>OY293419.1:29044474-31939622 GCA_958502065.1 Chrysolina americana | reverse complement strand
ATAATAATTTTGATTTGGTCTACTTCTATACTGATTGTCTCTAAATTGATTATTATTATTATTGTCCATATAATTCCTGTTGTTATGTTGGTTGTTGTATTGTGTCTGTCTATTGTAATTGTTATTATTTAGATTTTGTCTTGTCTGATATCTCTGTTCCCCATTTCTGTATGATAAAGTTCTTTCAAGTCTAAGTAAATACTGACTAAGTTTGTCCATATTTTTGATTTCGTGCATATTTATGATTTCAAAGATTTCCTGCTTAAAGTGACGACTAATATTCCCTACAATCTCTTCCTCTCTCATTATAGGATCTAGGTGTTGTGCTATGGCAAATAATTGAATGGCATAATTGTTATAATTCATATTTCTACTTTCATCAAATTTTCCAAATTGAAGTTGATCTCTTACTAACATTTGTGCATTATCCCCCCAATATTGTCTGAGAAATAGATTTTCAAAATCTTGGAAACTATTTATATTTCTTTCTTGGCTGTTAAACCAAATACAAGGTTGATTATTCAAATGTTGTCTTATTGTGTCCTTTAGTTCATCTATATTTGTTATATTTTTAGTTTTGTTTCTCATTATTTTTACAAAAGTGGTAGGATGTAATTTCTTAATATTCCCCTCAAATTTATTATTCATTTGAAAACTCTGACATGTATTGATAATCCTAGTTTCTATACCTGTTTCTAATTTTAATTTTTCTATGTCTTTTATTTTCTGTTCTAAGTTTTTGAATTTAGTTTCATTTTCATCACTTTTCTCATTCATGATTTCATTTGACTCTTTTTTATTCTTTTCTACTTTTTCATTTACCTTTCTTATTTTTCCAATAAGTTCCTGATTATTTGATTCAATTTTTTCCCTAACTTCTTGTATTTGCTTACTATTGTGATCTATTGAATTATTTATATCTACTATGTCTTGTTTGGTATTGCTGTAAAATTCTTCATTTTTCTGTTCTATTCTTTTTTCAAATTCCCTATACATTTTAGTCATTTCTTGTTTATTTTCCTCTAATTTATTTTGTAATTTTATTTCCATTTCAATCATATTTTCTCTAATATTTTCCTTGATACTTTCTACATTATCTCTCATATTACCTTCCATTCTCTCCATATTTCCTGTAATAAATTGCATCAGCATTTGTATCTGATCTTCCATGCTTTTACTTTCTCTCTGCACTTGTCCACTCCCACTACTACTCTGTCCTTGCTCAATTACACCACTTTCTTCATAATCACCCATCTCTCTTCCATCTACACCAACTTTCTTACCTTCTCTCAAATCCATTTTATCCTTCCTTTTTATACTTTCCTAGCTCACAATTTTACTGACTCACTCTCTGAATTTTCCTTACCTATTCAATCCACTTTACCTACTGTGATATTTCCTTGAATTTTCCCTTTCCTATTCGCCCCACGTTGGGCGCCATTTTTGTTAAGAAAATGAATGTGTGTGAAGAATTCTAGAGTGCCCTAAGTTGAAGTGACATTTGTTATGATGAATTGGTTATCAATAATTACCATAAAAATAATAATAGTTTGAATATATTAATAATATTAGTGATAGTATTAGTGATTGTTGATAATAATAAACTGTATTATTATTTTCGTGATTTTTAGCAGTTGTAGAATTCGTAGAAAAATAATTGTATTGAATTAGAATTTTTGTTTTATAGTTTTTCTTTAGTGAAAGTAGTTTGATTGATAGTAGCAATAGTAGTAGTTAGAAATTTGTTCCCTTTTATTCATATTTATAATCAGTGGTTTGTAGACTGTAAATAAAGTATTGTATTCAAATAATATTTCAGAACGCCCTTACAAATACTTACTCTTTGCTTTTAGATATTACCTTTCTCTTTCTTTTCAGGTGCTCCAGCTGCTCTCTTGGTACGCCACATGAGAAACTCTCAATCTCAAGGTAGAATTCAGGAAAAGGATGTCAAGAATGATATATAATAATAATATGTGGAGTTCGGCTCTGGACGTATAAGTGATATACACTATTTGTTCAGCTCCGTATTATTGCAGCCAAAAGTTACTACCAATACTGATTTGATTTTTGAAAGTTGTACCATCAGATAAGTGGAAGACGGAAAATTCAAACCTAACAAGCAGTAAGTGGAAACTCTGTTCACATCAATCGAGAATTGATTAATTTCTGCATGCACTAAATTCAATACGAACAAAAAAGTAAAGGTGTTGAAGATAAAAACTGTTCGAGGCAAACGGTCTTATCGCCGAAACAAATGCAGACAGGACCGTATTCAGCACCACTTACATTTCGTCGGGATTCATAACAATGTTTACCTCTAGCCAGGGGGCTTCTGACTACAGGAACCCCCAAAGCTCTCACCTATCGCAACATCCACAAACAGATAATCTCAATCAAAATATGTTGAAGAAGCAATATTCAGCAGTATTAAACCAACCAGTTTCAACAACATTTCCAGGCAAAAACCAAGCCATATTATTTAATGCCATCAATGAAACAAAAATTCAGGAATATATTCTCGCCATTGGTTCACTGATCGGCCCAAAAAATGTCATTTTTTGTTCAAGAATATCCAATAACCGAGTATGCGTGTATCTATCAAGTCCAGAAATTGTTGATTTGTTTTTGAACGAACATGGTCATATCATTGTCAATAATGAAATTCTGCGTGCACGAAAGTTGATAACTCCTTCCGAACGACTTGTTATGTCGAATGTCAGCCCAACTATACCCCACAATATATTGGAGAGAAAACTACAAGAAATAGGATTGACGCTGATGTCCCCAACAACTTTTCTTCGAATGAATATACCAGATCCGCAGTACTCCCATATCCTTAGTTTCCGCAGACAAGTCTATGTATCACCTACAGATGAAATTACAATTCCTGACTCAATTCTGGTTACACATGATAATACCCAGTATCGCATATTCCTATCAACAGACACTCTCACCTGTCATAGGTGCAAACAAGTAGGACACATAGCATCTCAGTGTCTAACGATTCAAACTGAATCACACTCACAAGAAGAAATCCCCAGTCCAAGTCAAGATGTCGTAGGACCCGAGGACCAAGAAGATCCCAACCTGCGAAGCAGTAGTCAAACCACCGAAACTGAAACAATTCAACACTCAAACAAAAGAAGTATCTCAGAAATTCAAACACCTCCACCAAACAAAGGAGACGACGACCAATCATTGTTCAATAATTTCCGCAAACCGGAAGATGCCACCACGAAGAAACCTCGAGCAAGTAGTTCGAAAGAAGATCTCTCACCTATAGAGAAACTGATGCTCCCAACTCACATACCAAGAACTGAGCGACTTTTTGGAAAATGTTCAGGGATCTAGCGATCCTCTGAGTGTATCCAAACAATATACCATCGACACACATGCACTCATCAATATGATCACCAAAGTCTACCCGTACTTCACAGAGAGAAGAATAAAATCGAGATGCACAAAACTGAAAAAACGATTGATGAAACAACTACTCATGAGTCAAAATCCCCCATTGACCGCTCTCTCGGACACAGACAGTGATATCTCATCCCAAGATACTTACTAGAACAGTAGCTAGACCTTACCGTTTACATTTTTCAATATCCTTTTTCTCTCGAAGACACGTTCATGTTACAATGGAATCTGAATGGATTCCATACTCAACTGGAGATGTTGAAATTACTTCTGTCAGAGTACCAACCCAATGTAATATACCTTCAAGAAACACACTTCAAAGGTCATACTACACATGAACTAAAAAACTATACCTCGTTCCATAAAAACAGAATAGAACAAAACAGGGCCAGTGGAGGCGTTGCCACATACGTACATAAATCTATCGATGCCAAAGAAATTACAATTAATACAACGCTTGAAGCGATCGCTATAGAAATAAATATTCCGAAGAAAATACACATCTGCAACATCTATATCCCACCAAACAGAGACATCAACTACACTGAGCTGGATGATCTTATTCAACAAATCCCAAAACCCAGAATAATTGTCGGGGATTTCAATAGTCACAATGTTATATGGGGATGCGAGACAACAAATGTAAAGGGTCGAATATTAGAACAAATCCTAGATGATCATCATCTAGTTATCTTGAATGATGGAAAAACAACCCGATTCAATTTCAGAGGAATTTCGAGCGTGATAGATCTGAGTATATGCGACCCATCACTGAAATTACTACTTTCTTTCGAAGTCCTTGATGATCTTTTTGGAAGCGATCATTACCCAATCAAAATAAATATAGAGAAGATTAGAGAAAGTTCGAAGCATCTTCCAAAGTGGAATCTCAAGAAAGCCAACTGGAACTCGTTTGAAAATGAAATACAATCAAGGGTACCTCAGTTCCAAATATACGATGATGTGAATGAAACAGTAGCACTATTCACAAAAACAATCATTAATGCAGCTGAAGTAGCAATGGGAAAAACAAAACCACTAAGGCGCAAAACTCCTGTACCATGGTGGAATGCAGAGTGTGAGAATACAATAAGAGCATCCAAGAAAGCATTCAACAAATACAAACGACACGGAACAGCAGAAAATCTTGTTGCATTTAAAGAACTGAGAGCTAAAGCTAGATGGACGATAAAAAATAGCAGAAGAGAGTCTTGGAAGAATTACGTATCCACCATGAATTCGTCAACCCCAGTGAATGAGGTCTGGAAGAAAATTCAACGGATAAAGGGCGGAAATACTGACATTGGTATAAATCGTTTTGTACATCAAGGCGAAGAAATATCCAACATAGAAGAGATATCCAACATATTTGCAAAATCTTACCAAGAACACGCAAGCAACCAAAATTATACGCAAGATTTTCAAATGTTGAAAACCACGGAGGAAGCTGTACCCATTGAAATAGTCGTGAACGAAAATGAACCACTGAACGTACCGATCTCCTTAAAAGAATTCAACGATGCTCTCCAAACATTAAAAAATACAAGCCCAGGACCAGATGATGTACTCATCATTTTTATTCAGAACTTACCACTTGATGCAAAAACTCATTTATTACAAATCTTTAATCGTATATATCTAGAGAACCAGTTCCCGATAGCTTGGACACAAGCGATTATAATACCAATACTGAAGTCACACAATCCCAAATCGGAATTAGAATCATATCGCCCAATTTCCTTAACATGTTCGATGTGCAAACTACTAGAGAAAATAATAAATAGAAGGCTCATATGGTATTTAGAAAAGAATAAAATACTCACACCCAAACAAAGTGGTTTCAGACAACAACGCTCAACAGTGGACAATCTAGTAGATATTGAAAGTTACATCAACGAAGGGTTTGCCAATAAACAAACAAGCATTGCTACTTTCTTCGATGTGAGCAAGGCTTATGATACGGTATGGAGACGATATATAATCAACAAACTCGAATACTGGGGCATAAATGGGCACATGTTGCAGTTTATCCACAATTTCCTGAATGAAAGATCATTCCGAGTAAGAGCCAATGGAATATTATCAGAAGCATACCGTCAAGAAAATGGCACTCCTCAAGGATCAGTTCTCAGCCCTACATTGTTCCTAATAGCAATAAACGACATAGTACTCAATATACACCTACCTGTTCAGGCCAGGCTATTTGCAGATGATCTAGTTATATACACCAGAGGAAAGAACTTCAATACTATGCAGCAAAACATACAACAATCTGTAAACAACATCGAGAACTGGCTAGAAAACACAGGTTGGAAACTTAATGTTCAAAAAACGAAATGTATTCACTTCTCAAGGAAATTAGATCCACCTGCTCCCGAACTCAAAATAAATAATGGCAACATACAATCAGTAAAGGAAATAAGGTACCTTGGTATGATATTAGACCAGAAGTTCAATTGGGAAAAACACATTAAGCAGCTGAGGACTTCTAGCCAAAACGGAATCAACCTCATGAAAGTACTGAGTAACCATCATTGGGGTGCAGATAGCAAGACATTGTTATCATTGTACAAAGCGCTTATCAGATCTCGAATAGATTATGGATCCATAGTTTACGCATCTGCCCGCAAGTCAGTACTCAAAACATTAGACTCTGTACACAATTCAGCAATAAGATTATCTCTAGGAGCATATAGAACAAGTCCGGTAGAAAGCATGTATAGTGAATCCGGTGAACCTTCGCTTTCATTGAGAAGACAATACCTCAGCCTATCTTACGCTATGAATATACTGGCCAATGAAAATAATCCAGTGCATCAAAATGTTTATGCTCATCGATTCCAGAACATATATCAAAATAAACCACGAACCACGCCACATTTTTATGAACGATTCAATAGATACAAACATGATCTCGAAATTACCTTCCCAAAAGTGTTTCCCATGAATAATTCCAATATCCCACCTTGGTTGATCGAAATACCTCAGATCAATACAGATCTGTCAGTATTTAACAAATCCGAAACTCCTTCCAAAATAATCCTCAATAGCTTCAACCAAATATTATTCGAACATCAAGACTACACTAAGATTTACACGGATGCATCTAAATCTGAAAACGGAGTATCAGCAGCTATTGTAACACCCGCATCATATACTGGTTACAGACTACCGGAGCAGAGTACGGTATATACAGGAGAGCCATACGGCATTTTTCAAGCGGTGCTATATAGTGAAAGGCAAACACTAAATAAAACCTTAATTATCAGTGACTCGTTAAGTGCCATCTACAGTCTACGTTCGGTATATTCAGATAATCCACTAGCTATTATTCTGAAAGAAAGAATCCACAAACTGACACAGACGAACCAAGTGGTCAAACTATTATGGGTACCCTCACACATCGGAATTCCAGGTAATGAAAACGCTGACAAGATAGCCCGAGAAGCCCTCACGGATCAAAATTCAGAACAAGAAATGTCAACGACACACAGAGACTTGAAAGCTCATGTGAAGAAAGCAGTTCGAGCGCATTGGCAAAATTTATGGCAACAGAGTAGATCGAAGTTAGCAGAGGTTAAGATGTCAGTTATTCCTTGGAAAAATAACCCAAAACAACGCAGAGAGCAAGTGATCCTGTCCCGTCTACGAATAGGACATACCAAGTATACCCATGAACACTGTTTGAAAAGACAGGAAGATGATATATGTGATTTGTGCCAAGTCCAAGTGTCGGTCAAACATATACTAGTGGAATGTCCTAAGTTCGTAGCTAAAAGACAGGAACACGGTATGTGTCATACTTTGGAACGAACTCTGGGTGACGACTGTAACGTTAAAAATGTTGTTTCCTTTCTAACGGACATTGGTATTGTTAATGAAATTTAGCTAACAGTGAAATGTAATTCAACAAATTGTAAAATTCATACTGATGTTGCTAATAACCCTGCGTGGTTGATGCAACTATAAATTGAAATAAAAAAAAAAAATAATAATATGTAATTTACCTTGGAAATAAAGAAATATATGAATTCAACTCAAATAATGTTCATTTTATTCTCAATAGTCAACTTTTTTTTTTAATGTAATAACTCTCATAATTATCAGTAGATTTCTTAATTACCTGTCCCTACGAAAACTACCTTACTTGCTAAATATGTGAACTTGGCAAAGTCATGTAAATTTCAAACATTAGAGGAACGGCACCGTCACCGTTTTAATAGACACTTGCCATTCATATGGTTCCTCAAACGGAACTAATAAAGTTCTCAAAAAGGAATAGTTTCGTGCACTGATACGCGGAAATTGTCTTAGTGATCACTGGTCATGAAGAAAATTCCGGAAAGGAAGGAAAGTTCAAACTCGTGCACTGGTTTGCTTGTTGAATTTTGGATTTATATAAGGATAAAATAACTTTCTGGTTTTGGTAGATTCCAGCTTCTCCTATTTGGCTTGCAGGTTGGATTTCTTACCAAACGTTCGTCAAGGTAAGTTGTTTTCAGTTTCAGTACTTCCTAGTTTGGTATATTGTGTGTTTCTGTGGAGATTTAGGTGTAATTCTTCTTTTAATTGGAATTTTGATGTAATTTTTCTCTGCTTTCTCCAAAATCGACCTCCGCTTCCTTTTTTGTTGATAACTCTCCTAACTTTTTTCCGTTCCTAGGACCGCTATTTTTCGATTTTCACAAACACTCTCGATCACTTATGGTTGTGAGTCACTGATTTTTATTGATTTCTTATAATTAATTAACCTATTTACAATTATTTCTATATGGTACATTTTTATTTTATTTCTACTAAAATTTAATTGAGTTTCTACATTTTTATACATGATATTTATTTCCTCTTTAGTTGCTGATATGACCTTTTTCTTGACTTTAAGTTATCTTTTTGAAAAAGTATCAGTCAGGGTTGTTCTGTGAAATATTATTTTTATTTTTATTTCTATTAAGTCCAATATTTTTAAATTTCTATCTACTACTCTTATATTCTATTTTCATGACAATATATATATATATATATATATATATATATATATATATATATATATATATATATATATATATATATATATATGGCTCCAAAATCGAAGCCGAAACGTCGAATTTCAACAAATTCTAGACGCTCTCGGAATTGAAACGAAAATACTCTATTCACTTTTTATATATATATATATATATATATATATATATATATATATATATATATATATATATATATATATATATGCTAATCTTTATTAGCTTCTTCAGGAGAGAAAAGAATCATAGAGTCGGTAATTCTATTGTGTTCATTAGTGTTCTGGGGAGCTGCGAAATATTCATCAACACCAACTAGGTAATATCCATTACTAACTCAGTAATGGATATTACCTAGTTGGTGTTGATGAATATTTCGCAGCTCCCCCCATTTTGAAGGGAATTCAATCCCAAATACATCGGTGTACTGAAATTGAGGATCGATCAAGTGTTGTTGAAGTTTTCATGAAAACTAATTTTTTCCAGATATTTTTATTTTTCATCACCTAGCATTTATATCCGAAAATTATCGCTAACACCAATTAGCTATCTGGGTTCAATCCTCTGTACCTGGTACAAATGTCACAACAACAAACATTGACCCGATTTTAATGTAGGCATATCTATTTGATATTTCCATACAGCCTATTATTTAAAGGTACGAAACAATATTCATCGAAGTTTATCGAAAACACGAAATTGAAACCAGAATTGTGGGACAAGTAGAGTACTAGAGTTCTCGTCTCGAAGACATGTAAGATATAAGAAAAAACAAAAATATTTTATAATTTTTATTCATTTCAGTTTCAGTTTTACTTTGTTTTGTAGTTGAATATATTATAAAAACAGTTTTTTTTTTCAAAACTAAACGTCTCTTGGAATCATTACTTTCAAAGTACGTACAATACAATGTGTTTTATTCACAAATAATCTTCAAAATTTTTAACCTCACAATTGACATTTGTGACTATAATTCCATACTACCGGGATATTAACACAACAATTATTCATAGTGTGGAAACCCTATTGAGAGAAAAAACATGACCTAAATCTATAAATACAGGTCAAAAACATTCATAATATATTTTAATTCTTTTTTAGATTATGCCTGGAAATATTCTACACTCACAAGCACAACAATTTGTGTTGAACTTGTGCGAGTATTTTGAAAGAAAAAGAGCGAATGGTGGACCTTTTTAACCACTTTCATCTGGTCAAGATATAACAATTAAAACCACAAAAGAAATGTCATAACTTTTCTTTACTGTATTTTAGAGAGTTGCAGATGCACTTAAAATATCTCGAAAAACGGGGTACACATCAATATAAACCCATTCCATCAACTCCAGGAAAAAGTAGACGTCGTCTCAAAAAGAAAACAGCTGATTTACCTAAAGGACAGAAAATGGCAGTACGAAATACTTTGTACGATATGTATGAAAAAAAGTGAGTATACCTCCTCATTACTTGGTGAGGGAAATGAACATAATATTGATTGTTTATTCGATGGACGTGACACTGACTAGTGAGAAAAATTTCTGAACAAATGTAACCGCCCCATTTTCATCAATCACAACTTCATCAGGAAAGTCATTGGATTTATGTGTATTAGTTGAAAAGTCAAACTTTATTGTCACATCTAGTTTTTTTTTTATTTGAAACTTCACTTGTAACGTTTTTGAAATGCAGTTATAATATCAGTCCTACCGTATGAATTTTGACATGTAGGTACCCATATTTATTTAAATTTTTTTCTTCCAGAAAAGCATGTTACTCTTCAATCCTTGAACGATGAACTGAAAATTAAGGACATTGTTTCGATGTTCAAATCATCTTTGAATGTTTTACTGAAAGAGCTGGGATTCATATTTAAAAAAGATGATAATCAAAGAGCTTCGATTGAAAAGACTCATATTGTTTCACAAAGAACATATTTTTTACGTAAATACCAAGAAAACCGAAAAAGTTTATATTCACGAGAAGTGTTTTTTTTTAGATGAAACATGGACTTATTCTGGAGGAAATAAAACCAAGTCTTGGCAGGATGATAATGTCAAAAGTGTACGCAAACCCGAAGGATATGATGGTAAACGATTTATTGTTGTGCATGCTGGTTCTGCGAAAGGGTTTGTTCGAGAAGCCAGTTTATTGTTCTGTTCGAAATCTTTGACTCTAGACTATCATGGAGAAATTAATAGTACAATGTTCACCAAAAATAAAATAATGGACAATGCACCATACCACAGTGAAATTTTGAATAAACAGCCTGGTGTCGACGAGGAAATGCAACACCTTACAACTGTGTTACAAGCGAATGGGTACAACAAGAAAAACATCATCCGTGCTACGCGCCCAAGGGAGACGAAAAGGAACACCAATGAAGAGAACCCCAAGGCACTGTCTATCTGCCATAAATAGGTGTCACCAACAGAATTGGGAAAATTCTGAAGAAGGAGAAAATTAACACCGTCTTCAAACCAACGAAGAAGATATCGGAATATCTAAGATCAGCCAAAGACAGCGGAGATCCACTCAAATCAGCGGGAGTCTACAGAATTCCACGTAACTGTGGGAAGGTCTATATCGGACAAACGAAAAGGAGCATTGGTACTCGCCTAATCGAGCACAAGCAGAGTTGTCGTTTGGGACAAACCGAGAAGTCCGTAGTCGCTGAGCATACATTGTCTGACGGAGAACACAAGATCCTTTTCGAAAATACCGAAAGACTAGCAACGTCGAATTATTATTCAACAAGAATGTATTTAGAAGCAATAGAAATACACAATCACCAAGAGAGCTTCAACAGAAAAGAAGAGAGAACATATTTACCAAAGATCTGGCACACAGCATTGAAAGGGGCCAAAACGAAGCCATGTCACCCGAATCGCGCGGAAAGTGCGCGCGAACCCGCTATTACAGAAAGTGCGCGCGAACCCGCTATTACATAAAGTGCGCGAAAAAACATCACGCTAAATAACATGGCAAACTCGAAAGCTATAGTTTCAGTTGATACGTCTAGAAGATTACTTCGACCACGCCACTGAAGATGACTGCCGCAGTTGCAGTCGAAACGTTTGGAGATTCAAACCATAGAAGACCACGGCAAAACCCGGAAACCAACCGAAACATATATATTAAGATGAACTGGTACGAGAACATGGGCATGAAGTATTAAGATCACCACCTTATCACCCAGACTTTAATGCCATTGAATTAATTTGGGCTAATTGTAAGACAGACTACAACAATCATATTGGCAGAGATGGATACAGTGATGAAAAAGTATTGGGTATGTGGAATGAAGCATTAGAGAAGTGCAACACTGAATCCTGGGCAAAATGTGTAAAACACATCGAATCGCTTATTGAAAAATGGTATGAACGAGAAAAGCTCCTTTGTGATATGGTTATTGAACCCATTATTATAAACATTGGTGACAGTTTTGAATCAGAAAGTGATTGAATATATTAATTTTGTTTTTCCTTCCATAAATGGTACATAGTTCTACATGCTCGCATTACATAAATAAATGTATGAATACATTTTTTTGTTAATCATGTGTTGAGTATTTCATTACCAAATATATTTCAACTGGTGTTTTCTATTTCTTAGATATTCATTTATTTATCATTATACAGTAGGTCCTTGCATCCATGCACGAAAAGGTAATTGAAAAAGTTTGAATAAGTCTAGAAGATTCCTTTTCTGAGTTTTAGTCATGTAAGTATATGTTTATTGTACATAAGAACAATTTCTTGTTGTCAAACACAGTTGAATTATGAAATATAATAATAAATTATTAACATGTAATATTACAGCTACAAAATATTTAAAAATACGAAAATATAGCCGACTAAAAGCAGTGCAGGCGTGTAGGTGTATACATAATGAATAATCATATCAAGTATTTAGTGAAACATTAGAATGTTTCGTCATAAAACTCTGCCATGTTTGAATGGAAACTCATTTTTTGATATCCCCGTATGCAAAGATTTTGAAAATATAATAATAATAATAATAATAATAATAATAATAATAATTTGTCTTTATTCATATTGCCAGATAGAACATTCATTTGTTATAATTAAATATGTAATTAATTCACAATTGACAATATGTAAGGGCGGGATTCAGTCGCCCCTATCCGGAGATAATGGTGACTGCTCTTCCATCCAACCCCTCTTTCACTCCAACCTAGTTTTTTGAACAACTTTTTTCGTTAACTATTACCTAGAGAACTTGCATTAATGTGGATAAAATTAGGATGTGATGGATTTGTGTCAAACGGCTGCGGAAGTATGGATAAAACAACTTCCTTATATGAATGTGACTGAAATTAGAATACAGTAGGGCGGTCAAAAGTTTCTAGTAAACTCACTGCCTCCATGTTTTATTATCCTATCAAACCTGGTGTCACTAGATTCGTAATAAATGGAAAACACCGTGAGCAGGAATCGCAAGTTAAAAGGTAAGACCTCGTTAATCCCTGGCTCGCACAAGTTTCGATTACTGAGGGCTGCCGTTCGTAAGGGAACGACAGCTGGTTAACGGAAAAACCAATTTTAAAGATTCATTCCTTTTCGCCTTTGTATCTCCAGCAATATTTTTTAAATTTGGAACAGTGAATATGCTTACTGGACGGCACTTTTTGATATATTTGAAAAATGAAGGAAAAAAGGAAAGGAGAAAAGAGGGGTGTACCCATGATTGTGTCACACGGTATTCTGTTGGAACTAAAAAAAAACTCTCATTGTCAGGTGGTTCGCCATTTCCATGAATTAGAAAATGTTAATTCAGTAATTCATTGTCCTATCTTATTACCTACATGTTGTAATTTTATTGGGATATTAGCCACGGCATTCTACCTAGACGTTATTTGGCTCAAACGTCTCGACTTATTTCATATGCATATCATTGATGACGCACGGGTAAAGATAAAATAATCGACCTGTACGTAGACGAGGAGGCAAAACCGCCCCTGTCATGAATCAGGTTACGAAGAAAATATGAAACAATAATCATGTGTTTGTATGACGAGGAGGCAAAACCGCCCCTGTCATGAGTTAGTTCATGAAGGAACTACAGGAAGCCAGGTGACGGACCTAGAGCGTTATGAAAGGTGTAAGGGTAAAGCACGATTTTTAGAAGATCGGGTTAAGTCGAAGAATGGAGGACCCCTTCCAGAGACCAAGGAGCGAGATAAAGGACCATTGTTTACTCCGTATGCGGAGCAATGTCCTTGTTCAAGAAAGGATGGCACTCAGGAGAACCTTCAGAGAGGGCTGGATCGGAGGAATTATCCATTGGTGGAGCCCCATCATCCTCGGAGTAAATTGGACCACGCGACTAGAATCGAACACCCTGTATATGAAAAGGCAGAGAAGCTCTCTGATAAGTATGTAGACACACAGGTGCCGGAATCTCGTGGAAGGATGAAAGAATCTCCTTGTATGTATCAGAGCGCCGCTGGAGCACCGAATTTATTGAATAAGATGGAAAACGCCCCTTGGTTAAATATGAATGAAAAAGAAGAATCACGTTTACTTGAAAAGAAAAGGGAATCCCCCAGTATAAGATTGAACAAGAAAGAAATGACCGAGAAATGTAGAAAAATGACAGGTGAATCCCCCTGTACTAATTATGAACCCGATACAAGCAGTTTACCTAAGATAGGAACGAAATACGAGAGCAAAGAGTAAGAAGGAATATACGTAAAAAGATGGAGGATGTAAGGTTTGAACCCGAAAATGATAGGAATCTGAGTGAAATTTCGGAAACTAGCTCGAGTTTACCGAAAAATGAAAGCGAAATTAGGAAGACAGATACTAGAAAAGAAACAGAGAAACTGAAAAGCTTAGCTGAGGATAAGCAAGTACGAGAAGTAAAAAGATAGGAAAATTCCCAGTTTATGGAAAACTCGCGTGAAACAGTTTTGTCAGCCGTGGACTACAGACAGAGGGCATAGTTGAAAGAATCGATTGAGAAGAATTGGTTGATAAATGGTAGACCGCCGGAGTTGGCTAAATGTCTCCCAGAGAAATTGGATGAGTGGTTAGTGAGAAGTTTGCCCATAATTATGAAAGAAAATATAAATTATGTATCTGAATTCACAGTGCGAATGCAGACTGCGCACGAACGAGCAAGAGATGCTTTGGAGAGGTCTAGCGAATTGAGACGAATTAAATATGATAGTTAAGCGAAGCTGAGAGATTACACGATAGGATTGAGAGTGTATTTGAAAATGCCACCGGTTACGAAACCAAGACATATGCTATCTCGCAAGCCCATACCGAGTGTTGAGAAGAGTGTCGCCAGTAAATTATGAAATTCAATTGATATGCAAAATCAAGAAACAGATAGTTCACGCTGAAGGGTCAAAAATGTTAGGAAATACGATAATACCTAATGATAGCGAGGTGAAAGAAGTGAGTGAGAAGGCCATGGCAAGTATGCATGAAGAAGCTGAGAAGGGGAGTATAGAAAAGACAGAGGAAGAGAGATTTGTTGACCAAATCCCTATCTTGATAGAGAACCGACGCGGAAATATTGTTATCCCGTTAGAAAGAGAAGAAATCGAAAATGAAGTCAGAAATGAAGAGGTTCCTGTAGCAAGATATCACACACGGTCGAGAGGACCTGTCGCGGAACTACCTTGGGTTCTAGATAGAAGATTATAAGTTAAGGATATTATGATTAATGATAAGAAAATTA
This sequence comes from Chrysolina americana, assembly GCA_958502065.1. Classification (NCBI taxonomy): domain Eukaryota; kingdom Metazoa; phylum Arthropoda; class Insecta; order Coleoptera; family Chrysomelidae; genus Chrysolina; species Chrysolina americana. The sequence goes on along the minus strand of OY293419.1, from coordinate 31,924,473 downwards.
TGTATAAGTGTAATGAACGAGATATGTTTACGAGAGAGTACAAGAAAGATGGTCTGACTATAAGATTAATTAAGTAACAGGACGAGGGAAGCTAACTCGAGCCCCTTCTTACAGTGCTTCTATGGATAAGGACCGGAGGATAAATGGCTACGATAAGAATAATATCGGATGATTGCGAGAATCAGGAGGCCAACATAACAACTATATCGATGAGAAGTGTACCGGAGTGTCCAGAAGTACCAGATGCGTATGAGACAAGAGAAATTAGGATCTATGTACTGGAAAGGCAACGGTATGAATATGTTCAGGTCTCCGATCAAATAACATAACCTAGATGAGTAACTCGCCGCACACGCATTGATTTGTGTGTAAGGGACATCTTCCCCCCAACAGCAGTGTCGTGCGTTGTTAACAGAAACATTGAGGTTCAATAAATTAGAAATAATGGAAACCCAATATGGAATGGAAACCAGAAATTATGATGAAATAATCTCCACAGGATTTTGAGAACAGCCGATGCTCTTCTAATTGACATGTTTTTTTCATAATTAATTAATTTTTCTCTTTTAAAATTTGATATCCCTTTCTCGATAGTTACGACACTGGTAGCTTCAAATGATTGTTCTGTCAAATTTCAAATGCAGTGTTGTCGTACTGACAAGACTATATCGACAACGAAGAATGTCCGTTCGGCGATGGAAATACTATCGTTTTTACATGCCCCCAACAAGCTGCAATCTAGTTGACGTGCTTATTGTATCCTTGAAAAATTGCGACATGGCAATAATGTCATGATTTGAGAAATAACATTATGAAAAGTTACCTTCAGTTCTATTTGCGTATTACTCATCTACGTTGTGTTACTTGATCGGAGGTTCAGGTGAAATGCAGTTAATGGTAACATGTGGGATGTTCTCGCACAATTCTATGCTGCCCGACAGCATAATGACTTATATGCATACGATAGGGAAACAATAATGCTTAAAATTGCACGAAGTACGTCGGTAATGTTGGCAGGCACCTTGGGAGACGATGGAGCATGTTCAGGAACCAGTTACTACTTTTAGGGTAGAACGTACGATAATGTTGTAGTAACCTCCACCGTCAAAATCACCCTGCGTGATTTTTCCGCTCTAACTCGGCTGGATACTAATTCGATTAACTTATTGAACGATCTTAAATGCGATTATCGAAAGGGGTATTGCTTGGACTCTTTCTCAGGGGAGATGTCTTGGCAGCCGGAACAAAGCAATAAGTGCCAGAAATATAGCAAATTATACGAAGGACTCGCGATGTTATTAACAGAACAGTTGTCCCCTCAGACCGAACAAACGTTCGTCGTAATCGAAGACAGGGCGCGGATCTTTGCGGTGCAATTATTGGAGCAGGTGGAAATATGCAATTTTCAGATGTGGAACACGGAGCACCCTCGTATATTAGTCCTCGAATTAAAAAATAATGTATCGGTTGCGTATATCGATTGGATCAAGATGCTCCCGTTGCAGATATAACATATGTAAACTCAAAATTTGTTTACATCGAACAATCTTTCAAGCGAAGGTTTAATGCCATGCTTGCTGAAGCTATTCACAGATGTTTGCTTAAAAATGAAATACTAAAGAACCGCCTAGCTTTGGCTCGACAATCGGCAGATGCCTTTGCATTGTTGTTGATAGATAGGCCAGGGTATATCGCGAAAGTTTGCGGAGAAGTTATATATTTGTTGCAATGTTTGCCTGTAATCGTAGATGTTAGAAGGGACAAATTGTGTTACCAAGAATTACCAGTATCTTATATTGATCCGTCATTATTCATGGCCCCCGTTACCAGGATTTTACAAAGGTACGCCCGGCAAGTTGACTGCTCCCCTGTGATCCCACCAACGTTTTTTGTTAACGGTAGGTAGATTTCATATGATCCCTTTCCTCGCCCCGCTAACGAACCTGAAAGTATAGGGATCGATGCAGAAAATGAAATACAATTTAGTAAAATTGAGAATGTGGCCCGAAACGAAATCTATACGAATCAAGAGATGAGACAAGCACAGGAGTACCTGTTATTCGCCACGGAGAAACATGCCATAAACAATATCCTGATAAGTAGAGTAGCAGGAAAGGCAGTTTCGAGTCAAGGTATTCAGTCTATGAATTTATTCATGGAAGTTGATTTGAAGAAATTAACGGATTCGGCCATCCACAAGCTGTACGGATGGTTCGTAGTCCTTGGGGATATTACGAGTGAAATTTTAGGATTATATTTCGTATTAAGAATTATAAAGTTTGTCATAGAAACGTTCATAAACGCAGTAGCATTACATCGTATAAAAGGGTATTCTGCTTATTTGTTTGCATCATGTTGGGACACATTAACGCTTTTTGTGTTAAACCAACACAACCGAAATAATTACAAGAAAGAGGAGACTCCAGAAAAGCCATTGAAGTGCAGCCGCCTTCTTCCGAAGAAAATCCATTACTTGTAGAACAGGACTTCAAGTGCAATGACGAAAGAGAACGAGAATAAAGGCAATGTGTCTCACAACCCTTTCTTGAATGTTTATTGGAAGTACGAGGATACAGTTTAGAAATAAGGCAAGCAGTCGTTCGTCGCTTTGCGATATGTAAACAGTTAGAAATAAATAGGACGCTTTTATGAGAAAAAGCTTTTAGTAAAGTAAGATTCTGTTTTTTTTTTTGCTGTTTTATGCAACTAGGTAATGATGTGAACTGAAAAATTCCCATGTTTTAGGAACCCTGGACTTGTTATATAAGGTTCAGAGTAGCAGTTTGACTTCAGTTGTTTAACATACGCGCGAATAGAAAGTTTAATAAGTGCTAAGCGAGATAAGTTCCTGAAATATTATAACGCGAGTGCAAAGATAATACGAAAACACTACCAAGATTTCTTCCGGATTCGAGAAAAGAAAGCCGACATTGCTGTGTCGCTTCCGTATCTTGAGCTAAATAAAGAGTGACCAAAGATAAAACAGAATGGAAGCCCTAGTTGGCGCGTTAAGTTACGTAATTGACCCCGCGTGTCGAAGAGACATTTTGCGCATCGTGTTGCGGTATCTGGTACGCGAGGTGGATCACATTCCAGTGGTCCCCGAACGAGAGGAGACCAGAGTGAGGGGAAGCTATATTATAGCATATATTGTGTTTCACCTGTCCTACACTAGGACACTGGATGAGTTGAGAATCAATAGATGCGACTGTCATTGGTGCCCCCCGCCTATGACAAGACTTGCAGCGCCCCAGGGAACCCAGTTGACACCCCCGATCCTGTCCAGCCCTATTTGCCACCTCCTTGGCAAGAACTGGGAAACAGAGAGCCCGTGCTGAAGTGCCAGTTGCCGTGCTGTAGTACGGGACCTGCGCACTTCGTCCTAGGCAAGGATGCCGCCTCCGAAGAGCCTAAGGTTGGATTGCCCGATCGATTTGTTGTTACCGCATTATCTGTCATGCCTGCTATTATAATCCAAGTAATAATTACGTATGTTTTTTTAAATAAGAAACGAAATATAATCTTATTTAACTAGTTTCTAATGAACTTTATTGAAAATATCTGCTCAAAATTTCTGCCTTCTTCCTGAATACATAGACATGATCGCCGTTCTTAGTTTCCTACAGCCCTTGCTATATCCCTTCTTCTTATTGACCGACACTGTTCAATTCTTCTTCCCATAAGATCCTCCATATTATTGAATTCTTGTGGGCCATAAATCCGGGTTCATGATGTGTCAAGTACTGTGAGGCCAGGCGACCTTGCTGGCCATTTCACATGACCATTATTTCCAATCCATCTATCTGGGAATCTTTCATTTGGGTACGATAGGTAAAATGTCTAGATAATCCTCAAAAGTACCACAGAGAAACTCCAGATAAGTTTCTCCATTGAGTGTTACATTAAAAAAATATGGACCAAGGATTTGATCTCCACAAATTCCAGCCTATACGTTCAAACTGAACCGTACCTGTGGCATAACTGCTCTAAACTCTCTGGGATTGTTCTGACTCCAGATGTGCTCATTATTTCTACTGAACATATCACAATTAGTGAAAGTGCTCTCATCCGTCCAAATGACCTTTAAGAGAAATTGGGGAAAATCATTAATATTCATTAGCCAATTACAGTGAGCCAACATCCGTTCAGGATCACCTGGGTATAATTTTTTGCAAATAAGAATTTTGTAGCATTTTAGACCATTCCTTCTGAGCTCCCTCCAAATACTTTTTTGTGGCGCATCTGTATTTGAAGCAACTTCATGTGTTGAATGAAAGGAGAGGAGTTTATTACCACATTTTGAATGTGATAGAAAGAACGAGATGTTTACCTGGCCCCTCGAACTCAATTACACAAACAAATGTACCTGGGAACAATAATCAACTTACGATACCGGGAAACGTACCTGTGAACAAAATTACTTCATCCGTTAATGAGAAATCAGGTATATATATTCTGAGACCAAGAGTACCACTTCAGTGATAGTAGAATACTTACACTCGTAATTTTCTGAAGAAGCCTACCGCACGTGTAGGCAAAACGTCAAAAACCCAAGAAAAATGGATACACGACCGAAAATCCGAAAACCCAATAGCCATACAAAACATTTTGAATATTGTTTCTCGTATTTTCATCTGATCGATTTCCATATTTATTCCTCGGTATTTTGAAACTACCATACTCGGTAAGGTTTTTTTATAATTTTTGAATAATGTTCTTGCTGGTGTATTCTTTCTGGGTATACGTGAAGATACATTTCTGCAGTTTTCTCAGTATTACTGCCTGATTTATGAAAATTTCATTATATCCCGTTTTTCTCGGTTTGAAAAAACTATTTTACGTTTATTATAACTTTGGAATTGTGACAGCAGACGTGACTACGTGATAAATAATAGCGTAACAACGAATCAATTCACTCAACAAGGGTTTTTGACGGGGTCAGATCCTACTTGAAAATTCTAGTTTTTGTGAAATATAAGATTGTTGTGACATACAGTTCGATTATTTTATCTTTACCCGTGCGTCATCATTGTTATGCATATGAAATAAGTCGATAAATTTTAGACAAAATAAAGTCTAAATGTAGAATGACGTTGCTAATATCCTGATAAAATTACGTGTAGATAATAAGATAGGATAATGAATTACTAAATGAACTAAATTAACATTTTCAAATTCATGGAAATGCCGAACCACCAGCCAATGAGAGTTTTTTTCAAGTTCCAACAGAATACCGTGTGACACACACTCATGGGTACTCCTACTTTCCTTTATTTTCCAAATATGTCAAAAAGTGCCGTCCAGTGAGAATATTCAATGTTTCAAATTTCAAAAATATTGCTGGAGAAACAAAGGTGAAAAGGAATGAATCTGTTTAAAATTGTTTTTCCCGTTAACCAGCTGTCGTCCCATTACGGCAGCCCTCAGAAGTCGAAACTTGTGCGAGCCAAGGATTAACAAAGTGTAACCTTTTAACGTGCAATTCCTGCTAGCACACGGTATATTCCATTGATAGGATAATGGAACAGGGAGGCAAAGATATGTTCATGGAATTTCCTCATTTTTCAGGTGAGTTTACTAGAAACTTTCGACGTCCCTACTGTATTCTTATTTCAGTCACACTCATATAAGGAAGTTGTTTTATCCATACCTCCGCAGCCGTTTGACATAAATCCATCAAATCCTAATAACCTCAGAAGTTATTTTATCCACATTAATGCAATTTCTGTAGATGTAACAGTTAACGAAAAAAGTTGTTCAGAAAACTAAATTGGAGTGCAATATTTCCAAAACCTTTGCATACTTTGATATCAAAAAATAAGTTTCCATTCAAACATGACTAAAACTCAGAAAAGGAATCTTCTAGACTAAGGTATTCAAAGTTTTTCAATTACCTATTCGTGCATGGATGCAAGGACACACTGTATAATGATAAATACATGAATATCAAAGAAGTAAAAATACACCAGTTGAAATATATTTGGTAATTAAATACTCAACACATGATTAACAAAAAATGTATTCATACATTTATTTATATATTGCGAGCATGTAGAACTATGTACCATTTATGGAAGGAAAAACAAAATTAATATATTCAATCACTTTCAGATTCAGAACTGTCACCAATGTTTATAATAATGGGTTTGATATCCATATCACAAAGGAGCTTTTCTTGTTCATACCATTTTTCAATGAGTAATTCAGTGTGTTTTACACATTTTACCCAGGAATCAGTGTTGCACTTCTCTAATGCTTTATACCATATACTCAATACTTTCTCATCACTGTATCCATCTTGTTAATATGTTTGTTGTAGTATGTCTAACAATCAGCCCAAATGAATTCAATAGCATCAAAGTCTGGATGATATGGGTAATCTTAATACTTCATGCCCATGTTCTCGTACCAGTTCATCTATAATATATATGTTTTCCGTTCGTTTCACCTTATTAATTGCAATAACTATGGTTTTGTTAATTTCTTATTCCGATTTTCTTGAAGAAGTGGTAGGCTGTTTATTCAAAATTTCACTGTGGTATGATGCATTGTCCATTATTATCAAAGATGGCTCTTCCAAACTGGGAATTAGCTGTGAAGCGATCCACTTGGTGAATATTGTACTATTCATTTCTCAATGATAATCAAAAGTCAAAGATTTCGAACAGAACAATAAACTGGCTTCTGGAACAAACCCTTTCGTAGAACCAGCATGCACAACAATAAATTGTTTACCATCATACCCTTCGGGTTTGGGTACACTTTTAACATTATTATCCCGCCAAGATTTTGTTTTATTTTCTCTAGAATAAATCTGTTTCATCTAAAATACCATTTCTCGTGGACATGAACTCTTTCGGTTTTCCTGATATTTACGTAAAAAATATGCTCTTTGTGAAACAATATGAGTATTTTCAATCAAAGCTCTTTGATCATCATCTTTTTAAAATTTAAATCCCAGCTCTTTTAGTAAAACATAAAAAGATGATTTGCACACGGACACAATCTCCCTATTTTCAGTGTTCATCGTTCAAGGATTGAAGGGTAACATGTTTCTCTGGATGAAAAAAACTCAAATAAATATAGGTACATTTCAAAATTCATGCGATAGGAGGACTGATATTATAACTGCATTTCGAAAACGAGATACAAGTGAAGTTTAAAATTAAAAAGAAAACTAGATGTGACCATGAAGACTTTTCAACTAATATACATAAATCCAATGAGTTTCCCGTTAAAGTTGTGATGTATGAAAATGGGGCAGTTACATTTGTTCGGAAAATTTTCTCACTAGTCAGTGTCACGTCCATCGAATGAACAGTCAATATTATCTTAATTTCCCTCACCATGTAATAAAGAGGTGTACTTCATACATATCGTACAAAATATTTCGTACTGCCATTTTGATGATGATGTCTACTTTTTTCTGGAGTTGATGGAATGGGTTTATTTTCGTTTCTTATTTTGATGTACAGCGTTTTTCGAGATATTTTAAGTGCATCTGCAACTTAATACAGTAAAGAAAAGTTATGCCATTTCTTTTGTGGTTTTAATTGTTACCTCTTGAACAGATGGAAGTGGTAAAAAAGGTCCACCATTCGCTCTTTCCCTTTCAACACATTGTTCCGTAGATCATGATAATTAAAAAATGCCCATATGGAAGTATGTGAGAGCGCACTTCAAAAAATCATATCTTCTATTATATAAGATCAAATGTATTGAATCGGACATCTGCTTACTTGAAAAACCTCACTACTATAGCACAAAAATATTTCAGAATTGCTCGGTAGCAATCTTTGTCTTAATCCGCGAGAACTTCGGATTTTGTTTAAAATAGCAAATCAAACCCCAACTTTTGCGCGCCATAGAACGAAAACTGTTGGTCGGAGCCAAAAAATTTTGAAACCAAAGTTGTGTACAATTTTGTTCTTTACATATTTTAATTAAACTTTTTTTTATAGCACCTACCCCAACGGTCAACCAAGCACCGCGAGTCAGAGATTTCATCCCCTCACCCCTCGAGCGGCAACCCCCTGAGGTCGCAAACTCAGGTGGACTATCAGGGAACCTATCTCTACCATTCCACAAAATTTCATTTCTTTCTGACCTTTTGCGAATAGGACCCCTTATTTCGTACCCATGGATTGGCCTATTTCACTGTTTTGAGTTTTAATCGATCATCGCAATACCATAATTCTTAGCTTAGAAGACAAATGTCGACGAAGTTTGATTCCCTCATAGCGGTTGATAGAAAGAGATGTTCGACAGAGGGTGTGTGATTTCTTTGATCATAAATTGATGACGCATGGGTAAAGATAAAATAATCGAATAGTAACAAAGTATCACATATTATACATCATTGAAATCAAAATGAATAATTCTATTTTAATTTAACAGTTCAATATGACGCACATAAGAAAAAATAAAGTTGATGATGGTGGCTAAGAGACGAAACGTCGGATGGTAAATCTGAAAATACCGTCGTATAGAGGGAAAAAATTGGCAACGTAATTGTGCTGTTTATTTTGATATTCTGCATCAAATAAAACCAAAAAAAATCAAAACGGGTTTTCAAAATTTCAGTTTTTCCGGAAATCTTAGGATATACCCGGTATTTTGAAACTTTATTAATGGCATATCGCTGGCCACATAGATGCGCAAATTTGCTTCAATTTAACCATTCTTGTATCTCTTATAGTTTCCGAAATCTCAATGGTGGCCCTCGAATATGAATTACCCGGACAAAATAAGTAAACTATGATACAAAGTGACTCCCTGCAACCATTGTACAACGCCTGCGCTCTTCTCCTCATTGATGCCCGTACTTTTCCAAACACCCCCTGAGTATTGCTTATGGTTTCAAATAATGCTTCTAATATTCGCTTTCGTAAGTCATCAACGGTACTCACTGGTGTTGTATATACAATTTGAGAATGAAAAACGATTTTCTGTAGTTCGCTAACGAGACTAAAGCTTTTGAAATGTCTAGTAGGTTCTGATTTTATTTTGATAATCTCGGTTTTTATTATTTTATTACTTTTGACAGTTTAGTTGGCATAAACCAATCAAAATTGATGCTGGGATGACCTGGTTTTTGTGACAATGATTCATTACAATATACAAAACCAGAATAACAAAAAAACAAAGAAACTACGATAAAATTGTTGAAAGTGACTTTCACCAACCTTTGTACATGCCTGCGATTTCTACTTACAAACTCTCCCGGAGTATTTCTTACGGTTTCAAATGCATCTAATATTCGCTTTCGTAAGTCATCAACAGTACTCACTGGTATTATTGTATATACAATTTGAAATGCCGTCTTGGAAAACAAAAAAACATATACTGTATTTGAATACTCCAGAGCCTGAATAAAATTATGTGGTGAGGCGCCATCGTGTATATACCACATTTGGTATTTAGGCAAAAGAGGCAGGTCTCCGTGTAATACAGGCGATTCGTTTTGCTAAAAATGCCTGTATGAGTGACCAGCAAGTCGGCCAGGCAAAAAGAAAGAACCAATCAAAAGATCCCCAATTATACCACCCCAATCATGTAATGAGAACTGCTATTGAAAAGACGTTCCAAAAATTGCACGTTGAATTTCTTGAGCCCATATGTTGTCATTATTAAAATAGAATACCTTGAAAAATTTTTTTGGACAGCTTTGAAAGATAAAACAAACGGAGGGTTACGTTTGTTAAAGTTACGATATAGGTTGAATTATATTGTTACATGCTAATTAATACATCGCTGTCTCCTGTTAGAATAAAACTTGTTAACTATTCTAATGTTCATCCATAAATCATTATAAATATGTTCAAATATATGCTCCTTATTTCCCATTTCATGATCAACCATATAAAATGAAGTTCAGAAGTTAGGTGTTATTACTTACCACAATTCCTTCACTACTTTGTATACTCTCTATCATTTCATTAACTATTTTTGGTAGAGCTGGACCGATTTCTTCCTTCAATACAATTGCAAGAGATGCAAGAAGAGCATAAACACTTTTCTTTATATCAGGATCGGTTGTTTGATCCAATAGTCTGAGACTCAGTTGAAGTGATTCAGGGGCCAAGGGTTTGAAGTTTTGAGGTCCTATAAATTGGGCAACCACAGCCAACGACTCTGGAAAGCAACATATCAACTAAAAAATACATTAGAAAAAGTACATTCAAAAGAAACTAGTTGATTTGTGAATCAGTGTCCTTAGTCTTTATCAACATTCAAGAATAGAATTTACTTAAGTATGACAAGTTAACATCAACTAAGTATATATTTAATGAAACTGATGAACTTTTTGACTTCCAGGAAAGTGTAATGATGAAGCTGGGATGTGAATTATTTAGGATATAGCATTTATATCTCAGTTGGCTAGGATCTTGAAACATGTAGTATGCAGGTGGTCATTCCTAGCTAAGTGAAGGGCACTTTTTTCTATTTCATTACAAGAAGAATTCATAATTTAATCTTTGAGGAACGTTGAACAAATATTTGTCAGTTGCAGTTCAATATCAGTAATGGTGAAAACCAGGGAAATAGTTGTTTACTGTCAGGTATTTGCTTCATACTTTCCATTTCGTCATATATTCAGAAAAAAAAATGTATTTTGACATAGTCTAATTAATTCTTGAATACTTTCTTGATGTTTTTTTTTGTTTTAGATCCCCAGAGAAAAAGTAGGTGAAAATTGGTATTCTTGAATTTCTGCAGGCTCTATGCCTCAGAGTACTCCTCCCGAAGAACGGAGTTCCGTACCGCTAAACATTGAAAATAACAACATAGATGTTTAGAAGTATAGATGTTTATTCACATTTGTTTGATGACGGTTTACTGTAAATGTTTTTCCCAATTTACAGATGAGAAATCGTTACAAAATTTCTTCGTGAAATTTACAAACATTTAATAACTATAGTTTTTGAAAAAAATATCTTACTATTAACTTCAATATAGAAGTTGTGGATAAACTCCCAAATGCAATTTTTACTGATTCACGTTAACTGGAATATAGCATTCCCACGAATTTGCTCAAACTCCAATTCAGATCTGAATATTTTATGATCTTGATGTTGATGGTTTGTTCCATGACCTTCGTTACTAGGTAGGATCTTTTTTTTGGTGGAACTGGCATGTACTTTATCAAATTTTCAGTTGGACGGACAATGGATATCCCTAAATCATAAGAGAGGTTGATGAACAAACAAACTTGCAGAGAACTGTTGTCTACACGATTGTCAGTGCTTATTAGATGTCTGTACCTAGGAAGATTAGGGTTCTCAGTGGAATTATCTGGAGGACACGGGGTATGTCGTAGGATAGTTTTCTTTGTATCTACACACGCAGTGGGAATTCGTTATGCAATGTGTATACAACTAAGACAAATTAAAAAAACTGTACAACGACTATCATTCATTCTCCCCTATTCTGCACTTGGCAAATAATTTATTTTCAAGGAAAAAAGATAAAGGCTGCTCTTTAAATTTCATTCAGCGAATAAATTATTCGAGGTATCGTAAAAAATATGTGATTGGGCATTCGGGGTGTTAAAAACACACAAATATGGCGGCTGTTATTTCTAATAATACGAAGAGAAACCCGGGAAAACGAAATAACATATATATTATATATATATAAATCCAGATATATTTCGGTCCTATCTATGAAAAGCAGCAATAGGTCATTTCCTTAAGATATATGCTTCAGAAGATTGACAGAGAGATTTAAGCGCCATTATGAAAAATCAACAAGGGAAAAAACTGCGTTGACAGAAGAAAATCAACTTACAATCGCTTTATCCGTAACTGAGGAACCGACATCAAGTGTAGGAGAAATGAGTCAACATTTAGATATCAAGAAATCATCAGTGTGAATGTCCCTCAGAAAGTATATATTCCATACCATCTTTAACTTCACCAAGAACTTAAAGGATATGATTTTGGAAGACAAGTTGCATTTTGTCAATGGGCACGAAGCAAAATAAGAGAGAACCCTTAATTTTTCAATAATGTGCTGTTTAGTGATGAATTAACATTTCATAGAAATGGTTTTATCAATCGTTATACTTTCCACTATTATGCTACTAAAAACTCACATGCAGTTCTAGTTTATAACTTCCAGCATAAGTGGTCGCTCAATGTATGGGGAGGTATATTCCATGATTACGTTGTTGAGTCGTTTTTCTTCAAGCACCATTTAACCGGCGAAAGATTTTGACGATTTCTACAAGGTGATTTGGCCATTTTACTTCAGCATATTCCACTGGTGATTCCAGCATGACATGTACTTTCAATTGAATGGTGCACCTGAACACTATCATAAAGAAATTTGGGACCATCTTGAACAATATTATCTTCAAAAATGGATAGGTTTGGGATGACCAATGCAATAGCCAGCGAGATTTCACGATTTGACCATTACGGATTTTATTTTATGGGGTTACGTGAAATCTATGGTTTATCGCATACCTGCTTCCACCATTGATGATATGAAAGAAAGAATTCGGGATGTATTTCGAAGTATAACACCGATCATATTGTTCAATGTGAGGGGAAATTTTAGAATACGACTTGAAGCTTGTATCAATCAGAATGGAAGACTTTTCAAACAACTTTTGTGATATATATAGTTTTTCATTTGATTCAATTCGTCCATTACTTGTTTTTTTTTTTATCTCAACATTATTGTTCTGTATGGCTTTTGGGTTTTCGGTCGTGTATCCATTTATCAACATTATCATTTGGAATACTTCGAATAGAAACATCTCAACACAGAATTTGTATTATTTTCCTACTTTTACAACACAAACGATATTTCATTTCAACACGAGTTTTTGGTGGGAGTTTTGCAAAATGCCAATTAAGTTGAAGGTATATTTGATTGTGGCAATGTTAAACCGGCCATTACCCGAATAATAAAAGTGCATTTCGATAAACTATTTCACACTCTACAAAAAATCTGTAAAAGTCGTATTTTGGATGAATTTTTCAAAACCTATACTATTGTTTTGTTTTAAATTGAAGAGCCTGTAAATAATCCTATCGTGAAAATACATGAATGGTTCACGTAAATATTTGATTATATCGTAGGCATACAATATTTCCATGATAGAAATTAGTGAGAAGACTGACTTAGAAATTATCCTGAAATAGTGGTGAAAATAAGGAACTTGACAACGCCCTAACCAATTTTAATTTTCTTTCCAACGATGGAAATGCGACAGATTTCAGAATACATTTCTGATAAAAAATACAAGATGTTTTATTTGAATTTCGCCTGAATTTTACAATATTCAACATCCAAATTTGAGCACATTGTGCTATGCCCTTGGAAGAGGTGACAACAAATTGCTGGCTTGACTAGCAGTGCCGCGTACATTCCTAATCACAGAGAGCAGTGCTCAAAATTGTCCCTTTCTTTCAAGTTACCGGGTAATAATTGACTTTCATTACCCCTGCCGGCACAAATTTATTAGCTCGCAACAAGGTCTTTCCTAGTGCGATTTCTCCCTCTCCGGTACGCTCAGATGTTCCGCCAGTAATACACAAAAAATCATTTCTTCACTTCTCCCATGAAGCAGCAACTCTTCTCGATTCACGCGTAGGACGCCATCTCTGAAATTCAACTCGAACCCTCTGGATGATGTTAATCCCTATGATTGCATCATCCTCGATATCTGCTACTAGATCGCGGTGTTTCACTTTAGTGCTACCTAAAGTCAGTTCAATTGAGAGTTCACCATATACAGTTACCGGCTCTTCTGTTGTTGTGCGTAGCTTCTAATTAGATGACACAATTCTTGCCGGTGTTTTGGCCCAAGAATCGCCTTAGTCGCCCCGTATCCAGGAGCATGGTGCGAGGCTCGTTAATGAGACCATCCACGAAGACCCCTTTATTCTGTCGTTGGAAAACAGCGACATATGCGTTTTTAACTGGGGATGACGATTGCTTCTTCTCGACCTTCGTTTGTGTTGATTTTATGAATGCTGGACATTTGCTACGCACTCGCGTTAGTTTTCCATAATTTCGGCTTCTTATCAGTCTTCTCTCAGGCAGCACTCCCTTTATTATTTTCTCATGGCAGCTTTCATATCAGCAGGCTACTGTGGGTCTTCCTCTATCATCCAGACTCTACTCTGGCTTTTGCAGGATTGTTTCGCAGCCTCAAATTCCAAAGCTCGCGCAAATGCGACCACAGGATATGTTTGACGAGCTAGTGCCAACGCTTGCCTGCTTTCTTGTCTATCGAAAAATGCCTGAATCGACAATCGCTCCATTACGATTAGTAGTATGGCAACCTGTTGCTCCACACGGTGTGATTTATCTCTCGATGGCCGCGTCCATCAAGTTCTCGCCATTGGTTGGGGGTTAAAGAACTGAAGACGTGTTCGCCGAAGATTTTCGGGGGTGGGGGGTCGTCAAAGCGATTCACCCTAAGTGGCGCGCGTCTTTTCTGCAAAAAAACATGGCGGCGATGGCGCGGGAGCCAAAACAACAAGTGTAGGAAAAAAAACGGCCACCACCAATGGTGTAGACGAGACACCGATGTTATCTTATGCTCCGGGATATTGAGTCCGTTGTCGAGATTGAGAAGAGCCGAATCTATTGGAACTACTCATGGCAAAACGAACATCGAACTCTGCAGGCTTTACCCAAACCATTCTGTTAATAGGAAATCATACCGGCTTGCCGTAATATGACAGAAATCTTAGCCGGACGAATACAGAAGGCCGTAATTCTTGGTTTACTCTGCCTGCGCAGAGCACATGATTCTCGGACCCAATAGTCACTCATCCCACGGCGTGGGGAGTGTTTATTGGGATAAATGATTTAGCACGCCCTCCGGAAGTGTCGGGGCTCCGGTGACAGGGCCTGAATGAGAAATTCCAAACGGATAATAAGACTTTCTCATTAACACTCATATAGTGTACCCAAAAATATAACATGTGCAAATAAAGGACTATTATTATTAGCCGTGGCGCTTCGGGGTGACTTACTAATTTTTGGTGGCGTATTCACTTCTCAGCAGTGGAAAACCCCGGAAAACCTACAGCACCATCCCCGGTGGTCGGTGCGCACTCCAAGCAAGCACCAGACTTCGGGATTGACATCTAGACGATTCACATCGCCAATCAACTCCGAAAAAATGTAGAAAAATTTTCTCTAATCTAGGATTCGAACATCACGAACACAACGCTTTTTTAAGAAGGAAGACAAATTAGTTTTTTCTTTAGTCTAGTTCATAAAAGCGTGTTTCTTTAGATTTTTTGAACTTTTATTTATATTATCAAGAAGAAAAGTTGATGATACTTCTTGACAGAACACCATCTAATAGTAATGATGAAAAATTGATCAGGTAATCCAATCCTGCACAACAGGTATATTCGCCGGCACGTCTCTAGCAAAAAACAACTGTTACCCCCTACGACCGTCGAATTATATCTGTTAGATTCTTGGCAAAGTTCTTCGCAGAACTAATTTGCAATGCTCTCTGTACATCACGGCTGAAATTATTCTTACATTCATATGGGACAACGGCTACGTACCGGTTTCTTGGTTCTCGCTACTCATTAGCGAAGGCTAGTTCACCCGTCTGAATCGAAAAATAATATCGGCATTCGATAGGAGTCCCTATGATGAACACTGGAGTATGGAGGAAACTGAGCATAACGCTCAGAGTTCTCATGGGAGCTCGTTCAGTAACGAAAAATGCTCAATCTCTTTTTCTTCCATATATACCTACACCGTATGCTCATTTTGTCAGAAATCAACTTCTTCCCGACAGATACGTATGCAATGCCTCACTAAATCAGCGCATACATTTGCAAGTGTTACCTTTCACCAACTATCAGAATTTTGTTTTTATTCGGACAGGGGAACTACCTGCAGGCAATGCGATATTTATGTTCTAGAGAGCACTCTGACTACAGCATCTACTTTTTTTGACGCTGAATATTTCCAATCAGTATGAAAGTGGATATCATAGCTCCAAAAAATTGACAAATGTAAGCGTAGTTTCAAACCAAGAGTAAATGAATAAATGAAAACAAGTATAATTCAAGTTATGAATATAAATCGATATAAATTTTATGGGAATACCAAGAAAACTCGAAACGAATATTGTTAGTGAAGTCTATAGTATCAATAATATTGAGACTCAGCCATGATATCCAAAGTCAATAAAGAAAACGAATTTTGCCACGATAATGCAATTTCGCCCTCATTCTCTAATTTCAGCAAATGGGTGTGATTCATATTCATTGAAAAAATATTCTTGTTTCCATCTACTTTCATACATACTATACCATAAGTGCCTGATATAATGTAATAATAACTGATATCAAAATATATCAAACTAGTTGAGATATCATCATAAAGACATACAAAAAAAAAACCTGGATCACTGAAGCGATAAATGAAAGGGACAAATTATACCAGAACACCATATCGAATCTATTTGATGTTGAAGGTAGTGAAAGAACATATCGGCAACAAAAAAGTGAAATTAGTATGATATCCGAAACCTGAATAAAAAGAAATCTCCTGGCACAAATAAAATAACAGTGGAAACCTTTCAAAATATCTGTGGGATAATAATAGGTCCTCTCAGTTGGCTCATCGATGTAATCATTCAAACAGGTAAATGTCCTAATGCCTTCTTAGTGGAAGTCATCAAACCCCTATACAAAAATGAAGACAAATCCAAAGTTCTGAGCTATCGCCCAATAACATTAATTTCAAATTTAGCGAGAATTTTCGGAAAGGTCATGAAATCAAGAAAGGAAAATTTTTATCAGAAAACGATACATTATTTGATAAATAATTTGGATTTAGAGCAGGATATTCTACACAAGATAAAATTCGCCTAATCACATCCAAAATATACAGAAACCTGGTACTGCTTCTACAAACCACATGAAATAGCTCGAAGTCAATCTAAAAGTTTAGGCATTCGCCGAAACTATTTTCTCAGAGCAGTAACTGAGCAATACAAAAACAGAAGTTTCTTACCTTTGATTGGCCATGGATACGATACAAGATCCAAATTTGAAAAAAATAAGATCTTTCAGAATAAAAACAATAGATCAAGAAGTTTCTGCTAAGTATATTCAGTACTTTTCAATAAAATCCCAGATCAAATGAAAAATAAAAAAAAAATATACATTCTATCGAAAAAGCTTCAAAACAATTCCTACTTAGTACACAAAGGATTGATATTCATCTCTTGATCGACTCTTTGGAAATTCCCAATTGAATTATTCGCTGCGAATGGTTCTTTTAGACAACTTATACAATTTGTACCATTTTTTATGGAACTAACATTTGCATAAATTTTAATTTGATTTCATATTTGGAGTTAGCCTGATGTCAAGATAAATCACTTGATTATGGAATAAAACTTACTCGAAGAGTATTCATAATCAAAGCACCTGCGCTCAGGCTCTGCCTTCAGAGGTTTTGTTTATTTGCAATGGATTGTAATAAGTAACCACAACAATATTTTATGTCTCATTTGTTAAACTATGTATACACATTTTTTTTATTATCTTCTAATATACATTTTAATTATTATTACCATTTATGAGAACAAATATTAATTTTCCCCCTCACAACACAAATAATTTGATTCGAAGATGCGCATTTCGATAACCATGTTACTTCCATCAGTAGGATTTACTAACCAGTTCCGTCAATTCCAATTATTTCCGACAATGTTATAATGCCATAAGTACCCATGGCCCTTTCTGTCGTATTATTTTCTTTCCATTCACCCAAAATCGTATTTATTACCGTTTTCAATATCCCCATGGTCTCATATTGAATTCATTGTATAACATTTGCGACAGTTGAAAAACTTTATAAGCATATTTCCATTGATATTTTATTTTCTGTATTATTTTGTTTTTGTTGTGTTAAACCAATTTTATGGATTTATCAGAACAAACTTGCTGAGAGTCCGAATAGCTATAAAAAGAATTATATTAAATTTTTTTAATGTATGCAAGAAATTCATTTTTTGTTTGAGCAGTAAGAGAAAAGTTTACTGAAGACCAAAGAGAACGAATACGTAAATTTTTTACAAAACACACAGAGAAAAATATTCCACCAAGAAAACATGAACAAAAATTGGGGCAAAATTAAATCTTTTATATATAATTGTTATAAAGATGAATTACTCCACCTGAACATATTCGTATTTAATAACTTTACCATTGTTGTATTGTTCAATAACTGATAGCTATTTACCCATATTTGCATTAATATCAATAATAGTTTATTGGTTTTCTCTAGAGCTTGAATCAAAATATCCATCATCCAAAGATACGTTATTAATTTGAAATTCATGCCGTATTTTCATATATTTGAATGTTTTTTAGTTTGTTAAAAAGTTACTCATATCCAAGAATAGAACTCATATTCTACCAAAGCTCCTTCGGTCTGTTTGTATTTTAATTTTTTATCATCCTGCTTAAAATAAGTGTTACATATCATTAACCACAAGATTGAATCAATAGATACACGGGTCTAGTGCTCCCGGGAAGGTCTGGTGGCCTGTGGACCAAAAAAAAGACGGGTCAAAGAAGCTCTCCGTTAAAATGAGAACCAAAATGAATAATTGCCGAACGTAATTATACCTGAGGAGTAGGCAGATTGAGACCTCAGCGTAGAATTACGTTTCAACCATTTATTAATTTTCTTTCTTTTTCAGTTCTTGAAAATGGCTCCAAAATCGGAGCCGAAACGTCGAATTTCAACAAATTCTAGACGCGGTTCAACCCGAACTTTTAGTTTTCATATATATATATATATAAAACGTAATTCTACGCTGAGGTCTCAATCTGCCTACTCCTCAGGTATAATTACGTTAGGTTTTTGTGACTTGACGTCGGGGTCTCAATCTGCCTACTCCCCATGTCTCGTCACTGGTTCTCTCTAAGGTCTCAATCTGCCTACTCCTTCGAGAGAACTGAGGAATTGTGGGTTGAGGAACTGTATTTATAGTGGACGTGGCTGTAATGGCCGTGTGCAATGTATTGGCGCGAGGTAAACTATGGGCGGGAACTGAGTTGGCGCTAGATGAGCTGTAACCTTTCATTAATTTTCTTTCTATTTCAGTTCTTGAAAATGGCTCCAAAATCGGAGCCGAAACGTCGAATTTCAACAAATTCTAGACGCGGTTCAACCCGAACTTTTAGTTTTCAAATATCTGACCGCGGAAACCTATCTGAACACATATATATATATATATATATATATATATATATATATATATATATATATATATATATATATATATATATACCGGGTGGCTACGGAAGTATTGCCTACGGAATATCTCAGTTATTGTATGAAGTTGGTTTGTGAAATTTGGAGCGTCGATATAATGACATAAGAGCTAGAATTTGAGCATATTGACATGTCGAAGTTAACTTCCGGTCTGACCGGAAGTAACATCAACTTTCTTATTTTAAATGGAAAGCCTATTTTTTTTTCTTTTCGCTTTATTCAGCATTCAATTCCCTTTCTAATGACATATCACAAGTTGGTATCTAACCAGAAACTAGATCAGAAAAAAATTATTATTGAAATTCACCGAGTAGGCCGTGGAAGCAAAATGAAAGCCAAAAATTGAAAAGTTGGCTATGGAAACCATTCGTCACTTGATAACAGTTGCTACTACTGTGATATTTTATTTTCATTCGTCGGCGTTATAAAAAGCCGCCAAAAAAATATAACCATTCCTTTCTAATGATATAATAGAAAGTAATTTTTTGAAATGAAATACCAAAATATCCAATTATTATTATTCAAATAACAAAAAAACAGATTTATCGGCTGTGTGGAATACACCCTATTTTTGAGATGCCCCCATAGAAAAAAGTCGCACGGAGTAAGATCAGGTGACCTTGGTGGCCACCTGACTGGACCATGGGTTGTTATAAGTCTCTCTTGAAAGCGATTTTGAAGATAATTTCTCGCTATTCTTGAATTATGCGGAGGGGCGCCATCTTGCTGAAAGTACATTCTCTCAGTTATTTCCGCTGGTAGGTTGTTAATGAATTCCGAAATTTCATTCGTTAAAATATTAAAGTATCTCTCTCCGGTTAGTTGGCCTTGAAAAAGAATGGGGCCAACAATATGAGTTCCAACTATTCCTGCCCAAACATTCACACCAAATCTCTCCTGGAAGCCACCTTGTCGAAACCGGTGCACGTTTTCTATCGCCCAGTACTTGAAACAAAAGACCGTTAACACTTTTAGCACTTTACACTTCGACTATCGACAATAATCCAAATAAAGTACAGTACCTACCTTGTATTATTCCTGTAAAATAATCCATTGTTGGTAAATCTTGACTCGTCCGTAAACAAGATATAATAGTTAAATAGGTGATTCTCAGCATTTTGTCGAAGAAACCAATTACAATATTCCAGGCGCCTTTCACCGTCATTTTCATACAAATGTTGATGCAACTGATACTTGAAGGATTTAAATCGATGTTTTTTCAAAATTTTCCTAGCAGAGTCCTTACTTATAGCTAATTCGGCGCCAATCTGCCTTGAGGAAATTGTGCTATCATATTGTACTAAAGCTAATACATTAATTTCAGTTTCCTCATTAATAACAAATGCTTCTTGGTCTTCGTGAACATCAGGCTCAGTTCTTAATTTTTCTTCAAGCCACTGGAAATACCTTCTTGACGGTTGCTACCTCCCTGGATATCGGTCTAAATACAATCGTTCAGCGGCATAAGAATTTTTTAAACATTCACCATAAATAGCATGTCAATTTGTTCGGTTCGTGAATAACAGGGCATTTTTTGAATATTCCACTAACTGATTTCGATTTCCAAACCCTTTTAAAATGGCAGAATCAAAAACACTACTTCGAACGTCAAAATAATATGGATAGCAGCGTTCGTGAGAGCTCTCGTTTCTTTTTTGTTTCATTCCAAAATACATCTTAATCAGCCTACTTGTTAATATTTTGGTTCGAATGATTATTGAAATGGAATGATTATTCTGAATAGCACAAACATCGTCCATAGGTAGATATTAGAATATCTATGGACGATGGCACAGACCAAGTACGTTTATGTTCCTATTTAACCTAGAACCTACAGGATATAATTTATCATTCCACATTATTTTTAATGTTATTTTTGCGTATGGCGATAATCTGTTTTGTTATTTGAAGAATAATAATTGGATTTTTTGGAATTTCAATTCAAAAAATTACTTTCTATTATATCATTAGAAAGGAATGGTTATGCTGAATAGTACAGGCAAGAAAAAGTTATGGACCTACAGAGTATTATTTTTTTCCCAATTTTTCCAATATTTTTTTGGCGGCTTTTTATAACGCCGACGAATGAAAATAAAGTATCACAGTAGTAGCAACTGTTATATATATATATATATATATATATATATATATATATATATATATATATATATATATATATATATATATATATATATATATATATATATAAAGGAAGGGTAGTCGTTGCTGACTAGTTAGGAATGGAACTAGTAAATAGTGGGGCTATGCAGCAAAATCAAAGAGTACTCTTTTAAGTTTGTCCAAGCTTTCGGAAATTTAATTAATCGTTTCCATCATCAGGGATAATCTTAGTTGAGGGTGTTTGACGCGATGTTATTCAACAAAAGGGGGCACATTGTACAAGATGAATTTCAATATACAACAGGTAAAATTGGAAGGATGTCATAAAAGTTTTGTAAAAATACGTTACATTTTGATCACATAAGGCCAAATCAATGCTATTGGTTGGGAGAAGCTTATATATATATATATATATATATATATATATATATATATATATATATATATATATATATATATATATATATGTATATATATATATATATATATATATATATGTATATATATATATATATATATATATATATATATATATATATATATATATATATATATATATATATAACAGTTTCAACAAATTTTTTTAATGGGAAGCTAAGATTTTTATCACATTATGTGATAGAGCTTGTGTTTGTACACAAGGGAAAAATAGTTGCAGTAGGGCTCACATAAGAAAAAAAAAGAGAAAATGAATAAAAAACGAAATAAACGTAAGTTTCATAATAACTTTTCAATTAACTAAACAGTCCATTAAACCAAAACTATTTCTAATAGGAATTGTTCAAATTGTGTCCCGTTTACTAACTGACATAGGCCAAGACGATGGTAGACCGCATTTATAGAGTTTTCGATCATCTGCGGAGTTATACGAGTCATTTCGTGTCTAATTCTTTCCATTAAGTCTTCTTAATTGTCTGGCCGGTTAATGTAGACCCGACTTTTCAAATGTCCCCACAGAAAAAAATCAAGGGGGGTTAAATCAGGTGACCTAGGCGGCCACTCCATTGGTCCACGTCTTCCAATCCACCGTCCTTCAAACTGGTTATCCAGAAACCTTCGAACAGTATGACCATAATGTGGTAAATTGTCTTAATTTTCATAAAATCGTAAAAAATGCTCTTCGGCAATTATTCATTTTGGTTCTCATTTTAACGTCTTTTTTTTGGTCCACAGGCCACCAGACCTTCCCGGGAGCACTAGACCCGTGTATCTATTGATTCAATCTTGTGGTTAATGATATGTAACACTTATTTTAAGCAGGATGATAAAAAATTAAAATACAAACAGACCGAAGGAGCTTTGGTAGAATATGAGTTCTATTCTTGGATATGAGTAACTTTTTAACAAACTAAAAAACATTCAAATATATGAAAATACGGCATGAATTTCAAATTAATAACGTATCTTTGGATGATGGATATTTTGATTCAAGCTCTAGAGAAAACCAATAAACTATTATTGATATTAATGCAAATATGGGTAAATAGCTATCAGTTATTGAACAATACAACAATGGTAAAGTTATTAAATACGAATATGTTCAGGTGGAGTAATTCATCTTTATAACAATTATATATAAAAGATTTAATTTTGCCCCAATTTTTGTTCATGTTTTCTTGGTGGAATATTTTTCTCTGTGTGTTTTGTAAAAAATTAACGTATTCGTTCTCTTTGGTCTTCAGTAAACTTTTCTCTTACTGCTCAAACAAAAAATGAATTTCTTGCATACATTAAAAAAATTTAATATAATTCTTTTTATAGCTATTCGGACTTTCAGCAAGTTTGTTCTGATAAATCCATAAAATTGGTTTAACACAACAAAAACAAAATAATACAGAAAATAAAATATCAATGGAAATATGCTTATAAAGTTTTTCAACTGTCGCAAATGTTATACAATGAATTCAATATGAGACCATGGGGATATTGAAAACGGTAATAAATACGATTTTGGGTGAATGGAAAGAAAATAATACGACAGAAGGAACAGTATGACCATAATGTGGTGGTGCACCATCTTGTTGGAACCAAATACTGGGATCCAAGTTGTCCCCATTATTTGGATCCGGAAATGCCGTAAGTAGGTCCGGAAGCACTGTCATACGAAGATGTTCCAAATATCGTTCAGCTGTTAAATTCCCGCGAAAGTAATAAGGACCAATAAATCTTCCCCGGACGATTCCTACCCAAACATTAATTTTTTGGGGACGCTGGGTGTGTTTTGTCTGCATCCAGTGGGGATTTTCCCGAGCCCAGTAGCGAGAATTGTGTCGATTTACAGAACCATTTAGACAAAACGTTGCCTCATCGGAAAATACTACACTATTAAGAAAATTTGGATTTTCGTCACAATGCCGCATGAAGATTTCACAAAATTCCAAACGTCTGTCCGGATCATCTTCTGAGAGTTCGCGAACAAGATGAACTTTGTATGGGTGTAGTTTTTCTTTTTTTAACATCTTTACTACAAACGACTGACTAACATTTTCTTGTAAGGCAATTTCTGTTGTAGTTGCATGAGGGTGTTCTTCTACTGACAGCAAAATATCTAACTTCACATCGTCGCTTATTCCTGGTCGTCCAGATTTTGGAGCATCCCTCACGCTTCCCGTTGCATCAAATTTTGCAACAATTCTGCTTACTGTGCTTCTAGCAATTGGAGGTATTTCAAAATGTGTTGCGTTAAATAAAGCACATGCTTCTTCATGACTTCGAAGGCGATCGCCGTAACCTACCATCATCAGAATTTCTATCGTTTCTCTTTCGGTTAAACGAGCCATAATAATAAAACTGTGGTGACACTAATTGTACGACTGACACTGACAAACCGTTGTTTTAGTAAAACAACTGAATAAATTTATATGAACACATGTTCTTACTAGATAAGTTTGACCTCTTTTTATAATTGGTTTTGATATTTCGTTTTTTATCCCTTTTCTCGTTGTTTTTCTTATGTGAGCCCTACTGCAACTATTTTTCCCTTGTGTAAAAACACAAGCTCTATCACATAACGTAATAAAACTCTTAGCTTCCAATTAAAAAAATTTGTTGATGACGTCATAACTTTGACAACTTTGACGTTTTATTTTTGTAACTTATGTCAAAAGATGCGGACTAAAAAAAAACAGTTTGACGTGTTTTTGCATTTTGTTCAAAAGTGATCGTTGTACGTTCTATGAATTTTGTGCATTACTTTATCATAACCCTGTATATATACCAATATACGGATTAATAATTTTACTACGTAGATGAGCCCCAATATTTCACAACATTTTAAGCTCGTTGTTCAGCCCTAGATTTGGCAACATACATGCTGGGTATCGGGGGCTTAACAGAGTTAGTATTATGGCTAATTTATATTCCAATAATGAATCCAACTTTGTGAAGCCAGTCACGTAACGTGTGTCTAATTTTGCGGACTAGATAGAAATGTTGTGGATTGTGAATTTCCAACAGAAAAGTAGTCTCTATAATTACATTTCTGATATGATTTTTTTCTCCAGGCTCCCCATAAAATGTTGCTGATTAGCAATTTCTTGTTATTAAATTGTCTTAATTTTCATAAAATTGTAAAAAATGCTCTTCGGCAATTATTCATTTTGGTTCTCATTTTAACGTCTTTTTTTTGGTCCACAGGCCACCAGACCTTCCCGGGAGCACTAGACCCGTGTATCTATTGATTCAATCTTGTGGTTAATGATATGTAACACTTATTTTAAGCAGGATGATAAAAAATTAAAATACAAACAGACCGAAGGAGCTTTGGTAGAATATGAGTTCTATTCTTGGATATGAGTAACTTTTTAACAAACTAAAAAACATTCAAATATATGAAAATACGGCATGAATTTCAAATTAATAACGTATCTTTGGATGATGGATATTTTGATTCAAGCTCTAGAGAAAACCAATAAACTATTATTGATATTAATGCAAATATGGGTAAATAGCTATCAGTTATTGAACAATACAACAATGGTAAAGTTATTAAATACGAATATGTTCAGGTGGAGTAATTCATTTTTATAACAATTATATATAAAAGATTTAATTTTGCCCCAATTTTTGTTCATGTTTTCTTGGTGGAATATTTTTCTCTGTGTGTTTTGTAAAAAATTAACGTATTCGTTCTCTTTGGTCTTCAGTAAACTTTTCTCTTACTGCTCAAACAAAAAATGAATTTCTTGCATACATTAAAAAAATTTAATATAATTCTTTTTATAGCTATTCGGACTTTCAGCAAGTTTGTTCTGATAAATCCATAAAATTGGTTTAACACAACAAAAACAAAATAATACAGAAAATAAAATATCAATGGAAATATGCTTATAAAGTTTTTCAACTGTGGCAAATGTTATACAATGAATTCAATATGAGACCATGGGGATATTGAAAACGGTAATAAATACGATTTTGGGTGAATGGAAAGAAAATAATACGACAGAAAGGGCCATGGGTACTTATGGCATTATAACATTGTCGGAAATAATTGGAATTGACGGAACTGGTTAGTAAATCCTACTGATGGAAGTAACATGGTTATCGAAATGCGCATCTTCGAATCAAATTATTTGTGTTGTGAGGGGGAAAATTAATATTTGTTCTCATAAATAGTAATAATAATTAAAATGTATATTAGAAGATAATAAAAAAAATGTGTATACATAGTTTAACAAATGAGACATAAAATATTGTTGTGGTTACTTATTACAATCCATTGCAAATAAACAAAACCTCTGAAGGCAGAGCCTGAGCGCAGGTGCTTTGATTATGAATACTCTTCGAGTAAGTTTTATTCCATAATCAAGTGATTTATCTTGACATCAGGCTAACTCCAAATATGAAATCAAATTAAAATTTATGCAAATGTTAGTTCCATAAAAAATGGTACAAATTGTATAAGTTGTCTAAAAGAACCATTCGCAGCGAATAATTCAATTGGGAATTTCCAAAGAGTCGATCAAGAGATGAATATCAATCCTTTGTGTACTAAGTAGGAATTGTTTTGAAGCTTTTTCGATAGAATGTATATTTTTTTTTAATTTTTCATTTGATCTGGGATTTTATTGAAAAGTACTGAATATACTTAGCAGAAACTTCTTGATCTATTGTTTTTATTCTGAAAGATCTTATTTTTTTCAAATTTGGATCTTGTATCGTATCCATGGCCAATCAAAGGTAAGAAACTTCTGTTTTTGTATTGCTCAGTTACTGCTCTGAGAAAATAGTTTCGGCGAATGCCTAAACTTTTAGATTGACTTCGAGCTATTTCATGTGGTTTGTAGAAGCAGTACCAGGTTTCTGTATATTTTGGATGTGATTAGGCGAATTTTATCTTGTGTAGAATATCCTGCTCTAAATCCAAATTATTTATCAAATAATGTATCGTTTTCTGATAAAAATTTTCCTTTCTTGATTTCATGACCTTTCCGAAAATTCTCGCTAAATTTGAAATTAATGTTATTGGGCGATAGCTCAGAACTTTGGATTTGTCTTCATTTTTGTATAGGGGTTTGATGACTTCCACTAAGAAGGCATTAGGACATTTACCTGTTTGAATGATTACATCGATGAGCCAACTGAGAGGACCTATTATTATCCCACAGATATTTTGAAAGGTTTCCACTGTTATTTTATTTGTGCCAGGAGATTTCTTTTTATTCAGGTTTCGGATATCATACTAATTTCACTTTTTTGTTGCCGATATGTTCTTTCACTACCTTCAACATCAAATAGATTCGATATGGTGTTCTGGTATAATTTGTCCCTTTCATTTATCGCTTCAGTGATCCAGGTTTTTTTTTTGTATGTCTTTATGATGATATCTCAACTAGTTTGATATATTTTGATATCAGTTATTATTACATTATATCAGGCACTTATGGTATAGTATGTATGAAAGTAGATGGAAACAAGAATATTTTTTCAATGAATATGAATCACACCCATTTGCTGAAATTTGAGAATGAGGGCGAAATTGCATTATCGTGGCAAAATTCGTTTTCTTTATTGACTTTGGATATCATGGCTGAGTCTCAATATTATTGATACTATAGACTTCACTAACAATATTCGTTTCGAGTTTTCTTGGTATTCCCATAAAATTTATATCGATTTATATTCATAACTTGAATTATACTTGTTTTCATTTATTCATTTACTCTTGGTTTGAAACTACGCTTACATTTGTCAATTTTTTGGAGCTATGATATCCACTTTCATACTGATTGGAAATATTCAGCGTCAAAAAAAGTAGATGCTGTAGTCAGAGTGCTCTCTAGAACATAAATATCGCATTGCCTGCAGGTAGTTCCCCTGTCCGAATAAAAACAAAATTCTGATAGTTGGTGAAAGGTAACACTTGCAAATGTATGCGCTGATTTAGTGAGGCATTGCATACGTATCTGTCGGGAAGAAGTTGATTTCTGACAAAATGAGCATACGGTGTAGGTATATATGGAAGAAAAAGAGATTGAGCATTTTTCGTTACTGAACGAGCTCCCATGAGAACTCTGAGCGTTATGCTCAGTTTCCTCCATACTCCAGTGTTCATCATAGGGACTCCTATCGAATGCCGATATTATTTTTCGATTCAGACGGGTGAACTAGCCTTCGCTAATGAGTAGCGAGAACCAAGAAACCGGTACGTAGCCGTTGTCCCATATGAATGTAAGAATAATTTCAGCCGTGATGTACAGAGAGCATTGCAAATTAGTTCTGCGAAGAACTTTGCCAAGAATCTAACAGATATAATTCGACGGTCGTAGGGGGTAACAGTTGTTTTTTGCTAGAGACGTGCCGGCGAATATACCTGTTGTGCAGGATTGGATTACCTGATCAATTTTTCATCATTACTATTAGATGGTGTTCTGTCAAGTAGTATCATCAACTTTTCTTCTTGATAATATAAATAAAAGTTCAAAAAATCTAAAGAAACACGCTTTTATGAACTAGACTAAAGAAAAAACTAATTTGTCTTCCTTCTTAAAAAAGCGTTGTGTTCGTGATGTTCGAATCCTAGATTAGAGAAAATTTTTCTACATTTTTTCGGAGTTGATTGGCGATGTGAATCGTCTAGATGTCAATCCCGAAGTCTGGTGCTTGCTTGGAGTGCGCACCGACCACCGGGGATGGTACTGTAGGTTTTCCGGGGTTTTCCACTGCTGAGAAGTGAATACGCCACCAAAAATTAGTAAGTCACCCCGAAGCGCCACGGCTAATAATAATAGTCCTTTATCTGCACATGTTATATTTTTGGGTACACTATATGAGTGTTAATGAGAAAGTCTTATTATCCGTTTGGAATTTCTCATTCAGGCCCTGTCACCGGTGCCCCGACACTTCCGGAGGGCGTGCTAAATCATTTATCCCAATAAACACTCCCCACGCCGTGGGATGAGTGACTATTGGGTCCGAGAATCATGTGCTCTGCGCAGGCAGAGTAAACCAAGAATTACGGCCTTCTGTATTCGTCCGGCTAAGATTTCTGTCATATTACGGCAAGCCGGTATGATTTCCAAGTTTGAGAGCAGTGTGTCCGTCATTCCACCAAGGATCCCTATTAACAGAATGGTTTGGGTAAAGCCTGCAGAGTTCGATGTTCGTTTTGCCATGAGTAGTTCCAATAGATTCGGCTCTTCTCAATCTCGACAACGGACTCAATATCCCGGAGCATAAGATAACATCGGTGTCTCGTCTACACCATACGAGTGTCGTAGATAGTAGTACAATACTCGAAGGGCCGCGTTATGCCTGTGAATATAGGCTGAGACCGCATGAGCTGGACAGGCTGACAGCAAATGTATTATGGTCTCAGCTGCCCCACGACACGCTCTGTATCTGGTGTCAGGGGCCTCTATACCCGTGACTACGGACTCGAACAGACAGTAAACAAGCACGGGACGTGCCTTATCGCTATTTCACGGCATAGATGCATTTTTCTTGGAATTTCTAAAGAGTGAATTAATAATTCCATCATAATTTTCTGTTGTTCTAAAACAGACACTCTTTTAAAATTTTTGTTTTATCAATTTGGTGGCGGCCGTTTTTTTTCCTACACATGTTTTTTTGCAGAAAAGACGCGCGCCACTTAGGGTGAAACGCTTTGACGACCCCCCACCCCCGAAAATCTTCAGCGAACACGTCATCTTCTTCAGTTCTTCAGTTCTTCAACCCCCAACCAATGGCGAGAACTTGATAGACGCGGCCATCGAGAGATAAATCACACCGTGTGGAGCAACAGGTTGCCATACTACTAATCGTAATGGAGCGATTGTCGATTCAGGCATTTTTCGATAGACAAGAAAGCAGGCAAGCGTTGGCACTAGCTCGTCAAACATATCCTGTGGTCGCATTTGCGCGAGCTTTGGAATTTGAGGCTGCGAAACAATCCTGCAAAAGCCAGAGTAGAGTCTGGATGATAGAGGAAGACCCACAGTAGCCTGCTGATATGAAAGCTGCCATGAGAAAATAATAAAGGGAGTGCTGCCTGAGAAAAGACTGATAAGAAGCCGAAATTATAGAAATTTTCCTGGAAAATCGAAAAAAATAAAACAATTTTATGTAATTTTTTTGTCGCAAAATACATAGTTTTTCTTCATTTTTTTTTCGACAAATTGCCAGGCGCAATTTTTTTCGTGTACTGTCATAACGTAGTGTAGCCTTTGAATATTTTGAAGATGACAGTTGGACTTTGTGTAGCCTCGCGATGTTGCCAGTTATAAATGAGTCATTTGATTAGTTCAGTTTTATTATTGCAATTGGTATTACGTAGTGAATGCTTCGGAAGTTGATGGCAGCGTAGTGAGGCCCCATTCACACCATGTATGTAGATGCGCGTTAGTTCCCCTTCAACTTCTGAAGGCAGCTACGTATCAAATTGTAGTTTTGCATACTTACCGAATTTTGCGAAGGATAATGGGGTGAGATATTTCTCTACTTTCTCGGATTGTTCCACAGTTTTTATGAAATTTGTTTTCTTTTAGTGCTGTTATATAAATCTGGAAAATATTTGGTGTTGATGTATCTTGTATGTTTTCGGAATTAGGGAATCTGATTATTTCCTAGCTAGCTGTTATGTCTCATTCTATAGATTGAGGGTACATAAAATGGGTGAGCGAAATTTGAATCGAAAAAACCAAGCAATATTTTGTTTCCTATATTTTCATATTTTTGCGCTAGAAGAATTTGATAACTTTTTTTTCCATTGAAAAGTGCTAAAAAGGAATTATACCAAGTTGGTAAAGCTAAGAGAGGCAGTTTTGATTCTATCAGTTGTGGTTTTTCATTTACTAACGTATATAGTCTGAGATAAATCTTATACAGGGTGTTCCGGAATTCAAAGGACAAACTCGTATGAGAGATTCCTCGTTTGAAACAATAATAAATCACATAGAGAACCAATTAATGTCCTAAAGTGAGTAAGTAGTATCAGATATACAGGGCATTAAAATCCTTTTTTCTTTGGAAGTTAGTTCCGTAATATGCAAGATTCCTGAATAAATTATTGAAGTCTGCTTTTGAGCAAGAGATACCTTATTTTTTTCTATGGCCTTTTTTTTCAGTAAGTTTCGAGTCGTACCTGTCAGGCCAAGGTTATGTTTTTTTAGATTCTTCGGTTGATTTTTTATGGAAAACGAATAAACTTCGATAGTGAAGAAGTTGAGCTGAACGGAAATGTGCATTTCGCCTCTGTTACTCAAAACCCCACTTTAAATAATTATTCAAGGATTTTGTGTTTTATGGAACTTGAAATGAATGAAGATTTTCAACAAACTTTAATTAAAATTGCTTTCATTAACACGATTTTATTAGCTTCACTTGTGAACTACCAATGTAAGGAAGGCAGTTTTAACCTATTAATAATTGCCGTATCGAAATAAAACTTTTTATGTATATTTAGTTCAGATGACAATTCTATAATTTGGTGTCTTGGAGCTGATCTGCATAATAATAATGTGATTGAAATACTTCTATCTTCACCTACCTCCAGTCGCTCGAATACTCAGAAATTTGGCACACATATCAAAGACCGTTGAAAATACAACAATTCCATAATGATAATAATGTGAATCTTTAAATTCAATTTTCAAGGACCGATGACAATACAAGAATTTTTTAATAATAATATAATAATAGTAACGATGATGATGTGAATTTTTGAATTACATTTTCGATCACTTCCAGTGGATGAGTGAAGGAATGTTTGTTTGAAATGAAGAACCACTGAACAAAAAAGTCTATTTGATAATTAACTCCAAAGTTGAAAAAGCTTGGGTACTTCCTTTTACATTTTGATAATCACAGCATTCACGAATAGCTACAATAACAAAAATAATAATAATAATTTCCAACACCCTCGTCTACCGTAGTCGCGTGATGGGTATAGAGGTCCCTGACACCAGGTACAGAGCGTGTCGTGGGGCAGCTGAAACTATAATGCATTTGCTGTCAGCCTGTCCAGCTCATGCGGTCTCAGCCTATATTCACAGGCATAACGCGGCCCTTCGAGTGTTGTACTACCATCTACGACACTCGTATGGTGTAGACGAGACACCAATGTTGTCTAATGCTCCGGGATAATGAGTCCGTTGTGGAGAATGAGAAGTGCTGAATCTATTGGAACTACTCATTCTCCACCCTCAGGCAAATACAAACCAATAAGCCTGATGTAGTCCTCCTCGACCATCGAAGTAGGACGAATTTCGTCATTGAGTTTTCAACTCCTGGCGGAACGAATAACGTCCGAAAAGGGGAGGAAAAACGGACTAAATATCGAGACCTACTTTTTGAACTATGCAGGCTTTACCCAAACCATTCTGCTTAAATGGTGGTTCTGATTATAGGAATTCTTGGTGGAATGATGGACACACTGCTATCAAACTTGGAAATCATACCAGCTTGCCGTAATATGGCAGAAATCTGAGCCGGACGAATGTAGAAAGCCGTAATTCTTGGATTACTCCGCCTGCGCAGGGCACATGATTCTTGAACCCATTAGTCACTCACCCCACGGCGTGGGGAGTGTTTATTGGGTTAAATGATCCAGCACGCCCTCCGGAAGTGTCGGGGCTCCGGTGACAGGGCCTGACTGAGAAATTCCAAACAGATAATATGACTTTCTTATTAACACTCATATAGTGTACCCAAAGGCATAACCTGTGCAGATAGAGGACAGCTATTATTACTATTAGCCGTGGCGCTTCGGAGTGACATAGTAATTTTTGGTGGCGTATTCACTTCTCAGCAGTGGAAAACCTCGGAAAACCTACAGCACCATCACCAGTGGTCGGTGCGCACTCCAAGCAAGCACCATACCTTCGGAATTGACATCTAGATCCACATCGCCAATCGACTAGAAAAAATTTAGAAAAATTTTTTTCAAATGCAGGATTTGAACATCACGAACACCACGCATTTTTAAGAAGGAAGACAATTTTTGAAAATTAGCTTTTACTTCAGCCTAGTTCATAAAACCGTGTTTTTCTAGATTTTTGAACTTTCATTCATATTATCAAGAAGAAAAGTTGATACTATTTGGTAGAACACCATCGAACAGTAATGATGAAAAATTGATCAGGGAAAACTAAAAATGCTATTTTCGGTTTTTTACAAATAGAATTGTTATTTAGGAAAATATAAAAAATGAAAAAGGAAAGTTTTATTGTATTCAAAATGTACTAGAACTACGTTATGATAAATTTTTAATCAAACGTTTCGTGTCAACACCGCCATCATCAACAATTTTTTTCAAAAATGGACCTGTCTATTTCATCACAAATATTGATAGAGCGATAAAATCACAATTCAGTGGTATATCACACTCGAAATTTTTATTACGTTTCATATAAAATAACTAGCCTCATCAGTGACAACAATTTTTAATTACGGTCCTGTCGATAGTTTGTTTATGAATTCCACAGAATCTAACGCTTCGATATAAAAATAATCAGTGACGTTTTGAATGAATGTATCTATGAAAATTGTATTTATACTATAAAAATTCATAAAAAAATTCTGCAGTTCCAGAGACGAACGATAGCAATTTACCCCAGAAATAAACTTATTTAAGAGGAGAAGAAATCAAACAAACAGAAGAACAATTTATTTTATAATGAATTTGTGAAAGAAAATAAAACCAATATACACAAAAAAAAATTCTGCATTAAATGCTCGAATTGACGACCTCTTTGTTGAATGCACATAAGTTGTTTGTCCATACAATTTCTGTGGCAATTTTCTAGCATGATGGTTGTAATGCTATTACATTCATCTCTTATTTTCTGTTTGAGATGGTCGATATCGGTACTATGTGTCGAAAAAACTTCATCCTTCATCCTCAGACAAAAAAATTGAAAGGAGTAAGGTCTGGGGATCGAGCTAGCCAGGCAATTGATCCATTGTTTCCAATCCACTTTGTTGGGAATATTGTTCCTCAATGTTCCCTTACTATTGCTGCATTATGGGGAGGGGCACCGTCTTGTTGAAAATATTGTATTTCACGGCGGCAATTCATCTAAGTAGCCATCAAACTCATTAGATAAAAAATTTAAATACATTTCACCATTCAAATGCTCATCGTAAAAGAAATGACCTAGTATGTTTGTTCCCGAAATTCCCAACCAAACATTTATTCCGAACCTCTCCTGGAAATTGGTTTCTCTATGTAAATGTTCATTTGTATTATTCCACCTATAATGGATGTTTCTGTTAAACCAACCATTATTGTTGGTGAATTTTGATTCGTCCGTCCATATTATTTTTTTACGAATATTTCGAACTTCCCTATTTCTACGTCTTAACCATTTCGCAAATCGTACTCTCCTTCCGTAATCCCTTTCATTAAGGTGATGAACTTTGCGTATCCTGTAGCATTTGTATTTGTTCTTTTTCAAAATATTTCTGGTAGATTTTACAGATATTCCAAGTTCGTGGGCAATGTCTCGTAAAGAACAATCTTGATTAGAAATATTTTTGTAACTGACCAATCCCAGATTTAAAAAAAAATACGTTATTTTTCACTTTTTAGTCTTTATAAGGTAATATTTGCTTACCCAAAACAATTATTTGGTTCCTTATACTTCCAGTAACACCACATTTTCTAGTTTTATTTCTGTCAAATGCACCACAGTCTCTCAAATTTCTTTCTAATCGTCTTAACATTTGAATGTTTGGAATGCGACGATTTGGGTATAGCTCACCATACATATTTCTTGTCAAAAGAGGATTTCTATTTGATTTCGCATAAGTAAATAGCATATCAGTCCTTTCGTCATTCGAATACATCTTTAATATGTAACCGAGTGCTTAAATGTCTAATAGTTCTTAACAGATATCAACAACTCATTTATTTTTCCTGCCATAGAAATCAAGCAACGCCTACGTGTTTAAATATGGTAAAAGAAGTGAGATGCTATTTAATTGTACCAAATTAGACAACACTTGTATTTTGATCAAAAACTGATATTTTCATTACTTCCAGGATTGAGAATTATGAAAATAATCCGTGTAAAAATTGATACAGGAGAAATCAGCCTTGAATCAAGGATTACTGTAATACAAAATTCCCCAAAAAGGAAAAATACGAATGTTCGTTGTGTTGGGGTATCTTTCTATCGAAAGTATTGGGTAATGTAATAAAACAATTTACAAAAGAACTAACGACAGGACCGTAATTGAAAGTTGTTGTCACTGATGATGCCAGTTATTTTATATGAAACGCTTCAAAAATGTCAAGTGTGATATACCACTGAATTGTGATTTCATCGCTTTTTCAATATTTGTGATGAAATAGACAGGTCCGTATTTGAAAAAAATTGTTGATGGTGGCCGTGTTGACACGAAACGTTAAATAAAAAATTTATCATAAGGTAGTTCTGGTACATTTTGAATACAATAAAACTTCCCTCTTTAATTTTTTTATATTTTCTGAAATAACCATTCTATTCGTAAAAAACCGAAAACAGCATTTTTAGTTTTCCCTCTATAAGTCTGTGGGATAATAACAGGTCCTCTCAGTTGGCTCATCGATGTAATCATTCAAACAGGTAAATGCCCTAATGCCTAATGTCATCAAACCCCTATACAAAAATTAAGACAAATCCAAAGTTCTGAGCTATCGCCCAATAACATTAATTTCAAATTTAGCAAAAATTTTCGAAAAGGTCATAAAGTCAAGAGAGGAAAACTTTTTATCAGAAAACGATTCATTATTTGATAACCAATTTGGATTTAGAGCAGGATATTCTACACAAGATAAAATTCGCCTAATCACATCTAGAATATATAGAAACCTAGAGGGTGGTAAATCTGTATTGGCTGTGTTTCTGGATCACGTGTGAGCATTCGATTCAATAATCTCGATTGTTAGACACACTCCATGACGCGGGATTCAGAGGCACAGCACATGCTTTGATGAAGAGCTACCTAAAAGATAGAGAACAACGCGTCGAAATAAATGTCAAACTAGGTGAAAAAGAAACCATTGAATATGGTATTCCACAGGGCATAGTTTTGAGACTCATCTTATTTATAATTTATATCAACAAAATTTTCACTTCGAACAGCTCTGTCACCATCATTAGTTTTGTAGACGATACATTGAACATTGAAAGGAAAAGTCGTTCAAGATATGGAAGTGATTATAATCTCGTTGAGTCACAAAATACTCACCATTAATTTTTCAGAAACAAGGTTTCGACCTTTTACATGTTACGCTAATAAACTCCCAGAATTTGAATCACTTGTCATCCAGAATGACAAGGAATAAGTAGAGATTAAAAGAGCCGAAAAAGTAAAATATCTTGGGTTATATATCGACAAATATATGAGATGAAATATTCAGATTTAGCGTACGGTCAAACCTTGACATCGATTTTGTTAAAATTTGAATATTTCGAAGGTATTTTGGTTGAAACTTATGTATCACGCGCTAGTAGAATCACGACTAACCTACGGGATCAGCGCTTCGGGTACAGCTTCTGCAATTCACATGAAATAGCTAGAAGTCAATCCAAAACAAGTTTCTCCAAATTATGTATAGTACCACAACGTTATCCGTCGGATTTGCTTTTTGTAAAATCAAAAATTTTAGGCATTCGCCGAAACCATTTTCTCAGAGCAGTTACTGAGCAATACAAAAACAGAAGTTTCTTATCTTTGATTGGCCGTGGATACGATATAAGATCCAAATTGGAAAAAAATAAGATATCTTTTCAGAACAAAAACAATAGGTCAAAGAAGTTTCTGCTAAGTATCTTCAGTACTTTTCAATAAAATCCCAGATCAAATGAAAAATTAAAGAAATATACATTCTTTCGAAAAAGCTTCAAAACAATTCCTACTTAGTACACAAAGGATTGATATTCATCTCCTGATCGACCCTTTGTAAATTCCTAATTGAATTATTCGCTGCGAATGGTTCTTTTAGACAAGATATTGAATTATATCTGTCTTCTATTTGTGCAACGTACCTCACGGACACAATTGCAAGTGCTACTTGTTATAAAGCCATTGAATATTAATCCTTCATTTTTGTTGGAAATGACCACCTGCATACATGCATGTTTCGAGGTTATTTTCCTCTCATCAGTGCAAGGATAGGTCAGACGACTATGAAGTCGTCTTGTTCCACAAATATGAATGATAATATTCAAAAGCCTTATAGTATCCGTCTACGAATGGAGCTGCGACTCACAATAAAGTAATTCGCAGCGCCATCCGACAACAGATCAAGTAACCCTCCTGGTAGCACTGTCTCCAGGCAGAGATCAAAAGTACATAAAACGAACAAAGTTCGAGTGTGTATAGGAGAGTTTAATTCTAAGAAACAAAATATTTCGTAAAACCGAAAAATGCCTGTCTCTCCACACAATTCCACAAAGGATATTAAGGCAAATATCTGACAGAAAACAAATTTTTCGGTTTTACATATTTGTGGAACAAGACGACTTCATAGTATAGTATATAGTATACAAAGTTATAGTCACTTCTTAAAGGATTGTTATCGGCTGTTTTACAGTCACTGGAACATTATTTGCTCCTTGAAACAAGTATATCACATACACCATTTCGTATCCGAAATGTCTTTCTGGGGTGCTCTCTAATCTGTCACCGAGGTGGATCCTGTGAGCAATTGCAGTATTCCTCTCGGAGGACGATGACGAACATCGGGACCTCGCGTGTATACAACCGTGATAACCTTGACTGCACTGATGAGGTACGATATTCCGAAACCGGTCTGTAGTTGGCTCTCCGTTTGAATCAGGCAAAGTCCTGCTGTTTGTTTCAGAGAGCTCTTGCGAAGTTGTTACTTCAAAATAAGGATCTTTGCACATATGTCTGACAGATATAATTCAATATCTGTCGAGGTATCAGCCAGAGAAGTAGTTGTTTTCTGTTGGACATATGCCATACATACTATACAAAGTTATAGTCACTTCTTAAAGGATTGTTATCGGCTGTTTTACAGTCACTGGAACATTATTTGCTCCTTGAAACAAGTATATCACATATACCATTTCGCATCCGAATGTGCACCCCAGAAAGACATTTCGGATACGAAATGGTATATGTGAATGTGCACCCCAGAAAGACATTTCGGATACGAAATGGTATATGTGATATACTTGTTTCAAGGAGCAAATAATGTTCCAGTGACTGCCGATAACAATCCTTTAAGAAGTGACTATAACTTTGTATAGTCGAAACCTTGTTTCTGAAAAATTAATGGTTAGTATTTTGTGACTCAACGAGATTATAATCACTTCCATATCTTGAACGACTTTTCCTTTCAATGTTCAATGTATCGTCTACAAAACTAATGATGGTGACAGAGCTGTTCGAAGTGAAAATTTCGTTGATATAAATTATAAATAAGATGGGTCTCAAAACTATGCCCTGTGGAATACCATATTCAATGGTTTCTTTTTCACCTAGTTTGACATTTATTTCGACGCGTTGTTCTCTATCTTTTAGGTAGCTCTTCATCAAAGCATGTGCTGTGCCTCTGAATCCCGCGTCATGGAGTGTGTCTAACAATCGAGATTATTGTATCGAATGCTCACACGTGATCCAGAAACACAGCCAATACAGGTTTACCACCCTCTAGGTTTCTATATATTCTAGATGTGATTAGGCGAATTTTATCTTGTGTAGAATATCCTGCTCTAAATCCAAATTGGTTATCAAATAATGAATCGTTTTCTGATAAAAAGTTTTCCTCTCTTGACTTTATGACCTTTTCGAAAATTTTTGCTAAATTTGAAATTAATGTTATTGGGCGATAGCTCAGAACTTTGGATTTGTCTTAATTTTTGTATAGGGGTTTGATGACATTAGGCATTAGGGCATTTACCTGTTTGAATGATTACATCGATGAGCCAACTGAGAGGACCTGTTATTATCCCACAGACTTATAGAGGGAAAACTAAAAATGCTGTTTTCGGTTTTTTACGAATAGAATGGTTATTTCAGAAAATATAAAAAAATTAAAGAGGGAAGTTTTATTGTATTCAAAATGTACCAGAACTACGTTATGATAAATTTTTTATTTAACGTTTCGTGTCAACACGGCCACCATCAACAATTTTTTTCAAATACGGACCTGTCTATTTCATCACAAATATTGAAAAAGCGATGAAATCACAATTCAGTGGTATATCACACTTGACATTTTTGAAGCGTTTCATATAAAATAACTGGCATCATCAGTGACAACAACTTTCAATTACGGTCCTGTCGTTAGTTCTTTTGTAAATTGTTTTGATTTCTTCAAAACTCATTCAACTATTAGGATACTTCAGTCAATACCCAATACTTTCGATAGAAAGATACCCCAACACAACGAACATTCGTATTTTTCTTTTTTGGGGAATTTTGTATTACAGTAATCCTTGATTCAAGGCTGATTTCTCCTGTATCAATTTTTACACGGATTATTTTCATAATTCTCAATCCTGGAAGTAATGAAAATATCAGTTTTTGATCAAAATACAAGTGTTGTCTAATTTGGTACAATTAATCAAATCAAATCAAATCAAATCAAAATATGCTTTATTGTCTAAGAAAAGGTACTTATTGACAAAGCGTTAAACTATACTAATACATATAAAAGAGTTACAAGATCAGTAAGTAGAAGTTAAATACTATAATATAAATATTGGTTTAAAATAGAAGGCAATAAATATAAAAGAATTTATAGAATCACAATATCTATATATAATATTACAAACACATTAAAATAATAAAAACTTGGTTACGATATATATCACCATTTCTCACTGTAATATTCTTGTAGGCAATAGTAGGCTTTCGTACACAATATATCTTTAACTGCCTTCCGGAATTTAGAAAAGTCAGACATTTGCTTCAAATTAATTGGCAAATGATTGAACATTTTTTTACTTTCAAACATCAATGAATATTTTGTTAAAGAAGATTTTGGAATTGGCAAAGGTATGTTATTATTTTGTCGTGTCTCGTATGTTCTAAGATTTGTCATATTTGGATGTTTCTTTTTCATCAAACATACAGATTCAAGTATGAAGATGCTGCATAAACTTAATATTTTGTGAAGCTGAAATAGAGGTTTGCAGTGATCGGAGTTTTTAACTCCGCACATATAGCGTATTGCTCTTTTTTGCATTACAAAAACGGAATTAAACAGTTGTTGGCTACAAAAGCCCCAGAAAGGAATGCCATATCGCAAATGAGACTCAATCAATGCAAAATAAGATGCTTTAGCAATCGAAAACCCAAGTTCCTTCCTAATTATTCGGACCGCGAAACAACCGCTAGCTAGTTTTTTGTTCAAGGATGTTATATGATTATTAAATTTCAATTTATCATCTAGAGTTATACCCAAGAACTTGGTATTTGACTTATTAATAATTGTTCTGTTCGCTAAATACAAACTATCATAGTTGAATTTCAAAGTCAGAATATTAGTTTTATTTGCATTAAAACATAGAAAATTGGCATCACACCAATTTTTTACTTTTTCTAAATCGGTCGATATAATGTTTTTCAGTGCATCTATGTCATTCCCGTGCCACATTATAGTTGTATCATCAGCAAACATTGTGAACTTCCCTGAGATATCGATACTTGCTAAGTCATTCAAATACAATAGAAAGAGAACAGGGCCGAGTACAGATCCTTGAGGAACACCACAATGGATCTTTGATTCCTCCGATTTTATATTTTGTATTCTGACCATTTGCATTCTGTCAGAGAGATATGATTCTATCCAATTGTGGACAGTACCTCTGATCCCATAACGGTACAATTTTTGAAGCAGTATTTCGTGATTTACACAATCGAAGGCCTTTGAGAAATCACAAAATACTGCTCCAACAGCATCACCTTCATTCAATTTCAGGTAGACGGAGTCCAGAAGATTGAAAACTGCATCGTTTGTGTTGGTTGATGACTGAAATCCAAATTGTATGCTAGATAGTATATTATTATTTTCTAGAAATTGTAATAGCCTTTTTTTGAATAATTTTTCAATTATCTTTGATATGGTAGACAAAAGGGAAATCGGTCGATAACTTGAAGGATCATCCACATTACCAGTCTTAAATAAAGGTATTACAATTGCAGTTTTCAAACAGGAGGGAAATATGCCTGTCCTGAAAGAAATGTTTATTGATTCCGCTAAGACACTGAGTGCAAGATATGGTAGATTTTCGAGTATATTAACAGATATTTCATCGACTCCCATAGATTTTTTGTTTTTGATTTCTTTAAATATCTGTCTCAGCTCTTGAACGTTTGTATCTTCTAAATGAAATTGCTCTGTAATGTGTATGTGTTCAAGGTAAGCTACTGGATTTGAGTGTGGAACTATGTGAGATGTTAATTTTCCAGCTATTGTACAGTAGAATTCATTGAGAATGCTTGGACTAATATTCGTTTGAACTGGGAGGGTTTTAGTTTTTCCTCGTAGGCTGTTTACTATAGACCAGTTTTCTTTCGATTTATTGTTGG
This sequence comes from Chrysolina americana, assembly GCA_958502065.1. Taxonomy (NCBI): domain Eukaryota; kingdom Metazoa; phylum Arthropoda; class Insecta; order Coleoptera; family Chrysomelidae; genus Chrysolina; species Chrysolina americana. Next base: position 31,883,073 of record OY293419.1, on the reverse strand, counting down.
CGTTGTTTATTCTATTTTTATAATATTTTTCCTTTGCACTTTTTATCACAAGATTATAAATGAATTTGTATTTGATGCAATATTCCAAAAAGAACTTGCTGTCTGTGTGCTTCCTAATTGAGTTCAATGACCTAAAATTGTTTGCTGAAATCTTTATTCCTTTGGTAATCCATGGTTTCTTATTCTTTTCTCTTATTTTCACTAATGGAAACGCATGGCAGTTTGCTTTGGTTAGAATTTCATGGAAAGCATTCAAAGGTTTAGAATTATTCAAGGCACTAAGCCAGTCAATATTATCACACAGTGTCTGGAAGTTGTAGAAATTTTGACCGCTATAAATTCTGCCATACCGTTGCCTCTTTGTCGTATATTTCCACTTTAATGGAATATACGACATAACTGCCTCATGGTCAGAAATACCTGCAGAAGTCACAAAAGATGTAACTTCTTCTTCGCTAAAGTTAGTACAGAAGTAGTCGATAATAGTTGCTGTATGTGAACAAACCCGGGTTGGTTCTTTCACATACATTGTCAGATTCAAACTCAACAATAAATTTTTGAGTGTTTGAGTAACCATGGACTCGTCATCGGCAAAATTAACATTAAAATCACCAGCTACTACAATATGAGATTTCACAGGTAGATGTGTGATAATTTTATCTAAGTTTTCTATAAATATATCAAGGTTTGAATCAGGAGTCCTATATATACACATTATGAAAAGGTTGTTTTTATTATTATGAACTAATGAATACTCAAAGTGGTGATCCACACGCAGGTTATCAAATTTAGTAACATTTTCCAAGGGGAACTTGTCTGAGAACTTTTTGATAATTAAGATCATGGTCCCTCCATGCCCTGTCTCTGTTCTACAATATTTAGAAGCTATAATATAATTATGAATGTAACAAGGTTCATGTTCTTCGAGCCAGTGCTCAGTTAACAAAACGAAGTTTGGCAATTGCTGAAGTTCAATAAAAACTAGTAGTTCATCTACTTTGTTGCGTATTGATTGAATGTTCAATGTTAAAAAGGATATGGTATGTGCATTTGATACAAACTTTTGTGTAGAACTTTTTGTACTTAAATTCATACTCAAATTTGGAATCGCATCTTGATTGATTTCAGTTGAGATATTCACTGAGCGAGAATTCACCTCGAAAAAACTGCAGTGATTCGTTAGAGGGGATTTCAATTTTTGTTATAATTTTCATAGTAAAGTTATGTGCTCGATTTGAGATAAATGAAAGAGTTCTCTTTACTTTTTCAGTCATTTCGAATTTGCTACCTTTTTTTTCTTGGCCAGTTAAGAGTGTCACAGAGCAATTTTTGTTATTTTGTTTAAAGAGTTTGATTCTATTGTAAATAATCCTATTGATATTTTTGTCAGCCATAGAATGACACTCTGTCATTATTATAAGGTTAGTCAAATTGCTAAGTCCTAATGTATTGCTCAAAAGTTGGTATAGTGAGTGCCGGTTACTTACATTTTTAGTATTAAACATTATCACTATTAAATCATCCCTACCATAATCTATAGTTTCAGCAAATACATCTTTTGTTAGATCAGAGATCTCAGCATTGTGTACAATTGTTTCATATACATAACATTTATGGTTGATATCAATTTTAGTTAGAACCTTAGAAAAGCCGGAAGCATATCGGTCTCCATATATGTGGATTAAATAGCATCTCACTTCTTTTACCATATTTAAACACGTAGGCTTTGCTTGATTTCTATGGCAGGAAAAATAAATGAGTTGTTGATATCTGTTAAGAACTATTAGACATTTAAGCACTCGGTTACATATTAAAGATGTATTCGAATGACGAAAGGACTGATATGCTATTTACTTATGCGAAATCAAATAGAAATCCTCTTTTGGCAAGAAATATGTATGGTGAGCTATACCCAAATCGTCGCATTCCAAACATTCAAATGTTAAGACGATTAGAAAGAAATTTGAGAGACTGTGGTGCATTTGACAGAAATAAAACTAGAAAATGTGGTGTTACTGGAAGTATAAGGAACCAAATAATTGTTTTGGGTAAGCAAATATTACCTTATAAAGACTAAAAAGTGAAAAATAACGTATTTTTTTTAAATCTGGGATTGGTCAGTTACAAAAATATTTCTAATCAAGATTGTTCTTTACGAGACATTGCCCACGAACTTGGAATATCTGTAAAATCTACCAGAAATATTTTGAAAAAGAACAAATACAAATGCTACAGGATACGCAAAGTTCATCACCTTAATGAAAGGGATTACGGAAGGAGAGTACGATTTGCGAAATGGTTAAGACGTAGAAATAGGGAAGTTCAAAATATTCGTAAAAAATAATATGGACGGACGAATCAAAATTCACCAACAATGGTTGGTTTAACAGAAACATCCATTATAGGTGGAATAATACAAATGAACATTTACATAGAGAAACCAATTTCCAGGAGAGGTTCGGATTAAATGTTTGGTTGGGAATTTCGGGAACAAACATACTAGGTCATTTCTTTTACGATGAGCATTTGAATGGTGAAATGTATTTAAATTTTTTATCTAATGAGTTTGATGGCTACTTAGATGAATTGCCGCCGTGAAATACAATATTTTCAACAAGACGGTGCCCCTCCCCATAATGCAGCAATAGTAAGGGAACATTGAGGAACAATATTCCCAACAAAGTGGATTGGAAACAATGGATCAATTGCCTGGCTAGCTCGATCCCCAGACCTTACTCCTTTCAATTTTTTTGTCTGAGGATAAAGGATGAAGTTTTTTCGACACATAGTACCGATATCGACCATCTCAAACAGAAAATAAGAGATGAATGTAATAGCATTACAACCATCATGCTAGAAAATTGCCACAGAAATTGTATGGACAAACAACTTATGTGCATTCAACAAAGAGGTCGTCAATTCGAGCATTTAATGCAGAATTTTTTTTTGTGTATATTGGTTTTATTTTCTTTCACAAGTTCATTATAAAATAAATTGTTTTTCTGTTTGTTTGATTTCTTCTCCTCTTAAATAAGTTTATTTCTGGGGTAAATTGCTATCGTTCGTCTCTGGAACTGCAGAAATTTTTTATGAATTTTTATAGTATAAATACAATTTTCATAGATACATTCATTCAAAACGTCACTGATTATTTTTATATCGAAGCGTTAGATTCTGTGGAATTCATAAACAAACTATCGACAGGACCGTAATTAAAAATTGTTGTCACTGATGAGGCTAGTTATTTTATATGAAACGTAATAAAAATTTCGAGTGTGATATACCACTGAATTGTGATTTTATCGCTCTATCAATATTTGTGATGAAATAGACAGGTCCACTTTTGAAAAAAATAGTTGATGATGGCGGTGTTGACACGAAACGTTTGATTAAAAATTTATCATAACGTAGTTCTAGTACATTTTGAATACAATAAAACTTTCCTTTTTCATTTTTTATATTTTCCTAAATAACAATTCTATTCGTAAAAAAACGAAAACAGCATTTTCAGTTTTCCCTGTATAAGATGGGAAGGGCGAGAATCCCCGTAAATTTTCTATGACCAATTTACTGCTCACCACAATAATTCCTTTTTTTCCCATTTAATCGTCTTTGTATCTATTACGGTTTAGAATATATATATATATATATATGTTACCGCATGATAAAAAAAACGGACTGTATGGAAGAAAAAGAGATTGAGCATTTTTCGTTACTGAACGAGCTCCCATGAGAACTCTGAGCGTTATGCTCAGTTTCCTAAACATACTCCAGTGCTCATCATAGGGACTCCTATCGAATGCTGATATTATTTTTCGATTCAGTTGGGTGAATTAGCCTTCGCTAATGAGTGGCGAGAACCAAGAAACCGGTACGTAGCCGTTGTCTCATAAAAATCGAAAAATAGTTTCAGCTGCGATGTACTGAGAGCATTGCAGATTAGTTCTCGTGAAGAACTTTGCCAAGAATCTAACAGATATAATTCAACGGTCGTAGGGGGTAACAGTTGTTTTTTGATGGATACGTGCCGGCGAATATACCCATTGTGCAGGATTGGATTACCTGATCAATTTTTCATCATTACTGTTCGATGGTGTTCTACCAAATAGTATCAACTTTTCTTCTTGATAATATGAATGAAAGTTCAAAAATCTAGAAAAACACGGTTTTATGAACTAGGCTGAAGTAAAAGCTAATTTTCAAAAATTGTCTTCCTTCTTAAAAATGCGTGGTGTTCGTGATGTTCAAATCCTGCATTTGAAAAAAATTTTCTAAATTTTTTCTAGTCGATTGGCGATGTGGATCTAGATGTCAATCCCGAAGGTCTGGTGCTTGCTTGGAGTGCGCACCGACCACTGGTGATGGTGCTGTAGATTTTCCGAGGTTTTCCACTGCTGAAAAGTGAATACGCCACCAAAAATTAGTATGTCACCCCGAAGCGCCACGGCTAATAGTAATAATAGCTGTCCTCTATCTGCACAGGTTATGCCTTTGGGTACACTATATGAGTGTTAATAAGAAAGTCATATTATCTGTTTGGAATTTCTCAGTCAGGCCCTGTCACCGGAGCCCCGACACTTCCGGAGGGCGTGCTGGATCATTTAACCCAATAAACACTCCCCACGCCGTGGGGTGAGTGACTAATGGGTTCAAGAATCATGTGCCCTGCGCAGGCGGAGTAAACCAAGAATTACGGCTTTCTACATTCGTCCGGCTCAGATTTCTGCCATATTACGGCAAGCTGGTATGATTTCCAAGTTTGATAGCAGTGTGTCCATCATTCCACCAAGACTTCCTATAATCAGAACCACTATTTTAGCAGAATGGTTTGGGTAAAGCCTGCATAGTTCAAAAAGTAGGTCTCGATATTTAGTCCGTTTTTCCTCCCCTTTTCGGACGTTATTCGTTCCGCCAGGAGTTGAAAACTCAATGACGAAATTCGTCCTACTTCGATGGTCGAGGAGGACTACATCAGGCTTATTGGTTTGTATTTGCCTGAGGGTGGAGAATGAGTAGTTCCAATATATTCAGCACTTCTCATTCTCCACAACGGACTCATTATCCCGGAGCATTAGACAACATTGGTGTCTCGTCTACACCATACGAGTGTCGTAGATGGTAGTACAACACTCGAAGGGCCGCGTTATGCCTGTGAATATAGGCTGAGACCGCATGAGCTGGACAGGCTGACAGCAAATGCATTATAGTTTCAGCTGCCCCACGACACGCTTTGTATCTGGTGTCAGGGACCTCTATACCCATCACGCGACTACGGTAGACGAGGGTGTTGGAAATTATTATTATTATTTTTGTTATTGTAGCTATTCGTGAATGCTGTGATTATCAAAATGTAAAAGGAAGTACCCAAGCTTTTTCAACTTTGGAGTTAATTATCAAATAGACTTTTTTGTTCAGTGGTTCTTCATTTCAAACAAACATTCCTTCACTCATCCACTGGAAGTGATCGAAAATGTAATTCAAAAATTCACATCATCATCGTTACTATTATTATATTATTATTAAAAAATTCTTGTATTGTCATCGGTCCTTGAAAATTGAATTTAAAGATTCACATTATTATCATTATGGAATTGTTGTATTTCAACGGTCTTTGATATGTGTGCCAAATTTCTGAGTATTCGAGCGACTGGAGGTAGGTGAAGATAGAAGTATTTCAATCACATTATTATTATGCAGATCAGCTCCAAGACACCAAATTATAGAATTGTCATCTGAACTAAATATACTTAAAAAGTTTTATTTCGATACGGCAATTATTAATAGGTTAAAACTGCCTATTATGCAGATCAGCTCCAAGACACCAAATTATAGAATTGTCATCTGAACTAAATATACATAAAAAGTTTTATTTCGATACGGCAATTATTAATAGGTTTAAACTGCCTTCCAAGATTTTATTACATTGGTAGTTCACAAGTAAAGCTAATAAAATCGTGTTAATGAAAGCAATTTTGATTAAAGTTTGTTGAAAATCTTCATTCATTTCAAGTTCCATAAAACACAAAATCCTTGAATAATTATTTAAAGTGGGGTTTTGAGTAACAGAGGCGAAATGCACATTTCCGTTCAGCTCAACTTCTTCACTATCGAAGTTTATTCGTTTTCCATAAAAAATCAACCGAAGAATCTAAAAAAAACATAACCTTGGCCTGACAGGTTCGACTCGAAACTTACTGAAAAAAAGGCCATAGAAAAAAATAAGGTATCTCTTGCTCAAAAGCAGACTTCAATAATTTATTCAGGAATCTTGCATATTACGGAACTAACTTCCAATGAAAAAAGGATTTTAATGCCCTGTATATCTGATACTACTTACTCACTTTAGGACATTAAGGAATCTCTCAAACGAGTTTGTCCTTTGAATTCCGGAACACCCTGTATAAGCTTTATCTCAGACTATATACGTTAGTAAATGAAAAACCACAACTGATAGAATCAAAACTGCCTCTCTTAGCTTTACCAACTTGGTATAATTCCTTTTTAGCACTTTTCAATGGAAAAAAAAGTTATCAAATTCTTCTAGCGCAAAAATATGAAAATATAGGAAACAAAATATTGCTTGGTTTTTTCGATTCAAGTTTCGCTCACCCATTTTATGTACCCTCAATCTTTAGAATGAGACATAACAGCTAGCTAGGAAATAATCAGATTCCTTAATTCCGAAAACATACAAGATACATCAACACCAAATATTTTCCAGATTTATATAACAGCACTAAAAGAAAACAAAAGTAGAGAAACATCTCACCCCATTATCCTTCGCAAAATTCGGAAAGTATGCAAAACTACAATTTGATACGTAGCTGCCTTCAGAAGTTGAAGGGGAACTAACGCGCATCTACATACATGGTGTGAATCGGGTCTCACTACGCTGCCATCAACTTCCGAAGCATTCACTACGTAATACCAATTGCAATAATAAAACTGAACTCATCAAATGACTCATTTATAACTGGCAACATCGCGAGGCTACACAAAGTCCAACTGTCATCTTCAAAATATTCAAAGGCTACACTACGTTATGACAGTACACGAAAAAAATTGCGGCTGGCAATTTGTCGAAAAAAAAAATAAAGAAAAACTATGTATTTTGCGACAAAAAAAATTACATCTTACTTGAAAAATATTTGTCGACAAAATGGGGAAGGGTGGAACGGGGTGAACTTTTAGGGGTTGAATGTGAAATTTCACGGTTTTTCGCGATTTGCAACGAAAGTTGACCTCCTATCGAAAAAAGTTAAATGGCAAAGTTGTTGATAATAAGACGATCTACAACTATTGTTCCTTACAGTTCTCCACATAACCTCAAATTTTCCTAGAAAATCGAAAAAAATAAAACAATTTTTCAGACTTAAATTTTTGTCTCGCGCAGAAATTAGTTTTTTTTTCACGAAATGTAGAAATATTTTTCAAGTAAGATGTAATTTTTTTTTTCGACAAATTGCCAGCCGCAATTTTTTTCGTTGAAACGTCAACTTTTAGAACAGATTTTCAAAATTATTTTTTTTTATTTTTGTTCTGAATTCATATTTATTTATTGAAATTAACAGTTGAAACCATTCGAGAATGTTAAATTCATGTTACCTGAATAGGTACCAAGAATAAACAAGGACATAAATAAGGATTTGATTATGATAGAAGGGCGAAATGAGGTGAAATTTTGGGGTTTAAAATGGTTTTTCACAATTTGCAGCGAAATATAACCTCCTACAAAAAAATTTGTTGGCAATAAAAGATCTAGAACTTTTGTATTCAACACTTTTTCCACATAACCTCAAATTTTCTAGGAAAATAGGAAAAACCGTTTAAATCTATTTTAATTTTTTTCTTGTGTAAAAATTTTATGTTTGTGGCAAAATTCAGTAGAAATATACCTTTCCATGCTCTAAATTAGACGTTTTTTCGCAGTGAAATAAATATTTTTCTCGAACTTCTTTGAAGTACTCGAAGAGGAGGCGGCTCCTAGTAGCTTCCCTGAAATTAAATATTATGATAGAGGAGCAGCAGTCGACGCAACAACGACCATTAGTATTTGAACAGCATCGGAGCAAATAGAACCCTTTTCGAGAGCAGAGTTGCATGTTGAAGTGGAAAGTTCATAGTTTACTGATTCCCGTTAACGTGTTTAATGGAAATAACAAGGTGAATATTTACTTTAATTTTACTGTTAATCAGCTTTCATATAAATATTCATTTTGATTCACAAATCGTATAACATAAACTTGAATAAGTAATATTAACTTTCTACCTCATTTGTTAATGTATACAGGCATAAAATGTATTATATTGAAGCTTTATTTATTTATTTCATTGTTTCATTTTGTCTCTACAATTTTTCTACGGTTCTTACTCTTTGTTTAATCTTTCATCAAATATACATGCACGTGTACGCTGATTAACAGTAAAATTCAGATATTCACCTTGTTATTTCCATTAAACAAGTTTACGCAAAACAGTAAACTATGAACTTTCCACTTCAACAAGCAACTCAGCTCTCAAAAAGGACGCTGCTTGCTCCGACACTATTCAAATACTAACGGTCGTTTCGGTGTCGGCTGCTGCTCCGCTATTATAATATTTCATGTCAGGGAAATAGCTACTAGGAGGCAACCCCTCTACCTTTTCTTTCATTTTTTTTATAGGAGTTTATTTTTTGCTGCAAATCGTTAAAACACATTTTTACCCCCAAAAGTTCACTTCATTTCGCCCTTCTCTCATACTCAAATCCTTATTCATGTCCTTATTTATTCTTTGTACCGCGAAAGGTTTCAACTGTTTATTTCAATAATTTTAATGAATAAATAAGTTCAGAACAAAAATTAAAAAAATTGATTTTCGAAAATCTGTTTTCTGGAATTTTTTTCCATAGTAGTGCTACTCTTTCATTACATAATCTAAAAGTAGACGCTTGAAAACAAACTTTAGTCGTTTATAGGAATTTGACAAAAAAAAAAAACACATCAATCTATATTTCGCTACCAAATTATTACAGCTGACTGGAAACATAATAAGTCACATTTCCACCGAATTTCGTGACAAAAAATTGCGCTAGATAAAAATTAAAAGATGAAAAATGGGTTTTTTCGATTTTCCCGGAAAATTTGAGGTTATCTGGAAAAATGTTGAAGAAAAAAGTTGTAGATCTTTTTATTATCAACAACTTTGCTATACAATTTTATTCGACAGGAGGTCAACTCTCGTTGAAAATCGTGAAAACCCGTGAAATGCCACTATCAACCCCTAAAAGTTCACCCCTTACAACCCCTTCTCCATTTTGTAGTCTACAATTAACTTTTTCCGTAACAATATTTTGTTTTTCTTCCAGTAGGTCTCATGCTGTTGATAATTTTTTTATCTCAAAAATGCATCAGTGCTGTTCTACGGTGTGTTTTAATTTTGTACATTTCGTACGCTTTTAGTGCCTTTGACAAGAATTATGATGCAGGTATAATAAAAATATTTTCTCTGCGGCTTTGGTGGAAATTAATTATCCCAAAATCAATTTTGTTATTAGAAAGTTGACATTTGTGGAAGAAATATTTCAAAACACTTGCCATCTTATGCTTGTTGCATGTATTTCGTTCCAACACATGTCATGGAATAAATGTACAAAATAATCGGTTAGCCTTGACTGCCAGTGAATTACGAGCAAACATCACGCATACAATAGATAGTTGTGGATTCTTATTGCAATGGTTTTATTTCATATCTTGAGTGGCTCGTTGAGAAAGTACAGTCTATCACAACTTGGCAAATATAGCTGCAACTCTGAGATGCGCGAACGATAAACATAGAGCGTAAATATCCTGTACCAATCTCAATCGGAAAGGACAAGAAACGACTCCGGCTGTTCCACTACGCACCCAATATTTAGAGTCGTAGCTAGACGTACCAAGCTGTACACGCTCACTTTCAGATTGCGTTCATAAGTTTCCACTCACATCGAGTTTTCATTCCAACCTCGTTACAGATTATTCTATTATAGATTAATCGCGAAAACTTTTGTTTGTGACTTCGATTTTCATCGGATATCGGACAAATTTTAAAGAGTTTTTGAAACTCACTATACAATGGAATTGTATTCTCATTCCTCCCACTGAAAAAATGAATATGAATTGTCGAGATGCTCATATACCTGGCAACACTGTCGGACGCACACTAGTGGATGCGATGGACCTATTACCCAAAACCGGATGCAGAGTTGCATATATGAAGAATTAATATATTTTAGGGTGCAGAAATGTTGGTAACATGTGCGGATGCAGAAGTGTCTGTAAAGTAGGTGACCAGATTTGGGAAAAAAAGTTTTTTGTTTTAAAAGTATATTGAAATCTTAAAGTTTCCATGTGTTAGCCTCATCAAATATGTTAAATGGAAATCAACAGAACATGATATACTGTTTGGTTTATAGGAGACGCCAAGATGTCGTTAGAATGAAATGACGCAGAAATGATAGTAATGTGTATATATATCATTATATGATATATAGAGGAATAGAGTGTTTTCGATTTAATTCCGAGAGTTCCACCATCTGCCTACGATCGTTTCATGGTTTCCCAATCATCAAATTAAGTTTCAACTAATGACTGTAGATGTCATAGTTTCCGTCTTGTTATATATATATTATATATATATATATATATATATATATATATATATATATATTATATATATATATATATATATATATATATATATATTGTTATATATATATTATATATATATTATATATATATTATATATATATATATATATATATATATATATATATATATATACATATATATATATATATATATACATATATATATATATATATATATAACGTAATTATACCTGAGGAGCAGGCAGATCGAGACCTCAGCGCAGAATTACGTTTCAACCATTCATCAATCTTCTTTCTCCTTCAGTTCTTGAAAATGGCTCCAAAATCGGAGCCGAAACGTCGAACTTCAACAAATTCCGGACGCGGCTCAACCCGAACTTTTAGTTTTCATATATATATATATATATATATATATATATATATATATATATATATATATATATATATATATATATATATATATATATATATATATGTTCAGATAGGTTTCCGCGGTCAGATATTTGAAAACTAAAAGTTCGGGTTGAACCGCGTCCAGAACTTGCCGAAATTCGACGTCTCGGCTCCGACCCTGGAGCCACTTTCAAGAACCGAAATAGAAAGAAAACTAACGAAAGGATAACACGCAATTCCACGCTGAGGTCTCAATCTGCCCACTCCTCAGGCACAATTACGTTAGGTTTTTGTGACTTGACGTCGGGGTCTCAATCTGCCTACTCCCCATGTCTCGTCACTGGTTCTCTCTAAGGTCTCAATCTGCCTACTCCTTCGAGAGAACTGAGGAATTGTGGGTTGAGGAACTGTATCTATAGTGGACGTGGCTGTAATGGCCGTGTGCAATGTATTGGCGCGAGGTGAACTATGGGCGGGAACTGAATTGGCGCTAGATGAGCTGTGTGCGGGAACTTGGTTGGCGCTAAGTGAGCTGTGTGCGGGAACTGGGTTGGTGGGAAATGAGTTTATGCGTGCAATGAGAGGCTTCCAGGTATTGGGAAGTCTACGTCCGTCGTCGCGAGTGTTGAGGCAATTGGGGCGCTACTCTATCTCAAGGGCTTCTCGGATGATCCTGGTTTGCAGAGTTTTCTCGGTGGAAATTGTTTTTGTGTTTTTGAAGTCTATTTTGTGACCTGTGTCTTCTCGATGTTCGGCGAGTACTCTTCAGCCACGAGCAGAAGAAGCTTCATCCTACGTGAAAAATTCATTCCACTTCTTAGACCTTCTCAAATCCTATAGAATCCAGAACACCGATATCCTAGTGAGCTTCGATGTTGTCTCCCTCTTCACAAACATTCCCCTAACGGACACGCTACAAATCCTCAAAACTAAACACAGAATTCCAAAAGACACCCTGGACCTCATCAATCACTGTATGAACAACACGTACTTCCTCTTCCAAGGAACTTACTACAAACAAGTGAAAGGTGCTCCCATGGGTTCCCCCCTTTCTCCAGTCCTTGCAAACCTTTTCATGGAAGACTTCGAAACCAGGGCTGTAGAAGCATTTGACCACAAGCCTACTTGCTGGTTCAGATACGTTGACGACATTTTCGTCATATGGCCTCATGGTTACGAAATCTTAAACACGTTCTTAGATCACCTAAACGATATCCATCCCAACATGAAATTCACAATGGAGACCGAAATGAACAACTCCCTAGCTTTCCTGGACGTTCTCATCACGAAATCCAACAACTCTTTCACCCACACAGTACACAGGAAACAGACCCACACCAACCGATACCTACACGCAAACTCTCATCACCATCCAGCACAAACAAACTCCGTATTGAACTCCCTGATATACAGATCAATTCAGCTTACCGACAACCAGAATAGACCACAAGAGCTGGACAAACTGAAATCAGCCTTACTCCAAAATGGTTACAACAATTCGCTAATCGACAAGTCTATCCGCCATCAACTGACCCGTCCTCCAAAAACGAATGATCCACTAGAGAGTATTCAGCCACACAAAGCTTTCCTACCATACATCAAAGGTGTGACAGACAAAATCAGTAATATCTTGAGAAAACACGAGATAAAAACAATATTCACGGCCAACAACCAAATATCCAAATTCCTCAGATCTCCCAAGGACACAATACCAAACGATTCTCAAGGTATATATGAAATACCATGTTCAGACTGCCCGAGAACTTATATTGGCCAGACTAACAGACGAGTAACTTCCAGAGTCTACGAACACGAACTTGCTGTGCGTCAGGCATCTTCCACTTCCGCACTTTATAAACATCGAGAAGACACAGGTCACAAAATAGACTTCAAAAACACAAAAACAATTTCCACCGAGAAAACTCTGCAAACCAGGATCATCCGAGAAGCCCTTGAGATAGAGAAGCGCCCCAATTGCCTCAACACTCGCGACGACGGACGTAGACTTCCCAATACCTGGAAGCCTCTCATTGCACGCATAAACTCATTTCCCACCAACCCAGTTCCCGCACACAGCTCACTTAGCGCCAACCAAGTTCCCGCACACAGCTCACTTAGCGCCAACCAAGTTCCCGCACACAGCTCATCTAGCGCCAATTCAGTTCCCGCCCATAGTTCACCTCGCGCCAATACATTGCACACGGCCATTACAGCCACGTCCACTATAAATACAGTTCCTCAACCCACAATTCCTCAGTTCTCTCGAAGGAGTAGGCAGATTGAGACCTTAGAGAGAACCAGTGACGAGACATGGGGAGTAGGCAGATTGAGACCCCGACGTCAAGTCACAAAAACCTAACGTAATTGTGCCTGAGGAGTGGGCAGATTGAGACCTCAGCGTGGAATTGCGTGTTATCCTTTCGTTAGTTTTCTTTCTGTTTCGGTTCTTGAAAGTGGCTCCAGGGTCGGAGCCGAGACGTCGAATTTCGGCAAGTTCTGGACGCGGTTCAACCCGAACTTTTAGTTTTCAAATATCTGACCGCGGAAACCTATCTGAACATATATATATATATATATATATATATATATATATATATATATATATATATATATATATATATATATATATATATATATATATATATATGTTTAACTGTTTAACAGTCATTTGGACATTATTTGCTCCTTGAAACAAGTATTTTAATTATACCATTTCGTATCCGAAATGTCCTTATGGAGTGCTCTCTAATCTGTCGTCAAGGTGTATATATATATATATATATATATATATATATATATATATATATATATATATATATATATATATATATATATATATATATATATATATATTATTTTGTTCATTTCAGGCATATCGCTAATTTGTTTTCATGCATATATCAAAGACAAAGCAGATAGTCATGTCAGAAGGCTAACCGATACCTTTTTTCCTCAGAAATAGGATACCACTACATCGGAAAGCACTTTTGCTCCTCACAAAAGGACTGAAATTTTACAGACATGTTTTTTTTAATTTATTCATTAACTGTATTTTGTTCATATTTTATTTTGAAAATAAAATATGAACAAAAGAATAAGAATAAGAATATTCTTAGATAAGTTGGTTTATATATGTAAAATACTTGTTTCAAGGAGCAAATAATGTCCAAGTGACTGTAAAACAGTCGATAACAATCCTTTAGGAAGTGACTATAACTTTGTATAGTATGTATGGCATGTGTCCGACAGAAAACAACTACTTCTCTGGCTAATACCGCGACAGATATTGAATTATATCAGTCAGACACATGTGCAAAGTTCCTCACTTTGAAGGAACAACTTTGCAAGAACTCTCTGAACAAACAGCAGGACTTCACCCGATTCAAATGGTGAACCAACTACAGACCGGTTTCGGAATGTTGTCCCTCATCAGTGCAGTCCAGGTTATCACAAATTGTATACACGCGAGGTCTCGCTGTCCGTCTCAGTCCGCCGAGATGAATACTGCAATTGCTTACAGGATCCACCTTGACGACAGATTAGAGAGCACTCCAGAAGGACATTGATATATATATATATATATATATATATATATATATATATATTGTTATGAAAATTGTTTTGAAAATAAAATATGAACAAAGTACAGTTAATGAATAAATTAAAAAAAAAACATGTCTGTAAAATTTCAGTCCTTTTGTGAGGAGCAAAAGTGCTTTCCGATGTAGTGGTATCCTATTTCTGAGAAAAAACGGTATCGGTCAGCCTTCTGACATGACTATCTGCTTTGTCTTTGATATATGCATGAAAACAAATTAGCGATATGCCTGAAATGAACAAAATAATATACCGGGTGGCTACGGAAGTATTGCCTACGGAATATCTCAGTTATTGTATGAAGTAGGTTTGTGAAATTTGGAGCGTCGATATAATGACATAAGAGCTAGAATTTGAGCATATTGACATGTCGAAGTTAACTTCCGGTCTGACCGGAAGTAACATCAACTTTCTTATTTCAAATGGAAACCCTATTTATGGAAGCAAAATGAAAGCCAAAAATTGAAAAGTTGGCTATGGAAACCATACGTCACTTGATAACAGTTGCTACTACTGTGATATTTTATTTTCATTCGTCGGCGTTATAAAAAGCCGCCAAAAAAAATATTGGAAAAATTGGGAAAAAAACAATACTCTGTAGGTCCATAACTTAAATAGGAACATTCAACTTTTTCTTGCCTGTACTATTCAGCATAACCATTCTTTTCTAATGATATAATAGAAAGTAATTTTTTGAAATGAAATACCAAAAAATCCAATTATTATTCTTCAAATAACAATACATTTATTGACTCTGGTGATATTTTCATGTAAAACGTTTCTCAACATTTGGGGCGTGATATCTTGGAAAGCTCTACGAATTTTCACTTCTAGCTCATGTAGAGTTGTAGGCTGTGTGGAATCCACCCTATTTTTAGATGCCCCCATAGAAAAAAGTCGCACGGAGTAAGATCAGGTGACCTTGGTGGCCACCTGACTGGACCATGGGTTGTTATAAGTCTCTCTTGAAAGCGATTTTGAAGATAATTTCCCGCTATTCTTGAATTATGCGGAGGGGCGCCATCTTGCTGGAAGTACATTCTCTCAGTTATTTCCGCTGGTAGGTTGTTGATGAATTCCGAAATTTCATTCGTTAAAAAATTAAAGTATCTCTCTCCGGTTAGTTGGCCTTGAAAAAGAATGGGGCCAACAATATGAGTTCCAACTATTCCTGCCCAAACATTCACACCAAATCTCTCCTGGAAGCCACCTTGTCGAAACCGGTGCTCGTTTTCTATCGCCCAGTACCTGAAACAAAAGACCGTTCACACTTTTAGCACTTTACACTTCGACTATCGACAATAATCCAAATAAAGTACAGTACCTACCTTGTATTATTCCTGTTAAATAATCCATTATTGGTAAATCTTGACTCGTCCGTAAACAAGATATAATAGTTAAATAGGTGATTCTCAGCATTTTGTCGAAGAAACCAATTACAATATTCCAGGCGCCTTTCACCGTAATTTTCATAAAAATGTTGATGCAACTGATACTTGAAGGATTTAAAGCGATGTTTTTTAAAAAATTTCCTATCAGAGTCCTTACTTATAGCTAATTCGGCGCCAATCTGCCTTGAGGAAATTGTGCTATCATATTGTACTAAAGCTAATACATTAATTTCAGTTTCCTCATTGATAACAAATGATTCTTGGTCTTCGTGAACATCACGCTCAGTTCTTAATTTTTCTTCAAGCCACTGGAAATACCTTCTTGACGGTTGCTGCCTCCCTGGATATCGCTCTAAATACAATCGTTCAGCGGCATAAGAATTTTTTAAACATTCACCATAAATGAGAAGCATGTCAATTTGTTCGGTTCGTGAATAAAGGGGCATTTTTTGAATATTCCACTAACTGATTTCGATTTCCAAACCCTTTTAAAATGGCAGAATCAAAAACACTACTTCGAACGTCAAAATAATATGGATAGCAGCGTTCGTAAGAGCTCTCGTTTCTTTTTTGTTTCATTCCAAAATACATCTTAATCAGCCTACTTGTTAATATTTTGGTTCGAATGATTATTGCAATGGAATGATTATTCTGAATAGCACAAACATCGTCCATAGGTAGATATTAGAATATCTATGGACGATGGCACAGACCAAGTACGTTTATGTTCCTATTTAACCTAGAACCTACAGGATATAATTTATCATTCCACATTATTTTTAATGTTATTTTTGCGTATGGCGATAATCTGTTTTGTTATTTGAAGAATAATAATTGGATTTTTTGGTATTTCATTTCAAAAAATTACTTTCTATTATATCATTAGAAAGGAATGGTTATGCTGAATAGTACAGGCAAGAAAAAGTTGTATGTTCCTATTTAAGTTATGGACCTACAGAGTATTGTTTTTTTCCCAATTTTTCCAATATTTTTTTGGCGGCTTTTTATAACGCCGACGAATGAAAATAAAATATCACAGTGGTAGCAACTGTTATCAAGTGACGTATGGTTTCCATAGCCAACTTTTCAATTTTTGGCTTTCATTTTGCTTCCACGGCCTACTCGGTGAATTTCAATAATAATTTTTTTCTGATCTAGTTTCTGGTTAGATACTAACTTGTGATATGTCATTAGAAAGGAAATTGAATGCTGAATAAAGCGAAAAGAAGAAAAAATAGGGTTTCCATTTAAAATAAGAAAGTTGATGTTACTTCCGGTCAGACCGGAAGTTAACTTCGACATGTCAATATGCTCAAATTCTAGCTCTTATGTCATTATATCGACGCTCCAAATTTCACAAACCTACTTCATACAATAACTGAGATATTCCGTAGGCAATACTTCCGTAGCCACCCGGTATATATATATATACAGTGTGGTCCAACGAAAATTTAACACCTCGATTTTCCGGCTTTAAAATGAAAATGTGGAAAATCGCTCGGACCCGTCAATTTCTAATACGGGGAAGAACAACTTTTCCGCTGTTTTCATCCCCGTAACTTCAAACCCCTAACGGGGATGAGCACAACCCCTTGATTTTGAATAGGGATGCGGGGTGTTGCGATACCTCATTTTGAAGATCTCATCGTGTACTATCTGACCGTAAAATTTCACTTCAAAATATCCATCGATAATGAAATAACAGCGAAAATAGTGAAAGAGGCAATATGGAATTTATCTCGAGAATAGTATTCGTATCCGACGCATTTCAAAGGTATTGAGTCGTTAATTTTTTGTCCAAAAAAGTAGACGGACCTTGTTTTTGTACCTTAGTCTATCGTGAATGTTTAAGAACGGTACAAGTGTGTCAAAGCGATTGTAAATTGGTAGTGGAATTAAAATGGTGTATTCCGTAGAAGAAAGGGTGGAAATGATAAAATTATTTTTCCGAAATAACGACTTTGCGCGTACAACAGCGGTTTTATTTAACGAACGACATCCTGGAAAAAATGTATCCGCTGCTTACGTTGTGCAACTGTTTGCCAAATTTGACGCTACTGGTTCAGTTGGAAACAAAAAGAGGGTGCATGAAAGAGACGAAGCGAGGGACGTGGCTGTCTTAGGTCATATAGCAATGGATCCGACCGTTAGTACTAGGAAATTGTCCGATGTATCTGGTGTTTCACGCAAAACAATCATGAGAATCCTGAAACAACATAAATTCCATCCTTATAAGATACGATTGGTTCAGGAACTGAATGAGGATGATCCCGATCGCCGACTCCAGTTCTGTGAAGTGATCAGTGAAATAATTAACGGCAATCAAAACTACATGTTCGATATCTGTTTTTCGGACGAGTGTTCATTTTACCTTAACGGCATTGTAAACCGGCATAACTGTCGGTATTGGTCAGATGAAAATCCAAGATTATTTCGTGAGGTGTATACACAGCGCCCCCAAAAATTAAATGTTTGGGCGGGTATATATGGAAATCACATAATCGGCCCTTTTTTTATACCCGGTAATCTCACAGGCCAAATTTATCTCGATCTATTGGAGAACGCTATTTATCCATCCCTCGTGCAAGTATTGGAGAATGCAGAAGACCATCAAACGATCATTTTCCAACAAGATGGCGCACCACCTCACTTTGTTCAACCGGTGCGTCAGTTCTTAGATGACAATTTTCCTCACGCCTGGATTGGAAGAAGGGGACATATTGAGTGGCCACCCAGATCACCTGATCTGACTCCACTGGACTTTTTTCTATGGGGTCACCTGAAATCCAAGATTTACGCTACCCAGCCTGAGTCACTGGATGATTTGCGAACTCGGATCATTAATGAATGCCGTCAAATTACACCAGAAATCTTGAGTAATGTACGTGAACGTTTTCAGCAAAACTTATATTACTGCATGGAAGTGAATGGTGCCCATTTCGAGCTTTTAATAAAGTAATCACAAAAGTAGGTACTCTTCCACTACTTTACCTGTCCTTTCGTTATCGATGGATATTTTGGAGCGAAATTTTACGGTCAGATAGTACACGATGAGATCTTCAAAATGAGGTATCGCAACACCCCGCATCCCTATTCAAAATCAAGGGGTTGTGCTCACCCCCGTTAGGTGGTTGAAGTTAAGGGGATGAAAACAGCGGAAAAGTTGTTCCCCCTCGTATTAGAAAATGACGGGTCCGAGCGATTTTCCACATTTTCATTTTAAAGCCGGAAAATCGAGGTGTTAAGTTTTCGTTGGACCACACTGTATATAAGTTAAGATCAAGCTAGGGAACTTGTTGGGTAAGCAGCATGCAGGAAAGTATACTCTTATAACACTTTATTCCAATATTTCGACAAGTTTTATTGTCATCATCAGGGAAAGCTACAAATCATGATCAAAATATAGTGAAAACAATTGAACAACATGGATTCTAAACCACTTACGTGTTGAGATTGATTGCAATGGATGAAGTAAAAAGACGTGTACAGTTATTGAACATATTCAGAAACAGTTTGTGAGATATACATAAAGATAATCGTCACACATTAAAACATTATTTTGTTATGGATAAAAACTAATTATATTTGAATTTATGTAAAATGGATACCATACCGGTGTCCGTAACGGCCGGCGTGAAGAAGAGAAACAATTATATTATTTAAAATTAAGTTGACATGTGAAGTTAGTTAGTTCGGGTACGTTCCTGCATGGTACTGTACTAGAATGTAGATTTAGACAGATTGAACCTACTCAGAACTGGAAAAGTGTAACACAAGCTTGGAACAATAGATTAGACATTGTTTCATGATTATGACACATGACAGTTGTAAATTTATCAGTTTATGATTCAAATAAATATGGAGAAAAGAATTTTGAAAAGTTACTGTTATATACCTGTTTACGGTGGTCAGCCGTTGTTTAAAAATTGTATTTATTAAAAATGGATTTAGTTCATTTATAATATGCATTGAGAGTTAAGCTATCTGACATTGTACTTCTGTTTATCCAAGTGCAATAAAAATGAATATATTTCGATTAAATGTTTTATATCCGTTTTTTTGTTTAAACATGAGGATGACTGTGATATGAAAGCCATCTCCAGAAAGATTCTTTTGTAATTGTTTGATTCTCTGGCTAAGATTTTTGCTGCCTCAAAGCTCATATTGTGGCCCTCATGATGTACATGGACACTTAGTGCACATCTCTCTGGGTGCAATCGACAGTCACTCTTATGTGAACAAATTCTGTCTTTTAACAACCTGTTAGTTTGACCTATATATTCATTCGAACAATTGGAGCAAGGAATACAATAGACAACATGTGATTGAAAAGTTACTGAAGTTTTGTCTTTAACACTCGTGAAGAGAGAGTTGACAGTTAAACTCGTTTTATTAGCAATTTTTATATTATTAAATATATATATATATATACAGTGAGGACCAAAAGTCCGTCGCCCCCCCCGTAACTTCTTCATTTTCCATATTACAAAAAAATGTTAAATACATAAGTTGTAGGGTTTCATTCGATCTCTTTAATGGTTTAAGTTTCATTCATACAGAGTGTCTCAAAAAAAGCACGGTGACTTAGAAGTTAATTTTTTTAAATGGGACACCCTGTATTTCATTGCATTATTACATTCTACGTTGAATTCTGAACAAGTTTGATAAATGGTTTTCTATCAAAAAAGTTAATAGTTTTGGACTTATGAACACTTGTAAATAATTATTTCGACTACTTTTGCGCCAGTTCAATGAGAAAATCGTAACAAATGGATCACAATGTATTCCACTTTCCTATCCTAACTTTTTGAAAGCTATCCAATGTTGCAAACTGCTGATGGCACCATGTGTAACTTACCTCGTCGTACCATTTTACAATTGTTAGAGTTGTTGAATCTCACGAAAATCTAGTACAAATGAAGTTGAAACATTTTATTAACAAATAAGGTAGTCCATAAATACAGATCAAGAATCATTAAAAACTGAAGAGATATTTTAATTTATTACTAAAAACGGTGAGTTTTTATCTATTTCAAAAGATGTTCGACATGTCCACCATGCATTTCTTGACACATAAATAGTCGGTTTGTAAACTCTTCCCTAACATTAATCAAGGTTTGAGGTGTTATTTCTGAACACACTTCAATAATTCGACGGATTTCACATAACCCCAGAGAAAGAAATCAAGCGGTGAGAGGTCCGGTGAGCGAGCTGGCCACTCTGTTGTACCTCGACGTCCAATCCACCTACCTGGATACCTTTCATCTAAGTAGTTTCTCACCTCCCGAAAATAGTGTGGTGGCGCTCCATCTTGCTGAAATGTTACATCCAAGTAAAATTCATGTGGGTTTTGCGCAACGATCTCATCGATACTGGGACTTATTGTGTCTTGCAGCATTTGGAGGTATCTGGGACCATTTAAATTTTCTTCCAAGAATATGGGACCTACAATGTGTTTACCTAAAATACCAGCCCAAACATTAATTTTCTGGGGAAATTGAGTATGCCCCTCGCGGAATTCATGGGGATTCTCATCACTCCAATATCTATAATTCTGGGTATTCACATTTCCATTTAGGTAAAAAGTGCTTTCATCACAAGAGCAGATGTGTTGCAAATAAAGTCGATTTGCAACAATTCTTTCTGCCATGGTCTCGCAAAATTCAAGTCGCCGGTCTGGATTATCTTCAACCAACTGGTGCAAAATTTTTATTTTGTAAGGATGGAATTTATTTTGTTTTAAAACCCTCTTTACTGATGTTTTAGAAACATCACATGTCTCAGCTACTTGCTTAATTGATTGTTGTGGGTTATTTACCATTTCGGCTAGGACTTGAATTTCAACATCTTCCGTAATTATTTTCGGCCTCCCAGATCTCGGAGCATCTTTCACGGTGCCAGTTTGGTTAAATTTTGCCACCAATTTCTGCAGATATTTTCGACACATCGGACGTTCTGGAAACCGTTCATTGAAAATGCGAATAGCAGCGTGGTAATTTCGGTTAGCTTCACCAAATATGATAACGGCTTCAACTTTGTCTGCTACTGAACGAGCCATATTAATCAACAAGAGAAATTGAAAACAAAGTTTTGAAAACCTACAAAATGTCAATGACATTTGGCAAAAACAGATAAGATTTTTTTTTCGTTATGGTGGATAAAATAAACGCGCCTAGCGTGCATAGCCTACCTCATTAATTTATTCGTGAACTGGTGCAAAAGTAGTCGAAATAATTATTTACAAGTGTTCATAAGTCCAAAACTATTAACTTTTTTGATAGAAAACCACTTATCAAACTTGTTCAGAATTCAACGTAGAATGTAATAATGCAATGAAATACAGGGTGTCCTATTTAAAAAAATTAACTTCTAAGTCACGGTGCTTTTTTGAGACACTCTGTATGAATGAAACTTAAACCATTAAAGAGATCGAATGAAACCCTACAACTTATGTATTTAACATTTTTTTGTAATATGTAGAATAAAGAAGTTACAGGGGGGGCGACGGACTTTTGGTCCTCACTGTATATATATATATATATATATATATATATTTAATAATATAAAAATTGCTAATAAAACGAGTTTAACTGTCAACTCTCTCTTCACGAGTGTTAAAGACAAAACTTCAGTAACTTTTCAATCACATGTTGTCTATTGTATTCCTTGCTCCAATTGTTCGAATGAATATATAGGTCAAACTAACAGGTTGTTAAAAGACAGAATTTGTTCACATAAGAGTGACTGTCGATTGCACCCAGAGAGATGTGCACTAAGTGTATATACAGGGTTATGATAAAGTAATGCACAAAATTCATATATATATATATACATATATATAATTCATAAAACGTACAACGATCACTTTTATCACTTTTGAAAAAAATGCAAAAACACGTCACTGTTCTTTTTATTCCGCATGTTTTGACATAAGTTACAAAAATAACACGTCAAAGTTATCAAAGTTATGAAGTCATCAACAAATTTTTTTAATGGGAAGCTAAGAGTTTCATTACATTATGTGATAGAGCTTGTGTTTTTACACAAGGGAAAAATAGTTGCAGTAGGGCTCACAAGAAAAACAACGAGAAAAGGGATAAAAAACTAAATAACAAAACCAATTATAAAAAGAGGTCAAACTTAAACTTATCTAGTAAGAACATGTGTTCTTATAAATTTTTTCAATTGTTTCACTAAAACAACGGGTTGTCAGTGTCAGTCGTCACCACAGTTTTATTATTATGGCTCGTTTAACCGAAAGAGAAAGGATAGAAATTCTCATGATGGTAGGTTACGGCGATCGCCTTCGAAGTCATGAAGAAGCATGTGCTTTATTTAACGCAACACATTTTGAAAGACCTCCAATTGCTAGAAGCACAGTAAGCAGAATTGTTGCAAAATTTGATGCAACGGGAAGCGTGAGGGATGCTCCAAAATCTGGACGACCAGGAATAAGCGACGATGTGAAGTTAGATATTTTGCTGTCAGTAGAAGAACACCCTCACGCAACTACAACAGAAATTGCCTTACAAGAAAATGTTAGTCAGTCGTTTGTAGTAAAGATGTTAAAGAAAGAAAAACTACACCCATACAAAGTTCATCTTGTTCACGAACTCTCAGAAGATGATCCGGACAGACGTTTGGAGTTTTGTGAAATCTTCATGCGGCATTGTGACGAAAATCCAAATTTTCTTAATAGTGTAGTATTTTCCGATGAGGCAACGTTTTGTCTAAGTGCTTCTGTAAATCGACACAATTCTCGCTACTGGGCTCGGGAAAATCCCCACTGGATGCAGACAAAACACACCCAGCGTCCCCAAAAAATTTATGTTTGGGTAGGAATCGTCCGGGGAAGATTTATTGGTCCTTATTACTTTCGCGGGAATTTAACAGCTGAACGATATTTGGAACATCTTCGTATGACAGTGCTTCCGGACCTACTTACGGCATTTCCGGATCCAAATAATGGGGACAACTTGGATCCCAGTATTTGGTTCCAACAAGATGGTGCACCACCACATTATGGTTATACTGTTCGAAGGTTTCTGGATAACCAGTTTGAAGGACGGTGGATTGGAAGACGTGGACCAATGGAGTGGCCACCTAGGTCACCTGATTTAACCCCCCTTGATTTTTTCTGTGGGGACATTTGAAAAGTCGGGTCTACATTAACCGGCCAGACAATTTAGAAGACTTAATGGAAAGAATTAGACACGAAATGACTCGTATAACTCCGCAGATGATCGAAAACTCTATAAATGCGGTCTACCATCGTCTTGGCCTATGTCAGTTAGTAAACGGGACACAGTTTGAACAATTCCTATAAGAAATAGTTTTGGTTTAATGGACTGTTTAGTTAATTGAAAAGTTATTATGAAACTTACGTTTATTTCGTTTTTTATTCATTTTCTCGTTTTTTTTTCTTATGTGAGCCCTACTGCAACTATTTTTCCCTTGTGTACAAACACAAGCTCTATCACATAATGTGATAAAAATCTTAGCTTCCCATTAAAAAAAATTGTTGATGACGTCATAACTTTGACGTGTTATTTTTGTAACTTATGTCAAAAGATGCGGAATAAAAAGTACAGTTTGACGTGTTTTTGCATTTTTTTTCAAAAGTGATCGTTGTACGTTTTATGAATTTTGTGCATTACTTTATCATAACCCTGTATATATATATATATATATATATATATATATATATATATATATATATATATATATATATATATATATATATATATATATATATATATATATATATATATATATATATATATATATATATATATATATATATATATATATATATATATATATATATATATATATATACAGTGAGGGGCAATATTATGGAATAAATTCATTTTTACGAGAATAGGTAACTTTTGAGACAAATCCCGAAACACGTCGATTTTTATTTCCAAATTATGATTTTGTGGCAGATATGTCATACTAGTGACGTCATCCATCTTTGCGTGATGACGTAATCGATGATTTTTTTAAATGAGAATAGGGGTCGTGTGATAGCTCATTTGAAAGGTTATTCAATTCTCTATGCAGTGATATGAACATCAACATAATTATTTATACAGGGTGGCCAAAAAAATATTTAATTTGTAAATGAAATTAATTGTCACAAAAAGAAGTATTATCATTTATTTAATACAAAATTACATTGTACTACTGTCGGAAAACAGAAAAACAAATTAGTTGACAAATAAAAATTGCTTTTCGCTTAAATTAAATGTTCAAATTGCCACCCACCTGCCTCTTGGCAGTAATTGAACGGACGAATACATTCTTCTTGAACATTGTGGATCATTTCTGGAGTTGAATTACGAATTTCCAATGTAATGCTATTTGTCATATCTTGGAAATGTGTGGTCTATCGGCGATCTGGATCATCCTCATTGATTTTGTCTACTATTGAAACACTTGAAACAGTTTATAAATAAATGTTTAGAACTGCTGTGCTTTCTACTACTATGAAGAAACAAAAATAAATTCCGATAGTAGGCAAATAAATAATGAGAACTAAAAAGATAGCAAAAAGTATAGTTTTTACAAATCGAGTTGGCTTGGGTCAAATGTAAGTCAGTTCTTGACATTTTCTCATAAGGACTAGTTTATTTCATGAAATAAATAAATAATGGCCCCATTAACTGAAACACAAAGAATCGAAGTATTAATTATGGTTGGATATGGAGATAGAACCAGAACACAACAAGAAGTATGTAATTTATTTACCATAAAATATCCTAATACGCCTATCACACAATCCACTGTTAGTAAAATTGAGAAGAAATTTAGAGAAACTGGACACGTGAAACATGTTGCAAATGCTGGTCGTCCACCAATGAATGAGGATGTGAAACTGTCTGTATTATTAAGTGTGGCAGAGAATCCTCAAATTAATTCTAGGCAAATTGCAGCTGATACAAACATTTCTAAAAGGTCTGTTTTACGTGTGCTGAAAAAAGAGAAATATCATCCGTATAAAATTCATAATGTCCACGAAATCAATGAGGATGATCCAGATCGCCGAATGCAGTTTTGTGAAGTAATGCAAGATTTATGTAATCAAAATCCACGCTTCATTCGTGAAATCCTTTTTTCTGATGAAGCAACCTTCTGTTTAAATGGAACAGTGAATCGGCAAAACTGCAGATATTGGAGTCAAGATAATCCCCATTGGATGACTGCGGTACACACTCAGCACCCTCAAAAACTAAACGTGTGGGCAGGGATAGTCGAGGATAGAATTATAGGTCCTTTTTTCTTCGATGGGTCTCTTACGGGGCAAATATATCTTGATTTTTTACAAAATGAACTTATACCCGCCCTTACAGACATGTTTCCAAATGAAAATGATCGTAATTCGCCAAATGAAAACATATGGTTTCAGCAAGACGGTGCACCTCCGCACTTTGCACGTCCTGTTCGTGATTTTTTAAACAGATGTTTCCCTAGGAGATGGATTGGTCGACGAGGAACAATAGAGTGGCCCGCAAGATCTCCAGATCTTACACCACTTGATTTTTTCCTATGGGGTTACTTAAAATCAAAAGTTTACATCGATAGACCACAGAATTTACAACATTTAAGAAATAGAATTAGATTGGAAATTCGTAATATACCTCCAGAAATGATCCACAATGTTCAAGAAGAATGTATTCGTCGGTTCCATTACTGCCAAGAGGCCGGTGGGTGGCAATTTGAACATTTAATTTAAGCGAAAAGCAATTTTTATTTGTCAAATAATTTTTTTTTCTGTTTTCCGACAGTAGTACAATGTAATTTTGTATTTAATAAATGATAATACTTCTTTTTGTGACAATTAATTTCATTTACAAATTAAATATTTTTTTGGCCACCCTGTATAAATAATTATGTTGATGTTCATATCACTGAATAGAGAATTGAATAACCTTTTAAATGAGCTATCACACGACCCCTATTCTCATTTAAAAAAATCATCGATTACGTCATCACGCAAAGATGGATGACGTCACTAGTATGACATATCTGCCACAAAATCATAATTTGGAAATAAAAATCGACGTGTTTCGGGATTTGTCTCAAAAGTAGCCTATTCTCGTAAAACTGAATTTATTCCATAATATTGCCCCTCACTGTATATATATATATATATATATATATACAGTGTGTCCCGCTTTTCATGAATACACCCTAATATCTCAGTTATTAATAATGCGATTTTCTTGAAATTTTGGTGGTGATTATATGTTAGGTAAATGAAGTATTTTGGCATAGTGAACATTTTCATCGACCATAGGCGTGCGGTGTGGGGGGTAAAAAAAAGCTGTTTTTTGGGAAAAGGATATTAGGGCTCATTTTAGATAACTTTTTTTTTTAGAATTAGAATCAGCATCCCCAAAACCCCTCCAATCCATATTTTCGAAATCTCAAGAGCTGATTTGAGGAGAAAAAAAAATAAATTCACTTTTTTCGTCAATGCACCCGAATATCTGTTATTAGCGATTTTCTTGAGATTTTGGTGGTGATTTTATGTTAGAAAAATTAAGCATTTGGCATAGTTATCATATTCATTCACCATTGGCGTGCGAAGTTGGGGAGAGAAAAAAGGCATTTTTTGAGAAATGAATATTAATGCTTATTTAAGACAACTTTTCTTATCAGATTCGGAATCAGCATCCCCAAAAACCCTTTAATTCATATTTTCAACATCTCAAGAGCTGATTTGAACAAAATAAAAGTTTAAAATCTTTTTTTAAATAAGTTCTTTATTTGTAACAGTGGTAACAAAATTACGAATTACTTTATTTTAGATTCTTGTGTTTTCAACATAACTACCTTCTGAAACAATACACTTTTCAACAATTCTTCTCAAACGTACATTCACTTTTCTCAAAGTTTGGGGAGTTAATTCCTGACACGCTTGCCTAATTGCAAAGCAAAGTTCCTCTCTATTACGAGGCCGAGTAGCATACACTTTATTCTTCAAATGCCCCCACAGAAAAAATCACAAGGGGTAATATCTGGCCTCGTCAGTAAACATCATGTTCTTCAGAAAAAGTCTGTCGTTAAGATAGTTAGTTACCCTGCAACCATAAGCAAAATTCAAACCGTCGTTCAAAATCACCAGAGTATGTAGAAATTTTGGTTTAAATGCCCTAATCCTGTTGCGTTTCAAACATCTCCATACTTTGTTTTTCGTTAAATTCATTGTCCTCGCAACTGCCCTTACAGTACCACTGTTTACGTTTTTCGGTATGATTTGTGAAATTGAGAGCATTATATTTTTGTTTTTCTTATATCTTACATGTCTTCGAGACGAGAACTCTAGTACTCTATATATACCGGGTGGCTACGGAAGTATTGCCTACGGAATATCTCAGTTATTGTATGAAGTAGGTTTGTGAAATTTGGAGCGTCGATATAATGACATAAGAGCTAGCATTTGAGCATATTGACATGTCGAAGTTAACTTCCGGTCTGACCGGAAGTAACATCAACTTTCTTATTTTAAATGGAAACCCTATTTTTTTTTCTTTTCGCTTTATTCAGCATTCAATTCCCTTTCTAATGACATATCACTAGTTGGTATCTAACCAGAAACTAGATCAGAAAAAAATTATTATTGAAATTCACCGAGTAGGCCCTGGAAGCAAAATAAAAGCCAAAAATTGAAAAGTTGGCTATGGAAACCATACGTCACTTCATAACAGTTGCTACTACTGTGATCTTTTATTTTCATTCATCGGCGTTATAAAAAGCCGCCAAAAAAAATATTGGAAAAATTGGGAAAAAAACAATACTCTGTAGGTCCATAACTTAAATAGGAACATGCAACTTTTTCTTGCCTGTACTATTCAGCATAACCATTCCTTTCTAATGATATAATAGAAAGTAATTTTTTGAAATGAAATACCAAAAAATCCAATTATTATTCTTCAAATAACAATACATTTATTGACTCTGGTGATATTTTCATGTAAAACGTTTCTCAACATTTGGGGCGTGATATCTTGGAAAGCTCTACGAATTTTCACTTCTAGCTCATGTAGAGTTGTAGGCTGTGTGGAATCCACCTTATTTTTAAGATGCCCCCATAGAAAAAAGTCGCACAGAGTGACCTTGGTGGCCACCTGACTGGACCATGGGTTCTTATAAGTCTCTCTTGAAAGCGATTTTGAAGATAATTTCTCGCTATTCTTGAATTATGCGGAGGGGCGCCATCTTGCTGGAAGTACATTCTCTCAGTTCCAACTATTCCTGCCCAAACATTCACACCAAATCTCTCCTGGAAGCCACCTTGTCGAAACCGGTGCTCGTTTTCTATCGCCCAGTACATGAAACAAAAGACCGTTCACACTTTTAGCACTTTACACTTCGACTATCGACAATAATCCAAATAAAGTACAGTACCTACCTTGTATTATTCCTGTTAAATAATCCATTGTTGGTAAATCTTGACTCGTCCGTAAACAAGATATAATAGTTAAATAGGTGATTCTCAGCATTTTGTCGAAGAAACCAATTACAATATTCCAGGCGCCTTTCACCGTCATTTTCATACAAATGTTGATGCAACTGATACTTGAAGGATTTAAATCGATGTTTTTTCAAAATTTTCCTAGCAGAGTCCTTACTTATAGCTAATTCATATTGTACTAAAGCTAATACATTAATTTCAGTTTCCTCATTAATAACAAATGCTTCTTGGTCTTCGTGAACATCAGGCTCAGTTCTTAATTTTTCTTCAAGCCACTGGAAATACCTTCTTGACGGTTGCTGCCTCCCTGGATATCGCTCTAAATACAATCGTTCAGCGGCATAAGAATTTTTTAAACATTCACCATAAATGAGAAGCATGTCAATTTGTTCGGTTCGTGAATAACGGGGCATTTTTTGAATATTCCACTAACTGATTTCGATTTCTAAACCCTTTTAAAATGGCAGAATCAAAAACACTACTTCGAACGTCAAAATAATATGGATAGCAGCGTTCGTGAGAGCTCTCGTTTCTTTTTTGTTTCATTCCAAAATACATCTTAATCAGCCTACTTGTTAATATTTTGGTTCGAATGATTATTGCAATGGAATGATTATTCTGAATAGCACAAACATCGTCCATAGGTAGATATTAGAATATCTATGGACGATGCCACAGACCAAGTGTTCCTATTGTTATGTTCCTATTTAACCTAGAACCTACAGGATATAATTTATCATTCCACATTATTTTTGATGTTATTTTTGCGTATGGCGATAATCTGTTTTGTTATTTGAAGAATAATAATTGGATTATTTGGTATTTCATTTCAAAAAATTACTTTCTATTATATCATTAGAAAGGAATGGTTATGCTGAATAGTACAGGCAAGAAAAAGTTGAATGTTCCTATTTAAGTTATGGACCTACAGAGTATTGTTTTTTTCCCAATTTTTCCAATATTTTTTTTGGCGGCTTTTTATAACGCCGATGAATGAAAATAAAAGATCACAGTAGTAGCAACTGTTATCAAGTGACGTATGGTTTCCATAGCCAACTTTTCAATTTTTGGCTTTCATTTTGCTTCCACGGCCTACTCGGTGAATTTCAATAATAATTTTTTTCTGATCTAGTTTCTGGTTAGATACCAACTAGTGATATGTCATTAGAAAGGGAATTGAATGCTGAATAAAGCGAAATGAAAAAAAAATAGGGTTTCCATTTAAAATAAGAAAGTTGATGTTACTTCCGGTCAGACCGGAAGTTAACTTCGACATGTCAATATGCTCAAATTCTAGCTCTTATGTCATTATATCGACGCTCCAAATTTCACAAACCTACTTCATACAATAACTGAGATATTCCGTAGGCAATACTTCCGTAGCCACCCGGTATATATATACGGTGTGACCCATTTAAGATGGAAGCACCCTTATAAAACTTACATTTTTCAACCGATTGGAATGATTTTTTTTTTGTTAGCTAGATATTCAAAAAGTCTATTAGGACACCAAATATCATGAATAAATCTCAATTTCCAGGGCCAACTAATCTTATTTTTCAACGTCAAATATCTAAAAAAATTACTAGCGAATTTTTTTGAAAAAATCTGACTACACCACTGGATTCGCGACATTTTCAAATGATTTACATGTAAATTACGTTGGAATGCGTCAATCAATAAAAAAGTTATAAAGGAATGAAACTTGAAAAATATGCCGTTTAATAAATCCACCAATTCGAATTCATGAATTTTATGAAAATTCTGAATACACCACTGGATTCAGGATGTCTTGAAATATCACTGGTCACAGTTTCATCAAAATCTGTTCAGTAATAAAAAAGTTATAAAGGAATAAAATTTATATATATATATATATATATATATATATATATATATATATATATATATATATATATATATATATATATATATGTATATATATATATATATATATATATATATATATATATATATATATATTAATTTATAAATAATAATAATACTTCCTCTTAAACACTCGTTAAGTGTAGCCTTTGAGGGTAGAGTACGGATGTTATTATTTGCCGTGGCGACTTTACTAATTTTTGGTGGCGTATTAACTGTTCAGCTGTAGAAAAATTCGGAAAGCCTACAGTACCTCCCGGGTGATCGGAGCGCACTCCAAGCAAGCATTAGGCGTCGGGCATAGCATTTAGGCAACCCACATCACAGGAATGTGGCAGCCTATCGATATCGATACACTTGAGCAAAATTCTTTCCCACACCTGGTCCGATGCTATCAGAAGTTTCAACGGTCGAGACCGCTGAGTCACCGGCCATAAGGTGTCACATAATAGTCATCAATTTATGATCTTTTCGGAGTTTAAAAATAAATAAAACATGTTACAAGTAACGTGACGTTATCAGTTTCTACATTATCGCCCCTCACTTTTCAAATATTACCTCGTAAAACCATAATAACGTTACTTATAATGAAAAGTACCATTATGTATCCTTACCTAATGCATAAGACTGAAGTTGATGAACTTCAGAATTCTGATCCGAATTGATATATAAATTCAATATCTCGATGACTTTTTCAAAATATGGCAGCATATCTTCCTTCACAGCGCTAACAACTGACCCCAGCGTGCTCAAAGCAACCCTTCGCAGCTGCAGAGAAAATCCACTGGGATCCAAAGCCACAAACAACCTCTCCATCAAAGTTGGAAGATAAGGCAAAAGATCTTCATTTAAGTTCTCGCAGAAAGTTTCAAGAGCATAGAATAACCTATCTAAACTTGGTGGATCCTTTTTCTCGACCTCCATTTGCGTAAATATCTGACTGAGACACTCGAACAATACAGGCAGAAGTTCTGAAGCAAATCCGCTTATTTCAGGTTGAAGATGCTCTGCGAACTGGCCCAAAGCAAAAAAAGCCGCGTTTCTGACGACAATATTTGGATTGTGGATAGCTGTACAAACACATTTCAAAATAGATTCTAAATATTTGTGTCTGATACTTTCCGAGCAACCTTCTGCGAGCAAAGCGAGAGACAGATATGCAGCTTTCTGAGCATATATGTCTGTTCCTTGGATAGCTGGTTCTACTTTTGCTAAAATATACGGAACTACTCTTTCCGCAGGTATGTGTAATGCTATCAGATCCAATGTCTGAGTAGCTATCGTTATTGATGTGAACTGATCTGGGTCTCCAAGAAAATATTCCTCATTACCTTCGTCTTCAGGTTGTTGGGCCATCAGTAATAATAGGATATCTATTATTGGTTCAACAAGTTTGTTTTTTAGAACTACCTGAAAATAAAATTGAGTGTCAAAGAATTTTATTTGAGCAATTGTAAGAAAAAATTCCTACACCCTACGTCACTGCACGGCAATTAAATTATAATTCCAAGAAGTCAGTAGATGTAAACAAAACCGGCTAGTGAGAGCTGGAATACCTCAACATCGATACAATCTCGAAGTGTGGCCACCAACGGACCCTTCAGAACTAGTCGATAAAGCAGGACATTGTCGTTTCAAGGCATTCTAGATGCCACAGGAGTTCTCCATGTGTCTAATTGAATATACAGGGCTATTCAAATTCGTTTCTGTACATGGGGATCTCGTAAACTATGAGAGATAGAGTATCGGTTAAATTGTGGCAAACTTGCGTACTTTAGATACATATTCAATGATGTAAAAATCGAATTCAGCTCTTTTATTTCTGGAGGTATACAGGAAAAACAAAAAATCCTAAATAATTTTTTTGCCTGTATCTTCTTTATTCGCAGACATATTGAAAATCTGTCCACATTTTGCTATTGGCACTTGATGTGGGCTATCAGAATATGTCCATGAATCTTTTATACAGGGTGTCATCTTACTTGGGCCACCCCCATCTTTGAATTTTTAAATACGGACCTGAATTTTTTGTTGTAGTTTTTGGATCGTCGACGTTCACTTCATACTGAGGAATTAAATTAAATTTTATATTTCGGGATGTTTCGGTGATATTTTATTATGATTGGGTGAATTATTCCCTTTCAAATTACGGGCCTGGAAATTGGTTGACTGAGTTAAATAAAAACACAAGAGCAACTTTCACGTCTCCCCATGTACCATAGTGTTTTTCGAAAGTTTTTTTTTTTCATTTTTAGGTACCAATTCATACTTCTTCACATTTTCAATGCTCTTTGAGCGTTTTCTACAATGAACTTCGAATAGCAAAACTTTTTATGATTATCTGAAACATATCTTCAACAACAATGGATTATATGTATTTCGATAAGCTGAAAAAGAAATGATAGCAATAATTACATCTGAAACGAAGACTATATTTGTAATGAAAATTGGAATAAAGTGATTTAGTATGGACACCTCAAAGAATAGGAAGTTCACTCTTATTCATAACTCTTTAAATGGTAAAGGTTGTATTTCTGTGGTTGATTTGGGTATTGCACCTGTTATATTTGGTTTTTGAACCATTAAGGATGGGAAATCGAAGATGAATTTTTAACCAAAGATATTCAGTTTGTGTAAATTCCCACCACGAAGCAATTTGCATAGAATACTTGTCTTTGGATTTATTCAATCTTAGTACCATCTGATAGGCTATTTCAACTTATAGGCGATTCAAATGTAGGATTCCAGCGTTGTTTTTTCACAATCCAAGGCAGATATAACATAACCTCACTCGCGTTTTACATTGTTTTTCCTAGTTCTGCTGTGAGTGCTGCGATACCTACTCTTACATTTTCTGGATAGATATTAGGTTCAGAGTTCTTCACACTGGTTTGAAGGTGAAACATCTTTCTTCTGTTATACAGAACATTTTCTGAATTTCAAATCAGTGAAGAAGATATAGTTGTTTCTCGAATATCATTTGTAATGTTCACCTTTTGCTCAAATACTACTTTATCAGATGTTCTTCCTGAGAAATGTTATGAGATCACTAGGAGAAACACCAACCATATATTTCAGACATATTTGATTTATACTGAGAATAACTCTTTATTTTGCAACAAAGACATTTTGGTCTTTGAATCAATCTTTCTGTGCAGTCTACAATAATTCTGGTAGACTCATAACCTTTGAAACATGAAGGAAAATTTTTCTTCATCTCGAGTAAGATGTCACTCCAAAAAGTAATTCTAAAACAACATATTGAATTAGTTTTCAACTACTTAGCCAGACACAATATTACTTTTTCCTTAATTCCTAGAAGATATATCTTCTTACTAAAAGCACAAGTTTTTCAAAAATATAATATTTGGTGAGCCAGTAAAATTATTTATTTTGAAATCTGTATTCAACAAGTCACAAACTGTGTTCAAATGGTGTATATAAACTGATATTTCATAAAAGCCTTTTTTATGCGAAGGGCTAGCTTGAAACATTTTACAAAAAGCTTCTGCAGCGATCAGTTCATATTGTTGCATACGTTTTTCAATGCACTCTACTAATTCTGCGTTCATGAAAAATAAAAGACGGGACATTCTCCCGAAAGATATAAACACCAATTAAACTTGGTATAACATACAAAATGAAGAAAACTTACATCCAAAGCTACTTTTAACACATTCCTAGTCAAAAGTCTCTTTGCTCTGCTACTACACTACTGCTACTACACTTCGTGTTCAGAATCATCCACTATTGTAGGAATTTATGGTAAATTGAGAGAAAGTATGGCAGTTTCATCCAAATACTTTTTCTTCATACCTGGTCGGTCAAGTCCTGAAAATGTTAATGCTGGAGCATGAGGATATGTTGCCTCTTCTTGAATCCCAAATGTATGTAGGAAACAGATGAAACAGTCAAGTCAAAGTCAAAAATAGCTTTATTGTTCAAAAATATAAATTTTTGTAACAAGGTGAGATTTTACTAGTGAAAAATATACGGGTTTAGCTGCTGTTGTACCTAGCTCACTCACAATAAGTCTTATAGCGAAGTACCATACTTTTATGTTTTTATCTCTTTGGATTCACATCCCCACTATTGCCTTTATGTTCAGTAAGTTTTTTGGGACAGAATTCCATGAGAATATCTGTACTATCAATGTAACATGTAACATATATTATAACCATGTAAGGTAAGCTGAAAGTACCAAACATTCAGTTTTGAAAAAACATCAGAATACGGGTTTGGAGAACTGTCGGCTCACTGTCAAATAAAGAATGAGTTGGAATGTCAAAAAGTTTGAAATAAAGTTTGATACAAAAGTATTTAGCCTGTGTACGAAAATACATAACATAATTGGCGGCGAGGATAAACTGGTCAATAGTCTGAAACCAGTCAAGTTACGAGTCCAACTGAAATAATGTCTTTGGTGGGATCAATTGAACCTTTCAAACCAGGAGAGTCAGATATATCTAGTCATATAGAAATAATGGAACAGTTATTTTTGTGTAATAATATTGAAGAATATGAGAAAGTACCTCTATTCCTTACTTTGGTTGGTGGAGACGCTTATAGTGTTATTAAAGACCTTATTTCCCCAGAGTTGCCAAGTACAAGGACATATGTGCAGCTTAAAAATGTCCTATTAACATATTATTGTCCAAAAAGAATGATGTTCGCATTAATTTAGATAAAAGTAATTTCTTTTTGAAAAAAAGTTACATTTTTAGATCACTCAATTTCAGTGATTGGTATTGAACCTACTGAAAAAAAAATTGAAATTGTTGCATTATTATTCAAATTTCATACCAAAGTCCGAGAAATTGATACCTCTTTATAAACTACTGCAGAAAGGTGTTTCATGGTATTGGAATCGGGAAATTAATACATGTTTCGAAAATAGTAAAAAATTATTATTGAGCTCGAACATCTTGATGGCTTTCAATCCTACATATCCAATTTCATTGACTTGTGATGCTCTATATTAGCTCACGTACTACCTGATGGAAGTAAAAGGCCAGTAACGTATGTTTCTGCTACACTTTCGTCAGCAGAAAAAAATTATAGTCAGTTAGAGAAAGAAGCACTTAGTGTAATTCATGGTGTGAAAAAGTTTCATAATTATTTATATGGCATAAAATTCACTTTAATCAATGATCATAAACCATTACAGTATTTACTCTCACCCACCAAACCATTTCCTCCTTTGGCTGCTGCCAGAGTAGAACGCTGGACAGTTATACTTTCAGGATATGATTATGATATTAAACATAAGGAAGGTAGAAAACTGCCGCATGTAGATGCACTTTCTAGGCTTCCACTCAAATCTGAGAGTAGTGGAGAGACTATTAAATATTTTTCGATTGTAAAAGAACTGCCAATTTCATTCAGAGACATTGCTAGAGAAACATTGAAAGACAATACACTCAGATTAATCAAAGATTTCATTTCATGTGGTTGGCCAGAATCGAATAAAAAACCAGATTTGTTACCTTATTTCAGAATAAGAGAATACCTCAATTTAGATCAAGGATGTATAACCTACAATAATAGAGTTTTGATACCGAAACATTTACCATGAAAAGTTTTGTGTTTACTCCATGATCAATACCCTGGAGTTGTTAATATGAAAATGGTAGCTCGGCAATATGTTTATTGGAACAACTTGAACAAAGATATTGAAGATATAGTGAAACAGTGTGAATGTTGTCAATTGAATGCTACAAATGTTGATGGAGCTTCTCTTACTTCATGGTCATGGTGTACACGTAAATGGCAAAGATTGCATTTGGATTTAGCAAAAAAGAATGATATAAATTTCCTTATTCTCGTAGATGCACATAGTAAATGGATAGATGCTTGGATTCTTAGATCTACTAATGCATCAAATATAATATCATGTTTAAGGCAATCATTTGCTGTTTTCGGTTTACCTGATGAAATTCATACAGATAATGGACCTCCATTTAACTCGGAAGATTTTATTTTATTTTGCACGTCTAATGGAGTTAAGTTTTAAAATCTCCTCCTTTGCATCCATCCTCAAATAGTATAACTGAAAGATGTGTTCAGACTTTCAATAAATATGTCAAAGATAAAGAGTCCTATATCATAGAGAAGAGAAATGAAAATAGTCATCCCAATAAATTCAAAGAATTTCAAGAGGAAGATCAAATCTATGTTAAAAATGTACGTGGAGTGAGTACAGTGACGTATATTGTAGTTGTGGGAGATAAACCAAGATATGTTCATATAGATCATCTTCGTAAGGTTTCAACATTATCTGATGATTTTGCAAACACATCTATAGAAAATAATTCTCCATATGATGTTGACCCAGAAGATGTACCACTTTCAGATACAGGAAGCAAAACTTCTAGTTCAGAGAATGAAGATAAGTTGAATGAAGGTGAATCTTGTGAGAATGACTTACAATGTGCATCAGAATGAGAAAGTTTTGGTGGAAAATAATAATGATCGTGACAATAATGCACGAAATAGCATATCTGAAAACCAAACGATTCCAGTAAATCAGTCAGAACTATTAAAAAACCTGACAGGTATATGTTTTAATTTTCTTTGAGAGGGAACATAATATTATATACAGTGCTCAAAAATAGAAACGGGACACCTAGAAATTTTGTTCGAACTTGAGGAGTTGTTACCTTTGATTGCCTAAACCGATTTGAATGTTCTTTGCAGATAATGAGAGTCCGTTTCATTGGCTTTTGACTGTTTGGGTCAAACCTTGCCTGTTGTCATCCTCGAAAAAGTTACAGGGTGATATATTGCTTTGTACAAATTCGACTAAAAATCATTCAACCCCCGTTTAGGCCAATTTTTTTTTTATTATTCCCAACCATTCAAACATGAAATCTCATGCATTTTCATGACATTCTGAGAAAAAAAATGGATTAGGTGAACTAGAATCAGAAATATCGATGTTTTAAGAAAACATGGCATTTTACACCTTACCAATTACAAACAATTTCAAGTCTTTCATTTCTTTACCGATTTGAACATATTTTATGCATTCTGGAGACTTTTTTGATTGGTGTTCATTACATCGATATTCTGACAAACGTACAGGGTGTTATAACAACTGTATATTTCACAAAAAAACATTTAAAATCTTTGACTCTCAAGAAATACACTTATTCTCACTTATTTTATGAATATTTTTTCGGTTGATTAATTTTCATTAATTATTATTATTATTTCATTGGTTTTCAAAGAGGATTAGATGTCACCATTCATTGAAATTGAAACAAACCTCGTTAGTTCCTCAACATTCAAAAACTAACCTCATTCAAAACTTACTTCACAATGAGAAATTGTAATTGTATAACATTATCTCTACGTCTATATAATATATCTACACTGAGAAAAATTACTTTGAACAAATTTATTATTAGTTAATTCAAAAGACTTGTTTTTAGATCCAGTTTTGGGCTAGATAAATACAGGGTCCTGCAACAGTGCGTCAGGCTTTTATAGCACTCATACCATTGTAACGAAGTTACTTATTCTCCTGGAGAACTGAACCTATTCAGACTCTCTACCGCCCGGTATAATTTCATTTGTTCTGCACACCGTCTAGCGAAGATCTGCGCGCGCTCTTACTCGAGACACATAGTAACGGATGGGAGGTGTGACGTCAGCTCGAACTTATAAAACTAATAGATCGACGGCAGAACGGGCATTCTAATCCATCTAGTTGTTCTAGCCAGTCCAGCCAGCAGCACCAGCAGACCAGCAGAGAGACCAGCCAGCTGAACCATTACCAGCCGACCGGAGTCCGCCAGACAACCGACACGCTCGATTGGATCCAGAGTAAGACCGCCGAAATCGCAGGTTGTCCGAGCGAGGGTACAAGGTAGATTATTTGGTGGAGTAAGTCATGTCAGGCACGAGGCACGAGAGTATTTTTATACTGTTTCATACCGGTTTATTATCATTTATTTTGAACTTGTCATTTTCGGAAGAATACAGCTTCGTAGACCGGCTCTAATAGTAATTGTATCAGGGCACTACAGGGAGCTTTACTCCCTGGTGTCTCGGTTTGTTGCATCAGCTTGAACTTGGGGAAGCTTTTTTGTCTGTCCATATTTTGCAAAAAGATCTATTAAAGTAAGGTATAAAGAACACTTAGCGCATCTAAAATATGGAAGAACAGAAAAATCCGTTGTCGCCCATCATGTTTTGCAACAAAACCATTCCATAGACTTTAGTTCATTAAGATTAGTTAGACAAGTTAACAACAACAGGCATCTAGATGCCTATGAAAGCTTAGAAATAAGTAAACATAATAAAATCATGAATAATGTTGGGGGACCAATACCCAATAGTTTATTGTATAGCTTGCTGAAATAATTTGTTTGGTATCATATTATGCAAGTAATTAATAATAATAATAATAATACTTCCTCATAAACACTCGTTGAGTGTA
Organism: Chrysolina americana; assembly: GCA_958502065.1. NCBI lineage: Eukaryota > Metazoa > Arthropoda > Insecta > Coleoptera > Chrysomelidae > Chrysolina > Chrysolina americana. The sequence goes on along the minus strand of OY293419.1, from coordinate 31,843,252 downwards.
CCCAAAGGCATAGCCTGTACGGGTAGAGGACGGTTATTATTATTTGTCGCGGCGCATATACCTTCAATTTAGCATTTACCTGTTTAGAAGATAAGGCAATATTTTAAGATTATATTTTTGATATCATATTATGTAAGTAATTAACATATACCTTCAATTCAACATTTACCTGTTTAGGAGATAAGGCAACATTTTGAGATTATATTTTGTTAAAATAATGAAGACGCGGGTATCTAGCAGAGATATCTATCTGGTATAAATAAGAAAAACTTTGTATGTAGATTTAGTTTAATCTTCCTCTTGAAGATGGTCACTTGGTGACCGAAACACGCGTCGAGGTGTGGAAAATAGTGGTTTGGTGTTGGGATAAAACTCCAGTATATTCATTACTACACCAAAGGTTCCAAACAGTACAGTGCAAGTCGTTATTGTTTAGTCACTACAAAGTAATAGTCGTGTTTATTAAGCTACGTCGAGCAACAGCAGAACGGTAGTAATCATTAACTATATCAGCGTGAACTTGGCATTACAGAAAGCTCTACTCCCGGTTATCATATTCAAGTTGAACTTGTTGCAGCAGCTTGAGCTTGGCATTACAGGGAGCTTTACTTCCGGGTATCATCTTCAAGCTGCAGGGCACCGTCTTTTGCGTTTCCAGAACCTTGAAAGTTTTGTCTGCTGAGCTCGTTATCGTTTGGTCACTAAGGGGACTCACTCCCGAGTACGACGTTTAAAGCTCCAAGCTTTTGATTTCTGAATGTCTCGTGCCTGAAGGTGAATTGAAAGTCCGCTTGTATATGCTAGTAGAGCTTCACCCCAAGCTTTAGTAGAGTTTTAACCCGAGCTTTCGCCCCAGCTTTATCCCGCACCGAGCTTTTGACCTGAGGCTCAACCCAGCATTAGTTTAAATAAATAAAAGTTGTAAATATCCTTTGGCATTTCATTTATCTAATCGAATTAATTATTAGGTGAATATTTATTGCATTCTGGTCTAACAACCATTAGCAGCAGGTACCCAGGATTCGAACCCAGGATCTGGTCACTTGTGCTTTGGTCAACACCATAATTGACCCCTGGAGTATTACTTTCTTCACTGAAGCTGCCAGGAGCAAGTGGACCTTTACACGTTAATCAGAGGTGGCCCCCGAGGCACTCCGTAGCCTGGACTCGGTGCCAAAGTGACCCGAACGCGTAAAGAGCGTTACACCATACAAGTAACCAATTTTGTTGGAGTGTAAACTCAAACTGTTGACGAAGGCGCATTACAAGAAAATTTTCAGATATACAAACTATTTCATAAGTGTGTGGAAAATTTGAGTTGAATTTTTTCAAATGGAATACCCTGTATTCGAGAATTAGGAATCGGATTTTTTTTCAGATTTTGCAAATGGAACACTCTGTATACTTTTCGTTGGATCAATGTAGAATTGAAATACAAAAATTTTTTTGTTATGATATATTCCTCATTTCAAGTCGTTTTTAGGATATTTATTCCCGAATCTGCCAAAGACTGGTGCTAATATTGCGGTCATAAGTTAAGGTCATTAGAGTGATTCTGAATATGGAAAAAATACAGGGTATTCCATTTGAAAAAATTCAACTTCAATTTGCCAAACACTTTTGAAACACTTTGTACATTTGAAAATATTTTCTTATAATGTGCCTTTATCTACAGTTTGAGTTTACACTCGAACAAAATGAACGATTGAAAGACTGACGCACTTTTGCAGGACCCTGTATACTGAATGGAAACAAAACTTGTTTGATGGTCAACGAATGATACTCATTAATTATACTCGTTCTGAAATATTTAGAATAGAAATTTATATGAAAGTTAATGTGAAAAATATACTACCTGTACTGATACTATTTCTTGTCATGTATACCGAGACCAGTAATATTTCACTACTACACTTCCATTTGTAGATAAGATATTGTTTGTTGGAAGGAAATAAGCAGAAAAGACAACCAATAGTTTCAAACTTTTGGTCTTCAAGCCCTTTAACATGGAGAACTCAGTTGATATTACTTTTTTAATTATCAACGTTTTTTTTATTACCGAAGATTTGATCATTTCCAGCAGAAAATAAAATGGGTTTGCAAATTCAGTAGAGGTCTCATTCCAATTCGGATAAAGGGACTTGGTTGCTTCAATCTTAATGCCATTCAATCGATAAGCATTATATGTGTAGGTGGTAGTAATAAATAGAACAGTAATAAAATATTTATTGGTGCCCAAGAAATATGAACATGCATTACATTTTCGATATATTTTAAGACATTTCCAAATAATTCACTTATATGGGATGTAAAAACTATTTTTATTAATTTATTTTTTTTTACTCAAAAATATATATGAAAAATACAAACTGATAATTTATGATAAACAGATGATTTGTTTCAGAAAAGTCTGAAAATGAAAGAACAATCGTAAACGTTAAATAGAGTATATGTACGTAATTCATTTCTAACATAATATACATGAACCCTGAAAAATAAATACATTATTGTCTAAAACACTTCATTAAAAATATGACAATATACATATTTATTTTTACTTTTCAAGTCTTGGTTGAGATATTTCAAGGAATAAAATATTCTCAGCCTAATGAATAGTTTCAAAACATATAATATAGGGAACTGAGAACAGGGATGTTGAAACTTCACTATTTTCATAATACTCAAATGAAAATTTGGGACAGAAACTTCTGCGCATACTTCTTCATATGTTGAATTAGTCCAATTTGTAAATAAAGTGTATGAATGCTTCAGGTGGCATTCTCATCCCTCCAAATATACTTGAATCTGTTTCAAAAGTTTTGAAATTTGAGTTTATCAATGTCTAACTCTTCACATTTTTTAGAATAGTCTGAACAATCTTAACATCTGTGAATTTTCAAGGTTTTTTAAGCAAATATCCTCATACATATACAAAAAGATTCTGGGTCAGAATATCTTCTCTTCTATAATCATAATCATGGCGTGGGTTCGTTTTCATTTTCTATTATTTCGATCTGCAGATTGAATATAAGATAATAAATGATCAAAGTCATCTTCACAGTTCATATTATTAGTATGTAAATAACGCTGACCAAAAAGTTTTTTGAATGATCTCTCAAATTGAATTGGAGTGGGTTGTTGTCGAATGCTGACAAAAAATGGCATCTTGGTTGACTTTTGGTTTTGAGGTATTTGAAATTGTGAGATAATAAGGTGGCCCATAATTGTTTTATGCCTTTAATAGTTATAATCCAACAGTTCTTGAACTTTACTTTATTTGTTATATCCTGTCCATGTCTATTATGTATCACTATTATGCTTATCAATTCTAACATTTCATTCAAATAAGTGATTTGTATTCATCAACTCTGAAAACAATTTTGAATATGTTGGGATTGGCTTTGTCAGTGGAATTCAAAATATCAGAGTTTGTAAAATTTCTCAATGATTTCTATTGTTCCTAATGCATTAGAAGAAAGTGCTCCCAAACTCATATGAGTATGCTGCTTGCAACAATATTACTGAGAACTTGAGCAGCCACTTTAAATTTAATCTTTTCAAAATTATTAGGATGAAGTGGGAGTTGGTGAGTTTATAAGCACATCTATCAATATTCTGTTTATCTCGATTATAAAATTCTTCCACATATGACCATGATAAGGTTTCTCCATCAAATAGAAAATAATTTTTAATTAAATTGTTTTTAGTATCCTTGAGAATATGATAAGACAAATACAGAATAGTTTTATCACCAACTACAAAACTAAAATTATCAGTGGCCATACCGAAAGAAGTTGCCAGCTGACAAAAGTTGGAACCCATATCGCCGACCAAAGCTTCTACCTGCAATTCCATTCGGGATAAGTTAATTTACTAATAAAAAGCTCAATCATAAGCTTCAGGTACCATGGAGAAAAAAGTATGCCATTGGCTGTTTCCAGTTGGAATACAAACAAACCACTCGTCATGAGTACAGCGGCATATTGGGCAGGCAGTTATTCTTTTTTACCATCCCCTACATCATTAAATCCTACAATCTCATCACGTCCAATATGAAATAAAATAGGTGGCTTTCAATACATAAAATGCAATGTTTATCTTGATTTAAAATAGGCTTTAATCTTAATTTCTAGTGCTGCAAATATTGCCATGTTCTCTAGCCTGTTTTGCAAACTAGCTTTTCCGTTATCCTCTCTAAATTTATTATTTATTATTAATGAATGCATAGACCCGTGATCCTAGAAAATATAGTGTAAGAGCAAATTGTTTATAGTTCTGGAGTATCTTCAAGCTTTGGGAGAATTTTCGTTTAAATATCCTTGAGCTTTCACAATTTCAGTAAGGTCTTTATGTATGTGTAGTTTAATGTAATATGCTACGCCACTGGTGCGAACGTTATACTGCATTCCGGAGGGGTGCGAGATGGGACTCTGTGCGAGAAGGACATTGATAGAGTTCGCGGGCACACTTGGCCACAAACAGAACTAGTCGGCAGTCGTACGCAGACCTGCTCAGTAGTGCCACGTATTATTTGCTTATGTAGTAACACCACATTGTTCTTGCTCTAAGAGCTTTCATTTGAATAAACGTATATACAAGTTTTTCATATCATTTATATCAACGATACAGTCCACAATTGAACCGGTAAAATAACATTTTCTGTTGGTCAGTGAAAATACAACTAATCACCCCGCAGAATTACACATTATTTGGTCCACCATCATCACGTCAAGAGCACAGCGAAGCAGGCAAGCAGAAAGAAATTGTGAGTCCGTTCCTTTTTTTTCTTTATTTTATCCATAATCATACATTCCTATTAAAAAACAAACTCTTTATTTGTTATTGTTTCACATCGCAATCATATCCAGTATTTAAACGTAAAATTCGTTAATTTCGAGCAAAATTCACGATAATGGCAACAGACAATTTGAAAACATTGAAAACTCGTAGAAGTTTCTTGAAAGGTCAACAGACTCGATTTGCTAATTTCTTAGACGAGATTACGGAAAAATCAGATAGTAAAATAGCGGAAATCAATTTTAGATTGACAAAAGTATACGAATGGTTTTCGGAATTCGATGCACTGCAATATGAAATAGAGGAGGAGCTTGATAGTCAAAATGCTGAAGAGCATAAAGAATGCCGAAAATAATTCAAAGACAAACATTATGCACTTCTTGTAAGGGCGGAAAAGTGGCTTGAGACCGACACGTCCACCGCTGTAGGCGCCATTGCCAGTTCCGACAGGAATATAGTTACAAATGCTACAAACGCTACAAATGCTTCTTTACCTTTAGTAAATCCAATACAATTTAATGTCAAATTGCCACAGCTTTCTCTTCCGGAATTTGCTGGATCTTACGACAAGTGGTCACAATTCTATGATACGTTCAAATCGCTAATTGATAACAATGCAACACTTAATAATATTCACAAATTCTATTATTTGCAAGCATGTTTAAAAGGTGAAGCCGCGCAAATTATTCAGTCCTTGGAAATTTCCGACATTAATTATCAAAAAAGTTATAATACTCATTTGAAAAATATTTTTGAAGCGCCAAACGTATCAAGAGACTCACATACAGCTTTAAGACTATTTTTAGATAACTTTCTGAAAAACTTTCGTTCATTGAAAAATCTAAAGGAACCTGTAGATGAATAGAACACAATTTTGATATATCTGTTGGTGTCAAAGTTAGATTCTAATTCCAGACGCGAATGCGAAACCGACACAAAAAACACCGATTCACCAAAAATAAACGATTTTATCAAATTTTTTAACTGACAGATGTAATCTTTTGGAATCAATTGATAACAAAACATGTCAACTACAAGTACATCAAGGTCATTCAAACAAAAGATCACATGATAAGTCTCAAGTGTTAGTTTCTACATTCAAGAGCACCAATAAGTGTACATTATGCAATGGTAACCATTATATTCACCAATGTGAAGATTTAAAAAAATTGACAATCTCAGCGCGTATCAATGAAATCAAGAAGTTGAAGATGTGCACTAACTGCTTGAGAAAGGGACATTTCTCAAATGAATGTCTTGCTAGTTTGTGTAGAATCTGTAACAAAAAACATAATACTTTATTACATATCGAAAGTAAACAAAATTCTGGGAAGAATGTAGCCGAAATAGAAACGAATAAAACCGAAAATGCTAAAAATACTGATGTTAGCGCGAGCACGAGTTCAAATTCCGACGATAATATACAGGGGTGTCCGGGAAGTATGACGCATGTTTCAAATACATTTCACTCTAAATCATATCAAACCAATGATTTTATCGACCACAATAGTTTATATTTTTGACAATAACATGACACCGCACAAATGCAGAGCCATTTTGGACAATGGCAGCCAGTCATCATTTATTACTCTCAATCTTTGCAAGCAACTCAATCTTCCATACGTCAAGGTCAAGTTTCCTATAACAGGAATAAATTCCTCGTCGTCAAATGTGTCCTATATGACAAAAACTAAAATCAAGTCAATCAAGTCTCACTTTCAAACGGACATACAGTTCCTAGTAATAGACAAAATAACCGATGAATTGCCACAAATTCGCTTCGACGCTGGAACACTAAATATACCCAGTGACATTGAGTTAGCTGACCCAGATTTCAATGAACCAGCCGACATTTTAGTTGGCGCAGAAATATTTTTTGATCTTTTGTCATCAGGACAAATATTCTTGGGGAAGGGCAAACCTACGCTCCAAAATTCAAAATTAGGTTGGTTGGTAGCCGGAAACCTCAAAAATCCGTCAAATGAGCAACATAAAAATTATTGCAATCTGTCACGTTCAGATATTTTACACAAACAATTAGAGGCATTTTGGTTAATCGAAGAAGTAGATAAAAATTTCGCGGAATATTCTAAAGAAGAATTAGAGTGCGAACGGCATTTTGTAGAACACTTCAAACGAAACGATGATGGAAGATTTGTAGTTAAGTTACCGACCCGCGAAAAAAGCAATTGTTTACGCGATAATACTGAACGAACCATTCAAAGATTTTATGCTCTGGAAAAAAAAATTCCCAAGATCCCGAGCTCAAATATCAGTACACGAATTTCATGAATGAATAATTGCAACTCGGGCATATGACTCAAGTCGACCCAAAAAATTTGGTGTATTACTTGCCACATCACGGCGTACGAAAGGATACATCCTTGACGACAAAGTTACGCGTTGTGTTCGATGCCTCGGCGAAATCAGAATCTGTATTATCTTTAAATGACGTATTGTTAACCGGTCGATGTATACAGCAGGATATAATTTCAATTCTATTAAGATTCCGAATTCACAATATTGCATTTACCGCAGATATTGAAAAAATGTACAGGGAAATTTTAGTGGACGAAAACGATCGCGATCTGCAACGAATCGTCTGGCGTTCAGAGCCGACTCAACAGCTTAGTCATTATGGGTTAAATACGGTAACCTACGGTACTACTTCGTTTCTCGCCACTAGGTGTCTCAAACAATTCGCCATCGAAAATTACGATAAATATCCACAAGAACATGACTTCTATATGGATGATTGGCTCGGCGGTACTAACGATATCGATTCTGCAAGGGAGTTGATTCGTACAACAAATAAAATTTTATCTGATTCCGGGTTTCCTTTAAGGAAATGGATAGCAAACAACGAAGACGTTTTAAAGGAAGTAGCTCATTGTTCTCATAATTCACAGTACATTATACGGGATCAAATTTCAAAAACTTTAGGGATTTATTGGAATGCAACAGCAGATCATTTTCAATATAAAACAAACGATATTATTACGAAAAGAAATATATTATCTGTAGTCTCACAAATATTCGATCCGCTTGGACTCATTGGACCTGTTATAGTTATATCTAAAATGATTATACAAAAATTATGGAAGTTAAACTTAGGTTGGGATGAACCGATCCCAGTTGACTTGGCTGACGCATGGCTTAAATTTTTTGATAACTTGCACAGTATTGCCGAAATTTGCATCCCTCGACTCAACAAGCTGAAAATGTATTCACACATAGAATTGCATCTTTTCAGTGACAGTTCTGAAAAGGCATATGGTGCGTGTGCGTATTTGTTGACAAAGAATAACGAAGGTGACAGTTTAGTACAGTTAATATGTGCAAAATCGAGAGTTGCCCCACTAAACATAATTACTTTACCACGTTTGGAGCTTTGTGCAGCGCTTCTTGCAGCACAGTTATCATAAAAGATTCTAGAAGCATTGAACGCGAACATAAAACGTACTTATTTTTGGTCAGATTCAACAATAGTGCTATCGTGGTTGGTTTCAGACCCGAGTCGATTTAAAACATTTGTTTCGAATAGAATTGCTCAAATTCAAAATTTAACGCAAGGCAAAAAATGGTTATACGTACCCTCCAAATTGAATCCCGCTGATATAATCTCTCGTGGAGCTCTTCCTCAGCAGCTTGCAGAATCATCCATATGGTGGAATGGTCCATCATTTTTGACATTGTCTAATGAACAGTAGCCATCGCAGAAAACGCAATTATGCGAGGAACTACCTGAAATGAAAACGGTCGTTTTGATTAGCACGAGTAAAAGGTTACAAAATGACATCATAACGCGTTTTTCGACATTTAATAAACTTAGGCGAGTAACATCATACTTACTTCGTTTCATACATAACTGTAGAGTAGATAGAAACCTAAGAACGTACGATACTCTTACAAATGACGAAATAGAGCGTAGCACAAGAGAGTTAGTTAAAATTGTTCAGAGTGAAGAATTTTCCACAGAAATCTATCATTTGAAAAGGTCAAAACGCGTCAACGAAAACAGCAAACTCTTTAACCTAAACCCGTTTTTGGACGAATATGGCATAATTAGAGTGGGAGGTAGAATAAATAACGCAAATTTGAGTTTCAATAGAAAACATCCCATGGTTATTCCAAGTAAAAATCATTTTACAACCCTGATAGTGCGATATGAGCACGCGCGAAACATACATGCCGGGTGTCAAGTCGTCCTATCCAATATCAGATATAACTTTTGGCCCCTTAATGGCAGAAAGACGGTCAGACGCGAAATACGAGCGTGTGTCGTGTGCTTTCGTTCAAAACCACGCTTCATAACCCAATTCATGGGAGACTTACCATCTTCTCGAGTTAACCCATCCAAGCCATTTTCTGTTAGTGGAGTAGATTATGCTGGACCGTACATTATAATAGACAGCAAGTTACGTAACAGAAAGCTGATAAAGGCATACATTTGTATTTTTGTTTGCTTTGCAACAAAAGTTACCCACTTGGAATTAGTAAGTGATCTAAGTTCTGAGGGTTTTTTAAACGCATTTAAGCGATTTATTGCAAGAAGAGGTATTTGCAGTGAAATTCACTCCGACAATGGTTCCAACTTTGTAGGTGCCAATCGACAACTGCAGGAGTGCATAACAGTTGTTAAGGAGTCTAAGTTTCAAAATTACTTAACAAATTTGAAAATAAAATGGCATTTCATTCCACCTCGATCGCCACACTTTGGTGGATTATGAGAAAGTGCCGTAAGGGCAGCGAAATTTCATATTAAACGAGTTGTCAATCGTCCATTTAACGTATGAGGAGTTTTATACTCTTTATCCCAAATTGAGTCCATCCTTAATTCCCGACCACTTTGTCAACTCACAGAGGACCCAGATGATTTGGCCATATTGACGCCAGGACATTTCCTAATCGGTAGCTCTTTGGTGGCCTAACCTGAACCCGAAGTTCCAGAAGGACGCAGAACTTATACTTCTCGTTATAATCACTTGAAATTACTCATACAGCATTTCTGGAAGAAATGGTCCAGAAATTACCTCAACACGCTCCAGCAGCGTACCAAATGGCGTTCCAGCGATGCTCCTGAACAACTGAAGGGTCGTGTAGTGATCCTGATCGAAGACAACGTTCCTCCCCAACAATGGAAATTGGGCAGAATAGAAGAAGTGTATCCCGGAAAGGACAACTTAGTGAGAGTCGTGTCAGTTAAAACCAGTAACAACGTACTGAAACGTGCTCTCTCCAAAATCTGTTTATTGCCGATTGATGTATAGATCTATATAGAAAGGACTCTAGTAGTTACACAAATTCTAATTCCTGATTTTCTAATTCCTGATTATTCTGTTGTATAATCCTAGTTTACTTCATTATTGTCCAGAATATTTTTAGAGTTCTCATATTCTGTTTTGAAAGTGGATCCTTTCAAGGGGGCGGTATGTGTAGTTTAATGTAATATGCTACGCCACTGGTGCGAACGTTATACTGCATTCCGGAGGGGTGCGAGATGGGACTCTGTGCGAGAAGGACATTGATAGAGTTCGCGGGCACACTTGGCCACAACCAGAACTAGTCGACAGTCGAACGCAGACCTGCTCAGTAGTGCCACGTATTATTTGCTTATGTAGTAACACCACATTGTTCTTGCTCTAAGAGCTTTCATTTGAATAAACGTATATACAAGCTTTTCATATCATTCATAACAACGATACAGTCCACAATTGAACCAGTAAAATAACATTTTCTGTTGGTCAGTGAAAATACAACTAATCACCCCGCAGAATTACACAATGTAGGAATTTTTCACATAAGTTACTGAAATCTTGAAGTGCCCATTCCTTTTCATCATATGATTTCGTTGTTTGATATTTCTTCTTCAAAGTTTTAGTCTGTCTCAATTTCTCCGTTCGAGGTGTAGACAGCTCAACCAGGCACATGTTTCGAGTCTCCACAAGTGAAAGTAAAGCAGATGATTCAGGAATGGTAACATAAGAGGATGGACCTGAAATTCAGAAGAGAGACATTTATAATTATGATAAAATGAACAGAAAATTGAAAAAAATGTTCAACAGTACTTCATTACTTGCAAAAGTTAGTTGAAGTGAAACAACTTTGGTTGTGTAGAGTATCAAAAACTTCAGAATAAAGTGATTATGAAGAGTAACAAAATATTTAATTGATAATCATTTTTAAATTTCGTCTTTAGACAAGCAGAAAATGATTCGATAATTGACTGCTATTGGAGTGAACAATGAACAGTATAACTTAATTTGATTTGATTTTGATAATTTTAATTTCTCACCAGGAATTGCCAAAGATAAGTTTTCGCTCACTTCAAAACTAGGTCCTGTATTGGCACAAACTGACTGCTGACCACTTCCAGGTTTAGAACAACAAGAAAATTCTTGATGAGTTGGTTCAAGTACTGAAGTTTTACCCGGCGGAGGAATCATATAAAATAATCTAGAGAATAATGATAGATATTTGTATTGGACTTCGAATCTAGTTGAAATGTATCAGATAAAATCAAAACTTTTTGAGGTGGTTCTGTTGTTTCCCCAGGAAGGGGTAAAAGCAATGTCGGGTAGGCATCTGGCAGTAAACGCTTCATTGCTTTCAAAGTGCCTCTCACAAACCTTGTGATCTTCACGGTTGCAATAATATGGTTAAAAAAATTAAAATTATCATTCCTAGATACTATGAGTAGTGAAGTTATGTACAAGAAACATGAAACTTTCGAATAGAGCTTAATTTCCCAACAACCACACACTTGAGTGCTAGGTAATCGAGCTCTTTTTGAAATTTTTCACTTCAAGACAAAATCATACATACGTTATTCTACCTACATACCTCTCGGGCTCTCGGCGTCTTTGGTAAATTGAAATGAGGCACAGTCTCCACTTTTCAGTTACACCCATGACACAACACATGAGAATCCTCTCTGTTTTGAGGAAATTTCTATATGAATACAAAATACGAAGTCAAAATAAAAAAAAACTGCAATAACTATCTTTAAATAAATTTCAAACTCAATTCCACGACAGCAATCAGCACTTGGTCTGTGCTCCGCACACTATCAATAGATCGTACTTATATAACCTGTATAAACATAAACAAGTGATGCTCTGTTCGTTCATTTCATTCTCACACTCTTGATGTAATCATCTACTATCTACTTCCTTTCATCACATGGATTATTGATCTACCCTTTATCTCTTCTGAAATATGATAAGTGCCATTAAACGAACAAACCTTCTGATAATTCTATGATTGGTCAATTCAATCTTGACAAGTATACACTGAATTTGGCACATGCGCTCTGAAATTTAGGTTTTGGCGGTAGCCTGCTGACGCATCTGGTGTATGTAATCTGTGCTGCTGCTCTCTGGCACGGCACCCCTCTCTAGACATTGCGAGTGATGATGGGGTCGTATATAGTATATGACGTCACGATATTAAAGTGGGTATCAACAGCTCTAAAAGCTATTGTATTTTATGGGTGCGCATTGGAACCTTGCCCAGGCTGGTAGTGGGGAAGGTTCACTTCCCATTATAAAAGATATTGTTATGATGGTATGAACTCAGTCGAAAATCATATCAAAAGCAGTTGGAAAGTATTAGTGAGTTATTCGGTGCCTAATAGAAAAAACAGTGATTGTGTTATCTAAAAATTGATTATATTTTCCTCGTGACAGTTTCAAAAGAAGATTTTCAAAAAATTATATGACTTGACGAGAGATAGGAGATCAGCGAGTTTTATCTCGTTGCCAGGGAATGAAGCATACATGATAAGGAATATGGCAATTTGTTCTACTTGGTGGTAATGCATATTCTTGAGAACGTTACTGTCTTTTACATTTCACATTATAATTCAATGAAGTTAGACAGCATAATACATATCAATTTGTAAATAATGAATCAGAGTAAGTGATTGGTTAATCCATTTTATGCGCACACTGTATCTAGTATTGTATTTCGCTGTATTCAGCAAAGCACCTCTATTCTAACCTGCAATATAAATCACTCTGTTGAATGAATATCTTTCATATATTGTTGAGAGACATATTTCCGATGAAAACTTTTTTCCACATTTACTATTATGGAAATAGTACAATAACGTTCATTTACTCTTTTCAGTTATTAATTTAGGTCTAGGATTCTTCGAATAATCACGGTCTACATCCAGTACATGTTCTTCATTTTGAGCTAGATAATCATTTTCAGTTGCATAATTTTCAGCTGTATCTAAGGTAAATGAATTTCCTGTAATGGCATCGCTACTGTTCACTTCCGCTTCCGCAATCAAAACATTTTCATCAGCACATGGAGACGGGGAGAAAGGTACAGGATAGGAAGTCTCCCTTACTTTTCCAATGAGATTCAGGCGTAATGAACTGCGAATCTGTTATGCGTTATAACTGTCCTCAAACGCGACTGTCCTCATTATTTATAATAAATCTGCTACTCACAAATAAGTAAATGAATATAAATGCACGAACTGTCGAAACAGTTAACCACGCATTCAATGATCAGATTTCTATGTGTACCAACAAAAAAAAAAGTTAAATAAACATAATTTTATATAAAAATACTTTAAAGGCTTCGTGACCCCTATTGAAGGAAAGACATGCGTAGTAGTGATAAGGACCACTTCCATTTTGTCACCTGTTGAAAGGAATTAAAGCAAGGGCAGCAATTTCTAGACATCACAAGTAGTTTATGTGAACAGGTGTAATTTTGCATTAATTTGCTGATTTAGCCAAAAGTGTGGTGTACTGATGTATTTATGAGATCCGAAATGTATTTTTTGAAACAACAATATCCATATATCAACGCTTGCTGGCTTCATAGTTTAGCAACCCTCTGTTTGTAGGAGGAGAGCAAGGCTTCTTCACTCAGTTCAGTCGACTAGACTCCATATCGTCGTAGACAATGAACAAAAATCGATCATCGCAGTTTTGTTGTTGAAACTATAACTATTAAAGGACAAAAGATGGTACAGTTCCTCTATTTGATGTCTCATCGATACTTTACCATTCCACATGAGCTGTTTTCTCGCCAGTCTGTCAAGAAACCAGTGACCGTAGGATGACAGGCCAGTACACATATTTTTTCAGTTTTACCTTTAACATAAATGAATTATAAACAATTCAGGTCCTATTTTGAATATATTAACTTCACATATAAACCTCACAAAGCCAAACCTCACCAAAAATTCATGAATTTATGGGTTTTCTAATACTTGCTAATCATGGTTATAATTTTCAATACTGAACCAAATCTATAAGCAAATTCAAGTGGATCTATTGAGTAATCTCATTATATAAATACATTTTTTACTTTAATTTAGAAAAGGCACATTTCTCTGCTGAAATATGTAATTGCATTCAAGAGTTGTCGGTGGATCAGCGGTCTAATGCACAGGCCGTTCGAAACTCCAGCATAGCGATAGTCGGTTCGAGCCCGATGTATCTACAAGATAATTTTTCTCATCTACTTTATATCGGATCGATAGGCGACCACATGACTTGTTGAAAAGCAAGTGTATTGTGAGTTGTCTAGATGCCAATCTCGTCTGGTGCTAGCTTGGAGTGCACACCGACCACCCGAGGTGGTGCTGTAGGTTTTTCGGGTTTTCCTATAGTTGAAAAGTGAATACGCAACCAAAAAAATCAGTAAGTCGCCCCGGAGCGCCACAACAAATAAGAATAATAACCGTCCTCTACCCGCACAGGCTATGCCTTTGGGTACACTCAACAAGTGTTTATGAGGGAGCATTATTATTATTATCATTTATCGCAATAACCACTCCCCACGCCGTGGGGTAAGTGACTATTTGGGTCCGAGAATCATCTGCCCTGAGTAGGTGGAGTGAACCAAGAATTACGGCCTTCTGCATTCGTCCATCTAAGATTTCTGCCATATAACGGCAAGCCGGTATGATTTTTAAGTTTGAGAGCAGTGTGTCCATCATTCCACCAAGGACCCCTATTATCAGAACCACCATCTTGACAGAATGGTTTGATAAAGCCTGCGGAGTTCAAAGAGAAGATCTCGATGTTTAGTCCGTTTTCCCTCCTCTTTTCGGACGATTTTCGTTTCGCCAGGAGCTGAAAACTCAATGACGAAAATCGTCCTACTTTGATGGTCGAGGAGCACTACATCAGGCTTATTGGCTTGTATTTGCCTGAGGGTGGGTAATGAGTAGTTCCAATAGATTCGGCACTTCTTATTCTCCACAACGGACTCAATATCCCCCGGAGCATAAGGCAACACCGGTGTCCCGTCTACACCGTACGAGTGTCGTAGATGGTAGTACAACACTCGTAGGGCCGCGTTATGCCTGTGGAAATAGGTTGAGACCGCATAAGCTGGACAAGCTGACAGCAAATGCATTATGGTCTCAGCTGCCCCACGACACGCTCTGCATCTAGTGTCAGGGACCTCTATACCCATCACGCGACTGCGGTAGACGAGAGTGTTGAAGACACCATCCTGGCAGGCCATTATGAATCCCTCGGTCTCCGACTTCAGCCCACTTGACCTGAGAAACGAGAAGGTCAGGTCTCTGGATAAGCCTAGGTCTTCAATGTTCTTGAAGAAGACCCCATGCATCGGCTTATCCTTATGTAGCTGCAGGAGCCTCTCACACTCCGCAGCTTTTACGTGGGCTTTTTTCTGAACGGGTTCCAACTCGGTGATAGAGTTTGGGTTTGTCCGTTCAGTGTCGAATACGAGACCGAGTTCATCGGCTGCACGGGTTCCTGCCTTGAAAAGAAATGCTCCAATCCCTGCTTTTTCATAATCACATACCAAGCAGAGAAGGGGATCTGAACTCCTGATGACTTTACAGGCTCCATCCAGTACCATTCTGTTGTGTAGATACTCCAAACTCAAAATTCCACGGCCTCCCCGCTGTCTGGGGAAGTATAACCGAGGAACAGACGATTTAGGATGCAAGCTCCTATGAAGATGCAGCATTTTGCGAGTTTTTACGTCAAGTTGTCGCAGCTCTTCCTGTGTCCATTTCATTACTCCAAAGGAGTAGAGTAGAATCGGAACGGCAAGCATAATATTTGCAGCAACTTTGTTCTTCCCCGACAGTTCTGATGACCAGATCTGTCGGAGTTTGTGCTGATACTTGGCGCGGAGAGAGTTTTTGACAGTAGCTACCTCTTGGGTGTGGCGTTGTTCCACCATTAGGTAGGTATACGTCTCTCCGGCATCCAGATGATGTAGGATGCTTCCGTCTACGAGCTGAACGTCCTCTCCGTATTCCTCGCATCGTCCTCTTTTTGAGATGAACCGTGGCACATTTGTCGATCCCAAACTCCATTCCGATAGCATGCGTGTACTCTTGCACCACCCTTAAGGACTGATGAAGGTCCTTCTCTCCGGAGGCATAAAGTTTAAGGTCATCCATGTAAAACAGATGACCTTATGCCTCTGGTTGCTGGGGGTGCCGCAGTTGTATCCGCGGGTTTTCCGTAGTGCAACGGACAATGGCAGTAGTGAGATGCAGAATAGAAGAGGACTGAGGGAGACTCCCTGAAACACGCCCCTTCTAAAGATAACCTACTCTGTTTGGACTCTGACTTGACCAGATGTTATGGTAAAGCGAGTCCTCCAGAGGGGCATCAGCTGTTCAATGTATCTCACTATTTGATCGGGTACCGCAAGGCATCTGAGCAAATGCATGATGAGCTCATGCGATGTTGTATCAAATGCCTCGCGATAATCGATCCAAGCCATTGAAAGGTTACGCTTATACTGCACGGAGTCCTGCGTGATGCATCTGTCGATCAGCAGGTTCTCCTTGCAGCCAGCGACCCCCTTCTTTGACCCTCTTTGCTCATATATCCGATCATACACCGGTTCAACTGCGGAGAGTATTCGCATGTATAAGATGCGTGTAAACATCTTAAAACATGCGTTCAAGCATGTTATTGGTCTGTAGTTTTTCGGATCGGACAAATCTCCGTTTTTGAGGATTAGCACGGTTCGCCCCTCGACAAACCAATCCGGAATCTGCTGCTCCCCATCCAGCCATGAGTTGAAAACTCTTGCTAGATGGTGGTGGGTACATGGAAATTTTTTCCACCAATAGTTATTTAGGCCATCGGAGCCTGGAGCAGAATAGTTCTTAGAGCCTTTTAGGGCCCGTCGAACTTCTTCCGAGGTTATCGGATTGCGCAGTTCATTGAGCTCAGGCTGACGAAGCCTCCTGCAGAAGGCTTCGAACTGCGCTAGGGCTGGAGTATCTAAGTTGAGTGGTTGCGGAAACTCATAAGTGTTCTTCCAGAAGGTTTCTACCCGATCAGCCGCCGGCGGGTTATCCACAACACGTAGAGGCTCTTGGAATAGGCGAGAAGGTTTATCGCGGAACTTCATGTTTTCCGCGATGATCCTCGCCCGCCTCACCAGTGACTTTTTTGCAGCCACCAGCATTCGTATCCTATCAAGACAGTGCTGTTTGATGGTAAACAGCACGCCTTGATTTAGTGTGTGGTGAGTTCATCTTGAGTTTGCAGCAACTCGCCGCACTGCGGGCGTGAAGGGCCTATTGGCCGCCACGTAGTCCGCCACACACTGGATACGAGACGCGTGTTGTCTCGCCGACCTGATCTTAGCTTCCATCTTGTGAATGCGTCGCTCATGCCCCCCAATCAGAAGGGTGATATCTCTCCTCTCCGCTTGGGACAGAGCCTGAGCGGCGTCATACACGGCAGAGATGATCTGCCAGATGTCAGCCTCTTCTGAAAGGACATCGTGAATCTCCGCATCCACCCGTGCCAGTTGATATTATTATTATTATTTTTAATTTTTTTTCTTTTCCGTTAGGAATTACCCAGTCAGGCCCTGTCTCCGGAGCCCCGACACTTCCGGAGGGCGCGCTGGTGTGTCATTAACCCCAGTAAACACTCCCCACGTCCATGGGGTAAGTGATTACTGGGTCCGAGAATCATGTGCCCTGAGTAGGCGGAGTGAACCAAGAATTACGGCCTTCTGCATTCGCCCGGCTAGGATTTCTGCCAAGTCACGGCAAGCCCGTATGATTTTTGAGTTTGAGAGCAGTGTGTCCATCATTCCACCAAGGACCCCTATTATCAGAACCACCATCTTGACAGAATGGTTTGGGTAAAGCCTGCGGAGTTCAAAGAGAAGATCTCGATATTTAGTCCGTTTTTCCTCCTCTTTTCGGACGATGTTCGTTTCGCCAGGAGCTGAAAGCTCAATGACGAAAATCGTCCTACTTTGATGGTCGAGGAGTACTACATCAAGCTTATTGGCGTGTATTTGCCTGAGGGTGGGGAATGAATAGTTCCAATAGATTCGGCACTTCTCATTCTCCACAACGGACTCAATATCCCCCGGAGCATAAGGCAACACCGGTGTCCCGTCTACACCGTACGAGTGTCGTAGATGGTAGTACAACACTCGTAGGGCCGCGATATGTCTGTGGATATAGGCTGAGACCGCATAAGCTGGACAAGCTGACAGCAAATGCATTATGGTCTCAGCTGCCCCACGACACGCTCTGCATCTAGTGTCAGGGACCTCTATACCCATCACGCGACTGCGGTAGACGAGAGTGTTGAAGACACCATCCTGGCAGGCCATTATGAATCCCTCGGTCTCCGACTTCAGCCCACTTGACCTGAGAAACGAGAAGGTCAGGTCTCTGGATAAGCCTAGGTCTTCAATGTTCTTGAAGAAGACCCCATGCATCGGCTTATCCTTATGTAGCTGCAGGAGCCTCTCACACTCCGCAGCTTTTACGTGGGCTTTTTTCTGAACGGGTTCCAACTCGGTGATAGAGTTTGGGTTTGTCCGTTCAGTGTCGAATACGAGACCGAGTTCATCGGCTGCACGGGTTACTGCCTTGAAAAGAAATGCTCCAATCCCTGCTTTTTCATAATCACATACCAAGCAGAGAAGGGGATCTGAACTCCTGATGACTTTACAGGCTCCATCCAGTACCATTCTGTTATGTAGACACTCCAAACTCAAAAGTCCACGGCCTCCCCGTTGTCTGGGGAAGTATAACCGTGGAACAGACGATATAGGATGCAAGCTTCTATGAAGATGCATCATTTTGCGAGTTTTTACGTCGATTTGAAGCAGCTCTTCCTGAGTCCATTTCATTACTCCAAAGGAGTAAAGTAGAATCGGAACGGCAAGCATATTAGTTGCAGCAACTTTGTTCTTCCCCGACAGTTCTGAAGACCAGATCTGTCGGAGTTTGTGCTGATACTTGCCGCGGAGAGAGCTTTTGACAGTAGCTACCTCTTGGGTGTGGCGTTGTTCCACCCCTAGGTAGGTATACGTCTCTCCGGCATCCAGATGATGTAGGATGCTTCCGTCTACGAGCTGAACGTCCTCTCCGTATTCCTCGCATCGTCCTCTTTTGAGATGAACCGTGACGCATTTGTCTATCCCAAACTCCATTCCGATAGCATGCGTGTACTCTTGCACCACCCTTAAGGACTGGTGAAGGTTCTTTTCTCCGGAGGCATAGAGTTTAAGGTCATCCATGTAAAACAGATGGGTGACCTTATGCCTCCGGTTGCTGGGGGTGCCGCAGTTGTATTCGCGGGTTTTCCGTAGTGCAACGGACAATGGCAGTAGTGAGATGCAGAAGAGAAGAGGGCTGAGGAAGTCTCCCTGAAACACGCCCCTTCTAAAGATAACCTGCTCTGTTTGGACTCTGACTTGACCAGATGTTATGGTAAATCGAGTCCTCCAGAGCGGCATCAGCTGTTCAATGCATCTCACTAATTAATCGGGTACCGCAAGGCATCTGAGCAAATGCATGATGAGTTCATGCGATGTTGTATCAAATGCCTTGCGATAATCGATCCAGGCCATTGAAAGGTTACGCTTATACTGCACGGAGTCCTGCGTGATGCATCTGTCGATCAGCAGGTTCTCCTTGCAACCAGCGACCCACTTTTTTGACCCTCTTTGCTCATATATCCGTTCATACACCGGCTCAACTGCGGAGAGTATTCGCATGTACAAGATGCGTGTAAACATCTTATAACATGCGTTCAAGCATGTTATCGGTCTGTAGTTCTTCGGATCAGACAAATCTCCGTTTTTGGGGATTAGCACGGTTCGCCTCTCGACAAACCAATCCGGAATCTGCTGCTCCCCATCTAGCCATGAGTTGAAAACTCTTGCTAGATGGTGGTGGGTACTTGGAAATTTTTTCCACCAATAGTTATTCAGGCCATCAGGACCTGGAGCAGCAAATTTCTTCGAGCCTTTGAGGGCCCGTCGAACTTCTTCTGGGGTTATCGGATTGCGCAGTTCATTGAGTTCAGGCTGACGAAGCATCCTGCAGAAAGCTTCGAACTGCGCTAGGGCTGGAGTATCTACATTGAGTGGTTGCGGAAATTCGTAAGTACCCTTCCAGAAGGTTTCTACCCGATCAGCCGCCGGCGGGTTTTCCACAACACGTGGAGGCTCTTATTATTATTATTATCATTATTATTGTTCTTATAAATGTGGGAAAATACATATCAATTGATTAAAATAGAATCTTATATTTTATTTCACTACTGTAGTCACTCTCCACTTTTCAGGTTTCTGGTTCACTTCATAGCGAACATCAACTAAAAAAATCAGTAGCGTCCAATAAATTTCAACATCTTTAAATTAATAAAAACAATGTTTTTTTTTAAACAACCGTCACCCACACCTTAATGCCACCGACGAACAACTGCCGTTCGCATTGGTAACATGGTTTTTATACACTTCGTGAGCAAGGACACATCATTCAAAACATGGTATCTGAAAAGTTGCAATTCACTGATGATGATTTTTTTTATCCTTTCATCTGGTGGCAATAGGGCTTCGCGAGACCAAGAGATTAGTCTTGGTCTAGTCTTGGTCTTGTCTTGGTTTTGATACAAGACCAATACCAAGATCAAGACTAAAAAAATCTTCCCAAGACTTGACTTTCGAGACCAAGATCAAGATCAAGACTCTCCCCCAAGAGTATTGGCCTTGGTCTCAAAAGAAAAATAGTGAACTTAAATCTACTCAATGTTAAGAAAATTTTGATGGATATTGTTATCGCATTTTATTTCAATTATTTATTTTTCATATGGTAGGATTTTAAATTTTGTCCATTCAAAATCCAAACTACATTTTCAAAATCTGTATTGCAGTAAAACCGTTAACAACAAATAGGTGTATTCCAATTTCCACGGGATTCCGATTCCACCACTCTGCCGCAACCGCATCTCACTGCTCATTACACAATAATCCATTGTAAAATGGTCAATAGAAACCTAATCAACATTCCAACCACTATGAAGCCAAGCAAGTAGGCCACCTGCTCTCCTCGAAGTCTGAGTGTGTAGTATATATGTGCTTGTCAAGGGAGCGAGTTCCTTCAATCCGCCACTTCAAGGACTAGCTCTCGGTCGGGCGGTGCGTCGGCCGCGAATGATTCTCCAGTTCTCACTGCGAGTTCCTTCCATCCGCCTCCTCGGTAAAGTCCTGGAAGGGCTGGTTCTTGATCGGATGGTGCGGCGGCAGCGGATGATTCATTCACCGGCTACCAGTCCCGCAGCACCCGAACTAAGGCCTCCTTGGCTCCCGCCAAAGATCAGATTTTTCAGTTCCCGCAGCGAGTTCCTTCGATTCGCCTCCTCGTGAAAACCCTGGTAGGGCTGGTTCTCAACCGGGCGAAGCGGCGGCCGCGGGTGACTCTATCACCGGCTACCAGTCCCGCAGCACCCAATACGAGGCCCCTCGTTAGCTACCACTGGAAGCAGATTTTCAAGTTCTTGCATCCCTCTGTGTGAGTGGGTGTGTGTTAAGTGTCGGGGAACATGTGTGTTTTTGACGTTGGTGTACGGTAAGCTAGAGGTGTTTTTCCGCGAGAATTGTTGGATCACCCTATATGGTTTAAAGGTCCCGATTTTTTGCGAAAACCAAATTCCGAGTGGCCAGAATTTACGCGACATTACCAAATTCCTGATCACGATCTGGAGGAACGCACTTCCAAAGAAGATCATTATTTTGAACCTCACGCATTTTCTTAATAAAGGTAGATGATTCCAACTTTCTCAGTTCTCTCTTACACAAATATTCCTCTTTGGATAGAATTCGACGCATTTTATCCTATATATTACGATTCATATTTAACATTCGCAAAAGCAATCGCGATCTTAAATTTTCAGGATCGCTGAAATTTGTCGAACTCAAGGCATCCCTTGAAACTCTCTCTAAATATACAGTCTATTGCTTTCTCACAGTAAGTTAACTCAAAAAACTTATCTAAACCTTTGCGCAAATTGAACGCATTTATTGACAATGCGGGTATTTTAAGGGTCGGAGGACGCCTTAATTATTCCAATCTTACTTACGATCGCAAACACCCAATACTATTACCTCGACACAGTAGATTTACAGCGCTTCTAATTGACCATGTTCATAAAACCTATTTACACCCTGGCCTTCGTACTATGCAATTTCTCTTATCACAAAACTTCTGGATTTTGTCACCACGACGTGATATCAATTCAGTCATCTCAAAGTGTCTCAAATGTTGGCGCACTAAACCTGTTTCTTTCCAACCCCCTATGGGTAATTTGCCTGCGGCAAGAGTAACACAGGTTAAACCATTTTTGCATACGGGAATCGATTTTATGGGTCCAGTCTTGCTTACGATGAATAAACACCGCGGCGCGAAAACTTACAAAGGGTATGTGTGCTTGTTTTGTTTGTTTCGCAGTCAAAGCGATACATTTAGAATTGACATCAGATCTATCAACTGAGTCATTTCTCGCAGCTTTGCGCAGATTTGTTGCTCGTCGTGGTACGGTGGCGCATATTCACTCGGATAATGGTGGAAATTTCGTTGGTGCTTTTCATTATCTCAATGAAGCATATAAAGCTATGAAGGCTGCATGTGATCGAGAGACTATTCAATGGCATTTTATTCCACCCTCATCCCCTAATTTTGGCGGTTTGTGGGAGAGTGGTGTACGCTCTACTAAAAGTCACATGAATAGGGTAATTGATAATCAAATACTATCTTATGAAGAGATGTACACGGTTCTTACGCAAATCGAATCGGTACTAAACTCGCGACCTCTAACACCAATGAGCGCCGATCCAAATGATTATTCCGTTCTTACTCCAGGGCATTTTTTAACGCTTCACCCCCTCAGTGCCTTACCCGAAGATGATGTATCTAATATTAAAATTGGCAGGCTCAGTAGGTGGCAATTGTTACATCGCCTCCACCAGGATTTCTGGCGGCGTTGGTCAATTGAATATTTACACACGTTACACCAACGAAGTAAATGGACTAATCCGGCAACTAAAGTTGACATAGGAACTCTAGTTTTAACTAAATCTGAACTCGTAGCACCTCTGGAATGGGTAATGGGACGCATTATCGCCTTGCATCCTGGTGGGGACGGTGTGGTTAGGGTGGCGAGTGTCAGAACGCAAAAGGGCATTTTGAAACGGCCTCTCTCAAAACTGTGTCCGTTGCCCCTTAATGATGATTAAATACAAAACTCAATCATTTTCTATGTTTGGTTCGTCGTGGATTAGTATTTAATGTTCGTTTGTTTTGTCCTAAAACAAATCAATTCAGCTTAATTTTATATTTTTTTTTTTTTTCGAAAATTCTCAGTATTCCTCGCATTTGCCGGGGGAGAATGTTCAGTATTCAGGAAAATCTCACTTTCAAACTATTATTATTTTATGATTCACCTAGGTATATATTGAATCGCGCTGATCTATATCTAGGTGTTCGGTAGTTTTCGGAATTGTTCGGAAAAAGATATAAAGATCGATCGATGTGTTCGAAAAAACGACTAGAACGACTACCGACTTTTTCGTCCCCTTTTTTCGCATGAAAAGTGAACCACTTTATTTCCCTATAAAACGGTTTTCCAATTTTCCGAGTGTAAACCGGTTGTTCATCATAAATTTGCTCAATTCAAAACTCCAAAAGGTGATAGAAGAAAGAAGAACCGGCAAGAGAGCTCTTGAGAAGAGGCATCCACGCCGTTTGGAGTTTCCACCACCATACCTAAAGCCGTTACAATTACTGTAAGTCGCATTTTCCTTTTCATATACAAATTAAAGTTATAACTAGATTTGACATTCCCTCGCAATATTTCTCCCGATCTACCTGGTAAACGTCCACTTTTCGAAACCACATTGCTATCGAGGAAAACAAAAATTATTTTCTGAAATTATAGTCTAAAACAACACATGCTTCTGGAGGAAAAACTTCGGAGAGAAATTCGAAATAATTAACAACCTGGTCACATGGAACGAATGCCAAAGAGGACAGCATTTTAACCTTTATTGCGAACTGTACGTCAGTAGCATAGATACCATGCAATCCATTTTTCTGTATGTTCTTATAAACATTCTGTCTAAGGTGGAATAAACAACTTCGAATATTGATATTTTTAAACGATTCATGGAAAGCATTAATTGCTCCAATTTCAAATTCACATATGACAGTATCTAGATTAGAAAAATAAGTTTGCTTTTTCAAAATCTGTATCATAGTCTTGTAAGTTTGTTTCTTTTTATTGGATAATAATGTGTTTATCGATAGATCAAACAATCCCTTAACATAGGCATGAATGGTATGAAGCTGTTTGAATATTTTCGGTGCTATCTTGAAAGTTCCGTCTACAAACCAAACTTGTGATTTTTTAAGCAATTTCAAATTTTTTCATGTTGAAAAAATCAACATTCTCTCATAGTGTTCTCTAAAATCCTGTAATAGGAAATTATCACCGCTTAGAGTAGTTTTGTATTCATCACGCAAAACGAAATCATTCGATCTTGGGAAAGGTAAATTGTTTCTGCTTCTCTCTCTTAAAACAGTTCTTCTCATTAATGAAGTAGATGGTAATATCGCAGCCGTCTCTAGAGTCACAGAATTCATAACATCCCGCACAATATTGCTTGTTGAATTCAATGTTTCTCTTGTATTCTTCCTTAGGAGGTTTGCTGTTACTACAGCTTCTTTTCTTCGAGCATCTGGTTGGTGTGAATGCTCACTCCTCACACATACTTCATCTCCATCCACCGCAGATATCACTGTATGTGCTCCTCCTTTACAAGTTTTTTTCAACTCACATCTCCAATAGATTTCTCCATTTCTATCTGAATCTCTTACATAAACAGACCCTTCGAATTATAGATTTCCTTTGGAGTTTTTCTGTTTGCATGAATAATGCCATTTTACATTCAAAATCAAATGTTTGACAAGAAGGTGACATGACAAGGTAACATTTACTATATCTATGACAAAGTAACATAATGAAATTCGACGAATTGACATAATTTAGTCCAATTGACGTATTCGGCCAATTGACGTATTCGACCAACTGACTTTCGACCAATTGACTTCGACCAAATGACTTTCGATTAATTTACTTTCGACCAATTGACATAGACACTTAAATAATATCGTTGTAATTATGAGGGATAAAGACTTGTTATTCTGTTAAAAATTTGACAAAACGTGTGAATATAGGGATAAAATAGCATCTTGGGTGGAGCGACCTTTTCGGAAGCCAAATTGGTAATTACTTTAAAAAGATTCTTTATTTAAGAACGATTAAAGTCGTCTATAAAATCATTTCTCGAATACCTTTGAAAAAACTGATAACGGATATTCCGTGGTAATTAGACATCAAGTGTTCATCTCCTTTTTTCTGAATCGGTATAACGCGACTTATTTTTTAGAGATGCTGGAAATGATCCTTCTTCAAAGGATAAGTTGATTAAATATGTTAGCGGTGCTAATGAATAGTCTACAACACAGTTTACTAGAGAACACGGGATCCCGTCTACACCAGCTGAGTTTTTTTTGCTGACAGAAAATATTATTTCCAGAATTTCATTTTCCTCTAGTGGATGCAAATATAATGTATTCAATATTGCTTTATTATTAGTAGGTATTGTTTTTTTACTAGGCGATTCATTTTTATTTATTATTTCGCGACTTATTTTTTAGAGATGCTGGAAATGATCCTTCTTCAAAGGATAAGTTGATTAAATATGTTAGCGGTGCTAATGAATAGTCTACAACACAGTTTACTAGAGAACACGGAATCCCGTCTACACCAGCCGAGTTTTTTTGCTGACAGCCAATATTATTTCCAGAATTTCATTTTCCTCTAGTGGATGCAAATATAATGTATTCAATATTGTTTTATTATCAGTAGGTATTGTTTTTTTACTAGGCGATTCATTTTTATTTATTATTTCATTAACAGATTCAAAAAAAAGTTATTCAAGTTATCTGCGGCCTCTTGCAAGTTATAATCCTCGTCAACATAATATCTAGGTTGTTTGATACCAGCTGATGAATTTCTGTTACTAGTTATGACTTGCCACGCTGTTCTGGAAATATTGCTTGATTTGGAAAATAAGTCAGCATGCTAGTTTTGTTTAGCTAATTTGATTTTTTGTTCATGGTATTTTTTAATGATTTTGTATCTTGTTGACAGATTTTTATCATTTCTATACTCAAGATTTTTATACGTATCTCTAAGGTATTGGCCTTCGCCAATAAGTTCCTTATTGCGCCATGGCTTCGTTCTAGTTGATTCATTCGTAGAACATTTCTCCAAAGGAAATGAGATCTCCAGAGCATGTTGAAAAATTCAATTAAACTTGTTAAGCTCTTCATCCAAGGAACACCCTATTCGAAACACTAAATTCCAGTATTCTTATTCTTATTTAGAAAATAGGCTTCAAATGGTCAGAGTGAACCATCATTATTTTTATACTTTTTATACCATCCGGGGTACCTCAAGAGTCTCATTTAGGACCGCTTTTATTCAATTTATATATAAATGATATTACATCCTGTTTCCTAAATAGCAAAGCTCTTTTTTTTGCAGACGACCTCAAATGCTTCAGAGTTATTCAAAACGTTGATGATGCCATTAGTTTAGTCTGATATCGATAGACTATCGAATTGGTGTTCTTTAAATGGATTGGGCCTGAACAGTGGTAAATGCCATATTATGCGATTCTGCCGTACATACCATCCATTAACATTTAATTATCATATAAACACAAAACTATTACACACTTCGAACCAAACCAAAGACTAGGGCATCATCATTGACTGTACTCTCAGTTTTAATCATCACATCAGTTATGTTGTTCAAAAAGCCAAGAAAAATCTTTGTTTCATTAAAAGGATCACCCGCGATTTTACCAGTTTTCACAATCAAAGTTCTTTACTGCTCATTAGTTAGAAGTCATCTTGATTACTGTTCTTCTGTTTGGTCCCCACATTTTATCACTTACAAGAATAAAATTGATCGAGTCCAACCTGACTTTCTGAGGTACATAGCTTTCAAAGTTCAAGTTGTTTGCGAGTATAGCCAAATGGAATATTATTTAAATATTCCACCTCTTGAAGTTAGGAGGAAAAAACAAGATTTAACATTGCTGTTCAAGATAATTAATGGTGTATGCAACTGTCCTGAACTGTTATCAGAAATAAAGTTGTATGTACCCTCCCGCACTACCAGACAATCACATTCTTTGTTTTTTTCCATAGGTATAATTATGCCTTCTATTCTTTTCTCCCAAGAACCCTTCGTCTGGCCAATTCATTGAATGAACTCGAATTATTTGACTCATCAATTGTTAGATTTAAAAATCAATTAAGAAGAATAAACGTTTAGGTAATTTAATTAACTATTGCAATGTAATCAACTAATGTAGGTACTTATTCTGCTTTTTGAGTGTACATTATTTGTGTGTTTTATAATTTTTGCCTTGGCACTGTATCTATTTGCATTTTCCTATGTATTCCTAATTGGGCTTGCCCGTATATTTGAATAAATAAATAGCTTGGTGAACAAGTGATATTATTCATCGGAGCAAAGAACCCCTCATATTTTCTACGTAAGATGGCTTTCAGCTAATTTTGCTCAAATTTTGATATGTTTCAGATCCTGGCATCCTCATTGAATAGTCCAAGTCACAGATTGATCCTATGACCAGTTTTTGACTTACAGGGTGTCAAAAATTAGAATTTGTTTGGGTAGGGCTTCGCGAGACCAAGTGATTAGTCTTGGTCTTGCCTTGGTCTCTATACAAGACCAAGACCAAGATCAAGGCTTAATGAATTTTCCCTAGACTAAGACCACGACTTGACTTTTGAGACCAAAACCAAGATCAAGACTCACCCACAAGAGTATTGGTCTTGGTCTAGGCCTCGAAAGAAAAATAGTGAACATAAATCTACTCAATATTAAGAAAATTTTTATGGAAAATGTTATGGCATTTCATTTACAGTTATTTATTTTTCATATGGTAGGTTTTTGAATTTTGTACATTCAAAATCGAAAATACATTTTTCAAAATCTGTATTGCAGTTATACAGTTTACAACAAATAGGTGTATGTTGTAAAGTCGCAGTGGTTAATAAGTATTGCCATTTCCTCGGGATTCCAATTCCACTACTCTGCCGCAACCGCATCCTACTGCTCATCACACAATAATTCATCGTGAATTGGTCAATAAAAACATAATTAACATTCCAACCATTTTAAAACTTTTTTCTGGCCTTTCGGGTGTCGACCTGTGTGCTGTGTGGGTCTAATTTAATATTTATTTAAGATTTCTTAAAAATTATATTATGATGGTGAAATGAGAAATTTTTATTGCGCTCACTTTACCTGTACAAATTGACAGAGACTGAGAAATATGAAATAACTATTATATGCATATATTGACAATTGAATTGAATAATTAAAATTTCTAGACAAATTTTGATTCAAGACCAAGACTATCAAGACCAATATTATCAAGACCAAGACTGAGCCAATCTCGTATTGGTCTTGAAACATCACAACCAATACCAATACCAAGACTACATTCATTTTTCCAAGATCAAGACCAAGACCAAGACCAAGACCAAGACCAAGACCAAGACCAAGACCAAGACCAAGACCAAGACCAAGACCAAGACCAAGAATATATTCGTAACTTCTAGGACATTTTGACATTGTTGATCTTCAAAATGAACTACTTCATGCAATAGCTCCCCTAGCACATCCACAAATAAAGATGTTTCATGAGAGGGTGATCTATATAAACAGCCAATGAGGAATATTTGATTATTTTCAGTTCCATTCATGGTACTATCAACTGGAAAACAATACCTATTGATGCAAGCACCAGCAGGCCAAATTGATGGATGGTACACTTTTGCAACAGGTTGCAGAGGAAATGATGCAACGAATGATATGACATTGTCAGTCTACTTCAGCCCTTTTAATAAAAACTAAGTTTTTTGGTGCTGCAGTTTCTAATAATTTGGTTAGCTCAGTACCGGTAGCCAAGTTTAGGTACACTCTGTACATATATTTTGGTCCCCATATAAATTTCCCCAATGGCCCATTTTTCTCTGATACATTTTGCAATCATCCTGTATGTATTTTTATTCTAAATGAGGCTTTTTGAGCAGCCGTGTAAATCTCTTCAGTAATATACCAATCTGCTGTATACAGTGTTGACAAACACAACAAATGTTACCGCACGTCATTCTCCAGCGGTATATGCAACAGGGCCATCAACATCTCCAAGGAGTTTCGTAGCCTAGTGTGTTCAGTGAGCGCTCCAGGATGAAGTGGGTTCAAACTACAAAATGACACATATTTTTTCTTTGAATTTAATTCATCAAAAAACCATTTAACATTCTTTACTGGGGAATCCTCATCTTTGCGGTGAATCTACGTCGACTAAGTACAGGCACAGTCTATCTCACACAAACTCTGACGCTCTCTCTCTCTCTTACACACTGTTTTCCCAGAACGTTCTTAGTTTATCTTCTTTTACATTTGATTTTTTTTAATAAATCGTCTGTAATAGACTTTGGAGGTTTCTATAGACAGCGAACCACATATACAGATAGTAGTTCTGATTGATGTTTTTTTTTTCATTCAATGAAGGACTTTTTGGAAATATTAATAAAAAATTATTGCAAAGAACAAACAATTGCAATAATTTTTAATAAATATTCTAGTACTACATCAAACTAAGGATTGCCAACATGTACTAAAAGATACATCAGAGAAACGAAATTTTAATATATCTGGGCTAGCGTTGAAATGAACAACAGATTTTTCGAAAGAACTTCGGAACTTGAAATTCAAAGAAGCCTTCGTGAAGATCATCATTGATCATTGGCCAATAATGAATTAGGGCCATAAGTATATAGGCATCAAAACGGTGCAAATAAATTTTGATAAGTGTTATCAGTAATTGACAGAAATGTCGAGAAAATTTTGTAGTAAAATTTTGCTGCACAACACATGAGGAGGCAGATACTAAAATGATTTTCCATGTTTGCAACATTTCAACTGACTCTGATATTATATATAAGGTGTTTAGACACGGACATCCTCGTTAGAATATTGGGAAATATGGAAAATTTAGTTAGTTCGTCGAATGCAAAGAAAATTCTTTAGATCTGAAGAAAAATTGAGTTGAATCTCAAACCATAAGAACCACAGCTTCGGCCATACAACATACAACAAAGGATAGAATTGATTTTCAGATCTATTCATACTGTTTTATGATCAACCAAATGACGGGTTGTGACATCAAAAAAGGAAGAAGAAAAGTGAGGTACAATAAGATTATTCAAAATTATTCATACTAATACTTCTAGTTTTTATTAAATAACACGGATCTGCATAAAACAAAATTCTCGTCATTGTTTTCATGCTTGATTACATCATATTTAGTGCTCTTACCATGGAATTTAACATGCAAAATAATACAGCACATAGATTTTAAATATAATATCCATTTAATTAAAAAACGATATTATGTTTGTAACAACCGAGGTAACAACAATTACAAAGTGAAAATAGACTACGGTATAAGTTTTACAACGAAAATTTCAAATTATACAGTTAAAAGTTAGAAATATCAGTATATTTATCCCATTATGGTAATATAATTCAAGTTATTTTGTAGTTTTTTTTTCTTTTCATCGATTCCATCGAAGTTTCTCGGCGAATCGACCAACAAAAATCAGCAAGCTGCTGACCATTTTCCATTGTAGCGTCTTTCAATATGCCTAATATCCTGATGTAACCTTTCACCATGCTCATCTGATACGGCACCAAGATTTTCCGGAAAGAAATCTAAATGCGAGTCCAAAAAATGAATTTTGAGTATCATATTGCATCCTAAAGCAGAAAGAATCTCTCGAATGATTTGTCGGTAGTTGTCAGCTTTTGTATTACCTAGAAAATTATGACACACTTTTACAAAAGCCACCCAAGTTTATTTCAGCTTTGCTCAACTTAGAATTGAAAACTTCATCACTCATAAGCTCTCGTATTTGCGGACCGACAAAAATCCCTACTTTCAATTTCGCGTCACTGATTCGAGGAAATTTTGTTTCGAGATATTGAAAGCTTGCACCATCCTTGTTTATAGCTTCACTAAGTTTTTCATAAGCCCCAACTTTATATGAAGTGGTGGCAAAAAAATTTTGCCACTTGGCACTAGAGGTTCTTTAGATACATTTTTAGTCCAGGTGTCAAGATTTTTCTCTCCGGCCAAGTTTTCACTTTGTAATGTTTGTCTCTTGCGCGACTGTCCCACTCACATAAAAAAACAGCAAAACTTGGTTTATCCTTCTTGCAATCCAGTTTAGTATAGCGACAACTCTTAAGTCAGCACAAATTTTCCATAGGTATTGAGAATATTTTATTTTTTCAAGTAATACCTCCAGATTTGCACACTTTTCTTTCATGTTTGTTGCATGTGCTAGAGGCACTGATGGGTATTTATTTTCATTGTAAAGTAAAACGGCGTTCAAACTAATCTTCGACTCATCAATAAAAGGTCTCCGTCAAAATTTTATGGAAATTCAGTTTTTCAAGAAGCCCTGCAGCATCATTACAATATACTAAATCATTTTCTTTGGAAAAGTAACTAGTAAAATCTTCTTGTCTTGTACGAAAATATGAGACTCTTGTACTTTTATCCAACAAATTCCACTGTTTTAATCTTGATTTAATCCGAGTAATTGAGCCTTAGATTTTGATAGCTCCAAGTCTCTAACGAGATCATTTAAATCAGGTTGATTAAGAAAATAAGGTTTTTTTGATGGGCTTGAAGATCCAGATAAAGCGTATGATGATGAAGATGTACAGGAAGAAATTAAACTCGATTTAGGCTGTAGACCAGAAGTATTTTTATTTTCCATCTTCTCGTTATTTTTTGTAGGTACTGGAGGTGAACTGTCTTCACCACGAGGAAGTGGTCTCTTTGCAGAAGCGATGTTTGGATATACAATCTTGTTTTTATTTTTTTTCAAGAATCCTAGTGTTGATGACATGCAGAAATAACAGTAATTTTCATGATTCTGATGTTCACTGTAAAGCATTGGCATCGTAAACGGCATAGATTTGTGACTTCCTTCAAGCCAACCTCTCAACGTTCTTGAACAACTTTTACAGCAAATTTTTGGGAACCAACTTTTATCCCTCTCATCGATAGAGAATCCAAAATAAAGCTGATAAGCTTTTTTAACAAGATCTGTTATTGCATTTCGCTGTGTTTTTGGAGTAAACTCACCACAAATGTAGCAAAAACAGTCGGTAGAATTCTTACAAGTGCGCGGCATTTTATAACCTAAAATTGAATGGAATTTATTATCTCTGTTCATAAAAAAATGGATAACCTACACATAAAATACTTAAAACATATATATAACATGAATTTTGTGCAAAACTTACTGAAGTATTTGATATAGAACGTAAACAATTAAAAGGCAAGTTTTCAACTAACTGTTGTGAAGTCACAGTGTATACTACGCAGGCGCACATGTACTTACATCGACACTTTCCTTCTTTCTCTTGTAACTAGCAAAAACCTATTTCGTATATATATAAAAAAAATTATAATCTAGAGGTGATAGAAAAAATTGGCCATAGGGAACAGATTCAGAGCATCAAAATCTTCATATTCATGACATAATTTTTTAAAGGAGGATTTTCTTGCAGACCATTGTAATCTTATAAATATAAAATATAATGTCCGACTCTGAGAACGAAATTGACCTCCTGCAGAAATATCGCACAGAGTGGGAAAAAAAAACAAAATTTTCGAAGTGGATTGAACCCAGTGAGAAGGGGGTGATGTTTTTCCATTGTAAAATTTGTAACAATGACTATAATGCCCAAATTACAGCCATAATAAGACACGAAAAATCTGTTAAACACCAAACTAAAGCTAATGCATTGAAAAACCACTTGAAACCGACAACATCAAATCATGCTTTGAAAGAAAGCGAGCTCAATATTGCTTGTTTCGTTGCTGAACATAACATCCCATTCAATACAGTGGATCATTTAGTAAAGTTAATAAAATCCATATCTCTAAAATGCCCAATGGAAGATATAATGAAATTGTCTTGTAATAAGACTAAATGTACTAAACTAGGTGAAAACTGTTTAGGAGCTGAGTACTGAGGACTGAGGAAAATATAATTAGTGCCATGAAAATTTAAATTTTTTCTATCATAGTTGATGAATCAACAGACATTTCCCAAACAAAAACCATGGCAGTGGTAGTAAGAATGTATATTGAAACATCACATGAAATGGCAGATCAACTTTTATGTCTACTCTCAGTAGAAGACTCAAGTGCTCTGGGGCTGTATGCGTCACTTACAAACTTTTTTGTCAAACACGAAATACCCTATAGAGAAAATATTATAGGTTTTGCAGCAGATGAGACCAATGTAATGATGGGCAAAGATCATTTTTTGCAATCAGTGCTAAAGAAAGATTGTCTCGA
Organism: Chrysolina americana; assembly: GCA_958502065.1. Taxonomy (NCBI): domain Eukaryota; kingdom Metazoa; phylum Arthropoda; class Insecta; order Coleoptera; family Chrysomelidae; genus Chrysolina; species Chrysolina americana. Next base: position 31,809,610 of record OY293419.1, on the reverse strand, counting down.
TGTGTTTATACTTAAATGTACCTGCCATTCGTTAGCTTTGATTGCTTTATATGCTTGCAAAAAACTTCCAACTGAAATTGAACACTTGGCAAGAGATATTTATTCTTTTCTAAAGTCATCCAAAAGGTTGGTAAACTATTTGAAATTTCAGAAATTTGTTGGAGTCAAACCCCATAAAATATTGAGACTGTCACAAACTAGGTGGCTGTCGCTCCATTCAGTTGTTAGCAGATTGCTGGAGCAATATGAGGCCTTGAAATTATTTTTCCAATCACAATACACTAAGGAGAAAAAAAAGCTGAAGTAATTTTTACCCAACTGAATAATCCCATTCTCAAATTATATTTCCATTTTTTGGATTTTGTTTTACCAATCCTAAATAAGATAAATATTGAATTTCAGTCACATAATACAAAAATAGACGTTTTGTATGAAAGAATAACTTCAATATATAAATGTATAGTGGGATATTATCTTAAAGAAGCATATTTAAAGGCGATAAACCATTATGTTTGTATCATTCAATATAGGGACCCAGAACATTTCGTTGAGTTGGAAGATGTGTATTTGGGTGGAAATGTTACTGCCTCCCAACTCAGAATAGAAACTTGCCATTATATGGGATTTCTGAATTTCGAAAAAGATGTTTATCTTTTTATAACAAATGTGCTACAGAAATTTATAAAAGATTCCCCTTATCAGAATTTGAAGGAGCTTTCATTTATCACCCCCCAGAATCCGGGAATGGAGAACAAGCATTCCCTACTTTGAACAATTTTGTGAAAAACATATTCACATTACCGCATTCCAGTGCAGTTGTTGAAAGAATATTTAGTGCCATTAATTTAATTAAAACTAAAATGAGAATTGAATAACTCTACTTCAAGTGAAATTCTTCACACAAAAAACTTGCTGAAGAATACGGATTGTTACAACTTCAAAGCTTCAAAAAGCGTATTGAAAAAATGTGATAAAAATATCTACTGACTATTAGGCAAAAATTTTATGTTAATAATAACATTCATTTTGTTATATTGCGCACAAAAACGTATATATATTTGAGGAATTCTAGGGATTTTTGGTCGATTTTTGTGAAGATTTTTGAAAATTTTGTCTGGCAACACTGCGTAGAAGACTTGCATAGAAGTTGGAACTGGTAACCATCACATAATGATAGATGTTTCAAAATTAGCGGAAGAATTGGATCAACTTCTGTGTTACGCACTAACAGAGTTGCATGCCTTCACTTGACGGGATTTCAACCCAGCTTTTTATAAGCAAGATAAAAAACACGCAATTACGTAGTCAGAGTTTACACTGGCAAAATATCTTAGCTGATCCCGTGTACATTATCGAAAACAACAAGAGTGCAGTATTTGAAATGAATCAGCAATTCGTCTGTACTCTATACGGATTCCAGAAATTAAAATAATTAAACGAGGCACGATTAGTTATGTTCTCAAAAACGTTCAAAAGTACCAACTATGTCAACGATTCATTCCAGTCCAAAGTTAAGAATATCGATGGATCGAGCACGCCGCCTTCTGAGGCTGAATTGATAAACCAATTTTTAAGAGCAAGTTATAGATAACACCCACATTTGACGGAATGCTTATTGCAAAATAACCACAAGATTATCACCAGCACTGCTGGAAAATTATTGAAAATTCTTATGAATTTGATTGGTTTGTAGGTGAGCAGTTTCCCCAGCTGATAAACAATGTCATAATTCAACCACTTAAAGAAAATTCTGGTATGTCTAATACTACTAATATAACTACCAATCAGAGCTGCCCCAAAGCACGGTGCTTAGTACTTGTGAAAGCACTCGAAGCACTTTTGTGCTCCTAAGCACTGTGCTCCCGAGCATTTTCTTGGACGAGTGCTTAATGCTCCGGAGCATTTAACAAAAAGGCTTAGTGCTTAGTAATCCTGCAAAGTGCTCGCGAGCACCCGCTACCTAAAAGAACTTTTGCTTGAGTCCTGATGCACATGGGCCGCAGTGGTCATGATGGGAGAGCGCTAGTCTATCAGTCAGAGGGACGTGGGTTCGATTCCCAGCATGGTCACTGGTCTCGTGCTAGGAATCGCACGTTAAAAGTTAAGACCTCGTTAATCCTTAGCTCGCACAAGTTTCGACTTCTGAAGGCTGTCATACGTACGGGGATGATAGCTGGTTAACGGAAACAACAATTTTAAACAATTTTTAAACAATTTTAATCATTCGTGACATCACCAGTTGTTACGGTTCAGAGAAAAGACGGAAATGAAATAATAATTTTGTATCTTCCTGTATGTAACCACTATGGGTACCAGTTCAACAAATAAGGTGAAAAAAAAAGACAATTTTCTGAAAGATTTTATCAGATTTAAGATCTCCCTTTTGTCGCGAATATCCAGCTAGATACATTGATTGAGGTACATGTGTTGACTGCTGATATTTTCTAGCCGGAATTCCAGATAACTTGAAGAAACATAGACCTAGTTCGGTCTACACATTTGTGGATTCCCGTTCATTTTCAAGTTTACTTCACGTTAAGGCCATCCACCATCCAAGGCCTTTTTCTGTTTGGTTGTTTTACTCGATTACCTTCTACCCTACATCCTACGAGTTCACAAAGCCATAGTATACGAGAGCATCATCAAACTCACCTCTCGTACGAAGAGCAGAACCCACCCGTCACGATCCGCCGAAAGCAACCGTCGATAGAACACCAAGGAGACGGATATCGACAGCGAATTCAGATAAGCCCTAGCTTAGTCTTTCTCATATTTTGCCAGTGACAGTGTATTCTATCTCAAGTCAAATCAATGAACTTTATTAAAACCTAAATATATCAGTTATTCGTGCGAAAAAAACCTGTAAAGGAGGTTATATCTATATTGTGTAAACTCTAGTATGATCATACCAGGTGGCTATGTATAACTCTATAGCAGATATTAGATGGTGTAGATCTTCTGACTTGTAATTCTTATAATCGCAATAGTTTTCCAATTTTTATTATTTGAAATATCCTTGTAGCTGTCACTGTCAGATGGTTAGTTTCTTTGACAAATTACAATATTCAACATTTTGACTTTAGTCGCTAAAGGCGTTTTCACAGTGCAACGACAAGCTGTCCGTTGTCATCGGTCGCTAATAAAACTAATTCTTTTATACGAGTTTAATTAACCCACCCCTCTTAGCTGTGCAAGTATAAGACTACATAAAACCCCCTTGCCACCTCTTCCTCGGAACTTTTCCGAGAACGGGGTAGCACAGTGTTATCAATCACCGGGAAGTTTACCGAATTTCGGGAATTTATTAAGTCTTTGGGAATTTTACCGAAATTGTTCTGGAAATATCTGGGAAATTGAGTGGTGGTCAATAATGTTACTAATAATTCCTGGAAGTATGGAAAGTATTGAAAAAATAATCCAATTTTGTCAGTAACTTAGCCTATCCAAAAAAGTGCGGTACGCTAGATGCCATTTTAGTTATGTGAGTAGAAAAAGTAACTCAAATTTTTGATAGATTCTGTTGTTACTTGATGGAGATCCATAGCATTTCTCAGACTGATGAATGGAAAGTTGTAATTAATGTATTTGTGGAATTGAAACTATAGATTGGTATAATTTAATATTAAAATGTGGAAAATATGGGATAAAGGGGTATGTTCTCCACTGGATCAAAAATTACCTCAGAAATCGATAGTGAACGGTTAATGCGTAGATGAGCTCGAGACTTTTGATGGAATTTCGCAGGGTATTGTATTAGGTCCGATTTTGTTCATATTATATGATAATGACTCAAAACCACTATTTAAAGAATTCTTTCGTAGTTTTTTTTTTCAGATGATAAGTTGATTTCTGTATCTGGCGAAAATTATTGTGATTTAGTAGATGAAATGCTTGAGGAATTAAATATTTGAAATAAATGACTGATAGAGTTTTGAAATCTTTCAAGTTGGTGTAGAATACTAGTGTAAGTACAACACTATCATCCATCCGCATTTTTATCACTGTTTGTCTCTTTTATTATCTTGCTCTAGTGAAAATATTCATAGATTACAGGTTCTTCAGAATAAGGCTATGTGAATTTTACTTCGATGAAACAGATATACCTCCATTAATAGTAAGTTAGAATTATTAAAATTTGTTACTGTGTCACAACTTATAACTAGTCAAATTTAATATTAATTTTTGATATCGTTAATAATCAAGCTCCACTGTAGTTTAATTCAATAAGTATTCAAATGAGAGATCTCAGAGCAACTTGAGAACAAAAAATAATTATTGAATTGAAAGATTATTTGCTGAAAATTTGAGAATATATAACAACTTACTAGTGTTAATATCAAAATATCTCCCACTGTAAAACTATTCAAGTATTTACTTTCAATTGTATATTTCATATGTAATGTAGTAGCTTATTTTAGCTTATGATGTATTCACACGATCACACCAAATAAATCATTCCTAAACACCACTTATATAAACATTTCTTAATACTTCAATCCTGTATAGTTGCACTGTAATGTTTGTTATCATCTAAGATATACTAACCTTTCCTTTCGAACGTATCAACCAGCCAACCACACTGACAGCTTTAATTTGTATACTTTTGGTTATAGAATTGTTACTAGCTATTCGAAGGCACATTTCAATTATGAGTTTGATATGCGGTACTACCACAGACACCGCAAATTCTATAAGTTCCTCTATTATTTCAAACATGTCACATGTTTTCTTCTCATCCTCCTGGGCGGTACTATTGATTATTTCCAATATTTTTGGCAGTAATGAATGATATATATTTATCATCTGAAAAAAAAGTTTGGATATAAAAAAATACACGAATTATTGTAAGATGTGTGTAGATAGAGTAAATATATTCAATATCTCGTAAAATAAGCAATCTTAAGGAAAAAAATTCCCCTTCATGATAACACAAAAAGAAAAATCCTATAATTAACAAAAAAAATCATGAGAACCAAAGGATAGAATGTGTGAATTGGCATTTTTTTTAATTTCTAGAGATTTCTGAAATACCACCACATTTTAACACTTCAATTAAATCATCTCATTTTCTGTTCAAAAATTCATTTTTATTATATACATCTGATACATAATGATCTCTTCTCTTCTTCTGAAGACGAAACTTGGAAGCATGTAATAAAGAAATGCTATACACCACAAGATTCAATTTGGATTCTACAATGCAGCAGAAATATTCACCATAAACTCCGGTAATTCGAAAAAAAATTGATAAACATTCTAGTTGGTTGATTCTTCAAAATAATTTGTCAAAAGATATACACTGCCCGCACAAAAGTATGGAAGATATCGGATAAAAGTTTATTATCAAGGTATTGAATGGTTGGTCGATTGTGCATGTCTGACAAACTGAAAATAATGTAATAATTCGAACGAAGTTCGAATATATTGTGCCAGAGAGGTATCAACAATGTGAAAGAATCAGTAACATGGTATGGCGAACAACACTATAATTGTCCTGGAAGAACGTTGCACAAATATCTGTCAGATGTAGTTCAATGTCCGTCGTGGTATTAGCCAGGAAAGTAATTGTTTTTTGACAGATGTTTGCCTTTATTTTTCCACATTGTGGAAACGCTTAGAGAGAAGGGTACCCCGTATTCTTTCACATTGTTGATACCTCTCTGGCACAATATATTACTCTTCAGTTTACAATATATTACTCTTCAATTTAATCTTGTGCTAGTTGGGAGTGTTTTGTCTTGTTTCTTGATTTCCCGTACGGATGGCGCTGCGATCAACTTTGTTGTGGATCGTAGTGTTATCCGTGGAGAATACAAGTTAAACGGTTGATTATTATTCATTTGGCAGGGACAGGACAATTATAATGTCCGACCTACCCTGTCACTGATGAGAGGCAAAAACCTCGAAACATGCATGTCTGCAGGTGGTCATTCCCAGCCAAATGAAGGATAATCTTCTGTTTAATTACAAGACAAGCAAGTTATAGTTGGATAACCTCACATAGCTTCGCAGAATCAGCCGAACTAAGCGACACCCGACACCTGGAGCGACGTCAGCGTGAGAGCATCCGTTGACTTCGAGTCTCTTTTAGAATTCAGTCTTATTCACATTGTTAAACGAATAAGTTGTATTCTTTCTGTAAAATTGTTATTTTGATCTTAAAATAAAACTTTTTAAAAAGTAAATTCTCAAGTATTCAAATTTAACTGGCGCAGTCGGTAGGGTCGCGAAAGAGTCTATTTGTAAAGATCCTCGTCGTTTTTTAACATTTGTTCGCGATTCTCAAGAAAGAAGAACCTCACCCCGGGAGTGCAGCATCGCAGCCAACCACGACCGGACACCCAAGAGAAAGCAGTGAAGGGAATGCAGCTAGTCATCACCACTTTTCTGTGAGTATTTCATGTCAGACTCCTCTGTTCCTAATCCTTTCAGTGAACCTAGTGCAGAGTTAGATTTAAGTTACCTTCTCCAAAATTTAAGTATTGAAAGTGAACCAATTACTGACAACCTTTCTATAAACAATAAAATCGATATGGCAGCTTTTGATGTCAAGAATTTATGCATTTTACCAAATTTTGATGGAAACCCGAACGACCTCTATAACTTCATCAGTGTGGCAACCACTCTTCTCAACCACTACTACGATGCAACCACTGCCAACGTGGGATGCATTCAGAACGTCCTTCTCCTTCAAGGAATTATCAGCAAACTCACTGGGCGAGCCAAAGAAGTTATCTCAATATTTGGATGTGACACATGGGATAGTATCAAGAATACCCTCACCCAAAATTATGGAGACCAGAGGAACGAAAACTCCCTTACCCGTGATTTAGTCAACATGAGACAACTACCAAATGAATCAGCCATCCTATTCTATGAAAAATGTATGGGCCTCCTCAACACGATATCCAACTTCATCGATCTTCACACCGTCAACCCAATTGTGAAAGCAAGCAAGAAAGAATTTTTTCAGCAACAGACGCTGACCACCTTCTTAGCAGGAATAAAGGAACCACTTGGTGCAACAATTAGGGCGATGAGACCTGCAAATTTGTCTACAGCCATCCAGTACATTCAGGAGGAGAACAATATTCGGTATCTTCAGAGAACCCATGCCCCTCCGCAACAAGCAAACCTCAGAAAACCGATGCCAACGCAGCAGTTCCCCAGGCAACAAGTAACGCCTTGGCGCACCCAAAATTTCGATTCAATGGGACCACGTCCGTTTCCACAAGGACCAATCCACGTCACACCCAGGCCGAATCCAACACCGCAGCGTTTCTTCACAAATCAGCAAGTTTTTGGAAAACCCCACAATGTTTGGACAAGTAGAAGTACCCAGAATAGCTCAAGACCCTCGCAGCAACCAAAACCAACACTTATGAGTATATCAACAAGGAACACGGTTCAACCAACGCAAAATCGAAGACCATTTCAAAATTTTAGGAGCCAACCCCAGCAAAAACCCAACTTCATATCCGAAGAACTCTTCAATATTGAACATGGTCAATATTTTGATGATTCGACCCAAGACTATGAAGATTTTGGCAGTTATACTGAAAACGCGCCCTATGAAGGATACATACCCGACGAACAAGTGGAATATGCCCCCGAAGAACGAAATGTAAATTTTCCCGAAGACGGCGACCCACCGCAAGAAATATAGTGGAACTCCACACTTTTACAGACAAAAAAGAGTTACTCTGTATAAAAATATCTGAACCGCCACTGAAATTGCTAATCGATACCGGTGCAACGAAGTCATTTCTCAACCCCGAAATTGCCTTCAAATATTTCAAGAAATATATCAAACATGAACCATTCGTAGTGACATCGATTTTTCAAAATTATTCACAAGACTACTGTGCAGAAATTCCAAGTTTCCAGGAGTTCAATTGCAACTTCTAACTGAAATTCTACCTTTTCAAATTCCATAAGACATTTGATGGATTGATCGGACTAGATAACCTGAAATTATTACAAGCCCATCTGAATTTTCCAAATTCCGAATTGACCACCCAAAATTCAACAATTCCAATTGAGTATTATGAAACCAACAAAACCCAATTCTATTCGATTCAACTGGACCCTCACACAATCACTCGAGTCAGGCTTCCAGTCATATACCCAAAACGGCGTTTAATGTGGAACATGGGCACTACGAGTACCTCAGGACCCCGTTTGGACTTAAGAATGCTCCAGCCACATTTCAGCGTGTCATGGATAATGTTTTGAAAGGACTACAGGGTCTGGATCTGTCTTGTATATATGGATGACATCATTATATACTCGACATCACTCCAAGAACACATGATCAGTCTCGAAAAAGTATTCCAAAGACTTCGTGAAACAAACCTAAAAGTACAACTGGACAAATCTGAATTTTTTAAAAAAAGAAGTGGCATTCCTTGGACACGTCATCACCCCGGAGGGAATAAAACCAAATCCCGAAAAAATCAAGGCAGTCACAAAATTTCCAATCCCACGAACGACGAAAGAAATAAAAGGATTTCTCGGACTTCTGGGCTATTACCGAAAGTTTATCAAAGATTTTGCCAAATTAACAAAGCCTTTGACTTCTTGTTTAAAAAAAGATGCAAAAATTGAACACACACCAAAATTTATAGAATGCTTTGAAACTTGCAAAAATATTTCAACCAATGACCCACTTCTCCAGTACCCGGATTTCACCAGGCCATTCAACTTGACGACGGATGCAAGTAATTTCGCGATTGGAGCTATCCTGTCCCAAGGACCAATCGGAAATGACAAACCAATCGCCTATGCTTCACGCACCCTCAACGACTCTGAACAAAATTATTCGACCATTGAAAAAGAAATGCTTGCCATAGTGTGGGCCACAAAATATTTCAGGCCGTACCTGTTCGGAAGAACCTTTAAAATTCTGTCAGATCACCGACCTCTCCAATGGCTATTTTCGCTCAAAGATACCAACTCAAAACTTGTAAGATGGCGACTAAAGTTGGAAGAATTTGACTACGAAGTTGTCTACAAAAAAGGCAAAGCGAATACGAACGCCGATGCCCTATCCAGAGTAGAAATAAACACAAATGAAACTTTCAGCCTTAAAGATTACGTAAAAAACTTCAATGAAGAAATTTCGAACAAAAATGATGACAACGCATCAATGTACAACAATGCATCAGATGGCGAAACATCGGACGAAGTAACGACCTCCAACAAACCTGACCTACCCGAACGTAGAAATGAAAACAGGTCAGATCAGCGAAACGATTTCCCAGAACGAGATAAGAACGCACGGAAAACCGAAACTGCAGATGAGCGACCTGTCCTATCTCAACGAGTAAGAGAGAATAACGAAGATTCATCAGAAAATAACTCCAATCAAACCATCCATTCTAATGATGAAAATATATCACTGAACGTTCCAATTTCCGAAAAAATTGAAGTCAAAGAGAGAACAATAGGAAAACGAAACGAGAAAAGAGAACTATCAATAACATATAAACCGAGCACAAAAACTTATACGAGGACTACCGAAAAAATAAATATGCTACTTCCTAGATTCACCACAAGACAAGTGAAAACAAATAACCCAATAACTGTAACAGCCACTTGCCATAAGAAAAACATCAAGCACAAATTAAAGAAGAAAACTGATACTGACACTGTGTTGCAGATGGACTCTAGCCATGGGTCTCGAGATCAAAATTCAAGACCTGAAGGAGAATCCAGGGATCCTACCCCTCAAACTGGGACCAGCAAGGATTCAAATTAGTACACACGATTTCATCCATTATTACAATCTCACACCAATAGCTCTAGAAATCGATGCAATTCAAAACCAATACGAAGCAGTAACCACCGCAATAGAAAATGGATTGACTCACCCCTATTGTATCAGCCTTTCTAATTTCAATCAAGGACTTCAGTACCAATTGGGAGCAGCCCGCCGAAAATTCCAATCGATATATCCATCACATCGAACCAAGAGAGGACTAATAAATGCCCTTGGAAGCATCGTGAAGACCATATCTGGCAACCTAGACCACGAGGATGCAGAGAAATATGACAAAGCTATATCCAGCCTCCAGAAAAACCAGATAAATGTAATTAAGGGATTGAATCAACATATGTCACTCGCCAAAAAACTGATTGAAAGCTTCAATACAACCATAACTCTGATAACGCACAATCAGGAAGTTATTGCCCAAGAAATTGAGAGAATCAATTCCAAAATCGATACCCTCGTTTTCAACTTCAGTGACTGCATGCAAACCAGAAATATTCTCGATCAAATAAGCCTATCACTAAAAATGATAATACAACTTTTGACAGACTTGGAAAATGCTATCACTTTTGCAAGGATGAACGCACTACATAATAGTATAATCAGATCCACCGAATTGAAATCAATAATCCATACGATGCTCCAAAATCATCAAAAGGAACAGTTGATATATAAGGATGATATCGACTTATCGAAATACTATGACATCATATCAGTCGATGCATATTATTCAAACTCCATAATTGCTTTCATATTGCACTTTCCTCTCCTACACCCCGAAATATTCACACACTATCAACTATATTCAATTCCTACCAGCAATTTGACTACCATTATACCACCCGCACCATATCTGACAATGAATACTGCACTTCATCAGTACACGAACGAGCCTTGCCGAAAAATCAATCCAGGTTACCTGTGCCATAGCAATTCCATCCGATACGACGAAAAATAAGAGAACTGCATTACCCAAATACTCCAACTCTCGGACGAAGAAGCGAATTGTAATAACGTTCCAGTATCCATCCAGACCACCTTAGTCGACCAGCTGACTCCAGCCCATTACATTGGCATACTTCCGGAACCGACGAAAATATCGACCCAGTGTTCCACCACCGGAATATTCAATCTGAAGGGAACCTTTCTGATTGATGTACCACCAGGTTGCGAATTCAGGACACCACACGACAGCTTCGTGAACTCCAAGGAAGTCATTCGTGAGCAGCCACTAACCCTACCGAAAGTTAGAACAGCCCCTGTACACCTGAGCGAGAAGACGAACCCCATTCGTCTTGAGAAGATACCCCTCGACCAACTCCACAGACTCCAAGAGATACAAGACCACATCGTCCCCGTATCCCTAGACCAGGGTACCGATTCGACTCACTTTTGGACAACCCCGGTATACATCATCATCGCAGCGAGCTTAGCCTTCCTTCTCTACAAATACCGCCACAACCGTCCAGGACGAAAAGAAAACGCCCAGGCGCCATCATCATCTTCAGAGCCAACAGTTTTGTTCGTCCCTTACAAAACTTCTTCAGGGGATGGAGAAGTTATAGTTGGATAACCTCACATAGCTTCGCAGAATCAGCCGAACTAAGCGACACCCGACACCTGGAGCGACGTCAGCGTGAGAGCATCCGTTGACTTCGAGTCTCTTTTAGAATTCAGTCTGGTTCACATTGTTAAACGAATAAGTTGTATTCTTTCTGTAAAATTGTTATTTTGATCTTGAAATAAAACTTTTTAAAAAGTAAATTCTCAAGGATTCAAATTTAACTAGCACTTGCAATTGGGTCTTCTTGGAAGAACGTTGCACAAATATCTGTCAGATGTAGTTCAATGTCCATCGTGGTATTAGCCAGGGAAGTAGTTGTTTTCTGACAGACGTTTACCTTTATTTTTCCACTTGGTGGAAACGCTTAGAGAGAAGGGTACCCCGTATTTTTTCACAACCTGAAAATAGATTCAACATATGTCACGTGATCACCGATGGAATGGATGGATGGAATGGAGGCAATTTGAAAAAATAACTATAAAGAGGCAAAAAGTAAGGTAGGATACAAGATATTGAAAAAAGTAGTTTGAAAAAGATGCTTAAAATTTAATTTTATACCAATATACAATATTGAAAATATCAATATCTGGAATATTTTCCAATCCAAATATCTTTTTGTTTTTTCGGAATACCTTGTCTATAGTGGAATATTTGTATGATGGTCATAATGACAAAATTCTCTCATTTTCTGCACACCAGGTGGCACTGTTTTGAAAAAATAGGTTTTTGCCAGAACCCCCATGTGATTTGATAATCTAGATACATGATTCTCTCATCTCTCCTGATTTTAATCAAGTTTCGATAATACCAGAACATGACAGTGTCACTCGCATACAAACTTGTAAACTATAAGCCACTTTAATTTGACCATTGCCAATTCACGAAATGGAAATTAACCAAAATAACAAAACAACGTCAATATCACTCAACGCGCGTTTCGCCAAAAAAGTTGGCATCCTCAGTAGCTTAAAAAATGCAGTGCTTCTGCTCGTCGGCAATGTGAGCAGTCGTCTGGACATGGTCTCCACGAGAGGACATTTGAATTCTTATGGCTAGTTACCGCTCGATGTTCAATCTCGAAATCGATTTCTTGGAGCCTCTCAATCCGTGCTGCCACTTGACTCTCACGATGTTTGAACTGCAAAAGCCATTTAAGAGCTGCATGGTCAGTCCTCAGTTAGGAATCTTCTTCCATTCAAGTACTTGTAGAAGTGCTCTAATTCCTTAACTACAGCCAACAGCTCCCATCTAGTGACACTGTAATTGCGCTCCGGTTTACTTGACCTTCTCTTGTCCTGCTTGGATCTGAGATAGGACAGCTCCAAGTCCACGTTACTGGCGTCCGTGTCCAAAATGAATTTTCCGTCTGGAAGGGGATAGCTCAGAATTGGTGCGTTGATCAATGGTCCTTTCAGCTTCCTGTTGACATTCGTCAGACCACTGGAACTTTGTTTGCCCTTCTGTAAGCCTAGTCAGCGGTTTGGCGATGTTGGCGAACCCCAGCACATATCGGCGATAGTAAGTGCACAAGCCAACGATTCCATCAGTCTTTCAAATGTAGCTGAAGCGTTGCAGAGCCCGAATGGCCTAATTGTGAACTACCACAAACCTGAGCCGACGGTAAAAGCTGATCTACCTGAGCCAGTTCTACCTGCCAATATCCACTCTTCAAATCAAGGGTCGAGAAAATCGTAGAGCCAGTCAACGTGTCTAAGGTATCGTCTATTCTTGGAACAGGATAACTGCCCTTTTTTGTCAGGTTGTTCAGTTCACCAGCACTACTGGAGAGGACCAGCGACTATCAGATGGTTCGATAACTTCTTCTTTCTCCATATCGCAAACTATTTTGTCAGCCTCTTCCTTCTTAGCGAGCGGAAGTCTTCTAGCTGATTACCGAATTGGTTGGGCATTCCCAGTTTCGATTTCATGCTGAATCTTTGTTCTACCACCTCTGCCTACTCCGGTCTAGATGTCCTGATACTTCCTGACTAATTCTCTCAATTTTAAAACAACAACAGTTACTGGCTGGCTGACAGTGCCGCGTACACTCCTAATCACAGGGGAAATTGATGAACGGTGCCCCAATATTGTTCCTTTCTTCAAAGTCACCGGGTAATAATTGACATTCATTATTCTTACCGGCACAAATTTATCGACTCGCAACAAGGACTTCCCTAGTGTGATTCCTCTTCCAATTTTCTCATCTTCGAACATCACCACGTTTCCGCTGCTCGCACCCTCATCCAGGCGAGCCTTCAGGTTTCAGCCCTCTCCGGTACGCTCACATCTTCAGCCAGCAGGACATGAAACATTTCATCACTTCTCCCGTGAAGTACCAACTCTTCTCCATTCACGCCTAGGATGCCATCTCTGAAATTCAACTCGAACTCTCTGGAATTCATGATGTCCATCCCTATGATTGCAGTCAGTTCAATTTTTAGTTCACCATATACTGCGACTGGTTCTCCCGTTCTCTCCGATTGTCCTAGTCGGATCTGTATCTAGCAGAGTAGCTACTGCGTTACATGAGACGGGCCCCGTAATGGGGCCCCATAATAAAAATGGAAGACTACGCCCTCGTAAAGGTACCCCATTTTGAACGTCGATCCCCAATTCAACATAACCTCAATCTGTCACTTGTCAGTATTGCCACCTAAGTTTCGTAACGTCACAAACTAAGCTTTTGCCATGACTATTGAACAAAATTATATTGCAGGTAGAACTGGCTAAGGTAGATCAAGAAAATACAGCTTTTCCGTCGGCTCAGGTTTGTGGTAGTTCACAATTAGGCCATTAGGGCTCTGCAACGCTTCAGCTACCCAGGTAGCACACTCATATTGGGACAATATTGGTACAATATTATGAAAATATTGGCAAAATATTCGAATGCAATATTGGCGAGAAAAAAAATGTGAACATTCGGCGATATTGGTCCGATATTACTTGTGTAATATTGCCGAAATATTCTAGAAACAATATTGGCCTCAAAATATTCTGCGATATTGGTACACTTATATTGGCAAAATATTAAAACGTTATATTGGCGATAAAAAAATAAAAACATTTGGCGATATTGGTCCAATATTGTTTTGACATTATAAAAATAATACTCGTGGGATATTCTGAAGTAATATTGGTACAATATCATTTGGATATATTGGCCGAATATTGAAAATAAACTATTTCATAAAAATGTGTAATGGCTCGGATCTTCTACAATTACAGTTCTCCTTCAATAAAGAAGTCAACAGAGTCTGCATTTTGGTCGTCATAACCACTGAGTGAACTTGTCTTAAAACAAGTTGTGAAAAGTACTTCATATATTTCCTTAGGTTTCAGTTGATGTTTTATATCTAGAGCCCTCTAGCGGTTTGTTGCATAGGTATTAATATAATTCATTTCAATATTGTTTTTTGAATATTCGACCAATATTCTAATTGAAATATTGGTAATTGAATTTCTTTGTAATATTGTATAAATATAATTATTTCAATATTGGCGAAATTTATTCAACCAATATCGAGTCAACATAGGTAATAATGTTTTTTTGAATATTGGTGAGAAAATATTCAACCAATATGTTTTCAAACTTGGATACACAATATTGGTTTCATTTCTATAATCGATGTGAGAGGAATATTGGGATTGCAATATTCACTATACATGTTGAAAACAATGTATAGAAAATATTGTTTTATCGATATTGGTAAAGATTATTCAAACAATATTGACCCAATATGGGTCATAATTTTTTGTTGAATATTTGTAAAATAATATTCAACTAATATGTTATCAAACTTGGATACACAATATTGGTTTTATTCCTAGAATCGATATGAGAGGAATATTGGAATTGCAATATTTATTCTAGATGTTGAAAAGAATATATAGACAATATTGTTTTATCGATATTGGTAAAAATTATTCATACAATATGGACCCAATATTACCGTGCCAATCCATATTCGGAATCGGTTGAGCCAATATTCACCCAATATTTTTAATGTGATATTGCATTTCCAATATTAATCCATATTTGATCAATATAATTTTTACATTTACAATATATCAATATTGGCCCAATATGAAATCAAGATTCAGCCAATATTAGGTGCTAACTGGGTACATTTGAAAGACTGATGAAAACGGTTTTGAAGAGGCTCTCATGGAAGACGTGTCTGGTATACCTGACGACTTAATTGTGGTTGGCAGATCTTTCGAGGACTACGTGAAAAATCCAAGAAATGCCATCTGATCCAGAAGGAAGTACGATATCTTGGCCAAGTTTTCTCCGGGGAAGGAGTAGCAGTAGATGAGCTGAAGATCCGAGCTTTTAAAGAATATCATGTTCCAAAAGACATACACCAACTTCGAAGTTTTCTTGGCTTGTGCACTTACTATGGCCGATATGTGCTGGGGTTCGCCAATATCGCCAAACCGCTGACTAGGCTTACAGAAGGGCAAACAAAGTTCCGGTGGTCTGACGAATGTCAACAGGAAGCTGAAAGGAGCATTGATCAACGCATCAATTCTGAGCTATCCCCTTCCAGACGGAAAAATTCATTTTGGACACGGACGCCAGTAACGTGGACTTGGAGCTGTCCTGTCTCAGATCCAAGAAGGACGGGAGAAGGTCAAGTAAACCGGAGCGCAATTACAGTGTTACTAGATGGGAGCTGTTGGCTGTAGTTAAGGGATTAGAGCACTTCTACAGGTACGTGTATGGAAGAAGACCTAACTGAGGACTGACCATGCAGCTCTCAAATGGCTTTTGCAGTTCAAACATCGCGATAGCCAAGTGGCACGGATTGAGAGGCCCTATAATAAGAATGGAAGACTCCGCCCCCGTAAAGGGACCCCATTTTGAACGTCAATCCCCAATTCAACATAACCTCAATCTGTCACTTGTCAGTATTGCCACCGAAGTTTCGTAACGTCACAAACTACGCTTTTTCCATTACTATTGTACAAAAAAGATCCGCGAACTGACGATTTGAACCCGGCATCTCTGTCTTCGTAACCGGCAGTCCTATCAATGCGGCTGTGAACCGTGTTAGAAGAGTCGAATTGGTTGTTCATATGAAATGCAGTAATATCAGAAGTAAAAAAATTGATCTCGCCCAAACCTAGTGCATTTGCTCGATATGGTTGTGAACCGAGTTGATATATATGATCGAATTGGTTGTTTATATGAAATGAAAGTAAAGAAAATATCTCGGTTAACCCAGTGCCTTTGATCGATACTGTATGTAGCATTATGATTGAAATGGGAGTTATAGGTATTAAACAATTTTTGGTATTGAAACGTATCATCCACTTGTACTTGAAATAGAAAAGTTATTTGATAATCCGGAGAAACGTTCTCTGATAAGATCTACTTCATTTTGTTATTTACAGACAAATTTACCTGAGAATTATTTCTTGAGGCAGTGAAAACTTCAATAAAAATATGTTACTTGAAAGCCATTAATTATGTCGTATAAGGAAAAGTTGCTCTGAGATCTAATCCCCAGGGCATACCATGAGTGTTTAAATAAATATTATCATTCACAAAATACCTATGCAATTGGTCCCTGGAAAATACCACAATTCTTCGATTTAATCATTCATACGTTCATTACTTCTTATTGGATTTCAGGTGTCCAACTCGAAATATTGCAAGGCGTGAATTCACAGTTTCCTGAAATCGATTAGGAGGAATTCTTCTTACCTTGCTGCAGGTGTTCAATTCGAAATATTTAAAGATTTTGAGAATAATAAACATCAATTAGGACTATTCCAATCTTATTACTGCTCATTGAATGCCTGTTGTTCAGTTGAAATAATTCGTAAGAAATGAATATGTATGTTTCAACACATATATTTACTTGATTCATTGCTGATTTGAGGATGGGGATGAAAGTGTCTTTTTAGGTTGAAAAATGGGGAAATGGTAAGATAAGATAATAAAGTAATTGTGAGTACATTGATTTTTTTGTTTCTGTTCCTTTGTTGTTGATTTCCATAATGATTTGAGAATGGGATAGGCAGGGTGTGTAGGTAGGCGTGATTTACAGTTGATATTTCCGTCAACGGTATGATATTTTGTGTAATTTTCAGTTTTTGAATCCAAAAAGGAACAGAACTGTGATCTGAGAGAAACTTTCTCTTAGTGGAGTACGGTCTGTAGTTTTTAGAAATATTTTTGTTTATTACTTCATGCTCCTGTGTTCGCCTGATTTGTTGTGACAATATACTTATAGGTTCTGAGGGGTGTAAAACCATTTCTTTAATTTTTTATAAATTCGTATTTTCCAGAGCCTCAAGGGTGAGGGAAATACCCTAAACTTCGCAAACCACTTCTTCATTCCAGAATTTATATGCGTAATTTTTTGAACCTTCTGATACAAACTCTGTTATAAAAGAACCAGAGCCTAATTCATCGGTCATATCACCGATAAATTCTCCAGTAGGAATATTGTACTCTTCAGGTCCGGAAATATAAATTACAGAATCCGTATCATAATACAAAACTCTGTCATTGAGTTTTTCGAGGTAGTTGTAAAGTTTCAATCGAGCAAGAGCTGTAACATAGGAGGCCAATACAACATTAACAGTCGGTAGAGAGGTGTAACAATCATCTTTGTACTCCCAATTAACGTAAATAGTTTCTTTGTTTACAGGGAGTAAACGATTGTGGGATCGGAAAGCATAGCAAATAATTCATGGGGTTGATTCATGATAGCTATTTTTGACTGGTTTTCACGTTGACCAAATTTACCCCATAACGAATTTAGCATGAATTTAGCTAGGGATCTCAATCCTGAGTTATTGCAGATTTTCAAAGAGTCCATTTGTATATCTTCTTGTTGTAGAAATTCTTCAATATATTTCTTTTTATTACCTGAGTATGACAATGCGAAGGCCAATCCGACGCCTCTTGCTTGAACTTGAGAAATTTATTCATCATAGCCGTGAATAGGCCAGAGTTTTCTCTGTCAAATTGTATGGAGTCATAGCACCAAATTTCAAAAATTTCCAAACATGTATTATAGCCCACACTCATACCTTTCATTAACTCCTCTACTACCCACGTCCCTATGAGGGCGCGTTCGTTATCTGAGTGATGACAGTCCCCTGTGTTGAATTTTTCTCCACAGCTTCGGCATAATAAGAACATTAATTCATTATTAATTTTTTGGGGAAGAACTGGATGCAACAAAGATGAAAGAGGAAGAACTTCACATTTGATGATTCCTGAAATCGAAGAAAGATCCAACGATGAACACTCGGAACCAACGAGAACTTTAGGATGACCAACAGGAAATTTTCCATATTTACATACCCAGGGGTAGAGAGAGCAAATGTCAGTATACTTAATTGTTTCTTCTTCCTTGATTTTGTAATAGCCAAATACATTTCCTGTACGACCACCATAGAAAGCATCACGAGGCTCAAGAGGTAGTTGAGTCAAAAGGGTGTGTGATTCGGTGTAGTTCTTCAGTTCGCTATTTGTAGAAAGTTGTTTTCGGAATTTACATTCCCATATTTCAACTACGTCAAATCCCAGTGACCGGAGTTCAGCTTGAGTATAGCCTCATAACGAAAAGTCAGAGTCTCAGAGGGATTATCTTTCAAAGGGTGATTTCTTCGAAATATTAAACACTTACAACCGTAGAAATAACATCCCTGAAACTCAAATATCTGGTTCGTTTCTTGACAGAAACCATCGACTTTAACGCCACAAACTAAAGCCTCGGCCCCCTTGGCAACATGTTAAATATTAATATTTCTCGCCTTCTCTTCGAACACATAGTTTTCTTGAAGTCTACCATTATACCACTCATTGAATGTTTCTGAATCTCTGTTGCTTTTGAAATTACCTGGAGAATAAAAATTAATTGGGGGAATTGGTCCAACATACGTTTGGTTTTCGTGCGAATTGAAAAAATGAGGGAAGTAACCTTTTTTCATATCTAAAATTCCGAAAGAATTTGGAAGACTAGAGAGAGCCATTGGAAAATAATTGAGTGAATCCAGAAATTGAACGTTACCAACAGACATATAAATCAGTTTGGTACCTCTCATAATAAGTTCAGGTTTTAAATCAGTTTTTGTTAAAATATAATTAAGAACACACTGATGATCGAAGCCGCCGCCATTATGGGCGATAACCACGACCTTTTTGAACTTTTTACGTATATTCAAAACATGATGTACAAATGGGAAATTGGATCATTACATTTGAGAATTTGTAAACGAAGGACACATTTCTTACAAATTTCATAGTCTGATGAATACAAACATCACAACATGGACGAAAAACGCAAAGATTGGGCTCATGTAGAAGAGAACCGTCAGCTCTAACCTTTTCCTGCATCGAGATCATAGAAAATATAAAGATAATTTTCAGATGGAGGTTTGTGTGTGTCCGGTTGAATGTAACATAGATGGCCAGAAGGCTGATGTTCATTGCAGATGCCACAAAATATCACTCTACAAGTGTGTCTTCGATCTACCTTGATTATTTTGAAACATTCCTCACACTGTCGCATCTGAGTACAAATACCATGTTGTAAGTGCTTTTCAAAACAAGCTTGTTTTCGGAATGTTGTATTGCAAGACTCACATTTCATGGATAACTCCTCATTGCAGCAAGAAGGAGCCTGTCTACAGGCGGGGCATGTTTTCCCACAATGATGAATTTTTTTGTTATCGTATGGAACACTACATTCTGTATAAAAATAAGTGCAGCAAAATGCTGCAGTGAGATATTTTATGACATTATAATGCCCCTTACTGAAGAGAAGATTCAAAGAGAGACCATTAGCATCGCCCTTGAAAATGACGCCACGACCCTTACTACCGTAGGTATAGACTACAATTTTATATTTGAAGAGATGTTTCTGAAACTGCTGAAGTTTAGCTGTACCACACCCCTCAGAGGGATTGGATACGCCGGCAGTTTTCATCAATTCATGAGCTCTTATACTTCGAAGTTTTCCTATATCGCGTCGTACCGTCACAACTTCGGGATCTTTATCGGCGTAGGCTTTGGCAACTACCAGAGCACGGGATAGACACAGATTATACCTGTTGTCAATAACTACTATGACTCTCCGTTTGCTACAGTCTTCGGTAAATGTGTTGTTCGAACGGCCTCGACCTTTACCAGTAGGCATTTTTACCGAGGTAACACCTAACAGACAGTTTCAGTATTAAGACCTGTTGAATTGGATTGATAAACGGATGAAATTTTGTCAAAAATCTCACGCTGGTTACTTCAGACGCAAGCCTGAAGCTCATCCACCCCTGTCCACGTGAAAATTCGTTGGAGCAAAAGTTGAAACCTACATAATCAGTTGATGTCAGACCATTCGTACCTTTCAATACTATCTGAGTTATGGCGTCTCTCACCCAACCCAAGAAAGTCAGTTTGATCGATGCAGAACGAACTACTAACTAACCTTATAAAACGCCTATTTTAGTCACAATTTTTGGATATTTTAGCGTTTCAAATTTTAGCTGTTTTTTCGAACGCGAAAAACGGTTATTGTGGTCGCATTTTTACGTGTTTGAGCGTATTCAAATTTCAGTTGTTTTTTCGAACGCGAAAACGTGTATTTTCAGCAATTTTGAAATGTCAAATCTCCATAAGAAATACATGTTATCATGCAAGTTTTTTTTCGGTTTAATTTTAGCCTGTTTTTTAGAACGCGAAAACGTTTATTGTGGCTGCATTTTTGCGTGTTTAGGCGTTTCATTTATCAGTTGTTTTTTGGAACGCGAAAAACGTCTATTTTGATCACATTTTTGCAGGGAATCGCCGCCGCAGTACGTTTCGTTTCGTGTCAGTTTAACTCTGTTTCTTTTTTGGTATTCATTATCAGGTGGGTCGGGAGAGGGTTAGGTATCTTTATTTTTGGAAAGTATGTTGTTGCCATTGATCAGTTGAAATAATCAGCGACAGAATGGCATCTGAAGAATAAAGACAGAATGTTGAAGATTTTTCTAGACGTGTCCAAGAGTTAAAGGAAGATATTCAATTGTATGAAGAAAAGGAGAATGTGGTGAAGCAGTTGACTGATTTGGGTATTCAAGACAAATCGAAAATTACCGCAAATGAGATATCCGTTAAGAAGAATCCAACCTCAAGCATTGTAGAATATGTCTCCTCAACTGAAAACAAATTTTATTCTTCTGGCTGCAATATTGAATAATGTTTTATACGTGAACGTGCCGAAAATAATGAAATTCATGGCAAAATGCGTGAAGGCAAATGATTTCGATCATGGTTGTAATAGAACACAATGGAAAACAATGCGTTCAACTCGGGTCAATCAGGGACAGTTAGCAGTATTTGTTAGTGATGTTCCAAAGAATACAGCATTCAAGTATAAGTTGAAGTTGATATTTGAAGATCTTCGTGAAATAGACACAAAAACCACCGAATTTATTCCAGCAGGGCAGGGGAAAAATAAGTCGCAAATGGAATATAATGTTTATAGAATTCTAATCATAGTATGTATAATAGTAGCATGTATTTTAATTAGAACTGTATAAGAAATAATTTTGGAATTCTAATCATAGTATGTATAATAGTAGCATGTATTTTAATTAGAACTGTATAAGAAATAATTTTGGAATTTCACATAATTTGGTTTAAATAAAAATATACGAAAATTGAATTTTGATTCATTTTTTTCACCTATACAGGCCGTTTCTTTTATCATGTGGTAACATTGCTATATTCTAAACCGTAATATATATAAAGACGATTAAATGGGAAAAAATGTAACTATTGTGGTGAGCAGTACATTGGCCAGAGAAAATCTACGGGGACTCTCGCCTTTCCCGACTCATACAGGGAAAACTAAAAATTCTGTTTTCGGTTTTTTACGAATAGAATGGTTATTTCAGAAAATATAAAAAAATGAAAGAGAAAAGTTTTATTGTATTCAAGATGTACTAGAACTACGTAATGATACATTTTTAATTAAACGTAAAAAACCGAAAACAGTATTTTCAGTTTTCCCTGTATAAGTTGAGAAGGGCAACAATCCCTGTAAATTTTCTATGGCCAATTTACTGCTCGCCATAATAGTTCCTTTTTTCCCCATTCAATCGTCTTTGTATCTATTACGGTTTAGAATATAGCAATGTTACCACATGATAAAAGTAACGGCCAGTATACAGGGTATTCCACATTCGATGGCCTATTAGACGTTTCTGAAGAACGGAACAACAGATCATTTTGAAAATTTGTGGGAATGGATAATCAAACATGCTCTACCCGTCTAAAATATTTTCATCAATACAGTGTTGCCACTTGTATCAGAAAGTAGTAGGTACTTTGTTATTTTAAATAGAACACCCCGTATATTATATAATTTTTGTAATCCTGATAGAATTCCTCACAACTTTTATAGTTAATTCCCTATACCTATCTGTGACGGTTTTCGAGATAAAATTATTTTGTCAATTTTTTGTGTAAAACCTGACCATGGAAAAATAACATTTTTTTCACAATGCAAATTTACAAAATATTTAAATTTGGGTCATAGCTGCACAAGACCATTAAGTATTCTGTCGATGAACTGGATCTCAGTTTCATCATACAGGGATGCTCAGAATTAACTTCTTTTCGGGGACTTATGAAAATGACTGAAACTCAGTTTTTTCAAATGGAACCCCCTGTATATAATTTCATTTTCGAATTCAACGAACTAGTTTGAATAAGTTTTAATGAGTATATTCTATACCTATCTCTTACCGTTTATGAGATATAAATTATTTTATAATTTTTGAGATCTGTGCAAGTATAAAATTTGATGAAAAATCTATCAAATATCAAAAAAGAGCTTCATCTTTTTTGAGAAAAGTATAATGAAATACATGAATCTTCCTTAATACTGGGTGTATGACAAATATGATTATGTTGACAGTTCGAAGAATGAAAAATTAAATTGATTAAATCAATTCTACACAAGAGATAATATTAGAAAGTTTACTTGACAAATTACAACACATTTGATATTGAAAAAACAAAAACTCAGTAGCTCAGATGCTTGAAATGCTGACCATTTACTTGCAAACATTGATGGATCGACGTCATTACATGAATAGTCGTGGCTCTGCGGATTTCCGACGGGTCGATTTCTTCAAAAGCACGTCTAACCCTGTTTTCTGGTTCCTGTTTTGTATTCACAGGTGTTCTATAAACCTTTTCTTTTACTTTTCCCCAGAGATAAAAATCTAGGGGAGTCAGATCTGGTGACCGCGGCGGCCAAATCCAAGGACCCAAACGTCGTATCCACTGATCTTCGAACAAATTTGTGAGTTCTCTGCTCACTTCACCTGTGCAATGTCCAGAAGCCCCATCCAGCTGATACCAACAATTATCATATATGTTTAGAGGTAAATTGTCAGTATGAAGGAAGTTTCATGTATTTCATTACAGAAGATAAAGCTTTAGTTTGTTATTTGATAGATTTTTCATAAAATTTTATACTTGAAATTTTATACTTCCACAGAGCTCAAAAATTAAAATTATTTATATCTAATAAACGGTAAGAGATAGGTATAGGACATACTGAATAAAACTTATTCTAACTGGTTCATTGAATTCGAAAATAAGATAATATACAGGGTGTTTCATTTGAAAAAACTGAGTTTCAGTCATTTTCATAGGTCCCAAAAAGAAGTTACTTCTGAGCCTCCCTGTATGATGAAACTGATATCCAGTTTATTGGCAGAATACCTAATGGCCTTATGCAGCTATCACTTGAATTGAGGTTTTACACAAAAAATTTACAAAATAATTTTTATCTCGAAAACCGTCACAGATAGGTATAGGGAATTAACTATAAAAGTTGTGAGGAATTCTATCAGGATTACAAAAATTATATAATATACGGGGTGTTCTATTTAAAATAACAAAGTAGCTACTACTTTCTGATACAAGTGGCAACACTGTATTGATGAAAATATTTTAGACGGGTAGAGCATGTTTGATTATCCATGCCCACAAATTTTCAAAATGATCTGTTGTTCCGTTCTCCAGAAACGTCTAATAGGCCATCGAATGTGGAATACTCTGTATATATATGAGAGAATTACAATTTGTTCAGTTAACGTTGAAACGCGCCATTCGACGTTATCAATTATGGAAAAACCGCGCAAAAAGGAAACTTGGTTATTATGCTGGAAGTAATAATCAGTTGGCACTGAAATGTGTTTATCGAACTAACGGCTATCGAAAAACCCAGGCCAGCAGTTTCGTTATCAATACCGCAGAGTAACGACTATTGTGTTAGCTGCTTCGCGTTCATGGGAAACTGTTGTTTATTCTGGAATATTATCGAATGTTCTTTTCTTATCACACCAGAGTTATAAAAGTAGTTGGATGCGCGGCGAACGTTAGTTAGTCGTCAACCAGAGAAAAGTCAAGCAACTTAGATATCTTCAGTTATTGCATCTATCTCTAGATACAAACTTTTTCCACGAGATATATATCTGGTTTTGCAGTTTTTTGTAAATTCTCCTCATAAAAAACACACTTGATAGGACCACCCTGCATATCTTCCAGCATGAAGGTGGCGGGGTTGGTAATATTGGCTTTGATGATTTTGAATAATTCCATAGTCCAATTGGGTGTGTAACTCTTTTCGAAAACGTGCTTTGCCTTACTAATTCGCACAACATCGCCGACTTTGAATTTTCTCGGTCCAGTTATTTTCAAGTGGCTGTATGTTGATTTGAGAATTTCTTTTTCGTTTGTTTTATCAAATTCCGAAGATTTCATACCCGTCTTTGAATGACATGTATCATTGTAAGATTTTGTGATTTCAGGTAATATATTCAGCCATTTGTAGGTGTCATTCAAACTGAAATACTTGTACAATCTTTCCTTCATAGTCCTTATAATCCGTTCGGTCATAGAGGCTTTGAGGATGCTGTACGTATTGTAGTGATTTATCCCATGTTTTTTCATCAAACTCTAGAATTTACTTTTGTAAAATTCCGTTACCTGATCGGTTTGTAGGTTTTTTAGACATCGTTTCGTGTGTGCTAAAATATCTACAAACGTTTTAGTAATTTCCTCACCCATTTTCATGTTCAGCGGACGAGTCCACACGAATTTCGAGAAACAATCTATAACGACAAGAATAAGTTTGAAATTACGATTTTGATTGTCGTACGGTCTCATCCCAGCCAAGTCCATTTGCCATAAATCATCTAAGCCTTTAATAATGGTGCGACGTCGAGGATAATTTTTTCTAATAGGTTTATGCAGTTCACGGACAAGTTGAATCTTGTCTTTGGAAGCCATCACACATATGTGATGGCGAAACTGTGAAACCTACTATTTTATTATGGTGATGTATACACTACATTTTGTCTTTTAGTAATCTCCTCGACAGCAGATTTTACACTCGCTATATCTGAATTCATTTTGGAGATATATTGTGGAATATTAATTCGAAACTGGTTCAACTCATTCTTGGTTAGCATCGTTTCCTTGTGCTTGATATCTCATTTTAAATTGTGCGAATGAATCGAATCGGTTATTTCAGTAATTTTTTTCAACAAATCTCCACGAATATTTTCCATATCAGTTTTGTATTGTTGGTTGAATTTTTCGAAAAATGACTTCGTTTCATTATAGCGTACATCACTCAGTTGCATTATTTGAATGAAATTCTGATTGAGGGTTTGAATTTTCCTTTCCAATTGATTATTTGTTTAATTCGATTCATTTTTAATTTCACGATACAACTTTGTCATTTCATCATTCACTTGAGCTATTTCCGAATGGTGTAGTTCAGCTTGGTGCCGTATAGTTGCAGTAATTTTTTCATCGATTTCATCCACATATTGTTTATTGGCAGCATCAGTATTTTTGGTGGGCCCCTTTACATAACTCAATTTCAAATTATCAAAATCGATGTTACCATCCCTTCAGAGGGCGTAGGTAATTTTCGCTTTCTATCACCACTGCCAAATGTTAATGTATGCATGGATGCATGTCATCTTATAGAATTATATTTGCCTCTTTGAGTTCACTCAAAATGGCAATAATCTCATTGTCATGCGAAGTAGTTGCGGCATCTCGAGAGGCTATCAATAATTTTGAGGCGTTCGCATAGTTCGTTTGGGTTATCCCAATAAACAAACTCCATAGGTTTGGTATTGAATGTCATTGCAATAGGTATGTTTCTAGGCAAACCGATACCTTTTGCTGCAGGGTTGGATGTTTTAGGTAAACCGGTACGTGTCGATATTTTACGTTGATTTCGTATAGGAAACATCGGATTAATTATGTCGGTATACTTGTATCTTTTACTACCTTTCGTATAGCCTAGGGAGTTTTTGTGAATGTTCGACAAATCTACAATTGAATTGTATGCCTGCATATCTTCATTATTATAGTTTTCAGGTGTGTTTGAAAATATGAGTTCATATATACCGGGAGTTGCTTTCCACCCATTTTAATGTATCCGCTGCGTTTGTCGAAATCTATTTCTTTGTTACCTAGGAACCATTTTGAAGATACACCATAATATACAAGACCGTATACTTTATCTATTTCTTTGTCATTACTCCAATGTTTTATAATGTAAGGTTGAGCCATTATAGGATATTGATCGATATATTCCTGTGAAACTTGTTCATTCAGTTCTTATCTTGTTCCTCTTGTGTTCCTACGCTAAAGATATCCTCATCATCACCATCATTACCATCTGTACCTACAACATGTTCGAGGTATTGGAATGGAGTCGTTTCGATAGATCCGAATTGAGACGTTTCACGCTCTTCCACTTTCTCTTGTTTGAGTTCAGATTTTGCCTCACTTTTCATTGGGGTAGTAGGAGATGGCGGCAGCGGCATTGCTGCTATTTTCCTCAATGGGACAGATACAGGTTTAAAGAATTTTTGCAACGACTCATCTTCTTCAGATCTACCCAATTTCAAAGCCAAATATTTTTTCGAATAGCTTTTGCAATTTCATTGATTTTAGTCTTTCGAATAACATCAACTTTTGTGCTCAACGGTTTCATGATGATAACTGTGGGATACATCAATCCCTCTGTATACTTATATATTTATCGAATCCTTGACGATAACGTCCAGCATTTATATCAAAATCTTTCATAATCACAACGGTTCCATATCGATGCTGTCGCCAGCATTCTGCACACATTGCCTTGAATTCATCGAACGTCATGTATAGGGAAACGTGTTCATCGATTACATGTTTCAAATTCATTTCTAATTCCTTGATATTCCCCAAAATTTCTTGAACCACCTGATATTTGGGTTGGTACAAAGATTTTGAACGTAGATGTTTTCGAATTTTGCTCCATTCGGGTGGAATAATAGTGTTAAGATGGCATTGTCTTGTCTTGTTGAACGAATTCCATGATGTGATGAAAAAACATGAGCGCGCCACGGTTATAAATGAACGCATTGAAGGTATCTTTCATCATTATCAATGTTGACTTACTCTGGTGCAGTTGTTGTCTATTCAATTATCAATACCAGAAGTGACATCATATGAAACAGACAATATAAACAATGTGCATCTAAGAAATGATATCAAGTATCATTGGCTGAAAATACTTTGTTAAAACAATTAATACGCGAAATGGAATCAAAAAATCTCATAATGCAAGAAAATTGCGAACTACTGAAAGAAAAAGTAGCTAACCTCGAACAAAAACTGAAAGAAAAAACTGTGAGAAGCGATGGTACAAAAAGCGTTGAAGATGATAAAAAGTTGATAGTGAGTAGTGTGAAGGAAACCCATTCAAAAAACCATGACAATGACAAAAACATTGGAGTAATAACTTCGGAAGCGGGAGTGACTGCGCGCCCGGCCGATACAATAGACAAACAGCCGATAGGAAAACAAAAAACTATCTTCCATCCAGCACAAGTGAGTTCTGCAATTCTACAAGCTAGGACTCGCAGTATAATGGATAATTTACAAGAACTAGGGCATCCTTCTGAGAGCAATAGTAACGAAAATGATGGCTGGTCCATACAAAGGAAAAAACGACGGAAATTCTTCAGCTGCAGACAATCCCCCAACTTGTGGAACTCCATGTAACCCGATTAGACCCAAGTACAAAACCAGAGGATCTTAAGATTATTCTAGACAAAAATATTCCTAGTACAATATGCGAGTCTCATATATCAAAGCGTCCTGAGATATACACGTCCATGAAAGTCACCTTGAGGCGTGGGTATCTCAAGAAGGCTTGGGACCGCCAAATTTGGCCCAGTGGTGCTCTCGTCTCGTTTTTTCAGAAGAAGAGGACTCCAGCGAAAGAGAGGGACCCTCAATCACAAATGATATCACAAGCAAACTCCCAGAATTGAATCTCACAAATCATCCCAATCATTCTGATTGTACAAACTTAAAAAATACAAATGACTGTTACGATTTTAATATTTCAAACCCTAATGTCAACTTAACCGTAGGATATGATTTAATTAATATTAGTATTCACTGAGCTGAAATGAATCAGGATGCAATCCCTACAAGAAGTACTTGTGACATTGATAACTCGCATGTACAAGAGGGGGTAAGTCAAGCAAAAAATAATATTCAACATACTCTTAATGTCTTCTATATTAATATACAGTGTTTAAGAAATAAAGTAAACATACTAGAGCTATATATACTTAAACATTATATACACATTCTTGCTCTCTCTGAGACATGGCTTCAACAAGATGAAACCATAACCTTACCAGGCTTTAAGCTCATCTCAGGCTATATTAGAAAAACACATATACATGGAGGTGTGAGCATTTTTGCTAGAAACGACATACGCGTTAAGCCAATCGATGTTGAAGATTTGTGTACTGATATTGATGGCGAATTTGCATGCGGCCGGATTGCAAAAAATGGTACTGTTATAGTTTGTACCTATCGTTCCCCCGATGGAAACAGTGAACTATATCTGAATAAATTAGATACGCTTTTAGAGGAAAAACTTAATCATAACTCGAAAGTCATAGTCTTAGGAGACTTTAATTTCAATTTCAAAACTAATGACGGAATAGTAAAAGAATGCAGAAATATATTTTCATCCCATGATCTTGTTGAACAAGTCTTTACTGACACCAGAGTAACTGAAACCAGTAGAACTAGAGTCGACAACTTGTTCACAAATTTACATAAAGGTACATTTGTCTCAAAAGTGGTGGAACCTTTTATGTCAGATCATAAAGGTATAATCCTAAATCTTAAAAATAATGTAAAATCTTCTGTCGGCACCTTTGTCTGTCGCCCTATGACAAGTAAAGCCATCGACAACTTTAAAACTGAGGTCCTCAATACAAATTGGAATGTTTCTCATCAAAATGCCCAAGACCAGGCTCACTATATTATAAATACTCTGTCTGACATTCATTTAGCCTGTTTTCCTGAGAAGAAGGTGAGTGTGGGGGGTAACAGTCACATTAAGAATATTGAAAATACTCAGAACTTTAAATATCTCAAATCCAAACTAGATGCTGCCCAGACAATATTTGAAGTCACTAGATCCAAAGAAAGTCTCGAGTTATTACATTTCTTAAAAAAGGAATTTCGAAACATGATCAATACTGAAAAAATAAATATTAACAACAAAAGAATTTTAGATTCAGATAACTTTCAAAAAACAGCTTGGAACATTATAAATGATAGCTTAGGTAGAAGTAAAACTTTCTCTGACAGCGGCATCTGTGCTGATGACTTCGCAAAATTTTTCCATGATGTCATAGAAAATCTAGTCGAGAACTGTAAATTAGCTGATGCTACATCTAACAATCTTAATTTCGATGAATTTATTAGGAAAATTCCCACAAATAACAAGTCATTTTATCTGAATCCAACAGATGCACAGGAAGTTCGCTGGATTATTAGAAATATGAAAAACTCAAAGTCAAGAGACTATTATGGTTTAAATGCTAGTCTGTTAAAAATGGTTTCTGATACATTAGATCATCCAATTGCAATCCTTATAAACACATGTATGAAGGATGGTATATTCCCGGAAATGTTCAAAATATCTAGAGTATCACCTATTCATAAAAAAGATGACGAAAATTTACCAGATAATTATAGACCAATCTCTATTATACCCCTATTAGGCAAGATTTTTGAAATTATCTTGAAGACACGACTCTCAAATTTCTTTGAAAGAAATAACCTGTTTTGCGCTAATCAATTTGGTTACAGAGCTGGGAAATCTACTATTGGAGCAATCCATGAGCTCTGCGACACCATATGGGATGGTTTTGATGATCAATTAATCAGCTCTGCTAGATTGTATGACCTAACAAGAGCATTTGACACAGTTCGCCAAGATTATCTTCTACTAAAACTCGAGAGATACGGCATTAGAGGCATTCCATTAAACCTCATCTCCTCATATCTAAAAAATAGAACCTATTATGTTAAGTATGGTAAACAAAGCTCTGATGCTCACACGGTGCAGTATGGTGTTCCACAGGGATCCGTACTTGGACCGTTATTCTTCATAATCTATTTCAATGATCTACGTATCAATCTTAGTCAAACTGTGAAAGCAGTCCTTTACGCCGATGATGCAACCTACCTAGCCACTGGCAAAACTATTCAAGAAACACTCAGAGTAACCTAGAACAGTCTGAGGTCATTTCCAAAGACTGGTTTTGCATAAATTCTCTGACACTTAATGAAACAAAAACCCAAAACATAGGTTTTTCTACAACAGCCAGTAATAACATCGAGCCAGTTAAGCTCTTGGGTGTCTACTTGGACTCAAAGCTAAACTTTGTCTTCCACACCCAAGATCTATGCAAGCGCCTAGCAAAAGCGACATTTGGAATAAGACAATTGAGGTTCCAGTTAGACAACCCACACTTAAGAATGGCCTATTTCTCTTTGTTCCATAGTATACTAACTTACGGACTGATAATCTGGGGAAACTGCGCTAACAAAGAAAAAGTATTTGTAGCACAAAAGAAAGTGATACGTATTATGAGTTTTAGTAGCTCTAGAACTCATTGTAAACCACTATTTAAAATATTATCGATTTTGCCACTGCCTTGTTGCTATATAATGGAGTGCCTTTTATTCATACATAAAAGATGTTTAACTCAGGGTGTTATTAGACACAATGATATACACAAATATTCAACTAGAAACAGCGATAACATTTGCATACCTTTCTGCAGAATTAAGAAAACACAAGATACATATAGATATATCAGCGTAAAGCTCTACAATGCCTTACCACACTGCTATAAAGATTTAACTTACAATACATTTAAGAAAAGAATCCATGACATATTAATTATGCATTGCTTCTATGCAGTGAACGAGTTCCTCTTACACATGCCCTCCTGTACATGAGAGTTGAATATTCAAATTTCCCGAATTTCTGAATGGACAATTTTTTTTATTGCTTCCTGTTCTGTTTGTTTTCTCGTTTTTGTTTGTGCTTCTTTCCCCCTGTTCACAATTGTAATTTTAGTGATATATTTCAATATTTTATTATTTTGATGTGTTTTTATGACAAGTGTAAAATTCTTGTAATTTTATATGAATGAATAAATATCTATCTATCTATCTAAGCTCCCGTTCGAATTGCATCTACCAGGTTATTCGTTTTGCGGATCTGGCACCAAATTGAGACTGAGATTAAAACGCGGAGAAACTGCTGCATAGACCACGATATTGCATCATCTCAATCCGACTCTCTAGAAGACCGCCATAAAGCAGATCAAGTGTTGGAAAATAGAGCTTGGGAACGAGTTAAATCTAAAGACGCTAAATTTAGGGAACGGGCTGCAGCTTGGCTTGTTACTTCCGCCATGAAAGCCAAACGTAAGCTAGGTATAGGCGTGTCCTTTCGACGTAACTTGTTTCAAAAAATTATTAAAAATTGGAAACACAATCCTACTAATATTATGAAATTTAGTGCTTCGGCTTTGCGAGCTGCTAAAATGGCATTGAGTCAAGCTGGAGGACGTAAGAAAATACGAGTGCCTAGAATAATTCCATTCGATGCAAAATCTGGAGGAATCTTACCCCTCATACCTATATTTGCTGCACTTTCGGCTTTGGGTGCGTTGGCAGGTGGAGCGAGCTCCATAGCAAAAACCGTCATAGACGCAAAAAATGCTAAAAAGAAACTCGAAGAAGATCAACGTCAAAATAAATCCATGGAGCATTTGGGTTCGGGTTTGTACCTGCGGAAAACCCCTCGAGGATTTGGACTGTTCCTGAAAAAACAACAACGCAGGACGAGGTCTTTACCTGAAAAACCAAAAAAACTGCCAGATAAGCTACCCCATAGAGCATTATACTATTCGGAAAATCAGGAGTGTGCTCGTCAGATAAAAATACCACATTTTCGTGGAGTCTTTATGCGTGATATGTTGCCAATTTGTAGTCCTTGGCTGCGAAAATGCGCTGTATTTAACTTGGATTCCCACTTGAATGCGGACACTCATTGGGTAGCTTACAATAAAAACGGCAATGTCGCACAATATTTCGATAGTTTCGGCAATCTCAAACCTCCAATGGAATTGGCAAGATATTTTGGGAGGGGTGTAATAATTACATATAATAATAGTCAATATCAAAATTACCATCAGAGTAACTGCGGACATCTCTGCCTAAAGTTTCTACTTCATAATGTCCACCGCTGAGATGCATAAATCGTTGGCTGAAATGCATAAATATAAATCATTGCGAGATGTTACTGATACTCAACTGCGAGCTTTGTCAATCGAATATTTGATTGGGAACGCAGGACCTTGGGAGCTGCTGGATGTATGGCATAGGTTACCAAAGGACTATAAAAATCAATTTGCTTTGCAGATTCGTTTATCATGTTTCATTCATTATCAAAATGAGTTTGGACTGTCAACGGCATCACTAAAAGAAGTAGAGTATCATGGACCAGTGAGCGCACAATTTCAATGTTATTATAGTAATAATAAATGATTTTTCATCCAGGTTGTTGTTCATTATTTAAGGTGGGTCGCTTCCGACACTATATCAGTCATGTCTATGATATTGACGTTAACGAGTCGTTCTTCAACGCTTTCCATCGATTTCAATCCGCCCATTCAATTGGATTCCGATTCAGAATACGGTTTGGCTTTACTCAGCTTCCATTCGTACAACAGTATACCCAACATTGAAGAAGGTACAAAATTCTACTACTTTCAAAACGGTGGCAAAACTAAACAGAGTATCGATATTCCTACTGGCTCTTACGAAATTGATGATATTGAGGCTTCGATCAGTAAACACATCACACCCAAAACGTACAAGGAAACCCCGAGGAATTTTTCTACCTCAAACCGAATAATAATACGCTGAAAAGCGAAATATTCTGCCTTAAACACTCAATTGATTTCCGACCTGAAAACAGTTTGGCGCACATTTTAGGGTTTTCGTCTACTCTTCTCAAACCCAACTTTCATTATGCATCAGATCTACCTGTAGATATCACGTACCATACAAATAGATAGCAACATTACGTTCGGAGCATTCTACAACGACGCACCGTCTCATACGATATACGAATTTGCTGTTGGTGTTGATCCTGGTTACGCAATTGACGAAACGCCCAACCACCTCATTTATCTACCCACTGCTCATAGAGACGAAATAAACAATATGACGCTGCAAGTGCTGGACCAGCATTCTCAACTCGTTGATTTTCGAAACGAAGAAATAATCGTTCGTTTGGAATTGAAGCGAAAGTTTGGTGCTAACTATTCATAAGAATAACTCACCACCATACCCCACCTCAGTCTTCACCAAGACCTTCAACGTGCGTCAACTACTGTCACCGGAGAAAAAACTGTTTTTGGAATCTCTTCGTTATCATGTTGTCCAATCAAGTGTTCAATATTTTCCGAAAACCACACAACGATGAATCCATACAAAAGGTAGAATGGCGGACTTACTACCCGTATGTCAAGTCCTTTCGCAACAATGATGTCATTGAAATCAACATCAATCAATCTGACGCTTACGATGCTTTGTATGATAGCCTGCTAATCATCAGTGCATAAGTTGTGAAAACCAAAGGAGATGGTCGTACAACATTCGTAAACAATGCTGGTGCTTTCATGTTTCAATCTGCTAGTTATGAACAAAGCGGAAGAAATTGGAGACGGTTCGTGAAGTTGGAATTGTTAGTACTGTCAGAGGCTTTCTCACCTACACCGACGAAGATATCGAGCACTTGACCAAATCAAGCTGGACTTTTCCCAACAACGCCGGGGTTATTAGCACCACTGATCTGTCATTCAACATGCTCATACCCAAGAAGCATTTTTTGAATATTTTCAACGATTATCAATGTCGGCTGGTACAACAGCAGTCAAGTTGGAAATTGAAAATATTGAACTCAAAGTTAAACGAATCTTTCCGCATGATCAAATTAAATTGCAACTCTTGAAGGCCATCCAAGCAGATTCTCCTATTCAAATGCCGCTTAGAAAATGGGAACTTCATATGTTGCCTGCTCTCGCACAAGGTGCAAAAAGTGAAATATGGGCCGTCAAGACTTCCTCGTTTCTCGAAAGTCCTCGCTATGTGATTGTATGTTTCCAAAAAGACCGTGATTACACCAAATTCAATAATGATCCAACAATATTCGCTCATTCGAATATCACCAATATAACGCTCACTATGAACTGAATTTTGCAAAGGGGAATTTTTTGCAAGCCTATTTCAACTATGCACAATTCGGTCTCAGCTACAAAATTACCAATCAACATAATCCTCTGCTGAGCTCCACCGAATTTGTTGGCAAGACTCTCTTTGTCAACTATTGTTCCAGAAGGGATGAGAGCATAAAAAGATCCACTGTTGATGTGAAACTCGAAACCGAGGCATCTGAAGGATTTCCCCAAAATACTAGAGCCTATTGCATCATTGTGCACGACACTTATTGAGCACCTCCCACTCAGCGAAATCATTAACAAATTTAACTGAACATATGCTTTTCACTTCAGTATCAATCACAGAGTCAACATGAGAATAACTGTTGTAGATATTCAAGGTTTTACCATCGAGCAACAATTCCATCCTAAGGAGATTGCCATTAGGATTGGAATTCAATGTAGTAATTTTCTGCTGCTGCCAACTATACCATTTTCCTCTTTGAGTAGAGCAGATAAACTTACTGCCTGTTTCTTGGAGCGAAACGTTCATGGATTGAGGGATTCCTCTGGCTTTGTGGAATATCATCAATTAGATTCCATCCTCAAGAAAAATTTACAGAATGTTGATATCATTTATGTACGAGGACTTCAAAAACGTGATTTTCTTACTGAGAAATTTCATAAATTGGACCTACCTACACGTGTTGTGAATTTGGAGGACTATGATAATACGTCATGGATGGTTCCAGCATTCGGAAACAACGATGGTATCTCACCTTATATGCATCACAATGATAATCAACCCCATTATAATTGCAGTCTCCGAAACGTAGATATTCTATACAAATGGCTTTGTGATATGTTACCAAAATAAAACTGTATAATAAATTTTTCTATTTAAATTGGTTTTTATACAATCTAACGTCACCTGATGATGAAAACGCAGCGTTTTGAAAAATCTTCACCTCATACCCTCAATGATGTGTTTTTACTTTAACCTCCATGTTTCTCCTGTTAAATGATATGTTGGTACACCTGGCATACTAAATTTGACAAGCAGTCGCCATGTTTTTGCTCTTAAATAATATATAAGACGTCCTATATACACACACACGCACGCACGCACGCACATATCTTTATATTTTCTATGATCTCGATGCAGGAAAAGGTTAGAGCTGACGGTTCTCTTCTACATGAGCCCAATCTTTGCGGTTTTCGTCCATGTTGTGATGTTTGTATTTCATCAGACTATGAAATTTGTAAGAAATGTGTCCTTCGTTTACAAATTCTCAAATGTAATGATCCAATTTCCCCATTTGTACATCATGTTTTGAATATACGTAAAAAGTTCAAAAAGGTCGTGGTTATCGCCCATAATGGCGGCGGCTTCGATCATCAGTGTGTTCTTAATTATATTTTAACAAAAGCTGATTTAAAACCTGAACTTATTATGAGAGGTACCAAACTGATTTATATGTCTGTTGGTAACGTTCAATTTCTGGATTCACTCAATTATTTTCCAATGGCTCTCTCTAGTCTTCCAAATTCTTTCGGATTTTTAGATATGAAAAAAGGTTACTTCCCTCATTTTTTCAATACGCACGAAATCCAAACGTATGCTGGACCAATTCCCCCAATTAATTTTTATTCTCCAGGTAATTTCAAAAGCAACAGAGATTCAGAAACATTCAATGAGTGGTATAATGGTAGACTTCAAGAAAACTATGTGTTCGATTTCCAGAAAGAAATAATTGCTTACTGTATTTCCGATTTTGATATTTTAACACAGGCCTGCCTCAGATTTCATCTTATGATGCTCGAATAAACAAATGTTTGTCCCTTCATGGAGGCAAGCACTATTGCATCTTCCTGCAATAAGGTCTTCAGGAGAAAATTCCTTACACCACAAACTATTGCCCAAAGGCAATAACCAGTCAAAGGTTGCCATTCAGTGGTTACTATCGGAAGAGAAGGCGAGAAATATTAATATTCAACATGCTGCCAAGGGGTCCGAGGCTTTAGTTTGTGGCGTTAAAGTTGATGGTTTCTGTCAAGAAACGAACCAGATATTTGAGTTTTAGGGATGTTATTTCCTTTGTTCTACCACCTCTGCCTACTCTTGTCTAGAAGATGTTCTGATACTTCCGGACTAATTCTCTCAATTTTAAAACAACAACAGTTACTGGCTTGGCTGACAATGCCGTGTACACTCCTAATCACAGAGGAAATTGACGAACAGTGCCCCAAAATTGTTCCTTTCTTCAAATTCAACGGGTAATAATTGGCATTTATTATTCTTACCGGCACAAATTTATCGACCCCAACAAAGACTTCCCTAGTGTGATTCCTCGTTCAATTTTCTAATCTTCGAACATCACCACGTTTCCGCTGCTCGCACCCCCATCCAGGCGAGCCTCCAGGTTTCAGCCCTCTCCGGTACGCTCACATCTTCAGCCAGCAGGACACGAAACATTTCATCACTTCTCCCGTGAAGCACCAACTCTTCTCCATTCACGCCTAGGATGCCATCTCTGAAATTCAACTCGAACTCTCTGGAGTTCATGATGTCCATCCCTATGATTGCAGTCAGTTCAACTGGTAGTTCACCATATACTCCCGTTCTCTCCGATTGTCCTAGTCGGATCTGCATCTAGCAGCATGGTGCAAGGCTCGTTCTTGATGAGACCGTCTACAAAGGCACTTTTGTTTTGTCATAGAAGGACTGTGACATACGTGTTCTTAACTGGCGCTTGTCGATTTTTTGAATGTTGAACATTTGCTGAGCACGTGCCCAAGTTTTCTGCACTTTTGGCGTCGTGTTAGTCTTTTCCCAGGCAACACTTCCTTTATCACTTTTCTTATGACAGCCTCGATATCAGTAGGCTCCTGTGGACCTTCCTCAATCATCTGGCCTTTACTTTGGCTTTTGCAGTATTGTTCCGCATCCTCGAATTCCAAAGCGCGTGTCAGTTCGTCTACGAGATATATTGGACGTGCTAAAATCAATGCTTGCCTGATTTCTTGGTCGCGAAGCCCTTCCAAGAATGCATGCACCGCTAATCGCTCTATTACGTTTTTCGGTGTGGCTGGGTATGCAAGGAGAACTAAGTATGCTTCGAATTCCTGTGAGGACTCTCTCTCTGGCTTCGGTATTTTAGTTGTAAATGGTATAATTAATTCAGGTGAATCTGACCATACTGTAATTCCAGATGCTTTACGAGCTGATCATACTTCTCTAGTTCTTGTGCTGTGAGGGTTTGTAGAATATTCGTTGCTTCGCTGCGTAATGCCACTATCAGTCTTACAGCTTTAACCCCTGCATTCTATCCATTTGCTTTGGCCGCAGCTTCAATCTGTCAGCGGTAATTTTCCCAAGGAGTTTCTCCGTCGAACTGGGGCGGCTTCACGTAAAACTTCCCTATTACAGAAACCAGGTCCCTCATTTCTTCCATTTTGTCCTTCAATATCTTCTTGACCATGATATCAGTTTGTTTCCAAAAAAGTTTTCGGTTTATTGTCCTGCAATGCGCAAAACTGTCCACTTCGCAAACACTTATTCATTCAACGGGTACTAGTCTATTTGGCGCGATAAAGGTCTATCAGTTTTTTTCAAGACGGCGAACAATTATTCATTTTAAACATCCGATTTCTGACACCAATGTAGTGAAAATACAATTTATTAATTTTGCTAATTTATTTAAAACTCTTCTAAACAATAACTTAATTTATTTAACACATTCATATAACAGTTTCTATCGCAACTCTGTCGATTTGTGAACTATCGAAGTATATATGCAACTCTGCGACTCTGCCTGCATTTCATGTTGAGCGTCTTATATACCGGCAAGTGGATTCCTGTTCCATTCTCGAACTATCGAGGGTATACGGTGATCCGATCAGATGACTCGTACATTCTCGAATGTGAATAGAAGCGACTATATTATCATTCTAACTAGTTCTCGTTCCTTCTTGGAATTGATGAGTCATGGCAAATAATAATAATAGCCGTTTATGAGGGAGTATTATTATTATTATTATTATTATGGGTAAACCGTTAGCGAGCAGAGATGAGATCATGCGTTGTTTACAAGCTGAGGTCAGGGCCGGCCTCAAACTCGTTACAATATGAAATAAAAACATTACAATAAAAATCTGAACAAAATGTACGTTTTATTTCACATTAACATTCATGTTATTTGTACAATTGATTCAGATTGACTAGATATACTTATTCACTTTGGTTTGAAATAAAAAATTCAAAAAACGACAGTTATCATAATGATATGAAAATTTATTGCAACTTAATTCAATATGGCGTTCTAGATATACATAACCATCTATTGTATGCGCAGTATTTGCTCGTGGACAGTCAAGGCTAACCAAATATTTTATGCACTGTTTGTGAAATTTGTTCGATTTCCAGCAATTCGGTGTTTTAAATTTTTTTGAAAACCATGCTAGGAGACAACCCTAAGATGGCAAATGCAATAAAAAAATTTAAAAATAAAATAAACCTCAAACAACGGAGTTATTCTATATTGAATTTCAAAATAGATTTTTGCCGCGTAAATGGCCAACGCCAAGATGGCGGCATGGTCTGGCGTCATTACTCATATAGAGGTTAGTTAAAGAGTATGTATTCCATTATAAATAGTGCATCTGCGAAGTACTGCGAAAGTGAATTGTCGATTTTTGTTACTGAATTGTAAGCGGTTCAACTGATTTTATCAATAAACACTTAAACACCCATTAAAATGCAGAAATCACAAAATAAATGGTGTTTTGTACCTTGTTGTACGAGTACGTCCCTAAGCACGCCAAATAAGATATTTCTCTGTGCGCCACAAGATGCACCTCGAAAAAGAAAATGGTTTAAAGCTGCTAGAAGAGATATGCCAAAATCGAAATCAATGTTTTTCTGCTGTGAAGATCATTTCATGGTAAGCCTAGATGCCTAGCACCTGTCATATCCCTCATTCTTATCAATAGAAATTAGAAATAGTTTTGTTGTCAGGAAGATATGGAGAACTATATGAGATACAAATTGATGGGAGGAAACAAACATTGTTTTGAATCCTGGGGTGGTGCCTCACATATTTGACTGTCAGTCTGATAGAAAAAAAGCCAGTACTGTCCCTGATAGATCCTTATTTGTGAAACGACAGAGAAGACAACTAGTCCTTGAAGCAGTTGCAGAAAGTGATAGAAAGCAGCACAATATGCCACTGATAAGTCCCATCGATGAACCATGTGCTAGTACCAGTGCTCAGCCACCAACTCCTATCAATGAACCATGTACCAGTACCAGTGCTCAGCTATCAGGAATAAGAGAAACTGATTGTTCTTATACAACAGATGATTTGTCCATGTCTGTCAATGTGGATTCATCAGAAGGGTCGCTGCAAACTAGAAATGTTGGAATACAAGCAAAACCACAGTTTCGTAGTAAACATATACTGTGTAATATAACACGTAGCATAAAAGATAGTGCTACTTCACCAGTGAGATATTTGTTACCTAAAGATGCCAGTACTTCTCCAATCAAGATGCCCACCAATGTTGGAAGGATGACATTGTCACATACAAATAGTAGTAGCAGCAGCGATGCTGAAGTAAAATCAAGTACCAGTTCATTTGTCCCAAGCTCTGATAGTGATTACGAAGGGGATTATTTTCCACAAGGCATAAAAGAAGAACAGTTACAAACATTGAATAGTACTCGGTTATTAGTAGAGAAGAAACCAAAAAAATATACAGGTATCCCTGATGATTGGTTTCCCCATGTGATAAATTTGCTCAGCACACACACCAAGATTTGTAGAGATAATTTGATTTTAACTCTGATGAATATCAAACTGAATCATCAATTTTTTATCCTAGGCGACATGTTTGGTATGTCTGTCTCCAATGCTTCCAAAATATTCAAAAGCTGTTTGTTGAAAATGGTGCCTCACATGAGGAGTTTTATATTTTGGCCATCTCAAGGAAAGATAAAGTATCATTTACCCATACCATTCAGAGCACGTTACAGTAATGTTCAGTCCATCATGGATTGCTTCGAAATTCAAATTCAAAAGCCAACAGACAGAAGCAAGCACTCACATGGTCAGAGTATAAAAAGTGCAATACTCTGAAGTATTTGATCTCATCTACACCTGATGGATTTATCAACTTCATATCAAAAGGATATGGCGGAAGAATAAGTGATTCTTTGTTAGTGGAAGACAGTGGTTTCTTAGATTTACTTCCTAATGGATGCAGTGTGATGGCTGACAGAGGCTTCAAGGAAATTGCTAAACAGATACATGATAGAAATTGTCAGTTAGTTAGGCCACCTAGTGTTTCAAGTTCAGTGAAACCCACAAAATCAGAAGTGCTCGAAAGTAAACGAATAGCCAGCTTATGTATTCATATAGAAAGAGTGATTCGTAGATTAAGAGAATTTGAGTATCTGAAACCGCATTCTGTGATAGATCACAATTTAATAGAACATATAGATCATATTATTGAAATTGCTTATGCATTGATAAATTTACAAGGTCCCATTATAAAGCAAACATAAATTTGTTAAATAAAAAACTTGAATAAGTAAGGAACTATCATGACTCCATTTTATAGCTCTCATATTTTTGAACTCCCAAGTCTCATAAAACATGTCTTTTATTGTAACCAAATATATTTTCAATAAAACCAAAATAGTTTTCATATTTTTTTATATTTTAAGAGAAACATAGGTATTGACGTTTCCTCATACAATGGTAAGAATTTTGAAATTATTTCCAAAGGCAAAGTTTAGACATTTTGGATAGGTATAATAATGAATATGACACTTATTAACTGGGTGAACTTTCAGTAATTTTTTTCTACAAGAGCTTAGTCAAAAACTTCATTGCCTCCCATGAAGCAGACCTGGAAGAAGCATGGAGAAAGAAAAGAGAGAAAGATGAGCGCAGAAAAATCAGGAAAATGCAGCAGAAAGAGCAGGAAGAGATTGAAGAAGGAAAACTTCAAAAAGAGACCTTAGAACATCAAATTATGAAAGAAAAGGAAGCTGCCGAGATAGCTGAGCGTGAGAGGCTCGACGTGGAACGACAACTCACTCTACAAGAAACACGTAAACAAGAAGAAATGAAAAACCAACTAGAGAAAACTCAATGCTCCATTCTTTACAATTGGATTGAGGCGAACAAACGGAACTATACCGACCCAGAGGGAATCTATTCTCCAATACATCCCCTGGATATAGATACACTAAAAACCAACGCTGAGCTCTGGCAAAAGTATCAGGATATCAAGGTTCGGATACAGTCAGACTTCGAGCGAAAAATGTCAGGAAAACAAGCCGAACGGAAGAGAATCCTTGAGCTTGAACTGAAAGCTAGGCAGGAAGAAGAACTACAGCAACGTGAAAGGGAAAAACAACAACAGCTTAAGAACATCGAAGAAAAACAAAAGCAAGCCCAAGCTCAGAAAGAAAATGAAGAGAGAAGTAAACGCAGAGAGGAACAAGAAAGAGCGCAACAAGTAGCCGAGCAGAAGAAAAATAATCAAGTGATGGCTGAGACACAAAACAGCACACTTGAAAAATGGGTAAGAGTAAATAAAACTAATATAGCGAACCCTGAGGAAAGCTACCAGCCAATGAGCGACTCAGATTTGAGAACTATAAGGCCAAACAGCAAACTCTGGCAAAGATACTTGAAAATTGCCGCGAGCATACAGATAGATTATCAAATCAGAGACGAGAAAAGGCGCCTACAAGAAGAGGCTGAAGAGAGGGAAAACCCCAACAACAACAATAATAATAACTCAGAAGATCGAACAGCCGATAAGACCATCATTGAAACACCTGAAGAAACCGAATCGCAAAACACTAACACAGAAGAGAAGACCCAAACTTCAATACAAACACGCCCGCAACAAAGTCAGAGGAAAATGAAAAAGGAAACCCCGCCCCCTATCACCATAGATGGCAAGGCGAGGGACTTCGAACAAATTCGCGAAATGTTGGAAGATGAAAGAGTGTACTATGAGCTCAAGTACACTCAATCACAGACACTGCTCCACACATTCGCCATAGAAGATTACGGAAAGGCGATAAACATATGTAAGGGAATGGGGGCTCAGTTCCATACATACACGCCGGAGAGTCGCAAAGAACACCTCTTCGTCATCAAGGGTCTCGATCACACCCCGGATGGCGCGGAAATTAAGAAAGCAATGAAAGAGGAACACAACATCGAAATAAATAAAGTATTCAGGATGTCAAAGACAATAAGGCCAATGTATATTGTCACGACATCGGCCAAATATA
Organism: Chrysolina americana; assembly: GCA_958502065.1. Lineage (NCBI taxonomy): Eukaryota > Metazoa > Arthropoda > Insecta > Coleoptera > Chrysomelidae > Chrysolina > Chrysolina americana. Next base: position 31,766,311 of record OY293419.1, on the reverse strand, counting down.
AACTAAGAGACCTCCAACGACAGGTCAAGACGCTCAACAGCACGAGGATCACTTGGGACTACAGGCAAAATGAAAATGCAGTCACGCAATGCCGAAACTGCCAACGCTGGGGACACGCAGCAGGAAACTGTTATAGGTCACCCAGATGCCTAAAATGTGGCCAAGGCCACCTGACAACAACATGCCTGAAAACTAGAGACTTGCCACCGAAATGTGCAAACTGCAGCCAGGAACACACGGCCAACTATAAGAAATGCCCTGCATACATTTTTAAAATCAAGGAAATAGAGACAAGAACATCAAATTTGAAACCAAATCCCCGAACTGGAGGACCGGGGAAAACTACCAAGGTACCACTGCCTCCAACCAACCTGAAAAGGTTTCCCCCCACGAGAGGCCAGGGGGAAACAGGTTACATCACAAAGCCTACACTTCATAACAGCCCTGGAAAAATGGAAGCTCCATTCAGCGAGGAACCAATTCACGAGCAGGGCCCCCAGTCACAACCGAGATGCCTCCACTGTGGTGGTGGGGCGTGGCAGGACAATCTCCTGCTGGCCATGGCATTGAATAACATCCAAAGCCAGATTACAGAACTCCGCACCCTCATTATGAGGATAGGAGCCTCGCCGAAGGTGGCCTCGCCGCTTGGGGCCTCGGGGGGGGTGGGGGGGCGCCTTGTGGGCCCCCCTCGTCGCCCCTCGGTGCCCTGTGCGGGGATGGCCGCCGGAGGGGAGGGTAATCTGGCAACTACACAACATCATCACACAGACACTTTACACTCAAAATAAAGCTCGGGTGAAATGTGAACCCCCGACCTAGGAAACTGGGCAGGGGGGGAGCAATACACCTGTGCGGGGAAGGTACCCCTCCCCCGCACAATATCATTTTCATAAAGCAGGTTTTTTCTCGCTTTTCCTGCTATACACCTCATAAACCTACACACACTCACGAAACCAGAACACTGCATTCTCATCACACACTTACTTCAAATGCCAACATAAGCTATGCAGGAGGTTGGCCTGATACGAATCACCACACAATGGACGGTGAAAAACTGAGCATGCCAGAACACCGGCTCGACTGGGAAGCCCTGCTCATGAATCTGAGAGAAGATCCCGGTTGAAATCGCAATATGTTTTGCATCAAAAATTGTAGATGTCAATTGAAAATTTAATTGAATAAAACCTTTTTAAGTTTTAAGTTTTAAGTTAAGTAATTTTTTTCAATCAAAAATAACATGAATAGCTTTTATAATTTTCAATGAACATAACACCTTCCAAAATCAATAAATAATCACCATCAGTTGATGTTAGTCACTTTCTTTTCAACAATAAAAATCTCATAACAACACAAACCAAAATTTCTAGATTTCTCATAGAGTAATTTTTTCTTGACTGTCTTGCATCAGAAAGTATCAACATTTTATTGCTGGATTTTCCATAACTATGATACTGAATAAGATTTTCATATCGTACAGTACAGCGGTACAGGTGTATAATTTTTTTTTCTGAAGTTTCAATTATTCACATAGTCAAAAAGTAAATAAGTACTACAATGAATCAAACAATATTTTATTCAATAAACAGATTTGTACAGTTTGGGAAATACAAATTTTTCCCAGTTCGTTAAAGCTTTTTCTGTCAGCATTTTTACGAATGCCTCATCAAAGTTCTCATAAAAAATTTGAACATTTTTAGTTTGTTCATACTCTGGACTAGCTACACAAAATATCCCACGTTTTTTTTGGGCACACAACATTTGCAATTGCATTTGTGCTTTAAATTTTCCAGTAATTTTGCCATTCTTCACATAGTTTGTTACTGATTTTTCACTGGCTGGACATTTCACTTCAACTATGAACTCTGAAGAAATAGCATCTGGTGAAGCAGCAAATAATGGGTAAGATGGAAGTATGAATAAGCCACAGTTTCTAAACTTTATATTCAGTTGCTTCTCCACAGTTTTTAGGACATCGTTTTCTAAAAGTCTTCCTCTCTTCATATACTTGGTGTCTTTTAATTTGTATGCTCCTATTATTGTTTCCACTAGTGTACCTTCAGCAACTGTACAGTGTGCAAATTTATAGAATTTTGAAGAAGTAACACGCCCAAAACTAAGTTCATGCCACAATGGTGAAACTGACTGTCCTTTTGTTACATTCTGCTTCTTTGCACAACTGTTCACTTATTTGCCCTACGCATATAAATGACAAAAAGTCGTCAAATTTCACTCCCCCTTGTGCTTGAAATTTAAATAATTGTTTGTACATGGACAACTTGTTGAACTTGTCTTGTTCTACATCAGATGCATACTTAAGAATCTGCCCTGGTACTTTCTCTCTCACTCCAATCGCTACAATTTGCTCCATAAATGGCAGACGTACTCGGAGGGCATACTCCACTTGTTTTACTAAAACTAGCAGCAGTTATGAATTTCATAGAATTGCCAACTGCAGATAATCGTGGCTTCATCCAATATGATGTTGTCAGTTGGTGAAGGTTCCTCACTTCTCCGATGCACCCACATAAGAAAGGCAAGTGCATGCTTGCATCCACCTATAAGAGAATAACTACTATAAAACACGCTTATGATTTTTGCATCTCACCTTACCTGATGAAGCTGCACAGTCTTTGCAGAATACGTTCAAGACTTTCTCTTCGGTTTCATCCACAGTTAGTTGGACGGAATAATTTTTAGCGCGGACTTTGTGCTCTGGACATATTTTGCACTGTAAAGTACACAAAGGGCCCTCTCTCTTCAGCTCTACATACCCAATGGCATTATCACCGTAAGCCTCACGAGTGGCCCTGTAAAAAATTAATTTATATTTCACTTGATTAGACATATCCTCAAAATAACGAAAGAGAACATTTGAACATTTGTTGATTGTAATTCATTCAAAGAATTTCTAATACATTTCTCGTGAGAATTTCACCAAGTAATCATTAGTTATTTCACTAATTTCTTTACTTACATTGTTGCTTTCACATTTCTAAATTCGGCTGCATTGAAACTATCATCTTTTTTAATGAACTCCATCACCTTTAAAAATGTCTATCGATGGTAAATTATTTGAAGATGCTTTCACAAACCCTTCTGATGACATTTTTCGTTGCTATTAAGTAAATCGAGCGAATGTTTCACAATTAAATCAAAAACAAATCAACTCTAATTACAATAACCACTTCAAATGTAAGCAAACGATATTGTTGAGTTTTGACGTCATGACACACCGGACCAATCAGATGGCGTTTCGATTATAGTTTGAATTTGTTCATTTTCACCAACTTTCAAACTCATTTCAATTTTTAGTAGGTACAAGTTTTGATGTGAAACTCCTACTTAACATAGATACATAAGTTACATTGATATACCGGGTGGCTACGGAAGTATTGCCTACAGAATATCTCAGTTATTGTATGAAGTAGGTTTGTGAAATTTGGAGCGTCGATATAATGACATAAGAGCTAGAATTTGAGCATATTGACATGTCGAAGTTAACTTCCGGTCTGACCGGAAGTAACATCAACTTTCTTATTTTAAATGGAAACCCAATTTTTTTTTCTTTTCGCTTTATTCAGCATTCAATTCCCTTTCTAATGACATATCACAAGTTGGTATCTAACCAGAAACTAGATCAGAAAAAAATTATTATTGAAATTCACCGAGTAGGCCGTGGAAGCAAAATGAAGTCATTATATCGACGCTTCAAATTTCACAAACCTACTTCATACAATAACTGAGATATTCCGTAGGCAATACTTCCGTAGCCACCCGGTATGTTTAATGAAAACACCGAATTGACTTCATTTCATATTAAAATTGCTGCTTTTGTCTACCAACTCATGAAGTTGAAGTTTTCGTATTTCGACTATCATGAAAAGAAAATACAGGTAAAAAAAAATAGGATGCACAGAAGCTCACGAAAGATTCACCATTCTCCTATGAAAGTAGTCGACAATGTTTTTGATGTTGAGCAATGCTCCACCAGCCATAAAATTGAAATTGTACTTCTAATACAATCACTCACAAGTCGACTGTACTAGTTTAGGTATTTTAACTATTATTTCATCTAGGAGGAGGTGTACGCAAATTGTTTTACATTGTGTCCGTCGTTTTTGGGCTGATTAAAATTATATCTTATACCTATTGGAGACTAAAAATCTTTTGAGAAAAGAAAAGGTCGATAAGTTGTTGAAATTCGGGGAATGCAGGAGAAACTGTAATTGATTTTATTCTCGAATTGAAAGATCATGTAGGTGAAAGCTTGTTAGGTTTTAAAAGAGAAATATCATTTACGTAACTCCTGTAAATAAATTTACAATTGTTTGTCTAAAGATAAAAAAACTACCGTGTCACCCGGTTGCATATGTAGGGAGCTGTTGTCTTAGATTCTTCATAGATATGATTTCAATTTATCTAATGATCTCATTCTGTCTTCATAGTTTCCTTGACTCAACAGTATTTTGCAAAATATGCATTTTAGAATGCGAAATCGTTTATTGTGGTTGCATTTTTGCGTGTTTATGCGTTTCAAATTTTAGTTGTTTTTTGGAACGCGAAAAACGTTTATTTTGATCACATTTTTGCAGTTTGACTCTGTTTCTTTTTTGGTATTCATTATAAGGTGGGTGGGGGGAGGGTTAGGCAACTTTATTTTTTCTCGACATAAGACTTGTTTAATTGAAACCAATCTGATTAATTCCCACCTATTGAAAGTATGCGGCCAGTTATTTCTCCAATACTGCCTGAATCCACATTCTCCAGACAATAGCAAAAACTATTGTATTTCAATAGGTAGGTGCGCCTGCATTTGAAAATGAGGAAGAAAAAGTTTTACCTAACGTAGATTTTCAAACCAATAGGAAAATATTAAGTAATTTTTCCAAAACACTTATATAAATATTATATATAAAAAACTCACCTGTTGGTGTCCTCCTATTACAGGCACCAAATTTTTCATAGTGACTACTGTAAAGTAAGCTAAATTTGATTTCAGTTCTGGCAATTGATTCAGCATATTGGTGAACAAAATTGCAAATGATTCGGCATGGACTATATAGGAACTCTGAGCTACTTCCGTCATGATCGATAAGGTATACATTCCTAGCTGAAAATAATCAATATTAACTTGTTTTGAGATATACGATGAATGAATATTTGATCGAAATTTTTTAAAAATTAATTTACATAACTTTTTCTTGGGTTAAAAAACTGTTTAAAGTAAATGTTATGATGAAATAATTATTTCATAAAATGGGAAATTGATTTAACAACATTTTTGAAGATAAATTAAACTGTTCTTGCCAGCTTCCGGAAATAATTCTTTTTTATAATTACCACACAATTATTTCAATACTGGAAGAAGCAGTGGCATCAGCTTTGCCGTTTAATTTTGTAAAAAAAATAATAATTTCTTTGACTCAACGATGCAAGTGCAATCCACAACACAATGGGTATCCAAAAAAATTTAGTTATTTTTAATTTAATAGTGAAGATATTGACAACAAATAAAAAGAAGAAGTAAACAATCAAGAAAACATCAACTAATATTCATTTAGTAAGAGGTTGAAAGTGACCCCCGGCATCATCCATACAAAAGTATAGTCTATAATCAAACTAATGTCGCAATTTCACTTCTCAATCCCTCAAAAGTTTCTGGTTTAGTTTTTGGTAAAATACTCAGTATATGTGCTGCACTGATTCAAGAATCAATTTGATAATTTTTACATGTTAATCTGCATAAAGATTTTTAAGATCCATTCTGGCAATTTTGGTTCCTTTCAAGGTCACGCGTCACTGCTTCGCGTTCACCGTGTGACGTCGTCGAGAGAGATCCCTTAGATTGATAACATTTGGACACCCTAATAAAAAGAGACGAAAGTTCTTGATTTTTCCGTCCTTGTTGCCAGGGAATGTACTCTGTGATTGGTTACTATAAGGCCAGGGAGTATAAATGTCATTTTCAACTGTAGCTGTCATGTCATTCAAACTCCCCGCCATTATGGTAACCAATCACAGAGCGCGCCCCTGGCAACAAGGATGGAAAAATTAAGAACTTTCGTTTCTTTTTATTTGGGTGTCCAAAGCCATTAGAGATCTCTATAGAGCGCGCACACTTCATATATTTTGAATTAATTGAATTGAATTTATAAAGAAAAAAGATTTCAGCAGTAGAGGTTTGAACCATCGTCCTTTTGCTTGATAGCGAGCGACGCTAGCCTTGCCTCCACGGCCACTTCGTACAAGTTGATGTATAAATGTGGGGGTATATATTTCTCCAGCTACCAGAGCACGCTGTATGAATATTAAAAAAAAATAATGATTGTGAGTCTGATAATAATAATGATGTTTGGAATAAATGTGAAAAATTGCGAGGTAACGAGGGTGTAACGTTTGAAGGTGTGATTCCAATGAGGAAAGTATACAAGGTGTTTCAAAATGTATAATTTAAGAGAAAAAAAACATGGCGGTTGCTCGTTAGATTTAGTATACCAGGTGTCTCAAAACATGCCATTTAAGAGAAAAAAACATGGTGGGTGCTTGTCTTATTTAGTATACAGGGTGTCTCACGTATCATTTAAGAGAGAAAAACATGGCGGCTGCTCGTTTGATTTAGTATACCAGCTGTACCAACATATTATTTAAGAGGAGAATCATGGTGGGTGCTTGTCTTACTTAGTATACAGGGTGTCTCAAAACGTATCATTCAAGAGAAAAAAAATGGCGGCTGCTCGTTAGATTTCGAATACCGGGTGTACCTACCAACATATTATTTAAGAGAAAATAACATGGAGTTTGCTTGTCGAATTTAGTATACCACGTGTATCAATATATCATTTATCAATATGGTCTCATTTAGCATACGTCTCACGAATCATTTGAGAGAAAAAAAAAACATTGCTGCTTGGGGCAGAGAAAAAGGTATCATTGGGGACATGGGGATTTAAAATACGAATCATCAAAAAATAAGTACTTCCGGTTTGAAAAAATTGAGGTAGAAGAAAAGTAATAGTGAATTCGGATTGTCCACATCGAGGAGAGTTCAAATATGCAATAAAATGGCCACTTCCGGTTTTCAATTCCGGTTGTCTGATTTCGATGATTTTGGCATCAATGGGTTTGTTTCGATGTCAAGAAACATATTTGAGCATTTTCAAATGCCGAAAGGGCATAGGAGGCTAACTTCGTTATTAGCGAAGGTACAACGACGTGCGGGTACTCCAACAAGACAATTTTCATTGGATATTGAGGAAATAATGTAATTTTGTCAGTAGAAGCAGATATAACGTTTTAAGGGATGATTATTCCCGATAACTTGCGTTTTACATACATTTCCAGTTTTTGTGTAGATGTTTCAACCGTTTTGCGTACGTTTCAAGCGTGCAACCGTTTTCGTATAACCGTTTTTATGCAACCGTTTCCGTGCAACCGTTTTCGTGTAACCGTTTTAGTATGCAACTGTTTTCGTGTATCCGTTTTCGTGCAACCGTTTTTGTTTACGCTTAGCGCAGTATGTTAGGTATGGTGCGGTATGCTACGGTTACGCTTTGCGCAGTATGGTTAGGTATGGTTCAGTTACGGTGCCACTTCTACGAAATTTATCGTTTTTCATTTTTAAAGAAGAAACGTAGCATTCGGGATATGAGGGATATAAGCTCTATCGATTGCAACTTTAAAATTTCAGTTCCGTTCGATGGTTTACCCGAAGATTGAACGTTCAAATTTTGACATCGGAAGAAAATTCAGAAAACCCTGTTGGCATTTTCCGATCCTTCTCAAAAACTATAGGCTATTGTAGGACATATTGAAGTATATCATCAAAAAAATATGAAGAGAAGAAATCAACCACTGATGGAGTCCTTCATTTTTAACGTGCGATACCCAGTATGTGCCAGTATGATTCTGTTTATTTTTCGGTGATAGGAGATAGACAGACAGATTGACAGATAGGTAGAGTGACAGATAGTCAGTTTGATCGAAGCAGAACGAACTACTAAACTAACCTTATAAAACGTCTATATTAGTCACATTGTTGCATGTTTTAGCGTTTCAAATTTTAGCTGATATTTCGAACGAGAAAATCGGTTATTGTGGTGGCATTTTTGCATGTTTATGCGTTTCAAATTTTAGTTGTTTTTTGGAACGCGAAAAACGTTTATTTTGATCACATTTTTGCAGTTTGACTCTGTTTCTTTTTTGGTATTCATTATCAGGTGGGTGGGGGGAGGGTAAGGCAACTTTATTTTTTCTCGACATAAGACTTGTTTAATTGAAACCAATCTGATTAATTCCCGCCTATTGAAAGTATGCGGCCAGTTATTTCTCCAAGACTGCCTGAATCCATATTCTCCAGACAAAAGCATTATATTTTGACAGCTCAATCATTGTTCTTAGTCTTTCCGTTAAAAAAGTTATAGTCTAAATACTGTAGGTCATTTATTGGCCAAGTAGTCCAGATAATTTTAGATGCAAAGTATTATATGAGACCCAGAGGCACAACTGATGTAGTTGAATTCCTTATCGCATCAAAATCTTGAGGAGTTTTAGATTTGAGTGCGATAAGGAAAATTTTGATACTTTCGTAAACAATTTTTTTTTTTTGGGAATGTTGAATAGATGTTTTTTATTCAACCAAAATGCATTTTCTTCATCAATAAAGCTGTAAAGGTGTGTTTTACAAGGAAATCATCACGGATGTCTATATTGGGGAGTTCAAAAAGAGTCATTCATATAATGATAATAATAATAATAATACTCCCTCATGAACACTCGTTGAGTGTACCCAAAGGCATAGCCTGTGCCGGTAGAGGACGGATATTATTATTATTTGCCGTGGCGCTCCGGGGCAATTTACTGATGTTTCAGGTGATGTATTCACTTTTCAACTGTAGAAAAACCCGGAAAACCTACAGCACCACCTCGGGTGGTCGGTGTGCACTCCAAGCTAGCACTAGACGAGATTGGCATCTGGACAACTCACAATACACTTGCTTTTCAACAAGGCATGCGGCCGCCTATCGAATCCGATATAAAGTAGTTGAGAAAAATTCTCGTACCTACATCGGATTCGAACCGACTATCGCTATGCTGAAGTTTCGAACGGCCTGTGCATTAGACCGCTGATCCACCGACCACCTTGATATCAAAAGTATATTATAGGAAAGAAACAGCATGAAATTTTAGGCAGATACTACTTGACATAAATAAATGAAAACTTTTGTAAAAATACAGACGCATAGTATAGAGTAATATCCCGGTTGATGAAATTAAAAATGTTATACTCTTGATTGCAATAATAACTAATTTATATGGTTGACTGCACGAATAGAAAGCCCTTCAACATGAAGCTTGAGTCGAAAAAATATTTAAATACTCCTAGAATGATTTCCTTTTAGGCAATATAATGGAAAAAACAATGATGCCCTTGCAACACATAACATGAAGTGTCAGCTCCATATTAGCCTGCGAATATTGATGAAATATGGTTTGAATAAAAATTATAAAAATTGACTTTTTGGTTCATTTTTCACGGCGATAAATAGCAGAAATATACCTCGCTATCAGTTATCAAAAACCGCGGAGACCTGAAGTTCTATCATTATGTTGGAATTATCAAAACCACAGAGTAACATTGCATACATCAGAATTGTTGTTTATTTGAGAAGATTGTAAAACGTTCTTTTCTCATCACCGCAGTCGTTATGAAAACACGGTATTAGACCGGTGAGCTTCATTTGGTCAACGCCTGAAAAACAGTTACTTCATTTTTGTGTGTTTTCACCAATCTTCTGAAAACTAGGTAAGTTTCATTTTATATTATTAGAAGTGCTTGAGTGAATTAATTTGGTTTATTTAGAGACAATTTAGGGCACATTGGCGATTAGAGTGTAAATACAACATTCGAACGTTTTTGTTTAACACCAACAATTTCTGTCTGCAGGTCAGAGGGTCACACAAGAGTCATTGCTGGTGAAGCACGTGGGTTACACCCCCTTGGAGTGCGCCGAAGCGCTCCTTGGACATTGGGTGTGCCCCACGCACCACAGCCAGGCCACTGCGAGGATTGCATACCCTAAGGGAACCGGGTGATGCTGAGGCCCTAGCGGACGAGCTAGGGGTGGTGGAAGGCTCTCGGAGGGAGTTTGGAACATTCGTGTTCCTATATCTCTCCAGGGGCGGGTTCAACGTACCGACTACCCATGTACTACGTTCAACGGACAGCCGCCTCGAGAAGCAAATAGAGCTATACAGGCAGATCTCACGAACGGTGTCGGTAGGGACACGGAGGCCGCCACCCGAAATCCCTGGGTGACGACGTATTTGCCCTCCAGACCATATGGAGCAGAGCGGTGCAAGGTTGAGGATGGTTTCGGAGAAATCCGAAACTTTTCTAAAGCCGACCACACACATCGTTTAACGAGACAATACACCAAGATGGTTGAAACAGTCGGGCGGAAGACTGAACGGTTCAAATCCCAATCCCAATTGGGATAACACTCAATTCACTCAAAAAGTATGCCAACGTGCCATCAGCATTTTGAAGTTATTAGTCTCGTTAGTGATGCCTTTCTCACGAACTTGCTCACTTTTCTCTACGTAAGACTTGTTTAATTGAAACCTGAATTTGCCAGAGTAATGGCTGTCTGTGAGTGCTTTTTCAAGTTCTTCATAGGTGGCGCAGCGAGCGATTTACTATTGGTCGCTACTTCATCTGTGAGGAATTGTTAGTTAAATCATGGATTACGATCACAGTCATTTGTGTACAACAAACCAATGATGAGGTTGGTCATAATCGTACTGGCTGCTTTCTTACCATTACTAGCAGCAAATTCAACTTTTCTACAACACTATTTGGAAACATATGGGTATATCGACAATAGTTCGCTTACAGATTTTTCAATAGCTGTTAGTAATTTCCAAGAACGTTATAATTAACCTGTAAATGGAACTTTGAATAATGAAACAATGGAGCTTATTACGAGACCCAGATGTCAACATGGCGAAACCGAGTATACAGTTTCAACAAAATGGAATAAAACCCATCTGCGGTTGTACCTATCTCGCTATCCACTCAACAAAAATTATAATGAATACCTTGCAGTATTAAAAAAAGCTTTTGAAATGTGACAGAATGCATCCATTTTAACATTTGAGATGGTAACGAAACCTAATTCAGATATCACGATGATATTCCTTAAAAGTTATCATCAATATCGAAGGAATTGTATGGGTAATTCATATTGTCCTTCGACTTTTGATGGTCCTGGCAAAGTCTTAGGTCATACTTTCTTTCCAGAAGCACGTAACAACTCTTGTATAGAAATTCATTTTGACGATGAAGAAAAATGGTATACAGGATATAATGAAACGCCTTATGGATATTCGAATTTATTGATGACAGCCGTTCATGAAATTGGACATTCTTTAGGTTTAGGTCATTGCGATACGAAGGACGCAATCATGTATCCATGGTATCAACAAAAAATGCGCCCCATCCATCAAGATGACATTAATGGACTTGAGGTACTATATGGTCGAAAGTACCGATTTGTTGCTGTACCTAAGTATATACCGCCAGATACAACTACTACTCAAATTCTTACCTCTTCCCTCAAAACTACGCTCCCAATTCATACTACAAGCAAACAACACCTTCATCATTCACCTAAATTCATTAAAAATTTATGTGAAGTTAAAGCTCCACCAGATATAATGTTTTTGGCGTACGCTCCAGGCTTTCCAAGCTATCGATTGTATGTTATTGTGAAGGATATGATATGGAAGTTTGATATTAGCGATTAAAAGAAGAAAATTACTGAACCTGAAAAACTAAAGAATTATCTACCGAAGGAATTAAGACCCTATGGTGTAGATTACGTTTTCCAAACTGCTAATGGTAATTTATTGGTTGTCAGCAAAAATAAAGTATATTCAAGTTTATTTCCGACCTTACAAATCGATAAAGATGTAAAAATCCCCCTTCTACCTCCAAACGCTAAAATAAATGCACTTTTTCAAACACATGCAGGAAAATATTTTATCTTTTATGATAATACTTCCTTCATTGAATTTGATGGAGTGAATATTAATGCAGTGGGAATTATCACTAGTGGTCGTATTGAAGATGCTTTCCCAGACATCCCCAATGACATCACTTCAGCGTTTCGCTATATAGATGGCCATATGTATATTTTCAAGGGAAATACATATTTCAAGTACAATGAGTTCCAAAGAAGACTTATTGAAGTTGGAGACTTCAATTGGAACATGTTTGATATTGCATGCCCCAACAATAAGCTTTTGGATGATCTTAGAAATTTATTGATGAAACTGACATCTTTTTATGAATAATTTGATAAAATATGCCGACGCTGTAACACCCTTACTTTAGAATATCACAAAATATGCCGAATAAATAATGAAAATATGTCTCACTTTTATTATAACCTACCTGAATTTAATTTCCAATGTTATAATTTACTATTAAAGAACGTGAGTAGGGAGTCTGCACATTATGTTGTAGTTGTTAATTAATGTATATGCATACATGACATCGGGATTTGCAAGCAAGACTACACACTCTCAAAAGCACACCCAACGGTCAGCTAAGTGAAATTATTTCCCAAAATTTACATACTGTTTCGCATCCATAACCCATGAATTTTTTGCAATGCTTTCTCATATACTATAACATTTTTGAAACATATTTCGTATGTTAACTTGACACCTAAAATTCGGATTTTTTTCTTGAAATTTTTTGCATACCTAACACATATTTGTTATAATGTTTCCTCATAGACTGTACCATTCAAATATTTCCCATTTATGGACTTAACACTATTGTACGTTGAAACGCTAACGCCCTGTTACTCTCCAATTACTATGTTTTTCATTTGCAGTATTTACTCATCGCACGTTAAAATGAGAGGGCTACGTCTTTTTCGACTGTTGATGGAATAAATGGAATCGTATGTTGAAACGTCAGACCTCCGTTAAACTGACATGTTTTTTCTCAAATGATGTATTTTGAGACACCCTTTATACGTTTCTCATTGGGGTCGCACGTTGAAGTGCTAGACTCCCGTCAAACCGGCATGTTTTTTTTCTTAAACGCTGAATTTTGGAACACCTCGTAGCCCATTCAGATAACACGTTAAAATGCTATGACCCCGATGAACCGCCACGTTTTTTCTTTAACGACGTATTTAGAAACACTCTATAGATATGTTATATGAAAAAATACAATGGACCTTTATTCCAAATTGCGCAGTTATCTACGCAGTTAATCCCAATGGTGCCAGGATGTCGCCGACTATCAAGGTTATCCTGTAACGGAACTCCAGTTATTTATTGAAGACGTAGAAGCCAGAAGACGCCCAGTCAGCATCTCCAAGCTTATAAATGAAACCTCCAAGATCGACGTATTACTATTACTGCTGCAAGCTTTAGTCCGTGCAAGTTCACGTTAAATTATTGTATTCAAATATTTTATTGATTGTAAAATAAATTAAAGTTTTTAAAAACGGATTTGAGTGGAATCCAATCTAACAGATATATATATATATATATATTTTTTGTTTACCAACATGACTTTTTTTCTGGAGGATGCCATAATTTTTTTCTCTAAACTGACAACTGTTGTTTTTGTCTATACATATTTTTTCAATCATCATTATTATTATCTCATTTTCATGCTCCGAATATTTTATCTATTTATTGATATTTTCAAGAAAATATTCCTGTTTTTTTTTTGCATGCATAACATCAAGTTTTCATAATTTTTCCTCATAGACTGCATCATTTAAAACATTTTTCGTTAAAAACTTGCCACCACCAACTTTCAATACTAACGAAAATATAATTTTTTCATTCGAACCTTGAATTTTTCATGGAAATTTTTCGCATCCATAACTCATGATTTTTCACAACACTTTCTCATATTCCGTAACATTTCAAACATATTTCATATATTTACTTGACGCCTATTTATAATACTCACGATTTCTTATTTCGATTTTGAAATTTTTCCTGCATTTTTGATTTGCATTCATAACACATGATTTTCGTACTGCTTTCTCATACACTTCATAATTTGAAACATATTTCATATAATAACTTGACACCCCTTTTGAATACTAAAGAAAATATGAATTTTTACTTACCCTTTGAAATCCATCCCGAGTGTTGGCATGAGAAGTATTATTTAACAAATTATCACCATTTTCGTCATGACTTGCAATGATTAAATAAAACTCACTTATGTCTGGTTTTGTGTGGGAAAAGTCTGCTATTGTTCGTCAATAGCTGAAGTAATTTTGAAAACTACACACCCGATCTGAATCCTATACAAAAACGTATTCCCGACCTCAACGAACAAAATGTATTACTCCTACAGCTCAATTGTATATATAAAACACCCCGTAATTTATGTAATGAATAAGAAATTCCATAATTTCTTATTCATTACATAAATTACGGGGTGTTTTATATATACAATTGAGCTGTAGGAGTAATACATTTTGTTCGTTGAGGTCGGGAATACGTTTTTGTATAGGATTCAGATCGGGTGTGTAGTTTTCAAAATTACTTCAGCTATTGACGAACAATAGCAGACTTTTCCCACACAAAACCAGACATAAGTGAGTTTTATTTAATCATTGCAAGTCATGACGAAAATGGTGATAATTTGTTAAATAATACTTCTCATGCCAACACTCGGGATGGATTTCAAAGGGTAAGTAAAAATTCATATTTTCTTTAGTATTCAAAAGGGGTGTCAAGTTATTATATGAAATATGTTTCAAATTATGAAGTGTATGAGAAAGCAGTACGAAAATCATGTGTTATGAATGCAAATCAAAAATGCAGGAAAAATTTCAAAATCGAAATAAGAAATCGTGAGTATTATAAATAGGCGTCAAGTAAATATATGAAATATGTTTGAAATGTTACGGAATATGAGAAAGTGTTGTGAAAAATCATGAGTTATGGATGCGAAAAATTTCCATGAAAAATTCAAGGTTCGAATGAAAAAATTATATTTTCGTTAGTATTGAAAGTTGGTGGTGGCAAGTTTTTAACGAAAAATGTTTTAAATGATGCAGTCTATGAGGAAAAATTATGAAAACTTGATGTTATGCATGCAAAAAAAAAACAGGAATATTTTCTTGAAAATATCAATAAATAGATAAAATATTCGGAGCATGAAAATGAGATAATAATAATGATGATTGAAAAAATATGTATAGACAAAAACAACAGTTGTCAGTTTAGAGAAAAAAATTATGGCATCCTCCAGAAAAAAAGTCATGTTGGTAAACAAAAAATATATATATATATATATATCTGTTAGATTGGATTCCACTCAAATCCGTTTTTAAAAACTTTAATTTATTTTACAATCAATAAAATATTTGAATACAATAATTTAACGTGAACTTGCACGGACTAAAGCTTGCAGCAGTAATAGTAATACGTCGATCTTGGAGGTTTCATTTATAAGCTTGGAGATGCTGACTGGGCGTCTTCTGGCTTCTACGTCTTCAATAAATAACTGGAGTTCCGTTACAGGATAACCTTGATAGTCGGCGACATCCTGGCACCATTGGGATTAACTGCGTAGATAACTGCGCAATTTGGAATAAAGGTCCATTGTATTTTTTCATATAACATATCTATAGAGTGTTTCTAAATACGTCGTTAAAGAAAAAACGTGGCGGTTCATCGGGGTCATAGCATTTTAACGTGTTATCTGAATGGGCTACGAGGTGTTCCAAAATTCAGCGTTTAAGAAAAAAAACATGCCGGTTTGACGGGAGTCTAGCACTTCAACGTGCGACCCCAATGAGAAACGTATAAAGGGTGTCTCAAAATACATCATTTGAGAAAAAACATGTCAGTTTAACGGAGGTCTGACGTTTCAACATACGATTCCATTTATTCCATCAACAGTCGAAAAAGACGTAGCCCTCTCATTTTAACGTGCGATGAGTAAATACTGCAAATGAAAAACATAGTAATTGGAGAGTAACAGGGCGTTAGCGTTTCAACGTACAATAGTGTTAAGTCCATAAATGGGAAATATTTGAATGGTACAGTCTATGAGGAAACATTATAACAAATATGTGTTAGGTATGCAAAAAATTTCAAGAAAAAAATCCGAATTTTAGGTGTCAAGTTAACATACGAAATATGTTTCAAAAATGTTATAGTATATGAGAAAGCATTGCAAAAAATTCATGGGTTATGGATGCGAAACAGTATGTAAATTTTGGGAAATAATTTCACTTAGCTGACCGTTGGGTGTGCTTTTGAGAGTGTGTAGTCTTGCTTGCAAATCCCGATGTCATGTATGCATACACATTAATTAACAACTACAACATAATGTGCAGACTCCCTACTCACGTTCTTTAATAGTAAATTATAACATTGGAAATTAAATTCAGGTAGGTTATAATAAAAGTGAGACATATTTTCATTATTTATTCGGCATATTTTGTGATATTCTAAAGTAAGGGTGTTACAGCGTCGGCATATTTTATCAAATTATTCATAAAAAGATGTCAGTTTCATCAATAAATTTCTAAGATCATCCAAAAGCTTATTGTTGGGGCATGCAATATCAAACATGTTCCAATTGAAGTCTCCAACTTCAATAAGTCTTCTTTGGAACTCATTGTACTTGAAATATGTATTTCCCTTGAAAATATACATATGGCCATCTATATAGCGAAACGCTGAAGTGATGTCATTGGGGATGTCTGGGAAAGCATCTTCAATACGACCACTAGTGATAATTCCCACTGCATTAATATTCACTCCATCAAATTCAATGAAGGAAGTATTATCATAAAAGATAAAATATTTTCCTGCATGTGTTTGAAAAAGTGCATTTATTTTAGCGTTTGGAGGTAGAAGGGGGATTTTTACATCTTTATCGATTTGTAAGGTCGGAAATAAACTTGAATATACTTTATTTTTGCTGACAACCAATAAATTACCATTAGCAGTTTGGAAAACGTAATCTACACCATAGGGTCTTAATTCCTTCGGTAGATAATTCTTTAGTTTTTCAGGTTCAGTAATTTTCTTCTTTTAATCGCTAATATCAAACTTCCATATCATATCCTTCACAATAACATACAATCGATAGCTTGGAAAGCCTGGAGCGTACGCCAAAAACATTATATCTGGTGGAGCTTTAACTTCACATAAATTTTTAATGAATTTAGGTGAATGATGAAGGTGTTGTTTGCTTGTAGTATGAATTGGGAGCGTAGTTTTGAGGGAAGAGGTAAGAATTTGAGTAGTAGTTGTATCTGGCGGTATATACTTAGGTACAGCAACAAATCGGTACTTTCGACCATATAGTACCTCAAGTCCATTAATGTCATCTTGATGGATGGGGCGCATTTTTTGTTGATACCATGGATACATGATTGCGTCCTTCGTATCGCAATGACCTAAACCTAAAGAATGTCCAATTTCATGAACGGCTGTCATCAATAAATTCGAATATCCATAAGGCGTTTCATTATATCCTGTATACCATTTTTCTTCATCGTCAAAATGAATTTCTATACAAGAGTTGTTACGTGCTTCTGGAAAGAAAGTATGACCTAAGACTTTGCCAGGACCATCAAAAGTCGAAGGACAATATGAATTACCCATACAATTCCTTCGATATTGATGATAACTTTTAAGGAATATCATCGTGATATCTGAATTAGGTTTCGTTACCATCTCAAATGTTAAAATGGATGCATTCTGTCACATTTCAAAAGCTTTTTTTAATACTGCAAGGTATTCATTATAATTTTTGTTGAGTGGATAGCGAGATAGGTACAACCGCAGATGGGTTTTATTCCATTTTGTTGAAACTGTATACTCGGTTTCGCCATGTTGACATCTGGGTCTCGTAATAAGCTCCATTGTTTCATTATTCAAAGTTCCATTTACAGGTTAATTATAACGTTCTTGGAAATTACTAACAGCTATTGAAAAATCTGTAAGCGAACTATTGTCGATATACCCATATGTTTCCAAATAGTGTTGTAGAAAAGTTGAATTTGCTGCTAGTAATGGTAAGAAAGCAGCCAGTACGATTATGACCAACCTCATCATTGGTTTGTTGTACACAAATGACTGTGATCGTAATCCATGATTTAACTAACAATTCCTCACAGATGAAGTAGCGACCAATAGTAAATCGCTCGCTGCGCCACCTATGAAGAACTTGAAAAAGCACTCACAGACAGCCATTACTCTGGCAAATTCAGGTTTCAATTAAACAAGTCTTACGTAGAGAAAAGTGAGCAAGTTCGTGAGAAAGGCATCACTAACGAGACTAATAACTTCAAAATGCTGATGGCACGTTGGCATACTTTTTGAGTGAATTGAGTGTTATCCCAATTGGGATTGGGATTTGAACCGTTCAGTCTTCCGCCCGACTGTTTCAACCATCTTGGTGTATTGTCTCGTTAAACGATGTGTGTGGTCGGCTTTAGAAAAGTTTCGGATTTCTCCGAAACCATCCTCAACCTTGCACCGCTCTGCTCCATATGGTCTGGAGGGCAAATACGTCGTCACCCAGGGATTTCGGGTGGCGGCCTCCGTGTCCCTACCGACACCGTTCGTGAGATCTGCCTGTATAGCTCTATTTGCTTCTCGAGGCGGCTGTCCGTTGAACGTAGTACATGGGTAGTCGGTACGTTGAACCCGCCCCTGGAGAGATATAGGAACACGAATGTTCCAAACTCCCTCCGAGAGCCTTCCACCACCCCTAGCTCGTCCGCTAGGGCCTCAGCATCACCCGGTTCCCTTAGGGTATGCAATCCTCGCAGTGGCCTGGCTGTGGTGCGTGGGGCACACCCAATGTCCAAGGAGCGCTTCGGCGCACTCCAAGGGGGTGTAACCCACGTGCTTCACCAGCAATGACTCTTGTGTGACCCTCTGACCTGCAGACAGAAATTGTTGGTGTTAAACAAAAACGTTCGAATGTTGCATCCAGAGGTGGAGTTGTGATAACTCCCGCGGAATCGACAACTAATCCTATCTGAGCACTAGGAGAAAGCTGCCTTCGTCCGTAGTACTCTACAGTACCTTGGTCAAGCACACTTCTCGGGGACAAGGTAGTTGAACATGTCAACTCACGATTTTCCAAAGTACCCTGTACCTGGAAGACGTTCCCGTCGAGACGTCGTAACGGGACGGCAAGACGACCCCTGGCGTCGAATTCGGCCATCGTCGGAAGTGTTCGTGAAAGCCCATAGCCGGAAAACGCGGCTTGAGAATTCTCCTCCGGGAGCATATGGGACCGAAGTCTCATATTCGTTAAGCTCTAAGGACAATTATTCACTGCTGCAAATAATGTCGGGCTACTTGCGTGTGCAAGTGTGTGGTAAAGGAGAAGTGCACTAAAATCGACCTCGCATCGACCCAACACAAGTGTGACGATTAGAAGGGTCACCCTATAGCTAACTAACCTAACACCTAACAAGACCTCGCCGGAAAATGGACGAGGGTGGAAGGATTCACGGTTTAGAAAAACTATCTAAATAAAATTTCCTAACTTCAAAAGTGTGTGAAGCACCAAAAAGGAAAATTTGAAAACTTGAAAATTTTCACTTTAAAAACAACAAATGATCGTGACAAAAACCAAGGCAGAGATTTGAGTAAAAGGATCACGGAGCCTAACCAGACTGTCTCAGGTGGAAAAGCCGAGAACAGCTGCAGGAAATAGGTATGGGAAGGACGCGAAACCTATAGGTACCACAGGAAATGTGGCTCGCCAACGACAAAGTCGCAGTTAATGATGTCTTTACAGGCCGAGGAATTTAAGCTCGAACGATACAATCTTCGTAGAACTCTACGATCGAGCCGATTGTATCAGGTGAGATCTCGTTTTGGTGCCTGACCCCTTTTCATACGATGGGGATTTTTCGTCACGTCGCGTACAGGAATTAAGTCGGGAAATAACTTTGATGAAGTTAAATCCCTAGGTGTCCGTTGCAAAAAATCACTTTACACTTGATTATTGCACGAGAGTTAAACTACCTATCAGCGAACTTTCGTGGCGCGAATAAAACACTTGTAAACCGTACAAGTGAGTCTAACCCCTTTTGAAGATATAAACAAAACGTTATGAATCTACTCCGAATCGATTGATTATTACCGAGAACCTGACTCTAATTGCTAGCCCAAACGATGAATTGCAGCGACAAAAGGCAATGCCAAACAAAAGTAGGTTATTTAACGGATACGCGAAAATGATTATTACACTGCAATTCGACAAGAAAGAGTGGCTATCTGCTGTTCCGCTGCTTGCATATATATGCAATCTTGGCTGCAGAATCCGCGACCCCCATTGGCCTAGAGGGCCAATGTGGGCGTCGCCCTTGGCTGAACAAAACCCTAGCTCGCGGAAACGCGCGGTAAATTGGCAAACGACCGTTAAAGTCCCGTTATCGACGTTTCCTAGGGAGTATTTGATGAAAGTTACTAAATACTCCCTAAATCTAGGGGGATATGGAAAGTCAGAACTTCCAATATCGCGATTCCTGGGACGGTCCGATATTCGGAGAGCCCCGAGAAAAACCATAAACCAACGTGATTCTTGAACGCCAAAGAAAGGCACGTATTCCTTCGCCGAGGAATCTATACCCGTTTTCCGATTTGGCCTACCTGAGGAGAAATCGAATTGAAATAAAATAATTTATGAAAACAATTGGAGCCACGGAATCTTTCCACCCAACAAGAGACTAGCGTGTCGAAACCTTGCTCTAAGTGTTCTGTATACCGGGTGCTCGACTGTTTGGGACCACAAATTAATAAATTGAAAACTATTCAGTAATTTTCGGCAAATCGGGAAAACTACGTACAGTGGAGTTCCACTGGGTGGAGAATGTGGGTTTTACATCATACAGGGTCGAACTAAACTAAGGACCTGAATATAATGCAAAAAATCTAATATTATTCAACTGGCTTCTAGGTGAAAATTGAGAGTTATCAAGTGTGAAAATTGCTCACTAAAGGTGACCATACACAAAAAAATCATCGTAGGAGCGCGGCGAGCCTGCCCTGCGACAGTATTTGAAATAACACCAGAGTAATGGCTGTCTGAGAGTGCTTTTTCAAGTTCTTCATAGGTGGCGCAGCGAGCGATTTACTATTGGTCGCTACTTCATCTGTGAGGAATTGTTAGTTAAATGATGGATTACGATCACATTCATTTGTGTACAACAAACCAATGACGAGGTTGGTCATAATCGTGCTGGCTGCTTTCTTACCATCACTAGCAGCAAATTCAACTTTTCTACAACACTATTTGGAAACATATGGGTATATTGATAATAGTTCGCTGATAGATTTTTCAACAGCTGATAGTTATTTCCAAGAACGTTATAATTCACCTGTAGATGGAACTTTGAATAATGAAACAATGGAGCTTATTACGAGACCCAGATGTCAACATGGCGAAACCGAGTATACAGTTTCAACAAAATGGAATAAAACCCATCTGCGGTTGTACCTATCTCGCTATCCACTCAACAAAAATTATAATGAATACCTTGCAGTATTAAAAATAGCTTTTGAAATGTGACAGAATGCATCCATTTTAACATTTGAGATGGTAACGAAACCTAATTCAGATATCACGATAATATTCTTAAATGTTATCATCAATATCGAAGGAATTGTATGGGTAATTCATATTGTCCTTCGACTTTTGATGGTCCTGGCAAAGTCTTAGGTCATGCTTTCTTTCCAGAAGCACATAACAACTCTTGAATAGAAATTCATTTTGACGATGAAGAAAAATGGTATACAGGATATAATGAAACGCCTTATGGATATTCGAATTTATTGATGACAGCCGTTCATGAAATTGGACATTCTTTAGGTTTAGGTCATTGCGATACGGAGGACGCAATCAAGTATCCATGGTATCAACAAAAAATGCGACCCATCCATCAAGATGACATCAATGGACTTGAGGTACTATATGGTCGAAAGTACCGATTCGTTGCTATACCTAAGTATATACCGCCAGATACAACTACTACTCAAATTCCTACCTCTTCCCTCAAAACTACGCTCCCAATTCATACTACAAGCAAACAACACCTTCATCATTCACCTAAATTCAATAAAAATTTATGTGAAGTTAAAGCTCCACCAGATATAATGTTTTTGGCGTACGCTCCAGGCTTTCCAAGCTATCGATTGTATGTTATTGTGAAGGATATGATATGGAAGTTTGATATTAGCGATAAAAAGAAGAAAATTACCGAACCTGAAAAACTAAAGAATTATCTACCGAAGGAATTAAGACCCTATGGTATAGATTACGTTTTCCAAACTGCTAATGGTAATTTATTGGTTGTCAGCAAAAATAAAGTATATTCAAGTTTATTTCCGACCTTACAAATCGATAAAAATGTACAAATCCCCCTTCTACCTCCAAACGCTAAAATAAATGCACTTTTTCAAACACATGCAGGAAAATATTTTATCTTTAATGATAATACTTCCTTCATTGAATTTGATGAAGTGAATATTAATGCAGCGGGAATTATCACTAGTGGTCGTATTGAAGATGCTTTCCCAGACATCTCCAATGACATCACTTCAGCGTTTCGCTATATAGATAGCCGTATGTATTTTTTCAAGGGAAATACATACTACAATGAGTTCCAAAGAAGTCTTATTGAAGTAGAAGACTTCAATTGGAACATGTTTGATAAGCTTTTGGATGATCTTAGAAATTTATTGATGAAACTGACATCTTTTTATGAATAATTTGATAGAATATGCCGACGCTGTAACACCCTTACTTTAGAATAACACAAAATATGCTGAATAAATAATGAAAATATGTCTCACTTTTATTATAACCTACCTGAATTTAATTTCCAATGTTATAATTTACTATTGAAGAATGTGAGTAGGGAGTCTGCAATATACTGCTGTAGTTGTTAATTAATGTGTATGCATACATGACATCGGGATTTGCAAGCAAGACTACACACTCTCAAAAGCACACCCAACGGTCAGCTAAGTGAAATTATTTCCCAAAATTTACATACTGTTTCGCATCCATAACCCATGAATTTTTTGCAATGCTGTCTCATATACTATAACATTTTTGAAACATATTTCGTATGTTAACTTGACACCTAAAATTCGGATTTTTTTCTTGAAATTTTTTGCATACCTAACACATATTTGTTATAATGTTTCCTCATAGACTGTACCATTCAAATATTTCCCATTTATGGACTTAACACTATTGTACGTTGAAACGCTAACGCCCTGTTACTCTCCAATTAATATGTTTTTCATTTGCAGTATTTACTCATCGCACGTTAAAATGAGAGGGCTACGTCTTTTTCGACTGTTGATGGAATAAATGAAATCGTATGTTGAAACGTCAGACCTCCGTTAAACTGACATGTTTTTTCTCAAATGATGTATTTTGAGATAGCTAGTATAAATTCCTCATTGGGATCGCACGTGGAAACGCTAGATCCCGTTAAACTGACACGTTTTTTCTCAAACGATATATTTTGAGAAACCCTTTATACGTTTCTCATTGGGGTCGCACGTTGAAGTGCTAGACTCCCGTCAAACCGGCATGTTTTTTTTCTTAAACGCTGAATTTTGGAACACCCCGTAGCCCATTGAGATCACACGTTAAAATGCTATGACCCCGATGAACCGCCACGTTTTTTTCTTTAACGACGTATTTAGAAACACTCTATAGATAAATATATTTTTTATTTTTACCAACATGACTTTTTTTCTGGAGGATGCCATCATTTTTTTCTCTAAACTGACAACCGTCGTTATTTTCTATACGTATTTTTTCAATCATCATTATTATTATTTCATTTTCATGCTCCGAATATTTTATCTGCTTATTGATATTTTCAAGAAAATATTCCTGTTTTATTTTTTTTGCATGCATAACATCTAATTTTCATAATTAATCCTCATAGACTGTATCATTTGAAACATTTTTCGTTAAAAACTTGCCACCACCAACTTTCAATACTAACGAAAATATAATTTTTTCATTCGAACCTTGAATTTTTCATGGAAATTTTTCGCATTCCTAACCCATGATTTTTCACAATACTTTCTCATATTCCGTAATATTTCAAACATATTTCATATATTTACTTGACGCCTATTTTTAATACTCACGATTTCTTTTCCTGCATTTTTGATTTGCATTCATAACACATGATTTTCATACTGCTTTCTCATACACTTCATAATTTGAAACATATTTCATATAATAACTTGACACCCCTTTTGAATACTAAAGAAAATATGAATTTTTACTTACCCTTTGTAATCCATCCCGATTGTTGGCATGAGAAGTATTATTTAACAAATTATCACAATTTTCGTCGACTTGCAATGATTAAATAAAACTCACTTATCTCTGGTTTTGTGAGGGAAAAGTCTGCCATTGTTCGTCAATAGCTGAAGTAATTTTGAAAACTACACACCCGATCTAAATCCTATAAAAAAACGTATTCCCGACCTCAACGAACAAAATGTTTTACTCCTACAGCTCAATTGTATATATAAAACACCCCGTAATTTATGTATTGAATAAGAAATTCCATAATTTCTGAAATTATTTACACTCTAATCGCCAATATGTCCTAAATTGTCTCTAAATAAACCAAATTAATTCACTCAAGCACTTCTATTAATACAAAATGAAACTTACCTAGTTTTCAGAAGATTGGTGAAAACAATACACTATATTATAAACACACAAAAATGAAGTAACTGTTTTTCAGGCGTTGACCAAATGAAGCTCAATGGTCTAATACCGTGTTTTCATAACGACTGCGGTGATAAGAAAAGAACGTTTTACAATATTCTCGAATAAACAACAATTCTGATGTATACAATGTTACTCTGTAGTTTTGATAATTCCAACACTATGATGGAACTTCACGTCTCCGCGGTTTTTGATAACTGATAGCGAGGTATATTTCTGGTATTTATCGCCGTGAAAAATGAACCAAAAAGTCAAGTTTCATAATTTTTATTCAAACCATATTTCATCAATACTCGCAGGCTAATATGGAGCTGACACTTCATGTTATGTGTTGCAAGGGCATCATTGTTTTTTCCATTATATTGCCTAAAAGGAAAACATTCTAGAAGTATTTAAATATTTTTTCGACTCAAGCTTCATGTTGAAGGGTTTTCTATTCGTGCAGTCAACCATATAAATTAGTTATTATTGCAATCAAGAGTATAACATTTTTAATTTCATCAACCGGGATATTACTCTATACTATGAGTCTGTATTTTTACAAAAGTTTTCATTTATTTTTGTCAAGCAGTATCTGCCTAAAATTTCATGCTGTTTCTTTCCTATAATATACTTTTGATATGAATGACTCTTTTTGAACTCCCCAATATAGACATCCGTGATGATTTCCTTGTATATACAGCTTTACTGATGACGAAAACGCGTTTTGGATAAATAAAAAACATCTATTCAACATTCCCCAAAAAAAAATAGTTTACGAAAGTATAAAAATTTTCCTTATCGCACTCAAATCTAAAACTCCTCAAGATTATGATGCGATAAGGAATTCAACTACATCAGTTGTGCCTCTAGGTCTCATATAATACTTTGCATCTAAAATTATCTCGACTACTTGGCCAATAAATAACCTACAGTATTTAGACTATAACTTTTTTAACGGAAAGACTAAGAACAATGATTGAACTGTCAAAATATAATGCTTTTGTCTGGAGAATATGGATTCAGGCAGTCTTGGAGAAATAACTGGCCGCATACTTGGAATGGGCGGGAATTAATCAGATTGGTTTCAATTGAACAATTCTTATGTCGAGAAGAAAATAAAGTTGCCTAACCCTCTCCCCACCCACCTGATAATGAATACCAAAAAAGAAATAGAGTCAAACTGCAAAAATGTGATCAAAATAGACGTTTTTCGCGTTCTAAAAAACAACTAAAATTTGAAACGCATAAACACGCAAAAATGCAACCACAATAAACGATTTCGCGTTCTAAAAAACAGCCTTAAATTAAACCGAAAAAAAAACTGCCTGTTAACATGTATTTCTTATGGAGATTTGACATTTCAAAATTGCTCAAAATACACGTATTCGCGTTCGAAAAAACAACTGAAATTAGAAACGCTAAAACTCGTAAAAATGCGACCGCATTAACCGTTTTTCGCCTATAGTTTTTGAGAAGGATCGGAAAATGCCAACAGGGTTTTCTGAATTTTCTTCCGATGTCAAAATTTGAACGTTCAATCTTCGGGTAAACCATCGAACGGAACTGAAATTTCAAAGTTGCAATCGATAGAGCTTATATCCCTCATATCCCGAATGCTACGTTTCTTCTTTAAAAATAAAAAATGATAAATTTCGTAAAAGTGGCACCGTAACTGAACCATACCTAACCATACTGCGCAAAGCGTAACCGTAGCATACCGCACCATACCTAACCATACTGCGCTAAGCGTAAACAAAAACGGTTGCACGAAAATGGTTGCACGAAAACGGATACACGAAAACGGTTGCATACTAAAACGGTTAAGGTAAGCTCGGGTAACTGTGACCGTGATCTTCATTAGTTCGCATTTAATTAAGTCTATCTAATGAACCTGAACTAATATAATAATGTAATTTTGCAGGTATTTACTTCGAAGGTCAGTTTTTGCAATACGCCACAGAAAAGTGTTGAAAAACGTATCCCATGAATTTTATTTATATATTCAGATATACATGTCCATAGGTCACACTTCCCCTGGAATTTGGGGCAAGTGTGACTCTGGCCAAATTCAAAGATATTAATGCACGTAAATCGTAAAGGAACTTTTACTGCGATTTATTTGTTTGAGGATATCTTTATTCAAAACATAGTTCTGAACTTTTAAATATTGAAATTGAAATGCCCTATTGAAAAAAATCAAAAAATACTCGTGAAATTGCACATTTGTTGAAAAGAAGAGTTTACAAGTAGAAATCTGAAAAATCGAATGGGAATTTCATTGATCCCATCTTTTGACGAGTGGTGATGGAAGCACAGTTGTTATTTCATCCTCTGAAAGTGTATCAATGTCTTCCACATCTGGCCAGGTATATTGTTTGACTCTCTGAAATTTCTGTATATAATTTAGTAATATAGCTGAAAAACTATTACTGTTTAGATTGGCTAAATGAACCAGGTTCACACTTACCCCGACAAATAGGACACACTATCCCCAAAAACACTTAATTTTGGGACAAGTGTGACATATAATGAAAAACAGTAAAAAAAATTCAAGAAAAAATGGCAAGAACAGTGTATAAAATGGATTCTTACCTTAGATTTCAACAATAAAGTCAAAGCTTGAAATAAACTCGTTGTACTCGTTCTGATTAATGAATTGTAGGTTGAGAAATTGAGGAAAATATTTCGAATTCACAAGATCTCTTCTGTATTTTATATGATGGTTATGGATTTATTATGAGTATAGGCTATTCCTCGATAGATGGCATTGGGCTGTCGCCGGTTTAGCGAAGATAGAGAGCAAATTCACACTTGCCCCAAATTCACACTTACCCGAGCTTACTATACACGAAAACGGTTGCACGGAAACGGATGCATAAAAACGATTGCACGAAAACGGTTGCACGCTTGAAACGTACGCAAAACGGTTGAAAAATCCACACAAAAACTCGAAACGCATGTAAAACACACGTTATCGGGAATAATCATCCCTTAAAACGTTATATCTGCTTCTACTGACAAAATTACATTATTTCCTCAATATCCAATGAAAATTGTCTTGTTGGAGTACCCGCACGTCGTTGTACCTTCGCTAATAACGAAGTTAGCCTCCTATGCCCTTTCGGCATTTGAAAATGCTCAAATATGTTTCTTGACATCGAAACAAACCCATTGATGTCAAAATCATCGAAATCAGACAACCGGAATTGAAAACCGGAAGTGGCCATTTTATTGCATATTTGAACTCTCCTCGATGTGGACAATCCGAATTCACTATTACTTTTTTTCTACCTAAATTATTTCAAACCGGAAGTGCTTATTTTTTGATGATTCGTATTTTAAATCCCCATGTTCCCAATGATACCTTTTTCTCTGCCCCAGCAGCCATGTTTTTCTTCTCTCAAATGATAAGTGAGACGTATGCTAAATGAGACAAGCACCCACCATGTTTTTTTTTCTCCTAAATGGTATGTTTTGAGACCCCTGGTATGTTTTTTCCCTCATGAATTATATATTGATACACCTGGTATACTAAATTCGACAAGAAACCTCCATGTTATTTTCTCTTGAATAATATGTTGGTACACCCGGTATACGAAATCTAACGAGCAGCCGCCATTTTTTTTTCTCTTGAATGATACGTTTTGAGACACACTGTATACTAAATAAGACAAGCACCCATCATGTTTCTCCTCTTGAATAATATGTTGGTACACCAGTATACTAAACCAAACGAGCAGCCGCCATGTTTTTTTCTCTTAAATGATACGTGAGACACCCTGTATACTAAATGAGACAAGCACCCACTATGTTTTTTTTCTCTTAAATGGTATGTTTTGAGACACCTGGTATACTAAATCCAACGAGCAGCCGCCATGTTTTTTTCTCTTAAATTATACATTTTGAAACACCTTGTATACTTTCCTCATTGGAATCACACCTTCAAACGTTACACCCATGTTACCTCGCAATTTTTCACAATTATTCCAAACATCATTATTATTATCAGACTCACAATCATTAGTTTTTTTTAAATATTCGAACAGCGTGCTCTGGTAGCTGGAGAAATATATACCCCCACATTTGTACATCAACTTGTACGAAGTCTCCGTGGAGGCAAGGCGTCGCTCGCTACCAAGCAAAATGACGATGGGTCAAACCTCTGCTGCTGAAATCTTTTTTCTTTATAAATTCAAAATATTCAAAGTGTGCGCGCTCTATTGGCAAAATGTTATCAATCTGAGGGATCTCTCTCGACTACGTCACACGATGAACGCGAAGCAGTGACGCGTGACCTTGAAAAGAACCAAAATTGCCAGAATGGATCTTAAAAATCTTTATGCAGTTTAACATGTAAAAATGATCAAATTGATTATTGAAGCCCCCTAGCTCTTCAATTGATCCAACAGGAAAAAAATTCGAAGGTAGCCAGGTATGGAGATCAACAAAACCTCTTCGACCAATCCATCTACATGGATATCTTTGGTTCAACCATTAATCTATCACCACAGACAGTCTATGACTTTGTGGGTACCGATTCGTTTGCATGAATAAAAAACCGATAATCATTTCTGAAACCATGTACTTTTACGATTTATAATGCAACAAATTCTCACTTTTTATATGTTCTTGTATTTATATTCGTAATTTATGTTCTATTATGTATTCTGTACCAAATTCTTACTTTTTATATGTTCTTGTATTTATATTCGTAATTTATGTTCTATTATGTATTATGTATTTTTCATGACATGCAAATAAAAAATATTATTATTATTAGTCACGACATAATGAGTGCAAATATATTGTATAAAACTACTTCCAAGTATATTACATTTATCAATAGAACCGGGCTTTATTGAAGAATATCACGAAACATATGGGGTTTGCACCAGCAACGACAATTATGCAAAATCAGGCTCATCTTCGTAAAGCAATTGGACTTTGTGGATTTAATTGATATGAAATGTGTATAAGTGGAACGTTTTGCTTTCACAATAACAACAGAAGTGTCTATTTGTTCTGCTACTTTTCTGGTCTGTTGTGAAGTACCCTTCACACCCTCTACGAGGTGCTACTGATTTTATTATTATTTGAATTACATTCTCATGATGTCATATTGCGATATTAATTATAAAAATCTCTATTTTTCGCTGAGGCTTTCCTAGTTCGCGAGTAACTTTGCTGACTCCATTGCTCCACTTGCCATAAATTCATGTCATTTTCCTATTGGTCAGTTACCACCACGCTACGGCGTCATGGTGACGATTATGTGACTTTTTAGCGTCAGCTATAAAATAGTGATTACTCGTATAATCGTGGTTCATTGATCGTTGTTCATTATTGATTCATTATTTTATCGTAACTAAGCACTGCCGATTTTGCCAACCCGAATTTTGTTACTGCAACATTTCTCTATATGGAATAGATATTTTGGGAACCTGTGTGTGTTTTCTTCGAAAGTCCATCCCCAACTACAACAGTGGTGTCAGGTGTTAAGGGTGTTAAATTCTAGCGAAAAGGCAGAAATTGTGGGTTGGCCGACGCCGACGTTGAGGTGTTGAAAAGTGAATTTCAGCGAATAGCCGCACGTAAACTTATTCATTTTTTGCTGTTGGAATACCTACGTGGGAAGTAGTTGCTGAACCTCAGGAATACAAGCATTTCTGAAAATACTGTAATAAAACCACTAACTAATTTTTTGATAATTTATTTACACACGTCTTGAACAATAATTTATATCATAAGTCACTATTTTAATTTAACTTAACTGACACTCTCTATTATTCAAATATCGACTGATTCCAAAAACTGTCGTCGCGCCGTGGAGATTCCTTTTATACAGCGTGGTGAAACGACTCCAGTTCTTTCTCGAATTTCTACTGTCGTCTAGATGTCGCTTCTCGAATGATCTTGGGTCAATCGCCAGCGGCGAAGTTAACGGTGACATCATCGGCTAAAAATAGCGCTGTTTTCTGTGCTGTTTACGAGCTCGGTCAGAACCGGCTTAAGGAGAAATCGTCACATAGCCCCCTTCTTAGAGATATTTCGTCCCGAAATGTCATCCTTGGGGTGTGCCGATATTTGCACGATTCTCCATATATGCACCTTGCTGTTTGATGGAAGTAGCACTCTACCGTCTTCAGGTTTGGTTGTGGACGATGATTACAGCATACCAAAATACTGACGCCGGTGGATTGGAATATCGTCTCCAACATGCTCCTTATGACTCTCCAGTCCAGTCCGTCGAGCCCGCAGGACAATTTTGGGTTTGCCAGGTCCTAGAGATTCTGCTCCACCATCATGTCCCTTAATTTCGCAAGGCTGTTCCATAAGTCTCCATAGGACGATTTGTCTCGAGACTGCTACTTGGTGACTAGATAGAAGATGCTTCTCTGGCCTTTCCGCAACCTTAGCACCCCTCCAACTTCCGGGTTTTGTTGCCGTAGTTTATGGAGACGACCGTACTTCTTGGAGAACACCACAGCGATGCCTCTGGACATTTGAAGATCTCCTGCTACACAGTGGGCTACCGCGTAATCGGCAGGCACCTTAAAAAGGTCTCGTGGTTCCTCTCGAGTCACCCCATGTTGAACTTTCTGTCCATTTGAGTACAAGGACATGAATTTCTGGAACGTCATCGCATCCTCCGGTGGTCTGAGGGTGCGGACTTGGTCGTGGTTTCCAGCTTAAGGGGCCAACGTATTGAAATGGACGACTCTGGGTTTTCCTTTAGGTGGTTTTTTAATTCGGTAGACCACGTCATTTATTCTCTTCAAGATCTTTTAAGGTCATTCCCATGAGTTCCGCAACTTTGGTGATAGCCCACGACGACGTTTGGGGTTGTACAGCCAAACCAGGTCGCCAACCTTAAATCCTCCGGCATCGGCCTTGATGTCATAGGTCTCTTTCATTCGGTAGCTGGCACTCTGTATGTTCAAACGGACCCTTTCGTGGATATCTTCCATTCTCTGCCGAAATTTGCTGACATAGTCTTCTCCCGCAGTATCTTGTCCTGGTGGCGTCCCAAACTTCAGGTCACATGGTAGTCGCAGCTCTCGGCCCATAATAATACTAGCAGGGGTTTGGCCGGTCGACTCGTGTACTGCAGAACGATATGCCATCAGGAACAAATGGAGATACTGGTCCCAGTATCTTTGGTCAAAGACTACCTTGGATAAGTGGCGGTTCATCGTCCTGTTCATCCGCTCCACCATTCCATCAGACTGCGGATGTAAATCCATAGTTCGCGTCTTCCAGATGTTGAGCATTCGACACAATTCCTTGACCAAGTTGGACTCGAAATTTTTGCCTTGGTCTGAATGCAGTTCCAGTGGGACACCAAATCGACAAATCCACTCCTTCACCAGGACGTCGGCGACGGTTATGGCTTCCTGGTTGGGCAGGGCATAGGCTTCAGCCCACTTGCTGAAGTAGTCCATTGCCACGAGGATGTATTTGTTCCCGTGGTCAGATTCTGGAAACAGTCCGGCAATATCGATAGCAATTCTTTCAAATGGGCTATCAACGTTGTACTGACGCATTGGGGCCTTAGGTCGCGTTCGAGGTCCATTACTTGCGGCGCATACAGCACACTTTCTGCACTAGTCTTGAACGTCTGCCTGACAATTGGCCCAGTAAAACCGTTGCCTCACTTTCTGGAGAGTCTTCGTCACTCCCAGCACTCCCAGATGTCCTCCTGCGACCCCATCATGGATTTCTCGAAGCACTTATGGTCTTCTGCTTCTGGGTACAACTGTCTGACGTCTTTCTTCTCCACCATCCTCGTACTCCAACACACGCTTCAGATCTCCGTTGTCCAAAGTAAGGGAGTTGCATTGAGCCCAGTAGGACTTGATGGCTGGCGAGTATCCTGCTACTTTCTGCCATGTCGGTCTTTGGTAACTCCTCTTCCAGCCGATAACTAAGCCAAGATCTGGATTTTTCTCTTGGTCTTTCTGGAGCTTGCTGTCATTCCAGTTATCATCTACCGCCGTTGTTCTATAAACTGTCGCCTCTTTCTCCTCTGCTCGTCGGCAATGTGAGCAGTCATCTGGACATGGCCTTCGCGATAAGGCATTTGCATTCCTATGGCTGGTCCCTGCTCGATGTTCCATGTCGAAGTCGAATTCTTGGAGTCTCTCAATCCAACGTGCCACCTGACCCTCAGGATTTTTTAACTGTAGAAGCCACTTGAGGGCGGCGTGGTCAGTTCTCAGCAGGAATCTCCTGCCATACACATACTTGTAAAAGCGCTCTACTCCTTTGACCACAGCCAGCTGCTCCGAATACAGGAATTTCGCTCCGGTTCACTGAGGGTCTTGCTGAAGTACCCGATGACTTTTTCCTGTCCATCCTAGATCTGAGACAGGACAGCTCAAAGTCCCACGTTGCTGGCGTCCGTGTCCAGAATGAATTTTCCGTTCGGAAGAGGATAACTTAGTATTGGCGCGTTGATTAATGCCCCCTTCAGCTTCCTGAACGAATCTTGGCATTCTTCGGACCACTCGAACTTTGTCTGTCCTTCCGTGAGCCTGGTCAACGGTTTGGCGATGTTAGCAAACCCTAGCACGTACCGACGGTAGTAGGTACATAGGCCAAGAAAACTCCGAAGCTGATGGATATCTTTGGGAATGGGCCAGCTTTCATTTTCTGGTCATCTACTGCTACTCCTTCCCCAGAGACAATATGGCCAAGATAGTGGACTTCTTTCTGAAATAGGTGATATTTTTTACGGCTCAGTTTCAATTCGGAGTTCCTCAGACGCAGAAATACCTCCTCCAGATTTTTCACGTGGTCTTCGAATGATCTGCCGAATACGATGATGTCATCGAGGAATACCAAGCAAGTCTTCCAGGAGAGTCCCTTCAACACCGTCTCCATTAATCTCTCAAAAGTGGCTAGAGCGATACAAAATCCGAATGGCATAACAGTAAATTGCCACAGCCCTGAGCCGATGGTGAAAGCTGTCTTCTCTCGATCTTCTGGAGCCAGTTCTACCTGCCAATATCCGCTCTTCAGCTCTAAGGTCGAGAAGATTGTAGAGCCGGCGAGCGTGTCCAAGGTGTCATCTATTCTAGGTAGTGGGTAGCTGTCTTTCTTAGTCACGTTGTTCAGTTGTCGGTAATCTACGCAGAATCGTGTTGATCCGTCTTTCTTCTTTACCAGTACAACTGGAGATGACCAGGGGCAATCAGATGGTTCAATCACTCCTTCTTTCCCCATGTCCCTGACTATTTTGTCTGCCTCTTCCTTCTTGGCAAGAGGGAGTCTTCTGGCTGATTGACGGATTGGTCGGGCATCTCCAGTATCGATTCTGTGCTGGACCACCTTTGTTCTACCCCATTTTCCTTGTCCGGTGTCAAAGACGTCTTGGTATCTCCTCACTAAACCTTTTAATGTGGGCTGCTGTGCCGGTTTTATGCCTCTCGATGATATGGCAACTAGCTCTTTTAATTCTGCGGGTAGATTGTTGGCTTGGTTAATGGTACCGCGTACATTCCTGACCACAGATGAAATTGGCGAGCAGTGGCCCAAAGTTGTTCCTTTCTTCAACGTCACTGGATGGTAATTAACATTCATGACCCTTACTGGTATAAATTTATCGGCGCGCAGTGAGGTCTTCCCAAGGGCAATTCCTCGTCCGATTTTCTCATCATGGAGCTCGGGCTCGAACATCACCACGCTCCCGTTGCTCACTCCACCATCCATACGAGCCTCCAGAATGGTTTTAGCTCTCTCGGGAATGCTCCACACAACCCGGATCATTTCTTCGCTTCTCCCGTGAAGCACCAGCTCTTCTCCGTTGATACGTAGGACGCCGTCTTTGAAGTTCAGCTCGAACCCTCTGGAATTCATTATGTCCATTCCAATTGCATCGTCCTCGATGCCCGCGACCAGTGCTCGGTGTCTTAGTTTCGTGCTGCCTAAAGTCAGTTCAATTGGAAGCTCACCATAAAAAGTTGCCGGCTCTCCTGTTGCTGTGCGTAGCTTCCAATTCGACGATTCGATTCTTGCCGGTGTTTTGGCAAAAGTAGGTCCAAGGATTGTCCTAGTCGCAACAAGTACTTATGTTACACTTGCTTGTATGGACCCAAGTAGCCCAAGTGGGTACAATTGGGGTGAGTTTTCGAAAAAAAAAAATCATAGACGGTACTAATGACTTTGTACACGTTCCTACTCGAGATATGACACAAATGGCTTCGTACACATTTCTGCTCAAAATTTGTTATGGCAAATGCTATTTCCAAAAATACCCAATTACAAGTTATAATCACTTGCAATTGGTCTTCTTGTAAAAACGTTGCAAAAATATCTGTCAGATGCAGTTCAATGCCTGTCAATGTCCGGGAAGTAGTTGTTTTCTAACCGATGTTTGCTTCATTTTTCCACTTAGTGGAAAGGTGTGGAGAAAAGGGTACTTCGACTTTGTCGATTTTATTCGTTTCATTATCGTGATAGAGATAGTAGATTTTCTTAAGAGCTATGACTCACACCGTCGCAGAGAAAAAAATTATGTTTCGGCAGTCGTCTACTGAACGTTGTAAAAACATCTGCATTCGAGAGCTACGAGCGTGTCGTAAAGATCGACATGGCACGCGTCCATACCGCTGAATTATTTGCATTAACTAATACGCATATATCAAATCAAATTTATTTTTCAAATCAAATTTATTCAACCTCTCTTCCAGTACATTGTTCATGAAAACATTATAAGTACAACAGATTGAGGAGAAAAGAGATAAATAAGATACACCTTACGAGGCAGAATAATCTGCCTGTGTGTAGGGATATACAAACGAATTAACATGAAACAAGTGGTAAGTAGGTAATTAACATAGAATATAAAATAGAATATAATAAAATAAGTGTATAACTAAATTATACCTGTTAAAATAAGTACAAGTTTAAAAAAACATATATATATATATATATATATATATATATATATATATATATATATATATATATATATATATATATATATATATATATATATATATATATATATATATATATATATATATATATATATATATATATATATATATATATATATATATATATATAATATATAATATATATATATATATATATATATATATAATATATATATATATATATAATAAAATAAGTGTATAACTAAATTATACCTGTTAAAATAAGTACAAGTTTAAAAAAACATATATATATATATATATATATATATATATATATATACGATCTGCCTACTCCCCATGTCTCGTCACTGGTTCTCTCTAAGGTCTCAATCTGCCTACTCCTTCGAGAGAACTGAGGAATTGTGGGTTGAGGAACTGTATTTATAGTGGACGTGGCTGTAATGGCCGTGTGCAATGTATTGGCGCGAGGTGAACTATGGGCGGGAACTGAATTGGCGCTAGATGAGCTGTGTGCGGGAACTTGGTTGGCGCTAAGTGAGCTGTGTGCGGAAACTGGGTTGGTGGGAAATGAGTTTATGCGTGCAATGAGAGGCTTCCAGGTATTGGGAAGTCTACGTCCGTCGTCGCGAGTGTTGAGGCAATTGGGGCGCTTCTCTATCTCAAGGGCTTCTCGGATGATCCTGGTTAGCAGAGTTTTCTCGGTGGAAATTGTTTTTGTGTTTTTGAAGTCTATTTTGTGACCTGTGTCTTCTCGATGTTTATAAAGTGCGGAAGTGGAAGATGCCTGACGCACAGCAAGTTCGTGTTCGTAGACTCTGGAAGTTACTCGTCTGTTAGTCTGGCCAATATAAGTTCTCGGGCAGTCTGAACATGGTATTTCATATATACCTTGAGAATCGTTTGGTATTGTGTCCTTGGGAGATCTGAGGAATTTGGATATTTGGTTGTTGGCCGTGAATATTGTTTTTATCTCGTGTTTTCTCAAGATATTACTGATTTTGTCTGTCACACCTTTGATGTATGGTAGGAAAGCTTTGTGTGGCTGAATACTCTCTAGTGGATCGTTCGTTTTTGGAGGACGGGTCAGTTGATGGCGGATAGACTTGTCGATTAGCGAATTGTTGTAACCATTTTGGAGTAAGGCTGATTTCAGTTTGTCCAGCTCTTGTGGTCTATTCTGGTTGTCGGTAAGCTGAATTGATCTGTATATCAGGGAGTTCAATACGGAGTTTGTTTGTGCTGGATGGTGATGAGAGTTTGCGTGTAGGTATCGGTTGGTGTGGGTCTGTTTCCTGTGTACTGTGTGGGTGAAAGAGTTGTTGGATTTCGTGATGAGAACGTCCAGGAAAGCTAGGGAGTTGTTCATTTCGGTCTCCATTGTGAATTTCATGTTGGGATGGATATCGTTTAGGTGATCTAAGAACGTGTTTAAGATTCCGTAACCATGAGGCCATATGACGAAAATGTCGTCAACGTATCTGAACCAGCAAGTAGGCTTGTGGTCAAATGCTTCTACAGCCCTGGTTTCGAAGTCTTCCATGAAAAGGTTTGCAAGGACTGGAGAAAGGGGGGAACCCATGGGAGCACCTTTCACTTGTTTGTAGTAAGTTCCTTGGAAGAGGAAGTACGTGTTGTTCATACAGTGATTGATGAGGTCCAGGGTGTCTTTTGGAATTCTGTGTTTAGTTTTGAGGATTTGTAGCGTGTCCGTTAGGGGAATGTTTGTGAAGAGGGAGACAACATCGAAGCTCACTAGGATATCGGTGTTCTGGATTCTATAGGATTTGAGAAGGTCTAAGAAGTGGAATGAATTTTTCACGTAGGATGAAGCTTCTTCTGCTCGTGGCTGAAGAGTACTCGCCAGATACTTGGCCAGGTTCTGGGTTGATGATCCAAAGGCACTGACAATAGGTCGGAGTGGGATATCAGGCTTGTGTATTTTTGGAAGTCCGTAGATACGAGGGGTGCGTGATGACTTCTCTCTAGGGATAGTGGCTTTCTTGGTTTCGGCTGGTAGTTTAGAATTATTGATCAGATTCTTGGTCTTCTTTTCGAGGTAGGTTGTCGGGTCTCGTTGGGTGATCTGATACTCGGATGAGTTTAACAGTGTGCTCATTTTGTCTACATAATCTGAGGTATTCAGAACTACCGTGGCGTTGCCTTTGTCTGCTGGGAGAATGATTATGTCAGGGTTGTTGTGGAGGTTTCTGAGGCAATGTTTTTCGGCAGGTGTTATGTTGGATGGAGGGAGTTTTGCTCTCCTAAGTGTGGTGGCAATATCTTGTCTGGTTTCTTCAGCTGTGTTTTCTGGTAGATGGGTTATAGCGCTTTCTATTTGTGTAATGATGGTTTCTGTTGGGATTCTGTTTGGTGTGATGGAATAATTGAATCCTCTTGATAGTAGTGCAAGGCTAGTTTGATCTAGTGGTGTGTCGGAGAAGTTGTGTATTAATACAGGTGATGCGGCTGGAACCAAGGGTGTGATGGTATTCGTTAACAATGCACAAAGTTTGATTTTCTGTGTTTCTGTTTTTTTATTGCTGATGTGATCTGCTTTGTCTTGAGATATCCTGGTCAAAGTGTCCCAGATGACTGGATGGATATCTACGGTGGATAATTTGCCAAAACATTTGTAGAGTGAGGTGTTGGTGATGTCCAAATTACGTCTGATGTCGTGAAGTGTTTTTCGAATGAGTGCTTGGCTGGCTTTATTGAGAATACGCTGGGCTGACGATGAGGTATCATGATGTTTCAACCGGAAGGCTTTGGGAATGACTCTGTGGTCTCTGCATGATTTGAGGAACGTGAGGTCGCACAGGAGTTTGGATCTTCGGATAAGGAGTGATGAATAGTTTTTCGTGAGATGGAGAATATCCTCCCCGTAGAGGCGTGAAATGTGTTCAGATAGGTTTCCGCGGTCAGATATTTGAAAACTAAAAGTTCGGGTTGAACCGCGTCTAGAATTTGTTGAAATTCGACGTTTCGGCTCCGATTTTGGAGCCATTTTCAAGAACTGAGATAGAAAGAAAATTAATGAAAGGATAATACGTAATTCTACGCTGAGGTCTCAATCTGCCTACTCCTCAGGTATAATTACGTTAGGTTTTTGTGACTTGACGTCGGGGTCTCAATCTGCCTACTCCCCATGTCTCGTCACTGGTTCTCTCTAAGGTCTCAATCTGCCTACTCCTTCGAGAGAACTGAGGAATTGTGGGTTGAGGAACTGTATTTATAGTGGACGTGGCTGTAATGGCCGTGTGCAATGTATTGGCGCGAGGTGAACTATGGGCGGGAACTGAATTGGCGCTAGATGAGCTGTGTGCGGGAACTTGGTTGGCGCTAAGTGAGCTGTGTGCGGGAACTGGGTTGGTGGGAAATGAGTTTATGCGTGCAATGAGAGGCTTCCAGGTATTGGGAAGTCTACGTCCGTCGTCGCGAGTGTTGAGGCAATTGGGGCGCTTCTCTATCTCAAGGGCTTCTCGGATGATCCTGGTTTGCAGAGTTTTCTCGGTGGAAATTGTTTTTGTGTTTTTGAAGTCTATTTTGTGACCTGTGTCTTCTCGATGTTTATAAAGTGCGGAAGTGGAAGATGCCTGACGCACAGCAAGTTCGTGTTCGTAGACTCTGGAAGTTACTCGTCTGTTAGTCTGGCCAATATAAGTTCTCGGGCAGTCTGAACATGGTATTTCATATATACCTTGAGAATCGTTTGGTATTGTGTCCTTGGGAGATCTGAGGAATTTGGATATTTGGTTGTTGGCCGTGAATATTGTTTTTATCTCGTGTTTTCTCAAGATATTACTGATTTTGTTTGTCACACCTTTGATGTATGGTAGGAAAGCTTTGTGTGGCTGAATACTCTCTAGTGGATCGTTCGTTTTTGGAGGACGGGTCAGTTGATGGCGGATAGACTTGTCGATTAGCGAATTGTTGTAACCATTTTGGAGTAAGGCTGATTTCAGTTTGTCCAGCTCTTGTGGTCTATTCTGGTTGTCGGTAAGCTGAATTGATCTGTATATCAGGGAGTTCAATACGGAGTTTGTTTGTGCTGGATGGTGATGAGAGTTTGCGTGTAGGTATCGGTTGGTGTGGGTCTGTTTCCTGTGTACTGTGTGGGTGAAAGAGTTGTTGGATTTCGTGATGAGAACGTCCAGGAAAGCTAGGGAGTTGTTCATTTCGGTCTCCATTGTAAATTTCATGTTGGGATGGATATCGTTTAGGTGATATAAGAACGTGTTTAAGATTTCGTAACCATGAGGCCATATGACGAAAATGTCGTCAACGTATCTGAACCAGCAAGTAGGCTTGTGGTCAAATGCTTCTACAGCCCTGGTTTCGAAGTCTTCCATGAAAAGGTTTGCAAGGACTGGAGAAAGGGGGAACCCATGGGAGCACCTTTCACTTGTTTGTAGTAAGTTCCTTGGAAGAGGAAGTACGTGTTGTTCATACAGTGATTGATGAGGTCCAGGGTGTCTTTTGGAATTCTGTGTTTAGTTTTGAGGATTTGTAGCGTGTCCGTTAGGGGAATGTTTGTGAAGAGGGAGACAACATCGAAGCTCACTAGGATATCGGTGTTCTGGATTCTATAGGATTTGAGAAGGTCTAAGAAGTGGAATGAATTTTTCACGTAGGATGAAGCTTCTTCTGCTCGTGGCTGAAGAGTACTCGCCAGATACTTGGCCAGGTTCTGGGTTGGTGATCCAAAGGCACTGACAATAGGTCGGAGTGGGATATCAGGCTTGTGTATTTTTGGAAGTCCGTAGATACGAGGGGTGCGTGATGACTTCTCTCTAGGGATAGTGGCTTTCTTGGTTTCGGCTGGTAGTTTAGAATTATTGATCAGATTCTTGGTCTTCTTTTCGAGGTAGGTTGTCGGGTCTCGTTGGGTGATCTGATACTCGGATGAGTTTAACAGTGTGCTCATTTTGTCTACATAATCTGAGGTATTCAGAACTACCGTGGCGTTGCCTTTGTCTGCTGGGAGAATGATTATGTCAGGGTTGTTGTGGAGGTTTCTGAGGCAATGTTTTTCGGCAGGTGTTATGTTGGATGGAGGGAGTTTTGCTCTCCTAAGTGTGGTGGCAATATCTTGTCTGGTTTCTTCAGCTGTGTTTTCTGGTAGATGGGTTATAGCAAATTTAAATTATCCGAAAAAGTGTAAGGTTGAGAAAACGCGAAAAAAATAAAAGTTGTTCAAACTGGTTCAAATTTGGTAGGAGGGTAGGAAACCGAAAAATAAACAACTTTTTCATATATTTTTCGAAATATTGAGAAATAACCTAACATTCTGGAACTTTTTTGAAAAAATGTCAAATTTGACAGGTGTACCCAATAGATAGAAAACAATCGTAAACGTCATTTTGCATTAATTTCAAAGCACAAACTGTTCACGAACTTTAAATTTGCAATAACAGAATAATAAAAAAATCCCATATGATGCGGACTTTAACGGTGACACTGTATATATACACATACTATTCCATAAAGGTATCAAATATATTTGGGTAGTAATTCAGTTTAGGTTTCTATTTGTCTATTTATTTCTGCTCGAGGAGTGTGTATAATAATTGACTTTATTTGTTTCTTGAACTTATTGAAGTTTGGTTCGCATCTTAACTCATCAGGTAAGTGACTGTATAGTTTTGGTCCTAAATAAGCGTAATTTTTTTGACCAACTGTTTTGTGCATTAGTGGTATGACAATTCTGTGATTTCGACGAGTAGTATATTGATGGCTAAACGTGATGAGTTCATTTTTATTTTTATGCTTTACAATAATAATGTTGATATAATATAGCTGCCTGGGGTCAAATATTTCAGATTCTGAGTAAAGGAGGTCGCTAGGGTAGTCATATTTTTTCTGCAGGATGCATCGTAGGAATCTTTTTTGGATGACCTCAAGAGGTTGTAGATAGGTTCTGGATACTCCACCCCAAACAATTATGCCATAGTTCAGATGGGACTCCACTAAACTTTTATAGAGAATGATTTTCTGTTTATGATTGAGCATGTTTGTGATTCTTTTGAATTTGTAGAGTATACAACGTAGTTTTTTAACTAAGTAATCCATATGGTGGTTCCATCTAAGATGGCTATCCAGAAATATGCCAAGATATTTAATTTTGTTTGTGGCTTTGATTACCGCTCTATCGGAAATTTTCAATTCATATTTTGGAAGGGATATTTCATAACTGCTCAGTGGTAAATAATGTGTTTTATCGAAATTGATTGATAAGAGTCTGTAGTCCAACCACGAAATAATTTGATCTAGATCGTGTTCTATTGTGCATTAGTGGTATGACAATTCTGTGATTTCGACGAGTAGTATATTGATGGCTAAACGTGATGAGTTCATTTTTATTTTTATGCTTTACAATAATAATGTTGATATAATATAGCTGCCTGGGGTCAAATATTTCAGATTCTGAGTAAAGGAGGTCGCTAGGGTAGTCATATTTTTTCTGCAGGATGCATCGTAGGAATCTTTTTTGGATGACCTCAAGAGGTTGTAGATAGGTTCTGGATACTCCACCCCAAACAATTATGCCATAGTTCAGATGGGACTCCACTAAACTTTTATAGAGAATGATTTTCTGTTTATGATTGAGCATGTTTGTGATTCTTTTGAATTTGTAGAGTATACAACGTAGTTTTTTAACTAAGTAATCCATATGGTGGTTCCATCTAAGATGGCTATCCAGAAATATGCCAAGATATTTAATTTTGTTTGTGGCTTTGATTACCGCTCTATCGGAAATTTTCAATTCATATTTTGGAAGGGATATTTCATAACTGCTCAGTGGTAAATAATGTGTTTTATCGAAATTGATTGATAAGAGTCTGTAGTCCAACCACGAAATAATTTGATCTAGATCGTGTTCTATTGTGCATTAGTGGTATGACAATTCTGTGATTTCGACGAGTAGTATATTGATGGCTAAACGTGATGAGTTCATTTTTATTTTTATGCTTTACAATAATAATGTTGATATAATATAGCTGCCTGGGGTCAAATATTTCAGATTCTGAGTAAAGGAGGTCGCTAGGGTAGTCATATTTTTTCTGCAGGATGCATCGTAGGAATCTTTTTTGGATGACCTCAAGAGGTTGTAGATAGGTTCTGGATACTCCACCCCAAACAATTATGCCATAGTTCAGATGGGACTCCACTAAACTTTTATAGAGAATGATTTTCTGTTTATGATTGAGCATGTTTGTGATTCTTTTGAATTTGTAGAGTATACAACGTAGTTTTTTAACTAAGTAATCCATATGGTGGTTCCATCTAAGATGGCTATCCAGAAATATGCCAAGATATTTAATTTTGTTTGTGGCTTTGATTACCGCTCTATCGGAAATTTTCAATTCATATTTTGGAAGGGATATTTCATAACTGCTCAGTGGTAAATAATGTGTTTTATCGAAATTGATTGATAAGAGTCTGTAGTCCAACCACGAAATAATTTGATCTAGATCGTGTTCTAGTTTCCGTTTTAGGTCAAACCAGTTGTTGTCTTCGCAAAACAATACGGTGTCATCTGCAAAACTTATAATGTTGGAGTTGGTATTCAGTAGAAAAATATTGTTCAAATAGATATTGAATAGGATTGGCCCTAGCACCGTCCCTTGAGGCACACCACATAGAATAGTTTTCTCTCCACTTTCATGATCTCCTATTCTTACCCTTTGCTTCCTATTGAGTAAATAGCTGTTGAAAAGTTCATTAGCTACGCCTCTTATTCCAAGATCTTCTAAGAGAGTCAACAATATATTGTGGTCAACGGTGTCAAAGGCTTT
The DNA here is from genome assembly GCA_958502065.1 of Chrysolina americana. Taxonomy (NCBI): domain Eukaryota; kingdom Metazoa; phylum Arthropoda; class Insecta; order Coleoptera; family Chrysomelidae; genus Chrysolina; species Chrysolina americana. The sequence continues at coordinate 31,722,824 of OY293419.1, read as the reverse complement.
CCTTAGGTCTATGAAAACAGCGATCGAAGGTTTTGATTTATCCAAATACTTATAAATTTGCTGTGTAAGTATTTTTATCGGATCTTGAGTTGATTTATTCTCTCTGAAGCCGTATTGTGATTCTGACATCAGCTGGTGTTTTTCCAGAAACTCATTCAATCTCTTTTGGATGACCTTTTCTAATATCTTAGCAAGACTTGTTATGAGAGATATCGGTCTATAGTTTGCTACATCGCTTTTTTGTCCACTTTTATATATAGGTGTTACTATTGCTGTTTTGAAGGCTGCGGGAAAATGCCCCTGCTCTGACGACATATTGATTAAATGTGTGAGTGGTTTCGAAATACTACTAGACACTAGTTTTAGAGTTTCTGCTCTGATTTCGTCATAACCAGGCGCTTTTTTATTTTTAAGTTGCGATATAATATTTTTAATTTCCTCTTCAGTTGCTGGTTTTAGAAATATGGAATGGTTACATTTACGTTTTATTTCGGAGTAATTTACGTTTCTGTTTATATTATTTGCTAATTTCTCACCTATAGAAATAAAATAATCGTTGAAATTATTTGCTATTTTAATTGGATCTTTGATTGTTTCGTCGTTTTTTGTTTTTATCATATTTATAGGTATTGGTTCTTATTCAGTTATCATTTCATTGACAGTTTGCCAAAGTGTTTTAGAGTTATTTCCTCCTCTTTCAATTCGATCCCTGTAGTATTTCGTTTTGGCCTCTTTAATTGTTTTTTCCAAGATTTTTTTATAATTTCGATACTCATCTTGTAGATCTCTATTGTTTGGATTTTTTCGTAGTTCACGATACATATAATTTTTTTTTGTTCACAGAATTAATCAAGCTACCAGTAATCCACTTTTTTCGTTTTTTTTTGTTTTTTTTTAATTTTTATGTATTTTGAACACTCTTCCAAATTTGTTTTCATGATCTCAATAAACTTGTTTACTCCAAGATCAAGACCGTTGCATACAAAAATATTACTCCAGTCGACACCCTCTAGCTTTTCCATAAATGTTTTCTTGTCTAGCTTTTTATAGTATTTTTTATTAATATTTATATTTCCAGCGATATTTTCATCAGGTATAACTATTTGTGTTAAGGTTGAGAAATGGTCTGTAACGCATGTTTCAAAGGTGATTGGTAGGATTGTCTCATAATTTAGATTTTTTGTTTTGATGAAGATATGATCTAAACATGTGTGGGAATTTTGTTGGACTCTTGTCGGTGTATTTATTGCGGAAATATACCCGTGTTCACTCATGATGTTTAAGTAGTGCTCGCTTTCGCGAGTATTAACCGATATGTCAATGTTCATGTCACCAATTATCACATTAAAATCAGTTTTTTCATTATCCCGATTCAGAATAGAGTTCAACTCATCAACAAAAGGTTCAATTTCTGTCGCTGGTGATCTATAGATAGCGTTAATAGCGAAAACTTTATTATGCACGTTCATTTTGACTTTGAGTAAAAAGCTTTTATTTAGTTCGATAGTCGTATGCGAGTCGTATATCTCTGACTTGACAAACATTATAACACCATCGTTTTGATTTAGTTTCCCAAAATTGTATAATGTGGTATAGCCTGGTATATTGTAGATTGAGATGTCTGGGATGATACGAGTTTCGGTGAAAACTATACAGTCGAATGATAAATCTAATCCATCGAGCAGAATTAAAAATTCATCAAGATTACTTGATATGCTACGAATATTATTGTGAATTATTTTAAACTTACTAAATCCTGAATTTATTTCCAATACTTCTTTAACCTCTGAATTACTACTCAATGAAGACGTATCTATTTTGGTTATGGAGAAATCTCGTATGTATGGATCCATTTTAATAGAACATGCGAAAAAACTAAGAATATAAGACATGGATTTTTACATCTATTACATTAACAATAACAATAATATTACTGCATTGTTGAGTTTGTTCTTGTTCTCAGTTGTCGTGGTTTTTCTGGATTCTTCTTACTTTTTTCGTTTTCAGATTTTTCTGTTTTTCCTGTGTTGATATTTTCTGGATGTTGGTTTTCAGAACGGTTTCTTATCTCTAAAATTAGTTTTTTCCTCTGTCAGCAAGTCTTTATAGGTATAGCCTACGCTGTTTATAAATAGTTTCCCGCCCTTTATATGTGCTTTTTGATTATTTTCCTTTTCTTTTTTCATTCGTTGTATAAGTAATTTTCTTTCTTGTCTGTCTTCTAATCCTAGGTCTTCTGTTATCACTATAGGTGTATTTTTAAGCAAATAGCAGTTTTTCAATACGAGCTTTTTTGTTAAAAAAGAGACAAATCTTACAGCAATAGCTTTTGATTTTTCTTTGTTTAGAGGGATCAGGTGGATGTTATCAATATCACTATTTGTAATTGGTAGCTGCAGATGAGTTTGGAATAATTCTTTTGTGTATTCTAATGGGTCTCCTTGGGTATATTGTGAGTTGAAGATTATTACGTTGTTTTTTTTTGTTGATCTTTCTAGGCTCCGGTTTTTTGTTTTAGTTCCTCAATCTCTACCTCAAGATTTTTTATTTTTTCAGACTCTTTCAGCAAGAGATTTTTCAGTTCAGCAGTTTTTTCAGTAACCTCTCTATTGATTTGAAGGGTTATTTCTTCAGTTTGCTTTTTGTTTTCTATGATTATTAATTTTCGTAATTCTTCCAACAATTCTTTATTACCAGCCATTGTTTTATGTTTGCTTATTGGTTAAGATGCACCCGTACTATTTATTCGCTCGAGTTATTTATTTCCACTTGAAGTTTTTTGTTCGATGCGTATTTACAGATAAATATTTATTTCTTTACAACCGCCTTTTTATTAATATTTGGAATTGGTGATGTAGCACTCAGACACTGTGTGCAGTGTTCAATTGCATGCAATACCTGGATGGAACATTCTTAAAGTTTTTTTTTTCTTAACTCACGTGTGCATGGTCCCTTTTTCTTGGCACTAGCAATTTTTCATTAATTTATGACTTGAATGAACCACTGAACATATTGATAATTCACGCAGCGACCTTGTCCTCAGACTCACTTATTTGCAACGTATAAAAAGTATATTGTTGATTCGCTACTAGCGGAACAAGACATGTTAACACTACGTTTACCACCATACCATCCGGAGCTAAACCCTATTGAAAAAATTTGGGCACTAGTAAAGAATGAAGTAGCAGCCTGTACGTCTCATATAAACTTGGTGATGTGCGACAGCTCACAGAAGAAAAATTTCAGCAAGTGACAATACAAAACTGGCAAAGCATTTGCGCTCATGTAGAGAAGGTTGAAGATGAATATATGGCAAGAGAGCACATTACGGATGAGGTGCAAGAATTACTAATACAAGTTGGAGAAAATAGTAGTGAGACCGAATCAGAACCGTATGACAGTGAAACCGAAAACGATGATTTAGGTTGCCAACCATTACAATAATATTGTAAATGCCGTTCAATAAAATTATTTTATTTTAACTTTTTTGTAAGTACCTACGTGTAGTTGTCTTATTTACCTACTGAAAATTGATCTATACACTGAGGACGTAAAAAGTCCTCCTCTCCCTTAACTTTTGAACGGAACAAGCAATCGAGGTCGGGTAAAATTTAGGTAGAAAGGTACCACTTTTGCTACTTTGTGGCATAAAAATTATTGTGGTCACGTGGCCAAGTGTCAAAAGGGCACCATCAACTTTTTTTGTTCAAATGTAAAAGTGGGTCACGTGGCTACTGGTTTTGAAGGTCTCCCTATTCTCTATCAAACACTTATTTGTTTGCGACAATCGGCCAAGCCATTTCAAACTGACAAGCGTTTGAAATTTGCTTCAAATATTTTTCAAATAAATTAATTGCAAATATTTTAACAAGTGCTCAAAATGTTCACCGTAACAGTAACACACATCTATTATTCGGTTCATAAGTTCCTGGAGTGACTGTGGCTGCGTGACGTACACCTTAGATTTTACGTACCCCCACAGAAAAAAGTCCATAGGGGTCATATCAGGTGACCTAGCTGGCCATTCAATGGGGCCACGTCGGCCTATCCAATGTCCCGGAAAATTCTCGTTAAGCCATTCTCGGACAGATCTGTAGTAGTGAGGGGGTGCACCATCTTGTTGAAAGGTAACATCCATGGTAAATTAATTTGGGTTTGCCCCAACTACTTCTTGAATACTGTGATGGATCTGATTTTGAAGCATATTTAAATACAGATGCCCAGTTAAATTTTCTGCCATAAATATTGGACCTATGATATGATCACCAAAAATACCAGCCCATACGTTGATCTTCTCTGGAGTTTCAGTATGACCCTCTCGAAAAACGTGCGGATTTACGTCTGACCAATAACGCACTTTCTGTCTTTTTACTGTTCCATCTAGAAAAAACGTACTTTCATCACTAAAACAAATAGAGTTAATGTAACCGGGACTTTGGGTTATGCGATCAGACATGATCTCACACAAAACTGCATTCTTCTATCTGGGTCATCTTCTGTAAATTGATGCAGAATTTTTAATTTCTATGGGTGAAATTTGTGTTTTTAAGATATTTTTTCACAGTGGTCGTAGATACGTCACAAGCCGTGACTACCGTTCTCGTTGTTTGTTGCTGATTATCAACAACAGCTGCCAGAACGTCGATTTGCTGACCTTCTGAAATGGATTTTCTTCCAGATCCCTTTTCCCTCGTTACGCAACCAGTTCTTTGAAATTTACTGACCAATTCCCTTAAGTAGGTACGAGATATTGGATTATTTGGGAAGCGCTCATCAAATATTCATTCTTTCTGCTTCAGCATAAATTAAAATTGGGTTTTTTCATCTAAAGGACGAGGACGAGGCATTTGAAAATTATTAAGAAATGCTGAAATCTATGAAAACTGTCAAAAGTATGGATATGATTAACGTCAATATTAGACTGAGATTGAAATGAAATGCTATTTGGAGTCTCCAGCAAAATAACTAAGGTATAAAAAACTGAAACAAAAACCAAAGTGTAAAAAACCAATAATATGTGCACCTGTTTCACCACAAAAAATTGGCTTTTCGGCCAGAATCAGTAACGGAGTTGAAATTCTGCTACAATTAATAGTTAAAATAATTTAGTTGCTAAATATTTAAAGCAAATTTCAAACGCTCGTCAGTTTGAAACGGCTTGGCCGATTTCCACAAACAAAGAAGTGTTTGATATAGAATCGGAAGACCTTCAAAACCAGGAGCCACGTGACCCCCCTTTACATTTGAAAAAAAAGTTGATGGTGCCCTCTTGACACTAGGCTACGTGACCACAATCATTTATATGCCACAAAGTAGTAAAAGTGGTACCTTTTTACCTGAATTTTACCCGATCTCGATAGCTTGTTCCGTTCAAAAGTTAAGGGGGGAGGACTTTTTACGTCCTTACTGTATATTCAATAATAATTTCCACTAAACCAACCTTCAACCCGACCGGTGTGAACACTGACTAGGCTATTATAGTGAAGTAATTGAGTCAATGATTTCGATTTCCATTTCAATAAATTATGAGTTGCGCAGATATATTCAAGGTCATAGCTCTGAAGAAAATACACTACCTCTACTCTCCAGCACATATTTTCGAACTTTGTTTGAATTTATACAGTTAACTCTTCCGGAGTATGTGCTGTCTGAGAAGTGTGTTTCTTGATTTTCCATGCGGATGGCGCTGCGACCAATTTAGTTGTGGGCTATAGCTCAATTCGTGGGGTAAACAGTTTATTATTCATTGGGCAGGGACAGGACACTATTATGTTGTCCGACCTACCCTAGCACTGATGAGAGGCAATACCTCGAAACATACTTGTCTGCAGGAGGTCATTCCCAGCAAAATGTAGGATGATCTACTGTTTAATTACAAGTTATAATCACTTCCAATTGGGTCTTATTGGAAGACGTTGTACAAAGTATTTGTCAAGATGTAGTTCAATGTCCGTTGTGGTATTAGCCAGGGAGGTATTTGTTTTCTGACCGATTTGTGTCTAATTTTTTTCTTGGTGAAGATGTGTAGAAAGAAGGGCACATTTGATTCCTTTGAAGAGTTTTTGATTTCTTCCCTTTGAATTGTGTTGTTTTTCATTATTATTAGTTTGCTGACTAATTTTAGATTTTATATAAGTGATGTGTATTTTGGAATGTAGGTATATTTGTGTACTTTATTTTTTTATTTTAAATATTTATATATTCGTGTACAACTTGTATTTGCACACCAAGTTTAGTGACCATTAGGTTTACGGTTTTATTTTAATTTATACACACTTTTCGACTGCTTTGTTACAAGAATTTACATTTTCAAACAATGAAGCTACTTTTGACTTTGACTCAACATTGTCGATTTTATTCGTTTCATGATCAAAGACATGATTTACGCCTACTGCGTCGCCGCATAATTTCAAAGTCCAGTGCCCATGATGGGTACAAAAACTCTTCGCGAACATACCGATATTGTCGTTCCACTTATTTCAATATTTCAGCGAGTAGAAGACAATACGGTCAGGGGTTGGTCATTTCTTGGAATTAGACATCTGGCTCTGAAAATCCTCATCAACCAATATAAACCAATATATTGACAATGGACAAGGCAAGATAAAGAGAAATTGTTCATCGTGCAGTTTGTTATGTTCTGTTTGCCCATTTAGCACGCGGCGTCCAGAGTACGTCTATTTTAGGTCCAATTCAGGTCTGGACCTATTCAGGACCTACTGAAAATGTCCATTTCTGAACGTACTGGGAACATACGAATTAAAAATACTGAATACGTCACATTTCAGGATGTTGTCGACTTTTAACGCTATCTTTGTTAATGCAGGTCAAAGTCGGAATATCCGTGGTGGTCAGTCATGATGGTAAAGCGCTTGTCTCTCAATCACAGGGGTGTGGGTTAGATTCTCAGCATGGTCACTGGTCTCGTGCATGGCATCACATGTTAAAAAGGTAAGATCTACCTCTTCTCTAGCTCGCACAAGTCTTTGACTTCCGAGGGTTGCTAAAACCAAAAATTATGAGTTACAACGTATTTTTATTAGCAATGTCAAAGCCAATGGTACAATTATAACTGAATAAAAAAAATGGAAAAAGCATATATTTATAAGTTCATGTTTTCTCGGATAAAACTGCAGAATTCAGCGGATTCTATGTGTCCAGCCCGATGATCTTCAATGTAAATGCACTCTGGGATATTGTCTTCGTTATCTACACAATACGGGGAATCGTTACATAACACCTCCCCCCATTGTTTGGAAATCGGGATTGATTTATCGGATGAGTTGATGGTTCCAATACACTAGTGGAACTTACGGAACCGTTCGTCCCCTTGTACTTCTTTATATATATTGTTAAGAAGAAGTAGGCTGCAATACAGGCTATGGCGATGTATAGCAAAACGGTCCATATGTTGGTTCGTGAAGAAATGAAAGGCTCGTCTTCTTGAAGTTTTTCCTTCACGTTATCCAGTCTGTCTCGGATGGTTTCTAGGTCGTCAAGATCCAGTGATTCTAGATGAATTGGTGGCATTTCTTGAAGGTTTCTTTTAACGTTTTCTTCTATGTCTATGTCTAGGTGTGGCACTTTTATGATTTTGGTAACAGCATTCGGGTTCTTGTACGTCTGTAATATGGTAGTGTCAATTTTCATTTTGCAATATTCGGAAACTTCTATGACATAGGTGCCCTTCAGGGATGACATCTCTTCATCGTTACCACAAATTGATAATGCAGTGGTTTCGTTGGGGAATCTTGCAATCCATTGATTGGTATTTATCTTCTGAATTTTCTGGTCCTGGAGTTTGAGGTGTTCCGGATGGCAGCTTCCATAGTCTTTGGTGAATCGGATGAGCTGTACTTCACATGGCGTCTCGAATTCCATTGGGTTCCATTCTGGTAGGGTGCAAATCGCTTCTCCGGGAATGACTTCATGGCATGGTTCATTCGAAAATAAGTAGTGATGCTCATTGAGAAAAGGGAATTTAGTTTTGGGTACTATAATTTGGAAAAGGTTATGTTGTGTTTCGATGGGAAGGGAGTAAAGGTGATAGTAATTGTAACGATATTGTTCTGTAATTGGTACTTCTACGATAAATACTATTTTAGCATTTTTTTGGTAGGCCTTTATTTTCGTTATCTTCTCAAAGATGACTATTTTATCTCTGCTCGGTTCATATGGGAGGATGGTATCATCTAAGTGGTGAGAGATGAACGTTAACTCTTCCAATAGGTCGTCGGCTTCTATGATGGATGGATGAAGCACTCCTATTTTGACAAAGGTCAATGCTGTTTCTAAGTCTTCCAGTATCCTTATGATGGCATCTGTGGCTGCTATCATTTGCGTGAACACAGTATTTGAGTTCAGTAGTACATATGTATCAGTATTTTGAAGGAACTGTTTTCTAATGGCTGTTTCAATTTGCAGAAATTTTGTTTGAATATTTAATTGGTTTGTCGCGATCGAACGTATTGTTGAATTGAATTTTTCGATCGCCTTTGTAGTCAGTGAAATTTGTTCCTCTGATAGCATCCTTTGTTTCGTTTGTTGTGCTTGAAGTTTTTGGATGGCTTCTTCGAATTTTTGACCATCTTCTGCATCCAAGTTTCCTGTTATTGCTTTAACATTTCCCATAATATTGATTAATCCACGTTTTTTGCGGTGTATTGTTGTTGTTGGGAATATCTGTGTTAGTTTTCTTTGAATTTCATTGGAGAGGCTGTCATAGTGATATAATTTTGCTCTCTATGGTGGTTGGCCCCATTTTTTTTCATTTTTTTCATGTGATTTTCATATGATTGGTTATGTTTTGGATTCGTACATATTCTTGATAGATACTTTGAATGTCGATCCTGATGAAAGTCCAGTAGTTGACGATATTGCGGGCTGTACCAAGCTTTTGGGGTAGCAGTCCTGGGTTTTCTGTAAATTTCGTTGTTATTACTCCACTTCGTTCGGCAGATCCGAGGGTGCAGCAGGTGCAGCAGGTGAATCTGGAACAATAGGGTGCCTTAGATTGTCGAAATGTACTCTTCGTGTTTGATTTTCTGAATTCGCTATGATACAGGGGTTGTCTTCATTAATTTGGATAATTTTGCTTGGTCCTAAAGAGCGATTATTCGATTTGTTTCTTTCACTTTCTGGGTTCTTCTCAAATACTTGATTTCCAACTTTAAAAACGTTTTGGTTTGTTTGTTACTGGTTTCGATTCTTTATGGTCCTGGTCTTTTCGGTTTGCAGTTTATCTTTGACTTTCTCATAGGTTAAAGATATTTTTTTCCGATGATCTTCCACATATAGTCCGTAGTATTGTTGATCGTAGAATATATCATATGGGTTCCTTGAAGCGGTATGCCCATACAAAAGTTCCAAAGGGGTATATCCTGTTGCTGAACGTATAGAGTTGTTGTATCCGATAACGGCATATGCCATGAGTCTTGTCAGTGTGTCTGTAGAATGTTCTTTTACGATTCTGTAATGCTCCGTTAAAGTTCCATGTAGTCTTTCAATCAATCCATTAGATTGAGGAAATTGAGGTGTAGTGAAGTGTACATTGACCTTGTGTAGTTTTAGGAGTGATGAAACGGTCTCGTTTTCGAACTCTGTCCCGGAGTCGAGGAGTCGAACGTTATAGATTCCGCTACTCCAAAGTTACGAAAATATTCTAACAATTTATCTGCTATTTCTATAGCGTTCTTGCTTTGGACAGGATACGCTTGACCAAATTTAGAGAATTCGTCCACTATGGTGAAAAATGTTTGACCTTCGATTGTGAATAGATCGGCATTCAATTTCTCGAAGGGTTTCGTTGCGGTCTCTGTGATTCTGAGAGGTATCGTTGGTCGATGTCTTTCATATTTAGTTTTCTTACATACCAAACAAGAATTAATGAAATTTTCAATTGATTTTTTCATGTTAGGCCAAAAGTACTTTCTATTAATGTTTTTGTATGTTTCATTTATACCGCGATGGTTAGTTTTTCCTTCGTGGTAGTTTTTTATTAATTATTTTTGCTCTGCAGGGTCTTCTATGGTGATGGTTCTATTCACGCACCTTATCAAAATCGGGTGGTCTTTATTGAATGTTGTACATGTCTTACAGAAATCTCTGTACATTTTTCCCTTATCGAAGAAACAGAAATATTTTTTCCGAGGTTCACAATATTGAATCAAAAAAGATTTGATTTCATCTTCGTTGTTATCTTGCGATATTTGGGCATGGATGATGACTTGTTTTCCTCGTCGAATGATTTTGGGCTGCACAGGGTTGTTGAAAACAGTGGTGATAATGAACTGCTTTTCTTTTTTGTCGATCGCATCTTGAATAATCGATATGCTGTCTGGCGGGTCTGATTCTTGCCTGGAGTTCATAGTGATTTCCGTATTTTCGGGTGTGTGTTCCGGTAGTATTGGAATTGCGAGATCCATTTGTTCTGAAAGTTCAGGTGGTGAATTGGGTAATTGATGGTTTCTTTCTTGATTATCAAGATCCATTAGTTCTGGAGTGTTCAATTGGCTACGGTGGTCTTCCTCCATATTTACTAAATCGTCGTTGATCTAGTTCGGGATCCATCTCAACCTGTGTCGATCTGACATCGATGTCCATGGGATTGATTTGTATTCTGGAGAGGGCATCGGCATTTGTATTGTATTTCCCTTTTTTATATACTACAACATAGTCATACTCTTCGAGGCGTAGTCTCCATCTGGCTAGTTTCATATTAGGTTCTTTTAAAGAGAAAAGCCACTGGAGTGGGCGCTGGTCAGTGTAGATGGTAAATTTTCTTCCATATAAATAAGGGCGGAATGTCTTCGTGGCCCAAATGATGGCTAGTAGTTCTTTCTCAATCGTTGAATATTTTTGCTCGGTATCGTTTAGTGTCCTTGATGCGTAGGCGACTGGTTTGTCTTTTCCAACTTCACCTTGTGATAATACGGCTCCAAGGGCAACGTTACTGGCATCTGTAGTCAATATAAATGGCCTTGAAAAATCTGGAAACTGTAATATTGGATCATTCAATAAAATTTTCTTACAATTTTCGAAGCTTTCAATGAATTCCAATGAATGAATGACCTTGACGTTTTTCTTTAGGCATCTGGTCAATGGCTTGGTGAGTTTAGCGAAGTCTTTTATAAACCTTCGATAGTAGCCAAGTAAGCCTAGGAATCCCTTTATCTCTTTTTGTGTCTTAGGTATAGGAAAGTGTTGAACAGCTTTCAGTTTCTCTGGGTTTGGCTTGACCCCTTCTGGCGTGATGATATGCCCGAGGTAGGCGACCTCTTTTCTTAGAAATTCACTTTTATCTAGTTGGATTTTGAAGTTGGATTGCCTCAATCTTTCGAATACTTCTCTCAGACGTTCTATGTGTTCTTGTAAAGATGTCGAAAAAACTACAATATCGTCTAGATATACTAAACACTTCTCATTCTGTATGCCTCGTAAGATGTTGTCCATAACGCGTTGAAAAGTAGCAGGGGCATTTTTCAACCCGAATGGCATGCGTTGGTATTCATAGTGACCATTTTCAGTGCTGAAAGCCGTCTTCTCAATGTCACGTTCTTCCATTTGTACTTGATGAAAGCCTGAAGCAAGATCAAGGGTCGTGAAATATTGGCTTCTCCCAAGTTTGTCCAGTATTTCCGTGATATTGGGAAGTGGATATTTGTCGTCCACCGTTTTCTGATTGAGCTTCCTATAATCGATCACTAGTCTCCATTTCTTTTTTCCAGATGCGTCCATTTACTTGGGCACTACCCATATAGGTGAGCTCCATGGTGACGTAGATGGTCGTATGATTCCTTGTTGTAACATAGACTGAATTTGGGATCGGACCTCTTGCTGATGTATTTGAGGGTATCTGTAAGATTTGGTGAATATCGGGGTATCGTCTGTCAATTTTATATGCTGTTTGATTTGGTTATTGAAAGTGAGAGGAATTTGTTCGCAGTGAAATATATCATTATAGTCACGGCAGAGTTGTTGGATAGCTAATTTTTCTTCAGGATTCATGTGTTCTAATCGTATGTTCTTCAAGTTTTTGTTTCGAAGATTTTCATAGTGGTTTTCATTTATCTGTACTCCTGGTTCGTCAAAAGTATTGATTTCAAATGCTTCTATTGGCTCAATTTCGATGGGTTCGAATAGATCGAAAGAGAGTTTTTGATCAGTTGGGTTGATCAATGTTGTGAAAGCCTTTTGATTTTTGACTAACACGTACGCTGCTGGCATTTCCAAATCTTGAAATTTTCTGAAAGGTATCACTCCTTCATTTAAGTTTTTATTGACAGGTATTTCCACAATGTGTTCCGTTCTTGGCCATAACTCAAGATGGAATATTGATTTTTTTGATTGCGTAGATCGTCTTGGTTTAGCTTGATCTTTATCGAAGTTGAGTGGGATGATCGCTTCCTTCGTGACCAGGGCGTTCTTGTTCAGGTCAACAGTTGCTCCAATATTTCGAAGTAAATCGATTCCAATGAGTCCATCATATTTGGGGTTAAAATCGAATATATAAAATTTTTGGTAGATGTCCTGACTTTTGAAAATTTTTGGTAGTGGTATAGTTATACTATATTTGTGCGTAGATGTGTTGTGGGCAGACTGTATTTGAAAAGGATCTTCCTGAATGTGTTGTGGGTAAAACGTACGTACGCAACGCCTGGGCTAATGAGTGATTTTGTGGAACCGGTATCGATCATGAATTTTGTTTTGGTTTCTGGTATAATAATATATGGAAGTTTGGAAAACATTGTTGCATTGATAATTACTACGTTGTCTGATTGTTCGATGGGGTAATCTGAAAATTTTGATCTTCATGCGATTACTTTTCATATTCATTTTGAGGTTGTGTTGTTTCGGTTGAATATCCTGGATAGTAGCTTTCTTCGATCTGATCGGTTGGATAATATTGATCGTATTGATAATCTTGATATTCCGCTGATTGGTCTCCATCTTCTTGCCAGAATAGTTCTTCTGCTATGAAATTGGGTTTAGGATTCGGCTGCGTATTTTTAGAAAAATTTCCCGAAGATGTGTCCATTGGGGTTGGTCTAGAGAGTGGGCGATATGGATTAGATTGAAAAACATTTCTTTGTGGTGGTCGAAATTGTTGGTTGCCTTGAGGTTGAGTAAAATTCCAATTAGGTTGCCTTGAAGGTGGTCTCTGAAACGTTGGCTGGTTCGCAGGTACGAATGGTCTTATTGGTCTGGGTACAAAATTTTGGCGGTTTTGAGGGGGTGCTTGCATGGGTCTAACTGCTTCATTTCTTGATTGAAAGTTGTTGAAATTTGGTGGAGATGTTCTAGGTTCTCTTCTCTGTTGCTGAATCAGATTGTTCGTTCTGTTCCTGGCATATGAAATATTTTCTTCACATAAAACTTGTGCAAGTGCTGTTTCAATATTTGTGGGTCCTCTTAAACGAATTATTGATCCAAGTGGTTCCTTCAGTCCGGTGAGGAAAGCTTGAGAATTCGTAGAAAAATAATTGTATTGAATTCGAATTTTTGTTTTATAGTTTTCTTTAGTGAAAGTAGTTTGATTGATAGTAGCAATAGTGGTAGTTAGAAATTTGTTCCCTTTTATTCATATTTATAATAAGTAGTTTGTTGACTGTAAATAAAGTTTTGTATTCAAATAATATTTCAGAACGCCCTTACAAATACTTACTCTTTGCTTTTAGATATTACCTTTCTCTTTCTTTTCAGGTGCTCCAGCTGCTCTCTTGGTACGCCACATGAGAAACTCTCAATCTCAAAGTAGAATTCAGGAAAAGGATGTCAAGAATGATATATAATAATAATATGTAATTTACCTTGGAAATAAAGAAAGATATGAATTCAACTCAAATATTGTATTCTCAATAGTCAAATTTTATTTTTTTTTAATGTAATAACTCTCTTAATTATCAGTAGATTTCTTAAATTCTTATTCTACCTGTCCCTTCGAAAACTACCTTACTTGCTAAATATGTGAACTTGGCAAAGTCATGTAAATTTCAAACATTAGAGGAACGGCACCGTCACCGTTTTAATAGACACTTGCCATTCATATGGTTCCTCAAAGGAAATGTCTTTAACCTTAAATTACAAGTAAACAGAAGAGTTCGTGTGTTGAAATGAAAATAATTGATAAAATAAGACTAATAAAGTTCTCAAAAGGAATCGTTTATGTGCACTGATACGCGGAAATTGTCTTGGTGATCTAACTGGTTATGAAGAAAAGTTCGGAAAGAAAGTAAAGTTCAAACTCGTGCACTGGATTGCTTGTTGAATTTGGATTTATATAAGGATCAAATACATTTCTGGTTCTGATAGATTCCAGCTTCTCCTATTTGGCTTGCAGGTTGGATTTCTTACCAAACGTTTGTCAAGGTAAATTGATTTCAGTTTCAGTACTTCCTAATTTGGTATATTAAGTGTTTCTGTGGAGATTTAGATGTAATTCTTCATTTAATTGGAATTTTGATGTAATGTTTCTCTGCTTTTTCCAAAATCGACCTCTGCTTCCTCTCTTGTTGATAACTCTCCTCACTTTTTTCCGTTACCAGGCCCGTTATTTTCCGATTTTCACAAACACTCTCGATCACTTATGGTTGTCAGTCACTGATTTTTATTGATTTCTTATAATTAATTAACCTATTTACAATTATTTCTATATGGCACATTTTTATTTTATTTCTACTAAAATTTAATTGGGTTTTTACATTTTTATACATGATATTTATTTCCTCTTTAGTTGCTGATATGACCTTTTTCTTGACTTTAAGTTTCCTCGTTCTTTTTCTAAACTCTACCTGTGATTGGCTGTGTGACAGTTTCATGTACAAGATGTTATAAATTTTATCTAATAATATTTTATTTTCAACTGGAAATAATCTTTTTCTAATGTTTTCCTATTCTTTTGAATCTGTTTTACATTGTTGATAACTAAGCTTATGGTATTATGTGGCTGAAATTATTTTCTTTGAAGAAAAGTTAGCTTTCTTGGATGAGTTCAGAGTGTTCCGTTCACTTGGCTCGTAATCTTATGATTTGAGAATAACTCTTTATTTTGCAAGGTTTCTGAAGGATTTTTTTAATTAAAAGTGTGACATTTTGAACTGGCAGAGGTTATATCTTTTTGAAAAAGTATCAGTCAGGGTTATTCTGTGAAATATTATTTTTATTTTTATTTCTATTAAGTCCAATATTTTTAAATTTCCATCTACTACTAATTTTTTTCAAGAGACAATGAGGATATGAATTACTTGTCGTACCACAAGGAGTCCATCAAAGTGAACCTTGTCAAACCAATGAAACAACGAGTCCTCAACATCTCTGATAGTACCCTCTGGAACAAGAACTTGGGTATCTTGTACTATTTATTTCGCAACAATTCATATCCTCATTGTCTCTTGAAAAAAAATTTATATAGCTCAACAATGGAGGCTCGCCCAGATAACATTAACAATACAGGTATTTTGGATGTTGCAGTTAGTGATAATGCGGTCCAGACAATTAATACTTTTTATGCATCTCTTCCTTACATAACGGATATAACTCCAAAACTTACCAGAATCTTCAAATCTTTTAATAATATAAAAATTGCTAATAAAACGAGTTTAACTGTCAACTCTCTCTTCACGAGTGTTAAAGACAAAACTCCAGTAACTTTTCAATCACATGTGGTCTATTGTATTCCTTGCTCCAATTGTTCGAATGAATATATAGGTCAAACTAACAGGTTGTAAAAGGCAAAATTTGTTCACATAAGAGTGACTGTCGATTGCACCCAGAGAGATGTGCACTAAGTGTCCATGTACATCATGAGGGCCACAATATGAGCTTTGAGGCAGCAAAAATCTTAGCCAGAGAATCAAACAATTACAAAAGAATCTTTCTGGAGATGGCTTTCATATCACAGTCATCCTCATGTTTAAACAAAAAAACGGATATAAAACATTTAAGCGAAATATATTCATTTTTATTGCACTTGGATAATCAGAAATACAATGTCAGAGAGCTTAACTCTCAATCCATATTATAATTGAACTAAATCCTTTTTGAATAAATACAATTTTTAAACAACGGATGACCACCGTTAACAGGTATAAAACAGTAACTTTTCAAAATTCTTTTCTCCAAATTTATTTGAATCATAAACTGATAAATTTACAACTGTCATGTGTCATAATCATGAAACAATGTCTAATCTATTGTTCCAAGCTTGTTTTTCCAGTTCTGAGTAGGTTCAATCTGTCTAAATCTATATTCTAGTACAGTTCCATGCAGGAACGTACCAGAACTAACTTCACATGTCAATTTAATTTTAAATAATATAATTGTTTCTCTTCTTCACGCCGGCCGTTACGGACACCGGTATGGTATCCATTTTACATAAATTCAAATATAATTAGTTTTTATCCATAACAAAATAATGTTTTAATGTGTGACGATTATCTTTATGTATATCTCACAAACTGTTTTTGAATATGTTCAACATCTGTACACGTCTTTTTACTTCATCCATTGCAATCAATCTCAACAACACGTAAGTGGTTTAGAATCCATGTTGTTCAATTGTTTTCACTATATTTTGATCATGATTTGTAGCTTTCCCTAATGATGACAATAAAACTTGTCGAAATATTGGAATAATGGAAGATATATATATATATATATATATATATATAAAGTAGGACATTTTATTGGACTAAGCCCTCTGGTAAAAATGCAACCGTAGACACGTGTTTCGATCTTAGGGATCTCATCAGTACGGTGAAAGCAAGTGTAGGGATGTGCAACACTTGATTGCAGGTGAAACAACAAACGAACGGAGTCAACAAACAGGAAGCCAACCGCACATTTGTGGCTTCAGTCGAAACACCTCGTGTTTACGAGGCAAGAAACGACATCTCTGTTTACTTATATTTCTGGACTCGGATGTCACGCAGGTAGCTATAGCTGCCTCCGTGGCGACGTCGTTTCTTGCCTCGTAAACACGAGGTGTTTCGACTGAAGCCACAAATGTGCGGTTGGCTTCCTGTTTGTTGACTCCGTTCGTTTGTTGTTTCACCTGCAATCAAGTGTTGCACATCCCTACACTTGCTTTCACCGTACTGATGAGATCCCTAAGATCGAAACACGTGTCTACGGTTGCATTTTTACCAGAGGGCTTAGTCCAATAAAATGTCCTACTTGTTATTCACAATTTCCCTCGAGAGCACATCTCTGTTTACTTATATATATATATATATATATATATATATAAAGTGAATAGAGTATTTTCGTTTCAATTCCGAGAGCTCACGATCCGTGGACAGCGCTGTTTCGTTGTTACCAACTCATAAAATACTCTATTCACTTTATATTCTGCTTGCGTTCCTCATAACGCACGAGAAACTTGATTGAGTCTTGGGTTGGACAGAACAAATAAACATTTGTCTGCCAGTCAATGTTGTAGGTAAACATCTACCTTTGGATTCCATGGCTCGTGTCGAATTAAGTTTCAAACTAGTGACTGTAGATATATATATATATATATATATATATATATATATATATATATATATATGAATATATGAAAAAGATTCAATGAATAAGAAGACCGATTTTCAAAATTTAAATATAATTTATTCTAATATTTTAGATATTGAAATAAAATTGAGCAACAATAAAAATCATAGAGTATCTATTTCATCAATAACTTAAATCGACCTTTTACAATAAAATTTATACCAATTCTATACACCCTATATCCATCTTTCATAAACTTCAGATTGACTTTTCACTTTTATGTCTTGAAACCATTTATTTTTCTGAATGTTATTTTATCTTATACTCATATACTGTAAGTACCTTTATTTGATATGTTCATTAGCAGTTATACCTATTCTTTTAGAGTGACTGAAGAAGAAATTAAATAATTTCGAAAGCTCTCACAATAAAGTAAAAAAGAGTTTGATTGAAAAGCAGCTGCAATATATATATATATATATATATATATATATATATATATATATATATATATATATATATATATATATATATATATATATATATATATATATATATATATATATATATATATGTTATATCCGATTCCTGAATGAGCCCTTTGTCCCGGAATTGCGTCATACACTATAAACATTGCATCATCTACTACGCAGAAGATAGAGGATATTCCTCAGCACATTTGAAGGTCTTCGTGGAACAATAGAAACTACGCAGTATCCAGTCAGCATTCCCGCACCTATAAAAGTCGAGGAGACCGGATTCAAGTCGTTCAAGTCTTTCCAGTCTTCAAACCAATTAGTTTAGTAGATTTGAATCAGTACGAGTTTTTAAACCATTATAATTTCACTTGTAAAATTCAATATTTCCATATTGCAATAAATGTGAATAAAGTCTGTTTTTAAAAACTCAAACCAAAGAAGACTGATTTAACAAATTGGCGCAGTCGTGCGGATCTCGAAAACGCTGTGATCCAACGAAGAAACAGCGGTAGTCTCCAGACTTCCAACGAGTCCAAGAACCGCAAAGCAGAACCCAGTGGACAACACGGTCTCTTCAACAACAAGAAACCCGCATAAGTCGTTGAACGTTGCTCACCTCGTCGTGAAGAAATCACCTATTGGAACCCGCGTAAGTCGTCGAACGCTGCTCATCCTGTTGGAGCTAGAGCTTTATGAAGTAGGACTTCATCTTTCCACAACCCCGGAGACAACAAGAAAAAGAAGAAAGAAACAAGAAGAAAGAATAAGCAAGCCACCCAGAGCTTAGGAAGCTCAACCAACCAGCATTAGACGTAGGAAACTCATTGTAAGTACCACATCGAATCATTAATCATTTTGTTGTATTTTGATATTTTTCTAAATTTGATTTAACCTTGTTATCCCAAAATTTACCCAAAATGTCACATCATAGTTCAAATGAAAGTTTACATAATGAACGCGAAGTACCATTAGAACCGTATAAACTTTCCGAAATATTCTCGATAATTCCAGAATACGATGGTGATTCAATTTCGCTTGGAAATTTTCTTAATGCCTGTGACCATGCGCAAGCTATGGCAGTAGACCAACAAAAATTGCTTTTAACTATTCACATTAGAAACAAACTCAGAGGAAAAGCTGCTCAATTAATAAATTCCAGAAATCCAGAAAATTATCAAGAGATCAAAATTTTATTAAATTCTCACTTTGGTGATTCCCGTGACTTAACATCTTTGATACAGGATTTACAAAGAATAAGGCAAGCAAATGGAGAAAATGCACTGACGTTTTTCTCAAGACTTCAAAGTCATAGCGCGAAAATGTATTCGTGTATACAAAGATCTATGTTAACAAACGCACAGAAAAACGCACAGAAAAACGCACAGTCTCAACTAATTGAAAATATGGTTTTAAATACCTTATTAATAGGCCTCGAACCCAAAATCGGTCAAATTATTCGAGCTAGCAATCCAAACAGTATGCTAGAAGCTTCAGTTAGAATAAAGCGTGAGATACAGCTCTCATACTTTGAAAATCAAAAATCAATCAATCGTTCATCACAACCTCAAAGTTCAAGAACAAATCATAATACAAGACCACAAATAAATC
Organism: Chrysolina americana; assembly: GCA_958502065.1. Lineage (NCBI taxonomy): Eukaryota > Metazoa > Arthropoda > Insecta > Coleoptera > Chrysomelidae > Chrysolina > Chrysolina americana. The sequence continues at coordinate 31,703,247 of OY293419.1, read as the reverse complement.
GACCAAATAATTTCCAAAGGAATTATTTCCAACCCCAAATGAATCAACCCCAAATGTATCAACCTCAAACGAGTCAACCCCAAATGAATCAACCTCAAATGAGACCAAATATGTTCCAAAATCAAAATCCAAATCGAAATTTCCGAAATCAAAACTTTCAAAGACAAGCAAATCCTCAAATGCAACAACGCGGACAATATTTTCAAACAAATAGACCCACAGTAATCAAGAATAACCCTCAATGGAATTTAAATGCGAATAAAACCCATTTATTAGATCATGAGTACGATTCATTATGCTCAAATACAGATTTTGAGTATCAAAACGAAAATATTTATGAATATTCACACCAAGGAAACGAGTCATTCTATGATGAGGAAGATTATTTCCCGGAACAACAAGATTTTGAACAACAGCAATATGAACAAATACCAAATGAAAATTTTGACTATGAAGTAGAACAACTTCAAACGGATTTTCACAATTTTCTGTCACTAGACAACCCACCTATCAGTACAACTACCAATCCATGTACGACACAATTAATCAATACCAATCCCCAATCTCGACAAACCCTATATGCAGACAATCTAATTATAGAACAACAATGTCCAACTCAACAGATTCCTCCTGCAATCGAAATGAAAGCGAATCTCGCAGCGCTTATCAAAACTCGCGAATTCAAGCCAGAGAAAACAATACCCACTGTGAACGACCTCAAGACAGATCAGCAATTTCTATAACATCCAATTGTAGCGATTTGTACTATTTAATCAGTCCAGCTAATTTTAAAATATTAATTGACAGGTGCAGGTATCTCAATTTTTAAAAGGAAAACAGCTGAAAATTATACAAAAAGATTTTCAGAAAATATACCAGTTACAGGAGTTACAGATGGAAAAGTAATGGTAAAAGAGTCAGTTTTAATACCATTTGGCACAAAAGAAAAACCAGTTTGGCATAAAGTTTATGTACACGATTTAGATATCGAATTTGACGGAATTTTAGGTACCGAGTTTTTGAAAAGATTTGATGGAGTAGTAGATATTGGTAATCAAGTTTTAATTTTGAATTATAAAACCTTCCCTTTATATTCAGCCCGGAAAACACTTGCTGGAACATCAGTTAAAATAAATAATGAACAAAAAATTCAAGGAAACTTACAGGAAAAGTTCAGTACACAAAATCTCGAAAATAAAATAACAATCGAACCAAGAGTTGAAAAAGTTTTTAAATTAAAATCCAAATTAAGAAATACAGAAGCTATACTGTTAGCTACTGAAAAAGAGAAAGTTAAACTTCCAAATGCCCTAGTCAAAATTAACGAAAAAGGAGAATTTTTAGTAACCGTTGTAAATGTAAATGCAATTGAAAAATCTATTGATTTTAATGACTTACAATTTGAAGAATATTATGGAAATGAAAATGACATTGAAACAGAAAACATAGAAACAAGTCGTCCAGAGAAAATAAAGAATTTACTTCGTCTAAAACATCTTAATGAAGAAGAGAAAGAATTAATTGAGACCTTATGTTTAGAATTCACAGACATATTTTATTTAGAAGGTGATCCTTTAACTTTCACAAGTGAAATTAAACATACAGTGAAACTGAAAGATGGTGCACAACCCGTTTCAACAAAATCTTATAGATATCCACACGTACATAAAGAAGAAGTGAAGTCACAAATTTCAAAATTATTAGAACAAAATATAATTAGACCCTCAATTTCACTATGGTCAGCCCCAGTTTGGGTCGTACCGAAAAAACTCGACGCATCAGGAAAACAAAAATGGCGTGTAGTAATTGACTATCGGAAATTAAATGAACTAACTATTGATGATAAATATCCTTTGCCCAATATATCAGATTTATTAGACCAACTCGGAAAATGTCAATATTTTACCACCCTTGATCTAGCCTCAGGTTTTCATCAAATTGAAATGCATCCTAACGACATAGAAAAAACCGCTTTTTCTGTTGAAAATGGTTTATACGAATTTCTCAGAATACCTTTCGGAATGAAAAACTCTCCCAGTACTCTCCAAAGAATTTTAGATCATATTCTAACCGGACTTAGAAACGAGAGATGTTTGGTATATATGGATGATATAATTATTTATTCCCCGACTATAGACGAACACATATCTGACTTAAAACTAGTTTTCAAACGATTAAGAAATGCAAATTTGAAAATACAACCGGACAAATGTGAATTTTTGAGACAAGAAGTCGCCTATCTAGGACATGTTATTACTAAAGATGGAGTGAAACCAAACCCAGCAAAAGTTGATTGTATAATTAATTTCCCAGAACCAGCCAACCCAAAAGAAATTAAACAATTTCTAGGACTTGCAGGTTATTATAGAAAATTTATTCCAAATTTTTCAAAAATTTCTAAACCCATGACAAGATTATTACAGAAAGATGTATCCTTCCATTTTGATGAAGAATGCAAAAAATCCTTCCAAGAATTGAAAAAAGCCTTGACTTCAACCCCTATTTTGATTTATCCAAATTTTGATGAACCTTTTATCTTGACAACCGATGCAAGCTCATTTGCAATTGGATCCGTATTATCCCAAGGACCAATAGGAAAAGACTTACCTATTGCCTATGCATCTAGAACATTATGTCCCGCTGAAACAAAATATTCAACTATTGAACGAGAACTTTTATCCATGGTATGGTCAGTTAAACATTTTAGACCCTATCTTTATGGTAGAAAATTTAAATTTATAGTAGACCATCGACCACTAACATGGTTATTTTCAATAAAAGACCCTGGCAGTAGATTAGCCAGATGGCGTTTGAAATTAGAGGAATACCAATTCGAAGTTATTTATCGACCCGGAAAAATTCATAAGAACGCAGACGCTTTATCTAGAATCAGAATGAATCATTTTGATGATTGTAGCAAAGTCTTATCAAATATTTTAATGGCAAATGATAATCTTGAAGAACATGATATTTCAGATACAGAGACTGAAGAACATGATATTTCAGATACAGAGACTGAAGTAGCTCAAGAAACCGTATTAGAAGAATTAACAAACTTTTCTAGACTTTTTAAAATCAAATCATTAATTGATTACTCAAAATTTAAATTCATCAATGATCAATTACTAGACAAAAGTCATAAAGACATTGTTATTTTTCCACAACACCAAAAATTAACACCATTACATGATAAAATACTTGACGATATATTTGAAGAAGATATAGATTTTTATCCAAATAAAATAAATATCGTTTCCAGTAGAACTGTAAAAGTTCGGAAATATTATTTGATATTAGTACCTTTTGAACCTGAAGATGCAATTGAATACATGTTCAGTTCCTTATATCGATGCCAAGACACATTTCAACCCTCAAAAACGTATTATGTCGAAAATAATGTCGATCTACCTATTCAAGAAATGCTTTCATATATCCTAGCAGATAAAGAGAATATTAAATTCGAAATATGTCAAGACGTAGTTCGAACCCCCAACGAAAATGAAATACCAATAATATTAGATCAATACCACAATGGTAAAAAGAATTTGCATCGTGGAATAAATGAAACTTTGAGAAGAATAAGAGAAAAATATAATTGGACAGGCATCACAAAAGATGTTGAAAATTTCATAAAAGCTTGTGAAATTTGTCAAAAAGCGAAAATATGTCGACAAAATTTACAGAATCCTCTTGTTATAACAGAAACTCCCAAAACAGCTTTTGAAAGAGTAAATGTTGATATTTTAGAAATTCCAGTACAAAATTATATTCTCACACTGAGATGCGAATTAACTGAATTCACCCAAGCATATCCAATACCTGACAAAACCGCAAAATCAGTCGCTAGTACTTTACTTGTATTTTTCCAACATTATGGAACTCCACTTAGAATCCACGTAGATTCAGGTAAAGAGTTTAATAATCACATTGTAAAAGACCTTTGTACACTATACGACATAAAGATTACAATTTCTAGTGTAGACCATCCACAATCAAATGGTTCACTAGAGAGATTTCATGCCACCCTTGTCGAAATGTTACGAGTTCATAAGATAGAAAATCCTAATGAACATCCCCTGTCAATCTTACCCCTTGCTGTTATTGCTTATAACAACAGTAAAAATAAAACTCATGGATTCAGTCCTTATGAGTTGATATTTGGACACACTTCAGGTAGACCCCCTGAAACTACATATAATCAAAAAGATCTTTTAACCAAATATATAAGAGATCTTAATAATAGAATGGAATATTATTATAAAGTAGCTCGTGAAAATACTGAAAGGAGAAAACAAAATGCGAAAAAACGATTTGACGAAAATATCCATCACGAAACTCGATCTTTTAAAATTGGAGATAAAGTCTTTGTTAAAGAATCCCAAATAAAGAATAAATTAGAAAATAAATTCAATGGACCTTTCGAAATTATCGAAGTGTTTCAAAATTCAGCCATGCTTAAGAATCCTGAAACAAATCAAAATTCAAAAGTAAATTTTGATAGACTGAAACCATGTTTTGTTTCAGATCAGGAAAATCTAGAAAAAGAAAATTCAGATCAAGAATGATTCTTCTCCTGTTAGCAGTCATCCACATTGTTAACGCTCAGTATAAGTTATCACCTATTAATAACTCAGTAGGAGTATATTACCATGAACAAGGTGATATTAAAATTTCAAATGAAAAATGGACTTTATTAGTAGTAAAAGATATGGCACAAGTAAAAGAAGCTATTGATCATAATGCAAGAATATTAAATGACTTGATTGAACTTATAGAAACCAACAATCCGAGAATGAAATATTTTTATGGAGAAATCAGTACGCATATTAGTCTGTTGAATAAAATTGCTCATCAAGTAGAGGAAAAGTATTACGAATCTCAAGTTGATTCGAATGATTATAACAAAAGATATAAAAGAGGTTTAATAAATGGCGCTGGATCAATTTGGAAAGCCCTTACCGGAAATTTAGATGCCAGTGACGGTGAATACTTTAACAATTGTATTAACAAAATATACAGGGATGAACACCAAATTGAAAATTTACTCAAAAACCAAATTTCAGTTACAACTTCTGTAATAAAAGAATTTAATAGTACCATTCAACAATTGCAAGTAGATGAAGAAACATTTAATGAAGATATAAAACAAATTGAAACTTCAATTTATGATCTTTCAGACCATTTAGCAATGGTTGATGCAAAGTTGAAAACCATCGAAATCTGTGAACAACTATTGGAAAGTTATACATTTTTGGAAAATTATTTGAATGACATTCTCAATGCAATTACGTTTGCTAGACTACATATTATCCATACTTCAATAATTAAACCCAATGACTTAGTATCATCTCTTCAAGAAATAACACAAACAATTCAAAAGAATTATTTACCTTTACCCGCGAAACTTTCATCAGTATCTAAATACTTAGATATTATTGAATTACAAGCTTTTCAAGCAGATTCAAGGATAATTTTTGTATTGAAAATTCCCTTAGTCGAACCTGAAATCTATACTGTTTACCGATTGTACCCCATTCCTATCCTAGATAACAGAACAGGGTTACATCATATTTTACCAACAAATAAAAATTATATTGCAAAAGATGATGATTCTATGATGTACACTGCTTTTCAAAATTTAGATCAGTGTAAGTTACTTATTATAATTTTCATATATGTGAAAATGTTATTTCTTATCCAATTGATAGCAATGCAATTTGTGAAGCTTAAATTTTGAGACCATTACTAGAACTTCCTAGAATGTGTTCAACTTCCTTACTTTTTGCAAAAGATTATAATGTTTTTGAAATTCAACAGAATACTTGGTTAATAACTGTATCAGATCCTTTGGCTGTTACAATTAATTGTCAAAAACAAGATATTGTCACAAAAATAATCAAAACGAATTCAATTTTGAAACTGGAACCTAATTGTAATTCATTTATTGGAAATACAAGAGTATATGCAAAATACTTTGTTACTCAAGAAAGGAATATTACTTAAAAAAGTTATCCAATTTTGATTCCATATCAATGTTGCAATGATGTACCAAATAAAGAAAATCTTCCAAAATTAAAGCCTTTGAAATTGAGCAAATTAAATGTTGATAACTTAAACATTGCTCAACATAAATTAAATCAATATTCTGACCAACTTGATCAAATTATTAATTAACCCTTTGTGAGGAACCATGTTTCATGGTTTACGATTCTCACAATTGTAATAATTGTCTTTGTAATTTTACTTTACATATTTTGTAAATGCAAAAATAGACGTTCAGTGAAAATTGGAATTATATATATATTATTATATATTATTATATATATATATATATATATATATATATATATATATATATATATATATATACGAACCACGAGCAGAAGAAGCTTCATCCTACGTGAAAAATTCATTCCACTTCTTAGACCTTCTCAAATCCTATAGAATCCAGAACACCGATATCCTAGTGAGCTTCGATGTTGTCTCCCTCTTCACAAACATTCCCCTAACGGACACGCTAGAAATCCTCAAAACTAAACACAGAATTCCAAAAGACACCCTGGACCTCATCAATCACTGTATGAACAACACGTACTTCCTCTTCCAAGGAACTTACTACAAACAAGTGAAAGGTGCTCCCATGGGTTCCCCCCTTTCTCCAGTCCTTGCAAACCTTTTCATGGAAGACTTCGAAACCAGGGCTGTAGAAGCATTTGACCACAAGCCTACTTGCTGGTTCAGATACGTTGACGACATTTTCGTCATATGGCCTCATGGTTACGAAATCTTAAACACGTTCTTAGATCACATAAACGATATCCATCCCAACATGAAATTCACAATGGAGACCGAAATGAACAACTCCCTAGCTTTCCTGGACGTTCTCATCACGAAATCCAACAACTCTTTCACCCACACAGTACACAGGAAACAGACCCACACCAACCGATACCTACACGCAAACTCTCATCACCATCCAGCACAAACAAACTCCGTATTGAACTCCCTGATATACAGATCAATTCAGCTTACCGACAACCAGAATAGACCACAAGAGCTGGACAAACTGAAATCAGCCTTACTCCAAAATGGTTACAACAATTCGCTAATCGACAAGTCTATCCGCCATCAACTGACCCGTCCTCCAAAAACGAACGATCCACTAGAGAGTATTCAGCCACACAAAGCTTTCCTACCATACATCAAAGGTGTGACAGACAAAATCAGTAATATCTTGAGAAAACACGAGATAAAAACAATATTCACGGCCAACAACCAAATATCCAAATTCCTCAGATCTCCCAAGGACACAATACCAAACGATTCTCAAGGTATATATGAAATACCATGTTCAGACTGCCCGAGAACTTATATTGGCCAGACTAACAGACGAGTAACTTCCAGAGTCTACGAACACGAACTTGCTGTGCGTCAGGCATCTTCCACTTCCGCACTTTATAAACATCGAGAAGACACAGGTCACAAAATAGACTTCAAAAACACAAAAACAATTTCCACCGAGAAAACTCTGCAAACCAGGATCCTCCGAGAAGCCCTTGAGATAGAGAAGCGCCCCAATTGCCTCAACACTCGCGACGACGGACGTAGACTTCCCAATACCTGGAAGCCTCTCATTGCACGCATAAACTCATTTCCCACCAACCCAGTTCCCGCACACAGCTCACTTAACGCCAACCAAGTTCCCGCACACAGCTCATCTAGCGCCAATTCAGTTCCCGCCCATAGTTCACCTCGCGCCAATACATTGCACACGGCCATTACAGCCACGTCCACTATAAATACAGTTCCTCAACCCACAATTCCTCAGTTCTCTCGAAGGAGTAGGCAGATTGAGACCTTAGAGAGAACCAGTGACGAGACATGGGGAGTAGGCAAATTGAGACCCCGACGTCAAGTCACAAAATCCTAACGTAATTATACCTGAGGAATAGGCAGATTGAGACCTCAGCGTAGAATTACGTACGTATTATCCTTTCATTAATTTTCTTTCTATTTCAGTTCTTGAAAATGGCTCCAAAATCGGAGCCGAAACGTCGAATTTCAACAAATTCTAGACGCGGTTCAACCCGAACTTTTAGTTTTCAAATATCTGACCGCGGAAACCTATCTGAACACATATATATATATATATATATATTATTTTAAGTTCAAAGCCATATGATGTAATGAGATTTGAAAAGAGTATTTCAGGCTATTAAATGAAAATTTGTTTCTTTTTAGAGCGTTTAAATAAAATCTTTGTTCAGTCTCTTTTCAAATCTTTTTTTTTCCTTTATATTTCTGTAAAAATTCTGTAAAACATTCTCCGATAAATAGATATATACAATTAGAAACAAAATGGTGAAGGCAGCCAAACTGTAAATGGACCTTTCGAAGGTCTGGATGACCGTCACCATGATTCTGAGACAATGTAGCCAAGAAATCTTATTGAGCTAAAAAAATATAGCAGAGGTGAATTTGGTTTTTACAATTCTTACCTCTTTATCAAAAATTGTATCACTGCTGGTTAGGGTGTGAACAAACTGTAAAACCTCTGGCCACGCATTATCAGGAAATTCGTGTTTTCCAATGATACCAATCAACTGTGCAATTGAGTTCTTCACTAGTTTTTCTTGTTCATTAACTAATGCTTGTAGCATTCCTTGTTTTATCCTGAAAGATATAATTTTTACGGTTATTATGTTTTACAATAAGGCATCATAATAATTCTGAGATGTGCACTAAAAAATATTTCTTTTATATTATCAAAATGTACAATTTGAAAGTAAGCTACGAGAAAGCATATTCCAAAATCTTTGGATCATGTTAATTATACGAATAATGGAATATGTATGGAGGAATATTTACGCCGATTTGACAAGAACATTTTTGGTACTTATTTGGAGGTTCATCTACACAAGTTTGAAATAATTTTTCTAGCAAAAGTATACAAATTGGAGTTACTTATGTCAAAAAAATACTTGGATATGGAAAATTGAAAGATGTAGTTTATTAGACCCGACCCGAATACGATCTGACGGTCTGCTCAGTGCTTGGGCGGCGACACTTACAGCCGAATTCACCAACAAATTCCTATAGTTAGGAAATACTTAAATCGGATTTAGGAATTCCTATGAGCAATTTGCGTTTCACCACCCGTTAAGTAATGCTCAAGGGTGGTAGGAAATACCTAACATTAGGATAGCTCGCCTTGAATTGTTTGGTTGTCGTTTTGACTAATAACACGTCAAATATAAACAATCTCAAAAATTATGAAAAACCAAAAGATTAAACGCAACACAACCAATACATTTGACATGCACTATCAAAGGATCCCGCACATTCCTTATGGGAAATGGCTTTACGTGAGTTTCGCTGAATTTTTGGTATGTTGTATTACTTGATGTGCTAAACAAACTTGTCTATAGCCACAATATTGTAAAATGTACAATTTTTGATATATAATGCTTTGAAAATGGATTTTTTCGATTCTTGTGGTTTTTGCTTATCAATCGGAGAGCTCTCATTCCTGGTTGGGATGTAATTTGGATGTTCGATAAAACTAATCCTGAAAATACCTGATGTCTAATGATATCGAATATGTGCTCCAAAATGTTCATAATAAGGCTCAGCGAGCTCTAATAGGGGAAAACGGGAAAATCATAATCATACATTCTCAGAAATAACAATTCTGATAACTGTCGACGTAATTTTCGTATGACTTATGACTTTTTCCTCATAAATCTAGATGATCTGGCAATGGGGTGCCAAGACTTTTTCCTCATAATGGCTCAAAATGAATGATAGCATCTCACAACCAAACGAATCCGTGAAAATGTCTGCATCTTTCATACCTGATGGTATTTTTCAAATATAATAATGGAGAATGAGTGTAGGATGAACACTTGGATATATACTTCAGAATTTTTGAAAATTATATATTTCTTCTATGTTACAATACAGTTTACACATAATATTAACGAATACTATCCATCCATATGATCCATGACAACATGAATGATTAATAACAATACATTAGAGGATAATCATTTATAATAATATTATTAGTAATGATGGAATATGAGGAATAAAAGTTCCTATGTTTTGTACCACTTATATTTGTAAATTTAATGTTACTGCAATTTCGTCCTATATGGACATTCTCAAAGTAGTTTGTTTATGCTTGGTTATGCTCGCCATAACAAAGAGTCAAATATCCAAATTCAAGTTCATTCATGTGCTTGATGCTGCCAATAAAATGAAGGAAATAAATCCCAATGATATATAGATCTTGAAATTTGTATCAAACTCCATGACCAATGTGAAGCAGTCTATTGAAAATTATCGATTGCGTTGCCTGATATTACCCAGAAAGACCATTTGTTAGTCCAGTTCTGGACACCACCAAACATTCAAATTACCTCCCAAGCAGAAAAGAGAGCTTTCCGATTGACGAGTAAATACCGCAAATATTAAAAAAAGTCGATTTGAAGCTCTATATCTAACTATCCATTTTTGGGCTTCGTGGCTATGGACACTTATGATCAACTATCTAGGTACTTCTTACTTAAGGATTTCTTAGGTTGGTGAAATTCGATTGAGGTAAGTATCGGATTTAAGAATTTAAAATCAGGTTGGTGAAATCGGGCGTCAAATGGTATTCTGCCACAGGACTGGAGAAAGATTCTCAGTCCACTAATAGCTATCCTCTTCAACTGCTTCATGAGGAGAGGGGCGCTCTCCGAAGATCTACAGTCTTTATTCCGAAGCAAATCGGAGACGACCAAGAAGTTTTACTGAGTCTGATTTCAGGTCAGGTCAGGTCAAGGCAGGTCGGATCTGACCTGAGAGTGACTTTTGGAAATAGTTCTCACATGGTTTTTCTAGTAAATCACATACTGGCGAAATTGAAAAGCTTTCGAATGCCAAATCGTAAATTAACTGTGCATTCGTCAATTGTTGACGGCATATTATCCACTGAATATTGAAATATTACAAAATTTTGAAAAATAAACTTTGTTAGATAGTTCCACGTGAGACCTGAAAACAAAAGTTCCCATATACATCATATGTATTGAGCATCAACTTTCCAAAACCTATAACCTGTGCTCGGAGGGGTTCACTGTTGCATAAACAGAAATTCTCTGAAACTAATACTCTTATTCCAATATAAAATGAATGCTTATTTGGAACATTTGGTGTATATAGAGTTCAAGATATAGAAACTACCCAAATACAAAATTACGTTATTGACGAAACGAGCATCGAGTGAATTTGAAGTACTTTTAATATTTGGGCAGTTTATATTTGTTGAATCTTATTCCAATAAGTCGTTATATTCAGTAGAAATCAAATCCAAATACTATGAGAGTATTAATACCATCATTTATAATGAATAATTTTGGTTGTTTACAAAATCCCCTTAAGAGCGTTCCCCATGTTTGCTGAAACGCCTACTCAAATTGTAAGAAAATGCCTGATCCGATTTCAATAAAACTTTCACCTACTTGTTCAAAATATTGTACTCTAACACGGAAAGTTATTATAATTTTTTATTTTAAATAATTTTGACCCAAACTAATTAAAATATATATTTTTTTTCGAGTCAGACTACTTTTCGTAAAAGTGCATAGCAATTCACTATCTCATATAGAATCTATAGATCAAAACAGTACAAATACTAAAAAGTGATAAATAAGAAGTGCATAATAAAACATCCGTAATGTGGCACATCATATCGACGCGAATCAATTCGCTGGTGCAACAGTGACAGTGGCGGAGACTATTTTTTATTGTGGTAGTTACAAATAGTAGAATTATGCTTTTTAAACAAGTATAATGAAGTGTTTTAAATTTTATTTACTGTCGACTTCCATATTCGGATGCAGGTAAACACAATTATTGCTTCAATTACGGCCCGAGCGATCCAGGTAATTAGACCTTATTGTCAATAAATCAATTTCTTCTTGGGGACTCCAATTATGTGTCCTTATGTGTCCATGAGGAACGTTGCACAAATAGAAGACAGATATAATTCAATATCCGTAGGGGGAAGTAGTTGTTTTCTGTCAGATATTTGCCTTAATATCCACTTTGTGGAATTGTGTGGAGAGACAGGCATTTTTCGGGTTTACGAAATTTGTGATTCCTAGAATGGAGCTCTCCTATATACACTCTCGAACTTTGTTCGTTTTATGTACTGTTTCTGTTCTTCCACCAGTGCCAAACTTAATGGAATCATTAATATATGACAGCATAATAACAAATATAGAGAAGTGTGAAAAAAACAGAAACGAGAAAGAGAACCATGGTAATTCCTGAAACATCCTCTGAAAATGTTCTTTGTCTATACTTTTCAGGTCCCTATAAGAAATTTTTTTTCTTGTCATATTGTTCTTGGATATAGATATCGAATTCGCAATACACTCGGCTATAATCCGATACTTGACTATATTTTCCACTTTAGAGTAATATTCTTCAGAACTTAAATTTGTAATAATTAAATAAATGAGAGTGACGTGATAGATGTATTTGTTATTCTTGTAGGTTCATTAATAACTTGGAAAAAATTGAATGAGTTTAAAATAGAGCGGAACTGTTGGGTTACATTTGATGTCACGTCTAGCATATTTAAGTTATCTTTTTTGCATTATGATTTCGATATTTGCAGTACGAGTAAAAGTATTTTTTTCTACGACCGTGCGTGACACTTTCAAAACTAACTACGCAGGACCAGCTATTCTGACTCATTTGCAGAATGTATAAATTGTGTTTTTAACATTAATATTGAAAATTATTAGTGGATTTTAGTTGTATGTTGAAATACAATATATATTTTCAATGTGCTTTCTGAATATTTATGCGGTAGTACAAAAAATAATGTTCCTAATTCATGGGTAAAGTGTGTCTCTCCCGCACTTGACTGCTCGCACGAACTCCGCTTCGCGTCGAGTCAACGGAAGTCGCGTGTGGGAAAGTATCACTTTCCGAACTCATTAGGAGAATAACTAGGTATAGTCTTTCCAATATCAATTGCAGAACATAAAAACTCGTTCAAAACCCTTATACCGACAATTTCATTTGATCTGCCGACACCTCATTTAAGTGAAGATTTATTATCGGCCAGCCAACGATTTTGCATTTTAAGGCACGTTAATTAGGTTCCTTTGGACCGCGGTGCTGCCTTTGAATCTATACGAGTTTTTGCAATTGATAATGGATGAACTATATATCTTATTGTGAAGAGGTAGGTAAAACTTTCATTTCGAAAATGTATTATTTGAAACTTCCGGAGATGTGAAAATGTACAGAGTGCTGGAATTAGAATACGGATGAGGATTTGGTTTAGAGCAAAACCTAACGTGAATATCAATTTTTCAATTTTACAAAATGTACTCCTCATTGAACTCATTGACGTCCTGCATATCAGTTTTCTTCTTCTAAAAGATTTAATATGACTGCAACGAAAGGAGTTTCACAATCCTTTAGAAAATGGTTATGATATCCTAGAATATCCATAACACATAAGTCTATATGAATTGTTTCAACACTCCATCAAGTTGACTGAAAAAATTATATTTCATTTCTGAAAATCACGACGTAAATAAGCTAGGTGCATCATAATATTATGAAGCAATCATTTCCCATAAAAAATAATTCGAAAATTACAGGTGAGCCTATATCTCAAATAAATTAGTATAATAACATACTCAAACATATGAGGAGCAAACTAGAAGCTGCCAGAATAATATCAGAGGTGTCTTCATGCTCTGAAGATATTGAAGCTTAAAAACACATACAAAATTCAAATTCTAAAAATGTATCAAAAGCATGTTGGAAAATAATAAATACAGAGAGAAATGGGATGAGTAAGCCAAATACGGTAAGAGACATCTCAGAAAATTATTTCAATAATTAATTTCTGTAACATAGACGCAGAGACCCCGTAGAATATTTTTTTCTGGAACCTGTTTGTCAACAACAAGTCTACAGCTCAATAAACAAGCTAATCAGTTCTAATTCTTGAGATATCCACGATTTAAATATCCACTTGATAAAAGCAGCTGCTGAACATATCATCACACCCTTATCAGACCCAATAAATCATATTTTCGGTACAGACAGTTTTCCCAGTATTCCTAATTTTTTTCAGAGTTGTGCTGTTATTTAAAAAAGGCGAAAAATAATCTGTTGATAATATAGACAAAATTATTGACATTATTCTGGAAGATCCTTTTTATTTTCCTACTTTGAAAAGAGATTTTCCTTAAGTGAATCACAGTATGGCTTTCGCCAGGATAGTGAATGACATAGTAGAGGGCTTTGATCGTGGAATACATTCCTTCCTGACATTGTGCGATTTGACAAAAGCTTTCGACTGTGTATCACATACCTAACTTATTGAAAATCTGTGTCATTAGGGACTCGGACAACATTTCAATCTAAGCAATAGGCTTCAATATGTTGATTTAAACAATATAAAATCTGGCATGAAACTGATTGAACATACGCGGCTCAATCCTTGGACCTTTAATATTTATTATATCTGGAAAACTAGTGGAAAAACGAATACAGACAAGAAAAATCAATCTTGGAATTGTTGATCATCGAATGATGGAAAATAAGATACGAATCGGAAATAATTAATGGAGAAATAGCCTAAAATATATTGTATACCCTGACGAAAGTCTATCAAACAATGGGATCCGCTTACTCTAACGCAAATGAATTCAAATATCTCGCTGAAGAAGTAAGATTCTTAGAAATCTACAGGACAATACTGAAAGACGAAGAAACGAAGAAGCTACGCGTCGTAAGTTCAAACAGTTAGAACACTTTAGAGATTTATTCAGTGAAAAAAACGATTTCTCTATCATATCTACGTAGAAAAGCTACCCTTGTTACAAGTCGCTATAAGCAACCGTTTTCTAGATATTAGGACTTGAAAGTTTGAAGTCAGTTATTTGATGATCAATGTCTTATTGCATATTTTGCATTTTTCACAAGAATGCTTTGGAAATGAATTTGACGTTCAAGTAGTTTTGGTAATTACATAACAATTTTCGTTTGATTATGGATAGTATTTCAAAAGTTATTTGAAAAAAACGAAAATAAAAATAAAACTTCAACACCCTGAATCTTGGAAACGAAGCGTTTCCGGACATATATTTATTTGGACAATTCATATTAGAATATTGTGAGGAATCACCTCCTGAAGTTTGTCAAAGTACTTTTGAGAGGACGTAACGAAACAGCTTATGCAGGCAAAAAATTACTCACCAGCTATATTTTAAAAACGCAATTGTCGCAAAGTGCAAAAATCAGAATGAATTGTACGTATGTTAGTAATGCACAATAAATTTTGGATTTGAAACCTCCTTTCATCCCAAAAAAATCCATTTCAGCTCTATCATTTCAGATACACAATGCTAAACAAGGAAACCGTTCAATTGATGATTTTGGCAAATCAATAGAAGAACTTTTAGTTGATCTTACAGTCACACAAGCTGATGCTGACCATAATGCCATTAATTGAGAAGCGTGAATGAAGAATGAAAAAATAGCAATAAATGCTTTCGCCAACGGCTTACAAAACTCAGAATTACGAATCACTAAATGAAGAAATTATTTAAAATGGAGTGATGCTATTCAGGGATCCAAAGATGAGGATATACCTTATCGCAATAGTAAAATTTTTCATATCCGAGGATGTAAAAATTTCAGTCATAATAATGAAAACAACAGATTTTTCGAAATTTACATTTTTCTCAAAAAACAGAGGTAATTTTTCAGGCAATAGAGGTCAAAATTCTTCACAAAATATACGTATGGGATATAAATACCGGGGTTATCATGGCAACTCAGTGAGAAACAATCGACAAAGGGCATATTTTTTGAGAAATTCTAATGAAAATAAACCTTGAAACTGCTTCTTTTATTTCTCCACTTCCATCTACGTCATCTGACCCGTTTTTTCGTGTCTGAATTAAATAACGAAGAACATTTTAGTTTAATGTAAATTTTGTAGAACTAGCTTGTAGGGAATCATTACTAATATTTCTAGTTGACACAGGTGCATCTGTCAACATAATTTTTGGATGTCTAGCTAGGCCAGATGAAAATAATATAATACCTATAAGGCTGCGTCCTGACTTGAACATGTCAGCCCGAACGAACAGAACAAGCAGAGCGCGCATGAACGAATAAGACGAGCAAATGCTCGTTCCGTTCAAGATGTTCGTGCTGTGTGCGGTCGTTGCGTTCAGGATATGCTAGGTGCTGTTCTATCTAATACAAATGACAAACCTATTGCATATGCGAGTTGATCACATACTGTCATATGCCAATGAACGAAGAAAGTGCAAAGATACAGGCAATATCTACAGAAAGAGGTGATTACAATGTCAATAGATTAATGTTTGGTACCAAAGTTGCTCCAGCCATATGGCAACGATATATAATTACTTAAGATACCTGGTGTTTGTGTATTTTTAGACGATATCAAAATTCAAGTAGGTACGTAACAAGAAAATGTAGAGCGTTTGAGAGTAGTATTGACACGTCTACAGGAAGTTGGACTACACATAAACCAAGACAAGTGTAAATTCTTCAAAGAATCTATTACATACTAAGGTCACAAAATTACAAGTAGAGGTTTAGAGAAAACTGAAGAAAAAATTGAAGCGATTATTTATGCTCCAGTACCTACAAACGTTACAGAATTGAAAAGTTTTTTGAGTTAAGTTACATATTATGGAAAATTTCTAAAAAACCTAGCAACAAAATTACATTCTATATATGCACTTCTACAAAAGAATACATCTTTTAGATGGACAGTAGCATGTGAGAACGCTTTCAACTTAATAAAAAAGGAAATTACATCTGATCAGGTTATTTGTGCATATGATCCTAAATTACTATCAGTTTTGGTAACCGATGCTAGTTCCTGTTAACATGGGATAGATTCTCGTTCAGAAGAGGGAAATTCGTATGATTGTATTTCTTCATTGTATTTTGGGGTTGATTGTAGTTGTTGTTGGAGCGAGCAGGTTATTACAACATTGTCAGAAAGGCCGACGGGGGAAGATATTTGGATATCATTGATCAGGTTGTCATCTTTGGTGATTACAAGGTCAAGAAGACTAGTGGTTTGATTTGATCTGAATCTAGTGGATTCTGATATTAGTTGGTTGAGTTTGAAATTGAGTGGCATTTCAGCGAACATGCTGGGGGAATCGTTGATGTTAGTTGGGACTTCTTCCAGGGGCCACGTCAGGGAGGGATAGTTGAAGTCACCGAATATTGGGAGGTTGTTCATGGCTGCAGCATATTCTAAGTGAGTAAGTAGGACTCTATCTGAATTTATGTCGGAGGACGGCAGTCTGTAGATAAATGGAAGTGTGAGCGATACTTCTGATTTCCTGATTGAAGCCAAGTATTCTCGATGCCTGGTATGTCGTGAGAGTATTGGTTAATGTGATATTTTCGGAAGGTGCTTCCCTTCAAGTAAATGCAGGTTCCTCCTCCTCTTTTTGGGGGGGAGCGATCTGTTCTATACAGGGAGTAGCCTGGTAGTTTTATCATAGATTCTGGTATGGAGTTACATATTTAATAGTTAGGTTGCTAAGTTGATTTCGTCAGAGTCGATTCTTCTTTGGAGTTCCTCTCTGATTTGAGCTCTTTGACTTGGGTGGGGGTTTTATCATCTTGTAGTCTCGCATTTACTATAACGTAGTAATAGTTTGACAGTTCCAGGATTGTAACTTTGAGTGAGCGACTTCTTCGACTTTTTGGGTTTTCCAGACGTGCAACATATTTTATTGCGAATTGTCTGTAGTGGGAAGACTCTTGCAGTATAAATTCGAGGATTTCTCTAGGGGTGTCTTCGTCATTAGCAGAGGGCTGATCAGGCAGCCCTGAGATTATCAAGTTGTAACTACGATAGACCCTCTCGGCGATTTCAGAAGTGTTTATGAAAGTATTGCTCAAGTTTTCTGCGAAAGTGAGACATTTTTTCTCCACCTCTGAGTTGTTGGTCTGCAGCTGTGATAGTTTTTTACCAAGAGAACACTTTATCTAGGACCAAACAAAACATCGAACTTGTATATACAGGGTGATATATAAGTACGTGGCCAAACTTGAGGTGATTTTTTTGTGATTTCAAGACGAAAAATTTAAATAAACAGGACCGCAAACGCTTCGTTTTAAATAAGGGTGTCAACATGTTCCTATGATATCGTCGTTTTCGTATTATCATTATTATTATTGCATAAATTTTGATAAAAATTCTAAGACTATTTATTCATATGGAAAAAATAACAGTAACACCCTTGTTTTTGATGGTTCAGTAGTTGAAAGGTTTTATTTTGTTGTCCCAGGGAATTACATAGAAGTGAATTTTATATTTTTTCTCAAAAACAAATCAAGATAAGAAAAAAAATTCTCGATATAAAAAAGTTGTTATATCAGTTGCTAAAAATAAAATAAATACAAAAATTGCAGAAAAATCACTGCACACATTTTTTCTGTCAAAAATATTTGATACGGTGCCTTCCGGGACGCCATTGAACATGATACTTTTGATATAGTTAGAGTTGATGTTGAAGCCCCCAATAACACTGCCAAATTTCAATAAAATCGGTTGAAGGATTATTGAGAAATTTACGAAAAAATTGAATTCTTTTGAAAATTTTGACACCCTGTATCTTGAAAACGAAGCATTACCGGACCTGTGTTTATATACACTTTTAGTCTTAGAATCCTTTGAAGAATCACCTCTTCAAGTTTGACCATGTACCTAAATAACACCCTGTATGGTTGCCGCGAGTTGACACCCTATCTAAACTGTTGTTATAAATATACCATACGAAAAATCTCAAAAAATTTTATTTTTCTTTCTAGAGGCGCATACAAGTTGAGTGTCTTCAAATATATTGACATATAACTACTGTTAAATTAGGACTCATTTTGAATATTACCCAACTCTGCTGTATTTAATAAATCAAAACTGACTTTCTAACTTCAAAATCAGGCTATATGAATGACTTTGAGGTGTAGTCGATTATTAATTTTTTGAATTTATGTAATCAGTTATTTACATTGTTTGAATGCTCTTTTCAACAAATTTACATTGTATTAGGGAAAATGTTTGGAACTGTCTTGAGATTTTGGATCATCCTCTATATATTGTGAACAATTTTTTGTATGATTAGGCGCATCCTATTTGAATAACAATATTGACAAAGTCATTTATAATAGTTATTGGTCTATAATCTGTAGGTTGTTTTTTATCGACTTTTTTGAAAATGCTGTAAGAAATTTTTTGAAAATGCTTTAAGAAATTTTCCATAATGAGAGGGTTCGGTATAAATGAATAAACAAATAAAGAAAAATTCTGTAGTATCTGCTTTTATTTCATTTCGTTCTGTTATTATTTTCAGTGACGTCCTACAATATATTAGTTTTCAGAGTTGTCAGATATGTAAAAATAATTCAAAGCACTAAACATACTAGTCAGAAATTTATCATCAATCATAAAATCTTTAAAACCTTGAAAGCCTTAATTTTTCATTTTTAGCATAGATGAACGTTATTTTCAATTCTGATCAATTTCATACTTGCAATTTTTTATAGTGTTACAAATAAAACGTGCTCAACTCTTGTACCAAATTGATATTTTTTCACACTACTCATAAACCGCTGACAAATTTTAAGGCGACTTACTGATGTTTTCGGTGGTGTATTCACTTTTCAGCTGTAGGAAAACCCGGAAAACCTACAACACCACCCCGCTTGGTCGGTGCGCACTTCAAGCTAGCACCAGACGTCGGGATTGGCATCTAGGCAACTCACATCACACTTGATTCACAACAAGGCATGTGGCCACCTAAATAGACCCGTGTACTTGAGAAAAAACATTCCGTACCGGAGCCTCGAACGTCTGTCTGATGCGAGCTAGAAGTTCCACTACTAGAGACCACTGAGCCATCGACAGACGATTAGTCGAATTTCATTTTGATGTTTTTTTTTCCTGTACAGATATATAATTTTCAAGGAATCCAAAAAATACAGTTATTAGTGATTCATTCATGAAATAAGTGTATTGTCCAATGATCTTATGATTTAATTAATTCACCAATAGAAATATTTTGCATACGATACGAGTCTGAAATCGATTGCATGTGAATCCACCCAAAAATACGTTTCCTATGGGGCGGCTGACGCACGCGGCTGCCGTACAGCGTCTGACGCAAACGGCTGACTCCAGTATACCCATTTCCTATGAACTGTTAGACGCGAGTGATCTGTTCTCAAAAATATATAATTTTCTGAGTTAAAAATGTGCGAAAACAAAAAAATATTTTTATTGGATTTGCTATGAGAAGAAATTTTACTGAAAAGCATGTGCAACGAAAATGAACCAAGTTCATCCATTATTTAAAACCAGAACTGACGAAGGCTTTTTTCAAACTTAAATAAATAGACATTTATTGAAAGAAGAAGAGCAATTTAGGGATTTTTTTTAAATATTGCCCAGTTCAATTATATACTGGAGTTGATAAAAGACAGTCATCGAATAGATATCTATATCCTATCACTCCTGAAGAGAAATTGGCCAACCCATTCCACCAATATTTCATCGTTTTCTGCAGAAAATAAAACTTTCGATATCGTACAGGCCTCCGATCAAATAACATAACCTAGATGAGTAACTCGCCGCACACGCATTAAGATTTGTGTGTAAGGGACATCTGCCCCCAACGGCAGTGTCGTGCGTTGTTAACAGAAATATTGAGGTTCAATAAAATAGAAATAATATATGGAATGGAAACCTGAAATTACGATGAAATAATCTCCACATGATTTTGAGAACAGCCGATGCTCTAATTGACATGTTTTTTCATAATTCATTCATTTTTCTCTTTTCCAATTAGGTTTCCCTTCCTCAATAGTTACGATACTGGTAGCTTCAAATGATTGTTCTGTCAAATATCAAATGCAGCGTTGTCGTACTGACAATATCGACAACGAAGAATCTCCGTTCGGCGATGGAAATACTATCGTTTTTACATGCTCCCAACAAGCTTCAATGAACATTTCAATTGCCTTCTTATTGTTATATATTTGGATGATGATAATTGAGGAGGAACCAAGGGACTTGGACCATATTCTATGAAAGGTATCGTAATATGGGAACTTTTTCTATAATAAGAAACTGCTTTTTCCTTCTAAGTCGCTCAGATCATTAGTAAATAAATGTTTCCAGAATTCTAGTCGGCACTTGACTTTTACACAAATAAATTGATTTCGAGCTGTCGTTTGAAAACTTTATATCAGTTTTTGCAATTTGGCGCTTGGTTCCTTTTCAATAATCATCATCCATTTCATCCAAGGCAGTAGTTTTGGGTTTTCGTTGCCATGAATATACCCGACATATCTGTCAAAATCTAGCTGATGTGCTTATTGTATCCTCAAGAAATTGTGACATGGCAATAATGTCATGATTTGAGGGATAACATTATGAAAAGATGTTACTTTCAGTTCTATTTGAGGATTACTCATCTAGGTTGTGTTACTTGATCGGAGGTACAGGCACGAATTTGACAACCGCGGCTGACGCTTGACTGCTTCGAGAAGAGTAGAGCCGCAGCGTCTGTAGCCGCTAGCGGTTGACGCTTGCGTCTGACGCTCGACAAGAAACGGATAAATAAATTGTCACATGAGCAGTACTAGGCGTCAGACGCTGTGCGGCAGCCGCGTGCGTCAGCCGCCCCATAGGAAACGCACCTTTAGGCTGCTAATTATATTCAACTAAAAATCTCCAATTCCATTCATAATTCACACAATTTCTCAAAGAATGAAGATCGTTGAAATGAAAAAGAGACAAGAGTTATAGGTTCTCCAGTCTTCCGTATGTTTCCGTTGAGGCACCACCTACCGGACCCAAATTTCAATGAAAATCGAATAGATGGTTCTAGCGATGGCCATCCAACGCCTTTTGTACAGACATTGACGAACTATATACTCCTAGACAATGGTTTCACTGGCTACGGTTGAATTGCAAATTTCAGATTTTTGGGAAAATTTCCAGGTAGTAAGAGCGTTGGTGGATGGAAGTCACAAGCGAATTTTATGTCTACAATTCCTACATCTTTTAGACCTGAAAACGTTCAAATCGGCTGTTGCTGTACTCGGACGGACTAGGAAATATGACTACTCTGGCATCGCTTAGCACAGTAAAGCTGTTAAGCCGACCGGAGCGACACACCCGACTTTAACTTTTGAAGCCATCATTCTTGATATCATTTGTTCAGATAATCAGATATACCTACTTTCGAATTCAGCTGGGAAAGTTGCTGCTACACAACAAAAGGTTATCAATGCATTTTTAAAGTGTAGAAACCTCTTGACTTGAGAATGCACTGAAGCAATTTTGGGAAATTGAAGAGATACCGGTTGAAGACACGATTTTTGTCGAGGGTAAAAAGTGTGAACAATTGTTTCTGGACACTACACTCGTACAGAAACCGGCACTACAACTCGTACAGAAACCAGTCACTACATGGTGTCTCCCACATTCAAAGAATCTGCAATCCTGAATTTAGAAAATTCCAAAGATATTGCTCTTCGACGTTTTTACAGTCCCGAAAGGAGCTTGATCCGCGATAAAAATGGATATGATGAATAAATATTCCAAGATTTTAAAGGAATATACGTATCGAATGCAATTATTACATGAAAAGAATTCCCGATTCCGAACTATCTAAAGGTCCTTCGTACTATATACCGCATAGTTGTGTTTTTAAAACCAGATAGTCTTGACCTTTTTAATTTCTATATTTTCACGCAACTATTTTAAAAACTGTATACGTCACCCTTTTGCATATCCCACACTTCTCACCTATATTGCTTATTTCAGTAAATTTCATCATCACATAAACTTTTCTGTGATTAATAGATACTGCTAATAACTCAGTTATCGACATGAATGAACTGTAATAATTATAAAACAGAATTTAATTTACTATGTACATTATAATATTAATGAACGATCACTAAATTATCTTACTATATAGGTATAGTAAAACAGTGAAAATATTGTTTATTTCATTCTACTTCAATCAATGCCTGTCTTTGTAAAGACAGAATAGTGTTTCCAAAATGGGGAGGCATATTTTATATTTACCAGAAATTATTTTATATTGAGCAATTATAATAATATAACAATAATACTCCTTCATAAACACTCGTTGAGTCTACCCAAAGGCATAGCCTGTGCGGGTAGAAGATGGCTATTATTATTATTTGCTGTGGCGCTCCGAGGCGACTTACTGATGTTTTAGGTAGTGTATTCACTTTTCAGCTGTAGGAAAACCCGGAAAACCTACAATACCACCTCGGGTGGTCGGTGTGCACTCCAAGATAGCACTAGACGAGATTGGCATCTAGATAACTCACAATACACTTGCTTTTCAACAAGGCATGCGGTCGCCTATCGATCTGATATAAAGTAGTTGAGGAAAATTCTCTTGTACCTACATCGGACTCGAACCGACTATCGCTATGCTGGAGTTTCGAACGGCATGTGCATTAGACCGCTGATCCACCGACCACATTGAACTGTTACTTAAAAAAGTATTGGGAATGAATGACATAACATTTTTCCATTGTGGGATACCAGACAGAGTAAAGTTGTGCATCCATTTTTCATAAATAACTTTTTATATGTTCTGTTCCTCTTTCAAATGAGTGGACATAAATATGCTTGTTACAAATGTGGAATCTCAATAAGATAGGACAATTATTTTTCAGGCAACGACATCAACAGATGCAAAAGTTGGATAATAAATACACTCTGGTAAGATAATATCTGCTTATTTCCGTTAAAGTTCATTTGATATATGCAATCAATTGCAACGTCATCTTTAGCTCCCTGAATTCATAAGACTTCTGAGAGTTTAAATTAAAAAAGTCATTATTTTTAACCACTCGAGAAATGTAAATTTTAATAACCTAGGTAGTTCACTCAACTTCAGTAACTTTCACAAGCAATTATTGTGAAAAGTACAATTATACAAATGGTGTTATCAAAAATAATGAAATAATTTATGTTGTGGCGTGACACTGCGGTTTGTGAATCCGACTCGTAGGCCGAGGGTCCATGAATCGATTCCTTGCTGCGGCAAGAAATTTTCATTTCATTCTAGTTGTAGATTGAATTTGATTTTCTGTATACTGACTAGGAAGAGTCCGTGACCATTCACTGTTGGGTTCAATAGTTAACAGTGCCATTTCTAGGTGGCGTATAGAAGTGGTAACAGAGCCAAGGACACTTTCAACTGACGGTCCTGGGTTGTTGGCCAGTGGACACATGGCGATGAATACAATTATTACTACTTCCATTAAAAGAATTTGAGTATTTCTTGCAAATTTGGTTCTACCAGGTGCATACTTCCTGCTTCCACTTATCTAAAATAAACCGAACCAAATAATATTTTGGTCATCGTTTCATATTTTTGTTTGTAATACAATTGTGAAGATGTATTTTGGTGGTACCCTACTCTTCAACGAAAACTCAATGTTTTACTTTATCTCATACACGTACTGTAGGAGGAATTTGGGTATTTTTATCTAAATTGTAGAGAAACTGTGGACACGTTTGTTTCTGACTGCAACCAACATGTTGCACTTAGTTGCACTCACAATTTGAGGATTACACCCAATAAATGATGTTTATATATAGCCACTCATTAAATTGTTCTACATTTATTTTATTGTTTCAGGAGTTTTTGCAAAATCCATAGGAACAAAATATGTGTGCACTAGACATTATTTCAATCCATGTTTTCTTCAATCAGATGCTGTACCCGAAATAATGAATCGGTAGAAGAAATAGATGAAAAATTAATTTCAGTATTGATATAAAATGTGGAGAAAATATATGATCCACCAAATACCTAACCAGCCATCAACAAGCAAAATGGCATTTAAATAAAATCTTTCCTATGAATCAGATAATGAATGGTTAACTAAAATTCAGAATTCTTCTTTGCAATCATTTATTCGAATGCAAACTAAAATCAACTTGGTTTTCTCATGAACTGCCTCATCTATAAGTTGAAGATCCTCTAACAATTTGATTCTAAATTGTTATGCTAAATATATCATACAAAAAATCTAAAAAAAATTGTTTTTTTTTTTCTAGAAGTGCATTGAAGTTGAGGGTCTTTTCCAGGATATTGACATAAAGCTAATGTATAATTAAGCCTCATTTTGAATATTGCCGAACTCTGATTTGATAAATCTAAACTGACTTTCTCAATTTGAATAACTTCAAAATCAGGATATGAGAATTATTTTGAGGTGTAGTCGATTACTTATTTCATAAATTTATTTAATCATTACTTGACATGGTTTAAATGCTGTTTTCTTTCAAATTTAAATTGTATTATGGAAAATTTTTGGTACTGTGTGTAGATTTTGTATCATTCTCTATTTATTGTAAACGGGTTATTGTATAAACGCTCCGTCTACACAGTTTTCGAACTTTATTCGATTTATTATTTCATTGGTTTATTGTATGATTAGGCTCCTATTTGAATTACAATCTTGACACAGTCATTTATTCTAGTTATTTATCTATAATCTGTAGGCTATTTTTCATCGACTGTTTTGAAAATGCTGTAAGAAATTTGCCATATGTGAGGGTTCTGTATACTTTTGGTGTCCATTTATACAACTTGCTTCCACAGGAGTTGGAAAATATGAAGTCTCGGAAATTAAAACGTAACTATTCCTAATAGATCTATGTCATTACACCATACAAGAATTTATTGATTCTGGTTAAAATTTTATTTGTGAATTGTCCTCCTATATAGGCTTTTTATATTATGTTTTTTTTGGAAAAAACATCAGTTCTGTACATACTATTTATATTTTAGAAATGTTTTTTTGACCTGTCCTATAACTTGTATGTTCCAGAAAATTAATAAAATGATTGATTGATTGATTGATTGATTGATTGTTTAAATCAATAAACAACTAAGTAAATGAAAACTCTGTAGCATCTGCTTTTATATCATTTCGTTTTGCTATTATTTTCTGTAACGATCTACAACACATTAATTTTCTGAGATATGTGAAAATAATCCAAAGCACCGATCTACTCAGAAATTTATACGAAGGCGTAGAAGGGCCACTATCATTAAAATTTTTATTTTTGTTAATTTCGAAATAATAAGTCAGAATTGAAGACCTAAGTGGATGAAAGTGTTGAGCAACATTTTGCTGAAAATTGAGATATTTGCGTGGGTGAAGGTGTTAAGTCCATAAGTATGTATTTAAGGCATCATCATTCATGAACATCGACGGAAATTCTTCTATTTTAAAAATGGATGAAGGTGATATGTGACTAGCTGGCATTGCTTTGTCACTCTCCATCCAATGCCGTTTTTCTCTGAATATCATTTTTGTGACTTATCACCTTCATCCACTTAGGTCTTCAATTCTGACTTAGTAACTCAGAATTAGCTAATTCTGATAAACTAAGTCGGAATTAGCTAATTCTGAGATACCAAGTCGGAATTTTGACTTAATATCTCAGAATTAGCAAAAATAATTTTTGTATCAATAGGTGGCCCTTCTACGCCTCCGTATTAAAACCTTAAACACCTTATTTTTTTATTTTTAGCATAGATGCACCTGATTTTCAATTCTTATCAATTTCATACTTGCAATTTTTATATTGTCACAAATAAAAGGTGCTCAACTCTTGTACCAAATTCATATTTTTTTACACTACTGATATACCACTGAAAAATTTCAAGATTTAATTATTAAAAATTAGGTTCTAGAATTCAATCAATCGCAAAATATTCCCAAAATTCACTAAGTGATTATCTGTAGGCGAATGTCCAAGCGAACATTTATTGGATTTTGATATATTATTTTCGTATACAGACGTTTTTCGTAGTGGAATTTAAATTTTAAACTTGTGCTGAAAGGACCCCTATCCTTATAGAAAATGGCTTTCGGTTAAATTTCCCGAATTTTTGATATGTTGTAGGCTTTCTGCTCAGAATTTTTAAAACTTCTGAGAATTGATACCTATTTATGCTAGGAATACAATGCCTCAATGATGGTACAATGTCACCTTGATCTCGTATCCAATATACCTTTTTGTTTTGTGCTCTACAATAGAATGAACAAAGAAAATTAAATTTCAATAAGTATATTGCAAACGGGTTGACTAAAAAATTTCAATCCAGAATATGATTAGTTAACAATTTGGATTTTTTTTTTTTTATTAATAACTTTAATTCATTAAATACATCAGTGCAAGTTACTAGTATGAATTTACCTGTTTATACCTGCCTACCGAAGAGTTGTGATGGGAATAGTCAACCTGAAGGTTGCTTATTTTATAGGCTTCATACTTTTGATTGGTATGGAATTTGTATATTAACTAAACCAGTGAATAAACTCTTACTTCCAAAATTTCAGATTTCTCAAGTAGTTCATCGGATTGGAATAATTCCAGTTGTTCTCTCTGGAATTGACCTGTACATAAGATGATGCTGAATCAACCAATAAACACTGATAAATCTCTTAGATAGTCCATACTTAGTCTTGGAAACTGTGGCATCTGATGTTCATTCGAGGGTATCCATTTTCCATTCCTTAAATAAAGCCAATCCACCTCTCTCAGCTTGAACCACATTGGGCAATCGTGATCGCCAAAGGAAATTATCTGCGACCGTTCATTTGCTTCTTCCATAATGACCGGTGAACAATATTAGCCGAAACTTGATCCAGCTATAGTTAAAATTGTCCGAAATTGTAAACATTTGGCATATTGACTGTTTAAAAAAAAACTGAATCATTCTCTTTAGGGTCATTTCGGTATTCGCTCTTTGTTACTGATTTGAATTAATTTGCTTTTTCTGTACTACATTGACTTTGTCCTCTTAGTCATTTTGAGAATGTGAAAAAGATACTCTTGAGTCAACAGCAGGTACCACGGTTCAGGACTTTTGAATCATTAACTTCTCAATGTTCGAAAGATCATGCATTTCAATGTGAAAATTTCTTGGAGTTTTTTTTCTTTTTTTGATTTATAGTGAAATAATATTTCAACTTTCTGAGACCGACGTGGATTATTTCCTTGGTACATCTCCAAATTGACAATATATCCAGAAGTACTATTGAGGCATCAAATTTCATACCCAAAGCATATGGGGTTTCCACAAATTAACTTTTTACACAACGCCTGCCACAGATGTTCCTCAGACTCGAACAAAAGTAAACAATTTTTTTTTCACTGTCTATCAATGGTCTGAGCTTTCAAATTTTGTCTGAGAAGTCTAGTTCATTGTAATCAGCAAAATGCAACAAACGAGATATTTCTAAAAAAACGGTTTTGTGTCGTGGAGTTACAGACAAGTTCATTCCTTATATTAGAATTCATATCCCAGTAAAATCGTTTTCCTGGCAATTCATTGTAACCAGTGAGTACGAGAATTGCTATAAAACGTTTCATTTAGTCAACTGTGATTTTTGGGTCTGAATAACTTTTGATCAGTTTTGAATTATATTTTGTTTCTTAGAGTGAAAGTTTGATAATATCATTATCAAAAATCTTTTCAAATAATTCCGAAGGAGGAACGTCTTGATAATTACTATAATTTACAACCAAAAATTTATTTTATTTTGGTTGCAAGTCTCCTTTCATTCATTCAATGTGTTTCAAATTCAGTAGCTCAAAGTCATCAGTGCTAGAAGTCCACCATCGTCTTCTTCAGAGTCGTCATTTGTCAAAATAGCCCAATCAGGTGTTTCAATGAATATTTCCTCAATATCTTCCCCATATGCTATTTCCAGTACCTGTGTAATGTAAAACCACGTCTGAAACATAAACAATTAATGAAGAATCACAATAGTTTAGAAGTCTAGCGTTACTGTATGCATACACAAATATAAACAAACCTATTGCTCAAGTGGAATAAGAATTAACTGAATGTACCTAGTGATCAAGAATGAATCTGGAAAACAAATAAACATACTAATTATACTCACTCAAATGTTGGTTTCATCCTGTTTTCTGAACCAGAAACAATTCACTACGTTAACAACACCTTTTCACAGTGACCTTAATGAGGAAATTACACGCCACTGTTCAGAAACCCACAATAAACTAATTCCAATTCTGTTTTGTGCCGTTTCATTTCCAAAATTGATATTCTAGATCACAAAACTCAAAGCATATCACATATATCTTCAATTGTGCTATGACTTGATACAGACAGCTGAACATTAGAGATTTATTAATGTTCTTGGTATGTTTGATCTGTTCTGACAACTAGTCATATCCTTCATGAAGGTTTTATTCAGACTATAGTTTATTGACGATAATGGAATTAACGTACAATGGGACATTTAAGCCTTCACTATCATTGAAACAAAATCATAAGGAATCTACCTGTTCCGTATTTCCAAGTTGAATTTACTCCATTGCCGTTTTTTACCAAGTTTTCGCCTCAAGAGTACAGCAGCAGATTGTCTGATTTGAGGGTGCAAAGAAGTCACCAACACATCACATAGAGCAGGAATCGCTTCGGGTTTTCTGAAAGCTTCCTTGAGTTCCTTAGTACCCTAAAAAATTAAAGAAATTTGAATGATTCTCCTACTGGCACGTGGAATATGAGGTTATAAAATCAAATATTTGATTTAAAAAATACTTCAAACCTCTTGAATTATTTTACTGTTGGGCACTAGTAACTTCGAAAGGATGTCTTCCATTATTTTTATGAAAAATAATTTTTTTTGTTTTACTTCTACCTACTACCTTATTACTTCAACTTGGGTTAGTCGGTACCACAGATTACAGAAACACTAGAAACAGAGTTTAGGTTCTTTTAGCATTATACTGTGGTTTAGATATGGAAACTGAATACCTGTAAGCGATGAATCGTATTACGCCACTGATGTGAAGTGGATGTATCCCCGAACTAAAATATTTTAAATTCAGTTACACAGATTTCTGTAATGGGTTCGTAAGTCACTCGACTACAACTCATCTTTACCGATAGAGGAATAAGCGGGAAATTTTGAAATATGAAATATTTATTTTATCCTGAAATGATAAATACAGAAAAGTAAAACTTTTGTCCAATTTACAATTGGTGTTGGTTTATTTGTTAGGAATGGTTTCTTTTTCAGCATTATCAAGTAAAATAATTCCTTGATTACGGTGTAAAAGCCGAAAACGGTCCTAACAAATAAACTATAACGTTCAGTGGAAATTGGACAAAAGTTGTACTTGAAGTGGTGAAGAGGTTACTTTTGTACAATTTTTCATTGCACTATCAAACCAAATCAATTCAAATATACTTTATTGACGAACATATAAAGCAATTTCAAAAGATTTCAATTTACATTAATATAAAACAGTTAAAAATATATAATAAATACCTATATATGAAGACAGTATTAATAACCAGTACATGAGAGTTGTATACGCAATTTTTTCTACACCCGATAAATGTGTGATTGAAAAATTATTAGTTTCTTTTGATTAAAATTCTGTATCTTGAGGAAAAAACTGTATCGTAATGAGAAAAATCTATATCATATATTGAGATCTCATTATGAAACGGATTATGGGCTTATAAGTGTATTTAATATATAGTACGCCGGGTGTTGAAAAAAGTACATTGTTATTGTTAAAAGGTCATGAACACAAATTAAACATAATAGGTATTATTCTCTCTTTGCATCCTTCATTTCTTGAACACTTCTTTTCAACGATTCAAATATGTGAATATTCATACCTGGACGAAATGGAACCTTTCTCAATAAAAAGCTATACCCCGTTCCACCCTTTTCTTGAACAAAGACAATGCCAAAACTTTCTCCTCCACTGCATATTTTCCAGCTTTTGGCCTCAGACCTGGTTGCGAAGCTAACACATTATAAAATTAAATGATGGTAGATTAACAAGTTTGGCGAATGACTGGAAATTTGGTGAGGCTGTAACCTTTTCTGCAATGGCAAGACGTTCCTTGTAAGATTCAATATTTTTCTGCATTCTTGACATTTGGGCTCCCCATCTCTTCACTTTATGGTAGAATAGTCCCAGTAAACATAAAAACATAACTTAAACATAACTGTTATATCACATTGTGACTTGGTTATGTTATTCAGAGATAAGCTTGATGTTACAGATACGTTGCGTCCATATGCCTTTGTGCCTCTTTTAAATATTACAATGTAATGTTAATTACTTAACATTACATAAATGTATCATATTTTGCGCAACTTTAATGTGACTTTATTACATACATATAATGTTACTCAAAACATCTATGCAACATTTGTAAAATGTAACATTGTAATATCAGGGTGGAGCATATACTCATGGTTTACCAACACTTTTTTCTATATTTATAGGAATATTTCTGGAATTTCAGTAGCCACTTTTCAGTAGATGAATAACAACAATAGCAATTAAAAAAGTTATTCATCTACCAAAGAGTGGCGATTGAAATTCCAGAAATACAACTTTAAGTGTAGTAAAATAAGTGTTGATAAACAATTAATGAGTATAAGCTCCACCCTGTATACTAAGAAATAAAATATGTATATAAGGGGGTAATTATGTAAAACATACCAATCAATCAAAAAACTTTATTGTCAATGATTAAAATCTCATGGATAAAGCGTTATAAAACAAGACAGTTACATCATTAACAATTAAATTAAAATTAGCAGTATAAAAAATATAATCTTGAATCACTATGAACAGACCAAATATCTAATATGACTTACTACCTGAATCAGATGAAAAATTTATTGATAGATCTACCAAAGTTATTAGAAGAATAATATTGAATGAAAAATAAAAACAGATATATATCACTGAATCAATAATTATATTGTTGTTGTCTCGGTCACTTCTCCTTTCTTTCTAGTTTCTGTTCTGCTAATGTCATCCAATCCATCACTATGAGTCAAACTCTTCACCTGTGATTGAACTGCAAACATCTTTTACATATTCTGAAAATATAGTCATTACAGTCACTGAATAAGAAGCATATTGATCTTTATGATATAAGAAAACGTCCATCCAATAATTATTAATAATTCTATGTTGCCCCTAGAGGTAAAAGAAAAATAATTTCTTACGTTTCAGTATGTCCATAATTATCAATTCAAAACTTTTGGATTTTTTTCTTTGCCCAGTCCAGAAGGGCTCATCTTCGATCATAGATTAATGAAATTAAGAAAGATCAGAACACTCTGAATAAAATATATAATATTGAGTTCACTTACAAATTAGCTCTAGATATCAGCAACCATATCCATACTGTCCAATATCTGATTAGCAGGAACCACAACTGATAGCTTTTCTACTATTCATAGCATCATATGTAGATACTCTCTAATCAATAGTAGATATCACTACATTCACTACATAACCTAAATGATAAAATAACAATTAGTGGATGGAGTAGTGGAAAATCATAATCTTACCATGAAAATTATGAGTTTTGCAATCCTATTGATTCCAATCACTTTTGAGTAGTTTGAATTATATTTTACTTCTATGAACTCAAAACTCCTACCATGACCGCCATGATTATTAGGATCACAGAACACCCACACATAGAAAGGACTCTCTATAGGACTGCCCCCGTTATAAATTCGAGGCAACCAGCATTGCACCAGGTACTGTGCTCACCGGGCAGATGGCGCACGTGAATAGTTTTCCTGACGTTCAAGCAACCCAAATTACACTGTTGGTGCAAATGGCATATGGCACAGATTGTCACAGAACAATGTTGAATGTGTGTGTTCTATCCAGTTGAGAGCCACGTTTATGAGAAATTTTGAATATGTGTAATAAATGAAAAGTTTATACATTGTGCAAATCATTTGCCAATGTTTTATTAAGCTTTTGCTTTCACCAGTGTTTGTGCCATTGTGATTGATTTTCGTTTGTGTTTGCCCCTAATTTTCAGTACTTTTTTTAAGTTGTTTATTATGGAAACCAATCGCCGTGTTAAGAAATGTTGCGTTCCCAATTGTGAGGATATTCACAGTAAACGCCACAGATTCCCAAAATCGGATGAGAATCTATTTAAAATATGGATTGAGCAAGTGAAAAATCCAGTGTTTGTGGAGAAATCATTGGAACAGAACCATGAAACATATGTTGTGTGTGATACTCACTTTACCAACGATTTCAAACTATTCTCCAAAAGAGGATTGATTGCAAAAGCATACCCAACGTTATTTTTGCCAGGTAAGTTAAGCTGAATTTAATTTGTTTTCATGGGTTGAAGGCAACCTATACACATACATGCTTTCATCAAATCGCGTTTTAAAGTATAAAAAATTAATTAAATAGCCCCTAACTTATACTCCCACTTTGTCTACCAGTACAAGAATGAAAATATCCAATGTATGTAAATTCAGATACCAGTGATAGGTGAAGTCATGATGTCAAGTCTTCCTGGCTTCGGTTTAGAAAAGGGTGACAAATAGAGCTCTTGAACCACTATCGAACTACCGAATTGATGTGAAGTTATCCATGGTTTTCCAGCCACGCTTTTTACTTCTTGGGGGAATTTGCGTGCGGCCGGATTGCAGCGTTGCCAAGTTTTCCAAAAATCCTAGGCCTAACTTTAACGCATATTTTTAAATATGTTTAGCACAAATTCATTATTGTTGATTATTTTTCAACGAAAATTCTTTTATTTAATAATCGAATTACGATTTTCTTGTTTTGAGTGATTTATAAGTGTTTCACGTTGGAATACTGGTAACAAATTGGCAGATTTAATTTTAAATTTTGTACTAATTGTTGATCCTGGAAATCCATAGAAGGCACTTACAGAGTCAAATCAATTTGGAGCGCTGTGCGGAAGAAAGAAAGTGTAATTTTATATTTTATTTTGCCAATATCTCGGTTAATAATGATCGAACCAAACAAATATTTACACC
Source organism: Chrysolina americana (assembly GCA_958502065.1). Lineage (NCBI taxonomy): Eukaryota > Metazoa > Arthropoda > Insecta > Coleoptera > Chrysomelidae > Chrysolina > Chrysolina americana. Next base: position 31,669,245 of record OY293419.1, on the reverse strand, counting down.
AAAATGATCCTGGTAATCCATAGAATGCCCCCATTTCCTCAGATCAATTTGGGGCCGCGCGAAGTGTCATCCACGGTTTTATATCTGGGGATAACTCAGTTAATATTTGACGAACCAAAAAAATTCTTTCAAAGAAATGTTTGGAATAACGTAAAGAATGCACGTGTACTTTCAAAACAATTTGGAGCGCCGTAGGGGAGACAGGATCTGTGATTTTTGTTTAATTTTTGCTAATAACTCCGTTAATATTGGACGAACCTAAATCATTTTTATACTGAGATGATCCTGGAAATCCATAGAAGGCACTTACAAAGTCAAATCAATTTGGAGCGCCGTGCGGAAGATATGAGAAAGTAAAAAGTGTAATTTTATATTTTATTTTGCCAAAATCTCGGTTAATAATGATCGAACCAAACAAATGTTTTCACCAAAATGATCCTGGTAATCCATAGAATGCCCCCATTTCCTCAGATCAATTTGGGGCCGCGCAAAGTGTCATCCACGGTTTTATATCTGGGGATAACTCAGTTAATATTTGACGAACCAAAAAAATTCTTTCACAGAAATGTTTGGAATAACATAAAGAATGCACGTGTACTTTCAAAACAATTTGGAGCGCCGTAGGGGAGACAGGATCTGTGATTTTTGTTTAATTTTTGCTAATAACTCCGTTAATATTGGACGAACCAAAATCATTTTTATACTGAGATGATCCTGGAAATCCATAGAAGGCACTTACAAAGTCAAATCAATTTGGAGCGCCGTGCGGAAGATATGAGAGAGGAAAAAGTGTAATTTTATATTTTATTTTGCCAAAATCTCGGTTAATAATGATCGAACCAAACAAATGTTTACACCAAAATGATCCTGGTAATCCATAGAATGCCCCCATTTCCTCAGATCAATTTGGGGCCGCGCAAAGTGTCATCCACGGTTTTATATCTGGGGATAACTCAGTTAATATTTGACGAACCAAAAAAATTCTTTCACAGAAATGTTTGGAATAACATAAAGAATGCACGTGTACTTTCAAAACAATTTGGAGCGCCGTAGGGGAGACAGGATCTGTGATTTTTGTTTAATTTTTGCTAATAACTCCGTTAATATTGGACGAACCAAAATCATTTTTATACTGAGATGATCCTGGAAATCCATAGAAGGCACTTACAAAGTCAAATCAATTTGGAGCGCCGTGCGGAAGATATGAGAGAGTAAAAAGTGTAATTTTATATTTTATTTTGCCAAAATCTCGGTTAATAATGATCGAACCAAACAAATGTTTACACCAAAATGATCCTGGTAATCCATAGAATGCCCCCATTTCCTCAGATCAATTTGGGGCCGCGCGAAGTGTCATCCACGGATTTATATCTGGGGATAACTCAGTTAATATTTGACGAACCAAAACAATTTTTCTACAGAAATTTTTGGAATAACCTAAAGAATGCACGTGTACTTTCAAAACAATTTGGAGCGCCGTAGGAGAGACAGGATCTGTGATTTTTGTTTAATTTTTGCTAATAACTCCGTTAATATTGGACGAGCCAAAATCATTTTTATACTGAGATGATCCTGGAAATCCATAGAAGGCACTTACAAAGTCAAATCAATTCGGAGCGCCGTGCGGAAGATATGAGAGAGTAAAAAGTGTAATTTTATATTTTATTTTGCCAAAATCTCGGTTAATAATGATCGAACCAAACAAATGTTCACACCAAAGTGATCCTGGTAATCCATAGAATGCCCCCATTTCCTCAGATCAACTTGGGGCCGCGCAAAGTGTCATCCACGGTTTTATATCTGGGGATAACTCAGTTAATATTTGACGAACCAAAAAAATTCTTTCACAGAAATGTTTGGAATAACCTAAAGAATGCACGTGTACTTTCAAAACAATTTGGAGCGCCGTAGGGGAGACAGGATCTGTGATTTTTGTTTAATTTTTGCTAATAACTCCGTTAATATTGGACGAACCAAAATCATTTTTATACCGAGATGATTCTGGAAATCCATAGAAGGCACTTACAAAGTCAAATCAATTTGGAGTGCCGTGCGGAAGATATGAGAGAGTAAAAAGTGTAATATTATATTTTATTTTGCCAATATCTCGGTTAATAGTGATCGAACCAAACAAATGTTTACACCAAAATGATCCTCATGTTCATTTTCAAAATAAGAAAAAAAAAATTAAATGTTGCTTAGCTTCACAGAAAAGGTAATTTTATATACAAATAAAAATATTTTTGAACATAGAGACGCCTGTTTCTTTATGGGATTTTGTACACAATTTTCCAATAACATCTCCAGTATATCAACCTCAACACAACAAATTGCCCAGCAGATATCTGGAGGGATTTCGTGAACTATTGAATTCTATTTTTCATCAAATAAGTGAGATGAAATATAGTTGAATGCATGAGAGAGACAGTGACATAACTGTCGACTATTGAATTCTTTAGTACACTGAATCCTGAATTCCATCTCTGTATCTACTACCCAATTATAGTTCGCTAACAACTAACCGATGTTCGCACTATAAATTATATATAAAGAATAATACAATCAACAACTAACTTCAGAACGATCATAATCTTGTCTGGAACTGAATCTGCTCCTGCTCCTATATATTGCGTTACTGTATTTCAAACAGTGTTATGGAATTCCATTTTGTGTTCTGTCACCTAATTTGTTTCCATGGCAATAACTAAATACGTCCCCATTAATGAATCATTGATAGCTACATTTTGCAATTAATATCATGTTAATATCCTAAAGTAATGTGACTATGTGACAGACCATGAAAAACATGTTCCAATTAAACCCCATTTATAAAGTCAGGTGCTGTTCACTACTACCCGCGGCAATTGGAAGAAGCTATTGCTTGACGGAATTGATCGTTATGGTTCATTTGTTAAAATGCCATGGCGCATGCGGTTGCAAATGCACGGTATAGTTACTGGGATATATCTATATCGATTAATCGAGACTTTTGACATATCTAATTAAATTGCAGGGTTGTAATTCTGAGGGAACAGGCATGTATCCCCGTTCTGAAATATTTTTATTTGCACATGAACGTAATCGCGCGAGAAGCTAAGTGACATACTCAGAATTTAAAATTTTGTGTTTCCTTTCTTCTAAATTTTTTCTTTCCATTTAAAAAACGTACTCCTAGCGACTCTTATCGTTACTTCACACGGTTCAAACTTTCACCGTTTGAGGGCTCTTAAACAGCTATGTAAAACTGTCAAAATTACTCATAATTCCGCTAACGCGCTAACAACCATAAGGAGCGCTAGTGTTTTGGGGAAGTTTGAGGTCAAATTGTGTTTAAATCAAAGAGCAATTTCAAAACTCAAAATTTCGGGAAAAATAGGATTTACTGAATTATTTTCATTAAATGTTAATTTTGAGGCCCAAATTGATACAGAAAAGCCAACAAATAAAATCTTGCGTGTTCCCTATTGTACAGTTGACAGTTTTGTCTTTGTCTCTCCCATGAGTTCAACTATAATGTCATCTCACTAATCGATGAAAAGTATAATAGCCTGAGGCTCCCGGTCAAATAGTTTGATCAAACTGCCTTGGAGTGACGTCATTTCTAGTGGTTTCTGTCAAGTTTTGAAAAACAAACCAATAGAAATTACGTCACTTCAAAGCATTTTGATCAAACTATTTGACCGTGAGCCACAGGCTTATGCACAGTACACGATATCCCACCCCAAGACACTTCAAATAAACCATAGACTTAGGGAATGGAAAAAAATATAATAGAATTCCACAAGTGCACATTGAACTTCAATTAATAATTTCTTACTCTAATTTCTAGGCACAAAAGGATGTAGCAATGTTAAAAATATGTTATTATACGTAAGTAAACCCTACTACTACGTCGTAGAAAATGTATGGTATGCAACTCGCATAAAATGGAATTTTATACTTGTATGAATTTAATAAAATGGCTAATTATTAGAATTAGTAAAATAATAATTATTCAACCGATAACTGAAGCCAAGCCACGGTGGCTTTGGTCATCGGTAGGGTTCACACGAGTATCTCGACTTCTGAGAGTTGTTCGTAAGGGTGCAGCAGGTTGACGGATCGAATAAATTTTCAGTTAGTTTATAATACATCAATCCAAACCCTTTATCATTCAATACCTAGACTTCGAGGCTTCAATAATTATTAACCTAGGTATCACTTAGGGTGTATGCAAGGTTCAATAGTGGGACCATATCGAATAAGAATCATTTTGGTGGCATATTTGGTGTTCTTGCGTTGGCATCTCTGGATAAGTCATTTATTTCAAATCAATCAATGGATAGACCCCAGGTTCCGATTTTGCTGAACAGACTGTTCAGTAAATATGGACTCTCTCTCTCCCTATAGAAACTATAGGGAGAGAGAGTCGGTATTCACTTGGCAGTACTGTTCAGGAATATCGGAACTTGGCCATTAGATGGCGCTCCATAAAACATATTGACGGTAATTTTGAATGAGTACAGATTAAAATTTGAAATACGGGCAGCCCACTGAACAAATATTTTTCATTAAATTAACAAGATAGAAAATAGGTATGAGCTGATAATACATTAAGGCCTTTGCAGGGTTTTTGAATCACGAACGGTTTAAACGCCTTTTACGTACGATTCTATGACAAGGACATATTTTATTTGGTTCTGTTATAATTTTGTCAATACTGGAGTAATGCTATTTGACTTTTTAAAATAATTCCGATATATTTTTAAGTCCGATTCAGGTACACGCGTACCCACCCTGCATAAAAGATATAGTGAAAAATACATCGGGGTTATTTGGAAAACTCAAATAGCATTACTCCAGTATCTACAAAATTATTACAGTACCAAATAAAATGTCTGTGTCATAGAAACGTAAGTAAAAGCCGTTTAAACCGCACGGGCTTCAAAAACCCTGCATGGGCACCCATGTATCTGAATCGGTCTTTACATTTGCATTAATTGAATAGAAAAATGTTCAACAGTTTATCCAAAAGGCAATGGACTCAGAATCTGGAGCCATTCCCAAAAACTTTCAATTTTATGACGTATGTTTTAGACATAAAGCAAGATAGCACTGACAGAATTGATGTGACAACTCAATTGACATTGAGAGCAAGGGTGCCAATAAAGAGATATTGAATGGGCCACCAATTTGTTTCTAATCGAATATGGTCCATAGTGAAGTATTCTCGAATCGTTCGACTTTCAATTCGTATACGAATAAGAGAGAAAAACATACATATCATGCGTATTGGTGTAGATCGACTCGTATAGATCCCCTGGGAGTGAGTAGTGAGAAGAATCAAAACGAAAAATGGATAGAAAATAGACCAATTTAGTGTGACGTCACACCGCATGAGTGTCACGGGGTATTTTCCAAACAAACCGTATTTACCATTGAAAGAATGTGTATGTGGTATATTTTTGTGTTTCTGCTGAAATGAGTGCAGAGCAATGAGTGAAATAATCAAAAACATTGCATTCTCTACCATTTTCAACCTACAAATGAAAGTTATATATAAATATATTATTTTAAAATTGACTAAAGTTACTTTGTTACAGTATCATTTATGATACTTACTATTATTCGCTTTGAAACCCTTTGATAATTCAAATATTCACAAAAATCCAACAGCTTATTTGGAATCAAACACAAGACAAGTTTGTTTGGATAATGCATATGAAATAACTCAACAAAATTGACAGCTCTGACGTCAGCATTAAAATGGTGTAACTGGATAGATAGTCTGGTTGCTGAACCCAGATCTAGTAAAGAAGAATAAGAAAATATACTCATATTTTATTATTCCGTGATCTCGATCTGTGATGTACGTAAGGAGGTCAGGGTTAGTTAGGTTATGTTATATTAAGAAATTCAATATTTATTCATTTTTCTCTTTGATATTGGCCAAATCAGCCTCAAATCAAAATGCCTGGAAGACTTTCTATATTTCCAGTAGTTAAGTTGTCCGAATTTCTCAATCTGCGTTTCCCACATGTATCTTTTCAAAAGTTAAAAACTCTTAAAAGCAATGACGAGATTATCAGACTTTCTGCTTTATTCCTATTTTCTAGCGATTCTTGCAAAAGTCGCACAGTAATTTATAAGGTTCTTCATCGTGACACCGGCAATATTAGTGAGCTTTTGAATTGTACCAAACCCCTCAGTTTTCAAACAAATTTAAGATAGAATTAAAAGTTTTTAATGAAATTATTTTACTTAATGGCATCTCTTTGGAAACAATTTTATCAAATAGCTATTATTCAGTTGATTTCATTTATTCCAAACTTTGTGAACTTCTCAATTTGAGAAAAACTAAGAGAAACCGAAGAAAAATTTATTGTTTTGTTAGGAGAAATATTGGACGTATCGGCCTTAAAAGTGTTTCGGACTCTCCAAATAATAACATCCAAATTGAAAGTCCAATTTTGTCAACTCAGTTCGACGACAATATGTCCACAATTAGTGAAACATAAATCTAAAGAGAGATCCATAAAGTTTTCACATTCAACTCCTAATGCTCATATGGATAATCCAACATTTTTGTCATCTTCAAATAGTAAAGGAATATCTTTGGGTTCAGCTTCCTCCTTCCATATTCAGGAAATTTCTTTTGATACTCATTTGCAGAGCAAAAAAGAGATTAGTTCCGATTTTGATACATTATCTCCTGATTTGAATATTCAAACAAAGACTAAAAAAATCCGAGATCCTAAATCTCTACCAACAGTACACAAGAACTGCACATACCAAGAGGGAGTTTTTTCTTAACAGCTAGAGAGTTTTCAGTAATTTGTCAAGATAAGAAATTAGTCTCAAAGAATTATGCTTTTATTCTTAATAAGAAAATTTTATCAGTCAATAACACATGTAAATTATATTTTAAACATTATCGGTACATAAAGAAAAGTGATTCATTGAAAGTATATTCGTATTGTGCTCATAAATTGTGTAAAAAAATCATTCTTATAAGTAATATTTTAAATAGTCATGTACCTGAGCACAAAGTTGAAGTTTTAAGTACAGGTAGAGATTTCAATCATTTAAATAAGTTAGCTACACAACTAAAGGGAGTTGAACGAAAGATGGTGAAAAAGGAGATGAATGTGAAAGCTTTAGAACAGCGACAAAATGATATTTTGAATTTGAATCAGCATTCCTTGGAATCATATAACTTAGCTGAAGTGAGATCCGATGCAGTTTATAGGAAAGTGCGTTCAGAAGCCTTTGCCAAAAATGATCGCCATGAGGATGATATTGTTGACATCATCAAAATGCAAAGGGATCATCCTAATTATATTCAGTTTGTTGGAATAGCTCTTCATATATATCTTTATAGTACTGAACAACTATCTCTTTTATTTTCAAACAGAACTATGATATTACATCTTGATGCCACAGGAAGTATAGTACGTCGGCCTGGTAATACTGGTAATAAAGTTTATTATTATGCTGGGGCTATTCAAATATTTCAATCGAACAGATTATGTCCTGTGCTGGAAATGATTTCAAGTGAACACGATGCTGGCAGCATAGGTGCATGGCTCTTAAAGTATTGCTCATTTTGTATGATTCAGAACAAGAAATGGCCAGTTTTTCAAAAAGTTGTATCCGATTTCAGTTTTGCTATTCTAAATGCTGTTTCAATATCATTCAATAGCCTTGATTTAAAAGAATACATTAATTTGACATTCGAACATGTACATAATAATTATGAATTTCCTGCAAATAAAATTCAGCTGCACATATGCTGTTCGCATATGTTCAAATTGATGGCACGTGACATAAATACTTACTAACAAGATCAGAAAGTAATTAGCCATATGAAGGAGATTGTCGCTTCAGCATTTAATATCAATGATTGGGAAGTTTTTTGTGCTTGGTTTAAGAATCTTTATGTAATAACCAACTCTGAATACAAAACCGAAACTTTTAAAAATTCTTTTAATAATTTACTGAAAATATCTTCTACTAATAACTTCAACTAATAACTTCAATGATGATGAACCTCTCAAAGGAGAATTTGAAATTAAGTTTGATAAAAATATTCTCGGAACTTTTGAAAAAACATATTTTTGCCAATATCTGAAACAAGTTGTACTCACTTCTACATTAAATTCTGATGATAAATTTCCTAAAAATGAATATCAACATTTACATTTTGTTCAACATTTATTAAAACATTATATTCCCTTCACTCCCCTCTGGAGTGGTATTCTCTTAAAGAATAAAGAGCGATTAAGTAATGCACCAGTTGAAAGATGGTTTGGTATAGTAAAAAATATAATTGCCAAGAAAGTAATGCGTCAAAAAAGCAGCAGGTTAATCAGGAAACTTAGAAAATATATTTTATTTATTGTCAAAGAAACTACTTGCAACATTCCTAGAACAAAATGCTGTAAAGTTCCAGTCCAAAAAGGACATGACCAAGGCCTTGCTTCACAAGAAATCTGGGAAAAGAAAGATAAAGTTCTTCATAATAATTTTTCAGGAATATCTCTAAAAAGAGCTCTAGAAAGTTCCCAATCATTATTAGCTACCAAACAAGATCAAACTGACCCAAATTTATGCATCTACTGCGGGAAGGGAAAATTAGGATTTGAGGCTGATTGGGTACAATGTGATGAATGTAATGGATGGGTACATTTAGTGTGTATTGAAAACTTAGATTCAACTTTGAGCGGTGATTTTTTCTGTAAGTTTTGCAAAATTGATGTAAAATCTGAATCTCTCATAAAGAGTAACAATTCAGTTAACATCACGCATATTTGCTGTTCATTTTTTGACAAAAATTACAGAAAATCTGACCAGGACTTGATTTTACTAGAAAACAACACTAGAGATCAGAGACTCTCCCATATGTGGTTTGAGGAAAGACGTATTCGTGTGACTGCATCCAATTTTGGTAAAATTTGTAATAGTAAGAGTAATGAAAGTTTAATTAATATTTTTAAATCGATAAATAACACATCAAATTTTAAATCTAATGCAATTAAACACGGAATAGAACATGAGAAAACTGCCATTTCTAATTATGAACACACTCATAGGAAGTATACTATGTCAGGTTTAAGAATTCATAAAGCTTTTCAATTCATTGCTGGATCCTCCTGATGGATTAGTGTCAACTGACGGCCTAATTGAGGTAAAATGTCCCTATTCATGTAGAAATACAAACCCTGATGAAGCCTGTTCTCAAGGGTTAATTAAATATTGTAACAAAATGACAGGTAGTCTTTCAAACGATCATTTATATTATTATCAGATTCAGGGTCTTCTTGAAATCACTGGTAGGGACTGGTGTGATTTTGTAATATGGACTTTTAAAGGGCTAAATATAGAACGAATTTATAGAGATAACTTGTGCTGGAGGCAAATGCTTCCAAAATTGAAAAGGTTCTTTTATTTCATTATGTTGGCCAGCCTTTCAGGAGCACAAGCTACACCTAATTTTGTTAAATGGAAATCAGAAAAAATTGTAACAATTCTACCAAACGGTTTAATTTCTGATTCAAATTATTATAAAGACATTGGAAAGAGGTATACCATATCATTTTTTTAATGCTTTCAGTTGTGATGTGAAGGAGGTTACAAGTGAAGAATTTGAAATATTATCGGGAAAATCTTGGTTGACCAATTTTTTGGTAGATATATGTCTGAATATTTTCAATTCCAAATCGAAATTTCAAATTGTTAAAACTTTGCTTGGTACCAGAATTTTTCTGTATGGTAATGAAGAAATACATCCTTCAATTATTAACTTTCGGTTTGAAAAAGAACTTATAGTATTTCCTATTCTTCAGAATTATTCAGATATAACAGACTGCCCTAGCTCTCATCACTTCTGCTTAGCGATTGTAGATGTCACAAATAAGAAATTTATTTTTTTGAATCCAATGGGAAGTACTAGAAATGAAACAAAAACATACCTCCATAACTTTTTGAAATTTTTAAATTATTATAATAAAATTCATGAATGCAACGTAGATCTATTTAATTGGGAAATTGAAGTCAATATACATTCACGACAATTGGATTCTTATAACTGTGGGGTCTTTATCATATATTTTTTTAATAAAATTGTAAATGGGGAAAGTTTAAATAATACTATTGATATCACTAATTATAGGCGGGGTTTGAAAGATATTATTATTCAGTCATCTGATGATATGTCTCAGAAATGTCTGTTTTGTGGAATTGAAGTTAGTATGATATCACCTAGGGTCAAATGTAGCAGTTGTCTTAGGATCAGTCACGTGAAGTGTGTCAATGTTTCTGACTTGAGTTTAAATTTATTTGAATACACATTTGGTATCTGTTCATTGTGTTCTGAATATTAATTACTTAAAATGTTAATTTCAATTTATGGTATATCTATTTTTACTTTTGTTTTATGTAGAAAATTATTTTATTTTTGAAGAGTTTATGTGTTAAGTTAAAGGTGATACGCCCAAATATGTTATTCTATTTTTTAAATTATTTATTTCGTTATTTTTTCAACATTATTTATTTTGTTATTTTTTGAAGAATATTTATTGTTTCATTTTAAGAATAATTTAATTTTTTTATTTATTCAAGAATATTTTTTAATTTTTCTTAATTTTTTTATATATTCATTTATTTTGATTTACAGTCCTGGAACGTTTTCAGATGACCTAATTATTGCTTTTATTTTTCTCAGTTCTAGGAGCATCAAATAATTTTTTTTCGTTTTATTTTTCTTGAAATTTATTCCCTTAATGATTTTTCCTATTTTAATACTTTTTCAACACTATTATATTTTTTATTCCACTTAATCTTTCATCCTATTTACCCTATCCCCTTTTTCCTTGGTGAGAAAGACCCCTATACCTCCTCGTGGTTCTTACTGGGCAACGGTAATCCTCAATCCTCTTTTCCATTGCAGATTAGCGGCAAAATAGGGGGTACTATTTCAATAGTTTCATTCGTTTGCATCAAAGTGTAGCACTTTCCTACACTCAGTGTAGTTTAAACTCGATTTGATTATTCGTTTGCAGATTGGATTGATATATTCCTTTGTGTAACTGCACTCAGCTATAAGTTTGAATTTTAACAAAAATGAAAAGTGTACAATATTTCTTATCTAAACTAATATGTTATCAAGAATGCTTGGGATAATGTTGTGACATGAGACGTAAAAGATGTAACCCCCGCAAGCGAGCTGGCTAAATATTCCTGAACGGAGGCAGAAGCCAGGTCATGGTGACAGAAAAACTACCTAAGGTTATTGAATAGAGATTTCAAATGGATTTGGAAACCCAAATATAAAGAGACGAAAGTTCTTAATTTTTTCGTCCTTGTTGCCAGGGAATGTACTCTGTGATTGGTTACTATAAGGCCAGGGAGTATAAATGTCATTTTCAACTGTAGCTGTCATGTCATCCAAACTAACCGCCATTGTGGTAACCACACAGAGCGCGCCTCTGGCAACAAGAATGGAAAAATTAAGAACTTTCGTGTCTTTTTATTTGGGTTTCCAAATCCATTAGAAATCTCTATTTAGTATGACCAAGGCCAAGATCAGATGTGCCACCGGACTGTGACGCTTCTGCAACCCTCCTTTATTCTGTGATCAAATCATCTTGCTGTAATTCATATTTTAGCTTCTCGAGCGATTACGTTCATGTGCAAATAAAAATATTTCAGAACGGGGATACATGCCTGTTCCCTCAGAATTCAACCCTGCAATTTAATTAGATATGTCAAAAGTCTCGATTCATCGATATAGATATATCCCAGTAACTATACCGTGCATTTGCAACCGCATGCGCCATGGCATTTTAACAAATGAACCATAACGATCAATTCCGTCAAGCAATAGCCTTCTTCCAATTGCCGCGGGTAGTAGTGAACAGCACCTGACTTTATAAATGGGGTTTAATTGGAACATGGAATTCCTGGAGTCTCTCAATCCAGCGTGCCACTTGACCCTCGGGATTCTTAAACTGTAGGAGCCATTTGAGAGCTGCATGGTCAGTTCTCAGTAGGAATCTTCGTCCATACACGTACTTGTAGAAGTGCTCAACTCCCTTGACAACAGCCAACAGTTCCTGCCTGGTGACACAGTAATTCCGCTCCGGTTTACTGAGGGTCTTGCTGAAGTAACCGATGACCTTCTCTTGTCCTTCTTGGATCTGAGACAGGACAGCTCCAAGACCCACGTTACTGGCGTCCGTGTCCAGAATGAATTTCCCGTCTGGAAGGGGGTAGCTCAGGATTGGTGCGTTGATCAAAGCTCCTTTCAACTTCCTGAATGAATCTTGGCATTCATCCGACCACTGGAACTTTGTTTGTCCTTCCGTCAGCCTGGTCAGTGGTTTTGCGATGTTAGCAAATCCCAGCACGTATCGGCGATAGTAAGTGCACAAGCCAAGAAAACTTCGAAGCTGGTGAATGTCTTTCGGAACGGGCCATTCCTTAACAGCTTTGATCTTCTGCTCATCTACTGCCACTCCTTTCCCAGAGACAACGTGGCCGAGATAACGTACTTCTTTTTGAAACAGATGACATTTCTTGGGGCTCAGTTTCAGTCCGGAGCTTCTCAGTCGCTGAAATACCTCTTCCAAGTTTTTTACATGGTCCTCGAACGATCTGCCAACCACAATAATGTCGTCGAGATACACCAGACACGTCTTCCATGATAGTCCTTTCAAAACCGTCTCCATCAATCTTTCGAACGTGGCTGGAGCATTGCAGAGGCGGAATGGCATAACTGTAAACTGCCATAATCCGGAGCCGATGGTAAAAGCTGTCTTTTCTCGATCTTCCTGGGCCAGTTCTACCTGCCAGTATCCGCTCTTCAAATCTAAGGTCGAGAAAATCGTAGATCCAGCCAGCGTGTCTAGCGTGTCGTCTATCCTTGGGAGAGGGTAGCTGTCCTTTTTCGTCACGTTGTTTAGTTGACGGTAGTCTACGCAAAACCGTGTTGATCCATCTTTCTTCTTCACCAACACGACTGGAGAGGACCAGGGACTGTCGGATGGCTCGATGACTCCGTCTTTCTCCATGTCGCAGACTATTTTGTCAGCCTCCTCCTTTTTGCCGAGAGGAAGTCTTCTGGCTGATTGCCTGATTGGTCGGGCATTTCCAGTGTCTATCTTGTGCTGAACCACCTTTGTTCTACCGCCTCTGACTACTCCGGTATCGAAGATGTCCTGATACTTCCTGACTAGTTCTCTCAGTTTAGGCTTCTGTGCTGGCCCCATGTCCTTGGACGAGATAGCGACCAACTTCTCCAATTCTGCTGGCATGTTACTGTCTTGGCTAACAGTGCCACGTACACTCCTGATTACAGAGGAAATTGACGAGCAATGCCCCAAAATCGTTCCCTTCTTCAAGGTCACCGGGTAATAATTGACATTCATTACCCTTACTGGCACAAATTTATCAGCACGCAACAAGGTTTTTCCTAGTGCAATTCCTCGTCCAATTTTCTCATCATGTAGCTTGGGCTCGAACATCACCACGTTTCCACTGCTCGCACCTCCATCCAGGCGAGCCTCCAAAATGGTTTCAGCCCTCTCCGGTACGCTTACGTCTTCAGCCAGCAGAACTCGAACCATTTCTTCATTTCTCCCATGAAGTACCAGCTCTTCTCCATTAACACGAAGGACGCCGTCTTTAAAATTCAGCTCGAATCCTCTGGAATTCATGATGTCCGTTCCTATAATTGCATCATCCTCGATATCCGCTACGATAGCCCGATGTTTCACTTTAGTGCTGCCCAAAGTCAGTTCAATTGGAAGTTCACCATACACAGCTGCCGGCTCTCCAGTTGCTGTGCGTAGCTTCCAATTCGACGATTCAATTCTTGCCGGTGTTTTGGCAAATGTAGGTCCAAGGATTGTCCTAGTCGCACCTGTATCAAGCAGCATGGTACGAGGTTCGTTGTTGATGAGAACGTCTACAAAAACACCTTTGTTCTGTCGTTGAAGGACAGCGACATATGCATTGTTATTTGGGGCTTGCTGGATACAGGCCGACGACTGCCCCTCCTCATCGACCTTCTTTAGTTTTCCTGTGTCGGTGTCGCTTCTTTAAAAGTTGGGCATTTGCTACGCACATTCCCAATTTTCCCGCAATTCCAGCACCTTATTTGTTTCCTTTCAGGCAGGACTTCCTTCATTAATTTTCTCATGACAGCCTCGATATTAGCGGGCTCCTGTGGCTGTGGGTCTTCCTCGATCATCCGGACTCTACTCTGGCTTTTGCAGGATTGCTTTGCTGCTTCGAATTCCAGAGCGCGTGCCAATGCATCCACGAGATGTGCGGGGCGAGCTAGTGTTCCGGGTTTCCTGGTCACGAAGTCCATCCAAAAATGCTTGGACAGCTAGTCGCTCCATTACATTTTCCGGTGTAGCTGGGTACGCAAGACGAACCAAGCGTGCAATATCTGCTTCAAATTCTTGCAACGACTCGCTTGATTTCTGGCATCGGTTTTTCAGCTGTGAGTGATATACGTGTTCAAGGTGGGCTTGGCCATAGCGAAGTTCCAAGTGTTTTACCAGCTGTTCATAGTCTTCCTGTTGTTGGGCGGTGAGCGTTTGTAAAATATTTGTTGCTTCGCCACGCAATGCCAGTGTCAATGCTAAAGCTTTTTCCCCAGCATTCCATCCATTTGCTTTGGCAGCAGCTTCGAATTGTCGGTGGTAGTTTGACCATGGAGTATTTCCGTCGAACTGAGGCGGTTTCAATGAGAGCTTTCCTGGTTCCGTACTGACCTTGAAATCTTTAATGTCTTTTTGAACTTCCTCCACGTTAGTACTCAGATCCGGCATTGAATTTCTGTTGAAAATTTCTGGGGTGTGCGCAGAATCCAGTCGCTTTTCCAATTCACTGAATTTTTCTTTTATTCTGCCGATTTCTGTCTCGATTCCGTCTTTTATTTCATCGTGGAGCGTTTCCTTGATTTTTTTGATTTCTTCCACCATGTCGTCTTTGACTTGGTCACTTATTGTTTCTTTCAATTTTTCCATTTCTGTCTCGACAGTTCCCATTCTTTCTTCCAACCGATTCGCCACACTGCAAACTTCTTCTTTCAAGCTTCTCGAATTTTCTAGAAGCTCTTCTCTCAAATTCTCCGAGTTTTCTAGAAGCTTCACTTCTAAATTTTTCGAATTTTCTTCAAGTTTTTCTTCCAGATTTTTCGAATTTTCGAGAAGTTCTTCTTTCAGGCTGACCGAGTTTTCTAGAAGCTTTTCCTCCAGACTCTTTGAATTTTGTAGAAATTTATCTTCAAGACTCACCGAATTTTGTTGAAGTTCTTTCAGACTTACGGAATTTTGTTGAAGTTCCTCCTTCAAACTATTCGAATTTTCGAGAAATTTATCTTCCAAGGATTTCGTGGTCTCGTCGAGTTTATTCATTATGGAACTCAAATCAATTCCAGAAACTTCGAATAAGAATGTTTCGGGGTCTTCTCCTTCTTCAATCAGTCCATCTGCAAGTCTTTTCTGGAGTACGGCCTTCTTTCCAGTTGTTTCTAACTCACGCTCCTCTAACTCTTGCTTTAATTCACTAACTTTAAGGTCAACTAGGTGAACTCTTCTCGGAAACATTTTGTCTTTGCCGAGATATCAGTCTATTATTTATTTCACACACAGTTTTCAGTTTATTGTCTCGCGACGCGCCAAACTGTCCACTTTGCACTCAAATGTTCAACGGGTCACTAGCTGTCTATTAGGCGCGATAAACGTTTATCAGTTTTTAAACGGTGAACACTTTAACACTTATTTATTTTAAACATCCGACTTCTGACAACAAATGTAGTAAAACTGCACTTACTAATTTTCCTAATTTAGTTGAAACACTATTTACAACAATTATTCACTAAAACATTGACTTCAATAACTATTTCAATTTATTTCTACTGTGGCTATCTATCAGCGAACTCTGGAACTGTAACTAACTCTCCATTGTGACTGTCCCGCTTATATACTCCCAAGCAGTTTCACGACTCTAGAATATTCAGGAATATAGAACATTTCATCTAGATGGCTCTTCGAATAGTATCGAACAATCGATTTATTCCAGCTTGTTCTCGGCGATCCGTACGCCAGCAGATATGCAGTTGTAGTTGAACGAGGGTGCATAATTAATTAGATCAGGGCCGGTCTCGAAATCGTTACAATATAAAAATATAAAATTTAAGAATCGAACATATTGATAGTTGACTCATTTGAATTGGGAAAATTATTTAACGAGATGATTTTATAGGGTTTAAAGATTCCTAAATCAGCCCTATACAATCATCTCGTACAGAATGTCTACTCCGTTGAGAAAGTTTCAATATCCACAGTTTGTGATAGTGTTTTATTTTATTCATATATGATATGATAAGTAATTTTAAATATAACCTAATTCACTTCATTCCATATCTTCCTAAATTTTACATTCACAATCTGTGAAACATACATGTATTGAATGAAAATAAGGCAAACTGCAATTATCATTGTTTTATTTGAAAAATGTTGGTACACCGACAGAACAGAAGTTATCTTCTTGCCTCAATCGTTTTATGAATAGAAGTGAAGAAGAGCTTTTCAGGTAAATTTAATGAGTTTCATAATGTTGAACATTCATATTATAGTCTGAAATATTAAGGTAACATACAAGATAATATAAAGTGAAAATTTTCATGGGGCCAAAGGAAAAGGAAGTACTGAGCTGGTAACACACTTTCTTATGCTTTTCTTAGTCATAACCACTCCGCTGATAGAAATTCTCACATTTTGTTATGGAAATCCTAAACATATTTATATATTCAAATTTATATATTCAAATCATATTTTTAATAAAACGTTGAGATTAAGTGAACAAAAATAAGTACTCCTGACTTTTGGAATGGAATGAGAGAATCCAAAATTAGTCTTATCGATGAACCAAGTGGAGTGAAATATTACCAACATACCCGTATCAATGGGACAGTTAATCTTCAGAATAGCTGAACGATAACCTTCCATACGATTCTCCCAAAATACATAAACGATCGTACCTGGTTGATTACAAAGTGTAACTGTGAATTCATATCTAAACATAATAGTATTTTTGGAGTTATATTCTCCAAGTTTCCAGAAATCAGGACACAATAAGAATGGCACATAGTTTGGTAGTTCAGTCTAACAAAATATTGGAGAGTTCAAAGATCATTTATGCTCCTCCCATTATGAAAAATCTTCATTCTTCCATTCCTTCATCTCAAAGAAACGTTTCTGCTATCAAATATATACATATTCAAATACTCATACTCGGATATTTTCCAAGTGACAATATTATTTATTTAGAAAATCCCTATGAAATTTTATAAAAATAACCTGTAATTTCAAAGGTCAAGAGATTGACATATTAAAATTTGAATTTCGCGCTCAAGTTTTGCGCATGTGCTCTCGGTCACCTTTGCCAATTCGACGAGGAAGGGCATATAAAAACCGGCTTCAATTTGTTAACATTATTGGCTCTTATGGCGTATGGTCAATATTGTAGTTAATACATATATGCATGAACCAATCAGAACTATCCTGGCCAAGGCGGTATATTTGAAATGATGCTAAAGGCGGTATAGTAGTCCCAAGTATTCATCTTGGATAGCAAGGTTAGTTCATGTTCCCTTCTTTTTTCATTTTTAAGCCATAAAAGAAGGGAAGATGATGCAACCTAACCAAACTGCAGTGGGATTCCGTGTACCATATTAGTATTCTACATATCGCTACGATTTGACGTAAACGGTATTCCGTGTGTATAGTTAGCTACAGTTACGAACTTTCGATTCGATCACGAACGAACGATCAACGATTCGAACTTCAGACGACAAGAAGTAATCGTCGGGTGTTCTCGGTACTTGATGAAAATGGAGGTAACATGATCGTAGATCGTAGAAAATAAGAAAAAATGAAGTAGCATTAACGTCTGTAATTGAATTTAAAATCCAGAATAAGTTTTTGGCATAGCAAACGGGAATATGAAAATTAGAAGTGAATTAAAAAAATGTGGACCAACCGGGATTCGACCTCGGGACCTCTTGGTTTGATTGGAAATTTCCTATGAATACCTACCTAAATGACATTCTTGGACGATTCGACTGCAATAATTGATTCCCAATAAAATCGTCGGGTGATTTCGATACACTCGATCACTCAACACAATAAAATCAACATGGAACTGTAAGATGATGAATTAAACCGCATTAAACATAAAATTCTGAATTGATAATTGACATATTCTCGATATTCTCAATATTCTCAATATTTTTTATTCAACTGCTTGTTTTTTGTGATTTTAAATTTACATATTATTAGTTGAAGGAGTCCAGAGTATTGATTGAACATTTTATTCTGTGAAGGAAATTCAATTCTTGAATGTTTGTTTTTGTGCTTAATTCTACCTTGTATAGCTAGGTACCTAAGGTCACACATTACAGAAACTTACAGATGAGAAGCTCCGCCCATTTCCTTTGATGTTTGAAATGCCGCCTCATTGACCTCGGACCTTTAAATTTTGCAGTTCAATGTGGATTCTCATACTGAATACTGAACAAAAATCACCATTCATATCGGTTCTATTTTTATATATAATGTTAATGGATCAAGATCTTAGATTTAAGCTTGCATGACACCGAACTCCAGAATTATATATATTGACCAAGTTGATATCACAGCATAGATAACAAACAATTGTTATCTATGCTGTGTTGATATTTATATAAACTGATCTTTTTTTTTTAATATTCAATTCCTTGGAGAACATTTCATTTACGGTTCAGTTCTGCAGAGGTGTAAGTGCAGTACTGCCTGGAAGTCATGAATATTCTCATCATTTATATGGTAGGTAAAACAAAAATATCTGCAAGACTTTTCGAATACACGTGATTTGAATAATCTCAAGAAAGGAAAAAACGATATGAAAATACAGATGTCATTATATTCTTGAAGTTAAATTTAATCACAAGCCAATTATGAGTCAAACTGGGCGTTGTATTGGACAAAAAAATGTACTTCGACTTGCACTATGAATATGTAACAAATATGGACAGAAAACTGTTAGAATTTTTAACCTGAATATCAAAGGATTTGTCAAATGCTCTCTGTATAAAAACACTATACTATTCCTACGTGACATCGATTGTGTTTGGTCACCTACATATGAAAGCCTTATTAAACAACTTGGAGAAAATCAAGAATACATCACTGTGCTTCGATGACTGTTAGCGAACACTCATACTCATTGATCTTCTAATAGTGATGCTATTTTATGTAATTGTAGTTGTCTATAAAATGATCCCAATCATATTAGTAACACCAACATTCCAATAGGAACGTATATTCACTTTTCCTTTGCAATAGATGTGCAACTGAACAGTACTTATGTAATCAAGAAAATTTTTGGAAATAAATCAAGGCAGTAATATTTTCACATATTCTTCACTATTTTCCCATTGAAAATGTTCTACATGTTTCACATGAATTAATTTTCAAGTACTAGTTATCAATCATATAGTCACATACTTATTTGAATGCATTTTGTCCCAGATAATAACATTCTTGATAGTCACAATGGACTATTGCAAAATAATGTACAATCTGTTTCCTAGTATTTCACTGAAAATACATCAATTCGAGTTACAGGTATTTTGAAGTCTGAAATTCTGATTTGGAGCACAGTTCATATACTTTGAACTGATTATTTTCAAAATGAACAATTTTCTGAATGCCCTAATGAATTGAATTGAAGTAGGGTTCTCAGCATAGCCATTCTGCTGCCTAATACAACTAAAGAAATCAATCTTCTAATGGGTCTTGGTTCAGTTTTCTGGCAAACAAAGATATAAAGCCCCCAACAATCAATGAATTTAACGTAAATTTTCTTTGACCCCTTGAACACTTTCAATTCATTGAGAAAGCATTCTCCTGTTAAATTAAAAATATAGCTGAAACTTTTCCCCTTTGAATGCTATAAATGCAGTGCATGTATAATAGCGCAGAATAATTGAAAAGATCAAATAGTTTATTGAAATTTGATATGACCTCAACAGTGGCCATAGCAGTTTCAGGCAAATTCTTCACATTGATATGGCTTTTGGTTATTTGGTCGTGCTCTTGATGTTTTGCGGTTAGCTACTTCAGAAGTTACAAGTGTTAGTATAATCTTTCTCTTATTCACAAGGTTCTATCCATATTCTGCACCTGTAATGCAATAAGACAATCAATATGGTAAATTTAAGTAGCATTTTGAAATCATAAGAAAATATGATTGGTTGGAAGCAACAGTCCTGTAATATAGTATAGATATTTTGTTCACCTGATATTTCTATTCATTCTCATTCATTATTGTATTTCTTTTGTCTCTATAAACACGTTCGTTCTAGGAATATTTCAATTGTATAATTTCGTAGTATAGCTGAGTATGTATTTCCTTTCTTCATATTAAAATGATAACTATACTTTTCATTCGAGGTGACTTGAGTTCATAAGATTGTTTTTGTGCAACAGTTCTTGACCAATAAAAAGAAGCCTTTTGGCGCGTCCATCGTATGACACGTAACACGTGATAGCGTTCATTTAAAAGGACTTTTCGAACGAACTCAAGTCAGTCTAGTACCAGTAATTGTCTATTCAACATCTGACCTGTAACATTTGATTGCTTAAATTCAATAGATACACTTATTCACGGGTTCGGGAGTTTAATTTCACGACAGCAGCAACCTAAAAGACCACGTTCCCGCTCGACCAACTCAACATCTAATAAACCACCACATAAAATTTGGTGTCCGGTGTGCTAGTGAAAACTCAGAAGATCATCCATCCAAAGAAAGGAACCGTTAGCTGGGAGGCTGGAATATCAAGGACAGCAAGCTCGCAATAAGAGTAACCAAGTACTCTTCCGTCGAGGTTGTTCTAGTGAGAAGTTCAACCCAAGCTACTACAACTGCCAACACTCTATCTGTCTTGGGGAGCCGTCACACCAAGGACGTCTCAAAACCCGCAGCATCAGTACCAGGGTCGAAGCAGAGTTCCAGACCTGTAGAGGTGAAATTTTGGATAGCCGCATCTGTAAATACCCGCATCTGTTCTGGGGAGTCGTCGCATCGAGGACGTCTCGATACCTTACATCAGTTCCAGGGAAGCAGAGCGCAAATCAGTGACGTGAGGTGTTTTTGGATATCATGCCGTCAGTGTTTTTACTGTAAGTTGTTTGAATTGCATATTGTTTACTAGACTCATTTTCATTTTGAACATTCAATTCAACGCTTCAACAGTGCGTTATTTCAATATTTTAATTTTCTGATTCCCAACTTTATAAATTCTTGAAAAAAAAAAATAAAAATGCCTAAACTCAACGTAGACTTTGCAATGAAAATTATTCCTGAATTTAGTGGAGATCGAAGTATGCTTCACAAATTTTTGACATTCTGTGATATTGTTTTCTCAGATCTTGGCCAAGCCGATTTAGCCAGAGACGAACCGACTCTGATAAATATAATTAAATCTAAACTGTCAGGTAGAGCTTATAACATTGTCAAATATGCCAATTTTGAAAAATGGCCAGATTTGAAACAACAATTACAAGCAGAATTTTTAGAACAGAGAACTATAGGTCAATTACAAAGCGAATTATTGAATATCAGACAGAACTTCACTGAAGACGTTAGGTCGTATTCGAATCGAGTTCTTCGATTATTGTCAGATTTGGATGACGCGTGCATTGCAAGCGAAGGCGAAGAGGCATGAACAACAATAGAGAGTTTAAATAAAAAATCTGCACTCAAAGCTTTCATAGACGGATTGAATTCTAGCATTCGTCTTATAATAAAAGCAAGTCGTTTCGATACTTTAACTTCAGCGATCGAAGCTGCCGTTGAAGAAGAACGAAATATAGGGCCAAAACCGCAGAACAGGTTCTCACAAAATAAGTTCAAATGCAAAACATGTCATAAAAGTAATCATAAAACGGAATATTGTTATTTCAATAAGCCATCAGCATCATCGGGTTTACCGAGATATTCAGGAGTTACAGTAAAAAGGGAACCAGTTAATGTTTACCAAGGTGTTTTAGTATGCAAATACTGTAAGAAACCTGGTCATTCGACAGATAATTGTTTCAAATTAAGAAAAAGAAATCAACAAACTAATGGAAACCCAACAAATAATGCTCAGTCAAATGAAATACCAAGTACAAGTTCGGGAAACGAACTAGGGCTTGGAACGGCTGCAGGGAGCCATTCCAATGCCCTAATTCACAAATAAAAAAATCACCCTGTTCTAGACAATTTTTCGGAAGAAATACCAAGGACCAATGATGTATTCAGTATCAATTTTTCATGCTTCGAACTTGATTCAGTTTTAATAAATATACCTACTACGGTTCAAGCCGAAGGTAAATTCCTGATCGATACAGGTTCTCAAATAAGTTGCATAAAAGTTCTCTCTCTGGATGACGACGCCGTCATTCATCATGATTTCAAAGTAAATTTAAATGGAATCTCAGAAGGAACAGTTGAAACTCTGGGGATACATCATGGTACAATACAACTGAATAATTGCATTAATATTGACCATTCTTTTCAAGTAGTTAAAAATAATTTTCCTTTGAAAAATTTCGATGGTATTTTGGGAAAAGATTTCTTGAAAAAATATAAAGCCAAGTTAGATTTGCATAAACGCACATTGAGTTTTTCAATAAATAATGAAGTTGTTATACTGCAACTTGAAAATAATAGGGGTGATAATGAAATATTGGTCCCAGCAAGAAGCGAAATGATAATAAAAGTAAGAATTGATAAAAATGAAGAAAGTGTTTGCATGAAACAAGAAATTCCTGAAGGTGTCTACATAGGTAACTGTTTAATTAAGCCAATTGATAATTATGCCTGCATCAACATTTTGAATTCAACTGAGAACAGTGTCAAACTCAATAACATTAATTTAATCACTGAAACACTAGACAAGTATGACGTACTGCATATAAATAAAACGGACGTTGATTATGACCGTATAAAACGAGTCAAGTCCATAATAAAAACAGATCATATGTCCGACGATGAGCGCGAATCCATCCTGGGCATATGCACTGAATTCAATGACCTATTTTTCTCAGAAGGTGATAAATTAACTTACACAAATGCAGTCAGTCATAAAATTCTGACAACGCATTCTATTCCGATACATACGCGACAGTACCGGCTTCCGCATCAACAAAAGCTTGAAATTGAAAGACAAGTTGAACAAATGTTGAGCGATGAAATTATTTCACCATCTAAAAGTCCTTATAATTCACCGTTGTTGTTGTTCCGAAAAAACCAGACGCGAACGGAAACAAAAAATGGCGTGTTGTTGTAGATTTTCGTAAATTAAATGATATAACAATCGAAGATGCTTATCCTTTGCCAAATATAACTTCAATTTTAGATGAACTGGGGAATTCAAAAATTTTCAGTACACTAGATCTGGCCAGTGGATATAACCAAATATTAATGAATGAAGCTGACAAAGAAAAAACAGCGTTCAGTACGCGTTTCGGTCATTTTCAGTACAATCGAATGGTTTTTGGGTTGAAAGGAAGCCCATCCACTTTTCAGAGATTACTCAATACAGTCCTAACAGGATTACAAGGGATAAAAGTATTTGTTTATTTAGATGACGTAGTAATTTATGGTCAAAATTTAAAGGAACATAACTTTAAATTGAGGGAAGTCTTTGAAAGAAGAATATAATTTGAAGTTACAAGCTGAAAAATGTCAATTTCTGAGGCGAGAATTAACTTACGGAAAATGGAACACTTCCTGATCCATCCAAAGTAGACTGTGTGAAAAATTTTCCATCATCAAAAACCACAAAAGAGGTAAACCAATTTTTAGGTTTGACAGGTTATTACAGACGATACATCCCAGAATACGCCCGAATAGCCCAACCATTAACTAATTTGTTGAAAAAAGATGTTCATTTCAATTGGACTCCACAATGTACCGAATCATTCAGTATAATGAAGGAAAAACTAATAAGTCCACCCGTGTTACAATACCCTGATTTTGAACAGGAGTTTATCATAACCACGGATGCATCTAATTACGGGGTTGCCGCGATTTTGTCACAGGGAGAAATTGGTCGTGATTTGCCCATAGCGTATGCTTCTAGAAGTCTTAGAAAGGCTGAAATTAATTACTCCGCAACCGAGAAAGAACTCGTTGCAATTGTTTGGGGAATATCACATTTTCGACCATATCTTTTTGGCAAAAAGTTTAAAATCGTAACAGATTGTAAGCCATTGATCTGGATTTTCAAAGTTACTGACCCTTCAAGTCGTCTAATGCGATTTAGACTAAAATTAGAAGAATATTCCTTCGATATAATTCATAAGGCTGGTATACAAAATACGAACGCCGACGCACTCAGCCGAGCAATTTATTCAATTTCTGAGAACGGCCCTGCACAAAACATTCCACCTGTGAACATGTGTAAAGCAGAGTCTGATTACAAAAACTATCATAACGAACAGTAACATACGTGAAAATGACGAAGGTCTGCTGACACAGAAAGTTACTAATAGTTGTCTAGTAGCTTTTACACGAAATAATGAAATTGATGAGCAAGACTCGTTTTCTCGTGATATAATCGAAAAGTATAAAATTCGTACATCCAATATGGAAAATGATCCTAAACTAGGAATCAAAATAGCAAGGTCTAAGGACAATTTCATAAGCTTCGTGAATATACCAGGTGATCCAAAACGTAGGTGTACTTATGAAAATATTTTTGAATCATTAAAATATTTACGCAATTTCTGTCAAGATAAAAATATACAGAATATTCTTATGCCAAACTTTACAAAATGGAAGGATTTTTACCACTTGAAGTTAGAATACATAAGGAGTATGTTACGATATATCTTCAAAAACACTAAAATCATAGTTACCTTATATTACGATAAGATCCACCGTGATTTAACGCGAGATGAGATAAACACTATTTTACATGAATACCACAACTCTAGTTTTGGAGGTCATGTGGGAATTTCTAAATCATTTAAAAGAATCACACAAAACTATTCATGGAAAAATATGTTTGAAGACATTAAATCTTTTATAAAATCGTGCCAGGAATGTCAGAAAAATAAAATTTCAAAACGTACTCGAATGCCAATGCAAATAACCACTACCGCCCAAGCGCCATTTGAAAAATTCATTTTGGATGTTGTTGGACCTCTTCCAGTTACAAAAAGAAACAATAAATATATTTTAACCTTTCAATGTGATTTATCAAAATTTTCTTGTGCTATCACTATTCCAAATCAGGAAGCAAATACAATCGCTCGAGCATTCGTTGAAAATATTGTTTGTATATTTGGTACTCCTCAAATCATAGTGACCGACCAGGGAGCAAATTTTATGAGCTCAGTTTTCAAGGAAACATGTAAAATGTTAAGAATTGATAAGATTAACACGTGCGCTTTCAGACCACAGTCTAACGGGGCACTTGAACGTAGCCATCACACATTAGGAGACTATTTGAGAAATTTTGTGGAAGGAAGTCAAGACAATTGGGACACATGGATCCCCTATGCGATGTTTTCTTATAACACAAGTCATAATATGTCGACTGACTTCACACCTTTTGAACTTTTGTTTGGGTACAAGGCAAAAGCTTTCCCACTTCTCTGAAGAAAACACCTGAGACCTTATATAATTATGAAGACTATAATTACGAACTGAAGTCAAGAATGCAAAATGCTCATCAAATAGCTCGCGAAAATTTGTTGAAAACAAAAGAAAATAATAAAAAATACTATGACAGGTCCGTAAACGAAGTGAAATTTCAAATTGATGATAAAGTGTTACTAAAAGAAGAAAGTACACCCAAGGGAAAAAGCAAAAAGTTATTGCCGCTATGGAATGGCCCTTGCAAAATAGTTTCAATTGACTCTGAAGTTAATTCAACAATACTAATGGGGAAAAAAAAAACTTTAGTCCATAATAATAGGCTGAAACATTTTTCAGAATAAAAGTATAAATAATTTTTACAGATTACTCACACTAACCTGTAGCAAAGCTGTCCGAAGTGGTAAAGAATATAATATTACTGCAATTAGTTCAAGTCCAGGAATATTCTACGAACAGGTAGGAACACTCCATTTATACAACGATCGATGGAGGTTAGTCACGTATTTGGACATCTCTCCGTACAAGCAACAGTACAAAATAGTACAATTTTTCAGAGAAGATTTCAAAAAGTTATGTAATAAAGTAAACACGGTATCAGTTTTCGATAAAGTGTGCAAGAAAGGTTCATCACTAATAAACGAAAATTGCAACTTCTTATATTCCAATATCAAAGAATTTCATTATTATTGGGGTCGACTCAAAGTTCGAGATCAAAACGAAACGGATTTCTTCATTTTGTGGGTCGTAGTTCGAAATATTTATTCGGAACCGTCGATGATGAAGATGCAGAATATTATTATAGTCAAATTAACAACTAAAACCAAAAGCACATGTTTGAACTCATCAAAGAGCAAACCTCAGTTTATGAATCAACTTTACAGCAATACAATATAATTCTATGTTGTACGAGGACCTTGATAACTTAGATTCGAATATTACCTACCTATCGAAAAAACTTGAGCAAATCAATAACAGTGCATCTAATTTAGAAAATTGTTTGGTTATTTTTGAAAATGCATTATTAACTTTTATCTCTGTTTCGGATCAGCTTGCAGCACAGCAAATTAATATCATGAATATCGTAGATTCTGCTCGAAGAGGCATTCTTCACTCTCAGATAGTCGCAAACTTTTAGATTTAAAGAATATTCAAGTGCCTTTACAAAGCGAACTCTCTTTTCCGGTGAAACTTATTTTTGAACTTTGTAAAGTATGGGAAATAAAATGTTTACTTTTATAATAATAGGTTAAGTTTTTTGTTGATTATTCCATTGATCAATGTTAAATTATATGACGTTGTTAGAATGTTAAGCTTACCTGTAGAAGTTAATGAAAATTTGTATTCTTTCATCCTACCTCATAGTGACATAATGGCGACAGATACTTCAAAACAGTATTATTTCAATATGGATAAAAATTAATTAGATAAATGTTTTAAAATTTTTCAAAATCAATTCATTTGTGCTCAGGTGCAACCCATTCATCTAGTTCACTTACATGGAGCTTGCGAACCTAATCTTTTTATTCCTGTTAACTACATTCCAAATACTTGTGAAAAAAGAGTTATTCATTTGAACAATTCGTTATTTATTCAACTATCATCAGCCAATTCTTGGATATTTGTATGTCCCAATGAGGAAGTGGTGAATATAGTATGTAAGTATGAAAAAATATCCTTTGTTTTGTCTAATATAGGTATTTTGAGTATAATGTCTGGCTGTACTGTATACACAGCCTCATCAATTTTGAGTTCAAAGGTAGATTATACTTCAAATATCACATTTCAGTTTATTCCTAATGTAGCAAATTCTCTTGCTATCAAAGAAAATATCGTGTTACCTCAATACACGAATATGAATCAGATGGTAATTCATAACAATCATATAAATGAATTACGTGATATAAGCTATTCTCTAGAAGCCTTTGAAGGCTAAAGAAAATGAATTCACTCTAAAGAATGTGAAAACTCATCAAATAGTTCACGTATCTATACTATATGCCATTATAAGTTGTGTAATTTTGATTGTAGTAGCAAAATATGTTTTTCATGCATACAGGTTCATCGAAAGTGTTCAAATAACAGAAATGTAACTCATGAAGGTTCTGGAAAGTTGGATGAAATAGAACTTACTGAAAATTCTGAAAAACATATTGAAACCAAGGAAAAACCTGAAATTCGTACCTTGCCCAGGTACAAATTTCCCGAAAAGGGGGGTGGTGTAATATAGTATAGATATTTTGTTCACCTAATATTTCTATTCATTCTCATTTATTATTGTATTTCTTTTGTCTCTATAAACACGTTCGTTCTAGGAATATTTCAATTGTATAATTTCGTAGTATAGCTATATATTTCCTTTCTTCATATTAAAATGATGACTATACTTTTCATTCGAGGTGACTTGAGTTCATAAGATTGTTTTTGTGCAACAGTTCTTGACCAATAAAAAGCTGCCTTTTGGCGCGTCCATCGTATGACACGTAACACGTGATAGCGTTCATTTAAAAGGACTTTTCGAACGAACTCAAGTCAGTCTAGTACCAGTAATTGTCTATTCAACATCTGACCTGTAACATTTGATTGCTTAAATTCAATAGATATACTTATTCACGGGTTCGGGAGTTTAATTTCACGACAGCAGCAACCTAAAAGACCACGTTCCCACTCGACCAACTCAACATCTAATAAACCACCACAGTCCAACCAATCATTGACGAACATTCTTTCTTATGACTAAAACAGTTCACATATTACTAGAAATATCTCAAGAAAACACATACACATCAATCTGTTAAATCACTATCATTAATCCTAATAATTCAATACATTTAAGAATCCACCCCTTTGCTTTTCCTAATGAATGTTCCTGGATAGAATACGAGTATTTTATGTCATTTGTTAAGTCCTCAGATATATCCCCATCTAAATCGCCCATAATTTAGGTTTAAGAAATACTAGTTATTTTAAGTATGCATATATCAGAAAAAAGTCCGCATCTTTTGTCACACCCGGTATTATCTTCACGCGCATCATTATCGTCAAAGGGACTAGCCTGAACGTCTCTCGACGATGGGACAGTATTTGGTCGTACAAAGTAGCGGGTTGGTCGTACCAGACAAAATAGTGCCGATTCTACGATTTTACAAATACACCCCCTATACAGTCCACTTCTTCCCTACCGATTGGGTGGATGCATCCCCAGTTCCTGAATAGCCAGAACGACAAAGAGAAGGTAGGGCAAAAACCTTTGGCGATTATTCGAACACCGATAAATGCATTCAGACCTTAATCAAATCCGCAACATTTTGGTCCTTCGAGCCGGATAATTATCTGATATATGCGAAAAAATCTCTCATACTCTCCTACTCTTGATTAATTATAAATTTTTTCGTCTCCATTATCTTGTAAATTCGATACGTTGTTAAACTCTGGCACTCCGGCTACATTTTTTACGACCATTTTTTTGTCGCTCAAACAGTAAAAACGCAGGTGTTTGCGTTCTTGGGTGAACGTGAACATTTACAGTTCTTTGTTACTTTTATTCGAAATTCTAATAATTATTCATTTTATTTTGAATATTATCATTCGTTATTGTGCCTTTTCTCTAGGACATTGAAGGGAGTATTGAATAGTTTTAATATCTCTTATAAATTCAAATTGTTTTTAGCGTAAATTGAAAAGAAAAAAACATGAGTAAAGTAAACCAACAGAAGGCTCTTAGGCAAATTGCTATTGATAGAATGCGGGATATTTACACTTCTGCTTGCAATGCACTGGGTGATGCTTCATACCAAACCGCCTTTAAAATGAGGTACATCAAATTGAAAGACATTTATTTAGAATTCAATAACACACACAGTGTTATTATGCAATATCTTTCAACTCAAGAAGATGCCTCAAATAACATGGAGGAGGAGAAAAATATCCAAATTGAAATGGATGCAAAATATTACTCTGTTAAAACAATTTTTTATGATATGTTTGAAAAGTCTCCTCCATCCAGTGGAAATGTTATTCAAAGCAATGTCAAAATACCACAATTGCATGTCCCCCAATTCAGTCTTATCTACTGCTCTTGTAGATGTACTCGATATACACGGCAATATTATCTGTTTGAGAATATTATTGGATTCTGGGAGTCAAGCTTCATTCATAACTGAAGAATGTGCAAAAATATTGGCCCTACCTCGCTCTAAGATCGCCCTTAACATCAGTGGTTTAGGACATATGCGATCAGCAGCTTCCAGCTTCATATCAGTCTCCCTGAGACCTCATGGCAAAACGACCCCGGTCTTCAACATCGACACTGTCATTTTGACAGATATTTGTGCCGATACACCTGTGCGTACCCTTCCAATAGATTCTCTACCCCACATTGCCAATCTACATTTAGCAGACGATAAATTCCATATTCCAGGTCGCATAGACATGCTTCTGGGTGCCGAAGTATTTTCGATAATTTTGAAGGAAGGTAAAATTACAGGTAAAGTCAACGAACCTTCGGCTATGGATACCGAGTTTGGATGGATAATAATGGGAAAGTATTTGTCAGATACTCAGAGTACTCTCAGCTCTTTTGTCGCTATTTGTGATACCCCTCTGGAAAACACTCTGAAACGATTTTGGGAACTGGAAAATATTCCATCTAGATACTCAACGTCTCCTGATGATGAAAAATGTGAGACATTGTTCAAACAAATTCATTTCAGAACTGCTCTTGGTAGGTATGTTGTGTCTCTGCCTTTTCAAATTCCAGAACCCTATTTTGGAGACACGCGATCCCAAGCTCTAGAACGTTTCAATTCTCTAGAAAGAAAGTTATTGAAAAACCCTTCCCTGTATATTCAATATAGTAATTTCATGAAAGAGTATTTGATGAACAATTACATGGAATCCTTTGAAAATATGTTTTATATTCCTCATCATGCTGTATTCAACCCCAATAGTTCAACTACTAAACTGCGAGTGGTATTCGATGCCTCTATAAAATCTCCAATTGGCCCCTCTCTCAATGATACACTTTTTATCGGCGAAAAACTTTAGCAAGATATTATGGTGATTCTGTTGAATTTCCGGTTGCACTCTTACGCATTCACAGCTGATTTGAAGCATATGTTTCTTCAAATCTTAGTTCAGGAGAGTCAAAAAGACTACCAAAGGATTGTATGGCGATTCTCTCCTAGAAATCCTATCCAGGACTTCAAATTAAAAACAGTTACTTTTGGAATTTGTTCATCTCCCTTTCTCGCATTGAGATCAATTTCTCAGCTTTGCAAGGATGAACAAAAATGTTATCCCAATGCTTGTAGCGTACTTACCAGAGATATTTACGTGGACGATATCATTACTGGATCGGATACCATTGAAAATGCTAGGTCACTGCAATCTGAATTGAGATCCCTAATGAAGAAAGGTGGATTTGAGTTGCGTAAGTGAGCCAGTAACCACACTTCTCTATTGAATCATCTTCCACCAGAAGAATGTCAACAATCATATCTTTCTTTCGCCACTCATAACTTCAGTTTGAAGATTCTCGGTTTGAGATGGAATCCAACCTTGGACTTCTTTTCTTATGATGTAACACCTCTCGACAGGGGATGTTCGAAACGAATAATTTTATCTGAAATTGCCAAAATATTCGACCCCTAAAGCCTTTTGGTTTCCTCGAAAGCGGTACCGACAAATTGCGACCGTAATAATGCGACGAATGACGTCAGATTGCGTTGGAAAAATCAGGGTTTTAACTTGCGGCAATTGAATGTGTAAATTAAGAAAGCGTCGCCAGTACCGCTTTGCGTTGAAAACAAGCAACATGGAAGAACTCGATGTTGCTCTTTTGGTAGTGCTAAATGCCGAGGAATCAGAGGAAGAGAATCATAGAAGAAGTGAATCTGAACTTTTTAAACAAAGAACTGCAGAGGGTGCATATCATATTTTGATTTGTCGCCATCTATATACCAATGAAAACAAGTTCAGGGAATATTTTCGTTTGACGCCGGTTTTATTTGATTACGTCTTAGGATATATAAAAGAAGATCTTTGTTCAAAACCCACAAATCGTGTTCAAAATCCTTTGACTCCTGAGCAAAAATGATGCCTGCTTCTAAGGTATGTAACTATTTCCATTAATACTAAGTACATCAAACACAAAATTAACACGTATGCCTTATATACAGTAATACAGGTACTGATGTGACATCTCTTGTAAATGACATTATAAAGGACACATCAGATTGGTTCAATGCAAATAAGCTATGTCTAAATAAAAATAAAACTAAAACATTAAATTTTGAAATGAAACCAAACGAAACAGAAGCTGTAAAATCACTGGGAATATGGTTTGATACAAAATTAACCTGGCAAACTCATATTGATAGTCTGAAAATCAACTTGTCAAGGAAAGTATATGCCCTTAGAAAATTGAAAAATGACCTTGGTCAAAATGCGGCTATAGCTGCCTATCATGCAATATTCCATAGTACAATGACATATGGGCTGATAATCTGGGGAATGTCCACTCACATGCAAAACGTGTTTACCCTGCAGAAAAGAGCAATTCGAGCAATCGTAGGTCTTCAAAGGAATGACTCATGTAAACCATGGTTTATAAAACTTAATATAATGACATTACCATCTGCAAACATATTCTGCCATCTCCTTAAAATAAAAGAAGATGATTCCAAACATCCAACCAATGGAGAAAATCATTCTTATAATACTCGCCATAGGAACGATATACAGATACCCAAACAAAGACTTGAATCAACAAGAAGATATAATTTGGGTATTAATCTTTACAATTCATTGCCCACTCAACTCAAAAATATGAATATGAAAACATTCAGACTGACCTTGAAAAATCATCTCATAGCCAATGCCTACTACGACATATCAGAATTTAAATTTGACATTTAGTAAATTGTATTACTATATAATATAACACATTCTATGTTTTTAAACTGATGCTGTACTGCTTTGTAACGTATACATTTTGACCTGTCAAAACACTACGGTGTATTTTAGACCAATAAAAATTCTATTCTATTCTATTCTATTCTACAGAGTGAGCCATGTTCAAGTGACCCGCTGTCAAATGGGTCACTCTGCATACTTTTATTTCAAGAAATGTTTACATGTGTGTGATAAATTTACAAATTTATAAAGTACCCTTGGCTAGGCTTCGTCATTACTAGAGTAGTGGATGCTTCCATTGGAGTTACAGAATCCTCGGAAACAAATATACTGTATGATGTGGAGCTACCGGCTGATGATGGTCCACGCCCATAGTCAGCACTTGGCAATGGTGATAGATGTTCAATCTCTGCATTTCCAACTAAATTTCCAATTTCCATTCGAAGCCTTGCCTGAACGACTGTTGGCAGCTTTTTAATTATTTTCGCCATGCATCCAAAGAATAAATCATTTTCATCTTGATTTTCCATATTTTTTAGATCTTGCCTTTCAGCTATTTGTTTTAATATCTTCATACGTTCGTCAGCAGGTGTGGATGTAGATGTACTTTTACGTTTGGTAACTCTTGGAGTTTTTTCTGTTTCAACTCCGGCTTCTTGAATATCTGCAATATTGCTGCTAGTGTCGTTCGCAGTAAGTAATTCAGACTGTTCTTGTTCTATGTTGTTGTCCTGTGTACTGCAATGAGTCGTGCTATTTTCCATACTCTCTTGGGATTCAGACTGTTCTATGTTGCTGAGAGTGCTAAAAATAAAATATTTTTTTTGTATTACCAGCAAAATAAGGTAACATGAATTTACCTCCGCTTGCCCGAAGATATACTATCTAAAAATGACAGCTGTTCCGATCTTTTCTTCGCTGCTTCTCCACACGAACCCGTGCCAGGTTTGCCTCGTCTCTTTATGTAGTAATCTCTAACATATCCCCACCTCTTGCTGCACTCATTATCTATAAATATAAAAACAATAAGGTAAGTGTTGCAAAGTACTACATGTTATTGTTTTAGGTTTTTGGCTACAGGAGAATCATTTCAATCATTGGCGTTTCAGTTTAGAATATCCCATTCATGGATTAGTGTAATAATAAGGCAGGTTGCTGAATCCATTGTTACAAGAATGCTCACTTTGGTAATGCCACAACCAACAGAGGAAATGTTCAAAAAAATCTCTAGGAGATTTAGATCTCTTTGGGACTTTCCGAGCTGTATTGGAGCAATTGATGGTAAACATGTTCGGATAAAGGCTCCAAATAGTGGTTCCACATTCTTCAATTACAAGGACTTTCATTCAGAAGTTATGTTAGCACTTGTAGATGCAGATAATAAATTTGTTGCGGTAGACATAGGTTCGTACGGGAGAGAAGGAGATGCAGGTAAATGCATTACAATGAATGTAATTTTTTATTTTTCTGATAAAACAAATTTCATTTCAGGCATATATTTGAAAAGTAGATTTGGACAAAAAATTCTGAAAAACGAATTTAGTATTCCACCGCCACAACCACTGCCTGGCATGAATATCCTGGTACCCCATGTTATTCTCGGGGATGAGGCATTCGCTCTTCATGAGCATCTTATGAAACCATATCCACGAAATCAATCAGTGGCTGATAAAACTAAAGCAATCTATAATTATCGACTTTCCCGTGCTCGCAGGACAACTGAAAACGCCTTTGGCATTCTTTGTGCATTTTTTCGAATATTTTTGCAGCCAATTGCTACGCATCCGGAAACCACGGATAAACTAATAATGTGTTCCTGTATTTTATATAATATTCTGTGAGAAGCAAATATACTTCCGACATCGACTGATAGTACAGAGAAATACCCACTACCTACAGAAAATTTACTTCCGCTTATTCACAACAATGTACGTGGGGCAAATATATCAGTCCAAATTCGTGAGAGATGTAATCTTTACATTGAATATTATACAAACATTCATGACTTCTAACAAAATATATCAATATTTCGTCCTGCTCACTTGTCCATTCAGTGTGTTTTATTCCGGAGCACATTACGCTACAAAAAACACCATGACATAAAGTAAACTTTGTAATATAAATCATTAATACCTATTTTATCAGTTTTATAACCTAAAAACAAACGAAATCACAACACATTACCACCGTAATAAACCGTTGGCGAACTGTTTCTTGCCGCAATGGCTACCGCATTCATTATGCCGGCCCCGTCATATTGCGTTGCGGTGACTACCAACGCTTCCTTGAAATCCACTGCTGATGATCTGCATGGTACAGTTTTCTATGACGTCATTCGTCGCATTATTACGGTCGCAATTTGTCGGTACCGCTTTCGCGGAAACCAAGGCTTTAGGATTCCTGGCACCACTATCTTTCTTCGCTAAATATCTCATTAAATATTTATGGATTCTGGGTCTCGACTGGGATCAGCCTCCACCTCCTGAAGTAATAGAAAAATGGACACGGTACAAGAACGAACTTCCACAACTCTCCAGAATAAAAATTCCCAGGCATATTCCGAATGCCTTCTCATCCTGCCAACTCCATGGATTTTCAGATAGTTCTGAGAAAGGCTACGCAGGAGTGGTATATCTTCGTCTATCATTTGCTGATGGAACACATAAGGTTTTTCTAATTTGCGCAAATTCTCGAGTTGCCCCAACGAAAGTTTTGTCTATTGCTCGATTAGAGTTGTGCGGAGCGGTTCTTTTAGCAGACCTCATTAATTTTGTTTCTGAGACTTACTGTAGTAAAATCGCTATTGATAAAGTATTTGCTTGGACAGATTCCATGGTAGCACTTTCTTGGATCAAAGCCCCCTCATATTGATGGAAAACGTTTGTTTGTAACCGAGTGGATCACATACAAGAAAAGGTTTCCCCCGAAAATTGGTATCACGTTGATACCAAGATCAACCCCGCGGATTGCGCATCCCGGGGTCTTCTACCCTCCGAGTTATTGAGTCATCCGTTGTGGTTTTCGGGTCCTCCTTGGCTCGCATCTCCATCTCATGATTGGCCCGTAGACTTTACTCTCTCTCTGTAGTGCCCACGGATTTAGAAAGAAAAGAGATTGTTCTCACTTAATTTGTCTCTCTAAATTCCCTGGATGCCCTCTTGGAAAAATATTCTTCCCTCAGTAAAATTGAAAGGATAGTGGCTATATATGTTACGTTTCATAAACAACTCTAAGATTACCTTGAAAAGATCGACAAACTCATTCACCCAAACGGAATTACAAAAGTCCCTTCTTCTCCTTGTCAAAAGAGTTCAGCACACGTGTTTCAGTAATGAGATAGAACAACTAGAAAAAAAACTTCCATTACCTAAAATATTTCGAAAGTTAGACCCTTTTCTAAGTGAAGATGGACTACTCAGTAATAATGGTTACAGACTTTGGAATGAGCAGAAAAAAGAAGTAATTTTATCAAGAGATGTTGTTTTTGACAAATCTTCGCTAAAAATGTCATTAAAACGCCAGTTGATTCCAAATACAGAAATAATGCACTTGGAAGAGAACGACAATATTTAAAAAGTCGGAAATCGAGAAAATTCAGAATCAGAAATCAACATAAAAGAGGAAAATGAAGAAGTACATAATGAACAATTGTCATCGAATGAAGTTATCGAAACTCTTCAGCCGACACGTCAGAGCCAAAGAAATAAAAAATCTCCAAACAAATTTCGAGATTATGTCATGTTCAATGAGAATGCACAAACACTACTCACTTATGAAGAAGCCATTACAGGCCCCGACAAAGAAAATTGGATTGAAGCAATCAAAGAAGAGAAAAAATCCTTAGAGAAAAATAAAACTTGGAGTCTAGTTGATACAACTCAAGCTGATGGAACAAAAATTTTGAGCAGTAAGTGGATATTCAAAGTGAAAGAAGACGGAAGATGTAAAGCACGATTGGTAGTGAAGCCAACTTTCCATATCAAGAAGCGATAGGAAGTCTACTATATTTATCAAACAAGACCCGACCGGACGTGGCATATGCAGTTGGTTATGGAAGCAGATATCTTGAGAATCCGTCAGTGTCAGAAGTAACGAATGTCAAACGAATTTTCAGATATCTGAGAGGAAATATAGATCTCGGCATTAAATTTAAGGGAAGGTGAACTCAAAGTCGATGCATATTGTGATGCAGATTTCGCTGGTGATCTACAATCGAGAAAAAGCACTACTGGTTATGTTATAATGTTTTGTGGTGGACCTATCAGTTGGTGTTCGAGAAAGCAACCAGTTACCGCACTTTCTACTACAGAAGCAGAGTATATAGCAGCAGCTGAATATTATAAAGAACTTGTATACATAAAAACTTTCGTTGAAGAATTGATTTCGGAAAAATTGACAGTGACACTACACGTGGATAATCAAAGTTCAATCAAACTTATTAAAAACGGAGTTATCAATCGAAGAACCAAGCACATAGACGTGAGATACCATTTTATTCACGAGAGTGTATGAAGGATTGATAAAAATTGAGTACTATCCAACCGATGAGCAACTGGCGGACATATTCACAAAACCCCTGCAATCTACGAAGTTTATGAAGCATAAAAATGTTTTGGTTTCCTGATTTGCTTCGATTTTACTTCATTTGATATTCGAAAACTAGAAAAAGAATATTGCGGAATCAAGGGAAGGTGCTGAGAAGTGATTTCGCATAATATATTTTTCTAGTAGTTATAAAACAATTGTATTAGGTTTTGTTATGTATCACTATGTGAATATAAACATGTAGTTTTTATTCAATAAAAAGTTTAAGAAAAGGTTCATTTTGGTGTTCTTCAATACAAGTTTATTGAATGTTAAAAACCTAGTTTAACATAGGTTACCTATTGCGATCACAAATTTCTTTTTTAAATGCTCCAAAAACAGCGGATGAATGATTACAGAAATAGTCAGGCAATTTGTCTTACAAATTCAGTGAAATTGTAGACAATTGGAAATTTCCAAACTTATAAATTCATTTCGACTTCTTAAACAATAAACAACGGTCACGATTATCTTTTCAACGTTAATTGGAAATGGTAGAGGTACACCTACCTATCATGAAAACTTGCCCCTAATATAACTTGCTTATGTTTTCTGAATAGAACATTTACTTTATAGCATCCTACAGGTATGCGCAGTGATTACAAATTTAGTACATTTGCAATTTCAGTACCTCTCCTCTTGTTAGGTACTCTTGTTTAGATTCAAGGAAACCTTAGCACATATTATAGAAACTAACAGATGAGACGGCAGACAAGGAACGTAATTTTAGGAGAGAGAAAGAAAAGTGCAAAATTCAAAGGGCCACACTAACATCTGACATTCAAATACCTCTTCTACTTCAATCTTTGACATATGTCAGATGATACAATAACAACAACAAGTGTTCTCGAACTCAGTAAAAACCGTTGATAAAATCCGTTGATCATTGATTTTCGTTATTACGAAAGATATACCATTTACGATTATTAGATTATCC
Source organism: Chrysolina americana (assembly GCA_958502065.1). Classification (NCBI taxonomy): domain Eukaryota; kingdom Metazoa; phylum Arthropoda; class Insecta; order Coleoptera; family Chrysomelidae; genus Chrysolina; species Chrysolina americana. The sequence goes on along the minus strand of OY293419.1, from coordinate 31,631,122 downwards.
TTGAAGTATAACGATGGGTGATGAACAGAATAAAGCACCTCACAGGGGAGACGGAAGACATTATTGTAATACAGAAACTGCAGAAATAGTAACAGTAAATCGGACAACATCAAATTACATAGTTTTCCATATGGAGAAATTAAGTAGGTACTTTTTTGTTTATTCAATGATGTTGCGGATTTGATTAAGGTCTGAATGCATTTATCGGTGTTCGAATAATCGCCAAAGGTTTTTGCCTTACCTTCTCTTTGTCGTTCTGGCTATTCAGGAACTGGGGATGCATCCACCCAATCGGTAGGGAAGAAGTGGATTGTATAGGGGGTGTATTTGTAAAATCGTAGAATCGGCACTATTTTGTCTGGTACGACCAACCCGCTACTTTGTACGACCAAATACTGTCCCAACGTCGAGAGACGTTCAGGCTAGTCCCTCTGACGATGATGCGCGTGAAGATAATACCGGGTGTGACAAAAGATGCGGACTTTTATCTGATGTATGCATACTTAAAATAACTAGTATTTCTTAAACCTAAATTATGGGCGATTTAGATGAGAATATATCCGAGGACTTAACATTTCCCCCTACCAAAATATAACGTATTTTATTTTAGAGTAGTTTGAGAAGGCAGAGGGCATAACTTAACTAGAGGCCTCTGAAGGAGGCCGTTCGAAGTACGAATACTTGCCACTCTGCGGCTACCCCATCAACACATGGGAATAATTTTTCTACTCTAGCCATCTTCCAATGCAGTGGAGGCACGTTTTCATTTTTTATAACGACAAGATCGCTGGGATTATTTAACCATTTTTGACGCTGCTGTAGAGTATGCAGGTATTCACCATGCCAACGATTCCATATATCCCGATATAATTTCTTTAATAACTGCCAGCGATCCAGTTGATTGAGTCTCAAATGTGAAAGGTCTGGGTATGGAAGTACAGTTAGGGGTTCTTGAGTCAAAAAGTGTCCGGGGGTGAGAACAGACATATCATTCGGATCTGAGCTCATCGCGTATAGTGGGCGAGAATTAAAAATAGCCTCAACCTGGGTGAGCAACGTATAGAACTCCTCGAAGGTCAAAATTTGAGAGCCGATAACCCGAATGAGATGTGATTTAACTGATTTGATGCCTGCCTCACTCAGTCCATTGAAGTGAGGTCCAGCAGGGACTTGAAATGACCACGTGATTTTTTTCTGCTTCAGTGGCGTCTTTGAACAAGTCAATGAGGATTCGAGAGGTACCTACAAAATTAGTACCATTATCGGAAAAAATCTGTGAACATCTGCCTCGTCTAGCAATAAATCTGCGAAGAGCGGCGAGAAATGCCTGTGATGTCAGATCTGATACTAATTCGAGGTGAATAGCTCTTGTGGCAGCACACACAAAAAGACAGATGTATGACTTTTTAGATTTTATTCCTCTTTCCTTCAAAGGGGTGGCGAAAAATGGACCACCAAAGTCTACACCTACGCATGAAAATTGTTTCAATTGGTTAATGCGGAAATGGGGTAGGTTCCCCATAAAGGGTTCAAGTGGTTTGGGGTTCACTTTGAAGCAACGCAGACATTTGGCCAAAACTTGCCGGGTGGCTCGTTTTGGGGAGAGAATCCAAAAATTTTGAGATAATAAAAAGTGAAGTGTTTGAAGACCGGGATGAAAATGTTTTCTGTGGGTGTCTTTGATAATTAATTCTGTTAATCTGTGACATCGAGGAAGGATAGCAGGATGTTTATGGTCAAACGCTAGGCCAGAATTTTGTAAGCGACCCCCCAACTAGCCGATGAAAATATGTTCTTCACTTCGATCATCCAGTTTCCGGAGGTAACCGAGTTTTTTTGCGTGAGCAACACTACCAAAAATTTGTAATCTAGACAAGTCTGGCCATTTTTTATACCATTTTTCAGCGGGAGTGACTTCCAATTTAACCGTTGGACTCCTGTTTGCTAAATAGGCTGCACAACTAACTGCCTCTCCCCACATTTCTTTATTCAATTGTTAATCGGCTATCAGTGCTCTGGCTTTTTCCATCAAGGTTCTTTGGATTCTCTCTGCTTTGCCATTTAGTTGAGGTGAATGAGGAATTGAATAGTCCAAACAAATTCCTCTTTCTCTGCACCAGCTTTGAAACCGTTTTTCAATGTATTCTCCACCGTTGTCGCATCTGAGTTTCCATATTCGCAGGTTCCATTTAGCTTCGGCTTCTCTGACCAAATCTTTTATAATTCCAGCAGTTTCGAACTTATTTTCGATTGGATAGACGACAACGAAATGAGTATAGTCATTTAGAATGGTGACGAAATATTTCTTGTTGTCCCATGTATTTGGAGAAATATGGCCACAAACATCGGTATGAACTATTTCGAGAGGTCTTTCAGCTCGGGTTCCTTCTTCAGAAAATGGATTTCTAGTTTGTTTCGCTTTCATGCATGTATTACAGACACCTTCGAGTTTTTTAATATCTCACTTGTGCTCATGCCGAAATTTGGACATATTTGATACACTAAGATGGCCTAATTTACGATGCCATTCATATGCGAGTTCTTCTTTCTCCACATTCAAAGCTTCTTGTTTTGGTCTACTGAATTGGACTGAGTAAATCCCATTTTCATTTTTATCCCCTTGAAGTACGATTTCTCCATTAACAGTTACAACGACACTGTCATTCGTGAATTCAACAATTCCATCATTTTCGGAACATACAAAACGATTTTGAGTATACAATCGTTGAATTCGATTGTTCCGATTCCTTCCGAAATCATCGACTTCAATCATTTCCTCCTTGAATTCCTTGAAAAGACTTTTATCGTTCGTCATATGGGATGAAGAATCGGAATCAGCTATCCAAATATTAGTAGAACTATAGCACATTCAGCACCAGCCATAAAAGCAACCTTTCTACTGGGATTGTCATCGTTGTTTGGGGTTTCCTTCGAATCTTTGTTACGGAAAAAACACTGTTTTTCCAAATGATTATTCTTTCCACATATTTTACATTTTAGATACTGTTTTCCCGTAGGTTTGCTCCTACAGTATCTTGCTAGATGTTTACCCTGGCAGTGGAAACATTTCAGTTCTGTACTTTTAAATGCAGTAGCCACTTCACTTTTACATGATTTGGTACGAGATTCTTCTGCAAGTAATCGTGCTGTGAGATTTGTTAGAGATTTTTCAGAACTCGTAGTGGATTCCCAAGCGCAAACAAAATGTTTGTAATGTTCGGGTAACGTAACGAGGATTTTGGACATAAGCATCGAGTCATCAATATTGTTATCCAATGTCTTCAATCTAAATGCTAAATTTTCGAGTTTGCTTATATGAGTTGCGATAGCAGTTCCTCTTTCATAGCGAAAATTGAAAAATTCCTGGAGAAGTGCACACTTTTGTTGTTCATTGTCTCATAAATGGCACAAAGTTTATCAAACATTTCTTTAGAAGTGGAACAATTCAAAATATGCAACATCGGCTTTCTTTCGATCGTTGTTATAATGTACTTTTGAATCTTGGCATCTCTTCTCATCCATTGTGTCCACGGGTCTGGATTCTCGTCGTCTTTTACTGGAACCACTGAATCTTTAATGATGATATCATGAAGCCCATGCGACTTGAGGAGGATGGTGAGCTGGAACTTCCATAATTGAAAATTGTTGCAGTCACTGAGTCTTTCTATTTGGATGTTATCTTCTATTTCCACATTGGAAGCAGCCATATTCTTGAATATACTGCCTTTTTATGTCAAATTGACGTACTTATATGTTCACAGGAAGACCGCTACCTCAGGAATTGGATATGATAGGATTTTTTCGTTTTCGTTTTTAAAGAGTTTTAATGTCCTTCAGTATCACGCACCTAGGCCCATAACCTGTTAAACTAGGTTTTTAACATTCAATAAACTTGTATTGAAGAACACCAAAATGAACCTTTTCTTAAACTTTTTATTGAATATCAACTACATGTTTATATTCACATAGTGATACATAACAAAACTAATACAATTGTTTTATAAACTACTAGAAAAATATATTATGCGAAATCACTTCTCAACAACCTATACCATGATTTAAATAATATTTAAACAATGCCATATACCTCTATATAATACTTTTGAAGTAGCCTCTTCTTTCATTGCAGTGTATAAATTATATTACTGGCATAAAATTTGATATTGCAGTAAACCGGGATTGGTACCTATACCTAACTAGATAGGTATAATACTCTATAATAATATTAATAATTATTGTACTGCAGTTATGTACACACTACTCCTATTATTATCATTATAAGATATGTATCTTTAATTGTTTAATGTATATCTTTTTTAGGAATCCATTCTCGCATAGTGTAGGTTCCAGTAATTCTGTTGCTTTTTCTGTTGAAATTTTATTCAAAGGAATACCTACTGTAGTAAAACTGCACTAACTAATTTTACTAATTTATTTAAAACACTATTTACAACAATTATTCACTAAAACATAGACTTCACTAGATTCAAATTTATTTCTACTGTGTCAGTCTCTATCTGCGAACTCTGGAACTGGAACTAACTCTGAACTCTGACTGTCCTCCAGCGGTTATATAGTCGCAAGCAGATTCCATCCACGGCTCTCTCGATTATTCTGGAGTATGGAACATTTCATCTAGATGGCTCTTCGAACAGTATCGAACTGATCGATTTCATTCCAGATTGTTCTCGGCGATAGGCCAGCAGATATGCTGTTGTAGTTGAACGAGGGTGCATAATTAATTAGATCAGGGCCGGTCTCGAAATCGTTACATTGCCCCCTTCTTAAAGACGTTTCGCCCTGAAACGTCATTCTTGGAGTATGAAGATATCTGCAAGATTCTCCATATCTGCACCTGGACGTTCGATGGAAGTAGCACTCCACAGTCTTCAAGTTGGGTCGAGGAAGACGGTTGCAGCACACCAGAATGTTGATGCCGCTGGATCTGAATATTGTCTCCAACATGCTTCTTAAAACTCTCCAGTCCAGCCCATCAAGCCCACAGGCCAATTTTGGGATTGCCAGGTCTACAACATTCTGGTCCAGTATCGTGTCTCTCAATCTCGTAAGGCTCTTCCAATTATCTTCATAAGACGGCTTATCTCGAGAACGCTTCTTGGTAACCAGATAGTAGATGTTTCTCTGGTCTTGCTGTAACACCCCTCCAACTTCTGGGTTCTGTTCTCTCAGTTCCTGGATTCGACAGAACTTCTTGGAGAAAACTACTGCAATGCCTCTGGACATTTGGAGATCTTCTGCCACACAGTGAGCTAACGCTTAATCAGCAGGCACCTTGAAAAGATCTCGTGACTCCTCTCGGGTTACCCCATATTGAACTTTCTGTCAGTTCGAGTACAGGGACATGAACCTCTGAAACGTCATTTCGTCCTCCGGTGATCTGACTGTGCGGACTTGATCTTGGTTTCCGGCGTAAGGAGACAACCTATTGAAGTGGACTACCCTAGGTTTTCCTCGTGGTGGCTTATATATGCGGTAGACGAGGTCGTTTATCATTTTCATGGTCTTATATGGGCCTTCCCACGAGTTCCGAAGTTTCGGTGATAGTCCACGGCGACGTTTAGGGTTGTATAGCCAGACAAGGTCACCTGTCTGATATCCACCAGCATCCGCCTTGATGTCGTAGGTCTCCTTCATTCTGTCGCTGGCACTCTGGATGTTCAAACGGACCCGTTCATGGATATCGTCCATTCTCTGTCGCAGTTTGCTGACGTAGTTATCTCCCGCAGTGTCTTGTCCTGGTGGCGTCCAAACTTCAGGTCACATGGAAGTCGCAGCTCTCGGCCCATAATAACACTAGCAGGGGTTTGGCCGGTTGACTCATGAACTGCGGAACGATACGCCATCAGGAACAGATGAAGGTACTGGTCCCAATCCTTCTGGTGGTCAGATACTACCTTGGACAGGTGGCGGTTTATCGTCTTATTCATCCGCTCCACCATTCCATCGGACTGTGGATGTAGAGCTGTGGTCCTCGTTTTCCGGATGTTCTGCATCTGACACATCTCCTGGAAATTCCTGCCTTGATCCAAATGCAGCTCTAACGGGACACTGAATCGACAAATCCACTCCTTCACCAAGACGTCGGTAACGGTGATGGTTTCTTGGTTGGGCAGGGCATAGGCTTCGGCCCACTTGCTGAAGTAATCCATCGCCACAAGGATGTACGTATGTACGTGTTCCCGTGTTCAAATTGTGGGAACGGGCCAGCGATGTCAATGGCGATCATTTCGAATGGGCTGCCCACATTGTACTGGCGCATCGGGGCCTTAGGTCATGTTCGAGGCCCATTACTGGCAGCGCATACAGCATATTTTCTTCACCAGTCCTTGACGTCAGCTTGACAATTGGCCCAGTAGAACCGTTGCCTAACTTTCTGGAGGGTCTTCGTCACTCCCAGATGTCCTCCGGTGACCCCATCATGGATTTCTCGGAGCACTTCCTGTCTTCTGCTCCTAGGAACTACTACCTGACGTCTTTCTTCCCCGCCATCCTCCGACTCCAACACACGCTTCAAGACTTGTCTAAGGTGAAAGAGTTCCATTGGGTCCAGTAAGTTTTAACGATTGGAGAACAACTGGCTATTTCCTGCCACGACGGTCTTCGCTCACTCTTCTTCCAGCCGATGACTAAACCAAGATCTGGATCTTTCTGTTGGTCTTTCTGGATCTTGTGGTCATTCCAGTTATCATCGACCGCCGTGGTTCTGCAGAGTGTCGACTCCTTTTCCTCTGTTCGTTGGCAGTGCGAACAGTCGTCTGGACATGGTCTTCGCGATAGGGCATCCGCATTCTTATGGCTGGTCCCCGCCCGATGTTCGATCTCAAAGTCAAATTCCTGGAGCCTCTCAATCCAGCGTGCCACTTGACCCTCGAGATTCTTGCATTGTAGGAGCCATTTGAGAGCTGCATGGTCAGTTCTCAGTAGGAATCTTCGTCCATACACGTACTTGTAGAAGTGCTCAACTCCCTTGACAACAGCCAACAGTTCCCGTCTGGTGACACAGTAATTCCGCCCCGGTTTACTGAGGGTCTTGCTGAAGTAACCGATGACCTTCTCTTGTCCTTCTTGGATCTGAGACAGGACAGCTCCAAGTCCCACGTTACTGGCGTCCGTGTCCAAAATGAATTTCCCGTCTGGAAGGGGGTAGCTCAGGATTGATACGTTGATCAAAGCTCCTTTCAACTTCCTGAATGAATCTTGGCATTCATCTGACCACTGGAACTTTATTTGTCCTTCCGTGAGCCTGGTCAGTGGTTTTGCGATGTGAGCAAATCCCAGCACGTATCGGTGATAGTAAGTGCACAAGCCAAGAAAACTTCGAAGCTTTGATCTTCTGCTCATCTACTGCCACTCCTTTCCCAGAGACAACGTGGCCGAGATAACGTACTTCTTTTTGAAACAGATGACATTTCTTAGGGCTCAGTTTCAGTCCGGAGCTTCTCCGTCGCTGAAATACCTCTTCCAAGTTTTTTACATGGTCCTCGAACGAGCTGCCAACCACAATAATGTCGTCGAGATACACCAGACACGTCTTCATGATAGTCCTTTCAAAACCGTCTCCATCAATCTTTCGAACGTGGCTGGAGCATTGCAGAGGCCGAATGGCATAAATGTAAACTGCCATAATCCGGAGCCGATGGTAAAAGCTGTCTTTTCTCGATCTTCCTGGGCCAGTTCTACCTGCCAGTATCCGCTTTTCAAATCTAAGGTCGTCTATCCTTGGGAGAGGGTAGCTGTCCTTTTTCGTCACGTTGTTTAGTTGACGGTAGTCTACGCAAAACCGTGTTGATCCATCTTTCTTCTTCACCAACACGACTGGAGAGGACCAGGGACTGTCGGATGGCTCGATGACTCCGTCTTTCTCCATGTCGCAGACTATTTTGTCAGCCTCCTCCTTTTTGCCGAGAGGAAGTCTTCTGGCTGATTGCCTGATTGGCCGGGCATTTCCAGTATATATCTTGTGCTGAACCACCTTTGTTCTACCGCCTTTGCCTACTCCGGTATCGAAGATTTCCTGATACTTCCTGACTAGTTCCCTCAGTTTGGCCTTTTGTGCTGGCCCCATGTCCTTGGACGAAATTGCAACCAACTTCTCCAATTCTGCTGGCATGTTACTGGCTTGGCTAACAGTGCCGCGTACACTCCTAATCACAGAGGAAATTGACGAGCAGTGCCCCAAAATTGTTCCCTTCTTCAAGGTCACCGGGTAATAATTGACATTCGTTACCCTTACTGGCACAAATTCATCAGCACGCAGCAATGTTTTTCCTAGTGCAATTCCTCGTCCAATTTTCTCATCATGTAGCTTGGGCTCGAACATCACCACGTTTCCACTGCTCGCACCTCCATCCAGGCGAGCCTTCAAAATGGTTTCAGCCCTCTCCGGTACGCTTACGTCTTCAGCCAGCAGAACTCGAACCATTTCTTCATTTATCCCATGAAATACCAGCTCTTCTCCGTTCACACGAAGGACGCCGTCTTTAAAATTCAGCTCGAATCCTCTAGAATTCATGATGTCCATTCCAATTATTACCTCATCCTCTATATCCGCTACTAGAGCCCGATGTTTCACTGTAGTGCTGCCCAAAGTCAATTCAATTGGAAGTTCACCATACACAGTTGCCGGCTCTCCTGTTGCTGTGTGTAGCTTCCAATTCGACGATTCGATTCTTGCCGGTGTTTTGGCAGAAGTAGGTCCAAGGATTGTCCTAGTCGCACCCGTATCAAGGAGCATGGTGCGAGGCTCGTTGTTAATGAGACTGTCTACGAAGACCCCTTTGTCTTGTCTTTGAAGTACAGCGACATATGCATTGTTAACTTGGACTTGCTCCATCTTGACCTTCATCGTTGATGTCGATTTTTCCAATTTTGGACATTTACTACGCACGTGCCCAAGTTCTCTACAATTTCGGCATCGTATCATTCTTCTCTCAGGCACAACTTCCTTCAGCACTTTTCGCATCACAGCTTCCATAATAGTAGGCTCCTGTCGGTCTTCCTCTGGCTTTTGCAGGATTGCTTTGCTGCTTCAATTTCCAGAGCGCGTGCCAATGCATCCACGAGATGTGCGGGGCGAGCTAGTGTCAATGCCTGCCTCGTTTCTTGGTCTCAAAGCCCATCCAAAAATGCCTGAACCGCTAGTCGTTCCATTACATTTTCCGGTGTAGCTGGATATGCAAGGCGAACCAAACGTGCAATATCTGCTTCGAATTCTTGTAATGATTCGCTTGATTTTTGGCATCGGTTTTTCAGCTGCGAGTGATATACGGGTTCAAGGTGGGCTTGACCATAGCGAAGTTCCAGATGTTTCACTAGCTGTTCATAGTCCTCCTATTGTTGGGCGGTGAGGGTCTGTAAAATATTTGTTGCTTCGCCACGCAATGCCAGTGTCAATGCTAAAGCTCTTTCCCCAGCATTCCATCCGTTTGCCTTCGCAGCAGCTTCGAATTGTCGTCGGTAGTTTGCCCATGGAGTATTTCTGTCAAACTGAGGCGGTTTTAATGAGAGCTTTCAAGGTTCAGCACTGACCTTGAAATTTTTTATGTCCTGAACTTCTTCCAAGTTCATACTCGTGTCCAGCATTGAGTTTTTGTTGTAAGTTTCTGGGGTATGCGCAGAATCCATTCGCTTTTCCAATTCACTGAATTTTTTCTTTATTCTGCCGATTTCTGTCTCGATTCCGCCTTTTATTTCATCATGGAGCGTTTCCTTAACTTTTTTAATTTCTTCCTCCATGTCATCTTTGATTTTCTCTATCTCTGCTTCAAAAGTTCCCATTCGATTCGCTACACCACAAAGTTCTCTTTTCAAGCCTTCTGAGTTTTCTAGTTTCTCAAATTTTCGTGAAGTTTTTCTTCCAGACTCACAGAATTTTGTTAAAGTTCCTCCTTCAAACTATTCGAATTTTCCAGTAATTCATCTTCCAAGGATTTCGTGGTCTCATCGAGTTTATTCATTATGGAACTCAAATCAATTCCAGACTCAACGAATTCTGTTGAAGTTTCTTCTCCATCTATTCCAGAAACTTTGAATAAGAACGTTTCGGGGTCTTCTCCTTCTTCAATCAGTTCATCTGCAAGTCTTTTCTGGAGTACGGCCTTCTTTCCAGTTGTTTCTAACTCACGCTCCTCTAACCCTTGCTTTAATTCACTAACTTTAAGGTCAACTAGGTGAACTCTTCTCGGAAACATTTTGTCTCTTATTGTCTTTACCGAGATATCAGTCTATTTATTTATTTCACACACAGTTTTCAGTTTATTGTCCCGCGACGCGAAAAACTGTCCACAAATCAGTCATGTTTTTGGAAACCCTACAAAAGTAGAGCTTGTGCAAGCAAGGGAGATTCGGGACCTCCAGGTGACGTACGAGTGGATTCCGAACCACTTCAGCTCAGTGGCAGGCGAGGGGAATTGAACATCTGAACAAATGCATGATGAGCTTATGCGATGATGGATCAAATGCCTTGCGGTAATCGACCCAGGCCATCGAAGCGTTACGTTTATACTGCACGGAGTTCTGGTTCTGCATGACACATCTGTCAATTTATTTTCCTTGCAGCTAGCGATCCCTTAGTTGGACTATCTTTGCTCATATATTCGTTCATTTAGCGGATCAACTGCGGAGAATATTTAAGATATATATAAGATGAGGGTAAACATATTATGCATTCAAGCATATCATCGGTCTGTTATTCTTTGAATCAGACGAATCTCCTTTTTCGGGAATGGGTACGGTTCCCCCATTGACAACCCAATCCGGAATCTGTTGCTCCCCATCTAGCAATGAGTTGAAAACTCTTGCCATATGGCAATATGGAATAGGAAATGCGCATTGTCTTATCGATTTTATCTTAGCTTCCATCTTGTGCACATACCGCTCATGCCTCCCAATTAGGGGGGCGGCATTGCTCCTCTCCGCATTTGAAACATAGTCTGGGTGGCGTCATACACAGCATAGTTTATTTGGCAGATGTCAGCCTCTTCTGAAAGACTTTCGCATCCATCACTGCCAGTTGTCGTCGTTTAGGGACTTGGTACTATGAAGCGCCCTGCAGGTTCTGTGCCCTCCATTGGTGGTATGATGCGAGCCTACTCTACAGCCATACCAAACATGGCATATCTGCCACTTCTGTTACATCGTTAACCGGCTGAGGAGGAGCTCTGATATAGCCTCGAACCCTGAGATGAGATACATACTCCCTTAGATTTTGGGCAAAAAATTTAGCATGCTCTGGGTGTATCTCACACTATATAACATAATTTCATGCTGAACAGTCTTATTTTGAACTTAGTGTCGACAATGTGAAAAATCTATAAAACTAAAACTCAGTTTTTTGGAAATTGACACCTGTATGGAAATGAAAAAAATGTTAATTTAAGAAAGAAATCGTGTGAAAAAAAAAAAAAAAATTCTCAACAATACTAAACTTTCAATCTTCAACTATAACTCAGCTCAAGCAAGAATTCAGTTTGAATACCCGGTTTTACCTTCACCCCATTTTCAAGCAAATGTTTCACTATCACATTTCCTATATACCACTTGCACCACCAGTCACAATGGCTACTTTGCCTTCTACAAATGTCATGTTCTGACCGATGTAATCAATTCAATATGAATTTTCGAACCACAAATATTCACGATGACTCTAATCATTGAATAATATTTCCCAAAGCACGCAGGTCATCAATAACTTATGATGGTGTTACATAAATCTGACCCTGAAGTACACTGGTACAGGGAGGCAGTTATCGACGGAAAAAACATATTAGATCATTTTTCAATCGATTTATACAGTACTTCATTATAAACTAATTAGAATATTATTATTCGTCACTGAAAGCAATGAAATGTTATTCAGAATTGAAAATGCAACCTCCTTCCACAATAAGTAGAACACAATTATTCACTAAAACATAGACTTCACTAGATTCAAATTTATTTCTACTGTGTCAGTCTCTATCTGCGAACTCTGGAACTGGAATTAACTCTGAACTCTGTCCTCCAGCGGTTATATAGTCGCAAGCAGATTCCATCCATGGGTCTCTCGATTATTCTGGAGTATAGAACATTTCATCTAGATTCATCTTCGAACAGTATCGAAGTGATCGATTTTATTCCAGCTTGTTCTCGGCGATAGGCTAGCAGATATGCTGTTGTAGTTAAACGAGGGTGCATAATTAATTAGATCAGGGCCGGTCTCGAAATCGTTATACTACGTACATTTGGTGCATACTTATTTGTATATCATTATAGGTACCTACATCCTATTCCTTGAACTCGTTAATAATATTAATATTCCCAAAAAATATTGCAACAGTTGTAATGGTACCTTGAAATAATAATAAAAAAATTGTTAATGTTTCCGTCAACCGGCTGTACCTTTACGAGTACAACCCTCAGAAATCTTCGAAAGAATTCCCTATTTTTTTCAACAGGGTAATCTATTCGCCACTTAACTATGCCCTTTTCCCCATGAAATTCATTATCAACTCCCAGTAAACTTTTGGGTTGCTCTAAAAGCCATTCTGAATAAAAAATCCCTACTGCAGACGTATGGATCTTAGGTAAATAACGGGATGGAAACAAATACATAAGCAATAATGACCACTAATAAAAAGAGCAACACATATATCAGACCAAGATAGACATACTGACGACAAGAAAATAGTTATCGTCAACTAATCGTAAAATGTAGGCAATTTGCAACACATTTACGATCGTCATATAGCCTCGGAATCATCAAAATCGTCTAGACGACACCATTGAGGCCTAATCGTCACTTCGGAATCCACTTTTCGTCAACTAATCGTCAAAATGTAGGCTATTTGCAATACATATACGATCGGCGTATAGACTCGGAATCGTCAAATTCGTGAAAACGACACGATTCATGCTCGATCGTGACTTCGGAATCCCGGCCTTCAGTAGATTTCCATAAAATCCTATCGCTTTTAATTTCTCAAGCATGACAGATGACAGTATGATTAACTGTGTCCAATGCTTTGGAAAAGTCTGTGTAAATTACATATACTTGATGCTTCTGTTCCAAGGCACTCAACACAAATTGTGTTAGAGTGGATTTATGCAGCACAAATTTACACTAAACTACAATTAACATTTACACTTCAACTTCAACTAAGAAGATGAACCTCTCATATGACATGGTTCAATTTATGCAGAGAAATTAAAACTAAATTTAAATTAATAGTTGGCCAACTTTAATCTTTCTAGTGTTAATGTTGATACAAACCTAAATTTAATTTATCCTTAGTTGGAGTTTAGTTCAAGTTGAATTTTAGTGTAAATTTGTGCTGCATAAATCCAATCTTATTGTTAGTAAATTTGTAGTTGTTGATTTACCCAGGCAAAAACCATGCTGCTCTTGTATATATAACTTGGTTTAATGGGGGTTTTATTTGATCACAGATCAGACTCTCTAATAATTTTGGGATTGCACTCAAAATTGTGATCGATCTGTAATTTAGGATGTTTGCTTTATCTCCTGATTTAAATGATGAGGTGAATAGTAGGAACAATGGTTTCGCTAAGGTAAATCTACATTTCTTTAATGACAGTGGAGCTATTCCATCTGGTCTTGGACCTTTGTTGGAGTCTAATTGAAACAGTTTATTTAAGATGGTTTCCAAGCTGAAGTTACAGAAACGTATATATAAGTTTCTGTAACTTCAGCTTTGAAACCATCTCAAATAACCTGTTTCAATTAGACTCCAACAAAGGTCCTGGACCAGATGGATTAGCTCCACTATCATTAAAGAAATGTAGATTTACCTTAGCGAAACCATTGTATGTACGTCCATTGTATATCCTGTATGTACATTCATTGTACATGTCTGTATGTACGTCTATTGGTCATCCCAAATGTAGGTACGTCCATTGTATATTTTGTTTCTTAGAATTGAACTCTCCTATATACTCTTTCGAACTTTGTTCGTTTTATAATGCTGTATAGTTTTGGGTCACCAGAGCCGCCCGAAAACTGCCCGTCTTTTACTCTTTTGCGGTCTAGAGCTTCGCAATAGCACAGTATGTGTTTCACGGTTTCTGGATCCTTACCGTATAGTCTGCAGGTCAGGTCTCCATCGTATTGCCCCATTTTTTTGATGTGCTCCTTCACTGGTGCATGTCCAGTCAGGAGTCCCATAATGGTTCTCAACTGGCTCCTGTTCATCGTTTACAGGTCTGCCGTTCTTTTGTTACACGGTCCTTTGATATATTCTTTCCCGTGTTTGTTTCCTGGGACATTGTCCCAGTAGTTTTTGTGCTTATTCCTAATCCAGTTTTTTACAGACGCTCTTATTGTACACATCGGTACCCCTAGCATCTGCCCTTGGTTTGGAAGAATTTCCAATCCTCTTCGTGCGAGTTCGTCTGCTATCTCATTGCCTGCAATTCCCTGACCTGGGACCCATATCAGTTTGACTTGATTCCGGTCTGACAGAGTTTTCAGTTCTTTTTTTTGTTGTTAAAATTGATATGTCCGTCAACCGGTTGCACCCCTACGTGCAACCCTCAAAAGTCAGAGACTTGTGCGAGCTAGGGGAAGACGTAGCCCTTACCTTTTAATACGTGTTATGCCATGCACGAGACCGGTGGCAATGCTGAGATTCGAACTCACGCACTCTGGCTTATGAGGCGAGGACTCAACCCGCACACCACCGCGGCCCATACCAGCTTGGGCGTTACTTCCTTGCTACACAACGCCTTCAGTGCCGCTCGACTTTCTGATAGGATGTTGATATGTGCATTTTCAACGTTTCTTATCTTATTTTCCTTCGCGCATTGAAGGATGGCGTACACTTCTGCTTGAAAGACAGACGTATGGGTGCCCAGTGAGTAGCTGATGCCAATACTCGGATTCCTAGAGAACACTCATGAGCCCGCTCCATTCTCAGTCTTGGATCCATTTGTGTACCAGATTTTGCCCTGTAGAATGTCCTTGAGCTGTGAGCCGTTCCATTCAGTTCTGTTTGGCACCAGCACTCTTAACTGTTTGTTGAAGGAGTACCGTTTCGGAATGTGGTCCGTTCTCGTTCCTAGCGCGTCCCCGGTCACAATTCTAACGATTCTCATGTGTCCCGTTTCAACGTTGGGGTTGGGTGCGATCTGCAGTCTGGAGGCACCAAGCCTTGCCTCGTCCTGAACCACATAGTGGAGAGGTGGCAGTTCCATGAGTGTCTCCATCGCTGCAGTTGGTGTTGATTTCATGGCCCCTGTGATTCCAAGACAAGCAAGCCTTTGCACCTTACTTAGTCCCGTTACGGCCGGTCTTTGTTGTGACTTGGGCCACCACACCAAAGAAGCATATGTAATGGAAGGCATGACCACCGTGCTATAGAACCAGTGCAGCATATGTGGTTTTAATCCCCATTTTTTCCAAAAGTGCGTCTGGCTATCACTAGTGAAGTCACCGCTTTTTTGGTTATTTTTTCGATATGCTGGTTCCAGGTCAGCTTGGAGTCTAGCATTACTCCAAGATACTTGACTTCCCCCTTTATCTGTATATCCTCCCCTCGAAGTCGTATGGATTCTAGGCCCTCTGTTTTTCGTCTTCGGGTGAATGCTACTATGGTTGCCTTATTAGGATTGACGTTGAGCCCCTCCAAGTCCGTCCATCTCGTGACAAGGTTAAGGCCTCATGCATGCGATCTCTAACCGTTGTGTTAAATTTTCCCTGTGCTAAGACCACGATATCGTCAGCATAGTCAAGGGCTCGATGTCCTGCTTCGTTCAGTGTTTCTAGCAGCGAGTCCGTGATCAGATTCCACAGAAGCGGGGATAGAACTCCACCTTGTGGGCATCCTCTGTTCGCCCTGGCTGCTATGGTCTCCTCTAATACAGTGATGTGTTATTCTTCAGCATTGAGTCTATCCAGGCCACACATGGTTCCTCGATTTCTCTGTGTCTAGAAAGGTCGCTAACAGTACCTCTTTTTGTTCCAGCGTGTTCTGTACCCTCGCAGCCCAATGTCTTACATATAAGCTAACAATACCCCCCGCATAACTTGGAGGAGGCGGGGAAGTCCAACAACTTTGAGGCTTAGCACCTACAGCATTTAACCGCCTACATAACACCGTAGGGCCTGCCTAGGGCAGGTGTGAGCTGGTTTTACCCGCCCGCTGACAGCTCAGCAAGGCAGGAGTAAACC
Organism: Chrysolina americana; assembly: GCA_958502065.1. Classification (NCBI taxonomy): domain Eukaryota; kingdom Metazoa; phylum Arthropoda; class Insecta; order Coleoptera; family Chrysomelidae; genus Chrysolina; species Chrysolina americana. Next base: position 31,614,936 of record OY293419.1, on the reverse strand, counting down.
CCTCGCCGCTAAATGCAATATAACTCCCTCATACCCCTCTATGGCTTAGTGATAGTTTCAGCATTTTTAGATATTTAAGTGTTGTAATGTGTTATACATTTTTACCACATTTTCCCCATATTCCCCAAACAGGATAAGTCAACAAATAATCAATAAATAGTATATTATATACAAAGATGTCTTACCAAATGAACACTACCAATTCGCTTGAGGGGCATATTTCTGAGAAGGGTTTGTCAAGAAGGCCGTAAACCAGCGCTACGTTTGACAGTGTCGCAAACCCACTCTGGGTTCGCCTGTCGAATGTCGACTCTTAACTGCCCTTTTCATCATCTGTCATCTTGTATTTATTCAAGTTTCGTGTTATTGTAACGGACATTTTCATTCAATGGAAAATTTCGTTATGAAACTGAACTTTTGAGCAAGTAATTCAACAATTTATGCAATATGAATTATGAGAGCATTTTGGTATCAAACAACTAAATAAATTAAGTTTTGGATTAGGGCCATTCTTGACAAATGCCCCCTCTTCGAGAAAGCTGCCCCCCCAGCTTTAAAATACAAAAAACTTCTACATCTTTATACAAAACAAGTTCCCTACTCTAATCGTGACTCCACTTGTGGCTGGCTAAATGACGAAATGTCGAAGCCAAAAAACAAAAAACTCTAATCGTGGATGAAACTGGGATAATAAAATATAAAAAATATTCCTCGGGATCCTATTTCGTAGTACACAGATCGTGGATTGGGTTCAGCTCGGAATGGAGTGGGACTGCAGGCTGCATCGTTTGGAAACCTGGTTTACTTGCTGTCGACATGGATTAAGTGAAGCGGTGGGGCTGGCAACTACGGTAGACGTAACTAGGGCTACCATATCCTGGAACTACAGCTTCAGGAACACTATTAGGGGCAGCTTCTGAAACATCTATAGGGGTAGCTTCTGGACGAGCAATAATTTCGTCTTGATTGTAGACCTCCTTTCTGGACACTATTCGATCAGGAAGCTAAATTCTGACCAATTTTGTGGGTTTCTCGGCTTGGGACTTTTTGGCCTGGATCATATCTGAGATCCTCGACAAGCTGACGTTAATTCTCCTTCTCGGAAGGAAGCATTCGAATTACTCAGTTCATCCAGTGTTTCATTCCTTTACGAAGCCTCTCGATTCACGTTCAGCATATTCAGTTTGTCTTCACAGGAATGAAGCATCTGGATTACTCGGTTCATCCATCGCTTCAACACTTTGTGTAACCTCTCGTTTCATGTTTAACATTCTCAGTCAGCTTTCCCTGTTGAACTTCGCAATTTGTCCAAACTTATGCCAGTCCTTTCCATTTGGAATGTCCATCAGCAGGAAGGTATTCTCCTGGTCTCTTCTATCCCAGGGTGTGTGTGTGTACTATTACCGAGAAAGAGAACAAGATATATGAATAAGGTAAAATGGAAATTAAGGGATTCAATCAAAATTCTTTTATTATGTGTCTATTGAAACAATCATTTCCATTTTCTATGACTAATTATAACACTGAGAGAATTCAATAAACACCTAACCACATTCTTTTTTACCTAGCATTTTCATCTCTATTCAGTTATTAAAACATTTCAATTTTATTAATTCAATAAATTGAACTCAGCAGAAACTAACTGATTACAAATTCAAAGAACAATAATGTCAATTTATCACTAATAGCTCTACTAGTAAAAATTCAATATATAACTCTAGACTCATTATCAATATCTGTAATATAACCTATTTTTTTAATGTTACAACATTTGAAAAGGAGTAAATCATCAAATATGCTTTATTTTCTGCCATGTACGACAAAAATTCAACTAAATATTACATTAAATTTGTTGATATAAAAAGGCTATGTAAAAACACGATTGTTCGACATTGGCTAGATCTTAGACAGCAAAAACCTATTTAAGTGTGTTTTTCAATACACATTTCTGCGTCATTCATTATTCGATATCATCATTATTTACACTTTCTTGTATTTATGTTTTGAAGATGGTGAATTGATTTTGGAGTTTTATGCAATTCTAAGATCCATTCGACAGATCCGGTCCGACAGTGACAGGACATGCTATCCGTCCTTTCACAAAGATGGTACGTGGATGTTGTGTGGGAACGAAACTAATTTGTGTTAGTGATGTGACGTTATTATTATTATTTATAATGAATATAGTGAATGTTAAATAGTAACTTGATTGCGGAGATATTTGTGAAATTATTGCCCTCTTTTTCTCTACGCTGTGTAGCCAGGCCAGATGACAACGGATCTGTCGGAAAAAGAGGGCATATGAGTAAAAATACATCATCGTATAATGTACATTACCAAGATTTTTTTTGTGTGAAATTATAAAACCATTTTTTTTATATTTACAGGGTGTTTCATAATTGAATGCTGATTCTGAAGGACGATTATCCTTGGATGATTTTAAGAAAAATTCTTCATATGAACATAGGTCCGTAACAGCTTCATTTTTGAGATACAGAATCGTACTATTCTTCAACGGCTGATTTCGCACAGTGACAAGCAAATGAATGCATTTTATTTTCTAACTCAAAAACTGTTCGCCGGACGAAATAAAAAGGCAAGATACCATTTTTATGAGAAGATAATATTTACTTGGAAAAAGACAGTGGCGTATCATTATTTTGATGAAAAATATGACAGGGTAAGTTAACAGGGATCAAAATTAAGAAATTCTTTATCATGGAAAATATCGTCGTTGATACTGCAAGACGTGCTATGTCACAATATTCAGCAATTTACTTTATTGTATGTAAGTATGCAACCAACTGCGCTCCATGCATAGCAATATGTTTTATGTCAGTACTCAATACCGAAAATATAGATTATACTATCTGGCAATAGGATCTATGTTAACTCGTGCTGATATTCTATGTTTTGTGACATAGCTCGTATTGCAGTATCAACGACGATATTTATTTTTATGCATACTTGGCATGTACCAAAATTTAAAAAAAGCCAAAGCAGTTTCAGAGATATCAGAAATGAAGCTGTTACGGTCCTATGTTCATATGAAGAATTTTTCTTAAAATCATCCAAGGATTATCTCCTATCAGGATCAGCATTCAATTATGAAACACCCTGTACCTGATCTGGAGAAATTTATTCCATTAAGGAGTCAAAAATTCAAAAAAAACAAAACGAAGAAGAAGAAGATCCATTCGAGTTAACACAAATTTTTCGCTCATTCAATGTTCTGTTATGCAATTATGCTAAGAATTTATTTTAAATATTGTTTTCGTAATAAAACTTCACAATTACGCAAAATTCATTTTCAACAATCATTCAAACAAAACTTATTCAATATGCAACTGTTTCTCTCATACTCATTGACTTTTTACTAATATCGCAATTTGAGAGGATGTGTATTTATACATCAATCTCAACTCATTTTTCGCATATCACGAGCATATAATATCACCATATATAGCATTTAATAAATCTCAAATCTCTTGGCTACACCTCAAGAGTCAAATAATGCACATAGACGTTCTATCGTCCCTCCTGCACTTCATATACAACAACTAGTTCAGGCAATTATTCAATCCACCTAGGATATTGCCATAATTCCCACAAAATACAGGTAACTTTATTACCAAAAAAAGTATTATATCCTCTCTCAATATGAAACACGATATTTCATAAAGTCATAACAAAATGAATTAAGTTTTGGATTGGGGCCATTCTTGACAATATTGTCTTAAAGTTGGAAATTTCTTAAACTTGCATGGGGTTCGGCTCAATATACCGCCAAACTGGCTTATTATCAACATTTTTTTCTTCATTTTCATCACTTTATTGGGTTGAAATGATTGTGAAACTGTTCCAGAGAAGTGGGTATCTTCGATTAAATTCAGAAGTTGCTTCGCACCTTCTTCAATCATCAGTACTATTTCAATTTTTTTGGTATAGTTCGTCGAGCCATGTTTGAAACTAATACTCGATATCAAAATCAAGAAATATCAATGAAATCAGGAACTTACAGGAACACACCAATAACAGGCTTAACAAAAACCACAGAAATAATAATAGAATTAACACAAGGAAGTAAGATAATACGCACTATTAATGATATTGTTGGTTATTATCAATCCTCATTTGTTTTCCATGGCAACATCAAGACATCCTATGACTCTGTTTGAATTTTGAATTGAATTCTCGAAAGACTATGACAATGATTTATACTTTGAAAAAATATTGAAACGTAATAAAATATGATTTTTCCCGAAATATAATTTTCAGGAAAACTTATGTCGGTTAAATTGATTCATTTCCAAACTGGGTACCCCATAAGCCAATGCTCAGAATTTATTATTATTCTGCACCAAAAGTATTGGTTTACGTGAAAAGTGTTTTCGGTTTATCATTTCCGCGTGACAATATAATTATTCAATTTGTTTTTAGTTTAATAAACAGTCATCTGTGAAACTATTCAAAACGCCAATAAATTCCCTTATCCTCTAAAATATTCACTTAATATCGTAATAGCTTCTTAATTTTATAAAAAAAAATTATTCCGTGCGCCACTGCTATTTCCGGAGATTTGGTCTGCTATTTTTGGCTGCCCTTTTCACAACGGTCTTTTACTTCTGGCTCAAAATCAAGTTTTCTAATGTGCCAACGTATATATAGGTTATGCTATATTTTAATGGTGCATGTGGTGAGATTTATGAGATGCAATAATTTTTTCTCGAAAAATATATAATAAAGAAGTTTTTCCTATTAAGCGTAAGTACTTTGGGAATAAAATTATATAAGAAGGCTGCTATGGCCTAGGCCAAGTAAATGCTCAAAAAACTCTCCTAACGGCTGCGCAAATTGATGAAATACAACTGATATTCTAATCTGTGAAAAGAATTAACCAAAAAAAGTTGAATTTTTATTCTTTAAATTTTCGGCTATATCAATTGCCCGGCTTGCCCTTTTCCTCTGGTTCCTTGTACAAAGATATCTTCTATTCAGAAAGACCTTTGTAATGATTGGTGTTCTCCCAATTGAAGGAGTCACGTGTGCACATTGGTGTGTGTAAAATAAATGTCAACGCAATAATATATAAGCAACATTTTTTATAAAATTATTACCTTATTTTTTTTATAAGTAGTGATAACAATACTCATTAATTTATTGAACGGTAAAAGCTTAAGCTGATGAAAAAGATCATCTAAATGTCCATAAACAGCATCAACAGAATATATAACCTGTATAGCTTGTGCAAATCTATCCAATGATAACTGTAATGAATCTTCATTAAGAATTTGGTCCAGTTTCAGCTCTTGTTTGTTTCTCAGGTCATTAACATAATTCAAGATTGGATTGATAGAAATAGTCAGATGTTGGGCATAGATGGCTTTTGGGGGCAGCACCCGTGGTATTTCCATAATACCATTAAGCAAAGCCAGATGCAAGTTACTGTAGGAGATGGCCTCTTGTTTGTAGATGGGAGCTAGAATACACCACTTGAGTAAACCTGCTATCGGGGTTGTTACCTCCATGGCAATCGCTCCAGGTGGCAATATAGCTTGTTTCTGCTGGGCAGCTGTGCACAAACTGCAATTTTCCGTTATCTGAAAATGACACTGGGTTTCATCAATGCTATTAGGTTATTCAGTGATATAAACGTAAACGAAATTAAATAGTACTATACGGTCATTATCTGGCTGCTAATTTAGTACCTAGTATATTGTGCTGGTTTACAAGATTCTAATAACCAAGTTTACAGTATATTATTATAATTACTATGTGATATTAATGTTCAAATCTCACTTGGGGTTTTGTACATTAACATTTGCACTTGTTCATCATAATAAAATGATCTCTTTTCACAAAATTCGTTTCAGACGACTCCGAATATTTTTCAATGTTCATTTATGTTTGATACATTTAAAGAAGGTCCAGATATTGTTGTTCATATTTGTCTATTTCACCAAAGTTACCAACTTTCGAAACGGAAATATCTGATTTCTATTGAAAATTGGTCTACATGATTATTCAGAAATGAATTAATATTAATTTTGTTCCTGGATGATGAAGTTAAGGAACCATAATTGCGTTATTCAAAGTCAACCAAGTTTCAGGGTTAAGCAAACATTTTATATGAAATTTATCCCACTGCAAATAATTGAAGATAGTCTTCCGTGTATACCACCAATTCCAGCAACATTATTGTAAAATCAAGATTATTCAAAGAAGAGAATAAACATTTTGTATTGTCACAAAAATCAAATAGTTGTTCTTCCCATAGAAATACATTATTATATTTCTATGATCCTCCCTCGAAGAGAATAAAGTTTTCTATTTGTTGTATTATTTACTATTTTTCCGATGTGCAACTTCTTGGCATGCCTCAATTATTCCCACGCAGAGATTCCTATACCTTTTATATTCTTTAAGGTTCCCCATAAATAAAAGTCTAGAAGCGTGATATCAGGGGAACGTGATGTCCACATCAGTTCCAATCCATTTTCTAGGTGGTTTTATTCAGCCATTCCCTTGCTACCGTAATTATGAACGGGTGAACCGTGCAACTGAAAAATCAATTCATTCCATACGTCCTAAGGCAATTCTTCCAGAAAGTTGAAAAATTTATTCTGTAGAAAAGTAACGTATAATTCTCTATTTACATTGTGTTCAATAAAAAAAACCTATTATTCTCTAAGCCACAACAGAAATTTACTTTTTGGAATATTTGATCTCGACGATTCACCACCCGGTGCGAAATTTGGTCAGCCCAATAAGTCAAATTCTGAAAAGATACCATACCATTAGTTGTGAAAGTCGCCTCGTCACTGAATAATACATTCTTTATGAAATTCCATAAACAGTTCTCCATTCTTCTATGTTCTTCTTCACCGGAAATTGTGGGGAAATTTGGGTTTGAGGGCAAGCATTCAATGCCTTTTCAAGCATTTTCAAATTTTACTTCAGCTCATATTGTGTTGAAGTGACAAATGTATTATTAAACTTGTATGGGAATCGGCGCAATATGCCGCCAAAATGGTATAATCATCAACGTACTTTTTTTTATTACCTTTCCAAAATAAAGGTTTGCTCAAACTCACATATATTAAATAACTGATTTCCCGATTTACAACCGAATTTCCCATGCTTTAGCATATTTCTGGCACTTCTGGTTTCTGAGAAAAGAGTGCATGGACACATTTCCACATAAATAATTCATGCACTGCGGCGTTTAACACATTTTTTTGGACTTACTAGCCACATTAAAGCTACGCTTTCTGCATTCAATCAAAAAAATCGAACCAAATATAGAACGAAAAAGAAATAAAAAATCAATCAACATGAGATTGTCTGCAGAATGTTTGTTTCCCCGGAGTTTGACGTACACGTTTCAAAATGAAAATGTCGCTCGCTCCATGGCGATCCCGAATTACACTCACGAAGGTATTTTGGAATAGTGAGAGATGGTACTTCAGTTGATAAAGGGGTTACAGATTCTGAAAATGAATAAAAACCCATACATAAACTTTAATATGACTATGCGTGTGATCAGTGCGTATCGTCAGGACTTATATAACTAAGCACAAGTGTGTTCGAATGAGTAATCTCACATTCGATGCTTATTATCGGTCCTTATAGATTTGGTACGACGGGTATACGTCGAGCCCGTGAAGTGACGTATTGTCAGGCACACGAAACATTATAAAGTCTTTCCAAAGTCAATTGAATGTACTGAAAAAACTGAAAGAAATATAATAGAATTTGCCGCTTTGTTCTCATGCACCAGCCATAGTCGGCGATTATTTCATTTATTTAAGATTTAACAACTTTAACTTCTGTTTTTTTTGTTTCAAATGAAAGGAAGCAAACATATTGTTACGAGATTGATAAAAGCCCCCTAGCTGCGCCGCTGAGTCCATTCCGCGGGCGCCTCATCGATAAATCATTTCCAATAAGTGTTTATTTGGATGGATCGTTTTCTGTACTGCATGAATAGTCTAGATAACGGATCTGCCGCGTCATCGCTCAATTCCTGGAAATGTGTAGAAGTTCTCCGTTTTGAGTATTCTCGAAATCATCGCGATTAATCCAGTCTACACGATGGGTACCTATATAAGCGCGAGACATTTGACTAGGAGAAGTTTTTAAAGAGAAGTTTTTATGAAGAGAATTATTTAAGAAGATTAGAAAGTGATAATAAGCTGAAGTGTTTGGAATATTTAGCTAGTTGTATTGTTGTATGGATTTAGGTGTTTTATTAGTCAGTGAAGTGTTGTATGTTTATTTATAGTGAAGTTAGAAAATAAACAGTTTAGTAGTGTGTTCGGCCTATTATTTAGCAAAACGTGACAGTGGTGTCCGAAGCGGGATATTAGTGAAAAACAGAAACAACCTATTTATAAACTATTTATGGTGAATACGAGGAGTACATCGTACGATACGATGGAGGACATTGTGAAATTTATCCAAAATCAGTTTGCGGATTTGGAAAGAAGGCGCCAGGAGGAAAAACAAGAAGAGGAAAAGCGGCGCCTGGAGGAAAAGAAAGAACGAGAAGATGAAAAACGAGAAGAGGAAATGCGACGGTTAGATGAAAAACAAGAACGAGAAGAGGCACTCCAGAAAATTCTCGAAGAACAGAGAAAAGAGCGAGAAAATGAAAAACAAGAAGAGGAAATGAGACGGTTGGATGAAAAGAAAGAACGAGAAAAAGAAAAACAAGAACGAGAAGCACTCCAGAAAATTCTCGAAGAACAGAGAAAAGAGCGAGAAAATGAAAAACAAGAAGACGAAATGAGACGATTGGATGAAAAGAAAGAACGAGAAAAAGAAAAAAAAAGAACGAGAAGAAGCACTCCAGAAAAATCTCGAACAACAAAAGGCCGAATCAGAACGAGTAGAAGAACAGAGGAAAACAGACTTCCAGAAGGTTCTAGAACATCAAGAAAAATTCTTCCAACATGTATTACAGAAAACCGAAGTACAAATGGAGGAACTGAAAAAAGAACTGAAAAAAGAACTAAAGGAAGATGTCAAGAAAATCGACGATGAGGTTAATAAGAAATTTGATACGGTGCGAGAAGAGATGAAAGGACTAGAAAACCAGATAGCACTCCTCAAGAAGCAAGATCGTCGAGACAGGGTTGCCACATCAGGAATTTCCGTAAAACCACCGACTTTTGATGGACAGTCCTCTTGGTATCGCCGGCAATTTGAAGCTGCAGCAGTGGCAAATGGATGGGGTGAAGAAAATGCTACGGCCCTTATAGTACCTTTGAGAGGGCCAGCTTTGGGTATGTTACAGACGATACCTATCGAACAGCAAAATAAATATAAAGACCTAATTACTGCATTAGAGTTGCGGTATGGCGATCAACATCGAGAACAACTGTATCGGGCTCAAATGAAAACGCGCACTCAGAAATCAGGTGAGAGTCTGCAGGAATTTGAATCGGAGGTGAGACGCCTAATTCAACTGGCTTACCCAGAAGCACCGGGAGATTTCAAGGAACAGTTAGCGGTGCAGTTATTTATAGATGGACTGAGAGACACCGAAATCCAAAGGACTCTGCGACTAACACACTTTGAGAGGAGTAGTGATGCCTTGGTACGTTCTCTAGAAGTTGATGCGGCCCTCAACTCCTTGAGTCCGAAAGTACGAGCGGTTTCAATAGAAGAACCCGAACAACGAGCAAGCACATTTACTAGTTTATTGAAGAAGGTTCTGGATGCGCTCAGATCTTTGAAAAGCGGAATGAGCACTCAGGATAACAGGGCTTGCTATCGATGTGGAAAATTGGGACATTTTATTAGATACTGCAGAGTAAGAATGCCACAACGTTAGCTATCACCTGTGTGGACAAGGTCTTCCAGCGAGTCCTCAAATTGGCGGCAGGAAAAATTAGAATCAGGCAACATTTCGGGGCGCATACCGGCTAGCAAAGATGGAGCCCCCAGGATCATCCCTGTTAAGAGGCTACAAACAACCGAATTGATATCGGGGCGCACACCAGCTAACAATGATATAGCCCCCAGGGTCATACCAGTGAAGAGAATGAGAACCGAATTGATATCGGGGCACATGCCGACTAGCAATGATGAAGCCCCCGAGGCCATCCCAGATAAGAGGCTAAGAATAACTGAATTGCCCAACAACACAGATACCTTGTCCAGAAGACCTGACTCGGATACTTGTGAGCGAATTGTACGTCGCAAAGGGATCAACCAAGTGAGATTAATGGTTGACGACAATTGGACCACAGCGAAAATGAGGAAGGACCAAGAAAGTGATCCAAACGTTGCAGATTTTCTACGATGGAAGGAAAGCGGAGCGGAAAGACCCACTTGGAAGGAAATCTCCTTACGATCACCAGTTTTCAAGGCATTGTGGGCTCAATGGGATTCCCTGATTGTTGAGAATGGTCTATTGAAGAGAGCTTGGGAATCGGCCGACGGCAGAAAAGTGATTTCACAATTGGTTGTGCCTAGGTCGAGGATAAGTGATGTCTTGGAGGAGATCCATGGCAGCAAATCAGGTGGACATTTTGGAGTGAGTAAGACCATGGATAAAATACGGCAGAGATTTTACTGGGTCCAATGTCGTGGAGATGTAGAGAGACGGTACCGAAGATGTCTGAAGTGTGAAGCAAGCAAAGGTCCCAAGACAAGATCGAGAGGAGAAATGAAACAATCAATGTAGGTGCTCCCTTCGAACGAATCGCCATCGATGTAGCAGGACCGTTCCCGATGACGAATGATGGCAACAAATACATCCTCGTTGCCATGGATTACTTTAGCAAATGGGTTGAAGCTTATGCCTTGCCTAATCAAGAAGCATCCACAGTTGCAAGAGTTCTGGTGGATAACATGTTTTCAAGGTTTGGAGTCCCAATGGAGCTACATTCCGATCAAGGGAGAAATTTTGAATCAAATTTATTCAAGGAAGTTTGTGAATTGATGGGAATTAGCAAGACCAGAACAACGGCCCTCTACCCACAGTCTGATGGCATGGTTGAAAGGTTCAACAGGACTATGGAAGAACATCTTTCCAAAGTAGTAGAGGAGCACCAAAAGACCTGGGATCGACATCTTCCACTATTCTTGATGGCTTACAGGGCCCCTGTGCACGATTCCACAAAGCTCACTCAAGCCAGCATCATCTTCGGGAGAGAACTTCGGTTGCCCTGTGACTTGGTGTTCGGATCACCAAGTTCTGAAGAAAAAGAGGTACAGGATTATGCAGACGAACTGCGAGATAGCTTGAATGGGATCCACGAATTTGCAAGAAAAAGATTGAAGATAACTAGTGACAGAATGAAGGCTCGATACGATCTTAAGGCCAATACTGGTGGATTCAAAGAAGGAGATCGAGTGTGGCTGTACAATCCTCGTCGTAAGAAAGGATTTTCTCCTAAATTAACACCATCTTGGGAAGGACCATATACGATAGTGAAAAGAATAAACGACGTGGTCTATAGAATTCAACGCAGCCCGAGAGCGAAAATGAAGGTCGTTCACCTAGAGAGACTCAAATGTTATAATGGAGACAACGACACATTGTTTGATCGGGACGATCAAAATTGAGAGGGGGATAATGTTACGAGATTGATAAAAGCCCCCTAGCTGCGCAGCTGAGTCCATTCCGCGGGCGCCTCATCGATAAATCATTTCCAAGAAGTGTTTATTTGGATGGATCGTTTTCTGTACTGCATGAATAGTCTAGATAACGGATCTGCCGCGTCATCGCTCAATTCCTGGAAATGTGTAGAAGTTCTCCGTTTTGAGTATTCTCGAAATCATCGCGATTAATCCAGTCTACACGATGCGAGACATTTGACTAGGAGAAGTTTTTAAAGAGAAGTTTTTATGAAGAGAATTATTTAAGAAGATTAGAAAGTGATAATAAGCTGAAGTGTTTGGAATATTTAGCTAGTTGTATTGTTGTATAGATTTAAGTGTTTTATTAGTCAGTGAAGTGTTGTATGTTTATTTATAGTGAAGTTAGAAAATAAACAGTTTAGTAGTGTGCTCGGCCTATTATTTAGCAAAACGTAACAATATCCAACTGACTTCGGAATACTATAACGGGTTGATTCACATGAGCACTGATGGTCAGTCGCGTTCCATTCGCCGGTTGCGGGAATTGACCTTTTAAACCGTCAGATACTTAGTGACAGATTTAGAGGCCCCATTTTCGCATACAATCCTCGAATACGATTGAAAAGTACATATAATTATACGTTGAGTAAAATGGATGGAAAATTTCTAGTGGTGAGATTGTGACAGATTTTTCCACAGAAGCCCATCGAAAATATATCGTCACTAGACCGAAAAACGTAATGGCTTAAGTGCCACGAAAGGATAAGTAAATTTTGGGATCAGAAAATTTTACGGAAATAATTATGTTTTAGTAATTTTTTCATGCAAGCCTGTGGAAATATAGAATATTATTGATGTGTTAGACATCTGATGGGCTTCGTGACCAAGACACAAGGCAAGCATGGACATTAGCTCGCCCTACACATCTCGTAGATGCATTGGCACGCGCTCTGGAATTCGAAGCGGCAAAGCATTCCTGCAAAAGCCAGAGTAGAGTCAGGATGATCGAGGAAGACACACAGGAGCCTACTAATATGGAAGCTGTCATGCAAAAAGTGAAGAACGAAGTTACGCCTGAGAAAAGACTGATAAGATGCTGAAATTGCGGAAAAGTTGGGCACGTGCGTAGCAAATGCCCAACATTCAAAGAATCGACGCAGAAAAATTAAAGAAGGTCGATGAGGAGGGGCAGTCGTCGGCCTGTATAATAATATTTATTGAAATAGAAATTCTAATATACAAAACATGTGTACTATCTTAAGCTAATGCTTAATATTAGAAGCTAGTTCTAAATAATTTACATAAAGTAAGAGCGATACAAAAAAATTATTTTAATGACAATAGACGTGATTCAAATTCAAACAAGATGGCAAAAACAAAACAATGAAAAATAGTAACAATGAAAAGCTTATAACAATGAAAATATAATACCAATGAAAAAGCTATATTGGGCCATAGTGAGTTTTCAAGTGACAAACTAATGCTTTTTTAAAATTCTGTAGATTATGGCATTGTATTATTTCATGGGGTAATTTATTATACTCCAAGAGTCCCTTATGGAATAAAGAGTTCATAGTACTTGAATACTTTGTTCTGGAAATGCAAAGATTGTTAGAGCCTCTTGTGCAATAATTATGTATTTCACGTTGGTAAGTAATAAAATCATCAAAATAAGACGGGGCATGTCCTACTAGAATTTTGTGTATGAAAATCATAGAAAAATAGAAGAGTCTATCCTTTACAGTCAACCAGTTCAGTACTTGGATCATGGATGAAATAGGTGTGAGTTTATTGGATTTAAGAAGTACTCTCATTCTTCTATTTTGCAACTTTTGTTATATTATATTGTTGACCCCCATTAACGATATTAAACTAGCACAGTAGTCGAAATGTGGTTGTATTATTCAATTATATACTGTCAACATAAATTGAAGTGTTAGATGTCTACTAATTCTAGTGAAGAAAAACATCTTTTTTGATATCTTATTCTGAACATAATGTTAATATTTCTTCAGATCTAGTGTATTATCTAGAATAAAGCCAAGGTACTTGTATTCCTCAACTATATCAATTCTCTCACCATATACAGGCCGTTTCTTTTATCATGTGGTGACATTGCTATATTCTAAACCGTAATAGATACAAAGACGATTAAATGGAAAAAAAGGTAACTATTGTGGTGAGCAGTAAATTGGTCATAGAAAATTTACAGGGATTCTTGCCCTTCTCAAATTATACAGGGAAAACGAAAATGCTGTTTTCGTTTTTCACGTTTAATTAAAAATTTATCATTACGTAGTTCCAGTACATTTTGAATGCAATAAAACTTTCCTCTTTAATTTTTTATATTTTCTGAAATAACCATTCTATTCGTAAAAAACCAAAAACAGCATTTTTAGTTTTCTCTGTATAAGTCGGGGAGGGCGAGAGTCCCCGTAGATTTTCTCTGACAATGTACTGCTCACCACAATAGTTACTTTTTTTCCCATTTAATCCTCTTTGTATCTATTACGGTTTAGAATATAGCAATGTTACCACATGATAAAAGAAACGGCCTGTATACTGATGTTAATCATATTTTTATCAATCTGGTTGTACTTATATTGGTCGTAAGAATCATTGCTTTAGACTTCGTAACGTTCAGCTTGAGCTTATTTATATTTAAGAACTCCGACATATTTAATAATGTTCGATTTATCTTGGAAATAGCATTTTGGAGGTTGATATCACTTGCTGCGAGCAGCGTATCATCAGCAAAGAGATTCACAGCCTTTGATAGAGTTCATATCGTTTAGATATGATATGAACAAAAGAGGACCCAGGATACTCCCCTGAGGCACCCCTGTGTTAATAGCTCTTCCACTAGAGATAACGTGAGACAGGTAACTCTCGAATCATTGCAGAACTTTCCCAGATATACCAAAATATTCTAACTTTTTGAGAAGAATGGATATATCAATGGTTTCAAATGCCCTTTTGAAATCGAGGAATACAGCGACAATTATTTTGTTGTTATCGATTGATAGTTTCCACTTGGACAAAGTGAGTTGCAATGCAGTTTCACAGGAATGATTGTTCTAATGATTGATAATCCATTGGTAAGCTATTTTCTTCAATATATACACAGAGTAGTTTAAAGGCTGCAAGTTCCAATACTTTTACGAATGATGGTAGAGTATTAATTGGTCGAAAGTTAACAGCTTCATTGGCATTATTAATTTTAGGTACAGGGACCACTGTACTAACTTTGAGTTGTTGAGGAAATTGCCCAGTTCTTAGAGATGTATTGATAAAATCCAAAATAACATGACCAGTTACTGAAAATATACTTTTTAAGACTTTGTTGTTAATAAAGTCCGAGTTACATTTATTGTCCAAACTGTTAACAATTTAGCTTAGATCTTTCAAACTCAGAGGTAAAAAAGATAATTTATATTGAATAACTGGTAGATCAACACAAGTCCAAGGCTTAGCTGGCTGAATTGTAGCTTTGATATTTATTATGATTTCAGTGAAAAAATTGTTGAAAATTTCAGCTTTATCGTGGTTTGAAGCGATCACCTGTCTATCGAATGTGATTTCTTTAGGTATAGTACTATTTTCAGGTTTGACTGAACTTTTCAATGTTCCCTACATTTTTTTCGAATCGTGCGAATAATTGTCTATATTTTTTTCATAATAATTATATTTTTTAATTTTAGGCATATTTACCACTTCATTTCGATAACTCTTGTAGATAGCCCAATTGAGTTGTTCATCATTTACATTTAAACTATTTTTAAAAAGTTTGTATGCTTTATCCCGCTTCTGTGTAAGAGCAAAAACTTCCTGGTCGTACCAAGGGAGATGATTTCTTCTTATCTGGATTTTTCACTTGTGAGTATTGATCGATCTTTCCTGTATAAATCATATTGTGACAAACCAAGTTATTCATCATGGATGTTATATCAGAATCCTGAATGAGCCCTTTGTCTTGCGACACCCCAGTAAATATTGCATCAGCTTCTACGCAGTAGATGGAGAATATTCCTCAGCATGTGAAGGTCTTCGTGGAATAACAGGAACTACGCCGTATCAAGTCAACATTCCCGAGCCTATAAATTCAAGAACCCAAGAGGACACGCTATTCAAGCCGTCCACGTCTTCGAATTACAGTTAATTTTATATAATTTGTATAAATAGTTCAATATTTCAGTATTGCAACTTTGTCAATAGTCCTTTTTTAAAAACAAAACTAAGTGAAGACTGATTTAACAAATTGGCGTAGTTGTACGGATTCTCGAAACGCTGTGATCAATAGAAAAAACAGCGGTAGTCTCCAGACTTCCAACGAGTCCAAGAACCGCAAGCAGAACCCAGTGGACAAGACGGTCTCTTCCACAACAAGAAACGTAAGTCGTCAACGTTGCTCACCTTGTCGTGAAGAAATAACCTCTTGGAACCCGCATAAGTCGTTGAACGTTGCTCATTCTGTTGGAGCTAGTCTTTATGAAGTAGGATTTCATCTTGCCACAACCCCCGGAGACAAACAAGAAACGCAACCAAGAAGCAAACAAAGAAGAAACAAGTACTAAGAAGAAAGAAGCAAGACGAAAGAAGACATCATCCAGAGCCCAAGAAGCTCAAACCACACAACACAGAAGTAGGAAACATATTGTAAGTACCAAATTGAATAATTTATTTGTATCATTTTATTGTACTATTTTTGAAATTTCAAAAATTTTATTTGACCATGTTATCCCCAAATTATCCAAAATGTCACACCACAGTTCAAACGAAAATTTAAATAACGAACCAGACGTATCTATAGAACCATACAAACGTTCAAATTTTTTTTCGATCATTCCAGAATACTGTAACGATTTCGAGACCGGCCCCGAGATCGCCGTGAACAAGCTGAAATAAAATCGATCGCTTCAATACTGTTCGAAGAGCCATATAGATGAAATGTTCTATACTCCCGAATAATCGAGAGTCGTGGATGGAATCTGCTTGGGAGTATATAAGCTAGATAATCAGAGAGTAACGAGGACAGTCAGAATTCAGAGATAGTTACAGTTCCAGAGTTCGCAGATAGAGACGACACCGTAGAAATAAAATAGTGAAGTAAATGTTTTAGTGAATAATTGTTTTAAGTAGTGTTTTAAATAAATTAGAACAATTAGTTAGTGCAGTTTTACTACATTTGTTGTCAGAAGTCGGATGTTTAAAATAAATAAGTGTTAAAGTGTTCGTCGCGTTGAAAAACTGGTAGACATTTATCGCGCCTAATAGACAGTTAGTGACTCGTTGAACATTTGAGTGCAAAGTGGACAGTTTTGCGCGTCGCGGGACAATAAACTGAAAACTTTTTGTGTGAAATAAATAATAGACTGATATTTCGGTTAAAAACAATTAAAGACAAAATGTTTCCGAGGAGAGTTCACCTGGTTGACCTTAAAGTTAGTGAATTGAAGCAGGAGTTAGAGGAGCGGGAGTTAGAAACAACTGGAAAGAAGGCCGTATTCCAGAAAAGACTTTCAGATGGACTGATTGAAGAAGGAGAAGACCCCGAAACATTTTTGTTCGAAGTTTCTGGAGTCGATTTGAGTGCTATAATGAACAAACTCGAGGAAACCACGAATAGTTTGAAGGAAGAACTTCAACAAAATTCCGTGAGTCTGAAAGAACTTCAACAAAATTCGGTGAGCCTGGAAGAAAAACTTTTAGAAAATTCGAATACTCGAAAAATGTAGAAGAAAAGCTTCTAGAAAACTCTGAAGGCCTAAAAAGAGAACTTTGTGGTGTGGCAAATCGACTGGAAGGAAGAATAGAAGCCATTGAGACAGAGGTGGATAAAATCAAAGATGACATCGAGGACGAGATAAAAAAAATTAAGGAAACGCTCCACGATGAAATAAAAGATGGAATCGAGACAGAAATCAGGATAAAAGAAAAATTCAGTGAATTAGAAAAGCGAATAGATTCTGTTCACACCCCAGAAACTTACAACAAAACCTCAAGGGTGGACCTGAGTATGAACTTGGACGAAGTTCAGAAGGACATAAAAAATCTCAAGGTCAGTACGGAACCTGGAAAACTCGCATTGAAACCGCCTCCGTTCGACGGAAACACTCCATGGTCAAACTACCGCCAACAATTCGAAGCTGCTGCCAAAGCAAATGGATGGAATGCTGGGGAAAAAGCTTTAGCATTGACACTGGCATTGCGTGGCGAAGCAACAAATATTTTACAATCGCTCACCGCCCAACAACAGGAAGACTATAAACAGCTGGTAAAACACTTGGAACTTCGCTATGGCCAAGTCCACCTTGAACACGTATATCACTCACAGCTGAAGAACCGATGCCAGAAATCAAGCGAATCGTTGCAAGAATTTGAAGCAGATATTGCACGCTTGGTTCGTCTTGCGTACCCAGCTACACCGGAAAATGTAATAGAGCGACTAGCGGTACAGGCATTTTTGGATGGACTTCGTGACCAGGAAACCCGGCAAGCCCTAACACTAGCTCGCCCCGCACATCTCGTGGATGCATTGGCACGCAAAGCAAAGCAATCCTGCAAAAGCCAGAGTAGAGTCCGGATGATCGAGGAAGATCCACAGCCACAGGAGCCCGCTAATATCGAGGCTGTCATGAGAAAATTAATGAAGGAAGTCCTGCCTGAAAGAAAACAAATAAGGTGCTGGAATTGCGGGAAAATTGGGCATGTGCGTAGCAAATGCCCAACTTTTAAAGATGCGACACCGACACAGGAAAACTAAAGAAGTTCGATGAGGAGGGGCAGTATCCAGCAAGCCCCAAATAACAACGCATATGTCGTTGTCCTTCAACGACAGAACAAAGGTGTTTTTCTAGACGGTCTCATCAACAGCGAGCCTCGCACCATGCTGCTTGATACAGGTGCGACTAGGACAATCCTTGGACCTACTTTTGCCAAAACACCGGCAAGAATTGAATCGTCGAATTGGAAGCTACGCACAGCAACAGGAGAGCCGGCAACTGTATATGGTGAACTTCCGATTGAATTGACTTTGGGCAGTACTAAACTGAAACACCGAGCTCTAGTAGCGGATATCGAGGACGAGGTAATAATTGGAATGGACACCATGAATTCGACAGGTTTCGAGCTAAACTTTAAAAACGGCGTCCTACGTGTGAACGGAGAAGAACTGGTACTTCATGGAAGAAGTGAAGAAATTATTCGTGTCCTGCTGGCTGAAGATGTGAGCGTACCGGAGAGGGTTGAAACCATTGTGGAGGCTCGCCTGGATGGAGGAGCGAGCAGCGGCAACGTGATGATGTTCGAGCCCAAGCTCCATGATGATAAAATTGGACGAGGAATCGCACTAGGGAAGACCTTGTTGCGTGTTGACAAATTTGTGCCCGTTAGGGTAATGAATGTCAATTATTACCCGGTGACATTGAAGAAGGGAACAATTTTGGGGCACTTCTCGTCAATTTCCTCTGTGATTAGGAGTGTATGTGGCACCGTTAGCCAAGCCAGTAACATGCCAGCAGAATTGGAGAAGTTGGTTGCTATCTCTTCCAAGGACATGGGGCCAGCACAGAAGCCTAAACTGAGAGAACTAGTCAGGAAGTATCAGGACATCTTCGATACCGGATTAGGCAGAGGCGGTAGAACAAAGGTGGTTCAGCACAAGATAGACACTGGAAATGCCCGACCAATCAGGCAATCAGCCAAAAAGGAGGAGGCTGACAAAATAGTCTGCGACATGGAGAAAGACGGAGTCATCGAGCCATCCGACAGTCCCTGGTCCTCTCCAGTTGTGTTGGTGAAGAAGAAATATGGATCAACACGGTTTTGCGTAGACTACCGTCAACTAAACAACGTGACGAGAAAGGACAGCTACCCTCTCCCAAGGATAGACGACACGCTAGACACGCTGGCTGGATCTACGATTTTATCGACCTTAGATTTGAAGAGCGGATACTGGCAGGTAGAACTGGCCCAGAAAAGACAGCTTTTACCGTCGGCTCCGGATTATGGCAGTTTACAGTTATGCCATTCGGCCTCAGCCACGTTCGAAAGATTGATGGAGACGGTTTTGAAAGGAAAGGAAGACGTGTCTGGTGTATCTCGACGACATTATTTTGGTTGGCAGATCGTTCGAGGACCATGTAAAAAACTTGGAAGAGGTATTTCAGCGACTGAGAAGCTCCGGACTGAAACTGAGCCCTAAGAAATGTCATCTGTTTCAAGAGAAGTACGTTATCTCGGCCACGTTGTCTCTGGGAAAGGACTGACAGTAGATGAGCAGAAGATCAAAGCTGTTAAGGAATGGCCCGTTCCGAAAGACATACACCAGCTTCGAAGTTTTTTTGGCCTGTTGGCCTGTGCACTTTCTATCGCCGATACGGTTGGGATTTGCTAACATCGCTAAACCTCTGACCAGGCTTACAGAAGGGCAAACAAAGTTCCAGTGGTCTGAAGAATACCAAGACTCGTTCAGGAAGCTGAAAGGAGCATTGATCAACGCACCAATTCTGAGCTATCCTCTTCCGGACGGAAAATTCATTTTGGATACGGACGCAAGTAATGTGGGACTTGGAGCTGTCCTGTCTCAGATCCAAGAAGGACAGGAGCAGGTCATCGGTTACTTCAGCAAGACTCTTAGTAAACCGGAGCGCAATTACTGTGTCACCAGGCGGGAGCTGTTGGCCGTGGTTAAGGGAGTAGAGCACTTCTACAAATACGTGTATGGACGAAAATTCCTACTGAGAACTGATCATGCAGCTCTCAAATGGCTCCTACAATTCAAGAATCCCGAGTGTCAAGTGGCACGTTGGATCGAGAGGCTTCAAGAATTCGACTTTGAGATCGAACATCGGGCGGGGACCAGCCATAAGAATGCGGATGCCCTATCGCGAAGACCATGCCCAGACGACTGTTCTCACTGCCGACGAGCAGAGGAGAAGGAGTCGACACTCTGCAGAACCACGGCGGTCGATGATAACTGGAATGACCACAAGATCCAGAAAGACCAAGAGAAAGATCCAGATCTTGGTTTAGTCATCGGCTGGAAGAAGAGTAAGCGAAGACCGTCGTGGCAGGAAATAGCCAGTTGTTCTCCAGTCGTTAAAACTTACTGGGCTCAATGGAACTCTTTCACCTTAGACAACGGAGTCTTGAAGCGTGTGTTGGAGTCGGAGGATGGCGGGGAAGAAAGACGTCAGGTAGTAGTTCCCAGGAGCAGAAGACAGGAAGTGCTCCGAGAAATCCATGATGGGGTCACCGGAGGACATCTGGGAGTGACGAAGACCCTCCAGAAAGTCAGGCAACCCTTCTACTGGACCAATTATCAAGCTGTCGTCAAAGACTGGTGCAGAAAATGTGCTGTATGCGCTGCCAGTAATGGGCCTCGAACAAGAACTATGGCCCCGATGCGCCAGTACAATGTGGGCAGCCCATTCGAAAGGATCGCCATTGACATCGCTGGCCCGTTCCCACAATCTGAACACGGAAACAAGTACATCCTTGTGGCGATGGACTACTTCAACAAGTGGGCCGAAGCCTATGCCCTGCCCAACCGCCGTTGCCGACGTCATGGTGAAGGAATGGATTTGTCGATTCGGTGTCCCGTTAGAGCTGCATTCGGATCAAGGCAGGAATTTCGAGTCAAACCTGTTCCAGGAAATGTGTCAGATGCTGAACATCCGAAAGACGAGAACCACAGCTCTACATCCGCAGTCAGATGGAATGGTGGAGCGGATGAATAAGACGATAAACCGCCACCTGTCCTAGGTAGTCTCTGACCACCAGAAGAATTGGGACCAGTACCTTCATCTGTTCCTGATGGCGTATCGTTCCGCAGTTCATGAGTCAACCGGCCAAACTCCTGCTAGTGTTATTATGGGCCGAGAGCTGCGACTTCCATGTGACCTAAAGTTTGGGACGCCACCAGGACAAGACACTGCGGGAGATGACTACGTCAGCAAACTACGACGGACGACGAAAATCTACGACATCAAGGCCGATGCTGGTGGATATCTAATAGGTGACCTTGTCTGGCTATACAACCCTAAACGTCGCCGTGGACTATCACTGAAGCTTCGGAACTCGTGGGAAGGTCCATATAAGATCATGAAAAGGATAAACGACTTTGTCTACCGATATATAAGCCATCACGAGGAAAACCAGAGTTCGCAGATAGAGACTGACACCGTAAAAATAAAATATTGAAGTAAATGTTTTAGTGAATAATTGTTTTAAATAGTATTTTAAATAAATTAGAACAATTAGTTAGTGCAGTTTTTCTACAATACGATAGTGATTCAATTTCGCTAGGAAATTTTATAAACGCTTGCGACCATGCACAAGCTATGGCCGTAGACCAGCAAAAAAATTTATAAACTATACATATAAGTAACAAATTGAGAGGAAAAGCTGCTCAATTGATAAATTCCAGAAACCCAGGAAATCATCAAGAGATCAGAATTTTAATAAATTCTCACTTTGGTGATTCCCGTGATTTAACTTCGTTAATCCAGGACTTACAGAGAATAAGACAAGCAAATGGGGAAAATGCATTCATGTGTTCAAAGAACAATTTTAACAAATGCACAGAAACAAGCACAGTCGCTATTAATTGAAAATATGGTTTCGAATACTTTATTAACACGCCTCGAACCCAAAATCGGTCAAATTATTCGAGCAAGTAATCCAAACAGTATGCTTGAAGCGTCAGTTAGAATAAAGTGTAAGATACAGCTCTCATACTTTGAAAACCGAAAATCAATAAATCGTCCATCACAACTTCAAAGTGCAAGAACTAACAGAATGCAAGACAACCTCAAATGTGACCAAATAATTTCTAAAGAAATCATTATCAACCTCAAACGAGTCAACCAAAGACAAAATCCAAATCAAAATCAAGACAATCAAATCCACAAATGCAACAAAATGGTCAACCTTTCCAGTCATATACGAATTTATTTCGCACATAAAATCAAATGAATAGACTTACTGTTATTCAGAGAAACCCACGAAGAAATTTCAATTTAATAAGACACATCTTATAGGTCATGAGGAAAAATGAAAATGTTTATGGTTACAACGACCAAGGAAACGAGTCATTCCACGATGAAAATGATTACTTTCCAGAACAAAATTTTGAACAACCCTATGATGAACAGCAAACTTATGAACAAATAACAAATGACTTTGACTATGAAATGGAACAACTGCAGTCGGATTTTCCCATTACCCTGTCATTAGACAACCCTCCTATAGATATGAATACGAATATCAATCAAAGTTACCCATTAACCAATTCCAACCCAGAATATCTCAACAAACCCTGTATGTAGACAATCTAATTTTAAAACCACAATGTTCAACTCAACAGTTTCCAACCGAAACGAAAGTGAATTTTGCAGCAACGCGAAAGCTAATCAGAACTTGCGAATTCGAGCCAGTGAAAACAATGAACAATTTCAAGACAGATCAACTGTTCATATAAAACCTGATACAAGCGATTTATATTATTTAATCAGTCCAGCTAGTTTTAGAATATTAATTGATTCAATTTTTAAAAGGAAAACAGCAAAAAATTATACTCAACCTGATTATACAAAAGAATCAGTTCTAATACCGTTTTGAACTAAAAAAAACAGTTTGCCATAAAGTTTATGTAAACGACTTAGATATTGAATTCGATGGAATTTTAGGTGCCGACTTTTTGAAAAGATTTGATGGAGTAGTAGATATTGGTAACAAAATAGTTACTGGAACCTCAATGAAATTAAATAACGAACAAAATTCTGAACAAAACGTTCAAGAAAATGTTCAGGAAAACTTTTAGGAAAACTAGTATATATTTAATAATTTTATTGAATTGATAATACCTTGATTCTTTGAATGATTAATGTTTATATTAAAATGAACATTATAATGCTGATATAATCTATTTAAATGCTCAAACTATTGTAAAAAACCGGGATCAAATTTAGGAAAGAATTACTAGGTACCATCCCAAAATCATTTTATTCAGTAAAACTAAAACAACAGATATTTATGAGACTGAAATTCGATGTGATTCAAACGGTAGACCTACAGAAGAAATTATTCCTTATATTAGGAATGACTATAATATTTAATTTCATTCATGGGGACGAAGAAAAAATTATAAAAATATAATTTTTTAGTAGATATCCATGAAGCAAGCAAAATTCAAAGTCCCCATGCAATTTTAACCTCTCGTTTATTCAACTGGATATGAGCATTGCTATGCTCAAAAATATATTTTTGAATTTTAGTTGACGCACCCTTTGACAAGGATCAGCTGCGTTGACAACACCCTATTTATATCTGGGGTTTAAATATGTTTGTGGAGAGGACTTTGAGTTTTGCTTAGTTTCTTGAAACTGTGACTTCACTTTGAGAATGAACTATATATTCATATATGGGAATTTGTTGTTGATTGATCCAGGTGAAAACTTTGACATTGGCTTTTGTTTCAGAAAATTTTTATCATGAATGAGGGGCGACACCACTTGACGGAAGACCATAAAACTAATAATGAAATATGGTGGATTACGTAATCCAATCTTCCGCAATAAAACCTATACAATAGGTAAAGTCGTCGGCAAGTATTCAACAAAAAACAACTACTGCCCCCTACGACCATTGAATTATATTTGTATACTTGGCAAAGTTTTCTACAAGAACCACTTTGCAATGCATTTCAAATATCAAAGCTGAAATTATTTTTCGATTTAATTGGGGGAACACCTCCGTACCGGTTTCATGGTCATTGCCAATCATCAGCGAAGGCTAGTTCGACCCAATTGAATCGAAAAATCCTTTCATCCTAATTGGAAATCCCTGAGACAAACACTGAGGTATGAATTCAGCGCCATATCTGGGTTCCAGTTTAAAATGCACTCCGACTACGTGTCGACTTCAACATGAAGCCAGAAACATCATGAAAGAGGGGCGACACCACTTGACGGAAGACCATAAAACTAATAATGAAATATGGTGGATTACGTAATCCAATCTTCCGCAATAAAACCTATACAATAGGTAAAGTCGTCGGCAAGTATTCAACAAAAAACAACTACTGCCCCCTACGACCATTGAATTATATTTGTTTAATACTTGGCAAAGTTTTCTACAAGAACAACTTTGCAATGCATTTCAAATATCAAAGCTGAAATTATTTTTCGATTTAATTGGGGGAACACCTCCGTACCGGTTGAAATGCATTGCAAAGTGGTTCTTGTAGAAAACTTTGCCAAGTATTAAACAAATATAATTCAATGGCGTAGGGGGCAGTAGTTGTTTTTTGTTGAATACTTGCCGACGACTTTACCTATTGTATAGGTTTTATTGCGGAAGATTGGATTACGTAATCCACCATATTTCATTATTAGTTTTATGGTCTTCCGTCAAGTGGTGTCGCCCCTCTTTCATGATGTTTCTGGCTTCATGTTGAAGTCGACACGTAGTCGGAGTGCATTTTAAACTGGAACCCAGAGATGGCGCTGAATTCATACCTCAGTGTTTGTCTCAGGGATTTCCAATTAGGATGAAAGGATTTTTCGATTCAATTGGGTCGAACTAGCCTTCACTGATGATTGGCAATGACCATGAAACCGGTACGGAGGTGTTCCCCCAATTAAATCGAAAAATAATTTCAGCTTTGATATTTGAAATGCATTGCAAAGTGGTTCTTGTAGAAAACTTTGCCAAGTATTAAACAAATGGTCGTAGGGGGCAGTAGTTGTTTTTTGTTGAATACTTGCCGACGACTTTACCTATTGTATAGGTTTTATTGCGGAAGATTGGATTACGTAATCCACCATATTTCATTATTAGAAAATTTTTAAGAAATTGCCGAAAGTTGCCACCATGCATCTTCAAAATCGAAAAACTAGTACAGTTTTACAAGAAGCGTATGCCCATGCGCGATTGCGATCAATCCTGTCACATGCAGTGCGAATGGTCATTAACCCGCAAGTCGCTGTTGACATTTATTGCTGATTATTTAAAATATATCGACGGAACAGCATAGTTGTCGTAGACCAGCTTTACTTTGCCGCTTCTCAGATTACTAACTCATCAAATTCGTGTACTACAACAGCAGCAACAATCTTTTATGCTTTGTTTTCAATATTACGCTTCTTCTTCTTTACAAGATGCATCCCATATGTATCTTTGGTTTTCTATTGTGAAATTTGGATGTCTCAGATGGCTGAAGAGTTAAAATAAGGAAATCAATAAATCGAGATTAAATCGAAAGTAAAAGTAGTTCTTAGCAGTAGCCAAATAGAATAAAGTTCCCAGAAATTAGAGTCAGCTCTGATTCAACTTTCAATCAGAGGAACCATCTCAGAAATCGGCAACAACTCATCGATAGGACTGAGAAAAGAGAAAACAATCTAACCATTAGATACATATGGGGGATGCCAAAAATTGTCTCTAGCACTCCTCAAAGAAAAAACTAAATTCTACAAGCAGCCCCCGGACTGAACAGAACATATTGCGCGTATACTATCAAAAAGATAGAGGTATCAGTACTAAAATTACGACGTTAGAACTTAACGTAGCTATTAGTGACTATAATGTTATTCTACGAAAATATCCATGTTAAATCAGTCTTCACTTGGTTTTGTTTTAAAAAATGACTTTATGGAGGGTCTTCGTCGCTCCCAGATGTCCTCCGCTGACCCCAACATGAATTTTTCGGAGCACTTCCTGTCTCCTTCTCCCGGGTATCACTATCTGTCGTCTGTCTTCTCCACCATCCACAGACTCCAACACACGTTTCAGGACTCCATTGTCGAGGGTAAGGGAGTTCCGTTGGGATCAATAAGACTTGATGACAGGTGAATAATTAGCTATCTCCTGCCACGACGGTCTTCGGTTGCTTTTCTTCCAGCCGATGACTAAACCAAGATCTGGATCTTTTTCTTGGTCTTTCTGGATCCTGCTGTCATTCCAGTTATCATCCACCGCCGTAGTTCTGCAGAGTGTCGACTCCTTCTTCTCTGCTCGTCGGCAGTGCGAACAGTCATCCGGGCATAGTCTTCGCGATAGGGCATCTGCATTCTTATGGCTGGTCCCTGCTCGATGTTCGATCTCAAAGTCGAATTCCTGGAGCCTCTCAATCCAGCGTGCCACTTGATCCTCGGGATTCTTGAACTGTAGGAGCCATTTGAGAGCTGCATGGTCAGTTCTCAATAGGAATCTTCGTCCATACACGTACTTGTAGAAGTGCTCTACTCCCTTAACCACGGCCAACAGCTCTCGCCTGGTGACACAGTAATTCCGCTCCGGTTTACTCAAGGTCTTACTGAAATAACCAATTACTTTTTCCTGTCTTTCTTGAATCTGAGAAAGGACAGCTCCAAGTCCTACGTTACTGGCGCCCGTGTCCAAAATGAATTTCCCGTCCGGAAGGGGATAGATCAGAATTGGTGCGTTGATTAATGCTCCTTTCAGCTGAACGAGTCTTGGCATTCTTCAGACCAATGGAACTTTGTTTGCCCTTCTGTAAGCCTGGTCAGCGGTTTGGCGATGTTGGCGAACCCAAGCACATATCGGCGATAGTAAGTGCACAGGCCAAGAAAACTTCGGAGTTGATGTGTGTCTTTTGGAATGGGCCATTCCTTGACAGCTTTGATCTTCTGCTCATCTACTGCCACTCCTTTCTCAGAGACAACGTGGCTGAGATAACGTACTTCTTCTTGAAACAGATGACATTTCTTGGGGCTCAGTTTCTGTCCGGAGCTTCTCAGTCGCTGGAATACCTCTCCCAAGTTTTTTACATGGTCCTCGAACGATCTGCCGACCACAATAATGTCGTCGAGATACACCAGACACGTCTTCCATGAGAGTCCCTTCAGAACCGTCTCCATCAATCTTCCAAATGTGGCTGGAGCGTTACAGAGCCCGAATGGCATAACTGTGAACCGACGGTAAAGGCTGTCTTTTCTCGATCTTCCTGGGCCAGTTCTATCTGTTAGTATCCGCTCTTCAAATCTAGGGTCGAGAAAATCGTAGATCCAGCCAGCGTGTCTAGCGTGTCGTCTATTCTTGGTAGAGGGTAGCTGTCCTTTTTCGTCACGTTGTTGAGTTGGCGATAATCAACGCAAAACCGGGTTGAACCATCTTTCTTCTTTACCAGTACTACTGGAGAGGACCAAGGACTGTCGGATGGCTCGATGACTCCGTCTTTCTCCATATCACTGACCATGTTATCAGCCTCTTCCTTTTTGGCGAGAGGAAGTCTTCTGGCTGATTGTCGGATCGCTCGAGCATTCCCAGTGTTATAAAGCGGCGTATCGACCTTAGTCTCTACACCGCTTAGAATATCCTAGAGTTTCTAACGCAAGGTCTCATTCGCCATCAGCGCTTGGTCTGATGATGGACGAGGCGTATCAAACCGTCGGGACACCTAACAACAATAAGGAATATAACGTGAGCGGCTACGTCATACCTCTGATGGTCCTAGGAAGTACGTGACGTCCTGTTATGAGTGAAATTCGAGTATAGAAAGAAAACAAGATGGATTATTTTGATGAGTATATTAAATAAACATAGGTTAGTTCCGAATTGAATACAATTATTTCCATTTTAGATCCACTTGCTATCCCGCAAGTCAGACCTCTTTAACATGTATCAAACACACAATTTAATAATATAATGCAGTGCAAACAACACCCTAAATACTTAAAGTACCCTTGAAAACAGGTAAGCTTACGAAAACGCATATTCAACGAGACATTTCTTACATTACTAGCCGTTATTGCTACTGATAGGAGGTATATTAAAAACAGTTAAATAAACAATGGTAGCAAGCACTTAAATGTTTCTGGATAACAGTTCACATACATAAAAACATACTGTCAAAGATAGCAACCTCATAGTCATTACTAAATACCTTTGTTTGCGCGATATATACCAATAACACTCCTAGTAATCAAATATCAGAATATACGAAATATATCAAGCAAAACGTGTACTAACAGTACATATTTCAATACATTATACAGGTAACATGCGATAAAATCAGGCAAATAAATCGATAAAACATTATTCAGACATATAAGACATAAACAAACATATCGGTTAATCAGTTTAAACCTTGATTAGCACAAATCTCAAATACACAAAACACATGATACCTATAAATAAGAATACACCAAAATCCGAAGTAACAGTAATGGCTTTCTCTGCACTAGTAGACATAAACCTTTAGTACAATATAAACGATAGCTGTACCCATTCATGGTTCCTAAATAAAGGACAGCTCTTACAACAACCAAACTCGACAGGTGAAAATAATACAATAATTTCACTTTCAGCAACCAGTGCACGAGCCATAGCCCTTGTATCAGGGTTAAAATATTAGGTTCCGTCCCGTATATGCTCATAAATAAAACAGGGTTGCAGATGTCTTTTGAGGCGGCTTATTTTCACGAGAAGGCACATAAATTTCCGCGCTCATTATATCTGTTCAGACATTATATTTATGATCGTTTCTGGGTAACCTTTAATAGTACGATAGTTTCATCTTCCCCAAACTCCCTTGACTATACTCCGAGGCACTCCGGTATTTGCGATAGACTAGACTACATACTGCACTATTCCAAACGCACTTGTAACTAGAAGATATTCGCGGCAGTGAATAAACTATACTCCGAGGCATACATTTTCGCGAACAGTTGCACTAATACATGACATCGAACTTGGTAACGCACTGGTATAATCCTTAGACGAACATGGCCCGGGTCAAACATGAACTGACTTTTATTCTTTTGAAATCTCTCTTAAATACAAGATTGACCCCTCGCAAAGGAACACGTGTCGCCGTTATTCTTCCTTACGCAATAAAATACGACACCTGCATAATTATGTTTATGGCCTTAATTTATTGATATTATCTTATGCGGTGGGTGGAAGAAAGACGCACTATTGAAAAGTAGGATGGAATATTTCGAGATATTCACTATCTAGGAATTATGTTGGTCGTGGGGGAAGGATAGCAATGAACTTGATATTCGCGCAATTTGCTCTCAAACAGAAGAGAGATGCATTCATCATCGTTTATTATTTTGATATCTTTTATCGATATTTGAGAATAATGAATTGCATGACGTCGTTTGATGACGGATCATTTCTAAAAATCATTATGGGACAGGGTGGATCATGACACCAGTGTCTATCTTGTGCTGAACCACCTTTTTTCTACCGCCTCTGCCTACTCCGTATCGAAGATGTCCTGATACTGCCTGACTAATTCTCTCAGTTTGGACTGCTGTGCGGGTTCCATGTCCTTGGACGAGATGGCAACCAACTTCTTCAATTCTGCTGGCAAGTTACGGGCTTAGATAACGGTTCCGCGTACACTCCTAATCACAGAAGAAATTGATGAACAGTGGCCCAAAATTGTCCCTTTCTTCAAGGTCACCGGGTAATAATTGATATTCATTACCCTTACTGGCACAAATTTATTAGCACGCAATAAGGTTTTTCCTAGTGCAATTCCTCGTAATTTTTTTTCATTATGGAGCTTGGGCTCGAACATCACTACGTTTCCGCTGCTCGCACCTCCTTCCAGGCGGGCCTCCAAAATGGTTTCAGCTCTCTCCGGTACGCTCACGTCTTCAGCCAACAGAACACGAATCATTTCTTCACTTTTTCCATGAAGTACTAGCTCTTCTCCGTTCACCTGTAGGACACAATATTCAAAATTCAGCTCGAAACCTATGGAATTCATGATGTCTATTCCAATTATTACATCGTCCTCGATGTCTGCTACTAGAGCCTTGTGTTTCACTTTAGTGCTGCCCAAAGTCAGTTCAATCAGAAGTTTACCATATACAGTTACCGGCTCTCCTGTTGCTGTACGTAGCTTCCAATTCGATGATTCAATTCTTGCCGGTGTTTTGGCAAATGTAGGCCCAAGAATCGTCGAAGTCGCACCCGTATCTAGGAGCATAGTGCGATGCTCGTTGTTAATGAGACTGTCTACGAAGACCCATTTGTCTTCTTTCTTGAAGGACAGCGACATATGCGTTGTTAACTGGGGCTTCTTGGATACGGGCTGACGATTGCTCCTTCTTGACTTTCGTTGATACCGATTTTCTTTAATGTTGGACATTTGCTACGCACGTGCCCAAGTTTTCTACAATTTCGGCATCGTATCAGTCTTCTCTCGGGCATAACTTCCTTCATCACGAATTCCAGAACGCGTGCCAATGTATCTACGAGATGTGTAAGACGAGCTAATGTCAATGCCTGCCTCGTTTCTTGGTCACGAAGCCCATCCAAGAATGCCTGAACTGCTAGTCGCTCCACTACATTTTCCGGTGTAGCTGGGTATGCAAGACGAACTAAGCGTGCAATATCGGCTTCAAATTCTTGCAAGGATTCGCTTAATTTCTGGCATCGATTCTTCAGTTGGGTATGGTACACGTATTCTAGGTGGGCCTGACCATACCGTAGTTCTAAATGTTTAATCAGCTGTTCATAGTCCTCCTGTTGTTGAGCGGTGAGGGTCTGTAAAATGTTTGTGCATCGCCAAGCAATGCCAGTGTCAATGCTATAGCTTTTTCGCCAGCATTCCATCCATTTTTTTTGGCAGCAGCTTCGAATTGTCGGCGGTAGTTTACCCATGGAGTATTTCCGTCGAGGTTCAGCACTGACCTTGAAATTTTTCATGTCCTTCTGAACTTCCTCCTGGCTTATACTCAGATCCAGCATTGAGTTTCTGTTGGAAGTTTCTGAGGTGTGCGCAGAATCCATTCGCTTTTCTAATTCACTGAATTTTTTCTTCATTCTGCCGATCTCTGTCTCGATTCTGCCTTTTATTTTTTCATTTCGTCCTCCATGTCTTCTTTGATTTTCTCCATCTCTGTTTCAACAGTTCCCATTCGTTCTTCCAACCGATTCGCTACACCACAAAGTTCTCTTTTCAATCCTTCTGAGTTTTCTATGAGCTTCTCTTCTAGGTTTCTCGAATTAACGTGAATTTTTTCTTCCAGGCTCTTCACATTCTCTTGAAGTTCCTCTTTTAGACTATTCGAATTTTCGAGAAGTTCTTCTTTCAAAGTATTCGAATTTTCCAGAAATTTATCTTCCAGATTTTTCAAGTTGACCGAATTTTCTAGAAGCTTTTCCTCCAGACTTTTGTAGAAATTTATCTTCCAGACTCACCAAATTTTGTTGAAGTTCTTCTTTTAGGCTCACCAAATTTTGTTGGAGCGTATCTTCCAGACTCAACGAATTCTGTTGAAGTTTCTTCTCCATCTATTCCAGAAACTTCGAATAAAAATGTTTCGGGGTCTCCTCCTTCTTCAATCAGTCCATCTGAAAGTCTTTTCTGGAGTACGGCCTTCTTTCCAGTTGTTTCTAATCGACGCTCCTCTAATTCTTGCTTCAATTCACTAACTTTAAGGTCAACTAGGTGAACTCTCATCAGAAACATTTTGTTTCTTATTGTCTTTACCGAGATATTAGTCTATTATTTGTTTCACACAAGTTTTCAGTTTATTCTCTCGCGACGCGCCACTGTCCACTTCGCAAACACTAAAATGTTTAACGGGTCACTAGTACATGTAGTTTCAGGGGGTCTACCTGGAGTATGTCCCAATGGACTAAATCCGTGAGTTTTATTTTTACTGTTGTTATATGAAAGCAAGGGGCAAAATCGATAATGGATGTTCATTAGGATTTTCTATCTCATGAACTCGTAACATTCCAAATAGGGTGGCATGAAACCGTTCTAGAGAGCCATTTGATTGTGGATGGTCTACACTAGAGAATGTGATTTTGATATCGTATAATGAACAAAGGTCTTTTACTATGTGATTATATTAAACTCTTTTCCTGAATCTACATGGATTCTGAGTGGAGTTCCATAGTGTTGGAAAAATACAAGGACTGTACTCGCAACAGATTTTGCAGTTTTGCCTGGCAAGGAATACGCTTGGGTAAATTTAGTTAATTCACATCTCATTGTAAAGATGTAATTTTGTATTGGGATTTGTAAAATGTCAACGTTTACTCTTTCGAAAGCTGTTTTAGGAGTTTCTGTAATTACAAGGGGACTTTCTAAATTTTGTTGACAGATTTTTTATTTCTGACAAATTTCACAGGATTTAATGAAATTTTCAACATCTGTTATACCGGTCCAACTATATTTTTCGCTTTTTCTCGAAGCGTTTCATTTATTCCGCGGTGCAAATTCCTCTTACCGTTATAATACTGATCCAAAATTAATGGTTTTTGGTCTTTTTCAGGAGATTGAACTACGTCTTGGCATATTTCGAATTTAATATTTTCTTTGTATGAAAGCATCTCTTGAATTGGTAAATCGACATTATTTTCAACATGATGTTTTTGAAGCTTCAAATGTATCTTGATCTCTATATTAACAACTAAATATATACTCTATTGCGTCTTCGGGGTCGAAGGGGTAATAGTATTAAATAGTATTTCCGATTTTTTACGGTTCTACTAGACACTATATTAATTTTGTTTTCGTAGAAGTCTATGTCTTCTTCAAATATGCCATCAAATATTTTGTCGTGTAGTGGTGTTAATTTGTTGTTTTGCGGGAAAGCAACAATATCTTATGACCTTATCTAGTAGTTGGTCATTTGTGAATGTGAACTTCGAGTAATCAATTAATGATTTAGTTTTGAAAAGTCTCGAAAAAATTTTTCAATTCTTCCAAAACTGTTTCCTGGGCTACTGAGTATCTGAAATTTCAGGTTCTTCGGGGTTGTCATTTGCCAGTAAAGATAGGTTCTAAAATGTTTTACTGACCATACCATGGCAAGTAATTCTCGCTCTATAGTTGAATATTTCGTTTCTGCGGGGCATAACCCAAGTTGAAATGTTACGTGTTCATAAGATACAGATCCTAATGAACATCCATTATCGATTTTGCCCCTTACTTTCATATAAAAACAGTAAAAATAAAACTCACGGATTTAGTCCTTACGAGTTAGTATTGGGACATACTCCAGGTAGACCCCCTGAAACTACATATAATCAAAAGGATCTTTTGACAAAATATATTAGAGATCCTAATAATAGAATATATTATAAGGTAGCCCGTGCGAAAACTAACAGGAGAAAATAAAAAGCGAAAGAACGATTTCGAGACCGGCCCTGATCATCTAAGTAATCATGCACCCCAGACAAGTAAATATCCCTAAGCTTGCAAACACATGAGTCACGCGTAGAAGAAACGCGAACTTTCTAAAGAACGAGAGCGAAGGTTCGAGGAACATCAAAGAAGTCGCCGGATAGACTCGATTGATAAAGAACTGCGGATGGAATCTGCTTGCGTGTATATAAGGCGCTCGACGGGAGACAGCAGATAGATAGTCACAGAGAGTTGCAGATATAGGTCCAAAGTCCGCAGATAGAGAGCCGCAGTAGAAATAAATTGAAATAGTGAAATCTATGTTTTGGTGGAATAATTGTTTAAGTAGTGTTTCGAATAAATTAGCAAAATTAGTGTAGTGCAGTTTTACTACATTTGGTGTCAGAAGTGGAATAAAAAATTTTAAGATCAGTGCTGAACCTGGAAATCTCTCATTGAAACCGCCTCAGTTCGACGGAAATACTCCATGGGCAAACTACCGCCGACAATTTGAAGCTGCTGCCAAAGCGAATGGATGGAATGCTGGGGATGAGGCTATAGCACTGACACTGTCATTGCATGGCGAAGCAACAAATATTTTACAAACTCTCACCGCTCAACAACTAACAGGAGGACTATGAACACCTGGTAAAACACTTGGAACTTCGCTATGGCCAAGCTCACCTAGAACACGTATACCATTCTAGGGATCGCTAGGAATCGCACGTTAAAAGGTAAGACCTCGTTAATCCTTAGCTCGCACAAGTTTCTACTTCTGAGGGCTGTCGTTCGTAGGGGGATGACAGCTGGTTAACGGAAAAAACAAAAAAAAAACAATTCACAGCTGAAGAACCGATGCCAGAAATCAAGCGAATCCTTGCAAGAATTTGAAGCCGATATTGCACGCTTGGTTCGTCTTGCGTACCTAGCTACACCGGAAAATGTAATGGAGCGACTAGCAGTTCAGACATTTTTGGATGGGCTTCGTGGCCAAGAAACGAGGCAGGCATTGACATTAGCTCGTTCTACACATCTCGTAGATGCATTGGCATGCGCTCTGGAATTCGAAGTGGCAAAGCAATCCTGCAAAAGCCAGAGTAGAGTCAGGATGATCGAGGAAGATCCACAGGAGCCTACTAACATTGCACAGATACACTTTCTCGAATTGAAATAACCCAATGGTTCAAAATTAGCAAGAGAATATTTCTAACGTTGTTCTAGGCTCAAAGTTAAATATATTATTTTCAGTAACTCGAGACTTCTATCATTTCTTGCAAAAGCAAAAAAACAGTAGTGGAATGCCGCAAAAAGTTTAAATAGAGATACCGTAGAAACCGACAGTCCGGCAGCCTGAGGGGTATGCAACCCAACAATGACACGATGAAAAGTACCAAAAATTTTTTCGTTTCAGACTTCAGGGAAGAGGAATATTGTTGGCCTTTAACAAGACCAGTTCCTCCGGTAAAAATTTGTGATAAGGCTTTCCTGGATTCCTCACCGCGCGACGCGCAGCTTTTTCTTGAAGAGTTGCTTCGGCTAAAATTAGTTTTTGTTTCAGTGGTAGGACTGGGGCGCTCGTGTCGAGCGGATTTCCTATAGCCGGTGGGAGGAGTCGCAAAGGCCCAACCCCTAACTGAAGCTCTCGAGGTGAAAAGTTCGTAGACTCGTGCACCACGTTATTCAAAAATTCCTGGAAACGCGGAACTTCATATGACCACCGTGAATGTTGTTCGCTACAATACGTACGGAACACTCGACCAAGTTCACACGCATAATACGCTCAGCGGGATTAGCGCTGGGGTGCCTAACTGAAGTATACACCAGCTTGATGCCGGCCTCACTCAATCTCTTCCGCCACAAATTGGAAGTAAACTGGGTTCCTTGATCCTGTAATACCCGCTTTACTAGTCCGTAAGTCGGGAAGTAATCCTTAACAGGAGGTTAAGCATTGCTCTGGAAGTAGCTCTCTTCAGAGGGTATAAAACTACGAATTTTGTGAACAAATTATAAACAACAAACAGATAACTAATTCCCCCGCGGCTTCGAATCAGTGGTCCATAAATGTCCATGGCTACAATGTCTGTTTTATCGGTTGGTACGATTTGCAGATGGCGTGGCTTTGGCAACGCTGTAACTTTAGCTTTTTGACAGATAACGCAGGTTCGTATAAACTTTTTGATTTCACAGTACATGTTTGTCCACCACAACTCACGTCTCATCGCTACCCAGGTTTTCCAGCAACCGTAATGGCCTAACAGTTGATGATAAACACTAATAGCCTCTGACACCAAAGATCGTGGAACACATAAGAGAAAAGTACTTTCATCTGAACCCCGTTTATACAAAACGTCCTGGTATACTGCAAACCGCATCTGCAACTTTTCATCAATTTCCATATGGCTTTTGATGTTCCACAGCTTCTCGTCCAGGTCTTGATAGTGAGCTATATTTTTTAATAACTTTTCAAAGGAGTCTGGCAAGCTGAACATGGAAAATATTTGAAAACACTTATCTTCTGGAGTGGGAAACCGGACACAAGCGTGTCTTGAAAGGACATCAGCTGCTATATTTTCCGGACCTGGAAAATGGGTAACCGAAAAAGAGAACTCTTGGAGCGCCAAGGCCCACCTAGTCACCCTGGGAGAAAGCAAACGACAGGAATGTAAGTTATCGCTTTGCAGTCAGTATGCAAAGTGATTGTATTTCCAAGTAGATACACTCTCCAGCGCTGAAACGACCATAGTACGGCCAGGACTTCTTTTTCAAAAGCGGTGTATCTTCTTTCCCTCTCCAGTAAGAGACGTGAGGAATAAGAAATAACTTGCCGCTTGTCACCGACAACCTGAAAAAGTATGGCCGCAATGCCAATGTCACTCGTATCTGATTGCACATGCCAAGGTAATTTGGGATCTGGGTGGAAAAGTAGAACTGCCTCCTGCATTGATTCCTTGATAGCTTGGAAAGCTGCAGATTCTGATTGCCCCCATTTCCATGGCACTTTCTTTTTCAACAAGTGTGTTAGAGCTGCTGACAGCTTAACAAATTTATGTGAGAAGATTCTGTCATATTGACAAAACCCTCTGAACTTCTGGAGTTCCTTTACATTACGGGGCGTTGAGTAATCTATGATTGCCTAAATCCTGGAGGGATCGGTACGCACACCATCGGTACTTATGATGTATCCCAGATAAGACATTTCTGAAAAACCTACACTTTGAGAGTTTCAGAGAGAACCCCGCCTTTTGCAATCGGGACAATACTTTTTGCAGATGAACCAAGAGTTCTCCTATAAAGGAGCTAAGTACTAAGATGTCATCGATACAAGTTATCGTAAAACTTTCAAAATCCCCTCCGAAAACCAAGCTGAGACAACGTGAAAAAGAAGAAACGGCCGTTGCCAAGCCAAAAGGCAAGACACAAAACTTATAAGTTTTGGTGCCCACCATAAACCCTGTATACTGTTGGTCTTTCTCCCGCAGTGGTATCTGCCAGTACCTGTGAGTTAGATCAAGTGAACTCATCACTGTTTTTCCTACTAACATTTTGATAATCTCTTCAATAGGACGGGGATGCTCAAAATCTGACTCCATAATGGAATTCAATTTACGAGCATCTAGGCAAACCCGTACTGTCCCATCTTTCTTCAATGTAGTCATTAGGGGTGAAATATAGAGTGACGAGCAACGTTTGATCACTCCCCAATTTTCTATCTCTGAAATAGCCTTATTCACAGCAGCTCGGTGAGCTATAGGAATAGGGTAGGGTTTGACAAAAAAACCTGAATATTCTCGTAATTTGATAGAATGAACATATTCTTTAGTTAACCCTGGTTTATCACTGAAAATATTTGAATAATATTCTAACACTCTTACCAAGTTGGTCTTTTCTATTTCAGGCAGCTGAGACCCCTCCAGCAACCCTGAGAATTTATCCTTATTTTGTAAGAAGGAATTTTTTTTGGTTTCATTTTGCGTTATAGAGAGATTTGTTTTATTTTGATTTGAAGCAAGATTAGGGTTTGCTGAACCTAGGCCACCCTGTATTTCCGGAATAAATTTTCCTTGTAAATTTTGGAAATGTGTACTAGAAACTGCCCCAATATTTAAAGGTTCTAATGATTCCTCCTCATGAAACATAATTAACTGAAAACTGAGATTCCTCTCAGCTTGTAGTAAAACTGCACTAACAAATTTTTCTAATTTATTTAAAAGACTATTTAAAATAATTATTCACTAAAACATTTACTTCACTGTTTTATTTCTACGGTGTCAGTCTCTATCTGCGAACTCTGGAACTGTAACTAACTCTGAACTCTGCCTGTGTCGCCCTCGGCTATCCAGCTTATATACTCCCAAGCAGATTCCATCCACGGCACTCGATTATTCGGGAGTATAGAACATTTCATCTAGATGGCTCTTCAAACAGTATCGAAGCGATCGATTTTATTCCAGCTTGTTCTCGGTGATGAGTAGGCCAGCAGATATGCTGTCGTAGTTGAACGAGGGTGCATAATTAATAAGATCAGGGCCGGTCTCGAAATCGTTACATCTTACACCTTCTTAAAGACGTTTCGCCCCGAAGCGTCATTATTGAAGTGTGAAGATATCTGCAAGATTCTCCATATCTGCACCTGGACGTTCGATGGAAGTAGCACTCCACAGTCTTCAAGTTGGGTCGAGGAAGATGGTTGCAGCACACCAGAATGTTGATGCCGCTGGATCTGAATATTGTCTCCAACATGCTTCTTATAACTCTCAAGTCCAGCCCATCAAGCCCACAGGCCAATTTTGGGATTGCCAGGTCCACAATATTCTGGTCCAGCATCGTGTCTCTTAATCTCGTAAGGCTCTTCCAAACATCTTCTTAAGACGGCTTATCTCGAGAACGCTTCTTGGTAACCAGATAGTAGATGTTTCTCTGGCCTTTCCTCAGCTGTAACACCCCTCCAACTTCTGGGTTCTGTTCCCGCAGTCGACCGAACTTCTTGGAGAAATCTATTGCAATGCCTCTGGACATTTTGAGA
The DNA here is from genome assembly GCA_958502065.1 of Chrysolina americana. Classification (NCBI taxonomy): domain Eukaryota; kingdom Metazoa; phylum Arthropoda; class Insecta; order Coleoptera; family Chrysomelidae; genus Chrysolina; species Chrysolina americana. The sequence continues at coordinate 31,576,195 of OY293419.1, read as the reverse complement.
TCTTCATCCACACAGTGAGCTAACGCGTAGTTGGCAGGCACCTTGAAAAGGCCCCCTGGCTCCTCTCAGGTTACTCCATGTTGAACTCTCTGTTCGTTTGAGTACAGGGACATGAACTTCTGAAACGTCATTTCATCCTCCGGTGGTCTGACGGTGCGGACTTGGTCGTGGTTTCCGGCATAAGGGGACAACCTATTGAAGTTTTCCTCGTGGTGGCTTATATATGCTGTAGACGAGGTCGTTTATTCTTTTCATGATCTTATATGGACCTTCCCACGAGTTCCGAAGCTTTGGTGATAGTCCACGGCGACGTTTAGGGTTGTACAGCCAGACTAGGTCACCTGTCTGATATCCACCAGCATCAGCCTGGATGTCGTAGGTCTCCTTCATTCTGTCGCTGGCATTCTGGATGTTCAAACGGACCAGTTCATGGATGTCGTCCATTCGCTGTCGTAGTTTACTGACGTAGTCATCTCCCGCGGTGTCTTGCTCTGGTGGCGTCCCAAACTTCAGGTCACAAGGAAGTCGCAGCTCTCGGCCCATAATAACACTAGCAGGGGTTTGGCCGGTTGACTCATGAACTGCGGAGCGATGTCATCAGGAACAAATGAAGGTACTGGTCCCAATCCTTCTGGTGGTCAGAGACTACCTTGGAAAGGTGGCGGTTTATCGTCTTATTCATCCGCTCCACCATTCCATCGGACTGTGGATGTAGAGCTGTGGTCCTCGTCTTTCGGATATTTAGCATCTGGCACATTTCCTGGAACAGGTTGGACTCAAAATTTCTGCCTTGATCCGAATGCAGCCCAACGGAACTCCGAATCGACAAATCCATTCCTTCACCAAGACGTCGGCAACGGTGATGGCTTCTTGGTTGGGCAGGGCATACGCTTCGGCCCACTTGCTGAAGTAGTCCATCGCCACAAGGATTTACTTATTCCCGTGATTCGACTGGGGAAACGGGCCAGCGATGTCAATAGCGATCCATTCAAATGGGCTGCCCACATCGTACTGGCGCATCGGGGACTTAGGTCCATTGCTGGCAACGCATACATCACATTTTCTGCACGTCTTTGACGTCAGTTCGGCAATTAACCCAGTAAAACCGTTGCCTCAGTTTCTGGAGGGTCTTCGTCACTCCCAGATGTCCTCCGCTGACCCCATCATGAATTTCTCGGATAACATCCTGTCTCCTGCTCCTGGGAACTACTATCTGTCGTCTGTCTTCTCCACCATCCTCAGTCTCCAACACACGTTTCAGGACTCCATTGTCGAGGGTAAGGGAGCTCCATTGGGACCAATAAGATTTGACGACTGGAGAAAAACTGGCTATTTCCTGCCACGACGGTCTTCGATCACTCTTCTTCCAGCCGATGACTAAACCAAGATCTGGATCTTTCTCTTGGTCTTTCTGGATCCTGTGGTCATTCCAGTTATCATTCACCGCCGTAGTTCTGCAGAGTGTCAATTCCTTCTCCTCTGCTCGTCGGCAGTACGAACAGTCATCTGGGCATGGTCTTCGTGACAGGTCATCTGCATTCTTATGGCTGGTCCCGCTCGATGTTCGATCTCAAAGTCAAATTCTTGGAGCCTCTCGATCCAACGTGCCACTTGGCCCTCGGGATTCTTGAAGTGTAGGAGCCATTTGAGAGCTGCATGGTCAGTCCTCAGCAGGAATCTTCTCCCATACACAGAATTGGTGCGTTGATCAAAGCTCCTTTCATTTTCCTGAACGAATCTTGGCATTCATCTGACCACTGGAACTTTGTTTGTCCTTCCGTGAGCCTGGTCAGTGGTTTTGCGATATTAGCAAATCCCAGCACGTACACGCGATAGTAAGTGCACAAGCCAATAAAACTTCGAAGCTGGTGAATGTCTTTCGGAACGGGCCATTCCTTAACAACTTTGATTTTCTGCTCATCTACTGCCACTCCTTTCCCAGAGACAACGTGGCCGAGATATCGTACTTCTTTCTGGAACAGATGACATTTCTTGGGGCTCAATTTCAGTCCGGAGCTTCTCAGTCGCTGGAATACCTCCTCCAAGTTTCACATGGTCGTTGAACGATCTGCCGACCACGATAATGTCATCAAGATACACCAGACACGTCTTCCATGAGAGTCCCTTCAGAACCGTCTCCATCAATCTTTCAAATGTGGCTGGAGCGTTGTAGGTGATCTATTGTCAGAGTGTGGTAAAAATCACACTCCTCGAACAATTCCTTCAATGGAATATTGGCTATATTCAGTGGAGCTCAATGGGGGGACTTGAACTCGTTTCCCGGTAACGAAATGTCCTCAACTTCCAAAACAGAAATATTTGGACTCTTTTTATTTTCATAATTTCTTGGATTAAAAAATTGTTTGATTTCTCTGACCTGTCTACTTGGATTTGTATCCCTATATTGAGAAATATTTTCTTTTCTCAAAGTGTTTTTGTAGTACTCGTCAGCCTGACATAACCTGGAAACCGCTTGGGATAGGGTATTAGTTCCCAAAAGGGAACCTGCTACATTTGGATGGAAGTGTGGAGGCTATCAGTTCAATGAAATCACCCTGACTGTAAGGGGGTTGAAGATTTTTTGCTGTTGCCACCCACTGATTAAAATGATCAACAAACAACCCCTCCTTGTATTGAGCACTCACTAGTTGTAACCTGAGTTTATTTTGGATTCTAGAGTGCCAAAAATTATAAATAGGCATGAATCCGAAACACCTAGTGAATAGATTACTAAACCTGATAAGAGACACGGGCCTATTTAACTAGGAACTACTGACGACAGAATACAATAGACCCCAGTTGGTCTCAGTGTTAAGGGTCACCCTCACGGGTAAACCCTGCGTCTGGCTCGTCAGCCTCAAACCAACCAACCAGCCAAAAATTATTCAAGAATGCTACTTTAAACTGCATATAAGTATTACATTGATCAGAAAAGACATTCCACCACAGTTTTGCAGAACTTTTGTCGATACCTTTTTCCAAAAACTGAAGGAAAACTGGTGGCTGAATGTTATCAGTTTCAGATCCAAACGAGGGCATTAATTTACTAAATTCTATGAGGGAAAAACTGTCATTGACAGGCTCTCCACCTATATTTCTACCAAAGTTTGTCTTACAAAATCTTTTTCTGAACTAGGTAAATATTTATAAGTTTGAAAATTTTGCTTAAAATACGACTGGTTAGGTATTTGATTCTGGCTATGAAAATTTTGCTTCAAATACGACTGTTAGGTATTTGATTCTGATTATTTTGCAGCACTCTCGAAACAATCGTGCTAACCATTTCAGTAAGATCCTCATGTTGAGGCGGCAAACATATGGGGGTTGGTTCCTCAAAATCTACCCTTTGCAACTCTGGAATGTTGGCAGTTGCTCCCAAATTCTCATGTGCCCCCATTAGAGGTTGTTGAGGATTCCGCAAAACATTTTGGTGATATTGTTTTTTTCCTTTTTCAGGAGTTTTTCGTATGGTGGAACGATTTTGCAGGGCTTGTGTTATCGGCGTACGATTCCGAAGTTGATTACTTTTTGGTACGGCACCCAAAGATGATATATTTGCCACAGGGTTCTGAGCATTTGAAAAACCAACGACCGGTGGTGAATTACATGAAAAGATCCTACCTTCGCTTTCATCGTGGTTAATGGTAGAGGACTCACTTCCATCCGGCTGCTGCGGCAGTCCCTCGTTCAATCTGTCATAGTTTAGCGATTTTTTAGGCCTGAGATCGTAATTGCCTGGATTTCTCTGCATCTTGAGATTCAACTATCCACGCCTACTGGTCTACTGGAAAAAAAAGGCCCCACGTTGGGCGCCACGTTGCACAGATACACTTTCTCAGGGCTTGGATATTGGGTTCTGGCCAATTCGTTAGGTAACCAGTAGGACAATATAAAGCTCGGTAATTCAGTGAATATGCAGAGTTTAATGAGACAGTAGGAGCTTGATAGGAAATCATCACTTTGCTGAAAAATTACCAGAATAAGAAATGGTACAAAAGGCGCATAAACTAAATAGCCCTACCTGAAAAATAACCAGGCGACAATCCAGAGGATTTCTCGAATTGAAATATACCAATGGTTCAAAATTAGCAAGAGAATATTTCGTTGTTCTAGGCTCAAAGCTTTCACGCTAAATATATTATTTTCAGTAACTCGAGACATTCTTTCATTTCTTGCAAAAGCAAAAAAACAGTAGTGGAATGCCGCAAAAAGTTTAAATAGAGATACCATAGAAACCGACGGTCCGGCAGCCTGAGGGGTATACAACCCAACAATGACACGATGGAAAGGCGGGTTGCCAAAACTTGGGTCTGGGCCCCTAGGATGAGATTTAAATATACAGGTATAGGATATGATATGACAATAATACCTGGTGAAACAGAGTACAGTTCCAATAAAATTAACTGAATATCTCAGTTCAAAGGCTAACAAACGACACAGAGCCTTTGTCGCGTTACAACATGGAAGCTGTCATGCGAAAGGTGATGAAGGAAGATATGCCTGGGAAAATACCGATAAGATGCTGGAATTGCGGAAAAGTTGGGCATGTGCGTAGCAAATGCCCAACGTTCAAAGAATCGACGCAGGAAAACTAAAGAAGGTCGATGAGGAGAGGTAGTCGTCGGTCTGTATCCAGCAAGCCCCGATTAACAACAACGCATATGTCGCTATTCTTCAAAGACAAAACAAAAGTGTCTTCGTAGACGGTCTCTTCAACAACGAGCCTCGCACCATGCTGCTAGATACAGGTGCGAGTAGGACGATTCTTGGGCCTATATTTGCCAAATCACCGGCAAGAATGGAATCATCGAATTGGAAGCTACGCACAGCAACAGGAGAACCGGCAACTGTGTATGGTGAACTTCCGATTGAACTGACTTTGGGCAACACTAAAGTGAAACACCGGGCTCTAGTAGCGGATATCGAGGATAATGCAATCATAGAGATGGACATCATGAACTCCAAAGGGTCCGAGTTGAATTTCAGAGACGGCGTCCTCCGTCCGAAGAGTTGGTGCTTCACGGGAGAAGTGAAGAAATGATTCGTGTTCTGCTGGCTGAAGATGTGAGCGTACCGGAGAGGGCTGAAACAATTTTGGAGGCTCGCCTGGATGGGAGTGCGAGCAGCGGAAACGTAGTGATGTTCGAGCCCAAGCTCCATGATGAGAAAATTGGACGAGGAATTGCACTAGAAAAAACCTTGTTGCGTGCTGAAAAATTTGTGCCAGTGATGGTAATGAATGTAAATTATTACTCGGTGAACTTGAATAAGGGAACAATTTTGGGGCACTGCTCGTAAATTTCCTCTGTGATTAGGAGTGTACGCGGCACTGTTAGCCAAGCCAGTAACTTGCCAGCAGAATTGGTTGCCATCTCGTCCAAGGATATGGGATGAGTAGTGTTTTAAATAAATTAGCAAAAATAGTTTAGTGCAGTTTTACTACAGAACGATTTGACAAACACATTCATCATGAACCCCGATCTTTCAAAATTGTAGATAGATTTTTTGTAAAAGAGTATCAAATGAAAAATAAATTGAATAATAAATTTAATGGTCCCTTCCAAGTTATCGAAGTTTTTCAAAATTCAGCCCTAGTAAGGAACCCTAAAACAAATCAAAATTCAAAAAGGAATTTCGATCGACTAAAACCATGATTTATTTCAGATCAAGAAAACTTAGAACAAGAAAATTCAGCAGTCATCCAAATTGTTAAAGCTCAGTATATGCTGACCTCTATCAATAACTTAATAGGAGTTTATTATCATGAAAAAGTTGAGATTAAAATCTCAAATGCAAAATGGCTCAAATCAAAAAAGCTGTTGACCACAATACGAGAATATTAAATGACTTAATTTATCTCGTGGAAACTGTTAACCCGAGAATGAAATGTTTTAACGGACAAGTTAATACGCATATTAGCTTACTGAACAAAATCACTTCTCAAGTAGATGAGAAATATTACGAGTCGCAAATTGATTCGAATGATTATAGTAAAAGAAAAAAAAGAGGTTTAATTAATGATGTAGGTTCAATTTGGAAAGCGCTTACCGGCAATTTAGATGCAAGTGACGGCGAATACTTTAACGATTGTATTAATAAAATACCAACGACGAACACCAAATTGAAAATTTACTAAAAAAACAAATTTCAGTTACAACCTCTGTAATAAAATAATTTGATGCTACTATTCAACAACTGCAAGTAGATGAAAAAACGTTTAATGAGGATATAAAATGATTTATGATCTTTCAGGCCATTTAGCAATGGTTGAAAACTATCGAAATCTGTGAACAACTATTAGAACGCTATAAATTTTTGGAAAATTATTTGAACGACATTCTCAACGCAATTATAGCATATGAGGCTATGAGTGCAATAACGGACTAACCCACAATAATTCAACAAATTGTTTTTTTTGCAGAATCTCACTTTGCTTCTAGGAATTCACACCTGTTATGAAAATCCAAAACAAGGTCAGTGCTGTTACCTAGTGACGGGAAGAAAAAGGTTGGTTGGTCCATTTACGAGTTAATAAATTTTGACATGGCGATTGAGATTCTGCAAAAAAAAAAAAGTTGAATTATTGTGGGTTAGTCCGTTATTGCACTCAGCCTCATATTATCCACACTTCAATTATCAAACCGAATGACTTAGTATCATCTCTTCAAGAAATATTGCAAACAATTGAAAAGAATTATTTATCTTTACCTGCGAATCTTTCATCAGTTTCCAAATACTTGGATATTACTGAATTACAAGCTTTTCGAAGTGATTCAAGGATTATTTTCGTTTTAAAAATTCCTTTAGTTGAACCCGAAACCTATACTGTCTACCGATTGTACCCCATTCTTATTCTAGATAACCGAACAGGGTTACATCACATATGCAGATGACTCCACTTTATTACTGAAAGATAAAGATTATGAATCATTACAAGCAAAAATCACAAATTCAGTCAACCAATTATCTGCTTGGTCCTCTGATAGATCCTTATTGTTAAATTCCAGTAAAACTAATCACACAGTATTTCATACCCATCAAAACGCAAACATCAATTTGAATAATACTACAATTGATACAATCACAGACATTAAATTTCTAGGAGTATACTTCGACTCCACCTTGTCTTTTAAGACTCATTGCACCAAATTGAGCAAAAATTTAAACTCTAAGTGCTATCAATTGAGAAACCTAAAAAGTGCATTAAGTGTTGTAACAGTGGTCACTGTTATATGTTTTCAGCGCACCCTGTATTATAAATCGGTCTTTAAAAATTTAAGGAATCGTATGTGCGTGTCTGGATTCAGTGTGAGTGTGAGATAAGAATTTATACCTACGCTCGAACCGGGGAAAAATTGTTTTTACATATAGAAAGGTCGCTCTGGGTTGATAAATTTAATGGCTTATGACATTAGATAGGGTAGTCTGAGACGTCGTGCCTAGAAACAAAATGTTAGGATTTTCATAAAGGGCATTCGGTGTTGTGAAGTGCAAGTGATCGCTTGGGTTTGGGAGGACCACCCACCCGCGAGGGTGTAGGCAAATATGCCACTCTCAAGAATGGCACTAAAACAGGTATGAATTTTTCGTAGGCCGACATGTGCGTTTGTTAACTGCGTATAATTTTTTCTCAAGACAAATAATAAGAGTAATAATAGTTCCGTTAAAAGCTGGGCGTGGTTGGTCCATTAATTTTAAAGCAATGATAGTTTGAATAGAGATATGGGGTGTTCACTGAGTTATTCAATATAAGCTTGAGGCATTTAAATAAGTTCCAGGTAAATGATAATAATTATTACTTAAAACTGGGTGTTCGTCATTTTAAATTGAGGATAGCTTTATTATAATTCTGAGGGAGTTGAGGGCGAATACTACAGAATAATAATAATAATAGTTTAAATTTGGCCATAATTTTTGTTGTAATTATAATAGTAGTGAGTTAATTTGAAAAGTATAGCTGTTGATTTATTATCGGGAATGTTGTTGAAAGGGTTGTTGGCTTTTTAGAAAAATGCTTGTTTAACTGTAGAGCGATCTTTCATGTTTTGAGAGGGTGACCAATTTTATTCAACTATATATTTTATTTTTCTTGCGCTTATTTGCATATACGGAGTGTATGAATTCTTACAGTTGGTTTATTTTACAAATTTTTACAAATTATACATTTTTATTTTTATATTTTACACATTTTCTTTTATATTTTCGTTACTATTTTCCACCATTTTTTTGCTTTGGTGAATAAAGCTGGTTGGTGGAACTTTGCTTCTTAATATTACTTACCCCTTCAACCCCTCATACAAAGTCCACGCATTTGAGAAGCCGTGGCCGAACCTACAAATCTACATCTTTGCCTTCGAGGACGATGATGAACTTACGAAAAACAGTAGAGCTGTGAATTGTAAGGTTGAGCATTCTAGCTTTTGGGGAGGCTATCCCCTTAGCCTAAATCCGGGTGATCCAGAGCGGATTCAAAACTGTACTCTGGGTCTGGTGGCAGCAAAAGTATTTAACATCTATACTTTAATTTAATTTCAATAAAAAAATACTTCCAAGGGTGGGCGACTGAGGAGTGGTTGTTTGCTTTGGTCAGTTTGAAACTGAATCAAAGATATCGTCGGCTAAACACCCTAGCGATTTATTACAGTGTGAACCATCTCCTCAAATATTACCATGCCAAAATCCACTCCAGAATTTCATATGGAATTATAGTATGGGGTAACACTCCAGCTGCACACAGTGTTTTTCTATCGCAGAAGCGCATCACAAGATGCCTTGTAAGCTGTCCACCTAATCACTCATGTAGAAGTTTTTTCGATAAATACAAAATATTAACAGTTACTGGCATATTCATTCTTGAGTTATTGACATACGTTAATCGCAATCAAAATACTTTCTTAAGAAACAGTGACACTCATACTTATAATACAAAGAAAAAAGATAATTTTCACGTGCTTTTCAAGCACCTGGAATTATATAAAAGAGCACCACATGCTTTTGGTTTTTACTTGTACAACTTCCTTCCTCACAATCTAAGAAGTCTGCCAAAACATACCTTCACTCAACTAAAAAAAGTTCTAGTAGATCTGTGTCCCTACTCAATACAAGAATTTATAGAATCAATTAAGTTTTACTAAAAATAACTTTTTAATTTTAGGTTTGACAGATTGTCATGAACATTTTAATTTTATATGTTTGACTGTATACGTTCCATGTCTAGGGCTATTATTTATAAGAGCTTTCGTACGTTTTATCTGATATAAATGTGCTATTTTATTTAACCATTTATCACTTACATTTATATACTTAAGTATATTTAAACTCTACAACTTGACTTGTCCTATAACTTTTGTAAGTTCCACAAGATAAATAAATTGATTGATTGAAGCTCAAATTTCAAGACCATTAATAGAACTTCCTAGAATGTGTTCAATTTCTTTACTATTTGCAAAATATTATAATGTTTGGTAATGTGAGGTCGGTGGATCAGCGGTCTAATGCACAGGCCGTTCGAAACTCCAGCATTGCGATAGTCGGTTCGAGCCCGATGTAGATACAAGAGAATTTTTCTCAACTACTTTATATCAGATCGGTAGGCCACCGCATGCCTTGTTGAAAAGCAAGTATATTGTGAGTTGTCTAGATGCCACAGCAAATATTAATAATAGCCGTCCTCTACGACTATGCCTTTGGGTACACTCAACGAGTGTTTATGGGGGAGTATTATTATTATATAATATAATAATAATAATAACTTTATTCACACTCAATAAAAAATACACATACAAAAATAGACAATAATTACATTGCAGAAGGGAATAAAGTGGTTGACCGATAAGCGCAAAGCACTTGTTTCGCGAAAAAAAAAACAAAATTTTATAACGTATACATGAACATATGGAAGAGGAGAAAACATACGAAATCAACTTATAGAAATGTAAAATGTAAATTGAAATAAGAATTAAATTGTAAATATAAAATGTAAATGTACTCATGTGAAATGGAAGGAATATTATTCCAAATTATTACTAGCAATATTTGATGAATTGCAACATATTATCATGACTTATTGACTAGAATTGACCTCAAACAAATGAGTTTTTGTTTATATAGATATGTATATACAACGATATGCAGGAACAGTTTCCATTTATAACCATGTAAGTATCTTCATTATTTCAATTGATTATCTTTAAGGTGAGATTTCAATCTTTTTTCAAATAGGAACAGACTTGTAATATTTTGTATTGTATCGGGGAGTGTGTTATATAATTTTGGTCCAATGTATGTATATAATCTTTGACCTAGAGACTTTGACATATGCGGTAATACGTACTGATTCCTTTGACGTGTATTATAAGTATGTGATGGCAGATTAGCCAAGTATTTCAGCTGGTGATATTTGATGGTAACATTATAAAAATTTAATTGTTTCAGATCAATAACCATTGCTTCTTCGTAAAGTCTATTTGATGGGTATTTTGGGTCTTTAGACAGAATTAAGATAGGTATAACTTTTTTGAGAAATTTGAACTTGAACAAAATTAGCTGTAGTTTTCTTACAACATAATTTATGTGCAAATCCCATCTTAAGTAGGGATCAATTATTACACCTAAATATTTGATTTTTGTCTCAGGCAAAATGGTTATCACCTCATTTTGAAGTGTCACGTCAATTCTATCGAATAATGGAATTCATTTATTATTGGTATAGAAGGGGATGTAGTTGGTTTTATCATAATTTGTTGTTAAAAGCTTATATTCTAACCAGTTTTTGATAAGAACGAAGTCATGTTCCACTATAATTTTGAGGTCAGTCCAGTTTGTTGCTTTGTAGAACAATGCCGTGTCGTCTGCAAAACCAATTATTTTTGCTTGACTTTGTAAGGAGAATAATCCGTTCATGTATATATTGAACAATATGAATCCCAATACTGTACCTTGAGGTACTCCATATTCAATTTCTTTGGGTTCGCCCATTACATTGTTCAGTTTTACGGATTGTTTTCGATTTGTAAGATAGTTTTCAAATAACTGAAGACAAATACCTCGTACTCTAATGCCTTCTAAAGATTGTAGGAGTAGCTCATGGCTTACCGTGTCAAACGCTTTGGACATGTCTAAGAATAATGGCAGGCACGGCATATTTTGGTTTGAAGCACTATGAATTTCATCTGTGAGATCGATAATAGCATCCTGGGTTGAAACTTCTCAAATATTTTACATATGTGTGTTATCAGAGAAATGGGTCTGTAGTTAGTCACAATGCTCTTATCGCCTTTTTTAAATACTGGAATACTATGGTTTCTTTCAGAGCAGAAGGCCAAACTCCCAATATTATTATTATTTTGAAATTGATATCAATACTTGGTTAATAACTTCATCTGATCCTTTACCTGTTACAATAAATTGTCAAAAACAAGATATTGTCACAAAAATAATTAAAGCTAATTCAATTTTAAAAGTTCAACCAAATTTTGATTCATTCACTGTAAATACGAGGGTATACGCAAAATACTTTATCACTCAAGAAAATAATATAACTTATAAAAGTTATCCAATTTTGATTCTTTATCAATATTGAAAAGATTTATCTTACAAAGAAAAACTTCCGAATTGAAACTTTTGAAATTGAGCAAATTAAATGTTGATAATTTGAATATTGCTCAACATAAATTAAATCAATACTAAGATCAACTTGACCAAATTATTGATGAACCTTTGTTAGAAAACATGTTTCAAGGTTTATGATTTTTACAATTGTAATTATTGTCTTTGTAATTTTACTTTACATATTTTGTAAATGCAAAAATAGACGTTCAGTGAAAATTGGAATTATGACATCAAGAAATGATCAACCTCCACCACCTCCAAGAATTGGAATAAACCTCATCCCTTCGAAGATTTTAACCCTCAAGACATAGACCAACTATCCACTCAGATGAAAGAGAAGAGGAAGAAATAGAATTGAACTCCAATAAGTCACTAGCTTGATGTGAAAGTTGCAGCACCGCATCAACTTTCCTTTCAAGGGGGGAGTTGTTATATCAGAATCCTGAATGAGCCCTTTGTCCCAGAATTGCGGCACACCTAGTAAATATTGCATCAGCTTCTACGCAGCAGACGAAGAATATTCCTCAGCATGTTTGAAGGTCTTAGTAGAGTAACAGGAACTAAGCCGTATCCAGTCAGCATTCCGGAGCCTATAAATTCAGGAACCCAAGAGGACACGCTATTCAAGCCGTCCACGTCTTCGAATCACTGTTAATTTTATATAATTTTTATGAATAGTTCAATATTTCAGTATTGTAACTTTGTGAATAAAGTCCTTTTTTTAAAACAAAACCAAGTGAAGACTGATTTAACATGGATATTTTTGTAGAATAACATCATAGTCACTGATAGCTACGTTAAGTTCTAATGTCGTACTTTTAGTACTGATACCTCTAACATATTGATAGTATACGCGCAGTATGTTCTGTTCAGTCTGGGGGCTGCTTGTAGAATTTAGTTTTTTCTTTGAGGAGTGCTAGATACAATTTTTGGCATTCCCCATATGTATCTAATGGTTAAATTGTTTTCTCCTTTCTCAGTCCTATCGTTGAGTTGCCGATTTATGAGATGGTTCCTCTGATTGAAAGTTGAATCAGAGCTGACTCTAATTTACGGGAAGTTTATTCTATTTGGCTACTGCCAAGAACTACTTTTACTTTCGATTTAATCTCGATTTATTTATTTCCTTATTTTAACCCTTCAGCCATCAGAGACACTCAAATTTAATACACACGACTCATTCTTGTAATGAAAATCGAATTTTCGGTATGCTATCCCCAAGAGCTACTCGTAAATTTCTTTCCTTTAAACTCAACATCGATATACTTTTCAACTCTATTCGGGGCCTCAAATGGGGCACATAAATCTGTCACTATCTGACGGTCAATTTCTAAAATTGAATCGATTTCCAATTTTGACCTTAATATCACACACGTCGTAGCATTCAGACGTACTGCACCACCACCATTAATCATAAAATAGATCCGAAAATACTAATTTTCACAATAGAAAACCAAAGGTACATATGGGATGTCCATTCAAAAAGTGAAGTCCCAGTTTCAAGAAACTAAGTAAAACTTAAAGTCCTCTCCACAAATATATTTAAACCCCAGATATAAACAGGGTGTTGTCAACGCAGCTGATCCTTGTAAAAGGGTGCGTCAACTAAAATTCAAAAATATGTTTTTGTGCATAGCAATGCTCAAATCCAGTTTAATAAACAAGAGGTTGAAATTGCATGGGGACTTTGAATTTTGCTTGCTTCTTGGATATCTACTTAATTATATTTTTATCAATTTTTCTTCGTCCCCATGCAATTAAATATTATAGTCATTCCTAATATAAGGAATCACATCTTCTGTAGGTCTACCGTTTGAATCACATCGAACATGATTATAGTTTTTTATTTAATTTCAGTATTGTTAGAAATACTTATGCTATATCTTACTGTATACAGTGTCTTTCAAAAGTATCGGAACGGTCTCATATTTCAGAAACGGCACGGAGAAAATTTATGAAAATTTCGACAGGCAATGTTGACAAATCAACAGTTTTTCAGGTATTGAGAATAACTCAATTTTTCCATATGTAACACCCTATTTGTTTTCATTACAATCAATTCAGCGACGCCTCATTACTTATGTCTCCGAATATCAGATTTTAAATTCATTCAGTTATCTAAATATGACAACATGGCTTTTTCGTTCAAAAGTCTGGGTACGTTCCAATATTTTCAATACGGTTCAAGAAAAATTCGTGAAATATACATGCTGGTTTTTGATGATGCCCGATTCAATGGTGATATCGGCAATGTTGCCAAATCAACAGTTTTTCAGATATTGAGGATAACTCAATTCTTCCATATGGAACACCCTATTTGTTTTCATTGCAATCAATTCGGCGACGCCTCATCACTTATGTCTCCAAATATCAGATTTTGAATTGATGTAGTTTGAGCAACCAGCAAATTTTGAAATCTTCAAAAATAAAATATATCGGACACTTATTTTAATCACACCCCAAATGCTAACTAACATCTTGAGGGAATTTTATGACCGCTTGGGCTATTGTTCAGCAAATGATGGCAAACATTTTGAGATTTTGGTTAGATAGATTTCAGTATAATGTTATTTGATTCAAAACTCTATTGGAATAAATAATTCAATTATTAAATGTTGTTTTAACAAAAACCATTTTGTATGAAATTTCATGATATTTTCTCGAGCCCTTTTGAAAATTTTGGACCGTTCGCATATATTTCAACGAACCATATTCACATATTTTAAAAACCACATTAATTCACATTCTGGTTTTAGAAACATAAGTAACGACGGGGCGCTGAATTGATTGCAATGAAAATAAATAGGGTTTTCCATTTGGAAAAATTGAGTTACCCTCAATATCTGAAAAGCTTTTGATTTGGCAACATTGCCGATATCACGATTGAATCGGTCATCATTAAAAACCATCTTGTGAAATACTTCAAGAATTTTTCTTGACCGTATTAAAAATATTGAACCGTTCCCAGACTTTTGAATGAAAATATCATGTTGTCGTATTTCAAAAACCACATTAATTAAAAATCTGATATTTGGAGACATAAGTAATGAGGCGTCGCTGAATTGATTGCAATGAAAACAATTAGGGTGTACCATTCGAAAAAATTGAGTTACCCTCAATATCTGAAAAACTGTTGATTTGGCAACATTGCCGACATCACGATTGAATCGGTCATCATTAAAAACCATCTTGTAAAATATTTCATAAATTTTTCTTGATCGTATTAAAAATATTGGATCGTTCCCAGACTTTTGAACGAAAATGTCATGTTGTCGTATTTCAAAAACCACATTAATTTAAAATCTGATATTTGGAGACATAAGTAATGAGGCGTCGCTGAATTGATTGCAATGAAAACAAATAGGGTGTTACATATGGAAAAATTGAGTTATCCTCAATATCTGAAAAACTGTTGATTTGGCAATATCGCCGATATCACCATTGAATCGGGCATCATCAAAAACCAGCATGTATACTATTTCACGAATTTTTCTTGAACCGTATTAAAAATATTGGAACGTTCCCAGACTTTTGAACGAAAAAGCCATGTTGTCCTATTTCGAAAACCCCATTAATTTAAAATCTGATATTTGGAGAGAGAAGTGATGAGGCGTCGCTGAATTGATTGCAATGAAAACAAATGACGTGTTCCATTTGAAAACATTGAGTTACCCTCAATATCTGAAAAACTGTTGATTTGGTAACATTGCCGATATCACCATTGAATCGGGCATCATCAAAAACCACCTTGTCGAAATTTTCATAAATTTTCTCCGTGCCGTTTCTGAAATATGAGACCGTTTCTATACTTTTGAAAGGCACTGTATATTTATATTTTATATGGTAACGGATAGTTGTTGATCATGTATGTTAATGTTATTATAACACTCACAAAGAATATCGTTGAACTAGAAAAAAGTTCGACAATCCCGTTGAGAATTCCTTTAATATGATACCGGTAGTCTCAGAAGTTAATGAAATAAGACGAGAAAATAAGAAGCGATCTCACAATAAGACAGCGGGAACACTACCAAAGTATGAGACGTGAACTCGAGGTACGACGAAATAATGCCGAGCAGAATCTCTTCATAAATTACCGAAATGTCATACCAAAAATTATACAAAAAAACTAATGGAACCATACAACTGTACTACCCAAGGTAACGATATCTCAATATTTTATCAAAATTGCAGAGGTCTCAGCTCAAAAACACATGAGTTTTACAGAAGTGTACTTGCCTGTCAGTACAAAATTATAGGTATCACTGAGAGTTGGCTCAGGGATGGGGTAGAAAACACTGAATTATTCCCGGAATACTATTTAACTTATCGGAAAGACCGTTCATATGGCGAACGAGGAGGAAGTATCATTCTGGCAGTTGATAATAATCACTACAAATCAGATATCAACAATATTATATCTCCAATACAGAAAATGGACTTATTAGGTATAAAAGTATGGCACAGTGATCACAAGTTCATCATTATTTTATTGATGTATATACCACCCAACACAAATGTAGGAGAGTATGAAATATTTTTTGAGTACTTAGAAACCCTTCCATGTCTTAGCCAGTCAATAATTATTGGTAACACCGAATTACAGAACTACTATGATTATGAACAACTGACAAACCTTGTTAGTAGCCTTCTCTCATTCCTGAATTTCACTGCACTATCTCAAAAGAACCGCATATTCAACCATATTCACAGAGTTCTGGATCTTGTACTATGTTCGGATAAGCATGATTGTGTTGTAGTAAATGAATCAGAATCGTTAGTACCAGTAGACTTACATCATCCATGTTTCACTATCCGCAGATTGTTCCAGGGAAAAACAATTTTATTCGTATTCTAAAAGATACGATTTCACTAAAATTGAAAACGATAAGTTAGCAAGATTGATCAATGATACGAACTAGAATCTTTTGGAAACTATGGTCGACCCAGACCTAGCCAGTGAAGCTCTCAATAACGTACTACAATCTATAATTTAATAAAATAATAAAAATTCAATAAAATAACAATAAAAAACCATCACTCCCGTATGCATAAAAAGACAAAATACCTATTTCATCTTGAACGATTTAAGAACTTAACGTAAGACGATAAAAAATTAAATAACGACTGCTTACAAAGCCTTTATTGTAAGATCTTCCTTCTGGTCATTTATTAACTCAAAAAAAAAAACGTATTCCGGGTCAAATGACATTTCAAAATATCTCACTCTCAAATCCCAAAGAAATTGTTGATGCCTTTGCCTCACATTTTAGAAGTGTATACTCTGCTGACAAAAATCAGTGCAAACCACCCGTCAAAGTGAGTAAAACAGTGTCGAACATATTATGAAAGCAGCAAAAAAATTAAAAAACAAAGTGACCTGCGGATCTGATGGCATTCCCGCCAAAATCATAAAAAAACATATAGCTCACCTTCGTCATCCTCTGAAAATAATTTTTAATATCATGTTATGTACTGATCACTTTCCCAAACTATGGAAAATCTCACGCACATGTCCGGTTCATAAGCCAGGAAAATTAAATAACATAACTAACTATAGGCCAATTGTACTAATATCAGCATTATCGAAACTGAAATTACTTTGTCGGATTTCATTTACAATCATATTGTTGGATCCATATCGGAGTTCCAACATGGATTTGTGAAAGAACGCAATATTGTCTCTAACCTTTGTACCTTTACTCACTATGTCACGAATTCATTCGATGATAAGAAACAGGTAGATGTGGTTTATTCTGACTTCAGCAAAGCTTTTGACCGAGTCTCTCATCATTTATTGCTGAGGAAGCTGGAACAATTTGGTATTTCTACGAAACTTCAGAGCCTTCTAAATTGTTACCTATCGGATAGAATTCTTTATGTCGAGTATGAGGGAGAGAGAAGTTTTGAATTCATTACAAATTCTGGGGTATTCCAGGGATCCAATTTGGGGCCGCTATTGTTCCTTATGTTTGTAAATGATCTTTGCGAATCTATCCAATCAAATAAACTCCTTTTCGCTAATGACATGAAGATATATAAAGAAATTCGAGATATCACAGACTGCATATCGTTACAACATGATCTGATTAATAAAATGGAATGGTGTGATTCAAATAATTTACCACTGAATATAAATAAATGTAAAATAATTACATTTTCTCGCAGACCTCCTATTCTCCACGATTATTTGTTAAATGATACTATTGTTGCGAGGGTTGATGAATGCAAGGATTTGGGAATAACTTTTGATACGAGGCTAACATTTTCTACCCACATAGAAAATGTTTTTAATACGGCAACGCGCCTCCTTGGATTTGTTATACGCAATTGTAGTTGAAGCAATGAAAAGTGTATATTTTTCATTAGTTAGATCAAAATGGAATACGCTAGCCAGATTTGGAATCCATACCACAAAAAATATATTGACAAACTGGAAAATATTCAGCGTAAATTTCTAAAATTCGCTTATTTCAAAGCTCATGGCTCGTATCCAATAAGACAATATGATTATAATCTACTCTTGAATGAATTCAGTGTCGTTTCCTTAAGAAAACGTCGTGAAGTTACTGCCCTCACCATAATGAAATCGATTCATCAACTTTGTTGTCACTACTGAATTTCAATGTACCTCGTCCAGCCTCTAGATCTAACCTAACTTTTTATATCAATGTACCTAATTCTCAGCACCACTTTCATAATGGTATTAATCATACGTGTAGATGTTTCAATAATTTGCCCTCAGTGAATGTTTTCTTTTTAAGTTCAACTCACTTCAAACAAACTCTCTACAGTTTAATATCGAACTGACATAATGGGTTGGAAACTGTTTAGTTTTTTATTATAATTTTTTGTTTGTTAAAGGATATTTATGTAATAGTTGATTCAAATTTAGTTAATTGTGTGTCACACACTCTTTATTGTTATATACTCCTGTAAACGGACTTTAGTCTGTTGGATGTATTACTTCAATAAATAAATAAATAAACAACTCAAGTGAATTGTCTCAGTTTTTTCAAAAATACTTTTTCAAAGAGAATACGTTAAGTATAACCATATTTGTGCTCATAAATATCTGTTGTTCTAGTTTCACTGAATAAAATGATTTTGGGATGGTACCTAGTAATTCATTCTTAAATTTGATCCCGGTTTTTTACAATAGTTTGAAAATAGATTATATCAGCATTATAATGTATATTTTAATTCAAAGAATCAAGGTATTATCAATTCAAGTAAAATTATTAAATATATACTAAGTAGAGAGAATCCAAAAAAATGTAGAAGTGAACATACCATAGAAAAAGATCAACTCATATAAAATTAAAGGAATATCCCAATTGTTTATACATTCTTGATATTCAATAATAATACTTGATAACTGTGTTGTCATGAAAGAACACCTCATCCTACACCCTAGTAGTATCAGTGTTACTTAGCTCAGAATATTGTGGTATTACTTATGTTATTTTGGCTGCAGTGCCTCTTAAATTACATTTAACAGATGCCAAAAACATAAAAAGATCTCATTTCACTTACCCAAAATGTTATCGTATCCAACATGGCTTGCGGTGGAAATAGTAGTTCCTTTTTGGATGTATTAAAATAATTTTCTGCAACTGCGGTCAGAAAATTTGCAGTAAATTGGGGAGAAATATTTGGTAGTACTTTTATACGACAAGTGTTGGAATTGTAGAAATAGAAGTAGTCTTGAATCAAAATTTCTGCTAATTTACAGCTATTTTGGGATGTGTTTCCTAACTGTTGCATCCAGATACTAGCTGATGACAAAATAATTGAAGATGGAATTCCAATTGATACTGACACTAATTTACTGAGTATACCTAATCTTATACTGGCAGCTGTACCACTAAAAAGTGAAAGAAATAGTGTGTTCCTAGCAGTCTCATTAGATAATCCGTTGAAGTATTCATACAATACTTCTACGAGTTGTAATTCTAATAAAGGAGTTAATGTCTGCCCTCTCTTGTGTCCTCTTCTATCGACCTCATGAAATATGAACTCAGCCATAAGATCCAAAGACAAATCCATGTTTTTTATAGATGTGATTCGACTACATATTAGCTCGACTGAAACCAAACCTCAACATTAAACTTCTTTGTGAAATACAAGAAAAAAATATTACCTATTTTATTCAAAGCTTCCTTGGCACATAGAGGATAGTCAATTTTCCTCAAACTCTGTTTCAAATTTATTTCTGAAGAACCAGACATTATTTGATAAGTACATTAGTTTATTGTTTACTGGAAAACATATATTCGAAAAAACTGCGCCTACTTTGAATAGTATAAATACAATTATTGTAGTTTCTACGCTTTTACAAATAAATAATCTGATTTTTAATTGTCCTCAATTTCAAAGTAAAAAGTAAACAATATTTCAGGTTATTCATTTCATTCTTGGTTTAATGGGATTCGTCGTGAGACATATACCCAGGTTCTCCCATATGTGTTATGCAAGAATCCGTCCTGCCCCGGCCTCTAACCGGCGTAAATATCACGGGCTTCGTCGGTGGATGAGGATTGTCTTGCTCGAAGCAATATCCTCACCCGTATTCAATAGTGGACATTCACAACATATAAACTCATTCACACAAGTGTTCTGGTTAGGCTTTGTTACTAACTCCATACCTTAGGAGCAGCATGTTTATTCGTAGTCCCGTCAAACATGAAACGTGGGAGAGTCATTCTTCAATAAACCAGATAGTTTCTAAAGAAAAAAGATCTGCCCCATTGGAGAATCGAACCCACGACCCACAGGTCGTGAATCGAGCGCTTGGCCACTGCGCTAACTTGGTCGCCTTAAAAAAAAACATTGCAGTAACTTAAAAATAGTAATGGCGGTCGTGAGTAGATCGATAAAGTAGGTCACTGTAGGGTATTTTCTTCTTCTCTTTGGATAGTGTGGCATCAACCAGCACCGAAGAGGCGGTTCTACATAGTAAAATCAAGTGATCTTTTCGGACGAGGTGCTTAATATAATTTCGATCGAACTTCACAGGTAAGTTCGTTTGATCGTTAAATTTTAAAAAGATGTTTGATTAAATTTAAATGATACTCTCGTTTACGGCAGAAAATGACTGAAATAAGGGCCACTGTTCACGTTCACAGTAGCGATATCCAAAAATATTGAAAATCAACCTAGTATTATTTACGGATCGTGACTCAACAGTAGCCTTAAACTCAAAGAGTTTCAAATCGTTCGGCGTTCCGCCCACAGAAGTCATATAATTATATATCTTAAGATATATAATTATGAGTTCTGTAGTTCCGCCGTACGTTGAGGTTAGGTTTTTATTCATAAAAAAATACAAACCAAAGTGTCTGTATATTTAACAATACCAATCAAACTGTAAATATCAGGATCTCTACAGATCTAGCTGTTAATTTTATTTTATGATTACTGCAAAGTGTCGAATACAGAGTTTCTGGAATGTTTGATGATAAAATAGAATAACGATCACTGATTCTTTCACAGATATTTATTTCAATACTTTTCAGCTTGCAACTTACAACTATGATTCTCGATTACTCATAAAACAAGACAATTGACAGATGTCATCTATAACAATGTTGCCTATTACTAACACAGTTAAGGGTTGATTTACATGTTAGAATTGTACTTCAACACTTCTCCCCAATTCAACAATGTTAAAGGTACACAAATTTAACGATTTCAAATGAACAAAATAAAGTTAGAATATAAATTATGTCATATTAAGTTCTTTTCTAAACAAGACAAATTTATTAGCACTTAAAGCTTTAGTAAAAATATCAGCAACTTGTTTGTCTGTAGAAATATATTCTATTTTAATTTTATTTTGATTAACTAGATCTTTCAAAAAATGAAATTTGACATCAATATGTTTTGATCTTTTCGTTTCATAAGTATATGCCATTTTAATCGTAGACTGGTTATCCTCATAGACTTTAATAGGATATACATCATAATTAATCAAGTCATGTAGTAGTTGTCCTAAAAACAAACACTCAGTTGTACAAGAAGCTAAAGCTACATACTCTGCTTCACAGCTTGACAAAGCAACAACTGATTGCTTCTTAGAATTCCAGAATACAGTATTGGCATTAATTTTCAGAAAAAAACCAGTTATACTTTTTCTATCGTTGACATCATTAGCATAATCAGAATCTACAAATGCGGATATATTTATTTCGTCAGAATTCTTATAGTAGGTTAAGCCTAAATTTTCAGTACCTTTAAGATATTTAAGGACATTTTTAAGATATTGCCAGTGATTTTCATCATAACAATTCTGATATCTACTAAAATAGCATACAGCATAGCACAAATCTGGACGTGTTCCTAGCATCACATACATAAGACTACTGATCAATTCTTTATAAGGAGCTTTGAAATTATTATTGGGATCACCCTTTTGTAAATTTAATTTTGGTTGTAAAGGAATTTTGGCAATTTTACTGTTTGTCATGTTAAATTGATTCAAAACTTTTGTAATAAGAAGTTTTTGACACATGAAGATAGAATTATTTTGTCTCTCAATTTCAATACCCAAAAATCTAATTTTTCCATTTTTGTTAGTCAAATTCCTTATTTCAAATTTTGCAGATATTTTATTTATTACTTGATTCACTTCATCTACTGAGCTCGACAAAATAATAATATCATCTACCCAAATAAGCAAAAATATAGATTTTGTATAATAAAGACATGGATCTGATTTGGATCGAACGAAATGCAAATTCAATAAAAAATTATTGATACAATCATTCCAACATTTAGGGCTTTGTCTAAGACCATAAAGTGCCCTTTTCAATTCACATACCTGACCTGGTGTATAATTAGTTAAACCATCAGGTGGTTTCATATAAACTACCTCATTCAGATTACTTTTCAAGAAGGCTGACCTTACATCTAACTGGTGAATGGTAAAATCATGTTCTACTGCTAGGGCAAGTAAAACTCTTAGTGTCACCATTCTTGTTACTGGTGCATAAACTTTGTCTCCTAAGGATGGTTGCTGGTAACCCTGTGCTACCAACCTGGCCTTCTTCTTCATTTTTCCCTCTATCATTTTCTCAGAGAATACCCACTTGGAGTCTATAATATTTGCATTTGGAGGTGGTGAAATAATTTTCCATGTATGATTTTGTTCCAATGATTTCAGTTCTTCGTTTATCGCTATATCCCATCCATTGTGCATATTCAAAGCATCATCAAAACTTTTAGGAATTTCGTGGGGTAAATTACCAGCTGATATGGCTGCCATTAGTTCCATATCACTGTCCAAGTCATAATCAAGTAAATGTCTTGGCAGTCTTCTATTTCTTTGGCTTCTACGAGCGTTTGTACTGTCCTCCTCGATCTCATTGCTAGAGTTTATGGCATTATCATTTTCATTTCTTTCTTCGTTATTGTCTTCTTTTTCGTTTATAGCATTACCATTTTCATTTCTTTCTTCTTCTTTTTCACTTTCTTCCTCCGTTACTACTGGTTGTAATTTTAGATTGGTCGTCTCTTCTTTATTCCTATTTTCATCGAAAATAACAGATCTTGCTACAACCACTGTTTTTTGTTCTATATCATATAGCTTATATCCATTACTGCAGTAACCAATGAATATCATTTTCTTTGAATGTGAATCTAATTTTCCTAAACGGTTCTCCTTTGGTATAAGAACATATGCAGTACAGCCAAAAACTTTGATTTTATTTAGATCAGGATCATATCCATACCATAGTTTTGCTGGTGTAGTGTTTTGGGAAATAGCTGATGATTCCAGTCTATTGTGCAAATATACTGCTGCACAAAGAGCATCACCCCAAAAACATTTTTCAAAATTTGACTCAAAAATTAAACATCGTGATTTTTCTAGGATTGTTCTGTTAAATCTTTCTGCAATTCCATTTTGTTCTGGATTCCTCGGTATAGTGAATTCAATCTGTATAGCCTTGTTCTTACAAAACCTTTGAAATTCTTTAGAGCTATACTCTCCTCCATTATCGCAACGAAGTCTTGATATTTTAGAATTGAATTTTGCACATACCAGAGCTTCATACTCTCTAAACTTGTCAATGACTTCAGATTTATTCTTCATAAGATATATGTGTGCAATATGTGTGAAATGATCTATGAAACTGACGTAATATTTCATGCCATCTCGGGTAGAAGGTGTAATGGGTCCTGACACATCAGATGAGATTATTTCTAGAACTCGTCTTGCTTTCCGTTCATCAGGTAGGGATTTAAATTTTACACGAGACTGTTTCGCTTTTAAACAAATTTCACATAAAGTTTTTGAAGGATAATTAGATGAATGTCCCATTCGTCTGTGCATCAGGTCCTGATCAACAACAATATTTGCACTTAGAAATCTAGGTTTGAAACAGATAACATACAGGTTTCCCTTGAGATTGCCTTCCAAAAATATTTTATTGCTGTCCTTCCTACATATTTTAACTTTTCCATCCTCAAAGACTACCTTAAATCCTTCTTTTTCTATTCGTTTCACTGATAATAAGTTATAGTCCAAATCGTCACTTTGAAATACATCTTTCAATTTAAACTTTCATCCTTCAGGGTCTTCTACATGTAAATTTCCACACTTTAAAACGTTGATCGCAGAACCTTTCCTGGCAACATTAATATTATAATTCACAGATTTAATGTCGGATAAAAACATATCTGCTTGTTTGTTTACTAGATGATTTGTTGCTCCTGAGTCAACAATAAAGGTTAGGATTTCATCAGTGACATTTAAAGCAGTGTTGCCATCATTCGTTGCTTCACTATCACAGAACATGTGAAGTAGTTCAGATGACTCTCTCAAAACGGAACTGTTCATGTCACTTGCCACAAATGTTATTTCATCGGAAATTATATTTTCACAATCGGCTACGTTGGTACTGTCTCTGCACTCATTACGCTTGTGTCCTGATTTTCCACACTTATAACATTTAAAGGGAAATTTTGACACAGATTGTCCTCGTCCTCTACCGTTTGACATAAACTGCCCTCTTCCTCTGTTTCTTCCGCGGAATGCACCTCTGTATCTACTAGTAAAAGCTACAGATTCATTTACTTGATTATTGTTTCCTTGTCGTATTTCCTCCTGTAGTAACTTGCTTTTAACAAATTGTACTGTAACATCTTTAGGATGTGTACTGAACATCAAATCAATTGAGGTTGTTAAAGCTTGATAACTGTCGGGCATTGCTGCTAGCAATTGACAAATTTCTTCAGGTTCTCCTAATTGGCCTCCACTAGCTCTCAGATCTGTGACAACTTTTTCAAAATCTCCTATGAAATTACTCAGACTTCCTTCAGTATATTTCATATTCCTCAGCTTCTTCTGCAAATCTACTGGTGTAAGTATTTTTCAACGTTTCATACATTTCTTTGGCCGTTTTCTTGTCCTTAACTGTGTCCAAAACATTGTCAGCTAACCATTGAACGATTATACTTCTAGCTTTTGCATCCCTTTTTCTAAACTCTACTAGCTCATCTGGGTCAGTTGGAACTTCTTCCAGTACTTTCAATGTATCACTTTGCTCTAAGAATAGTTTCATACGAAATACCCAATTTGAAAAGCCGGTTCCATCAAATTGTCCAAGATTTGCAACTTGTGTGTTCAGCGTCGCCATGTTTTCTGTTTCCAGGTACTTCCAGAGATAAACGTCTCCAATGCCTGCGTACCAATTCAATTCCAGT
This sequence comes from Chrysolina americana, assembly GCA_958502065.1. Classification (NCBI taxonomy): domain Eukaryota; kingdom Metazoa; phylum Arthropoda; class Insecta; order Coleoptera; family Chrysomelidae; genus Chrysolina; species Chrysolina americana. Next base: position 31,550,878 of record OY293419.1, on the reverse strand, counting down.
TAATTCCGCTCAGATATATTAAGATCTGGGCCCATAACCTGTCGAATACAGAGTTTCTGGAATGTTTGATGATAAAATAGAATAACGATCACTGATTCTTTCACAGATATTTATTTCAATACTTTTCAGCTTGCAACTTACAACTTACAACTATGATTCTCGATTACTCATAAAACAAGACAATTGACAGATGTCATCTATAACAATGTTGCCTATTACTAACACAGTTAAGGGTTGATTTACATGTTAGAATTGTACTTCAACACAAAGAACTATCCTATTTTTTGTTGATATAAAAACAAAAAACTAATTGTATTTCTAACCGGTTCACAATGAAATTAGGCTCAGCAAGTTAGTGTGGATTCATGCAGCACCAATTAACAATTATCAAGTAGCAATTATCAATTAACAATTATTAATTAGCAAGTATTGAAAATGCTGCATTCATGCACCCAAATTAACAATTACCAAGGAACAAGTGAGCATGCGCACAAAGCAAATCCGTGCCATTTGAGTTAACCTCACTTTGTCGTAGAAACTGTTTAAACATTCAGATTCTATTCGTTTTCCAAATGTTTACAATCAATTTTGTGCATTCACGATTATCATTGAAATGGAAGCTACTCAAACATTTTTTTGTTGATTTTCGATGCTTTCCCTCATTATACCAAAGAGTAGAGGTTCTATACAGAACAAGAGAAATATCTCTAGATATGGCGCGAAAATGGACTAATGGCCTTGAATTTTACGACGATATTTATTTACATTTTACATTTGTCTGTCAAATATCAGAATATTCAGAATCTAATCAATTCTTAAATATTCTAATATCTAATGATTGACTGCTCGATTTTTCTTGAAGTCTTTCATCGTTTAGTTTGAAGTAGTAAATTAGTCAGTAGTCTAGTAGAATTAGTATTTACCATTATCATATAAAATTTTGCATGTCATCATGGAATGTAGAAATACTGGAAATGGCTCTAAGTGCTCAGATTTTATTCTAGCTCGCGTACTTTGGAAAAGATACGATTTTTTAGATTTCCCAACCCGAAAGATATTGACCGAGTTCTTCAATGGAAACTGGCTTGTAATGATGAAGATGTAATGAAGAAAGAAGCAAACACGTTATATTCAAATAATAGGATTTGCAGCACACATTTTGAAAATCGATACATCATTAATCATAATTTAAATCGAACTGCAGTTCCTACCTTGAATTTGTTTCAGAAGTCAAGGTTTGACAAAGAGACACAAACAGAAGTAACTACATAAGTGGATCAACAAACTCCAACACATTTTTCAATAGCTTCGGAATGTCAAACCCAAACATCGAAGGATCTTTCTTCACAGACACCAAGGAAAAAGAAGTTGAGGGATTTAGTGAAGGTAATGCATAAAAAATATCCAGAATCTTTGTCAGATACTTATTATATTTTTCAGTCTAAATCTATTGAAATAAAAAAGATGGAGATCAAAAAAGCTAAACTGGAACACTTAATAGAGGAAATGAAAATGAAGGAAGAAGATATTTCCAAAGAAATATTTAAGAGAGCATGTGATAGTCACCTTTCAGATTTTTGCAAATACTGCTAAGATTGTTAGTGAACTGAAGGATAGGAAACCAAAGGGCAGGAGATATACGAAGGAGTTCAAACAGCATGCACTTTCTCTTTTTTTATAGCAGACAAAAAGCATATTGACAAATGTCATTTTCCCTCAGTGTCAACTTTGAGGAGGATGTTGAAAATATTCAGAAAAACCTGGACTGATTGATTTTGTTTTTAGGAGCCTCAAATTGAGACTACAAGGAAAAGGCGAACAAGAGAAAATATGTATTCTCTCTATGGATGAAGTTTCTTTGAAAGCAGGTATTCAGTATGATCCAAAAAATGATGAAATAATTGGATTTCATGATTTGGGTAAGAACTCATCCTGAAAATAGTCTGTGGAAGAAAGTTATTTTTTTGTTTATATTTTTTATGGAAAGGGAAAGGAATTTGTTCCGGCAAAAAATGCATTAGTTTTGATGGCAAGAGGAATCCATGATAACTGGAAACAATCATTGGGATTATGCCCAGTCAACGGATAGTCTAGATTCTACTAAACTATTCTGCCACTTCAAAGGTAGGTATAGTGAATTAATTTTATCAGCAGTTTATTCTTTTTGAAATGTATTTTCAGGTGATACTGACAAATATGGAAGCAGAAAAGGAGCCTTCGGAAAATTGTTAATGCCAGAAGATTCATTTGTGGACTACGTGTCGATGATAGAAAAAATTCTTATGGAAAATATCAGAACTGTAGCTACTGGAAAAACAGGAGAACAACTTTATAAAAAATTGAAAGAAATTCCATTTGTACATGCTTGTGAAGAATTTCCATATGTTTATTTATTGCAGTTGTTTATACGAATGAGGATATTTTATATTTCAAAAGGGAAGAAACAATCGAAGAGTAAAGAAATTGAGAAAGTTACAAATATTACAGCACAAATGAATATGATGTAAGTGTGTTGTAAAAGAACATACATTTTTTGGTATATATTCGAACCAAAATGTTTCTCATGAATCCATACATTTTTAGTAACTAGCAGTTATGAATTTTGGATTATTGATAGTATTGTTAGAATGTCCAGGGACATAAGGTCCCACTGTGAGTACCTATCTATAATAGCGTATTATTTTGTTCCACCCTATGTTTTTATGTTTCATGTACCTACTGCTCTCAAAAATATGTTCATGTATGTGAGGAGATAAAATTAGCCATACCAACGTTATCTAAGGATTTATATTCAATTATAAATGAATTGATTCATGCTATCGAGGAAAAATTCTTTCATAATAAAGGTAAGAAATATTCTCTTTTGAATACAAAAATCTGATATTTTTCTTTCTCTTTCAGAGTTTGCATATCATCACCAGGGCTCGTAAAAAAATTAAGTGTAATTTTAGATAATGTTTTACTGTTGTAATGGAAATATTATTTGTAAAACAATTATAATTATATGGTTAATACTAGTTATGTAACACGAGGATGGTTGTTTTTTTTTTTATAAAATTTTTGAAAAAAATATGTTTTTCTTCAGACAGGACTGCATATTCATGAAGTCTTTATGCAAATGTCAGTGTTTTCTATAATATAAAATTCACTCATGATTACACTCGTAACAAATTCTGCTTATCTACAACAGAGCGAATCAAGTAGAAAATGGATTGATATCCATTGGATTATCAGTCGAATTCCATCTTATCCACAAATAGGTTTTACTCGTTATAGCATGATCTTCATCGGAGTACATTTCTCCAGTTTAAAACACCTATAAAAATGTGGTCAGGTCCTTCTGACTCTTATGGTCTATTCATTAAATATTTGTTTTAAAATTATTTTATTATGAACACTGTCACTGGTTAATGTTACATTTAAGTACTGAACTTGATTCTCAGTGCGTAGGTTCATGCAAACTCCCATGAATATTTCTACTATTATAAAAAGTATTTTGTACCTAAGTAAATATTGAACGTAAAAGACATTTGTAAAAAAATTCCCTGTTGAAATTAGCACGTGCTTATTTCATACTTGCTACAAGTCATGGCACCTCTTGTTTTTTGCATGGTATATGCACAAGCACGCCTTTGAAATAATTCTCTACGCAGGTATAATGTAAATGAACAAAAATTTTCATGGCGAAATTAGAAGAGAAAACAAAACCAACATAATGATTGCAGTGGTCAGCACATAAAAATGGATAGTGAAAAGTATAACTAAAAATGCTCTCTCCGTATAAACCAACGCATATCACCTTTAATATAGTTATACTATATCTTATCAAGAATCAATGATTTATTCGTTTCTTAAATAATGTCAAATTGTAGCCGTTATGTTTATAGCCGCGTTTTATTGGCGCCATTCTGATACCGGGTTGGGAATAAATTGTCATTTATCTGTCAGTTCTGACATTTTTATCATTGTATTCGTGTCATATGTCAGTTGATTCTATCAAACCGGAATCGGAATGAGGTCCAATAAAACGCAGCTTTATGTAACCCACAATCTACAATTTCTTTTTCTTCTTCTGATTCCAACTAGGCTCGTGATTGGTGACACCAGAATCCAACCAGATTTTGATTTTTATGAATGAAATTAAAAGTACAGTGTTTTCAAGGATTTCAAAACGATTTTACTACTCCATTCCTAAAAAGGTCATGTGATCTCTCTTGTTCTGTATAGAACCTCTACTCTTTGATTATACTGACCAATCCACGATCATCTGCGTACTAGTTGCGCACTAGAAGAAAATCTCGTTCAATTAGAGTAGAAAGATAAAAGTTGGCCAACTTCTACTTGGGACTTAATAATTGTTAATTGTCTGCATGAATGTATTCATTGTAATACAAGGAGTTCAACTTGTACTTGGTAATTGTTAATTGATAATTGCTACTTGATAATTGTTAATTGGTGCTGCATGAATCCACACTTATCTATCTAGGGCATCTTGGTGTCCTTTAACCTGAAGCAGTCAGTTTGATTCTTTATATGACAAGTTATGATGTACCTATTTCCTCATAATTTTGCACTAAGAATATTAATTATCCATTGGGAAATAATGGTAATAAAAAAAATTGTATAGTGTATTCCAAGCAGTTATTCGATGTCCATATCAAAAACATTGATGCTATATGTCCTCCCTTTTTTTATGACTCGAACTTGGCTCTTCAAGTTGACTGTCATTAGATATCTGAAGAAACTTGGAGTGTAGTTAGTACTTTGAGGAGTAACAGCTATATCAAATGCCCAAATAGAGTAGCGAATATAGCATATACCTGCAGATGATATATCAATGAACTCGAGATATAATGTGAAGGTCAAGCCATCCTTCGGAAGGGACGTTAATCTGGAGTCAATGGATATTGGGTTCGTTAGACATCTAAGTGTACACAGTTGCTTCGGTGATAAAAACCTCGGTAGTAGAAATATGCTGAAGTTAAATAAAGCACAAATGGAGAAATCTTACATGTTCTCGCTGAAAACCGATGATTGAACTTCCTGTAACAACTGCTGCATAAATCCACCATATCACATAGAAACAGAGCTAAATGTATCAGCAGATTCATTGAATGTGTTGGATCTCCTCATAGATCTTTCAGATGATAATTTAATTGATGACTTACCTCTTGCTTCACTAGAAGAAACAATAAGACGGAGCCAATGGCTCAATGGTTCTAGAAATATGTTTTGTGTTTCATTGCATTTTATTGAAATTACAATACAAAACATCAGAAATATACATCACATAAGTTCTTTCAAGACACTTAAGAAAAAACAACTTATGCACAAGTATACTAAATAAACAGTATAGTAACATGATTTATATGGAAGTAATAAAATAAAACTGTGGTAATCAAAACAAGATTTAGATTTATCAACAGTAATATAATTTGGAATTTTATTATTACTAAAAACACATTTCATCCTTGGAATACATACATACATTCTTATTCAATTCGCTCAACCAGCTGTTATATGATAGAACTCGAACAGAACTGTTCCAGCAAATAATGGGACAATTATCAAGCAAATTCGACAAAAATAATTCAACAATGATACAATGAGGACAATATGTTAGAAATAAATTTTTTCACACCGTATTACTAAGAACCAACAACTGAACTTATCTTCATGCAAAAACTTTTTTTGTTAAACTGTTAATCTTCTAGTCATTGTTACTAAGTGGTTGTCAATTCATGTACCTATCATACATAAATCACTTGTTAAAAATCATCAATTGTCTATTGGAATCAACAAAATTCAAAAAGTATCTTACAACATTCAAAATGAAGTCTAAAGTATGTTCTACTTGGTAAATGTTTTAATACATTCGATGATTTTTAATACGATCCACTGTGTTTTCCTGTACAGAACGAATTTGTATTTTATCCTTGCATTACTTTTTTATAATTATTTCTTGTATTTTGTCATTGCTCCTTAGTATTAGACATTGTCTTAACTACTACACAAAATAAAAAAAATTGATATTTGAAGGAAATAAAGAATTTGAATACCTACAGGTTTGAACTCCCATCGATGGCGATTCGATTTATTTCATTTTATGCCAATAAAGCTCTTTTATTATTATAACTATTGTTATAATTGTTAACAAGTGAAAATCTCATTGACATAAACTTCAATTGATATTTGTTTTCGTTCTACTAAGCTGGTATCGCAAAAAAAGCAATGTTGCTAAAATACAGCCTGATTTTTTTTATGCAAACAATTATATACTTCCTGTAATACAAATACTCAAATTATGGGTCTCTGTTGCATTGCTTGAATTTCTTCAGTTCAACTTTGATGAATACTTTTACACTGGGATCTCTGTTCTGTGTTTCATGGAAAATATTTCATTGGATAACAGGATACATCATGAAATGATGGACAGGTTGAGTTTTTCTCATGCAACGTCTTCACTCAAAAGGTTTACCTGAATGCACTATGTAATGTATAATTGTTGCTGTGAAAAAAAAAGGAATAAGCTCTGAAAAAATATCACTATGTTGAAAAAGTGAATAAAAAATCAAGCAATAAGTGAAAAATAATTTATTTTGTTTTTTGACCGGTTTTTGAATATATCTTTTTTCTAAAAAAATGAAAAATTTCATAAGGCGTGGTCAATGGAATAGTGAATACCTGCCAAATTTCAAGTTAATCAGACAACTAGAAGAGGGTCAAAACCTTCTGAAAGATTTCAACTGAACTTGAAAACAAAGCTAACGAAAAAAATGAATTAAACAAAAGTTTATACATAAGAAAATCAGCAGCCTTACCCACAATAAATAATTCTTCAACATGTTGAAACTTCCTTGATAGTTGGCATAAAATGTAAGTGTCTGAACAATTTGATAAATTGTAATTCTCTTCAATTTGATGCAACTGCTTTATTATAAAGTAGTGAATATGTTGGAGCTTCCCTTCGATATTTTTTGCCATTTTTCAACCAATTTCTTTGGCCTTGAAAGCTTTATTCTGTAAAAAATAAAAAGTTATTTTATGAATACAACCCAATGTGTATTATTTTCTACTTTGAATGCTTGGTAGTTACTTTTTTTGAAACTTTATTATATCTTGATAATCGATTAAGAGAAAATCTTTGGATATTTTTTCTAATGAGATTTCAATACATTCTGTTAAAATTCTATTTTCATCTAGTGGTACCTATTGAAAGATCTTCAAATGTTTCTTCAACAAAAGTTCTCCTTGCTGAATTTGTGCAGTTCACCTGTTTAATTTATGTCTTGCTATTCCTCTTTCTTCAGTTCAGTGGATTTAAATTGTTTTTGATATTGGTATAAAGACCAGAGTGAAATATGAAGGTTTGTTCAGTACAATGACTATTATACCATTTAATTTTTTTAAGCCCTACCTAGAAGTATCCAAATTTTGAAAATGATTTTAAATGCAGGATCTCATATATTCCTTGCAGGAATACTTGAAAACAAGAATGCAGAACAACAATTACCTTCAACGACTCAACTTCCTTCCAAGTAAATGTTTGTGTTGAATCATAATGTTTTGATTCAGAAGTAATTTTTTCCACCATTTCACTGAAAACGGAAATATTATTTAAATGATATTGGAAGAGTTAAGAATAATATTTTTAGCAACTCAATATTTGCTTGAAATGTTTGTATTCAGAAATTGATAACAGAAGAAAGAAAATACACATGAGTAAATTTTATGTAACTGAAATTGTACACTTGTACCCAATGAATAAATCTGAGTTCAGAAGGTTGATCTACTGCTTGGAGCAAGAAACCCATTTGTTATATGGACCCGCATCATTTGAAAATGAAAGCTAAGAGTGGTAACGTAAGTTATCCATTACAACATACTGACAACTGAACCAAACAACGGAAACGTGATTTTCTTTCCATTATGATCATACAATAGATTTGTATTCAGAAAATATAATTATATTGAAAACATGTGATCATTAGATTAAAGATGAAATATAATTAATAATCAATGTAAATTCAAATTGGTTCCTACCATCAAACATATTTCTTCTAAAAAGTCTAAATGAATTATAATATTGTATATAATTAATTTTTTCAAAGGCATTCCTTTCTGAACCTGTTCGAGTGAAGCGTTTCAAGCCCATCATCACTCTGAATAATAGGTCCAGATGTTGACGTGGATGATGAAGAAACTGAAGACTTTGAATCCACAAAATGTCTGGAAGTGCAAGAAATTATGAAACACAAAACATAGGGCCACCACATTTTCTAAATTCTTTCATATGTACATTCCACATAAATAGGATAACATATAGGTGTGTCTCATGAAAAATGGATCATTTAAATTTATTGTAAAATAATTATATTTTTGTTTATTGTTTGTGTATTTTTGTGTGTTTAGCCTTCGAATGCCACACTTTTTTAGATACTATACAATTTAATAAATAATAACTTTTTCTGAGAAATCATAATTATAATGTTATAAGCCATAAACTGAAGATTGTAATTCTCGTAACAATGTGTTATTATGATTGGCAAAAATTCCATCAATAAGAAGATGCAAGTTTAATGAAAATGGGGTTTTTCATTATTGACAGTTTCTCATTGATAGAGCGTAGAACAATACTACCTACTGAACCAAATGAAAAAAAAAAAACTCAAATTATTGGAAGTGTTCTCACTGGAGACTTTCTATGAATAATGGGCAAGGCACCAAACTTCAAATATCGTTTACCTCTGGGATTCATGAAAAATTCATCTTCGGTGAAGTGGTCTGAGCAAACAAATTTGGCGATAGTATCTACATTTTCCAACCCCAGAAAAGATGACCATTGAGTTCTCCCAGGTTCTGCAGGAAATCTATTACATTAATATATCAGATTGATAAATTGCGTAATTTGCGTAAATAGGTATTATATTTACTTTTTCAAATGGAATGAAATGGTTTTTAACATTTAACAATTCGAAAAGAAATATACACAATCCAATTATCTCCACTTTCAAATGATTGTGTATATTATACCCAGTAAACATAAAAACATAACTTAAACATAGCTGTTATATCACATTGTGACTTGGTGATGTTATTCAGAGATATGCTTGATGTTACAGTTACGTTGCGTCCATATGCCTTTGTGCTTCTTTTAAATATTACAATGTAATGTTAATTACTTAACATTACATCATATTTTGCACAACTTTAATGTGACTTTATTACATACATATAATGTTACTCAAAACATCTATGCAACATTTGTAAAATGTAGCATTGTAACATCAGGGTGGAGAATAATAATTACTAATAATTGAAAAGACTTACTGACTACGGAGTTAATATGATTTGTAAAATTTAATTGATGATCAAATATGACTCCTAAATCACGAATTTCACAAACCCGTTTAAGGTTGTTCTCAATTTGATAATCGAATTGGATAGGATTATTGGACCTAGCAAAAACGTAACAATACCTTTAATTTGAAGAGTTTGCGCCTTGTTTTAACGGTTACGCCCAGCAAGATTCTCAGGAGTTCCTACGAATATTGCTGGAGGGCTTACAGAATACATTAATAGAATTATGGAAATGGCTGAACCCATCTATGCACATCTCAACAAAAAATTATCTGACGGTGAAATAGCCCAGGAGTTAGGTTCGAAGTTCTTGAGAATGGACAACTCTAAGATCATAGATAACTTTGTTGGCAAACGGAAATCTAAATTAAGATGTACACATTGCGGTCATTGTTCAGTTACGTTTGAACCATTCTTGGAATATTTCTTTACCGATTCCGATAACATCTGAAATTGTCACAATGTTTAACCTTCTTTTCTAGAGAAGAAACTTCGGGTGATGAGGAAAAACCTACATAAACGCCTGTGGTGTCACTCAATGAGAACAAAAGAAGTTTTCCCCTTCACCGCACTAGTTATTTCATTCCTAGATGCGCATTTCGTTAACCAAGTTAATGTAATAAAACTGCACTAACAAATTTTCCTAATTTATTTGAAACACTATTTAAAACAATTATCAACTAAAACATTTACTTCACTATTTTATTTCTACGGTGTCAGTCTCTATCTGCGAACTCTGGAACTGTAACTTACCCTGAATTCTGACTGTCCCGCCATCTGCTATACAGCGGCTATATATAGTAGCATTTACAGTTATCGATCTTTCCAGTCTGTTCGGCGACTTCTGAGAGGTCCCTAGAATATTCGGTTAGAACGTTCGTCTCTTCCACGGATGAGTCATGTGTTTGTCAGAAGAGAACTTGTATACATTTCGAGTGTGGAGTGTAATTGGATGATCAGGGCCGGTCTCGAAATCATTGCCCCCTTCTTAAAGACTTTTCGTCCCGAAATGTCATTTTTGGAGTATGGAGATATTTGCAGGATTCTCCATATCTGCACCTTAATGCTGTTTGATGGAAGTAGCACTCTACGGTCTTCAGGTTTGGTTGTGGACGATGATTACAGCATACCAAGATCTTGACGCCGGTGGATTGGAATATCGTCTCCAACATGCTCCTTATGACTCTCCAGTCCAGTCCGTCGAGCCCGCAGGACAATTTTGGGATTGCCAGGTCCACGAGATTCTGCTCCACCATCATGTCCCTTAATTTCTCAAGGCTGTTCCATACGTCTTCATAGGACGGTTTGTCTCGTGACTAGATAGAAGATGCTTCTCTGGCCTTTCCGCAACTATAGCACCCCTCCAACTTCCGGGTTATGTTGCCGTAGTTCATGGAGACGACCGTACTTCTTGGAGAACACCACAGCGATGCATCTGGACATTTGAAGGTCTTCTGCTACACAGTGGGATAGCGCGTAATCCGCAGGCACCTTGAAAAGGTCTCGTGGTTCTTCTCGAGTCACCCCATGTCGAACTTTCTGTCCGTTACAAGGACATGAATTTCTGGAACGTCATCGCATCCTCCGGTGGTCTGAGGGTGCGAACTTGGTCGTGGTTTCCAGCGTAAGGGGCCAACCTATTGAAATGGACGACTCTGGGTTTTCCTCTAGGTGGTTTTTTAATTCGGTAGACCACGTCATTTATCCTCTTCAAGATCTCATAAGGGCCTTCCCATGAGTTCCGCAACTTTGGTGATAGGCCTCGAGGACGTTTGGGGTTGTACAGCCAAACCAGGTCACCAACCTTAAATCCTCCGGCATCGGCCTTGATGTCATAGGTCTCTGTCATTCGGTCGCTGACACTCTGGATGTTCGAACGGACTCTTTCGTGGATGTTTTCCATTCTCTGCCGAAGTTTGCTGACATAGTCACATGGTAGTCGCAGCTCTTGACCCATACATACCACCAGGTTCAAATTTTGATATTTATATAGATCATTGTACTTCTGTCGAACATATATCTGAAAAATTCAGGGCATCTCAATGTTATCTGTTTGGTGATTATAACTTACCATTGGCTACGTGGGAATCTTCGGAAGAGCATGGACTTAGCGTTCGTTGCCCTCAAGGATATCCAGCCCATGATATGTGTGATCATTTTTCTTTTCTCAATTTTAAACAACTCAATGTCATTCCTAATAATCATAATGTATATTTAGATCTAATTTTTTCACAAAATGCTCTTGTTCAGATTCAAGAAGCCATTGATCTACTGTTACCTAATAATTTCCATCATAAGGCCATTATTGCCGAATTGGAAATATCAGTTGAATTTAAACCACTTCTGTTTGAAGAGTTTTACTATGACTTTAAGAATGCAGATTATGTAGGTTTAAATAATTATTTTGCAGCAATAAACTGGGAACTTTTATTCAATAACCTAGAGATTCATACTATGGTTGAGAAATTTTATCAAATTATTGGAAACTCTTTTGCAAACTTCGTTCCTAGGAAGAGAAGTAAACCAACAACTTATCCAAAATGGTATACCAGTGAGCTGAAAGTACTCATAACTGAAAAAAAGAAAGCTCACGCAAATTATAAATCATCTCGTTCGGATCAAGATTATCTAATATTTTCCAATCTGAGGTCTCAATGCAAAGATCTTATAAAATTTTGTCATGATACATATGTAGCAAATATTGATGACCAAATAATCAGTAATTCAAAATATTTTTGGAATTATATGAACTCGTTGAGAAAAAATTATGGATTTCCGAATAATATGCATCTTGATAATCAAATAGCCGACACAGGGAAAAATATTGTTGATCTTTTTGCCAAAAATTTTTCAAAGGTTTATGTTAGAGAAGGATTAAATTTAGATGTTATTGCAAACGCATCAGTAGCATCAGCAGTTGATATCCCATTTATAATATTCAGTATTGAGGAAGTATTCGAAGGGCTGAATTCATTAAAGGATAACTTGAGTTGTGGACCGGACGGGATCCCTGCCTATTTCCTTAAAAGGTGTGTTTATTCACTAACTATGCCATTGTGTACAATATTCAACTTATCATTGAAGCTTGGAATATTTCCCTGTCAATGGAAGAATAGTTATGTCACCCCCATTTTCAAAAGTGGAAAAAAGGATGATATAAAAAACTATCGGCCAATTAGTAAACTTTCAGCCATTCCAAAGCTTTTTGAATTTTTACTTGTGCACTACATTTCGTGGCATTGCAAGAATTTGCTAAATGATAATCAACATGGATTTGCCACAGGTAAATCAACAACATCAAATCTATTAGTATATCAACAGGATATTGTCAGGGCCCTTGAAAAAGGTCTTCAAATTGATACAATATATACTGATTTCAGTAAGGCCTTTGATAGGGTAAACCACAACTTGTTAATCAATAAATTACAAGAAACCGGTTTTCCAGCATGGTTAACAAGTTGGTTTAATAGTTATTTTTCTGATAGAAAACAGTTGGTAAAAATTCAAAACCACATTTCCAGTGATATTCATGTTACATCTGGTGTTCCGCAGGGGTCACACTTGGGCCCACTTCTCTTCAATATATTCATTGATGACATAGCTCTTAACTTTCGTTTCTGTAAGTACCTTCTCTTTGCTGATGACCTTAAAATCTATTTGCCAATAAACTCCGACAAAGACTGTGAAAACCTTCAATCTGATTTGAACATATTGATCAATTGGTCTCAAAATAATGGAATGTCATTAAATGTTGACAAGTGCTATTGTATTTCTTTTTCTAGGTCCAATAATCCTATCCAATTCGATTATCAAATTGAGAACAACCTTAAACGGGTTTGTGAAATTCGTGATTTAGGAGTCATATTTGATCATCAATTAAATTTTACAAATCATATTAACTCCGTAGTCAGTAAGTCTTTTCAATTATTAGGTTTCATTTCTAGAAATACTAAAAAATTATCTATCATTAGTATATTCAGTTATTCAATACGCCTCACCAGTATGGTCACCATACTATCAAACTCACATCGATCAACTAGAAAAAGTGCATAGAAAATTTTTGAGGTGTATAGCATTTAAAATGAATCTGCAACATGGTGATTACGATTATAGGCAAGTTATGCAAAATTTGAATATTACCAGCTTGGAAGGTAGTAGAACAAGATCTGACTTGATTACTCTCTATAAAATAATATCAGGGAAGATAGATTGTCCTCCATTGCTCCATTCGATCAACTTTAAAATTCCAAACAGACCTACTCGTAACTCCGATTTATTCCAAGTTCCCTTCCATCGCACAAACTATGGTTATCATAGTACCCTGTCACGTTTTGTCAGATTAGGTAACGAATATTGCAATAGAGGATTAGAATTTACTGGAGTAACATCAACTGCATTCAAAACCAGTGTAAGAAGATTAGTGGAATAAGTTTCCTTTTATCACTGTAGTACTACTAAAATTGTTCATTGTTCATTTTTGTGTATATTTAATATAAGTATGTATTGTATTATATTTCATATCTAAAAAGGGGATAACCCGTGTATAAATAAATAAAAAATAAAAAAATAAAAATAATTATACTAGCATGGGTTTGGCCGGTCGACTCGTGTACTGCAGAACGATAGGCCATCAGGAACAAATGGAGATACTGGTCCCAGTCTCTTTGGTGGTCAGAGACTACCTTGGATAAGTGGCGATTCATCGTCCTGTTCATCCGCTCCACCATTCCATCAGACTGCGGATGTAAAGCCGTAGTTCGCGTCTTCCGGATCTTCAGCATTCGACACAATTCCTGGAACACTCCTTTAGCAGGACGTCGGCGACGGTTAAGGCTTCCTGGTTGGGCAGGGCATAGGCTTCAGCCCACTTGTTGAAGTAGTTCATTGCCACGAGGATGTATTTGTTCCCGTGGTCAGATTGTGGAAACGGTCCAGCAATATCGATGGCGATTCTTTCAAATGGGCTGCCAACGTTGTACTGACGCATTGGTGCCTTAGGTCGCGTTCGAGGTCCATTACTTGCGGCGCATACAGCGCACTTTCTGCACCAGTCTTGAACGTCTGCCTGGCAATTGGCCCAGTAAAACCGTTGCCTCACTTTCTGGAAAGTCTTCGTCACTCCCAGATGTCCTCCGGCGACCTCATCATGAATTTCTCGAAGCACTTCCGGTTTTCTGCTTCTGGGTACAACTGTCTGACGTCTTTTTTCTCCACCATCCTCGGACTCCAACACACGCTTCAGAACTCCGTTGTCCAGAGTAAGGGAGTTCCATTGAGCCCAGTAGGATTTGATGGCTGGCGAATATCCTGCTACTTCCTGCCATGTCGGTCTTCGGTTACTCCTCTTCCAGCCGATAACTAGGCCAAGATCTGGATCTTTCTCTTGGTCTTTCTGGAGCTTGCTGTCATTCCAGTTATCATCTACCGCCGTTGTTCTACAAACTGTCGCCTCTTTCTCCTCTGCTCGTCGGCAGTGCGAACAGTCGTCTGGACATGGTCTTCGCTATAGGGCATCCGCATTCTTATGGCTGATCCCCGCCCGATGTTCGATCTCAAAGTCGAATTCCTGGAGCCTCTCAATCCAGCGTGCTTCTTGACCCTCGGGATTCTTAAACTGTAGGAGCCATTTGCTGAGCAAAAAACGGTTATTGTGGTCACATTTTTACGTGTTCGAGCGTACTCAAATTTCAGTTGTTTTTTCGAACGCGAAAACGTGAATTTTCAGCAATTTTGAAGTGTCAAATCTCCAAATGAAATGCATGTAATCAGACATTTTTTTTCTGTTTAATTTTAGAACGCGAAAACGTTTATTGTGGCTGCATTTTTGCGTGTTTAAGCGTTTCAATTTTCAGTTGTTTTTTGGAACGCGAAAAACGTCTATTTTGATAACATTTTTGAAGAGAATCGCCGCTGCAGTACGTTTTGTTTCGTGTCAGTTTGACTCTGTTTCTTTTTTCGTATTCATTATCAGGTGGGTGGGGGAGAGGGTTAGGTAACTTTATTTTTGAATGGATCCATTGACGAAACTCTTGGGCTTTGGGCATCTTGGAAGCGGTAATCAACTCAAAAATCCTAGCAACATTAATGAAGTTTGAGTTAGATTGCACACATTTTGAAGTCGCACTTTGGTGCGACTTTATGTCCTCATACAAACGACTATTATTATTTGAAACATGATTTGAAAAAAAAATATGAAGAGAAGAAATCAGTCACTGATGGGGTCCGTCATTTTTAACGTGCAATACCCAGTATGTGTCAGTTTGATTCTGTTCCTTTGTCGGTGATAGGAGATAGGAGACAAACAAATTGACAGACAGTCAGAAAGTCAGTTTGATCGATGCAGAACGAACTACTAAACTAACCTTATAAAACGTCTATTTTAGTCGCATTCTTGGATGTTTTAGCGTTTCAAATTTTAGCTGTTTTTTAGAACGCAAAAACGTTTATTGTGGCTGCATTTTTGCGTGTTTAAGCGTTTCAATTTTCAGTTGTTTTTTGGAACGCGAAAAACGTCCATTTTGATCACATTTTTACAGAGAATCGCCGCCGCAGTGAAGTCACCCCAACTATGGCTGGAAAATATTTACAGAGCGTTTCAAGTGTAATTATCAAAGAAAAAAACATACCGAATGTTTCGAAAAAATATCACCGGTAATAGAAAAAAGACGGTTAGTTGTTTAGAGGGAGAGAAAAAGAAGTCACAAGTTGAATTTAATCTTTTATAGAATTCTTGTTATAGTGTACACAATATCAGCATGTATATTGATGAGAGTTGTACTGGAAATAATTGTAGAGGCTAATAGAAGATGGATTATTTGTTTAAAAGCTTATTACAAAAATTTAATTTTATTTTTATTATTACCATACAATCATTCTGCTATCAACTTACGTTATTCGTTTCATTATCAGTTGGCATTGAAGCGTGGTCTCCGAGCCAGCGTTATCGGTAATAGAAAAACGAGCAGATTGATATGGAGTGTTGCCGGTTGTAAAATTAAACATTGGGTTTGGGGATAGGGCGTTGCCGGTTGTAAAATTAACCTTTGAGGTTAGGGATGTATCATTTAAGAGAAAAAACAACAGTGTATTAAAAGGCATAATTTAAGAGGAAAAAACATGACGGCTGCTTGTTAAATGCTATATCGGGTGTACCAACACATCATTTGAGAGAAAAAACAACATGGTGTCTCAAAACGCATCATCTAAGAGGAAAAACATGGCGGCTGCTCATTGAATGTAATACCGAGTGCACCAATAACATGTCATTCAAGAGAAAAAAAGTCACAGCTGCTTGTCAAATGTTGGGTGGGAAAATGGGTCGAAGCAAAAATGCATCATTGGGGATATGGGGATTCAAAAGTTTTCGTTTTGCGTAAAAAGGTTGTCTCATTGGATGTCATGATGGGGTAGGCCGTCATTTTGAACGTGCGATATCCATGCGTAAAACTGCAGCGTTTCAGCTTGAAACTGTAAGCGAATACGCCACTAAAAATTAGTAAGTCACCCCAGAGCGCCACGGCAAATAATAATAATCACCGTTCTCTACTTGCACAGGCTACGCCTTTGAGAACACTCCATAAGTGCTTATGAGGTATGGTTGATTTTGAAAAGTCATGTATTAATGATAAGTTGTCACAATATAATGACAGCTATTTATGTCTCCAGCCGTGTACAGATAGTCTTTTTCTGTACATTCTTTCAGTTTCTCTAATTCTACCATTACAAATAATGTCAATAATTCTATTGCTGTAATGATTGAGTTTTTCATTTTATGCTAAGGTTTACTTTTCACGTTTCAAATACCCGGCAACAACTATTTTTATCAAACGAACACCAAAAGAAGTTTTAGTTTACGTGTTTAATTTTCATTAAAGCTATAAAGAAAAAAATGCCTATGTAATGGATCTTTGGGGCATACCACAGACTTGAAATAACATTTTCAGATATGTGAGGCGTATTTCCTATTGCAACCAACATCTGATCGCACGTCCTGTTGATTGTGGGATCCAAAATAAGTTTGATATATTGATTGAGGCTTTCGCGGCCGGGATTCTTGATAATGTTACTCTTCTTCGGGTTTGTTGGCCGTCGTGATATGGAATTGCTTCCTAACGTTTCGCCCGCACGAGTGGCTGGCTTCTTCTGAGGTTCCATCTTGAAAGATTTCCGATGACTGGTTGGTTCGGGATCTAAGCGCATATTTATATGTCCGGCTGGTACCTGCAATTATTACGTTCTTATCGTCCGTTCCTGGAATTAAATTATCTCTCAGTATTGGGGTTGCAGGTATATTCCTTTCGGCTGTTCTTTTCCTAGCTTGACTAAGTAATGGATTCCAAATTCGGTTGAGGGTCAGTGTCTCTTCTTTTCTATTGAAATTATCCGTATGTTTATGGATTTCAATTGCTTCTCGTATAAGCCGATTGTGATATCCCTGGTCAGGAGCAAGAAGTTTAACGTCTAACAAGATACTGTTTGAAGACGTTAAACTTCTTGCTCCTGACCAGGGATATCACAATCGGCTTATACGAGAAGCAATTGAAATCCATAAACATACGGATAATTTCAATAGAAAAGAAGAGACACTGACCCTCAACCGAATTTGGAATCCATTACTTAGTCAAGCTAGGAAAAGAACAGCCGAAAGGAATATACCTGCAACCCCAATACTGAGAGATAATTTAATTCCAGGAACGGACGATAAGAACGTAATAATTGCAGGTACCAGCCGGACATATAAATATGCGCTTAGATCCCGAACCAACCAGTCATCGGAAATCTTTCAAGATGGAACCTCAGAAGAAGCCAGCCACTCGTGCGGGCGAAACGTTAGGAAGCAATTCCATATCACGACGGCCAACAAACCCGAAGAAGAGTAACATTATCAAAATAAGTTTATCCAAAGTATCGTCGATGCCGAGGTACCAAAAAACATTGGTGTTGTGGGTAGTTTTGTGGCTCAATGAAATTCATTCTATAATTGGAAGTTCAGAGGATTTTGAGATAAGTGAGTTTTATTACAGCATTGCAAGTCGTGACGAAAATTGTGATTCTCACGCCAACACTCGGGATGAATTTCAAAGGACAAGTAAAAATTCATATATTCTTTAGTATTCAAAAGAGGTGTCAAGTTATTATATGAAATATTTTTCAAACTATAAAGTGTATGAGAATCATGTGTTATGGATGCAAATCAAAAATGCAGGAAAATTTCCAAATCCAAATAAGAAATCGTGAGTATTTAAAATATGCGTCGAGAAAATATATATGAAATATTTTTCAAATGTTACGGAATATGAGAAAGTATTGTGAGAAATCATGGGTTATGAAAGAGAAAAATGTCCAATAAAAAATTTAAAGTTTGAATTAAAAAGCATATTTTTGTTAGTATTGAAAGTTGATAGTAAGTTTATTATTGAAAAATGTTTTAAATGATTCAGTCTATGAGGAAAAATTATGAAAATTAGGTGCTAGCGATGCAACAAAAAAAAAAGAAATACGGGAAAGTTTTCCAAGTCAAAGTGCCAGCACGCAATATAATAAGTAGATAACATATTCAGAGCATGAAAGTGATATAATAATAATAATGATGATTGAAAAAACAACGGTTGTCAGTTTAGAGAAAAAACATCAAGAAAAAAATCATGTGGGTAAACATAACAAATATAAATATATATATATATATATATATATATATATATATATATATATATATATATATCAAGCTAGGGAACTTGTTGGGTAAGCAGCATGCAGGAAAGTATACTTTATTCCAATATTTCGACAAGTTTTATTGTCATCATCAGGGAAAGCTACAAATCATGATCAAAATATAGTGAAAACAATTGAACAACATGGATTCTAAACCACTTACGTGTTGTTGAGATTGATTGCAATGGATGAAGTAAAAAGACGTGTACAGTTATTGAACATATTCAGAAACAGTTTGTGAGATATACATAAAGATAATCGTCACACATTAAAACATTATTTTGTTATGGATAAAAACTAATTATATTTGAATTTATGTAAAATGGATACCATACCGGTGTCCGTAACGGCCGGCGTGAAGAAGAGAAACAATTATATTATTTAAAATTAAGTTGACATGTGAAGTTAGTTTGGGTACGTTCCTGCATGGAACTGTACTAGAATGTAGAATTAGACAGATTGAACCTACTCAGAACTGGAAAAGTGTAACACGAGCTTGGAACAATAGATTAGACATTGTTTCATGATTATGACCCATGACAGTTGTAAATTTATCAGTTTATGATTCAAATAAATTTGGAGAAAAGAAATTTTGAAAAGTTACTGTTTTATACCTGTTTACGGTGGTCAGCCGTTATTTAAAATTTTTATTTATTAAAGAAGGATTTAGTTCAATTATAATATGGATTGAGAGTTAAGCTCTCTGACATTGTATTTCTGTTTATCCAAGTGCAATAAAAATGAATATATTTCGCTTAAATGTTTTATATCTGTTTTTTTGTTTAAACATGAGGATGACTGTGATATGAAAGCCATCTCCAGAAAGATTCTTTTGTAATTGTTTGATTCTCTGGCTAAGATTTTTGCTGCCTTAAAGTTCATATTGTGGCCCTCATGATGTACATGGACACTTAGTGCACATCTCTCTGGGTGCAATCGACAGTCACTCTTATGTGAACAAATTCTGTCTTTTAACAACCTGTTAGTTTGACCTATATATTCATTCGAACAATTGGAGCAAGGAATACAATAGACAACATGTGATTGAAAAGTTACTGGAGATTTGTCTTTAACACTCGTGAAGAGAAAGTTGACAGTTAAACTCGTTTTATTAGCAATTTTTATATTATTAAAAGATTTGAAGATTCTAGTAAGTTTTGGAGTTATATCCGTTATGTAAGGAAGAGATGCATAAAAAGTATTAATTGCCTGGACCGCATTATCACTAACTGCAACATCCAAAATACCTGTATTGTTAATGTTATCTGGGCGAGCCTCCAGTGTTGAGCTATATAAATTTTTTTTCAAGAGACAATGAGGATATGAATTGTTACGAAATAAATTGTACAAGATACCCAAGTTCTTGTTCCAGAGGGTACTATCAGAGATGTTGAGGACTCGTTGTTTCATTTGTTTGACAAGGTTCACTTTGATGGACTCCTTGTGGTACGACAAGTAATTCATGTATCTACCCGAACTCATGGGTTTTCTGTACCAATCGATGAGAATATTGTTGTTCTGTGTTCGTATATATATATATATAATAATGATATATATATATATATATATATATATATATATATATATATATATATATATATATATATATATATATATATATATACATATATCTATCTATAGAGTGTTTCTAAATACGTCATTAAAGAAAAAAAAACGTGGCAATTCAACGGGGTCATAGCATTTTAACGTGTGATCTCAATGGGCTACGGGGTGTTCCAAAATTCAGCGTATAAGAAAAAAAAACATGCCGGTTCGACGGGAGTCTAGCACTTCAACATGCGATCTCAATGATAAACGTATAAAGGGTACCTCAAAATATATCGTTTGAGAAAAAACGTGTCAGTTTAACGGGGTCTAACGTTTCCACGTGCGATCCCAATGAGGAACTTATACTAGGTATCTCAAAATACATCATTTGCGAAAAAACATGTCAGTTTAACGGAGGTCCGAAGTTTCAACATACGATTCCATACATTCCACCAACAGTCGAAAAAGACGTAGCCCTCTCATTTTATCGTGCGATGAGTTAATACTGCAAATGAAAAACATAGTAATTGGAGAGTAACAGGGCGTTAGCGTTTCAACGTACAATAGTGTTAAGTTCATAAATGGGAAATATTTGAATTGTACAGTCTATGAGGAAACATTATAATAATAATGTGTTATGGATGCAAAAAATGTCAAGAAAAAAGGCTGAATTTTACGGTATATGAGAAAGCATTGCAAAAATTCATGGGTTATGGATGCGACGGGGTCATAGCATTTCAACGTGTGATCTCAATGGGCTAGGGGGTGTTCCAAAATTCAGCGTATAAGAAAAAAACATGCCGGTTCGACGGGAGTCCTGCACTTCAACATGCGATCCCAATGATAAACGTTTGAAGGGTGCCTCAAAATATATCGTTTGAGAAAAAACGTGTCAGTTTAACGGGGTCTAACGTTTCCACGTGCAATTCCAATGAGGAACTTATACTAGGTATCTCAAAATACATCATTTGCGAAAAAAAAAACATGTCAGTTTAATGGAGGTCTGAAGTTTCAACATACGATTCCATACAGTCCAACAGTCGAAAAAGACGTAGCCCTCTCATTTTAACGTGTGAGGAGTAAATATTGCAAATGAAAAACATAGTAATTGGAGAGTAAAAGGGAGTTAGCGTTTCAACGTACAATAGTGTTGAGTTCATAAATGGGTAATATTTGAATGGTACAGTCTATGAGGAAACATTATAACAAATATGTGTTATGGATGCAAAAAATTTCAAGAAAAAAGTCTGAACTGTAGGTGTCATGTTAACATAGCAAATATGTTTCAAAAATGTTGCGGTATATGAGAAAGCATTGCAAAAATTCATGGGTTATGGATGCGAAAAAATATTGAAATTTTGGGTAATAATTTCACTTAGCTGACCGTTGGGTGTGCTTTTGAGGGTGTGTAGTCTTGCTTGCAAATCCCGATGTCATGTATGCATACACATTAATTAACAATTACAACGGAATGTTGCAGACACCCTACTCACGTTCTTTAATAGTAAATTATAACATTGGAAATCAAATTCAGGTAGGTTATAATAAAAGTGAGACATATTTTCATAATTTATTCAGCATATTTTGTGTTATTCTATAGTAAGGGTGTTACAGCGTCGACATATTTTATCAAATTATTCATAAAAAGATGTCAGTTTCCTCAATAAATTTCTAACATCATCCAAAAGCTTATTGTTGGGGCATGCATTATCAAACATGTTCCAATTGAAGTCTCCTACTTCAATAAGTCTCCTTTGGAACTCATTGTACTTGAAGTATGTATTTCCCTTGAAAAAATACATATTGCCATCTATATAGCGAAACGCTGAAGTGATGTCATTGGGAATGTCTGAGAAAGCATCTTCAATACGGCCCCTAGTGATAATTCCCGCTGCATCAATATTCACTCCATCAAATTCAATGAAGGAAGTATTATCATAAAAGATAAAATATTTTCCTGCATGTGTTTGAAAAAGTGCATTTATTTTAGCGTTTGGAGGTAGAAGGGGAATTTCTACATATTTATCGATTTGTAAGGTCGGAAATAAACTTAAATATACTTTATTATTGCTGACAACCAATAAATTACCATTAGCAGTTTGGAAAACGTAATCTACACCATAGGGTCTTAATTCCTTCGGTAGATAATTCTGTAGTTTTTCAGGTTCAGTAATTTTCTTCTTTTTATCGCTAATATCAAATTTCCATATCATATCCTTCACAATAACATACAATCGATGGCTTGGAAAGCCTGGAGCGTTCGCCAAAAACATTATATCTGGTGGAGCTTTAACTTCACATAAATTTTTATTGAATTTAGGTGAATGATGAAGGTGTTGTTTGCTTGTAGTATGAATTGGGAACATAGTTTTGAGGGAAGTGGTAGGAATTTGAGTAGTAGTTGTATCTGGCGGTATATACTTAGGTATAGCAACAAATCGGTACTTTCGACCATATAGTACCTCAAGTCCATTAATGTCATCTTGATGGATGAGGCGCATTTTTTGTTGATACCATGGATACATGATTGCGTCCTTCGTATCGCAATGACCTAAACCTAAAGAATGCTCAATTTCATGAACGGCTGTCATCAATAAATTCGAATATCCGTAAGGCGTTTCATTATATCCTGTTTACCATTTTTCTTCATCGTCAAAATGAATTTCTATACAAGAGTTGTTACGTGCTTCTGGAAAGAAAGCATGACCTAAGACTTTGCCAGGACCATCAAAAGTCGAAGGACAATATGAATTACCCATACAATTCCTTCGATATTGATGATAACTTTTAAGGAATATCATCGTGATATCTGAATTAGGTTTCGTTACCATCTCAAATGTTAAAATGGATGCATTCTGCCACATTTCAAAAGCTTTTTTTAATACTGCAAGGTATTCATTATAATTTTTGTTGAATGGATAGCGAGATAGGTACCACCGCAGATGAGTTTTATTCCATTTTGTTGAAACTATATACTCGGTTTCGCCATGTTGACATCTGAGTCTCGTAATAAGCTCCATTGTTTCATTATTCAAAGTTCCATCTACAGGTAAATTATAACGTTCTTGGAAATTACTAACAGCTGTTGAAAAATCTGTCAGCGAACTATTATCAATATACCCATATGTTTCCAAATAGTGTTGTAGAAAAGTTGAATTTGCTGCTAGTAATGGTAAGAAAGCAGCCAGCACGATTATGACCAACCTCATCATTGGTTTGTTGTACTCAAATGACTGTAATCGTAATTCATCATTTAACTAACAATTCCTCACAGATGAAGTAGCGACCAATAGTAAATCGCTCGCTGCGCCACCTATGAAGTTCTTGAAAAGCACTCTCTGAAACTGATAACGATTACGAATTTCCGGTGTAGTTGGTATTGTGGTCTCAAGAAAAACAGAAATGATTGGAAATCTAAGCAAATCTTCAAATAAATAAAACAAATAACCATTTAATTTTTATTACATAAATCATACACAATTTTTTGTTTATAATAAAATAAATATTCACGTAAAGCATTAGCCAACAGGATATCAATGAGGGTTGCCCATTCAAAAGAAGCAAAATTGATGGATCGAATGGAGAACTGCTGCTTCAAAATGATGCATGAGCTAAAATCCCTGGAGGGACTTATGCCACATCGAATTTTGTACGATGGCGTAGGGAAGACCATCAACATCAACTGATGTTCGTTCCGAGCTGCCATTTCGTATTGCCCCAATGCTCTGTCGATGGCATTTAGAGTTTCTTTATAATCTTTTCCATCACTATCGCACATTACTTCAACTTCACTGACGTAACCACTATCTTGAGACATTTTCGCTTTCAAACTGAATATTCGTCTGTGCTTGCATACGCTTTTATAGCTTCAGATCACGTGGTCAATTTTAAAATTGTTGTTGCATGTTTGTTGACTGTGAAAAAAATATTTGAAAGACCCCTCGGAATTATATGATTTGTGTTTGTTTCCCATAAGATTCTATACAAAATCAACGTTTTCGATCCAACTGTTATGTTTGTTATCCAAACCGAGCCATTTAACGTACTTTTTTTTGCCTTTCTTCCTCAGAACTTTTTCCACGAGATATATATCTGGATTTGCAGTTTTTTGTAATTCCTCTGCATAAAAAGCACCCTTGATAGGAGCACCCTGCATATCTTCCAGCATGAAGGTGGCAGGGTTGGTGATATTGACTTTGATGATTTTGAATAATTCCGTAGTCCAATTGGGTGTGTAACCTTTTTCGAAAACGTGCTTTGACTTACTAATTCGCACAACATCGCCGACTTTGAATTTCCCACCTCCTCACCCTCATTTACTCATATCACTCACTTCGCTTCGCGTGACGGCCATAGGCCGCGAGAGGTCAGGAAAGGTTAGGTTATCGGTGAGGTCAGTGAGTGATATGAGTAAATGAGGGTGAGGAACATGCAACAACAATTTTAAAATTGACCACGTGATCTGAAGCTATAAAAGCGTAAGCAAGCACAGACGAATATTCAGTTTGAAAACGAAAATGTCTCAAGATAGTGATTACGTCAGTGAAGTTGAAGTAATGTGCGATAGTGATGGAAAAGATTATAAAGAAACTCTAAATGCCATCGACAGAGCATTGGGGCAATACGAAATGGCAGCTCGGAACGAACATCAGTTGATGTTGATGGTCTTCCCTATGCCATCCTACGAAATTCGATGTGGCATAAGTCCCTCCAGGGATTTTAGCTCATGCATCATTTTGAAGCAGCAGTTCTCCATTCGATCCATCAATTTTGCTTCTTTTGAATGGGCAACCCTCATTGACATCCTGCAAGAAATAAAGGAAAATTTCTTTGAATCACAAATCGATGAGTATGTAGATGAGTATGATCCAATCACAACACGTTGCGGGGATTACATTTACATCACACAGTACATCGAAAGTAATACCAACCAAATTTCCATTTCCAGGATATCACGAACATGGAGTTGTCTGAACAAGATGTGAACGACATTCTCAATACACACTTGGGGGTGCTGTCTGACCGTATCGCTATGCTGGATGCTATGAACTTTTGTAACTATTATCGAGGTGTTTTTGATATTATTCAATCTTGGTTACGTGAAAATAAAACCAATTTGAGTTTGGAAGAAATTATAGAAGGTTTTTGTCAAGCTTCATCTTTAGATAGTATGTTGGCTAATGCTTTACGTGAATATTCATTTTATTATAAACAAAAAATTGTGTATGATTTATGTAATAAAAATTAAATGGTAATTTGTTTTATTTATTTGAAGATTTGCTTAGATTTCCAATCATTTCTGTTTTTCTTGAGACCACAATACCAACTACACCGGATATTCGTACTCGTTATCAGTTTCAGAGAGTGCATTTTCAAGAACTTCATAGGTGGCGCAGCGATCGATTTACTATTGGTCGCTACTTCATCTGTGAGGAATTGTTAGTTAAATGATGAATTACGATTACAGTCATTTGTGTACAACAAACCAATGATGAGGTTGGTCATAATCGTGCTGGCTGCTTTCTTACCATTACTAGCAGCAAATTCAACTTTTCTACAACACTATTTGGAAACATATGGGTATTTTAATAATAGTTCGCTGACAGATTTTTCAACAGCTGTTAGTAATTTTCAAGAACGTTATAATTTACCTGTAGATGGAACTTTGAATAATGAAACAATGGAGCTTATTACGAGACCCAGATGTCAACATGGCGAAACCGAGTATACAGTTTCAACAAAATGGAATAAAACTCATCTGCGGTGGTACCTATTTCGCTCTCCATTCAACAAAAATTATAATGAATACCTTGCAGTATTAAAAAAAGCTTTTGAAATGTGGCAGAATGCATCCATTTTAACATTTGAGATGGTAACGAAACCTAATTCAGATATCACGATGATATTCCTTAAAAGTTATCATCAA
The DNA here is from genome assembly GCA_958502065.1 of Chrysolina americana. NCBI lineage: Eukaryota > Metazoa > Arthropoda > Insecta > Coleoptera > Chrysomelidae > Chrysolina > Chrysolina americana. Next base: position 31,524,333 of record OY293419.1, on the reverse strand, counting down.
TATCGAAGGAATTGTATGGGTAATTCATATTGTCCTTCGACTTTTGATGGTCCTGGCAAAGTCTTAGGTCATACTTTCTTTCCAGAAGCACGTAACAACTCTTGTATAGAAATTCATTTTGACGATGAAGAAAAATGGTATACAGGATATAATGAAACGCCTTACGGATATTCGAATTTATTGATGACAGCCGTTCATGAAATTGAGCATTCTTTAGGTTTAGGTCATTGCGATACGAAGGACGCAATCATGTATCCATGGTATCAACAAAAAATGCGCCTCATCCATCAAGATGACATTAATGGACTTGAGGTACTATATGGTCGAAAGTACCGATTTGTTGCTATACCTAAGTATATACCGCCAGATACAACTACTACTCAAATTCCTACCACTTCCCTCAAAACTATGCTCCCAATTCATACTACAAGCAAACAACACCTTCATCATTCACCTAAATTCAATAAAAATTTATGTGAAGTTAAAGCTCCACCAGATATAATGTTTTTGGCGTACGCTCCAGGCTTTCCAAGCTATCGATTGTATGTTATTGTGAAGGATATGATATGGAAATTTGATATTAGCGATAAAAAGAAGAAAATTACTGAACCTGAAACCTGAAAAAACTACAGAATTATCTACCGAAGGAATTAAGACCCTACGGTGTAGATTACGTTTTCCAAACTGCTAATGGTAATTTATTGGTTGTCAGCAATAATAAAGTATATTCAAGTTTATTTCCGACCTTACAAATCGATAAAGATGTAGAAATCCCCCTTCTACCTCCAAACGCTAAAATAAATGCACTTTTTCAAACACATGCAGGAAAATATTTTATCTTTTATGATAATACTTCCTTCATTGAATTTGTTGGAGTGAATATTAATGCAGCGGGAATTATCACTAGGGGCCGTATTGAAGATGCTTTCTCAGACATTCCCAATGACATCACTTCAGCGTTTCGCTATATAGATGGCCATATGTATTTTTTCAAGGGAAATACATACTTCAAGTACAATGAGTTCCAAAGAAGACTTATTGAAGTAGGAGACTTCAATTGGAACATGTTTGATATTGCATGCCCCAACAATAAGCTTTTGGATGATCTTAGAAATTTATTGATGAAACTGACATCTTTTTATGAATAATTTGATAAAATATGCCGACGCTGTAACACCCTTACTATAGAATAACACAAAATATGCTGAATAAATTATGAAAATATGTCTCACTTTTATTATAACCTACCTGAATTTGATTTCCAATGTTATAATTTACTATTAAAGAACGTGAGTAGGGAGTCTGCAACATTCCGTTGTAATTGTTAATTAATGTGTATGCATACATGACATCGGGATTTGCAAGCAAGACTACACACCCTCAAAAGCACACCCAACGGTCAGCTAAGTGAAATTATTACCCAAAATTTCAATATTTTTTCGCATCCATAACCCATGAATTTTTGTAATGCTTTCTCATATACCGCAACATTTTTGAAACATATTTGCTATGTTAACATGACACCTACAGTTCAGACTTTTTTCTTGACATTTTTTGCATCCATAACACATATTTGTTATAATGTTTCCTCATAGACTGTACCATTCAAATATTAACCATTTATGAACTCAACACTATTGTACATTGAAACGCTAACTCCCATTTACTCTCCAATTACTATGTTTTTCATTTGCAGTATTTACTCATCACACGTTAAAATGAGAGGGCTACGTCTTTTTCGACTGTTGATGGAATGTATGGAATCGTATGTTGAAACTTCAGACCTCCGTTAAACTGACATGTTTTTTCGCAAATGATGTATTTTGAGATACCTAGTATAAGTTCCTCATTGGAATTGCACGTGGAAACGTTAGACCCCGTTAAACTGACACGTTTTTTCTCAAACGATATATTTTGAGGTACCCTTTATACGTTTATCATTGAGATCGCATGTTGAAGTGCTAGACTCCCGTCGAACCGGCATGTTATTTTTTCTTATACGCTGAATTTTGGAACACCCCGTAGCCCATTGAGATCATACGTTAAAATGCTATGACCCCGTTGAATCGCCAAGTTTTTTTTTCTTTAATGACGTATTTAGAAACACTCTATAGATATATATATATATATAGGAGAGAGGTAGTCGTTGCTGAATAGTTAAGATCAAGCTAGGGAAACTTGTTGGGTAAGCAGCATGCAGGAAAGTATACTCTTATAACACTTTATTCCAATATTTCGACAAGTTTTATTGTCATCATCAGGGAAAGCTACAAATCATGATCAAAATATAGTGAAAACAATTGAACAACATGGATTCTAAACCACTTACGTGTTGTTGAGATTGATTGCAATGGATGAAGTAAAAAGACGTGTACAGTTATTGAACATATTCAGAAACAGTTTGTGAGATATACATAATGATAATCGTCACACATTAAAACATTATTTTGTTATGGATAAAAACTAATTATATTTGAATTTATGTAAAATGGATACCATACCGGTGTCCGTAACGGCCGGCGTGAAGAAGAGAAACAATTATATTATTTAAATAATATGATGTGTTTTTTCTTTAACCTCTATGTTTCTGCTCTGAGGGGCTTAATTTTGAAACACCTTGTATACTTTCCTCATTGGAATCACACCTTCAAACGTTACACCCTCGTTACCTCGCAATTTTTCACATTTATTCCATACATCATTATTATTATTAGACTCACAATCATTATTTTTTTTTAATATTCAAACAGCGTGCTCTGGTAGCTGGAGAAATATATACCCCACATTTGTACATCAACTTGTACGAAGTCTCCGTGGAGACAAGGCTAGCGTCACTCGCTACCAACCAAAAGGACGATGGTTCAAACCTCTGCTACAGAAATCTTTTTTTGTTTATAAATTCAATTCAATTAATTCATAATATGTGTGCGCCGCGCTCTATTGGCAAAATGTTATCAATCAACTGGATCTCTCTCGACTACGTCATACGATGAACGCAGACCAGCGACGGCCGACTTCCTAGCGTTTGGCATGCTTGACCGTACTGCGCATGCGGCCCCAATCCCCGCGTAGGTGATCTACTCAAATCAATAAAAAATACTAATGATGTTATCAAAATGGTAAATATCAATTAATTCATATGCAATGACAAATAACCCATTCTACTGTTTCTTTATTCGTTTTTTGAAGGCAAAAGATTGTTGCTTTTTGGGTCTAGCATGACAAAGGAAAGCTATTCTGAACATATGTAGAAGATATATTTGTCATAATTTTCTATATGAATCATGTTAAAATAGGAATATGTTAAAACGTATTACATAGGTGTAAAGACTACTTTTAAATATTAACATTATTTTTCATTTGAATTTCAATGATAACAAGTACTTTTTTATCACATTTGTCCTTGATAAATAAACTCCTGTAGAAAGAAGCCCATTTAACAGCGATAAAAATATGTGTTCCTCAAAACAAGACCTCATCTAGTAAGTGACCGGACAGACCTGGCTGAATTATACGCTGAATATACTGTATGAATAATTTGGAGTAGTAGCCTTGAAGTATTAGAATAATGCTGAAAATTTTTCAAACTCAAAGGTTGATTTTCATTTTTTTTCAGTTTGCAATCCAGAGAAAAATTTTCCTCTGAAATATGAACCATTTAAATACTTCTGGGATTGGTTTTTTCTAAGATTACCTAGTTATTGCAGCTTTTTCCAAATATCTGACAACTGTTTTTTTCTGATTATTTAGATTGATTAATTGTATGTATTTATTGTATTGTATATATTGACCTGAAGAGTATTTTTTCTGAGAGTTCTATTGTGAAATTGACTTGTGATTTGTATAATAAAAATACGTAAGTATGTCAAATTATTTTTCTTTGAATTTTTCAGTAAAACCGCTCCTGAACTTCTATTGAAATTTTTTCTTGATTCATTCTGTAGTATTCTATCTGATTCACTCGACTCAGTCCCAAAACCTCTATTGGTGAATCCTAGTAATATACAAATATGAGCAATGCACAGAGTTGTTGAAATTATTAGATGATCTAGAAAATTATTTGATAAAACTGAATGGGGAAAAATTTCCTGCAGCCAGAGTATCTCTTGTAAAGGTTCGATTACTATCAATGAAAACATATGTAGAAATGTAGTTATTGCTCAAAATTAACTTATTGTGAGATGAGTCAATGTAAAAAGAGAGGAAAACAATACACTCTTAAATGGATACATTCCTGCATATTAATGAAAATCAAGAGCACAAAACTTTACAACCACATAAGGGAAAATATTTTTTTTCTTTACCATCCCCAAGTACACTTTCATGGTAAGGGAAATCTCCATTTTAAAATACTATAACGATTTCGAGTCCGGCCCCGAGACCGGCCCTGATCTAATCAATTATGCACCCTTGTTCAACTACAACAGCATATCTGCTGGCGTACGGATCGCCGAGAACAAGCTGGAATAAATCGATCGATCGATACTGTTCGAAAAGCCATCTAGATGAAATGTTCTATACTCCTGAATAATCGAGAGTCGTGGATGGAACCTGCTTGCGACTGTATAACCGCTGGAGGACAGTCAGAATTCAGAGTTAGTTACAGTTCCAGAGTTCGCTGAGAGATAGCCATAGTAGAAATAAATTGAAATAGTTATTGAAGTAAATGTTTAGTGAATAATTGTTGTAAATAGTGTTTTAAATAAATTAGGAAAATTAGTTAGTGCAGTTTTACTACATTTGTTGTCAGAAGTCGGATGTTTAAAATAAATAAGTGTTAAAGTGTTCGCCGTTTAAAAACTGATTCGTTTATCGCGGCTAATAGACAGTTAGTGACCCGTTGAACATTTGAGTGTTTGCAAAGTGTACAGTTTTGCGCGTCGCGGGACAATAAACTGAAAACTTTTTGTGTGAAATAAATAATAGACTGATATCTTGGTGAAAAAGACACTGAACAACAAAATGGAAGAAACGAGGGTGCCGAGTTCTGAAATACGGAAGTTTTACGTGATGCCGCCCCAGTTCGACGGAGAAATTCCTTGGGAAAATTACCACCGACAGTTTAAAGCAGCGGCCAAAGCAAATGGTTGGAATGCAGGGGAAAAAGCTGTTGCACTAATACTGGCATTACGTGGTGAAGCAGCGAATATCTTACAAACCCTCACCGAGCAAGAACTAGAGGACTATAATAAGCTGGTGAAACATCTGGAATTACGGTATGGCCAGATTCGCCTGGAATACGTGTACCATCTACAGTTGAAAAATCGAAACCAGAAGGTGGGCGAATCCTTACAGGAATTCGAAGCTGATATTGCACGCTTAGTTCGCCTGGCATACCCAGCCACACCGAATAACGTAATGGAGCGATTAGCGGTTTATGCATTCTTGGATGGACTTCGCGATCAAGAAATCAGGCAAGCATTGATATTAACACGTCCAATTGATCTCGTAGACGCACTGACACGCGCTTTGGAATTTGAGGGTGCGAAACAATACTGCAAAAGCCAGAACAACATCCGAATGGCTGAGGAAGACCGACAGGAGCATACTAATATAGAAGCTGTGATGCGAAAAGTGCTGAAGGAAGTTGTGCCTGAGAGAAGACTGATACGATGCCGAAATTGTAGAGAACTTGGGCACGTGCGTAGCAAATGTCCAACCGAAGCTGATATTGCACGCTTAGTTCGCCTGGCATACCCAGCCACACCGAATAACGTAATGGAGCGATTAGCGGTTTATGCATTCTTGGATGGACTTCGCGATCAAGAAATCAGGCAAGCATTGATATTAACACGTCCAATTGATCTCGTAGACGCACTGACACGCGCTTTGGAATTTGAGGGTGCGAAACAATACTGCAAAAGCCAGAACAACATCCGAATGGCTGAGGAAAACCGACAGGAGCCTACTAATATGGAAACTGTGATGCGAAAAGTGCTGAAGGAAGTTGTGCCTGAGAGAAGACTGATACGATGCCGAAATTGTAGAGAACTTGGGCACGTGCGTAGCAAATGTCCAACATTGAAAAAATCGACATCAACGATGAAGGTCAAGAAGGAGCAATCGTCAGCCCGTATCCAACAAGCCCCAGTTAACAATGCATATGTCGCTGTACTTCAAAGACAAGACAAAGGTGTTTTTGTAGACGGTCTCATTAACAACGAGCCTCGCACCATGCTCCTTGATACGGATGCGACTAGGACAATCCTTGGACCTACTTTTGCCAAAACAGCTGCAAGAATCGAATCGTCGATTTGGAAGCTACGCACAGCAACAGGAGAGCCGGCAACTGTGTATGGTGAACTTCCAATTGAACTGACTTTGGGCAGCACTACAGTGAAACACCGGGCTCTAGTAGCGGATATCGAGGACGAGGTAATAATTGGAATGTACATCATGAATTCTAGAGGATTCTAGCTGAATTTTAAAGACGGCGTCCTTCGTGTGAACAGAGAAGAGCTGTTACTTCATGGGAGAAATGAAGAAATGGTTCGAGTTCTGCTGGCTGAAGATGTGAGCGTACCGGAGAGGGCTGAAACCATTTTGGAGGCCCGCCTGGATGGGGGTGCGAGCAATGGAAACGTGGTGATGTTCGAGCCCAAGTTCCATGATGAGAAAATTGGACGAGGAATCGCACTAGGGAAGACCTTATTGCGAGTTGATAAATTTGTGCCGGTAGTGGTAATGAATGTCAATTATTACCCTGTGACTTTGAAGAAAGGAACAATTCTGGGGCACTGCTCGTCAATTTCATCTGTGATAAGGAGTGTACGCGGCACTGTTAGTCAAGCCAGTAACATGCCAGCAGAAGAGAAGTTGGTTGCTATCTCGTCCAAGGACATGGGGCCAGCACAAAAGCCTAAATTGAGAGAACTAGTCAGGAAGTATCAGGACATCTTCGATACCAGAGTAGGCAGAAGCGGTAGAACAAAAGTGGTTCAGCACAAGATAGATACTGCGGAAATGCCCGACCAATCAGGCAATCAGCCAGAAGACTTCCTCTCGCCAAAAAGGAGGAGGCTGACAAAATAGTCTACGACATGGAGAAAGACGGAGTCATCGAGCCATCCGACAGTCCCTGGTCCTCTCCAGTCGTGTTGGTGAAGAAGAAAGATGGATCAACACGGTTTTGCGTAGACTACCGTCAACTAAACAACGTGACGAAAAAGGACAGCTACCCTCTCCCAAGGATAGACGACACGTTAGACACGCTGGCTGGATCTACGATTTTCTCGACCTTAGATTTGAAGAGCGGATACTGGCAGGTAGAAATGGCCCAGGAAGATCGAGAAAAGACAGCTTTTACCATCGGCTCCGGATTATGGCAGTTTACAGTTATGCCATTCGGCCTCTGCAATGCTCCAGCCACGTTCGAAAGATTGATGGAGACGGTTTTGAAAGGACTATCATGGAAGACGTGTCTGGTGTATTTCGACGTCATTATTGTGGTTGGCAGATCGTTTGAGGACCATGTAAAAAACTTGGAAGAGGTATTTCAGCAACTGAGAAGCTAGGGACTGAAACTGAGCCCTAAGAAATGTCATCTGTTTCAAAAAGAAGTACGTTATCTCGGCCACGTTGTCTCTGGGAAAGGAGTGGCAGTAGATGAGCAGAAGATCAAAGCTGTTAAGGAATGGCCCGTTCCGAAAGACATTCACCAGCTTCGAAGTTTTCTTGGCTTGTGCACTTACTATCGCCGAGACGTGCTGAGATTTGCTAATATCGCAAAACCACTGACCAGGCTCACGGAAGGACAAACAAAGTTCCAGTGGTCAGATGAATGCCAAGATTCATTCAGGAAGTTAAAAGGAGCTTTGATCAACGCACTAATCCTTAGGTACCCCTTTCCAGACGGGAAATTCATTTTGGACACGGACGCCAGTAACGTGGGACTTGGAGCTGTCCTGTCTCAGATCCAAGAAGGACAAGAGAAGGTCATCGGTCACTTCAGTAAGACCCTCAGTAAACCGGAGCGGAATTACTGTGTCACTAGGCGGGAACTGTTGGCTGTTGTCAAGGGAGTTGAACACTTCTACAAGTACGTGTATGAAGATTCCTACTGAGAACTGACCATGCAGCTCTCAAATGGCTCCTACAGTTTAAGAATCCCGAGGGTCAAGTGGCACGCTGGATTGAGAGACTCCAGGAATTCGACTTTGAGATCGAACATCGGGCGGGGACCAGCCATAAGAATGCGGATGCCCTATCGCGAAGACCATGTCCAGACGACTGTTCGCACTGCCGACGAACAGAAGAAAAGGAGTCGACACTTTGCAGAACCACGGCGGTCGATCATAACTGGAATGACCACAAGATCCAGAAAGACCAAGAGAAAGATCCAGATCTTGGTTTAGTCATCGGCTGGAAGAAGAGTGAGCGAAGACCGTCGTGGCAGGAAATAGCCAGTTGTTCTCCAGTCGTTAAAACTTACTGGGCCCAATGGAACTCTTTCACCTTAGACCATGGAGTCTTGAAGCGTGTGTTGGAGTCGGAGGATGGCGGGGAAGAAAGACGTCAGGTAGTAGTTCCCAGGAGCAGAAGACAGGAAGTGCTCCGAGAAATCCATGATGGGGTCACCGGAGGACATCTGGGAGTGACGAAGACCCTCCAGAAAGTTAGGCAACGGTTCTACTGGGCCAATTGTCAAGTTGACGTCAAAGACTGGTGCAGAAAATGTGCTGTATGTGCTGCCAGTAATGGGCCTCGAACAAGACCTAAGGCCCCAATGCGCCAGTACAATGTGGGCAGCCCATTCGAAAGGATCGCCATCGATATTGCTGGACCGTTTCCACAATCTGACCACGGGAACAAATACATCCTCGTGGCAATGGCCTACTTCAGCAAGTGGGCTGAAGCCTATGCCCTGCCCAACCAGGAAGCCATAACCGTCGCCGACGTCCTGCTAAAGGAGTGGATTTGTCGATTTGGTGTCCCACTTGAACTGCATTCAGACCAAGGCAGAAATTTCGAGTCCAACTTGTTCCACGAATTGTGTCGAATGCTGAACATCCGGAAGACGCGAACTACGGCTTTACATCCACAGTCCGATGGAATGGCGAATGAATAAGACGATAAACCGCCACCTGTCCAAGGTAGTCTCTGACCACCAGAAGGATTGGGACTAGTACCTTCATCTGTTCCTGATGGCGTATCGTTCCGCAGTTCATGAGTCAACCGGCCAAACCTCTGCTAGTGTTATTATGGGCCGAGAGCTGCGACTTCCATGTGACCTAAAGTTTGGGACGCCACCAGGACAAGCCACTGCGGGAGATGACTACGTCAGCAAACTGCGACAGAGAATGGACGACATCCATGAACGGGTCCGTTTGAACATCCAGAGTGCCAGCGACAGAATGAAGGAGACCTACGACATCAAGGCGGATGCTGGTGGATATCAGACAGGTGACCTTGTCTGGCTATACAACCCTAAACGTCGCCGTGGACTATCACCGAAACTTCGGAACTCGTGGGAAGGTCCATATAAGATCATGAAAAGGATAAACGACCTCGTCTACCGCATATATAAGCCACCACGAGGAAAACCTAGGATAGTCCACTTCAATAGGTTGTCCCCTTACGCCGGAAACCACGATCAAGTCCGCACAGTCAGATCACCGGAGGACGAAATGACGTTTCAGAGGTTCATGTCCTTGTACTCGAACGGACAGAAAGTTCAATATGGGGTAACCCGAGAGGAGTCACGAGATCTTTTCAAGGTGCCTGCTGATTACGCGTTAGCTCACTGTGTGGCAGAAGATCTCCAAATGTCCAGAGGCATTGCAGTAGTTTTCTCCAAGAAGTTCGGTCGAATCCAGGAACTGAGAGAACAGAACCCGGAAGTTGGAGGGGTGTTACAGCTGAGGAAAGGCCAGAGAAACATCTACTATCTGGTTACCAAGAAGCGTTCTCGAGATAAGCCGTCTTATGAAGATGTTTGGAAGAGCCTTACGAGATTGAGAGACACGATGCTGGACCAGAATATTGTAGACCTGGCAATCCCAAAATTGGCCTGTGGGCTTGATGGGCTGGACTGGAGAGTTATAAGAAGCATGTTGGAGACAATATTCAGATCCAGCGGCATCAACATTCTGGTGTGCTGCAACCATTACCTCGACCCAACTTGAAGACTGTGGAGTGCTACTTCCATCGAACGTCCAGGTGCAGATATGGAGAATCTTGCAGATATCTTCACACTCCAAGAATGACGTTTCGGGGCACAACGTCTTTAAGAAGGGGGCAATGTAACGATTTCGAGTCCGGCCCCGAGACCGGCCCTGATCTAATTAATTATGCACCCTCGTTCAACTACAACAGCATATCTGCTGGCGTACGGATCGACGAGAACAAGCTGGAATAAATCGATCGATCGATACTGTTCGAAGAGCCATCTAGATGAAATGTTCTATACTCCTGAATAATCGAGAGTCATGGATAGAACCTGCTTGCGACTATATAACCGCTGAAGGACAGTCAGAATTCAGAGTTAGTTACAGTTCCAGAGTTCGCTGATAGATAGCCACAGTAGAAATAAATTGAAATAGTTATTGAAGTAAATGTTTAGTGAATAATTGTTGTAAATAGTGTTTTAAATAAATTAGAATAATTAGTTAGTGCAGTTTTACTACAATACAATAGAAAAAATACAAATTCAAATTGAGATGAAGTATACTTCCGTTCTCAATCAGAAATTTCATTTAAAATTATTCAACTCATGTGATATAACTCAATATTATACACACTATTATTTCGACTAAACATTAATGGGATACTGGAAGCCATTGGTGTCACTTAATGAGAAAAAATAGAATTTTCCCCTTTACCTCACATGTATAGTCACTAATAGATGAGCATTTCGAAAACCAAGTTACCTTCACCAGTAGGAAATTCATATACGGATGAAGGTAACTTGGTGAAATATGAAGGAAAAATACCATAGGACTACTCAACTGATTTTTAGTATTCCTATGATGAAGAAAAATTGTATCAAACATGTTTTTAGTGTTCCTACTGATAAAGATAACTTGGTTATCAAAACTCGCATCTAGGAGTGAAAATACTTCGTGTGGTAAAGGAAAAAATACTTTCTCATTGATATCATTCATAACTATTTTATATTTCTTTTTGCAATCTGTGAACTGAAAAAAAAATCCCTTATTATCTCCAGACATATCTTGAGTTTCCTGTTCACCAAAATTATATATTTCTCATATCTCAGTTTTTTATACTTCCAAATTGTTGATTAGGCAATATTTGTTATTTATCATCACTCTTTATTAAAATTCTTGAAAAACAATTTCTTATCATTTTCTAAACCTTTATTACAAATCGGAGTTTCAAGTTGAGCAGAAATGAAAAATTATGTGCAAAATAAAATTCTCCAAAGGGCGGAGTTCGGTCAACAATCGAGTGTGGAAGGAAAAGACACTTTTTGTAAAAGTTATGAATAATATTTTTCTACAATAGTGAGAAAAATAAATTGAATAAGAAAATGCATAAATATGCTAGAGTATTCATCAGATACTATGTAACAACATTGATGGAAAACACCTAAAAAAAAACCCTTCGAACCAAAAAAAATTTTAAAAATGTAAATGAAAGTAATGTATTTTCAACAACGTGTTCCATCTCCCAACACTAAAATGAGTGCAGAAAAGTAGACCTTATTCACCTGATATCCCTCTATTCTTTGATTGAACCGCCCAAGGGACGGTATGTTAGTGGAGGAGAAATAATGGAATTCCTTCTTCATATTGGAAACAATTTTTTACATTCGACATTGAAATGGGAGAAAACATCTCCAAAACTGAAGAGGACTTTTCTGTTATTGATGAAGCATTTGCTTATTTCTGTGGATGTCACAAAAAAATCAAAAGCAGCACCAAATGTGGAGAATGTATTATAAAAATATTGGGGAAGGGATATGAAAGATTTGATGCCTTTATCAAAAAAAAGAACACAGAATTTTCAAAATTTCCATCCCAGAAAATTATAAAAGCTTCCTTTATAATGTTGAGGCCATTCTTCCAGATGTTTTCGAGAGAGAACTTACAAGAAATTGCCTTTCAGAAACTTTAGGCAAACTGCCAAATTTTTTTCCCAAAAATATTATGGGTTGTAAACATCACAAGAAAATGTATCAAGAGAGGCATAAGGGCATATTATTTTGATCTCTAGATTGAGTATCTGTTGTGTTAAAGAGCATAATGAAAGAGCCGTCGAAACATCTTGCCAAAATGGCTTAATTATACTAAAATAACAAAACTTTCAAAGTTTCTATCTCTGTAATGTTCAAAAATTGAAACGGGCAGTCTCAAGACTTGTGCATAAATGGTAATTTTTTTCCTCACGGCCTAAAACTTTACCATAAATCCACCACAACACGAGGAAAGTTTCCGTTTACAAAAATAATGAGTAGCTTCTGCCTAAAAGAAAATTGAATTTATCCGGAAGCTTTAAAAGTTGAAAGTGTTAGAGGGTTCTGAATGCACGTTTTATTTAATCACTTAATGCTCCATCTCCATTGATTCTGTACTAGTATTTAAAGTTTTTTTTTTCATTCAGCTACCGCATACCAAACCAAGAATATTCTAATGGGTATAATAGGTACTTACCGTTTTTCTATGGCATTCATTCTGAACAAGCAGCGCCAAGAAAATAATCACATAATTCGCAAGGATTTTTGGGGAAATTCTAAGATATCGATTGATTTAGCTGCTAATATAATTTGTTTCTCCTGTTTTTGCTGAATAAGAAATAGAAATCATAACAGTAGTAGTAACTGGAATAACAATGATTCTGATCAGATATTACATTTAATGTCTAGATAAGTATGATATCAAAACAATTCTTTGTGAAATGGTCTGCCGATTTCAACACCGAAAAAAAAGTTTGCAATGCAGGTACATTACAGTTCATGTCCTCTGCCCAGGTAGGTGTGATATCAGAATAATTCCTTGCGAATTGGATCGGTAACTTTACACTTGAATAAGAAAATTTTGGAAATAATTTTATTTTACCACTTTCGGATTTGACTGTCCCGATAGAATTTATGTAGGTTCATTACCTACATTTCATGTGTAAACAGGTGTGATATCAAAATAATTCCTTGCGAATTGTTCCGGTGACTTCTACACTGAAAGAAAAGAAATTTTGGACATGATTTTTTTTTACCAATTTCGCATTCGACTGTCCCGATGAAATATATGCAGAAGCATTACATTTTATGTAAAGAAAGGTATGATATCAAAATTATTCCTTGCGAATTGGTCTGGCGACTTCTACACTGAAAAAAAGAAATGTTGGAAATAATTTTTTTTGACCAATTTCTCATTCGACTGTCCCGATGAAAAATATGCAGGTACATTACATTTCATGTGTAGAAAGATGTTATATCAAAATAATTCCTTGCGAATTGGTCCGGCGACTCCTACACTGAAAGAAAGAAATTTTAGAAAATATTTTTTTTTTACCAATTTCGCATTCGACTGTCCTGATGAAATATATGCAGAAGCATTACATTTCCTGTTAAAAAGGTATGGTATCAAAATAATTCCTTGCGAATTGGTCTGGCGACTTCTACACTGAAAGAAAGAAATTTTGGAAAACATTTTTTTGATCAATTTCGCATTCGACTGTCCCGATGAAATATATGCAGAAGCATTACATTTTATGTAAAGAAAGGTATGATATCAAAATTATTCCTTGCGAATTGGTCTGGCGACTTCTACACTGAAAAAAAGAAATTTTGGAAATAATTATTTTTGACCAATTTCGCATTCGACTGTCCCGATGAAATATATGCAGGTACATTACATTTAATGTGTAGAAAGATGTCATATCAAAATAATTCCTTGCGAATTGGTCCGGCGACTTCTACACTGAAAGAAAGAAATTTTGGAAATAATTTTTTTTTTCAATTTCGCATTCGACTGTCTCGATGAAATATATGCAGAAGCATTACATTTTATGTAAAGAAAGGTATGATATCAAAATTATTCCTTGCGAATTGGTCTGGCGACTTCTACACTGAAAAAAAGAAATGTTGGAAATAATTTTTTTTGACCAATTTCGCATTCGACTGTCCCGTTGAAAAATATGCAGGTACATTACATTTCATGTGTAAAAAGATGTTATATCAAAATAATTCCTTGAGAATTGGTCCGGCGACTTCTACACTGAAAGAAAGAAATTTTAGAAAATATTTTTTTTTTACCAATTTCGCATTCGACTGTCCCGATGAAAAATATGCAGGTACATTAAATTTCATGTGTAGAAAGATGTTATATCAAAATAATTCCTTGCGAATTGGTCTGGCGACTTCTACACTGAAAGAAAGAAATTTTGGAAATAATTTTTTTGATTAATTTTTCATTCGATTGTCCCGATGAAATATATACAGAAGCATTACATTTTATGTAAAGAAAGGTATGATATAAAAATTATTCCTTGCGAATTGGTCTGGCGACTTCTACAATGAAAAAAAGACATTTTGTAAATAATTTTTTTTACCAATTTCGCATTCGACTGTCCCGATGAAATATATGCAGGTACATTACATTTCATGTGTAGAAAGATGTCATATCAAAATAATTCCTTGCGAATTGGTCCGGCGACTTCTACACTAAAAGAAAGGAATTTTGGAAAATATTTTTTTTGATCAATTTCGCATTCGACTGTCCCGATGAAAAATATGCAGGTACATTACATTTCATGTGTAGAAAGATGTTATATCAAAATAATTCCTTGCGAATTGGTCCAGCGACTTCTACACTGAAAGAAAGAAATTTTGGAAATAATTTTTTTGATCAATTTCGCATTCGACTGTCTCGATGAAATATATGCAGAAGCATTACATTTCTTGTTAAAAAGGTATGATATCATAATTATTCCTTGCGAATTGGTCTGGCGACTTCTACAATGAATGATTTTTTTTTACCAATTTCGTATTCGACTGTCCCGATGAAATATATGCAAGTACATTACATTTCATGTGTAGAGAGATGTCATATCAAAATAATTCCTTGCGAATTGGTCCGGCGACTTCTACACTGAAAGAAAGAAATTTTGGAAAATATTGTTTTTGATCAATTTCTCATTCGACTGTCCCGATGCAGAAGCATTACATTTCTTGTTAAAAAGGTATGATATCAAAATAATTCCTTGCGAATTGGTCTGGCGACTTCTACACTGAAAAAAATAAAAGTTGGAAATAATTATTTTTGACCAATTTCGCATTCGACTGTCCCGATGAAATATATGCAGAAGCATTACATTTTATGTAAAGAAAGGTATGATATCAAAATTATTCCTTGCGAATTGGTCTGGCGACTTCTACAATGAAAACAAGAAATTTTGTAAATGATTTTTTTTTACCAATTTCGTATTCGACTGTCCCGATGATATATATGCAGGTACATTACATTTCATGTGTAGAGAGATGTCATATCAAAATAATTCCTTGCGAATTAGACTGGCGACTTCTACACTGAAAGAAAGAAATTTTGGAAAATATTTATTTTGATCAATTTCGCATTCGACTGTCCCGATGAAATATATGCAGAAGCATTACATTTCTTGTTAAAAAGGTATGATATCAAAATAATTCCTTGCGAATTGGTTTGGCGACTTCTACACTGAAAAAAAGAAATGTTGGAAATAATTTTTTTTACCAATTTTGCATTCGATTGTCCCGATGAAATATACGCAGAAGCATTACATTTTATGTAAAGAAAGGTATGATATCAACATTAATGCTTGTGAATTGGTCTGACGACTTCTACACTGAAAAAAAGAAATGTTGGAAATAATTTTTTTTGACCAATTTCGCATTCGACTGTCCCGATGAAAAATATGCAGGTACATTACATTTCATGTGTAGAAAGATGTTATATCAAAATAATTCCTTGCGAATTGGTCTGGCGACTTCTACACTGAAAGAAAGAAAGGACCCCGCACACCTTATATGGGAAAATGGCTCTCCGTCAAATTTCTTGAATTTTTGATATGTTGTAGAATTGATTATTCCGATGAAATGTTTCAACGGGCACAACACGATCCTATGACTAGTTTTCGAGATACAGGGTGTTGAATATGAGAAACATTCACTTTTCATCACTCTGTATCTGCCAAGTTACGATTCAGTTCGGATTTATCTTTTGTGGGATCATCATCACATCCGTGTATGATGAATTCATGAGAAATTCATTTCCAAATCTTTTCGTAGTACAGGGCGATTTCACTTGAAAACAATGCTATTTTGAGACTTTCATAATTTAGTTGTTTTATAAAGAGAAAATGCGGGAAAAGGTAGAATTATCACATAATATTATAAATTCATTTCATCTAGCATCACAGTTGATACAATTCATACAAGTTTGATTCACAAATATGGAAACATAACGAATTTTGTTTTTTGGGACACCTTGTAGTAATAAACCAACCTAAAATGACAAAATTCACTTGAAGAATGTTAAATGATATGTTCCATCGTATACAGAGTCGAATGATATCAATTTGAAAAATTAGTTATACTTTAATAAATAAAAACCTTGATTTTTTAAATCACCCTATATCTCATAAGGGAGTCCGAAAAGATAGCGATATTTTTTCACGGGAGAACTCGAAATACTTTCATTCATATCGTACAAAATTTTCATCAAATTCCTATCACAGGTTTTTTATATACAAGGCGGACAATTTGTGAAAAAGTCCATATATTTCACTATTTTACGCTAATAAATGACCACTCTACCTATCCATTGAAGTCTCCTGATGTGATTGAGAAGATACTTATTTGATATTTATTCAAAACGTAAAAGTAAGGAATTCAGTGAAGTGAAATCAACATTATTTCAACTCATAACAACTTGTACGGCCTTGCCAGATGGCACACATAATATGTATCCCATGGCTATTGGGAATTCAAGATAAGGGATACTCCCTCTGGTGTCGGGTTTTGAATCTATACTTACGTGAAAATGAGGTTGACTATGATTTTGACATTTTGAGCATTTCTACAACAATAGCACAGAGCAACAATAAAGCTGTCCTGATGAGTGGGAAACCACGAAACAGCTGTCGACAGATGATGGTGGCTCTCGGAATCAAAACATAAATCACTCTATTTACTTCTATATATATATATAATCTATACATAAATTGACAGAAGTTCAACGGGATGTGATATATCTTTCGGATATTGGGTTGGCACGAGCATGTGCATGACAATACAACAAGGAAAATACATGATGGATAACTGAATTTTTCCCTAATCAAAAAACATTATCAAATACGAATTAGAAGGAGATTCTTACCAATAACCAATAAAATTAAACTATTTCTGGACCGATATCCATGTCCTCTGGAAGCATTCTATTTGCAGCATCTCCTATGGAATCTAAAAGACGATTGGATGGAAAATGTATGTTTTCTTGATATCTAGCGTACCCCAAAAACCATATCACGCTAGCAACATGCGCACAAGTTCCTAAAGTCCTAGCACCGGACTTACAAGTACAATAATACCCCGTAATGGGGAGAGCAGGATCTTCTAGATTTTCGTCACCTCTTTCAGTGAAAACAACCCAAAGCATGTGTTTAGCAGCATTCCTGAACCAAGAAAATATTCTGAATCTTAGGAAATTGGGTTCCCCATGTAACTCATCGACTTCTAAAATGTTGTCTACTTCACCATCTCTACGAGTTGTATCTTGGATATATGACGCAGCCAAGTGTAAATGATATGTTCCAGTAAGTAATTTTAAATATTCAATATCAAGGCGAGGAATCGATTGTATATGATATTGATTTAAACGAATCCATCGACCATTCCTAGTTCGGAGGTTTTCAGCTTCAACTCGTGCCTGAACAATGTTGACATCATCGGAATCAACCAACATTTGTGTTGCCGTATCCAACGTTCCAGGCATATTATATTTATCAATGGATGGAATTTATTTATAAGAGCACCAGCAATCAGGTAATAGTCATGTAGCTTCGCAGCATGTATTGCTGATATGGGTTGACGAAAAAATTTTAAAATTGACTTAAAATGTCCATTTCTAGCTTCAACAATCCATCTAGTAGTGGTTATTAAACGTGCCTGATTGGCTTCATTTGTCGTTAATTGCCTTTGATTCGGCGGTAGAAATGGTGGCATATAGTAATGCAAGCCAAGTTCTTGTAGACTATTGATTGAATCTCTATAGCCTCTATCGACTATCACAATATCTCCTTCTTGAAACCATGTTTTCATTCCATTCAAATCAACTTGTAATTCGTGATTTAGAACACTTGCATCATTATTCCTAGCATCTGCGAAGTACGGCCCGTTGATTGCTAAGATATATCCATCGGGGGCAACTATGATCTCTGGTTTGACCAAGTGTTCATTCTTGTGGAAACAGTATGATTGCCTCAATACCCGGAAGTTACTGCTCTTTTCTATTTTATTGTAGGTACAATCTATATAAACTATTGCTTTGGGAATATCTGGTGTGGGATTGTACAGTTGATTCGTATAAGGGGATACATGACTGTTAATATAATTTTCTCTTGTTATTGAATTAAATCCAATATTGTTCGGTACGAACCTTTGTAAAAGAGATAATCTCACATTAGAAATAATGAAGCTTGCTGTTTGTCGAGAAGGATAACTGAACAATATTTTCAAAAACTCATCTGAAACTCCATGTTTCATTTTGATCAAAAATGTCAGCAAATGTTTTCTTTCGACATTTCTTCTCTTGCCACCTTGTTCAACAATATCACAAAATTCTAGTAATTGTCGAAAATGATTTTTTGAGATTGATGTCAGATACTTAAATTCGTCTTCAGTGAAACAATTGATATCCTCCCAGTTACGGAGTGGCCTGTTTCTATTAGCAAATGTCCTCATTCTTTGAAGAAAATGTTGAAGATTGGAAATTATGTATGGTTTATTCACAAAATTCAAACCTCCATGCAAGTAATTTGGAAGGAAACCTTGATGATCAAGATGGTGACCACAAATTCTCAAGAAATCTGGGACATAGATATCAGAAGCAACAAAAATATCCACTCTACAGTCTAAAGAAAGTCTTTGAATATTTTGACGAGCATTACAAATAATGCACGCACGACTTGATACGCGGGACAACGCATTGAGACGAAGGCAATTCGGGTTATTTTCCATAGCAATAATGTCATTCATTACTGTGTTATTACAATTGAAACATATTTTTGTATCATCCTGAATATCTATTGGTGGATTTCCCGCAGTTTGTCTTCGATATGTTGCAATTTGCAAAACATCAATATTATCTCCTCTATTCAAACGCATTGAGAGTCTAGGAATAACATTTCGGTCACAAACATAACAACTCACTCTATTTGCGAAGGCCATATTGTTCAGCAAAGTTCAACAAACACTGAAAATCACATAAACTTGAACAGTAAAAGAGAAACTTCAATTAGTCCAATAACCCAAAAAGAGTTCTCGGGCTTTATGACAACAAGAAAACGACTATTGACATAAGAATTTTGTTGATTTTATCCTCTTTGAATTGTTCTCCATGCCTACTACGAAATAAGAGGAATATATTAATAAGTAGGTATTCGAAGATGATTCAGATGATGTTTCAAATACAAGAAAAAGAAAGAGAAACGTTCTCTGAAAGGGGGTATATACTATATACAAACATATATACGATTCGAAGATACAAGAACATAATTGAAACATAAAACGTTAATTTGGTGTAAAAATATGCCGAGAATTTGATTTAATATATATCTATATAAACCGATAGAAATAATTACATACAAATTATGATTTTTTTCTGATTTATCCTATGTGGTATTTTCGTTATGTGACAAATTCATGAGATATTCATGTCCAAATCTTTTTGTAGTACAGGGCGATTTCCTTTGATAATAATGATATTTTGAGACCTTCATTATTTTATTGTTTTATAGAGTGAAAATTCGAAAAAACGAACTTCTGCGGATGTAATAAGTATAATATAACTTCTGAGAAACACTAAGCATGAAAAAATAACTTTTCCATTGAATCGCCTACTAGACGATGCTGATGCAGATAATAATTCGAGTTATGGCTTTTTTTCGAGGATACGGTACGCTATTGTACGGTATAATAACTGATCACTATTTTATTGAAATATTTTTATTTCGAGTAAAAGCGGCCGGACGAGGAAGAACTACAGCAAACCCGCCGAAAACTGGAGTGAAAATACATTTTTCGCCTTGTATATGAAAAACCCGTCATTGGATTCCGCTGAAAATTTTGTACAATATGGATGAAAGTATTTCGAGTTTTCCCATGAAAAAATATCGCTATCTTTTCGGACTCCCTTATGAGATATAGGGTGATTTAAAAAATCAAGGTTTTTATTTATTAAAGTATAACTAATTTTTCAAATTGATATCATTCGACTCTGTATACGATGGAACATATCATTTAACATTCTTCAAGTGAATTTTGTCATTTTAGGTTGGTTTATTACTACAAGGTGTCCCAAAAAACAAAATTCGTTATGTTTCCATATTTGTGAATCACCTTGTATGAATTGTATCAACTGTGATGCTAGATGAAATGAATTTATAATATTATGTGATAATTCTACCTTTTCTCGCATTTTCTCTATATAAAACAACTAAATTATGAAAGTCTCAAAATAGCATTGTTTTCAAGTGAAATCGCCCTGTACTACGAAAAGATTTGGAAATGAATTTCTCATGAATTCATCATACACGGATGTGATGATGATCCCACAAAAGATAAATCCGAACTAAATCGTAACTTGGCAGATACAGAGTGATGAAAAGTGAATGTTTCTCATATTCAACACCCTGTATCTCGAAAACTAGTCATAGGATCGTGTTGCGCCCGTTGAAACATTTCATCGGAATGATCAATTCTACAACATATCAAAAATTCAAGAAATTTGACGGAGAGCCATTTTCCCATATAAGGTGTGCCGGGTCCTTTTAGAAAATATTTTTTTGGACCAATTTCGCATTCGACTGTCCCGATGAAATATATGCAGAAGCATTATATCTCCTGTTAAAAAGGTATGGTATCAAAATAATTCCTTGCGAATTGGTCTGGCGACTTCTAAACTAAAAGAAAGAAATTTTGGAAATAATTTTTTTGATCAATTTCGCATTCGACTGTCTCGATGAAATATATGCAGAAGCATTACATTTCTTGTTAAAAAGGTATGATATCAAAATAATTCCTTGCGAATTGGTCTGGCGACTTCTACACTGAAAAAAAATTATTTTGGAAATGTATTTTTTTTACCAATTTCGCATTCGACTGTCCCGATGAAATATATGCAGGTACATTACATTTCATGTGTAGAAAGATGTCATATCAAAATAATTCCTTGCGAATTGGTCCGGCGACTTCTACACTGAAAGAAAGAAATTTTGTAAATGATTTTTTTTTTACCAATTTCGCATTCGACTGTCCCGATGAAATATATGCAGGTGCATTACATTTCCTGTTAAAATGGTATGGTATCAAAATAATTCCTTGCGAGTTGGTCTTGCGACTTCTACAATGAAAACAAGAAATTTTGTAAATGATTTTTTTTTACCAATTTCGTATTCGACTGTCCCGATGATATATATGCAGGTACATTACATTTCATGTGTAGAGAGATGTCATATCAAAGTAAATCCTTGCGAATTAGACTGGCGACTTCTACACTGAAAAAAAGAAATTTTGTAAATGATTTTTTTTTACCAATTTCGCATTCGACTGTCCCGATGAAATATATGCAGGTGCATTACATTTCATGTGTAGAAAGATGTCATATCAGAATAATTCCTTGCGAATTGGTCCGGCGACTTCTACAATGAAAGAAAGAAATTTTGGAAAATATTTTTTTTGATCAATTTCGCATTCGACTGTCCCGATGAAATATATGCAGAAGCATTACATTTCCTGTTAAAAAGGTATGGTATCAAAATAATTCCTTGCGAATTGGTCTGGCGACTTCTAAACTGAAAGAAAGAAATTTTGGAAATAATTTTTTTGATCAATTTCGCATTCGACTGTCTCGATGAAATATATGCAGAAGCATTACATTTCTTGTTAAAAAGGTATGATATCAAAATAATTCCTTGCGAGTTGGTCTGGTGACTTCTACACTGAAAAAAAAAAAATTTTGGAAATGATTTTTTTTACCAATTTCGCATTCGACTGTCCCGATGAAATATATGCAGGTACATTACATTTCATGTGTAGAAAGATGTTATATCAAAATAATTCCTTGCGAATTGGTCCGGCGACTTCTACACTGAAAGAAAGAAATTTTGGAAATAATTTTTTGATCAATTTCGCATTCGACTGTCCCGATGAAATATATGCAGAAGCATTACATTTTATGTAAAGAAAGGTATGATATCAAAATTATTCCTTGCGAATTGGTCTGGCGACTTCTACACTGAAAAAGAGAAATGTTGGAAATAATTATTTTTGACCAATTTCGCATTCGACTGTCCCGATGAAAAATATGCAGGTACATTACATTTCATGTGTAGAAAGATGTTATATCAAAATAATTCCTTGCGAATTGGTCCGGCGACTTCTACACTGAAAGAAAGAAATTTTGGAAAATATTTTTTTTGATCAATTTTGCATTCGACTGTCCCGATGAAATATATGCAGAAGCATAACATTTTATGTAAAGAAAGGTATGATATCAAAATAATTCCTTGCGAATTGGTCTGGCGACTTCTATACTGAAAAAAAGAAATGTTGGAAATAATTTTTTTTGACCAATTTCGCATTCGACTGTCGTGATGAAAAATATGCAGGTACATTACATTTCATGTGTGGAAAGATGTTATATCAAAATAATTCCTTGCGAATTGGTCTGGCGACTTCTACACTGAAAAAGAGAAATGTTGGAAATAATTATTTTTGACCAATTTCGCATTCGACTGTCCCGATGAAAAATATGCAGGTACATTACATTTCATGTGTAGAAAGATGTTATATCAAAATAATTCCTTGCGAATTGGTCCGGCGACTTCTACACTGAAAGAAAGAAATTTTGGAAAATATTATTTTTTGATCAATTTTGCATTCGACTGTCCCGATGAAATATATGCAGAAGCATAACATTTTATGTAAAGAAAGGTATGATATCAAAATAATTCCTAGCGAATTGGTCTGGCGACTTCTACACTGAAAAAAAGAAATGTTGGAAATAATTTTTTTTGACCAATTTCGCATTCGACTGTCGTGATGAAAAATATGCAGGTACATTACATTTCATGTGTGGAAAGATGTTATATAAAAATAATTCCTTGCGAATTGGTCCAGCGACTTCTACACTGAAAGAAAGAAATTTTAGAAAATATTTTTTTGACCAATTACGCATTCGACTGTCCCGATGAAATATATGCAGGTACATTACATTTCATGTGTAGAAAGATGTTATATCAAAATAATTCCTTGCGAATTGGTCTGGCGACTTCTACACTGAAAGAAAGAAATTTTGGATAATATTTTTTTTGATCAATTTCGCATTCGACTGTCCCGATGAAATATATGCAGAAGCATAACATTTTATGAAAAGAAAGGTATGATATCAAAATTATTCCTTGCGAATTGGTCTGGCGACTTCTACACTGAAAAAAAGAAATGTTGGAAATAACTTTCTTTGACCAATTTCGCATTCGACTGTCCCGATGAAATATATGCAGAAGCATTACATTTCATGTAAAGAAAGGTATAATATCAAAATTATTCCTTGCGAATTGGTCTGGCGACTTCTACACTGAAAAAGAGAAATGTTGGAAATAATTTTTTTTGACCAATTTCGCATTCGACTGTCCCGATTAAATATATGCAGGTATATTACATTTCATGTGTAGAAAGATGTCATATCAAAATTATTCCTTGCGAATTGGTCTGGCGACTTCTACACTGAAAAAAAGAAATGTTGGAAATAATTTTTTTTGACCAATTTCGCATTCGACTGTCCCGATGAAAAATATGCAGGTACATTACATTTCATGTGTAGAAAGATGTTATATCAAAATAATTCCTTGCGAATTGGTCTGGCGACTTCTACACTGAAAGAAAGAAATATTGGAAAATATTTTGTTTGATCAATTTCGCATTCGACTGTCCCGATGAAATATGTGCAGAAGCATAACATTTTATGTAAAGAAAGGTATGATATCAAAATTATTCCTTGCGAATTGGTCTGGCGACTTCTACACTGAAAAAAAGAATTGTTGGAAATATTTTTTTTGACCAATTTCGCATTCGACTGTCCCGATGAAATATATGCAGAAGCATTACATTTCATGTAAAGAAAGGTATGATATCAAAATTATTCCTTGCGAATTTGTCTGGCGACTTCTACACTGAAAAAACGAAATTTTGGAAAATATTTTTTTTTATCAATTTTGCATTCGACTGTCCCGATGAAATATATGCAGAAGCATTACATTATATGTAAAGAAAGGTATGATATCAAAATAATTCCTTGCGAATTGGTCTGGCGACTTCTACACTGAAAAAAAGAAAAGTTGGAAATAATTTTTTTTGACCAATTTCGCATTCGACTGTCGTGATGAAAAATATGCAGGTACATTACATTTCATGTGTGGAAAGATGTTATATCAAAATAATTCCTTGCGAATTGGTCCGGCGACTTCTACACTGAAAGAAAGAAATTTTAGAAAATATTTTTTTGACCAATTACGCATTCGACTGTCCCGATGAAAAATATGCAGGTACATTACATTTCATGTGTAGAAAGATGTTATATCAAAATAATTCCTTGCGAATTGCTCTGGCGACTTCTACACTGAAAAAAAGAAATGTTGGAAATAACTTTTTTTGACCAATTTCGCATTCGACTGTCCCGATGAAATATATGCAGAAGCATTACATTTCTTGTTAAAAAGGTATGATATCAAAATAATTCCTTGCGAATTGGTCTGGCGACTTCTACACTGAAAAAAAGAAATGTTGGAAATAATTTTTTTTGACCAATTTCGCATTCGACTGTCCCGATGAAAAATATGCAGGTACATTACATTTCATGTGTAGAAAGATGTTATATCAAAATAATTCCTTGCGAATTGGTCTGGCGACTTCTACACTGAAAGAAAGAAATATTGGAAAATATTTTGTTTGATCAATTTCGCATTCGACTGTCCCGATGAAATATGTGCAGAAGCATAACATTTTATGTAAAGAAAGGTATGATATCAAAATTATTCCTTGCGAATTGGTCTGGCGACTTCTACACTGAAAAAAAGAATTGTTGGAAATATTTTTTTTGACCAATTTCGCATTCGACTGTCCCGATGAAATATATGCAGAAGCATTACATTTCATGTAAAGAAAGGTATGATATCAAAATTATTCCTTGCGAATTTGTCTGGCGACTTCTACACTGAAAAAACGAAATTTTGGAAAATATTTTTTTTTATCAATTTTGCATTCGACTGTCCCGATGAAATATATGCAGAAGCATTCCATTATATGTAAAGAAAGGTATGATATCAAAATAATTCCTTGCGAATTGGTCTGGCGACTTCTACACTGAAAAAAAGAAAAGTTGGAAATAATTTTTTTTGACCAATTTCGCATTCGACTGTCGTGATGAAAAATATGCAGGTACATTACATTTCATGTGTGGAAAGATGTTATATCAAAATAATTCCTTGCGAATTGGTCCGGCGACTTCTACACTGAAAGAAAGAAATTTTAGAAAATATTTTTTTGACCAATTACGCATTCGACTGTCCCGATGAAAAATATGCAGGTACATTACATTTCATGTGTACAAAGATGTTATATCAAAATAATTCCTTGCGAATTGCTCTGGCGACTTCTACACTGAAAAAAAGAAATGTTGGAAATAACTTTTTTTGACCAATTTCGCATTCGACTGTCCCGATGAAATATATGCAGAAGCATTACATTTCTTGTTAAAAAGGTATGATATCAAAATAATTCCTTGCGAATTGGTCTGGCGACTTCTACACTGAAAAAAAAAAATTTTGGAAATGATTTTTTTACCAATTTCGCATTCGACTGTCCCGATGAAAAATATGCAGGTACATTACATTTCATGTGTAGAAAGATGTTATATCAAAATAATTCCTTGCGAATTGGTCCGGCGACTTCTACACTGAAAGAAAGAAATTTTGGAAAATATTTTTTTTGATCAATTTTGCATTCGACTGTCCCGATGAAATATATGCAGAAGCATAACATTTTATGTAAAGAAAGGTATGATATCAAAATAATTCCTTGCGAATTGGTCTGGCGACTTCTACACTGAAAAAAAGAAATGTTGGAAATAATTTTTTTTGACCAATTTCGCATTCGACTGTCGTGATGAAAAATATGCAGGTACATTACATTTCATGTGTGGAAAGATGTTATATCAAAATAATTTCTTGCGAATGGGTCCGGCGACTTCTACACTGAAAGAAAGAAATTTTAGAAAATATTTTTTTGACCAATTACGCATTCGACTGTCCCGATGAAAAATATGCAGGTACATTACATTTCATGTGTAGAAAGATGTTATATCAAAATAATTCCTTGCGAATTGGTCTGGCGACTTCTACACTGAAAGAAAGAAATTTTGGATAATATTTTTTTTTATCAATTTCGCATTCGACTGTCCCGATGAAATATATGCAGAAGCATTACATTTTATGTAAAGAAAGGTATGATATCAAAATTATTCCTTGCGAATTGGTCTGGCGACTTCTACACTGAAAAAAAAATGTTGGAAATAACTTTTTTTGACCAATTTCGCATTCGACTGTCCCGATGAAATATATGCAGAAGCATTACATTTCATGTAAAGAAAGGTATAATATCAAAATTATTTCTTGCGAATTGGTCTGGCGACTTCTACACTGAAAAAGAGAAATGTTGGAAATAATTTTTTTTGACCAATTTCGCATTCGACTGTCCCGATGAAATATATGCAGGTACATTACATTTCATGTGTAGAAATATGTCATATCAAAATTATTCCTTGCGAATTGGTCTGGCGACTTCTACACTGAAAAAAAGAAATGTTGGAAATAATTTTTTTTGACCAATTTCGCATTCGACTGTCCCGATGAAAAATATGCAGGTACATTACATTTCATGTGTAGAAAGATGTTATATCAAAATAATTCCTTGCGAATTGGTCTGGCGACTTCTACACTGAAAGAAAGAAATATTGGAAAATATTTTGTTTGATCAATTTCGCATTCGACTGTCCCGATGAAATATGTGCAGAAGCATAACATTTTATGTAAAGAAAGGTATGATATCAAAATTATTCCTTGCGAACTGGTCTGGCGACTTCTACACTGAAAAAAAGAAATGTTGGAAATAATTTTTTTGACCAATTTCGCATTCGACTGTCCCGATGAAATATATGCAGAAGCATTACATTTCATGTAAAGAAAGGTATGATATCAAAATTATTCCTTGCGAATTGGTCTGGCGACTTCTACACTGAAAAAAAGAAATTTTGGAAAATATTTTTTTTGATCAATTTCGCATTCGACTGTCCCGATGAAATATGTGCAGAAGCATAACATTTTATGTAAAGAAAGGTATGATATCAAAATAATTCCTTGCGAATTGGTCTGGCGACTTCCACACTAAAAAAAAGGAATGTTGGAAATAATTTTTTTTTACCAATTTCGCATTCGACTGTCGTGATGAAAAATATGCAGGTACATTACATTTCATGTGTGGAAAGATGTTATATCAAAATAATTCCTTGCGAATTGGTCCGGCGACTTCTACACTGAAAGAAAGAAATTTTAGAAAATATTTTTTTGACCAATTACGCATTCGACTGTCCCGATGAAAAATATGCAGGTACATTACATTTCATGTGCAGAAAGATGTTGTATCAAAATAATTCCTTGCGAATTGGTCTGGCGACTTCTACACTGAAAAAAAGAAATGTTGAAAATAACTTTTTTTGACCAATTTCGCATTCGACTGTCCCGATGAAATATATGCAGAAGCATAACATTTTATTTAAAGAAAGGTATGATATCAAAATTATTCCTTGCGAATTGGTCTGGCGACTTCTACACTGAAAAAAAGAAATGTTGGAAATAACTTTTTTTGACCAATTTCGCATTCGACTGTCCCGATGAAATATATGCAGAAGCATTACATTTCCTGTTAAAAAGGTATGGTATCAAAATAATTCCTTGCGAATTGGTCAGGCAACTTCTACACTGGTCAATAGCGCAGTGTGATTGGATATAGCACCATAAAGTTACTGCTAGTTTTATTTCAAGCCACAGTGGGTATTCCTGGGACAAAAATTTCAATTAGTTTTGAAGGTAATTTATTGAAATTTGGGATATCCCATATTAATAATAAGCACTTTTTGACCTACAAATGATTTTTTTTTCATTCACGGTTTCGCCGGAAGTGCTACCACATTCGATTTTTAATCGGAACACCCTGTATATCATTTCGTTTCTGAAATCCGCATGATTTTCTGAATCCAATGATACCACATAAAAGACAAAATTTTTGATAGTGCAATGCACTTTTGAACTCGCATAGCTGTTTCTTGAAGAACGTTCGCTAATTGCTGGGCCGTTATACTATTAATTGCGCGTCTGATTCGCGACTTCATGCCTTCGCGAGATGTAAACTGCGGTTGCATAGACAACCTTTTTGTAAAGGCCCCAAACAAAGAAATTAACAGGTGTCTAATCAGGTAACCTTGGAGGCTATCGCACAGGACCATTCGTCAAAATTACGTTTTCTTCGAATGCCTGTTGAAGGTAATCAATTACTATAATAAATCCTAAGTATCTAGGTCCAGTCAAAAGGGTTCTTCAAATATCATTGCACCAATGATTCTACGACCGAGTATTCCAAGCCAAACATTGAAACCGAACCGCACTTGAAAATTACCCCCCACAATAAATTTTGATTTTCTTGTGACCAATACCTTGTATTTTGTCGGATAAATAACCCCATATTTTTCCCATGGTTTGTTGAGATAGGTCCACTTCCCACAGTGAACCCATCCCTAATTCCCAGGGTCCTCAAAAGAGATTTTGATCCCATGCGTATTTTCTAATTGCAAATAATTCCTGTGTTTTCTATCATGCCTCTAGAGTGAGTCTTGTAGTTCTACACTCTCGCTTCGAAAGAATTGGAAAACTGAGGTTGTAAAACTGATCCAAACATAGTTTCTTGATTTTTATAATAATAAAGATTTTATTGATAGGAAAAAACATATACAAAAAAGAAAACATTCAGACTTGCGAAATGCGAAATGGAATTTTATTCAGTCTTGATGTAATCTTTGAAGTACAAACTTGTCTAAATAAATAATTTTCGTGTTTTTAAAAACGTTATCGTTATTTGAAATACGTATTTGGCGCAGTCGTTGTAGGATCTCGAAGGCATCTACCGCTTAGATATCCTTGAGTCTCAACTCTTCATCGAGAAGAACCGGCAGAAAAAGTTCGGGAACGAGAAAAACAAAGTTAAAACTGTGAAAGTACAGCTCCGGAAACACCACCACCAGTGAATGAAAAAGGCTATTTTGTGAGTTACTCATTGATTCCTTTTTCGTTTCATATGTCAGACTCCTCAACTTTTCCAAATTCCTTGAGTGATATTGGCGCAAAAGTTGAGATAGATTTAGTTGAATCATTAGAAGCTCTCAGCTTAAATAGTAATAAAACAAAAGAATTAGAAAAAATAGTTGAATCAATAATAATGGCAACACCAGTATTTGATATAAAACTTTTGCAAATCGTACCGGAATTTGACGGTAACCCGTGCAGGTTATACAGATTTATTTCAACATCTACCGATCTATTGAATACATATTGGGACGCTACCCCGGCAAACGTAAATTGTGCTCAGAATAAATTGTTACTGAATGGAATATTTTCCAAGCTAACTGGACCAGCTGAAGAAGTATTTTCGCTTAGTGGTAGCAATGATTTCAATACCATTAAAAATTTATTAATTAATCATTTTGGTGATCAAAGAAATGAAAGCAGTTTATTATCAGATCTAGGTTCATTGAGACAAAGTCCCAGTGAAAATTCATTGATTTTTTTTTCAAGGGTAGTGTCTACACTCAACTTACTCCATAATTTAGTCAATTTACATGGAATTAATGATCAAATTAAAGTGAGCAAAAAATTACTCTATGATTCACACGCACTACACACATTATTTGTTGGTTTAAGAGAATCTCAAAGTTCTATGGTAAGGTCAATGAATCCAAATAATTTGGCTGAAGCCCAAAAATATATAATTGAAGACAACAATATTAGATACCTTCAAAAATCTCAAGTAAATAATTTTCATAAATTTCCAACTACTATAAGACCACAGATTGAAAATTTTGGACAACGATACACCCAAAACTACCACTCTGATAGACCCCAATTGCAACAAAATATTCCCCGACAATTTCAAAATCACCAAAACTTCTCAAGTCAGCCTCAATTCCCTAGGGGACCAATTCAGATACAACCACGCCAAAGTGGTACACCCCAAAGATATTTCAGTAACAAGGAAGTATTCGGTGCACCCCGAAACGTGTGGAAACCCCATAATGGACCATCCACTTCCAAACCTACCCCTATGAGTATTGTAACTAGAACACAAAATCATCAAAACAATTCCAACAGACCCCCCTATCAACAACAATCTCGAAACTATTTCCAATCAAACCCACATCAGAGACGTAACTTCGTTTCTGAAGAACTCTATAATTTTGAATATGACCAAAATTACGAAACACCCGACGAATTCCACCCACAAGAGTATTACCCGAACGAACCTTACGTAGAAGAGACAGAACAATTCGATTACTATGACGAAACACAACAAAATTTTCACGAGATGAGGTCCAACAGGGACGAAACATAATTGAACTGAATACTATATACGACAAAACAGAACTCCCTTACATACAAATCAAAAACCCACCTATTAAACTTTTAATAGATACAGGAGCAACTAAATCATTCATGAACCCCGATACCTTCGTTCACCTTCCCGCACCCCCCTGGCCTACAAGTGGCTTGCGGGTACTTGCGGGTACTTGCAAGGGGGGTATGTGCGAGCATATGGTGCAATTACATTCGGCAGACATTGAGACAATGATCGTTTGACTTGTAGCTGTAACGAGACTTACATACGCGGTAATGACACATTGCAATTGGATTGATGATTGTCTCTGCTATGTATAAAGTTAATGAGAGAGTACCTACTCCTCAACAAACTTATTGTAATGGATTATTTATATGCGGTAATGGCACATTGCAATTGGATTCATGATTGTCTATGCCATGTACAAAGTTAATGAGAGAGTACCTACTCCTCAACAAACTTATTGTAATGAATAGTTTATATGCGGTAATGACACATTGCAATTGGATTCATGATTGTCTGTGCCATGTACAAAGTTAATGAGAGAGTACCTACTCCTCAACAAACTTATTGTAAGGGATTATTTGTAAAGAGTACATCCAAACATTTCAGAGATCCATCGAGTTATGAGAACAAGCATCTCCGTACAATGCCTGTATA
The DNA here is from genome assembly GCA_958502065.1 of Chrysolina americana. Taxonomy (NCBI): domain Eukaryota; kingdom Metazoa; phylum Arthropoda; class Insecta; order Coleoptera; family Chrysomelidae; genus Chrysolina; species Chrysolina americana. Next base: position 31,492,745 of record OY293419.1, on the reverse strand, counting down.
ATATATAGTGGGAGGGGGACTTCCTCCACTCTCCGAAAATCAACATATAAAAGAAATAGCGAGAACCAATTCTCCTCAGTTTGTCTTTTGAGTTAGATATAAAAATTCTGAAAAGATGAATTTATGTGAATGTGGAAAATTGTTCACTCGACGTGCCAATTTACAGCGTCATCAACGTGAGAGTTGTCAGATGGGAGGTCCTTCCTCAACTAAACGAATGAAATTGAATAATGGTGTTGGTAATGATGCACTCCCTGTATCAATGTATACGTGTGAATGTTGTGAAGTAACAATTCCTCAATCCCAGTACAATTCGCATATTAGAACGCTTGCACATAGAACAAAATCATGTGTTCATTATGGATCCGGTGTACAGACGATGAAATCTGCATTCAAGTGTCGGATAGCTAGCTACAGAGTGAGTAGCACGAATAATTATTCTGAATATGCACCATTCTTCAATGAGATCAAGCAAAAAGTAGTTGAACTACTGGAAAAAGCTATAGAACTACACAATTCCACCAAAGTCAATATGGAAGTATTTGGAAGTTATATTATCCAAACACAGGAATGGACAGACATAAAATCATTTAATTCAATAAATCGAATTGCCGATCGATTCACTGATTTGAATGCATTATTCAACACATTCCGAGACAACATCATTGCCCAGACAACTGAATTTGAGGAGCGTGATTCAGGTTAGTAGTAAGAAGCAATTTTCAAAAGTTGATAATCAAGTAATATACATAGATATGTATTTTGTTTTTCAGGTTGGAGTTGTGAGAAAGTCCTATTCCTCGAAGTGAATTTAAACAAATATAGTCCGTTCGGAGGGTCTTCTTACATCGCACTTCCAGCATTCATCGAGCGCAAGACGGCAATAGTCAACGTGAAGAATGAAGATCAACACTGTTTCGCGTGGGCTATTACATCAGCATTATTTCCAACGAATAATAATGTATCAATGCCGTCATCATACCCCCACTATGCAGATGTTTTGAATGTGACAGGTATGAATTTTCCAATGAAATTACGGGATATAAAATTGTTTGGGCGTTTGAATGATATTTCAGTCAATGTTTATGGTTTAGAATCGAAAATAGAAAACAAAAAAATGAAATATGATGTGGTAGGGCCATTGCGATATTCTCAGAAAAAACTCACAAGACATATCAATTTACTGCTTCTTGCAGATAATGCAGGAAATACTCATTACTGTTGGATTCGGGATCTTTCAAGATTGGTATCGAGTCAAATTTCAGCCCACGAACATAAAAAGTTTTTTTGTGATGGGTGTTTATTGTATTTTTCAAATGAGCGACAACTATTACGTCATCAGACGCATGATTGTAATCATATTTGTACTACAGTACCTCGTAATGATTTGAAAGTAAATAAATATGGGGAGATGGTGGCTGGAAATAAATTAAAATTTGAAAATTTTGAAAGGCAGTTGGAGTTGCCATTTGTAGTCTATGTAGATTTTGAATCTGTATTGAAACCGATTCAAGGTAATGAACCAAACCCAGAATTCTCATACATGAATAGAACATTCAAGCATGAGGCATACTCTTTCGCATACATGATCAAATGTTCTTTTGATGATAAGTTATCAAAATTCGTTACATACAGAGGCGTTGACGCTTCTGAAGTATTTGTAATGCGAATAGAAGAAGATTTGAAAAATATATACAACACACATTTGAAATATATAAAGCCAATGGATAAGCAAACTGTGGAAGAGGAACAAGACTTTAATAATGCAACCACATGTGGTATATGTGAAAACCATTCACGGATGGTGATGTTAAGGCCAGGGACCATTGTCATGCCACTGGAAAAAAAAGATTTCCAGCAACTCATTCTGTCTGCAATCTCAACTTTAAAATTCCAAAGTTCATTCCGATTGTATGTCATAACATGAGTGGATATGATTGTCATATGTTCATTAAAGAATTATATGCAGAAAAAGACAGGGTTGATGTTATCCCTCAAACAAAGGAAAAATACATTTCCTTTACGAAACACCTCTATACACATAGCTATCTCGATAAAAAGGGTAAAACAAAGAAAAATTATCTCAAAATGAGATTCATAGATAGTTTCAAATTCATGTCCAGTTCTCTGGAGAAATTAGCTGCCAATTTGTGTGACGAGCAGTGTGTACAGATGTCGAAACATTTTCCTGATTCGAATAAATTCAATTTAATGAGGCAGAAGGGTGTTTTTCCATATAGCTTTGTGGATGACATCAATAAGTTGAATGTTCCTACTATACCAACAAAAAATCAGTTTTATGATAACTTAAATGAGATGCACATATCCGACGAGGATTATCAGAGAGCTGAACTTGTTTGGAATCTGTTTGAATGTAAAAGTTTGGGGGAATATTCGGATTTATATCTGAAATCTGATGTATTACTGCTATGCGATGTATTCGAAAATTTCAGACGAATATGTTTAAATGCGTATAAGTTGGACCCCTTACACTATTATACTGCACCCGCTCTCAGTTGGGATGCAATGTTGAAATACACAGATATCGAGTTAGAGCTTCTTACCGATATCGATATGATCAATTTTTTCAAAAAAGGAATTCGTGGAGGGATAAGTCAATGCAGTGAGAGAAAACACGTGGCAAATAATAAATTTCTTCCCGATTACAATCCCAATGAACCCACGTCTTTCATCTCATATTTAGATGCAACAAATTTATATGGTCATAGTATGTCGCAAGCATTGCCTACTGGTGATTTCAAATGGTTAACCCGTGAGGAAATTTCAAATTTAGATATAATGAGTGTGACAGATAATGATTCATTCGAATATGTTCTTGAAGTCGATATACACTATCCTCAAGAATTGCACGACGTTCACAGCGATCTACCTTTTCTGGTGGAAAAAATTATCCCCCCAAATTCAAAATCTAAAGTCCCTAAATTGATACCAAATTTGAATGATAAACGTAGGTATATAGTACACGCCAAAAACCTGAAACAGGCCATGAATAATGGACTAATCGTTATGCATACCCATAGAATATTGAGATTCAGGCAGTCTTGTTGGATGAAGCCATATATCGATCTCAATACTCGAATGCGTAATAGATCGCGTAATAAGTCTGAGAAAGATTTCTACAAGCTGATGAACAACAGTTGCTATGGAAAGACAATGGAAAACGTGGATAATAGAGTGGATGTGAAACTGATAACACATTGGCAGAATATTCAGCGAAAATTGGGAGCCGGAATCTTAATTGCTCGTCCGAATTTCAAAAATTGTACAATTTTCTCTGAGAACTTCGTTGCGATTCAGATGGCTAAGGTAAAGATACATTATGATAAGCCGCTATACTTGGGATTCTGCGTTTTGGAATTATCCAAGGTTGTCATGTATGATTTTTACTATGGATGTATAAAAAGAGAATTTGGGCGCAATGCATCACTTCTATATACCGATACAGACTCTCTTATCCTGAAAGTGCAGACAGAAAATTTCTATGATTACATCAGAAATAATATAGACAAATTTGATACATCAAATTACATAGAACAAAATAAATTCAATTTACCAGTTACACCTTCAGTCTTGGGTAATTTCAAAGATGAATTCCCCAACGATCCAATAATTAGTTTTTATGGAACGGGTGCAAAAGCTTATTATGTACAATCGTTGGAAACTGAAATAAAAAGAGCCAAGGGAGTGAAAAAATCTGTAATAAAAACTCAGCTGACATCCGATGATTATAAAAAAATTATTGAGAATGGGGGATTTATATTACGTAAAATGAATTCGTTTAGGAGTATTTCACATGATATGTTCACCGAATTAAGAAATAAGGTAGCGCTATCTTTCAACGATGATAAACGTTTCATTATTCCTAATACAACTCAAACGCTCCCTTGGGGGCATAGTGATATTGAATTCTATCAAAATGATCCTATGGAAAATGTTCGTATATGTAATAGGTTGGTTGGATCTTTAACCCAAGAATATAATATGAATGAAGAGGATAGATTGAATCATCTTATTACATTACTAAACGCTGAAATATAGATAAACATGAATATCATTCAAACTATAATTCTTTATTATATTCCGTAATTGAAGCAATAACTGGAAAATTCTTATTTGATTCTGTTCCAATATAATGCAATTCATTTTTGATAGTGTATGATGTTTTTTTTTAAACAAACTGAAGATTATTATTATTTATTGCATATATCTGATTTCTGTGAGTGGATGGAAGGAATTGATTTATAGAAAATAAAAAAAAAACTTTCAAGAATATGTTTTATTTATTGTATATATCTAGTACTAGCACTACTACACTTGAGAATAAGCTACTAAATATAAATGGATACAAACAAAAAATCACATAATACATTTTCGTCAAAATGAATTACGAACAGATCCATCCAGTGCATTATATGTCAAAATTGCATCATGTAGAATCAGTGCGTATACTTTGGTGTTGTTTGGGAATTTCGCTTTTCGTGTTTCAAACTCCAATTTGATATCCACAGTAGACGATTTTGTAGCATTCGGTTGATGTGAACAATCAATGATGAATAATGGATTGTCTTTGAATTGTGCAATATCCATGAGTGGCTCACTCAGATCTCTGTCATAGTAACTACGCTGGAAGTTTTCATATGCATAGTATGCATGCGAGTACAATTTTCTATCAAAGTCTAGATTCCAACGCTCATATGGATACACTTCAGAATTCAAGTAAACTCGAATGTTATTCACATCAGCACTCAGAAATTTTGTGACATCCACTGCCTCATTTTCGGATGCGTTGGTGTTTTGAAATCCTATTATGATGAATCGGGGCGTTTCCAAAATATTTGTAGTTTTTATCGCCCAAACGTCGGAAGATGTTGCACGTAATGATGGTAATTCATAAAGATCCCACATACGATAAGCTAATTTTACTTTTGCATTCAGCCCACTCTTATTAATTCTATTGAATAATTTGAGTTTTTGTTTGTCCTCAGCCACAACGTGTCTTATCTTCCACTCAATCTCTGAGATTTCCAATGTAGCTTCTATCTCCCCAATGTATGAATTCTTGAATGAGCGGGCTATTATCAAAATGAGTTCTTGTTTAGCATTAAGAATGCATTTTTTATAATCTTCAGCAAAACCCATCAGATATTTAAGTGGGAGTTTTCCGCTGAATACATGACTAGTTTCATCGAGAATACATTGTTTCGTATCGGAAAGACCCCATCCACTAGTGAGAAGTGAATGAGAATGTGTCTGACCAAATGAAATCATATTCTTCATTGTGGAAGTTATACCTGGCTTTCGAACTACCGCAACATGTTCACCACCCATTTCATAACGAATTTCATCGAAGAGAAATGCCAAAGCATTATTGGACATATAACAGACTTTATTTACTTCTTTTGGTGTGAATTTTCCTTCTATGTAAATGAAACTATCGGCAATGTCAAGAATTGCATCTTGGTTATTGATCATGATGCGGATTTCATCAGAGTTCTTGAACAATGGTGATCCATAGGGTTTGTATGTATGCTCATGAAAACTTATAAGGCTGTGATCAACAACTGGCTCGTTGAAAATATCCAACTTCTCATTGTTAGCCTCCAACACCATTTTTATTCTCGTATTCTAAGCCCAATTGATTTCAGAAAATTTAGATCTCTCGTGGACAATTTACGTCTTTGCTGTTTCGCACTCACTTTAGTAATGATCTTTTCCATAGACGTTACTTTCTTTTTATTATCTGATGCTGGTGGACTTCTTCCACTGCTCTCGCGCACACGTTCATTGTTGTAGCAAAAACCCATAACACTCGCTCTTATAACTTTTTCAGTTCCAGAATAACAACTATGGATTCCTCACTTCCGAAATCGATTAGATTATTTTTTTGATCCAATATGCGCACAGTGATGTTGTCAATGAACTGACGTCCTTCTGGACTAATGGGCATATAAATGATGTTCCGGGGTTCCTTTGTGAGATTATAACCGCGTTCGACGTCTAAATCAAATGAAAATAGAATATGATTCTCTTCATTATTTATATATGATCCGGAAATTATATTACATTCCAAACGAATGAGTCTCACAGGTACAATATTAACAGGAAATGTAGATTGATGTGGTTTATTACTGTTGAGCATCTGTTTCTTGAATCCCAGCATTGGACCTATTGAGTTCTCGTATCGAAATCCACATTATATTTTGATTGCAATATACATTTGAATATATTATTGTTCGCTTGAAGACTGAACATTTCATCCATTGACATGCTATCGAGTATTTCATTCGGAAATAAGCGAGATGCAAGTTTCTTTTGTAGATAATCATTTATTTCCTCAATCTCATATGCTCCAGATGGTATTTTCATAGTAAAATATCTTGGAACATCATATGAGTCATCTGCGGGGATCTCAAAACCGACTGTATTGTTTTTGTCAGTGATATTGTGAATAGTATTGCATCCATAGAATCCTAATAGCCCCAAGCCATAACGAGCATTCCTGTCCAATTCAATGGGCGGGTAAAAATCCGCGCTAAGGACACTTTTTCCCACAACTTGTAACTCAAACTTGCGTGACATGACTGATGCATTATCTCCGACATCACACCAATTTATTGTGGTATGCAACATAAATGATATAATTTGCGTTTCTTTGGAGTCGAAATATTGCAGACGTCCACGACATTGTTATTGGCTCCTATATTACAATCTTCAATGCTGCAATAACAACAATATATTTTTCTCGGTGTGGGTCCATCATTGACGTCGTTTGATGTGCTAGCACCGTCAGAATTATGTTCATAACAAAACTGATATTTTGAAATATCAACATCGTCTTGAAGATGTTTTGGGAGCTTTTCCCAAACATGGGCGATTTCATGAGCCGCACAAGAAATCATCACCTCCTTGGGCATATCAGCAAGTTGCCCTTTACTCATTTTCAACAAACTACGCAGCCTTGAATACGCTATCAAAGAATGGCCCATTCTCTTAATTGCCTCTCGATTTTTTTCCGGAGTATATTCCATTTTAAATATCTGTAGATGGTTGTGAGAGAAACTTCAGGCATAAATGCCCACACACAACTGTATTGTATTTTTGTTGGAGTTCATAGTTATATACAATTTTGATGGGTGTTCTCGATTTTTTTCGCAAGTAATGAACTAGCTCCGGGGGCGGCGATAAATCTCCAAAACTATCAAAATATGTAACATTTCGTCCATTTTTCTTGTATGCCACCCAATGTGTTCCCCGACCGATACTTCTATCCAAATTCATGATTGCTGTTTCATGGACATGCGGTCCTGATGTAGGTAAGTTATCTCGCATGAATACTCCCCGAAAGAATGGAATCTTCATCTGTGTGGCATAATAATTAAGTTCAATATCGGTGAGAGGCTTAAGAGGTAGGGCATCAATTAGTTTTTTGAACTTTGCGGTTTCAGATAGATACCGAGTCCTTTGCGATATGGTTTCAGATATATTCCACTACCTCTTTTTCCCAAAGCTATAGCTTCCATCTTTCTATTATGATGTTGAACTTCTTTAAGACCCTCCCTACTTTCCCTCACCGAATTGATTGCTCTTGCGATACCTGCAGCTGCTCCGCTCAAACTACCCAATGCAGACAATCCAGCGAAAATTGGTATCAATGGCAATATTCCCCCCACTTTTGGTATGGGTATGATACGTGGTGTACGTATCTGTTTTTTTCCACCTGCTGCTTTCAAATACTTACGTGCTGCATGCAATGCTAGCACATTAGCTTTCTTAACGTCTTTTGCTATAAATCGGTCACCGCCAGCCTTTCGCAGTACATCTCGCACTTTTCTAACAACACCCGCCCCAAATGCAATCTTTCCGTTATTATTCGACTTCTGTTTTCTTTTTATTGTTCGCTTTTTCTTTTTTTTTGAGGTAATGTTCGCATCGCATCCCATTCCGAAACGTCTCTTGGTTTTCATAATATTGGTAATTAGAAGAGCTGCAGCCTTCTCAGCTACTGATGATTTATTCGATTTAAATATTTCCCAAGCTGCGTATTCGAGTTGTTTATCGGCTATATGCCTTGCTGTGAGATTGTCTGGATTTTTTGAATATTGCAAATCGTGTGAAAGACACGCAGAATCCAATGGATTGATTCCTCTCTGATTGGCAGCTAATCTTTTTTCCAAATTAGTGCCAGGTCCGCAAAATTGATAACCGGGTATATGAACTTCAAACGGTAATTTATTTATTAACGAATTCACAATTCCTCGACCCTTTCTACTCGAAACGTAGTTCTTACGTCTGTTCCGTACGACGGTAGACATTTAAATGGGATATATTCCATATATTTATCTTTATTACGAGTTTGGTCGTTCACGATGCGTGTTGTTCAACAGCAGGTAAACTTCAGAGTTGATAATTTAGACGAAAGAATCGCGGGAAGTGGATTGGACGGAAATAAGTCGAATCGACATGGTCCACTATTGCCTTCATCCCTTAGAGCATTATTAATTGGACCATCAAATTGTGGAAAAACAAATGCAATGATTGCCCTTCTAACGCATGCGCACGGATTACGTTTCGAAAATGTGTATCTGTATTCAAAGTCACTGAATCAACCGAAATATGAATATTTACGCAATGTGCTGAAACCAATTAAAGGCTTGGGTTTTTACACTTTCAGTGATAATGAAAGTATAGTAGAACCCGCCCATGCCAAACCAAATTCTGTATTTATATTCGATGATATAATTTGTGAAAATCAGAGCATCGTTCGATCGTACTTTTCCAGAGGGAGACACTCTTCAGTGGACAGTTTTTATCTTGCACAGACGTATTCTCGAGTACCCAAACAATTGATACGTGATAACGCCAACTTCATAATAATGTTCAAGCAGGACGAAACGAATCTACATCATATATTCTCAGATCATGTATCACCTGATGTTACATTCAAAGAGTTTCAGATTATGTGTCTGAAATGTTGGAATAAACAATTTGGTTTTCTTGTTATAGACAAAGATAGAATGGTACACGATGGACGATATCGCATGGGATTCGATACTTTCATATATCCATGACAACTCAAAAAATGATTATTCGTTCGGTGAACTTTAGCGAGATCACATATACATCATTACTTCCTATAATGATGAATACAATGAGAAATGAATGTGCAAGAGCCGAAATCGATATGAAACGACAACTAGTTGAAGCGACAGAAGCTGTACGAAAAAAATTCAACAATATAAAGAGTGGGAATGTGGAAGAAAAAATTATGCTCGAGAAACTATATGATCCTATTACAAAACCACTAAATGCCCTTTCTTCTGGAACTAATGCGATGCCGTCTACAACTCCCACAATGACGAGAGTTATATCAACAAGTACGCCTATAAAGAAAAATAATTCCTTCAATTCGAATGATTCTTCATTTTCTAATATTGCAAATGAAACAATAACAGATATGGATAATGATGAAATGGGGCCGTCCACTCTATTTGAAACACCTTCATCACTATCGAATACTTCAGAGTTGGAAACGAGCAATGTCACCAAACAAAATATAGAAATGGAATTGAAAAAACATTTAGAAAATCTCAAGAATGGCGACAGCGCATATGATTTAAAATATGGTATTCGCATAGATCCTTTAACATATTTGTTGAAAATGGGAAATTTGCAAGTACGTTTCAACAATGGAAATATATCATTTCATGATGGCATTGTACAAAAATATCAAGCTGTCGGTAGCAGGGATCTGTATAATCTAATATTCCTCAAGGAACCTCCGGTAGTTGCAGACTCGAGAATTCATCGTACTTATATTGAGATATTGACTTTGACAAGGGTCATATATAAAAAAAATCAAGTAAAAAATGGTATAAAGTTCAAAAAGTCCCATAAATATCAGAACATCATCAGACCTCTAATGAAAACACTCAAAAACCCTACTAGAACTTTGAATCTGACTGGCAAAGGACTCAATATAACAAAATTAAAGAAAGTGTTCACAACGAAGTCGAAGAACTATGTATATTGGAATAAGCCTAAAGAATTGGTGAGTCGCTTACGATTGTTAATTGGTTCTAAATTAAGCGGGAACACTATGCATCAAAACGAAATTGTATCTTTGTTAGAGGAACTACGCGAAGAAGGAATAATATATTAGATACAATCAGATATTACAGTTCAGAACCATACCATCACCCGAATAGCACACATTGCAAATACCGCTATGGCTAGTGATATCAAGAGACAGGTGGTTGATGAATTACATAAGCCGGCTAGACGCAACTTCCAGAGGAGATCTACAGTACTGAAAGGCGTCGGCGATCTATGGCAAATTGATCTTGCTGATTTTCAGGCGTATTCCAGATTTAACAAAAATTATCGATACGTTCTGGTAGTCATTGACTGTTATTCAAATTTTCTATGGACAAAGGCTGTTCGGAACAAGACTGGATTAGTCATAGCTGGAGCTATGAGAACAATTCTACAACAGGCCAATTACTCCCCAACACATATACAATCCGATTTCGGGAAAGAATTCCATAACTCACACTTTTTTTCGTTGATGGAGCAGTATGGAATAAACCATTACTCTACTTTTAGCGTTATGAAGGCCGCTATATGTGAACGAGTTATACGTACGATTAAATCATGGTTATACAAAGAGTTTTCGATAAATGGGAATTATAAATGGTTAGACATTCTCCCAATTATAACAAAGAGATATAATCATAGAGTGCACCAAACTATTGGAATTAAACCGAAAGATGTGAAGTCTACTACAAAATTGAACATTCCAAAAAGAGAGAAGAAAAAGATTTAAAAAAAAATCATACCCAAGTATCGCATTAATGACATCGTTCGAATATCTAAATACAAGCACGTTTTTGAGAAGGGATATACAGCAAATTTTACAACGGAATTTTTTAGGATTATAAAAATCAATAGTAACTACCCCCCAACTTATATGCTTGAAGATATGGATAAAAATCCAATTAAAGGATGTTTTTATGAAGCAGAGATACAGAAAACTAAAAACCCAGACGTATACCTTGTCGAGAAGATATTGAAAAAGAGTGGTAGCAGAGTTCGTGTGAAATGGTTAGGATTCTCCAATAAGCATATTTCCTGGATTGACAAAAATGCAATTGTTAGATAGATCTCATTGAAAAATTATAAAAAAAATCAAAAATATACTTTTTCATTACAACTTTATTGTTTGATTCTTTTACATATATTTAAAAAAAACATATATTTAAAAACATATACTACTAATCAATCAATATTTATTTGAAAAGCCGCATCTAGCTCCTGACGCCATCTTTCGTAAACAGCAGAGACCGTTTCATGTAACTGTTTGGATTTTTTCAAATCTATTTCTGCCTGTTTCCGAAGATCTTGGTTATTGAGCCTCTCCCTACTAACTTCTGTCATCACCCCCTCTCTTTGCTTTCGCAATTTTACAATTTCGGCTTCCTTCACTGCAATTTGTTCTTCAATTTCATGATCTTTTGTCATTTTTTCATCTAATTGTCGATCAACCTCATCGCATTTTAGGAATGTGCTTTTAGCATTTGTGCTCGCTCGCCTAGTCTCGTTCAGCAATTCCGTATACATCTGTAATGGCAACAGAGATGCTAGTGGAATGCATTCAATTTTATTTGGTGTTTCTCTCACTGAAGATGAGGAACACATACCTTTCTTCGAAACACTACGTCCTTTCTTGTTCTTTGAAGACCTTGGCCTTGTTGAGGTTGATGCAGCAGTGTTGGGAACTTCGATTGTGACACAACGTTTCGGAGCGCGTTTACTTGGCTGCTTATATGAAATATCAGGCATATGCAGAGCCTGTGTCTGAGGTTCTTGCACCTGAGCTTGATCCGGGATAGTGTTGCATTGTGATAGCTCGTTATCAGAAATATGTAGCACCGGCGGTTCTTCCGTCTGCTCCTGCACTATAATAAATTGGAATTGCACGCCCATCTTCAACAAATCATCAGCATCGAAATTCGATAGTTCTTCGACAATTAAATCAGCGGGATTTCTACTGCTCAATAAATTTTCCACATTTTCACTGTTCGGTAATAAACTCATTATAATTATTCTTACGAGTCTTACGAGAATTATTTCAAGTCAAAAACTGTTATAGCTTCTCCCATTTTGAAATATCATATTTATAGACGAACTACCACAACCCCACCACATATGCAACATGGAGTGGGAAATGTATCTCCCACCATTGTGACAAAGCATTTAAAGCTGAAAAACCTTATAGAATTCTTCATATCTCATACAATGGCAACAACATCTAGATATAATGCTGATTCAACCTCTAATGATCCTTCGGACACAAATCTGTCTGATACACCGATCGATGTGAACTTACCTTTACAAGTTGACATAATTATATCAACAAGTAATATAGTAATTCACTCGAATTTTATATGGAGTCCAACAATCAGAGAATGGAGTCCAGTTACTCAAGAACCTGCACCGGAGGAAATAGATTATGATTCTGACGCTACTGTAGATTTGAATCTATAAAGTATTCATGAGCCGATTAAATCCGCGCAACAAAACCAAAAGGTTCTTTTCAGAACCAACAAAAAAAAATAAAATAATCTGAGTACGCTACTGAATTCTGGAGCCCGTGTTTCAAAATTCATAAGTCAGGCACTGCATATGCCCCGAGAAAAATTCTGCTCAGACGTGGGGACGGCGGACGAAATATTTTTTTCAATTGTTTTGGTGAGTTCATTACTATTCGTAGAATTCTTCTTGCTCTTAGGCCAGGGAGCGGTGACCATCGGGTTGTATTTTTTCGCCGCCATCATTAGTTTTGCACAGTTGCGATTTTTTCTCTTCTTCTGTTTCCGTAACGCTTTGGGACTTTCTTGTTGTTGTTTTCTGCGCCTGTAAGAGGGTAGTCTCTGCGGCCTAGTTCTTTTTTTGTTGAATGGCGTGGTTTGTATAACAGTCGGTAATTTGGCGATTGTTCCTAATTCCCCGGTATTGTTCTCCATAACGCTCGGTAATTCGGCGATTGTTCCTAATTCCCTAGTATTGTTTTCCATCGAAATGTATTTTATAGCACGTTCTAATTCCGTTGATGTTACTTTGCGTCTTGATATATCCATAAAATCACAAAATGAATTATGAAAAAATTTAATTTGAATACAACCAAACTCGAGGAGCTCTGGTTTACAAATGAAATGTGTATGGTCTCCAAACCTTCGGAATATCGAAATGTACCTCAACGTATACCTGTTTTTATTGCGATAGGAGACCCTTTTTTATAGAGTATGATTTAACAAATACATTTTGACGGAAAGAAGTCGGAATATCGAAATCTATCCCAGCGGGATTATTTGATTTTATTGTTAGAAGAGACCCTTCCAAAAGAAATAAATTTTGAGACTCTGTATTTTCGTCACAAAGAATGATTTTTTTTCTCAGAACAATTATAAATGTATGCAGGAAAGGTTTTTTTTATTATTCGTTTTATTTTGTTTTTTATGTTATTTCTTTTGAGTCTGAAAATCTATTCTTGATTTTTCCCAAGAGAGTTTCATCTAAGAACAATTACAAATCTTAATTTAAAATTTTCAAAATCTTATGTTAATAACAGAACAGAGGGGGCCCCAACACACGCCCCCTCCAGTATGCATCTCCATTTTCATATACTATGCATTCCCAAAAGATCTGTTACTACCAATCACAGAATTTCAAATATCATTGACTCATTATCACTCTCGTCATCTGATATTTCAATTGCTTCTTCTTCTTCATTTTCAGACTCGATTAATTCTTCATCATCCGAATTATCGTTATCGCTAGGCTCATATTCCCACAATTGTTCCGGATTTTGAACGAAGTCAATAAACGATTCGTAAAATTCATCATCGAAACTTCTATCTGTACTAGACGATATTTCATTTACTTGAATTGGTAAGTTAGAAGAAGATGTTTCTGATGGACTACAACGGCCTAATTCACTTGTAGAGTCAGCTTGAGACATTTCGAATGGAATGATAGCAATATACTGATCCTTCCAATTTATATACATTTTGTTAATGAATGAAGATGTCTGGGGACTTTTTAGGAGAGGGATTTGTTGTGGATACAAATTCGAAATAATTTTTTCGACTCTGAAACAAATATTGTTTTATAACATGTTTTATTAAATTATATAAATATGTACAATATGCAAACAACTTAATCTATATATTACACTAAATTTACAGTAAAGTACATGAAAAAAACTAAACATTACACACCCTACATGCCCTCTGACATGTTATTAGGATTAGGGAGTCAGTACACACTGTACAATAATGTCTCCCTATTTGGCCATATAAGCTAGACACATGTGTGTCTATATGCCTATATCTGGCGACCTGGTTACCATATCTTATACTATATAGCCTATAGCAAGGCCCACACAACTTCGCCAATTCACCATCAACTGTCTGTATGGCGGTAAATAATGTAAGGTGACAATAAACACAATCCTCACTTATTGTTTCGTTTATCGTCATATCGGCGAATCTTCTGCTGACTTGCTCGATCTCATCTGAAGCTTCGAATTCTTCTTCAATACCGCTGTCAGATCCGCTATCTGCTTCCTCCTCATTATCAAATTGATTGACATCAACTGCAATGAGTTGGTCGATTATCTCCATTTTGGCTTCCATTATTCTATTATACAACTACTGTACTCTATTACACACAACTACTATTTAAGTTGAAATAAAGATGAATACTGAATTCCATTGAGTCAATGATGTCTTTTTAAATGTTTTTTTCGGGAGGAGGGATGTCATTTCCTACTCCAAGACTAGAACTTTACATGTTTTCCAAAAGTGGGATTAACACCCCTCTACCACAAGACTTGAAAAACTATATATTTGCAGAAAATTCAACAGTGAAATCAGTTCCTACTCAAGACTTCACTCCCATAGAGTCGTATATATGGACATTGTAGCTATGGTGTTAACAGCAGCATGGGATTCAAAAGCTAAGATTTATGTGTATCCATACAGAATACGGGACACATTGATATGTTATAATTGCCAAGGTGGTTGGGACAGAAGTCATATGATGGCAGGTACCAGTCTATGTTTCGTGTGTGCAAGAAAACAAACAACTTCGGAGATGATTCCTCGTTGCATTAGATGTGATATATTCTCCGAGACCTGCTGGAACTACTGGTGTGCAAGATGTCGCAGCGATGTCATGTTGTGTGATCGAGTAGGATATTTATGGCCTAATGAAGAAATCCATTTCAGGGAATGTTGGTGCCTTTCCCATGAAGAACAAAAGCGGAGATGTGACATGTATCCAGGGCGAAAACCAACGACAAATACAACAATCACTGAATCTTCAGCACCATAGTTCAATTTTATTGTATTTATTATTTTCAAAATAAACTTTTATAATATAATTTTTCTTGTTTCCTTTCGCAAAAAAAAATATTTTAATTTGGAAATTTCAATCAAATAATTAATATGTATCATCATCAACAAAAAGTTGCCATATCGAAAAAATTACATTTTTATAATTTTTCTTGTTTCCTTTCGAAAAACATATTTAAATTTTGAAATTTCAATTAAATAATTAATATGTACCTGTCATCGATAAAAAGTTTCCATATCAAAAATGATATTTCTTTATTTGCCCGGAAGGGTATGATGCCCCATAAAGTCAGGTAGATTACCGGAGCATCATATTATATTTGTGTCTAGGTACAATGACACAACGTCATTCTCTCAGTTGATTCCGTTAGAGAATGAATGCAACAGTGTGAACCACTTTCTTAAATACACTCTCCCCGGCGTTACGTAATACCTACCACCTACCTACCTACCTGCCTGGGAAGGGGCGATTTTCGTTAGGGCGCATCATGCAATGGCCTCGGGTTATTCGATAATTATTCATGTGGTGTGGTGAGAGGAGATTTGGAATTCGTTTATGCATTGGGTTTTGGGTATTATTATAGTAGTTTCGTGAAAATAATAAAAACTTTTATAAATAATTAATATATTTTCAATAAATTCAGCAAGTGCACATTTTCGTTTAATATTATAATAATAATGCTTATTCAGATAAACGAATTTTCTCTTGTTCTAAATCCATAAGTCTATGATCCAATTTTTCATATTTTCTATGAAGTAATACCCTAGCTTCAGATATCTTCTCATTGAATGCTGTTCTAGCTTGACGAGACACATCGCCAACTATCGAATCTATGTGAGCGTTCATAGATACGTTTCTCCTTTCCACTTCACGAGATAATTCTTCCATCGCTAATTGCACTGAAGCATGAACAGCTGATAGGACTATTTTTTTAGTTTCATTAATTGTATCTTCAAGAAACTCTTTTGTAACACAATCAGCTGAATCAACTGGCTGTCCGACATTTTTCAATTGTCTTTCAGTATCGTATTGGCCATCTTTGGTTTTCTTGAAACTAACATATACTAGTCGGGGTTGTAGAATTGAACCATTCCCACACTTTCGCTTACGCCCAAATTTATCCAGTACACTGCTCATCATTACAATACGACTACCAAACATGAACTAATTAAAAAATAGCCGAGTTGCATGTTATATTATTATTAGAGAATCGAATATAAATTTATCAATTATTGTTTCCAATTACTCTTCTATTTCGAAAGGAATTTACTATAATAATATTAATCAAATAATTCATATTTTTGGAGTGTGTTTACTTTAGAAATAATTGGAGGGGTGGAAAATTGTTGCTGTATTTCTTTTGGTTTCGGGGTATCATCTACCCAACCTACATATGTATTATTATGGGATCGTGAAAGAAAAAACTTTTATAATTAATGAATATATTTTCAATAAATTCAATCCATATACATTTTTGTGTCAAGTAATACTATGGCTTCAGCTATCTGCTTATGTAGTAATTACATAGTCCAATTAATATATAAAACATATTCTTAATTTTATTTTATTTCTATTATTCAGTTAGGGGTATCAACAATATTTTCCTCTTCACTCTCATCATCATATATTTGGTATTTCTCAATGATGTCATATGGTAGGAATGGGGTTAGGTTGCATAGAAATCTCTTCAAATCACATTTCAACATCTCTTCGCAGAAATCGGATATCTCCAAGGCCCCTTCCATGAATTTTTCACAGAGTTCATCACCAGCGTTGTACCTCTTCTGCTCTTGTTTACACCTTTCGAGTTCATTTTCGTCATAGCAAATGCTGAGATCATAGTTCATTGCATGAAGGATGTCCCAACTCAAAGCACTCAAATATGACTGAAGTCTTTCGACTGCTGTCTTGAGGTTTGTGGCTTCGGTCCAATTTTCAGCCGAATACAACATCCACATTATCACTCTGAAACACAAGATAAAAAATATTAACATACCTATTCCATGTGTATTAGCTGGAGGATACATACATAAACACGATATTTCAATTCGGTGATGTCTTAAATTTTGAGTGAATTTTTTGTTTTCAAATCTAATATTTTACATTAAGATTACTTCAATATATCTATAGACTATAGTGAATAAAAATTACTGAACATTTCAATTGAATTTTATTCGATAAAGTCGAATTTTACAAGAGTTCGCGTTCTTGTACCCGCTGAAACTGGTCCACCCTGTCCTATATAGGTAAGAGTATATTTACCACTTGAATGATTAATAGAGTTAACATCATTGTCACTAAATTGATCGGCAATGTATTTTGGTAGCCATGATTTGAAAAATTCATTTTCACTTTCATTATATAATGTTAGCAATATAGATCTGCCAAATCGAGTTGTGCGAACCAACATATTACTTATTGGAAAAGGTTTGGCAATTGGGAGTGTTGATATGACCCTCTGCTCAAACACTTCAATTGGTTTATTGATCACGGCGTTGATTTTTTCCAAATCTACTTGAGACATAGTAAGACACTTGAGAAAATATTGATTAGAAAACAAAAAAAACACTCACTGACTTATTTTGAAAATCACTAATATCACTTTTTCGAACTTTTTTGTGTGTGAATTAATTAAAACTTGTAGGTTGTGGTTCGTTATAGATGAGAAACTGAAGGGGTGAGATTCTCGATAGTCTTTTATATGTTAATTGGAGAGTGGAGGAAGTCCCCCTCCCACTATATATTATACATGCATTGTACGGAGATGCTTGTTCTCATAACTCGATGGATCTCTGAAATGTTTGGATGTACTCTTTACAAATAATCCATTACAATAAGTTTGTTGAGGAGTAGGTACTCTCTCATTAACTTTGTACATGGCACAGACAATCATGAATCCAATTGCAATGTGTCATTACCGCATATAAACTATTCATTACAATAAGTTTGTTGAGGAGTAGGTACTCTCTCATTAACTTTGTACATGGCATAGACAATCATGAATCCAATTGCAATGTGCCATTACCGCATATAAATAATCCATTACAATAAGTTTGTTGAGGAGTAGGTACTCTCTCATTAACTTTATACATAGCAGAGACAATCATCAATCCAATTGCAATGTGTCATTACCGCGTATGTAAGTCTCGTTACAGCTACAAGTCAAACGATCATTGTCTCAATGTCTGCCTAATGTAATTGCACCATATGCTCGCACATACCCCCCTTGCAAGTACCCGCAAGTACCCGCAAGCCACTTGTAGGCCAGGGGGGTGCGGGAAGGTGAACGAAGGAGCAGAGTACCGGCTCAAACCTTATACTCGTGATCACTGTGCAAGCATCCCTTCTTTCGATGAATTTAACCATCAACAAATGCTGAAATTTCATTTATTCAAATTTCACCAATACTTTGATGGACTGATAGGACTTGATATACTTAAGCAACTGAACGCTCAAATTGATTTTTCAAACTCAATATTGTATACTCCATCTTCGCAAAATTACATTCAGTACTATGAAACAAAGAAAAGGTTATTATTTTTTGTCGAAATAGAACCCAATACGGGAACCAAAATTAAAGTGCCTGTAAGTCAATCCACGGGCGATATCTTCGTCCCTCCAACAAAAATAAACGAATGTTTGATAAGAGAAACACTAACTACAGCTAATAACGGATACGCATGGGTCGAGTTAGAAAATGGAAATGACTATAATTGCGAAATTCAACTATTTGAGCCACTCAGTACTCATCCATTTTCACCTCCAAACTTTGAACTTTATCATGCGGACATAAACACCTTTCACACAGACGAAAACGACATTCGTAACCTCATTCGTACAGAACATATGAATCAAGAAGAACAGACACACATAAAAAACTTATGCGGCAAATACTCGGATATTTTTCATTATGAAGGGGAAAAACTGACATTTACTAATCAGGTTAAACATAGAATCAAGACAAAAGACGAAATTCCCGTTTATTCCAAGTCGTATAGGCATCCCTTCATTCACAAAGCGGAAGTAGCCAAACAAATAAATTCCATGCTCGAACAAAATATCATCCGCCCCAGTAACTCGCCCTGGTCATCACCTATATGGGTGGTACCAAAAAAAGCAGACGCTAGTGGGAAGAAAAAGTGGAGAATCGTGGTCGATTACCGTAAGGTAAATGAAAAGACCATCGACGATCGCTACCCCCTGCCAAACATCAGTGACATACTAGATAAGCTAGGAAGGTACCAATATTTCTCCATCCTAGATTTGGCGAGCGGATTTCATCAAATAGAGATGGCTCCGGAAGACGTTCAAAAGACCGCATTCAATGTCGAGAACGGTCACTACGAGTACCTGAGGGTCCCCTTTGGCTTGAAGAATGCCCCAGCTACTCTGAGTAGGGTGATGGATGATGTCTTGAAAGGGCTGCAAAACGAAATATGCCTGGTATACATGGATGACATCATTGTATACTCAACATCTTTGCAGGAACACATGATTAATTTAAAAAGAGTGTTTCAAAGGCTACGCGATACGAACTTGAAAATTCAGATTGATAAATCAGAATTTCTCAAGAAGGAAGTTGCTTTTCTCGGACACATTGTAACACCACAGGGCGTAAAACCAAACCCAGATAAAATAAGAGCAATAATGCACTATCCTATTCCAAAAACTACAAGACAGATAAAGGGATTTTTGGGACTTTTAGGGTATTACCGTAAATTTATCAAGGACTTTGCAAAAATCACAAGACCATTCACAAACTGTCTGAAGAAAGGCGCTGAAATAAAATACGACGCCACCTTCCTTAAAGCTTTTGACCATTGCAAAACCTTACTGACAAATGACCCCATACTACAATACCCAGACTTCGACAAACCCTTCAACCTAACCACAGATGCTTCAAATTCGGCCATTGGATCTATTTTATCACAAGGTCCTGTTGGGTCTGACCGCCCTGTTGCCTACGCATCAAGGACGCTTAACGATGCTGAACAAAACTATAGCACCATTGAAAAGGAACTTTTAGCGATTGTATGGGCAACAAAATATTTTCGACCGTATGTTTTCGGTAGAAAATTCGTTATTTTAACAGACCACAAACCACTACAATGGCTGATGTCGCTGAAGGAGCCAAACTCGAGACTAATCCGATGGAAAGTGAAGTTAGAAGAATTCGACTACGAGATTCGATATAAAAAAGGAAAAAAAAAACACCAATGCAGATGCCCTATCGAGAATTGAAATCCATGCCAACGAAGTAGAACCACAACCAAACACTTCGAAGACCAGAACGGAAGACATAGATGAAACATCTCCATTCCTCCAATATATGAAAAAGTTCAACGTAGAGCAAACTCGTACACGGGACCCGGACACCTCATCCCTCGACGAAACCCCAGACGAAAACGAAATCGAAGTGGAAACTGAAACTTCAACTTCAAGCGAGGAAGAACCAGTCCAACCCCAACCCCAAACGAAGAAAATAATGAAACAGTCCAGACGAATGCCGACGACCCTGTACAAGAAATAAATGCAAGTGAATCACCGATTAACGTATTTCACAATCAAATCCATATTTCTAAATCGGTATTGCCCAGAAGGACTACTAAAAAATATTTATGGGAACCAAACAAGAAGAATTTATGGAACATTTATATAGTGGACAATGACCTTTCCCCAATTATCACATTTTTCAAAGACTTTGGACAGCCTAAAAAGACGTACGCTTTTTATTTCAATGACGATGATTCGAACAAACTGTACGAAAGTCTCAGTAACCTTATGATGCAAACTTTCAAAAATTAATTCGACATTCAATTTGATAAAATGCAACACTAAACTTGAAAACATCACAGAACTATACAGACAAAAAGAACTTTTAGTATACAATCATGAGACTAAAACAAATCACCGTGGTATTCAAGAAACCTTACAACAAATAAAAAGAAAATACTATTGGCCAAATTGTGCTAACGATGTTAGAAACTATATAAATAAATGTGATATCTGCCAAAGAACAAAATATGACAGAAGCCCACCGAAAATCAATTTTCAAATTACACCAACACCTAGGAAACCCTTAGAAGTAGTACATATTGATGTTTTCCAGGCCAATAGCCAAAAGTTTTCAACTATCATAGACACCTTTTCAAAATACGCTCAAGCTCTTCCTCTAACAGCGGCAAATGCAGTCTCTATCGTGGAGAATCTTATCATATTCATGTCATTTCATGGATTACCCCTAAAAATTGTAGCCGACAGCGGAACAGAATTCAAAAATTCGACGCTAACGGACTTCACAAAACTTCACAAAATTGACCTTCACCTTGTAACCCCAAAAAATTCCACTAGCAATGCCCCCGTAGAACGGCTTCATTCAACTTTACTCGAGCATTTGAGGGTTTTAAAACTTGAAAACCCCCGTGCAGAAGTAACGAGTCTAATGCCCTATGCTATTTTTGGGTACAACCACTCCATACACTCTGTCACCAAACAAAAACCAATCGATATTGTGGGAGGACACCTCGACACAAAAGACCCCTTCGACTTAGACATACAATACAAAATTTTTAACAATTATATACAAGAACATAAACAAAAAACACTTCAGATTTTCGACCACATACACGACATATCTCAAAAACAGAAAGAAAAAAATATTGAATATCAAAATCTAACTCGGGAAGAACCAGCAAATTACACCAAAAATGACGAAGTTTATCGACACGATGTCAAAACACGTGGAAAAAAATTAAACCCCCCATTCATTAAAGAAACTGTCATAACTGATCAAGGACTGAAACTGAAAACCAATCGTAATACCTATCACAAAAACATTTTCAAGAAACCTCGAGCCTCAGTAACAAAACCAAATTTGTTACAGGACCCTCCTACTCCTGACGATAGTTCATCTGACGATCCCCAAGAAAGTACGAATAACTAATTTGAAGAACAACCCAGGAATCTTGCCCTTTCGGATGGGGACAGCAAAAATCAAAGTAGCCACCCATACGTTTTTACACTACATCGATTTCAAACCAATATCAGATGAAATCGAAATATTAGCTCAAAATTATAATGTACTAAAATCATCTCTTGCGAACTATAACCTCAATTCTAAATATTTAACATCTCTACACGAATATACTGAACAACACATTGATTATCAGATGAAATCGGTAAAGGAAAAATTTCGATCAGTCTATCCTTTAACGAACAGACAAAAAAGAGGACTAATCAATGGGTTAGGGAATATCATTAAATCTATTTCTGGCAACTTAGATCAAGAAGATGCCGAACGCTATGATGCCGCAATCGAAAAATTGCAAAACAATCAAGAACAAATTGTCAACTCTCTAAATCAGCAAATATCGTTGACCCACAAAATTTTAAAGAATAATAATGAAACATTTTCATTAATGGTTCATAACCAAAATGTAATCAGGGAAAGTATAGAACAACTGAATAACAACAGCACATATTTCCTGTCACTTGTAGACACATACACCCAAATAAAATTCAATTTGGATACACTGCTTTCAATTCTCACAAGTATTGAAAATGCTATATCATTTGCTAAGCTTGGTACTTTACATCATAGCATAATATCTATCGATGACATGAAATCAATATTCAATTCTCTTCTCGAACATCATTCCAGAGATCAGTTAGTTTACTCAGATACTAAAGACACGTATAAACAATTTGATATAACCCCAGTTGATGCATATTTTTCAAATACCAAACTAGTTTTTGCGCTGCATATTCCCTTAGTCCACCCTGATGTCTTCACCCATTACCACCTCTACTCAATACCCACACAGAATTCCACAACAATTATTCCCAAAATTACCTTTTTCACAATGAGTAACGAACTATTTCAATATGACGCCAGGCCATGTTTTTACCTGAATCCAAACTACCTATGTCAGAATAACTACCTGATTGATGGTACCCAAGAAAGCGATTGCATTTTCTCAATTCTTCAAGTAAAATACACAAAGCCGAATGCAAAATGGCTAATATAGTTGTAAATAAGCCCCTAATTGAGGAAGCTAGTGAATCCAGTTATATCGCAATTTTCCCTCACGAAGAGAAAGTCCAAACCCGATGTGACGAAACTGACTTTGTGATGCTCAACGGATCATTTCTCATCGAAATCCCATACCAGTGCAGCATCCTAACCTCTGGACAGGGATACACCAACGAAAAAGGCGATACCAAAGGGAAGCCACTGTTCCTCCCCGAAGTCAAAATACTCAAGCGGATCATGGAAAAAAGCCAACTTCAACTAGATGATATTTCACTAGACCAACTACACGATTTGCAAGTACAAGGGAACCCACTTCAACCATTGCAGATTGAATCCCCGAGGTATTCCAGCCATCATCCTTGGACGATTCCTTTATACATAATCATCATCCTAGGAGTCGTAATATTCAGCCTGAATAAGTTCAGGAAATCCAAAGGAAGGACCAAAGAAGCCACACAACCCTTGCCGTCTTCAGAAGTTTTGTTTGTCTCAACCAAAACTTCATCTTAGGAGGGAGGAGTTACGTACCGGTCACCGTCCGCTCCGTACATTCACCCATCCAGGAAGCACTGACTCAGCAGAATCATATATCTTACAATTCCAGAATTGCTAATTTTATATTTTTACATTCAAAATGCGAAATGGAATTTTATTCGGTCTTGATGTAATCTTTGAAGTACAAACTTGTCTAAATAAATAATTTTCGTGTTTTTAAAAACGTTATTCGTTATTTGAAATACGTATTTCGGGTTTTGCCGTGGTCTTCTTTGGTTTAAATCTCCAAACGTTTCAACTGCAACTGCGGCAGTCATCTTCAGTGGCATGGTCGAAGTACTCTTCTAGACGTATCAACTGAAACTGTTCAGTTGATACGTTCAGTTGATACGTCTAGAAGAGTACTTCGACCACGCCACTGAAGATGACTGCCGCAGTTGCAGTTGAAATGTTTGGAGATTTAAACCAAAGAAGACCACGGCAAAACCCGGAAACCAACCAAAAGATTGACGCCAGCCGTGAAAGCCTACATTCCTAATTTAGATTACCTATAGTTAATACATCCTATCAAATGGAAGGATTCAATTTCTGTCTGTGCTACGAAAAACACAGCCAGATCTTGCTCTTCCATCCAACCAGAGACGTGTGTACAGAACAGCGATGATATATCGCGGGAGTGTCTATACACACGTGTACACATTTATCGTTCAAAATTCGAGATGTTGACAATATGAACTTTACTACTTTGTGTTTCAAATGTTATTATATTTTGTTTTCATTTGTTTGTTTGCAGAGCTGAGAACCAAATTTGAGTGTTGTCAAATTATCTCTTGAAACAGGATACTAAATTGTGAATTTTATTCATTAATAAATAATTTTTTAATGTAGTTTTAAAAGCGATGGGATTCAAGACCTTCGTACAGCCAGGTAATATAATATGAGAAGGAGCTACGAAAATGAGAGAGGTCTTATATGTTGGGGAGGTGTTAGCTGGCTTTCTATATCTCAAGTTCAAATTATATATGTCTGGTCGAAATGATATTTTTCGGTAAAGATAACTGGGTTTCTTCGAATTCGAATATACCGGGTGGCTACTGAAGTATTGCCTACTGAATATCTCAGTTATTGTATGAAGTAGGTTTGTGAAATTTGGAGCGTCGATATAATGACATAAGAGCTAGAATTTGAGCATATTGACATGTCGAAGTTAACTTCCGGTCTGACCGGAAGTAACATCAACTTTCTTATTTTAAATGGAAACCTTATTTTTTTTTCTTTTCGCATTATTCAGCATTCAATTCCCTTTCTAATGACATATCACAAGTTGGTATCTAACCAGAAACTAGATCAGAAAAAAATTATTATTGAAATTCACCGAGTAGGCCGTGGAAGCAAAATGAAAGCCAAAAATTGAAAAGTTGACTATGGAAACCATACGTCACTTGATAACAGTTGCTACTACTGTGATATTTTATTTTCATTCGTCGGCGTTATAAAAAGCCGCCAAAAAAAATATTGGAAAAATTGGGAAAAAAACAATACTCTGTAGGTCCATAACTTAAATAGGAACATACAACTTTTTCTTGCCTGTACTATTCAGCATAACCATTCCTTTCTAATGATATAATAGAAAGTAATTTTTTGAAATGAAATACCAAAAAATCCAATTACTATTCTTCAAATAACAAAACAGATTATCGCCTTACGCAAAAATAACATTAAAAATAATGTGGAATTATAAATTATATCCTGTAGGTTCTAGGTTAAATAGGAACATAAACGTACTTGGTCTGTGCCATCGTCCATAGATATTCTAATATCTACCTATGGACGATGTTTGTGCTATTCAGAATAATCATTCCATTGCAATAATCATTCGAACCAAAATATTAACAAGTAGGCTGATTAAGATGTATTTTGGAATGAAACAAAAAAGAAACGAGAGCTCTCACGAACGCTGCTATCCATATTATTTTGACGTTCGAAGTAGTGTTTTTGATTCTGCCATTTTAAAAGGGTTTGGAAATCGAAATCAGTTAGTGGAATATTCAAAAAATGCCCTGTTATTCACGAACCGAACAAATTGACATGCTTCTCATTAATGGTGAATGTTTAAAAAATTCTTATGCCGCTGAACGATTGTATTTAGAGCGATATCCAGGGAGGCAGCAACCGTCAAGAAGGTATTTCCAGTGGCTTGAAGAAAAATTAAGAACTGAGCCTGATGTTCACGAAGACCAAGAAGCATTTGTTATTAATGAGGAAACTGAAATTAATGTATTAGCTTTAGTACAATATGATAGCACAATTTCCTCAAGGCAGATTGGCGCCGAATTAGCTATAAGTAAGGACTCTGCTAGGAAAATTTTGAAAAAACATCGATTTAAATCCTTCAAGTATCAGTTGCATCAACATTTGTATGAAAATGACGGTGAAAGGCGCCTGGAATATTGTAATTGGTTTCTTCGACAA
This sequence comes from Chrysolina americana, assembly GCA_958502065.1. Classification (NCBI taxonomy): domain Eukaryota; kingdom Metazoa; phylum Arthropoda; class Insecta; order Coleoptera; family Chrysomelidae; genus Chrysolina; species Chrysolina americana. Next base: position 31,466,311 of record OY293419.1, on the reverse strand, counting down.
AATGCTGAGAATCACCTATTTAACTATTATATCTTGTTTACGGACGAGTCAAGATTTACCAACAATGGATTATTTAACAGGAATAATACAAGGTAGGTACTGTACTTTATTTGGATTATTGTCGATAGTCGAAGTGTAAAAAGCTAAAAGTGTGAACGGTCTTTTGTTTCAGGTACTGGGCGATAGAAAACGAGCACCGGTTTCGACAAGGTGGCTTCCAGGAGAGATTTGGTGTGAATGTTTGGGCAGGAATAGTTGGAACTCATATTGTTGGCCCCATTCTTTTTCAAGGCCAACTAACCGGAGAGAGATACTTTAATTTTTTAACGAATGAAATTTCGGAATTCATTAACAACCTACCAGCGGAAATAACTGAGAGAATGTACTTCCAGCAAGATGGCGCCCCTCCGCATAATTCAAGAATAGCGAGAAATTATCTTCAAAATCACTTTCAAGAGAGACTTATAATAACCCATGGTCCAGTCAGGTGGCCACCAAGGTCACCTGATCTTACTCCGTGCGACTTTTTTCTATGGGGGCATCTTGAAAATAGGGTGTATTTCACACAGCCTACAACTCTACATGAGCTAGAAGTAAAAATTCGTAGAGCTTTCCAAGATATCACGCCCCAAATGTTGAGAAACGTTTTACATGAAAATATCACCAGAGTCAATAAATGTATTGACGCTGAGGGAATGCATTTCGAACATTTGTTTTGAATTTATTTTATCTTTAATCCTATCAATTTGAATTTTTTTTTTTGATAAATCTGTTTTTTTGTTATTTGAATAATAATAATTGGATTTTTTGGTATTTCATTTCAAAAAATTACTTTCTATTATATCATTAGAAAGGAATGGTTATGCTGAATAGTACAGGCAAGAAAAAGTTGTATGTTCCTATTTAAGTTATGGACCTACAGAGTATTGTTTTTTTCCCAATTTTTCCAATATTTTTTTGGCGGCTTATTATAACGCCGACGAATGAAAATAAAATATCACAGTAGTAGCAACTGTTATCAAGTGACGTATGGTTTCCATAGCCAACTTTTCAATTTTTGGCTTTCATTTTGCTTCCACGGCATACTCGGTGAATTTCAATAATAATTTTTTTCTGATCTAGTTTCTGGTTAGATACCAACTTGTGATATGTCATTAGAAAGGGAATTGAATGCTGAATAAAGCCAATAAGCAATACTTCCGTAGCCACCCGGTATAATTTTGTGGAGTAAGGTAGACGAGTGTAGTATTCGCCTTGTTTTCATGTTTATCCACCCAACTCTTTTCAGTTGATGTGATATATCGATTCAAACATGGACTTTGGCAGTTGTTTCGATACTAACAACACTTTCGCAGAAGATGAAAAATGCATTTTCCTTCGGAAAAAAAACAATAACTGAAGAATCTTCCAAAATCGAATTATGCGGTCTCCAAATAATATTCCGATTACCTTCATCAAGCGGTCGCCAAAGAGCCAAAATGAAATATATAATATTGGTTCAGTTGGAGATGATTGCAAAAGAGTTGTAAACATCTACAAAAAAAAAGAATCTTGTGGGACCGGCCGAACTTGTATGGCAAGAAAACTTGAATTACGTGAATCGCTAATGCTATCCAATTGTGATAGCATTTATGGACCAGCATTTTTTAATACTAGTGCATTGAGGCTACAAAAAATGTAACTCATAAAATGTTACTTGCAGGCGAGTCACATTCTCATATATAAATCAGGTTGACAGCAGGAATTTACACATTGCGTGCCAAGCTGTATCGGGAGATTATCCCGAAAGGCCAAACTACTGTACGTATTGGATTATTCGAATGTATTTCAAACCAGAATAACTTTTTTTGTTTTTCTTTTGGTTTTTTCTCGTTTTGTATTTGTTTTTTTACCACTTATGTGTGTCTTTCATAAATGAAAGACCATGCCATGCTAAGCAAAAACATTGATATCATTTTTTTTTCATTCTAATACAGCATTAGGAATTATTTTCAGACTTTGTTTTAAATTTTTTTCTTTTAGAAATAAGAGTTTATGTAATTATTACTTTTTGTGTTGGAAATTAAGTAAAATTTCAATTTTCGACTATTTTGCAAGTTTTGATTAACGAAAAATAAGAGTTTTGAAAATTTTGCTACAATAAATTTTATTTATAATGTTTCACCAGGTAACAATTTCGAATAATCAATATTTTTCCCACTTTTTACTACTGAATCTTCATCTTTCCAATTTTCTTCAAACCAAGTTTTACAGTACAAATAATTTTACGAATTCTGTTATCTTCATTCCATTGCTCAAATACATGAAAACAAATGGCAGGCAGCTTTGTAAGGATGGAAAAGACGGCAGCTACTATTAAAAAAATACCCTGTCTCCACGACTATGAAATGCCAGAATTAGCCATGTAAGCGGCACTTTTATCATTCTCTTTTTCATTTAGGTACCCATAAAATATAAAAGGGTGCCGAATGAGTTTCCATAAGTACAAACAAGAAACAAGTGGAATTAATTCATTGATCGCGTGATCGATAGGGGATAGTGGGTAATAATGAAGTTGTCTTGATCACTATAATGGGTTGTATTCATAAAAGCAAGCAAATGTTTATAATAACCATGAGGTGTATCTCTCTCATAACTCAATAGAACGAATAGGTGCCTTTTTCAAGAAATTCGAATTTCTAAGTTTGTAATCTATTGAAATAAGATTTTTCGCGAATATACTTTGTCAAAATAGTACCTGCGTTAGCTGATTGAAAAAATTCTCTTTGTATCATTATTTTTAATTTGAAAGTTTTTCTTTGGTAAACAAAAACAGAATTTAGCTGTTGAGTACGAGGGTACCACTGAAACTAAGAAGAACAAGAGATTATAAAAACATTCATTCAAAGCGTCCTTCACGATCTATAAATTATTTTATACGTTCGACTTTTGTTGTTTACTGGAAAATCAAACTTAAAGCAAAATAAAATTATTTTTAATGTGGTTTGTTACCGGGACGAATATATGTTCCCGTTGATTTTAAGCCTTCATATTAGCATATAATATTAGAAAACTAAAAAAAAATATTCCAATATGAACATACCCAAAAAAAATAAGAAAAATTTTATTTTCTGTTGTAGTAGCGGATTATGAATATCAACAATAATTATTATTGTTTCATCCGCTATCGTCTGTGATACAGCGTACGTATACATTTAATCAAGATGCATATAGAATATCATGCATCTTGCCTTCCGTGAAATATAATTTCACAGTGACAGTTACGACTCTCGGCATTGGGTTTTTGAGAGGTTTATTATTTGCTTTGCACTTTATCTAATTTCCAACGAGCTAGCAGCCTTGGTTGCAATGATACTTATTATTGTTATCCAATAGTGTCGATCATTTGTCTGGTGTTAGGTAAGTGAGGTATTCATAGGATTTATGTGCTTAGAAGATATATTTGGTGGTTTATCTTTTAGTTTTCTATTGTGAATTTGAAATTGTGGCACAAGTAAACAAGCTTCCTGAGAACCTGTTATCTATTACTTCAGAACCCTATAACCGACTCTGGTACACTGTATAGACAATTGATTGAACAAAAACGGAATGAAATATGAAAGAATTTGCTGCTCACATCGACCATTGACAGAGATTACTTCATTTACTTGAAATTTCATTATTGTTATTTGTCTCTTTTCAAATTAAATGTAGTAAATGAAAGAAAATTCAGACTTCATTTTAACTGTCTATAATTTCCATTTATATATTTACAGATTTTTTACCATTTCAGTTTATGTAGTTATAACCACTAACAAAAATTTTTAATTACATGATATATCAAATATGAATGTGTAGGTACTAGGTACAGAAGTAAGTGAGTGAGCGTTTTGTGAAAAATTTGTTTACCAAGGAAAGAAAGTAAAAAGCATTTCCGACCGGAGTGTTAGGGGAACAAGTATAAAAAAGCACCTATAGGAGGGAATGACATTTTCAAAGCATCATTTGAAATTACGAAGAAATTACGAAATAGCTTTCTCCTTATACAATGTGAGACATAGGACATAGGTAATGATTTTAGTGAACACGATGGAAAAAACTCCACTCTTCCCTATTCTCAACAGTATTTCATATTTTTTGCACTATACTGGCAAACCCCACTGATATACATTAAGAAGCTGATATAATTTCCCGTATTCGTATTCGAAACTTTTAGCAATAGAGTGTTTTTTAACTGTGTGCTGAAATCAAACACCTATAGTGAGTAGGTTATGAGGGTAAGGTGTATCGGTTTATAAAACAATCTTTGTACATTAATCGATTCGATAATTGATACATATTTTTCAGTACTTTTCAGTACTCGAGTACTCGATATAATTGGTGAATATATAGGGCACTAGATTTTCATTACAATTTCAAACATGGTGGGCGTCAACAAAAATATTGCTAAATTAAAGAGAATTGCAGAAATTATCTTGGGATTTGATAGTAATTTCACTTTCATTTCAATTTTGACTCTCAAACCGGATCATCCAGTATTTGTTTATGTTTGTGAAAATATTAGAATCAAAAGTTTGCAATGTCCTAGCCAGGTGTACCGACACTTTCATAGGAATAAATCCGAATTTGAAGTTATACTAGCATCGATAGCACGCGGAGATGAAATCGCGAATGAAAATACAAAAAATTGGGTATTTGAAACATTGAATAAGGCTGATATGCACTCAAAGCAACCATTGTCATATAAGTCAAAACACTCTCAATGCGCATTAATCTGCAAGAACCTAGGTAATAAACCCACAATTAATAATAGAAAGAGAGTTTATTATTGTCATAATAAATATTGTAAAAATTGCGGTGATCACGATAAATCAATCCAGATTATAAATGAGTCAGATATTACAGACAACAGCTTTTTGGATATTTCAGATAGTAATCATAATGCAGTGTGTTCGACTCCTTTGAATACCGATTTCATTCCTTTAAAAAAAGCTCGGTTTGAAGTAAGTACAATAGGCCAAATAAACGAAAAATCTCATAGTTCTTACGATCTAGTAGACACTGTTGTTTCAGCACGAACTAGTGAAATAACAGTGATCCAAGAAAAACAGGATGTAACGCCGGAGAGTTTCGATATACCAAAATGTTTTATAGATTTATCAGGACCAACAGAAAGCGTTGTTATTCCAATCAACAGTCATCATATTGATAACTTTCCCGCTCTATCGTATAAACTCTGTACTATTCTAGAAGGTTCGTTTCAGATAAAAAGTGAAATAATGAATTACATACTCAAGGATAATCGGTTAGTTAGCAAGTTTTATCCTTCCTATTTTCGTAACAGGATTAGTAGGTTTGTTAATAATGTTTGCACTATTATAATGAAATATCCAAAATATTTGAAAAACGGTACCATCAAAATTGCAGCTCTGTGTAAAAATAATAATTATAACTGTAAGAAATTCATTATTGTAATAAAAGGGCAGTATGTTGATGTTTTTTCAAATTCTATTAATTTTTGTCATCCGAATAAAATTACATGCATCTTCTGTAAAGGGTATCGAACGCGCACTCGTTAAGAGTAAACTATTACATAAAAAGCCTTCAGAGTACAAAAGAAAATCCGTTTTGATGGCAAAGAGTGAAATTTTGAATTCTGGTAACCTACAAAGTATTAAATCAGATTGTACTGTGCGTAAAATGAAAGCGGAATCAGAATCTCATTGGGACAGGGATAAAGATGATCTGGTGGATCTTTATAAAATGCAAGAGGACCACGAAGAGTATATAAAACAAGTAGCAATGCCCTTCAACATAAAAGTTTTTAGCAAAGAACAACTGGAAGTTCTTGATAAAAGCGGTACAGGAAAATTACCCATTATATATTTTGACGCTACCGGTGGCATTGTTGGCTTCCTAACAATAAAAACTAAAGGGGTATTTTTGTACTGTGCTGTTTTGCCGATTTCTACTGGTCGCATTTTTCCCATTTTCGAAATGATTTCAGGCACTCACTATTCAAAAACGATTTTCAAAATTTTTCATGATTTTAGAACTTTTTGTGAAGAACATAATAAATGGCCAACATTCAGATCGGTTGTTACAGATTTTAGTTTGGCGAATATTCATGCTATCGTTAAATCATGCAATATATTGCAATTATTGGAATATTTGGAAATTTGTTACAAAATTGCGGCCGGGAACAATGAACTTTCTAAAGAACTCGTGACAGTTCATTTATGTTGTGCGCACATAATGAAAATTTTCAGCAATGATATAAATGAATGTTTTTCAGATCCTGAGGTTTTTATAAAGACATCATGGCATGTGCCATAAATATGGAACATTTATGGGAAATTGACAATTGGTTTGAAAGCATTACTGTATTATTATTAAGTCCAGAATTCAATGATCCTGTTAAAGTAGTATTCAAGAAATTACTAATAATGAGAGATAATCACGAATAAAAAAATATTAACGAGTTACAAGAAACTAATCACGACTTTGAAAAATGCAATTCAGATGAAAAATCGGTCGGGTTGCATAAAGCAAGTATTTTTTATAGTCATTTTAAGAAATTGTTCGACAAGATAAATTCCTCCTATTCCTCTGAAACAATAATTTCTAATAAATATAATAGTAAGAAATTTGTTGAAATGATCTTATTGAAACACATGCCATTTTGTCCACTATGGACCGGGATAATTTTAAGAAAGAAAGGTATGGAGAGTCACATCACTAACACATATATTGAAAATTATTTCGGCCATCTGAAAAAAAATATTTTGAACAGCAACAGAAATATAAAATGTTCTAGATATTTGAGACTAAGTCGTTTTAACATTACATAAAGAATTCATCTTCAATATCCCTAAAACACGGTTAACGAAACAGATTAAAACAAACATTGATCCTTCCAACGAGCATTTATCACAAGAATCGTGGAATAAAAAAGCGAAAGTAGCCCTAATTACACACTTTTCGGAAAATTACCTGAAAAAATTAGCTTCAGTTAGTAGAATTGATAAAGATAATTCTGAACGCTTTAAAACCCATTAGTGCATAATGTGTCTTATAATGGACTCTCCCACTTAAATTTTGCCTGCCGTCACTGATGCAGTCATTACCTGTTTGACGCGCCAGAATCGTTAGTGTAGTCTAACAACAAACAGTCATTGCATCAGTCGCATTCAGTTTGGCCTAGAGAGTGTTCTGCACGTGTTCAAATGGATAACAATTTGTATTCTACCAGGCGAGGAGGGTAAGTATTTATTATATTGTAGTAAACAAAATTTTAGGACTTTATACCCTTCAAGTTCATATTATTAGGTTGTATTTATGAACCTATGATGCTATTCGAATTATTATTTTTCATCAATTACACTCAAAATAGCGATTTTTTGTTGTGTCCATTTTGATGGACTCTATGCATATAGGTCATTATAATTTTTTTTTGCAGATTGTCTCTTCATCAGCTATTAGACATAATCGAAAATGACTCAGACATCGATCAACCAACAGAGATATATATTTTGCCTCCAGATGAGAAGTCAGCAGAAACAGAAGAGGATAGTGATGACTCTGATGAGGAAACTGCGAACCCCAATCATATTTCTAGGGGAATTCTGAAACAGCCATGATTCACGTCATTGACTTTCTCCTATGTTCTGGATATGTACTGAAATATAAATAAAAACTTAATGGAATTTACCTGTTGCTCATTTTTCTCAAATAATCATTTTGCATGGAGTCCATTAAAATGGACGTATCATTTAAAAAAATTCTGTTGAGAAAAAAAAAAAATCTTCATTATGTGTTATCATTCTTGAGGTATATTGAATGAGTTTACATCTTCAAAATTTTGAGATTAAAAAAAAAAAACTTCATGCACTAATGGGCTAATCAACCAAAATAATTTGAATTTTGAAAAGTGGGGCTGTGTTAATAAATAGTTGTATTACGATACGACGGGAAATTCTACTTGAGCTGCAATTCATCTGGTATTAGAATTCTTTACAGTATTCCACAAGCTTCTATTGAGTATCCTTTGGTGCGTATGGACTATATCGACCAAAAAAATCTAAATTGTGAAAAGTGAACTGTGTTGATAAATAGTTGCATCACGATATGACAGGAAATTCTACTTGAACTGCATTTCATCGAGTACTAGAATTCTTTACAGTATCCCACAAACTTCTATTAAATGACTTTTGGTGCGTATGGACTATATCAACCAAAAAAATTGAAATTTTGAAAATTGGGCAGCGTTAATAAATAGTTGAATAACGATATGACGGGAAATTCTACTTGAACTGCATTTCATCGAGTATTAGAATTATTTACAGTATCCCACAAACTTCTATTAAATGACTTTTGGTGCGTATGGACTATATCAACCAAAAAAATTGAAATTTTGAAAAGTGGGCAGCGTTAATAAATAGTTGAATAACGATATGACGGGAAATTCTACTTGAACTGCATTTCATCGAGTATTAGAATTATTTACAGTATCCCACGTATAATTCAAATACTCGATGAAATGCAGTTCAAGTAGAATTTCCCGTCATATCGTGATACAACTATTTATTAACACAGCCCACTTTTCAAAATTTAAATTTTTTTGGTTGATATAGTCCATACGCATCAAACGACAGTATCCAACGACGTTGGATACTGTAAACAATTCTAATAATCGATAAAATGCAGTTAAAGTAGATTTTCCCATCATATTTTGATAAAACTATTTATTAACACAGCCCACTTTTCAAAATTTCAATTTTTTTTGTTGATATAGTCCATACGCATCAAACGAAACTTAATAGAAGCTTGTTGGATACTGTAAATAATTCTAATACTCGATGAAATGCAGTTCAAGTAGAATTTCCCGTCATATCGTGATACAACTATTTATTAACACCGCCCTTTTCTAAATTCAAATTTTTTTGGTTGATATAGTACATACGCATCAAACGACACTCATTAGAAGCACGTGAGATACTGTAAATAATTCTAATACTCGATAAAATGCAATTCAAGTAGATTTTCCTGTCATATTTTGATACAACTATGTATTAACACAGCCAACTTTTCAAAATTTCAATTTTTTTGGTTGATATAGTCCATACGCATCAAACGACACTTAATGGAAGCTTGTGGGATACTGTAAATAATTCTGATACTCGATATAATGCAGTTCAAGTAGAATATCCCATCATATCGTGTCATAACTATTTATTAACACACTCCAGTCGTCGAAATTTAAGTGGATATGAATGCACATTTAAACGTGAGTTTCAATTCTTAACAATTTTTCATCAAAGCAGTCCTCGAAATTGCCACAAATAAAAGTATTTCACTAAATATTGGAACTTTCAACACGTCAATGATTTGTAATTAATGTGTAAGAAATTTCAGCAGCCTTTCGATCAACAATAATTGCGTATTTTAAAAAAATACTAAGTGTGTGGTGCAGTTTTAGTTTAAAGTTAGCCCACGCCCATTTCCCAGAAAACTGGGAGTGTAAAAAAATTTTCGGATGGGACGCAAATTTGTAATAAATGTGTACAAAATTGTATAATAGTTTTTTTTTAGAGTGTGCCATAAATGCTGGTGTAGCTTTTAGTACATAAGATTTTGGGAGCTTGAATGGATCAGCATTGCTAAAAGATTCAGTTATAAATTGTTCTTTGCATGTTATGACGAAAAAAAGTTCACCTAACATAACATTCATTCCTATAGAACAATCTAATGTAATATTTAACACAACCATTGTATAAGAATAATCGTTTTTCGATGATCTCCCTATATTTTCTGGCAACATCATAATTCCTCTTCATCATCCCATTAGTGCATGTAAGGTAATGGCACCAGTAATTGGCACTGTACCAGTGTATGGCACTTAAACTTTCAAAGTCAAATTATAAGCTATATGTTTGTTTCTGTAAAATAAAATAAGCACTAATAGTCTAGTCTACAAGTGCCACTTAGACCAACTTTTTTCAGCAGTCTCCGAAAATTATGATTGAGGTGTTGAAAAAAATGAAGTTCCGCATGAAAAAATTGTAAAAGTTATTAACAATTAACTAAAAAAAAAAGATGGCTTTAGTATTTTGTAAATATCTCAAAAACTAATTAAAATTTTTTAAATCTAAAAAAAGATTCAAAAAGAGGAGGAAATTTCCTAAAAAAAAGCTCAATTCCCGGAATTGTAGCATCAATATTTATAATTTTCCCAGAGGGATGAAAATACGGCCGAAAACGGGTACTCTGGCTCGGGCAAGCCACACCCACTTTGGACACTTTAACAATAAAAATTATTTTAAAATACTAAATATGAAAATAAAAAATTGGAAAAATTCAGCCACTAACTGAATAGATTAATGAACAATAATCCGCTTGAAAAAAATTTTTATCACAATTTTTCAATTAGTTAATCAATAGTTAATTAATAATTTTTTTCTGCTTGAACATGAACATTGCAAGTGTGATAATTGTTAAACTATAAATTTAAGATTTTTTTCCTCTTTTCTCTTTTTCAATCTTTGATACAAATAATGATTTTTAAAAGAAAAATTGTTCCTTAAAAAAATTTTTTTATTGCTTGAAAACGCATTTGTTAATTAACAATTATTTTCTCCCGCTTCTAATTAATATTAAGGAACCATTTTTTTTTTAAATCATTATTTGTCTTTCTTTCTGATATAAAAAAAAAATTCCATTTTATTTAATTTTTCATTGTTTATGCAATAAACAATTTGTTATAAACAAATAAATATTTACCTTATATTTTTTTTTTTATTATTTTTTATTTAATTTTTAAATATAAGTTCTCTCTAACTTCGTCATTCTTACCTGGTCTTCATCCTTAAAATTATTATAATTTACAAACTAATGGAGATACGATGAAAATACTTAAGACTTATTTATTCTCCATTACATAAAAAACAAATTTAGCAGAAAAGTTTAGTTGTTACTTATTTATTTATTGAATTTATAGCAATTGTTGTTGAAAAATACTTAGGGAAAAATTATTTCTTTTGTTTTAATGCTTAAAAATCTTATCAACTATTAAAAATATGACTACTTCATTCAAGTATCTTATCAATTATTGTTCATTACTCAACATTTTTACCTTTTATATATTAATATTAATATCTAGATTTTTATTTTCAGGTTCGGTTTCTTTAATGTTTGTAAAAGTTTATGAATGACAATCTTTATTTTTTTCTTTTGAAATATTATTGAGACAATAGAGTCTAATAAATTTAATTATTTATCAACGAACAGAATATTTTATGCACGTTCATATATATTATCATTCTTCTTCTAAACAACTAGATGCAATCTATGAAAGCACGAAAAATCAACATCTAAAAGATATTATACTCTTCGTTCATGCTTTTATGGGTTGTGATACAGTGAGCTCAATTTTTGGCAAAGGGAAGAAGAAATTATTGGATTTGATTCTAAAAAATGATGGAATGAAGCAGCATGTGGAAAAATTTTATGATCCTGGTGCATCTACTGAAGAAATTAAGGAAGCTGGAGAAAGATTGATGCTGTCTTTGTATGGAGAATTTAAAACCAACGTAACTGCGAGTCAATGCCGTGTTTCCAAGTTTATGGAACTTTTGAAAAAGTCTAAAAAAGCCATCAATTTAGCGACTCTACCACCTACGTCAACAGCATTGAGTTATCATTCATACCGAGTGTATTACCAAGTTCAATATTGGCTCGGTAACAACGATCTCAATCCGGAAAATTGGGGCTGGATAAAGACAGAAACAATTTTTTTGCCAGTTCGAACAACCGATAAATTAGCTCCTGATGAACTCTTAAAATTAGTTCACTGTAATTGCCTCAAAAATTGTTCAAAAAGATGCGGATGCAGGAAGGCTGGTCTTCCATGTTCGTCTCTCTGCAAGCATTGCAAAGGAGAGAGTTGCGATAATTGCAAAAAGATAGCGATGGAAGATGATAATGACGAACTCGGCGATGTTGATGAAGAAAACGCATTACAAAATGATAATGAAGACGATAGTGCCTGTGCTGATTATGACATCTCTATTGGACAATTTGTGGAAACTTTGCTGGAGAACGAAGAGAACGATGAAAACATGAGACAAGAAGAAACTGTAGACTATGAGCCACCATCAAAGAAACGTTTCAAAAAATAAACAGAATGTACAATAAAATTAAAAAAAAAAAAATATATTGTAAATGTTAATAACTACTTATTAATAAATTTTGTTAAATGAAAATCAATTTAAAGATCATTCTTCCTTTCAAAAACACTTAGGCTAATGAGGGTAATATTCAGAATTTGAAGTATAATAAAGTGATATTAATATATAAAAGGTAAATATGTTGAGTAATGAACAATAATTGATAAGATACTTGAATGAAGTAGTCATATTTTTAATAGTTGATAAGATTTTTAAGCATTAAAACAAAAAAAAAAATTTTTCCCTAAGTATTTTTCAACAACAATTGCTATAAATTCAATAAATAAATAAGTAACAACTAAACTTTTCTGCTAAATTTGTTTTTTATGTAATGGAGAATAAATAAGTCTTAAGTATTTTCATCGTATCTCCATTAGTTTGTAAATTATAATAATTTTAAGGATGAAGACCAGGTAAGAATGACGAAGTTAGAGAGAACTTATATTTAAAAATTAAATAAAAAATAATAAAAAAAAAAATATAAGGTAAATATTTATTTGTTTATAACAAATTGTTTATTGCATAAACAATGAAAAATTAAATAAAATGGAATTTTTTTTTTTATATCAGAAAGAAAGACAAATAATGATTTAAAAAAAAAATGGTTCCTTAATATTAATTAGAAGCGGGAGAAAATAATTGTTAATTAACAAATGCGTTTTCAAGCAATAAAAAAATTTTTTTAAGGAACAATTTTTCTTTTAAAAATCATTATTTGTGTAATAACCTCCAAGCTAGGGGCGATCCCTTTAAACCCTCGAGATATAATAATAACAATAATCTATATCTCCGCTAGAACAAATGCCGCTCCTACAAAGGTGATCGTCCAGCAGAAGGATTATTTTTAGTAATGGCTGGTAACGCGATGATCGCTGCCACCAGATCCGAAAGAAGTTTTACATCCGCTCAGATCATGCAGATTTTAAATTTAGTGGTTTCGTGGTTCCTAGCGGTCGGCTGGGTTAAGTCACCAATTAAGTCCTTGGAGGGTAGACTCGGCCACGGCTTAAATGCGTGGACCTTGGAAGGTTTGAAGGGATTAAATAATACCAGCAAGATTTTAACAAACCAATTTATTAATTACTAACGAGGCGGAAATTTGAGACATCAATGTCAAAGAACTAAATTAAAGAAGGATTTTTGTCCAACTATAAATGGTAGCAATATCGAGATACTATCCTTCTGAGAGAAAAACCAATACAAAAAAACCTTCCAGGATTATTGCTCTCAAAATACCTATAACTGAATCTAGATATGTATTTATACTGATAGTATGTATATATATATATTTATTTGTTCTATTACTGATGTAGTATATACTAAAGTTCTATGTTATTTTAAAATATAACAGGCGAAAAAATCAATATTGCACAAGCAAAAATAAAAGAAAAATTATGAAACTACTTCTCTCTAATTCGAGTACTTAGCCCTATTGTTTAAGTAATATGCCCTACCTGAGATATAATAGACTACCTCATCGAATTCTCTGTTATAACCCTTAACAAAACTATCTGCGCGAGGAATTTTTAAGAAGGCCCGCTTAAACACTCCTCCCTGTATATTATATATATTGCTAACTATAACCTAATTTGGAGAAAGGGAACCCCGTTCGTTGTTATTCGGTTCGATGATCCAAAATAATGTAGTTTTTAGGTATATGTCAATGCAAGAAAGGTACAAATACGCTCACCACTAATCGACGCTCGAACTCTTCCTGTATTCCAATTAAAGAAGCCACTGTATTTTAGTCGGTCACAAACCTTGCGAAATCCGGAAATTAAGGAACTCAAATTGTCCCTACGACTTAACAAAATTAACAAAAACCGCCACAAATTTCTGACTCAACACAAGAGCCTCTTCGCGAAACAGTGACTTGAAATACCTCGTATTTCAGCCCACTCCAGAATCCCCTAAACCGTCTTAAATCCCGGTTCGTACGCAACTCCCCGAATTTTTCTAAATCATTCCACTGGTTGTGAGTTTCAAAATTCACTCCCGAGAATCTGCTCAGCCAATCAAATTCTCTCGAATTTCTTCGTCATTTTTCAGACCTACTCAAAATCAGGAGATTCATTCCACAAAATCACATAATTGAAGGTATCGGTTTCAAAAATTTCAGCGGAATCTATGGAAATTATTTTATCCCATATAAATTGTTTACAATTTTCACATTATACCAAAATCCCGCAAGCCAAAACATTTTTCTCTGAGAGCAAGATTAGCAAGAATTACAACGAGAACGTCAAGATGATCCGAGAGCTGTTCCAGCGTCAATATTTGTTTATTTAGCGTCGAGTTGCTTTCTCTCAAGTGAGACAATTCCTGGTCTTTGATTTCAATGGCATCTGTAAGTCTCTGTAGTTGAAGTTCCGTTTTTTTTTTCTGTTTTATGTGGTCTGCCCTATTTGACCCTAAAACCGATACTGAAACCGATTGAGGTTCCCTTTTCCAACGATACAGATCTTTCAAAAGTTATTTTATACAAAAAAAAATATAGTTCTGTACTTTGTTACAATACTCCCCCTTTTAAAAAAGTTTTGGCTCAATTGCCACAACTTTTCCCGTTTCGTGCTCCCTGACAATATTGGGGGTTCCCTAGCTAAACATTTCTTATTCTAATTTTACATTTTATTGTGTTCAAAATGAAAAGTCGGAGTGAACATATCCCCTATTATACGGCAGCACCGATATCGCAACACAATAAAGACCATATTCACTCGCGGTTCCTTTAGCGCACCTGAAGATCTACACGCTGGTATTTTGGTTTACCAGTACCTTGGTGAGTTCTGCTTCTCACTTATTCATTTATGATATACTACTCTTTATTGGTCAGCGGTACACTATTATAGATACGATTCGTATCGACAGTCTACATACGATTTTGGGCCGCACTAACTGATCAGGGTCTTATTCCTGAAATTCTCATAGTTCCGTCACTTAAACTGCTTGATTAATGTCTTTGTTCACAGTCCAGTGTGTCTGGGGCAAGACAGGGTAACTGCCCGTTGGGAGAGCGGCAATTTGCTGGGGTTCTGTGGTAATTGGCGATTGTGACGGTCCGTTCGGTTCGTTTGGTTGGGATTGTTTGGGACATTCCCGTTGGATTACCCACCAGGTCAGGGTATTCCACAAGCTCGCTAGCAATGATATGCCGCACCCTATAGTTTGATACAGGTGGACACCATTCAGGATGACTCCTGCAGTGTATTTTATGACTCGAAATATATAATAAAACCCAATTAATCCACTCATGAATATTCCTACGTCTGAAAACCAACCCCAGAGTTGTTTCATGGTCGACTTCGCCAGCTGCTTCATTTCATTTGCATTGAACAGATTGAGCGTTGTGAGGCCTTGTCCTTCGGCTTGAAGGCCCGCTATTCGTCGAGCAAGGATATTTGCCACTGCCTTGCGTTCATTTCCAAAAGTGAGGGTCCTTTGCACTTTGGAAATTTCATCGTGGGTATACAATCCTCTAGTGCCTAAGGGTTGTATTGGGGCAAATTGCAATGGAGATTCAGGATCCACAGCTATTTCTCGCGGAGCGTTTTTGATTGTAGGATATGGCGACAATCCTATCCACTGACCATCCAAATAATAGAGCGGTGGTGTCAGTCCATTACAATCTATTTCCTCGGCGAAATCTTGGATAACTCTAGTTATTGGAGCCACAAATTTCGTCTGATTGTTTACTTCCACGGGTAGTTCGTGATAACATCGATCAGTTCGCCTAATGGTCACTACTTTGGGTACGCATCTCAAGATGTACAGCACCTCTCCTAAAACTCGTCCTACATGTCCTCCTTCCTCTTGCAAGATCTGGCTGATTGCGTGTGGTGTGAGGGGAGCCATTAGTAATCGATTCCTCAGTATCTCTCTTCGTACTTGGCACCGCCTATGTATGGTGTCAATGTACAATTTGTCCAGGCCTCTTTTATATGATTGCTCCACATACAAAAATTTACTGTTTACGTATGCCATCAAATCAGTATTTTCTGGAAGTATACTCATCGATGGCCTAATATACCTTCCTGCTTGTCTTTCGGCTACTACAATCCTTGGGTGTTCGGTCTGCCATACTTCGATGTTGCATAGCATTTCCCTCTTGGTAAGCATTAACGCTATGATTTTCTGCTCATCTTCGACTACTAAGTATTTATCATTCGTTAACTTACTGGATATCAGTTCTGCTTGCCCCTCGTATAAAAGACTTAGTTGATTATCACAGGTTGTCATATAGTTACTGTCCCATACACTTTCTCCAAGTATGGTGTCGAAACAATATCCTCTGAGGAACTGACAAGTTATTCCACCCTGCATACTTATCTCGTTGTCATTTAAATTAACCTTTGCCATGTAGTCTCTCGCTTGAATCTTCACGCTAGCTAAAATAACCACATCGTTCCAGGTTCGCCCCCTTTCGTGATATGTTGCTCCTTTACAAGTCCCGGTGCTGTCTAACGATCCTAATAGCGTTAACGTGGCGGTGGTTGATCCATTCATGAGTATTTGTCCGATGTCCTGTTGATAGAGCTTCAGTGTCCTGTAACGATGGAGCAGTCTGCATTCGTCGGCTCCCAGTCTGTCCACATAACTTGACAATCCTCCTTCTACCAATGAGGTATGACTATGCATCCCACAGTGATATATTAATCTGGTTACTTCTATTAAACACGTCCATACGTGCTGATTCCGAATCTCGTTTCGCTGCATAATCTTTACCGAAATAGAGTCATTCAAATACGCGGATTCTGGTTCAGGACATTTTTTAACGTCTCTGAGAGATATGGTAGAAATGTTCACTCTCTCATCACTGCAATCGTACGCAATTATCCCGGTTACCGGTACAAAATAGTGCATGACCAGCAAGGTAGCAATCACTTGAATAATCGAGGTCGCGCTGCCTTTCTGCATTTTATTGACCGTAACTGACGAGGGTTGCATGGACGCTCCTACCTAGATCAAACGTAAGTCGGTTAAAATAAAGCAATAATCAATATTTTCATTAAGTAAATCATATAATTGAATAAAATAAACTGAAATAAAATAAAATTCTTTACACAGGTCTTCTACTGTCGATCCGGGCCAAAGAAAGACACTAGTGCACCAAGACATAGATTATTTAACTTGAAGAGAGTTTACCCCGAGCTCTTCAAGTAACGGCACTCCTCTCATTTGTCCAAGTGCCTTTTCATCCTTCGAGTTCCACTCATATTCATCCCAGTCATTCGATTACTTGTATTTCGTAAATCTTTTGCTCAATTAATTTATTCCACTCTCCCTCATTCAGTTCTCATTTATTCATTCCGTTGCATTCGCTCACAGATTCAGTCGTTCTGGTGCTCTTCGAGTACGACTTGACCTCCTCACAGGGCGGATTTCCTCTATATCTTCCTGCTCCTCATCATCTCCTACATTTTCTTCAACAGTCGCCTCTTCTTCCGAGTGGCCTTGAAATTCAATCCACTGAGGAAGGATCAGGACTCTTTTTCTTTCGTCCTCTTCCCTATGTCCAAACTTCGACCTCCTCCCAGAACTGCTATTTCTCTCCTCTTCGTCGCCGCTGTTACTAATTTCATCGGACTCATCCCCTTCAACTGTGTAGGTTGAGTATGACTTCAGCCGATTTACGTGCACCACCTGTTCCACCAACCTTTTTCACTCTGTAGGTAACTGGTCCTATAACTTCTATTATTATGTATGGGCCTGCCCAGGGCTTCACGAGCTTCTTCGATAAACCAGGTTTGACGTGAATCTGTAAGAGGTATACTTGATCTCCGAGCTCATACGTCCTCTCTTTTGTCTTTTTATTATATTGTTTCGCTCGTAACTCCTTGGCCTTCTCCGATGTTTTCAGCGCTCGTGTATACACCTTCTTCAGTCTGGCAGCTAGCTCCGAGGCGTAATTTTCTGCACAGTCGTACCTGATCCGCTGCGGTCGAATGAAGTCCTCCACAGGCAAAACTTGTTCACGACCATGTAAAAGAAAGAATGGGGTGTATCCGGTGGAAATGTGGACACTTCCGCGATAAGCCATTAATACCACTGGAACCCACGTGTCCCAGTCACGCTGATTGTCCGCTATGTAATGTGACAGCATGTCCTTCAATACTCGGTGCATCCGTTCAATTTGACCATTTGATGTCGGTGCGTAGCTCGAAGTTTGGATTTTCTTAATACCCAAGATTTGACACACTTCCTTAAATAATCCAGACGTAAAGTTTGCCCCTTTATCTGTTAGGAGTATTCTCGGTGCCCCATGTCGGTACACGATGTGTTCTACGAAGGCTCGAGCAATGGTATCTGCCTTCTGGTTTGGAAGGGGAATAGCTTCCACATACTTTGTAAAGTAGTCTTGGAAAGTGAGCAGGTAACGATTTCCTTCCCACGAAGTCACTAAAGGCCCCACTATATCCATGGAAGTCAATTCCCAGGGTTCATAAGCCGTTGTGAATTTTTGCAGAGGCGCTTTTCCATGGTGTGGCGAGGTTTTCCGTTTATTGCAGGAATCGCAAGCTGCCACATATTTTGTTACTTCCGCTCTCATATTGGGCCAATAGAATCTCTTCTTTATACTCCACAATGTTTTTTGTTGTCCCTGATGTCCTGCCATAGGCATATTATGAAAATCTTCAAGCACTTTCTTTACCATCCCCTTGGGGACTACTAGCTTTTCATCTCCATCTGCCTCTATTTTATAAAGTATTCCGTCTTTATCCATGTAGAAGTCTTGGTTCCCTTCTTGTTTTTCTTCAAGTTGGGCTATTATTTGTTGACAAAACTTATCCCGTCGTTGCGCTTTTTCCAAAGACTCTCGATCCCAGATTGGTTCCATGACTAGGTTTTCTTCCACCAACCAGATAGGTTTTTCTACAGTGCACCTGCCGTCGTACACTCTTATCTCCATGTCTGATCCATACCAGATGAATTCAATCATTTCTACCACTTTTTCCCATTCCAGTCCGTTCAATTCACATCCCAACTTGGGTATGGCAAGAAACTTATCTATGTTTCTTTCGCAACCGCTTCTGAGTTCCTTAAGACACTCCCACAATGTATGGTAGGTCGGTTTCTCGTAGTAGGCACTTTCCGTGACAAGGTAATAAATGTTCCTTTCCGGGAGTATTAACGTCGCTACTTCTCCAACGCCTTTTCCCTGTCGTTGCAGAGAGTCCACTGATCCATATCTTTCCTTAAAAATCTTTGCGAGTCCCCTTTCCATTGTCAAATCCTTCGATACACAGTGAGCTAGCGCCCATTTCTCCGGTGAAGTGAATAAATCTCCTTTCTGATATGTTAAATTTTTGAACTTTGGTATCTTGTGCTTTTTTATATATTCTTCGAACTCCGCGTACTGCACATCTACAAAGTTCTCCTCCTCATTGTACATTCTACTGAGAGCATCGGCGTTTCCGTGAAGTTTCCCTTGACGGTGAATTATCTCGAAATCGTACTCTGCCAAGGCCAGCGCCCATCTGGTCAATCTTGAACTTGGGTCTTTTAGTGACAGTAACCACCTAAGTGGCCGGTGATCAGTTATGATCGTGAATTTTTTCCCATATACATAACATCGGAAGGTTTGTATTCCATACATCACTCCAAGTAACTCCTTTTCTGTCGTCGTGTAGTTCAATTCTGCCTTTTTCAATTTCCGGCTAGCGTAAGCTATGGGTCTTTCATACCCATCTCTTAGTTGGCTTAGCACTGCTCCCACTCCTAGTCCTGAAGCATCGGTGGCCAAAATAAATGGTTGCTCAAAATCGGGAAAAATTAAGATTGAATCTGATTTTAAAACATTTTTCAGTTTCCTTATAGCTTCCAACACTTCCTCTGTGATTTCGAACTTAACGTTCTTCTTCGTCAAATTGACTAAGGGTGCTGATATCTCTGTAATATTGGGAATGAATCGGCGGTACCAGTTTACAATTCCCAAAAAGGACCTCACTCCCTTGATATTCTTCGGCAATGGAAAATTGTTAATGGTCTCTATGGTTTCGGGGTCTGGTAGAATTCCATCCTGAGAAAGAACATGACCCAAGTACTTAACTTTTTCTGCCAAGAACTTACATTTCTTCGGTTTCAGTTTTACATTAGCCTCGCTCAATCTTTCAAAAACTCTTTCTAACTTTTTTATGTGGTCTTTCTCACCTTCAGTATTAAAGATGATAATATCATCCAAGTATACCATACACGTTTCTGGGGTCAAACCTGTGAGCGTCATGTTCATGAACCGTTGGAAGGTTGAAGGAGCGTTCACCAGCCCGAATGGCATTTTCGTATACTCGTAGTGACCTTGGAAAGTGCTGAATCCTGTCAACGGTATTGCTTGTTCATCCATATCTATCTGGTGATAGGCTTCGGCCACATCAATGACCGAAAATAGCATATTAGTACCGGCCTTGTGTCCCTGAATTAAATCCGATATATTAGGTAGTGGATAGTACTCTTTCTTTGTCACGTTATTAAGTCCTCTGTAGTCGATGCACATTCTTATTTTCTCTTCTCCGTTCGGCAATTGTTTAGTTACCAATACTACGGGTGCAGACCACGGGCTACATGAGGGTCTTATAACTTTCATCTTTAATAATCTATTTATTTCTTCTTCGAGTACTTCTCGTTGGCGATAAGGTATGCGGTATGGAGCTTTACAAATGGGTTGTGCGCCTGGTACTAAGGTTAAACTGTGCTTTACCTTTGTCGTACTGGTCAACTCTTCATCATCATCTCGAAATAGGTGCTTGTACTTCCTGATTATCTCATAAAGCTCTTCTTTAATTTTTTCCTCCAAATGTTGTAAGTCAAATCCTGTCCGGATCCAGTCATCGTTGGAAAAATCTAATTTACAAATTTGCATATTGGAGGGGTTGTTTTTAGGTATTTCTTCGCCCAAAATAGCTCTACAGAGTATTTGCCCCTTTTTCAAATTAACCTCCTTCCACGATAAATTAATTATTTTTACTGGGATGTCCTTTTCATTCTTGACCACGGCACGAGCTACGTGTGCTTGGGGATTTCCGATTTCGGAGGGCTCACAGACTAACACATCACCTTCTATGAGTACTTTCAATCTCCCTCGTATGTAAGCTTCTGTTCTTGGGGAAATTACCAAATCCTCTGTTGCTACTATATCCGATTCTGTTATTGGCTCTTCTGATGACTTTTGATTTTCTTCTGGAAGGGTCGTAGACTCACCCTGTCTCAGGTTACATGATAGCACTCCTAAGTCTGGTTCGGAAGCACCTACAGTTTTCCTAAGTTCGGATAATTTCCGTTCTTGGGAAATTCCATTTTTTGGTTTCTGAGGAACTAATTTGTCAGCGTCGGTTTCTTTGATGATGTCTTCATCGACTTTTCCCATGATGCCTTTTGTCTCTGTCATCTTCTCCGTAGAATCGGCCGCTTCGTATTCTGCCGTGATCACCTGTACAGCTTGCGGTACCTCGGATATTTGTTCTGTCGTTTCTGTTTCCCCTTGTTGAGTCGCTTCTCTTTTCTCCCACTTTTCTGGAATCTGCTGACAACCCTTTGTCCTCAACTGCTCCATATCTTGAACTTGTCTTCTGTGACGCTCGAAGAATTCCTTCACTTCTTGGAGCCACCTTGCCCAGTTATTCTCTCTTCCCCATTGTTGAGAGTGTGTTGGCCGTCCAATTGACCTACTTTTATAAATTCTTGAGGCATACGTAGTCGTGAATCCAGATTTTGAGTCCATACGCATTGCGTCATTATTCATCATACTGTTGTCTTTTCCTGCTTCTGGTCTGCCGGCTCGATTTTTGTTACCTATAATTTTGGCGATTTGTCCTATCCCTGATGATTTTTGACGCTTAATGATTCCGTCCATGTCTTCTTTATGCAACAGTGGGATGACCTGTCCCCATATGGCGACTGATGGTACTTGGTCATAAGAAATGCATGCCCGGTTGGCATAGAGGAAATCACGCCCCAGCAAAGCTTGAACCACTCCTAAGATTTCATTCTCACAAACAATAGCGGTACATCTTGTGCTTAAAGCTTCATCTTCAGGTCCTATCAACATATTTGTGGTACCCCACGTCCTCAAAGGATGTCCTGTGACACTGGTCAGCTGATATGTATCCGCTCCTCTCACATCCACTTCACTCTCTAGCACTCTATTTTTTTGAATAAGCGTTACCGCTGCCCCTGTATCTACTAAACAATAACTCAACACTCCATTTACACGCACTCGTATAATATGAGGTATGTCCGGTATATTTTCCGAACTTACTTCCGGTATTACCATAACCCGTCCATTTACCCATTTATTATCATTAATAGTACCCAAATATCCCGATTCCCTAAAATTAAATAAGTCATTCTGCCTTCCGGTTTTCCAATGGCCTCCCTCCTGGCAGCGGGAATTCGGCCTTATAAGTTTAAATTCGCATTGCCACTATTGTCCTGACGTGGCCCTGGAAAGGAAAACGATTGTTGTCCCTGCCTAGGTATTGCTCCAGTATTTTGCTTCACCTCTCTACGGATTTCAGGTTTCAAGGTTTGTCCGGTGCGTCTTTCGTCAACAACTTCGTTTCTGACTGGGCTCCACTTGCGTTGCTGAATCTCTACTCTTGGTTGGGTCCACCTGTCATCCCTACGTAAATCTAATCGATCCCTACTCTGACTGTTTCTTGGGCAATCTCTTGCCCAATGACCTTCCTGGTGACACGCGTAACAACTGCTCCTGTTCCCTGGTTGAACACTGCGACATTCTCTGGAAAAATGACCTGGTTTACCACACGAGTAACAATTTCTTCCTGGGGATGGATTATTGGTACCTCTGAAACCTCTGGAACCCCTATAAACACCTTTATATTTAACTCGTCTTTCACCTCCATTTTGACCTCGAAGTTCTCCCCTATTTTCCATAGCCAACTCCTCCGGTGTGCCACCACAGACCTGGCACCCGCTTTGCTTATCTACTGTGGAAATTTTCATATTCGCACCTCTTCCTTGAATCATCATCAAAGTTGTCTCCTGTAGCTTCACCAACGCCTCAGCCTTCTCCAAGTCTAAATTATCCTCCCGCAGCAATAAAACACCAGTTTCTCTCATAAGGTCCTTTCGTAGCCCTACTTTAAATTGATTTAATAAAATTTCCCTATTTTTCCTTTTTATTCCTGCCTCCTCCGCCACGGCAGCTCCTCCTAAATCTTCCTTGAGTAAGTTAGAACCTAAAATTCTCAACCTAGTACAAAATGAGGCTACGTCTTCATCATGTCTCTGAAAACATTTGCTTAAATTCCACTGATTTTCACCGGGTAATTTAAATGGGCTAAACCTTTGCAAAAATTTAGTCTTAAGTTCAGGATAATTCAGCGTACTTAACTGCGCATCCGATTTAAAATGGTTATAAGCATCACCAACAAGTTTGAATTTGAATAACTGGAGGGTTTCGTCCTCCGACCAATTATCCAGTTGGGCACGCAACTCTAATTTTTCGAAATACCTTGCCGCTTCTTTCCCTGAAAAATCATCTAGGGTTGCCGCGATCATCCCTAAAGAATATTGCGCTGCCACCCTAACCGGTGCGGGTGCAGGTGCAACCACTGGTGCGGTTGGTGTCGGATTCATTATAATTATCAACAAAAGACTGGACCTACGGCTGCTCCTTGGACTCCTAGCTAACGTTCAGATTAAAATCGTATGCTTATGGGCAAAATTTGGTTTATACCTCGGGTTCCCTTCCTATACTGAATTTCGCAGTATATCTTAGCCTGAGATTGCTTATAGTTAATAACTCTAACTCCTACTGTATAAAAAAAAAAAATTTTAATTGACCTTTGTATTTTGGTTTGCAAACTAGACAAAAGGTAATATATTCATTATTATTGCTTTTAGCCTAGAAACCATCCTACTTCCTATCTTTATCTCAAAGTTGCCTGTTGGCCTTCTTAAAAAAAATAATTTCCTGTGTTTTTCAGATTCCTTTTCAAAAAAATTTCAAAAAAAAAAATTTCGACCCCTTTCTTTAACCCTCTTCAATTAGACTATCCCACCCTTCTTCAACCCCGTCAAAAAGAACATCCCACCGCTGCCACCACTGTAATAACCTCCAAGCTAGGGGCGATCCCTTTAAACCCTCGAGATATAATAATAACAATAATCTATATCTCCGCTAGAACAAATGCCGCTCCTACAAAGGTGATCGTCCAGCAGAAGGATTATTTTTAGTAATGGCTGGTAACGCGATGATCGCTGCCACCAGATCCGAAAGAAGTTTTACATCCGCTCAGATCATGCAGATTTTAAATTTAGTGGTTTCGTGGTTCCTAGCGGTCGGCTGGGTTAAGTCACCAATTAAGTCCTTGGAGGGTAGACTCGGCCACGGCTTAAATGCGTGGACCTTGGAAGGTTTGAAGGGATTAAATAATACCAGCAAGATTTTAACAAACCAATTTATTAATTACTAACGAGGCGGAAATTTGAGACATCAATGTCAAAGAACTAAATTAAAGAAGGATTTTTGTCCAACTATAAATGGTAGCAATATCGAGATACTATCCTTCTGAGAGAAAAACCAATACAAAAAAACCTTCCAGGATTATTGCTCTCAAAATACCTATAACTGAATCTAGATATGTATTTATACTGATAGTATGTATATATATATATTTATTTGTTCTATTACTGATGTAGTATATACTAAAGTTCTATGTTATTTTAAAATATAACAGGCGAAAAAATCAATATTGCACAAGCAAAAATAAAAGAAAAATTATGAAACTACTTCTCTCTAATTCGAGTACTTAGCCCTATTGTTTAAGTAATATGCCCTACCTGAGATATAATAGACTACCTCATCGAATTCTCTGTTATAACCCTTAACAAAACTATCTGCGCGAGGAATTTTTAAGAAGGCCCGCTTAAACACTCCTCCCTGTATATTATATATATTGCTAACTATAACCTAATTTGGAGAAAGGGAACCCCGTTCGTTGTTATTCGGTTCGATGATCCAAAATAATGTAGTTTTTAGGTATATGTCAATGCAAGAAAGGTACAAATACGCTCACCACTAATCGACGCTCGAACTCTTCCTGTATTCCAATTAAAGAAGCCACTGTATTTTAGTCGGTCACAAACCTTGCGAAATCCGGAAATTAAGGAACTCAAATTGTCCCTACGACTTAACAAAATTAACAAAAACCGCCACAAATTTCTGACTCAACACAAGAGCCTCTTCGCGAAACAGTGACTTGAAATACCTCGTATTTCAGCCCACTCCAGAATCCCCTAAACCGTCTTAAATCCCGGTTCGTACGCAACTCCCCGAATTTTTCTAAATCATTCCACTGGTTGTGAGTTTCAAAATTCACTCCCGAGAATCTGCTCAGCCAATCAAATTCTCTCGAATTTCTTCGTCATTTTTCAGACCTACTCAAAATCAGGAGATTCATTCCACAAAATCACATAATTGAAGGTATCGGTTTCAAAAATTTCAGCGGAATCTATGGAAATTATTTTATCCCATAAAATTGTTTACAATTTTCACATTATACCAAAATCCCGCAAGCCAAAACATTTTTCTCTGAGAGCAAGATTAGCAAGAATTACAACGAGAACGTCAAGATGATCCGAGAGCTGTTCCAGCGTCAATATTTGTTTATTTAGCGTCGAGTTGCTTTCTCTCAAGTGAGACAATTCCTGGTCTTTGATTTCAATGGCATCTGTAAGTCTCTGTAGTTGAAGTTCCGTTTTTTTTTTCTGTTTTATGTGGTCTGCCCTATTTGACCCTAAAACCGATACTGAAACCGATTGAGGTTCCCTTTTCCAACGATACAGATCTTTCAAAAGTTATTTTATACAAAAAAAAATATAGTTCTGTACTTTGTTACATTTGTATCAAAGATTGAAAAAGAGAAAAGAGGAAAAAAATCTTAAATTTATAGTTTAACAATTATCACACTTGCAATGTTCATGTTCAAGCAGAAAAAAATTATTAATTAACTATTGATTAACTAATTGAAAAATTGTGATAAAAATTTTTTTCAAGCGGATTATTGTTCATTAATCTATTCAGTTAGTGGCTGAATTTTTCCAATTTTTTATTTTCATATTTAGTATTTTAAAATAATTTTTATTGTTAAAGTGTCCAAAGTGGGTGTGGCTTGCCCGAGCCAGAGTACCCGTTTTCGGCCGTATTTTCATCCCTCTGGGAAAATTATAAATATTGATGCTACAATTCCGGGAATTGAGCTTTTTTTAGGAAATTTCCTCCTCTTTTTGAATCTTTTTTTAGATTTAAAAAATTTTAATTAGTTTTTGAGATATTTACAAAATACTAAAGCCATCTTTTTTTTTTAGTTAATTGTTAATAACTTTTACAATTTTTTCATGCGGAACTTCATTTTTTTCAAAAATCATCTGGATGTCATTCCGAATCGAATGACACCTCAATCATAATTTTCGGAGACTGCTGAAAAAAGTTGGTCTAAATGGCACTTGTAGACTAGACTATAAGCGTCCCTCACGCCCTTTAGATTTTCATGGTTGAATGATGAAACCATCCGGTTATTCTTTTTAAGATGGTGGATTTATATTTTGTCGGCTTTGCTGTGTAAATGTTTTTAGTGCAGTTTTTCTGTGGAATTTCTTAAGAAGGTGAGTGGTTATGCTGGAATTTTATTTCTTTACCGAATGTTTTTAAAATAATATGCTGAAGTTGACGTTATGGTCTAACATTTTATCACCAATTTTAGTCTATTTTGTTCCACATCCTAAGTATAATTAACAAAAAAAACCTTAGTGCTATCTACTAGAACAAAATGTATTACAAGCTCCAGTAGTTGGCATGGGTGCCATCTAGTGGAGAAGATATGCCTGTTTCTAATTGAAGAATAGAAATCAAGTATTTGGCTGCAGATATCTCGAACAAATTTTTGAGTCGTTCAATACACATTAACCAGTAGATGGCACCCTGCCATTTACTGGAACATAAGTGTGACAACTACTGGTGTTTCAGGAGTGAATATACCACCAATAAAGGAACACATGCTGAGCTACTCAGGATAGCAAAAGGTGGCTGTTTTGGAACCAGTTTTGAAGGGCCCACCTACCGCTACAGCAGCAAAATTCACCGAAGAACTTCACTGAAAAAACGAAGGTTTAGTTTTAACCATAGAGGAGGAGAAAAACCTTGTTCAATGAGTACTTCATATGGCCGAGGCAGGATTTTCAATTTTCCAATTGGAAAAAAACGATTGATTGGAAGTATTTTGGCCAGAAACCAAACTAACCACAGAGAGAAAATTAAAGAGGAAATAAAAAACGAAAAAAAAAAAAGAAAAGAAGGAAACAGAAATAAGGAATAAAGTTAAAAAAGAGCACATCTGAAAAACGAAAATGGAGTGAATCTTCATCATAAGAAAAGGAGAATGAGAGTCTTCAGGAGACAGTGTCTCCTCGCATAAGAATAAAGAGAAAACGGTAATACAGAATACAAAGAAAATGACTTCGTGTTGGTTCAGTTTCCAGGTACGAGGCGGGTATTGCAATCTGTAGCCGTCATACAAGAAAGCCAAAAGTGTGAGAAAGACTCATAAATGGTCTAGAAATGTTCCAAACTATGACTTGAACTTCTATTGTGATCCTAAACCACCATCACATGAAGCGAAAGCTTTCAGGAGTGAATATACCACCAATAAAGGAACACATGCTGAGCTACTCAGGATAGCAAAAGGTGGCTGTTTTGGAACCAGTTTTGAAGGGCCCACCTACCGCTACAGCAGCAAAATTCACCGGAGAACTTCACTGAAAAAACGAAGGTTTAGTTTTAACCATAGAGGAGGAGAAAAACCTTGTTCAATGAGTATTTCATATGGCCGAGACAGGATTTTCAATTTTCCAATTGGAAAAAAACGATTGATTGGAAGTATTTTGGCCAGAAACCAAACTAACCACAGAAAGAAAATTAGAGAGGAAAAAAAACGAAAAAAAAAAAGAAAAGAAGAAAACAGAAATAAGGAATAAAGTTAAAAAAGAGCACATCTGAAAAACGAAAATGGAGTGAATCTTCATCAGAAGAAAAGGAGAATGAGAGTCTTCAGGAGACTGTGTCTCCTCGCATAAGAATAAAGAGAAAACGGTAATACAGAATACAAAGAAAATGACTTCGTGTTGGTTCAGTTTCCAGGTAAGAAGCGGGTATTGCAATCTGTAGCCGTCATACAAGATTTGTTACCAGGGAGTGAACTAGAAGTTGTAGCACTTATTTGTTTCAATGTTCAAATTAAATGAAAAGGATGTCAGTGTCGTAACAAATGATCAGATTGCTCGAATGTTGGACTTTCCTTATTCCTTAGATGTTGATGGATGTCATCTACTGGATCAATTACATGCCAACTACTGGAAAAACTGAACTTTCACGCTGCCAACTACAGGAGCAAAAAATTTGGTTTCATTTTAAATTTTATTTTATAGATAAACACAAAATGTATTTCAAACACTTCATTTAGTTCTAAAAAGATTGTTTATAATATATAATAAAAAAAAAAATTCAGCATTTTAAATTATTGACCACTTTCAATAAATAAATGTATTTTCGTTCCTTAAAGTGCCAATTACTGGCCCCTTTACCTTAGTCCTTTAAAAAGGATGCTAATATTTTATTCGCCAGCACTGTACATAAAAGTCTTTATAGAGTAAAACAAGTCTGAACTGGCTCAGTATGGTTGATAAATTGGCAAACAGGCGGTTTATTGAATATTTGTGCTGAATTGTGTTTACCTTCTGCCGGTATGGATCCAAGTTTGTACTCGACTCGACATGGAGGGTAAGTACGCCAAATTCATGTATTCATCTTCTTGCCTTTGTTCTTATTTTGTAGAATATATAATTTATAGGTTATATCGAAGGTCTTTACATACTTTTTATGTGTTTCTGATGAACGAGCCTTTCAGAATACACTATTTTCAACATTATCCGCTTTAACGGACTATATGCCATGTAACATATTTTTTTTATTTCTAGATTACCTCTTCACGAACTGCTTCCAACTCTAGAAGAGGATGACATTCCAGAATTTTCAAATTATAAGGATGCTTGCATTTACATTGAGCCACCAGAAAATGAATCTGAAAGTGACGAAGATTTTGAAGTGCCATTATCTGTTTTGAAGGAGCGATTTATGCAAGTCCCATATACTTCTAAGCGTTCTACATCCAAATCCACATTCCCAAAATCACAACCTAAGAAAGCCAAAAGTGAGAGAAAGACTCATAAATGGTCTAGAAATGTTCCAAAATATGACTTGAACTTCTATTGTGATCCTAAACCACCATCACATGAAGCGAAAGCTGCCCGAACACCAACAGAATTTTTCAAACTTTTCTTTGATGAAGACTTATTGCTTTACATTCTTCAAGAAACAAACAATTTGCCCAAGCCAAGGATCCAAATTTAATTTTTACTATTGAAGAATTGTACGTCATATTTGGAGCGTTATTACTTTCTGGGTATGCAAAATATCCAAACAAACGAATGTTTTGGAATGGTACCGACGACACTCCAAAAATTTTGTTGAATGCTATGAGACTAAATCGATTCGAGCAACTCCTTAGACACTGTCATTTCAATAATAATTTGATCAATGACAATACGGACAAACTGTTCAAACTTCGTCCCCTCATTGACACTCTCAACTTGAATTTCCGTAAACATGAAGGTTTGGAAGAACATTTGTCGGTGGATGAGAGTATGATACATAAAAGTACATAAAAGGGAAACCAATCAGGTTTGGTTTTAAAAATTGGGCTCTGTGCATCAGCAGTGGATATATGGTTGCTTTCGAAATATATACAGGGAAATCTGACAACATAAAGAAATTTGGTTTGGGTGGAGATGTGGTTATATCGCTGATCCAAGCTGCTGAAATACCAATCAACGCGAGATATAAATTATACATTGACAATTACTTCACTAGCATTGACCTACTTACACATTTGTCTGATATAAAACTGTGTACCACTGGAACTATAAGAACTAACCGTTTAGAGGGATGTCCATTTCCAAGCAAAGGAGACTGGGTAAAGAAGATGAGGGGTGAATACAAATTTTTGCAGAGTCTGTAATAAAAATGGTAAATTCATTTGCAACTAATGCACCATTGGTTTACATCCTAAATATTGTTTTATGATTTATCATAACAGACGTTAAATAAATAATTTCAAATTCAAATTGTTTTTTGTATACCTATGCATGAAGTCCGTTTAAACGGATGCACGATAATAATCAATCCAAGTACACAATCAACAATTTTTTTTCAAAATAGTATCAGTTATAGCTCATTTGAGTGATGTTTGCAAAAAAATTATAGGAATTCGAAAAAAAAAGTCTCTATGCACTAATGGGTTAAGCAAAATTTGAATTTTGAGGCTATTAAACATGATATTGATACATTGGAATGTAATGAATTAGCAGATCAGTCAATCAAAGAAAGATGCGTTTATTGCGGTTACGGTCGTCTTGATAGAACTGTCGACTGGGTAGCATGTGACACATGTGATCGTTGGATCCACACAAGTTGTGACCCGTCGTCAGGAGACAAAACGTACAGCGGTTCATTTATATGCCATGATTGTTCATCCAGAAATAAATCAATAATTAATGAAAATACTTATGAGTGTCTTTATTGCGGTTGATTGGGTAGCTTGCGACAACTGCAATGGATGGGTTTATCAAAATTGTGATACTAAAAATGAAACTTATACCGGTAAATTTTATTGTGATAGGTGTTCCAGTAGTTTAAAAGTTATATGTGTGCAATACCTGCAAAAATTAGAGGAAGAAAGCTCGCGAAAAAAGGTAATTGAGGAAAGAACTAGAGATCAAAGAGAATCTTCCGTGTGGTTTGAGGAAAAGAGAAAGAGATTAACTGCCTCAAATTTTGGAATCATTTGCAAAGCCAGGACTTCCAAAAGTAAAATCAATTTAGCAAAATCTTTAATTTCAAAAAATATCACGACTGAAGCCATAAGATATGGTATTGATTCGGAAAAGTTAGCGCTGGAGGCATTTCTCAAACAAAACAAGTATATTTATAAAAAATGCGGTCTGGTCATACATAAACATTATTCATTTTTAGCAGGGTCTGCTGACGGGCTTCTGTGTGATGACGGTGTAGTTGAAATAAAATGCCCATTCAAAGTGCGCAATTGCAATAGATTAGAAACCCTTGAGAAACTTGAATATATCGGTGTAGACGGAAAATTGAGAATAAATTCAAATTACTATTATCAGATTCAGGGTTTATTAGAGGTAACAAATAGACCGTGGTGCGAATTCGTGTTATATAACCTGAAAGGAATACAAATGAATCAAAGAATCCCAAGAAGCCCAACATTTTTCACAAATGTAATGTTACCTAAGTTGAAAGAATTTTATTACTTTTATTATCTTCCTGAATTGTTAGGGTTTGAAAATATTGAAGACAATTCGCGTAGATGGGTCGCCAAAGATATTACTTTTCTTTCTAACGGGCTGGTTAATGACATTAATTATTTTAGACTTGTTGATAGAGATTACACAGTGGCAACTTTTAAAAATTTCAATTGTTTCAGTGATATCAATGTAACAGATTTTATATCTCTTAGTAACAATAATTGGCTTACAAATTTTGTTATAGACATAGCTTTAAATTTATTGAATGTTGAGAACAAGTACCAAATCATACCAGAGGAAATTACTACAATCATTTTTGAATCCAAAATAAATGAATCATTCATAAGAAATTTAATTCAAATTAATTCTAATTAATCAAAATCACCACTGCCTAATTGTTGTGGATTTCGAAAAATCAACATTTGCGTTTTTGGACCCTTTCAATAGTAACGAGAATCAGACAAAATTTTATATGAATATTTTTTGCGATTTCCTTAATTTTTATAATAATCATAAAAATGAGCAACTCTGTACTAACTTATCCACTTTAGTTTATCGTCATGCAGAACAAAAGGATATTATAATTGCGGCGTATTTTGTTTAAATTTTTCGAGTTT
The DNA here is from genome assembly GCA_958502065.1 of Chrysolina americana. NCBI lineage: Eukaryota > Metazoa > Arthropoda > Insecta > Coleoptera > Chrysomelidae > Chrysolina > Chrysolina americana. The sequence continues at coordinate 31,434,093 of OY293419.1, read as the reverse complement.
ATCGTTAATAATCTGGATCTGATGGCAATTACAGATATAGATAATTATAGAAATTCAATAAAATCACTTATTCTCACTGGATCAAATGATATGCGTAATTTGTGTTTAATTTGTTCACGTAGTTCAGGCCAGAACGAAGCTACCCACTGCACATACTGCAGGAGATTTATACACAGTAAATGCCTTTTTATCAGAGGAAACGCTTTTATTAATAATGAAATTTGCCAATTGTGCCTTCAGTATTAGCCTATTGCTTTGGTTATCCAAATTGATAAAGTAAATACGCACCGGGGTGGTGCTGTAGGTTTTCCGGGTTTTCCTACAGCTGAAAAGTGAATACGCCACCAAAAACCAGTAAGTCGCCTCGGAGCGCCACGGCAAATTATAATAATAGTCAAACTCGACCAGAACAGGAATATTCCCATTTTTGTATGTGGGGTGAAAAAATTGTGATTTTGCGGTATTTGTGAGGTGAAGGGAAGGCTGTGAGGGGAGGTTGGAGGCCTTTTGCAAAAATGGGAACAACCTCATTTTTGTCAATACGGGAAAAACGCGGATTTTGCAAATTTTTACGGTAATTGTGAGGTAGGGGTGAGGCTGTGAGGGGAGGGTGGAGGCCTTTTGCAAAAATGGGAACAACCTCATTTTTGTCAATACGGGAAACATGCGGATTTTGCGAATTTTTACGGTAATTGTGAGGTAAGGGTGAGGCTGTGAGGGGAGGTTGGAGGCCTTTTGAAAAAATGGGAACAACCTCATTTTTGTCAATACGGGAAACATACGGATTTTGCGAATTTTTACGGTAATTGTGAGGTAAGGGTAAGGCTGTGAGGGGAGGTTGGAGGCCTTTTGCAAAAATGGGAACAACCTCATTTTTGTCAATACGGGAAACATGCGGATTTTGCAAATTTTTACAGTAATTGTGAGGTAAGGGTGAGGCTGTGAGGGGAGGTTGGAGGCCTTTTGCAAAAATGGGAACAACCTCATTTTTGTCAATACGGGAAACTGGCGGATTTTGCGAATTTTTACGGTAATTGTAAGGTAAGGGTAAGGCTGTGAGGGGAGGTTGGAGGCCTTTTGCATAAATGGGAACAACCTCATTTTTGTCAATACGAGAAAAACGTGGATTTAGCAAATTTTTACGATAATTGTGAGGTAAGGTAAGGGTAAGGCTGTGAGGAGAGGTTGGAGGCCTTTTTCAAAAATTGGAATATACATGTTTCTGTCCTATGCAGGAAAGAACAGATTTCTGCGGAATTTATGCGGTATTTGTGAGGTGAACGGTAAAGCGTCAAACCGATTAACAAGGAATTATTTCGATATTACACCTTTCTACACTTGAATATGAAATGTAATGCTTCTGCATATATTTCATCGGGACAGTCGAATGCGAAATTGATCAAAAAAAATATTTTCCAAAATTTCTTTCAGTGTAGAAGTCGCCAGACCAATTCGCAAGGAATTATTTTGATATAACATCTTTCTACACATGAAATGTAATGTACCTGCATATTTTTCATCGGGACAGTCGAATGCGAAATTGGTCAAACAAAATATTTTCTATATTTTCTAATATTTTTTCTTTCAGTGTAGAAGTCGCCGGACCAATTCGCAAGGAATTATTTTGATATAACATCTTTATACACATGAAATGTAATGTACCTGCATATTTTTTATCGGGACAGTCGAAAGCGAAATTGGTCAAAAAAAATTATTTGCAACATTTCTTTTTTTCAGTGTAGAAGTCGCCAGACCAATTCGCAAGGAATAATATTGATATCATACCTTTCTTTACATAAAATGTAATGCTTCTGCATATAGTTCATCGGGACAGTCGAATGCGAAATTGATCAAAAAAATTATTTCCTTTCTACACTTGAATATGAAATGTAATGCTTCTGCATATATTTCATCGGAACAGTCGAATGCGAAATTGATCAAAAAAATTATTTCCAAAATTTCTTTCTTTCAGTGTAGAAGTCGCCAGACCAATTCGCAAGGAATTATTTTGATACCATACCTTTTTAACAGGAAATGTAATGCTTCTGTATATATTTCATCGGGACAGTCGAATGCGAAATTGGTAAAAAAAAAATTTTCTAAAGTTTCTTTCTTTCAGTGTAGAAGTCGCCGGACCAATTCGCAAGAAATTATTTTGATATAACATCTTTCTACACATGAAATGTGATGTACCTGCATATTTTTCATCGGGACAGTCGAATGCGAAATTGGTCAAAAAAAATTATTTCCAACATTTCTTTTTTTCAGTGTAGAAGTCGTCAGACCAATTCGCAAGGAATAATTTTGATATTATACCTTTCTTTACACAAAATGTTATGCTTCTGCATATATTTCATCGGGACAGTCGAATGCGAAATTGATCAAAAAAAATATTTTCCAAAATTTCTTTCTTTCAGTGTAGAAGTCGCCGGACCAATTCGCAAGGAATAATTTTGATATCATACCTTTCTTTACATAAAATGTAATGCTTCTGCATATATTTCATCGGGACAGTCGAATGCGAAATTGGTCCAAAAAAAAAATATTTCCAACATTACTTTTTTTCAGTGTAGAAGTTGCCAGACCAATTCGCAAGGAATAATTTTGATATCATACCTTTCTTTACATAAAATGTAATGCTTCTGCATATATTTCATCGGGACAGTCGAATGCGAAATTGGTCAAAAAAAATATTTTTTAAAATTTCTTTCTTTCAGTGTAGAAGTCGCCGGACCAATTCGCAAGGAATTATTTTGATATAACATCTTTCTACACATGAAATGTAATGTACCTGCATATTTTTCATCGGGACAGTGGAATGCGAAATTGGTAAAAAAAAAATCATTTACAAAATTTCTTTTTTTCAGTGTAGAAGTCGCCAGACCAATTCGCAAGGAATAATTTTGATATCATACCTTTTCAACAAGAAATGTAATGCTTCTGCATATATTTCATCGGGACAGTCGAATGCGAAATTGATCAAAAAAATTATTTCCAAAATTTCTTTCTTTCAGTGTAGAAGTCGCCGGACCAATTCGCAAGGAATTATTTTGATATGACATCTTTCTACACATGAAATGTAATGTACCTGCATATATTTCATCGGGACAGTCGAATGCGAAATTGGTCAAAAAAAATTATTTCCAACATTTCTCTTTTTCAGTGTAGAAGTCGCCAGACCAATTCGCAAGGAATAATTTTGATATCATACCTTTCTTTACATAAAATGTAATGCTTCTGTATATATTTCATCGGGATAGTCGAATGCAAAATTGGTAAAAAAATTTCTTTTCTTTCAGTGTAGAAGTCACCGGACCAATTCGCAAGGAATTATTTTGATATCACACCTGTTTACACATGAAATGTAGGTAATGAACCAACATAAATTCTATCGGGACAGTCAAATCCGAAAGTGGTAAAATAAAATTATTTCCAAAATTTCCTTATTCAAGTGTAAAGTTACCGAACCAATTCGCAAGGAATTATTCTGATATCACACCTACCTGGGCAGAGGACATGAACTGTAATGTACCTGCATTGCAAAATTTTTTTTCGGTGTTGAAATCGGCAGACCATTTCACAAAGAATTGTTTTGATATCATACTTATCTAGACATTAAATGTAATATCTGATCAGAATCATTGTTATTCCAGTTACTACTACTGTTATGATTTCTATTTCTTATTCAGCAAAAACAGGAGAAACAAATTATATTAGCAGCTAAATCAATCGATATCATAGAATTCCCAAAAAAAAATTTCACGTACGTCACTGGTCGTTCGGAAATGTTCGGAAATTTTAGCATCTAGCTCTGGCAGCCAATTTCACATTGCTTAATTAATTGATGATAATTCGAAAGTAACAATGGAAAAATCCAAAGTGTGGAAATGGTTTAAAAAAAATTCCTCCGAGTTTGTGTCTTGCAGTATTTGCAGTCACAAATATAGGAAAAGTAATACGTCAAATATGCGGGATCACTTGAAAAGGAACCACCCTGAGAAATGGTATTCTAATGATATCAATGACGAGGCTGGTGCTGATCCTGGTGGGAGTGCCAAAAAGAGATCTCGTTCTAATATAAAAGATTATGTCAGCAGGCAAGACTATTATTCTGGAGAGTCTGCTAGAAAGAAATGGTTAGATAAATTAGGTATATGTGATGATGATAGTGCAAGATTTAGAACCATTCCGAAAAGGAGAACATTTAGGATTCAAAACATATTCTGAAGGACTAGATCCCAAATATCAAATAGTTAGTACTACGTTGTTGAAGACTAAACTGATTCCAGCATATTTCAATGAAGTCAAAGAAAAATTGCAGAATGCCTTGAATTCTGCTAACTATGTAGCTATTACATCGGACATGTGGAGTTCAATTGCCAACGAGGGCATTTTATCAATTACTGAACATTTCATTCATGAAGGACAACTAATTGCACCCTTGATAAAAGTTGTTAAAGTAGATGGGCATCACACTGCCGACAGAATAGCTACAGTAAGTATATTGGTAAGAAACGGAGAAACGGCTTCATTTACATTAACCTGATATTTTAGGTGATCGATAAAGTACTTTTGGAATTCAACATCAGGAGTAAAATAGTTGCAATGGTTACAGACAACCTGCAAGTGATGGTGAATGTCGCAGAACAGTTAAAACTGAGGCACATTCCATGTTTTCCGCACACTTTGAACTTAGCTGTTCAAGGCTCATTTAAGGTTGAAGTGTTCCAAACACTTATAAATAAATGTAAGAAAATTGTAACTTTCTTTCGTTCAAGCACATTAGCCTCAGATACGTTACGAGCGATTCAAATTCAAAATAATAAAACCCAATTGAAATTAATTCAGGAAAATAACACGAGGTGGAATAGTGTTTTTTATATGCTGGAAAGAATATGTATGATTAAAAATGAACTTTTAGTGGCCATGAGTGAGTGTCGAAAAGCTCCACCTTCTTTGGATGCAATAGAGTATGAGATTATCAAAGAGATAATAGAAATCCTAAAACCATTTGAAGTAGCGACAGAGCTGATATCTGGTGAAAAATATGTAACTCTTTCACTTATAATACCCCTTATAAGGGGAACCTCGGCAAGATTGGCGAATTTAGAAATCTCTGTCACCAGTGCAGTTGGTTTAAAAATTGTGCACTCATTGAAGGATTCTATATCGAGAAGATTTCAGTTATACGAACGCAGGACTCCCACTTTAATAGCAACATTGCTCAATCCTAAGTACAAAAAGTTAGGATTTAAAACAAAGGAGGATGTTGAAAGAGCAGTACAACTTTTACAAAACGAATACACCAACTACTTGAGTTCACAACCCAATAGACTAACTCTCAATGAACCGCAGTCAGTGACATTGACCACTAATACTAGAAGTTCAATGGAAGAAGATTTTTTGAGCTTCTTGAAAGTCCCACAAGTAACTACTCTCTTGAGTGAGTCAATCATTGATATTTGACAATACTTAGAAAAACCTGTTATTGAAATGTCAGAATGTCCCTTAAACTATTGGAAGACCAGTTGTACGAATAACTTGAAAGAAATCGCTTGGAAATTTTTATGTATCCCTGGTAGCTCTGTGCCATCCGAAAGAATATTTTCAAAGGCTGGACAAACATTAACTGAGAAAAGGAACAGATTGAAAAGCAAAAGACTCAATGAAATTTTGTTTCTAAATCAAAACATTCCAATTTTTGATAAATGAAATATATTTGATTGGTAGTTAATTTATGATGAAAACAAAATTCGTTTATTTTTATAAGGCCACATTATATTGAGATTTGGTTTAAATAAATATTTCTGAAAATGGTATGGGTGTTTTATTAAAGCGAAATAGGAACTATAGGTATGAAAAATATCAATGAAGAAGATAGGTAGCCATAGTGTAAAGTTAGTCAGGTTAGGTTAGACTGGTTCAACTGTTTGCCTTCTTCATGTCATTCAAACTTACCGCTATTACAGTGACCAATCACAGAGCGCTTATGCCGTTCACTTTATTGTCATCTGTCATTTAGCCAAGCATCCGACATAACCTCAAACTATCGATAGTTTTTGTTAAATTATCGATAACTATCGATAGTTGAAACTATCGATGTTTAGCTAACACTACTGTGGTACTGTACAACATTTCTTTGACTTACTAGTCCTATCAAAGCTTTGATTTCTGCATTAAATCAAAAAAATCGAACGAAATATAAAACGACAAATAAATAATCAACTAATCAAAAATTTATTAACATTAGAGCTGTTTTTTGGTGTACCACTTTTTTAAAAATTGTTTGGTCCGTTTTAAAATCTTTGCGTTTTGGCGTAGAAACATTGACGTCATAGACGGAATCAATATGCATAGAAACCCTGGTGCGATCACAGATTCAATTTGTTTCTACCAAAGTTGTTGATACTGTAATTGCATTGATACCGTTGGCGTCATTCGTCGATGGATGTAATGTATAATATTTATAATTTTCCCAGAGGGATGAAAATACGGCCGAAAACGGGTACTCTGGCTCGGGCAAGCCACACCCACTTTGGACACTTTAACAATAAAAATTATTTTAAAATACTAAATATGAAAATAAAAAATTGGAAAAATTCAGGCACTAACTGAATAGATTAATGAACAATAATCCGCTTGAAAAAAAAATTTATCACAATTTTTCAATTAGTTAATCAATAGTTAATTAATAATTTTTTTCTGCTTGAACCTGAACATTGCAAGTGTGATAATTGTTAAACTATAAATTTAAGATTTTTTTCCTCTTTTGGAGCAATTCTTGAAAGGCTTCAGAATAGAACCCCGTTGGAAAAATTAAAAAGTTTTTATTTTTCAGTTTTTTATTAACAATTTTCGTTGTTGCAAAATTAAATACTTAAATTAATCATTGAAAAAAAAAATTTTTTTTAAATATCATCAATAATCCGTTTTTATGTTATCAGGAACTACATAGAAATAATTTTTTTAAATTTTTATCTCTAATTGTTTAAAAAATTGTTATAAACAAATGCGTTGTTTATAAGATAATTGAAAATTTTTTTATGGAATTTCAATCTTTGATACAAATAATGATTTTTAAAAGAAAAATTGTTCCTTAAAAAAATTTTGTTATTGCTTGAAAACGCATTTGTTAATTAACAATTATTTTCTCCCGCTTCTAATTAATATTAAGGAACCATTTTTTTTTTTTAATCATTATTTGTCTTTCTTTCTGATATAAAAAAAAATTCCATTTTATTTAATTTTTCATTGTTTATGCAATAAACAATTTGTTATAAACAAATAAATATTTACCTTATATTTTTTTTCTATTCTAATTTCTGTCACAAAAACAGACATGATTTTTTTTCTTTTTTAAAATTTTTTTTATTATTTTTTATTTAATTTTTAAATATAAGTTCTCTCTAACTTCGTCATTCTTACCTGGTCTTCATCCTTAAAATTATTATAATTTACAAACTAATGGAGATACGATGAAAATACAACAAATTTAGCAGAAAAGTTTAGTTGTTACTTATTTATTTATTGAATTTATAGCAATTGTTGTTGAAAAATACTTAGGGAAAAATTTTTTTTTTTGTTTTAATGCTAAAAAATCTTATCAACTATTAAAAATATGACTACTTCATTCAAGTATCTTATCAATTATTGTTCATTACTCAACATTTTTACCTTTTATATATTAATATCACTTTATTATACTTCAAATTCTGAATATTACCATGTAAACAAAAATTTTTTGCCGAGTTCATTAGCCTAAGTGTTTTTGAAAGGAAGAATGATCTTTAAATTGATTTTCATTTAACAAAATTTATTAATAAGTAGTTATTAACATTTACAATATATTTTTTTTTTTTCATTTTATTGTAAATTCTGTTTATTTTTTTTAAGGATGAAGACCAGGTAAGAATGACGAAGTTAGAGAGAACTTATATTTAAAAATTAAATAAAAAATAATAAAAAAAATTTTAAAAAAGAAAAAAAGTCATGTCTGTTTTTGTGACAGAAATTAGAATAGAAAAAAAAATATAAGGTAAAAATTTATTTGTTTATAACAAATTGTTTATTGCATAAACAATGAAAAATTAAATAAAATGGAATTTTTTTTTTATATCAGAAAGAAAGACAAATAATGATTTAAAAAAAAAATGGTTCCTTAATATTAATTAGAAGCGGGAGAAAATAATTGTTAATTAACAAATGCGTTTTCAAGCAATAAAAAAATTTTTTTAAGGAACAATTTTTCTTTTAAAAATCATTATTTGTATCAAAGATTGAAATTCCATAAAAAAAATTTCAATTATCTTATAAACAACGCATTTGTTTATAACAATTTTTTAAACAATTAGAGATAAAAATTTAAAAAAATTATTTCTATGTAGTTCCTGATAACATAAAAACGGATTATTGATAATATTTAAAAAAAAATTTTTTTTTCAATCATTAATTTAAGTATTTAATTTTGCAACAACGAAAATTGTTAATAAAAAACTGAAAAATAAAAACTTTTTAATTTTTCCAACGGGGTTCTATTCTGAAGCCTTTCAAGAATTGCTCCAAAAGAGGAAAAAAATCTTAAATTTATAGTTTAACAATTATCACACTTGCAATGTTCATGTTCAAGCAGAAAAAAAATATTAATTAACTATTGATTAACTAATTGAAAAATTGTGATAAAAATTTTTTTCAAGCGGATTATTGTTCATTAATCTATTCAGTTAGTGCCTGAATTTTTCCAATTTTTTATTTTCATATTTAGTATTTTAAAATAATTTTTATTGTTAAAGTGTCCAAAGTGGGTGTGGCTTGCCCGAGCCAGAGTACCCGTTTTCGGCCGTATTTTCATCCCTCTGGGAAAATTATAAATATTGATGCTACAATTCCGGGAATTGAGCATTTTTTTAGGAAATTTCCTCCTCTTTTTGAATCTTTTTTTAGATTTAAAAAATTTTAATTAGTTTTTGAGATATTTACAAAATACTAAAGCCATCTTTTTTTTTAGTTTATTGTTAATAACTTTTACAATTTTTTCATGCGGAACTTCATTTTTTTCAAAAATCATCTGGATGTCATTCCGAATCGAATGACACCTCAATCATAATTTTCGGAGACTGCTGAAAAAAGTTGGTCTAAATGGCACTTGTTGACTAGACTATGTCTGATGCTGAAACAAATGAGCGATTGGCAACGATGAATTACTGCACATGCGCCAAATTACGATGACAGCAACTCTCCATGTGTTGTTTCTCTCATTCTCTCTTACATCTTTTGTTGCTACCCAAAAATGATCGTATGTCGGGTAGTCGGGTATCACTTTTTGTGATATTTGACATTTCTCGTATTGTCAATCAATAATCAACCAAACATCAAAGAATATATATATATATATATATATATATATATATATATATATATGTTGTTTCACCTGCAATCAAGTGTTGCACATCCTTACACTTACTTTCACCGTACTGATGAGATCCTTAAGATCGAAACACGTGTCTACGGTTGCATTCTCACTAGAGGGCTTAGTCCAATAAAATGTTCCTTCTTGTTATTCACAATTTCCCTCGAGATCATATCCCTGTTTCATTTATATTCCTGGACTCGGATGTCACGCAGGTAGCTATAGCTGCCTCCGTGGCGACGTCGTTATATATATATATATATATATATATATATATATATATATATATATATATGTTCAGATAGGTTTCCGCGGTCAGATATTTGAAAACTAAAAGTTCGGGTTGAACCGCGTCTAGAATTTGTTGAAATTCGACGTTTCGGCTCCGATTTTGGAGCCATTTTCAAGAACTGAAATAGAAAGAAAATTAATGAAAGGTTAAAACGTAATTCTACGCTGAGGTCTCAATCTGCCTACTCCTCAGGTATAATTACGTTAGGTTTTTGTGACTTGACGTCGGGGTCTCAATCTGCCTACTCCCCATGTCTCGTCACTGGTTCTCTCTAAGGTCTCAATCTGCCTACTCCTTCGAGAGAACTGAGGAATTGTGGGTTGAGGAACTGTATTTATAGTGGACGTGGCTGTAATGGCCGTGTGCAATGTATTGGCGCGAGGTGAACTATGGGCGGGAACTGAATTGGCGCTATTGGCATCATAGACTTATCATATAAATGAAAACAAATGATTAAAACTAACGTTGAAAATACCTTTCTCTGCATATATATTCCCACAAATTCTTTGTGGGAATGTTTGCACAAAATATGGAGAGGTTATTTTGATATAAATATTGGGATTAAATAAATCGAACATATACATTAAAACAAATCATTTCAGATAAAGTTGGAAATATCCTACTTTTACAAAATTTGGAGAGAAGGGTATTTTCAACTCAAGTTGAAATTATTTGTTTTCATTTATATGTTCGATTTATTCAAATCCAATATTTATTATGGGCTGGCTCATTTTGAGAATATGCTTAGTTCCAAGAATATGTCCCACAGATGTTCTGAGGATATTATTCTTAAAAATATACTGATGATGTTCTGAAAATATACTTAAATATATTCTGAGGATGTTTCGATAAAGTTCTCAGAACATTCCAGAACATACCTACACCCTGCTGGAATATTCTGAGCATGATCTTGGAACTTGCGTTTCTGTCCCATTTTCATGTTCTTAGAATATTTGGTGCATGAGGCCATATGACGAAAATGTCGTCCACGTATCTGAACCATGGTTACGAAATCTTAAACACGTTCTTAGATCACCTAAACGATATCCATCCCAACATGAAATTCACAATGGAGACCGAAATGAACAACTCCCTAGCTTTCCTGGACGTTCTCATCACGAAATCCAACAACTCTTTCACCCACACAGTACACAGGAAACAGACCCACACCAACCGATACCTACACGCAAACTCTCATCACCATCCAGCACAAACAAACTCCGTATTGAACTCCCTGATATACAGATCAATTCAGCTTACCGACAACCAGAATAGACCACAAGAGCTGGACAAACTGAAATCAGCCTTACTCCAAAATGGTTACAACAATTCGCTAATCGACAAGTCTATCCGCCATCAACTGACCCGTCCTCCAAAAACGAACGATCCACTAGAGAGTATTCAGCCACACAAAGCTTTCCTACCATACATCAAAGGTGTGACAGACAAAATCAGTAATATCTTGAGAAAACACGAGATAAAAACAATATTCACGGGCAACAACCAAATATCCAAATTCCTCAGATCTCCCAAGGACACAATACCAAACGATTCTCAAGGTATATATGAAATACCATGTTCAGACTGCCCGAGAACTTATATTGGCCAGACTAATAGACGAGTAACTTCCAGGTCTACGAACACGAACTTGCTGTGCGTCAGGCATCTTCCACTTCCGCACTTTATAAACATCGAGAAGACACAGGTCACAAAATAGACTTCCAAAACACAAAAACAATTTCCACCGAGAAAACTCTGCAAACCAGGATCATCCGAGAAGCCCTTGAGATAGAGAAGCGCCCCAATTGCCTCAACACTCGCGACGACGGACGTAGACTTCCCAATACCTGGAAGCCTCTCATTGCACGCATAAACTCATTTCCCACCAACCCAGTTCCCGCACACAGCTCACTTAGCGCCAGCCAAGTTCCCGCACACAGCTCATCTAGCGCCAATTCAGTTCCCGCCCATAGTTCACCTCGCGCCAATACATTGCACACGGCCATTACAGCCACGTCCACTATAAATACAGTTCCTCAACCCACAATTCCTCAGTTCTCTCGAAGGAGTAGACAGATTGAGACCTTAGAGAGAACCAGTGACGAGACATGGGGAGTAGGCAGATTGAGACCCCGACGTCAAGTCACAAAAACCTAACGTAATTATACCTGAGGAGTAGGCAGATTGAGACCTCAGCGTAGAATTACGTTTTAACCTTTCATTAATTTTCTTTCTATTTCAGTTCTTGAAAATGGCTCCAAAATCGGAGCCGAAACGTCGAATTTCAACAAATTCTAGACGCGGTTCAACCCGAACTTTTAGTTTTCAAATATCTGACCGCGGAAACCTATCTGAACACATTTCACGCCTCTACGGGGAGGATATTCTCCATCTCACGAAAAACTATTCATCACTCCTTATCCGAAGATCCAAACTCCTGTGCGACCTCACGTTCCTCAAATCATGCAGAGACCACAGAGTCATTCCCAAAGCCTTCCGGTTGAAACATCATGATACCTCATCGTCAGCCCAGCGTATTCTCAATAAAGCCAGCCAAGCACTCATTCGAAAAACACTTCACGACATCAGACGTAATTTGGACATCACCTGGGACACTTTGACCAGGATATCTCAAGACAAAGCAGATCACATCAGCAATAAGAAAACAGAAACACAGAAAAACAAACTTTGTGCATTGTTAACGATTACCATCACACCCTTGGTCCCAGCCGCATCACCTGTATTAGTACACAACTTCTCCGACACACCACTAGATCAAACTAGCCTTGCACTACTATCAAGAGGATTCAATTATTCCATCACACCAAACAGAATCCCAACAGAAACCATCATTACACAAATAGAATGCGCTATAACCCATCTACCAGAAAACACAGCTGAAGATACCAGACAAGATATTGCCACCACACTTAGGAGAGCAAAACTCCCTCCATCCAACATAACACCTGCCGAAAAACATTGCCTCAGAAACCTCCACAACAACCCTGACATAATCATTCTCCCAGCAGACAAAGGCAACGCCACGGTAGTTCTGAATACCTCAGATTATGTAGACAAAATGAGCACACTGTTAAACTCATCCGAGTATCAAATCACCCAACGAGACCCGACAACCTACCTCGAAAAGAAGACCAAAAATCTGATCAATAATTCTAAACTACCAGCCGAAACCAAGAAAGCCACTATCCCTAGAGAGAAGTCATCACGCACCCCTCGTATCTACGGACTTCCAAAAATACACAAGCCTGATATCCCACTCCGACCTATTGTCAGTGCCTTTGGATCACCAACCCAGAACCTGGCCAAGTATCTGGCGAGTACTCTTCAGCCACGAGCAGAAGAAGCTTCATCCTACGTGAAAAATTCATTCCACTTCTTAGACCTTCTCAAATCCTATAAAATCCAGAACACTGATATCCTAGTGAGCTTCGATGTTGTCTCCCTCTTCACAAACATTCCCCTAACGGACACGCTAGAAATCCTTAAAACTAAACACAGAATTCCAAAAGACACCCTGGACCTCATCAGTCACTGTATGAACAACACGTACTTCCTCTTCCAAGGAACTTACTACAAACAAGTGAAAGGTGCTCCCATGGGTTCCCCACTTTCTCCAGTCCTTGCAAACATTTTCATGGAAGACTTCGAAACTAGGGCTGTAGAAGCATTTGACCACAAGCCTACTTGCTGGTTCAGATACGTGGACGACATTTTCGTCATATGGCCTCATGGTTACGAAATCTTAAACACGTTCTTAGATCACCTAAACGATATCCATCCCAACATGAAATTCACAATGGAGACCGAAATGAACAACTCCCTAGCTTTCCTGGACGTTCTCATCACGAAATCCAACAACTCTTTCACCCACACAGTACACAGGAAACAGACCCACACCAACCGATACCTACACGCAAACTCTCATCACCATCCAGCACAAACAAACTCCGTATTGAACTCCCTGATATACAGATCAATTCAGCTTACCGACAACCAGAATAGACCACAAGAGCTGGACAAACTGAAATCAGCCTTACTCCAAAATGGTTACAACAATTCGCTAATCGACAAGTCTATCCGCCATCAACTGACCCGTTCTCCAAAAACGAACGATCCACTAGAGAGTATTCAGCCACACAAAGCTTTCCTACCATACATCAAAGGTGTGACAGACAAAATCAGTAATATCTTGAGAAAACACGAGATAAAAACAATATTCACGGCCAACAACCAAATATCCAAATTCCTCAGATCTCCCAAGGACACAATACCAAACGATTCTCAAGGTATATATGAAATACCATGTTCAGACTGCCCGAGAACTTATATTGGCCAGACTAATAGACGAGTAACTTCCAGAGTCTACGAACACGAACTTGCTGTGCGTCAGGCATCTTCCACTTCCGCACTTTATAAACATCGAGAAGACACAGGTCACAAAATAGACTTCCAAAACACAAAAACAATTTCCACCGAGAAAACTCTGCAAACCAGGATCATCCGAGAAGCCCTTGAGATAGAGAAGCGCCCCAATTGCCTCAACACTCGCGACGACGGACGTAGACTTCCCAATACCTGGAAGCCTCTCATTGCACGCATAAACTCATTTCCCACCAACCCAGTTCCCGCACACAGCTCACTTAGCGCCAACCAAGTTCCCGCACACAGCTCATCTAGCGCCAATTCAGTTCCCGCCCATAGTTCACCTCGCGCCAATACATTGCACACGGCCATTACAGCCACGTCCACTATAAATACAGTTCCTCAACCCACAATTCCTCAGTTCTCTCGAAGGAGTAGGCAGATTGAGACCTTAGAGAGAACCAGTGACGAGACATGGGGAGTAGGCAGATTGAGACCCCGACGTCAAGTCACAAAAACCTAACGTAATTATACTTGAGGAGTAGGCAGATTGAGACCTCAGCGTAGAATTACGTTTTAACCTTTCATTAATTTTCTTTCTATTTCAGTTCTTGAAAATGGCTCCAAAATCGGAGCCGAAACGTCGAATTTCAACAAATTCTAGACGCGGTTCAACCCGAACTTTTAGTTTTCAAATATCTGACCGCGGAAACCTATCTGAACACATTTCACGCCTCTACGGGGAGGATATTCTCCATCTCACGAAAAACTATTCATCACTCCTTATCCGAAGATCCAAACTCCTGTGCGACCTCACGTTCCTCAAATCATGCAGAGACCACAGAGTCATTCCCAAAGCCTTCCGGTTGAAACATCATGATACCTCATCGTCAGCCCAGCGTATTCTCAATAAAGCCAGCCAAGCACTTTCTTTCTATTTCAGTTCTTGAAAATGGCTCCAAAATCGGAGCCGAAACGTCGAATTTCAACAAATTCTAGACGCGGTTCAACCCGAATATATATATATATATATATATATATATCTGTCGTCAAGGTGGATCCTGTAAGCAATTGCAGTATTCATCTCGGCGGACGGTGACGGACAGCGAGACCTCGCGTGTATACAATTTGTGATAACCTGGACTGCACTGATGAGGGACAACATTCCGAAACCGGTCTGTAGTTGGTTCACCATTTGAATCGGGTGAAGTACTGCTGTTTGTTCAGAGAGTTCTTGCAAAGTTGTTCCTTCAAAGTAAGGATCTTTGCACATGTGTCTGACTGATATAATTCAATATCTGTCGCGGTATTAGCCAGAGAAGTAGTTGTTTTCTGTCGGACACATGCCATACATACTATACAAAGTTATAGTCACTTCCTAAAGGATTGTTATCGACTGTTTTACAGTCACTTGGACATTATTTGCTCCTTGAAACAAGTATTTTACATATACCATTTCGTATCCGAAATGTCCTTCTGGAGTGCTCTCTAATCTGTCGTCAAGGTGGATCCTGTAAGCAATTGCAGTATTCATCTCGGCGGACGGTGACGGACAGCGAGACCTCGCGTGTATACAATTTGTGATAACCTGGACTGCACTGATGAGGGACAACATTCCGAAACCGGTCTGTAGTTGGTTCACCATTTGAATCGGGTGAAGTCCTGCTGTTTGTTCAGAGAGTTCTTGCAAAGTTGTTCCTTCAAAGTAAGGATCTTTGCACATGTGTCTGACTGATATAATTCAATATCTGTCGCGGTATTAGCCAGAGAAGTAGTTGTTTTCTGTCGGACACATGCCATACATACTATACAAAGTTATAGTCACTTCCTAAAGGATTGTTATCGACTGTTTTACAGTCACTTGGACATATACATATATATATATATATATATATATATATATATATATATATATATATATATATATATATATATATCGGTGGATCAGCGGTCTAATGCACAGGCCGTTCGAAACTCCAGCATAGCGATAGTCGGTTCGAATCCGATGTAGGTACGAGAATTTTTCTCAACTACTTTATATCGGATTCGATAGGCGGCCGCATGCCTTGTTGTAAAGCAAGTGTATTGTGAGTTGTCTAGATGCCAATCTCGTCTAGTGCTAGCTTGGAGTGCACACCGACCACCCGAGGTGGTGCTGTAGGTTTTCCGGGTTTTCCTACAGCTGAAAAGTGAATACATCACCTAAAAACATCAGTAAGTCGCCCCGGAGCGCCACGGCAAATAATGATAATAGCCGTCCTCTACCCGCACAGGCTATGCCTTTGGGTACACTCACGAGTGTTTATGAGGGAGTATTATTATTATTATTATTATTATTATATATATATATATATATATATTAGCAATTTTTCTGCGAATAAAATGGCTCTCAGGCATACCGGACCAATCGTTGCATGATGCCCTTTGAAAATAATCAAGCTGGAAAGTTCGAGAAATTATGAAATATGGAGATTCCAGGTAGATATCATTGAATTTCTCAGAGAATGGTCTCACAAGGTGCACCAAATATTCTAAGAACATGAAAATGGGACAGAAACGCAAGTTCCAAGATCATGCTCAGAATATTCCAGCAGGGTGTAGGTATGTTCTGGAATGTTCTGAGAACTTTATCGAAACATCCTCAGAATATATTTAAGTATATTTTCAGAACATCATCAGTATATTTTTAAGAATAATATCCTCAGAACATCTGTGGGACATATTCTTGGAACTAAGCATATTCTCAAAATGAGCCAGCCCATAATAAATATTGGATTTGAATAAATCGAACATATAAATGAAAACAAATAATTTCAACTTGAGTTGAAAATACCCTTCTCTCCAAATTTTGTAAAAGTAGGATATTTCCAACTTTATCTGAAATGATTTGTTTTAATGTATATGTTCGATTTATTTAATCCCAATATTTATATCAAAATAACCTCTCCATATTTTGTGCAAACATTCCCACAAAGAATTTGTGGGAATATATATGCAGAGAAAGGTATTTTCAACGTTAGTTTTAATCATTTGTTTTCATTTATATGATAAGTCTATGATGTGTTGTTCGATTCATTTAATTCCATTTATTATAGGCGCATTCCTTATATGAATAGGAATATCAAAAATTGTGAAAATATCACTCTAATGAAAAATAAATTATAATTTTCAAAATATACAGCAGCTGAATACAAAACTAGTAGGTACTTATTAATATATTTTTAAACTTATTTAATCTAAGGTCTGCCTCCTTTCAATAATATTCAAATAATATATTCTATGATCACTCCTGGAGAACATTCATAGAATATTATATGATATTCTAGAACGTTCTTAGAATATTCGAATACTATATTCTATGACCATTCTTTGAGATCGTCCATGGAATATTGTGACATATTCTAGAACGTGTTGAGAATATTCAAATAATATATTCTGTGATCATTCCTGGATTAAATTCTTAGAATATTCAGAACATACTTTATCATATTCTACGGAACTTCTGTAGAATAATCGATAGGAAGTATGTTGTGAACGTTGTGATAATATTCATAGAATATTGTGTGCTGTCTGGGCTGAACAAAAAATCCAAATTGAATTTTTGGCGGTCCCAACTAATTTCGGAGATATGGGCCTATTTTTGAGTGATGAATGGCATTTTTTAGGACACATTTTCTACCGCGGAAAAACACTCAAAATTCTTCCTTCTTCAAACTAAAGGCTGACACACAACGGAAGTTTTATGTTTTTAGTTTTAATTGCCAGAATTTTGGAAATTTTTTAACGCAAAAGTATCATTGCCATTATTATTCTGATCACGCCTCATAAACAATCTTTTGTTGATAAAATTCAAGCTTCATTTTTCAATTTTGTTTTGCATCTTGTTTTATTTGTAAAATTGATATCCAAAATCCCAAAACTTAAAACTTATTACATAAAACTTCCATAGTGTCTACGGCTTAACACAACCTAATTGGGTAAAATTCCGTTAACTAATAGCCACGAGCTATCGCAACATAATTTTTTTTTGAACTTACGTAGTTTGGCCTCCTGAACAAAAAATCTAAATGAAATTTATGGCGGTCTCGACTAATTTAGGAGATGTGGGAATATTTTTGAGTGATGAATGGCGTTTTTTAGGACACATTTCTACCCCGGAAAAAAACACTCAAAATTCTTCCTCCTTTAAACTAACACAATGTACACACTCTAATTCACCCGTTTTGCACTATTTTTTATTAAAAACGGCAATGGTTATCCAAAAATGCAACCTTCTTTTGAAAACATCAAAACAACACATTCATGTAAAATGTTTAGTTAATTTATTTATGTCAAGTTGGTAACTCTTTGAACTTTGCATATTTGCACAGCCAACTTCCTATGCATTCAATTTCAACATGAACAGGAAAATATTCACTCACTTTTTTTTCCAGAAACCAACTTGACACGAATAAAATTCACCAACTATTTTGCCTAGATTTGTAGGGTATGTGATTTTTTTCCTATAAAGTAGCGTTTTCAATAAAGAAAGAGTGTGAAACAGGTCAACTAGGGTGAAGAAGGGAGAATTTTGAGTGTTTTTCCGCGGTAGAAATGTGTCCTAAAAAATGCCATTCATCACTCAAAAACAGGCCCATATCTCCGAAATTAGTTAAGACCGCCAAAAATTTCATTTGGAATTTTTGTTCAGGAGGCCAAACTACGTAAGTTCCAAAAATAATTATGTTGATAGCTCATCGTGGCTATTAGTTAATGCAATTTTACCGAAAAGAGGCCACGTCATCAAAAACTGTTGGTTTAGAAAGAAAAAGGAGAATAGAAACCAAAATGCCTTTATCAGTATTGCTTTAATCAACAGTGTCGAAGAAACGAAAAACCGTTGGTACTTAGATTTTGGAGCCAGCAATCATATGTCCAGTGAGCGAAAATGCGGTTTCAAAATTTTTCCAAACTATCTGAATCCAGAAAGGTGAAAATTGGAGATGGTTCATATATAACAGCTGAAGGCCAAGGAGATATCAACATTGAAGCTTTCAATGGAAATGAATGGATTCCGGCGTCAATTATTCGTGATGTTTTATATGTACCACAATTGTAATTCAATTTGTTTTCGGCTGGTACAGCACTTGATAAAGGTTATATGATGACACTAAACGATGAGAAGTGTGAATTCAAGAAAAACAGAGAAGTGTTCGCTCTGTGGGTATTCGCAAAAACCCACTTTATGAAATGATGTTCGAAGTGAAATCCTCGTTTGAAATTGCCAATGCGAATATCAGTTCTGAAGTAGAACACTTGAAAGTTTGGCATGAAAGATTAGGCCATCAAAATATTGAACATGTCAAAATATATTTGAAAGCAAATGAGATATCGTTCACTGATGACAAAAATCCAATAATTTGTGAAGCTTGCATACTAGGAATGTAACACAGATTGTGTATTCCAGTTAGTTCTACGAGAACTTCAAGTCCTGCCGAGCTTGTTCGTATGGATGTTTGTGGACCCATGGAAGAAGATTCATTGGGTGGATCAAGATATTTCTTGCTCTTGAAAGATGACTTCAGTAGCTTCAGAACCATATATTTTCTCCGGACGAAGGATGAAACCAAGGAAACATTTAAAATATTCCTGAATACAGTTAAAAATGAAACTGGAAACACTGTAAAGATATTGAGAAGTGATAACGGCAAGGAAATGGTCAACAAAGATATCCAGAAACTTCTCAACGATCATGGGATCCGACATCAGCAATTATTTGTACCCTATACTCCAGAGCCGAATGGCAGAGCAGAACGAGAGATATGCGGACCATCGTCGAAATGGCAAGAACAATGCTTCAAGCACAAAACTTGGACAAAAGACTATGGGTAGACGCTACTAATCATGCTATTTATATTCTGAATATGACTGGAACCACAGGAATTCATAATAAAGCGCCAAATGAGTTACGGTTCAAACAAAAATCCAGCTTTACCAATTTAAGAATTTTGGGTGAATCGGATTTATTCACATACCTAGTCAATGGCGATCCTTTCGAATGGGCTGCCCACACATTGTTCGAGGCCCATTACTCGCAGCACATACAGCACATTTTCTGCACCAGTCCTTCACGTCGGTTTGACAATTGGCCCAGTTAAACCGTTGCCTCACTTTCTGGAGGGTCTTCGTCCCCCCCAGATGTCCTCCGAAGACCCCATCATGGAGTTCTCGGAGCAGTTCCTCTCTTCTGCTCCTGGGAACTACTACCTGACGTCTTTCTTCCCCGCCATCCTCCGACTCCAACACACACTTCAAGACTCCATTGTCCAAGGTAAGGGAGTTCCATTGGGACCAATAAAACTTGACGATTGGAGAACAAATGGCTATTTCCTGCCACGACGGTCTTTGATCACTCTTCTTCCAGCCGATGACTAAACCAAGATCTTGATCTTTCTCTTGGTCTTTCTGGATCTTGTTGTCATTCCAGTTATCATCGACCGCCGTGGTTCTGCAGAGTGTCGACTCCTTCTCCTCTGCTCGTCGGCAGTGCGAGCAGTCATCTGGGCATGGTCTTCGTGATAGAGCATCTGCATTCTTGTGGCTGGTCTCCGCTCGATGTTCCATCTCAAAGTCGAATTCCTGGAGCCTCTCAATCCATCGTGCCACTTGACCCTCGGGATTCTTGAACTGTAGGAGCCATTTGAGAGCTGCATGGTCAGTTCTCAGCAGGAATCTTCGTCCATATTCGTACTTGTAGAAGTGCTCTACTCCCATAACCACGGCCAACAGCTCCCGCCTGGTGACACAGTAATTGCGCTCCGGTTTACTCAAGGTCTTACTGAAATAACCGATGACTTTTTCCTGTCCTTCCTGGATCTGTGACAGTACAGCTCCAAGTCCCATATTGCTTACGTCCATGTCCGAAATGAATTTTCCGTCCGGAAGAGGATAGCTCAGAATTGGTGCGTTGATCAATGCTCCTTTAAGCTTCCTGAACAAGTCTTGGCATTCTTCAGACCACTGGAACTTTTTTTGCCCTTCTGTAAGCCTGGTCAGCGGCTTGGCGATGTTGACGAACCCCAGTACGTATCGGCGGTAGTAGGTGCACAAACCAAGAAAACTTCGAAGCTGATGTATGTCTTTTGGAATGGGCCATTCCTTAACAGCTTTGATCTTCTGCTCATCTACTGCCACTCCTTTTCCAGAGACAACGTAGCCAAGATATCGTACTTCCTTCTGGAACAAATGACATTTCTTGGGACTCAGCTTCAATCCGGAGGTTCTTAGTCGTTCGAATACCTCTTCCAAGTTTTTCACGTGGTCCTCGAACGATTTGCCAACCACAATAATATCGTCGAGATACACCAGACAAGTCTTCCATGATAGTTCCTTCAAATCCGTCTCCATCAATCTTTCGAACGTGGCTGGAGCGTTGCAGAGCCCGAATGTCATAACTGTGAACTGCCATAAACCTGAGCTGACGGTGAAAGTTGTCTTTTCTCGATCTTCCTGAGCCATTTCTACCTGTCAGTATCCACTCTTCAGGTCTAGGGTCGAGAAAATCGTAGATCCAGCCAGCGTGTCTAGCGTGTCGTCGATTCTTGGTAGAGGGTAACTATCCTTTTTCGTCACGTTGTTGAGTTGACGATAATCAACGCAAAACCGGGTTGAACCATCTTTCTTCTTTACCAGTACTATTGGAGAGGACCAGGGACTATCAGATGATTTCAATAAAACACCTTCTTTTTCCGTATCACTGACTATTTTGTCAGCCTCTTCTTTCTTGGCAAGGGGAAGTCTTCTGGCTGATTGCCTGATTGGTCGGGCATTTCCAGTGTCTACCTTGTGCTGAACTACCTTGTTCTACCGCCTCTACCTACTCCGGTATCAAAGATGTCCTGATACTTCCTGACTAGTTCTCTCAGTTTCGGCTGCTGTGCGGGTTCAATGTCTTTGGATGAGATGCCAACCAACTTCTCCAATTCTGCTGGCAAGTTACTGGCTTGACTAACAGTGCCGCGTACACTCCTAATTACAGAGGAAATTGACGAACAGTGCCCCAAAATTGTTCCTTTCTTCAAGGTAACAGGGTAATAATTGACATTCATTACCCTTTACCGGCACAAATTTGTCAACACGCAACAAGGTCTTCCCTAGTGCGATTCCTCGTCCAATTTTATCATCATGGAGCTTGGGCTCGAACATCACCACGGCTGCTCGCTCCTCCATCCAGGCGAGCCTCCAAAATGGTTTCAGCCCTCTCTGGTATGCTCACATCTTCAGTCAGCAGAACACGAATCATTTCTTCACTTCTCCCGTGAAGCTCCAACTCTTCTCCGTTCACGCGTATGACACCGTCTCTGAAATGTAATTCGAACCCTTTGGAGTTCATGATGTCCATCCCTATGATTGCATCATCCTCGATATCCGCTACTAGAGCCCGGCGTTTCACTTTAGTGCTGCCCAAAGTCAGTTCAATCGGAAGTTCACCATACACAGTTGCCGGCTCTCCTGTTGCTGTGCGTAGCTTCCAGTTCGATGATTCAATTCTTGCCGATGTTTTGGCAAATGTAGGCCCAAGAATCGTCCTAGTCGCATCCGTATCAAGGAGCATAGTGCGAGGCTCGTTGTTAATGAAACCGTCTACGAAGATCCCTTTGTCTTGTCTTTGAAGGACAGCGACATATGCATTGTTAACTGGGGCTTTTTGTATACGGGCTGACGATTGCTCCTTCTTGACCGTCATCGTTGGTGTAGATTTTTTCAATGTTGGACATTTGCTACGCTCGTGCCCAAGTTATCTACAATTTCGGCATCGCATCAGTCTTCTCTCAGGCATAACTTGCTTCAGCACTTTTCTCACGACAGCCTCGATATTAGCGGGCTCCTGTGGGTCTTCCTCAGCCAATCGGATGTTGTTCTGGCTTTTGCAGTATTGTTTCGCACCCTTAAATTCCAAAGCGCGTGTCAGTGCATCTACGAGATCAATTGGACGTGCTAATATCAATGCTTGCCTGATTTATTGATCGCGAAGTCCATCCAAGAATGCATAAACCGCTAATCGCTCCATTACGTTATTCGGTGTGGCTGGGTATGCCAGGCGAACTAAGCGTGCAATAATATCAGCTTCAAATTCTTTTAAGGATTCGCCCTCTTTCTGGTTTCAATTTTTCAACTGTAGATGGTACACGTATTCCAGGCGAATCTGGCCATACCGTAATTCCAGATGTTTCACCAGCTTATTATAGTCCTCTAGTTCTCTCGCTCGGTGAGTGTTTGTAAGATATTCGCTGCTTCACCACGTAATGCCAGTATTAGTGCAACAGCTTTTTCCCCTGCATTCCAACCATTTGCTTTGGCCGCTGCTTCAAACTGTCGGTGGTAATTTTTCCAAGGAATTTCTCCGTCGAACTGGGGCGGCTTCACGTAAAACTTCCGTATTTCAGAACTCGGCACCCTCGTTTCTTCCATTTTATTGTTCAGTGTCTTTTTCACCAAGATATCAGTCTATTATTTATTTCACACAATAAGTTTTCTTTTCCCGCGACGCGCAAAACTGTCCTGCAAACACTTAACTGTTCAACGAGTCACTAGTCTATTAGGCGCGATAAATGTCTATCAGTTTTTCAACGCGGCGAACACTGTAACACTTATTTATTTTTAAACATCCACACTTCTGACGTCAAATGTAGTAAAACTGCACCTAACTGATTTTTCTAATTTATTTAAAACACTACTTAAAACAATTATTCACTAAAACATTTCAAATTTATATCTACTCTGACTACGACTATCCCGCCATCTAATACCCAGTGGCTTATATACTCGTATTTACAATTCTCGACCATTCGAGCCTTTCGGGTGACTTCTTAGATGTCCCCAGAATCTTCGTTAGAAAATTCGCGTATCTTCCACGTAATTTATGTGTTTTGTCAGCGGAGAACTTGTTTACATTTCGAGTTAATTGGATGATCAGGGCCGGTCTCGAGGCCGGTCTCGAAATCGTTACAGTATGCAGGCTAAAGAAAAAAAAGTCTATATTGGAATGAAAAATTCACAACTTTTCTGAGAAATCAGTCAAACATAATCATCATTGCTCTGTACGTAGATGACGGTTTGGTGACAGGAAATTATTTGGCAGATATTGAAGTTTTGATGGAGAAAATTAATGCAAACTTTGAAATTACTTATACAAAAGCTGTTTCATACCTCGAAATTAACATTATTCAAAGATCTGGTTTCATTTTCATCAATCAGTCGCAATATATCGAGAATATTTTGAATAAATTCAACATGGATGAATGCAACACCAATGAATGAATTTCAACACCAGGTGAAATTCCCAAGTTGGACTCGCAAGAGGCTGGTGATAAACCTTATAGGGAAGCCATAGGTTGTTTACTGCATCTTTCGAATGTAAGCAGACCTGATATAACATATATGGTGAATTATTTGAGCAGATTTATGGAAAACCCCAAATCATGTCATTGGAATGCGATCAAGGGAAGGATCCGTACAATATAGTATTCTATATGGAGGCGATACACATCTCGAAGCATTCAGAGATGCAGACTTTGCTGGAGATATCAGCAAAAGGAAGTCAACCAGTGGACTCGTCATTATGAACTCAGGGAGAGCCATCATGTGGATATCACGAAAGCAGTCAACAGTTGCCCTTTCCACCGCTGAGGCGGAGTACGTGTCAGCGAGCGAAGCAGCGAAGGAAATACTATGGATTCGACAACTGGCAATGGAGTTGAACGATCTCAGCAGACCAGTTCCCCTATACATTGACAACAGAAGTGCTATTCATATGGCAAGAAATGATGATGGTAGGAGTTTGAGAAGAACCAAGCATATTGACATAAAATATCATTTCATTCGTGAAAAACTTGGTCGTGAAATAGATATATGTCATGTTGAGAGTAATAATCAAATAGCTGACATTTTCACGAAATGTCTTCCCACTTCAAAATTTATCCAGTTGAGATCAAGTCTAGGATTGGTGTTGGAGTTCATAAATAGAGATGAAAGAAAACAATGATTTCTAGGGAATGTGGAAATGAAATCATTTTTTATTTCATATGGCTATGGATTTTGTTTTTAGTATCTATGTTAATGTCAAAAATATAATGATGTAGTTGTTGTTTAATAAACAAAAAGAATAGTTTTCCAAACTTTATTCCAAGTTTCTCAATAAAGTATTTCAAACCACTGATAAGTTTCATCAAGTTCCGTGTTTCAGCTTGACAATCAGAAATGGGCAATGAAAAATAGCAACATGATCAAAATTATATTTTTGGGCGTTCAGGGCCGGTGTAAGTCTAGCAATATTCCAAAATTTTCTTTTATATTTTGGTTTGTCAATCAAAATGGGCAGAGAAAAATCTCCACATCATCAAAATCGTTTTTAGGCGTCCAGGGCAGGTTTCTCTTTAACAATTTTTCTCAAGTTCCTTATTATGAGCTCTGCCAATTTTATATTTCAGGTTGGCATTCAAATGAGTAGAGAAAAATTACAATAAGGAATATGAAACTGGCAGAGTTCATAATGAGGAAGTTGCGGAATATTGCTGGGATGAAACCGGTCCTATACGTGGAAATGAAATCATTTTTTATTTCATATGGCTATGGATTTTGTTTTTAGTATCTATGTTAATGTCAAAAATATAATGATGTAGTTGTTGTTTAATAAACAAAAAGAATAGTTTTCCAAACTTTATTCCAAGTTTCTCAATAAAGTATTTCAAACCACTGATAAGTTTCATCAAGTTCCGTGTTTCAGCTTGACAATCAGAAATGGGCAATGAAAAATAGCAACATGATCAAAATTATATTTTTGGGCGTTCAGGGCCGGTGTAAGTCTAGCAATATTCCAAAATTTTCTTTTATATTTTGGTTTGTCAATCAAAATGGGCAGAGAAAAATCTCCACATGATCAAAATCGTTTTTAGGCGTCCAGGGCAGGTTTCTCTTTAACAATTTTTCTCAAGTTCCTTATTATGAGCTCTGCCAATTTTATATTTCAGGTTGGCATTCAAATGAGTAGAGAAAAATTACAATAAGGAATATGAAACTGGCAGAGTTCATAATGAGGAAGTTGCGGAATATTGCTGGGATGAAACCGGTCCTATACGCTCAGTACAATTAATTCAATTTTTTTTTGTTCTTGACATCCTGATTGCCAAACTGAAATATGGAACTGGCATAGTTTATATTGAGATAGTTGAGGAAGTTGAGGAATTTTACTGAAATTAAACCAGCGCTAGACGCCCGTAATCTAGTACGAAAAGAGAACCTTTCCCGCGTGCAACTGCTGTTACCCGAACGACGCGAACAGGAGTTGGGTAGTACTTTTTCATACGAGTTAGAATGAAGATTAGTATTATGTAGCGTGGTTTGAACAAACTTCCACTTGTGGAAACTTTTTCCCGCACTAGTAGGTACGAGAAAAACTAACCTAAAACAATTTTAGCGCGCGAGAAATTTGTTTCTACACTAGTGCCGGAAAATAATAATAATAATAATAATAATCGTCTTCATTATTGTCAGAGAAATAGTAGCAAAAAAAAAGTACAAGCCAAAAGTTCCACCTTATTGGCCACTGGACCAACGACCACCACTTCCAATATAATGTATCTATCGTTACACTGATTCACATGAAAACTTGAGATGATAACGTTATTTTAGACGAAGATATGGAAGCAACATCCGATAACACAGCAATTAATGAGTGTACGGTGAACGTTGCGTTGCAAAATGACGCGCGCTCGCCAAAATATTTGAAATGGACAGAAACTACAATTGTCATAAATTCAACACTACTTGCTTGATTCACATTGAACAAAATCAATAGTAATTCTAAACATTCAGGCTACATGGTCATAAATTATCAAATCATTTAACAGACCCAGTGACATTCTTCGTTCTGCCAGTCTGCATTCATTTGGAAACATTTTGAGTAAGAACGTTACAAATGTGCAGTTAATGTAATGATAACTCTTTCTCTAAAATATTTCATGTGATAGTTTATTGAATATTTCTAGAATTAAATTGGCAACAGCGCTAATTTTGCTTTGCTTTTAAGAGAGATGCCATTCAAAATAATTGCATGTCTATATATTGAATACAGGTGTTTACCCTTTTTCAATTCTAGAAAATTATTTTACACATAAATTGCTTCAACAACTGTATATTTTCAAAGCATTTATGGCTTAACACACAGTGTGTTTCAACAAAAAAGATACAATATGAAATACTGATTCCAATGAATTACGTTTGTGTTTTGAAAATTAGTATCAGCATAATTTTTTTTCAAAAATAATGTGGAAATGAGCTTTCCGCGGAAAAATGTCAATAGATATTTCATTTTAATAATGTTTTAGCCATCTGTGAAAACTTCATATGAATTCGACATTTTTTACCCATAATCCCTACGCCGTTACGCTTAAGCTGTCTCACAGTTTTCTGTCAGCGATGTAAGCACAACGTAGCGGATAATTGGGAACTAGAACGCAATCCAGCAGGTGGTGCCGTCCGAAATAATCAAAACAAAATCGAATCGTTGCTTCCACCAGGGTTTTTAGACAAATGAAGATGTCAGGATCTCATGTTAGCAGAATACTATGCTTTGAAATAAATTATATTCTTATTCAGAATATTTTTAAATTCGAAACTGTATTTTTATTGACAATAACTGACATTAATAATTTTTTTTAACCCCTTCTCGACTATGATGAATTCTCAACCTCCATCCCAGCCATTTTTCTGAAAATGCTTAATTTCTCTGGACCAAGCGGCTTTGTCAAAAAAATCAGCCAACCTGAGAGCAGACTGACAATACTAAAATGATATTTTTTCAGTTTGCTTCAAATCTTTAACAAAATTGTATTTTGTTTCAATATGTTTGGTTCTATCACTAATTTTTTCGCTTTCTAACATTTTCAAACAGGCTTGATCGTCTTCATATATCAAAATCATCTTCAAAGTATAGCCGAAATCATCGAATACACCTTTCAGGTACACTGCTTGCTGGCAGGCTCCAGATAAGGCATTAAACTGTGCCTCAGCTAATGAACACGATTGCTTTTTGCAGAGTCAATCAAATGTAGCTCCTCTGTATTTGAATAAATAGCCACTGTTCGATTTTCCATCAACATTATCACCTGCCCAATCAGCATCGGCGTAGCCTATAAAACGTCTTCTTCTTTCTTGTTCCCTTCAGATATATTTATTTATATTTTCCTGGGAATCCATTTTTATTTTGAATACCCATTTACTTCCAATTTTGCATCCACTGTTGCCACTATCCCAAATGGTCATTGCTTTGTAGAAACAATTCAGTTTGTATAAGTTTCCGCTGATTTCAGCTGTGCCAAAACGTTTTCGCCGCATTTAATGTTGCGTATGTTTCTCTTTGAAATTCAATTTTGAAACCAAGGTTAGTCAATCTTTTAACTGATAACAAACTTGCTTCTAATCAGGCACGTACAAAACATGTTTCACCATTATTTCTGATTTTTTATCATTATCCAAAAGACAGGTAAGTATACCACATCCTGAACCTAAAGATGACACTTTTCTTCCATCTGCTAACTAAACTTTACCCAATGATTCATTGAACTGTGTGAAAAAGTTTTTATTACTAGTCATGTGACCACTCGCACCAGAGTCTATGAACCATTCAACGTCTAAAGTATTCTCATACACATTGAAACAAACATGAGTGTCTGTGCCTTCCTCACGAGTCTCTTCGTTATTGTCTGTTGTCACAACGCGTGCAACACTAGAACGTTTATTATTGTTTTTAAAGTGGTACCTAGCAGTCTTTTTTTAAATGTCCATTTTCTTGCAATTAAAGCACGTTTTAGTTTTCGCGGAATTTTTGTGGGTCATTTTTCAAAAAATGTTTATTCACTTTCAAAACTACATCACTATGGGAGCTGGTGCTTTCTCTTCTTCTATAATGTTCTTGGACGAGTTTTCCTTTCACTACTTCCAAAGTCAAATCTCCTTCAGGCCTTCCTTCAAGTGCTGTCACCAAATGCTCATAGGATTCTGGTAAACTACAGAGCAGCAAAGCAACTTGTAAATTCTCTGCTAAATTTTCCCCTAGTGCAACTAGCTGATCGACAACATTCATCACATCAGCTATGTTTTTTTCAATATCACCATTTTCTGGCATTGACATTCGACAAAGTCTTTTCAGAAGAAAAACTTTATTAGTAAGAGTTGGGTTTTCATATTGTTTTCTCAAACTTTCCCAAGCATCTTTTGCCGATTTAGTTTCCTTCACCAAGAGCAGCTCCACTTTGTATTTCCAAATTCGATAATTGCTACCATTCAGTTTTGTGATACTGAATTTCGACACATCCATCTTTCAATACAACTAACAGTTTTAACAATTTCCAATTTGAATTTTTACCATATAACTTAGTACAACTGGGCCCATAACCTGTTAGCAGAGTACTATGATTTGAAATAAATTATATAGAATATTTTTAAATTCAAAACTGTATTTTTATTGACAATATCTGACATTGATCTTTTTTTTAACAACTCAAAACAATGTACAGGCGGATAAATGAATAATAGATAGTATGTAGGAGTTAGTGATCTTTGTCGTCACCCTCTTCTGATATCTTCAGTTCAACATCTCATTCATTCGTTTTGTCAGAGTTGACTTTGCACTGCGCATCAGTTCTGTGCAAATTCAATAGGGAACAGGCATGTATCCCCGTTCTGAAATATTTTTATTGATAAGAGAAGCTAAATGACATACTTAGAATTTGAAATTTTGTGTTTCATTTCTTCTAATTCTTAAATGAAAATGCAACCTTTTTCATCCACTTTAAAAACGTTCTCCTACAGCGACTCTGATGGATGTAAATGTATCGTTACTTCACACGGTTCAAACTTTCACAGTTTGAGGGCTCTTAAAAGCTGTGTGAAACTGTCAAAATTACTCATCATTCCGGAAACAACCACAAGGAGCGCTAGTGTTTGGGGGAAGTTATTCGACCTCAAGGTCAAATTGTGTTTGAATCAAAGAGCTATTTCAAAACATAAATTAAAAAAAAATAGGATTTAATGAATGTTATTTTTGAGACCCAAATTGATACAGAAAAGCCAAAAAATTAAATCATGCATATTCCCTATTATTCACATTTTGAACCTCGTTCGAATTCATGCTCCTTTACTCTTCCTGGAATCTGTGCTACTTCAACCTTCTAGACTTGATCTCATTCAAAACTTAGTGTCTCTGTGAATCAACTTGTCCATCCACTCAAAGTATATACAAAGTCTAGAATAATGTATTCCACAATTCTTGAGGTTCATCTATAAATATTCGCAATGAAAATATTGTCCACAATTATGATTAATTTGAAAAATTCAATCCATTTACTATAAACCTACTATGAAAATATAAAACAATACTTTGTTAAGCATTTATTGACTTAATTAATAAACTAATATATTCAGTTGTTTGGACAAAATCCAATGGTAATATCGCCGTGTATCATATGAGATAATAATTCAAATGGTTCATTATTTAGCTCTACATTCTTTATGCATCCTATAAAAGGCACTCTAGAATGTATTCCTCGAACTTTCTTGATGTATCGATGACCTCCTAAAAAGAGGGCACTCCCAGTATCTGTTGACGTTGAATGAGTAGGCCCAACTCTGGGTCCACTGAAAAGGTTGTCTACTGATAAGGTGACAACATTTCTTGATTTGACAGCTGAAATGAAAAAAACCATTACCTTATATCTCATTCAAAATGTCTCTACGAATCACTTACAAAATTACATATATATATATTAATGAGTAAAAGATTGAAGCAGTTCAAGCACATTAGAGAATTGAAGATATATTTTGTTAAAAGTCATAAGACCACGTGATTTACTCTACGTGCGTCATTGTCACATGGCTCGATTGAGGTATAGCAAAAATAATCAAATCATAATGTATGCTACCCCGTTGGAAAGGTATTGTCATATGGCAGAGCAGATGAATAAGACGATAAACCGGCACCTGTCCAAGGTAGTATCTGACCACCAGAAAGATTGGGACCAGTAATGGATCGAGAGCTGCGACTTCCCTGTGACCTGAAGTTTGTGACTGAAGTTTGGGACGCCACCGGGACAAGACAGTCCAGAGAATGGACGATATTCATGAACGAGTCCGGTTGAACATCCAGAGTGCCAGCAACAGAATGAAGGAGACCTACAACATCAAGGCCGATGCTGGTGGATATCAGACAGGTGACCTAGTCTGGCTGTACAACCCTAAACATCGCTGTGGCCTATCACCGAAGTTGCGGAACTCGTGGGAAGGTCCGTACAAGATCGCGAAGAGGATAAATGACCTTGTCTACAGAGGATACAAGCCACCCACCCCGAGGAAAACATAGGGTCGTTCATTTTAAAAGGTTGTCTCCTTACGCCGGAAATCATGACCAAGTGCGCACCGTCAACATGGGGTAAACCGAGAGGAGCCACGAGACACTTTCAATGTGCCTGCCAAATATCTCCAAATACAGCTGAGGAAGGGCCAGAGAAACATCTACTATTAGCCTGTGGTAGAAGTCCATTGTGTCTCGAAGTGGAGTGGTATAGATTCACGATGAAGAAAAACTCAAAATCATCTCCACAAATTTGTTTTTCTTCATCGTGAATCTACTATTAGGTTACCAAGAAGCATTCCCGAGATAAACCGGCCTATGAAGATGTCTGGAAGAGCCTTACTAGATTGAGAGACACATTGCTGGACCAGAATCTTGTGGACCTGGCAATCCCAAAGTGTGTGGGATTGATAGGCTGGACTGGAGAGTTATAGGAGCATGTTGGAGACGATATTCAGATCCAGCGGCATCAAGATTTTGGTGTGGTATAACCATATTCACCGACCCAACTTGAACACTGGAGTGTTATTTCCATCGAACGTCATGTGCAGATATGGAGAGTCTTGCAGATATCTCCACATTCGGAACTTAACGACTTCAAGAAATTGTTTTCAATTCATATGGTGAGACTCATCTATGTTCCAAAAAAATTTGTCGAAATGGGTCAAAATAAGTGCTTCAGTGTGAGTCATTTCCTAAACCTGGCCTAAATTTAATATGGCAAAACTTTTTTAAGACGCTCCATTCGACGGGCAATCGAATAATTTGAATATCAAAAATAAATATTATATGAGTTCGTACAAACATTCCAGTAGTAAAGATAGGGTATACAAAATTAATGTTTTCAAGTTCCTTACCTTGAATATTATGCCATTCTCCATCACATAAATGAAAGACATTATTATTGGGTGGCAAGAAACTGGCGGATACCAGCCCTTTTCCATTCTCCACATGCAATTTCAATGTACCATTAACAAGCTCCAACACATAGTAATCTTTCTTGCCGTGCGCAGAAACCAATACTCCGGAAAACGCTCTTGGCTTTATATCCATTTTAATGCTGAATACCTCACCAACTTTAAATTTATCTTTGAGTTTCATATAACTTTGAGGATCTCCTCCAAAGAATGTTCCAACTTCCACGTTATCGGAACATGGGATCACGCCATACTCTGCTGATTGTTCTAGAGGTTTATTATTCATCGACATGCTACGAATACAGCCAATGAATGATGTAGTTGTGTTCTGAAAACAAAACGAAGAACTTATAAACAATGAAATTTGGATTTACGAAAGGTGATTTCATCATTCTGGGAAACAACATTGAAACATCAAATATAAACAATGCCAGAAGAGCAGTTATACTTGACATAGCATTAGGCAAAAAGGTTTATTATTCAAACTTCATAAACCAGGATGTCCAGAATAACTTTTAATACACAAAACCTTCTACTCAATATTAATCTGAGTCTCTCTCTCTCTCTGTGTTTATTGGACCTTGCTTCCTATTGGCGCACTTGTCCAGCACTCTCCCCACTACGTAGGGATCCGCCCTACCCCAGCCTGGTTACTGGCGTGAGTAGTGGGGACTTCGTCAGGGGGTGGAGGGGAATCTTGCTCAAGGCAATACCTCCACCCAAAAAAAATGTAAAAAAAATAATTTTTTGTTGATTGCACGTTTAACCACGTTTAAAAAACTATGGTGTACGGCAGACGTCACAAACACTTAAAAATCGGGTGATTGCACGTACTAAAGACGGCAGACAACACAACACAAACTACACTACAACAATCACACACATGTACTTGACTTGAGACATGAGAACGCCGTCAGTCCTCCACCATTGCCGGAAGTCGAATGATTAATCTGAGTCAAAACACTCAACTGCTACTCAACCGAGTTCAGTGCTCGAGGATCATCCCCCTCTCTACTATTGTACAAAATCTACTGCTCAGATTTTACTATCATCTCCAAATCGATGGAGTATGTATATCTTTGGAGTGGAGGCTAAATCAGAGCTCCTCAGCCGGTTAACGAAATGGCAGATATGCCACGTGTCGATCAGATATGCCACGTGCCTTGTACTCAGTGTATGGTGGACTTTGTGAAGGCCAATAGGCCATTCACGTCCGCACGTCCGCAGTGCGGTGAATAGCCTCATAATTGAGACAAACTCACCTCACATTATTGACAAAGAGAATAATCTACCAGAAGCAGCAATAAAAATTTATTGTTATTCAAATAAATTGAAAGAAGAAATTTTCAGTAAGTTGAAGAATCAATTCGGTTTTCAGCGAGCCCTAAATTACAATTACTGGTATTGAATTGGAGAAACAGTTGTCCAATAAAGAACTTAGATACAATGTTTCAATAATGATATAATTAATGAAGTTGATAATTTTGAAATGGAGAATATCAAATAAATTGCCTACAAAAATCTTACACGATATTCGCAAGAGTAAATTGAAATCTATATGAAAAAATATTAAATTCAGGTTGTAACTACTTTTTGAGGCAGTCTTGTATCGTCTATATGACAATAATTTACTTGTTGTTTTATATGTATTCAACCATACAGCTAAAAATTATAAAAACCAATCAATGTGTTTTTTTTGTACTGGAGAACTTACACTGGACCAGTGAAAATGAAAATTATAGAAAATGTGGAAACTGTTCATTGGTAAACCATTGGAAAGTTTTAGGTACTATGTATGGTTTGTTGAAAAACTCAGAAATCGCTTTTTATATTCAACAACTATATTAACAGCGATAATCTCAAAAAACTGTACAGTTCTGGTAGATATTACTGACTAGAAGTCTCCACATTTGAATGAAACAGTCAAAAATTCTGTTTACAACAACACATCAATCAGTTATGAGAATCAATTTATGATATCGTAATTTTATATTTTTTGAGAATATTTATATTTCGATGAAAATGTGTAGAAGTAGCAGATTGTTAGATTTTACCCAATTCATTCCGAAATATGTTTCCACTCATACAAGTCGAACAATAAAATATTATCAAAAATGTGTTTTTTTTAGTTCAGTTCATTTATTTTGACATTAACAGGATATGATTCGAACAAATACTAATATTTGAGAAGAGAAAAAATTCTTGAATATCATCGTCAACTACTTATATGCAATAACCAAAGGATAGAGAAAGCCATTTTTCATGTTAATAAGTTATTAGATACCTGATATAATACTGTAAAACTTTAAAAAGTAGTCCATTGAGAATTTTCGTGACTTTTTTTAGTATATTCATTTTGGAATTAACAGAATTTAATTCGAACAACTTTCGAACGAATACTGATATTTGAGAAAACATACTTGAAAACATCGTTTATTACTTATATGCAATAATCAACAGATAGAGAAAGCAATTTTTCATGTTAGTAAGTTATTAGATACTTGATCAAATACTGTGAAACTCTGAAAAGTAATCCATGGCAATTTTTCACTTACATCACACAACAAAACAAGTGATTTTCGAATTATAAGGTGATACTTTTATTATGTACAAATCATTTATATTCGTTGATTATGAAATGGTAAAATAAGATCCTCGGGCCCAATACCAGGGAAAAAATTATGACCTGAACGTTGAGATTTCCTATATCAATTCCTTCATATCTGGCTGTTGGGTGTCGGCCGTTGAAACTTCTACTAGCTCTTGGCCAGGTTCAAATCCTAAGAGTGAGAAAAATTTTTCCAATTTCATCGGAGTCGATAGATGATTTAAATTGTCTAGATGCCAATCCCGACGTCTGGTGCGCACCGACCACCCGGGGTTGTACTGTAGGAATACGCTACCAAAAAATCGGCGAGTCACTCCGGTGCGCCACGGCAAATGATATTAATATCCGTCCTCTACGCGTACATTCTATGCCATTGGGTACACTCTGTGAGTATTTATGAGGGAGTATTGTTATCGTTATTATATTAGTATTATGGTTGGACAACATGCTCTTTTTTCGGTATTGGGCTCGAGTAATACAATCACTTATGAACAAAGAATAATAGAATTCCCTTGAAGAAAAATCCCAGCACTCAAGCAAAAAAAAAATACGCTTCTAATGAAATCACATGGAAAATGATTGATAAAAACTTGAATGATAACATACTCAAAAAGTTTGATGACTCTCAGAAACTTATTAGAGAGGAAGTGGCTGATAATTTTGCAACATACTTTTTGAGTGTATGCAAAAATCAAGTTGAAACAACAGCTATCTAATGAATTTACAACTTCTACTGATGATCTCCATGGATCTGTTTTGGGCGTCTGAATCTTTTTCTTTCTCGTAAAATTTTGCTTTGGAGGAGATTATGTACTTGAACTACACTGTTTGGAACCTTTGGTATAGTCATTAATATACTGGAGTTTTATCACGACACCAAACCGCTATTTTCATTACTCGACACGTGTTTCGGTTTGAATCTTTCCCAGCGAAAGATGCTCACTTGGTGACTGAAAAGTGCGGAGGTTATGAGATAGCAGTTTGGTGATGGGATAAAATTCCAGTACACTTATTACAGAAGGAGATGAAAAATGTCATACTCCCAACAGTCACATGACCCCAGCAACCTCAATTTTTTTTTTTTCAAATTAATCCCTGAACAGTTGTAGAATATACCCAAATGCATAGCCTGTATAGGAAGACAGCTATCATTATTATTCGATGTGGCGCTCCCGGCAATTTTTGGTGGCGTATTCACTTTTTTGCTATAATGTTCAGAGAACATCGTGAGAGCTAAGGGAAAGAAGATAGAATTTGGTATTCTTCTTCAACTTCTGCAGGCTGTAAGCCTTAGGCAACATCTCGAGAGGCTGTGAGTTTCAGAGCTTACCGTCCGCTAGAAAAATGAGCACTGGGAAAGAGATGTATGGCATGTCTGAGAAGTGACTACAAAGGGATGTGAATACTGAGTTAGAAGGGTCAGTCCCAGAGAAGCAAGCGAGCTGGTGGAAAAATCTAAAAGTTTTAGTGTGTGATTGAGGGCTGCACTCCATACAAGATTTTGAGAGCGGTTTTTTTCAGATCAAAATAAGACTCTACAGTTAACATTTATCCGCAAACACTTCGTTACCCATCTACAGGGCGTTGAAATTTCAAGGTTTTTATGTTTTTTCCATAGCTTTTGAACGGTTTGACGTGCAAACATAAAAAACCGTTTGGAGGTTTTCACCGATACTACTTTTTGAAATAAAATACATTGTGATTGCTCGATAGATGATGCGGGGGGAGGCACATCAACTAAAAAAATTTAAATGGCATGGGGAGTCATGTGTCACATGGGATTCAGACC
The DNA here is from genome assembly GCA_958502065.1 of Chrysolina americana. NCBI lineage: Eukaryota > Metazoa > Arthropoda > Insecta > Coleoptera > Chrysomelidae > Chrysolina > Chrysolina americana. Next base: position 31,397,312 of record OY293419.1, on the reverse strand, counting down.
GCCAGATCCGCACTTATTCTGACATTTCAAAGGCATATTGTGAAAAAATGTATTAACGAAAATCAAAAAATTTTAGATCGTTGAAAAGAGATTTGAATTATATTCAATGTGCATCTCTGGTAAACGCCCTATATAACTCTGAACGAATTGACATCGGTGTTGTGTTAAATTGGGTCTACGAATTCATCGATATTCAAAAATAAATTAGCCCTTGCAGAAATAAAAAAAATAAAATTCGGTCTGCATGCGCAATTTTCATCTTAAAATTTGAAATATTCTGAAAAGGGTTGGACTTCAGTATAGGTACAAGTAATATGTTGCCACATTCTTAAAAATATTTTAGTCGGATATCCCTCATCCAAAACATAGTAAACTACCAAATTTTCAAATTTGATTCTCTTAGAGCTTTCCATGTATTGATCGATGCAGTTCCCAGAGGGACCACCTTTTAGAGATCCTTTATACTAGATGCAGACCGTGTCGCGGGACACCTGAGACTATACTGTATTTCATGCCAACTTGTTCAGTCTACCATCTGCAACACTCGTACGGTATGCACGAGGAGACATCTGTGTTGCCTTTTGGGCCAGGGAACAATGAATACTTCGGGGAATTTATTAGAACAACTCATTTCCTACCCTCAGACAAATACTAATTTTGTCGTGTAGTTAATCTGCTCCAGGAGAAACGAATGTTCTCCGAAAAGATGAGGCAAATAATAATAATAGCCGTCCTCTACCCGCACAGGCTATGCCTTTGGGTACACTCAACGAGTGTTTATGAGGGAGTATTATTATTATTATTATAATAACTGTTTGAACTCAGCATACTTCACGTAAACCATTTTGTTGAAATGGTGGTTCAGTATCATGAGGGGTCCTTGGTGAAATGATGGACACATGGCTCTCAAATCTAGAAATCGTACCGACTTGACGAAAGGCGGTGACAATCTTAGCCAGATTAATGCAAACGATCGGTCAACATCGTCCCGGCCCGTTTTAATTGAGAAAAATTGAATGCCGGTGTCCATTACATGCATCATACGTATGATCGGAGTTTCGGCAAAGCGATGGACCGGCCTGGCCGAAACTTACCGGCCCATCGGGAAAGCTCCCGGATTTCCTGACTGGCCCTTCTGCCCCTGATTCCACGGAAGTAGGGACTAGTTATTTGGGTAAATGATACCAGCACGCTCACCGGATGTATTGGGGCTGCGGAGATAGGGTCTGACAGGGATATACCTCAAGAAAAATAATAGTATAATCGTCGACGATCGTGTTTATTTCCAAAAACCTACTTACTTACGCCTTTCACAGGTCAAATGGCTGAATTTGGAGATCAAGGAATTCAAGATGGCCTGACAGGATGGTGTCTTCAACATCTTGATCTATCGTGGCTGCGTAATGGGTATGGATGAGGTCCCTGTTTATTAGATACAGAGTCTGCTGTGGGACTCCAGTCGACTTACTAATTTTTAGGTGACATTATAACCTTTGAGCCGTTGGAAAAACCGCAAAAACCAACATCATAACTCCAGGTGGTCGGTGCGCATCGAACTGCGCTAGGGCTGGAGTATCTACATTGAGTGGTTGCGGAAATTCGTAAATACCCTTCCAGAAGGTTTCTACCCGATCAGCCGCCGGCGGGTTTTCCACAACACGTGGAGGCTCTTGGAATATGCGAGAAGGTTTATCGCGGAACTTCATGTTTTCCGCGATGCTTCTCGCCCACCTCACTAGTGACTTTTTTGCAGCCACCAGCATTCGTATCCTATCAAGACAGTGCTGTTTGATGGTTAACAGCACGTCTTGATTTAGTGTGCGGTGAGCTCGTCTTAAATTTGCGGCAATTCGCCGCACTGCGGGCGTGAAGGGCCTATTGGCCGCCACACACTGGATACGAGACGCGTGTTGTCTCACTGACCTGATCTTAGTTTCCATCTTGTGAATGCGTCGCTCATGCCTCCTAATCAGAGGGTTGGTATCCCTCCTCTCCGTTTGGGACAGGGCCTGAGCGGCGTCATACACGGCAGAGTTGATCTGCCAGATGTCAGCCTCTTCTGAAAGGACATCGTGAATATCCGCATCCATCCGTGCCAGTTGTTGTGGCTTCAGGGGCTTCGTGATATGAAGCGCCCTGCGGGTTCTGATGCCTTCCGTTGGTGTTATGATGCGGGGCTCCTCTACAGCCAGGTCGACACGTGGCATATCTGCCACTTCTGCCACTGCGTTAACCGGCTGAGGAGGGGCTCTAACATAGCCTCGAACCCGAAGGTGGGATACATAATCGCTTAGGTTCTGTGCGGAAAAGGCAGCATGCTCTGGGTGGGTTTCACACCACAGAGCATGCATTCTCGCCATGTATCCTCTTCGGGCGGGCTCACTGATCTCGTAGCAATGCAGAAGACTGTCCCTTAGTTCATCCGTCCACTCAAAGCGTCCGTTTTCATTGCGGTCGTCATCGTTTGGCAAATTATCGTTTTGGGCCCCACCACCTTGCCTATGACCCCCTAATCGGTTGTGGGGGCCTCTTCCTCGTGCATATAGAACCGAGTAGTAGGATACACCAGGGGGTTAGCCTAGTATACCCACAGCCGACATCAGAGGGAATGAGCATTTCCTCCAGGGTGCGCCATGGCTGCCGGTCAGGTTTTGCACCGGTTGCTCAGGAAAGTGGTGTCGCAACTCACCAAGGCCTTGGATGGTGGTTGGCCCTCCCTGCTTATTTATTATTATTATTTTAATCCGTTAGGAATTACCCAGACAGGCCCTGTCTCCGGAGCCCCGACACTTCCGGAGGGCGCACTGGTGTATCATTAACCCCAGTGAAAACTCCCCACGTCCCTGTGGTGAGTGATTACTGGGTCCCAGAGCCATGTGCCCTGAGAAGACGGAGTGAACCAAGAATTACGGCCTTCTGCATTCTTCCGGCCAAGTTTTCTGCCGCATCATGGCAAGCCGGTATGATTTTCAAGTTTGAGAGCAGTGTGTCCATCATTCCACCAAGGACCCCTATTATCTTGACATAATGGTTTGGATAAAGCCTGCGGAGTTCAAAGAGAAGATCTCGATATTTAGTCCGTTTTTCCTCCTCTTTTCGGACGAGCTGAAAACTCAATGTCGAAAATCGTCCTTCTTTGATGGTCGAGGAGGACTACATCAGGCTTATTGGCTTGTATTTGCCTGAGGGTGGGGAATGAGTAGTTCCAATATATTCGGCACTTCTCATTCTCCACAACGGACTCAATATCCCCCGGAGCATAAGGCAACACCAGGGTCTCGTCTACTCCGTACGAGTGTCGTAGATGGTAGTACAACACTCGTAGGGCCACGTTATGCCTGTGGATATAGGCTGAGACCGCATAAGCTGGACAAGCTGACACTCTCTGCATCTAGTGTCAGGGACCTCTATACCCATCACGCGACTGTGATAGACCAGTGTGTTGAAGACACCATCCTGGCAGGCCATTATGAATCCCTCGGTTTCCGACTTCAGCCCACTTGACCTGAGAAAAGCGAAGGTCAGGTTTCTGGATAAGCCAAGGTCTTCAATGTTCTTGAAGAAGACCCCATGCATTGGCTTATTCCTATGTAGCTGTAGGAGCCTGTCACACTCCGCAGCTTTCACGTGGGCTCTTTGCTGAACGGGTTCCAACTCGGTGACAGAGTTTGGGTTCGTCCGTTCAGTGTCGAATACGAGACCGAGTTCATCTGCTGCACGGGTTGCAGCCTTGAAAAGAAATGCTCCAATCCCTGTTTTTTCGTGATCGCATACTAAGCAGAGAAAGGGATCTGAACTCCTGATGACTTTACAGGCTCCATTCAGTACCACTCTGTTGTGTAGACACTCCAAACTCCAAAAAGTCCACGGCCTACCCGTTGCCTGGGGAAGTATAACCGTGGAACAGACGATTGAGGATGCAAGCTTCTATAAAGATGCATCATTTTGCAAGTTTTTACGTCGAGTTGTCGCAGCTCTTCCTGAGTGAAGTAGAATCGGAACGGCAAGCATATTAGTTGCAGCAACTTTATTCTTCCCCGACAGTTCTGAAGACCAGATCTGTCGGAGTTTGTGCTGATACTTGCCGCGGAGAGAGCTTTTGACAGGAGCTACCTCTTGGGTGTGGCGTTGTTCCACCCCTAGGTAGGTATACGTCTCTCCGGCATCCAGATGATGTAGGATGCTTCCGTCTACAAGCTGAACGTCCTCTCCGTATTCCTCGCATCGTCCTCTTTTGAGATGAACCGTGGCACATTTGTCGATCCCAAACTCCATTCCGATAGCATGCGTGTACTCTTGCACCACCCTTAAAGACTAATGAAGGTCCTTTTCTCCGGAGGCAAAAAGTTTAAGGTCATCCATGTAAAACAAATGGGTGACCTTATGCCTCCGGTTGCTGGGGGTACCACAGTTGAATCCGCGGGTTTTCCGTAGTGCAACGGACAATGGCAGTAGTGAGATGCAGAAGAGAAGAGGGCTGAGGGAGTCTTCCTGAAACACGCCCCTTCTAAAGATAACCTGCTCTGTTTGGACTCTGACTTGACCAGATGTTATGGTAAATCGAGTCCTCCAGAGCGGCATTAGCTGTTCAATGCATCTCACTATATGATATTATTATTATTATTATCTCTCACTTAGTTGAAATTACTTCGTGAGATTTAAGTAGGCACTCATCTACTTGTTACATACGAACCTTTTGTATGCTTATTTTATCATTATTGTGAATATACTGTAATTACTATTATACTAGAACAAGCAAAATTCCAAATTACACTTACCAGATTCGATTGTACAGCATTGTAATGGTCAGGATTGAGACCACCCACATAGAAAGGTATATGGAGATCTAAACTTAGAGTTTTACCATCTGTGTTCCCAGAAGAATAATCTTGTTCGTCAATTGACAATTTACCATTGTCACCTTCACGGGTGAACTCGAGCAAGTGCCATTTGTCATCATTGTAGTTTTTGTTTGACTTTATTACCAGAGCATCGTGATCTCCTTTGAATGTGAATAACACCTAGTATAAAATTTTGATAAGTAATTATATGTAGGGATCCTTTTTTGGGCATACTTTCGTTATGATATGAATGAATTACAGTACAGTTCAAGTAAACGATATTGTGCAAAATTGGAAGTTGGCAGCACCCAAACGCCAGAAAATTATCCCTGGAAATACACCGTCTGTGGTCCACGTGGACTGTCGATTTGTATTGGGAAGTTTCTACTAACAGTACTTTATGATTAGTCTAAAAGTCACAACATTGTATTGTCATTCTTGAAATAACGCTCCATTCTATTCTAATTATTTTCTCGGCGACCAATAGAAATCGCAGGTTGTCAATGTCACGTTGATGGTATAGTTTAGGCACTGATCGCGATTTGAAGGCTGTAATGTGAAATTGGTGCTGTTAAAATTGATATGTCCCAAGTTGAAATAACTTGGCTCCTGTATTATTTTTTAAAGAGGAAGTGTTTGAAGATAGATCAAGCTATATCGTTTACTTCAACTACACTCCTCACAGAACTACGAACATAGGAATAATGAACACTCTAGAGCAATAGACCGCATTAGTGTGAGATCAAAATGTATGCAACTAACAGTGCACTGAGTCCTAACGAAATTATCTGAACGAAGCTGCGCTAACATGAACCTTCAGTAATCATTACATAAGGTTTAGAATCTGCCGTCAAAATTATGATGTTATTAATTTAATTATTTCGCTATTATCAGCAATATTTAAGAAATGTATGTATTTGAATTCGATAGAAAAAGGATTAATACGTCTGATAGAATGGTTAACGAAAAGAAAGTCTTCTAAATAACTCCCGAATAAATTCCAGACCAATAGCAATATAAAATCATGCTTCTAACTTCATGTTGTTTGCTCGTGAAGTCGTGTCCACAGAACACATATTATTATATATTTTCATATGAACTCATCTCGAATTTAATCGTTTCTTTTGTCGCAGTAAAGGAAAATTTAAACGTTTTCCCAAATTTTGCTTTGAATATAGTTGGCATTTTGATTTATCCAATGGCAAGAACATACAACAGAAAATGTATTTGATGTCCGATCATCGCCTCTCCTATAAATAGTCCATCATGAAAAAACTAGGACACACGTTTATTTAGTGTGGTCGCAGTCCGGAGCAAAACACAAACCCATTATTCAATATCAATTTGTGTCTTTTTTTTCCTTGGTGTTTTTGGCATCGACTGCTATGGTCATTAGCCGTGTGTTCTCGATAGGCCTTGTTACTAACTCCATACGCTACCTTAGGAGCAGCACTGTTAATTATTATTAACGCAACAGTGAATCGTGGAGGATTATTCCCAGCCGACACGAGCTTCAATCGACTCGCGGAGTACTGTCTGCTGGTGCACTAGACACGACGTTTTTCCATGGTATGCCATCTATGAATATTTTGATGAACTGATATTAAGTATTATCAAGTTCTTCTTGCCATAAGCGGTGGTGTATATTTCAACTGTTTTTGCATTTTCACCGTTTTTTTTTGGTCGAATTGAGTTTTGTGATATTCTCTAGAGCAAAAAGTTCCAATACCAGACTTATTTGTTTAATACCCCAATGCTGAACAATACATTTCGCAGAAAAATTGCGAAATTCGCGAGGGTATCTTTGGCAGCAGACCACCACTATACTGTTTCGTGCCTACATTATGAGCGCCATCTAGTGGAGATGCACTTCCTTGCAGCATGAAGTTAGATGTAGATTAATATTCAAATTTATTTCGTCTATAAATTATGTATAATCCTTTCAAAAAATTGTTTTACCGAAATATCGTTTCTCCCATCCTTCATATCCAAGACAATTCCTCAATTATTTACTTATTTCGTGTGAGAGCATAAAACAAAAAGAGCTGTTACGATACTTCTATTATCGTTCTTGGGGTCATGTCAAGGAGCAAAATATTATTGAATTTCACTGTTTGTTATTCATTAGGCGGGTGCCTAGCAATAGTTAATTGACCTTATTTATTTTCTCCTATGTTCGTAGCGATGTGAGAACTACCGTTTAACCAAATTCTAAAAGTCAGTTCATTTATTCAAGAATGACTTGATCATCGATTATTTATAAAATAATAAAAATATCTTACGTGACCAGACATTAAATAGACAGCAGCATAATGTTTATGATCTTTAGAGTCCGAAACATAGAAAAGAATGCCTTCAGTTTCTTTGGTTCTGAATTCAAATCTGAAGTCAAAATTCTTTTTGTACTTTCCTCTTGGTGTATTGAATTCTAATCTGCTTTCTTGATGTGTACCTATAAAGGAAGGAATGTTTTGAAAAATATTCATGGGTTACTTATTTGGGTAAAATTGCACAATATGGTAACCAAAGCGATTTGGCTGAAACTTTCACAGAATGATTAAAATACAATAAAATCACTGTATCAATCAAATTTTCAGCGCGGAAAAGTATCTAAAATACTTTTTTTCTGCAAAATGTGTCATAATGGTCACTTCACAAAAACACGTCTAGGAATGGAAACGTCCCACGTATTTAACAATCCAAATAATCTGTATTGAACTGTAGACACTAAATCTCAGGATACTATAGGAATTGATTGCCTAAAGAACATCCAAGAAATAAAATATTTGAATACTTTTTCAACTGGAATTCATTTCAGTTGACAGTAGCAAATAATTACATTTGACAACTGGCAGCTCACAAATGAAAAATAAGACGTTGCCAAATTTGACGAATTTGCCAAAATATGATGATCTTTTATGTTGTGAAATAAGGTCCTTGACTAAAACGAGGCGTATCCATTTCTTCTGATAATTTATAAAATGCGAGCGTTTGATTTGATCTGATTACCAGCAACTTTGATAGCTAGGTTAGTTAGGTTAGATTGTGTCCTTTTCTTTTACATTAAGAAATTATGTCCATGGCTAAAAACATGAGCAGCCAGATAATTTATAAAATGCGAGCGCAGCGAGCATTTGTTTTGATATCGCTTTATCATGCTAATTAGTGATCGGATTACCAGCAACTAGGTTAGTTAGGTTGGGTTAGATTGTGTCCTCTTCTTTCACATTAAGTCCCTTTCTTCTGGTAATTTATAAATTTATAAAATGCGAGCATTTGCTTGGATTTTACTTTTTCACTCTAATTAGTGATCGAATTACCAGCAACATGCATGTATAGCTAGGTTAGTTAGGTTATCTTCAAATTATGTGTAATATTATCTTCTAATTGATATTTTTCATTATTAACGTCTGAAAAGTAACAAATTATAAAGTCATCGATACTTCTAAAAACTGAGCATGACAAAAGTAATTTTCATTTGTTATCCAGAAATTTATCAAGAGCTGGCAACGTCGATTTGTACTCTTCATTATTTCTCATATTTGATATTCAATGCTTTTATTGATGTCAAAATGAGTAATTTTCAAATTGAATACACCAATAATTTTGTATTCAAATCATTATTCTGTGTACTTTTATGTACAAAACGCTTTTGACATAGTTCAAACTTACTATTTTATTGTGCGAATTGAAGATATAATAATAGGGAATATTTCAAATTGCGACTATTCGTGCATTTGAACATGCTACACCATTGACAGTTTTTTCAAAAAAAAAAAGTATATTCCAGTCATTTCCGCAGAAAAATTTCAAGGTATTTATTGTTTTTTGTGTGTCTGGAATCATCTGCCAAATTTTCAGCCAAATCGCTTTGGTTACCATATTGTGCAATTTTTCCCTTATTTGCATTCGGCAAGTGCATTTCAGTATTTGGTATTTTGCTTCGAATATGAGTAAAGTGCACATGATTCAATTTTTAATACTTTGTAAATTCTCAACTGACACGCAAGGATTCAGATAAATATTGAGCTCGTAATCGACTTGATTGGGACACTAGTTAACTCAAATTTTATAACTTATATAAGTCTGCAGGTGGTCAACCCGACAACTAGAGCAGAAGCTCTGCAGTTTAATGACACGAAAAACCTAAAGGAACATTGCACAAGTATCTGGAAGATGCAGTCCAATATTATGTTTGTTATTATTCATGGAAATGTTCATTTTAGCTTGGTGGATATAATTTTTTATTTCCACAGTGTGAAACATATCTCAACCCGGACCGAGTAACTTCACTTAATTTTTTGTTTTTCTTCATTACTGACACATTAAAATGTGCAAATTCGAATGAACCTTACCAATAATACATTGAGCCGAAACTAAACTTATTCAAACGACTTCGGAAAGACTATACGAGTGTCGTAAATGAGCCGCGTTATGTGTGTAGATATCTTGAAAGATTAGTTGAAGTTCAATTCAATAATAATAAACTTTTATTGTCGATTTGTACTTAGCTGTCGCCACCTAAGCTCTTGGAATCTTAACTCAAGCTTTTTAACGACATTTCAGATTTTTCTGTCGGTGTCGCCTTACCGCAGTGGCGTAACGGTGCTTGGCAGCAACTTGGTTTCTTTCCAAAGAAACCGCAGGTAATGTAGGAAGATGTTTCAATCAATAATTTTTACAGAAGTAGATTGGTCGCAATAGCAAATTCATTGGCTGCCGCGTTCTTGTGACCTCACGCCTATCGATTTCCACTCCTTGGGAAATATTAAACAGAAGATTTATTAAACTAGACCAAGGACTAAGGGAGAGTTGCGCCAAAGAATTGTGGCAGTACGCAGAGAGATACAAACAGAACTATGAAGAGTTGGATATAAGTTGCGCAGAAGGTACGACAAACGTATACAGAACAAAGGGAGATATATAGAGCATACAAAGGTTTGAAATTGTTGGTGTTATGGTTTTTCATCTGATTCTGCTTTTTCCATGCTTATTTTAAAATTTTGTTATTTCAAAATCGATAATTTGTGTAGAAACTGTGTTTTTATTTACAATATGTGAACAAATCATCTGATCCCAATTCATTTTAACATCATTATAAGGAAAATGAAGCTTTGTATATAAGTTATTATAACTTCTGATGATGAATTACATTTTGACTTTGATTTGAAAGATCCCCTCTCTTTTAAAGGTTGTAACAGGTTTTCGCATTAGGTAAGTTATTCGAGACTGGTGTAAATACCCCAATCAAAATTGTGCTGAAGAATTCTAATAGGTTTTCTCAATCATTGGCCTATGATCGTAGTCAGTCGTAAAAAAATATTCATGAAACCTACCTGAAAAGATACTGAAATACAGGGGTGGGGCTTAGCAAATTGCAACACACTGCATATATGTATAGAGAAGGATAGTATGGTTGAGCAAAACTTAATAAATTCAGATATTCTTATCCTGAGAAGAAAAATATTCTTTGGGAATGCAGCCAGAAAAAGTACACATGTAAAAAAACAATTTAGTTGAATTTTCAAACTTTGAAGACTTCACTTTCATTCTCGAAACATTAACATGAGGATAATTTTACACACCGATACGTGTTTCAGCCACCAAGTGACCATTTTCCGGAAAAAAGATTTAAATGCTACTAATTACATCATGTCGCCATTAGAGAAAAAGCACAATCAGCATTTTCTAGGAAGCTTGCAGAATTTACTTTAGTGATTTGTTGTGGACTTTGTTGCGGAGTGGCTTCTCAAAACTCAGAACACATAGTCTATCGCAGACCCGTACCCAGCGTCCGCAACGAGGTTTGGGACCAGCATTGTCCAATTCTGCAAGAAGCAACGACCTGGTGGAGACAAAATCGCCGATCCAGCCGCAGCCCTTATAGTGGATAAGAAGAACATGCTCAAAGTCGTTTTCATATTCATGCAAGTGCAATTTTATGTAGCTCGAAGATTTAACCAATTCTTTGGAAAATTTAAATATAAATACACCTTCAACTGACTCACAAACTTTACCAATCCCAAATATTCGAAATTTACTACTAAGACCTATTTTGGACAATCAAATCAATAATCATTCAAATATGGCAGAGTTTAAAGCTGCATACTTGATTGTGTGCCAGAATTTGATGGAAATCCAAATGATTTATCTAGATTTTTATCAATAAGTGAATCGATTACTTAAAATTTTTATAATGCACTTGATCAAAATATCTTTCAAAATATTTATTTGTTGAACTCAATCATTTCCAAACTGAAAGGAAATGCAAAAACACTAGTGAATATTCAAGGTGACAAAAATTGGCAAGAATTGAAAGATATGACAAGAAATGTCTCAGATCAAAGAGATGAAGTATGTTTGAATAGGGATCTTGTTATGTTTAGACAATCTCATAATGAAAGTGCTCAAGAATTTTATGACCGATGTTTAAACATTTTCAATTTGATGTGTAGTTATGTAAACGTCCACGAAACCACTGATGCTGCTAAAAGACTAAAACGTGAACTTTGTCAGAATTTAGCCCTCAAAACATTTTTATCAGTTCTAAAAGAGCCATTAGGTTTGTTTTGGTTCTGAAAATTATCGGTCCTGGGACGTCAGGATCATGCGCAGTTGACGAGAAGTATGCTCTTTAGGTTCATATTCGCTCACTTTTTCTCAACTGCGCATAATCCTGACGTCCCAGGACTAATCATTTTCAGAACCAGAACAAAGCTATTGAGTACCACCTTGAGATGCAAGAAACCATCCACCCTCAGTGAAGCATTACAATATGTTATTCAAGAAGACAACGTTCAATATTTTCAAAAATTTTCTCATAAAAATATTTCAAAACCTGCTCAAATAATAAGATCAAATCAGCAACAAACGCCAGCGAACATTACTCATCGCACAATGCCAAATCAGAATAATTTTTTCAATTCAAACACTTTTAATAATTTTTTCCGTAGACAAAATAATTTTCCATCACAACTAATAAATATTCAATAGAGACCTAGACCACAACCTCAACAATTTTTCACAAATGCTCAAGTTTTCAAACAGCCGAGTGGAAACGTTTTTCAACCAGCCGAGTGGAAACGTTTTTCAACCACAAAATAAACCTACTCCCATGAGTGTTTCAACTAGGAATACGCATTTCCAATCCAGTCCAACGAGTATTACAAAAAGAAACACAAATGTTGCTCAACCATCTACGTCCCATTTTGCAGATGGAGGACAACAAAGAAACATTATTAGCGAAGAACTTTTCAATACTGAAACCGATCAAATCAATCAATGTGACCAATATTATGATACCGATTAGAATATTGATGAAGAAAATTACTTTACTGACATGAACCAACACGACGACAATTACCTTCCCGAAGAAACAGAGCCAACCGAAAATTTGAATGCAAATTTTCAATAAGGGCCTCGGAACAATTAATTTTAAATCCTCAAGTTATTTCCTTCAACTCCTCAAATACAAGCGAATTATCATACATTGTATTTCCAGAATATAATTTAAAACTGCTGATTGACTCTGGCTCTACGAAGTCATTTATCACTCCCGATATCGCTTTTAAATATTTTCCAGATCTAATCCGAAATGATTCATTTATTATGTCTTCAGTTTTTCAAAAATCTTCACATAAATACAGTGCTGAAATTCCTCCATCAAAAATTTTTTGTTTGCCACAACCTATCAATTTGAAATTTTTTCTCTTTAAATTTCATAATGTTTTCAAAGGCCTAATTGGATTAGACAATCTCAAAATACTGCAAGCCAGTATAAATTTTGATAAAGGTTATCTCGTGACACCTTTCACAAAGATAAAACTATTATTTCACAAAACAAGTAATGAATTGAATTTAGTAACTGTCACACCCAGATCAGAACAAGTGATCAAAATCAAAACATCTATTCCGGAAGGAGAAGTTATAATACCTCATTGTAAAATTCATAACTGCAAAATATCTGAAAGTCTTACCATAGCAAAATGCGATTACACGTTGACAACAATTTTAAACATTACCATTAATCCAGTGACTTACACCTTTCAAAACCGTTCTCTGTCGAAAAATTCGAACGAAACGAAATTCAAAAAATAGATTTGGATGATTTTCATGTTTAACCAAATAAGAGTTTAGTCCTGTCAAAAATCAGGACAGAACACATGAACGATGAAGAAAGAACAAAAATTTTGGAAATATGTAAAAAATTTTCCGAAATATTTTATGATGACGATACTCTACTGACATTTACGAGTAAAATTACACATAGAATACGAACAACAGATGAAATACCAATATACACCAAATCGTATCGGTACCCTTTCGTCCATAAGGAAGAAGTTTTGAGAATCAAATAAGTAAATTGTTGGATTCAAAAATTATAACACCTAGTAATTCACCGTTGTCGTCACCTATTGGTTGTTAGGGTTGTTATTGTCTATAGAAAGCTGAATGAAAAGACGATCGACGACAAGTACCCTCTACCTTACATACATGACTTACTCGACAAACTAGGCAAATGCCAATACTTCACTACTTTGGACTTAGCTAGTGGCTTCCATCAAATCGAAATGGAAGAAAATGACATCGAAAAAAACTGCATTCAGTACAGAAAATGGGCATTATGAATTTTTGCGTATGCCATTCGGTCTGAAAAAGCGATAGATAACATTCTTAGAGGTATACAAAATTAAAAATGTCTTGCGTACCTTGACGATATTATTGTTTTCTCAACTTCACTCCAAGAACACTTGGAAGGTCTCAGGTGTGTATTTTAGAGACTTAGAGACTCGAATTTCAAAATTCAGCTCGACAAATCTGAATTCCTGAGAAAGGAGGTTGCTTATTTAGGCCATGTTGTAACCCCTAACGGTGTGAAATCCAACCCTGACGAAATAATAGCCATAAAAATCCCAAATTTTGCGAAAATCACAAAACCATTCACCAAATGCCTGAAAAAGGGTGCAAAAATTGAGCAGAATGACGAATTCCTTACCTGTTTTGAAACGTGTAAAAACCTCTTGATGAATGAACCTATCTTACAGTACTTTTCTAATCCATTTAACTTGACCACAGACGCCTGTAATTTTGCCTTAGGCGCAATATTATCCCAAGGGCCAATAGGTGCAATATTATCCCAAGGGTCAATAGGTGAAGATTTACCTATAGCCTACGCCTCCAGAACCCTGAATGATTCCGAACAAAATTACTCTGTTATTGAAAAGGAATTACTAGCCATCGTATGGGCTACAAAATATTTCAGGCCGTACCTGTACGGGCGAAAATTTAACATCATAAAGGGTCATAAACCATTGCAATGGCTATTCTCGTTGAAAGATCCTAACTCAAAGTTAATGGGATGGAGAATCAAATTAGATGAGTATCAGTTCACTATTATTTCTAAAAAAGGAAAATTAAATACCAACGCAGATGCCCTGTCACGGATTGAAACACACACAAGAAAGAAACCAGAACTTTTTGGGAAGAATTGGATGACATACTAGATGAGTCAGAACGCCTAGCTGGCCCATCTTATACTTTTGGTTATCAACAAAATAATATAAGCCCCTGCCTTGATACACCTGACTATCAACCTTCCGCTGACATTTTGACAATAGGACAACCTCTATAAGACCTTGACGATATTTATATGATAGTAAATCTTGATGGAATCGAATCGAACATTCAAAATAACGATAAAACCAATCATTCTAATAACGAAGTTCCATCGACAGTAAATCTTGACAGAACCGAAGCGAACAACCAAAACATCGATGAAACCAATCGGCCGAATGACATTGACCCAAACCAGCAACCTCATGCCGACAACACTCCAGAAACTAATAATGAAACAGCTATAGAAAATAACCAAGAAACTGAACAGACTGACTATCATACTATTCACTCGTGTGCTGATGAAAACCCAATCACCCAGCCAATGTTCAAACGATTAGAAGAATTCAATCAGTGGATTGGGCTCCTTCCTACCGAAGAAACGATAAGACTAAAATGCCACCACAAGAGGAAATCAACAAAATGATAGGCTCATATCTAATAGAAATTCCAAATGACACACACAATCAACTCCGTCTTCAAGCGTACCCAATATCTTACATTCCCAGTGCCTGAACCCTACTCATTTATGGAGTTTTGGTAGTTTCCCTGATGTACACAATCTACAGGAGAACACAACAAAACAGAAAGCAGACCAAGGGCACCCCTCAACAACCTATGGAACTCCAAACTGTTCAACTTCCTCAGAAACCCTCCGAAGTTGAATATGCGAAGGGAGGAATTACAACATTCCGCCACTAGAGAAGAAGCACTTTCTAGGAAGCTTGCAGAATTTACCTTTGCATTTATTTTATATTCATAAAACAGTCAGTTGCTAGCTCTCTTACTGTAAACATCGTTCCGAATATTCGACAAATGCTTTTGTTGAATAAATCTTTTTAAAAACGAATTTTGGGCAACCGTTGATATTTTTTACTACTAGTACGCGAGCCTTCGTACAAAATCTGAAGTGATAACCAGCAAGTTGAAACTTTGTATACTGTTTAAGTGTGCCAAATCTGACAAGATGTCGCAGAGAGGAAATCTTGAGAGTAGTAAGTTTTCCTTTGTCGTCAAATCGACATCTATGGAGCGTCGGACTGCTGAAGATCCTTATTAAGTTTGTCGGACGATGGTGCCATTGAAAATCTCATTTAATTTTTGTATTTTACTAGCAAAATCAGATTGCTGTCTTCCGCCAACCTTAGTGGTGATTTCGACACGTTTAGAGTGGGAGACAACCTGATTTTTCTAGAATACAATAATTTAATGAGATTTTCAATGGCACCATTGTCCGACAAAATTAATTAATTAATTAGCAGTCCGACGCTCCAAAGATGTCGATTTGGCGACAAAGAAAAACTCACCACTTCCAAGGTTTTCTCTCTGTGACATCTTGTCACACTTAAACACTATACAAAGTCACAACTTGCTGGTTATCACTTCTGATTTTGTACGAGGGCTCGCGTACTATACACCAAGGACTCTAAACAGTGCAGTACAAGTAAATTATTTAAAAGATGATTTTCTAAACGATTTGAAACATTGAACATAATGTAACGATTTCGAGACCGGCCCCGAGACCGGCCCTGATCTAATTAATTATGCACCCTCGTTCAACTACAACTGCATATCTGCTGGCGTACGGATCGCCGAGAACAAGCTGGAATAAATCGATTGTTCGATACTATTCGAAGAGCCATCTAGATGAAATGTTCTATACTCCTGAATAATCGAGAGTCGTGAATGGAAACTGCTTGGGAGTATATTAAGCGGGACAGTCAGAATAGAGAGTCAGTTACAGTTCCAGAGTTCGCTGATAAATAGCCACAGTAGAAATAAATTGAAATAGTTATTGAAGTCAATGTTTTAGTGAATAATTGTTGTAAATAGTGTTTCAAATAAATTAGGAAAATTAGTTAGTGCAGTTTTACTACATTTGGTGTCAGAAGTGGGATGTTTAAAATAAATAAGTGCTAAAGTGTTCGTCGCGTTGAAAAACTGATAGACAGTTAGTGGAAAAGTGCTGAAAAGCTTTAGCATTGACACTGGCATTGCGTGGCGAAGCAACAAATATTTTACAAACGCTCACCGCCCAACAACAGGAGGACTATGAACAGCTGGTAAAACACTTGGATCTTCGCTATGGGCAAGCCCACCTTGAACACGTATATCACTCACAGCTGAAGAACCAATGCCAGAAATCAAGCGAATCCTTGCAAGAATTTGAAGCCGATATTGCACGCTTGGTTCGTCTTGCGTACCCAGCTACACCGGAAAATGTAATGGAGCGACTAGCGGTCCAGGCATTTTTGGATGGACTTCGTGACCAGGAAACCCGGCAAGCCTTAACACTAGCTCGCCCCGCACATCTCGTGGATACATTGGCACGCGCTCTGGAATTCGAAGCAGCAAAGCAATCCTGCAAAAGCCAGAGTAGAGTCCGGATGATCGAGGAAGACCGACAGGAGCCTACTAATATAGAAGCTGTGATGCGAAAAGTGCTGAAGGAAGTTGTGCCTGAGAGAAGACTGATACGATGCCGAAATTGTAGAGAACTTGGGCACGTGCGTAGCAAATGTCCAACACTGAAAAAATCGACATCAACGATGAAGGTCAAGAAGGAGCAATCGTCAGCCCGTATCCAACGAGCCCCAGTTAACAATGCATATGTCGCTGTACATCAAAGACAAGACAAAGGGGTCTTTGTAGACGGTCTCATTAACAACGAGCCTCGCACCATGCTCCTTGATACGGGTGCGACTAGGACAATCCTTGAACCTACATTTGCCAAAACACCGGCAAGAATTGAATCGTCGAATTGGAAGCTACGCACAGCAACTGGAGAGCTGGCAACTGTGTATGGTGAACTTCCAATTGAAGTGACTTTGGGCAGCACTACAGTGAAACACCGGGCTCTGGTAGCGGATATCGAGGACGAGATAATAATTGGAATGGACATCATGAATTCTAGAGGATTCGAGCTGAATTTTAAAGACGGCGTCCTTCGTGTGAACGGAGAAGAGCTGGTACTTCATGGGAGAAATGAAGAAATGGTTCGAGTTCTGCTGGCTGAAGACGTAAGCGTACCAGAGAGGGCTGAAACCATTTTGGAGGCTCGCCTGGATGGAGGTGCGAGCAGTGGAAACGTGGTGATGTTCGAGCCCAAGCTACATGATGAGAAAATTGGACGAGGAATTGCACTAGGAAAAACCTTGTTGCGTGCTGATGAATTTGTGCCAGTAAGGGTAATGAATGTCAATTATTACCCGGTGACCTTGAAGAAGGGAACGATTTTAGGGCACTGCTCGTCAATTTCCTCTGTAATCAGGAGTGTACGTGGCACTGTTAGCCAAGCCAGTAACATGCCAGCAGAGTTGGAGAAGTTGGTTGCTATCTCGTCCAAGGACATGGGGCCAGCACAGAAGCCTAAACTGAGAGAACTAGTCAGGAAAAATCAGGACTTATACCGGAGTAGGCAGAGGCGGTAGAACAAAGGTGGTTCAGCACAAGATAGATACTGGAAATGCCCGACCTATCAGGCAATCAGCCAGAAGACTTCCTCTCGCCAAAAAGGAGGAGGCTGACAAAACAGTCTGCGACATGGAGAAAGACGGAGTCATCGAGCCATCCGACAGTCCCTGGTCCTCTCCAGTCGTGTTGGTGAAGAAGAAAGATGGATCAACACGGTTTTGCGTAGACTACCGTCAATTAAACAACGTGACGAAAAAGGACAGCTACCCTCTCCCAAGGATAGACGACACTAGACACGTTGGCTGGATCTACGATTTTCTCGACCTTAGATTTGAAGAGCGGATACTGGCAGGTAGAACTGGCCCAGGAAGATCGAGAAAAGACAGCTTTTACCATCGGCTCCGGATTATGGCAATTTACAGTTATGCCATTCGGCCTCTGCAATGCTCCAGCCACGTTCGAAAGATTGATGGAGACGGTTTTGAAAGGACTGTCATGGAAGACGTGTCTGGTGTATCTCGACGACTTTATTGTGGTTGACAGATCGTTCGAGGACCATGTAAAAAACTTGAAAGAGGTATTTCAGGGACTGAGAAGCTCCGGACTGAAACTGAGCCCCAAGAAATGTCATCTGTTTCAAAAAGAAGTACGTTATCTCGGCCACGTTGTCTCTGGGAAAGGAGTGGCAGTAGATGAGCAGAAGATCAAAGCACCAATCCTGAGCTACCCCCTTCCAGACGGGAAATTCATTTTGGACACGGACGCCAGTAACGTGGGACTTGGAGCTGTCCTGTCTCAGATCCAAGAAGGACAAGAGAAGGTCATCGGATACTTCAGCAAGACCCTCAGTAAACCGGAGCGGAATTACTGTGTCACCAGGCGGGAACTGTTGGCTGTTGTCAAGGGAGTTGAGCACTTCTACAAGTACGTGTATGGACGAAGATTCCTACTGAGAACTGACCATGCAGCTCTCAAATGGCTCCGACAGTTTAAGAATCCCGAGGGTCAAGTGGCACGCTGGATTGAGAGGCTCCAGGAATTCGACTTTGAGATCGAACATCGGGCTGGGACCAGCCATAAGAATGCGGATGCCCTATCGCGAAGACCATGTCCAGACGACTGTTCGCACTGCCGATGAACAGAGGAAAAGGAGTCGACACTCTGCAGAACCACGGCGATCGATGATAACTGGAATGACCACAAGATCCAGAAAGACCAAGAGAAAGATCCAGATCTTGGTTTAGTCATCGGCTGGAAGAAGAGTGAGCGAAGACCGTCGTGGCAGGAAATAGCCAGTTGTTTTCCAGTCCTTAAAACTTACTGGGCCCAATGGAACTCTTTCACCTTAGACAATGGAGTCTTGAAGCGTGTGTTGGAGTCGGAGGATGGCGGGGAAAAAAGACGTCAGGTAGTAGTTCCCAGGAGCAGAAGACAGGAAGTGCTCCGAGAAATCCATGATGGGGTCACCGGAGGACATCTGGGAGTGACGAAGACTCTCCAGAAAGTTAGGCAACGGTTCTACTGGGCCAATTGTCAAGCTGACGTCAAGGACTGGTGCAGAAAATGTACTGTATGCGCTGCCAGTAATGGGCCTCGAACAAGACCTAAGGCCCCGATGCGCCAGTACAATGTGGGCAGCCCATTCGAAAGGATCGCCATTGACATCGCTGGTCCGTTCCCACAATCTGAACACGGAAACAAGTACATCCTTGTACCGATGGATTACTTCAGCAAGTGGGCCGAAGCCTATGCCCTGCCCAACCAAGAAGCCATCACCGTTGCCGACGTCTTGGTGATGGAGTGGATTTGTCGATTCGGTGTCCCGTTAGAGCTGCATTCGGATCAAGGCAGGAATTTCGAGTCAAACCTGTTCCAGGAGATGTGTCAGATGCTGAACATCCGGAAAACGAGGACCGCAGCTCTACATCCGCAGTCCGATGGAATGGTGGAGCGGATGAATAAGTCGATAAACCGCCACCTGTCCAAGGTAGTCTCTGACCACCAGAAGGATTGGGACCAGTACCTCCATCTGTTCCTGATGGCGTATCGTTCCGCCGTTCATGAGTCAACCGGCCAAACCTCTGCTAGTGTTATTATGGGCCGAGAGCTGCGACTTCCATGTGACCTGAAGTTTGGGACGCCACCAGGAACAGAACCCGGGGGAGGACTACGTCAGCAAACTGCGACAGAGAATGGACGACATCCATGAACGGGTCCGTTTGAACATCTCCAGAGTGTCAGCGACAGAATGAATGAGACCTACGACATCAAGGCGGATGCTGGTGGATATCAGACAGGTGACCTTTTCTGGCTATACAACCCTAAACGTCGCCGTGGACTATCACCGAAACTTCGGAACTTGTGGAAAGGTCCATATAAGATCATGAAAAGGATAAACGACCTCGTCTATCGCATATATAAGCCACCACGAGGAAAACCTAGGGTAGTCCACTTCAATAGGTTGTCCCCTTACGCCGGAAACCACGATCAAGTCCGCACCGTCAGATCACCGGAGGACGAAATGACATTTCAGAGGTTCATGTCCCTGTACTCGAACGGACAGAAAGTTCAATATGGGGTAACCCGAGAGGAGTCACGAGATCTTTTCAAGGTGCCTGCCAATTACGCGTTAGCTTACTCTGTGGCAGAAGATCTCCAAATGTCCAGAGGTATTGCAGTAGTTTTCTCCAAGAAGTTCGGTCGAATCCAGGAACTGAGAGAACAGAACCCGGAAGTTGGAGGGGTGTTACAGCTGAGGAAAGGCCAGAGAAACATCTACTTTCTGGTTACCAAGAAGCGTTCTCGAGATAAGCCGTCTTATGAAGATGTTTGGAAGAGCCTTACGAGATTGAGAGACACGATGCTGGACCAGAATATGGTAGACCTGGCAATCCCAAAATTGGCCTGTGGGCTTGATGGGCTGGAGTGGAGAGTTATAAGAAGCATGTTGGAGACAATATTCAGATCCAGCGGCATCAAAATTCTGGTATGCTGCAACCATCTTCCTCGACCCAACTTGAAGACTGTGGAGTGCTACTTCCATCGAACGTCCAGGTGCAGACATGGAGAGTCTTGCAGATATCTTCACACTCCAAGAATGACGTTTCAGGGCGAAACGTCTTTAAGAAGGGGGCAATGTAACGATTTCGAGACCGGCCCCGAGACCGGCCCTGATCTAATTAATTATGCACCCTCGTTCAACTACAACTGCATATCTGCTGGCGTACGGATCGCCGAGAACAAGCTGGAATAAATCGATTGTTCGATACTATTCGAAGAGCCATCTAGATGAAATGTTCTATACTCCTGAATAATCGAGAGTCGTGAATGGAAACTGCTTGGGAGTATATTAAGCGGGACAGTCAGAATAGAGAGTTAGTTACAGTTCCAGAGTTCGCTGATAGATAGCCACAGTAGAAATAAATTGAAATAGTTATTGAAGTCAATGTTTTAGTGAATAATTGTTGTAAATAGTATTTCAAATAAATTAGGAAAATTAGTTAGTGCAGTTTTACTACAATATATTGAAGAGTACGTTATCTCGCAAAAAGGAAATGCATCATCATATTCATTGAAAAATTAAACCTTGCAAAGGATTTACTTTTGAATATACCTGAAATTGCGTCTATACATAACACGTGCTATTTCAATTAATTCGAACTTACCGAATCTGTAACCAACAAAATGAACATTCTCTTGAATAGGATTCAAAGGTAAAGCACATCCATCAGTAGGTAGTGGTTTACTTGTAGTTGGTGGAACCTGTCCAATAGGCCCTCTTGGAATATTCACTGTGGTAGTTTCTAGTATAATTTCTGTAACTGGTTTCTCCTCTACCACCGGTGTTTCATCTACCTCTGGCCTTTGCTCTTTCTCCGGTATCATTGAAGGTGCTGGGGTGCGTACTGCAAAGTCATTTCCACCATCCCCTCTAATAGTGGCATCTGCAAAACACGTTTTGAAAATATCTGAACAGCATTAGGTTAAAAACGAAGAAATTTGGCACACTAGTTAGGATCTTTTATTCAGTTTTTTCACGCCATTGGAACCATTTATTGGATTGTCAATTCATTTGGAGTTGATTCATACGATGTTGTGATTGAATCTATCACTATTCAATACAAGTAAAATATTCTGTTTTTTTGTTCATTTAATTATTATTGCGCTTGATTGTGAAGAAAATTGTTATCCAGGTAGTGAACTAGTCTTCAATTACCTATGAGTTAGTTATTACTGGTATTTGGGCTTGTGGCCGTGGTTCAGAAATATTCAATTATTCAAAGTACCCACAACAGTTTCAATAATAACGATAATAAACGGTACAATTCAAATAACTATGAACAAGACTAATGACAAGTACATATGCCTCGCTGCTTACAAGTATATAATGTTGATGAAATTAGTGATATATAAAAGAGTCATTGTACTTGTGCCAAGTATCTACAGTAAGCTGTGCGTGGTGCCCGCCATAGGTTGACTCGCTGATGTGATTAGATGAATCATGTATGTTGTAACGATAAGGGGTAAAATTTTCTGTTGCATGGTGTTGTTCATATCCGAATCGTCTAAGGAAATCCAATGGTAACATCAATTTTATCTCTGAAACTTTTTGTTGGAGAGGAACGTTTGAAATAGATCACCACAGTTTCTGGAAATTTATGAAAAGATATAGATTTTGTGCACTTTTGATCCATTTCGAACAAGTAGGTTTCTCGACACCATTCAAAGTTTCTTCTCCGGTAAAATAATACAAACAATAATTCGACAGTGTTAGTTGTCATGTTCTTTGACGAAATCGATGGAGAAAAATCCCAGAATTGATCGAACCTATCTGAACAATGACCACAATATGTACATTTTAATGTATATTTCAGTTGGACAACAAAGTTATCCACAAACTTGAAGCTGTTTATTCTCAAGAATCTTGTCCAAGCCTCTCCAGCTTCTTCATTGTCACTTAATTTCTCGTCGACCTCTGTCAAGATATTTACTGGATTCTCCTGAATTTAGTTTATATCGTTATGTAGTCCCTCCAGTAGGTTCCTTAAATTTCTAAGCATTTTGCTGGGTGTACCCGGCAAAGCGATGTGCAAATTTTGGAATTCAATTATTTATACTGTAACAATTCAATCTGACGAATCTTATGACCATAGTTTCTTCATCACCTCTGCGAAGGATTCGATTGAAGCTCCTTTCATATCAGAGATATTCATCTGAGAAGGTATACTTTCACGACCGGTAATCTTCAAACTGCTAGTTTTCGGGATTGTTAGTCGAGGTCTTGCGGTAATTTTTCCTAACGTTTCGTCTACATCTGCAGTAGCCATTTTCAAAGGCGTTGCGGTAATAGAAGAAGCGTTCGTTTAAGCCAAACTGATTCGCGGTGTCTGTGCTTTTTTTTACTAATAGGGGTGTAACTGCATTAGGCCTTGATTCCGTTAGTTTACTGAATTCCGATAGCTGTTTTTGTTTTGGGTTTTGATTATTATTGCTTGTACCTGAAAAGGATTTTGTATTTATCTCTCTGATTACCTGCCTCCACGTTTTACTCAGATTGGGACCTTCGATCATTTCGGTTGAAATTATTCGAGTGTTTTTGAATTTCAATGGCCTTTCTGAAAATTCGCTAAACATAATCGTATGGTTGTCCGCAGTTAGTAGAGCATGCTCTCAAACCGTGGATTTCTTGGAGTACCCATACCTGCAGTTCATATTGTGTTCGGTTATGCGAGTGTTTATGCTCCTTACGACAACAAAGGAATGAATGATGACAAAGTTGATATTTTACATGCAGACTTTGATGACTTTGATTCAAACTTCATCTGTATTACTGAAACATGGTGCAAACGAGAGTCAGTCAACAGACTAGATGTCGCTTCTCGAATGATCTTGTGTCAATCGCAAGCGGCGAAGTTAATGGTGAGATGATGATGATAATAGCGCTGTTTTCTGTGCTGTTTACGAGCTCTGTCAGAACCGGCTTTAGGAGAATTTGTCACATTGCCCCCTTCTTAGAGATATTTCGTCCCGAAATGTCATCCTTGGGGTGTTTCATGGAAGTAGAACCGTCTTCAGGTTTGGTTGTGGACGATGATTACAGCATACCAAAATCCTGTCGCCGGTGGATTGGAACATCGTCTCCAACATGCTCCTTATGACTCTCCAGTCCAGTCCGTCGAGCCCGCAGGACAATTTTGGGATTGCCAGGTCCACGAAATTCTGCTCCACCATCATGTCCCTCAATTTCGCAAGGCTGTGCCATAAGTCTTCATAGGACGGTTTGTCTCGAGACTGCTTCTTTGTGACTAGATAGAAGATGCTTCTCTGATCTTTCCGCAACTGTAGCACCCCTCCAACTTCCGGGTTTTGTTGCCGTAGTTCATGGAGACGACCGTACTTCTTGGAGAACACCACAGCGATGCCTCTGGACTTTTGAAGATCTTCTGCTACACAGTGGGCTAGCGCGTAATCGGCAGGCACCTTAAAAGGGTCTCGTGGTTCCTCTCGAGTCACCCCATGTTGAACTTTCTGTCCATTTGAGTACAAGGACATGAATTTCTGGAGCGTCATCGCATCTTCCGGTGGTCTGAGGGTGCGGACTTGGTGGTGGTTTCCAGCGTAAGGGGCCAACCTATTGAAATGGACGACCCTGGGTTTTCCTCTAGGTGGTTTTTTAATTCGGTAGACCACGTCATTTATCCTCTTCAAGATCTTATAAGGGCCTTTCCATGAGTTCTGCAATTTTGGTGATAGGCCACGACGACGTTTGGGGTTGTACAGCCAAACCAGGTCACTAACCTTAAATCCTCCGGCATCGGCCTTGATGTCATAGGTCTCTTTCATTCGGTCGCTGGCACTCTGGATGTTCAAACGGACTCTTTCGTGGATGTCTTCCATTCTCTGCCGAAGTTTGCTGACATAGTCCTCTCCCGCAGTGGATTCTGTTCGGAGTAACGAATGGATTTGCTTGCTTTCAGTAATATTATACAAAAAAAAAGAGTTGAAAGATACTTTTGCCTATTTGGACGAAGTCGCTATTTGTGGAATTAATAGAGAACAACAGAACTTGAACCTTCAAAATTTTCTGAATATTGCTGAAAAGTACAATTTGATACTGAATAAAGAAAAATTGAAATTTCATTTGGATAAAATCAACATTCTTGGATATTCCATAACGAAACAAACTATCAAACCTGATTGTATAATATTTAATTTGTATTCAGAATTATACTTTCTTTTTTTGTCATCTTTGACAATTTTTCTCGTTAGGAACTTTAATGTAATAAATTATCTTATTTTCATAATGTTGGTACAATGTTACTTGTGCCACCGTGTAGGTATGCCTTTCATGTTTCATTTTGTTGATTGCTCCACGCATGAGCGATTTTTTCGGGAAAGCAGATTCTAGACGAATCTAGACATTTGAATTGAGATCGATATTGATTTTAAGTAAGACGCGCTTAGAAAACTCTTTCGCATTACTTTACAAGTGCACAAATATTCAAGAAACGTTGGCCCTTTCAAACAAGAAGATCCACCTGGGTACCCAGCATCGACCAGTTCAGCGGTTTTGGTGAGTCAATTTTGTTATCTGAAAGGCCGTCTATTATTTGAATTTCTGACTAATACGTGTACACTGATACTGACAGTGTTTTGGTTGGTTTCCTGACAGATTGAAACCCCTCCTAGAGCTTTCTATTCCCAATTCAAGTGCTCCTCTTCGCCGAGTTATGGGAATGTTTGCGCACTACTCGAAAAGGGTTCCAAAATTTTTCAAGAAAATTCATCCACTCGTACAGTGCAAAGTATTCCCAATGTCAGAAAACGCAATTGGAGCTTTCGAACTTTTGAAAAAAGACATTGCTAACGCTGCCTTGATATCAATTGATGATGACGCCATGTTCTCGGTAGAAATGGACGCATCTGAGTTTGGAGTTTGCCATCGCAGCACAACTATCTGAACATGGAAGACCAGTGGCATTATTTTCTAGAACAATCTCACACATTGAACAGACATTCATCTGTTGAAAAGGAG
This sequence comes from Chrysolina americana, assembly GCA_958502065.1. NCBI lineage: Eukaryota > Metazoa > Arthropoda > Insecta > Coleoptera > Chrysomelidae > Chrysolina > Chrysolina americana. Next base: position 31,371,410 of record OY293419.1, on the reverse strand, counting down.
GCTTATGCTATAGTCGAAGCCCTGAAAAAATGGAGAAACTTTCTTATCGGCCGATATTTTAGACTCATTACAGATCATAGATCAGTTGCCTTCATGTTCGACGATACTATTTCTAGCAAAATCAAGAATGAAAAAAAATTAGATGGCGTCTAGATTTATCTTGTTTCAAATACAATATCGTCTATCGACCAGGCAATCAAAATACTGTTGCAGATACTTTTTCGAGAATCAGTTCATCCACCTCAACATCAGAAAGCAGCAAAACCTTATATAATCTGCATAACTCCCTCTGTCATCCTGGAATCACTCGTTTCTACCATTGGGTCCGTTTGAAGAATCTTTCATATTCTATAGAAGACATTCGAAAAATAACGACATCGTGTCCTGTATGTGCTGAATTGAAAGTACTCTTACAAAGGCAACGTCAACTTTCGAAAGACTCAATCTGGATTTCAAAGGACCTTCACCAATATCATCAAATAATAAGTATATTGTAACGGTCATAGATGAATATTCCAGATTCCCATTCGCTGTTCCATGCCCCGATATGACATCCACAACAGTTATAAAATGTTTACGAGAAATTTTCACAATGTTTGGTATCCCATCATACATACACTCAGATCGAGGAACATCATTGATATCAAAAGAGTTAAAAACCTTCTTGGAATCACATGGAATCGCAACTAGCCGTACTACGGCCTATAATCCTCAGGGAAATGGACAGTGTGGGAGGTATAACGGAATTATATGGAAAACTATTCAGCTGGAACTGAGAGCATAAAATTTGAAAATAAATCTATGGGAATCAGTTCTACATGATGCACTCCACTCTATAAGATCCTTGTTGTGCACTGCTATCAATTGTATTCCCCATGAGCGAATGTTCAGTCATTCACGAAGATCTCCCAATGGTCAATCAATTCCAAATTGGTTAATGGTTCCCGGTCCTGTTCTCATGAAACACGCAAGGACTAATAAATATGAACCATTAGTGGAAGAAGTGTAATTAATTGACTATGCACATGTTCGTTATTCTAATGGGACCGAAACAACACTTTCGATTCAGATTCATTGCCCGTTACTGGAGAGAATTATACCCAAACAAATTCAGATTCGCCAAGCCCGGTTATCAACAAATGGAAAGCGATACTTCACCGAGTGAGGCTGGTGAATCAGAATGAAAACGTAGACCTGACAAAAAAAACAACAGAAAAGATTTCGCATCTAATCAAGACGAACCTATGGATTGTTTGCAATCAGATCGCCCCGTCCGTATCAAGAAACCGCCAAAGTATTTAGAGAAATTCCTCAGGACCTAGAGGGGATGACTGTTATATAAAGTGAATTATTTCCATCTAGGATTAATTAAGTTGACAAATACGTTGATTAAAGCTTAATAAAGTAAAAGTTTTTTCTTCACAATCTGCTACTCAGTTCAACACAATCTAGATCTTTCATTTGTATTTTTGAATATATTTCGTTACGATGCTAAACATTTTTATGGAATAATTATTCTAGAATAACATTTATTATACTAAGTTTTTGTTTTTTTTTTTTTAAGGTATTGTTATTTTAGAATGAACCGCCCAAAATAGAAGTTCGAAACTCGAATGTGAAGTTCTCTACTATCTTCGAGGCTATTTTATGTTTCTGAATAATTTGGCAATATTCAGATTCGTGTTTACCGATAGTTACCAACGGTCGATCATATAATATTCAAACCAATTTCTATAGCAGAACTGATTTGGTGTGGATAGTATGGTGGGCCAAAGAATAGCAGAATTTCTTTCGTGAAAACAATAAATTAGAAAACCGTTAATATGTAAAACCAATAAAATGGAGAATTATTTATTTATCAGAATAACTTTTTATAAGACTTGAATATAGCAGAATAATATATAGAACTGATTTATAATCTGAAAAGGAATTCATTCAATGTGTATGTATGGGGAACTGATAAAGCGTCATACGCGAAAACGGTTAGAACTGTGTTTCATAGATCTGAATTCGTTAAGAAACGAAAGTAACTGAAATGATAAAACTAAGTAATCGCAAATCTCAATAATCCAAGCTCATATCATAAAACCGTCAAACCAAAAACTAACGAAACATAATTCCATTGAAACATCATTTAATATTATCCAAAAACGTATCTTTCGTAAAAACAATAAATGAGAAAACCGTCACTACGTAAAACCAATAAAATGGAGAATTAATTATTTATCAGAATAACTTTTTATATGACTTAAATATAGCAGAATGAAATGTATAGAACTGATTTATAATCCGAAAAGAAATTCATCCAAAGTGTATGTATGGAGAACTGATAAAGCATCATACGCGAAAATTCGCGAATTCATAGATCTGAATTCGTTAAGAAACGAAAGTGACTGAAATGATAAAACTAAGTAGGTAATCGCAAATTTCAATAACCCAAGCTGATATCATAAAACCGTGAAACCAAAAAGTAACGAAACATAATTTCATTGAAACATCATTTAATATTATCCAAAAAAGTATCTTTCGTAAAAACAATAAATGAGAAAAACCGTTAATACGTAAAACCAATAAAATGGAGGATTATTTATTTATCAGAATAACTTTTTATAAGACTTAAATATAGCAGAATGAAATGTATAGAACTGATTTATAATCCAAAAAGAAATTCATCCAATGTGTATGTATGGAGAACTGATAAAGCATCATACGCGAAAACGGTTAGAACTGTATTTCATAGGTCTGAATTCGTTAAGAAACGAGAGTGACTGAAATGATAGAACTAAGTAATCGCAAATCTCAATAACCCAAGCTCATATCATAAAACAGTCAAACCAAAAACTAACGAAACATAATTTCATTGAAACATCATTTAATATTATCCAAAAACGAAAAACCAACAAATTACCCGAAAAAAAATGTAGTATCGTAAAATCCATGGAATCGAAATGTGCGTAAGATAAAAAATTATCAGAATCGAAATCCAGCAGGAGTTTTAGCGAATAATATACCAGTCTGGTAAATAACGATCAAGTCTATGAAACTTGCTCTCTCTTAAAATGGCGATAACTTGTAATTGAACAAATTGAATCGCCTAGTACGGACTTATATTGATCGTTTATTTGTTTGGTTCCTTCACGATTTATTCAAGAATTCAATTGCTGGGTGGTGATTTTCAAGAATATCGAATAAAATAGCCGATGTAAGCTTTATTCATTCAAATGTTCAGCATAAAGGTGACAATAATACATATGAATGAATAACTGCTGTGATATGAAGATCAATATTCAATATTTCACCAATTGTGTTCTTTATTAAATATGTTATGATGGTTAACTACTATACTTGTATTTGGATATGAACCTGGAAATTTTGCAAGCATTCATACGCGATTATGATAATCTTTCATACCGAATTACTTTCAGTAATCTGTTTATGTAGGTGTAATAAAACTGCACTAATTTTCCTAATTTATTTAAAACACTATTTACAACAATTATTCACTAAAACATTTACTTCACTAATTTATTCATTACTGTGTCAGTCTCTACCTGTGAACTCTGGAACTATTATATTCGTAACTCTCTGAATTCTGACTGTCCTCCAGCGGTTATATAGTCGCAAGCAGATTCCATCCACGGCTCTCTCGATTATTCTGGAGTATAGAACATTTCATCTAGATGGCTCTTCGAACAGTATCGAACTGATCGATTATATTCCAACTTGTTCTCGGCGCTATCGCCAGCAGATATGCTGTTGTAGTTGAACGAGGGTGCATAATTGATTAGTTCAGGGCCGGTCTCGGGGCCAGTCTCGAAATCGTTACATTGCCCCCTTCTTAAAGACGTTTCGCCCCGAAACTTCATTCTTGGAGTGTGAAGATATCTGCAAGATTCTCCATATCTGCACCTGGACGTTCAATGGAAATAGCTCTCCATGGTCAGTTCTCAGTAGGAATCTTCGTCCATACACGTACTTGTAGAAGTGCTCAACTCCCTTGACAACAGCCAACAGTTCCCGCCTGGTGAAACAGTAATTCCGCTCTGGTTTACTGAGGGTCTTGCTGAAGTAATCGATGACCTTCTCTTGTCCTTTTTGGATCTGAGACAGGACAGCCCCAAGTCCCACGTTGCTGGCGTCCGTATCCAAAATGAATTTCCCGTCTGAAAGGGGGTAGCTCAGGATTGGTGCGTTGATCAAAGCTCCTATCAACTTCTTGAACGAATCTTGGCATTCATCTGACCACTGCAACTTTGTTTGTCCTTCCGTGAGCCTAGTCAGTGGTTTTGCGATGCTAGCAAATCCCAGCACGTATCGGCGATAGTAAGTGCACAAGCCAAGAAAACTTCGAAGCTGGTGAATGTCTTTCGGAACAGGCCATTCCTTAACAGCTTTGATCTTCTGCTCATCTACTGCCACTCCTTTCCCAGAGACAACGTGGCCGAGATAACGTACTTCTTTTTGAAACAGATGACATTTCTTAGGGCTCAGTTTCAGTCCGGAGCTTCTCAGTCGCTGAAATTCCTCTTCCAAGTTTTTTACATGGTCCTCGAACGATCTGCCAACCACAATAATGTCGTCAAGATACACCAGACACATCTTCCATGATAGTCCTTTCAAAACCGTCTCATCAATCTTTCGAACGTGGCTGGAGCATTGCAGAGGCCGAATGGCATAACTGTAAACTGCCATAATCCGGAGCCGATGGTAAAAGCTGTCTTTTCTCGATCTTCCTGGGCCAGTTCTACCTGCCAGTATCCGCTCTTCAAATCTAAGGTCGAGAAAATCGTAGATCCAGCCAGCGTGTCTAGCGTGTAGTCTTTCCTTGGGAAAGGGTAACTGTCCTTTTTCGTCACGTTATTTAGTTGACGGTAGTTTACGCAAAACTGTGTTGAACCATCTTTCTTCTTCACCAACACGACTGGAGAGGACCAGGGACTGTCGGATGGCTCGATGACTCCGTCTTTCTCCATGTCGCAGACTATTTTGTCAGCCTCCTCCTTTTTGGCGAGAGGAAGTCTTCTGGCTGATTGCCCGATTGGTCGGGCATTTCCAGTATCTATCTTGTGCTGAACCACCTTTGTTCTACCGCCTTTGCCTACTCCGATATCGAAGATTTCCTGATACTTCCTGACTAGTTCCCTCAGTTTGGTCTTTTGTGCTGGCCCCATGTCCTTGGACGAAATAGCAACCAACTTCTCCAATTCTGCTGGCATGTTACTGGCTTGGCTAACAGTGCCACGTACACTCCTGATTACAGAGGAAATTGACGAGCAGTGCCCCAAAATCGTTCCCTTCTTCAAGGTCACCGGGTAATAATTGACATTCATTACCCTTACTGGCACAAATTTATCAGCACGCAACAAGGTTTTTCCTAGTGCAATTCCTCGTCCAATTTTCTCATCATGTAGCTTGGGCTCGAACATCACCACGTTTCCACTGCTCGCACCTCCATCCAGGCGAGCCTCCAAAATGGTTTCAGCCCTCTCCGGTACGCTTACGTCTTCAGCCAGCAGAACTCGAACCATTTCTTCATTTCTCCCATGAAGTACTACCTCTTCTCCGTTCACACGAAGGACGCCGTCTTTAAAATTCAGCTAGAATCCTCTAGAATTCATGATGTCCATTCCAATTATTACCTCGTCCTCGATATCCGCTACTAGAGCCCGGTGTTTCACTGTAGTGCTGCCCAAAGTCAGTTCAATTGGAAGTTCACCATACACAGTTGCCGGCTCTCCTGTTGCTGTGCGTAGCTTCCAATTCGACGATTCGATTCTTGTCGGTGTTTTGGCAAAAGTAGGTCCAAGGATTGTCCTAGTCGCACCCGTATCAAGGAGCATGGTGCGAGGCTCGTTGTTAATGAGACCGTCTACGAAGACCCTTTTGTCTTGTCTTTGAAGTAAAGCGACATATGCATTGTTAACTGGGGCTTGTTGGATACGGGCTGACGATTGCTCCTTCTTGACCTTCATCGTTGATGTCGATTTTTTCAATGTTGGACATTTGCTACGCACGTGCCCAAGTTCTCTACAATTCCGGCATCGTATCAGTCTTCTCTCAGGCACAACTTCCTTCAGCACTTTTCGCATCAAAGCTTCCATATTAGTAGGCTCCTGTCGGCGAACTAAGCGTGCAATATCAGTTTGATATTCCTGTAAGGATTCGTCTTTTGGTTTCGATTTTTCAACTGTAGATGGTACACGTATTCCAGGCGAATCTGGCCATACCGTAATTCCAGATGTTTCACCAGCTTATTATAGTCCTCTAGTTCTCGCTCGGTGAGGGTTTATAAGATATTGGCTGCTCCACCACGTAATGCCAGTATTAGTGCAACAGCTTTTTCCCTTGCATTCCAACCATTTGCTTTGGCCGCTGCTTCAAACTGTCGGTGGTAATTTTCCCAAGAAATTTCTCCGTCGAACTGGGGCGGCTTCACGTAAAACTTCCGTATTTCAGAACTCGGCACCCTCGTTTCTTCCATTTTGTTTTTCAGTGTATTTTCACCAAGATATCAGTCTTTTATTTATTTCACACAAAAAGTTTTCAGTTTATTGTCCCGCGACGCGCAAAACTGTCCACTCAAACACTCAAATGTTCAACGGGTCACTAACTGTCTATTAGGCGCGATAAATGTCTATCAGTTTTTCTGCGCGACGAACACTTATTTATTTTAAACATCCACACTTCTGACGCCAAATGTAGTAAAACTGCACTAACTAATTTTCCTAATTTATTTAAAACACTATTTACAACAATTATTCACTAAAACATTTACTTCACTAATTTATTTATTACTGTGTCAGTCTCTATCTGTGAACTCTGGAACTATTATATTCCTAATTCTCTGAATTCTGACTGTCCTCCAGCGGTTATATAGTCGCAAGCAGATTCCATCCACGGCTCTCTCGATTATTCTGGAGTATAGAACATTTCATCTAGATGGCTCTTCGAACAGTATCGAACTGATCGATTTTATTCCAGCTTGTTCTCGGCGATAGGCCAGCAGATATGCTGTTGTAGTTGAACGAGGGTGCATAATTAATTAGATCAGGGCCAGTCTCGGGGCCGGTCTCGAAATCGTTACATAAGGTATATCAAAGTCTATTACAACTTTATTATTTTTATGTATGGCTCGATTAGCCTTCTGATTCTGAGTTACGTGTTCTCACCTCCGACAGTTTTCGACATATCAACTGTTTGAAAAAACTGGCCTATGCATAAGTTTACGGAAAAGACTAAAAGCGTATTATTTCAAGTTGAAGGACAAAATATAAGAACGGTACCTACCGAAAGTATAAAAATGGTATTGTAAAGATTTGATCACACTTTAGTTTTTATATGTGATAAAATAGTTGAATTTTACATGTTGTTGATAATAAAAAAGACTGACAAGTTGACAAAAAAATGTATTATTCAACTCTCGACGAATTCATAGGGATTTAGTACTTATTCCAATTCATATTGGTCCTTCGAGTGTTTGTACAATGGTATCAGACACTATGGATAATATAAGAATGACTACAAGAAGCATGACTGCTCTTACGAAACGACAAGAGATAGCAGAGGTGCCTTCCTCTCAGAAAGGTTCTTCTCACATTAATGATGCTGATATTCCAATTGAAAAATCTTCACATCAAACGTCCAGACATGGAAAATCTTCAAAGGCCAGTACAGCCGCTAGACTTAAAATAGAAGCACAGATAAGAGCAGATGAAGAATTAGCAAAAATTCTAGAGAAAGAGAGAATTATCATCAAAAATAGAGCATTTGAAAAAAGCTAAAATAGACGAAGAATATTCTCAAAACATTGATGAAGAAAAACCAGAGGAACTCAGGATGCAACACGATGAACAGCAGTCTTCGTATTCCAAGGTACAACACTAGCTACATTCCAATAAAAGCGTCCATAAAAATGGAAACTACTCTGAAAATAAATCTGACATGAAGAAAGGTGAAATTAGAAAGGAAGAGGATGCCTTAAGAACGAGCATGGAAATGCTGTGTGTGGACAAAGAACTACCCATATTTTCCAGTGAAGTGAAGGATTGGCCACTTTTCTACAAGCAATATGAGTCCACCAAGTTGAATATATCGCAAGAAGAAAACATGTGTCGCTTCAGAAAGTGCTTGACAGGTGATGCAAGAAGAGCAGTAGAAGGTCTGTATCAGCTACGTCAATAGATAAAATAATGGATATACTCTTCGGACGTAGTGATTTGATTGTAAAGCATTTAATTACTGAATTGGAACAACTACCTTTTGTTAGAAATAATGATTTTAAAGTCTTCACCCACTTCGCAGAGAAAATTGACAATCTCGTTGCGATGTTAGAGTTGATGGATATGACAAATTATCTAGAATGTCCACAACTGATGGATAAGTTATTGCAAAAGTTACCATATAGTATGCAACTCTCTTGGAGAGAATAAATGTGTAGTTGTAGTTCGCCCAGGAATCTGCGACATTTCAGTGAATGGATTTGGAAAAAGTCCGAGGCTGCCAGTTACGTTCAAACTTCTAATAAACCATCATTCACGAGTTATGAAAAGCCAAAATATCAGTCACAGACCAAAGAAAAATATAAATCTACCTTCTTTACAACCAAGTACCCCCAAAGAGCTACTTATTTCTGTACATTTTGCGACGCAACAGGCCATAGTTTAGAAAAATGTGACTAGTTTTCTAATCTACAAATGGATGAAAAATGGAATTTCGTTAGTACTAAAAAACTATGTTTTGCTGCCTGAAAGGATCTCACAGAATAGCGTTATGTACCAAGAAGAAACTATGCGACATTGACGGATGTAGAAAATTCCATCATAAGCTACTACATACCTCCATAAGCCGAATGGAAAACGAAGAAACATCAGAAACACTGAAGACATAAATTGTGGCGCATTGTAGCCATTCTAGTAAAATTATTCTTTTGAAAACTGTTCCTGTGACATTGAGAGCAAATGGAGTTATTCTGTCAATTCTTGCACTTTTTGGTGAAGCTGCCACTGTCACTCTGATAAATGATGAAATCGCAAACAAATTGAAGATACAGGGTGAAGCATCTGAACTGGGATTGAGATGGACCGATTCGAGTTCCCGAAAGACATTTTCATCAAGAAAAATTAAATTTGAAATATGTGGTCAAGACGGACAGTACTATGAAATGAGAAATGTATATACTATGAAAGACTTAGACTTGCCTACTCAGAGTGTCAATGTAAAATATCTGAAATTGAAGTGGCAGTATCTGAGTAATGTTTACGTTCAAGATACAGTTCCCAAGAAACCTAAACTACTGATTGGACAAGACCATTGGGACCTCATCGTATCAAGACAAGTTATTGAGGGGAGCAAAAACGCATCAGCTCTTTCTATGACCAGATTGGGTTGGGTTGTTTACAGTAGCATAGAGTACTTCAAACAAAAAGTAGATGAAACAGTTCTTTTCATCAAAAACCAACCAGAGGACGATCTGGATGATATTCATGAACAGGTGAAAGAGTATTTCAATTTTGAAAGTTATAGCATGAAAAGAGAAGACGAAAAATCATCAGAAGATGACAAAGATGCTGAGATATTGATCGAGAAATTTACCAGAAGAGTGGACGGTGGATGGGAATGAGGTTTGTTACTCAGAGACACTGAAAAAAGAGTTGCCCAGAATGAAAGTGAGAAAATTGCATTCAAACGACTCAAATATTCAGAAAAAAAAGATGAAGAAAGACAAGAAGTTTGCCAATCAGTACAAGAGTAAAATCAATGATTATCTGGAGAAAGGATATTGTCGTCGCCTATCTAATCAAGAAATCTATGCTTCAAAAAATGGGAACGTCTGGTATATTCCACATTTTGGTGTAATACAGGAAAACAAACTAAATAAAATCCTTTTTGTGTCCGACTCCGCTGCGAAAGTTAATGGAAAATGCCTAAATGATTTTCTGTTGAAAGGTCCAGATATCTTCAATTCTCTGGTGAACTTTTTATGGAGGTCCAGGCAGAAAAACATAGCTTTTTCCGCAGATATCGAAGAAATGTTTCACAAAATCAATATCAGCAGGGAAGATCAAAATTGTCAAAGATTACTATGGCGAGATGGTGATAGAAGTGGTAAACCTGAGGTTTATGTTATGCAGGTTATGATTTTTGGTGCTGTGTCATCACCCTTCAGCGCACAATATGTGAAAAATAGAAATGCTTTGGAATTTCAACAGGAGTTTCCAGATGCAGTCGACCCAATCATGTACAGTCACTAGATGGATGACTATCTAGACAGTGTTAATACTGAAAATGAAGCTAGTCAGAGATGTTATAAACATACACCATCAGCGAGAATTCAAAATAAGAGGTTGGATAACTAATGCAAAGGAGTTATTTAGTAGTATACCAGAAGAATTGAGGAAAAAGGTTAAATTGACTAGTCCAAATAGGATTTTGGGTTTATTATGGATACCAGAAGAAGATACCATCAAATTTTCATTAAATTTCAATGAAGTTCCAAAAGAAATACTGAATAAGATGATTATTCCAAGAAAAAGAGACATTTTGAATACCATAATGTCCGTTTTTGATCCATTAGGTCTTCTTGGTATATTTACAGTTAGAAGTAAAATCATATTACAAGAAGTATGGAAAAGTGGAATAAATTGAAACGTCAAGATACCCGAACAACTTCGAAAGAAATGGTTCAAATGGTTGGATGGTTTACAAAAAATTCATGAATTGAAAATTCCTCGGTGTTACTTGAAGAGTTCAGATGACTACACATTACAGCAGCATGTATTTTGTGATGCAAGTCAGCAAGCTGTAGACACTACTATTTACTTTCGTTTTAGTCGAGGAGTGGATAAAATTGTCACCCTAGTGACGAGCGGGTCTCAAGTAGCACCAATTAAGAACAAGACCAGTATCCCGAATTTGGAATTGCAGGCTGCAGTTTTTGCTTGCAGGATCGCAAAAAAAGTTCGGGAAGAACATTCTATGAACATTGAAAATAATTTTTACTGGACAGATTCTAAGACAGTCTTATGCTAGATAAGAAATGAACCCAAGAAATTCAAAACTTTTGTTTCAAATAGAATATCAGAAATCAGATTTTCGAAGTGGATGTCGAAAAGAAAAACGTTTTGCGGCTATTACGGTTGAAGAAATGATAGAAGTAGAAATTCATTGGTGTAGGAAGTCACAAATGGATAGTTTTGCAGAGGAATATTATCTACTAAGAAAGAAGAAAAATATACCGAATTCTAGCAAGCATTTGAAACTCTCCTGTCGACTAGAAGAAGGACCCATCACACTTGCAGGAAGAACAGACTTTTCTCCTGAACTCATTCAATCTGCCAAAAAACATATTATTAGACAGCAAACACAGATATACAAAATTACTAATTCAATATTACCATGAGAAGAATTGCCACAAAGGAAGAGAAATGCTGATAAATGAATTACGCCAAAAATTTTAGATAGTCAGGAAAGCTGTGAACAAAGTTATATACAATTGTAATTTTTGTCGCATTCGTCGTGCTAAACCTGACATACCAGAAATAGGACAACTTCCCGAATATCGACTGACAAGACCTCCAAGAGCTTACACTTTCGTAGGGAGATTATTTTGGACCCATGACAATTGCAATTGGTAGACGAACTGAAAAGAGATACGGCGTTTTATTTACATGTTTGTCTGTGAGAGCAATTTACATTGAAATTGCCGAATCTCTTTCGACAGATTCATGTATTTTGGCTATAAGAAGATTTATTAGCAGACGAGGATAACCCCAAGTCAATATGAGTGACAACGGAACCAATATGAAAGCGGCAGAAAAAGAATTAAGGCAAGCCATACGAGATGTAGACGAAGACTTACTGAAAAACGAAATGTTAGCTCGTAATATAACTTGGAAGTTCATAGCACTCGCTAGCCCACACATGGGTGGGGCATGCGAAAGAATGGTTAGGTCCGTTAAAGATGCTTTAAAAATAAAAAATTGAAAGAAAAAGTGACCAAACCCGAAGTATTGGCAACACTTAAATGCGAGGTAGAAAACATAGTGAACAGCAGATCTCTCACCTACGTATCATCAAATCCAGAGGATTCAGAAAGCATTACACCTAATCATTTTTTGATAGGTACTTCAAGTAATGTAAGAACGCCAAGAAATTTTGAATAACTCACAGAAATTAGCGGACTATTTTTGGCATCGATGGGTGAGGGAATATTTACCGACTCCTAACGAAGAGGACAAAATAGTTTCAGAGCAAGAAACCTCTTGAACCAGGAGAACTAGTGATATTACTTGATAATAAATTACCCAGCAATAATTGGCCAATGGGTATAATTGAAACAACATTCCCTGGGAAAGATGGTCAAGTACGAGTAGTTGATGTAAAAACAAAAACAGGAATCTACAGACGACCAGTTGTGAAATTATGCAAAATATCGTTATTGGAAGAAGGCACTGGACACACAGTTGCATATGTCGGGCAACAAGTCTGAGTGAACGTCGTTTAAGTGAGCTCTTGTCATTCTCGATGTTTTGAGTGGTAATTTTGCAAAATTTATGTGCTTTTTTTTGGAAGAGATATCTGTAATAGAAGTTCTGAGTGGGCAGATTATCCAGACTGTTTTGTCGGCATTGCATAAACGGTTTATTTGAGCAAACACGAGGTAGCCTCTGCAAATTTATTCACAACGTTGCCGGATCGTCTGAAATAAGATGAGTAAAACAAGGAGTACATCGACTAGTGTAACTGAAGAAAGTATGATAGAATCCCTTATCAACAAATAAGTGCCAAAACTAAATGCCAAGCTAGAAGAACATATTGTAAAACTTGGTGAAAAGATACAAAGCATGGAAGAGAAACTGGATGGAGTAATTACAAAATTTGCATCTTTAGAGAATATTGTTAAAACTAATGAAATGAAAATAGGTATAATGAAAAACAACTTGGAAACTATTGATCAGAAATTGAAAGCAAATTCCTTGAGAATGATTGGGATTAAAGAAGAAAATAAGGAAAACTTGTCTTCTAAGGTACTTGCAGTTTTCAACGATGCACTTAAAGTCAAATGTGCCCAATGGGAAATTTACAATATGTACAGAATTGGCAAACCTAGCGAAGACGATACAAAGTCTAGGACCATCATTGTCGAATTTATATCACTACTGAAAAGGAATGAAATAATGATGTCCCGAAAAGGTCTGAAAAATACAGGTATTTATATAAATGACAACCTGACCAATGCGAATTATCAACTTCTTCGAGCAGCATAAAATTAAATATGGAAACCAATCCGCATGGTCAAAAAATGGAAGAATTTTTGCGAGAAGTGGCAACGGTGTAATAGCTATAAAGGAAACGACTAATAATGAATAGGATTTCTTGTTCAGATGAGTACCTATAATTTTTTGTTAATTTTCTTATCTTGTTCTCTTTTTGTCATTTCGTATGCCTTCTAGGTACCGTATATTAATTAGAGTACGCAAAGCCTAGTTTATACTGGAAAAATAATTAGATTTTATTTTTGATGTTACATTTGATGTATTTTTGATGAATATTTTTGAAATATCCATTGTTTGATGCTTATTCATTTCTAATTTTATAGTAAATCTTATCATTATGCTGGCAAGAGCTTATCTAAAACATATCATTCAAGATAACTAATCTTAGTTTGTATTATCAAAATTGTAGAGGACTGAACACTAAATCACAGGAATTCTTTAGGAGCTGTTTAGATAAATGAATTTGATATTATTGTAGCGGTCGAAACATGGTTACAAGAGGGATTTCAAGATGGAGAAATAGTGGATACCAGAATTTTCAATTTAGTGAGATCGGATAGGAATCTAGAATTAACAAAAAAATCAAAAGGGGGTGGAGTTCTGATAGCTATGAAGAAAAAATTTAAAATTTTGAACATAACGAAATGTAGTACTTCGTTTGAGAGTGTTGTAATTGAATTAAAGGTAAATAGTCTCAAATATACTATATGTGCTATGTATATTCCTTCGGGAAGTGCAAATGGTGTGTACGAGTCGGCATTTGTATTTTTGCAATCTCATATTGTACACAGGCATACAGATATTGATAAATTTTACATCTGTGGGGATTTTAATATACCAGAAACAACTGGCGATACATATGACACTATCTCTAACAATAATATTGATAATTTACAAGAATTTATGGATCATAACGGACTTAAACTATATAATAATATTAAAAAAATTTCAGGAAGAACTTTAGACTTAATAATTGAATCAGAGTGTAATTGGAATAATTGTCGGGTAACCAGGGACTGTCTACCATTTGTTAAGGAAGATGCGTATCATCCTGCATTAGATATCATCCTGGAGGTTGTACCAAATGCAAAGGTGGATAAAATAAAGGTGAACGAATCAATGTATAATTACAAAAAAGCAGACTTCGTAAAATTTACCGAATGCATTAGAAACGCAAATTGGAATACAGTTTTAGATGAGAAAACTAATGTAAACAGAGCCTTAGAGAAATTTTATGATGTATGGAATGGAATTATTCACAACTGTGTACCAAAATTTGTTATACGGGAGAGATCTCATAGCTTTCCTAGGTGGTTTACTAAAGAAATTATAGAAATGTTGAAAGAAAAAAATAGACTTAGAAGGCTGAGACTAGTATCAGATATATATATTGACAGGTATAGGGATTTAAGGAAGAAAGTTAAAGCACTTATTAAATCGGAAGAAAACAAATATATAAAGAAAATCGAACAAGATGTGATAGTAGATACGAATAAATTTTGGAATCACGTGAACAATAAGAGAAATATTAATGCAAATCTCAGCAATTTCATTTATAATGGAAACAATATTGATGAAAAGGAAACTGTAAGTGCATTTGCAGATTTTTTTTCGTCAGTCTATTCTCCGGTAAAGGCATCATATGATCTTAATTTGGCGATAGATAATAGTTTCAGTAACGACATATTTGGAATTAATTTTATTACCGAAAGAGATTATAGCAATGCAATGAAAAAATTAAAACCAAAGAAAGCAGCAGGAATAGATGGCATTCCACCTTACATTCTTAAAGCTTGTGCTGATTGGTTGAGACAACCCCTGACTCACATCTTTAATTTGATAATTACTTCTAACGTTTTTCCATCAACATGGAAAACTGCCATAGTCACTCCTATATATAAGACTATATAGACTATATAGACTATATATAGACCAATATCAGTTATGTGTGCTCCAGCCAAGCTATTTGAACAAATCATTCACTCAAATCTCTACCAGTATGTCGAAAATATGTTAGCATCCGAACAGCACGGTTTCGTGGCGAATAAATCAATTACCACTAATTTGTTAACTTTTACCAATCGTGCATATGAAACCATGAATCGCAAATGCCAATTAGACACTGTTTACACAGATTTTCGTAAGGCATTTGATACAGTTGACCACGATGTCCTGCTGGGAAAGGTAAGTAAATATGGGTTGTCAGAGAATTTACTCAAACTGATAAAAAGCTATTTACAGAACAGATCTGTTATAGTAAGGCATAACGGATATACAGCTGGAAAGTTTGAAGCCAACTCTGGAGTTCCACAAGGTTCAAATTTGGGGCCACTCCTATTTTTACTATTCATAAATGATATACCATTACTTTTGAGACACTCTGAATGCTTATTATTCGCAGACGATCTGAAAATTTTTAAATCTATACAAACTGTTAGAGATTGTGTTTTGCTGCAAAAAGACTTGAATAGTCTGTCAGAATGGAGTTTAAGGAATAAATTATATTTCAATGTCAAAAAATGCTTCACGCTAACTGTGACTCGACTGAAAGAACCGATTACCTTTGATTATATGATTGAAGAGGAATCTCTAAAGAGATGTAACGTGATAAAAGATCTAGGAATTACCTATAATCATTCTCTGTCCTTTGCAGAACACATAAAAACTATAACAAATTCAGCAAATCGACTGTTGGGCTTTATAATCAGGCAAGCCTCAAATTTCACCCAAATAGAAACCCTCAAAACTCTTTATTACAGTTTAGTAAGGCCAAAATTGGAGTATGGTATTCACATTTGGTTCAACGAATACCAATCTACATTATCAATGCTGGAGAAGACTCAAAAGAAATTTCTTAGATATATTTACTACAAAAAGTACCACGTATATCCAGATTACAACACAGTGAGATCCACTCACCTCAGAAATGAATTTAAAATCTTATCCTTAGAAGACAGGCGAAAACTCACAGTGTTGGTTTTTCTGTTTAAAATCATCAATTACAAAATTAATTCACCTGAGATTTTATCCCATATACGATTTAATGTACCACCAAGGAGAACACGCACTTTTGTTATGTTCAACATCCCGTCAATACACACGAAAGCTCCTCTTGTATCCATGTGTAGATTAGCAAACCACTTTAATTCACTCATTGATTTGGATTGGTCAGGCTCACAAAGTACATTTCGTAGGATAGTGTTAAGAAAAATCATTGGATTATCATTTTAGTAGTTATTGATAGGTAAGTAATAAGTAAATCAGTCCTCACAAATAACCCAATATTATCAACTTATTTTAGAATTAGATAACCTTGTAAGTGTATGGAAAAATTGTATTATCCATGTAATTAAACCTTAAAATAAATAAATAAATAAATAAATAAATGAGCATACCCATACTCATACTATGTTGAGATTTGATCACACTGTAGTTTTTATATGTGACAAAAGAGTTGAATTTTACATGTTGTTGATAAAAAAAAAGACTGACAAGTTGACAAAAAAATGTATTATTCAATTCTCGATCAATTCATAGGGATTTAGTACTTAATCCAATACAGGTATAATTAACAGTTACAAATTATGGTATTACAGATACACTGTGTTGTATTTTTCTTTTTATCAAATTTTGGTTCTTCAAAAGTCTGGTGTGATCTTTTCCGATTCTGAGATAATTGGTCTTTGATGAATATTGGTTATTGTAATGTTTTGGTTTTACAAAGTTATTTTTCAATTCTTTTCCATTTGTTTAAAATTATTTCCTATCTAGTTTGGTTCTCCATAATATCGTTACTGGACTCAGTTGGTTCGATAGTTTTGAATCATAGACTATTTCAGATCTATATTTTACTATTTTGATGGATTATATGTAATCGATAGTACCAACGTGATGTTTGTTATTGAGGTTATGCAGGGTATAGTCAGTATAAATATGTTAATAAGTTTGAGTCTACTGATCTTTTCTTCATGAGAAAATGATACCATATCCAAAGTGATTTCGTATGTAGACATGTATCAAGTAATATATTTATGGGTGTCTATTTTATTCTTTTAGTAGACTTATTAACATATTTGTGATACATTTGAGAGGTGTGTCTGAATTTCTACTCGCATGCTGTGTTGCCACGATCCTATTCATGTCCTGTTTATAGTTGAATATATTTGTTGACATATCATTATCTTCATAATTTTAAGGTAATGTTAAACATGACTTTGTTAATTCGATGTAAACATTCAGATAATAAAGTAAAAACTTTGATGACTGGACATTGCAGAGCATAAAATAACATATAAAGTAGGCGGCACTAGTGACACCTAGTGGTCTGTTTATGCCACCTAGTGAAAGGTGGTTGTGCCGTCGGCAGTTTCATTGTTCCATATCCATACATTGAACAAATGGATCCTGGGGAATAATATGATGGATAACCGTGACGGTAGTTAACAATAAGCGACCTAAGCGTGGTCAGAATAACCATCAAGGAGCAACCTAGGGGCATTCTCGGGAACAACCTATGTCGACATATTTGTTGCTTTCTACGAGCTGTAGTGCCTCCCAGCCAAACTTTCTTAAAATATGCTTTGGGACATTGCATTACCAAAAACCAATATTCCCAATAAATTCTATTATATATAAAATACAAAATACTCACATTGTCTATTCGGACTTTCTGTAACTACTTGCGTTGGCTCTGTAACGAATGTTGGAATGGGTTCCAGTGGTTGCAATTCTGGAACTAAACAAAACCAAATATTCAAAATGTATAAAAATGTTTTCATTTTCTACTCACGTGGATGGTCAAAGTCCAATGTCGTATCATCAAAAATGCACTTGTCCAAAATTTCAGCATGCCTGTCAGTAGTGTTTGCAAAATTCTTCACTTTTCCATTCACGGTCAAGTCGGCTATACAACCATATAATGGCACAATGGATGCTATTCTTTTTGGTTTCGCCACCACTCTTTTAGGTAATCCTCCCACATATAAGTTGGCCTGGAGAGCGTGAATGAACGGAGGTTCATCATCCGTGCTGTTTATGATAAAAATTAAATCATTCTACGAGAATCTACGTGCAATAAGAAAATTGGTGGTCTGTTATTTGCGTTTACCACTTAATCCCTCAAGAGCAATTCTCAACAGTCTGGTTAAGAAATGTGCAACCTTATAACAAGCGAATCTAAGTGATATAAGGCTAAGGGATAAAAATGTACTTGAAAAATATTGAAACTGCACTTTAGTCAGAGCTGAGAGCTTAACGAATGAAAAAAAAAACTATCTCTTTCATAACTTTTTTTAGATTTTTTAGAAAAATCCTTCCAGTGTGAACAAGAGAGCTCGGGTACCGGCAATTTGAATCCAAGTTGTAAAGGTGAGAACTTAAATACTCTACCATCATAACCACCGCTACTGTCGATTAACATATCGAATGAGAAATAAATATTAATTACATTATTCAATAGATAACATTCCATCAACAGCAACAGGGGTACAGTTCAAACAGAATTCCTCATGCGCGAGGCGTCTGGTTGCCTATCGAATGGCGCTGAAACCACCTTAGGTGCGAGAATGTAAAATAAAAAGTTTTTCAAACCTATCCGTATCTTATTGGTAAAGCGAAATGCTTAAAAAACCAAAACGTTGTTCGGAATATTTTATTATTTTTCTCTCTGAATCCAATCAGTGCTATTGATTGTCCGATGTTTAAAAACCCTTCAAGAGTAGATGTACAGATTTTTTTCGCAAAATAATAATAATATCAATAATAATAATACTCCCTCATAAACACTCGTTGAGTGTACCCAAAGGCATAGCCTGTGCGGGTAGAGGACGGCTATTATTATTATTTGCCGTGGCGCAATATATCCCTGGTTTCAGGGATAAAAATCATATAAATTTTGTAGTTTTGGTAGACACAATTTATTATATTTTTCATTCGAGTTTTCGAATAGTATTACTGTTCTACTTTCAGTATCTATTCATTTCATCATGCAAACATGGTTTTAGATATTGGATGTACTGTGGCCCTGGTGGACTTCGGCGAATAAAGTAACTTTTTCCAAGTGTGGTATAAATTCTTAGTTAATTTTTTACTAATAAGTTTCTACAGATTTAGTCAAATGTATGAACCCGCCATTTTCTCAGTTGATAGAATTATTAAAAACAAGTTTTCGTGAAGGGTAAACGATATTTTATTCTGCATAGGTGGTCGATGGATCAGCGGTATAATGCACAGGCCGTTCGAAACTCCAGCATAGTGATAGTCGGTTCGAATCCGATGTAGGTACGAGAATTTTTCTCAACTACTTTATATCGGATTCGATAGGCGGCCGCATGCCTTGTTGAAAAGCAAGTGTATTGTGAGTTGTCTAGATGCCAATCTCGTCTAGTGCTTCTTGGAGTGCACACCGACCACCCGAGGTGGTGCTGTAGGTTTTCCGGGTTTTCCTACAGCTGAAAAGTGAATACATCACCTAAAACATCAGTAAGTCGCCCCGGAGCGCCACGGCAAATAATAATAATAGCCGTCCTCTACCCGCACAGGCTATGCCTTTGGGTACACTCAAACGAGTGATAGATAGATAGATAGATAGATAGATAGATAGATAGATAGATAGATAGATAGATAGATAGATAGATAGATAGATAGATAGATAGATAGATAGATAGATAGATAGATAGATAGATAGATAGATAGATAGATAGATAGATAGATAGATAGATAGATAGATAGATAGATAGATAGATAGATAGATAGATAGATAGATAGATAGATAGATAGATAGATAGATAGATAGATAGATAGATAGATAGATAGATAGATAGATAGATAGATAGATAGATAGATAGATAGATAGATAGATAGATAGATAGATAGATAGATAGATAGATAGATAGATAGATAGATAGATAGATAGATAGATAGATAGATAGATAGATAGATAGATAGATAGATAGATAGATAGATAGATAGATAGATAGATAGATAGATAGATAGATAGATAGATAGATAGATAGATAGATAGATAGATAGATAGATAGATAGATAGATAGATAGATAGATAGATAGATAGATAGATAGATAGATAGATAGATAGATAGATAGATAGATAGATAGATAGATAGATAGATAGATAGATAGAAAAATATATAAACTTATTTGGGAAGAGCCGTTGCTGTCCCAGCTATTGCTTTATGCAATCTTCGGCTGCCACAAATTCCACCAAGAATCATCTCAAAATTGTTCAACTCAAATAACTTTAGCAAATTCTACTGATATAGAAAATGCTCAACATCAGATGGCAGGCAGAATCGCAGAGTTGCAGTTATAGTTCGAGAGTTCGCAGACAGACAGCGACAGTGAAGATGAATTGAAATAGTCATGTGGTGTCAATGCTTTTGAATAAATTATTGTTTAAAGGAGTGTAAATGAAACATCAAAATATGGTTACGTATATTTTCACTACATTTGGTGTCAGAAATCGTATGTTCAAAATATATATACAGTGTGTCCCGCTTTTCATGAATCCACCCTAATATCTCAGTTATTAATAATACGATTTTCTTGAAATTTTGGTGGTGATTATATGTTAGGTAAATGAAGTATTTTGGCATAGTGAACATTTTCATCGACCATAGGCGTGCGGTGTGGGGGTGTAAAAAAAGCTTTTTGGGAAAAGGATATTAGGGCTCATTTTAGATAACTTTTTTTATCAGAATTAGAATCAGCATCCCCAAAAACCCTCCAATCCATATTTTCGAAATCTCAAGAGCTGATTTGAGGAGAAAAAAAAACACTTTTTTCGTCAATGCACCCGAATATCTGTTATTAGCGATTTTCTTGAGATTTTGGTGGTGATTTTATGTTAGAAAAATTAAGCATTTGGCATAGTGATCATATTCATTCACCATTGGCGTGCGAAGTTGGGCAGAGAAAAAAGGCATTTTTTGAGAAATGAATATTAATGCTTATTTAAGACAACTTTTCTTATCAGATTCGGAATCAGCATCCCCAAAAACCCTTTAATTCATATTTTCAACATCTCAAGAGCTGATTTGAACAAAAAAAAAGTTCAAGTCTTTTTTTAATAAGTTCTTTATTTGTAACAGTGGTAACAAAATTACGAATTACTTTATTTTAGATTCTTGTGTTTTCAACATAACTACCTTCTGAAACAATACACTTTTCATCAATTCTTCTCAAACGTACATTTACTTTTCTTAAAGTTTGGGGAGTTATTTCCTGACACGCTTGCCTAATTGCAAAGCAGAGTTCCTCTCTATTAAGCGGCCGAGTAGCATACACTTTATTCTTCAAATGCCCCCACAGAAATAAGTCACAAGGGGTAATATCTGGCGATCTAGGGGGCCATGGTTCCAAAGGAGAATTTCTAACTATCCACTTCATAGGGAAAATTGCATTTAAAAAGTTCCGAACTATCCCAGAATTGTGTGCGGGGGCCCCATCTATTTGAAACATTAAGTTTTGTCTTTGTGCTAATGGCAATTCCATGAGAAAATCATAGAGACCGTTTTGTAAAAAAATTTGAAAATTTTGTCCGGTCAGGTTATCCAGGAAATAAGGGCCAACAAACCGTTCGTTGAATATGCCACACCACACGTTAACTTTTTCACTGTATTGGTTTTTACAATGAATTACCCAATTCGGATTTTCAGCTGCCCAAAACCTACAATTTTGACTAGACACCACACCGTTTGTTGTAAACGTTGCCTCGTCAGTAAACATCATGTTCTTCAGAAAAAGTCTGTCGTTAAGATAGATACCCTGCAACCATAAGCAAAATTCAAACCGTCGTTCAAAATCACCATTTAACAGAGTATGTAGAAATTTTGGTTTAAATGCCATAATCCTGTTGCGTTTCAAACATCTCCATACTTTGATTTTCGTTAAATTCATTGTCCTCGCAACTGCCCTTACAGTACCATTTGGGTTGTTTCGAAATTGATAAGATACGTTCGTCGTCTGGATAGTGTCTTTGATTTAAATTGTACTTCCCTGGTCTTATTTTGAAAACCACTCCAGTCCTTGCGAACAATCTGTTGATTTTGGCAACGGTATCGTGAGAAATTGGTTCTCGATCATGATGCCTTCCATTGAATATTCCAGCAACTTGACGCGTAGATCTTTCATTATTACCAAATAAGCGGATAATCTCTACTTTTTCTCCAATTGTAAGAACTACTCTTCGGTTGTGTGCCATCTTATTAACAGTTAAGTAACACTGCTTGACTTATTGACATTTCGTACTGATTACCGATGTCAAACAAAAACTTTTGTTTCAAAGCACTCTTTCATTAATTTGCATGAAAACTCAAATCGGTAAGCCAACGGTAACAAAGTGTGCGTATCTTCGGAAATACCTAAATTGTATAGTATAAGGGCAGTTGCAAACGATACAGAATATAAGGAAACGAAGGTGTTTGAAATTTAATAAAGGATTAGGGCATTTGAAATGAAAAGTTAGAAATAAACAATCTATTGAAAAAAAGTGAATTTAATTTTGTTTTCTAATCAAATCAGCTCTCGAGATTTCGAAAATAGGAATTGAGGGGTTTTTGCGGTCGCTGATTCCAAATCTGATAAAAAAAATTGTCTAAAATGAGCCCCTTATATCCTTGGAGAAGAAGTGGAGATTATCCGATTATTTGGTAATAATGAAAGATCTACGCGTCAGGTTGCTGGAATATTCAATGGAAGGCATCATGATCGAGAACCAATTTCTCACGCCAAAATCAACAGATTGTTCGCAAAGACTAGAGCGGTTTTCAAGACAAGACCAGGGAGGTACAATTTAAATCAAAGACACTATCCGGATGACGAACATTTCGAATTTCGAAACAACCCAATTGGTACTGTAAGGGCAGTTGCGAGGACAATGAATTCAACGAAAAACAAAGTATTTGAAACGCAACAGGATTAGGGCATTTAAACCAAAATTTCCACATACCGTGTTAAATGGTTATCTTGAAAGACGGTTTGAATTTTGCTCACAAGGACTTATTGAAAAAAGAGTTGAATAAATTTTTATTCAAATCAGCTCTCGAGATGTTGGAAATATGAATTAAAGGGTTTTTGGGGATGCTGATTCCGAGACGAAAAAAGTGAATTAATTTTTTTTTCTCCTCAAATCAGCTCTTGAGATTTCGAAAATATGGATTGGGGGGTTTTTGGGGATGCTGATTTTAATTCTGATAAAAAAAGTTATCTAAAATGAGCCCTAATATCCTTTTCCTATGAAACAGCTTTTTTTTACCCCCCCCCACACCGCACGCCAATGGTCGATGAAAATGTTCACTATGCCAAAATACTTCATTTACCTAACATATAATCACCACCAAAATTTCAAGAAAATCGCATTATTAATAACTGAGATATTAGGGTGTATTCATGAAAAGCCGGACACACTGTAGATGTTTATGTCACCTAATAGACAAGTGACCCTTTGAATAAATAAGTATTTGCGAAATGGGCAGTTTTGTGCAGCGCTGAAATATAAACGGAAAACTTTATGTGTGAAATAAATAAACTGATAACTCGGTTAAAGACAATGAAAGACAAACTGTTTCAAAGGAGAGCTGGCCTGGTCGACCTGAAGGTTAGTGAATTAAAGCAAGAATTAGAGAAACGTGATATAGAAATAACTGGAAAGAAGGCGCAATCCAGAAATGATTTTCAAAAGGACTGATTGAAGAAGAAGAAGACCCCGAAACGTTTTTATTCGAAGTTTCAGGAATCGACTTGGGGTCGATTATGAATAAACTCGAAAAAACTACCAAGTCTCTAAAAGAAGAACTTCACAAAATTCGGTGAGTCTGGAGGATGAAGGACCCAGCATCGCATCAATGGAAAATTGGCTTTAGGTGAATTTACTTGATTTTTTCATATGTTATAGACACCATGATGCTGATCAAATGTCTCCATCGCACTAACGTTCTAAATTCAATAGATTCGATTACAAAGGGTGCTGAAGTTCACTTTTGTAAAATTTCAAATGGCCATTGTGTCGATACTATTTTGTATGTCAACCAAATCAACTACGCATCGTTTGTTCGATAGGCCGAATCGGATCCACTATGAAGTGCATCAGTTCCTACACAGACTCACGATATACAGTGTGATTCTAAAGTTAGCCAGTTTTGTTGTGATTTCTGAAAAAGTGAGCGGTGGAATCATATTCATTTTTAGATATTTCGTAGAACACCAACATCAATTCCAATTCAACATGTCAGCCTTTCCTGAATCCTACTGGCATACCATATACAAGATGTTCTATTTCTCATGAAATTCTGCACCCGTTCCTATTATTGCTTGAAATTCTGGACAACTCGATGAATAACTCGGTTGTTCACTATGGGAATCTAGATTTTAATTTTTCAAAGTAGTTATTTTTAAAGTTCATGTTATAGATGAATTTCTTTAACCACATATAGTATTCGACACAAACCTTCTGAAATATATTGAACAATTTTGAGAAACGGACCAAAATTGAAAAATATAGGAATTTTTGTTGCCGATGATCTTTCTGAATCAGACCTGAAAGAACGTAAAATTCTTGTAGAAGGATTGAAGGAAGCTCGAAATAAAAATAAAAAGGCAAGCATTAAGGGAAACAAACTTATCGTGGAAGGAGAAGAATATATAGCCAGTGATATCTCAAATATTGAACGATACACAAGCGGTGATTATTTTTCATCCCCACAGAGAAAAGTTGTAAGTGAACCAGGAACACCTTCCCCCAAAGAAATAGAGGTAGAGGAAGAGGACGGAGGCACTGTTTTCTCCCTTCCCTTTCGCTAACCAAAGAGGGAAATAGAGAAAGGCAACCATCCTTCATCCTCAAAACTAGAGAAATCCCAAGCAGGCAGTAAAAAAGAAGAACAGAAGCCAATGCCGAAACCAACTTCAATCAGCTCATTCGGAGCAACACCAAAAAAATCCACCAGATCTAATTCAAGGTCAGGCAGGAATTGAAACCCAGAATCCAGATCATTCGAACACATCCAAAAACAGCAGAAAGAATAACTAGACAGAGAAGTAGAAAAGACCGGGAAGACCAAACTGCATATGCTCAAGCTAAAAAGAGAATGAACTCTGGAAAGTGAAAAACTATTTAGTTATTAAGTTCTAGTGTAAAGGTTGGAGTAATTTCTGTGCTCGCAAAAAATTGTTTTTGAACTAGGTGAGTTTCTTTTTCTTTTACCCAGTCAATTAATTTTAAAATATTTCTTAATATATTGACACTAACCCTCTAACCCTATATCCCTCTCAATAATCATGGATCCATATATACGGGATTTCACTATAGATAAACTGGAAACATTTGAACTCAGAAACAAAACAAATTCTGAAAATCAATAACAACTATTCAAATTTCACAATAATCCATAATAACATTCGAAGCATATCAAAAAATTTCGACGAATTTAATATTTTTATAAAAGAATTAGATTCATCTTTAGATTGCATAGTACTAAGTGAAACTTGGGTAATACCAGACTGTGCAATATTTAACATAAAAGGGTACAAAACAATATACAATTCTGGAAACCTGAGTCAGAATGATGGCGTAGTAGTTTTTATAAAAACTGAATTATATCGCTCCCATAAACTAAAAGAAATATGTGGAACAAATATGATACAACTTAACACTGTTCTAGATGAAGAAGAAATCATAATAAATGCTTTTTATAAATCACCAAGTACCCCAACTGATATATTCGTAGATGAACTCAATACAGTCCTGAAAGGAACACAAAAAAACTTTACATATAGTATTTTCGTAGGAGACATGAATATAGACCTATTGGTTAATAAAGATGATTCCCAAAACTATCTAGACACTCTTTGTGAAAACCGCTTCATTTCAGCAATAAATTCTGTTACGCGATGTCAGAAATTATCAAATACTTGCCTAGATCATATTTTTATACACGCAAAAATCAACTGTTATGACACAATTCTGCCAATGACAATACAAACATGCGTCACCGATCACTTCACAATTTTACTTCAGACAATTTCTTCCAATCCAAAAAAAACCTCCAAACTCAAAGAGCATTCCAGATATCACAAAATTCTAGATGACAAGAAATTGCTGGACAATATAATAATAATAATAATAATAATACTTCCTCATAAACACTCGTTGAGTGTACCCAAAGGCATAGCCTGTGCGGGTAGAGGACGGCTATTATTATTATTTACCGTGGCGCTCCGGGGCGACTTACTGATGTTTCAGGTGATGTATTCACTTTTCAGCTGTAGGAAAACCCGGAAAACCTACAGCACCACCTCGGGTGGTCGGTGTGCACTCCAAGCTAGCACTAGACGAGATTGGCATCTAGACAACTCACCATACACTTGCTTTTCAACAAGGCATGCGGCCGCCTATCGATCCGATATAAAGTAGTTGAGAAAAATTCTCGTACCTACATCGGATTCGAACCGACTATCGCTATGTTGGAGTTTCGAACGGCCTGTGCCTTAGACCGCTGATCCACCGACTACATAGAAAAAGTAAATTGGAACGAGGTCCTCCAAACAGAATATCTTCAAGAAGCCACTGATAAATTTATAGGTCTCGTACAAAACACAGTGATAAAGTCCACGAAGTATATCAAAATAAAAAGTTGTGAGAGAAAACGAAAGCATTGGATATCAAAATCGTTGGTAGAAGCTACAAATAAAAAAAATCAAATGCATCGTAAATTAAAAGAAGATACAAATAATGCAATCCTACAAGAGTTTAGAAATTTCAAAAGACTTTTCGAAAAATTAATTAAAAAAGCAAAATCGGATCATTACCGAAAAAAAATTTAAATAAATAAAAAAGATTCGAAGCAATTATGGCAAACAGTAAACGAAATACTCACAAACCCTAGCTCTACAGAAATAAACAGCATAAACTCAAAAGATGGGTATGTGTCAACAGAACCGAAAGAAATAGCAAATAACTTTAATGAATATTTCATAAATGTAGGTTCGGAATTGGCAAACAAGATTAAAAAAGAAGATGGCTATAGAGAAATTAAAAAAACTAATGAAAATTCACTTTTTCTCTTCCCAACAAATCCTTCAGAGATTAAAAGTGTTATATCAGAACTAAAGAAGACGAGTAAGAGAAAAGATAAGTTTTGAAAATGGTGTAATAACCGAAACTAGTCAACAAATATAAAATTATAGTGGAAAATAGACAAAATTGTTTTTAGTGTATCCTTAGTGAATATGTGCTCCACAAAATAAACCAGTCGTCAATCAAAGAAGTAAAAGATAACTCCTCGTAAAAATGAAAACAGAAATGTACGGATGTGAAACCCAAAGTGTAAGTAGAAAATGTAAATAAGAAAATAAATCTTGAACCGTTAGTTTGAAGGTGGTTGACAATGTGATACTTTGTTTAGAATTGTTCAGGGCTTCCATTGTCTAAAGAAAACAAAGAAAATAAATTCTCTGTATGTATTTTATGATTCACAACGTTTCGGCAACAGCGACATAAACCCGGGATATGGTTTATATATAATTGTGTCATTAAGGTGCATAGGTACCTGTTATGTTAAGTAACTACAGGTAGTTCGGTAATTGAATGTTGTGATAACGACTGAACCCCGTGTTGAAAGACTTCAGTAGTACCAACATTATTACCATGACACCGTATTGTTTAATGCAATTTCAGTCTATCTAGTGGAGTGATGAGAAGCTTCCACACATTCCGAATCTCCACGCTAGGATGACTGAACACATCATTCCTCATGATGTACGCCGACTCGATTAGTTTCCTTTTGTACCAATGCGTTTCCTTGTGGATCGTCTCGGCTTCCGACCATTTTATGTTGTGATGGTTCGTCCAAACATGCTCCGCCAGGAGGGAATGTTCCAGTTATGCAAAAAAAATGAGTCTTTGGAAGACTTTGAATCCAAACTTGATGCAGTACTTCGAAATAATGAGTTGAACGAATTGAAGAATAATTTTGAGTCATGTTACCGACTCTAAAAGTAGAAGCAGTAGTCAGACTAACAAACAAAGATATGAAGAAATAGTAGTGGAAAGGCAGAAAAGAGAATCGAATAAAATGATAGCAAATGTTAAGGAATATGAAAATGGTAATGTACGAAAGCGTAAGGAAGAAGATATGGAGAGTGTCAGAAGTTTACTCAAAGACTTCAATATTGATATGGTCAACATCAAAGCCTTCAGAGTATGCCAACTCCAGCCAAATAAGATCAGATTATTGAAAGTAGTATTACCCAACGAGGATTCCGCTATAGAAGTGCTGAAGAATAGAGGAAAAGTACCTAGGGGAATTAAAATAATTAGTGATGATCAAACAATTGAACAGAGGGAGTACGACTCTTTAGTGAAAAGCAGATTGAATGGTCTAGTGGCTCAAGGGGTCGATTCTAAAACAATGAAATTCGTTAATAATATCCCTAAAACAATTAGCAAATCAATTAACAGACAAAATAACATGTAAGTCATTCTAATATGATACTTACCAGTTTTCAATTCAGATTTCATTTACAGCAACATACAAAGTTTCATTGCTGATAAAGCTCAGGTTCTGATTAGAATAGTACCGTATAATACTATGTTAATGTTGTTCAGTAAAAGTCGTATTACTGACGATATAGAAAATACAGAAATATATATACCAGGCTGTAACATAGTAAGATGTAACTCAGTATCTAGACATACTGGAGGCGTATTATTATACATAAGAAGTGATATGAGCTTCTCAGTTCACAAATCGTATGTACTCGAAAAAAACTAATGGTGCAAAATTATTAAAATAAATCATAATGGAATAAAAATGCTAGTTGGATTTTTATATCACTCACCAAGCGCCAGCCACTCACAGTTTATTAATGACTTTGAAAATATCTGTGATGATTTTTTTGGAGATGTTCTTAAAGTCATACTTGTTGGGGATTTTAATTTGAATCTACTGGATAATAATTTCTATTCAACAAAAATTGGCAATATAATAAACATGTATATGGCATTCAACAAGTGTAACAGAACCTACACATTATTCTGCTCGTAATATGCAACTCTTTTTGATTTTGTACTCACTAAATTTGACGTTTCAACGAAAGTGCATGATGTAGGTAATATATCAGATCATTCATTAATTAATTTAGGTTCAATTCTCCGGGAACAGCTTTTCTTTCTCAATTAATAAGCTTAAAAAAATATAGAAATCTAGGTGTTGTCAATAAAAATAAAATAAATCTTGACTTATTATCATGTAACTTTTTACTAGATTGTGTGGAGGTAAATCTATTTTATGAAGACTTCAAAAACAAATGTGAACAAATTGTCAATACAACAGCACCAGACAAAATGTTTCAATGTAAAGTTAAAAGTGTTCTATGGTATGATTTAGAACTAAAAATGAAAGGAAGGGAAAGAGATTCTGCCTATAAATCATTCAAAAATAGTAAAACAGATAGGGATTGGGAGACATACGTAAATTCATTGAGGAATAAAGGGAAAGAATTTTACTATAATAAAAATGAAATGAATTGAAATAATCCTTTTGTAATGTGGAAGACCTCAAAATCCTTAGTGGGTACAAAATTTCATGACTCATGTTTCATAAATGGTATTCATTTCAGGATTGATAATACTTTGAAAGTGTTGGGAAAGGATGAGGAAATTGCTGAGCATTTTATTCATTTCTATGTGGATAGTATCAGGGATATAATTGCATTGAAGAAGTTACCATTGACGACAGACAGCAAACATATATACAAAGTAGGCTAGCAAAGTTCAAACAAATAGAATAGAAGAACCTCACGGGAATAATAGGTAAACTCTATATGGGCAATAAATCATCTAGGGATATAATAGACAGTAAACTCAAACAGACATATATAGGGTGTTTCATAATAAATGCGCAGGACTTCAGGATATGATCTTTCAAGAATATGAAAAAAAGTTCCTATTAACTTACCCTCTAAAATGCACCATTTCCGACATACAGGGTGTTGAATTAAAAAAAAATCGTTGGAAATGTCCGCCGTTAGCTTCAATGCACGCAGCAAATTTTCGACGCATTGACTGTCTAGCTGTATTCAGATGCCAGCTTTCGCTTATCGGGCGGAGAGCTCAAATTTAAGGCGCGCCCTGTTTTTTTCACGAATACAGCCAATGAGAAAGCAATACGCAATAAGATAATTTGCGAAAAGCTTACACGTGAATCCGCGTTACATTTCTTTTACACATTATCTTTTTATCAAATTGGCTTTAAATTTTGAAACAAAAGCTATACCTCCTGTCAAAATAACAATTAGTTTGTAACTGTAAACAGTTATTTTGTGTTACAAAATTAAAAATGATCTACACAAACGCTGAAATGTGCGAAATGCATTTACGGAATGGCGAGCGGTAATTCGGCAGAAGCAAGGCGGTTGTATGAAGAAAGACATCCTGATCGCCAAGTACCACACCATAACTTGTTTCAACGTATTCACCAACGACTATAGGAGAACGGAGGTTTTCTGCTGATAGTGGGCG
Organism: Chrysolina americana; assembly: GCA_958502065.1. NCBI lineage: Eukaryota > Metazoa > Arthropoda > Insecta > Coleoptera > Chrysomelidae > Chrysolina > Chrysolina americana. The sequence goes on along the minus strand of OY293419.1, from coordinate 31,340,603 downwards.
GTCTATCGAAGTTGCAAATCCCCAAGTAGAAGGGGCTGTCCTCAACGAAATTGTAGAAGATCCGACCACAAGTACCAGAAAAATTGCTCACAACTTAAACCTATCTCACTCGACGATTTGGAGAATTTTGAAAAGACAACTTTTGTATCCCTACCATATCCAAAGAGGCCAAGAGATTTTCCGCGAAGATTGTCTTTTTGTAGATGGATGCAAGACAAAATGAGTAAAAATCCTTGGTTTGGAGCCGAAGTTCTGTTTACCGATGAGGCATGTTTCTCAAGAGATGGTGTTTTCAATTTCCACAATATCCATGTATGGGCTGAAGAAAATCCACATGAAATTTCAGAAGGTCGTCATCAGCAAAAATTTTCCGTGAACATTTGGGCTGGCATCGTCGTTGACCGATTGATGGGCCCACATTTTTTACCGAACAGATTAAACGGTGCAAATTATCGACACTCTAGAGGAAGTACTGCCGGAATTGCCTGAAGATCTACCGCTTCAATCAAGACAAAACATGTACTTTATGCATGATGGAGCTCCAGCCCACTTTAGTTTGGTTGCTCGCCAATACTTGGACGTCGAATACACAGATCGTTGGATCGGTCGAGGAGGTCCGCACCCTTGGTCCCCGCGATCTCCCGAACTTAATTGTTTAGATTTTTTCTTTTGGAGCCATCTTAAAACCCTAGTCTATGCTACTCCAGTTGAAAATGTTGACAATTTAAGAGAGAGCATTGTTGCTTCTTGCGACATAATTCGGAACACTCCGGGAATTTTCCTACGTGTTAGACAATCAATGCATCGAAGAATTGCTGCGTGCATTGAAGCTAACGGCGGACATTTCCAACACTTATTTTAACTGAGTATGATATGTTTTTTATTTATTTTGCAAATATGAAGTTAACGTTTGGTTTTGGTACTTGTTCTAACGTTTAAATAAATTTTTTATAATTATGAAAAAAATTATTTAAAAAAATTTACCATGTTTTTCAACATGAAAGTTTTTTTTTTTGAAAACGGTCAACTTCAGAGCTTATGAACAAGAGTACCATTTTTGTGTAGAAAACATTGGCGGTTCAAATAGATGGCTCAAAACTGTACTTTTTCCAGTGGCGTAGAAGTTGGAGGAAAAAACACCCACTACCCCTTCAAAATCTTCACCAATAATTATGAATTTAATAAAATAAAAAATCAGCACAAAACATATCTGATTATGAGTAGAAAATGGCCGTTTCTGTGCGATGAACGGTTCCAGAGATATTCGCAAAAAACGATTTATTTTTTAATTCAACACCCTGTATGTCGAAAATGGTGCATTTTAGAGGGTAAGTCAATAGAAACTTTTTTTCATATTCTTGAAAGAGCTATCATATCCTGAAGTCCTGCGCATTTATTATGAAACACCCTGTAGTGTAATTGGTCACGCTCTATTGCATTTTATCAATTTTTCATTATATTATGGAAAATTTCCCAACCAACTGAAAACGAGCATACTTGTACCTATTCAAAAAATTCCTAATACAAATACATCATGGGAATTCCGAGCATTGAAAAACTATTAGAACTAGTGGTATACAAGCAATTGTCAGACTATCTGACTGAAAATAACATGCTCATATCAAAATCACTCATGCGAAATAGCATTACAGCTGACAATTTCTAAATGGAAGCAGTCTATCGATAAGGGGAATATGTTGTAGCTGTATTTCTATAATTAAAAAAAGAATTTGAAACAATTGACAGCACTATACTTATTGAAAAAAAGAAAAAAATGGGTATTGATGGTGTAGTGTCGGATTGGTTCATAGATTATTTGAGTGAACGCAAACAAATCACCAAAATGAATGAGGTATTATCTCTACCCATTGCAAATGATTGTGGGGTGCCTCAAGGGGGTGTTCTAGGACCACTTTTATATACACGAAAGCGAGGTTCGATTAAAGCGAAATTAACAATATTTTCCAAATTCTTGATTGACATTCAAGATAAATATGGGGAACGCGAATCATTCATTACGTTATTTCAGCTTTAGACAAAAGATTAGTGAATAAGTTTTCCTTACCTGCGAATATTCCAGATGGTAGTTCCACAACCAAAAAAGATATCAAATCGGATCTGGTTAATGTGAAACTCCCACCAGTAGAAATTCCAAAATTTTGTGGCGATTATGAGTCTTGGGTAGAGTTTCGCGAAACTTTCATAACTCATTAATGATACTTTGAAAAATATTCCAAAGTTCCATTATTCAAAGGCTTCACTAGTAGGTGGTGCGGCGCAAGTCATTGCATCTCTTGAGTTTTCTGCGCAAAACTATACTTTGGCTTGGGGTGTGTTATGCGAAAGATACAATAATGTGCGGCTTCTTGTTCATAATCACGTAAAGGCACTGTTCAATTTGGAAGTTATAGGAAAAGAATCCTCGAAAAGAATACGAAACATAATTGATTCTGTATCCAAACATTTGAGATCTTAGAAACAGTTGAATTAAACAACAGATACATGGGATACATTAGTTATTCACATAATTACTTCCAAATTGGATGCCAGAGAATGGGAAGAGTATAAAATTGACAAAGATGTTCCCACCATGGAACATCTGAAAACGTTTCAGAAAGTCAAAGCAGATCTTATGGAAACTTCAGAGATTAAGCATAACGATATTCGCCACTTGAAACATAAGGATAATTTTCAATCGAATACGAAATCGTTCATATCTAATAATAATCCCGTGAATGCGAATCCATAGACTCATGCAAGCCATATGCTTTGTATTTATTGCAAGAAATGCGATCATTTCATCAGGAATTGTACAGAATTTTTGAATAATTCGCGAAACGCTTGAATCTTTGTTTGAATTGTTTGAGAGTTGGCCATCGCAATACAGGGTGTAGACTCAGTAATTGTAGAAAATGTAATGGGCGGCATAATACACTATTAAATAGACCAAAACCGGAAAAATGCAAAAATCAACAAGTTTCTGAATCTCCAAATGTATCTCTCACAAACTATGACTCTTGTTCAGAACATACTGTCTTAGCCATAGTTCTAATCCAAGTTATTGATGAAAATAACAAACCGCATTTGGTACGAGGTATTTTGGATTCTGCTTCACAGTCTAGCTTCATTACCACTGAATTGTGTCGTCAATTAAAATTGAAATCAGCTGAAGCTACAATGGCAGTAGTTGGTTTGAATAATTCTTCTCTTAGAATAAATTCCAAATGCGGAGTACATATTCAGGCGCAACAAAATGCATATAGGGTACATCTAACATGCGTCATTGAAGAGATCACTGGTATGCTTCCAAACATATAGATTGATATTAAAAACCTGGGTATTCCGAAAAATATGGTTTTAGCTGATCCATCTTTAATGATGCCTGGTCCTATAGATATGTTGCTGGGGGCATATATCATCTGGGAACTAATTTCCATAGGTCAAATTCGATTAGGAGCTAATAAACCGATATTACAAAAGACCACTTTGGGGTGGATTTTATCAGGTCCAATTGGGGTAAATAATACGAATTGCGTTCACTGTAATTTTTCTAAAAATTCAGATATTCAAACAAAAATAGCGAGATTCTGGTAACTTGAAGAGTTTTCAGGTCCAGCTCCTAGATCATTGGAGGAAAAGTTATGCGAACAGCACTTTATTAATAATACGAAACATTCCGGACGCTTCGATTATATATATTCCTTTTGGAGATTCTCTCGAAAAATTGGGCGATTCGAAAGAACAAGCAAAACGAAGATTTTATAATTTAGAAAAGAGGTTAATGCACAATGTCAATTTACGTACACAATATATTGAATGTATGTAGGAATACGAAAAATTGGGACATATGAGCAAAGTATCCGAGTCAATGGATACGAAAATAGCCTATATATGCTTCACCATGGTATGGTGAAGGAGGACAGTTTAACAACTAAACTACGCGTAGTGTTCGATGCTTCTTCTTCAACAACTTGTGAAGTGATCTTCTGTCAGTTTTGTTGAGATTCAGATCACACGCATATGTTATTGCAAGTGACGTTGCAAAAATGTACCGTCAAGTGCTTGTTGCTCCTGAGCAGGACTCTTTGCAACGAATTCTTTGGGGATATGACCCAACAAAACCCCTAGATACTACAGTATAATATCAATTGTTCTGCGAAAGGTCGAGTTACTAAGAGAATTATACATTCATGCATTGGTCAAATTTTCGATCCTTTAGGTCTTTTGAGTCCTTGAGTCATTACTGCAAAAATAATCCTTCAAAGCTTTTATGGGGAGAGAACTTAGCATGGGATGAGTCTGTGCCTTAATACTTGCATTCGTCTTGGATCAAGTTCAAAAAAGAATTACCTATACTGAATCATTTCGAAATTCCACGATACGTTTTAATGGTTAATTTTCGAGAGGTGCAATTGCATGGTTTCTCGGATGCATCTGAAAGAGTTTAAGGAGCTTGCGTTTATTTGCGTAGTATTGATGATAGTGGAAATATAAAGGCGAACATTTTATGTTTCAAAACAAAATTAGCACCTAGCACGATTCCTAAGCTTGAATTATGCGGGGCCTTGCTATTTGCACGATTGCTTAAAAAGGTACAAGACTGTCTAAGATTAAAATTAAATAGTTTAACTCTATGGACCGATTCCATAATCGTATTGGGATAGATTGAAATATCTCCGAATCTTCTAAAAACATTCATTGCAAATCGTGTTTCAGAAATACAGGATTTGACCACATTTCTTCGAAAGATAATCCTGCTGACATTCTATCGCAGGGTATACACCCAAGCGAAGTGAAATCTTGTCATCTAATGTGGCATGGTCCTGAATGTCTGAGTCAATGTGAATATCATTGGCCAAGTTCGAACAAAGATATAAGTTCTGATAATTTGCCAGAACTCAAACCACCAATGAAATCATTAGTTCTGGAAATTACAGAACCTGTAATCAATATCAATAATTTCTCATCTCTAACAAAATTGAAAAGGATAATTGCATACGTTTTGAGATTCAGATATAAGTTGTTGTATAAAGGAAGTTGTGGAACGGGTATACTGTCGGTTAAAGAACGTCAGAGTGCCTTCCATTTTATCTTGAAACTGTCCCAAAAGATTCATTTTCTGAGGAACTGAATGCACTCAAAAGGAGTAAACATATAGATTCCAAAAGTAAGATCTTTAATTTGAATCCTTTCTTAGATAACAACAAAATCATGCGAATAGGTGGACGACTACAGAATTCTGAATTCCCATACGACAAGAAGCATCCTTATATTTTATATTCGAAACAACATTTATGTAAATTAATTTCCAGATAATAACATTTGAAGTAGTTTCACGCGGGCTCTCAATTATTGTTGGGAACTATAAGATATTCATTATGGCCAGTTTCTGGTAGAAATCATGCAAAGGCAACAGTTCGAGAATGTGTAGTATGTTTTAGGTACAACCCCAAAAATGTCACACCGATTATGGGTAATCTACCACAAACTCGATTTGAAACTGGATTTCCTTTCATAGTTAGTGGGGTAGATTACACAGGACCTTTTTCCGTGAAAGACAGAAAAGGTAGAGGTTGCAAAATCACTAAGTGTTATATAGCATTGTTCATCCGTTTTAGAAGCAGAGCCATACATCACGACCTGTGCTGGGACTCCGATGATTAGAAATGTTTCATAGCATCGAAATGTGTCGAGAATGTGACGTCATATTCGAACGTTAGAAATGGGAAGCATAGTACCGATATTTCGAATATGACGTCACAATTCGATTCTATAAAACATTTCTAATCATCGGAGTCAAGGGGCTGGTGTCTGATTTAACTTCTGATGCGTTCATGTTAGCTCTCAAAAGATTCGTGAGTAGACGCGGTAAGCCTTCTCGTATCTATTCAGATAACGCAACCAATTTTGTGGGAGCGAATTCAAAAATGAACAAATTCAATAATTTTATTCGAGAGCATGGTAATCACATTGAACAATCGTGTGCAGTTGAAAATATAGAATGGAGTTTCATACCAGTGCGTTCGCCTCATTTTGGGGGATTATGGGAAGCGGGGGTGAAATCATGCAAGTAACATTTAAAGCAAGTTATGGGTAATGTCATGTTCACTTTTGAAGGTATGGGTACAGTGCTTGCTCAAATCGAGGCAATACTGAACTCCCGACCCCTTTCTCCACTCACCATCGATCCTAACGACTTGAATCCTCTCACTCCTACCCACTTTCTGGTCGGATGACCCTTGACTGCAAACCCGGAACCCAATTTAGCTCACATTTTGATGGGATGTCTTTCACGTATCCAATTATTAAAGCAAATAAGGCAGAATTACTGGTCCAGATGGGGAAAAGAATTCATATCCGAGCTTCAGCAAAGAATAAAGTGGAAGTAGTCCCAAGGCGATTTAACATTGGAGAAAATAGTCCCCATAAAGGAAGACCATCTTCCACCTATGCGATGGGAGTTAGGACTTGTGATCGAATTGCATCCAGGGAAAGACGGAGTGCCAGGGGTAGCTTCCATTAAAACTTCAAGCGGAGTCATTCAGCGGGGATTTACGAAAATGTGTCGCTTACCAATCAACTAAGATTGTTGAAAGTGAAATCTTTCAAGGCGGGGGGCATGTTTGAAACACGTTGTATTTTGATATGTATATATTCACTCTGTAATTTAGACGTCATCATGACAATAGATTTTTCAAAGATTTCATTCATCAAATCGAGGCAATAATCGGAATGGACATCATGAATTCCAGAGGATTCGAGCTTAATTTTATAGACGGTGTCTTAGGATGAACAAAGAAAAAAAAAATTGTTTAAAATTGTTTTTTCCGTTAACCAGCTGTCATCCCCCCACGAACTACAGCCCTCAGAAGTCGAAACTTGTGCGACCTAAGCATTAACGAGGTCTTACCTTTTAACGTGCGATTCCTAGCACGAGACCAGTGACCACTGCGGCCCAGAAGAGCTAGTACTTCATTGGAGAAGTGAAGAAATGATTCTAGTCCAATTAGCTGAAGACGTGAGCGTACCTGAGCGGGCGGAAACCATATTGGTGGCTCACCTGGACGGGGCTGTAAACAGTGGAAACGTGGTAATCTTCGAGCCCAAGTTCCATGATGCAAAAATTGGACGAGGACTCGCACTAGGAAAAACCTTGTTGCGTGTTGATGAATTTGTGCCAGTTAGGGTAATGAATGTCAATTATTACCTACTGACTTTGAAGAAAGGATCAATTTTGGGGCACTTCTCGTCAATTTCCTCGGTGATTAGGAGTGTATCCGGCACTGTAAACCAAACCATCAACCTGCCAGCTGAATTAGAAAAGCTGGTTGTCACCTCTTCCAGGGGCATAGAACAAGCTCAACAGCTCCAATTGAGAGAATCAGTCAGGAAGTACCAAGACATCTTCGATACCGGAAAAGGGAAAGGAGGTAGAACAAAAGTCGTTCAGCACAAAATAGACACTGGAAATGCCCGATCAATCCGGCAATAAGCTAGAAGTCTTTCACTGGCCAAAAAGGAAGAGGCTGACATTATAGTCAGTGATACGGAAAAAGGAGTCATCGAGCCATTCGACATTTCCTGGTCCTCTCAAGTAGTACTGGCAAAGAAGAAAGGTGGGTCAACCCGGTTTTGCGTAGATTATCGTCAACTGAACAACCTGACAAAAAAGGACAGTTACCCTCTCCCAAGGATAGACGTCACCCTAGACACCTTAGATGGTTCCACGATTTTCTCGACCTTTGATTTGAAGAGTGGATACTAGCAGGTGAAACTGGCTCAGGGAAATCAAGAAAAAATAGCTTTCACCGTTGGCTTACGATTATGGCAGTTTACAGTTATGCCATCGCATTATTGATGGAAACGGTTTTGGAAGGACTGTCTTAGAAGACCTATCTGGTGTATCTCGACGACATTATTGTGGTCGGCAGATCGTTCAACGACCACGTCAAAAACTTGGAGGAGGTGTTCCAGCACTAAGAACCTCCGGTTTGAAACTAAGCCCCAAGAAAAGACATTCGTTCCAGAAGGAATTACTACACCTTGGCTACGTAGTTTCTGTGAAAGGATGAACAGAAGATGAAAGCGGTGAAAGAATGGCCAATCTCGAAAGAGCTTCGAAGTTTCCTTGGTTTGTGTACCCACTATCACCGAAACTTGTAGGGATTTGCTAACATCGCCAAACCACTGACCAGATTTACGGAAGGGCAGACACAGTTCCAGTGGTCCGAGGAATGCCAAGAGTCGTTTAGTAGACCGCTGAGCTAAAAACGGCATTGATCAACGCACCCATTCTGAGCTATCCCCTTCCAAACGGAAAGTTCATTTTGGACACAGACGCAAGCAATGTGGGACTTAGAGCTGTCCTGTCTCGTTTCCAGGAAAAACAGGAAATAGCCATCAGTTACTTCAGCAAGTCCCCGAGTAAACCGGAGCGCAATTACTGTGTCACTAAGCGGGAACTGTTGGCTATGGATGAAGGAGTAGAACACTTCTACGAGTACGTATAAGTACGAGAGAAGATTCCTACTGCAAACTGACCATGCAGATCTCAAATAGCTCCTAGAGTTCAAAAATTCTGAGGGTCAAGTAGCATATTGGGGATCGAGATGCTCCAAGAATTTGACTTCGAGATCGAACATCGAGCGGGGACTAGCCATAAGAATGCAGATGCTCTCTCGCGGAGACCATGCCCAGACGACTGCTCACATTACCGACGAGCAGAGGAAAAGGGGTCGACGATTTGTAGAACCACCGCAGTAGATGATAACTGGGATGACAACAAGATCCAGAAGGACCGAGAGAGATCCAGACCTTGGTTTAGTAATCGGCTGAATGAAGAGCAACAGGAGACCATTATGGCAGGAAACAGCGAATTATTTGACTGCCGGTAAAACCTACTTGGCTCAATGAAACTCAATTACCATTGACAATGGGATCCTGAAACGTCTGCTGGAGTCCGAGGATTGCGGAGGACACCTGGGAGTGACGAAAACCCTTCGGAAACTGCGGCAACGGTTTTACTAACCAATTGTCAAGCTGACGTCAAGGACTGGTGCATAAAGTGTGCTGTATGCGCTGCCAGCAATGGGCATCGAACGAGACCTGAGGACCCGATGTGCCAGTACAACGTAGGCAGCCTGTTTGAAAGGATCGCCATTGACATTGCTGATACGTTTCCACAATCTGATCACGGAAATAAGTACATCCTTGTGGGCCGAAGCCTGTGCCCTGCCTAACCAAGAAGCCATTACCGTAGCCGACGTCTTGATAAAGGAGTGGATATGTCGAGTTGGTGTTCCGTTGGAACTGCAATCGAACCAGAAATTTCGAGTCCAACCTGTTCCAAGAAATGTGTCAAATGCTGAACATCCGGAAGACAAGTACCACGGCTCTGCATACACAGTTCTATGGAATGGTGGAAAGGATGAATTAGACGATAAACCGCCACCTGTCCAAGGTAGTCTCTGACCATACCAGAGATATTGGGACCAGTACCTTCATCTGTTCCTGATGGCCTATCGTTCCGCAGTACATAAGTCAACCGGACCAACTTTTGCTAGTATTATTTTGGGCAGAGAGCTGCGACTTCCCTGTGACCTGAAGTTTGGGATGCCACCAGACCAAGACACTGTGAGAGAGGATTACGTCAGCAAACTACGACAGAGAATTTACGACATCAATGAATGAGTCCGTTTGAACATCCAGAGTGCCAGCGACAACATGATAGAGACCTGCGACATCAAGGCCGATGCTGGTGGATATCAGACTGTGACCTTAGAGAGAGAGAATATTCTTTATTATCATAAAAAATTACAAAGTTTGAAGAAGTTTAATTATTATAGGATTTTGAAGATATTTCTAATACATACTTGTCAGTAGTTAAAATAAGTTATATAAGTAAGTATGTCAATGTCATACTAGTCAGTAAGTAAAAATAAATCTATGAATAAATACACAATAAATAGAATATAACACAAACCAACGCACAACAAACAGATTTTGTGTGTATAAACAAAGAACTAATTGGGATAATAATATTATTAAAATGTGTCAGCATAACATTCCTGTAAATTATAGTAAGGCTTACACATCAGCACTTTTTTTACAGATTTTTCTAAAATTATTAAAATTGATGGTGTTTTTATGTAACCTGGAAGATTGTACATCTTACAGCCGTAGTAAATAACAGAATCTTCATTTTGTTAAACGAGTTGAAATGTTTCCTAATCAAACAAACAGTTTCCAATATGAATATTGCTATTATCGTAAGTATTTTATATTTAATGAATAATGGCTTACAGGAATCGCGAAATTTAGCTTTGCACATATATCACAGCCCCCTCTTTTGTAGAATGAGAATGGTGTTCAGGGAGTTATCGTTACATGCACCCCAGAAAGGGATGCCATACCTTGTTTGTGGGTATGAGTTTTGATTTCAAATGGGCTCTTGAACTCGTAATAAAACCAAGATGACGACTACTAGTAGTTTTATTACTTCTCTAACTATACAAATTCGTGACAAGAAGAAGTTAAAAATTGTTATTATTTTTACGTTATTGTTTTTTCTGGTAGTTCTTGACGACCAACTTATGACATTGTCTTATTCATTAAGGGTTGCTATACAAATACAAAAAATACGTAAAAACGCAACATACCTGAGGTGGGAGTCAATTAGAGAGTAATAAACGACTCTAGCAGCATATACTCCCAACTGTTTTCAAACAACTTTAACTGAGCAACACCCAGATGATATTTTTTTCCTCAAGGCCAGTATGTGTTCCTCGAATCTTAGCCTATAATTAATATACAATCCTAGGAATTTCGTGTTGGATTTATTTTTGACCCAATGGGTATGTCGTCAAGTTAGCATCGGAAAGTTACTAGATTAGTTTTTAAAATATTGAGGACGAGTTTATTAGAGTCACAAAAGGCTTTAATACTGCTAACATCATTGTATATCTTCTCATTGAGTTCATTGCTGTTCTTGGAATGCCAAAATATTATGGTGTCATCTGCAAATAGCGTAAACTTTCCAGCTACATTGATATTTGACAGATCATTAATATTCAATAAAAACAGAACTGGGCCCAGTACTGAGCCCACATTTTATAGAAGATCTAGTCAACCTTGACAAGGTTTCTACTATTTGACTGCGATTTGATAAGTGAGATTTTACCCAGTTATTTGTTATTCCTCTGAAATCACAACACCAGAGTTTCTGCAGCAGTATTTCATGATTATTTGGCTGTACAACCCTAAACGTCGCCGTGGACTATCACCAAACCTGCGGAAGTTGTGGGAAGATCCATACAAGATCATGAAGAGAATAAACGATATCGTCTAGTTTCAGACCACCGGAGAATGTAATAGGGTAACCCGAGAAGAGCCACGAGACCTTTCCAAGGTGCCTGTCGAATACGCACTAGCTCATTGTGTGGCTGAAGACTTTCAAATGTCCAGAGGAATCGTCGTGGTATTCTCCAAGAAACTCGATCGACTCCGCAGGAACTACGTGAACAGAACCCAGTTGTTGAACGGTTGCTACAGTTGAAGAAGGCCAGAGAAATATCTACTATCTGGTCACCAAGAAGCATTCTCGAGATAAACCGACCCATGAAATTTTTAGATACGATGGTGGATTAGAATCTTGTGGACCTGGCCATCCCAAAATAGCCCTGTGGGATTGATGGGCTCGACTGGAGAGTTATTAGAAGCATGTTGGAGACGATATTCAGATCCGGCGGCGTCAACATTTTGGTGTGCTGTAACAATCTTCGTTAACCCAACGTGAAGACTGTGGAGTGTTACTTCTATCAAACTTCAAGGTGCAGACATGGAGAATCCTGCAGGTATCGACACAAGGACGAAATTTCGGGACGAAACGTCTTTAAGAAGAGGGAAATGTAATGAATCTGAGTCCGGACCTGATCACGTCTATTGAGATGATCACGTTAAGCCTGCTCGAGTGATCTCACCTCCGCTCGTTAACGGTACATCCGTGAATAATCCATCTATCCGCGTCGAGAGCTTACGAGAGCCATCTGATCGAATCGCGTAGAGTCGCGACTGTTCGAGAACGGTAAAAGAATTCTACTTGCAGGTATATAAGACGCTCAACATCAAATGGCAGACAGAGTCGCAGAGTTGCAAATATAGTTCGAGAGTTAGCAGACAGGCAGCAACAGTGAAGATAAATTCAAATAGTTGTGTGAAGTCAATGTTTTTGAATAAATTATTGTATAGAGGAGTGTAAATAAATTATCAAAGTATGGTAAAGTGTATTCTCACTACAATATTGCATAAAGGAGCACGAGTAATAATACAGAATAACATTACGGGAGAGTTTATGTAAGATTCTAGTTTTGTACCTGAAATACTTGATAATCGTTCGCCCAGAATAAAAGTTGATTTATTTTTATTACTATGGTTTTTGACCGTAGTAGATAACGGGAGTGAAATTTATGAAATTTCCTAAGATGTCTGGAATCAATTTTATAATTTCCATAGTAATATTTCACATTTCGAATGTAGAGGTATACGGGTTGGGGGCGCATTTAAACCAAAATTTAAAAAAGTTACCTTACAAGCTGCAATATAAACAACAAAAAATCATCCATGAATTTCTGGTAAATTCAGGTTTGATCATTTCATAATATGATTTTTTATAGTTGTTTCGTGTGAATATTCATTTGTTTGAGAAACAAGTGGTCATAAAAATTAAAGAAGAGTTATTTGTTGTTTCTGAAATTATAGATGATCATGAAAGCCAAACCTTACTGAATATCGCTGCGTTGGTCAATAAAAACAGTATTTTTTTGTCCCTTTCAGGGTTGGGATTCCGTGTACCACAGAATTCTATAGTAGATCAAATAAGTGAGATGTCATTATCGATGAATTCATGGTTGAGAAAGAGCTATTACTGTCGACAATAGAATTCTATAGTACACGGATTCCCACCCCAGATGTTGATGTTGGTTCAGATATAAAGCTTGAAATTTCATAATTCTTATTCATTCTGAGATGGTCCGCATAGTGCCAATACAATCCAAGAAGATTGAAACAACTGTCCACTGTTGACGTTTCGGAGAGATATTTGTTGTGGGATTGTAAGCATTGTCTTTCTTTATTGAAATATTGTACCTGTCTTTTATACAAGACGAGAACAGCAGTATTTTAAATATATATTTATATCAAAAAATAAAATAATATACTTACACCTTGTAACCATCATCATCTGTGTCCATTCTCAAATTCTTCTGATTATGAATTACTGAAACAACATGCCATTGGCTATCATTGAACCTATCTTTGGATATGAGTTCCATTTTTTGGTCCACAAGTACCAGATAGCCATCCTTCAGCGACAACGATATACTATTTTCTTGCTGTTGATCAGTTATATAAAAGAGGAGACCATTTTGTTCACTTGTCCTGAATTTAAGGCTGATATTGAATTCATTGGACAGTGACATTCTATCCCAACCAATATGATGATTATGGTTCTTTCCGAATGAAACCATGGATGCCACCTGAAAAGATTTACAGACAGAAACATAGAATCGAAAGTAACTTACTCACTTGGTGTTCCAATTTATGAATGTAAAAATAGTTCAACACACAAGCCAATAATAAATAAAGAAAATGTTTCATTTTTAAATCGAGTGTATGATCTGTAAAGGGAATTCAACACTCTTTAAAGTGGCCATTGAACACAAATAATTGTTTTATTCGAATGATTTCTCAATACGTAACAGCACGGTAAGTCAGCGGTATTTTCTGCAAATTGTGGAAGGATATATATGCGTCTATGCCCATGAAATGAATGGTACTAGAGCCTATCATGTATCTCAAACATAGTCTCCGACACACAGTTAAACAGACTCACACCTACAGAGGAGGCACTGCAGTTGTTGACCAACCAACCCTCTCTCTTCAGTGCTGCCTGACTATCAGAAACGATGTGGATCTGTTCATTTTCATGGATACCTTTTTGAATCGTACGCATTTCGGTATGAAATACTCGGATCATCATCATTAATAGAAGGTATTCTTCTATTCACCATATGGGTGCGCCTAGGAATACCATTTAAAAGAAATTAAATATCTGAAAACGTTATAACATTTAAGTATTGTTTTGTAATCAAAATGATAATCTAATCTTCATTAGCAACATATCGCTTCGAAAATAAACATTTTCAATATGAAAAATTGTCAATGAAAAAATCAAACTTTTTTTTAATTTTTGAACAAAACTGAAAGATAAAATGAAAACACAGAACTAGGCATGTTCGTTCTTTGAACTTTTCAAAATATCACCCTTCCACTTGGATTACACCCCTAAAGGTGCGTACTCACTGAGCGAATGAAGGCCGAACGAACAACGAACTCCGATCTCCGAATTTGAATTCGGTCAATGTGTACGTTGAAGCGAATGCGAATCGAATGGCCTTTTTATCTTCGGTTTGCCTTCGCTGCCGTTCGGTTCACCTTCGCTGCCGTTCGCTCCGAGGGCGGTACATCAAAGAGATTCGCTATTCCGTGTTAACGAGAATCGTGGTAACATCTAGTTTCAGTCCGAACTTCGAATTTGCAGTGAGAATATTTTTGAGATTTTTTCTAAATGAGGTTAAACATGCCATGTTTTTTTGCTCTCCTTCGCGTTCTTCTGTAGAGTTTCCACTAATGCGGAACAGACTTCAGGAATCATTTTTGAAATCGTTTGCTTGGATATATTAAAAAGATACATAAGTCTTGTATAAGAATCTCCAGTTGCCAAAAAATCGGAGGGTTAGTGCCAGTCTTTCCTTAAGTGGAATTGGTTCTCGAAAATTTGTAGACTTTTTACAAATGTTTTCACTAAGTTTTCGAAGTAAAATTTCAAAATCTGATCCGTACGCCAGCAGATATGCAGTTGTAGTTGAACGAGGGTGCATAATTAATTAGATCAGGGCCGGTCTCGGGGCCGGTCTCGAAATCGTTACATTGCCCCCTTCTTAAAGACGTTTCGCCACGAAACGTCATTCTTGGAGTGTGAAGATGTCTGCAAGATTCTCCATGTCTGCATCTGGACGTTCGATGGAAGTAGCACTCCACAGTGTTCAAGTTGGGTCGAGGAAGATGGTTGCAGCACACCAGAATTTTGATGCCGCTGGATCTGAATATTGTCTCCAACATGCTTCTTATAACTCTTCAGTCCAGCCCATCAAGCCCACGGGCCAATTTTGGGATTGCCAGGTCTACAATATTCTGGTCCAGCATCGTGTCTCTCAATCTCGTAAGACTCTTCCAAACATCTTCATAAGACGGCTTATCTCGAGAACGCTTCTTGGTGACCAGGTAGTAGATGTTTCTCTGGCCTTTCCTCAGCTGTAACACTCCTCCAACTTCCAGGTCTTCGTCACTCCCAGATGTCCTCCGGTGACCCCATCATGGATTTCTCGGAGCACTTCCTGTCTTCTGCTCCTGGGAACTACTACCTGACGTCTTTCTTCCCCGCCATCCTTCGACTCCAACATACGCTTCAAGACTCCATTGTCTAAGGTGAAAGAGTTCCATTGGGCCCAGTAAGTTTTAACGACTGGAGAACAACTGGCTATTTCCTGCCACAACGGTCTTCGATCACTCTTCTTCCAGCCGATGACTAAACCAAGATCTGGATCTTTCTCTTGGTCTTTCTGGATCTTGTGGTCATTCCAGTTATCATCGATCGCCGTGGTTCGGCAGAGTGTCGACTCCTTTTCCTCTGTTCGTCGGCAGTGCGAACAGTCGTCTGGACATGGTCTTCGCGATAGGGCATCCGCATTCTTATGGCTGGTCCCCGCCCGACGTTCGATCTCAAAGTCGAATTCCTGGAGCCTCTCAATCCAGCGTGCCACTTGACCCTCGGGATTCTTAAACTGTAGGAGCCATTTGAGAGCTGCATGGTCAGTTCTCAGCAGGAATCTTCGTCCATACACGTACTTGTAGAAGTGCTCAACTCCCTTGACAACAGCCAACAGTTCCCGCCTGGTGACACAATAATTCCGCTCCGGTTTACTGAGGGTCTTGCTGAAGTAACCGATGACCTTCTCTTGTCCTTCTTGGATCTGAGACAGGACAGCTCCAAGTCCCACGTTACTGGCATCCGTGTCCAGAATGAATTTCCCGTCTGGAAGGGGGTAGCTCAGGATTGGTGCGTTAAACTTCTTGAATAAATCTTGGCATTCATCCGACCACTGGAACTTTGTTTGTCCTTCCGTGAGCCTGGTCAGTGGTTTTGCGATGTTAGCAAATCCCAGCACGTATCGGCGATAGTAAGTGCACAAGCCAAGAAAACTTCGAAGCTGGTGAATGTATTTCGAAACGGGCCATTCCTTAACGGCTTTAATCTTCTGCTCATCTACTGCCACTCCTTTCCCAGAGACAACGTGGCCGAGATAACGTACTTCTTTTTGAAACAGATGACATTTCTTGGGGCTCAGTCTCAGTCCGGAGCTTCTCACTCGCTGAAATACCTCTTCCAAGTTTTTTACATGGTCCTCGAATGATCTGCCAACCACAATAATGTCGTCGAGATACACCAGACACGTCTTCCATGATAGTCCTTTCAAAACTGTCTCCATCAATCTTTCGAACGTGGCTGGAGCATTGCAGAGGCCGAATGGCATAACTGTAAACTGCCATAATCCGGAGCCGATGGTAAAAGCTGGCTTTTCTCGATCTTCCTTGGCCAGTTCTACCTGCCAGTATCCGCTCTTCAAATCTAAGGTCGAGAAAATCGTAGATCCAGCCAGCGTGTCTAGCGTGTCGTCTATCCTTGGGAGAGGGTAGCTGTCCTTTTTCGTCACGTTGTTTAGTTGACGGTAGTCTACGCAAAACCGTGTTGATCCATCTTTCTTCTTCAACAACACGACTGGAGAGGACCAGGGACTGTCGGATGGCTCGATGACTCCGTCTTTCTCCATGTCGCAGACTATTGCCAGCCTCCTCCTTTTTGGCGAGAGGAAGTCTTCTGGCTGATTGCCTGATTGGTCGGGCATTTCCAGTATCTATCTTGTGCTGAACCACCTTTGTTCTACCGCCTCTGCCTACTCAGGTATCGAAGATGTCCTGATACTTCTTGACTAGTTCTCCCAGTTTAGGCTTCTGTACTGGCCCCATGTCCTTGGACGAGATAGTAACCAACTTCTCCAATTCTGCTGGCATGTTACTGGCTTGACTAACAGTGCCGCGTACACTCCTTATCACAGAGGAAATTGACGAGAAGTGCCCCAGAATTGTTCCTTTCTTCAAAGTCACAGGGTAATAATTGACATTCATTACCCTTACCGGCACAAATTTATCAACTTGCAATAAGGTCTTCCCTAGTGCGATTCCTCGTCCAATTTTCTCATCATGGAGCTTGGGCTCGAACATCACTACGTTTCCATTGCTCGCACCCCCATCCAGGCGAGCCTCCAAAATGGTTTCAGCCCTCTCCGGTACGCTCACATCTTCAGCCAGCAGAACACGAATAATTTCTTCACTTCTCCCGTGAAGCACCAACTCTTCTCCATTCACTCGTAGAACGCCGTCTCTAAAATTCAACTCGTACCCTCTGGAGTTCATGATGTCCATCCCTATGATTGCATCATCCTCGATATCTGCTACTAGAGCCCGATGTTTCACTTTAGTGCTGCCCAAAGTCAGTTCAATTGGAAGTTCACCATACACAGTTGCCGGCTCTCCAGTTGCTGTGCGTCGCTTCTTGCCGGTGTTTTGGCAAATGTAGGTCCAAGAATTGTCCTAGTCGCACCTGTATCAAGCAGCATGGTGCGAGGCTCGTTGTTGATGAGACCGTCTACAAAAACACCTTTGTTCTGTCGTTGAAGGACAGCGACATATGCATTGTTATTTGGGGCTTGCTGGGTAAAGGCCGACGACTGCCCCTCCTCATCGACCTTCTTTAGTTTTCCTGTGTCGGTGTCGCTTCTTTAAAAGTTGGGCATTTGCTACGCACATGCCCAATTTTCCCGCAATTCCAGCACCTTATTTGTTTCCTTTCAGGCAGGACTTCCTTCATTAATTTTCTCATGACAGCCTCGATATTAGCGGGCTCCTGTGGCTGTGGGTCTTCCTCGATCATCCGGACTCTACTCTGGCTTTTGCAGGATTGTTTTGCAGCCTCAAATTCCAAAGCGCGTGCCAATGCATCCACGAGATGTGCGGGGCGAGCTAGTGTTAAGGCTTGCCTGGTTTCCTGGTCACGAAGTCCATCCAAAAATGCCTGGACCGCTAGTCGCTCCATTACATTTCGCGGTGTAGCTGGGTACGCAAGACGAACCAAGCGTGCAATATCTGCTTCAAATTCTTGCAACGATTCGCTTGATTTCTGGCATCAGTTCTTCAGCTGTGAGTGATATACGTGTTCAAGGTGGGCTTGGCCATAGCGAAGATCCAAGTGTTTTACCAGCTGTTCATAGTCTTCCTGTTGTTGGGCGGTGAGCATTTGTAAAATATTTGTTGCTTCGCCACGCAACGCCAGTGTCAATGCTAAAGCTTTTTCCCCAGCATTCCATCCATTTGCTTTGGCAGCAGCTTCGAATTGTCGGTGGTAGTTTGACCATGGAGTATTTCCGTCGAACTGAGGCGGTTTCAATGAGAGCTTTCCTGGTTCCGTACTGACCTTGAAATCTTTGATGTCTTTTTGAACTTCCTCCAAGTTGGTACTCAGATCCGGCATTGGATTTCTGTTGTAAATTTCAGGAATGTGCACAGAATCCATTCGCTTTTCTAGCTCACTAAATTTTTCCTTTATTTCATCGTGGAGCGTTTCCTTAATTTTTTTCATTTCTTCTTCCATTTCATCTTTGATTTTCTCCATCTCTGTTTCGACAGTTTCCATTCTTTCTTCTAACCGATTCGCCACACCACAAATTTCTTTTTTTAAGCCTTCAGAGTTTTCTAGAAGATTCATTTCTAGATTTTGCGAATTTTCTTGAAGCTTTTCTTCTAGATTTTTCGAATTTTCTAGAAGTTCCTCTTTCAGACTGACAGAATTTTCTAGAAACTTTTCCTCCAGACTCTTTGAATTTTGAAGAAATTTATCTTCCAGACTTACGGAATTTTGTAGAAGTTCCTCCTTCAAACTATTCGTAGTTTCCTCGAGTTTGTTCATTATAGCACTCAACTCGATTCCAGAAACTTCGAAAGAAAATGTTTCGGGGTCTTCTCCTTCTTCAATCAGTCCGTCTGCAAGTCTTTTCTGGAGTACGGCCTTCTTTCCAGTTGTTTCTAACTCACGCTCCTCTAACTCTTGCTTTAATTCACTAACTTTAAGGTCAACTAGGTGAACTCTTCTTGGAAACATTTTGTCTCTAATTGTCTTTACCGAGATATCAGTCTATTATTTATTTCACACACAGTTTTCAGTTTATTGTCCCGCGACGCGCAAAACTGTCCACTTTGCACTCAAATGTTCACTAACTGTCTATTAGGCGCGATAAACGTCTATCAGTTTTTCAACGCGACGAACACTTTAACACTTATTTATTTTAAACATCCGACTTCTGACAACAAATTTATTTAAAACACTTTACAACAATTATTCACTAAAACATTTACTATTTCAATTTATTTCTACTGTGGCTATCTATCAGCGAACTCTGGAACTGTAACTAACTCTCTATTCTGACTGTCCCGCTTATATATTCCCAAGCAGTTTCCATTAACGACTCTCGAATATTCAGGAGTATAGAACATTTCATCTAGATGGCTCTACGAATAGTATCGAACAATCAATTTATTCCAGCTTGTTCTCGGCGATCCGTACGCCAGCACATATGCAGTTGTAGTTGAACGAGGGTGCATAATTAATTAGATCAGGGCCGGTCTCGGGGCCGGTCTCGAAATCGTTACATTATCAATGGTCAAAATGATGGATAAAAATGCCTATTCCGTAAGAATATTCATCGTTTAACATTCTGATTCTATTGAGATATTCAGCAGCTATAGGAAAACATTTAAAGTAAAATGGAAAAATTGCCCAGCTTCATCGGTTCATATGGTTAAGTGGAAGATCATGTTGATGAGATACCTGTATCTACATCAAGATGAACTTCGCCATTTATTTCTAAATATAGGAGTGTATTAGAAATGTTAAATTTACTTGAATTTTTGGAAATAATAAAGACTTTTTTTTTAATCCGTTAGGAATTACCCAGACAGGCCCTGTCTCCGGAGGGCGCGCTGGTGTATCATTAACCCCAGTGAGCACTGCCCACGTCCGTGGGGTGAGTGATTACTGGGTCCGAGAGTCATGTGCCCTGAGAAGACGGAGTGAACCAAGAATTACGGCCTTCTGCATTCTTCCGGCCAAGTTTTCTTCCGCATCATGGCAAGCCGGTATGATTTTCAAGTTTGAGACCAGTGTGTCCTTCATTCCACCAAGGACCCCTATTATCAAAACCACCATCTTGACAGAATGGTTTGGATAAAGCCTGCGGAGTTCAAGATCTCGATATTTAATCCGTTTTTCCTCCTCTTTTCGGACGATGTTCGCTTCGCCAGGAGCTGAAAACTCAATGACGAAAATCGTCCTACTTTGATGGTCGAGGAGGACTACATCAGGCTTATTGGCTTGTATTTGCCTGAGGGTGGGGAATGAGTAGTTCCAATATATTCGGCACTTCTCCACAACGGACTCAATATCCCCCGGAGCATAAGGCATCACCGGTGTCTCGTCTATACCGTACGAGTGTCGTAGATAGTAGTACAACACTCGTAAGGCCGCGTTATGCCTGTGGATAAAGGCTGAGACCGCATAATCTGGACAAGCAAATGCATTATGGTCTCAGCTGCCCCACGACACACTCTGCATCTAGTGTCAGGGACCTCTATACCCATCACGCGACTGCGATAGACGAGGGTGTTGAAGACTCCATCCCGACAAGACATTATGAATCCCTCGGTTTCCGACTTCAGCCCACTTGACCTGAGAAAAGCGAAGGTCAGGTTTCTGGATAAGCCAAGGTCTTCAATGTTCTTGAAGAAGACCCCATGCATTGGCTTATCCCTATGTAGCTGTAGGAGCCTGTCACACTCCGCAGCTTTCACGTGGGCTTTTTGCTGAACGGGATCCAACTCGGTGACAGAGTTTGGGTTCGTCCGTTCAGTGTCGAATACGAGATCGAGTTCATCGGCTGCACGGGTTGCTGCCTTGAAAAGAAATGCTCCAATCCCTGCTTTTTCGTGATCGCATACTAAGCAGAGAAGGGGATCTGAACTCCTGATGACTTTACAGGCTCCATCCAGTACCATTCTGTTGTGTAGACACTTCAAACTCAAAAGTCCACGTCCTCTCCATTGTCTGGGGAAGTATAACCGTGAAACAGACGATTTAGGATGCAAGATCCTATAAAGATGCATCATTTTGCGAGTTTTGACGTCGAGTTGTCGCAGCTCTTCCTCAGTCCATTTCGTTACTCCAAAGGAGTAAAGTAGAATCGGAACGGCAAGCATATTAGTTGCAGCAACTTTGTTCTTCCCCGACAGTTCTGAAGACCAGATCTGTCGGAGTTTGTGTTGATACTTGCCGCGGAGAGAGTTTTTAACGGTAGCTATCTCTCGGATATGGCGTTGTTCCACCCCTAGGTAGGTATATGTCTCTCCGGCATCCAGATGATGTAGGATGCTTCCGTCTACGAGCTGAACGTCCTCTCCGTATTCCTCGCATCGTCCTCTTTTGAGCATCCACCCGTGCCAGTTGTGTTTTGAGTTGAACCGTGGCACATTTGTCGATCCCAAACTTCATTCCGATAGCATGCGTGTACTCTTGCACCACCCTTAAAGACTGATGAAGGTCCTTTTCTCCAGAGGCATAAAGTTTAAAGTCATCCATGTAAAACAAATGGGTGACCTTATGCCTCCAGTTGCTGGGGGACGTTTATTATTATTATTATTATTATCGTTATGAGCCTTATTACACGGATATTATTGAGGGAAGTATTGAGCTCTCTTGACCAATGCAATCCATAAAATCACGGTGGCTAGAAATCTACTACCGTAAAAGTATATAGAAAACACCTAAATTTCTAATAAAATTTAAAATTATCCATTATTGCTTCCACACAAATAACAATATATAATGATGTTGTGAAATCAACTATTCAAGGTTCTTCTTGAGATTCCTTCAAGCATATATCTTACGTTTTAACCTAAATTGTAACTACAAATGATTCTTTGAGAATAAAATCGAAGTTCATCTGATCGTATAAATATGTTATTCACATTGTCACTCATTTGTAAAATTACATTTTTATTTGTTGACACATATCCAAACTTCGGATTTTCATCAAAAAATATATTTCATAACTTCATGCATTTTTCTATCTACTTTTAATACAACACTCACCTTATCTGGACAACCAGGAGTTACGTCAAAAGCTTTTATGTTATTTCTTAAATCGACTGGTTCACCCATTATGGTAACATTGTTGATGCATCCATCAAACCTAACTTCTGTGACATCCTTATAGTTATGCCTGTTCGGATAGCCTCCAAATGATATTGTATCAATGAATTCCAAAGAAGTTCCAGTAATTGGAAGAGTTCTATCAATAACATCCTCATTATCCACTAGCAGTTTACCCCTTGGTCCATCCCTCGAGGCGGTGATTTTATGCCACATTCCATCATTGAAAATTCCAGTGGTAACCCATTTTTTCGTCGAGTCTCCCAAATTATACTGAAATTTTTATTCATGAAATAAGAGGAAAAATCAATGGTAAGCATAAACGTTTCAATCATATACTTTTATTACCTGATAGACGACCTTTCCATTGCGCAATTCGAGAGAAGTAGACGTTTTGCCTTTCCCAGCCAAAAACAGAAGTCCAGTGTGTGCAAACGTTTTAAAATTCATTTGTATCGTCGACTTGGATCTGAACTGAAGGGATCTAGCATCTAAAATTGCATAACCATTTCCGCTAAACCTGTATCCGGTACTAGGAGCCAAGTTCACCAACTTATCTCTGAAATATGATGTCATACTAGGGTCAATAATCCCATTAGATTTTGTTCAATAGTAATATGTACAGTGTAATCCCAAAATTACAAACGATATGAAAAATGTCTTCATTCAACAAATTATTCTTGAGTCTAGTAATGATTTCGAGACCTTATCATCTAATTAATAATAATAATAATAATAATAATAATCGTCTTTATTGTTTTACAGTTGCAATTTTAACATGGTTTTATTCAAATAAGAACTTGGATAATATGAAAAACAAAAGGCGGAGTTCAACTTAGGTAGCACAAGTGCAACTAAGTTGCTCTTCCACTCAACCTCAAAAACTCTACCTACGCTAAGACAAGAAACTTACTTTGTTTGATCACATCAAATTAAGAACGAAAAGATTCTCAATGATTAAGATTGGCTTTCCAGCAGAAAAAGTTTGAACTTTTTTCGGAACTCAGACATTTTTGCATTTTTTAATTCTTTTGGTAAAAGGTTTATCACTTGACATATATGGTAAGAGAATGATCGCTTGAAAAATTCAGTTTTGAAGCTAGGTGGTGTGAGGGTACCTTTATATCTAATGTTTAAATTGTGAACATCAGTACGAAAAGTGATTTTTTTGTGTAGATAAGGTGGCGTTTTAGTCAGTATAATTTTCTGATATAAATTTGCGGCATTTAACTTTCTTCTTTTTTCCTTCGTCATCCATCCCGTTTCACGTAGTTTATGGGAGATTCTTTGATATTTTTTAATTCCATGAATGAGCCGTAGACATGACTTCTGTACTTTCTGTATTTTCTGAGCCTACTGTTTGGTTAAACAAGGGCCATACAAGGTATCCGAAAAATTAAATCGCGATAGAACCAGCGCATCACAAAGAGTTGTTTTCACCTGATTTGAGAGTACCTGTCTATTTCCATATATGAGTTTCAATGATGAATAAGCAAGTTGTATTTGCTTGATAATGTGTTTCTCAAATCGTAAGTCGGAATCGATTATAACTCCAAGACTTTTGGATTCATTTGTGGGTTGTAATGAAACGTCATCAACCATGATTTTAAGGAATTCACTTACTTTCTGGCGATTTGTCTTTGATCCAAAGAGAATAATGTTCGATTTAGTGGCATTCAACAATAGATAGTGGTCACTAGCTGACTTAACAAATGACTCAAGATCATTGTTCATAAGTGTGCAAGCATTTTGTACAGATTGAGGAGTGAAACTATAGTAGAGTTGAGTGTCATCGGCGTAAAGGTGGATTTTACAAGATTTTAGGCAACGCAAAATGTTCGATGAATAGACTGTGAACAACAGAGGACCCAATATAGAGCCCTGGGTACTCCTGACTTAAGATTTAGATAGTTAGAATAGATACCATTTTGGCATACACTTTGTTCCCTTTTTTTGATATAACTTTCAAGTAATTTGATAGCATTTCTCGATAATCCCATATAATGTAATATTGCTATCAGAAGATAATAGTTCAAAGTGTCGAAAGCACGACTGAAATCAAGTAGCACGAGCACAGAACAGAGACCCTCATCTGTGGCCCTGATAATGTCATCTACGATGTGTAGCAGAGCAGTGGCGCAACTATGACCTTTGCGGAATCCAGACTGTATCTCTGGAAGTAACGAGAATGTATTAAGATGGTTTTTCAGCTGTTCTTCGACTGCTCTTTCAAAAACTTTTGATAAAGTTGGTAAAACACTAATTGCACGCAAATCTTTATATTCAGTGGGATTAGATTTTTTGGGTAATACTATTACCACTGCTCTTCCCCACATCGCTGGAAATACACTATGGGTTAAACAAAAGTTAACTATATGAGTGATATATTGCACGATATGTGGAGAACACATTTTAATCATTTTAATATTCATATCGTCACATCCTTTAGCGTTTGATTTTATGTTACATATAATTTTATATGTAAATATATCATTTATTTCTTGGAAAGGTGCCACTAGATGGCTACCCCTGTAAAAAGCTAATAATTCTTGAGGTGCCTGCATGTTTGGTATACAGTTAATAAAAAAATTGTTCACTTCATTTGGGTGTATCAATTTATCAGGAAGTTCTACGCATTTTTCGGGTAAAATACCATTTGTTTTCAGTGTTTTCCACATTTCCTTGTTGTTTTTAGTATTGCCTAACTGATACGTGAAATATGCTTTTCTCTCTCTCTGAACTGCTTTGTTCACATAATTTCTGATTTCTTTATAATATTGTAGCCGTACCTCGGATCTATTTCTTTTCAAGGCTCTCAGTGCTTTATCCCTAGAGGATATCATTTCTCTAATGATATACGTTAGCCATGGTGCTTTGGGTTTTGTAACTCTAGACGTTGTAATCGGGGCATGACGATCAAATAAGTTCTGAAGAATATTTATCAATAGAGAAATTTTTTCATCAACACTTTCCTGATCGTAAATTTGATAAAACGGCATATTATACAGGTCTCTCTGAAAAAGTTCTTCATTGAAGTTTTTAAAATTTCTGTAAGTACACATTTTTGTAGTCCGTTTGTTACTATCAACTTTTATCTTACAATGAACTATGAGGTGATCCGAGATACCGTTACTGTCGATGACACCCCCTTCCACCACAGAATTCTCATTTACAAGGATTACATCCAAAAGGGTTTGGCTGTTTTGTACATTCGACAGGTAAACAAGTTTTCCGCTCGCAAACATATGAGTCCCGCGTAGAAGAAACGCGAACTTTTTAAGGAATGAAATGGAAGAAGCGAGAGCCATCTGACTGGATCGACGCGTAGTCTGGATATTTCGAAATAGAATCTGCTTGAGGGTATATAAGGCGCTCGGCGGGAGACGGCAGTCAGTCGAAGAGAGTTTTTGACCTTACTCAGAAAATAGTATTTTTCGGTTAGTTCTAGTGTTTGTTACATCAGTTGGCGAATTGAAAGTGACGAAATTGTAAGGTAAATGAACGAACCCATAATGGTTCGTGAATAGGCGAGATATATCTATTTGAGTACAGTTTTTCCTCTACAGTTTTCATAGTGAAATTTCAATGTTCGGCTTATTCAAATATAATCATAGTGAAATGTTAATGTTCGGCTTATTCAAATATAAGTAAATATCAGAAAAATGGTTTTGGTATGACATAAATACCAGCATATCATCCAAAAAGTTTCATCAAACCCCTATCAATGGTCAAAATAAGTATCTTCCGTTTTTTTGTGCAAATTTAAATATTCTTTTTGTTAGGAATCAGCATAGATGAATTTGTTATTCTGAATTTAATGTGGTACATTTTGTTTATACAGTTGTATTGGTGATGTTGGATTATATGACAGCAGTCACTTACGGAATTGAATTAAAGTGTGTGTAATTCACGAGTATTATCCATTGAGTTGAAATACAACAGATTTGGCGGCGAGGATATTGGTATCTTTTTCATCATGAATGCTGAAGAAACATTTCTCACGTTCATGAAATCTCAACAAGAGCAAATGCAGAAGAACTCCTTATGAAGAACCAACACGAGTTTTTGGTTCAACTAGCAAACATCTTTGGTTCTGCTAAAACCCCTAGTCACGTCGGCGAAGAATTCAGGATGGAAACTCTTGGAAACACTATCTCCGAATTTAATTATGATCCTGAATCTGGCTCAACATTCTATGTTTGGTATAAGCGCTTTGAAAGTCTCTTCATGGAAGATGCGAAGAACTTATCTGATTCTGCAAAAGTGAGATTACTCCTCAGAAAATTAAATACTACGTGCCATGATCAGTACGTTAATTTTATTCTACCTCAAGAAATCAAAGACATCAATTTTAAAGATACAATAGAAAAACTTCAAGATATGTTTGGCAATATTCCATACCAGATATCAATGCATGCAGCTTTCCAAATCTGAAGTAGAAGATTTCGTTACATTCGCTTCTAAAGTGAACAAACAATGTGAAGATTTCAAAATAAATCAAATAACTTCAGATCAATTCAAATGATTGATTTTCATTTGTGGCCTTCATTCTTGCAAAGACACTGATATTCGCACTAACCTGTTATCAAAAATTACCAGGAAAGATTCAGAAAAGATAACTCTTCAAGATTTATTATCGGAATGTCAGCGAATTCAGAATATTAAGCAAGACAATACAATGATTGAATCGAGAGAATATACTTTGGTCACTGTCAACACGGTGTCAAATGAAAAATTGAATCAGAATCATCATGGAAACCAATCTCAGAGGAATTTTCGTAAAATACAAGGTAGCAAACATTCATATGAATCACAGGGTGATTCAAAATTGATTCTACGTAATCCTTGTTGGTACTGTGGTGAATTCCATTATTCAAGAAATTGCCAATTCAGATAACATAAATGTCAACAGTGCAATAAAGTTGGCAAGGATGGTTATTGTAAGAAGGAAAGAAGAATCAATATTTACCGGCCAAGTGTCTCACAATTGAATCCTAGATTCAGTGCCAATGTTATATATGACATTAATCAGATTGATTCTTCACCCCGAAGGAAATACATTATCGTCCAAATTAATGATGTACCAATGAAGTTACAAATCGATACCGCTTCAGATATAACCATTATTTCCGAACAAACTTGGAGTAAAATTGGAAAACCTAAATGCCATATCAGAATTTAAATGTGTTATGACTTTAAATCAAAGATCTTATTATGGAAAATGTTTTGTTACATCTTTTGAAAATTTGAACTTACTCGGTATAGATTGGATAACCAATTTTCAATTATTGGATGTACCGATTAATTCAGTTTGCGCTGAAATATTATTGTCGCAGAAGAATTGCCACTCCGATGTGACATCACTCAAACATCGTTTTCCGGAAGTCTTTCAATAAACATTAGGCTGTTGTACAATATTGAAAGTTGACCTCAATATTCGAGAAAATGCCAAGTCAGTATTTTGTCCAAAACGACCTGTAGCATATGCCGTAATGGACAAAGTTGATCAAGAATTAGAAAGACTTCAGCAATTAGGAATAATTTCGCATATCGACTATTCAGAATGGGCTGCACCAATAATCGTTACAATGAAATCAAGTGGAGATATTCGCATTTGTGGAAACTATTCCACTGGACTTAACAATGCACTCAAATCTCATCATCATCCGCTCCCGACAGCAGAAGAAATTTTTGCAAAACGGGGAAATTGTAGAATTTTCTGTATAATTGATTTGTCGGACGCATTTCTTCAAATGGAAATAAGTGAATCATCTCGAAAATTTCTCACAATAAATACCCACCATGGTCTGTTTCGATACAATCAAATGCCGTTTGGAATTAAAGTGGCGCCATCTATTTTTCAACAGATCGTCGATACAATGACAACCGGATTAAGGGAACAGCTGCATATATCGACGATATTCTTATTTCTGGAAGAACTGCCGAAGAACATGAAGAAAATTTGATTAAGGTTCTGAAACGTATTCAAGAGTTTGGTTTCCATCTTAAGATTGAAAAATGCAAATTTGGTGTAAAGGAACTGAAGTATTTAGGTTTCATTTTAAATGAAAAAGGAATCCTGCCACATCCATCAAAAACAAACGCTCTAAGAATGATGCCCGCACCACATGACGTTCCAACACTCCGTTCATATCTTGGTGCTATAAACTATTGCGGAAAATTTATTAAAAATATGTACATTTTGAGACAGCCACTGGATGAGCTTTTGAAAAAAAATTCAGAATTTCGATGGACAACAAAATGTCAAGAATGCTTTGACAAATTCAATAATATTCTTCAGTCAAATTTACTTCTCACGCATTATAACCCTGAACACGAAGTTGTTGTAGCTGCAGATGCAAGTAATTCGGGCATTGGAGCGTGTATTCTCTACCGATATAATGACGGTTCAATCAAGAAATCTTTCAGATTCGAAAAAAAAAATATATAGACAGATCGAAAAAGAGGCAGCGGCATTAATATTCGCAGTGACCAAATTTCATAAAATGATATAATGGTAGACATTTCACTTTACAAACTGACCATAAACCTCTTTTAGTAATTTTTGGATCGAAAAAAGGCATTCCAATCTACACAGCTAATAGACCGCAACGGTGGGCACTTACCTTGAAAGCATATGATTTCAAAATTGAATATATAAAAACTGCTGAATTTGGACATGCAGATATATTGTCAAGACTAATTAATAAATCTGAAGACGAAGACGAAGAATATGTGATTGCTTCAGTCAACTTGGAAACGATATATGGCAGGTGTTTGATGAAACCATGAGTATTTTACCACTTACACATAATCTAGTCCATCGATAAACAAAAAATTATGAAGTTCTGAAGGAAGTTATTGAGTACACTCCAAATACTTGGCCATCAAATACAAGGATTCTGACTAGAGATGTTATGAAATTTTACCACAGAAGAGATTATCTTTCTGTAGTTCAAGGTTGTTTGATGTTCGGAAACAGAATAGTAATTACATAACGGACATCCAGGTCAAGAAAGGATGAAATCAGTTACCAGAAGTTATGTATACTGGCCTAATATACATGATGAGATTAAAGAATATATTCAAAAATGCAACAGTTGCGCGGAAACAGTAAAATCTCCATCAAAAGTTCAACCACTAAGTTGGCCTTCATCAGATCGTCCATGGCAAAGGATTCATGTTGACTTCGCGGGTCCAGTGGGTGGTTACTTTTATATCCTGATCATCTCTTCTTATTCTAAGTGGCCAGAAGTATTTTCTACAGAAACGATAACATCACAGTTCACTGTAACGAAACTGGATGAAGTATTCTCTCGTTTTGGATTTCCTGAAACTCTTGTCACAGACAACGGAACCCAGTTCCCCAGTGAAATTTTCAAATCATATTGTCTGATGCATGGTATTGAACATATTCGTACAGCACCTTACTGGCCCCAATCAAATGGCCAAGTTGAGCGCTTTGTCGATACGTTCAAAAGAGCATTGAAAAAATTCAAAGCGGAAGGACAACTCAGGTTACAGATCAACTCCAGCTCGTTCAGTGCCTCAGAACAAATCACCTGCAGAAACGTTACTAGGAAGAAAAATACGAATTCCACTCGATCTACTGCTGCCAGCTAATAGAAGAATTCAAACCAGTGCTTCTATATCGATTCTAAGAGTTTCAGTAAAGATCTAGTTTATGTCAAAATCTATCGGAAGAACACATACAGTTGGTTCCCAGGCGAGATCATAGAAAGAATCGGCAATGTGATGTATAATGTCTTATTACTGGATGGCCGTCGTAATTTAGTACGGGCGCATGTCAATCATATAAGGGAAAGATATAGCAAGGAGAGTGCTAGTGCTGGGAATGATTCGGTTCCTCTGGATAGTTTACTGGAAACATTTGAGTTGGGAACCAGTACGGAATCAGTCCGTCTGCTCGTCCTAGAAGGTGTTGCAAGAGACCGGGTTACCTTGATGACTTCACAACTTGAAAGAAAAGGGAGAAATGTTAGGAATCAGCATAGATGAATTTGTTATTCTGAATTTAATATTGTACATTTTGTTTATAAAGTTGTATTGGTGATGTTGGTTTATATGACAGCAGTCAGTTACGGAATTGAATTAAAGTTTTGTGTAATTCACGAGTATTATCCATTGGGTTGAAATACAACACTTTTCTTCAAATCAGTGGCGGTTTGACCACCTCGTAGCAAAACATAAAAATGTTGATGTTTGTTTTGCTGTACAATAAAGTGTTGAAGTTCATTTGGTTGTACGATAAGTCAAACAGCGATTTGGTTTGGAAAAAATTGCCTTATATTTCATATTTCCAAACAGTTACATCGACCCATTAAGGGTCAGAATAAGCATCGTCTGTGGATTTTCATATGCAAGTATTTTTGCTCAAATCAACCATAGTGACGGTTTGACCACTCGAAATTCATGACAATTGTTCAACTCTAACAAAGACTTGAAGAAATATGAACTACTAAAAACACCAAATAGCAACGTCAATTTCACTCGACGCGCGTTTCGCGCAACGCGTAGGAACTCAGGTTGGCGGAACACGAGTCGGGTGAAATTGGCGTTGTTTTGGGAAGTTTCCATTTCTTGAATCTCATTTACTCAGTAGCTATTATTCCCACTTGAAAGTGGAAAATATTAAGCATTCATATGAATATTTTGGGACCCCCCTCAGTGCAATCTTTCATTGTCAAGAGACGGTGATCCTCAAAAATAACACAATTAATCGTTGTTTGATTTTTCACGTATCTAATTTTTCAATGTTTAAACTGTCTCATCGAAAGTTGATTCGAAACATCGTCTTCCTAAAACTAATGTTTTTTTATTTCACCGAACGATGGACCATTTCAATATTACCTACACGAACGCCTCGTGGAGCTATGATTAAAGTCGAGGGCTACCAAGCAGTAGACCGCCGCGATGGTTTAAATCCACCCATGGAACACTTTCTATGATTCTACCATTTGTGATATTTCATCCTTAGTATCGAATATCAGCAACTGAATCTAAAATATTAAAAAGATTCACAGCGGTTACGATAGGATTGCTGCTCACGAAGTCGTGTCGTAGATGCTGGGTTCAAATCCACAGTTCAACGGATATTTTTTCATCGAAATATCAGATGGCAGCGTTGACACGTGACAAGTGATGACTGAGGAAGCCATGTTGGATTGGGAATCGTATTCAAAAGACGTAAAATATCGGCCATGTTGGATTGGGGATTGGCCTCAAAAAGCAGGTGGAGTGGCAGACGACAGATGACAAGCAAGAGAGGAAAAATAATTTGCAGATGATGGGAGAGACGAGTGTGACCTTGAATGAATCAAAAATTTGCCAGAGTGGATTTTATAATACTGGTCGATTCGGTCACCGTTCTCTTGCAGCTCATTTACTAACGAACGAGTAAGTAAGTAGAAGTCAGAAATAGTAGATCATGCATGGACAAATAAGCATAACCCCAAATGGTCTGAAGCCGAAGTTATCCTTGAAGAAGAACCCTATATTCGAAGAGGCGGCCTACATTCTGGAACACGATGTGTTTAGTCAACCGATCATAGTGAAGTGGATCTTCCTGATTGGTTCTCGATCAGTTAAAATTTCAATGAAGAGCCACATTACGCGCTAATAACCTACTGCACGTGCCAGCGTCACACGGTAATAACCACGACGGGCTATAAATACTCGGAAAATAATTTTTTTTTCATTTAGACAATGGAAGTCCGAAACCAATCAATCAATCAACTTTATTTCCCAAGAAATATTACATGTTTATAGGAGGGAATAAAAAAAATAATTATATTAATAATAACGCCTAAAACTAACATAACTTAACATCAAAATTGAAAACATTTGCTCAAAATACAAAATATAATATAGGAGTATAAAAAAATATATATATACAATTATCAGTTTCCAAAATAAGTGAATCAAAATTATTTGAAATTCAAATGGTCATATCCATTAAATATATAAATAAATCAATTCAGAATTTCTTTCTTTAATTTGTTTTTAAATTTCATCAACGAATGATAATTTTTTATTTCACTTGATATAGAATTATAATTTACTATGCCATTATGATATACAGATTTTTTTCCAAAATTTGATCCGAAGTTGCTAGCAGCTAATAATTTAATTTGTCTTGTATTGTGATTGTGAATACTGTTCACTTCAGTGAAAACTAAATTCAAGGTTTTAATTTTTTTTCTAATTGAGTGGATAAAACAACAAATTTTCAGCTTATAAATAGAGTTCATTTCACTTTTATTTATGGAACTTTCGCAATATCGATTTTTTTTGGTACAGCTAATTTTTAATTTAGATTAACGTTTTCATAATTGGACCGCGTTATGCATGACTCGACCAAGAGTCAAATTTTCTCAGGAGAGTGAAAAAACTTTTCCAGTCAATTACAAATCAGTACTTTCGTATTGAAACCTGGCGTTTAGCTCAACACCTTATAACTAAATCCGAAATTTGAGCGATTGCGTTCGGCTACATTTTTTCATAAGTTGGACTATTGTTTGTTAGAAGACACCAGTATCTCGAAATTCGGTAATGGTGCTTGGTCAAGTAATGCATAACGCAGTTCAATTATGGCTCACATTACCTTTCTATTGCACCTCGGTTATTATCATATCCATAATTGAAGTTCCATAGTGATACAGGAGTATTTCCAATCACCAAATCTTCTATTTCGCCATTGAAAGAACTGAAATCTATCCCTTCTTGCATTTCATAATTATTCGGAAAGCTTCCCACAAATATTTTGGATTTATCTTCGTCAAGATTGAACATGGTATATGGACCAGAGAGCGTCTTTTCTTTTTCAAATGTGTTTTCAGTACCATCTGCAAGTTCCTCTCTTATAGAAAGTTTGGCATTGAACCCTACTCTGTAAAAATAGTTCATAATCTAAAAACCTTGTTTATAAAGAACAATATATTTCATACCTTTCGACTATGTACTGATACCAGTTATTGTCGGACACATACTTTGGATTTATTATTTGCTCATTACCATTACCAATATTCAACTTGAGGACAGGATACCCATTCTGAATGATTAAAGCCATATAATCGTCCTGAAAGAAAATGAACGTTCAAGTCCATCTGCTTGTGAAATTGTGAACAGTTATTGTTATCTGGTTGATTGTTTTATCAATAGCATAACTAGATGAACCTGTGAGTGAGTGATAATAAAAGTTTTTCCTATTTTCATAATAAAGCGATAAAACCTTATCTTCACGAAAATTCCCTTCTCAAGGGTAAACTGAAACTCCCTTGGACCATACTCTGTATATTGATACGGGTGATTAATTGTTCCTTTTCATATTGAAGGATGCTCTGATTCCAAATTCGAGGGTAGTTGTACGCCCCTTTGTTTATCTGCTGGTTGAAGCTTTTCAGACGTGCCGTTATTTCAAGCTCCTCGTGGTCGATATACACATTAATGGGTGATAAATCAAAGTAATTCCATTGCCTTTGTCGGCGTCGACATCAATGTTCCTGACATCATTGCGCGTTCAATATTTGGAACCCCCAGTTCGGTCCTCAATTTACCTATAAGTGAACACCGGCGATAAATCCGAATGGAAGTATTGAACTTATCAGAGCAGTGTACATGGAAGTACTTCTAAATTTGAGCCCATAACTCATGGAGTTCCTCAAGGCTCCGTTCTGGGCCCACTTTTGTTTATTGTTTACATAAATGACTTTTTTTACCACATGCAATCAATTACTTGTATACTTTTTGCTGATGATTCAACATTGATCCATTCAACTCCACTAGATATGTGCCCAAACGTTTCCACTGCAGCTGTAGAGAAGAAAGCGGAATACTGGTTCTCTGCAAATTTCTTGAAGTTGAACGAGGCTAAAACAAATCGTCTGAACTTCTCAACAAATATTCATATGGGTGACCACGTTAAACTTCTGGGTGTTACTCTCGATGATTCCCTAAATTGGTCAAAACACATTGAGCTTCTTTGCTAGTGCGATCTTCATTATAAGACAACTGAGGAAACTTGTGAGTACAGATGTTCTGCTGAACACCTACTATGCATTTTTTCATTCGCATATAGCTTATGGTATAACTTTATGGGAAAATGCGACAAATTCAGTAAAAGTCTTCAAACTTCAAAAAAAGGTTGTTAGAACTATTGCGTTTGCAGGCTACAGAGACCACTGTCGGCCACTATTTCAAGAATACGGTATCATGACATTACCATCTATATATATATATATATATATATATATATATATATATATATATATATATATATATATATATATATATATATATATATATATGGAAAAATCTTGAGGTTGCAGTCTTATGTTGGTCTTAAAGAAAACTCTTTGTTATCTTGTCAAGCTTTCGGAAAAGTTTATTTCCTTCCTAAGGACAACTATAACAGGACAAAATTAAAAATGGAGAAATATATCGAATCTACTAACATACATAACTTGAGTAAAAATTTAAATTAGCATCAGTAAAGTAAAAAATATTGTATAAAAATTAAAATGCGGACTGACAGTATTTGAATTTGAAAATTAATGTCAATGTATTTGAATTGATATTATAAAATCAAGTGACTCTACTAGGTGTATTAGCATTACTATAATTTTTCGATTTATCAGAGTATCTAGACGTCTGGTGAGTGAGTTCAAAGAGAAGATCTCGATATTTAGTCCGTTTTTCCTCCTCTTTTCGGACGATGTTCGTTTCGCCAGGAGCTGAAAACCCAGTGACGAAAATCGTCCTACTTTGGTGGTCGAGAAGGACTACATCAGACTTATTGGCTTGTATTTGCCTGAGGGTGGGGAATGAGTAGTTCCAATAGATTCGGCACCTCATTCTCCACAACGGACTCAATATTTTCCAGAGCATAAGGCAACACCGGTGTCTCGTCTATACCGTACGAGTGTCGTAGATGGTAGTACAACACTCGTAGGGCCACGTTATGCCTGTGGATATAGGCTAAGACCGTATAAGCTGGACAAGCTGACAGCAAATGCATCATGGTCTCAGCTGCCCCACGACACGCTCTGCATCTAGTGTCAGGGACCTCTATACTCATCACGCGACTACGGTAGACGAGGGTGATACCCTCCTGGCAGGCCATTATGAATCCCTCGGTTTCCGACTTCAGCCCACTTGACCTAAGAAAAGTGAAGGTCAGGTTTCTGGATAAGCCAAGGTCTTCAATGTTCTTGAAGAAGACCCCATGCATTGGCATATCCTTATGTAGCTGTAGGAGCCTGTCACACTACGCAGCTTTCACGTGGGCTTTTTGCTGAACGGGTTCCAACTCGGTGACAGAGTTTGGGTTCGTCCGTTCAGTGTCGAATACGATACCGAGTTCATCGGCTGCACGGGTTGCTGCCTTGAAAAGAAATGCTCCAATCCTGGCTTTTTCGTGATCGCATACCAAGCAGAGAAGGGGATCTGAACTCCTGATAACTTTACAGACTCCATCCAGTACCATTCTGTTATGTATATACTCCAAACTCAAAAGTCCACGGCCTACCTGTTGTCTGGGGAAGTAAAACCGTGGGACGGACGATTTGGGATTGCGA
Source organism: Chrysolina americana (assembly GCA_958502065.1). Classification (NCBI taxonomy): domain Eukaryota; kingdom Metazoa; phylum Arthropoda; class Insecta; order Coleoptera; family Chrysomelidae; genus Chrysolina; species Chrysolina americana. The sequence continues at coordinate 31,304,576 of OY293419.1, read as the reverse complement.
GTTTTTACGTCGAGTTGTCGCAGCTCTTCTTGAGTCCATTTCATTACCACAAAGGAGTAAAGTAGAATCGGAACGGCAAGCATATTAGTTGCAGCAACTTTGTTCTTCCCCGATAGTTCTGAAGACCAGATCTGTCGGAGTTTGTGCTGATATTTGCCGCGGAGAGAGTTTTCAAAGAAGCTACCTCTTGGGTGTGGCGTCGTTCCACCCCTAGGTAGGTATACGTCTCTCCGGCATTCAGATGATGTAGGATGCTTCCGTCAACGAGCTGAACGTCCTCTCCGTATTCCTCGCATCGTCTTCTTTTGAGCATCCACCCGTGCCAGTTGTTGTGGCTTCAGGGGCTTGGTATTATTATTTTTTTTTTTTCCATAATGAATGTGCCAGTCAGGTCCTGTCCCCGGAGCTACGATACTACCGGAGGGCGCGCTGGTGTATAATTAACCCCAGCAGACAATACGACGCATGCGACAGTTCTGATGACCAGATCTGTCGGAGTTTGTGCGTAGAGAGTTTTTAACAGTAGCTACCTCTTGGGTGTGGCGTTGTTCCACCCCTAGGTAGGTATACGTCTCTCCGGCATCCAGATGATGTAGGATGCTTCCGTCTACGAGCTGAACGTCCTCTCCATATTCCTCGCATCGTCCTCTTTTTGAGATGAACCGTGGCACATTAATCAATCCCAAACTCCATTCCGATAACATGCGTATACTCTTGCACCACCCTTAAGGACTGATGAAGATCCTTTTCTCCGGAGGCATAAAGTTCAAGGTCATCCATGTAAAACAGATGGGTGACCTTATGCCTCCGGTTGCTGGGGGTGCCGCAGTTGTATCCGCGGGTTTTTCCGTAGTGCTCTGTTTGGACTCTGACATGACCAGATGTTATGAGTCCTCCAAAACGGCATCAGCTGTTCAATGCATCTCACTATTTGATCGGGTACCGCAAGGCATCTGAGCAAATGCATGATGAGCTCATGCGATGTTGTATCAAATGCCTTGCGATAGTCGATCCAGGCCATTGAAAGGTTACGCTTATACTGCACGGAGTCCTGTGAGATGCATCTGTCGATCAGCAGGTTTTCCTTGCAGCCAGCGACCCCCTTCTTTGACATTATTTGCTCATATATTCGTTCATACACCGGTTCAACTGCGGAGAGTATTCACATGTATAAAATGCGTGTAAACATCTTATAGCATGCGTTCAAGCATGTTGTCGGTCTGTAGTTCTTCGGATCAGACAAATCTCCGTTTTTGGAGATTAGCACGATTCGCCCCTCGACAAACCAATCCGGAATCTGTTGCACCCCATCTAGTCAAGAGTTGAAAACTCTTGCTAGATGGTGGTGTGTACATGGAATTTTTTTCCACCAATAGTTATTTAGTCCATCAGGACCTGGAGCAGCTAAGTTCTTCGAGCCTTTGAGAGCCTGTCGAACTTCTTCCGGGGTTATTGGATTGCGCAGTTTATTGAGCTCAGGCTGACGAAGCCTGCAAAAGGATTCGAACTGAGCTAGGGCTGGAATATCTACGTTGAGTGGTTGCGGAAATTCGTAAATACCCTTCCAGAAGGTTTCAACCCGATGAGCCGCCGGCGGGTTATCCACAACACGTGGAGGCTCTTGGAATAGGCGAGAAGGTTTATCGCGGTACTTCATGTTTTCCGCGATGCTTCTCGCCCGCCTCACTAGTGACTTTTTTGCAGCCACCAGCATTCGTATCCTATCAAGACAGTGCTGTTTGATGGTGAACAGCACGCCTTGATTCATTGTGTGTTGAGCTCGTCTTAAACTTGCGGCAATTCACCGCACTGCGGGCGTGAAGGGTCTATTGGCCGCCACGTAGTCCGCCACACACTGGATACGAGACGCGTGTTGTCTCGCCGACTTGATCTTAACTACGATTTTGTGTATGCGTCGCTCATGCCTGCCAATCAAAGAGGTGGGTTGCCTCCTCGCTGCTTGGGAAAGGCTCTGAGCGGCGTCATACACAGCAGGGTTGATCTGCCAGATATCAACCTCTTCTGAAAGGACATTGTGAATTTCTGCATCCACCCGTGTCAGTTGTTGTGGCTTCAGGGGCTTGGTGTGATGAAGCGCCCTGCGGGTTCTGATGCCTTCAGTAGGTGGTATGATGCGGGCGTCCTCTACAGCCAGATCGACACGTGCCATATCTGCCACTTCTGCCACTTGGTCAACCGGCTGAGGAGGAGCTCTGACATAGCCTCGTGCCCGAAGATGAGATACATAATCCCTCAGATTTTGGGCGGAAGAAGCGGCATGCTCTGGGTGTATCTGACACTACAGAACATGCATTCTTGCCATGTATCCTCTTCGGGCGAGCTCACTGCTCTCATAACAATGCAGAAGACCGTCCCTTAATTCATCCGTCCACTCGAAGCGTCCGTTGTCACTGCGGTTGTCGTCATGTGGCAATCCATCCTTTTGAGCCTCACCACCTTGCCTATGACCCCTCATCCGAAGAGGTCGGTTGTGGGGGCCTCTTCCTCGTACATTGGGAACCGAGTTGTAGGGTATACCGGCCGACATCAGAGGGAATGAACATTCCCTCTATGGTGCGCCTTGGCTGCCGGTCCGGTTTTACACCGGTTGCACCGGTGTCGCAACTCACTAAAGTCTTGGATGGTGGTTGGCCCTCCCTGCTCATTATTAATATAAACTCATGAAAGAAAAAACATTGTCCTCCATGGTCAGTTCCTGAACAGGTAGATTACTCCCACTTCAGTGATCATATATAACGACCATAACCATCATTCATGGCCCATAAGTACTAGTCATGAAACTGGCCGGTAGTGCAGAGGTTACATGCCGGTCGTTGAATCTTCTGCTTCCGCTGGAATAGGTTCGATTACCTAGTACAAGAGAAAGTTCTCAAGTTCATCGGAATCGATCATGTCTTGTTGAAAATCGAGTGTGCTTGCCTGGAGTTCGCACCGACAATCCGGGGTGGTCCTGCAGGTTTTCAGATTTTCCTACTGCTGAAAAATAAATTCGCGTCCAAAAATCAGTGAGCCGCCCTGGAGTTTTACGGCAAATGATAACAATACCCGTCATCTACTCCCACAGGCTATGCCGTTTGGTACATTCTACTAGTATTTATGAAAGTTATTATTATTATATCGATCTGACATGTTATTGAGAAATAACTGACGTCGATTTGTTTCATTCAAGTCACTTCTTTTCTATATTATGAAATATTCTTGGCAAACATCATAAACGTCAAAGAAGCCCCCGAATTAGGAAAAGTATTCTTATTTATAACATATATCAACTGTGGATGAAATTTTGTACTGAATATTTCATGTCTCATTAGCATATGAAATACTATCATTCCTAAAACGAAAATTTTTAAAGTTTTCCCATATAAATAAACTCTGTGCACATGAATCATGACCTTTTCAGAAATCATTACTCACCGACTTTGTTTTTGGTAAGTTGGTACCATTTGGATTTCCAATATAAAACACAAGACCATTTGGTTGATCTGTTTTGAAATGACCTGAGAATTTCGTAGATGTGCTCAGTTTTTCAATATTTTTTGGATTCCTGAGCTCCAGAGTAGTACTGGGTAAAAATTTCACACCGACTTTAATTTTATTGGCAGAATCTCTGGCAAGTTCAATTTGTTGCATCAGCTTCTTTATATTAGACTGTATAACCTCTGAATTTTTCTTATAAGATTTCTGTATTTCTGGCAAATATTGGAGACTCTTCACCACAGGAGGCAGTTTTTCGTTAACTGCATTTATTTGTTTTTCTGTTTGAACAAGGCTGCGTTTCATATCATCCAATTGCTTTGGAAGTAACTCAGCTTCTTTCGTCTCATTTGACAACTAAAAGACATGAAAAAGAAATACTCAGTAAACAAGCTACCCAGAAATCAAAAAGATTATGATAATTTATACTCCCATCATTGTTGGCTTTGCATTCTCAATTCATAAGTAATATTTTACTAAAAAGTAAAGATAAATTATTATCATTTTATATTGGCAAATTAGGGACCACAGATTACTATTTCTTTTAAGGTGGTACACACACGTAAGAATGTCCTAATAGTAAAATATCACAGTTAATTCAGTAATGTTTAGTCTGTTTCCTACAATATTGATAATTAATTTGTTCTTTGACCACCATCACAGTGTAGCAATGATGGCTCTCAAGCTTGAATTCACACTCTATAAAAAACTTATTTTTTTTTTCAAATAATTTCTTTTTATATAAATCTTGAAAATTGAGTACTTTCATAAACGTATATATAACTTAATTGCATAGGTTCTTACTCTCTTCAGGCAGATGTATGAATCTATGGATACATTCTAATGTTTTCTGAGAATATAAATGTCATTTTCCAGTTTGGAGTAGTTTATTGTATAGAGAAAAAAATTGGGATTTAGATGTTCAAGAAAGTTTTTTAATAATTGATTTTTAGACATAAGTTGATTGATTTCAGTGGAAGTTTATCATTTTCCAGCAAACTTTCAATAAATGAATTTAAGGTTCGTACCGTGAACTCACCTTTTTGAATGAATCGTTGACTACTTTTTTCACTTTCAACATGGAAACTAAAGCCCCTTCTGCTTTGTATGAAGCTTCTTTATATGCATTACCCAAATCTATGACTGGAATATTTTCCAGAATTTTCTCGATCTCTTTTAGCAAGTGCCCATTCGCATCATGAATTGTTTTTACCGGTTTGTAATTGGAGAAAGCATCCGCCAATCTAGGTTCCAGTTGCTTGTAAGTAGATTCTTTGGATTCATACGCGTCATCTAATGCTTTAGCTGAGTCCGTATCAGCATCGTTGGTTCGTTCTTGGATGTTACTCAGAATATCAGCTGCTTCATTTGTATCTACTTGCGCACTATCTGCTGCTTTTCTCGCACTTTCTACCGCAGCTACGATATCTTTGTAAGCTCTTGCTGCTTTTACAGCATCATTTGAACCGAACTGTGATTCAGATAAGATGTGCTCGAGTTGCTGCACTCTTTCTGACAAATTAGATGCATGATCTTGTACTCGAGGCTTCAGTTCCTCGATGTTATCAATTTCTTCTCTGTTATTTTCAAGTTGGCTTTTGAAATTATTATTTAGAGTTTCTAGTATTTCGGGAGCATCTTGCAGATCTTTTAACTTTCCAATCGATAAGTGTATCATTGTCGACGCATTCGTTATTAGTTTTTCTGACTCCTCTAAGTTGGCTTCAGATTCAGTGACTTTCTGTTGAATATCATCCAGCTTATTCTTCAATCGGTCTTTTCTAAAAATAAAAAAGTTATTGGACTATACGTACTGATTTTCTAAAATATTGAAAACACTAAACATAGCTAGCAATAGACTTACTTCTACAAATAAAAGCAAATGGTATACAACTGAAACCTAAGACAGGTTTGTTATTCAAACCAAGAAATCGATTGGAAAAAGGTTTCAGCTTGAAAAATTCACCAGTAGAAGTTCATACGAAGAATAAAGAAATTGGGAAATGCCAGAAGGATATATTTTCTAAAACATTGAATATGTTACGGAATACCTAAGGCACTGAATATAACCACATCAGAAAGAAAAACAGCACGCATGACCACCTGCTATCTTTCATGTGACATCGATTTTCTATCATGTGCTAACATTTCATCCCTCATATGTGGTACCATTATATACTTGACAAACCATACCGGGTGCCCCTCCAAGCAACGCCAAACGTTTACGCTTTTTTTTCAAATTCCATTAGTATAGTCATGCAAAGCTTGGATATGACAAGTTTTAAAACACAATACAGTACAATGGAATGAAAAAAATATAATTGAATGAAAAACATAAATATATGCTTATGAATATCTATCAAAACACAAAAGGGTGTTCAAAAATCCAAAAATAGCTCAATATTTCAACTAGACAAAGAAGAAAAAAATTATAACATAATCTCTCATTACCATTGTCAATAAAAAACAGATCTGCCGCCAGAAGTGATAAAACACCCCAGATCACGAAAAATTAAATATTGTGAACGAGAATAGTGATTTTGTTAATGACTGCAAAGAAATAACGAATATATTTATTTAATAGATTTTTGGTGCATGTAGGAAACAACTCAGGAACAATCATCACCAGAAATCCTAACTATAATGCTAAGAAGAAAATTTAACATAACTTTAAATTTTCTCTATCGTTTACCAATTATAATTTATTTCCCCTTTTGTTTTGGATTCTCTTGGAATTGATTACTGATTGATGAAAACATTCTTGAAAATGTTTAAAGAATAATTATTTTTTTACTGTTCCATGAACTTGAACAAGGGGATGTATAGTATTGGGCTCTTATCCGCATTCATACTATTTTTACTATTGTCACAGGCTTGAAATTAATTAGACAGGTGCATGACAACAGACTTATAATACACAGAACATAGAGCTGTAAATGAAATTGAAATAAAATACTCATCAGATATTGTTGGAGTTTGGGTCCACCAAATAAATAGTCATTTAACGATTTTTGATTCGCTAATTTGGCTGAAGCATTGAATACAACCCGTAACTTTACACTGGTGCTCTCTGAGCTAAATTCGAATATTCGCGCATGAATTCAAAATATTGTGAATATAAACTTTTATTTTCTACCAAGCGGCGTTCAAGAGACAGAAATCGATTATTTTCAGTGGACATGGATTCAGATTGTATCTTCAGGGGACGAAGAAAGTTCATCCGGTACCGATTCCACATCCCAAAATTTCTTCAGGATAATTTCCAACGGTATCTCATAATTAATTTGACACGTAAATGACAATATTGGTGGATACGAGGAATTTACTCGTCCAAGAATTACGTATCCAATAACGAATGAATTATTAGAAGTACGCGCTGAAGATAACTTTGAATAATGGCTGAACGATTTCGTTTTTGAATGAAATTTGAGGTATATTATCAGGTGGATGCGGTTATAGAAAATTCATGAATGAATTAATTTCAACTCCGTCCCGTAGCTCAGGCGCCGTTTAGTGCAGATGGAGCACGCATATGTAATTTGAATTAAAAAATAACCAATGAAATATACAGACCAGTTTGGATCTTTAACAAACCCGATTTGATTTTTCAATAATAGTTGAATATTGATTGATACAAATGAATAATTTGAAGTCCCTAATCGATTGACATATCCATTCAACGTATTTCTAGTCGACAAAACAGACTTTATTATTCAATTACAATTATCACATACTGGAATCACTTTAAGGGGAATGAATAATCCCACAAAACGAAAAATGTCTTAGTTTTGTTATATTCACTCAGAGGTCAAAGAAAATGCAATATGTTTCAGAAAAATTAACAGTAATGAATCATAAAGGATTGCACGAAAGATAGCTGTACTTTTCGTAATTTTTAATGTCTCTAAAAGTAAGAGATTTGAGCCGGTTCTGGGCCTCCCCCCACTACTATAACGTCATCAGTGACCTTGGGGTGACCTTCAGGGATGACCTTGGTGCATAGGTGCCTGTGTGGGTCTATGACCTTGAGATCACATTTGGGTGACAGAGTTTTTTTTTCATACACGGACAAGTACTTATATATTTTTTTTACCTCCAAGACTAAAAACATTTATGTGTACACTTGCTACTATGTATGACTTTCATATTAGGTACTAACACATGAAAATCTAGAGGAGATACACGTCCTCACACCACGTAGATCCAGTCAGATATGTGAACTCTGATTCCTCTCCGATACTTACCTTGTAGTGGTGGTGGTAGTAAGCGTGTGTGACGTCATCCGACTATGAGGAGTGCATCTGAAGTAGCCCACGCTCGACGCTTATAATATATATGGACAAGTACTTTTTCCAAGTACTTATATTTTTTACCTCCATGACTACTATTACCTTCATGTGTACACTTGTTACTGTGCATGACTTTCATGTGTACCAACACATGAAAATCTAGATAAGGCACACGTCCGCACACCACGGAGATCCAGTCAGATATGTGAACTCTGATTTCTCTCCGCCAGTGTATACCTTTCAGTGGTGGTGGGAGGAAGCGTGTGTGACGTCATCCAACTATGAGAAGCGCATCCGAACACGATCCAGTCATACGTATCAGAAGCAACCCTCGCTCGACTCTCGCTATAGTGGGAATGGTCCGCTGACGTCACACATCCACACGATGCAGTTATGTAACGACTACTGTTCACTCTTCATCTTGTATATATCGATAGCGTGTTAGATTGGAAGTGTGCATGGTGGGGGCTCTGTGACGTTGCATGAGTAGTCGAAGCGGATAGAATTTGTTCATCCTCTTCCCCACTCATTGAAATTATATTTAAAGGAGGTGGGATGTATTGTAAAATCAGTATCTTATTGACTTTTGTGCTGAGAACACATCGAGAAAATGTATTCCTGTGACTGTGGTAAATCGTTTACTCGTAGTGATAATCTCCGTCGGCATCAACTTCAGAGTTGCCAAGGTGGGCCTTCTGTGAAAAGGATTAAGTTAGATGCGGCTGCATCGACACCAATGTACACATGCAATTGTTGTAATGTGACAATCCCTGCATCCCAAGTTAGTTCTCATAAAAGAACTCTCCAGCACAAGAACAATGCATGTGTCTAAGTTAGTGATGGCATACTAATTATAAGGAATGCTTTCAAGTGTAGAATTGTAAGCTATCGAGTGGAAAGTCCGAATGTGTACACTGACTATATGTCGTTTTTCAATGATATCAGGGAGAAAGTTATTGGATTACTTGAAGATGCAATAAAGGCTCACAAGATCTTCAAAGTGAATATGGAGGTATTTGACAGCTACATTGTCCAAATACGGGATTTGATTGATACCAAGTCATTCAACTCACAAAATAAAATTGTGGACCAGTCTACGGATTTGGGTGTATTATTCGATGGATTCCGTGATGCCATCGTTGCTCAGACTACGGAATTTGAAGAACGTGATTCAGGTATGTTTAAAGTTTAAATTCTATTTACACGAATATTAAATTATTTTTATGTTTCAGGATGGAGCTGTGAAAAAGTTATGTTCCTCGAAGTGAACATCAACAAGTATAGTCCACTCAGCGGATGTTCATATGTGAAGCTGCCCGAGTTCATTGAGACAAGAAAAGGCGTTGTGAATATTCGCAATGAGGATCAACACTGTTTTGCATGGGCCATCACATCTGTTTTGTTTCCTGCGAATGGTAGAGTGTCAGAAGTTTCCTCATACCCCCACTATTCCGATGTTTTGAGTGTAACAGGTATGGATTTTCCAGTTAAACTTCAAGCTTTAAAAAAGTTTGAGGACATGAATGATATTTCGATTAATGTATATGGATTAGAAACGAAACTTGATAAGGGTAAAATGAAATATGAAGTGGTTGGTCCGTTGCGTTACTCACAGAGAAGACTAAGGAGACATGTTAATTTGCCACTTATAACTATTCTTATACTTATATGATTCTGGCAATAGTCATTATTGTTGGATTAAAGACCTTTCTAGATTAGTTTCAAGTCAACTATCTGCGCATGAGCATAAAAAATATTTTTGTGATGGATGTTTATTGTATTTATCTCACGAGCGATTACTGTTACGTCATCAGTTGCATGACTGTAATCATTTGAGTACTACAACACTATCAGTCAATTTCAGAATCAACAAATATGGTAAAATGATACCGGGGAATTCACTTATGTTTGAAAATTTATGCTGATTTTGAATCAGTTCTCACACCCATTCAAACTGGTCAACCCAACCCTAAACACTCATACTCGAATAAAACATACAAACATGTTACTTATTCATTTGCTTATTCGATAAAATGTTCATATAATGACAAATTATCAAAATTTGTTACATATAGGGGTGAGGATGGAGCCGACAAATTTCTCACAAAGCTTGAAAATGATTTAAGAAATATTTATCAAAATCATCTGAGATATCCAATTCCTATGGTTGCACAAACCCCCGCGGAAGAAGAAGAGTTTTCTTCTGCATAATTTTGTGGAATATGTGATAAACATTCACGGGTGGTGATGTGAAAGTGATAGACCATTGTCACCTCAATGGAAAGAAAAGATCACCTGCCGCTCATTCCGTATGTAACTTAAATTTCAAATTATCAAATTTTGTTCCGATAATTTTCCATAATCTTAGTGGGTATGATTGTAATTTGTTCATAAAAGAACTGTATAGAAACAAAGATAAGGTGGATGTTATCCCATAAACTAAGGAAAAATATATATCGTTCACCAAGCATCTATTCACTCACACATACACTGACAAAGATGGAAAATAGAAAAAGAATTATTTGAAAATGAGATTTATAGACAGTTTCAAATTCATGTCGGATTCTTTGCAGAACTTAGACGCTAACTTAACATCCGATCAGTGTATTGAGATGCATAAACATTTTTCACAAATTGACAAATTCAATTTGATGAGAAAGAAAGGTGTTTTTCCATATAACTTTGTTGACCATATTGACAAGTTGAATTATCCACCTATTCTCACTAAACATCAATTTCATGACCATCTTAACGAAGAGCATATAACAGATAAGGATTATATGAGAGCAGAACTTGTTTGGCATTTATTCGAGTGTCAGAGTTTAGGAGAATACTCGGATTTATATTTGAAGTCAGATGTGCTTCTATTATGTGACATATTTGAAAACTTTATAAACATATGTTTAGATAAATATAAATTAGATCCGGCGCAGTATTATACAGCACCCGGATTATCATGGGATGCAATGCTAAAGTTTATAAATATTGAATTGGAATTATTGACTGACATTGACATGATTCATTTTTTCAAGAAAGGAATACGTGGTGGAATAAGTCAGTGTAGTGAAAGGAAGCATATAGCTAATAATAAATTTTTACCCGATTATAACCCCGATGAACCTTCATCGTTCATATCATATTCAGATGCCACCAACCTATATGGTCACAGTATGTCACAACGATTACCCACCAACGATTTTGCTTGGCTAACTCCCAATGAAATTATCAATTTGGACGTAATGGGTGTAGCATCTGATAGTTCATATAGAAGAAAGAAGAAAGAAAGAAATTTTATTCAGGTAAATTAAATGTTGATTGATCCTATTATGTACATTGAATCATAAATAATTAATATAATTAATATAAAGGTTGAACTACCTAAGCAGAGCTTGAGTTGTAGCTTTCAACCTGTAATCACCCTAGACGTGCATAACTGAAAATATAGTTTAAAGTACATACAATCTAGCGTGTTTTTGCATGAATAATAATAAAATAATCTAACATTCGTAACTGTAGATATAGAAATATTACATATCATTATAATAACAATATCATTATAAATAAGCAGATGAGGAGTCCTGTAGAAGAGAGAGAGAGAGAGTAAGATTGGTAGACAGAGAGAGGGGTAACACTGAATAGTTGAAGTAGTTCGAAATAGTTTTTTTTTAAATTTGTAGAAAATTTTTGACCTTTGGAAGCATTTTCTTAATAATCCATTTCATATACAGTTTTCAATAGGTCATAATTTTGATTCACATATTCTTTTAATTTTGACTTAAATTTGTGTTTTTTGAGATTGATCTGATTTCTATAGGTACCAGGTTCATCAGTTTTGGACCTAAGTAAGTTATGTATCTTTGAGTACGAGTTAACCTACATAGAGGAACATTCGTTTTCTGTTGAAATTTAGCTCGAGTATCATAATTATGATTTATGTAGGAAGTTGGTTTATTACGCATCCATAGAATACAATGATAGGTATATAATTTTCTCACATCAAATAACCCGGTTTCTTTGTATAGTGCTACAGTGGAGTATCTTTTATCTCGTTTGAAAATAATTTTCAGGATAGTATTTTGCATTACTTCTAGGTTGTGTAATATAGTTTTGCTGACACCACCCCATATTATAATGCAATACCTCAAAATTGATTCAGCAAGTGAGTTATATATCATTGTCAGGAGCTTTTTATTATTAAGATGTCTGAGTTGGTAGAATTTATATATTATACTGCTGAGTCTTTTAACTGTCTGATCTATATGTTCCTCCCATCGCAGGTGCTGGTCTAGATGTACACCAAGATATTTCATATTGTTAACTTTATTGACTTTGGGACAAGTACATTTCATTGGGGTTGGGCATAGATGTTTATGTATGGTGAGTGTGTTCTCGGCAGGCTGGTCTTTGTTTGTGGGGGTAAACGTTACATATTTTGTTTTTGAGATGTTTAGGCTCAGAAGACTTGTGTTTAACCATGAGAAAACTGATGTGAGCCCCGTTTCGGCTTTTTTATAAACTTCATCCCACGTATCGCCTGAAAATGATAGCGCTGTGTCATCTGCATATGATATTATACTGCCCCGGATATTTTCAAGTTTATATATGTCATTAATATATATTAAAAATAAGATTGGGCCTAGCATTGTTCCCTGAGGGACGCCCATGTTAATACATAGTGGATCACTACAAGTATTGTTTATTTTCACAATCTGAAATCTGCCTGATAAATAATTTTCAAACAGTTGTAGTGAGATTCCTCTAACTCCTATTGTTTCTAAGCGCCTCAGCAAGATTTGATGGTTTACAGTGTCAAAGGCTTTCGCCAGATCTAGAAAAACTGTAAGGCCTATTTTCCTATCATTGAAATTATTCCATATACTGTGAACCAATTGAAAGACAGCATTTTCTGTTGACATATGTTCTCTAAATCCATACTGACATTCATGTAAAATATTATTCCTCTCCAGGAAATCAGTTAGTCTGTTTTTCAAGCTTTTTTCGAAAACTTTGGCGAAATTGTTCGTGATAGTTATAGGCCTATAATTTGTTGCAAGTTTCTTGACTCCAGATTTGAAAATTGGGATTGTAAAAGAGTGTTTAAAAGCAATAGGTACATATCCATGTTCGAAGCATAAGTTAATAATATGACACAATGGACTCACGATAAACCGATTATATGGTAATGTTCTTGAAGTAGATGTTTATTATCTCCAAGAATTACATGACAAACATGCTGATCTCCCTTTTCTCGTTGAAAGTTTAATACTTCCACATTCCAAATCAAAAATTCCTAAATTAATTCCAAATTCAAATGACAAAAGAAAATTTATTGTACATTATAAAAATTTACAGCAGGCTGTGGCCAATGCTCTTATTGTCATGAACACACATAGAGTGCTGAGATTCAAGCATTCATGTTGGATGAAACCTCATATTGATTTGAATACTGAAATGCAAAATCGATCTAACAACAAAGCTGAAAAAGAAATCTCATGAACAATGCAGTTTATGGGAAAACAATGGAAAACGTTGATAACAGAGTTGATGTTAGACTGGTTACGCATTGGGAAAGTATCAAGAGGAAAATGGGTGCTAGCGCCCTAATTTCACGTCCAAATTACAAAAGCTGTTCAATATTTTCCGAAAATTTTGTTGCAATTCAATTGGGAAAAGTTAACGTATTATACGATAAACCACTATATTTGGGATTTTGGATATTTTTAAGTTTGAAAGTAAACACCGATAATTTTTATGATTTCATTACCAGCAATATAGGTGAATTTGATACTTCCAATTACAAAGTAGGAAATCAATTCAATATTCCTATTACAAAATCAATTCTGGGTAATTTCAAAGACGAATTTCCGAATGATCCCATAATTAGCCTTTATGGTACCGGTGCCAAAGCATATTATGTTCAGTCTGTGGGTAGCGAATTTAAGAAAGCGAAAGGAGTCAAAAGATCCGTTATAAAGAATGAATTAACATGTGAAGATTATAAGAAAATTGTCGAACAGGGTGGTTTAATATTCAGGAAGATGAACTCATTTAGAAGCATATTACATAACATGTGTTATATCAGTATTTCACTGATACACTTTTTAAAAAATCATACAGGGGTGTTACGTACCACCGTTATATTGTATACAAATTTATTGATATTAAAACGAATATAAAATACAGACTGACTTCAATCGACTCGCAGGTCGTATTTATGAAGTTAATTATATATACACTGTCAGCATTTCCTTTGTTCCAGTGCAGCTGGTCTCTCGCTGGCGTCGTTAAATCAGCAAGTCCTTATTAATGATCAGGGCGATGGTAAAGTATGTGAACCATGAAATGTGTTTACTTACGAATGGTTCATTGATGAGTTTGTCTAACTCATCTGAATATTGACTCAATTTGTGTTGAGATATATTGAGATCGTTGCAGCATTGGTATGGTATTTGTACTGCAAAGTTCTTGAAGGTTATATTCTTGTACTTGTCGATGAGGTACTTGGAGTGGACTCTTGTGCTTCCAATGAAGGCATTACATTCAGGTTGGAGTCTGAATAAAGAATTGGTGGTGATTATTTCTGTCACTGGTTCCATATGAGAACATTTGACGGTAATCGGTAAATCGTCCGAAATGGTTATAAGCCAAAAGTTAGAACTAAGTTCTTGAACATTATAGTCTTTGGCATAAATAAGTGATGTTTGGCAAGTTTTCGGAAGTGCAATCACTCTTCTGAGTAGTTGGGCTTCACAGATGGCTTCACTGTCCATCGGATACGGCAACAAATCGGAGCAAATTCTCACACCATTATTTAAGAATTTACAATTTTCCAAATTTTGGAGTGAGATATACAACAACGAATCATCATCTCTCGTAATATATTTTTGAAATGATAACAGAATATGATGAAGTCCTGTTCTATTATCCGGTATTGGTATTGGTAGAAGTCGATACAAAGTATATGTTTCTGGTTCAACCAATGGTATTTTCAAAATGAATACAATTTTTGAATCAACTTGATATGCTTCAAGTTCAATAATTTCGATGTATCGAGCAATATTTGAAAACCTTGTTGGTAATGGTAAATTATTCTTTTGGAGAGATTGTGATATATCTAGGAGGTATTTAATCAAATCATTTGGAGTTATGATTGAACTGTGAAGAATATTATGTGCGAATGTTATAGAATTCAAAATATTATCAAGAGTGTCCTCCAGGAAAAAATAACTTTCCATCAGTGTTTCGCAAATATCGAAGGTTCTCACTTGTGCTTCATAAAAGTCAAGATCATCTGAAATTGTAAATATTGATGTTTCTATTTCTTTTATATCTTTATTGAAGGTTTCCTCATCTACTTGCAATTTTTGTATAGTTGAGTTGAAGTTTTTGATCACAGAGGTAGTAACAGATATCTGATTTTTCAAAATATTTTCAATTTGGTGTTCGTCTTGTGAAATTTTGTTTATACAATCTGTATAATATTCACCGTCTGATGCATCCAAATTGCCGGATATTGCTTTCCAGAAAGTACCTACTCCGTTAATTAGTCCGCGTTTCTGTCGTTTATTGAAATTTTCAGTATCGGCGAATATTTATCGATACTTCAGGCTAAGTGAGTTTGATACCTGAGTTAGAAGGCTCATATGTGTCTGAACTTGGGCTTTGAATGATATCATTCGTGCACTATGTTGGTCAAACGTATACAACATATTTTCTAGAATTTTGTCATTGTGTTCCAAAGCGGATTTTATGTGGTCTAAGTCCTTATAGACTAGTAAAGTCCATTTTTCATTTGAAATTTTCAGAGTGCTTTCTTCATGAAGGAAGATGCCAACGGTATTGTTTATTGGTTGAATGGAATATTGTGAGTGGGCTGCTGAAAACAGCAAAATAACCCTGAAAAGAAAATTAATCTTCAATGTACAGTTTCAGTCTATCAAAGTTTACTTTTGTTTTCTGCCGCGTTTTCCAATTGACGAGCATTGCTGAATTTTGAAAAATTTCTATTATCTCAAAGGGACCATTGAATTTATTTTGAAGTTTCTCTTTAATTTGAGATTCTTTAACAAATACTTTATCTCCTACTTTGTATTCTATAGGTTGTCCTACATGTTTGTCAAATCTAATTTTTGCTTTTGTCTTTGAGTCTTTTCTCGGGCAACTTTGTAGTAATACGAGACTCTATTATTGAGATCTCGTATGTATTTTGTAATGAATTTGTCTTGGTTATAGAGAGTTTCTGGTGGTCGACTGGATGTGTGTCCAAATAAAAGTTCATAAGGCGTAAACCCGTGTTTTATTTTTACTATTATTGTAGCAAATAATAGCATTGGGTAGACATGTGAGGGGATGGTCATTTGGGTTTTCGGTTACACTTGATCTAATCATTTCCATGAGCGTTGCATGGAAACGTTCCAAAGAGCCATTTGATTGCGTGTGGTGGACACTTGAAAATGATAATTTAATGTCATAAAGTGTGCACAAGTCATTCAATAGCGTATTTTGGAACTCACGACCAGAGTCGCAATTAATTCTTAATGGGGTACCATAGTGCTGAAAGAATAGCAATAAAGTATTGACAACTGATTTTGCGGATTTGTCATCTATCGGGTATGCCTGTGTAAATTTAGTTAATACATCTCTGATGGTGAGAACTAAATTTTTTGTAGGGACTTCAAGAATATCGATGTTGATTCTTTCGAATGGTGTTTTAGGTGTCTCTGTTATTACTAGAGGGTTTCTCAGATTTTTCCTACAGATTTTTATTTTCTGACAAGTTTCACATTTTTTTACAAAATTTTCCACATCTTTAACTAGATTAGGCCAATTATATTTTTCTTTCACTCTTTTAACAGTTTCATTAATTCCTCGATGTAAATTACTCTTACCGGAATGATATTGATCCATAATAATGGGTATTTCGTCTTTTTCGGGGGTTCTTGTCAAATTTTGGCATACAGTTATTTTTATTTCTTTTTCAGCGAATACGAAAGAAAGAATTTCCAGTATGGGTAATTCTAGGTTATTTTCGACATAATAGATTTTTGAAAGATCTAGTTCGTTTTGTTTTTTATAGAGTACATAGAACAAATGTTCATTGACTGCATCTGGATCGTATGGCAATGCAAGAATAAAATATTTTCTATCTTTTACGGATTTACTTGATAGAACGTTAATTGCATCGTTGAAGAAATCGGCCTTTTCTTCAAAAATATCTTCAATAATTTTATAGTGAAGATCTTCTAATTTATTTTGTCGAAAAAATGTGATAATATTTTTGTGTTTTCTGTCCAATAGTTAACTATTGTCAAATTTAATTTTTGAGTAATCGATCAGAGATTGGGTTTGATACAAGTGTACAAATATGTTGAATTCATCTTGTATTTTTTGGAATGAGAACTCTTCGTTCTCCTGCGCTTCTCCGGTCCCTTGTGTCTCTGTTGGTTCTTCAGCGTTCTGCTGCGCTTCATCGGTTCCTTGTGTCTCTGTTTGTTCTTCTGGTGGAGTATCCGGGTTTTCATTTCCATTTGTAGCGAATATCGAGAATTTTGTTTGAAAATTCGCGCATTCTTTGAAATGATTGATTTTGATACGTGATAGGGCGTCGGCGTTCTTATTTATTTTGCCGGGTTTATACTCTATCTCGTAATCATATTCCTCTAATTTGAGCCGCCAAGGTGCCAGCCTACTACCTGGGTCTTTAATCGAAAAGAGCCAAGTGAGGGGTCTATGGTCAGTAACTAATTTGAATTTTCTGCCAAATAGATATGGTCGGAAATGTTTGACGGACCAGACTATTGCCAAAAGTTCTCTCTCTATTGTAGAGTATTTGGTTTCGGCACTGCAGAGTGTTCGGGAAGCATATGCTATAGGAAGATCTTTGCCTATGGGTCCTTGTGAAAGAACTGATCCTATCGCAAATGCACTTGCATCCGTTGTTAAAAGAAACGGTTCTTCGAAATTGGGATAAATCAAAATGGGACTAGTAGTGAGAGCGGATTTCAACTCCATGAATGATTTTTCACATTCTGGGTCAAAATAAAATTTTACATCTTTTTGCAAAAGTTTTGTTAGGGGTTTAGATATTTTTGCAAAGTTTGAAATGAAGCGACGGTAATAGCCTGCTAAACCCAAAAATGATTTAATTTCTTTTGGATTCCTTGGTTGTGGAAAGTCTCTGATGCATTCTATTTTGATGGATTCGGCTTGACACCATCCTTCGTGATGATATGACCAAGGTATGCAACTTCCTTTCTTAGGAATTCGCATTTATCAGGCTGAATTTTCAAATTAGCCTTCCTCAGTCGTTTGAATACTTCTGTAAGCCTTGAGAGGTGTTCATGTATGGTTGGAGAATAAATGATAATATCATCCATGTACACGAGGCATCGTTCATTTTGGATGCCAAGAAGAATGTTATCCATGACGCGTTGGAACGTCGATGGAGCGTTCTTCAGGCCGAATGGCATACGAACAAACTCGTATTGTCCATTCTCCACAGAGAAAGCTGTTTTGGGTACATCTTTCAAGTCAATTTCTATTTGGTGGAAGCCCGATGCAAGGTCGAGAGTCGTAAAATACTGACACTTCCCAAGTTGGTCTAGTAGGTCAGAAATATTTGGTAGTGGGTACTTGTCGTCAACTGAGAGTTCATTCAGTTTCCGATAGTCGATAACGACACGCCACTTTGGTTTTCCAGAAGCGTCCAATTTTTTGGGGACAACCCAAACAGGGGATGACCGAGGAGAAATCGATGGCTGAATTATTCCTTGTTTCAACATTTTAGAAATTTGGGTTTTAATTTCTTCTTTGTGGACTTGGGGATACCTATACGATTTTGTGAATACAGGTTTGGCATTATTGGTTTCAATTGTATGTTTAATTTCGATTGTGAAGGTAAGATCATCACCTTCTAAATAGAAAATGTCCGAAAATTCCTTACATATGTCAGTTATCAATTGACTTTCTTCGTCATTCAAATGATCCAAGTCGTAATTGATTTTGAATTTCTTGGGTCCTATCAAATTCATTTTCAAAATTTTGATCATCAAACGTGTTGATGTTCAAGACTGATTCGAATTTTGAAATTGGTTCAAGTTTCAAGTCTGAAAAATCAATAGTTTTTGGAATGGCATTTGCATTTATAATTGAAGTTAGAAGTGCCCTTTTTCATCAATTTTAACTAAAGCGTTTGGTAGTATGACTTTCTCCTTTTCCTGTGCTAACAGTATAGCATCAGTATAATTGCCACAACGGCTCAAATTGTACCTGATGCCCGTCAAGCTTTTAACGAAAAAATAGAGGAGGTGACAGATGAACTGGATCGCAAGTACGGTAATCTAAAAAGTGATGTGGATATCAAAGCAATGACACGAAACATAACAGAGTTGACAAGTGATCAAATGTGATATTCTGAAAAAGGATTCGGATAATGCATTGGATATTACATCTGCAATGATGCAAAAATATGACGATTTGGAGAAGAGGTTAGTTGTATTGGAGAAGAAACATCAGAGGTTATTCGAATTGGAGAAGAAACATCCTGATATTTGGCTCACACATAGACCAAAACTTTGGGTTCCAGGCAGTGATCCACACCCAGCTGTTTGAAAAATAAATTTGTATTATCATAAAAATATATAGAATAAATTTAGTCATACTAAAGTTATTTTTATTTCAATAATATCATGCTATTCACACATTCACGTACACTGATGTTCTCGCTAACTCTGCTTGGGAGACTCGAGCGCTCTCTACTCTTATGCAGAAGAATTGTGGTGGTGGTAAGCCCCATACTCTGAATGAAACATATAAAAGAAGAACTGGTCACTGAACAATTCATTCGAATTTCATAGTTCGAATATTGTATTGTATTGTGATGGATAGTTATATGGAAGTCCTAGCCAGCCTGTCCCACATGGACATTAACAACTTCGAGGAGTACTGGGACGACGATCTAGAGGTGGAAGTTGTGGACGTACCAGCGGTCCATGAGCTGGAGGAAATGGTGGATCAGCTGGTGTTCGAGGACCAGGTGGAGCTGGTGGAGCCGGAGGACCCGGTGGAGATGGATGCCGCTGAAGATGAGGCCGTCGACGAGGGCAATGCAGAAGATGACGTCGATGAAGGGGTTGAGGTGGATTCTGTCAGCGGCTTCGACTCCATCATAAGTCGTACCATACCAATCAACATGTCGGAGACGTTGAACAATTTTTAATTTGGGTGGGATCATGAGAGGGGTGTGTCATGCGCAATTCAACCATTGCGCATGAGAGGTAGAGTGGAAGGTGGGGCAATTGTTTAAAAGGAGAGTTCCCTCTGAATATTCTTCAGTTGACTTCGAGTTCTCAAAGTCAACATCTCCAGCACCAGCAGCAGTTTCCAGTCTCCAGAATACAATTGTCATCGGTACGTACACAATCTTATATTCATGCATTTGTTTAATTATTTTTTCAATGTATAGCAATGGATTCATCAACACCAGCGGCCAACTTTCTCATGGTAGCAGCAGCCCTAACTAATGTTAGGTTCGAGGAAGAAGTCCGACGTAGAGGACCATCTCCGCCACCTCCACCAGGACACCAGAACATCGATGATGATGCCTTCTTCAATGATGTCATGGAGACGATCAGGCAGGACGCGGATATCCCGGAGCCACTGACGCCGATGGCTTCACAGGAGCAAGGTGGTGGTGTATGAAAGCGACATGGCGATACCATTGACGATGGTGCCCCCAAACGAGAAAAATCGTCAAAGGTGAAATCGATAGAGATCGTTGAGGATAGCGAGGACGAGTTCGAGCCTACATCACGGGCAAGTAGTAGCGGCTTGAAATCGTCATCGAAGAAGAAATTAAGTCAAAGCAGTAGGCGTAAGGTTGATGTTATTCCCGCATATCGTAAGAAATGCGATAAAATCAACCCTTATCAAGGAGAATGGCCATCATCCTCAAGAGCTGCGGTCCCTGTTGTGACTCCTGTCCCACCACCTGCTAAAGTGCAAGTCATCAGCGTGGATATAGTGGCACCACCGCCAGCTGTTCCTCCACCAGCCCCGATCGTGGAGGTACTTGTCACCGTGGATCCCGTCGCTGGACCTTCAAGGGCAAGGGAGCCGATCACCCACGTCGTCGCCTTGGAGTCTATCGCTCCCACGCTGGAGACGGACGTGGACCAGCTACTGGGGGAGGTAGAGGAGGCCGAGCGCGACTGCCAGCGGAGTCGACTAGCGCGGACAGAAATTGCCCGCCAGCTGGCCGACCTGATGGTGCGAGATCGGCAGGAAGCCATCCTGGAGGCCGAAAGGGTCACAAGGTTGGAAACTGCCAGAGCGCGTGTGACGGCTACGACGGAGAGGATGTTGGCAGCCCTCCGACGTCTAGACAATAAGTAGATGTAAGGTATTTTATATAGGTTTAGTTATTTGTTAGTTTGTTTTAAAAATTAATTCAATTGTAAGATGTAAATATAATTAGTTATTATTAATAAAAAAAGATGAAGTGAAAAAAAAGAGTGTACATTAAATTTATTGGTTTGGTACACACTGGGCAATGCGATGTTTGGGGTATTGCTCTTCACTCAATCTTAATTGTATTTTCTGATACTTGTGTTATTCAATAAGTACCTATATAATTCCAACTCTGAAACATTATTCAGGAAATCATCTCAATTGTATTATTCAATAAGTATGTTGAGTATTTCTACCTCTACCACCATCTATAACCTCCACCTTCTCTCCCACCACCTCATACAACCCCTACCCTTCTCTCCCACCATTTCTATCTCATGAGTTAGTATAAATTCAATGCGAACTCAGATTATAGTATTAGTCTTCTAAGATGCCTCTCCCAGACTCCACCACAGCTCCGAGACGTTGCGAAAGATTTAAAGACGATGCCGAGATAATTCGACAGATGCCACTGTCCTTATACCCGGTCCAGGTACATCAAATATTCCAAGGGGCTCTGTATCATGATAGGAATGATGATCGAGTTCCCAGAGGGCCAATTCAGGTGGCTGAGATCAGCTACTCCTGGGATAGATGGAATTTCCCGTCCCCGTCAACATCATCATCATCATCAGAATATGGTGATGAAATGGAGGAGCACCCGGAGGAATGGTCAGATGAGTCTGACATCTCTGAGGATGATGTGGTCGAGGATGACCACCTAGAAGATGACTAAGTAGTCGAGGATGTAGAATTCATCGGCATCGAGGATGTCGACATAGATGACCACCCGGAGGAGCATCACCTGGAGGACGATGACAATATCATCGTGGTGTCATCGGATGATGACGATGTCATCTATGTCATCTGAGTTCCCTTATGTGGTCGTCCCGCATAAGTATGCGGGTGGCACCCAGCTCTCCGGAGCACCCCATCGGCCCTTTTCAGGGCCATACAAAAAACACAAACATTTGCATTTGCACCACTTAATGGTGAAAATGTACAAAGTTTCTATAACTTGAAGAGTTGTAGATGTTCAGTGATCTTTCACTCGATAGCATAAAATTCCTAGGATTAAAGGATGGAAACTTTTGGGTTGTTGATGCGTGAAAAACCTCACTCCTCATTCTCACCATTACTCATCTTATGAATTAGTATAAATCAAGTATTAGAAGGGAGTTTAAATCAGTCTCCTCACCATGTCCGAACCTGATTCAACTACGGGTCTATTACCAGCTCCAGCAGCAGCAATCGTCAGTCAGGACAATGAGGCTGAAGCAGCACCAGCGCCTGGTCCAGCAGTGTCGTCGGAGACCATTCAGGTTACCCGACTGAATTCGACGTGACCTTTAGTGTTCAGATTCGGCCAGATTACGGACCAGAAAGATGAGAATGTGCCCGAAGTTCCGTCACAAGGGCCAATCCAAGATAATACGGTATCATCTAGGCCACCGAAACGAATATGGCCTCCCCCAAGCCCATTCTCGTCTTCGTCGGAAGATGAAGATGCCCTGCCCCCTGCTCGTCAGGGCTAAAAAAAAGAGTACACACGCGCATGCGCACTCAACTGGAGGAAGACATTCGGATGTAGGTTAGGTTGTCAGATTTAATTGAGTAGGGAAAAAAATGTTCATCATTGCAGAAAAAAATTATAATGGGGTGGTAGAACATCGCGGCCGCGAATTGGGCCGCGGTTGCGTTCGCGGGTTTGATTCGTGGCAGCGATTTAAATCGCAGGTCGAAAAAAATTTAGAGGCCGAAGGCCGTAGAAAGCAGAAAGGAGGACGGAGGTCGGAGGCCAGGTGCAGATGATAGAAGGCAACACAAAATCCTCCAAAATTCTAATAGAACCTGCGCAAGCGCCTAATGACCACTACCACTAAGCTATGTTACACATCCCCACTCCGATCCTTATAAATACGATGACAACCTACTCAATGTATCATTCAGCAACTCGACATGTCTTCAACAACAGCACAGGAGATCCCACATACCACAGCGCCTCCACGGCACTCAACAGGAGAGCATGGGTCTGATGATGAGTTATATCGGAAATGCTACAGAGTTTAATCGCGTGTGGGCGGACACGAAGGAGCGGGCTAGGGCATTCTATGCTAGGAATGTTGGTAATGTCGGTGAAGACTCAAGCTAATCAGTCTTCACCCAAACCCCCTTGGCTCTTTGAAGCAAAACAGCCCTTTCCAGGACTACAAAAAAAAATACACACTTCCATTGGGAATCATATCTACAGTGGATAATTTTCACTTTGAATATATGCAATACGTAGGTGTGAATTAGAACTATGGGTCACTCGGATCATTTTGTTCTAAATCACACCTTCGCATTATATTACAAAATGATTTCAATATTTATTGTCAATTGGGCAAAGTTTATGCCGGTGACATGGAACTACATACACATCTGGAGAAGACATCGGTTGGAAGAACACTGTTTCTTCTCAACACTTCTTATTACTATGAAATTTGTGGAGTCAACTCCTGGGAGGGAGGGATATTTACCCCTTCTCCTCTTACGGCAGATTGTTGTCATATTCATGTGCACATGTACCAGTCGGCTTGTTCGTATAAAACGTGAAGTCGCATCAACATCAGCACCATTTCTATCCTCACCCCATTGGTCACACATTACCTCCGAGCTAAATAATCATGACTTCCCTACCAAATGTTTCTGTTGAAGAAGGTTCAATGTCACGTATTCCAACAACAAATGATGAGTTTGGTTTTGAAAATATTCCGGTATATCACTTGAAGGTTTCACCGATGACTATAACATCCTTGATTATCTGAAGACGGTAGATATACCGGAACCTTCAGAAAGTGTTGATCCAACCCTTTTACAACTGTCACTACCCATATGTCCTCCACTTCTCTCTCCTCTTAGTGTGGATACGAAACCAAAACCATTTAAGAGGAAGGGTACATCTACTGCTTCTAACCCTAAGAAAACAACGAAGGGTGTACGGAAACCTCGTAAGAAGAAGGTAGATGACACCTTCTTGAATGTGATGGGCGATTTGGAAGATGTTTCGCTTGATTCTTTCGGTCCACTGCAGCGCTGTGGGGACATGCTGAAAAAAGCGAAATGCCGCATTATAAAAGCGAAAGCCACCTTCGTCAAATGTGATGATGATGTTTGAAGTGGCAGCATGGACGAGGTGGCTCTTCAGGAGCTCGATGCAAAGATTGCATTAACAAAGGCTGAACTGATTAAAATGTGTGATGAATTTTTTTTTTCAATTCACTTCAACAGAGTCTACTCGAAATAAAAAATGAATTGCTTTTAATAGTTTATTTTACGAAACATCTAAGTTAATACATATATTAAACCATGTCACGTTTATCAATCCATGAATTGTGTTCACTAGGAAGGCCTAACCACTTCACATACAGTTTATTATTTTTCTTCTTCATCACATTTTCAACTAGATAAATGTCAGGATTTTTCGTTTTTAATAACTCTTCTTCATAAAAACCACCTTTAATCGGTTGACCATTCATATCTTCAAGAATATACGTTGTGGGATATGTCCTATTAATTTTAATGATTTTGAATAGTTCAGTTGTAAAATTGGCAGTGTACCCCTTTTCAAAGATATTTTTGTACTTGCTTATACGTACAATGTCATTCATTCGGAATTTGGAAAGATTTTGTTTTCCACGGATGACTTTGGCACCTTTAAATTTTAGTTTTGTTGTTGGCGTAACATTAATTGGTTCAATACCAGTTGTACGATGCACTTTATGGTTATATTTTCTTGTTATCATAGGAAGAACATGTAACCACTTGTTGTGTCCCATCGCTGAAAATTCTCTATATAGCCACGTCTTCATTGTTCGAATTACTCTTTCTGCTATGGCCGCCTTCATAGTGCTGAATGTTGAATAATGATTGATATTATATTTGCCCATTAGAGATGAGAAAGTTTTGTTGAAAAATGCTTTTCCTTGATCGCTTTGTAGATGTTTCGGAGAATAGTCGGCTTCTTTCAGCATAACTTCCATTGCATCCGTTACAGCACCACCTGTTTTATTTTTAATCGGTTTTGTCCATAGATATTTTGAGTAACAATCAATTACTACAAGAACATATCTATATCCTTTATTATGTTCAGCATAGGGTTGTAATTCGGCAAGATCAATCTGCCATAGATCTGAAAAACCTTTGAGTGTGGTGGTTCTTCTGGCGAAATTACGTCTCGCCGGTGTATGTAATTCATTGACAACTTGTCGTTTAAGATCACTTATTTCATTATCCATCCTCTCACTATAACTATTTTACTTCGTCTCCGTACACATAATTCAACAATGTTACTGCATCATATAATGAGGACGAAGTGACCATTTTCTTGAACGTTTCAATATATTATACCTTCCTCACGTAATTCTTCAATAATTGAAATTATTTCATTGTCGTGTCCAGTATGTCCAGCCGATTTCGAGAATATCAACAGTCGTAAACGATCGACTATCTCGTTAGGTGAATTCCAGTACACATAATTCGCAGGTTTGGTATAATACTTTTTTTGCATCCGATTGAACCCTTTACCTTTTTTTGTTCTACTCCTCGTCGATAGATGATAAGTTCAGTACTAGTTTGATAACTTCATGAATTTTTTTAGAATTCGTATGTTTGAAACCATTTCTCAGTTGATGTTGTTTATATGGTGCATTCGTTAGTCTCAATATTTTAGCATATGTATGACGAATTTCATAATCGAAATTGACTTCAGGTGGATTTTTCAAAAAAATCATGTCGTATAACCCCGGACTACCTGGGAATTCATGATTTTTTGTTTTATTGTCATTCCAAAATAGAATATTGCCATCACTGAAACGTACATTGAGACTACCCATTTTCAGTTTTTGTGTAGTAGGATCTAAACGTATACCATATATTGTATCATATGCAACATTCTTTGTTTTAACATTTCCCAAATGTCTTTTCAAAACATCTCCAATATTGTCTTCAAAATCAGAGAAATTAGAATCACCAATTCGAGATGATGACGGTGTTTCGAATATGGACATTTCATTTTCTCCCAATTCTTTGATAGTACCTGTCTCACTGTCAGTAGATGATATTTCACTATATGAGGATGGATCCTTCCCTATTGGGGTACTCGTAACTTTTATTGGAGTAGACTGAGAATTCCCTTGCTTCATTGGAAACGTTGACTTTGGTGATTTGATGGTAGCAGCTGAAGATAGAACCTTTAATGGCTTCATTATGGGATCATAGAGTTTTTCAAGCGCCATTCGATTTTCAATGAGTCCACTCTTGATAGAATTGAATTTCTGCCGTACAGCTTCTGTTGTCTCAACCAGTTGACGTTTCAAATTCAATTCATTGTTTTTATTTTCAGCTACTGAATCATTTTTTGTCTTCATTTTGTTTTTGTCAAGAGAATACGCTGAAGTAACCTCTATACAATTCAACGATCGATTGAATGTGGATTGCAGTGTCATGGATATATAAAACTATCGAACCCCATGCGATATTTACCTTCATGCATTTTTCTATCCTTATCAATGACCAGAAATCCATATTGATCTTCCCAACATTTAACACACATCAATTGGAATTGTTTGAATGTTACATCGGGTGACACGTGATCACAATAAATATGATGTAGATTCGTTTCATCTTGCTTGAACATTACAATAAAGTTTGTATTATCTCGCACTAACTGTTTGGGCACTAGTGAATATGTTTGAGCAAGATAAAAACAGTCAACATCTTTATGACGTCCCATACAGAAATATGATCTTATAATGTCCTGTTTTTCACATATTACATCATCGAAATGAAAACAGAATTTGGTTTGGCATCGGACGGTTCCACTATTTCTGCATTATTACTGAACGTATAAAATCCCAAACCCTTTATGGGTTCCAATACATTTCGTAGGAATTGATATTTGGGCTGATTGAGTGATTTCGAATAGAGACAAACGTTTGTGAATCGTAGTCCTTGTGGATGTGTCAGAAGAGAGATCATGGCATTCGTCTTTCCACAATTCGACGGTACAATAATGAGTCCTCGAACAGATGATGGAAGTAGCGGACCATGCCGCAACACATTCTGTCCATTCTATCCACAACCGAATTTTTTATCTACAGCAAACTTTTTTTTCTGCTTTACAATGCGCATCGTACCGTGGTTGGAGACTATGTGAGCGATGATATGTCGTGATCGTTTCATTTAAATGAGTACCATCAAACGATACGGATGTGTTCGTGGTGTATGCCGAAAGAGCGGACGTGGATTTGTTAATAATTTGATAAACAAACTTCCGTTCGAATTACATTTACCCGGAGGATATCAGTACTGTGGACCCGGTACAAAATTGGAAAAACGTTTAGCCCGCAAAGAGATCTCGGAATCAATAAATTGGATATTACATGCAAACAACACGATATTCAATATTTGAATCATCTAACTGATCTCAAAGCAAGACATAGAGCAGACAAAGGACTCGAATACGCAGCTTGGAATAGGGTTAAATCGAAGGACGCCAGTTTAAGGAAAGAGCAGCTGCCCTACTCGTTACCAATATTATGAAATCAAAGAGACGTTACGGTATGAGTTGTAGTACTACTATAAAGAAAAGGAAGAAAAATCAACCGAAGAAACAGAAAAATAATCTCAGAAAAATCGCCTTTGGTTCTGGAGTGGTTCATAAAGTGCGGAATGTACAGAAAAAAGCTGGGGGTGAGCAATTTGTAAGGAATAATTTGAAGAAAGCTACCGTAGTGGCATTACATGCGGCACGTAAATACCTCAAAGCTGCTGGTGGAAAGAAAACAATCCGCACACCCCGCATAATTCCAATTCCTAAGGTTGGAGGGATTCTACCACTGATACCGATTTTTGCTGGATTGTCCGCGCTCGGAAGTTTAGCGGGTGCTGTTGCAGGCATCACCAGAGCTGTGAATTCAGCAAAAGCAAGCAGAACCGCCATAATCGAAGCAAATCGCCATAATAAGAAAATGGAAAGTGTGGCATTGGGTAAAAGTGGTAGTGGTGTATACCTTAAACCGTACCGTAAAGGACTCGGACTTGAAACCATACAATCCAAAAATCTAGTTGATTCACTACATCGACGACCTCTCACCGACATCAATCTCAATTATTATGCCAAGAAAATGAAAATTCCATACTTTCGTGGTATTTTCATGCGTGATACATTACCCACTAGAGGTCCACGACACCACGAGACCGCCATTGTCAATTTAGATGGAATAAGAGGATCGGGAACACATTGGGTGGCATACAGCAAATGTGGGAAAGACATTGCATACTTTGATAGTTTTGGAGATCTACCCCCACCAGTAGAGTTGATTCAATACTTTCAGAAATGTTCGAAAGTGAAAATTCTATATAACTATGATCGCCAGCAGAAGTTCAACACAGTTTTCTGCGGTCACTTGTGCTTGAAGTTTCTCTCTGAATTATTATAAAATGGATACAACTCCAGCAATGACTCGAGAGGCTATTAAGGGGATGGGATTTTTACTCAAGATGTATTCAAAATATCGTACCCTGACAAGAATGGATCGAAGGATGCTTGCACATATGCCGAAGGAAGTAATACTCGCATGCGCTGCACATGAGATTGCTTATATTTGGGAAAAGTTAGCTAAAAGTCTACAAGATGATGTCGACATAATGAAATATAGATACTGTACTAACCACCACAATCTTGACGGCAATAGCATTCCAGATTCTGATGTGAAATATTCTGTTGTTACTGCAATATGATATGAATATTGGTGCTAATAAAAATGAAATGGATATTGATGAACCATCTCCGAAAAAAAGCGTAGGTTGTCTCGAGTGTGTTGTAGACAACAATAAATTGAAGTGTTATTCATAAAATTTATCAGTCATGTCACGGAAGTTCGAACTACAAGCTGTCGGGACGAGTGTCTTGAGTGCAGACTTTTTCCCACCCATTGAATTGGACAGAAACAGTCGTTATGGATTGGGACTTTTAGGATTCTATGGATGCAACACAGTCAATAATATAACTGAAAAAAACAATGTGATCAGTTTTAGAATCAGTGATGTTAGTTCACCAATACTTCAGAAATACACAATTGGAATACCATGTGGTGCCTATAAAATAGAAGAAATCAATGCAGTTATTCAGAAACATATCATGTTCAGATTGTTTCATGGTAAAAAACAAAACGATACCGATGCAGATGATATATTCTACCTACATGCCAATAATAATACTTTTAAATGTGAGATGCGATCAAAATATGAAATTGATCTAACCCATCCGAATTCCATAGCAAAGATGATGGGTTTCAATTTTGATACATTCCAACCGAATCAGATACATGAATCCTCACAACCGATAAAAAACTGTAAGACTCATCCGCTTAGATTGCAACATTATATCTGGTTCATACATAAATAAGGACATTATTTTTTCATTCGATATCGATGTGGAGCCTGGATTCAATCTCACAAAAGAACCACACAAGATTATATATATGCCCATAAGTCCAGAAGGTCGTCAGTTGATTCACAACATCACAGTGCGTATTTTGGATCACAAAAATAATCTCATTGATTTTGGAAGTGCAGAAGAGATTGTCATAATTTTGGAATTGAAAAAAATCTCCTAACTATCGTGGGTTTTTGTTATAATAGACAGAATCGACAAGGATTTGAAAACTTTCCACAAACAGCTAAAAAGGAAGGCTCGGCTAGAAAAAGGCTCATTCCAAAAGTTTACGCTAAACAGTTAGCACACCACGCTCTGTCAGTGAGAGATCTCAAATTTTTGAAATCAATTGGACTGAAAATGAGGAACAATTGTGCTCGAAACAAATAGTGAAAAGTTGAATATATTCGATGAGCTGATGCTTGATCATTCCCTCACAAGTTTACATGAGCACACATACAAACCATATGGATCACCATTATTCAGGAATTCAGATGAAATTCGAATTGCAATCAATAATCAAGATGTTATACTCGACATTGCTGAGAGTTTCATTTATATAGAGGGTAAATTCACACCTAAAGATGAAACGAAATCATGTTATCTCTCGAACAATGCTATCGCTTTTCTTTTTGATGAAATTCGCGACGAAATGGGTGGTGAACAAGTTGCTGCCGTCAGGAGTCTGGGGATAACATCTATGATTTCATTTAGAAAAACACATGCTAATACATTATTAACCACTAGATGGGGACTTTCGGAAACTAAACAAGATATCTTGGATACAACCAGTCATGTATTCAGTGGCAAATTACCACTAAAATATTTGATGGGTTTCGCTGAAGATTACAACAAAAGTATCTTGAATGCCAAACAAGAAATGATATTAATAATCGCTCGATCTTTCAAGAACTCGTATATTGGTGAGGTTGATGCTGATTTGAAAATTAATAAAATTGAGTGGAAAATAAGACACATAGTGCCAGAAGAAAAGCACAAGCTCAAACTTTTTAATAGAATCAACAAAAGTGGTCTGAATGTAAAAATCAAGTTGGCTTATCGCATGTGGGATCTCTATGAACTTCCATCACTAAGTGGCACATCTTCAGACATATGGGCTATCAAGACAACCAACACCCTTAAAACACCTCGTTATATCATCACTGGATTCTAAAGCACTACTACGTTTGAAGACAGGACAAAGGACATCACTAAATTCACAACTGCTGATATCAATAACATTCGTGTGTACTTGAACTCTGAAGTATACCCATATGAACGTTGGATTTCGATAAGAAACTTGATACTTCAGCATATTATGCCTATGAGAACTTTCAACGAAGTTATTATGATAAAGATATGAGTGAACCTCTCATGGACATTGGGGAATTTCGACAAAATCCACTATTCATCATCGATTGTTCACATCAGCCGAATGCCACAAAATCATCAACTATTGATATTAAGCTCGAGTTTGAAACTAGGAAAGTCAACTTCCCAGCCAACACCAAAGTATATGCACTCATTCTACATGATACATTCTTGACATACAATACATTGGACGGATCAGTTCTTAGCAGATATTGAAGACACACACATTTTTCATTATTTTGTATTGATTTTTTTCTTTCTTCATTCTTGTAAAAGAAGAATAGGTAAATAAAACATGTATGAACTATTTTATGTTTTTTATTCAGATATCACTAGCTTACAATTCAATTAGTCTTAGGTATATACAAACAATCTAATATAACTTCTTTTCATCGTCATGATTTTCTTGGCCATTTTCGATTTCACTACCATCACCATCCAGTTGGTACTTTTGGATGATTCCATTAGGTAGGCATGGCAAGATACGGTAGAGAAATGTCCTCAGCTCACATTCAACCATTGAATCGCAGAGTTGATCTAGATCCAAAGAACCATCTGTATATTTCTCACAAAGATCCACACCTTTCTGATAGTTCTCAGCGTCATGCAAACATAACTGGATCTGCTCTTCATCATAACACACGCTCAGGTCATAGTTGTGGCATGGTGAGCATCATCACTCAAAGCATCCAATTCAGAAGTCAATCGTTCAACAGCTGAAGAGATGTCTACAGCTTCGGTCCAGTTTTGGCTAGCATACAGCATTCACATCTTTCTCGAATATGAAACTGAAATCAAAGAAAAATTATTGAAATAAGTATGCTATAATAGAATTTATCAATAAAACTCACATATACTTTCGATGATGCCAACCGCCAAAGAGTGTGTTTAACAATGAATGAATACTTTTTATATTTTCCTTACAATTAACACCTATAATATAATTAGACTTAGCCTATGATATGTGAAAATTAACTATTATTCAATGAGATCGAATTTAACCAACGATCGTGTTTTCATACCAGCAAATCTTTGTTGAGTCTGAACCTAATATTTTACGGTATATTTACCATCAGACAAATCGATACAAGTAACATCATCCTCACTAAATTGCTCTGAAACACGTTTTGGTGGCCATGTTTTGAACAACGTGTTATTGCTCACATCGAGTAATGTTAACAAAATGGATTTACCAAAACGAGTTAAACAAATTGACATATTCTTTATTGGATAAGCTTCATTCAGTGGCAAAAAAACAAAAAAAAAACATCTATCTCTTCTTTAATTATAGAATTGATTTTTTGTAAATCTACCTTTGGAACTGACATGATGAAAATATATAAGGAAAATATAAATAATTTTCGATAGAAAAACACTCTCACTGATATTCCTGTCTCAGAATGCACTGAATAACTTCACTACTCTTTCTGGCCACTCGACTGCTAGGTAAATAACTTCTGATTTTGTATCACAATACCCACTTCTTTTATAATGGATAGTGAACCACTCCCCCACCACCGACTTGTATAAGATACTATCGCAGACATCATGTCACAAACAATTCCAGAGCGTCGAGCTTGGGTTGCTTCTGACTGAATCGTGTTCGGATGCGCTCCTCATAGTTGGATGACGTCACACACGCTTCCTCCCACCACCACTGCAAGGTATACACTGGCGGAGAGAAATCAGAGTTCACAAATCTGACTGGACCTCCGTGGTGTGCGGACGTGTGCCTTCTCTAGATTTTCATGTGTTAGTACATAATATGAAAGTCATACATAGTAGCAAGTGTACACATAAATGTTTTTAGTCTTGGAGATAAAAAAAAATAAGTACTTGGAAAAAGTACTTGTCCTTGTATGAAAAAAAATCTCAGTCATCCAAATGTGATCTCAAGGTCGAACAGAAACCTTGAACACCTCATCAAAACCAACATCAAGGTCAAAAATTACAAAATTTCAAAATCGTTTCAAGGACATCCCAAGGCCATAAACCCACACAGGCACCTATGCACCAAGGTCATCCCTGAAGGTCACCCCAAGGTCACTGATGACGTCATAGTAGTGGGGGGAGGCCCAGAACCGGCTCAAATCTCTTACTTCTAAAAACGTAAATCATTCATGAAAGGAAAATTTGGTATTTTGAATAAACAAATTTTATAAATACAGGCAAATGGCATCAATTGTTAATATTTCCAAACAAGGAATAAAATGATGGAGATTATGTGGACTTTTCGATAATTAGATGATGGTTTGATACATTTATTTTGTTGTTTTTGATATTATACAGGCTGGTTACGAAATGCTCGCATAAAGAGGTGTCCAAATTTTTCTCAAAGTCGTCGTTTTGTATTACGAAACAAATAGCTGTAATTGAAGACAACTCATGTCTCGTGTGTCTCATCATATAAAGCTTATGGATATTGTCCAGGTAAAAACCCACTAACCAATGAGCTATAGACACAAATATGTCAACTTTGTAGCACCTCAAGTCACTTTGAGAATACTTAATACAATTAATTGAGAATTATGACAATTATAATCTTCAGATACCTATCGAAAATGGGATATTGGACGCCTGTGGTGTCACTCAATGAGAACAAAAAGTATTTCACCCCTTCACCACACAAGTAATTCATTTCCTAGATGCGCATTTCGATAACAAAGTTATCCTCATGGGCCGCAGTGGTCATGATGGAAGAACGCTAGTCTATCAATCCGAGGGACGTGGGTTCGATTCCCAGCATGGTCACTGGTCTCGTTAATCTCGTTAATCCATAGATCGCACAAGTTTCGACTTCTGAGGGCTGTCGTTCGTAGGGGGATAACAGCTGGTTAACGGAAGAAACAATAAAAAAAAATTTCACCAGTAGGAATTACTAAATTAGTAATGCTCAAACTGTCACTAATTTGTCTAACATTTTTCATCATCCTTTCACATTGATAATAGCTGAGACCGAACTATTTTGACTCCATATTATGTGACTTCTGTTAAAGGTGGGGGTGCCTCTTTATAGTAAGTTTATGGTAACCATTTAAAAAAAGGAAGATCTTGTTTTTTCAGATTCTCAAACAAAACAGCAATTCAGGAAAGTGAAAATCTGAAATTTTTCATAATTTTGTCAGTCTTGCTAACCTCGAATTCTAGAAGGTAGATTGTGTCATGGTTGCGATTTGAGTGTCTCAGTGGAAGCCGACCCTCTGGAAACAGTCAAGTTAGCTGGCTACATACTTCCCACTAGAACAACGAGATTTGTGAATTTGCTTGGAGTCGAATCTTGTGGGAGATAATAGTATTTACTTTCCTGGGGTTGGCTTGGTAGAAGAGGTGGAAATTGAAGTGGTTTTGAAGTGGTTTTGAAGAAAAATTGAGAAGATAATAGTGGTGAAACTTTGAGGATATCGGCTGAGTATCCTAACCATACATTGAACCCAAAACGTTCTTGGAGATTTCCCTGCCTAAATATATGCTGATTCATTTGCGTATAAATAAACCAAGATTGGACAAAAAGCACCTTTGTAAATACCAAATTTAATTTACCAGAGCTTGTTAATAGCCATCTATTCCAAAGAGTCTTTATATGAGAGTTTTAACGTTCTGTACCAGCCATTTTGGTTTGAATATTTTTGTCCGAAATTTTGCTGTTTGAAAGATGTTTCATTCGACTCCCCATGTCATTTGAAATATAAACTCTAAATGGCGGCCCGACGCCACTTTGAGTTGGAAGTTAGGGCTGTTATGCCTGTGTTGGTCGGTTTTGTCGATGCTTTGTCCCTTGGAAAGGACCCGTTATTTTGTTCAGACCTAGACTTAGATATCGTCCTTGATATTTAGATAATTGGGTGTGTTTTGATTTATAACATTTTTTATGAATCTGGAAGTTTTTGCGATTTTTGATTGAAAAGAAGTTAAATAGGAAATTGATCAATTGTTGAGTTGATGTGAAGCCGTTTTGAAGAAAGATTTGATGTACAACTGGAAGTTTGGATGTGTTGTGGTCGTCAGTCGAAGATTGAGTTGTGAGGGATTGTGGAACTCAGCGTTGAGGTATCTGTTTGTGTAGGTGGGTTTTCTATAGAAGATATATGAGAAGCCCTGTTTGAGACTTTTGGTTGTTTGTACATTCGAAGATTATATAGTTTAATCGTTCTCTATTTCCTTTAGGTGGATATAAAATAATCCAGGGTATCTGACAAAGTTATTGAGACGATTCCTCCTCAAGCCGGTCCTGACGGAGCTCGTAAACAGCACAGAAAACAGCGCTATTTATAGCCGATGATGTCACCATCAACTTCGTCGCTGGCGATTGACACAAGATCATTCGAGAAGCGACATCTAGTCGCCAGTAGAAATTCGAGAGATTTCCGGATCTCGTTTAGCACGCTATATAAAGGAATCTCCACGGCGAGACAGGAGTTTTTGGAATCAGCCGAAGTACGATATTTGAATATTAATTTAAGTCGAGCTTGTTAACATAAATTTGAGTATAAGTGATTGGAATTAAATTAGATTTGAAACATATAGACTGTTTTAATTTAATATGGTAAGATGGTATGATTCATATAGCAGAAAGTTAGGGACTTACCTGAATACGAATACAAGTAATGAGAAGAGGAATAGTACGTACCCACTTTTGGATAATATCATTTCCGCTTCTTTAGCCATATTCAAGGAATACTGTGTATGGTTATACAAATCATCCAATTTTTTATGAAAGTGATTTAAATCTTCGGTAATTTTTTCTGATTGATTCTGAAGATTATCAACAGGAAGTTTATATTCGGTAACATTCTTTAAGATTTCATAGACATCTATCATTGCTTTATCTGAAGCCACTTCTCTATTAGTCAAGTCGTACTCACTCATTGCCTCAAATATTGACTGACCCTCTTTCAGAGCCTTATCAACTTCCTTTCCTGAAATAAAGACAAAATTGAGTATACCGAAGAATTTTCATTACAAGTTTCAATAATAGACTTGAATATAGAAACCATTGCCATATGAGGCTGCATTACAAGTTTCAATAATAGACTTGAATATAGAAACCATTGCCATATGAGGCTGCATCTTTTCATGGAATTATAGTCATAATTTCAAAAGAAATTGATAGGACGTATACCAGAAGTCCATCGACCGGATTCTTTCAGCCTGTTTATTTTACTTACCTCTGCAATATGTTCGGATACGGTACATAGTCATGATTCAATATAAATTAGCAAAAATGGTTAAAAATGATGATTGTTGTTAAAAAAATTGTTAAAATTGTTATTTCCGTCAACCAGCTGCACACCCTTGAGAGTACAACCCTCAAAAGTCTTCGAAACACTTCTCCGAGCTAGGGAAGAAGCAGCCCTTACCTTTTAACGTGTGATGCCATGCACGAGGCCGATGACCATGCTGGGAATCGAACCCATGACCCTTAGGTTATGAAAATATGATAAAGATATAGATTCAATTTGTATTGATTCAATTTATATTGAATCACCGTTCTCAATAATTCTAATCTGTCATTCTTTGGAAAGTTGAATCTTGTCTTCTTCGAGGGTTGATTCGATTTGTATTGAATCACCGTTCTCAATAATTCTAATCTGTCATTTTTTGGAAAGTTGAATTTTGTCTTCTTTGAGGGTTGAATGATCTCCATGATAGATATATTCTTTCATATAAAGAACCCCACACGAAAACACATCGGAAATTTGCTCTAGGACAATTTGGCTGATATTTCATTATGTTATGGTGGGGTGGGTCATAAGAAAAAAATATATTGATTGGATGAACTTCTGAACATATCCAATTATAATCCGAATAATGGAAGTACAGTAGGGTATATACGGGGCAAAAAAATCGTTATTCGTTATTTAGGAAGGTTACAAAAATGTGTTTTGTTTCTGATGACTATCGATTTGAAATATGAATTTTAAAATTATTAGATAATATACACCTATACTGAAAACAATAGAAAGGCATTGATTGAACAAAAGAGTTTTTGATAAAGTGTGCGTCATTTTTCTTGTTGATTTGATAATGTTTTACCAAATTTTACGCAAGCATTATCGAAATGTTCACTCAAGTTTTAACAACTTTGCACGTTTTGTTTCCAATATATGCATTTCAAAAACTTACGGTATTACGATATATGTGTAACTGTCGATAGAAGAAAACTTTAGAGAACCTTTCGATGAATTGAATCATCATTCGAGGCGTTGGAAAGTTGCCTAACCAACAGGTGCAAAACTGGACCAATATCATTAGGCGCAAAATCTTGATCCTAACTCATATGGAATAGTATATGACGTTACGAGTGCGGAAAGTGACATTTCTCACGTGTAGAAAATATTGTAGCACGTGGCGCATCCGGAGTGGAGAATCCCACGAATGTCAAAATTTTTTACACGTAAGTAATGGACACTATTATTCCAAAGACCATGCGATGATTGTACCAACTATACTATCGATATTATTGACATGTGTGCAAGAAAACCTAAAACAAGGACTGATGGAGGACCATCTCCAGTATTTTGAATAATTATTTCAATTTGCAAAATAGTTTCTTCGGCATTGTACCTACGAGATCAAAATCCTAATGAGACACACTTTAATATTAATAATTATCACAAATACAAAATATTTTATCTTAAGATGGTCGTATATCTGAAACAACTACATATGACCAATTTGCCCAGTTGGTGAAGCAGTTTAATTTTATGAATTTGCAATCGGTAACAAGGGGGATCGATTTGAACATAAATTACGTATTTGAAAGCTCATCCTTACAAAATTACTTTCCTACGCGTGTGGATATAATCCACTTTCTGTGGGACTGTACAGTGCAAAATACTCTACTTTTTTAAGTGGTCGTAGGATAACGTTACGAGTAGCGAAAGTAACATTTTCCACACGAGTGGGAAATATTGTAGCGGAGTGCGGCAAACCCACGAGTGCAAAAATTACTTTCGCACAAGTAATGTACACTATTTTTCCTACTACCATGCAATAACTTTACCAACTAATAAGGATGTTATTGACATGTGTTGAAGGAAATCGAAGAAGAAGGCTGATGACTGAGAACTATTTCAACCAACTTCATCAATTCTGAATAATTATTTTGTAATGCAAAATATTTTCTTTGACGTAATACCTACAAGATCAAAATCATAGACGCAATCATTGATAATTACTACAAATATGAAATATTCGTGAATAAGATGTAGGTCTAATAATATTGTACGTGGCCATTTAGCGTAGTTGGTAAAGCCAAGTGACTTTTTCAACTTACAATCGGTAGTACACGCGGGATCGGATCCCACCGATAACAACTTTTATATTTTATGTAGAAGATGAAATAAATCACACTTGACCCTTTTTACTTTTACTTTTTACTATTTACTTTACTCCTCAAATAAATTGTTCTTTGTCTTCAAATATTATAAAATTAATAGCTCGAAGAGGTAGGTAAGTCTAAAGAGAAATTACACAATTGACAGCTTATCTACACGCGTGCGATTTACTTTCCGCACATGAGTGGAAAATAACTTTCTGCACGTGTGTGGATATAAACCACTTTCCGTGGGACTCTACAGCGTGATATACGTTACTTTCCTATGTGGTCGTAGAAAAAAGTACTTTCCCGACCTCAGTCCAATGCAAGAAGGTACCCTTTCCGCACTTGTAACGATAATAACCATTATCCACATATTCATATGAATTTCAGTTTTATTCTCTACTATCGACTGTTGAAAATCCGATGATTTTGAAGAACAGCATAAATTGGTGAAATATTTATTATTCAAACAATAACGAAAAAGTACCTTTCTCGCATGCGACTGTCATTACCCGAACGGCGCAAAGCAAAATATATAGTATTGGCAGTTTTGAACTGATACCTACCTGCTTCATGATGTAGGTCCATGAATATTTTTTCTATATTTTCAGCTGTCCTTGTAGCATCCTCTTCAACTTGGGAAATCTCATCGAGCAGAATTTCAATTTTATCTTTCAATCTTTCAGACTGATTCTCGAGAGAATCGCTATTTTCCAGAGAATAGTTTGACTGAAAAAAAAAATGACTTTGAAATATTTTCTACATGGATTGAAAATATTTCAAAAATTTGTTTGAAATTTTTCAAGAGCTTTGAGACCTTCAACCATAAGATATTCTGGTTTTGGAGGTAACATACAGTGTATTAGTTTTATGACTACCAAAATTTGCTAGATTGATTGGATAATGCTTTCGCGGCCAAAATTTAAACTATAACTATTCCTTTCCGGGTTCAAAGGCCGGCGTTTTTCGCAATTCCTTCCTAAAAAAACAGAACTGGATGGAGCAAGGGGGCTGTAACTATCCAATCCGGAGACAATTTGAAAACATGGTATCATATGATAAAAGGTGATGGATTCGTCTTTTGTAGCTCACATGATATCTCGAAGACTTCTGAGGGTTGCTCGTAAGGGTGCAGCCGGTTAACGGAAAGAACAAATGTTAGAACAAACAAACAAACATGCTTTCGCACCTTCTATCCCAACTAAAAAACCTGCTCCTACAGAAACAGACCCTGATATGGTGGGGCTGGGATCTAGAGAATTAAATGATTCGTTGGACACGATAAAAACCGTATTTCATTGCAACAGCTTGCTTGCCGACAACATTCAATCGAAAAAAGAACTTTCAAACTGGAAAAAAATCGCCATTGAGATCCGATGCCCTACCTGAAAAACAGTCAAAAGAAGTAGAGTTCAATATATCTTTTACATATCATCTCGACTATGATATTGTTGAAGTCGCAGAAAAACACACTAACACGAAACATGAAACTCAAACCTAAATTCAGTCGGCGAAAAGCTTTGAATCATAAAGCTCAAGCTGTTAACAAGTATTTTTTCAATCAACAGCCATCGACCTCAGGGATGACTATGACAAAGCAAACGTGGAAAAAGCGACTGGTGTGAAGTTAGCGGCCACTTTCTAGCTGGCGTTTTTATCTGGCGACCAAACGACCAGGCATCAGGTGAAATGAAAAAAGTCAACAATCTTCAGAAGTTCAACTACGTTGAATGTTTCGATGACGGAGAATACCCTATATATACGATACATATAATGATTTGTGATGAAAAGTGGTGGGATGAATTACATTTACGGATTGATTTGACTGTATCATATCATATATGACGTCGTTTCTTGCCTCGTAAATACGAGGTGTTTCGACTGAAGCCACAAATGTGCGGTTGGCTTCCTGTTTGTTGACTCCGTTCGTTTGTTGTTTCACCTGCAATCAAATGTTGCACATCATTACACTTGCTTTCACCGTACTGATGACATCCCTAAGATCGAAACACGTGTCTACGGTTGCATTTTTACCAGAGGGCTTAGTCCAATAAAATATCCTGTATGAAAACTGGAAGTTCGGGTTGAACCGCGTCTAGAATTTATTGAAATTCGACGTTTCGGCTCCGATTTTGGAGCCATTTTCAAGAAAAAAGAAGAAAAAAGGATGAATTGATCGAAAAGGGGGTGAGGGTAGATTCTACACTGAGGTCTCAATCTGCCTACTCCTCAGGTATCATCAGGATTTTGTGACTTGACGTCGGGGTCTCAATCTGCCTACTCCCCAGGTCTCGCCACTTGTTCTCTCTAAGGTCTCAATCTGCCTACTCCGATATATATGTAGATTACAATGTAGTATTTTTGGGGTTGCTGGGTTGAACCGCGTTGAGAGTTTATAACTCGACGTTTCGGCTCCTGCTTTCGAGCCATTTTCAAGAGAGTGACTTCGAGGTCTCTATCTACCTATTCCTCGAGTCGTGGTCTGATTAGATAACAAGGTCTCTATCTGCCTACTCCTTGATCTCAAAAGACGATCTGATGTTGGTTGCACTACGGTATTTAATGGTACTTGGGTTCCTGAAAGTGGGCGTGTCTTGTGGTTGGAGAATATTAGGAAGATGTTTCGCTAAGCGTTGGGTAGGGCAGTTGAATGCACTGACGATGGGTCTGAGAGGAGCTCCAGGTTTGTGGATTTTAGGAAGGCCATAGATTTTCGGGATTCGAGATGATCTCTTCTTCGGTATTAACAGAGATTTTTTTGTTAAAAATGTTAATATTCCTTAAGCATCGATTGAGAGGGCCGTTGGAATTATCTAGATTAAAAAATAATACATCACGTTCCCTTAGGGAAATGTTTGGAACAGAAACTTGATGATGACTATTATATCATTTAAAAATCGTCGATGGGACAATGTATCAATGTCAAACTGCAAACTGCAACTGTGTGTTGTAGGATATCATGGATAAAGAGTTTATGTTTTTTCTACTTAATCTATATACTTCAAAATTGAAGTATACTTCAAAAAAGTTTTATTTTGCCTAGTTAAGTTTGAATTCGATATTCTCTTCATTTTGTATTTGTCTCATTCTACAATAACGATTACCTACCAGGTGAAGTTACAATTGGTGTTTCTGTTTTTGTGAATTCTTTAGAAGCGATGGTTTATACGCTTCGAGAACGAATTGAAATAGTGACTTTGTACCAGCATAATGGAAATAGTGCTAGAGCTGCTGCCCGAATATTAATGTTATAATCATCCAGGAAGAAAGTTACGACACGAATACACGTTTCGGAATTATTGAACAAATTTATGAAAACTGGATCTGTTAACAATAAAAAACATAACCGTCCAGGAGTTATCAACGATGAAGTTATTTCTATTGCAGTTTTAGGGCACGTGTTAGACTGATAGAAAATACGCGATCTCTTACTGAGTTATCTCGAGAATCAGGAATTAGTCGTACCAAATGTTTTCAGGATCTTTCATAAGTACAAATTTTATCCATATAAGATTGGTCCAGTTCATGAATTTAACGAAGATGATTTCGATAGACGTATCGACTTTTGTGAAAGTCTCACTGAACAGATCCACTTGCATCAGAATTTCTTGTGTAAAATTTGTTTTTCGGATGAAAGTACGTTTAGTTTGGATGGAGAGGTGAATCGGCAAAATGGTCGATATTGGAGTGATACGAATCCTCATTTATACCCAACGACCTCAAAAACTGAATGTTTGGGCAGGAACTTTAGGTGACCACATCATATGACCTTTTTTATCGATGATAATTTGAGAATCAAATAATACTAGGGCAATTGGAGGATATGAATTTATTCGAAAACGAAATAGTATTTCAGCAGGATGGCGCAATTCCTCGTTATGCAGATCCAGTGCGACAATTTTTGGATGATCATTTTCCTGGTTGCTGGATTGGCAGAAGGGGTCCTACAGAATGGCCACCAAGGTCTTCAGATCTCAGTCCTTTGAAGTCCAAAGTATACGAGATAGAATCAACAACATTAGAAGGTTTGAGAAAGAATATCATGAGGCATTGCAGAGAAATAACTCCCGAGATTCTCAACCATGTGAGGGCGGCAATAGAAGCTCGTTTGTACCATTGTATGGAAGTTGGTGGAAACGATTTTGAACATTTACTATGGAAAATTTGTTTCTTCTCATTGTCAAGTCATCAGATTTTGATTCGAAAATTTAATAAAAATCTATTTTTCTGAATTATTGCTTCCATATGTCTCTAGAACGAATATTTAAGATTCAGACCACATGTTTTATACTTTGTTGAAATCTGCTCATCATGGAGCATCTGATGATGCGAAACAATATAAGGTGATCTTTAAAAAAAATAGGGAAAATTAGATCAAATGTGAATATGCCAAAATGTGTCGCTCTGTATACTATTGTTGAAGTGATTATCAATTTTTCCTGTAAATCATTGTACCAACAATTATTCAGGGTGGCTCGTTTTTAATCGAATGCACTGTATATCCAAGTATGATACCTTTTGATTGCAAGTTGATAAAATATTTTAATTTACTATTACATTTATGAGTATATTTTGAAGTCGGATTATCAACTACTGCTTTGGAAAGCAAAATGAAATTTGTATGATTGAGATTTTTCAATTTCAAGTCTATAAATCTCATACTTGGATATTTACCTGTCAGAAAGTCATTTTTACTTACTATGACAATTACATAGTATTTTTTAGTGAGATCTTTAGTTAAATTTTCTGTAGTAAAAATGCACTAAACTAATTTTGATAATTTATTTGAAATACTACTTGAACAATTATTCAACTAAAACATTGACTTCACTATTTCAATTGATCTCCACTGTCACTCATTATCTGCGAACTCTGGAACTATATCTGCAACTTTCTGCGACTATCTATCTGCCCTCTTCCGACGAGCGTATAATATACCCACAAGCAGATTCTTTTCACAGTTCTCGAAATGTCCAGACTACGCGTCGATCCAGTCTCATGGCTCTCGTAACTTCGAAGGCATTCGAGCTAGTTCTCGGCGATAAGTCATAGTTGTTGATCCGCTAGCCAACACACGTAGTTTTCTTGCAGGGGTTTATAATTAATTAGGCGAGCAGGGCCGGTCTCGAAATCGTTACATTTCTATGTTTGAATTTACATTACTCAAGGTTGTTCCTGGTTTGATGATACTTCGAATAATCACTTCTTTCTCTTCATACCACTTCATCAATTCGTAGTTTAATCTTTACCCATTTTCGTCTCCTGATATCAAAATTTTCCTTCGAGTTACGCTTCCGCCATCAGATATTTTGACTGGTTGTGGAGAAAATTTTGGTTTTTGTATGCTTTAATATCTTTCAATTTGATCAATTCAGATTGAAAATGTTTTATTTCTTCAACACACCGTACATTTTCTTCCATAAAATTTTTCATAGCATTTTTTTTGAGATTCGCGTGCAAGTCTAATAGTTGTTCTTTTATTTCTTAAAAGTTTGTTATTTTCATTTTCAAGGTCAATCATGTTGCTCAAATTACCTATTGTCTTC
This sequence comes from Chrysolina americana, assembly GCA_958502065.1. NCBI lineage: Eukaryota > Metazoa > Arthropoda > Insecta > Coleoptera > Chrysomelidae > Chrysolina > Chrysolina americana. Next base: position 31,260,629 of record OY293419.1, on the reverse strand, counting down.
AATTCACTTGCACATCTGTTGTTTTTAGCCTCTAAGATTTTGATTGTTGTTACCATGTCTCTATTTAATTTTACTTGTTCATGTATCTCTTCACTGAGATTTTTCAATAATTTTTCAGTTTCCAATTTTTCAATCTAGGGAACAGACAATATGTTGACTTCCCAGTTTGATAGAGTTCTTAAAGTCTCTTTCTAAGCAGCTTGGATGATAAACATCATGACATACCAGACAAAATACATTTTTAAAATCTTTGTTATTGCAGCATTTGAATTTGCCTTCCATTTTGATGGGACGCCACCGGTATCTCTCAAATTGTGATGGATTTCTTAAAACATGAATCATTTCTAAGAATTCCCGTTAGTGTTTATTTCAGTTGCAAGTATCTTTGTTTCTGAATAATTGAATTCATGGCTGGTTGAAATTTTGTATTTGTTCAGGGCAGTTTCCTAGATCCTGTGAGGTTTGTCTAATATATACTTTTTCACAGCTGGATTCGTTGCAAAGGATTTCGTACACTACCAACGTGTGTTTTTTATCTTACTGTTCTCAGGTTTTTTTGATTTTGTTGAGAGACCTTGTATAAATGGTAGTCCTATTCCGTGGTTTTGTCTGTCAGTGTCTTCATTTTTAACTTTGGTTTTATTATAAACTGAGTTTTTTTTTCTGAAAACAATATCAATTGAAATCTTAGGATAATTGTTTTCGATTAATGCTTTTTTATTGCTTTCGATCTGTGGTTTAGAACAGATATTGAGATGGCTCTGTATGCAAGTTCACTTATAACTGATTTTTTCCGCATGAGTGGGTGGTGTGATTTGAAAACAGGTATGTACTTGACCATGTTTCTTTCGAATGCCATTCTCTTTTTATTCTTTGATCTGTTCTATGCAGAGTCATGCCCAGGAAATGTATGCTATCAAGTCACTGCCGCTAAGCCAACTCTGTTATTTGTGAACTATTGAACTCGGACTGTCTGTGATCGTAAACTCTAGTCTCTCTGGTCAAGTGTACTGCATTATAAATTTATACTGTTGGATCTTTCTACAAACACCAAGAACAGTTGGGGATACTTGATGACTCCTCTAAATGTTTCTTAGATGAGCATAAAATGAAGGCTTTCACGGCTGGAAGTAGAATGAAGAAGTATGGTTTTCGGGCTTTGAGGCCGTGGTCGGTTCATCTCCGTGGAGGCGGTTCCCTTGGACGTTTCGCTCACAACTGCGGTGAGCATCTTCAGCTTGGATGTTGTCTTCTCGAAGAGCGACGTAAAACTGATAGAGCGGTTATAAAATCTTTGCAATTTATAGTCACAGCCTGACTAATTACTTTGTTTTCCTTTTTCTTGGGGTGTCTGGGTTACCTGAACGGATTTTTCAACCGCTGTATCAGTTTTACGTCGCTCTTCGAGAAGACAACATCCAAGCTGAAGATGCCCACCGCAGTTGTGAGCGAAACGTCTAAGGGAACCGCCTCCACGGAGGTGAACCGTATGTAGTATGTCGATATCTGCAAGATTCCTCATATCTGCGCACCGTAATGTTCGATGGAATTAACACTTCACAGTTTTCATGTTGGGTCGTGGAAGATGGTTAGAGTACACCAAAATCCTGACGCCGCTGGATCTGAATACTTTTCATAACTCTCCAATCCAGCCCATCAAAATTTGTGCGGACTTGGTTCCCCTTTCTGGTTAGGCAGGGCAGGGTAAAGGCTTCGGCCCATTCGCTGGAGTAGTCCATTTCCACAAGTATGTACTTATTGCCGCGATCATATTTTGGGAACGGACCAGTGATGTCGAGTGGCCATCCTTTCTAACGGGCTTCCTAAATTGTACTGAAGCATCGTGACCTGGGGTCATTCATCAACCAGAGTGACATGAAATTCCAGTATTGACAGAGTATTGACAGGAGATCTTTTACAGAGGCATTAACTTGAGAAACTTCGAATATCAAAACCTTGATTTTTTTATAATGAAACCATTTTTTACAACTATTTCATTCCTACAAGTTCAGATGACATGATATTATAGTAAAACTGCACTAACTAATTTTCCTAATTTATTTAAAACACTATTTACAACAATTATTCACTAAAACATTGACTTCAATAACTATTTAAATTTATTTCTACTGTGGCTATCTATCAGCGAACTCTGGAACTGTAACTAACTCTGAATTCTGACTGTCCCGCTTATATACTCCCAAGCAGTTTCCATTCACGACTCTCGATTATTCAGGAGTATAGAAAATTTCATCTAGATGGTATCGAATAGTATCGAATTGATCGATTTATTCCAGCTTGTTCTCGGCGATCCGTACGCCATCAGATATGCTGTTGTAGTTGAACGAGGGTGCATAATTAATTAGATCAGGGCCGGTCTCGGGGCCGGACTCGAAATCGTTACAATATAGTCTTTAAAACTGACACTTATTGTTCCGAAATTTACAATTTAAATTTAATTTGTCAAAAATTGTCCATCTATTTTCACGAGGATAGCTAGAATTTGATACTTGGCTGTATTCAAAACTTAAAACGGAAAATCAGTTGGGAAGAGTCTGTAAAACATGTTTTTGTTGAAGTGTAAGGGCCAGGTGGCCGAGTGGTTGAAAGCACCGCTTTTCAATCATTCTGGCTGGTGGTTGTGTGGGTTCAAAGCCTAAATTTTTTCTGATGGCCTGAGAAAATGCTCGGAATCGCACGTTAAAAGGTAAGATCTCGTTAGTCCTTGGCTCGCACAAGTTTCGACTTCTGAGGGCTGCCTTTCGTAGGGGGACGACAGAGAGCGTCATATTGTTGGCCAAAGGGCTTACAGAAAAATTGACCAATGGGGCCTCCAAATAAGGATTTTACTAGTTGTTCAATAACTTTATCTAAAGAGTGATTGACGAAAATTGCTCCATACTATAGCTCCCTTATATTTGTTGTCCGATTTCGAAGAATAGAAAAATTGATAAAATAACACTGTAAATGATATGGAAGACAATAATTCCAATTTCGTTCTAATTCATGTTTAACTTTAGCGATTGTCAATTTTTTTGCAATTGGTTTTTGTGCCAAATTCAGGAAATATATGTTCCCATTTTTCGACTCTTTATTATATCAGACAATACAATAAAATAATTCATTCAATATACCTACTTATTTTTTTGTTGGTGATTTGTTCTTTACGTCATCCGGCTGCATCCTTACCAGTAACCCGCAACAGTTTTTAGGAACTCTGTGCGAGCTAGGAATTACTAGGGCCATACCGTTTAACGTGCGATCACAAGCACTTGTTACACTGAAACAGCATTTTTCACGGGGCTTCAATTTACACATTTACAGTAGGAATTGCTGCGAATTTTAGCAGAGGTCTACTAATGTATACTGTCAGTGCTAGGTTCACGTACTATGAATTTGTTCCAGTAAGTACCATTCGATTTGGTTATTTTAGAAAGCCAGTCTTATGCACAATAAATCGCTTCGACATAATTTTCATCTTAATTGTGTGAATACATAAATGTCATATGTCTGGGTTCAAACAGACAGTTAAGATACTTGCCTGTGATAAGGTGAGAGTTTTGTATGGAGTATAACCTATGGAAAACTGTTAGTTCTTGATTTCTGTGTCGAAATGATACACGCAGTTTCAGTCTAAATGAAAATGATATTGCAAATTTCACAAAATCTGTCAAATTCAGGGGATGCGTCATATTATCAAAAATTGCAGGAATAAAGTAGTTCTTGAGAATGGCAGGATAACATACTGGGTGTTTTTTATATTTGAAATTTGTCGAGTTAATATCTCTGTATAAAATCTCCTGTTTGAGAAATGTAACTTTTAGTCTATACCGACATTTCAACTCACTCTTGGTGATGCAGGTCCAAAGTATTTCTGCTTAAATTCTATTCATAAAGTTTTTATGATGGCATTTGTGATGGTCTGTTTTTCCGAAGATTTTCTTTTTGTCAGCAATTACTTGACAACGCTGCAAAATTTACGGAAAAAGGAAATATCATTCTGCTCAGTTCAACGGTGGAAAAATTTACAGGGTGGTCCATTAAAAAAAATGTATGCTTTGTGTGGCCCTGCATTCAAGAAACACTCTGTATATTTCAAAACATTTTTTTTAATAAGCAAAAATGTAAACCATATGACTTCTATATGAAACATTTTTTCATAATCCTCATGATAGACGAGATACTGTACTTCCTCACACTAATGGGCCATCCTGTATATTTCATATATATTATAACAGACAGAAGGAAAGCATTTCCGACCAGTGAAATATCTGAAGCAGATGAAACTGTCAATCTTTTCACATTCTTCGAGTAGAGGTTGAATGACTTTTCACAATTTTTTTAAGATAATTTGAACTACTCGTATCATCTCTCACCCCATAGAAAAAGTGTCAGAGTAATCAATATCTTGAAACTGTGCTGCAATTGGAATTCTCCTAAATAAATATTCCAGACTGATGGCTAATCATGGAATCAAAATAGATCGTCCTATCATTCAATCCAGTCTCAGTCAAGTTCGTGATGGAAAGCTATCTTTTCTGATGCTATGTCTTTGAGATTTTTGGGGAAGTATTTTAATCGAATGGAATATTCAATCCCACAAGTCTTATAACTTAATTAAAAACATTTTGGAGTGTCCTTTTCATCCCCAATTTGCTCAGTATTTGAAAATTTGTTCACCTGTCATCAGCTTCTCAAACTTATTAGCCTATTGTCCCAAAATATATCTCATCTTGAGATTCTTGAGTCATCTTTTCAATGTTCCCACTTTTATCTGTAAGACCGATCAGGTATTAAAGAAAAATGCGTTTCTTCTAAAATTTGTTCCAGCCGTCATCAGGCTGCAATCCTTTAAGCAACCCTCAGAAGTCTTCAGACAACTCCTGCAACTTGCGATCTCAAGCATAGCCGAAATTTCCTACCGAAAGTATGCTGGTCTTTCTTCTTCCTGTTTTCCAAGTCTGTTCTTCCATTTCTGTGAGGTGAAACTGTTGTATTTCTGAATTATTGGTCCGACCTGCATATTGTATTTTTTTATCAGAATTTGGACATTATTTTATCAATATTATATTCTTTAAAAGTATCTATTTTTATTTTTCGTTACCCTTTGCTTTGTTGTATTGTCTTACCAACGAGCTGTAGTGCCGCCCAGTCAAACTTTCTTAAAATATGCTCTGCCCTAAAGTCAGGCTGTCCATAACTTGTTGGAGCCGGCAACTGAATCTTTGGACTGCCTGCAGCCGGTAGTATCCCTCCAAAGTTCCTTCACCTTTTTATCCGCTCAATCATTAAGGACTGAATGTTCGTGCGATGCCTAATACAGGCTCCAGCCCACATAACGGTGTCGTGAAACCGGTTCTATAAAGTACCAGATGCACCTCCTTCGTTTCATCTAGTTTCTCAAGAGTATCTCAGAATTCTTGCTGAGCTTGATTTGGGATAAGACTGAGCGCTGTATTCCCTTTCCATTGTTCTCTGCTCGTAATAGTGACTGAAAGTGGCGGTAGCTATAGTATGACCTCCAATGCTGAGGTTTGTGTCGTTCTTATTTCACCCATTATTGAAAAATAGGCCAACTTCATCAAGTTTTTGGCCTATTGTGTTGTTCTGTGTGTCTGGCCACTATACTATATTAGATATTTGTTCTTACGGCTGCCGTATACAGCCAGCGAATAATTTCTTGGTTGGTTCTCCAATTACTTTCTCAATTCTCCTTAGTTGCTATAAGACTCCTACCGACTTCTTATTCTAATAGACTAGTGACCCGTTGAACATTAGTGTGTTTGCGTAGTTGACAGTTTTGGGCGTCGCAGGAAAATTAATAATAGACTGATATCTCGGTAAAGACAATAAGAGACAAAATGTTTCCGAGGAGAGTTCACCTAGTTGACCTTAAAGTTAGTGAATTGAAGCAAGAATTGGAGGAGCGTGAATTAGAAACATCTGGAAAGAAGGCCGTACTCCAGAATAGACTTTCAGATGGGCTGATTGAAGAAGGAGAAGACCCGGAAACGTTTTTATTCGAAGTTTCAGGAATCGACTTGAGTTCTATAATGAACAAACTGTACGAAAACACGAAATCATTGGAGGAGAAACTTCAACAGAATTCGTTGAGTCTGGAAGGTAAGCTCTAACAAAATTTGGTGAGCCTAAAAGAAGAACTTCAACAAAATTCGGTGAGTCTGGAAGATAAATTTCTACAAAATTCAAAGAGTCTGAAGGAGAAACTTCTAGAAAATTCGTTTAGCTTGAAAGAAGAACTCGAAAACTCGAAAAATCTAGAAGGAAAGCTTGAAGAAAATTCGAAAAGTCTAGAAGTGAAACTTCTAGAAAAGCTTCAAGAGAATTCGAAGAATCTAGAAGCCAAACTTCTAAAAAATTCTGTAGCTTGAAAGAAGAACTTCTAGAAAATGCAATTAGTCTAAAAGAGGAACTTCAAGAGAATGTGAGGAGCCTGGAAGAAAAACTTCACGAAAATTCGAGAAACCTAGAAGAGAAGCCCTGGAAAACTCAGAAGGCTTGAAGAGAACTGTGTGGTGTGTCAAATCGATTAGACGAAAGAATGGGAACTGTACATACCAGAGAAACGGTCAACAAAAATTCAATGATGGACTCGAGTTTGGATTTAGATAAAGACCGAAAAGAAATAAAAGATATCAAGGTCAGTACGGAATCAGGAAAGCTCCCATTGAAACTGCCTTAGTTCGACGGAAATACTCCATGGGCTAACTACCGCCGACAATTTGAAGCTGCTGCCAAAGCGAATGGATGGAATACTGGGGAAAAAGCTTTAGCATTGACACTGGCATTGCGTGGCGATGCCACAAACATTTTACAGACCCTCACCGCCCAACAACAGGAGGACTATGAACATTAAACATCTAGAACTACGGAATGGGTCCACCTAGAACACTTGTACCATTCACAGCTGAAGAAATTAAGCGAATCTGCAAGAATTTGAAGCCGACATTGCACGCTTGGTTCATCTTGCGTACCCAGCTACACCGGAAAATGTTATGGAGCGACTGGCGGTTTAGGCATTTTTGGATGGACTCCGTGACCAAGAAACCCAACAAGCTCAAACACTAGCTCGCCCCGCACATATCGTAGATGCATTGGCACGCGCTCTTGAATTCGAAGCAGCAAAGCAATCCTGCAAAAGCCAGAGTAGAGTCCGGATGATTGAGGAAGATACACAGGAGCCCGCTAATATCGAGACTGTCATAAGAAAATTAATGAAGGAAGTCCTGCCTGAAAGAAAACAAATAAGGTACTGGAATTGCGGGAAAATTGGGTATGTGCGTAGCAAATGCCCAACATTCAAAGAAGCGACACCGACACAGGAAAACTTAAGAAGGTCGATGAGGAGGATATGTCGCTGTCCTTCAACGACAGAACAAAGGTGTTTTTGTAGACGGTCTCATCAACAACGAGCCTCGCACCATGCTGCTTGATACAGGTGCGACTAGGACAATCCTTGGGCCTACTTTTACCAAAACACCGGCAAAAATTGAATCATCGAATTGGAAGCTACGCACAGCAACAGGAGAGCCGGCAACTGTGTATGGTGAACTTCCGATTGAACTGACTTTGGGAAGTACTAAACTGAAACACCGGGCTCTAGTAGCGGATATCGAGAATGATACAATAATAGGTATGGACATCATGAACTCCAGAGGGTTCGAGTTGAATTCCAGAAACGGCGTCCTGAAGATGTGAGCGTACCGGAGAGAGCTGAAACCATTTTGGAGGCTCGCCTGGATGGGGGTGCGAGCAATGGAAACGTGGTGTTGTTCGAGCCTAAGCTCTATGATGAGAAAATTGGACGAGGAATCGCACTAGGAAAGACCTTGTTGCGTGTTGATAAATTGGTGCAGGTAAGGGTAATGAATGTCGATTATTACTCGGTAACCTTGAAGAAAGGAATAATTATGTGGCACTGTTCGTCAATTTACTCAGTGATAAGGAGTGTACGTGGGAACGATACAGCAGAATTAGAGAAATTGATTGCTATCTCGTCCAAGGACATGGGGCCAGCACAAAAGCCCAAACTGAGGGAACTAGTCAAGAGAGGCGGTAGAACAAAGGCGGTTCAGCATAAAATTGACACAGAAGACTTCCTCTCGCAAAAAAGAAAAAGGCTGACAACACTGTCTGTGATATGGAGAAAGATGGAGTCATCGAGCCATTCGACAGTCCTTAGTCCTCTCCAGTAGTACTGGTAAAGAAGAAAGATGGTTCAACTCGGTTTTGCGGTGATTATCGTCGACTCAACAACGTGACGAAAAAGGACAGTTACCCTCTACCAAGAATAGACGACACGCTAGACACGCTGGCTAGGTCTACAATTTTCTCGACCTTAGATTTGAAAAGCGGATACTGGCAGGTAGAACTGACCCAGGAAGATCGAGAAATGACAGCCTTCACCGTCGGTTCAGGTTTGTGGCAGTTCACAGTTATGCCATTCGGCCTCTGCAATGCTCCAGCCACGTTCGAAAGATTGATGAGACGGTTTTGAAAGGACTATCATGAAAGACGTGTCTGGTGTATCTCGACGACATTATTATGGTTAGCAGATCATTCGAGGACCATGTAAAAAACTTGTTAGAGGTATTTCAGCGACTGAGAAGCTCCGGACTGAAACTGAGCCCTAAGAAATGTCATCTGTTTCAAAAAGAAGTACGTTATCTCGGCCACGTTGTCTCTGGGAATGGAGTGGCAGTAGATGAGCCCGTCCAAAAGACATACACCAACTTCGAAGTTTTCTTGGCCTGTGCACTTACTATCGCCGATACGTGCTGGGATTTGCTAACATCGCTAAGCAACTGACCAGGCGTACAGAAGGGCAAACAAAGTTCCAGTGGTCTGAAGAATGCCAAGACTCGTCCAGGAAGCTGAAAGGAGCATTGATCAACGCACCAATTCTGAGGTATCCTCTTCCGGACGGAAAATTCATTTTGGACACGGACGCCAGTAACGTGGGACTTGGAGCTGTCCTGTCTCAGATCTAAGAAGGACAAGAAAAGGTCATCGGTTACTTCAGCAAGACCCTCAGTAAACCGAAGCGGAACTACTGTGTCACCATGCGGGAACTGTTGGCTGTTGTCAAAGGAGTAGAACACTTCTACAAGTACGTGTATGGGAGAAGATTCCTACTGAGAACTGATCATACAGCTCTCAAATGGCTCCTACAGTTCAAGGATCCCGAGGGTTAAGTGGCACGTTGGATCGAGAGGCTCCAAGAATTTGACTTTGAGATCGAACATCGAGCGGGGACCAGGCATAAGAATGCAGATGCCCTATTGCGAAGACCATGCTCAGCCGACTGTTCGCACTGCCGACGAACAGAGGAGAAGGAGTCGACACTCTGCAGAACTACTCGATGTATAACTGGAATGACCACAAGATCCAGAAAGACCAGGAGAAAGATCCATATCTTGGTTTAGTCATCGGCTGGATGAAGAGTAATCGAAGACCGTCGTGGCAGGATATAGCCAGTTGTTCTCCAGTCGTTAAAACTTACTGGGCCCAATAGAACTCATTCACCCTAGACAATGGAGTCTTGAAGCGTGTGTTGGAGTCAGAGGATGGCGGGGAAGGAAGACGTCAGGTAGTAGTTCCCAGGAGCAGAAAACAGGAAGTGCTCCAAGAAATCCATGATGGGGTCACCGGAGGACATCTGGGAGTGACGAAGACCCTCCAGAAAGTGAGGCAACGGTTTTACTGGGCCAATTGCCAAGCTGACGTCAAGGACTGGTGCAAAAAATGTGCTGTATGCGCTGCCAGCAATGGGCCTCGAACAAGACCTAAGGCCCCGATGCGCCAGTACAATGTGGGCAGCCCATTTAAAAGGATCGCCATTGACATCGCTGGCCCGTTTCCCCAATCTGATCACGGGAATAGGTACATCCTTGTGGCGATGGATCACTTCAGCAAGTGGGCCGAAGCCTATGCCCTGCCCAACCAAGAGCCATCACCGTTGCCGACGTCTTGGTGAAGGAGTGGATTTGTCGATTTGACGTTCCGTTGGAGCTGCATTCGGATCAAGGCAGGAATTTTTAGTCAAACCTGTTCCAGGAGATGTGTCAGATGCTGAACATCCGAAAGACGAGAACCACAACTCTGCATCCGCAGTCTGATGAAATGGTGGAGCGGGTGAATAAGACGATAAATCGCCACCTGGCCAAGGTAGTCTCTGTCCACCAGAAAGATTGGGACCAGTACCTTCATCTGTTCCTGATGGCCTATCGTTCCGCAGTTCATGAGTCAACCGGCCAAACCACTGCTAGTGTTATTATGGGCCGAGAGCTGCGACTTCCTTGTGACCTGAAGTTTGGGACACCATCAGAACAAGACACTGCGGGATATGACTACGTCAGCAAACCACGACAGAGGATGGACGACATTCATAAACGAGTCCGTTTGAACATCCAGAGTGCCAGCAACAGAACGAAGGAGACCTACGACATCAAGGCTGATGCTGGCGCATATCAGATAGGTGACCTTGTCTGGCTGTACAACCCTAAACGTCGCCGTGGACTATCACCGAAACTTCAGAACTCATGGGAAGGTCCATATAAGATCATAAAAAGGATAAACGTCGTTGTCTATCGAAATCATAAGCTACCACGAGAAAAACCAAGGATAGTCCACTTCAATAGTTTCCCCCAACGCCAGAAACCACGACCAAGTCCGCACCGTCAGACCACCGGAGGATGAAATGACGTTTCAGAGGTTCATGTCCCTGTACTCAAACAGACAGAAGGTTCAACACTGGGTAACCCGAGAGGAGCCACGAGATCTTTTCAAGGTGCCTGCCGATTACGCGTTAGCTCACTGTGTGGCAGAAGATCTCCAAATGTCCAGAGGCATTGCCGTAGTATTCTCCAAGAAGTTCGGTCGACTCCAGGAACAGAACCCGGAAGTTGGAGGGGTGCTACAGCTGAGGAAGGGTCAGAGAAACATCTACTATTTGGTTACCAAGAACCTTTCTCGAGATAAGCCGTCTTATGAAGCTGTCTGGAAGAGCCTCATCAGATTAAAAGACACGATGCTGGACCAGAATCTTGTGGACCTGGCAATCCCAAATTTGGCCTGTGGGATTGATGGGCTGGTATACTGGAGAATTATAAGGAGCATGTTGGAGACAATATTCAGATCCAGCGACGTCAAGATTCTGGTGTGCTGCAACCATTTTCCTCGACCCATCTCGAAGACTGTGAAGTGTTGATATGGAGAATCTTGCAGATATCTCCACACTCCAAAAATGACATTTCGGGATTAAACGTCTTTAAGAAGGGGGCAATGTAACGATTTTAAGACCGGCCTTGAGGCCGGCCCTGATCATCCAATTAATAATGCACACTCGAAATGTAAACAAGTTCTCCGCTGACTAACACATAAATCACGTGGAAGAAACGCAAACTTTCTAACGAAGGTTCTAGGGACATCTAAGAAGTCGCCGGATAGACTCGATGTATCGAGAACTGTAAATGCGACTATATAAGCCGCTGTATAGCAGATGGCAGAGTAGTCAGAGATAGCAACATAGAGTTACAAATATAGTTCAAAGTTCGCAGATAGAGACTGACAGTGAAGATAAATTTGTAAAATAGTGACTGTGATATAAATTATTGTTCAAGACGAGTTTTGAAATAAATTAACAAAATTAGCTTAGTGCAGTTTTACAACATTACTTTCTCTGATTTCCTGACCTTTTAAAAAAAGCGCTGTACTGGCCCAAACTATCCTCCCCAAGGTTGGGGTAAGAAGTTCCAGGCCCCTCTGTAGCATTCAATTCAATTTATTCAAGTATCATCGGTAATAACAATTCATGATATAATGTGAGTTATGGTTATAAGTATTATCCATCCCATTCTCCATTACAGGTGAGATGGAGTAATTATGTTCTTTACTAGCATTTTATATAGGTTTATAAATTTTTATAAAATTATAATCAAGTTTTCTTTCCTTTAATGAATTCGATGTTATGCCAGAAGTATCGGTTCATTGGGAAGTTAAAGTCTATATATAAATAATGGCAATGATTAAAAAAAATTAAGAATGAAGGAGGAGATGATATTTGGAAATCGAAGAGTTTAGGTTCACTCAAGATATTTTCAGTATTCAATAATCTTGAAAACAATATACTATCAAAAAAGAAAAGAATTGAGTAGGAAACGTAACTTAGGGTTATTCAGTATATATTCTTTGATTTTACGTTTATATTTTTTTATTTTGGATATTTCTCTAAGATGAAGTGGTAGCCGATTAAAACAATTTGGACCATAGTTAAATACGTATCTTTGGGTAGGAGTCATTTTAAAAAATGCCGTGTCCAGTTTTCTATCAAACCTATTTCTAGTAATTTTGGATTTATTGGGTAATAAAGAGTCTAAAGAGACCAGGCGATTTTTTTTCAGAATTATTTTTAGTATTTTGAGTCGATTGAAGATTTTTTTATTACATTATTGTTGAACCTTCCTCCCCATATAACAATACAATAGCGTAGTAATGATTCTACAAATGCCTTGTAAACCAGTAATACATTTTTTTCATGCAATATGTCTCTTAGCGTATAGAATCCATTGATCATTTGTCTAAGTATTTTGATCACGATTGAAACCTGTTCATCCCATCTCATATGCTGATCCATGATAACACGCAAATATATCAAAGAATAGGTTTTTTCTATCTCATGCAGTTTTGCAGCTCACAACCAGTTTTATGAATTTTCAGAATATTATTTCTTGGTTGATCTTCAGAAGTAAGGGTGAAGGTAATATATTTGCTTTTACTCACATTTAGGCTTATTTTATAATTATTCAACCAAGCTTGAATATTTCAGCTTTCTTGTAGAAACCTTTCCAATTTTCATCTTTGAATATTGTAGCAGTGTCATCGGCATATGAGATGAGATGACCATTCAGATCATATATGTATCCAATTTCGTTCATGTACACCAAAAGCAGTATTGGTCCTAATTCTGTCCATTGTGGTACTCCAGTAGTAATGTTGAGTGGGTCACTGAGTGCGTCATCAATTTTGGCTTTTTGTGTTCTTTGTGACAAGTAATTCCGTAAAAGTTTGAGTGTTGTGCCACGAATACCATTATTGTATATAGTTTGTCTAGAAGTATGGTATGAGAAACCGTGTCGAAGGCCTTAGCAAGATCTAAGAAAACAGCCATACATTTCTTCGATTCATCCAATGAGCTTACAATATTTCTAGTCGAATCTAAAACCGCGTTTTCTGTATTTGAGTTTTTTTTGAATCCATACTGTCTATCCGTAATTAATTTATGTTTATCAAAAAAATTCATCATTCTACTTTTGAGACATTTTTCAAAAATCTTTGCGAAATTACTTATCACAGATATGGGTCTATAGTATGTTTACGATCTCCTCCTTTGTGTACAGGTGTAACTACTGCTTCTTTCCATTGTTTCGGCACTATTCCGCTTGTGAATGTTAAGTTAAGAACCCATATAACACGGGATGTCCAGTGGACGTCCATTTTCTACCCATTTTAGGTCCAAACGTCCATGAGTTCAGTTTGGACGTCCACTGGACGTACATCTCTGGATACTAATATTGATGTCCGAATATGGACATCCATTGGACATCCAGAAGAAGACTTGAATCCGAACATCAGACACTGTACTTCTTCTGGACGTACAAAACTGGACATTCAATTGACATCGGGAAATGTACCAATATTGTGTTGAATCTGGACAAAAAAAGAACTACGAGCGATACTACCATGAGAAGAAAGAACGGCAATTATAATGATTCACTAGCTGATTTACTAACAGTGTTGATATCGAATTGTATAAGTGATGAGTGAGAAGGCAGTCTTGAAATAAAACTCGTGCAGTGTGGATCGTGTCTCATTTCAGTTAGATTTAAATAGTCAAAATAAAATCAATCTCTTCCAAATAATCTAATAATTTATAGTGAAGCGGTTGGATGAAACTCTCTCTACCGAGTGCATAGTATTCGCAGTTCAGTAGTGATTTTGTGTTACTAATTCAAGTATAAATTAGTCATACGGTTGTGTTTTTTGTTCCTTTGTGATATTTTGTTCACCTAAGTCTGTGGAAGTGTAAGTACAAAACTTTGAACTAATTAAGGCTCATCTACGACGATTATGCCAAATTCTACAGGTCTAATTAACGTATAAATTAGCCGGACGTTTATATTTGCAGTTCCTTCGTTCATGGTAGTGATATTCATAGCATTAGGTATCTTTGTTAGCAATAACTATATTATTAGGTGTTCATTAGTCTACGAAAGGTTTTCAGTCAACGTATAGACTGAGTGTTAATTCTTCAAGTTTAATTATTAGTTCACTTATCGGACAGATTAGATATTGCAGACTAATTAAAGTATAAATTAGTCATATTCTTTTCTTGCGTTGATATCTAGTATTGCCGTTGTTTGCTGGGATTGAAGGAATGGGTCGATCGAGATCTCGTTCTAAAGTACACGTCGTAGATTCAACTGTTCGCTCCGCTATTAGAAGCACTACTCCACCACTCCCTCGCGATAATGTGCAACGGTTAGAATCGCTGGTAGAAAAACTCATCGAATATGAAGATTCGTCACGACCAAGCACCAGTAAGGTTTTTGTCAAACCAGAGTGCATCCCAGAATTCAAACCAGGAAATCCTAACCTGAGTTGTACCAAGTGGGTCGAGAAGATAGAACAATTGGGAAGGGTGAATTGTTGGAACGAGCATACAAAAATATTTCACATGCAGAGCCGCTTAAGTGGCTTAGCTCGGAAATGGTACGACAACTTGAGTTCGTACGAATTGAACTGGAATGAATGGAAAACTCTGCTTCTGAAATCGTTCCCAGAGCACCAAGATTATGCGACGTCTCTCAGGAAACTTCTAAACCGACGAAAGTTGCCTTCGGAAGGATGGGAAGAGTACTATTTCGATAAAATGGATCTGGTACATTCTTGCGAAATCAAACCCAAACATGCAGTTTCCTGTCTGATCGATGGCATTACCGATCCAACGATCCAAGTTGGAGCGAAAGCTGGACGCTATGAAACACCTGATGCTCTCTACGCAGAATTCCTTTCGTCTCTGAACCAAGAGGCTACTCCTTCACATTCTGCTTCTTCTTCCTCAAATCCCATACTGACTAGGAAGCGATTCCACTCAGATGACAGACGAAAAGTTAGAAACCCGTTTAAGAAGTTTAAAAGTAACGCAACGAAGGAACAACGGTGTTACAATTATAAGCAAACTGGGCACTTTTCGAACATTTGCCCTAAACCTAAACTGGAGTGCTCCAAATGCAAACGATTAGGTCACTTAGAGAAGGATTGTAGGCGACACTTCAAAATCCAGATCGCGGAGTTCAAGAAACAATGTCACAATGATGAATACTTTTTCGACTGCAGAATAAACGGAATGCCGTCCAAGGCTTACGTAGATACTGGTTGTGGTGCGATGCTGATCAGAGAGGAACAAGCGCGAGAACTAAAACTAAAAATACATGCCAGCTCTGTAACGATAACAGGGTACGGTGCATCAAAAGTTTCTGTTTTAGGGGAGACCGAGTTCACCATAGAATTGGATCATGCAGAGGCTAACGTAAAAGCTTTTGTAGTACCAAATTCAGCTCAAGAGGTATCTGTTATGGTGGGTCAACCTTTCCTAAGCTTGCCGCATGTTGTGATGATAGTGGCCGAGGGAAAAGTACGAATACTTACTTCGAGCGACGACATAAATGAGATGCTTCAGTCAAACCCAAGAAAAATACCATTATGGGCCAAGGAAACTGTTATCGTCCCACCTAAGACGACTGCAATGATCGCTGTCACTTATCACAACACTGTGAACCTAAGATCAGTGCCAAGTTGAGAGCATTATATAGGAGAATGCATCACACAAGGCGAATATGGCTTCGTGTCCCTCACGAACATTTCTCAACAAGAAATTGAGGTGAGTACAAAACATATTTTAGTACGATGTTTACAGTGTTTCGAAGATAAGTCCTGTTTTGCAATTAATAATAATTCGGTGGTAAAGAATGATCAAAAACTATTCAACCAAACCGATATCGTTTATAATGAGAGTCTCAGGCAAAACGTTTGCTCGATTTAATAAATAGGTTCAGATGTTGCTTTGCCCAACATACCGGGGAATTAGGAAAAACGGATCTACTTAAATGTCTATACACCTCACTGACAATAAGCCAGTAGTTTATCGTCCATACCGGCTTTCATATTCGGAGCGTGAGGAGGTAAAGAAGATAGTGGACGATTTGTTGGAGAACGAAATAATTCGTGAGTCGCAATCACCATATTCTAGCCCCCTATTGCTTATTAAGAAAAAGAACGGAGAACAGCGAATGTGTGTGGATTACAGAGCACTTAATTCGAAAACCATCAAGGATAGGTTTCCCCTTCCACACACGGATGATTTTCTAGAAAAGCTCAACGGGTGTAAGTTCTTCACTAGCTTGGATTTAGCTTCCGGCTACCATATCAGATAGCTATAGAAGAGTCGTCAGTGAAAAAAACTGCTTTCATAACACCTGACGGCCATTATGAGTACCTCAGAGTCCCCTTTGGCTTGTGCAATGCTCCAACAGTATTTCAACGCACCGTCAATAAGGTTTTAGGAAATTTACGCTACGGAAATCTTATCGTTTACATGGACGATATACTGATTCCTTCCAAGGATTTTGAATCAGGCCTTGTCAGTCTGGAGAAGGTATTCGATGCTTTGAAATCTGCAAGATTGACATTGAGACTCACTAAGTGCCAATTTTTCTTAGAAAAAGTTGAATACCTTGGACATGAAATTTGTCAAATGGGCGTTCAACCCGGAAGAAGAAAAATCGAAGCTGTGAAAAAGATATTACTTTCGTGGGTTGTTTATTACAATTTGTTCATATTTTTGTGTTTTTATTTTAAAATTTATAACATCGTCGCATCGCCCACAATTTTAACTGTGAGTACTTCCGAGAAGCTTTATGAGCTACCTTTTGCTTTGAAGAATGCTTGTTTCCTCATGATGAGATGAATTTAATCGGTGGGAATATCGCATATCTACATTCCTTTTGGAAAACTTCCTGAATGTTTGAATCATTTGACGAGTTTATTCAATTTATGACAAAGTGATTCACTGGATTTTAAGTGATTCAGCTATATGACTTTTTACCGAGACCTGATCATTTTTCATTCTGTCACTCGAATAGTGAAAACACAGAAATCACGAAATGTTTAAAATGTGATTACAGTTTTATCTCTCTGTGTTTCGAATCGAATTATGTTTTTACCGATTCACATTTCACATCGGTGTTGCCACTACAGAATTTCTGTTCGTACTAGATCGTCTAATTTAATTTTTGTACTAGATATGAATTGTAATGAATGTTCATCCACATTCATTAAAAATGTACAATTGTACTAGAATCGGCAACACAGATTCACATAATCGCTTACCATGACATACTATTCAGGAGTTACGTGCAGCAGGGTATGTTGCTTTTATGGCAGCAGTAACAATTTTTCCGTACAAGTAATTTTCTTGGAAATCTGTACTGAGTGAGCGACTGTAAAATATTGCTTGTTCTAACTTGTTCAGTGATAAGCAGAATGGAAATTTGTTGTTTTGATAATAAGCTTTTGCAGTGTTACCAGTATCTAATAATATATTGATAATGAAAAAAATGACATTGTCCTAGTACATTTTTTTTTACTTTTATTTTTTTAAATCTCATTCTACATCCACGTTTCTGAATGGCCTCCAATACGATGTTCGTTTTACAGTTCAAGATGGAAAACTTACTGACTGAACTAGTGAAAGCTCTCAAGTCATCTCGTACCACTCCCGAACAAATAGATCTACCAATTTTTCGTCCTGATCTGAGTAATGCAAAAAAATGGTTGAGTGAAGTCGTCGACATAAAAAATGAATTCGACTGGTCCGACCAACAAGTCATTACTAGACTGGGTCGATTTTTAACCGGAGTATCAAAAACTTGGTTCGATACCTGGTCACCTAATATCACAACTTGGGATACTTTTCAGAGAGATTTTCTAGAGGCATTTCCCCCAAAGAAAATTCTTGGTCAATTGTTGGTAGATGCTGCCCTTTTTGAAAGCGACCGGTGCAATACATACGATGCGTATGTTTTTGAAAAAGCTAATCTGCTTCGAAATCTCCGTGTTCAGTGGGAGGATACAGATCTTGTGGAAATCGTTATACACGGTATCAAGGAGCGTGATGTACGCACAACAGCAAGCAACCAGAATTTCAGAAAATTATCTGAACTCATTTCGTTTTTGGGATCTGTACCTAAGCGAAAGACTGACCAACGTCTTGATCATAGAACAGATTTCAAGGAACCGCCAAGGAAACGTCAAAGGGAGGAACGTGTCGATAGTAACAGCAGGCGCAGACCTCTTAGATGATTTAAATGTGGACGGGAGGGCCACATTCAAGTGAACTGCCTGGAGAATAAAAGTGAAAAATGTCAAGATGGTACTTCTAATAAATCGGTTGCTGATAAACCTTCTACATCAACTTCATCCAACATGGTATGTGCTTTTTGCGCAAAAACTGGTCTTAATTCTGATAATTGCTTTATTAGGCAAAATATTGCGAAGCGCAAAAGTGTTAAGCTTTGTAACAGCGGTAAACTGGCTTCTTTTGTTCGAATGAAAATAGATGGTATAGAATATAATGGCATCATTGATACGGGGGCTGATGTATCATTAATAGCTGAAAGACACATTCCCAACTTCAGACATAAAATTAAATTATGCTATACCACCATTACAGGAATACTTCCTGGAAGTTTTATTGCTAATCAAGCTTTTGAAGGCACATTTGAGATGTCAGGAGTCCTTATAAATTTAACTTTCATTTTGGTACCTGATAGTTTTCTTCAGTACGAGTTGCTTATTGGGCGTAACCTGTATGATGATTCTGACGTTGCCACTATTACCGATCAAACAGGGACGCAAATTGTAAATAAAAATACTGTACGTGTATTATCTACACTACAGAGCGCAAACGATTTCATCATTAATTGTCCAGAAAAATATAAAACTCAACTTATGGATCTGCTTTCCAGTTTTCCTGATATACAAGCTTCTGGAAATGCAGTTCCTCCAGTAAATATTGCTACCATGTCCATAAAGTTGCGGGATGATTTCGTAGTTACCAGAAACCCTTATCGCCTGTCCATAGACGAGAGAAAAATAGTCCAAAATATTATTGACGATCTCATGGTTAATAAAATAATACAGGACAGTGACTCACCGTTCGCCAGCCCAATTATTTTAGCTAAAAAGAAAGATGGGTCACTTAGGATGTGTGTTGACTACAGGGAATTGAACTTTCATATAATCAAAGATCGATATCCCATACCACTGATTGATGACCAACTGAACAGACTTGGAAAAGGGAAAGTATTCACGATCTTAGATATGTTGTCTGGACTTCATCAAATACCAATTGATTCAGAATCCATTCACAAAACCGCTTTTGTTACACCCGATGGCCACTTTGAATACCTTCGAATGGCGTTCGGTTTAGCAAATGCTCCAGCGGTATTCCAAAGGGCCATAAAGAAAGCATTGGCCGAACTTCGGAATACAGTTGCACTAGTATATATGGAACATTCGAAGAAAACTTGCATGCTCTTGATACCGTCTTGAAGGCATTACAGAAAGCTGGTTTTTCTTTAAATTTGAAGAAATGCCATTTCTTCCAAGACAAAATTGAGTATCTTGGCCGTGAAATATCGGGAGAAGGTATACGTCCAGGAATGCGAAAGGTGGATGCCCTCTTGAAATCACCCGTACCTAGCACTATAAAACAGGTTCGTCAGTTGATGGGCTTAGCAGGATACTTTCGCAAATTTATTCCTGAATTCGCATGTCACACCGCTTGCATCACAAAGCTCACACGTAACAACGAACCCTTTATCTGGGGCAAGGAACAAGAAGATGCCAGAAAAATTAACATCTGTTGCGGACAAGTTCCCAACAAATAAAATGGCAACACTGGCAATACTGTGCTCACTGCATTAGCGGGAATACAGTGAGAATGAAGTTAGTTGAGTCAATAAAAAGATGGTGAAGAGACTTCTTTGCATAAATGTAAAAATATCAAAAATGACAAATAAGTTAAGGCATCGCACGTTATGCTCATTATTGTACAAAGTGTAAAATAGTGTAAAAAATATACATAGTGTAAATATACAGTCCAAACGAATCGAAGCAGTTATTTTATTCACCAAGTAAACGAACCCATTAGACATTCAACAACATCAAAACCCGGAATTTGATTGAAGTTGGGTCACTTGTCAAAAAAAAGCAGTTTTATGTCTTCAGTAGATCCACCAAATTTTATTTCATTATCTTCAAAAACAAAAAAGTTATAGGGGCGTGCCACCTTCCGTAGACACCAGGTATACATATTTGTGAAGTGAATATTTCATTTATTTTACAGAAGCTGCTGAACTTACAAAAGTCGAAGGAGACCAGAAATTGTGCGAAGAGTCAATGAAAAAATGGTTGAGGCGGGCAAAGGAGAGGAAATGAAGACTTGTTGAAAATAGACATGATTATTCAAGAGATTTTAATTTTCATAGAATAAGCTTTTTTTCAAAACTAGTCAAGAATGTCTGATCTGAGTGTTTTTAAAATAATAAGAAAAAATATATGATTGTTTTTCTTGCTAAATCGGCTTCTTAATCTAAAATATCAACTTCAGGAATTATTGGCTTGATTATAAGCTTTGGTGTAGAAGTGAAACTTTTTTTTTAAGAGCTTGGAAACACTCGACGCGCGTTTTGCCAACCAAGCAGCTGGTATCTTCAGGAGAAAATTGACAAATTCTTCCCAACTTGGATGGTCAAACACGTGTGGAGTGTAGGCCTTTTAGTTTGGTATTAATATAAATCAGTTCTGTTAAGTAATGGTTCAGTGACTCTAAAACAGTCGAAAACAATCCTTTCAGAAATGACTATACCTTGGTATATATTGTATGGCATATATCTGAAAGAAAAAAACTACTTCTCTGGCTAATACCACGACAGATATTGAATTATAGCTCTGGGACATATGTGCAAAGATCCTTACTTTGAAGGAACAACTTTTCAAAAGCTCTCTCTGGGACAAATAGCAGCAGTTTGCCTGATTCAAACGGGAAACCATTTGCGGACTGGTTTCGAAATGTGTGTTTCTCATCAGTGCAACCAGGTTATCCCCGGTTGTATACACACAGGGTCTCGTTATCTGTCGAGGTAAATACTGCAATTGCTTACATGATCCATCTCGACGACAAATTAGAGAGCATTCCAAAAGTAAGGATCTTTGCACAAATGTCTGAGATATAATTCAATATCTGTCGGGGTATTAGCCAGAAAAGTAAATGTTTTTTGTCAGACATATAGAATACAATGTATACCAAGGTTTTGTCATTTCTGAAAGGATTGTTTTCGACTGTTTTACAGCCTATTTTATGATTCTGGACCTTTCAGCATGCACTGCATTATAGTAATGCTGATATCCAAGCTTACCACAATATGGACGTCCATTGTACATTCATTTCGACGATAATGTACGTCCAATGGATGGATGGACATCAATTGGACGTCCAGATTAGTGTCTCTGGACATCCCATGGATGTACATTGGACGTCCATTGGTATTATAGGTCCTTTAATGGACGTTCAGTGGATGTCCGTTAATCCTTAAAATCGCATACATTGGACGTACAATGGACATCCTTGTGCTATTTGGGAATATGTAATAATGGTGTTGTGATATGTATATACGAGTCTTTAATTAATTTTGTTGAAATGCCGTCTGGACCTGGAAAATATGCATTCTTGAGATCTGCTATCGTAGTTATCAACTAATTTTTTTCTATACGGTATAAAAATAAGGTGCAATCACAGATGTATTATTTATTGTATTTTTAATAGGCGGATGCTGAGAGTTTTTAAACTGGTCTAACATATTTTCACCAACTTTAACAAAGTATTCATTAAATTGCTTTTTTTCCATTCTCAACAATTAGTTGATCATTTTTGTTCAAAAAACCCGTATTTTTCACATGCATTTTCATAGTATTTTATTAGTTACGTCATTTATTATTTGTACGTTTTTCTACAATCTCCTTTTACTTCTTTCAGTTTTTCTTCATAATACTTATTTTTTGTATTTCTTATAAGCCTGTTGAGAGTATTTCTATAAGTGGTATATTCTGTCCTTCGTTCGTCCGAAAAGTTGCGTAATAGTTTTTTTTTTCAGCAAATTCCTGGTTTTTATCGAGTTGATGAGGCCTTCAGTTATCCATAGTTTGAGTTTTTTATTTTTTGTCTTCATTTTGCAAACTCTTGTAGTTGCTTTGATATTTTGTAATATTTTATCAATAAATATATCGAACGCTATTTTTGGGTCACTACATGCCAAGACTGTTTCCCAGCTCTCATTTCTCAATAATGATAATAATTTGTTATGATCAGTTTTCTCAAAAGTATCATTTAGACTTGATGACTCTTTCGATTCATCTATGATCATTTTTATGAATGTAGTAAATTGTCAGTGATATCATTTTCAACTACAAGTGGATTTATTTTTATGTTTTTTATTTTATTTCTATTTCTTATGAAGACGTGGTCAATAACACTTCTAGTTTCTTTCATAACTCTAGTTGCAGTATTTATATAGGAATCATATCCTTGCGAGTTCATGGTATTAAAATAATTATGTACGAATGGTGAAAAGTTATCTAATAAGTTGATGATTATATTGTATTAGAATATATGGGTTATTGTTAATTATATAGTTGGCACCACTTTGATGGATGGCAACCCTAGGGGATTGAACTGTGGCGTTAGTTGAAATAAAATGTTCGATCAGTAATTTGTATTTTATTTTATTGTCCAACAGCACAATAATACATAAGTATATCACCTATGAAAATATCTAAATTACATTTTACTGAATTTGACAAAAAGTTTTCAAGTTCCTCAATATGTGATTGAACGTTAATCGATGGAGGTCGGTAGGATGCTGTGATGCCAATTATAATTCGAAGTGACGTTAGTGTTAGTCTTAGAAGTTTGGTTTCAGTGAGAGTAATGTTACATACCTTCGTGTCGATACCAGATTTCACATAAACTACCAGTCCATCATTCTGATTTGTACGTGATTCATTATAGTGTATTTGAAACTAGGTATATTGAATTCTCCTATATTTTGAATGTTTCAGGTTTATGATAAGATAATAATATCAATGTTTTCTATGGAGGATTCTAAGTAGATCAGTAATTCATCGAAATTTTTTTAAGCTTCTGATGTTAAAATGAATTATACCGAATTTCTGATGCATATTATTGTTTCCAAGAGAAATTCTCAAATCCTCACATGAACGTTTACCAATTCCAGCATACTTCGTTAATTCCGATAGGAAACGTAATGCAATATAGAAATAAAGGAAATAACAAATAACAAATCTGAGACAGAAAAAGGGATAAAAACAGTGCAAACTGTAGTTTTTTGCTAAAGAAGTTTGTGTTGGCTCTCCTAATATTATATAATAAAAAAATTATATATATGTTCAAAAAGCAAATAGCTTTTGAAAGTGGCAAGTATTTTTAGTGTTTTGTACAATTTGAACAATTATAAACAGTTGAAAGAATGTACATTCAGGAAATATTTTCAAGAGTGTGTTCTGACTATCATTATAATTTTGTTATTTATCCTCGGTCCAGGTGGTCTTCAAGGAAGTTTTCTTGACTACTTCATTGAAGAGATACAATCTCTGCTTGGTTAAATCTTCCCTAATAACTATTCTCGTTCCTTTCAGGAGTTTTTTTCTAGCATAAATGCTTTCCTTCATTTGGTTTGTCTTAAGTTTCAAGAATATACCTCTTACTTTGTTTTCTTGACTTCTTCCTATCCTATTTTCAATATCATCCGAGGTTATATTAATTTTTAGTGTTGTTAATTTCAAAAGTACGTCCCTTGTGTTTTCATTGGGGTTTTCAGGTAAATTGAAAAGTTATTCAGCTTAGCTTTCTGATCAATAACATCGAAATTTTTGTTTAGTTCATTATTAGCATTTTTCAATTCACCTAGTTCATTCATTTTTCTCAGTGCGGTAGTCTTTGTGAAGGCGAGCCACTTCAGCTTCTATCTTCATCAGTTTCTGTTTGAATTCAGACAGTTTTTCATCTACAGTTATTGTTACTGACTTAGCTATGTTATCGGCTATAGTTTTTACAAATGCATCGTCTTTCAATAACTTATTGAGAGTTGTACTCTCTACCAGTTTGATTTCTTCTGAAATTGCCTTTGTTATCACCAAGTTGGCCGCTACTTCTTTGCACTTATATTGATCGTAAGACTGTTATTCTGATAGTTACCAATTTTATTTGTATTAACTCTTTGAGCCACTAAAATATCGTAAATTTCGAGAGCTTCTCATGCACTTTCATTCATGGCCGATACACATACTCGAGCATTGCCAGAAAAAATCCGCCAGGTCTGGCTGCCTTTTATGGGCTGTGACAATGGTAGATCCTGGAAAGTGTGTATTGAGCCATTGCTCAATTTTTTTTCCCAGTATCTTTGTGGTCTTAGAGTTTTTTTGAGTGTCTCCACTGGATATATAAGGTTTTTAGAGACCATGCAATGGAGTCTTGTACTTTCTGAGGTTCAGTGCTAACTTGGAGTGCTCACCGACCACCCAATACATCACCTAAAACATCAGTAAGTCGCCCCGGAGCGCCACGGCAAATAATAATAATAGCTGTCCTCTTCCCGCACAGGCTATGCCTTTGGGTACACTCAACGAGTGTTTATGAGGGAGTATTATTATTATTATCCTCGCAGAACTTAATGCTTTATTTTGCTCCCTTTTCGTTGTTTTGTATTTTAGTAGTGTTTCGGAATATTCCTCCCACTTATGGTTTTTTCGCACTAGTCAATAGTTTGGGCCTTTCTTTCTTTTGGAATTTAAGTTGATCTTAAAAAATGAACCATATCATAATGATGGAGACCTCTCATAATCGGCAGATGGTAAAATCCTATTTAGATGTATCTTTTAATGACCAATGGTCCTGATTTAACTCCGAAGGATTTTTCTATTTGAGACTATGTAAAAAATGTGGTGTATCCCATACGCCAACAACAAAAGAAAATTTTTAGCAGAGTTCGAATACTCTGGAATGATAAAACGAGCGTTTACTGGCTAGAAAGAAAAGATCCCAGGCAGTCTGCCTATCGTAAGGCGACTAAAATACTACACGATCAAGAGTCAGGGACGGAAGGGGTGTACTTTATCGGTCCGGGAAATTAGCAGCAACCAGCTCTGACTGCCCTCAGAACTCAGATCATTTATTACAGAATATACCATTGGATTTTCAAATATTTTTTGTTTCAATTCAATGGATTTGATAAAACGAATTTTGAATTTTGAAGGGTACATCATTTTGACTTTTAGGAATTTGTGGATGGAATTTTAAAAAAGAACTTAGTTCGTCTGACCTCGGACGTTTGAAGAAATCGTTTTCGTTTGAATTCTTGCTATCGTGAAATATTTCTTCGATTTCTACCTCATCTATCTCCGAATCTGAATAACATGGCTCTTTAATATCCAATTGCAGATCTTCTTGTATTTCCTCTATCAGGGGTTCTGTTATATTTGACGTTAAGTGGAAGAGCAATTTGATGACGTTCGCGGAAAACAAAATGGAATTTTGCCTTTTGTTTTCTTACAAATAAATTCAATAACGAATATTATTTATACACGTAAAAAATTGAGAAAACAATAAAGTCGTTTATTATTATTATTTCTTGTTGTTTCGAATTCCGCCTTTTAATATGAATTATTTAGATCAGGATTACAGTCAACTTTCTCAATTTTAGAAAATAAGCTTTCTGTTTTGCATTCTGTTTCCTCTTCCATCATTCGGCGTCGTTTTCGGTCCCTTTCCTTTTCAGCACCATCTTTAGATTTTTCGTTTTATCCAACTTATGTAATGAATACTCATTAAGAATATCAGAATCCTCAAATCGAGCAGTGTTATTGCTACACTATTTCGTGATAATCAATAATAACTGCCTGCAATCAGGTTTAGACAAGATCATTCGCGTGCAGTGTCTTTTATCAGTTTTATCGGCCCAATCAGATAACCTCAACATGAGAAAAGAATGAGCGGAGATCCGAAGACATACAAGGTTTGATTAATTGATCATCGTAATGAAATAATTTCAGTGTTAGTAGTAGTTATTAGGAGAAAATGAAGATTTTATATAAATGAGTATCCACACATCATATACCACGTAGCTAACTACCGATCTCCCGATAGGCCCGTCCGTCCCTGGTGAGAGTTACCGAAACAGGGACCTCTGGAACCCATTCGAGGAAACCCAAAAAACTCGTAAACAGTTTATTATGGGTACATGATATACATGCATTCGAATCAGAATCATGAGAGTAATCAAAAGTTTTGTGAATTATAGGGTGACCTAGTTTAAATATGCCATAAAGGAATTTTATTTACTTATTTTCATTACAATACAAAAGTGAATGAGCAAAAACGTTCTCTTCAGATCTTTTCAGATTTGACCAAATCCGATCGATAGAAAACAAATCAATAACGTCATTTTGGACTATTTTCAAAAAATAAGCTGTTCATGAACTGCGAATTTACATAAAAAAATCGATATGATCTGGACTTTAACGGTGACAGTGTATATAGATCGTGTTAACTCATGAAGATATACCTTGTATATTGTTTTTTTTTATCACATAAATATATGTACTATATTGAAATGCTGGTAGTCATACCGCTTCTACTATCCTACACAACAACAAACAATTTTTAAACTTACCTTTCTATTGAGGTTCTTGGAATCCTGTTCCAATCTTTCTAATTCTTGTATAGTATCATTCAAATCAATGTGGTTGGGATTAACCTCATCGAATACTGGTCTCAATAATTGTAGTTCCTCTTGCATATTCTCTAGTCTTCTTCTTGTGAAGTAACCAGATTGGGTGGACTACAACACAATATATATTACGTAATTGATGATTCAAAATGCAAAAGGTATAAGGATAGAATATAATTTCTGAAATAATAAACGAACAAATATTCAAAAAACAAGCTTTCATTCACAAAATGTTAAATTAGAAGATAAAAATAATATATCGTGTAAGGAGAACACACAGAACTTTTGAAAATTTTAATATTTTCAATACGTTTCTCCTGAAAATTATTCGATGATTTTTACTATTTTTACGGATTTTTTAGATTTCATTTTAAAAGCGGTGTCTAATCCGCCAAAAATGCATGTTTTTCTCGCCATAATTTTCCACGTACGAACCCATTGTAAATGTTTCCGAATCACTGTATGTTCTTTTTATAGCTTTCGAGGGGAAGGGGTTGAATTTTATACAATGTTAGGTTCTCTCTGCTTCGAGGTAAAGTATATAGTGTAATTTACACTACATTTTGGAACCAGTGCAGTTCGGTGCAGTTATATAAACGAATGCATCAACCCAAAATCGGCCAAGAAATACAAAAATCGACTGTAAATTACATCAAGTGTAGGAAAGTGCTACACCTTGATGTACACGACAGGACCTATTTCATTGTCATCGGTTTGTGTGCAAAATTTCAGTTGCCAGCAAGTAATTGAATGATGGATTGTAAATTTTAAATCGGAAAGACAAACAGCCATACGAAAGAAGCAACTTGAATGATAGCTTGTGAAAAAGGCCAACATTCGAAATAATGCCAAACATTTAAAATGTATAAGTCCCACATTACAATAAAAGTCACTTACATCAAAATCGAATATCACTGGGTCTATTATGATGGATAGTTGGTCTGTGTCATCCAAAAGAGCATGGTGACAGTTGTCACACTGATGACAGCCAATATCTGGAACGAATGCCCATCTATGTGGACACTGATCGCATTTCTCTCCTGTTACACCTTGTAGACATTCACATTGTCCGGTCCGAGCATTACATCCAAATCCAAGAGAATATTCACTCTTGCAACCACATGCTGGAAGAAAAGAAAGTTCATTGTTCACTTCATACGATATTGTTTATTCCAACAAAAAACTATTATTCTGAATGTAACCAATCTAATTTCCACAGAATTTGTCTAAAAGGAAGTCCAAAATAGCTTATCAAAAGAACATAAAAAAAATAAATAAAACATTGTATTTGAAACAACATTTTTAAAGAGAGCTTGGATTTCATTCAATCATTGCCGTAAAATTCGTAGGGAAATACTAGAAGGCATTTGGATATTATTCTTGCACTGATAAAAAGTAAAAACTTCCAAACATGCATGTACGCAGGTGGTTATTTTCAAGCAAATGAAGGATAATATTATATTGCTTCATTAAAATTAGCACTTGCAATTGTGTCCTTATGGAACGTTGCGCAAATAGACATTAGACGTAGCTAATTTAATATCCATAAGAAGAACAAGTTGTTTCAGTAGGACGTTTTTTTAAAATTTTCTACTTTGTGGGAAAGTGTGGAGACTTGTAGAGATGAGTATTTTCAGTTTTACTGAAATTATCAGTTTCATTAAAATTATACTTTCCCATATAAACTTTTCGAATATTGTTCGTTTTTTGTTGGGATGATTTTGCGCGTTTCGGGAAAATAAACTGAAAGTTTATTGTGTGAAATGAATAATAGACTGGTATCTCGGTTAGAGACAATAAAAGACCAAATATTTCCGAGGAGACTTCACCTGGTTGACCTGAAAGTTAGTGAATTGAAGCAAGAATCAGAGGAGCGTGAGTTAGACTTCGGAAGGACTAATTAAATAAGGAGAAGACCCCGAAACATTTTTATGTTTCTGGAATTGATTTGAGTTCAACAAAATTCCGTGAGTTTGAAGGAGGAACTTGAATAAAATTCCATGAGTCCGAAAGAACTTCTAGAAAATTCTGTCAGCTTGAAAGAAGAACTTT
This sequence comes from Chrysolina americana, assembly GCA_958502065.1. Classification (NCBI taxonomy): domain Eukaryota; kingdom Metazoa; phylum Arthropoda; class Insecta; order Coleoptera; family Chrysomelidae; genus Chrysolina; species Chrysolina americana. The sequence continues at coordinate 31,231,632 of OY293419.1, read as the reverse complement.
TCGAAAATTCGAATAGGTAGTCTAAAAGAGGAACTTCAAGAAAATGTAAAAAGCCTGGAAGAAAAACTTCACAAAAATTCAAAAAATCTATAAGAGAAGCCCCTGAAAAGAGAACTTTGTGTAGCAAACCGGCGAGAAGAGAGAATGGGATCCGTCGAGATAGAAATGGATAAGATCAAATGTGAAATCGAGATAGAGATATACAGAATGAACACGGAAGTGGGAAAAATTAAAGATGGAATAGGGAAAGAAATTAAAAAAATTAAGGAAACGCTTCACGATGAAATAAAAGGCGGAATCGAGACAGAAATCGGCAGTACAAAGAAAATAATCAGTAAGTTGAAGAAGAAAATTTATACTGTATACACCATAGAAACGATCAACAAAAATTCAATGTCAGACTTGAGTTTGGACTTAGATGAAGTCCAAAGAGACACAAAAGATTTTGAGGTCAGTACGGAGCCAGGGAAGCTCTCAAAGCCAAAGCGAACGGATGGAATGCTGGGGAAAAAGCTATAGCATTGACACTGACATTGCGTGGCGAAGCATCAAATATTTTACAGACCCTCACCGCCCAACAACAGGAGGACTATGAACAGCTGATTAAACATCTAGAACTACGGTATGGGCAGGCCCACCTAGAACACGTTTACCATTTACAGCTGAAAAACCGCTGCCAGAAGTCAAGCGAATCGGTACAAGAATTTGAAGCAACACCGATAAATATAATAGAGCGACTAGCAGTTCAGACATTCTTGGATGGGCTCCGCGACCAAGAAACAAGACAAGCATTGACACTAGCTCGCCCACTCACCTCGTAGATGCATTGGCACGCGCTCTGGAATACGAAGCAGCAAAGCAATCCTGCAATAGCCAGAGTAGAGTCAGGATGATTGAGGAAGACCCACAGGAGCCTACTAATATGGAAGCTGTCATGCAAAAAGTGATGAAGGAACTTTTGCCTGAGAAGAGATTGATAAGATGCCGAAATTGTAGAAAATTTGGGCACGTGCGTAGCAAATGTCCGTGAAAAACTTGGAGGAGGTATTCCAGCGACTAAGAACCTCCGGATCGAAACTGAGCCCTAAGAAATGCCATTTGTTCCAGAAGGAAGCACGATACCTTGGTCACGTTGTCTCTGGGAAAGGAGTAGCAGTTACATTGGTCTGAAGAATGTCAGGACTCGTTCAGGAAGCTAAAAGGAGCATTGATCAACTCACCAATTCTGAGCTATCCCCTTCCGAACGGAACATTCATTTTGGATGTCTCAGATCCAAGAAAGACAGTAGAGGGTCATCGGTTACTTCAGCAACACCCTTAGTAAACCGGAGCGGAATTACTGTGTCACCAGACGGGAGCTGTTGGGTGTTGTCAAAGGAGTAGAACACTTCTACAAGTACGTCAAGTACGTTTTTGGGAAATTATTACTGAGAACTGACCATGCAGCTCTCAAATAGCTCCTACAGTTCAAAAATCCCGAGGGTCAAGTGACAGGTTGGATCGAGAGGCTCCCGGAATTTGGTTTCAAGATTGAACATCGAGCGGAGACCAGCTTTAAGAAGCAGATGCCCTCTCGCGGCGACCATGCCCAGATGACTGCTCACATTGCCGACGAACAGAGGAGAAGGAGTCGACAATTTGTAGAACTACGGCAGTAGATGATAACTGGGATAACAACAAAATCCAGAAAAATCAAGAGAAAATCCAGATTTTGGTTTAGTCATCGGCTGGAAGAAAAGCAACCGAATACCGTCGTTGCAGGAGATAGCCAATTATTCACCAACCGTTAAGTTTTATTGGACCCAATGAAACTCCTTTACCCTGGACAATGGAGTTCTGAAGCGTGTGTTAGAGCCTGAGGATGGCGAGGAAGAAAGGTGCCAGACAGTAGTACCCAGGGGCAGAAGAGAGGAAGAGGACAAAGAGGATCTGGAAGTGACAAAGACCCTCCAGAAACTGAGGCACGGGTTTTACTGGGCCAACTGCCAAAATGACGTCAAGGACTGGTGCAGAAAAGGTCCCGATGTGCCAGTACAATGTAGGCAGCCCATTTGAAAGGATCGCCATTGACATCGCTGGCCCGTTCCCACAATCTGATCATGGGAATAAGTACATACTTGTGGCGATGGAATACTTCAGCAAGTGGACCGAAGCCCTGCCCAACCAAGAAGCCATCACAGTAAAGGGGTGGATTTGTCGATTTGGAATTTCGTTGGAACTGCGTTCGGATGAAGGAAGAAATTTCGAGTCAAACCTGTTCCAGGAGATGTGTCAGATGCGGACTATCCGTAAAACGAGAACTACGGCTCTACATCCACAAAGCGGATACATAAGATGATAAACCACCACCTGTCCAAGGTAGTCTCTGACTACCAGAAAGATTGGGACCAGTATCCCCATTTGTTCATGATGACGTATTGTTCCGCAGTACATGAGTCAATCAGCCTACTAGTGTTATTATAGGCCAAGAGCTGCGACTTCCATGTGACCTGAAGTTTGCTCATAGTAGTCCCCGATCCAACATAAAGACTGTGGAGTGTTATATCCATCGAACGTCAAAGTGCAGATATGGAGAATCTTGCAGATATCTCCACACTCCAAGAATGACAGTTCGGGACGAAACGTCTTTGAGAAGGGGGCAATGTAACGATTTCGAGGCCGGTCCTGATCGCCTAATTAATTATGCAACTTCGGCTTGTAAGTGAAAAACGTTCGCATATCTGCTCGCTAACGGATCAACAACTAGGAGTCATCGCTTCCACAAAGCCTTTTTCCACAGTAGGCCCGGTTGGCTAGCCCTGATGTGCGCAAATAACGCCACCGTGCAGTGGTTAAAAGGTGCGATCGAGGACATAAAACCCTGGGAAGGCAGCAATGCCTCACAGCGAAGTTCTGATTGCGTACCTACCAGGAAGCCAGGAATACTCCAGGAGAAAATCCTTTGACTAATAGAGGCTAAGAATGACCTCAACGCAACAAACTGGGGAGTACTAAGGAGAACATCCGAAGGTCCTCTGGAAGTCCTTACGATCTCGGTTGACTTTAGTCAGCCGAACGACTAAGGAAAACAGGGTTTGTGAACAACTATAAGTTTGGTCAAACAACCCTTAGGGCAAGAGGTGGCAAATCTAAATCGGCTACACTTGATCGCTCAGAACCCGGTACCTCTAGTACCACACAATCTGCAGACAGCATCAAGAAGCAGACCAGTAAGGCTGCCAAAAATGCTGAGAAATTTGAATTAACAGGGCTGATCTCAACCAAAGGCAAAAATGTTCCTCCGACTAAGAACAGCCCTCATGCCGGCGGAGCGAGGAAAGGGAGAAAACAAAAAGCCCCCCACAAGCCACCGACAAAATGAGCAAACTCATTTCCCTTCAAATGAACCTCCAATATTCGAAGGCAGCTACATTAGGAGGTTTATTGAAGACAACCTACAAATAGGGACACTTCAAAAGCCCTGGATAAATGAAGGACGGATACAAGGACTCAATATCAAATAGTGTAAGTTACTTTCTTGCAATTCTCACGAAAAACCAAGAGCAGCATTATTGCTCGCGCCTACTATTCCTACCTTATTCCTGTTCCAGAGTTCATCACTGGAGATTTGGCAACCGCCATCGTGGAAGTGCCAACTGAAGCGGGCAAGAGGCAGGTCGTTATCGCCTCGGCCTACTTCCCAGGGAATTCGCCAACACACCCTCCACGAGAGGAAGTTCAAAGCCTCATCAGATGGTGTAAAAAAAGGGAACAGGCACTACATTCTGTGCTGCGATGCGAACGCCCATCACTTGACATGGGGAAGCAAAGACACCAACGCACTAGGTGAGTACCTACCTTTTAGAATATTTGTCGGCCACCAATATCGACATTATAAATAGAGAAAAAAAAAACACCGTTATAAATGCGATCAGAAGAGGTTCTCGACCTTACCTTTGCTGATACATTTATGACTAATTACATTCACAACTGACATGTTTCTGATGTCTCCTCTATGTCGGACCATCAGCACATAGTGTTCGACTTGGAGACACGCTTCGAGGGATACAGGGTACCAAAATTTACTAACTGGGATGTTTACAAAGAACGTCTCGAGGGGTTAATGGAGGATCACCAAATATCTATCAAATCAATCGAGGAACTTGATGCAGCCACAGCTGTCCTGAAAAACAAAAGGCAACTATACTAGAGACGTGCCCTGGTGGAATAAGGGACTAGCAAAACTTCGAATAAAGGTCAGAAGACTTTTCAATAGAGCTAAGGGTCTTGGATACTGGGAAGACTACAGAACAGCTCTTTCTGATTACAATAAGGAACTCAGAAAATCTAAAAGGAGAACATGGCGACAAATGCACAGCGACTCCAGAAAGTTCTCTCGAAAGAACACTCCAACGGTATCGGTCTGATCAAAACACCGATCGGGGGATACACTGATAACCTAAAGAAAAGTTTAGGTTTTCTCTTGCAGAAGCACTTTTCTGGTACTAAAACGGCTGTGGAGAATGAACAGCAAAGTGCTCACCTGGTAGGGGTTGTCCACAACCCCAATAGAGCCAGTAGAAGCCTAGCTGGAAAAATATTCACAGACCAAAGGATCAAATGGGCTATCAGAGGTTTTAAACCATTTAAGTCACCAGATAAGGATGGAATATTTCTAGCCTTACTGCAACATGGTCTTGAAATTATTGGGCCGTTCCTGAAAAGCCTATTCAAGGCTAGCTTTATCTTCGGTTATATACCGCAGATCTGGAGAGAGGCAGTGGTGGCGTTCATACCAAAGACTGGAAGACACCCTATGGATGAACCAAAGTCTTACTGCCCAATCAGTCTCACCTCCTTTCTTTTAAAAGCGCTGGAGCTATGGAGAAAGCATTGAAAAGACATTCGTGGCAAAAGAAATGGCTCTTTGTGCCTTCATTGACATAGAGGGTGCTTTCGATAACACCTAACACGTCTCCATAACTAAATTACTAGAGGAAAGGAATATCAATGCCTCACTGATTAGATGGATACAAGCAATGCTGAAAAGCAGAATAATTGTAGCGACCCTGGGAGAGAGACAATCAGAATGACAGTGGAAAAAGGTTAGCGCCAAGGGGGAGTTCTATCGCCTTTACTCTGGTCACTGGTTATCGACAACCAGCTAGTAAAGCTATACGAATCTGGTTTCACGACTCAAGGTTATGCCGATGACCTAGTCGTGACCATTAGGGGCAAACATGACGGAGTAATCTCCGACCGCATGCAATTAGCCCTGAATACAATCATAAGCTGGTGCGCTAAGCAAGGACTCAATGTCAATCGTAGCAAAACAGTGGTGATTCCATTCACCGAGAGGCGAAAGTACGAACTTAAAGCCTCAACTCTGAATGGAACCCAGGTAACATTTTCCATAGAGATGAAATATTTGGGAGTTATAATAGATCAAAAACTGACTTGGAACAGCCAAATCAACCACATTATTTCCAAATCTATAGCGGCAAGCTGGACATACCGCAAAGTCATTGGTAAGATATGGGGTCTGAAACCAAAACGGATTCATTATTGGTCATACCAAACAATCATTAAACTCATGGTCACCTACACGCCTCATTGGTATGGTGGCCAAAAATTCAATAAATTTCGGCACAAGTCAAGCTGCAGAAAATGCAGCGGCAAACCTGTCTGGGAATCACAGTGCCTTCAGACTGAGCTAGACAAAAAACTTGAATTCAATGAAAGAAATGTATTTCGTGTAAAGCCGTAGACACAATGGAAGTTTTATGTAATAAGTTTTAGGTTTCGGGATTTTGGATATCAATTTTTGAAATAAAACAAGACGCAAAACCCTATTGATAAATGAAGCTTGAATTTTACCAACAAGATTGTTTACGAGGCGTGATCAGAATAATAATGGCAATGATGGGTTTCGCGATAAAAAAATATCCAAAATTATGAAAATTAAAACTAAAAACATAAAACTTCCATTGTGTTTCAGCCTTAAGTGAATGTATTACAATCGCAAAGCGCTTTTGGCTGTTAAGCCATCATCGGTGCTATACCTGCAAGTAATAATGGAAAAATAGAAAAGTTAAGAAATTTTGAATTAGTTACTCGTCAAGTATTTATACAGGAGCAATATGAAAAGTCAACAAAACCATGGTCAACCTTAGTTTGATCGGACATACATACATGTTAAAATTAGGTACTTAATGTGTACCCCTGAAGGGATTTTTGTTTAATATTTCCGGTTTTGCATTTTTCCAGGCAATGCAGAAGCCTACTCGTGTTGTACTAACAACCACGAGGTGAAACCGGAAAGGAATTGAAATTTTTTTGAAATTTGACATGTGAAATTGAAAACTGACAGATGAAATGTGGTAACATTGACGTAAGGTCCATGTCCAATGAGAGTTAAGAAAGAATATGACATATGACAACGTTTAGTGACTACAGAATGTGAAAGTTTAACTAGTGGGCAAAGAACAATAAATTTAGAAAATTTGCATTGATATGATGTACTATTTAATACATGATCTATTTAATTGAACTTGTGTGTTTGAACATAGGTTATTACACTGCAATTCGTTGTCTATTTGTAGATCTTCGAGAAAATCTAGTCTATTAAAATTCTTTGAGTTGACTTGTTTGAAAATTTGTGAATTGCGATTTGGACTGAAGTTATGTTTACTGAATTTAATATGGTGGCCAAATGCGGAGTTTCCAGGTTTGTTCAGATGTTCGTTTATAAGAACGTTCAAAGGTCTGCAAGTCCGTCCTTAGTAAGAAGCCTCAAAATCATTACAGTTAAGTTTATAAATCCCACTTTTTGATAATTTGTTAATTTTGTGTTTTGAATTTACTAAATGTTTGCTTAAATTATTGTAATGGTAATGGTATAAATGGATGGTGACTGATGGGCTGCGATCTAATTAGATCTATTGTGCCCCATCTCTGCTATTTCAAGGTGTTCTCGTTCAAAGCAGTCCCTCGAGCCCCAATTCCTTGAGGAATTCAAGGATTTTGAGGGGGTCTATTCGTGGTATTTCTCCCACAGTCAGCTGGTGTGATCCCAGTATATTCAATCTTCTGTGATGTACAGCATAACACTCCATCAATATATGGTGTGGTGTTTCTGGATGTTCCCCACAGAATCTGCAGGTGCTGTGCTCCTCTAAGCCTAGCTTCCTTAGGTGTTCTTTGAGTCTGCAGTGCACCGTCAGAAATCCCGTGATTGTCTTTAGACGAGTTTTGCTGAGGTTAATCAGTGTCTTTGATCTTGCTTGAAGTTAACGAGGAGATCTTTGGCCTGCCTCAACCCTGGAAGTCTTTGCTGATAAGTTGCTCTCATTGCTTCTTCAGTTTTATTGAGTTCGTCTTGGAAGTAAGATTTTCCAAGTGCGCAAAATGGTTCTGGCCCGATCAGTGGCGTGGATGCCCGTTTTCGTGCCAGGGTACTGCTTGTTCATTGCCCTCTACTCCGACGTGCCCCGGCACCCAGAGGAGGATCACCTTATTGTTCCTACCTAGATCATTGAGTTTGTCTAGGCATTCCCAAACCATCTTTGAGTTGATATTATATAAGCTCAACGCTTTGATGGCTGCTTGATTATCGGAGAGGATTGCGATTTCCTTGTCCCGGTATTTCCTGTCGAGGTTGAATTGAATGCACCTTTCTATGGCGTGAATTTTCGCTTGAAAAATACTGGGGAACTGGCCCATGGGTTCGGAGTATTTGATGCGAGGCCCAAAGACTCCTTGCTCCAGTTCCGTCGGGAGTTTTGGACCCGACCGTGTACCATATTATGGTATTCTTTCCCAGTGCTCGAATGGATTCTATGCTAAATTATTGATACTTTTAAAAGAAACTTTTAAATTTGTTATTTTATTCTTGATGCAACCAGAGACTTTTTGAGAAATATTTTCATTTATAAACGGTAGAGATAAAAATCTAGAAGGAATTTCTTCTCTTGGATAGGTTAGATTTTGCTCTCTTTTATGTTTGACTTTTTGAATAAAATTTTGGTTAATGTTAGGGTTACAGCCATTATTGTATGCGATTTGTTTCAGAATTTTCAACTCTTTATTATTGTTCATGGAAGAAATTGGAATGTTAAGAAGTCTATAGATGTAGCAATAAAAGGCTGCTATTTTATGCTGATGTGGGTGATTGGAGAAAGCTGGTATAACATGATCTGTTTGAGTAGGTTTCCTATAAATGCTGAATTCCAAATTGTCAGATTCATTGATCTAGATTCTAGATTTAACCATTCTGAGTCTGAACTGACTTGGGACGGTGAAAAAACCCTGAGACAACTGGCAGTAAACAATCAGGTAACCCTGATGTGGGTGCCAGGTCACAGGGGCATCAAAGGCAATGAGCAAGCAAGACTGCCTTCCCAAAGAAGGGGCAAATACACCATTTCCTGGCCAAGAATCCTTCTGTGGACTTACCAAAGCTCACCTAAAGGAAAAGTACCAACGCTGTGAACCCGATGAAATGAAATCTCACTGAAATAAAGTACCAGGACAAAAACAAACGAAAAGGCTAGTGAGCCTATCACCAAGGAAAGCTAAACAGCTTCTTGAGTTGGACAAAAAAAACTTGAAATTGGTAACGGGTCTACTCACTGGGCACTGTCCTCTTGGGTATCACCTCAAAAAGATGGGCAAGTCAGAGAGTGATAGATGCCGCTACTGCGAGAACTTCGCGGAAATTGCAGAACGTCTGCTTTGCGAATGCCTAGGGATCTTCTGCAAGAGGCTTAAATTCCTAGAAGGGGCATTCTTAACGCCCTCCGATATCAGGAACTCAGCTCCCAGGAAACTGATAAACTTCGCACGAAGTCTCAGAATCCCGGGCCTCGAATAGACAAAGGATCACGCACAAAAGAACTTATAGGCCGAGGTGCTTGTGAGGCTGCAGAACCTGCACGACCTCCCTACAATCTACAAAATGAGAAAATGAGTCATCGCGTAGAAGGAACGAGAACTAGCCAAGGAATGGAATCGAATATCTTCGTCGCTTCGAGAGCCATCTGAATGAGTCGCCCTATAGTCCGGATAGTTCGAAAACTGTAAAAAGAATCTACTTGTCGCTCGACATGATAGTGTCACAGAGAGTCGCCGAAATAGTTCGAGAGTCCGCAGACAGAGAGTGACAGTGAAGATAAATTGAAATAGTGACTGTGATATAAATGTGGCAAATAAAGTTATAGTTTAATACGAGATTAGAATAAATTAGCAAAATTAGTTAAGTGCATTTTTAGTACAATATTATACTGCCGTCCTAAGCAAAAGTACCGTATCTACAAAAGATATGAATATTGTAATATAAAATTATTTAGGTTTAAAAACCTATAAATTTTGCTTTTTACCAAACAAAGATGAAGTATACTTGGTTTAAAGCCAAAGTTAACGAATTATATTGCCGTTTATACGAAAGTTCAAAAATTTCCTTTGCAAGAAGGTCGGATCTACAGAATTCTAAGCAAAATAGCAGATAGCAGATACGGTACTTTTACTCAGGACGGCAGTATAGGCTGGTAGTGTGAAATGTTTATTTTCAAAGGTTCTAAGAGTATATTTATTTAAACCATCAGTGACCAGAGTTTCTTACGGTTTCTTTCTTGTTGATTATACTTATGTGTTATTAATTACAGAGCCGTTTGATCATAGGCCGCGGTGGTGTGCGGGTTGAGTCCTCGCCTCATAAGCCAGAGAGCGTGAGTTCGAATCTCAGCATTGCCACCGGTCTCGTGCATGGCATCACACGTATTAAAAGGTAAGGGCTACGTCTTCCCCTAGCTCGCATAAGTCTCTGACTTTTGAGGGTTGCACGTAGACATGTCTCATGTCTCATAGTGAGTAGACGTACTTCTGTTCGAGCTCCGTTTTTTGTGATAGTTCAATAGGAAATAGTTCAACCTGATATCAGATTCATCAAAAAGTGTTTATTCAAAACAAACTATCAGTATCTATCAGAATTGATTGTTGGATACCCGCATACAGCTGCAATAAGTGCACTTTTGGAGGTGAGCGAATTAGAATCTATAATATACACATATATAGTACAGTCAATCCGATTAAAATATGACGTCCAGAACCAGAGATAAAACTGATAAAATCAAGCTTCAGGACACAGATGTAGAGGAACTGATAAGCAGAGTCTGTGCAGAGTTTTATGCAAAAATAGAAAAGTCTTTTGATAGTAAGTTCAGTAAAATGGAAAAACAACTTGCCTCTATTGAAACTTCGCTTAGTGATACGTCAAAATGCGCCCTTCAGAACAAGATTGAAATAGCTCGCCTGACAACAGAAATGAGTGATCTAGATCAACACCAGAGAACAAACTCCATTAGAATTCAAGGACTCAGAGAAGAAGCGGATAATGAATATCTTCTTGAACATACATTACAATTTTTTGAACAATTCTTAAACATCAACTGCAGCAAACAAGAAGTAGATTCCATTTTCAGAATCAATGGCCGTCAGGACAACGATATGGTGAAACCCCGTCCGATAATTGTTAATTTCGTTACCAATATTAAGAAAAACGAAATAATAGGTGCCAGAAAGTTGCTCAAGAATAAAGACATATCTGTGTTTGAGAACTTGAGTAAAAGGAAGTTTCAAGTATTGAAGAAAGCAAAAGAAAAGGTTGGACCAAAGAAGGCCTGGTCTCTCGGAGGGAAGATTTTCATATGGAGTGAAAAACACAACAAGAAAATCATCATCAATAACGAACAAGATATTCTGGACATAGATGCCTGAACTAATGTTATTTTGGAGTAAAATTTTCATACTTATCGGATTTATTCATAAAAACTATTCAAAGTTTTTTTTTTGTTTTTGTCTCATTAGTTCTTGTCTGCTATATACCTCGAAAGAAACTACTCTGAATGAATCGTCCTTCTTTCCTAGAATAATAATTTCATTATATTATTATATTTAACGGAGTTCCTACTATAGCTTTGAATAATGACACGTACCGAATTTATTAGTTTTTCCCATTTCAATGTAAGATTACTACTCACCGGATTTGATGTGTTTTCTGACTTTATGCATGAGGAGTGCTTAGATATATGTAGTCTCTCAGAAACGTGGATCAACCAATCTTTTCCAAGCCGAGGTGTCAGCGTATCAGATTATAATCTGATACGCAAAGATCGTCAGGAGAAAAAAGGCGGAGGTTTGGCTTTTTACATAAAGAAATCTATCAAAAATAAAATAGTTGATGATGGTAACCATAACAATAGCTCCTTAAAGACTCTTTGGATAAGCGTGAGCATATCCGGAAAAAAAATATGTATAGGTACATTGTACAGACCTCCAACTATCAATTCATCAAGCTGCCTGATCGATCTAGAAAATATTATATCTTCAATTATACCAAAATTTGACTTCATTATATTGGGTGGGGATTTCAATGTCGATATTCTGAATAAAACAAATAACAACACGAGAACTCTATTGACTTTTTTCGAGAAATATAATCTTTATAAAAAATGTAATGAGCCTACAAGAGTAACAGCAACTAGCAGTACGTGTATTGACCTTCTAGTCTCAACAGATTCTGATGTTATAAATAATGTATCCGTATTCAAAATGGATGGTATTTCAGATCACTGCCTAGTCAAATGTGAAATCAAATGTAAGAAAGAAAAATTCCAGCCTAAGTTCGTCAGCTTTTGCAACTTTTCCCACTTCAATTATAATAATTTCCTTAGAGACTTGAACAGTATTGATTGGGACTATATATTTGATATGGACGATGTTGATGAGATGATCTCTTTTTGGAATGGTAATGTCAACCATCTTTTTAATATACACGCACCTTTCATAACTAAACGTGTCACTAAGCCCCCCGCTCCTTGGCTCACTCCGAATTTAAAATTTAAAATAAAATTGAAAAAACAATCTCTCAATAGATATAAACATTTAAATACAGTTGAATCTTTCAACGAATATAAAGATTTAAGAAATTTTGCTAATCGATGCATGAAAGCTGAAAAAAAAAAGTATTTTTGCAGCATAAATTCAAGTCGGACCCCAAACTTTTTTGAAAATCTCTGAAATCGTCAAACATTTTGAAGAAATCCCATAGCTGCAACATTGATATAGATCCGAGCGTTTTCAATAATCATTTTTTGAACTCTGTCCCAGATTTGCATACAATAGATAACAATATTTTGAGTAAATATGATAGTATATGTTCAGAGTTGAAAGGTGAAACTTTTTCTCTAAACCCAGTTACAAACGAAGAGGTGGAACAAACCCTTCGCAGAATTAAAACGCAGGCTAAGGGATCGGACGATATCAATCTAAGAATGCTAGAAATTTTGTTTCCGACATTAACCCCGTTCTTAGTTCATATAATCAATACTTGCATTTCAAATGGCAATTTTCCAAAAGCATGGAAATATGCTAATGTCATACCCATTCCAAAAATTGAAAATCCAGATGACATATCACAATTTCGACCGATAAGTATTTTACCGACAATCTCAAAAATTATTGAAAGGTTAGTATCTGATCAATTATCAACATATCTTAAGCATAATAAAATATTGCCCGCAACACAATCAGGCTTCAGAAAAAAACAGACGATATTTTCACATCTATAGACAATAAAAAAATTACAAGCTTGATACTACTCGATTTCAGCAAGGCGTTCGATATGTTGGACCATGGTATATTGTTGAAAAAATTTAAATATTTTGGTTTAGATGATAAGTCAATATGTTTTTTCAAAAATTACTTGAGTGGGAGGCAGCAGAGGGTGGTGATAGGGGAAAAAATGTCTAACTTCGAAAATATTTCTAGGGGAGTTCCACAGGGAAGCATCCTGGGGCCTTTATTATTTGCAGTGTATACTGCAGATTTCCCTTCTTTTTTAAAATATAGCCAAACTCATCAATACGCTGACGACACACAGTTGTATTTTTCGTTTTCAATATCTGAAAGTTTTCTCGCAAACATTAATGTCAACGAAGACCTTGAAACTATTGCCTCAGTGTCTAAATCACATAAGTTATTGCTAAATGAATCAAAAACCCAACTTATATTATTTGGTCAAAATAGTGATGAAGTATTCAACGACCCAAATTTCGAAATAACTTTGAATGGAAAAACATTGGCTATAGTCAAACAATGTAAGAATCTTGGTCTCCATCTGGATACAACATTAAAATTCGAAAAGCATGTGTCACAACTGGTAAAACATAGATATTCTACCCTAAAATTATTATATATGAACCGATTATATCTCACAAATAACATCAAGCTACTATTATGCGAATCTTTGATTATGTCCCGTTTGGCGTATTGTTCCGAAATATATTGGCCCTCCCTTCTAGCAAGGGATAAATATAATTTACAGAAGATACAAAATTCGTATGTGAGATACTCATGTGGAATGAGAAAATATGATCATGTTTCTTCAATCTATGAGAAAATGAAAATTTTGAATTTAGAAGAGAGGTTTTTTAGCAAACTAGCTGGACTCGTATATCAAATCAACCATTCCAAAACACCGGCCTACCATTTAGACAAACTCACAAAACTTGGGGACTATCACAACTGTTTGACAAGAGCTAGAGATCTCTATTGTATTCCAAGGCACATCTCCACACAATTTAAACGGAGCTTCTCATACAATGCAGTGAAAATTTTCAATATTATTCCTGCACAAATTAAGTCGCCTCAAAACTGGCATAACTTCAGGAAGCATATCAAATCCTAGATTCTTTCAAATAAACAAATAGTAGCAAAATTATAGTATATATGTAAATTTCTTTTTTGTTTTTCTTTGTGTTTAAGGATACTTTCACAGTAGTCGCACTATCCCTGCATTGTGCTGTATTTGCATAAAGTGAAGAGATTCAGAATTGTTTAATTTCTTTCCTTTTTATTTCAAAAAATTAAAATCATACTGTCTTATTACTTATTAAAAATTTTATCACAATTCTTATTGAATCTTATAACTTACTATTAAGTGTATAAATATATTTTTTTTGTTGCTTGCGAACCACATCTGTTCATTACTATGTTTTTTTTTGTTGGATACATTGAAGAACGGCTGTAGCCGAATGTCGCCAACACGTTTAAAAAATTGTATTTACTTGTTTTTTTCAAATCAATAAAGACGCTATTATTATTATTATTATTATTATTGACGGATATAACAATTTTTTTTTAATATATTTCGTGATGGTAATACTATGTTTTCATTTTTCAAGAGTATAGGTTGATCTAGAAAATGGTTAAAGACATTCAGACATCAGTGGGCACTTATCAGCTGTTCCAGCAAACACAGCACCGATAGGTACGCTAGTTTTCTTTCATACAGTATCTTGATGTTCGATTGAGCTCAAGGCATGTTCCGAAATTTATTGTTTTTCCATATACAAAAGAGATGTAATTTTAATTCTCGACTATTGATAGCATAGATTGTCACGCTCTTTTTTGTAGTAAATGTTTTTGGGGAAACCAGCTCAGATACGTGAGTGGAGATTTTCGGGGAGAAATAATCAACGAGACGCCGAGATCAGTTATTCCTCAGTCTCATCATATTTTCAATTCTGGGGATATGTCCCCATTTAGTGTTCCGAAATAAATTATTTCAAATCATTCTGGAGTAAAGAGGTATGTATTTTTTGTGATTTCATATAGGTTTTTTTCTTCCATTACTTTTTCCAGTTCACTCAACACTTGTTGAAATGGGTTTTACCTAATTCACAAGGTTTTTACTGGATGACTTTCATTTTTACTGGAAGCTTCTTTCATTACTACTGGAGAATTTTCATTTATACTGAAGGTATTTTCCATTTTTATTGAAAAACTTTTACCCAATGGCTTATTTCACCTTTACTCATGTGCGTATTATTCTACCTATACTTCTATGGTCGACTTGGATGTTTGTGGCCATCAGTATCTAATGTCCTGAGTCCTGTTATCTGCTCCGATCTGAGGTAGATCTGAGTCTTGCTGTACAAATTCTGAATGTCCATACCCATAGCATTGCTGTTCATCGTTGGATACCGATATATCTAAAATGTATCATCTCCAAAGAATGATCTGAGGCCAGATAATCTGAGAGACTCTTAGATGGTCAGGTATTATGTCTCTTTTCTGAATATTTCATTGAATAACCTTATCATATGTTCAACAATAGGTCATATTACCTACATGTTAAACTGATTTCACAAACATATAGAAACTGATTGATCAGATTTCTTTACATTTTGTTGGGCTATCATTCTAGGTGCAGTTCTAGAAATCACATTTCCATAATTTTTATTCATCACTTATTGCTCATTTTGAACTAGAAAATATAATTGGGGATTTTTGACTATTATTTCATAATGCTTTGTCTCGAATAATTCAAGGGTTTCTAAATCCCATGCCAAATGAAATGTAGTGCCACTCAAGGCTCTTCAATGTTACTATCAAAGTTTTCAATTTTCATTCAACTGAACCAGGACCCAGTGCCGCGTGACGAAGAGCTGCCGTCTGCTCTGTGACAGGGTGGAATTTAACACCACAGCATAATGGGTCTCCCTTGATATAACTACCAATGAAACTTATCAAGCCATATATATATCATTTACAAGTTGAGGCAATCCGACTAATCTATTCATGGAACTTATCATACATTCACCAGAAAATTTTCAGGCAATATGTTACTCTTGAAACGAATGTAATGTATAATATATTGTAATGTATTGTGAGTTATGTCAGTAGGAGAAAAATAGTTGTATAGAATTTTTTAAATTTCTTCCCAGGCTAGCTCAATTTTTATTGAATTCTATAATTTTGATTGATACAGTATTGTAAAATAAAATTTGTTTTGTGGAAAATTGAAATATTTTTTATATACAGGGTGTTATTCAAGTGTGTGGCCAAATTCGAAGAAGTGATTCTTTGAATGATTCTAAGACTGAAAGTTCATATAAACATAGGTCCGGTAATGCCTCGTTTTAAAGATACAGGGTGTAATTTTTTTTAAATAAAATCGTTATTTTCGTAAATATCTTAATAATCCTTCAACCGATTTTATTGAAATTTTGCAGTGTTATCAAGGATCGCAAAGGGCTGATTTAGCCCCAACTATATCAAAAGTATCATGTCCAATGGCGTCCCGGAAGGCACCGTAACCAATATTTTTCACCGGAAAAATGTGCGCCACTGATTTTTTTTCAATCTTTGAATTTGTTTCACATTAAGCAAGTGAGATTACAACTTTTTTATATCTACAATTTTTTTCTTATCTTGGTTTGTTTTTGAGAAAAAACATAAAAATCATTTTATTAAGTCCCTGGTACAACACAATAAAACATTTCAACTACTAATCCATCAAAAACTGGGGTGTTACTGTGTTTTTTCCACATGAATAGTCTATTCCAGTGTTAGAATTTTTATTAAAATTAATTCAATAATAACAATAATAATACGAAAACGACGATTTCTTTTGGAAATTTCGACACCCTGTATCTTGAAAACGAAGCATTACCGGACCTATGTTGATGTGAACTTTTCTTCTTAGAATCACTCAAAAAATCACCCCTCCAAGTTTGGCCACGTACTAACATAACACCCTGTATAACTAAATGAACAACTTCAGATACCTTTGTCTTGGAATTATCTTTCAGACATCAAAAATAAAAAAAAAACTGCCATATAATAACAAACCTTTTTATTTTCAGCTCTGCTCATGTATCGCCTAGAACATGGACTCCTTTCTCGTGGTAGGATCTTTGGAAATACTAAATTATACTTACTTTCCAATAATATACCTGTATATCTTTCATAAATGATGAATTTCAAAAACACCTCTATAAATTTATTGAACAATAAATTATCTTTATGGAGCATAATTTACAATCATAATATTTTTACCAAGTATTCCTGGAAGATACCCTACTCTTTTTGCTAATTATGTAACTAATATAAGTAAATTAATCAAAATTTCTCAACCGTATGAGATGCTGCCCTCTAGGTTATAGAGGTTAAAATTAACGTAAATTCTCTATGGAAATACTTGCAATAACAATCGTGCGCTACTCACCAAGTTTAATTTCATTTATTCCGATCAGTTCATAATACGTGAAAATGGGCACACATCATCCAAAAAGTTTGTTATAAAATGAAATCAATGTAGAATAGATAATTTCTGCACGATACTATTCAGGAACAATGTGAACAACAAGCTGGTACTCCGTGGAAAGTTATTGTTTGTGGCTGGAACTAATGACTAACCACATTGATTGTTGCAGGACAGCTTTCAAACTCATTTCAGGTAGGAACTATTGTATTTTTGTAGCTTTTTCCACCTTCTTATGTTCTAATGAAATTTTTTTCATCTTCACTCGATAGCTTGTTGACTCGTAGTTATTGATTTCTCTTGGCAACCAGGCAAAACACTCATGTATGTTCCAATGACTTCTTTTCAAATTACTTTCACACTGAATCTTGCAAAATATCTTATAAACTACTCTTTATAATATTGTCAAGAATAGCGCAAATCCAAAAATTAATTTATTTCGTTTGATACCATAATTATCTCATAATTCATATTGCATGAATTGTTCTATTTTTGAATTATTTCAAGTTCAGTATCATACATGAATCAGTCATGGTCGACTTCGGCGTGGTTCAATTAATAACAGAAACAAAACGATGTGTTATTGACACGGGTATGAAGATCTCAACGACATTTTTCATTGAATGAAAATGCTCGTAACAATAACACGAAACTTGAATAAATACAAGATGAGGGATGACGATGGAGACAGTTGAGAGTCGACAGTGGAGGGCCGACAGGCGAACCCAGAGTGGGTTGTGGCACTGTCGAACCCGGAGTGGGTTTGCGATACTGTCGAACCTAGCGCGGGTTTACGGCGATAAATCCTTCTTGACGAACCTTTTAACAAGCTGTTCCCAAGCGAGTATTAATAGTGTTCATTGGGTAAGAAACCTTTGTAAATAATATACCATTGATTGATTATGTGTTGACTTGTCCCGGTTGGGCAAATATATGAACATAGGGCTTTGTTGTGCCCTGGGTAATTGTGCCGTTAAAATATACCTATTAGAATGTAGAGAATTAGAGACTAGTTTTATTTGTCAATAGGAAGCCAAGAAGAAAAAAAGTTTGTTCTCCCTGACTACGTCCCAAGCGATAGGACTTATAGCTTCACTAAGGCCCTAGTCGCGACAATATCCTCAATCTATCTACATTGTCTCTATTTAATTATAATCTGTCCTTTTGTTGTACTTTTCATAGTTTTGTTATAACAATTTGCTTTTTTTTATCATCTGTCATTATTGTCAAAACTTTCCAAATTTTTTTATACAGGTTGATCCCAATTGTTAATATTTACAAAAATTTCATTCAAGTTTACTCTTTTAGTAAATTCTGATTCCATATTCCTGCAAACATACAGAACTGAGTGGAAACCATGTCGCAAGTCAGATCGAAACCTATTTTCCTGTAAATTAGGGTAGAATCATCATCGGACTGTGCTTTTGATCTATATCAGAGGGTTGACATATATGGCTAAGTCTTTTAGAATGATCTGATTTTGTTCATTTATGGTTTCACCATTCCATAACACAACAATATATTTAGTTCTTAGAACATTTCTGCATCTTTATGTTACATAACTATACGCAACGTTTGTGTTCGGCAGTTTTATTACAGTTGCAGGGGCGTTGCACTAAAAGTTTACATTGATTACATTGATTTACATTGATTACTGTAATATATCATATATTTTATTATATTGCTCAGTGGGTTAAAAAGTTACTAGACAAATTACTTACAAATACATCCTTGGGAAGTATAGTTCCAGTATCCACCTGCGCATCTATCGCAAGTTCTCTCAGTAACCCCAGTTCTACACTGGCATTGGCCTGTAAGGTCGTTGCATTTATTGCTATAAGAAGCTTCACCACAATCGCATGGAATACATCCCAGACCACTCTGTAAGCCAAAGTGCTCCTCTTCACAACGATCGCATCTTTCACCAATAACATTCGGTTTGCAAACACATTTTCCAGTGAAGCTATCACAATAATCGGTTCCGATTTTATCGCAGCTACAAGCTATAAATAGAAACAATTAATAAATAATAATTTGAATCATTTATTGAAATAATTTCATGTTTAAAAGATAAAATTTGTTCATGTTGAGGAATCCTATCTCCACACTTCACCACAATACTTTTTCAGATACCTACTAGACATCATATTTTTCGCATCATCAGGAACAATTATTGTTAGCAAAACGTATATACAGGGTGGGGCACCGAAAACGAAAAAGATCGAATATCGTCAAAACACATGTGTTGTGAAAAAAATTCAAAAACACGTCGATTTTTAATCCAAGGGAACTTCTTCCTATCATAACCTCAACTGTCATACCCCCCTCTTGGTCACTATCACCCAAACAATTTCAATAGGGAAAGTAGTAAGTGTGACACATCATTAAAAAGTTTATTTCACAAGGAATTGAGCCATCTCAATTTTCGCTACCCAACTTTCTATTTTGGCGCCCTCTTGCGGAAAAAACAATTGATCTGTATTCCAAATTATGATACTTCATTTGCAAGCTAATTTGACATAAATTCGGTGACAATGCATCAGGGAATTTTTCTAAGAAAAAAAAAACAAAATGGCGGCTCCAAAATGGCGGACAAGATTTAAAATTATGGTCCGATTTGATTCAAATTTGATAAGTGGTGGTTTCCTAGGTCGGAAATTATAAATTGTTTGTCAATGCAACGAAATTTGTAATCATGGTCCGATTCGAATCAAAATTAGTATGTGGGGATTTTTAGGGTCCAAAGTTATGATTTTTTTGTCAATACAAAAAACAATATGGCGAGTAAAACGGGCCATAATCACTATTTATGATTTCTGACCCTGAAAAACACCACTTATCAAGTTTGAATCAAATCGGAACATAATTTTAAATCTTCTCCGCCATTATGAAGCCACCATTTTGTTTTTTCCTTAGAAAAATTCCATAATGCATTGTTACCGAATTTATTTCAAATTAGCTTGCAAATGAAGTATCATAATTTGGAATACGGATTGTTTCTTCCGCAAGAAGGGCGCCAAAATAGAAAGTTAGGTAGCGAAAATTGACATGGCTGAATTCCTTATGAAATTACCTTTTTAATGATGTGTCACACTTACTACTTTCCCTATTGAAATTGATTGGGTGATAGTGACCAAGGGGTGGGAGGAGAGGTATGACAGTTGAGTTTATGATAGGAAGATTGGATTAAAAATCCACGTATTTTTGCATTTTCTTCACAACTACATGTGTTTTGAAGATATTTGATCTGTTTCGTTTTCGGTGCCCCACCCTGTAGAGTATGTAAAACAGTGTTTTGGTCAAGTGGAGACGCTATTGGTGGTCGGTAGCGAGGCGGTTAGATGCCGGCCTTCGAAACTTCCGCATGCGTTTGCCAGGTTCAAATCCTAGGAATATGAAAATTATTCTCTAATTCATAGGAGTCGAGGGGCAATGTAATTTATCTAGATGCTAATCCCAACGTGTGTTGTTTGCTTGGGGTGCGCACCGACCACCCGAGGTGATGCTGTACGTTTTCCTACATCTGCAAAGTGAATACGCCACCAAAAATCAGTAAGTCGTCCCGGAGCGCCACGGCAAATGAGAATAACCGTCCTCTACTCGCACAGGATATGCCTTTGGGGGGAGGCAGTATTATTATTATTATTATCATTACTTGTTAAATAACTAGAAACACCATAGTTTCAAAATTCTCCAAATTTCAATTTATGAGAAGCTAGCAACACCGTTCTAGTCAGGGTTTCTAACGTGCACAAGGATGAGTCTGGGATGGAGCGTTATTTACTGGAAGTGTTGCCAAATCTTTCTAAATACTATGCTTTCAAAGTCAACGTCAAAATATACTCTATTGTCGGAAATTATAAAGAATTTATGGACAAAGCCTAATTCGTTTTAAGATAATATTAAAATTGAATTGAACTAAATCAATAATAAAAAAGTACAATGTATATCATATTCCATGTGAGAGGGAACATGACTATTATATGGAACTTCAAAAACCCTAAAAACCTACAGTACCACCATATAGTCCTCAGCTATAGAGGTAATGAAGCAAATATCCAGCAAAACTTCCTGGCTGAAAGCAAAATACACACTGACCAAATACACTGTAAAAGATGCGAGAAAAAAATCGAATATCCGTGGTAATTATGAATTATTTGAATGGGGTATAGGTACAAAATATCCCGCATCAAATCTACATTTTTACATTGTTGCATTTGGCTAATGTGATCTGTGGAACGGTTTTGAAGATATTAGTGATTCGATAGGATAATTTATCTATAAAAGGAATTGTCTTGTACTTATTGAACTGTATGTTACAATCTTCAGTTGGGCCATATATCATAGATATGTTGTATTTTAATTTATTTAGGATATGTTTAGGGTAGCCGTTACTTTGGAACCTTCCCACAGATGAAAGTAGCCAAATACAACAATTTAAAAATTTCAAATCTCTTTTGTTAGTACCGTCATACAAGAAATTGTATGTGGAGGATGTGACGAATGTTATGTGGGACAGACATCGCAATGGCTCAAGCAAAGAATATCTCTACACAAGTGTAATGCCTGTTTGGGAAGACATTCATGTGCAGCAGTTGACCACTCACGAAAAACCTACCACCAATTTGATTACACCAACATAAAAGTTATGGACTGGGTTAATAATAATCATAAAACTAGGTTGTTCCTTGAAATGTATCACATCAACAAAAACCCCAATACTGTAAATCACAAAAAAAAAAAACAGTTTGAGGCTAGCAATTTTTGTTTTGAATTATATTCTTACTAATTAATAGGCGTGTGTTTACAGACATCGAAATGTACCTGGATTGTCTGGGAAATTGAATAGAACCCCTATAAATTAGTACGGCTCAACTGAGTCAGTTTATTGATATGTGTTGAAATGATAACATAGTTTCACGATATACAATTTCCCACAAAAATGATGAAGACCAAATAGTAATAACAATTCTGCGATTCTGAGTAGAAATGTTATTTTTTGATTTGATTTTGTCTAATCCTCTTTACTATTCTATAGCTTTCTCTCCTGATCCGTAATTCGCCTATTAAGTCAAAGAAAATTTTTCTGTATATATGTTCATTCATGAAATAACCAAAACAGAGTTAGAAGTGAACTTTAAATCCTTTTCCAACCCTAGCCGACTTCTCCAAAAGAAGTATGTGAAAGTATTCATAACAAAAATTTCAAAAATATAAGGTTTTCATGGCTCCATCATATTGATTTTTAATTTACTGCTAAGCCTCGAATAGGATAGAAGTATTGATTTATATTTATTGGTGTTCAAGCTATTGAATACCAAAATTCCCGCATGGTTTTTATTTTCATTTGGTATACTCACTTTGACAGTCTTTCATATTAACAGCATCTCCAAAATATCCTGGAGCACAAAGTGCACATGCCTCTCCAGAAGTGTTGTTCAAGCATCGTAAACAGGCTCCAGTAACTGTGTCGCAGGAACTAGGATCATTTGGATTTATGTTTCCAGAGCACCTACAAGGTTTGCAGTAGTCTCCTATGAGAAAGAAATCAATGCTGACTAACTTGTGACAAAAAAGTAAAACCATTTGATAAGTTGTTTCGTATAACATGAGAAACAAGAGAAAATATGATTTGGAAATTCAGAAATCAATTTTGATAACATTGGAGAAATATTCTACAAGCAGCCCTCGGAAGTCTTCATAAGACATGTGCCAGCTGGGAATAGAGATGGTTTTACCTTTTAACGTGCGATCTCAAGCTCGGTCAAAAAATCATACTAAGAATCCCCGTCTAAGAATGTCAATCATCCATCAAAATTATTGTTCGTTACTTTTCCATTTGATGATACTTAAACATTTTGATCAACAGTCTATAACTCGTTTAGAAAACAAATTCGTGATGCTTGTGATTCCTCATGCTCGCCTTTCCACAACCATCAAATTTTTTTAATAACTTTGTTACAGAATTCACTTGTGGTTTCTTGCGCTTGCACCATTCCGACCTTGTTACAGAATACCAGGTACAGGTTATAGTTATTCCTAACAAGTACGGCAAGCGACTGCCGTTATCCAAACGACGCGAAGCGGAATTTGGGTAAGCAGTCGAGTGCGAAAGAGTACCTTTCCGTATGAGTTCGGATAGAGATCTTTTCTGAAACAGCATTGAAAAAAATGATGTAGCCCTCGTGAACACAGTTTCGCGTACGAAAAGTTTGTTCCCGCATTAGTGACTCTCAAACAGAATTGCTTGCGGGTATAGAGTGAATCATGCACGCTGTTAGAAAAAATTTATTTCAAAATATGTTAGAGATTTGAATATACGAGGGTATTTTTCAAAACAAAAAATTAATATACTTCATCTGTGATGTTTTTAAAAACATGAGCGGACGCAATTTTTCATTTTTATAAGGATAGTGAATTGATGTAAAAAAAGTCCAGAGTTGTTAATGTTTTTGTTGTTATCAATGGAAAAATTACCAAGTACGTACTATCGTTGTATTCCAAATCGAATGACACGTGATTTTCTATGACAATATAGAGAAGGTGCCATTTGAAAATAGAAAGTGAGGGATAGCTACTACAGAGCAGTCAAATGTAATAACTTCATCAAAGAAGTTTTCCTATTTTTCAATTATCTTGTCGAATAAGCGAGATAATGCCTGTATACGATAACTTGGAACCCCCTCTATATATTAAATGCTTGCCAAAATTTTAAATAAAATGTGCCAAATTTTCTTTATTATAAAT
The DNA here is from genome assembly GCA_958502065.1 of Chrysolina americana. Lineage (NCBI taxonomy): Eukaryota > Metazoa > Arthropoda > Insecta > Coleoptera > Chrysomelidae > Chrysolina > Chrysolina americana. Next base: position 31,207,802 of record OY293419.1, on the reverse strand, counting down.
GAAACATGCTGTATATTATTATATCCGTCAACCGGCTGCAATCTCACGAACAAACTTCAGAATTCTCCGAGAGACTTGTGCGAGCTACGGAAGACGTACCTTTACCTGTTAAAACGGTTGATGCCATGCGATCTATAAGAGGCGCCATCAGAAGCTCCATAAATTTAATTGGATATTTCCTATGATCAAAATCAATAGTTTTTCTTGAAAAACCTTGATGAACGACCTTTTTACGGTGAAATCCATATTTGACGACTGCGAAATGTTAGGTTTTTACCACATTTCTCGTGATGAAACCTTCTAATTCCTTCATTTTACTCATAGTTTTCGTCAAACTCCTATATAATATAGCTCCATAATCACCCATTCAGGAGATAAACGAGTTGTGAATTCGACCACCTGTGTTATAATTTCAATTCATATTGAAATATATGTTTTTGAATTTACAATAATGTGAACTTTTTCGAGATTTGTGCGATTATCTTCCAGTATACAACAAAGAAAATCGAATATTTGAAAATCAATTAGTTTCACAGGTTTGACAATCAATTAGTTTGGCAGGTTAAAATATATTTGCCTGTTAGTATTGAAATCTTTAGTCAATGTTGCATTATCGAGAAGTTTTCATACAATTTAATCATCAAAATGTTGATTTCAAAAACTGATTAAATTTTTATGATTTTCATATTAGGTCAATCAGACAGAAATTGTGCATTGTCGAGAAGAATTTATTCTTAACATTATCCAGATAAAAGGCACCCAGATGATAAAATAAGTCATTTATTGAGATTATGGCGATTATTGTTTAAGAAGAGTTTTAAATGAATTAGCGAAATAAGTTTTGTGTATTTTCTACATTTGGTGTCATGAGTCGGATGTTTAAAATAAATAAGTGGTCGCCGTGAAAAAAAAAAACTGATAGACCTTTATCGCGCCTAATAGACTAGTGACCCGTTGAACATTTGAGTGTTTGTGAAGAAGACGGTGTTGGACATCGCGGGAAAATAAACCGAAAAGTTTTTGTGTAAAATAAATAGACTAATATCTCGGTTTAAGACAATAAAAGATAAAATTTTACGAGAAGTGTTCGCCTGGTCGAACTGAAGGTTAGTGAATTGAACCAAAAATTAGGGGAACGCGAGTTAGAAACAACTGGAAAGATGGGCATGCTCCAGAAAAGACTTTCAGAAGGACTAATTGAAGAAGGAGAAGAACTTGAAACGTATTTATTCGAAGATTCTGGAAATGATTTGAGTTCTATAATGGACAAACTCGACGAAACCACGATATTCTTGAAAGACAAATTTCTGGAAAATTCGAATTGTGTGTAGAAGGAATTTCTACAATATTCCGTGAGTCTGGAAAATAAATTTCTTCAAATTCAAAAAAGTCTGGAAGATAAGCTTCAACAAAATTCAAAGAGCCTGGAAGAAAAACTTCTAGAAAATTCTAGCAGCTTGAAAGAAGAACTTCTAGAAAATTCGTAGTCTGAAAAAATAACTCCAAGAGAAGTTTCAAGGAAATTCGAATATTTCGAAAAAGGAACTTCAAGAAAAACTTCTTAAAAATTCAAATAGCTTGGAAAGATAACTTCAAGAAAACCTTATAAAAAATTCAAAGAGCTTGGAAGATAAACTTCTAGAAGTGAAAGAATTTGAGAGAAGAGCTTCTAGAAAATTGGAAAAGCTTGAGAGAAGAAGTTGTGTAGTTTAGTAGTGTGGCGGTTGAAAGAAAGAATGGGAACCGTCGAGATAGAGCTATACAGAATGGGAACCGTCGAGATAGAGCTATACAGAATGAACACTTAAGTAGAAAAAAATCGAAGATGAAGTCGGGACAGAAACGGACAAAATGAAGGAAAAATTCAGTGAACTAAATAAGAGAATGAATTCTGCGCATACTTCAGAAACTTTTATCAGGAATTCAATGCTGGATCTGAGTGTGAACTCGAAGGAAGTTCAAAAGGGCATGAAAGATTTCAAAGCCACTGCGGAAACAGGAAAGCTTTCACTGAAACCGCCCCAGTTTGACGGAAAATCTCCATGGGCAAACTACCGCCGAAGCAAACGGATGGAATACAAGGGAAAAAGCTATAGCATTTACATTGGCATCGCGTGTCGAAGCAACAAATATCTTACAAACCCACTGCCAAGAACAGGAGGACTATGAACAGCTAATAAAACATCTAGAAGTTCGCTATGACCAGGCCCACCTAGGACACTCATACCACTCGCAGCCGAAAATCGCTAACAGAAATCAAGCTTGGTTCGTCTTGCATATGAAAATGTTATGGAGCGACTAGTGGTCCAGGCATTCTCGGATGGCTTCCGCGACCAAGAAACAAGACAAGCATTGACACTAGCTCGTCCCAAACACCTGGTGGATGCCTTGGCCTTGGAATTTGGGCACGCAAAACAATCTTGCAAAAGTCAAAGTAGTCAGAATGCTGGAGAAAAATCCACAGGAGCCTGCTGATATCGAGGCTGTCATAAAGAAGTAATAAAGGAAGTGCTGCCTGAGAAAAAACAGATAAGGTGCTGGAACTGTGCGAAATTTGAACATGAGCGTAGCAAATGTCCAACATTCAGAAAAACGATATATACCGACAGGGATAACTAAAGAAGGTTGACGAGGAGGGGCAGTTGTCGGCCTGTATCCAGCAAGCCCCAATTAAAAACGCATATATCGCTGTAATTCAACGACAGAACAAAGGTGTCTTCGTAGACAGTGTCATCAATAACTTTTACTGAAACACCGGCAACTTCGAGAGATTTATTGACAGATTGGAGGCGATATTGAATATCTGCTTCTCAGTTGAGGCATATATCTGGGTTACTGGAGACTTCAATATGAATTTTAATACTTCCACTCTGGAAGTAAATAAAGTTGTGAATGTTATGTCACAGTTCGGACTCAATGAATTAGTCTTTGAGAACACCAGAATCACAGCGTTCAGTAGTACTCGAATTGACAACATTTTCGAGAATGTAGATGCGGAGGTGCTCCTAAATGACACTTTCCTCTCAGATCATAGGTCGATGAGGGTATTGATCAGCGCAAAAATAATACACCAAACAAATGAGGTTGCACATATAAATAGTAGACTCTTTAATGAAAGAAACAAGTTGAAATTCTCAGATTATTTAAAAGTTGAAACTTGGATTGAAATCTACCGAACTAATGATGTTGAAGTAATGTTTGATTCATTCTTTGATAAATTTTCACAAATTTTTGATTTGTGCTTTCCACTAACTTCCAGGAAACATAATAGTTATAACAAAAGGGGTTGGGTGACAGATGAATTAAAAGAATCAAGTAGAAAGCTGAAAGATCTCCATGTTCTACAAAGACAACATGTCGAACTGAGAACACTTTACAAAACTATGGAAAGAAAACACAAAAATCTGGTCGAAGGGTGCAAAAAACAATATTTCAGCAACTTAGTCCAAATATCAGAAAACAAAAATAAAACGTCATGGAAAATAATCAACTCACTGAGAAATAAAGAAATGAAAAAATCCAATATGAAAATTATACACAACTCTGAAGAAATGACAGATCCCGTTTTAGTTGCAAATACTTTCAACAACTTTTTCATAGAAGCCCCCAAAAAAATCATAGAATTTATCACCATTAATAACAAGTTCAATTTCACTGGTAAAGTAATCCAAACTCAATTATTCTTATGTCGTTCACGGATGACGAGATGGCAACAGTTATAAAAAAACTAAAAAATAAAATATCAACTGGTCCCGATGGAATTCCCACCAACATTGTGAGAGAGTATGGCAAAGAATTGGCTAGGCCTCTTGCGCACATATTAAATCAGTCCTTTGTATCTGGAATTTTTCCCAGCCACATGAAGTCAGCGAAAATCACTCCAATATATAAAAAAAAAAGAGAAATCATGTATTGAAAATTATAGACCAGTATCTGGAATATCTGCCTTTGCTAAAGTTTTTGAGTACTGTATGCTTGATAGGCTCACTAGCTTCATTGACAGGTATAAATTAGTACCGAATGAGCAGCATGGTTTCAGAAAAGGAAAATCCACTACAACAGCGACACTCGAGTTTTACGATAATATACTCAATGGAATCGACAATGGCCGGTCACCAATAGGTGTATTCTGTGATCTTAGTCGAGCATTTGACTGTGTGCCTCATGAGGCTTTGCTCAAAAAGCTGTGGCTATGTGGCATCAGAGGCCCAGCTTTAAAATGGTTCAGATAGTACCTACTGAATAGATATCAGTTTGTACAGTTACTTCACAATGAAGCAGATGGGTCAGTCAGCAAGCATTGCTCAGAAAGAGCAGTGGTGGAAGTAGGCGTCCCTCAGGGAACTGTTCTGGCTCCTACTCTCTTTTCATTATATATTGCAGACCTGGTGGAGTATCTGCCAGGATATATTATAACACTATACGCAGATGACTCTGCATTTTTAGTTGATAGCAAATGCTGTGAAGCTAATGAAGAGGACTGCAATTTATTAATGAGAAAACTTCAGGAGTGGTTTTCAGCAAATCAGTTATTTTTAAACACAGATAAAACTGACTACATGATCTTCCATACCAGACAGAGAACTACCAACAATTTAGTTTCAATTAAATCTGACACTATGGATATAGACAGAACTGTATCTGTGAAGTTCCTGGGTCTTACTCTGAATGACACATTTCAGTGGCAGGAACATACAAATTACATCATTAAAAAGTTAAATACAAAAATCTATCAAATCCGCTGTATCCGAAATGTTGTCGATAGACACTGCTTAAGAGACTTCTACTTTGCTGAAATTCAGTCTACTTTATTGCATGGCATACTATTATGGGGTGCTAGAGACAACCAGAAGATGGTGCCTCTCTGTGGGGCTGAGAATTAACTCATCAAAAACCACAGTAGTACCATTCACTAGAAGAACAAAGGTTCAGCACCTAAGGACTGTTCGCCTCGACGGAGCAGACTTAGAATGGCAGCAAGAGGTGAAGTATCTAGGACTTACTCTAGACTCAAAACTACTCTGGAACAGACACGTAGAAAAGATCGCTAATAAGGCAAAATCATCACTGATGGTGTGCAGGAACATTGCAGGAAAAACATGGGGATGTAACCCATCAGTACTGCGATGGATGTACACCATGATAGTGAGACCTATGATCACCTACGGGGCAGTAGCATGGCAAGGCAGAACCGAACTCGCCACAACAAAGAAGATCTTGGAAAAAGTGCAAAGACTAGCATGTCTTTGTATAACAGGAGCAATGAGGTCGACTCCAACAGCAGCAATAGAGGTCATTCTGGACCTCACTCCTCTCCACATAATGGTGAAGAGAACTGCTTGGGAGGCAAACCTCAGGTTGGCTAAAGTCGGACTCATAGGGACAGCACACGGCGCGAGGGGCTTAACCCCTACCAACTGTGCACACCTTGCCGACCTCCCAACTGACGAAATTACCAAGAAATTTAGTTTCGAGAAACTTTTTCGAACGGAACTAAACACCAAGCGAGAATGGAACATAGAATCGATTCGAGCACTGGGGAAGAATACCTTAACATGGTATACGGACGGGTCCAAAACTCCCGAAGGAACTGGAGCAGGGGTCTTTGGGCCTCGCACCAAATACTCTGAACCCATGGGCCAGTTCCCCAGCACTTTCCAAGCGGAAATTCACGCCATAGAAAGGTGCATTCAGTTCAACCTCAATAGGAAATACCGGAACCAGGAAATCGTGATCCTCTCCGATAGTCAAGCAGCCATCAAAGCGTTGAGCTCCTGCAACATCAACTCGAAGATGGTTTGGGAATGCCTAGACAAACTTAATGATCTGGGCAGGAACAATAAGGTGACCCTCCTCTGGGTGCCAGGGCACGCCGGAGTAGAGGGCAACGAACAAGCAGATACCCTGGCACGGAAAGGCGCAGCAACGCCACTGATCGGGCCAGAACCATTCTGCGGACTTGGAAAATATTACTTCCGAGAAGAACTCAATAAAGCTGAAGAAGCAATGAGAGCAACATACTGGCTAAGACTTCCAGGGCTGAGGCAGGCCAAAGATCTCCTCGGAAATTTCAACCGAGCAAGATCAAAGACACTGATTAACCTCAGCAAAATTAGTCTAAAGACAATCACGGGATTTCTAACGGGGCATTGCAGACTCAAAGAACACCTGAGGAAGCTAGGCTTAGAGGAGGACAGCACCTGCAGATTATGTGGGGAACACCCAGAAACACCCCACCATATATTGATGGAGTGTTACGCTGTACATCGCAAAAGATTGAATATACTGGGATCACACCAGCTGACCGTGGGAGAAATACCACGAGCAGACCCCCTCAAAATCCTAAAATTCCTGAAGGAATTGGGACTTGAAGGGCTGCTGTAAACAAGAACATCTTGTGACAGCAGAAGAAGATGGGGCACAATAGATCTAATCAGGTCGCAGCGCATCAATCACCATCCATACTCACCAATACCAATACCAATACCAATTATGGGGTGCCACTCCAGCAGCACAAGATGTATTCTTAGCTCAAAAAAAAGCATTAAGAGCCATAACAAATAAAGGGCAGAGTTTCTCCTGCAAACCAATCTTTGCCGAGTTGAATATCCTTCCACTGATCTGTCTGTATCTGCTCGAAGCTGCCTGTCATATTTACAGGAAGAGAAACACTCTTCCTAAATACCATGACATCCACCCGCATCATACTAGATCAAACAATTTGATATATCCAAGACATAACAATCTCGATCTTGTGTCAAGAGGACCAATGTTCATGGGCATAAAAGTCTACAATAAGTTGCCAGACACCATTAAAAACGAGATTACATACTCTAGATTTCGAAATGCAACCACATCATTTTTAAAAGCTAACCTATTCTATGACTTGACTGAATTTTTCAGTAAATACTAATCTTGATTCTATCAATGTGCATTTTTATATATATGTAAAGCTATCGTGGCTAGTCCTTTTATATCTATGTAAGAACTATGTTTTATCTATGTACTATCTATTTTTATTTTTTATATTTTGTGTTATGACATGTTCTATACCCAACTGGATCCTCGAATGAAATAAACGATTCTGATTCAATTGAACCGTCAAATTGGAAGCACTAAAGTGACACATCGGGCTCTAGTAGCGGATATCGAGGATGATGCAATAATTGGAATGGTCATCATGAACTCCAGACGGTTCGAGTTAAATTTCAGTGACGGCGTCCTACGTGTGAATGGAGAGGAGTTGGTTCTTCATGTGAGAAGTGACGGAATCATTCGTGTTCTTTTGGCTGAAGATGTGAGCGTACCTGAGAGGGCTGAGACCATACTGAACCGCTCAGGCCTTCGAAGTGTATTTCTATATCGTAACTGACGTTTTGAATCTTCCTGTATATCAGTTTGATCACAGGTCTCATTTTCAAGCAAACTATTGTCAGAAATCTGACTTTTTGAGTCATTATTTTTAAATGTCACTTCATCAGACAGCTTGCCTTTTTGTCAATTTTTCAAATTCCACATATTTATTGAAAACTTCAGTTTTATTCTTGGTGAAGAATACTGCCGGAAAGATGAGTAATCATCCTTGAATACTACAAAATAGTTGGCCCCTCCCAATGACGGAGTCGACATTTTCCGGCAGACATCAGAATGTATTAAATCTCCGGAAATTTTTGCTCTCTTCGGGTTAACTTTGAAGGGTTTTCTGTGAATCTTTCCATATTGACAAGCTTCACAAAATGGAAAATTCATCGTAGATGGAATGTTTATGTGACCTTATTTACTGAATTCCTTCAGTTTCTGGAAATTCACATGCCCCAGACGTTCATGCCAAAGAACAAGTTGGTCATTCATGGCAATATTTGCTTGCTCATCTGTTTATTCTTGTAAAGCCATTTTATAACATTGGTTATCTTCCTTAAATCCTTGGGCTAGTAAAGTTTCACCTCTGCCTTCAATTTTATTTTCAGCAAACTCCACTTTCAGACCTTTACTAGTTGTTGCTCCCACTGAGAATAAATTCTTCTTCCTGTGCGGAACATATAAGGTATTTTCGAGAGTTCTTGGCTCCCACTGGCCATTCCCACTTGCCTCAACAGCAACACTTTCAATTCCTTCGGCATGAAGGAGAGTATTATCGTCGATTTGAACAGCAATTTCTGTTGCTAATGCTGTATAGTCCTTAGACCATTCCCGGTCAAAAGTGATGTGTTTGGATGCGGCGCTATCAGCTAACCATATATCTTCAACGTTTTCAGCATGGATATTTTTGGTTTCAGCGATCTTCGGAATCGTTATTCCCAGTAATATTTTTCTTCTGAGCTAGTTGTCTGAATCGGCACTGGCTTTCGAGGTGACCCTTTATATGGCAAAAATAGCACTCTATGGTCTTTTTCTTGAACTTGGTATTATTGTCGCTACTTCTGTTGTCTGCTTTAGACTTGGATATTTGAAGAGATGCAAAAGCTGTATTCGTTTGCTCCATTTGACACAAACGACATTCGTCTTTCAGTAGCCTGGTCGCAAGATTGTCGTAGGTTTGTCTAGCTTCCTCCACATGAGTCCCATGCGGTTATTAACAAGAACTTTGGCAATCTTGTCAGTGTCACTAACTTTTTCAAGTGCTTAAATGCTTTGCAATACCAGCACTGTCGCTCATTCTGTAGTTGAAGAATTGCTGCTTTAGCGTAACTTTGTTACAGCAGACTGTTGCTCGTGAATAATTTTAGGACGTTTCCACATATCTGATGATATTTCACACGTCATGATGGTTTGTAGCTGCTCGAACTCTATTGCTGTTGAAATAATGAGCATAGCTTTCGCGTTTTTTTTTCCCATCATTTCTTATCTTGGACAGAAGCGTTCTTCAGGTTTAGCATCAATTCCATCAACTAATGCCTTGATACCTCCTGCCCTGAATTTATAATTTCCATTTGGTATTTCCATAATGAAAAATTTCTTCCATCAAACTTTTGTATGGAATACAATTTCTTGTCTTGTGTGATGCAAAACCGATGTGACTTTGTACTTTTTCTCAATTTCACTGTAATGCCTTATATATTGAAATCACTGACGGACTGGGCCCATAACCTATTGAGATTTATGGATAGTGATCTAATATTTGCAAAAAATTAAAGAAACTTGAATAAACTATGAATTATATTTCAGGCAAAAATATATAGTCAAATAAAGTAAAGACGTAACTACAACCGAGTCAAGGCTAACCAAATATTCTGTCCTAGCAATATATACCTAGTGTAACGATATAAATGTTATGTTCGACACTTAACAGTAAAACATTAGATATCATCGGGAGACGAAGCTCAACTCTCTTGACAGTGATGCGTGTAGGTCGAATCTTTCGGACCCAATTTGCGAAGTTTTTAAATGGGGTTGTCCATGAACCCACTGGTTACACCCCCAATGAACTTCAACTGGGAGTCGAGCCTTTATCTCTTTTGAATCACTCTCTGAATCACTTTGTAATTCTCCTGCTAATGACAACTCGCAGACTACCACAGCTCAAAAGCTTGTATTAGCAGAAGCTACCCTACGCCCTAATGCTGTTCGCAGGTCAGTCAATAACCCGGGACGGCCTTATCGAGAATTTTATATAGGAAATCTGATCTTTGCTCAGAGCCAATAATACTTCCTCATCTTTGAATTCGGAGACTAAAAAGTTCCTATTATTAGTTGATTGGCCTCACAAAATAAAAAAGAAGATAAGTCAGTCCACATACGTTCTGCAAAACCTAGAGGAAAACAAAGACAGAGTGATGTTTCATGACTATCACCTAACATTGTTTAATGTCAGTATACCAGCTTCAGCTCCATAACCTTACTCTCGCAGAAGCTTTGGGGTAAGTTGTAGCAAAACAACCCCACTCTTTCTGAATAGGGATTCCTTTTCATTTAAATTATCGTTGATCTTTTTGAATCTCAGTAATATTTGTCTCCTAATCGACCGATCAACTGTGACCTTCGGAGGGAAAGTCAGTAGAGTTGGTTGCCTACCTTATGTCTCCCTTCTAAAGATGCAAAGATAAATATTTATTTTGCGTTTCTGGAATCTTTTAACTGGTGTATTCGAAGGGAATGGTTTCCTTCCAAATAAATTCTAGTACAATATAATGGACTGCATTAGTGATGACGTCACAAACATGCAACCAACATCACACCGAGTCGTAAATCACTTGGCGCGGAATGATATGCGTCATTCTCGACCTTAAGTACGGATGACATAAGAAGGATAATAGAAATATCGTAACAGCTCTCTTTGTTTTATGCTCTCACACGAAATAATATTAATAATAATAATACTACTCCCTCATAAACACTCGTTGTCAATAAGACCAAAGTTAGGTATAAAATAAATTGACGTGAATGAGTTTGGATATGGGTAAATATTGGAAGGGCGCGAAGGCTACATTTTTTATTCGCTCATAAGTTTGGGTAAAATTTTTGACGTGAATTATTCAGTGTTCGGAAGTCGATTACAAATTGATATTGAATAATGGGTTTGTGTTTTGCTCCGGACTGCGACCACACTAGTAAGATAGGGTGCAGGATGTTTCGGTTTCCGAATGATCCTAATCGTAAACAAAATACACGTGTGTCCTAGTTTTTTGATTATGGATTATTTATAGGAGAGGCGATCGGACATCAAATACATTTTCTGATGTATGTTCTTGCCATTTTGACAATGGCGATAAATCGAAAATGCCAACTATAGTCAAGCGGAATTTTTGAAAACGTTCAATTTTCCTTTACTACAACTAAAGAAACGATCAAATTTGAGGTGAGAAGATACATATTACCTATGACATAATGTTTGTTCTGTGAACACGACTACACGAGCAAACAACATGAAGTTAGTAGCATGATTCTATTTTGCTATTGGTCGACGTATAATGGATTTTCTGTAATTTATTAAGAAGTTATTTAGAAGACTTTCTTAACGATTCTATAAGACGTATTCATTATGTTTCTATCGAATTCAAATACATACATTCCTTAAATATTGCTGATAATAGCGAAATAATTAAATTATTAACATTATAATTTTGACCGCAGATTTTAAACCTTACGTAATGGTTACTAAAGGTTCATGTTAGCGCATATTCGTTCAGATATATTTCGTTAGGATTCAGTGCACTGTTAGTTGCATACATTTTAACGTCACACTAATGCGGTCTATTGTAATTTGAACCTTTTGGTTTTATGCCACTAAATAAAATATTGTCGAATAGTTTATTTGTTGCCGCCTGGTCAATATTATAGGTGAGTCAATGTAATATGCCACTGAATGCTTTGTCTGCTTGATTTAAATACCTATTTATGTCTGAAGTCAATATTATAGTTGTTGACTACGACGAATTAAAACGTCTTTCACCTGGAGTATTGGGTATCGTTTAAATTCCGCCCTGAGATAACCGTTTCAACACAAACACTAAACAAAAAAATATATACTATACATATATGTATATGCATAATTTTGACAATATATGAAAATGACAGCCCAAGATCTGTACTTTCCAAATAAGTTATTTCAACATTTTTGGAGTATGCTCTCAAACATTAATAGCAAAAAATATGAAATTAGGTTCGAATTCACCCCGGATGACGGTAATTAATTAATTATTCGATCTCGGTTTGTAAACAACGTATCTCCGCCTCGCTAACAGGTACAACCATGTCTTATCACGTAGAAGGAACAAGAACTGGCCAAAACATTTTTTACCTACATTCAAAAACGTACGAGAGACATCTGAATGAGTCACCGTATACTCTCGATAGTTCGAAAGTGGAACAGAAAACTTTTTGCTGGCACATATAAGACGCTCAATATAAGATGGCAGGTAGAGTCTGAGAGCTGCAGTTGCAGATATAGTTTGAGAGTTCACAAATAGACAGCGACAGTTGAAATATTTATAGTGAAATTAATGTTTCAAATAAATGATTGTTTAAGAAGAGTTTTAAATAAATAGCGAAATTAGTTTAGTGTATTTTCATTACAATAAGTCAATAACTTATGCTTCATCTGGATTTATGAAATGACAGTTTCTCAATGTATTTATGAAACTCATCATGAGACCTTCAAAAGTTTCATATGCGTGAATTATCGAATAATTTGGCCTATGTTTACTTCTAACTACCTGCTTGTTCAGGTCGGCCATAATAACCAGGTGCACAAGAATGGCATCTTGCTCCGAAATAACCCTCCGTACATTCACAGCTAATGTCTTCTCCATCAGCAGTTACCTCACATGATGTTGCAAAACTGTAACGAATCATTAGATATAAGAATGAATTAAATCTCTTCAGAGATAAACTTACTTGTTACTCAAAATTGGTAGAGGGCAGGCGCAAATCAAACAATCCATTGGAGTTCCGGCCAAAGCATTACCATGATAGCCGACCTCGCAGAGCTCACAATGATCCCCTCTTGTGTTATGTGTGCAATCCTAGTATAAGTCAAGAATAAGTTGTTCAAATTGTATTTATTCAAATAGTAAGTTGTTTCAATTAATAAATGTGTTGGATGTTGAAAATGGTTCATCCAATTTTATAAATAGCTCATTAGCCATGAGTACCATTGAAAACAAGTTGGTACCTAATATTATTTCATTGTCGAAACTACATGATATTCACGATACTAATGATTGATGTGAGAAGATCTTATAGTTTGCAGATCATTAATTTCTTTTCCAAAATTTATCGTTACCGTCATCCAGATGCATCCACAGAAGTATGTAAAGAAATCACTTCATAAGTTTTATTGTAAAAGTTAATATGGATTTTCATTAAGTGTCGGCTATATTAATTCAACATTTACCAATCCATGATAACATTTATAATAAAACTCAAAATTAATAGAGTATATACATTGTCTATATTAATATCGTTTCAAATTTCACATTGCTGCTGGACTAGCCAGAAAATATGCAAATGGATGCTGATATTCAAAAAAAAAAGTTTTCTAGTTATTGAGCATGGAAATAACTGATAATGTCACAATCAACTTACAAAACAAACACCAGTATTGACATCGCATTCATTAGTATGGCCATGACATTCACAAGGAACACAAAAACCTCCATGTGGTCCAGACTTGATTCTGTAATAACCTGGGGCACATTCTTCACATGATAATCCTTGGTAATTTGGAGGACACATACACTGTTCTACTGACAAGGCCAACAGGCCATTTTGGAAATGGTTTTCAGTTTCGGGTTCGTATGCTTCATCTAAGATAACATTAGATAATCTGAAATCAATAATAATCTACTGAATTGCGTTCATAACTTAGTATTACTGACAATGTAGAAGTAAAGCTGTGCAAGTGATGCACAAAAGGTTTATTCCGTAAGTGAAATATTATATCATTGTAAGAAAAAGGAAAAAATGGGCATACACTGGAACTATGGTTATCTAGAAAAAAAATGGAATTGTAATTGACATCCAAATTACTCAAGAACCAATTCTATTGTGAAATAATCTCAACTCATTTTACGCATCGATAAAATCTTTCTCAAATTGACACAAAAATATAACTGAATGTCTAGATTCGTTTCCAGCACCCGTAAATATACTAATGAAACTTAGTCCAATCGATAGAGAACAATTGAGTATCTTAGTATTTGCGTCACCAAATAAAGGCAGCCCGAATTTACTAAGAAAAATATGAAATAGTATAAAAAACAATCTAGAAAATATAACTCGATTCCAGCACCCGTAAATATACTAATGAAATTAGGTCCAGTCGATAGAGAACAATTGAAAGAATTAGAATTTGCGTTACCAAATAATTTCCCGAGGAAAATATATAAAAGTATAAAAGACCCTTTCAACGATTTTAATAATTATTTTCTCGAAACACGCACCTATAATCATCGGCTTTGAAAATGTCTTCTTTTATACTGATACAGTTCACTCGATTGCAATACTATTGCAATTATTTGATCAAATTATGAAAGTTTTGAGTGTAATAGAGTTTTCGAAGTTGATAATGATTATCTCTTGTTTTTTACTCAGGTTATCACTTTCCAGTATTAAAAAAAAATTAATTTCCCTTGTGATTTCTATACGTTATATGTGTGAAACTGAAGCCATTCAAGTATAAAACATAAGATTTTCACTGAAAATATCAAGATATTCATCAATGGCTTAACACTCTTATATATCAGAGTTGGTGTGACACAATGGCTTTCTGTCCATTCCTATTTTTCGTTCAACCTAATCTGCGGAAGAACTTTCTTTAAAATAAAGTATCTATTATCAAAGGTTTGAAATCGAATAAGCTCACCTTGTAGTAGTAGTTGCTGTCCAATACCTTCCCCGAAGGTAAATGCCTCTCAAGTCTCGTAGGACTTCCATAATATGCTCTCTTTTAGCTGGTTCTCCAGAGGGAAGTTCAAAGTAACTCTCCACTAAAAGTAATGTGGTTGAAAATTCGGTTGCCGGTGGTGGTTGCTCGAAGTTGGAGTACGTCAGATACAGTTCGGCACCTTGTAAAATGACATCAGGCCCGTTGACTGCTGAACCTTGTTCTCCGATCTCATAATAAATTGTGTAATTCAGATATCCTCCGTAAGCTGTGAGTTTCTTTCCCAGATAGTTGACAGGAGCAGAAAAGTATGCAGCTGAAATATTCATGTAGGAAAAGTCTAACCCTATTTCATTACTATTTTCGTCAATGTTTTCAAGCTCGATGTTCAAATAAGATACATTCAAGCTCTCTGTCAAGCCAAGTTTAACAATTTCCCAGTCCTTCATTATGTTCAGAGATACTCTGATTAACTGTGAACTCCTACATCTAGTTGTTTTTCCGAAACAGAAACATTCTGTACATCCCTCTTCGTTATCAGCTTGTAGATTGAAAGATCCTTCTCTGCAGAAGTCACAATGAAGACCTACGACCTGATCCTTACAGAAACATTCGGCGGTAACCTGGTCACAAATTTCAGCAGTTGTCCCCCTACTGGCACATCCACATGAGTCGCAATAAGGAAAAGAGTAGTAACCTGGCTTGCACTTATCACATGTCCGACCAATAATATTCTCTTTGCAGCTGTAAAAGATTTCATGTTTTACAATATTTATTATGCGTCATGCACCTAAAACTATAAAATTTGGAAAAGGAATTTTGGTTATTTCAAAAGTTTTTTTAAAGTGTCCTACCATTGCAAGTAGATTTTTACAAAACAATCAGCCTGACCCCTGAAAATAAATTTGTAAAAATTTTTCACTACATTCCTACCAACATGCCTTCACAGCAGGCAAATGAACCTAACCTAACTTAACGTAGTGTAATGAGTAGAGAAAGGAAAAAAGGTAGAGTTGGGATCATTGAGCATCACTGATGGCAACTTTGACAATATCTTCCAGTAGGTATCCACTAAAGATACCAGAAGAGAGTACATAATTAATTTGACCTTCTGCCTATGCATTGAAGGGAGAATTTGTGCTAATGTTAAGGGCCCTGAAAGATGTCCACAATTTGATGAGAGAAGAGGAAATCCAAGCTAGTTTCCAGCAAACTATCTGGTAGAAAAAATACAGAAAAGAACCAACCTCCTAGATTTCGAGGTTAATAAACTGATATGGTAGAATCCAAGAAGTTTGAACAATCAAATAAGAGATTAAATATTTATTCATCAAAAAATGGACAGTCACCAAAAATAGATTAAATTCAACATACATTAGCAACTGGCATAAGACATCTTTCCTTACGTTGTCTCTGTCTTACAGATGATGAAACAGCAGAGCACATACTTTGTGCCTGCCGCGTCGCGGATCAAATCAGGTTTTTGATGTTTGGCGGATTTTCATTCTCTTCCTCTGGCCTGAAGGATCATACACTAAATAAACTAATCGGCTTCGTCAAGAAGCTGGGTTTATTTGGTAAAATATGAATTGGTATGAGCCACAAGAGACCCTCACGGGTAGCAGTGGAGAGTCGAGCAGACCCGCTCATTTTAAAACTTTCCATCAAAACAAAATTGTTCTCATTATTGTTAGATCAATCAAATATATAAATTATTAGAATGAATCTGAGAGCTCAATATCCAAACTGTCAAAGAAAATGTTTATCGACATTTTGAGAAGGTTGAAAAGATATCGAAACTTACCGCCCTAGGGACAATAACAAAAAAAACGAGACATGACTCTGAGAAATCTAACTAGTTCTATACGTTAGGTCTATGGTTATTTAGTGTTGGTAGATTTTTTACTTTGAAACATAAGAATATTTGCCCCTTAAAATGAAAACTCAATCGTGGAATTTAGTGTCGAAGTGGACTTTATGAATGTCTACCCAATAAAAGAACTGTCAAGACGATTTAAAAATATATATGTTCTCTAAGGGTGCTTCCATTTTGAATGGGTCAAACTATAAATATATACAGGGTGTTTCCTAACTACGGTTCTTAACTGCAGGGGTTGATTCGTTACCCCAGTAAACACTACGTCCGTGGGGTGAGTGACTACTGGGTTCGAGAATCATGTGCCCTGAGTAATGATAATAATGAAACTCCTCCGTAAACACTCATAGAGTATACCCTAAGGCAGAGCCTGTGCGGGTAGAGGACAGCTATTATTGTTATTTGCCGTGGTCGTAGGCGGAGTGAACCAAGAATTACGGCCTTCTGCATTCGTTCGGCAAAGATTTCTGCCATATTACGGCAAGACTGTATGATTTTTTTAGTTTTAAGAGCAGTGCGTCTATCATTCCACCAAGGACGACGTTTGTTTCGCCAAAACCAGAAAACTCTTTAACGGAAATCGTCTACTATGATGGTCAAGGAGGACTACATCAGGCTTATTGGCTTGTATTTGCCTGAGGGTTGGGAATAGATCCGGCACATCTCATTATCCACAAAGGAATCAATATCCATGAAACATCACCGGTTTCTCGTCAATACCGTACGAGCAATAGCACCGTCCGGTTTGGTTTGAGGGCCATCGTTTTTTTGTTTGGAACAGATAGCAGTTCGAGAAAGGCCGCGAAGGCTTTAATCAATTACTTACCTTTATGTTATTATTATTCACATAGTATGCAATGACATCTATGTTCGAAGATGGAGCCTAATTTATCATCACGGAAATAGAAAACAGAAGAAGAAGGCCATTAGAAACAAATATCTCAGTGAAACAATTCTATAACTATTTTGTTACAATTGCTGAGAAGATTATAAGCCCACTACCTAGCATAACCCACGATCCTCTTTTCATTTGAAAGCATTAAAAAAAATCCGCTACCCTTTGTGCTGAATCCTGTTACTCCAGAAAATATCTATGATGCTATTCTTGATTAAAAAATTCTAACGTTATTTATACTAATAAATTAAATGTCATAATTATCAAATTACTGGCAGATATTCTTTCCGAACCTCCAGTTTCCCTTATAAATGACTGTTTTGTGCAGAAACTTTACCAAATAATCTGTAATTTTCTGTTGTTATACCGTTATTGAATAAAGGAAGCATTGACAACTTTCTTCCGATTTTTATTATTCCAACAATAGGTAAGATCATTATCTGCTGTGCACAGGTCAATATGTATACGAAAGCTCTTCTCACAACCTGAGTTGTGTGACCTTTCAAAGGTCTTCTATTGTGTTTTGCCGGCATGCTATTGGATCAACTACAAGAAATTGAATCGAATCTAATTTCAGAGAACGATCGCAATATGTCGCATCAAACGGAGATCAATCGAATAGTGAGGCCGTAAGAACTTAAACAAAATTCAAAGATTCTACATAGAAGATCACGAAAATTCGAGGAACTTCTAGAAAATTCGAAGAAAAACACAGGTTTAAAAGATGAAATTTCTGGTGTGGTGAATCGATTTAGAGAAAGAATGGGAACTGTCGAGACAGAGATTAATACTGTCAACAAAAATTTAATGCTAGACCTGAGTTTAAGTTAAAAAATAAATGGAAGGTATGTCAAGGTCTGTTCCAAAACAGGAAAGCTTTCCAAGAAGCCGCCTCAGTTCGGCGGAAAAACTCTATGGATAATTTACCTCCGACAATTTGAAGCTGCGGTCGGAGCAAATGGATGGAATGCAGGAAAAAAAGCTTTAGCACTAACACTGTCAATCTATTTCTTCGATGTTGGACATGTACATTCAATCCCCATTGATTTTTTCCGATACTTCATCAATACGTTTATTTCCATATGTTACATATTTCATGGTGGGCACCAAATGACTCGAAAGGCCTTCATCAATTTTTAATTTTCACTACCCGACCATAGAAGAAGTGTGGTTTCCGGGCTTGGAGGGTGATCGATTCATCCCCATAGAGGCTGTTTCCGTGACGTTTCGCTCACACCTGCAGTGAGCATCTTCAATGTAAATGAAAAACGGACTCAAATCCCGAAAACCATACTTCCGCTTGTGAAAGCATTCATTCTATGCTAATTATAGAACATCACAAACAATCATACTTACGGACATTTTCCACTGCTGAGATCACATTGTCTTGAACCACTTTCAATACCCAAATAATTACATTTACATTCATCACAACCGATGATAGAATCATATCCATATGTGTCTGTTTCACACTGATCACAGTTTTCACCAGTAACGTGAGGTGGGCAGATACATTCACCAGTGCTAGGTTCGCAATAAGCTATTGATGGGCACTGGCAAGGTTTACATTCTGGAAATCCATAATATCCTGTTTTGCAAGCTTCACATTTGCGCCCAATTATGTTTGGTTTGCATCGGCATTGACCTCCAAACTTCTCACATTCGAAACTAAGAGAACCATCGAAATCACATAAGCATGGAAGAGCTCCTGTATTATAACCAGCAGTAATAGAAAATACGGAGTCTCTGCAAAATCCTGTAAATTGAAAATTGTTGGCAAATCTATAGACGTAAATGAAGCTTATTCATGGAAACATTTTGACCCGTTTTTAGTTTTCAGACACTTCGAGGGATGAGGGTGGTCATTTGCGAGGCGGTTAGATGCCGGCCTTTGAAAGTTCCGCTTGCATTTGGCCAGTTTCGAAAACTGGGAATGAGAAATTTTTTCTATATATCATAGGAGTCGATAGGCAACCTCATGCCTTGTTTGAAAAAGCAACGGGATGTGAGTTGATGTTGAAGAGTATAACTTCTATAGTCTAAGTGCTATTTCTCCAATATTATAATTTTTACATTAAAACGGTCCATATGCCATCCCCAATATTTCTATGATAATAATAATAATTATAATTTATTGAATCCTTCAAGATCATTTACATGATATAGGACACGTCAAGACATGCATAATAATAATAATAATGATAATAAAATTTATTCATCTTTCTTGATCATAAAATTATGATATAAGATATGTTGAAAGAGTATACATACATCAGCACATATACACACACTTTTCTATTAAAAATTTCTTCAGGCGCCCTTTGAAGATTTTAAGGTCTGTGATATTTTTTAGAGAGGATGGGAGATGATTGAAGAACTTTATGCCATTATACTGAGGACTTGATTCATGTAGGGTTATTGAATGCTTACGAACACAAAAATGTTGGCCAAATCTTGTTGAATAGTTATGAAAATCTTGGTTTTATCCAGTTGTTCGCCAATCGTTAAATCTTACTGGGCCCAACGGAACTCCCTCACCCTAGACAATGTAGTCCTGAAGCGTGTGTTGGAGTCGAAGGATGGCGGGGACGAAAGGCGTCAGATAGTAGTTCCCAGGAGCAGAAGACAGGAAGTGCTCCGAGAAATCCATAATGGGGTCACCAGACGACCAGTCTATGCCCTGCTGAACCAAGAAGCCATCACCGTTGCCGACGTCTTGGTCTTGGATTTGTATGAATAAGACGATTAACCGCTACCTATCCAAGGTAGTCTCTGACCACCAGAAAGATTGGGACCAGTACCTTCATCTGTTCCTGATGGCGTATCGTTCCGCAGTACATGAGTCAACCGGCCAAACCCCTGCCAGTGTTATTATAGGCCGAGAGCTGCGACTTCCATGTGACCTGAAGTTTGGGACGCCACCAGGACAAGACACTGCAGGAGATGACTACGTCAGCAAAGTGCGACAGAAAATGGACGACATCCATGAACGAGTCCGTTTGAACATCCAGAGAGCCAGGTACAGAATGAAGGAGATTTACGACATCGAGGCCGATGCTGGTGTATATCAGACAGGTGACCTTGTCTGGCTGTACAGCCCTAAAAGTCGCCGTAGACTATCACCGAAGCTTCGGAATGATAAACGACCTCTTATATTGAATATATATAAGCCACTACGAGGAAAACCCAGAGTCCACTTCAATAGGTTGTTCCCTTATGCCGGAAACCACGACCAAGTCTGTACCGTCAGACCAGCGGATGATGAAGAAAACCATTATTGGTGCGATAAATAATGGTCGGAATAATTATAATAGTCGCTTATTCAATTTGATTTCTGGAATAAATTGAATTTTCTAGTTGACACACCCAGTAAACACAAACATCTCTGCGATATCGCTTTCTTGTTAGTGACTCGGTTAGAAAGTGAGGTTCATTTGTACATCACTGTTACCAAGTGAGGATGCTAACTGTGATTACTGTGACCAATGCAACTGGAGATCTCAGTTATCTTCTCATTGATGTCGATCTGAGGCACAAAAATGTCTTTCCTTATTCGAAGATTGAATAGTATATCACATTCACATCATTGTGAGTGACATTTGGCATCACAATGTGATACGTTTGTCGGTCAAGAGGGCCCCAAATAGAAGTTAATGAGATTGAAATGTGAGTAACAATGCACTTCACGCATGTGACTTGAAACTTGAATGTGAAGCACTCTGCTGTCTCTGAGAGCATTTTGTCTTAACTGGGACAGGTGCTAATATATCCATTGTTCCACAGGATGTATTTTCTGATTTTAACAAAGACAGCGATACTTTTCTTACAGCAGCCAATGGTACTTCGATAAGTACATTCGGGAAGAAGTTTCTTGATATAAATTTAGGATTATATCGAAATTTTTCATTTATATTCACAATAGCTTCAATGTCCAGCCCTATAATTGAAGCAGATTTTTTGTCACATTTTGGCTTGCTATTTTACCTCAAACATAAACGACTAATTGACACAAAAACTACATTATCTGTGAATACTTTTTGTCCTAAAGTGAGTTCACCGTTTCCCAAAATATTTGCTATTAATACCAAATATTCAGAACTTCTGAAACAATATCCTTCATAGTCGTAAATCGTCTACGATAGTGAACAGACGTGTTTCATGAGTGTAGTGATTACAAAAATCGAAAACCATTTCATGTGCATAATAAAAAGTGCGTATCGTTATCCAGCCCAGTTCTTTAGTTGGTAAGAAAATTGAGTTTCTTATCAGTTGTCACGGAATAGTGGTCTATCGTTTAAAGCAGGGTCGCACTCAGGAGGAAGTGATGCCAGTTGTTCTGCTGAAAAACTTTTTCAAATATGAATAACTTCGGCATGGCGAGTACTTCTGACTACAGGGGTACTCAAAATGATTTACCAAATCCAGAAAACTCTTTGAATTTCCCAACACAGACCTATTCTACAGTAGCACAAACATTCAAATACCCATCAAAGGAACAAGCCATCATATCCATGAATACATCATCGCTCTTGGAACCAAAGTTCAACCGAAAGATATAATTTTCTCATCTAAAATTTCGAACAATAGAGTATGCATCTATCTCACTAGCCAAACCATAGTGGATACATTTCTAAACGAAGGAGGAGAAATTGAAGTCAAATCCTTAAAGCTCGCCGTTTGATCACACCTTCTACACGATTAGTCCTTTCTAACGTAAGTCCAACAATTCCTCACAACATTATAGAACAGAGTCTCAGAGATCTTGGATTGACTTTGATGTCACCTATTACATTTCTTCGGATTGGAATTTCAAAACCCGAATATAGCCATATATTGAGTTTCCGCAGACAAGTCTTCATACAACCTAACAGCAATAATAGTTCTCCTTTCCCCGAATCGTTTCTCGTATCCTATGATAATACCCCCTATCGTATTTTCCTTTCCGAAGATAAACTTATGTGCTACAAATGTAAAAAGAATGGTCATATTTCTGTTAATTGTCAGGAGAGTACTACTGAACCTATAGCCGACACTCCACATGAACAACCAGTTGAAGATATAGTCCCCCAAGATCAAGAAACTCCCTTGAACGTTAATGAACCTATAGTCAATCTTAACCAAGATAACACAGCTGAAGATTCAGCCGCTCAAGGCCAAGGAATTTCCATCTCAATGAACACCTTCCCGCATAAACGGACTCATTCAGAGATCAGTCCTCCGATTCAGAACCCAGCGGAAGAGTCCGAGCCTCCTTTCATCATTCCCATCTCTCAGGTTCAGAAGAAATCGAAGTCCCAAACACAAATCCAGTCCGTTGAACCCCTGGTTGCCCCAGCCAAGCAACTCTTTGAGGATAATCTGTCCAACTTTTCATTGGACTATAGTCAAATTGTCATTTTCCTGGAGGACTCGTTTGGTTCCCCAGACCCCCTCAGTGTGGCCCGCAGGTATACTGGGGAAGTTCACTCGCTCCTAACTATACTTACTAAGATATATCCAGCACTCACCGAACGTAGCATTAAGACCAGAATCACAAAATTGAAAAAGAAAATTACGAAACAGCTCAACTTTGAACTAGAAACTGGCTCTAACATCTCTGTGTCTGGAAGCGAAAGTGATATATCTCTAGAAACATACTAAGACCTCCCAATTCCATAAATAAAATAAGCAGAATCATTCATCTTGCAATGGAATATAAATGGGGTATTTCCCCATCTAGAGATGCTGCAGGTGTTGGTAAATGATGAAAATCCCTCAGTAATATGTCTACAGGAAACCAACTTCACTGAAAATCGAAGATACAATTTGAAACACTACGACTCTGTCCATAAAACCAGAAGCAATCAAATCAGGGCATCAGGAGGGGTAACAATTTACACAAAAAGATCCCTTGAGGCTGAGGAAGTCCTACTTGTAACTGAACTTGAAGCCACGGCTGTTTTATTGAGAATCCCACAAAAAATGTGCATATGTAACATTTATATTCCACAGATACAGAAATTAATACCAATGACTTGGATAACCTGATAAGACAATTACCAAAGCCCTACGTCATCTTGGGCGACTTTAATGCCCACAACCCAATTTGGGGTTGTACGTCAACTAATCGGAGAGGCAGTAAACTTGAGACATTTATCAACACTTCAAACCTCCTACTTCTCAACTCTGGTGAAATAACAAGAATAAATTCAGTAACCGGCAACCATTCTGCTCTCGATTTGGCACTTTGTCATCCAAACCTTTCCAGTACTTTGTCTTGGACTGTCTTATCAGATCCGTACGGCAGTGATCATCTTCCTATTATTCTAGGAGCTGATGTACAAGATACACCGCCTATATTTCGACCTAGCTGGCGGCTGAAAAATGTTAGCAATGACGACTGGACTCGTTATGGAACCCTTTTGGAGACAAAAATACTCAATGTGCGTCTCAACCGGGTACAAGACATCAATATGCTTGTTGAGGAATTTTCTGAGATTATTGTTGAATCAGCAAATGTAGTCATAGGAAAAACAACTCAGGTTATGCATCATCATTCTGTACCGTGGTGGAACAAAGAATGCCAAAAAGCAACCAAAGAAAGCAAAAAAGCTTTCAATAAGTTGAAAAGGCATCACTGTACTGAGAACAAGATCGAGTACAATAGACTCAGAGCCCGTCAAAGGTATATAATAAAACAAAGTAAACGTACTTCCTGGGCACAATACGTATCAACTCTGAACCACTCCACGCCGATGTCTGAGGTATGGCAGAAAATCAACCGCATAAAAGGTTCGAGAAGTCATATTGGAATAACATCTCTGATAGAAAATGGAACTACTATAACAAATAGTCAGGAAATTGCCAACATGTTAGCTGACAACTTTCAACAACAATCGAGTAATGTGAATTATGATGCCAACTTTTTATAGATGAAGGAAACAACGGAGACATATCCTCTAGATATTGAAGCTGACGTAGATAACCCATTGAACTATGATATAACGATCGACGAATTAGAAGATGCATTATCCAAAGTTAAAAACACCACCCCTGGACCAGATGACATCCCCTACATTTTTCTTGTAAAACTTCCTCCAGTAGGAAAACGACACCTCCTTGGTGTATACAATGAAATATTCCGATCTCAAAAATTTCCTTCCCATTGGTCAGAAGCAGTTGTATTACCTATTAAAAAACCTGACAGACCACATACAGATCCACAGTCCTATCGGCCCATATCTCTAACAAGTACAATGTGTAAACTTCTAGAAAAAATACTGAACGCTAGGTTACAGTACTACCTGGAACAAAATAACCTGATTATTCCCCAACAAAGTGGTTTTCGTAAGAATCGTTCGACAGACAATCTAGTGAATCTACAGTCAGATATCCACGAAGCCTTTGCAAATAATGAAAAGCTGATCGCAATATTCTTTCGAGCTTTCGATACGGTCTGGAGACGCAAAGTACTTAATCAGTTGAACCAATGGCGAATTCAAGGAAATATGCTAGCTTTCATTTCCAATTTTTTGAAGAATAGATCTTTCTCGGTTAGAGTCAATGGTACATTTTCGGAAACTAAGTCTCAAGAAAATGGCACTCCTCAAGGATCCGCTCTCAGTGTAACTCTTTTTCTCGTTGCTATAAATGACATTTTGGACAACATTAGAAGGCCTGTCAGGGGTAATCTATATGCAGACGATTTAGTTCTGTACGCATCAGGAAAAAACTTACACACAATTCGTACCCATCTTCAGAATACACTTAACAACCTACAGTTATGGTCAGAACGCACTGGACTACAAAAACAAAATGTGTTCTTTTCTCGAAGAAAACGGAAGAGGTTACACCTTCTCTCGAATTGAATAACTACCAACTGGAATTTGTGGATGAAGTTAAATTTCTTGGGGTTACTTTTGATAAAAAACTGAAATGGGATTCGCATATTAGGAATCTCAAGAAATCCTGCCTAAATGGCCTAAATTTAATGAAGGTATTAGCCAATCACACATGGGGAGCTGATAGTATTACCTTGCTACGAATTTACCGCGCATTAATTAGATCCAAGCTGGATTATGGGGCCATTGTTTACTCTACAGCGAGGGCATACCTTTTGAAATCCCTAGATGTCATCCAGAATACGGCTATAAGAATTGCTATGGGAGCATTCTGTACCAGTCCAGTGGAAAGTTTACTGGTCGAAGCGGGAGAGCCTCCACTCGAATTGCGTAGACACAATCTAATTTTAACATATGCAGCAAGAATATCAGCCAATACAAACAATCCCAGTCATCATAACACATTTTCCAATCGTTTTCCCGAATTATTTGAACATCACCATAATTCACACCTACCACTTTATGTCAGAATTTCCAAAATACCAAATAATCCAATTCATAATGAGAACATCCTCCCTCTGAATATAAAGATACCCCCCCCCATGGACAATAGCCCTTCCCAAATGCAACACCCATCTCACTCAATATCCCAAGAATAATACCCCAGCAGTACTCATAAGAAGAGCTTTTACTGAAGTAGCCTCCAAATACGAAAACTACTAGCACATATACACAGATGCATCAAAAACCAGTGAATGTGTAGCGGCTGCCGTAATCTCAGACAGGGCAAACTATAGTTATCGACTTCCATTAGAAGCAAGTATTTACACCGGAGAACTGTATGCCATAGCCAAAGCTCTTGCGAACTGCACTGAATACGGAGAAGATTCCGTCATCTTTACTGACTCATTGAGCGCTGTGCAAGGCATTCAACAGCTTTATCCCAGAAATGCCCTTTTCCTCATCATTAAATCAGAACTGGCAAAACTTTCTGAAGAGGGAAAAAGCGTTGAAATTGTTTGGGTTCCATCACATGTAGTAATAGTTGGTAACGAAACTGCTGATACACTAGCCAGAGAAACAAGTTTAAATCCCCTCTCTCAACTGGTACACCGAGTGCCACGTGAAGATTACACTCATACCATCCGGAAACACACAATGAATACATGGAGGGAAAGATGGCAAGCTCTTGAGAATAACAAGCTCAAAACAATCAATCCCAGCTTGAGCCTCCCGAATTACGGATCACTCACCCGTAGACAGCAAACAATTCTAACCCGCCTTAGGATTGGCCACACTAGATACACGCACCAGTTTTTACTGAAGAAAGAAAACCCCAAAAGATGTGTCTCCTGTTACGAAGAACTGAACGTTAAACACATAATCACGGAGTGTCCCGACTATAGTGAGGAGAGACTAACTTCAGGACTGCCTGAGAAACTCATTGATGTTTTGAACCCTGATAACATCGAGTTGTTACTAAAGTTTTTGGATTCAATTAATATTATGAAACTAATATAAGTCATACTGTACCTTACCGCTAATAACCTTCGTGGTTGATGCGGTTTTTTTCTTAAAAAAAAAAATATCCTTCATTAACCTCCGAACCAGACTTTTCAGCTCCACTCAAACATTCAGTTAAACATCACTTAATAACTAATGATCGATTACCATACATGAAACCGCGGCGACTATATTGTACAAAACACAAAATTACCAAAGCAGAATTTCAGGCAAATCGACACCATTTCAAATAACTTGTTCTTTGAATTGAATATTACTCAATTAACCATAACTCGAAACGAAGACGTCCAGTTGATACAATAATTACAAAACACTAAATCAAATTTTTCCCTTAGAAGTACTACTCATGAATATGACAATTTGTTGTTATATTTATAAATTTAAACAAATAAATTTCGTCGAGCTATTTTTGTCGAGTTTGTCACCTCGGTATCCGCGCAACAAGGAAATTATCAAATAGCAAATATTTCTGGCCACATATGAACACTGATGTTAATTCATGGACTAAATCATGCATACAATGACAAAGTACAAAAATTATTAAACACACCAAATCACCAATTAAATCATTCTCGATTCCAGAATGTAGATATGAACATATTCATATGGATATAGTAGGACCCCTACCAATCTCAGATGGCTATCGGTATATTCTAACGATCGTGGATCGCTTTACTTGCTGACCGGAAGTTTTTTCTGTTAAAAATATCAAGTCGCATACTATAGCTAAAACTTTCTTTCAAAATTATATTTGTAGATGATCTTTTTGGTTTTCTAGGTGCTCAAAAAATTCATACATCTGTCTATATTACCTACAAAATAATGGCATGGTAGAACGTTTTCACAGAAGTTTGAAAACAGCACTTAAAGCAAGATGTAATACAAACTACTGACTACGAAATGCTGTAAAAGAAAATTTAGGTTGTTCTTCTACTGAGCTAGTTTACGGCCAACTATTGCGCCTTCCTGCTGAGTTTTTTGTTAGTTCAAACGTTGATAACTATCTTAATGCCTTTTTCGCGCTCGCTCAGTTCAGAGAAACATTTTCTTCACCATAGCCTTCAATCTATCAACCGCATAATTCACAGCGACCATTCGTTCCTGTTGATTTAAAAACTTTCGATTACATATTCATAAGAGTTGAAGGAAAACGTTCTAGTTTATTCCCTCCATATGAAGGACCATATAAAGTGCTAAACCGCATCGATAAATTAATTAGGACAAAAAAAATAAAAAATTATAATATAATAATAATATAATATAATATAATATAATATAATATAATATAATATTATATTATATCATAATTATATAATATATATGCAAAGAAAAAAATAACTCCGATCTGGATCAAGTTGGTAGAACAAGATTTTAAAAAGTTTCTTTTGTTAATAATTAGCCGATTATTACAGTTGTTGTTATCGATTTTTTTACCGTGGGGGAGTATTGTGGCAACTCACATCACACATGATTTTACAAGACATGTACCCGCCTAACGAAACTGATTCACTTAAGAAAAATATTCACGTACTGAGGACTAAATCCAATGTCCGATGCGAGCCAGATGTTCCAGACCTAACCACTGAACTACCGCTTTATATTATTTAATGTTTTATTTTTATTGTGTACTTCTCAATAAATATGAAATCGGTAATGATTCTCAAATGAAGTTAATACCGGGTGTTTCACAGTGGATGGAACATTAGAAGTATCTGGAGAACAGAAAGACAGATCATTTCGATAATTTGTGGGCGTGGAAAATCAAACTTGCTCTATCCGTCTAAAATATTTTCATCAATACAGTGTTGCCGCTTGTATCAGAAAGTAGTAGCTACTTTGATATTTCAAATGGAACACCTCGTATATTATATCATTTTTGGAATCCTTATAAGATTCCTCGCAACTTTCCCACATAATTCCCTATACCTATCTGTGACGATTTCCGAGATAAAAATTATTTTGTCCAATTTTTGTGCAAAATCTGATTATTGAAAAATATCAATTTTTTCCCAATGCAAATTTACAAAATATTGCAATTTGGGTTAGAGCTGCATGAGACCATTACGTATTCTGTCGATGAACTGGATCTCAGTTTCAGCATACAGGGAGGCTCCAGAAGTGAGTTCCTTCCGGGGACTCATGAAAATGACTGAAACTCCGTTTTTATAAATGAAACACCTTGTATATTATTACTTATTTGAAAAGCTGTAACATTTTTCAATTTAATTAAGTATACTTTCCCTATACCTATCTCGTACAGTTTGTTAGTTATGATCACTTATGTTATGAATTCGTCTTCAATGAAATAAATATTGGATAGTGATTTAGATAGTAGGCTATGAACTTCATTTTGACAGAGAACTAACATGTTATTCCTTCATTGTTATCCTGTATTCAAGTTGCATGGGTGTGAAAGTACTATGGCAGAAAATAATTACTCGAATGTGGTTTTGATGGATTATTCATCATTTATGGTCAATGTAACAAAAATGTCAGCAGAACATACAGAGAGTTTAATGAAAAGTATGCTGATTTACCTCGAATGAATTAGAGAAAATTTATTAGATCGAGTAGAAATTTTAAAATGTTTTTATCATCATGAAAAGCTAAAAGTATCAAAGTCTAACATGTGTATTAATAAATCTAGAAAAATTTTGCGGTTCTGAATCATTCCAATAAATATTCAAAATGTTCACCATTCGTTTCCAAACACTTTCTTATGCGAACATCAACGGCATCTATTGTGGCTCTTTGAATTTCATTTGGATCTAATTCCTGAAACGCTAGGGTCACTCGATGTTCTAATTCTTCCCTTGTGTTGACCGATGTTCTGTAGACTCTTCGCTTGATAGTGCCTCACAAATAAAAGTCAAGGGGTGTAAGATCAGGGGATCTAAAGGGCCAGTTACATGGACCCAAACGTCTAATCCATCGGTCGTCAAATATACGGTCCAATTACAACCCGACTTCTGCAGTGCAATGAGCAGGAGCCCCATCAAGTTGATACCAACATGATCGATATTGTTCTAGTGTCAGTTCTTTGATGAAATCCCCAACCATTGTCCTCAAGATATTCAAATACTTTCTAGAATCAAGGTTTTCATCATAAATCAAAATGCGCAGTTGATTGCCCATAATTAAACAGAAAACGTTGTAACTAATTTTTTCTTGAAATCCCATTTCTCTTGTGCGGATTTTCGGTTGCCCAGTAATGAAGAAAATAACTTCCCTCGAAAATTTTGATTCATCAGTCCATATTATCTTCTTGAGAAAATCTTCGTCTACTTGTGTACGCACCATCAACATTTCACATAGTACGATCCTTTGCTGAGCGTCTTGGGGCTTGAGAGCTTGAACTTTATGAAATGTGTAGTCATGCATTCCGTGTTCCTTCAGAATCCTATGAACTGATGAAAGTTTCACACCTACATCGTGAACCGTACTACGAATGGAAGCTTGATGATTCCCGTGGAAGTATGACGTTGTCCTCATTACCTGTCACAAGTCTAGGCAAGTTTCTTGTTACTAGGCCAAGCTATAGAGCCACAAATGATTGCTTTTTGGACAAAAATACTACCCGGAAGCCACCTGTGCCATCCCGTGAAGGACAGTCCATAGTTTATTCCCACCATGTCCTCAACTCGAAAATGCCATTTTTTAATTTGTTATGAACAATAAACAACAAAAAATCGCGTTTATCTTAGTTTTTTTTTATTGTAAAATGGAAACTATTGAAGCAGTGTTAACAGTGCAGAAGACTGAACTGTAGAGAATTGAATTCCGAAGAGAATGATCGGATAATTAGAACCGGAGAAAAGCGGGAAAAACCGGAAAATTGTGTTTTTTTTCTATAATTCATAACACTGCCATTTTTTAATATTGAGAGCTGAAACTTTGCGCGATAGTAGCTGTTAACGTGCGCCTTATGTGTGTAAAACCTGAATTCAGTCGGATTAATAGTTTTCGCACAATCCTCATTCGATTTTTTTTTTGGAAATATTTTCGCGGAGAGCGTGATGCGTGTGAGGTCGCCCGATTGAAATTTAAAAAATAGATTTGGAAAGTAGACGTGAGCAGTAACAAAACGTCTATTCTGATTTTTCTATAAAACGCGTTTAAGTGAGAACATGAGGGAAAACGACCGACCACGCGTGAGCGATCGAGTGGTGGGGAACTTTGCGAATCGAGGAGAAACGTATGTAATATAGTAATAGGCGCGCGCTGCGCGCAACTTATAATTATTTGCATTTGTTTATCTCGGCATGTACTGCAGCTATTTGATTGGTCTTTTTCTTGATTTTGCGGTATCTGAACTTGAGGAATGCGATTCGTGACTCAGATTTCATGAGTGATGAAAGAATAAGCAGGTATTCTATGTTTTTTGCTACATATCTTTATTTATAACAATATATGAATAGATAGCAGCTTTTTTATCACAAAACAAAGTAATCAATTTTCTTACATGATAACTGTACATTTTTATTTTAACGCAATTACAAAATCCTTCTTTTTTTGGCAGGCTCGTCGCATTCTGCTACTTCTCTATTAAAATTAATATTGTCTACTGACATGAAATCATCGCTTTCATCCTCGGATCTACATTCATCATCAGACATAATTGTATCATTATTATTTATTAGTAAATTGTAACACGTATCTTCGTGGCAGTGTGCACAAAGATTCGAACATCTCAAGCTGTGTTTTTAACAAGTACATGATGGATGCATTAAAACGTCCTTTTTTCCTGCATGAACACGAAATCTGATCAAGCAATGTTTTAGGGACTGGTGGATCAGTGGTTCTTACGGGAACTAAACGATTATTTTGTTCAGTCCACCCCCAGTCAGTGGCTTTCAGATTTTCGTTACCTAGCCACGTTTGGACTTTGCCTTATTAAAAATCATTAAAAATAGAAGACTTATTGTAGATCTAACTTCAAATCCAAACTTTCTGCGGAAGTCTATGGAAAACCACTTCGGAGAAAGATTAGCATTTTCTTGTAAAAAAATAATAAAAAAATCTGTAGTTCCGATGAGCTTATAATATGAGACACAAGATGTCTGTAGGACTTCTTATTGCTAATCTCCTGTAAAATAGCAGTATTTGGGTCGAAAATCTATCAAAAAATAACTACTTCCTGGCTAATGCCACTACAACAATTGAATTACTTGTGATAAAAGTGGAACTCTCAGTTTAGATTTATCCACGGTGCGGGCGCGTTCGCGGCCCTGAAATGGGATTTACACCCCGAAATCGGTCTATAGGTGGTCCGAAAATTTTGATAAACATTCCCATGCAACAAGCAATTGGAGAGGAACTCTGCAAGGAAATTTTATCAGATGTAATTCCCCAGATATCGTTTATGGTCTTCCCAATTGCCAATTTCATATTGGATATTCTTATGATATCATCTGTGAATATTTTTATCAAGTAGTCTATATAAGTAATCTCGGCAAATAATAATAATAGCCGTCCTCTACCCGCACAGGCTATGCCTTTGGGTACACTCAACGAGTGTTTATGAGGGAGTATTATTATTATTAATCTGTTTCGAATAAAATTAAAATTAATTGCACATTTCTTGTGAATGAATAGTGAATACTTTCTGTAACACCGTGCAAATATATAATGAATTGTGTACAAATATGTTTCACAAGAATTAGGAACTTCAATTCAATGAACTATTCTATTTTCAAACCTTACCATACGGTCCCAGTCGACAGTGGCTTACGAATATTGCTTCGCCGATGATATGTTTCGTCGTCGTCAAATGGCTGCAGCCAATTTATTATCAAGAAAATATGTATATATAATTTACATGTAATGCTACTTGGAAAATTGCGCAGTTTTTGGCGAAATAAGAATTTCAGTCGGATGAATTATGAGTGACTTTCAGCGTGTTGAAAAATGAACAATTCATTGAAAGTTGAGTTTCGGCACAAAATAATGCTCATAGGCGAAACAGTATTATTGGTGGCAAACCTAAACGCTATGCGGTCCTTGTAGCTAGGAAAATTGGGCAGTTTTTGTGAAAAGAGAATTTTAGTTGGGTGAATCATGAGTGACTTTCAGCGTGTTGAAACATTAACATTTTATTGAAAATTTTATCTCAGCACAAAATAAAGCACATTTTCGGAAAATGCTTTTTTTCTTTAGAAATTTTTGGAGACTCATTCCAAAGTACGTGAATAAGCCTTTCTAACAGTGAAATAATTTTTCAAATAACTCTATTATACTAGAAGTTATAGCGCCTTCTTTTAC
Organism: Chrysolina americana; assembly: GCA_958502065.1. Taxonomy (NCBI): domain Eukaryota; kingdom Metazoa; phylum Arthropoda; class Insecta; order Coleoptera; family Chrysomelidae; genus Chrysolina; species Chrysolina americana. The sequence goes on along the minus strand of OY293419.1, from coordinate 31,175,103 downwards.
TTAATTTTTGGAATATCCAAATTTTTTTCGTTTTTTCCATGTAATTTTTGTCACGACCAAGCTGGCATGTCGTAGATTTCCATTTCATATGTGGAAAGACAAAAGGAATCGACTTGCATAGATCCCATTTTGATATACCGCAAAAATGGGTCAGACTTTAAAACAGCCGATTTCGGCGCTGATCCCACCGGACTATAAACGTTTCTCCTCGATTCGCACAGTCCCCACCACTCGATCGCTTACGCGTGGTCGGTCTTTGTCCCTCATGTTCTCACTAGTTTTTAACATACTTAAACGCGTTTTATTGAAAAATCAGAATAGACATTTTGTTACTGCTTACGTCTACTTTCCAAATCTATTTTTTAAATATCAATCGGACGATTGTGCGAAAAGTATTAATCCGACTGGTTTTGTACACATAAGGCACACGTCAATAGCTACTATCGTGCAAAATTTCAGCTCTTAATATTAAGAAATGGCAGAGTTATAAATTTAACAAAAAAAAATACAATTTTCCGGTTTTTCCCGCTTTTCTCCGGTTCTAATTATCCGATCGGATTGCTTGATCCGTCATTCTCTTCGGAATTCAATTCTCTACAGTTCATCCTTTTGCACCGTTAACACTGCTTCAAAACTTTCCATTTTACAATAAAAAAACTAAAAAAAACGCGATTTTTTGTTGTTTATTGTTTATAACAAATTAAAAAATTACATTTTCGAGTTGAGGACATAGTGGAAATAAACTACGGACTGTCCTGCACGGGATGGCACAGGCGGCTTCCAGATAGTATTTTTGTCAAGGACAATATCTCTATTGCTTGGCCTATACTTTCAAAGAAGATCCAAACATTTCAAAATTTCTTTTCTCAAATTCAATCGAGGTAAATCAGCATACTTTTCATTAAACTCTCTGCATGTTCTACTGATATTCTTGTTACATTGACCATAAATGGTGAATAAATACATCAAAACTACATTCGAGTAATTATTTTCTGCCATAGTACTTTCACACCCATGCAACTTGAATACAGGATAACAATGAAGGAATAACATGTTAGTTCTCTGTCAAAATGAAGTTCATAGCCTACTATCTAAATCACTATCCAATATTTATTTTATTGAAGACGAATTCATAACATAAGTGATCATAACTAACAAACTGTACGAGATAGGTATAGGAAAAGTATACTCAATTAAATTGAAAAATGTTACAGCTTTTCAAATAAGTAATAATTTACAAGGTATTTAAAAAAAACGGAGTTATAGTCATTTTCATGAGTCCCCGGAAGGAACTCACTTCTGAGCCTTCCTGTATGCTGAAACTGGGATCCAGTTCATCGACAGAATACTTAATGGTCTTATGCAGCTATAACCCAAATTGCAAAATTTTGTAAATTTGCATTAAGAAAAAATTGATATTTTTCAATGGTCAGGTTTTGCACAAAAATTGGACAAAATAATTTTTATCTCGGAAATCGTCACAGATAGGTATAGGGAATTATGTAGGAAAGTTGTGAGGAATCTTATAAGGATTCCAAAAATGATATAATATACGAGGTGTTCCATTTGAAATAACAAAGTAGCTACTACTTTCTGATACAAGCGGCAACACTGTATTGATGAAAATATTTTAGACGGATAGAGCAAGTTTGATTTTCCACGCCCACAAATTTTCCAAATGGTCTGTCTTTCTGTTCTCCAGATACTTCTAATGTTCCATCCACTGTGAAACAACCAGTATATAAAAATATCATTATAGGATGTTTACTGTAAACTTAGATCCTTCTTAACTGAGAAAGTAGTGTCATACCTTCTTCAGTAGTATCAATGTTGAAATGGTTGCTACCACACATGGAAATAAATTCTCCAGTTCTATCTAGATCTTCTTGTATCAAGTTTCGTTCACTGTACAGGTCTGCAGGAACAACTAGAAGGTAATCAAGAAACACGTTTTTGTTCTCTGGTTGCTGAAAATGAAAAAAAAAAAAAATACAAAAAACATATTAGGTTCAAATTAAGTACTTACCTTTAAAGTTATCATGAAATTTTCAGTAAGAGAAAATTTGTTGTTACTATCGGCTTGTTCAATCACTGATCTGCATCCAGACTCTGACGGGCAGTGTTCTACAGGTACCTTTGCTTCGTAAAATTGACCATTTTGAATTATGATGCCCAGATCAAAAACTGAAATGAACAATAATTATTTAGATATCAGTTTAGTTAAATGATGAAGGGAAAGCTACCAAATCTTATTTTGAAGGGCAGTTCATCGCTTTTGGAATGTTAAAGGAGGAATTTGGAAATCGGTCGACAATGTTTCAGTTTGAGTGAAATTGTTTTGGACTTCCATTGCCTGAATAATGCATTCTATTTATCACTTCTTAAGATGGTATATTAATAGCATACATACGTGCTAATAATATGAGACGTGTTCTTGTCCGCAGGATCTTCTGAGATATGTTTTTAGTCTCCGCAGAGTGGGAAATACATGTCATCACCGGAAATTTTGCAAACCTATTCAGTAGTGGAGTGTTATAAGAGCTTCAATCAGCTAGAATCAGATGTTTTCGTCCAGATAGTTTTTCAAAGATCCAAGTTATCCTCTAGTAAGTAGGTCAACTTGATATTTATACACAAGCAAGTTTTCCTCAATCAGCCATTTTTTTACAACAAACTGTTGATTTCAGAAAACACGAGGTGGAAAGTACATGTAACAGTGAATAAAGTCTATCGCTGAAGCTAAATTAAAAAAAGTAGATTGAAGTAATGTACTTAATATTATTGTGTGGGAACCCCCATTTTCAAGTAAACAGCGACTTACCCTCGATCCAATTCCAAGAATCGATTTCAAAAACTTTCTCAGATCATTACTGAATTCTCACACAATTCTGCACAATCGCTTCGAATATTTCTTTAAAGGACCCCGCACATTTCTTATGGAAAATGGCTTTCCGTGAATTCGGCCGATCAAAAATTGCGTTGGAATCATAATATAAGTCGGTATCATATTGAGATCGTTGCTTAAAGCGGCACACTTAGTTACAAGAATATATAATATTTAAATTTTCTGATTCAATTACTAACAGTCACGTGTGGAATACGATAATCACAATGGAGTTCTGAAAGGACCCCGCACATTTCTTATGGGAAATGGCTTTCCGTGATTTTGGCTGAATTTTTGGTATGTTGTAGTTCATGTTGAGCTGATCAAAAGTGTTCACAGCCACGAAGCTCAAAAATGAACAGTTTTCGAGATATGGAGCTTTGAAAATGGTTTTTTTTAATTTTTTGGGGTATTTCCTCGTCCATCGGAGAGCTCTCATTTCTTGTTGGGATGGAATTCGATTATTCGGCGCCTAGAACCCGTCTGAAAAATGGCCTTCCTCAGGTATATTAGGCACCGTTTTCGAAAAATTTTCAAACACTGCTCTACACTGTCTATGGAACGAGGTAAAAATTCCAAGATATTCCCTACATCTTTCCATGCTACAAGATAACGCTAGAATAATTTATATTTTCGGAAAATGTCATATTTTGGATATTTTTGGGGGAGGCCGTTATCAAATCAAACTGTACTTTATTGTCGAAGATATAATCTCATTGACAAAGTGTTGATATCCTAAGAAATTTTTGATGTGAAAATTGAACTACAAAAGTTTAAGGTACTAGACCATTTGGTAATTTCACAATATGTGAGTGATAAAGCAGTAAAATTATATACGTATTACATTCACATACACAATATGAATATTGTCATACAACACAAAGATGTAAATGTAAGAAATAAGGCAATGAAGCATATAAGTAAAACTGTACCCACTTCATAAACATTTACATTATACAATTCACGTCAGAACATGTAATTTATACAAAACGTCAAAAATTTAAAATAGTTACACAACAGTTCAAATAATTAAAAGTACTAAAATACAAAATAAAAAATAAAAATGAAAAGAAAAAATTCTTACTTTGTTTGAAAGTTTCTGTCTGAATAGAATTCTTCTACAGAATAGTAGGCTTTTGATAACAGAAGCTCTTTTACGGACTTTCTGAATAAAGTTGAACGTGTTTTGCCTTTAATCCCAATTGGTAAATGATTAAACATTTTTTTTCCATTATATATAAAAGATCTCTCAATTTTTGATGATATTGGGATTGGTAAACTTATATTGAGCTTATTTCTTGTATTTCGTCGAGGTGAACTGAAAATTTCGCTCTTGTATTTTTTTTGCATCAAGCAAACCATTTCTAAAATAAGTATAGAGGGCAAGGTCAAGATTCTATATCTTATGAATAAAGGTCTACAGGATTCCCTGAACCCAGCTCTACACATATTTCTAACTCCTCTTTTTTGCAGTACAAACACCCTATCAAACAAGAATTTGGAGCACGTTCCCCAGAAACAGATACCGTATCGCAAATGGGAATCAATGAGAGCGAAGTAGACATTTTTTGCTACAGTAGTGCCCAATTCATTTGCTGATACTCTAACTGCAAAGCATCCTGAAGAGATTTTTTTACATAGAATATTTATATGACATTCAAAATCCAGATGTTTGTCTATTTGTAGTCCCAAAAACTTAGCTGACATTTTGTTCTCTATTAATTGAGAGCCCAAGTAAGTATCCATTATGGAGCCTTTGAGGGTGATGATGCTAGTTTTTGAGATATTAAATGATAATCGGTTTGCATCACACCAGTCCTTTATTTTTCTAATATCATTGCTGATCAATTCTTGCAGTTCTCTTTCCCTCTTGCTATGCCAAAATAATGTCGTATCATCTGCGAATTGTGTTATTTTTGCATCAATGTCAATGCTGGCTAGGTCGTTAATATATATCAAAAAGAGAATAGGCCCTAAAACCGAACCTTGAGGAACTCCACAAGTAATTGTCTGTAGACTGGATATGTTATCTGGTAGTGTGACTTTTTGAGTACGTTCCGATAAATAAGATCTGAACCATCTTAACGATACATCTCTAAAGCCATATACTTCTAGTTTTTGTAGAAGAATTTCATGATCCACGCAATCAAAGGCTTTGGAAAGATCGCAAAAAACTGCTGCTGCCATTTCACGATTATTTAAATGAAGATATACGTTTTCCAATAGATGAAACATCGCATCTTCCGTGTTTTTTGAACTTTGAAACCCAAACTGACAGCAGTTTATAATGTTATGCCTATTCAAAAACATCATAATTCTTTTTTTTACCAGCTTTTCTATGATTTTGGCAAGTGTAGGTAGCATCGAAATAGGCCTAAAATTAGCAGGGTTATTGTTGTCGCCTCCTTTGTGCAAGGGAATTACCACGGCTGTTTTTAAACATGTTGGGAATATTCCTGTTATGAAACTTGCGTTTATCGCTTCCACCAATGCGGTAAAGGCGGAGTTTGGCAAGTTGGTGAATACTTTTATGCTCATGTCATCCCAGCCCGCTGAATTTGTCTTTTTAATTTCCTTAAGAATTTCTTTAATTTCTGTAACATCTGTAGGCATAAAGAAAAACGTCTCTGAAAGTGATTTTCCCTTAAGGAAACTCAGAGGATGAATATTGGAACTTATGTCTTTGGATAAATTATGTGCCACTGTGCAATAATATTTGTTAATATAATCAGATTTTAGGTCGGTTTTCGTATGAGCGGTGTTGTTTTTGCCCCTGAGGTCATTGATTATTGACCAGCATTCTTTTTGTTTGTTTGCAGACCTTTCCATTTTTTGCTTATAAAAAAGTTGTTTCGCAGTCCTTATAGTCCTTCTATAAATATTTCTGTATCTATTATATAGAGAGTTGAAAGCATCATTATTACCTAAGTGTTTCCTAATTAAGTGTAGGGATCGTAGATTTACTGCTGATACTTTAATGCCTTTCGTGATCCATGGTTTTTTAACTCTAGTTTTTATTTTGCGAAGAGGAAATGCAGTATTGAAAGTATTACACATAGTTTTATGAAACCTACTCAATGGGTCGTCATTTGGATGATGTAAATCATTCCAGTTAGTATCATTGCAAAGACCTAAAAACGTACCAAAATTTTTTTTACTGTATATTCTTCCAAAGAGCTTCTTTGGACTTGATAATTTATGATCTACTTGGAAGTTAAATAAAACAGACTCATGATCAGAGAGCCCAGCACTGACAACTTTACAGCTGATTTTTTGGGTATTTGAACATACATAGTCCAGAGTAGTACTTGAGTGTTTAGAAATACGTGTAGAAGAGTCCACATGCATTGTGAGATCGAAAGTGGTCAGCATGTTCACTAGTTCCATTGTTGATCTAGAAAGTTTATTTTCAAAATTTATGTTGAAGTCACCTGTAACTATAATTGATGCCTTGAGAGGGATTTGTAGTAACAACTGTTCTAGCCTCTCCAGAAAAACATTTTCGTTACATAATGGTGATCTATAAAGGCAAAACATGTAAACATCATAAGCTTTACAGTAAATCATTGAAAATTCAAATTCTTTCTCCACTAACATAAAATCATACCTTTCACATTTTATAAAACTAACTGTTTCACATATTCTTTCGTGGAGGAGGATTAGTGTTCCTCCATGTACAGAGTTAGATCTACAGTATTTTGATACTATAGAGTAATTTGGTATATAAAGAGGCTCACCCTCCTCTAACCAATGTTCAGTTAGCATAACAATATTTGGAAAATCTTGACTTTCTAAAAAAATATATAGATCATCAGTTTTATTCCGTACTGATTGAATATTCAACAGCATCATAGAGATACCTTGTACTGAGTGGTTATCTCTAAAAAATCACAACTTACATCATTTCCAGGTGTACGTGTGGATGAGTTCTCATCATCCATAATGCTATCATAGACTGAAAGGATAGACTCACTCTGGGATGTTTCTTTTCTGCTGTATAGGGAGAGATCTATATCAACAGTTTTTAGGTTTATGTGATGGTTTAATCTGGAATGCGTTATAAATTCTTTTATCGAATCGAGAATATAGTATTTACTTGATTTCATTTTTGAATCAACCATAAATTTGATCGACGTATTCCTAATTTTTTTCGTGTATTTGTTTATAGAGCTATTTAATATTTTATTTAACATGAAATCTTGTCTCTGATATGTCTCTGTAATTATTAGCAGATTCGTATACCTACTTAGTGGAAGAAGATTTTTCAATGCTTGTCCCAATGATTTTCTGTTGCTTATGTTATTTGTGCTATACATTACGATGACATAGTCATTTTGTCCATACTGCACTGTTTTCTGGAATAAATCACTGGTGGCCTCTGCTAGTTCCATCCTCGGGTTGATGCATTCCTCAATTGAAAATGTTGATTCGTCTAGGATGGCTTTTAAAACTTTCGGAAAGTTCGTCATATATTCATCACCCAATAATAGAATTTTCTTTTTGGTATCTGCAATTATGATTTCATTACTGACACTGTCATATCTTTCCGCTTTTTTTATTTCTTCTTCTAAGGATTCATTATTTCTTATTTCTTCATATCCATTACCACGTTCATTCGATTCCTCTTCATACGATGTATTGATAGGCTCAGGAATTTCAATAGGATTAATCCCTTTATTTAATTTATTTAACTTATCTATTGCCGAATTGTCTGGATTTATTAAACTTTTTTCCTTTTTCGTTTGCCTTTTCTTCTTACATAACTTTCCTTTATTAATTTTAAACGACTTCTTTTTCCGTACATATCTGACACATGAGAATTTATTCTTGTCCTCATCTATTAGTGTTTTATTTTCATTTGGCAACATCGCCTCGTCACTTGTTAGCCTAAGTATTTGTGACGAGGGGTCCCCAATCAATTTTAATTCAGCCATGTTTTTTGATGTGTGGCTAGTTATTATATTGGTCTGGGTACTGATAGAAGTTCTGTTAGTTTTTGTTCTCAGCTCCTTATCTTCTAATTTCTTCACTTGGTTCTTTAAAAACTCGATAGTTTTTTCATACTCCTGTAGTTTCCTAAAATATTCCGCCTCTGCTTCAATTGCTTCATCATAGAAATTTTTATGTTTTTGCTCAATTTTGGTGATAATTACTTCTTTCAATTCATTTTCACTTTTCAATTCTTGAATCTTATTTTCATATGATTTAATTTTAGCCTCGTTACAATCACTCTCACTTTCGCAGTCGTTGCACACAACTTTATTGTCATTTATGTAAGTAATTGTTGAAATTTTATGTGCGCAGCTTGGGTGAAATACGCCACAACATTTTATACAAACATAGTAACCACTTTTTAGTGTTTTACCACAGCAACCGAAGGTAAACTTTAAACTTTCACTGGAGCACTCTGAATCTTGCTGCGTTCTCGTTGCCATATCGAAGCGACTCTCAATATATTTGATCCCAAATATATCTAATATCCAATAATATCAAATATATTTTCCAAAATGTTCATAACAGGCTCAGAGAGCTTTAATGGGGGAAAACGGAGAAATCTCATTATATATCGTCAGAGACAACAATTGTGATCACTATTACTGTCATTCACATATGATATGTCATTTATTTCTCACAAATCTAGATAATCTGACAATGGGATGTCAAGACATTTTGATCAGAATGGCTCGAATGGATGATAGCATCTCACAGCCAAAAGAATCCGCGAAAATGTCTGCATCTTTGACACCTGATAGTACTTTTCAGATATAATGAAAAGTTCAGGTGTTGAATGCAAATTATGGATAGAACTTTTGATATTTAAACCTGAATTTCTGAAAATACTAACTCTTTTTGTAAATGTTGCGTTGAAGTTTCCACATATATAAACGACTATCTATTCATATGATTTCTTGCAAAATAAATAAGTGGATCAATCGAAAACGATAAAAGGAGTAACATTGAAAATGATAATAATAATAATGATATTAAACGAAAAACAATAATAAATAATCTTAGCATCGCAAAAAATTGTTTGAAATATTATGATGGTGCTGTTGGTGTTACTGTTGCTTTTGGGGTATCTGACATCAGTTGCAGATCGGTATTCCGCTTGTTGATTGTTTTGCTGATGGAAGAAATGAGGGTAGAGGATGTTCTATAGATATTCAATCAATCCATGCGAGTGACATATATTTGTTTCTTTGTTTGCAACCCTAATATAGCATTTTGCTTGTTAGAAGGCGATTATAACAACCGTACGTGTTTTTGACACATCCGTTTTGTTCGGCTGGAAACAATTTGTCGTGCAATCTCTCAGATATTATTTTTGTAAAAATTTTATAGATATTATTGAGGAAGGTAATTGGTCCGTAGTTCTTGGCTAGTTCTGTGTTTTCATTTTTGGGTATTAGGTATGTTCTTTCATTCGTCAGCCAATCCAGAATGCTTTGGTTGTTGTTAATCATTCTGTTGTTAATTCTTATGTACTGCATGGAGCTTTTTCAGCCAAAAATTGGTTATGCCGTCAAAACCTGGTGATTTTTAATTGACTGTATTTCCAATGGCTGCTCTTACTTTGTTTTCGTCGATGTTCTTTATTATTATTATTGTTATTATTATGAATGTTATTCTTACTAATATATTGTTTTCGATTCATCCACCTGTAAACAATCATATAAATAAACAGTTATTTATATTTGTAAACTTTAATGTAACATTTATAAGGAAGATAGTGTTTTCAAGAATTTGGATGTAAAAAGTTCCATTCATAGTTTGCTTCCAACACCTGAACTACCCCATTTTACCTGGAAAGTACTATCACGTATCAAAGATGCAGACATTTTCACGGATTCATTTGGCTGTGAGGAGCTATATTATCCATTTCGAGCCATTCTGAGGAAAATGTCTTGGCACCCCATTGTTAGATTATCGAGATTTGTGAGAAGCAAATCACAAATAATATGTAAATGACATCGATAATGATAATAATTGTTATCTCTGAGGAGACATGATTAAGATTTTTTCATTTTCCCTCATTACAGATCGCTGGGCCTCGTTATGAACATTTTGGAAAACATATTAGATATAATTGGACATCAGATATATTTGAAATCGATTATTATCGTTTCTCCTCAAAAAAAAAACGAAATATGTCATTTTCCGAAAATATAAATTATTCCAGCGTCATTCTGAGCATGGAAAGGTGTTTGGGAGATCTTGGAATTTGTACCTCATTCTATAGGCACTGTGGAGCAGTGTATGAAACATTTTTGATAACTGTGCCTAATATAACTGAGGAACACCATTTCTCAGTCGGGTTCTAGGCATCGAATATTGAAATTCCATCCCAACAAGAAATGAGAGCTCTCTGATAGATGAGATTTTTGAGCTTTGTGGCTATGGACACTTTTGATCAGCTCATAACGAACTGCAACATACCAAAAATTCAGCCAAATTCACGGAAAGCCATTTTCCATAAGAAATGTGCGGAGTCCTTTCAGAACTCCATTGTGATTATCGTATTCCACACGTGACTGTTAGTAATTAATCAAAAAATTTAAATATTATATATTCTTGTAACTAACTGCCGCTTTGAGCAACGATCTCAATATGATACCGACTTATATTATGATTCCAACGCAATTTTTGATGCTGGAGATTTAGCAAAAATAGCACAAAGCTAAATTAAGAAAATGTGAATAGAAGTAAATAAAACGGTTGAGAGTAGGTTTTTCTAATACTTGCCTAAATTCTTTTGAAAGCCCTAGCCTTGCAGAGGCACCATCACAACCTGACCTATATCTTCAGTCTACCCTCCCCCCAAAAATGGGTTTATAAACAAGCGACTGAATGTGAGTAATCAAGTAACGGTATTGTGAATTTGACACTTCTATTTAAGTAACCGGTCAATATTCCATCAACACCTGGATCATAAAGCTTCTGTTTACATGGAATTACATTTGACATCTATTAGTTCAATGCTCTTCGATTGCGCAAATAGATATCAGATGCAATTCAATATTCGCAGGGGAAAGTAGTTGTTTTCTTACAGATATTTGTCTGAAATTTCTCACTTCGTGGATAGTGTGGAGATAAAGGGATTTCGACCTCGTCGCAACTTTTCGTTGAGTAATGAATCATGACACACGGGCTTTGACCAACAAGCGACAAGCAGATTCATTACTTAACAGTTTGTGGTCGTACAAGATGAAAGTAATCAGATTAGCCATGATATGTCATAATTTTTTCGAAAAATGTACTCCTAGCCTATTTTGTCGAATTGGCTTCTTCTTTGTAGTCACACTATTCCATTCTAAAAAGCACAATTTTAATAAACAATAATGTTAACATCGATACATATTAAAAATTTCGCGCATTTTTGAAAAGGTAATCCGACGGATATATGCCCTAAAAAAAGCAAGGATATTCACTGCTGAAGAAATCAATCAGTTTATCACCACAGCTCCTGATAACATTCATCTCGCAACAAAGGTGAGGAAATTAATGTTCACGATATTTCTTCAAAAACTTTCCACTATAAGGAGAATATTATCTTTTTGTCCTAATTTTTAAATCAATGAATAACATTCGTTACAATTTTAGCGAGGGTTGATAGCTTAGACGGTCATGTATCATCGCACGTATCACCTAGTACGCTCTGTAGAACGCCTGCCGTTCAGGGCAGACGTGCTATCGTTAGGTTCAGTGAGTGCTTCCGAGCGTTTGCTATTGCGCATATATACGAATCTCACCTTTATTGACCAGTTCATCCGCAGTCATCAATACCGTAGACACCACTTTGGAGGCTTCCCCGCCATGAGCAGCCAGTACCACAAAATCAAAGTCGTTAACACTTGGAGGGAGAGCGAGAGTCCCGTCAAGATTCTTGCAGGTAGGAACTGACAGAGACATCACATCGGCCAGCAAAGCCGAGGCACGCAAGTCATAGAAGCGTAAACAAGAGAAAACGCCAGCCAAGATCAAACCTCCAAGTCAAAAGACGAAGATAAGCGTCCACCAGAACATTATCCTTCCCGGTGATAAAGTGAAAGCCCCTCCTCGTGACAAAGACACAAGTGACCCCTCCCCAAGTGAAAAGACGCTAGATACGAATATAAACAATACTCCCAACTCAGATACTCTTGCAAATACCACCCTAGAGCTACAGCTGGACTTCTTGCCGAACCCCAAGACTTCTTCGGAGGTCAGTTCGCCCCCAGATAAGAAGCAGAAGATCGACTCCAGCAATGCCGACATGATTATCGACCTTACAGTGCCGGCAGAACACAAAGGTGAGCAAGCCAACTTATGCATTGGGATTCATAAAAATGAAGACCCACTAACTATAACCTCTAGTTGAACCTGAGGGAAAATGGAAATGTGGTGAATACCACACTTAGCATAACAGACATCCTCGAACCCTCTAAAACTGTCGTCACGGATGTGGAGCCGGAGAGCAAACCAGACCTTCAGAAGTCATCTTTTAGAATCTGGGACACCACCATAGAGAACTGAGTGGAAAAAGTACAAGACGAAACTACCACTTCAATAACAGGGAGCCCGAAAACTGCGGTTAGCAGCACTCCACTAAATCTGACAGGGGAAATCGACAACAGTACCAGCCCAATTCAACCCAACATCAAACAAATAATAGAGTCCTCTACAGTGCTCCCAGTGACCAAAACCTCTGTGGAGCCGCATGTAGCGGAAAATCCAGCTGAGATAACCCCTAGCGGTAGGCTTCACAACGCTCTCGACTGCACTTCTGAAAGAGCCAACAAAGATGTGGTGCACCACACCTCCGAAAATACTCGAGAACTCGGAAATAATAACATTACAGTTCACCACACTTTCGAAAGCACTCTGGTTGAGGAAAGCTACGAGAGAGCGGCTTAACTGGAAAGAATTCACAAGTCGATGGTTCTCAACACTTCCGAATCCACTTCGCAAAAGGCAGAACATTAAAACATCCACCAGAGCTCCAGCTCTGACTCAGACTCGAAAACTAGGACTGGAAGAAAGTCTATAGACGGAAAAAATATCTGAACAGGGTGATCCTATCAAAAAGAAACCATCAGGGTCACAATACGGAAAGCCGAAAAGGATTTTCAAAAAACAAAAAAGTTTATGAAAATAGTTAAATATATTACAACAAAAAATCACGAGATGACTTCGGATCACGACACAGTCTCATTTCATCTAAAGTACAAGATATTCCCCTCGAAGTTAAAGTACGATTACACAAATACCGACTGGGCCGAGTTCCGGAGGCTTCTTAATGCTATGACATCTATAAAGTCAAATATCTCTAAGGATGACATTGAGGAGGAAACGCTTACGCTGATACGTAACACTCAGAGAGCGATAGAGCTCACTACCAAGAAAACTGAGGTAAGGGGATACCAGAATATTCTCCCAGCCACTGTTAAGAATTTGATCAGTCTGAAAAACTCGACAAGAAAGAGATGGCAGGCCACTCGAGACCCTGATCTAAGACAGGACATGCTCCGACTTGGCTCCGAGATCTCCGAACTGATCAAAGAAAATAACAACAAGAGCTGGAAGAATAAGTTGGAGGAGCTGAACGTTCGTGACAACTTCCTGTGGCGCATGGCCAAACGCATATCTAGGCGTAGGCGTTTCGAGCCAGTACCCGCTGTAGAGAGGGTGACAAACAGGCAGTGACGGGTCCTCAGAAGGCCAAGTTGATGGCAGAATACTTCGCGGAGGTCCACAAACAGGCGCCTGACGTTAGCGAGGGGCAGAAAGAACACTCTAGACACACAGAAAACTTCCGTACAACCCTTCCCCTCCATATTGACCCTCATAGACTGGCCAAGATATTGACCAACTATGAGGAGCTAACGGAAGTCATTAAAATACTTCCGACGAATAAGGCACATGGGCCGGATGGGCTGGACATGATCCTCATTAAAAAACTGCCTAGGATAAACGCCATCATCAGGTGGCAGGTCTACCCAGGTTGTCTGAAGAAGGCTGTGGTAATTCCGATTCGGAAACATGGTAAGGATGGCCACAAACTAGAAAGAGATCGTCCTATCCTATCCTATCGTCCCACCCGCACAGGCTATGCCTTTGGGTACACTCTACGAGTGTTTATGCGGGAGTATTATTATTATCTCGCTGCTGAGTGTAGTGGAAAAGTAGTAAATTCTTTTGAGACGTATGCTGAGCCTTGAGGAGAGACTCAAAATAATCCCCGATATGCAGTTCGGCTTCCGGGTGGGTCACAATACGACCTCCCAGGTGGTAAGAATTGCGCACGGGGTGAAAGAGGCTCCTCATCATGGTCTCAACACAGTCATGGTTCTTCTGGACATGAAGAAAGCCTTCGATACTGTCTGGGTAGAGGGTCTTATCTCCAAGATGCGGCAAGCAGGCATGCAATATCATACATGGTAAGGTTGATCAATCTTCACTTAGTTTTGAGGTGAGAGTTAACAACACAACCTCGTTAGCGTATCCAATCGAAGCAGATGTCCCACAGGGCTCGAGTCTCTCACCACATTTGTATTCCTTACATACGCATTATTTTCCTTAATACGAGAGAACGAATATGGCAATATATGCGCAGATTCAAATCCATTCGGATAGGGAAATTCTACCGTATTTGGCGGAAAACAAGATTTTGGTGAATCCGACCAAGACTGAGGTCATCAACTTCACGAGAAAATATAAGTTCACCCGAATCTTTCAGAAGTTGAGGATCTGGGACGTCATGTGGAGTCGAGCCCTATGAGATATCTGGTGGTACAACAATGAATGTTAAAAACTGGCAATCCAGAGGGCTGCCGTGGCAGTAAAGCAGATCTACCCTTTGATTTCCATCACATTTGACTTTGGAAATTAAGATTTTTATGTACAAGCAAATGATACGTCCAGCAATACTATACGCCTGCCCATTGTTCTGCAACCTGTACAAGACTCAATTCCAGAGACTTGACAGGATGCTGCAGAACAAGGATTTTCGTATCATCACCAAGAGCGATAGATACATTCGTTTGGATGCGTTGCGAGAGCTTGCGGGCGTCGACTTCATCCAGACATACGTATTAAAACACCTATCGAACAAGTTTTACAAGTACTTTCTCCTCAAAAGCCCCCTAACCCGAAACCTTATAGGGCTTAGGGTATATGACAATGAGCCCCGCAATCTCACTGGACATTCTCCAGGAAAGACGGGATGAACCGGTTCCAAACGGAACCCAGTTACATATATACAACGCTCAGTACCTGAGCCCGGTTTTTTGCTTTTAGCCTACGGCTCGCGTCGCAAACTTCATTCTCATGAGTAATAGCTTTCTCTCACTCTCGTTGAATAATATATACTATTACGCTGGTGTGTAATGATAAATAACATCAGCCTCAACTGTTACCATACAGTATTTACAGAGAATCTTTTTCATCATGAATAATTTATCGAGTGATTCAGAAATGGAGTGTGAAAATACGCCACTTGAAATTTCAAAACGTACAAATGTTTAGAATGTACTATTATTGCTCTGAATAAGTTTTTTATATGGCTTTCTGATTGAGATAGGTAGGCATATCCCAAGGTTATAATATTTAAATTTAATGGCAACATTTCAAAATACCTATGAATATAACTGAACAGAATTATATAAGGAAGAATTATTATCATCCACTACTGTTAGAGTTATAATACACTATTTTGTATCGAATAATGATCATTGGCAGTGATCCTATTATGAAAAAAATTAAATAAAAAAGATTTACTTTTTGTTGGTATGAGGTATGGTGTATTTTCGTATGTTCATTGTTTTTCAATTGATATTAAATAAATGAATGCAGCTTTCAAGGTCAATTATCAAATGAGAAAAAATTACACAATAGTAAAAAAACCTCCTACCTGGAAATTGCGGTTGATAATAATGAACGATGAATGTATAATATCCAGGAAAAGGAACCCTGCCTTTAAGGTCGATCGAATTATCCGAAGGATTGAGCCAAATATAGGTAGTTTCATTGTTTCCTTTAACTGGTGGTCTATTTTTTCCCAATTCACCTTCAATTTCCTGTTCAAACTGAATTTTCTTTGTCTCAGGTGGGTTACGAAACGAAGATTTTATGCATATTCCATTCTTTCGAATGCATACTGGTTTGGGTTTAATAAAATCTAGTGACCATTCTTCATATGGAATGGCATATACAGAATGAATTCCAACGTTGGCATCATCACCCTGTTAATAGAAAGATAAAACATGAATCGTTTCTACCGTATTTCATAATGGATTTCTTTTCAACTTGAAAGTAATTCACCAGCTGGAAAGCCGGGAGAGCTTGAAATCGATAACTTGCACTGGGAAAAACCATTAAATGAATAGAATGAAAAGGAATCAATACAAAATATTAGAGGAGGTGATGGGAATAATCTGAACCACGACCAAAAAATATCTGTTTCCAATGGGAAAATTTCTTATAATCAAACAAAATACAAATCTCTTTGATGAAATTCAAAATTCAGAACAGCAGGGTTGTATGGAAAAACTTTCACCTGAAAATATTGGTAAAAGTACAGATATAATAAAGGAACAGGTAAAAGGCACTTCAAAAATCCTTATCTTAGGTGATCAATATACGACAGGCTTCTCCAACGTAGTAAAAAAATTATAAATAAGCCACACTATAATGTGATGGAAATTATCAAGCCAGAAACTGAATTAGCAGACTTGAAAAGTAATATTTTTGACTACAGTTTGAACTATGGTCAGAATGATTATGTTATTGTAATATTTAGTACAAAGAATATCAGTAATACTAAAACTTTGAATTTAGCTTTAAAAAATATCCTGTTTATCAGCAAAACAACTAACTAAATAATAATTTCAGAGTATGACACTCCACATGATCGTATTATAAATTATAAAATGCATAACGCTGTAAACCGTACCTATCGACTAGTGAGAAATTGTTCTATATCAATTATTGTTGATAAAAAAGAACGAGGTAGTAAATTTGAAATTTGTGCTGAACTTGTAAAGGTTTCGTCTGCCACAAGGCATATACATATTGTACTGACAATAGTACATACGATTGAAGGTGCAAATTTTCAGACTTTTTGTACAACAGAAATAGTAATGTAACAAAAACTGTACTGAGTGATCAAGTTAAATATCTGAATGACTATTGTATCATACTCCATCAAAATATACAATGATTGAAAAATAAAACTTCAGAATTAGAAATATTTGCAGAAACGTTTGAATCTCAACCATCATTTATCTGTCTGACCGAACACTGGTATACAGAGCATGAACAAAATCTTATAAAACTAGAAGGCTACCAGTTGGCTTCAGTTTTTGCAAGGACCAATAAAATACATGGTAGTACATTCTTGTAAAAAATTCTTTTGATATTGGTGATATCTCTGAAATCAAACACAAGAGCTTGGAATGTGTAATTGAATGTTCATCCATAGTATTGGGTTAGTGTTGATATGTACTTATAGACCTCCAACTGGAGATATTGATTTATTTTTACAAACACTTGATGAAATACTCGACCATGTGGAAATTAAATATCGGAAATATAGAATAGTGCTTTGTGGAGACTTTAATATAAATCTATTGAAAAGTGAAAATGAAAAAACACAGTCGTTTTTGAATCTGTTATGTATGTACAATTTAACTAAACAAATTAATGATCCAACTAGAATATCATCCCGTACTTCTACATTGCTGGATAATATTTTCATAAACTTCGAAAATGACTCTCCTGGTGAAGTAATTACATCTGCTCTATCAGATCATGAAGCTCAAATTCTGAGAATAAATTCTCCTAAACAGTCTAAAACCCACTCCAATGAAAGAAGGACTAAAAGCAAAACTCACCCAGTTAAGAATTGAGCTACAAAATGTAAAATGGGATAAGCTGTACTCTTTCAAAGATCCAAATAAAGCATACGACTACTTTCTTGGAACGTTGAAACAGTTGATGGACATAGTTACTTTCTTAAAAAATGTAAAACGGATCAGTAAAAAAAGAGAGAATGGATGACCATAGGCATCAAAACATCTAGTAAAAATAAGAAGTTATTATATCAACAACAAAAAAAAGGAATTATATCAAAGAAAACCTATAAATCTTACTGTAGTATTTTAAAATCTGTTGTAAATGAAGCGAAAAAAATGTGATATATTAATTATATTCAGGAGTCAAACAATAAATCCAAGGCAATATGGAATCTTGTTAAAATCTATACTGGTCACTCAAACGGACTGAGGGATTCAGTAACAAAACATATTGATCCAAATGCAAGTGATAAAATATCAACTCTGAATAAAGTGAATAATTTTTTTATAAACAGTTGTCCAGATCTGAAATGTGGCAATTACATAGAAAATGATAATTTTATGCCAAAATCTTTCGAACAGAGTATATTTTTGATGCCACAAGTCCACAGGAAGTTTATGATACTATTATGAATCTAAAAAACACTAAATCTGTAGGTGAGCATGAAATACCAGTAAAGCTTTTGAAAAGTGCAACCTATGAGTCATGTGAACCTTTAGTTTATGTATATGTACAAGATTAACTGATTTTTTGAAATCCAACAATCTTTTAGGTGATAGACAAAATGGTTTCAGGAAGAATAAATCAACCATTCGAGATATCTATCAGGCATTATGTGAAGTAATAGAATATCTCAATGAGAAACGTATATCCACTGCTCTCGATCTCTCGAAGGCATTTGACAGTGTAGACCACCTTCTGTTGGCGACAAAATTGTCTCTTTTTGGCATTAGGGCCAGTTTTATAGTTTCCAATTAATTCCAAATCTACTAACTAATGGTTTAGAATGGAACTATAACAGTATTATTTAACGGAAATCATTCACATTCTAAATTATTAGTTAGTCCATCTGGAGGTTACTGGAACCTATAAAACTGGCCCTTAGAGGGTTAGCTCTGAATCTTCTCACTTCCTATCTCAAAAATAGGTATCAATGTGTCACTGAACTGAATTCTGAAATCCATCTCATATCTGAAAATCTACTGATTACTCGGGGTGTACCTCAAGGATAAGTACTGGGCCCCATACTGTATATACTTCATGCAAATAATGCTCCTGAAGTTATAAGCGAATATATGGTACAATATGCTGATGACTGTTGGATTATATTCAACTGTGAAAATCAAAATTCAACACAACATAAGATTACTAACAGTTTGAATACAATAGAGGAATATTTTACAATGCATAATCTGAGACTAAATACTAGTAAAACCCAAATAATCTCTTTCTCTCGAAACGGCAATGTGAATAGCTCTAACCATGGCACAGTTTCTCTGAGTCCTGTATCCAAATTTTGTTTTCTTGGTAGTTTGCTCGATTCGAAGTTAGATTGGAAGAGTCACATTAGTGAACTTTCTAAAAACTTATCAAGATACTGCTATGCCTTGAGAGTCATTTCACAAAATATATCCACAGAGGCAGCATACTATGCATATGTAGAAAGTAAGATTAGATATGGTATCATTTTCTGGGGAACATCTATTGATGTTAGAAAGATATCCATACTACCGACGCGATGCTTGAGAAATATATTTAATATACCATCAACAGACACTTGTAGGTTATTATTTGTAGATAAAATGATTCTTAGTGTAACCAGTTTATTGATATATGAAGCAGTTATATTTTTTGTAACTGAAAATAAGGAGCTTTACAAAATTTATGACAGAAATCACACACACAATACTCGAAACAAAAGCAATCTTCTAAATGTTAGGCCTAATTTCACATACATACAGAGAAATATTTATTTTTCAGTATTGCACTAAATTGCACTAAAAAACTTGCTTTTGAGGAAAGCTTACTATACACTGGACGAGTATCTCACGGATTTATTAGAATGATGATATTTACTTGATCTTTTATTTTTTCATCTCGAAGACTGTTTTACAGCCAATTTTATATGTGCATGTATATTATGTATGAGTGTGAGCATATACATTGTTTTGTACATGTTGTGACTGTCACATTACTAAAATATCTATTTGTTTTCTTTATTGTTCATAATGGTAGAATTTTGTGATTTTAAAGACTTTTTTTATCTTCTGATGTTATTACCTGTACAGGTAATTTTTTAAATATGTGTTTGTATTTTGTATATACCTGTGTGTATATGTACAGGTGTACTTACAATATATTACTTATATTGCCTGTGATATTGACTGTGATATTACTTATATTTCTTATATAGACTGTGATAACAACGTTATTTACTTTTACTTTGTATGTTACAGTGTTTCACCAGTCTTTTTTTATATGTTACCGATTCAGTTTACCTCATTACTTTTTTATATTTACATTGTATTGACATATTCAACACCTGAAAAGGTTTCTATTAAGTAACTAATAAAGAATATATATCTATCTATCTATCTATTAAAAATATTTCTTGAAAACTTTTTGTGTTCACTACTCCCCTCATGAGGGTACATGTGGACAGAGCAGATAGTTTTTTAATCATTCATATTACTTTTCTAGTACGCAATTGTGGACATTTACAAATAGTCCAATATTGAACGCCGTTTGATTCATTTTGATACCTTTTCAATTGAAAAACTTATGATCGAAATTATTAATTATAAGGGTGAAATCAAATTTCAATTCAACAGAACAATTCTATCATCGTTTTTTAAATGACACATATAACATACAATTTTAATGAAATGGATGGACAAAATGCATAACGAGCTTTTGAAAATATATTTGTCAGAAAATGAAGTGAACTAAGAAAGTTGATTCAGGAACATTAAATAAAAATGAACCCATTGTTGAAAATTTTCATCATCTCAGTCCATTATTCTGAAGGTATGACTTCCTCTTACATTAGGTTGGCAATACAGATTTGATATGATCAAAATCAACCAGATAATGTCTTCTTTTTTAAGGGACGTGAAAGAATATTCATGTTCACTGTATGCTTCTTCAAACAAACTCTCTTTGAATAATCCAGTCGACTTGAAACCTGTCTCATTGTCTCAAGTTCATATCTAACACGCTTATTCTTTTTATACAGTCGATGCATTTTTCTAAAACAGGTTTACGTGTTTCAATCAGCAGCATGTTTCATTTCACACATAATTCAAGAACTATGTCCACTATTCTCAATTTTTAGAGGGTATAGTGGAATCAGTCCTATGTAACAGGCATGCGAATTCAATTTGATTATTCGCTAGAAATATATAACCTAACTATATGTTTACCAGTTTCCATAATGAGTATTGGAGTAAATATTACGATTGAGATTTGAGACATTTATTTTCATGTAGTTGGCGCATTATGTTCTGATGTGGACAAAATTCGAAAAAAAAAATTTTTACATTTTTTTAAATATCCTGTGAATAATCAGTACTTATGGTTGTAACGTTTATGGCACGAGATTCACAACAGACTGAAGTACTGTCGCCAACTAGACGATGTGTAACGTGGTAAATTTAAAATTTTCACCAGGTTTTTCTACTATTATCCCCTTCTCTTATTCTTCCGTCGTCACCTAACACACATTTATTAAGGACCCGCACTTCTCTTATGAAGAATGGCCTTTAGTTAAATAACTTGAAATTTTAGTATGTCGTAGTATTCGATCACCTTCTCAAAAGAGTCCATTGACTCAACACTTTTCTATGGCTAGTTTTCGAGATATGGGGTGTTGAAGTTTAAAGTGGTCATTTTTATTTCAATATTTTGTACGCTATTAGAAGATTCAATACCTTTTTTTTTTCTGGCAGTCACCTTTCATTCAATCCCAAACAGTATTCTGATGCTTGAATGAGACCTATTTCCAATTATCTACAGGCTAATCTTCAAAGTAAGATAAGCCTAATCGATTACCAATTTTTTTTAGGCCATCGATATTTTTTTCAGTAAAAAATGTAACAGAATATGATGAACTGATAACTGAAGACTTTTAATCTCATATTGGGCGATTCAAAAATTTTTACCATAAATGGTCTCAGTATTTTTGAGTCATACTGTATACCTATTTTGAAATAGGACGATTTCAATGGAGGAGCAATTCTGAATTTATATCAATTTGGAGAAATCCACCAAGTAATTCGAAAAAAATAAGCAGAATAAAATTCCAAAATATGTTTTTTTATTGAAATTATTCTACGTATCGACATCATCCATTTCATTCACCTTTTATGGCTACCTTTCGAACCATTAGTCGCCAAAGTTACCACGTATACGGATTGTGACAAGAAACTATTCCAGAAGAAACTCGACTAAACAAAATTACTGTAACAAATTCAGCAAAACAATTAAAATATCGAGAAAAATGGGCAATGTGTACATGTTCCACAAGTTGAAATGTATCTCCTACAAAGGGACTGAGAAATATCTTCTTTTCTTGTGGTCGACTATTTCAGGAACATGGACAAAATTTTCTGGTGAAAATCGATTTTCAGCATCAACAAGACAATATAACAATGGATATCGAAGATTTCGTTCATGCCTTGCATATCCAAGAAACCACAAAACACTTGCTACATGGGCGGAAGTGCCTAACGTTCTTGATCCAGACTTACAAGTAGGTACCCACTAAACATGATACATAACAAAAATATTTTCCAGATATAACTTTTGTGCAATTTTGTGATATTGGCAAACTAACATTATATTAATGTCATCTTGACGTTTCCAACACAGTGTTTTCAACTATATGTTTATGTAACATCAAAATAATGTAACCAATAATATTCATCAGATAATATATATAATAATGATTATTTCTTTCGTCTATTAAATATCAGTCATCAACCAATCATACGTTTGTTTCCTGTTTGACAGGACCAATCAACACGCTCTATTAGCGACTATTTACATGATGCACAATAATCACCGACTATTCAGCATGATACTCATTTCAAGGAGCCTGAGCATCTGACAGTACTCTAAATAAATACATATTAAACGTCAAATAGAATCAATCCTGTTAAAGCTGAATAATTATTTGAAAATGAATCGGTTTGGAAAAATCAAAAACGATGAGATATCGAGGCTACAATCCCTGACAATACAGTGTCATTCATATGACAGATATGAAGAAATGGATTCAAGAAATAATCTTCATAAATATAACACGACCTTGATTAATTGTCGAATATTTTATTGCTGCTAAATTTCTCTTGTATTTATTGATTTTACTCGACATTATTTTGGCATTAATAATCAGAGAGGAAAGCCCTCGAGCTTCGCTCTTGGGATCTCATCAGATTATTAATGCCAAAATAATGTCTCGTTGAATTATTATAAAATACAGTCGAAATTTAGATGCAATAAAAATAGTCGACTATTTATCAAGGTCTTGTTATATTACCCTTGATTATATGTTGCCCAGATATGTCTTAGACAGAGTAGTTATGTTATTTGTTTGATATTTTTGTCTAACCTTCTCAAAACATTACTGACATGTGTACAGGGAGCCTTGAAATTAATTATTATCTTAAAGGTGTCTTCAATGTAATTTTTGGGTAATGACCACGTCATGATGTCATTCATATGACATTTCAACATAACTTAAAACCTAACCTCCTAACCATATAACAACATATATCATAAATGTCGACAAAAACTCAAAATCTACGTAACTTAAAAAAATGATATCCACGTTCAAACAATATTACCCAGTAAATATAAAATAAATATATCACTGACGCCATCGTTCATTTTATCCTAATAATCATGGCGGTCATGGTAGGAGTTTTGAGTTCATAGAATTAAAATATAATTCAAACTACTCAAAGGTGATTGGAATCAATAGGATTGCAAAACTGATAATTTTCATGGTAAGATTATTATTTTCCACTACTCCATCCACTAATTGTTATTTTATCATTTAGGTTATGTAGTGAATGTAGTGATATCTACTATTAATTGATTAGAGAGTATCTAAATATGATGCTATGAATAGTAGAAAAGCTATCATGCAGTTGTGGTTCCTGCTAATCAGATATTGGACAGTATGGAAATGGTTGCTGACATCTGGAGCTGTGTCAAATTATTTTGAACCGATTGATCAAGGAATTTTTGGAACTGAAACCAATGAATTTAGCTTGCTAAAACAACATTATTGGAGCTGCTTGATTTGTAAGTGAACTCAAAATTATATATTACATACAGAGTGTTCTGATCTTTCTTAATTTCATTAATCTATGATAATATTAACGATTCTTGAAATTGTAGAGAAATCATGCACTTGAATTGTTTAATACAAATTATCAATAAACTAACTGCATTTTCTCTTTCTTTTCAGTTTGGTAGTGTCCTTTCACATTCCTCTATCAGTTTTGATTTACAAAGTGGTACTTATTGAATGATCAGATTACAAAAACTTAAATAGCAGTTGTTGGTTCCGAACTAATCGAAGATGAGCCCTTCCTGGACTGGACAAAGAAAAAAATCCAAAAGTTTTGAATTGATAATTATGGACATACTGAAACGTAAGTAATTATTTTTCTTTTACCTCTAGGGGCAACATAGAATTAATAATATTATTGGATGGTCGTTTTCTTATATTATAAAGATTAATAGGAGTTTTCAGTGACTGTAATGACTATATTTTCAGAATATGTAAAAGATGTTTGCAGTTCAATCACAGATGACGAGTTTGACTTATAGTGATGGATTGGATGACATTAGCAGAGCAGAAACTAAAAATAAAGGAGAAGTGACCGAGACAAAACAACCATATAATTATTGATTCAGTGATATCTGTTTTTATTATTCAAAAGAAATAGGTTTTCATTCCATATTTTTCTTCTAATAACATTTAACTTTGGTAGATCTATCAAAAAATTTTTCATCTGATTGGTGGTAAGTCATATTATTAGGTACTTTGTTCTGTTCATAGTGATTCAAGATTATATTTTTTATACTGCTAATTTTAATTTAATTGTTAATGATGAAACTGTTTTATAACGCTTTATCCATGAGATTTTAATCATTGACAATAAAGTTTTTTGATTGATTGGTATGTTTTACATCATTATATACCCCCTTATATACATATTTTATTTTTTAGTATACAGGGTGGAGGTTATATTCATTGTTCACCAACACTTATTTTTCTACATTTAAAGTTGTATTTCTGGAATTTCAATCGCCACTCTTTGGTAGATGAATAACTTTGTTAATTGCTATTGTTGTTATTCATCTACTGAAAAGTGACTACTGAAATTCCAGAAATATACCTATAAATATAGAAAAAAGTGTTGGTAAACCATGAGTATATGCTCCACCCTGATGTTACAATGTTACATTTTACAAATGTTGCATAGATGTTCTGAGTAACATTGTATGTAATATGTCACATTAAAGTTACGCAAAATATGATACATTTATGTTACATTGTAATATTTAAAAGAGGCACAAAGGCATATGGACGCAACGTATCTGTAACATCAAGCATATCTCTGAATAACATCACCAAGTCACAATATGATATAACAGTTATGTTTAAGTTATGTTTTTATGTTTACTGGGTACAGTAATGCCCACTTTCTGGAGGTTTTTCGATATCTCCTTTATCGTTAAACACTACCCACAACAAATATTCAGTTTTTTTCCTAAATCTTGAATTTATTCTGAATCGTAAAAAATTGGGTTATTCATTTAATTCATCAAATTCCAATATATATATTCAATTCTTTCCTCTATAGCCTACCTTGAATATATGCCGCTGATAAAAGAACATGATAAATTCCTGTAAGGTCTTTCAATTAATAATAATAATAATGTGCCTTTATTTTCCCTAAGAGAATATAACATATACACGGGTCACTTGGGGAGGCGATGTTCAACATAGCTGCTCTTCCATATAACCCCCCCAGTTCAACAGCAATCTCAAACACAATGAAAATCCTTCACAAAAAAAGATTCAGTTAAAGTTTGTGATATTAACAAGAAATGATCGAACTTAATTTTTAATTTTTAAGTGAAATTATCAATCAGCGCCTTATAATCTCTGATGCTAATTTATCGTACTAAAATAGACAATTCCAGTATCGTTATCGATTTTCTGACTGCAAAAAGTTCAACAAACCATCCAAGAGATAAAGTACAAGTGAGGCAAAAAAATAAAGACTAAAAAGTATGTACGACAATTTGTTTCAAGTATAGTTCGACCAGGTTGATAAAATTTTCACAGGTCATGAGCACTTTTACCAAGCATTTTGTACTCCATATTTTTGCTTCGCTTGACGCAGTAAGTTATAACGATTTTTTGTTAGGTCCTCATAAATAGATACTTGTGAACCTTTCAACTTGTCCTTCTTAGTGGCAAAGACCTCATTACGTTTAATTTGTGTGGTAAAATTTATTAGAACAGCTCTGGGTTTGTTTAACTCTTTGTTGCCTATACGAAAAGCAATGTCGATGTCATGTTTTGAGCAAGACACGTTTAGGGTACCACTCAGAAGATTTTTAATTGTTTCAACCAGATCTTTATCGGTCTGTTCCTCTAAATTCGCAAAGAGTTTTTCTTGGAGTACTGCTCAATAAAATCAGTTTTAGAATCAAGAACATGTATAGCAGCTTTATTATCTGAGCGCTTTCAAGTTTATTCAAGGACTGGGTAACTTCAGATAATTGCTCACGAAATAACTCGAATTTTTCATCCATCTTCCGTTACAACTTCTCCGAAAAGTTTGAAAATATCCTATTGATTAGCTTCTCCAAGTCTGAACTGGAAGATTGGCTGTTGGACGAGTTGCTCCTCGTACCGGTCATGACTTTATCGATAGGTTGGACTAGAGCAATCAGGGGGAAAACGTCACCGTTCATCAAAATTCACTTTTGATGGTAGAAACTGAATTTTTTCAAATCAGAAGGCTCACAGGAACCAGGTCTTTTATTTAGCAAATTACTGGAGGTCACTGCGGATACACAGAATCACCGGTCATATAATTGAGATAATTGAGAATAATAATCAATTGTTGTAAACTCAAGTAAGGAGATTTGGGACACCGACCAAGAATAAAATTAGATTTTCAACACGGGCTTGAACTATATTCACCTGCTGTGATTTTTCCAGTATTTCTCTGGCCAACTCAACAGTTCCTGACACGTTTATTGGAAGATGAAATCGATTGATCAATATTTATATTTCGATTTTTCAATTGCACATTATTTGTTTCATACCTTGTGACCCTTTTGGGAAAAATTTCCAGTTCATGTATGTTTAATTATGTATATTTTTCCGATTTCTACCAATTTGTTTTCCTATATTCGATATGAGAGTTTCCTGGTACGTTTTGTTGTCATAACCCATGTACGTGATAACTTTGGCAATTGATAACTCAAGAAGTAGCCATTGAAGGTGAATGAAATGGATGATGTCGATTGAAATATCATCACTCCATCAACTAATGTAAAATCAAAGAATTTAACCGATGAAATTTTAAAATATAGGGTGATTTCAATAAAAACCCATATTTTTGAATTTAATTATGCATATACAGTTAGTCTGCTTAAGTTGGCTACATATGGAAAACTTTTTTATTCTTGATTTTACGAATAAAAGTTATTCCTGATAAAAAGTTCTGCATGGTCTGAAACCCATGCTGCATTAATCATATATCAAATTTCATCAATTTTATACGAGGTATGTCAAAAAATATGAAATTTTTTCAAGAGTAAAGTAACTTTATATTTCATAACATCGAAAATTTTCATCATAAAAAGTTAGTTGGAATTAAAAACTATGTTTCAATATGCAATTACATCCCTCTAATTGAAAAAATAATTTTTTTACAAATTTTTCTCAAATTACCAATACCGAGCATTTATCATTTATAATTTATCACAATCATGTTAACCTTTTCGGTCTGATAAGAAATTAATAAGCAAATTTTCATAAAACTAAATTTAAATGTAATATAGATAATTTAAAAAAAAAATTTTTTTTTTTCAATTGGAAGGATGTAATTGCATATTGAAACATAGTTTTTAATTCTGAACAACTTTTCATAAAAACAATTTTCGATATTGTGAAATATAAAGTGACTTTACTCTTGCGTAAAATTCATATCTTTTGACATACCACGTATAATATTGATGAAATTCAATATCTGATGGTTGCATCATGGGTTTTAGACTGCAGAATTTTTTATGAAGAATAACTTTTTTTTGTAAAATCAATAATAAAAAAGTTTCCCATATGTAGCCAACTTGAGTAGACTCACTATATGTACGAATCACTCGTTGGATTTTTCTAGATTGATATATATTCAGAATTGATGCCAATGATATAAGCGTCAGAACAATAAAACTCACACCCGAAATGTTAAGCCTACCTTTCGCTCACCTGGTGAATACTTGCATTGACAAGGGAATATTCCCATCACATCTCAAACTAGGCAGAGCAATTTCAATTCTAAAGAAAGGCAACTGCAATGACTGCGACAACTACAGATTCATTACCATAACTCCAATTCTGTCAAAAATTATTGAAATCACATCAAAGACAGATTAATCAGTTTTCTTGAGCAGAACAAAAATTTAGATGACCATCAATATTGGTTCAGATCCCTCAGATCTACTACACAAATGGTAACGGATTTAGTTTACCAAATAGCCAAAAACAAAGATGCCAGAATTCATATGCTCTGTCAAAAGCGTTTCTGTTAGAAAAGCATATCAAATATGAAATCCGAGGGTCAGCTCTCAGTCTAATTGAAACATATCTCAAAGATAGATATCATCGGTCGGTCGGTGGTTCAGTGGCTAAGGTCGAATGTCGCGAATATGAGTGAACTCAAGGCCATCCATGAGATGACCTCGGATCACGACCCAGTGCTGTTCAGTCTTCAGTACAAGGGAGAGGATATACCTCCCAAAACTTTGTACGACTACCGGAACGGTGACTGGGCCGAGTTCCGAAGAGTCATCAATGCCAGGACGACCATCACGCCTGGCATCTCTCGGGATGGAATTGAGGAGGCAACTCTCACTTTTATTCGTGACATTCAGGTCGCACGCGACCGCGCCATCAGGAAGATAATGGTTAAGAGGAACCAGAATATTCTCCCGCCGGAAGTTAGGCAGTTGATTACTCTGAAAAACTCCCTCCGGAAAAGGTGGCAAGCCACCAGAAACCCGGAGCATAGAGCCGATATGTTTCGGCTTGGTAGAGAGATTTCGGAGTTGATCAACGACCATAACGATACCCGGTGTTAGAATAAACTGGAGAAATTGGACGTTCGGGACAACTCGCTGTGGCGGATGACGAAGCGCATATCTAGGCGCTTTGAACCCGTCCCAGCCATAGTAGGTGGTAACGAACGTGCAGTGACAGACCCTCAGAAGGCGGAGCTATTCGGTGAGCATTTCGCCAATGTCCACAAGAGGGCGCCGGACGTTAGCGACAGCCATAGAGTAAAGTCTAAGATAACCGAGGACTTTAGACAAACTATGGCCGCCCCTATCGGTCCTAATAGGTTTGCCAAATTAATGGCAACATATGAGGAACTGACGGAAGTCATTAAGCGACTTCCGACGAATAAGGCTCCTGGGCCGGATGGCTTGGACGCCATTCTACTCAAGAACCTGCCGATGAAGTCCCTCGTGCAATTTTTGCACATTGTCAACGCCATCATCAAGTGGCAGTGATACCCGGATTGCCTCAAGAAGGCGCTGGTGATACCTATCCTGAAGCCGGGCAAGGATGGCCATCAACTCGATAGTTACCGCCCGATTTCACTTCTGAGCGTCGCTGCCAAGGCAGTGGAGAAGTTACTTCTCAAACGGTTGATATCCCTTGAGGAGAAACTCAAAATGATCCCCGCTGAGCAATTCGGATTTCGTGCAGGTCATAGTACGACCTCACAGATCGTCCGAGTTGTTCACGAGGTGAAAGAGGCAGCTCATCGAGGGATGAATACAGTCATGGTCCTGCTTGACATGCAAAAAGCATTCGACTCGGTATGGGTTGAAGGTCTTATCTGCAAAATGCTACAAGCAAACATGCCTTTATACATGGTGAGACTTATGAATTCTTACCTGGTCAACAGAACTTTTGCGGTGAGGGTGAACAACACAAGGTCCGCGGAGTATGCAATCGAAGCAGGTGTTCCACAGGGGTATCCCCACACTTATATTCTCTGCATACATATGATTTTCCTATGTGCGAGAGAACGAAAACGGCTATATAAGCGGATGACACCGCTATATACGCCCAATCGTTCTCCAGCGTTGCAGCTGCCATGCAGGTCCAGACCCGTCTGGACAGGAAAATCATACCGTATTTGGAGGATAATAAGATCGTGGTGAACCCGTCTAAGTCTGAGGCCATCAACTTCTCCAAGAAATTCAAATTCTCGAAAATCCCGCAGAAGTTGAGGATCAAAGGCAAAGCTGTGGAGGTAAAGACCAACGTGAGATACCTGGGAGTACAGTTGGACAAGCGCACAACATGGCACAAACACCTGAACCTGGCTATCCAGAGGGCTGCAGCAGCGGTAAAACGCGTGTACCCTCTGATAGCCAGAGGCTCAAGGATGAAACTGGCGATCTACAAACAAATGATCCGGCCAGCGATGTTGTACGCTTGCCCAGCGTTCTGCAGCCTGCCCAAAACTCCTTTCATGAGGTTGGACAGGATGCAGAACAAAGTGCTTCGTATCATCACGAATAGTGATCGATACATCCGATTGGATGCGCTGCGTGCCCTTGCGGGCGTCGACTCGATCCCGACACATGTAACAAACTTGTCATACAAGTTTTATAAGTTACACCTCCCCAAAAGTTCTCTAACTAGAGATCTCACCAGACTCAGAATTTTCGATAATGAGCCCCGCAAACACGGTGGGCTCATTTATCAAGCGCTGGACATCTTCCAGGAAAGATGGGAGGAACCGGTTCTGTAAAGAACCCAGACACGTAATCTAGAAACGCCAATTCTCACGACCCGGTTTTTTGCTTTAAGCTTTTTCCGGGGTTAGCTCGTAATAATCAGCCTCACACGAACTTAGACAATAGCAGTATCCAATGGAATGCAATGAACGACACGCATAAGCTTCGCAGGGGGCGTGTTTATTATGTCACCTATAACCCACACAAGCTCTACAGCTCGACCAACCGCCAACATCAGCGGAGGCGGCAGTCAGCGCCCCTTGATCGGGGCCCTAGGCACCACTTGGCACAAGCGCTCGCCCTCCTCCCCAGCAATGGGGTGGAGGGGGAGGCGGCTCTCCGTGCGTCCAAATTCCCATTCCCTGACGTCCAGCCTACATGAGGCGAAGAAAGAAGGGAATGAAATTTGTCATGGAACTGTAGATATTGTTGGAATTTGTATTGCTAATTCTAGAAAATATATTTTTATTTATTTTATTTATTTTCTAGCAGTGGAACTTCTAGCTCGCATCAGACAGACGTTCGAGAATCTTTTTTCTCAAGTACACGAGGTTTCTTTAGGTGGCCACAAGCCTTGTTGTGAATCAAGTGTGATGTGAGTTGCCTAGATGCCAATCCCGACGTCTGGTGCTAGCTTGAAGTGCGCACCGACCAGCCGGGTGGTGCTGTAGGTTTTCCGGGTTTTTCCTACAGCTGAAAAGTGAATACCTCACCGAAAACATCAATAAGTCGCCCCGGAGCGCCACAGCAAATGATAATAATAGCCGTCCTCTACCCGCACATGCTATGCCTTTGGGTACACTCTACGAGTGTTTATGAGGGAGTATTATTATTATTATGTATCATTTAATAATGAGGCATCCGGCACTATTTGAGTTAAACATGGTGTCCCTCAGGGGTTAGTGCTGGGGCCTTTATTATTTATAATATACCGTGTGACCACGAGGTGAGGTACGCCCCCTCAATTTTTCTGTAGTTTTAAAGATACAGGTTACAAATTTACGTACAAGATAATGAAATAAAAATTACCACTTTAAACTTCAACACCCCATATCTCGAAGACTAGCCATAGAATCGTGTTGAGTCAATGGACACTTTTGAGAAGGTGATAGAATACTACAACATACTAAAATTTCAAGGAATTTAACCGAAGGCCATTCTCCATAAGAAAAGTGCGGGGTCCTTTGAGTAAAAAAATCAAATTACGGTACAAACTTCTCAGTGCCAGTATGAACTCCGTTCTCCCATGATAATTTTTGAATCATCTCGTATATAGCAAAGAAATTTGGAGGGCTTGAATAGGAGATGACGAGGGCTTGAATAGGAGATGAAAACTACATTGTTATGAGAAATGTTTCAAAATGACATCTTGAATTATTTTTTAAATTGAACGCTGCTTGAATCATTCCATTTTTTGTATATGCTCATAATTCTTCAGTTTTCTCTAATACACTGTACATCTAAATTTGATTGTTTTCGAAATATTTATGTTCGAAAACTGACATTTTGAATTAAAATGAATATGTATGGATTTTGGCCATTTCCGGTAAAACATTTTGATAACCAAATTTTGTTATTAATTTGTAGTTGAATCTCTCAATTGATTTAAATGATGAGAGGCGTAAAGAGAATGTATTGTAACGATTTCGAGACCGGCCCTGATCTAATTAGTCATGCACCCTCGTTCAACTACAGCTGCATATCTGCTGGCGTACGGATCGCCGAGAAAAAGCTGGAATAAATCGATTGTTCGATACTATTCGAAGAGCCATCTAGATGAAATGTTCTATACTCCAGAATAATCGAGAGAGACTTGCGACTATATAACCGCTGGAGGACAGTCAGAATTCAGAGTTAGTTACAGTTCCAGAGTTCGCTGATAGATAGCCACAGTAGAAATAAATTGAAATAGTTGTTTTAGTGAATAATTGTTGTAAATAGTGTTTCAAATAAATTAGGAAAATTAGTTAGTGCAGTTTTACTACATTTGGTGTCAGAAGTGGGATGTTTAAAATAAATAAGTGTTAAAGTGTTCGCCGTTTAAAAACTGATACGTTCATCGAGCCTAATAGACAGTTAAGTGACCCATTGAACATTTGAGTGTTTGCAAAGTGGACAGTTTTGCGCGTCGCGGGACAATAAACTGAAAACTTTTTGTGTGAAATAAATAATAGATTGATATCTTGGTGAAAAAGACACTGAACAACAAAATGGAAGAAACGAGGGTGCCGAGTTCTGAAATACGGAAGTTTTACGTGAAGCCTCCCCAGTTCGACGGAGAAATTCCTTGGGAAAATTACCACCGACAGTTTGAAGCAGCGGCCAAAGCAAATGGTTGGAATGTAGGGAAAAAAGCTGTTGCACTAATACTGGCATTACGTGGTGAAGCAGCGAATATCTTACAAACCCTCACAGAGCGAGAACTAGAGGACTATAATAAGCTGGTGAAACATCTGGAATTACGGTATGGCCAGATTCGCCTGGAATACGTGTACCATCTACAGTTGAAAAATCGAAACCAGAAGGAGGGCGAATCCTTACAGGAATTCGAAGCTGATATTGCACGCTTAGTTCGCCTGGCATACCCAGCCACACCGAATAACGTAATGGAGCGATTAGCGGCTTATGCATTCTTGGATGGACTTCGCGATCAAGAAATCAGGCAAGCATTGATATTAGCACGTTCAATTGATCTCGTAGACGCACTGACACGCGCTTTGGAATTTGAGGATGCGAAACAATACTGCAAAAGCCAGAACAACATCCGAACGGCTGAGGAAGACCGACAGGAGCCTACTAATATGGAAGCTGTGATGCGAAAAGTGCTTAAGGAAGTTGTGCCTGAGAGAAGACTGATACGATGCCGAAATTGTAGAGAACTTGGGCACGTGCGTAGCATATGTCCAACATTGAAAAAATCGACATCAACGATGAAGATCAAGAAGGAGCAATCGTCAGCCCGTATCCAACAAGCCCCAGTTAACAATGCATATGTCGCTGTACTTCAAAGACAAGACAAAGGGGTCTTCGTAGACGGTCTCATTAACAACGAGCCTCGCACCATGCTCCTTGATACGGGTGCGACTAGGACAATCCTTGGACCTACATTTGCCAAAACACCGGCAAGAATTGAATCGTCGAATTTGAAGCTACGCACAGCAACTGGAGAGCCGGCAACTGTGTATGGTGAACTTCCAATTGAACTGACTTTGGGCAGTACTACAGTGAAACACCGGGCTCTGGTAGCGGATATCGAGGACGAGATAATAATTGGAATGGACATCATGAATTCTAGAGGATTCGAGCTGAATTTTGAAGACGGCGTCCTTCGTGTGAACGGAGAAGAGCTGGTACTTCATGGGAGAAATGAAGAAATGGTTCGAGTTCTGCTGGCTGAAGACGTAAGCGTACCGGAGAGGGCTGAAACCATTTTGGAGGCTCGCCTGGATGGAGGTGCGAGCAATGGAAACGTGGTGATGTTCGAGCCCAAGCTCCATGATGAGAAAATTGGACGAGGAATCGCACTAGGGAAGACCTTATTGCGAGTTGATAAATTTGTGCCGGTAAGGGTAATGAATGTCAATTATTACCCTGTGACTTTGAAGAAAGGAACAATTCTGGGGCACTGCTCGTCAATTTCCTCTGTGATGAGGAGTGTACGCGGCACTGTTAGTCAAGCAAGTAACATGCCAGCAGAATTGGAGAAGTTGGTTGCTATCTCGTCCAAGGACATGGGGCCAGCACAGAAGCCTAAATTGAGAGAACTAGTCAGGAAGTATCAGGACATCTTCGATACCGGAGTAGGCAGAGGCGGTAGAATAAAGGTGGTTCAGCACAAGATAGATACTGGAAATGCCCGACCAATCAGGCAATCAGCCAGAAGACTTCCTCTCGCCAAAAAGGAGGAGGCTGACAAAATAATCTGCGATATGGAGAAAGACGGAGTCATCGAGCCATCCGACAGTCCCTGGTCCTCTCCAGTCGTGTTGGTGAAGAAGAAAGATGGATCAACACGGTTTTGCGTAGACTACCGTCAACTAAACAACGTGACGAAAAATGACAGCTACCCTCTCCCAAGGATAGACGACACGCCAGACACGCTGGCTGGATCTACGATTTTCTCGACCTTAGATTTGAAGAGCGGATACTGGCAGGTAGAACTGGCCCAGGAAGATCGAGAAAAGACAGCTTTTACCATCGGCTCCGGATTATGGCAGTTTACAGTTATGCCATTCGGCCTCTGCAATGCTCCAGCCACGTTCGAAAGATTGATGGAGACGGTTTTGAAAGGACTATCATGGAAGACGTGTCTGGTGTATCTCGACGACATTATTGTGGTTGGCAGATCGTTCGAGGACCATGTAAAAAACTTGGAAGAGGTATTTCAGCGACTGAGAAGCTCCGGACTGAAACTGAGCCCCAAGAAATGTCATCTGTTTCAAAAAGAAGTACGTTATCTCGGCCACGTTGTCTCTGGGAAAGGAGTGGCAGTAGATGAGCAGAAGATCAAAGCTGTTAAGGAATGGCCCGTTCCGAAAGACATTCACCAGCTTCGAAGTTTTCTTGGCTTCTGCACTTACTATCGCCGATACGTGCTGGGATTTGCTAACATCGCAAAACCACTGACCAGGCTCACGGAAGGACAAACAAAGTTCCAGTGGTCAGATGAATGCCAAGATTCATTCAGGAAGTTGAAAGGAGCTTTGATCAACGCACGAATCCTGAGCTACCCCCTTCCAGACGGGAAATTCATTTTGGATACGGACGCCAGTAACGTGGGTCTTGGAGCTGTCCTGTCTCAGATCCAAGAAGGACAAGAGAAGGTCATCGGTTACTTCAGCAAGACCCTCAGTAAACCGGAGCGGAATTACTGTGTCACCAGGCGGGAACTGTTGGATGTTGTCAAGGGAGTTGAGCATTTCTACAAGTACGTGTATGGACGAAGACTCCTACTGAGAACTGACCATGCAGCTCTCAAATGGCTCCTACAGTTTAAGAATTCCGAGGGTCAAGTGGCACGCTGGATTGAGAGGCTCCAGGAATTCGACTTTGAGATCGAACATCGGGCGGGGACCAGCCATAAGAATGCGGATGCCCTATCGCGAAGACCATGTCCAGACGACTGTTCGCACTGCCGACGAACAGAGGAAAAGGAGTCGACACTCTGCAGAACCACGGCGATCGATGATAACTGGAATGACCACAAGATCCAGAAAGACCAAGAGAAAGATCCAGATCTTGGTTTAGTCATCGGCTGGAAGAAGAGTGATCGAAGACCGTCGTGGCAGGAAATAGCCAGTTGTTCTCCAGTCGCAAAAACTTTCAATAGGTTGTCCCCTTACGCCGGAAACCACGATCAAGTCCGCACAGTCAGATCACCGGAGGACGAAATGACGTTTCAGAGGTTCATGTCCCTGTACTCGAACGGACAGAAAGTTCAATATGGGGTAACCCGAGAGGAGTCACGAGATCTTTTCAAGGTGCCTGCCAATTACGCGTTAGCTCACTGTGTGGCAGAAGATCTCCAAATGTCCAGAGGCATTGCAGTAGTTTTCTCCAAGAAGTTCGGTCGAATCCAGGAACTGAGAGAACAGAACCCGGAAGTTGGAGGGGTGTTACAGCTGAGGAAAGGCCAGAGAAACATCTACTATCTGGTTACCAAGAAGCGTTCTCGAGGTAAGCCGTCTTATGAAGATGTTTGGAAGAGCCTTACGAGATTGAGAGACACGATGCTGGACCAGAATATTGTAGACCTGGCAATCCCAAAATTGGCCTGTGGGCTTGATGGGCTGGACTGGAGAGTTATAAGAAGCATGTTGGAGACAATATTCAGATCCAGCGGCATCAAAATTCTGGTGTGCTGCAACCATCTTCCTCGACCCAACTTGAAGACTGTGGAGTGCTACTTCCATCGAACGTCCAGGTGCAGACATGGAGAATCTTGCAGATATCTTCACACTCCAAGAATGACGTTTCGGGGCGAAACATCTTTAAGAAGGGGGCAATGTAACGATTTCGAGACCGGCCCTGATCTAATTAGTCATGCACCCTCGTTCAACTACAACTGCATATCTGCTGGCGTACGGATCGCCGAGAACAAGCTGGAATAAATCGATTGTTCGATACTATTCGAAGAGCCATCTAGATGAAATGTTCTATACTCCAGAATAATCGAGAGAGGCTTGCGACTATATAACCGCTGGAGGACAGTCAGAATTCAGAGTTAGTTACAGTTCCAGAGTTCGCTGATAGGTAGCCACAGTAGAAATAAATTGAAATAGTTGTTTTAGTGAATAATTGTTGTAAATAGTGTTTTAAATAAATTATGAAAATTAGTTAGTGCAGTATTACTACAGTATTAAGGAAAAAGTACCGCTTGCTGGTAAATTCGCAATTAAAACAAATTGGTCGGTTGGAAAAATCATTAATTCACTTTTGAATAATCAAACGTTCATTTATTTCTATTTCTTTACATGTATCTCTTATTCTGCATTCCAACTCCTCTATTGTTTGGCATTCAGTGGCGTAGATTTTTTACTTGAGATATCCCCAAAGGAAACAATCTAGAGATGTAGTCCGAAGGTCTTGGTGGACCTTGTGTATTGTACAATCATGTTGAGTAGAGCGTTCGGGCAGAACTTATTAATTAAAATACTTTAGTCATGTTAACACAACAAATTAATAAGCCTCATTCTGACATTTAATAAAATAATATTGTCATGGAAGCCGAACACATTCTTCGCATCCATTCTGAACTCATTTCACAGGGTGCCCACCAATTTTGTAAAATTAAATTCCCTTATTTTTCCAGGTATTCCAGGTCTTACTTTCAAGGTTTCCATGACCAGTAATGGATATGATTAAAAAACCTTCACTGTCTAAAAAGACTCTGAGCCTAATTATGTGGAAAATTATGGTTAATTATCAGTGAATCATATATAGATTTATTGAGTGATCATAATTTCTCATCATTAAAAAAATAATGGAATAAAAATAAAAGTTATTTCTTCGGTTAAAGAAAATTTCCCAATGGGTATGTTTAGGAAGGGAATTGTAGGTTTATTATCGATGATGAAGTCTTGGGGTATTGATGTCAAGATTTATATTTTATTTTCCTAGATGGCCAAGGATAGAATGCCCTGACTTTGGGCATTTTTCAACGTTTTCCCCTGACTTCCAAGACACAAAAATCAATTCCCTGACTTTTCCAGGTTTTCCAAGTTGGTGGGCACCCTGTTTCAAAACTTTCCTTCGGGGGCACTTCCGGTTTCTTGAATGAAAAATCAGGACCCAGTTCGAGTACCTCCACACAATCTTCATATTTCGCTTTCGATAAACCTTTTGTAAAAATGTCGGTTGTCATATCATTTGTAGACACATGTTCATTCAATATAAATTCTTCGTTCCTAATTGAATCTCGGATAAAATGATTCTCAGATCAATGTTTTCACTTCTGGCATAGAACGTCGAATTTTCTGCTAGCTTTAGTGCGCTGAGATTATCATTGAAAATTATTATATCTGTGTGAGTTCTTCAAGTTCAAAGTTCTTCATGAAATTCCGGAGATAGGTTTATCGCCTCTTTCGCAGCCTCAGTCATTTCCATATATTCTGCTTCAGTAGCCGAAAAAGTGACTGCGTTACTTTTCAAATCCCCTGAAATTGGCTTTTCATATAAAATAAAACTATATATTTTGTCATCGATGCAATATCCCCAATGAGCATCCACAAAACCTTTCAAAACTTCTTGATCTGCAACCCAACGTAGCGTACCGAAGCAATTGAAATGTCTAAGGAAACTAACGAAAAAAATATTAGTAGATATCACTGTAGTGCTAATGTAAGTCAAAACACCAATTAGTTCACGATACGGTATTTTCTGCTTATTTTCATTTGAAGCTTCTTCGAACTTCACATTAAAATGATTCGATAATTTCTCATATATGGAATCTGCCATACTTGGATTTTTCTAAAGCACCAGGATGTCGTCAACATAAATCATGATCATACCTAAATCTTCCTCTTGATTAATGCGATAGACGAATTGATTGGAATTCGATGACTTGGCTCCCATAAGTGATATCAAAACGTCATTCAGTTTGTTATACCAACTTCTTTTGGCTTGACGAAGGCCAACAAAACATTCGCTCTCTTGATAACATCAGAGCTCGAACTTTCTGCACTGATGATCGATTCAACATTTTCAAGCAAGCACCCGACGTTGGGAATGGCATCTAGACAATCTCACATCACAATTGCTTTTAAACAAGACGTGTGGCCGCCTGAACAGACCGATGCGCTTGATAAAAAAGATTCTCGCGTACTGCGGCCTCAAAACTCTGTCCGATGCGAGCCATAAGCTCGA
This sequence comes from Chrysolina americana, assembly GCA_958502065.1. Taxonomy (NCBI): domain Eukaryota; kingdom Metazoa; phylum Arthropoda; class Insecta; order Coleoptera; family Chrysomelidae; genus Chrysolina; species Chrysolina americana. Next base: position 31,135,952 of record OY293419.1, on the reverse strand, counting down.
ATCTCTGAGATGAACATCATTAATTCAATATAAATGAACGTAAAATGTTCCATATAAATTCTGAGATTTCTTTGTCTACTCTGTTATAGTTATACATATTCTCTCAAGCATTGATGAGTTCATCCCAATTCTGAAGGAATTGTTCATTTTGTTTCATAACAGTGCAAATAGATCTATATGAATGAGAAAGATGATTCGAGCGGACAGACAAATTGAAGTATTCAGTGAAGTTGGCATATTATTGTATCAGTATATTTTGAGTTGATTAAAACTCAGTTCCTATCAAGCTAAGGAATTAAGCTGATAAGTGAATAAAACACAATTCCTGGTAAAAAAAAGGAAAAATATATGAGTTGGTTCGTGAACGAACCACTGGAAAGGAACATGCAATTGTGACATATTTTAATTCTTGGAATTGTGCATGAACGGATCACTAGTACTTTTGATATAACAATATAATAATTTTTGACAATAGTCCGTGGGACAAGAATTGTTACAATTCTCACAAATAAGAATAGTAATAATCATAATATGCCCTGATAAAAACTCATAGAGTATACCCGCATAGCCTCTGTGCGGGTGATTTTTGTGGTGTATTCACTTTTCAGCTGTAGGAAAACTCTGAAAAACTACAGCACCACCCCGGGTGGTCAGCGCGCACTCCAAGCAAGCACCAGACGTCGAGATTGGCATCTAGACAAATTATCTTGCCTATCGACTCCTATGAAATTGAGAAAAAATTTCTCGTTTCCAGGATTCGAACCTGGCGAAATGCAAGCGGAAGTTTCAAAAGCCGGCATCTAACAGCCTCGCTACCGACCACCTAATGTATGGTTATTGACACACTCTCTATAGTTTCTTCGGGCTTTATTTACATGCGGAACAATGTTATGGTTTTGTCTATCTTATCGTACTTATTTCATAGGTTCGGAAACGCTCCTATGTATAAGAACTATATCTGTTTATGAAAGCTGCAACGCAATAACCGACTTCGAAGTCCAGATGGGATATTTTATTTTGTAATTACAAAATATGGACCACCTCTTTGACAACATTTTTAGTCTAGTAAGCCAGGCATATATCATCCAATAAAGATTTATTTGTGCAATGACTTACCTTGAGATTTAACAGAATAAAATTTTCGTCTGCTTTGTATACAGCAACACCCAATTTATCATTAATAATTGCCTGGCGACACATTGTAGAGTAAGGACAAGAATATAGAGTGAGATGGCCATTTTCAAATCTTCCTTTGGTATCTGTTACTACTCGGATTTCATGGGTACGTAAATCATCAAGAGGGGTAATATAGTCAAATACAATCGCATATTTTCCAGGTTTGTTAACACTAACGTTCAAAGTTATTTCCGGCTGCAGTGGGTTTAGTGAAGGAACTCGATTATTCACTTTTATTTTGCTCAGATGCTGGAAGTAATCAATGATCGTTTTAAACATCAAAATTTTCATAAATCTCAAGTACTTACATCTGTGTTCTCAAACCACTGATCTAAAGGTTTTTTATTCTGTCCAAATCCTCCAATACCCAATGACCTATCATAATTTGATACATTGGGATACTCATAATGACGACACATATCTCTTTCATCTACAGTACAGGCCTTCTCAACTTTTTGATTCAAAATAGTTGCCAAATAAAAATCTTCCGGAAGAAGCACAAAGTAATCCTGAAAATTAAAAGTTGGTTTCATGAAAAAATATCTCTTTCATCAAAGATGCTCAGACTGAAAAGTTTGTATAATAGTTCAATAGGAGCAATCTTTTCGTCATTTGCAAGTGGCACATTATGAAAACACGCATGTAAATTATTTCAATGTAAGGAACTGGCAGACAGAAACAATAGCAGTATTTTAACTAGTTTTGTCTTCATTACTTATAGGCCTTTTCATTATGTTACAGGCGCATACGCAGACGCCATGTTCTATGAGTGGGAGTTTCGTACTGTTTTGTGCAATAATGGCTGGAAAAGCGGTGTACTCTACGCAAATAAGTCGATTACTGAAAAAAATTATTGATGGTGCTTATTTCGTTCACAATTCCAGTAGCAGCACATAATTGTGAACAAGTAAAAATGTGGCTAAATTAAATAAAAAATGAAATGAATAATAATTGTATTGTATCCAATTAAGTATGACAATGAATTGTGTGCTCTCAAACATTCAAAATCAACAAGAAACTTCATCACGATTTTTATTTATACTATAAATAATTGAAAAGGAGTTATAAATTCGAAAATTTCAATCGCGTGATCGTATATAATAGATACTGGTGTAAACAGTATTGAAGAAATATTGTAGAATACTGAATAATATATATTTTAGAATTGTTGAATTGGTGGGAATTCGGTCGGGATGTTGAAGAAAACCAAATTTTAAATAGTCGACGTTTCGAAACTATATTGTTACTGGCTTAAAATGATTAATACCGTGTCACTCCACATTCCATGACAAGACCGTTTTGTTGTTCCTTTTCGTACGGGAATAATTTAATTTAATTTTTGTTGTTTAGTAAATGAGGTTTATTTAATATTGGTTAATTTTAATTATTTGTACTCAGGTTTTTCAACACGTTTGATTACAAAACAGGCCGAAAAAGATGGCTGACGCATGCGCACATAAAAAAAAAACTGTGATGAAAAGTCTATAGGAAGACATTGCTGCCGAGGTTGCTTATTGTATTTTCCGTGATCATTGTTTTATACCTAGATACCTACGGCCTGTATTTCTTTGGATATGATTTTCTTTCCCCGAATTTGTTCATATAATAATAATAATAATAATAATACTCCTTCATAAATACCCGTTGAGTGTACCCAATGGCATAGCCTATGCGGGTAGAGGACGGCTATTATTATTATTTGCCGTGGCGCTCCGGGGAGACTTACTGATGTTTAAGGTGATGTATTCACTTTTCAGCTGTAGGAAAACCCGGAAAACCTACAGGACCACCTCGAGTGATCGGTGTGCACTCCAAGCTAGCACTAGACGAGATTGGCATCTAGACAACTCACAATACACTTGCCTTTCAACAAGGCATGCGGTCGCCTATCGTTCCGATATAAAGTAGTTGACAAAAATTCTCGCACCTACATCGGGCTCGAACCGACTATCGCTATACTGGAGTTTCGAACGGCCTGTGCATTAGACCGCTGATCCATCGATCCAATACTTTTACGGCTGGTGTCAATGTTTTGGTTGTTTTCGGGTTTTGCCGAGGTCTTACTTGGTTAAAATCTCTAAACGTTTCAATTGCAGCTACGGCAGTCATCATCTGTGGTGTGATCGAAGTACTTTCTTGAGGTATCAATTGTTGATACGGGGATGAATAATTAAAAAGTTGTTGCGGCAAATAAGATTGCAGTTCTGATATTAATCCACTACTGGGGAATGGTATAATGGATTCAAGAAGGGCTGTGACAAGTTGCAATAAGCTACAACTTTATATGAGCTTCCATTCTAAATCTTTCGTCACACAGTTATTCTTCTTCGGACATCAGAGAGACCGAGGACTTTCAGAGTTCACTGGAGTGTTTCCATGATAGTACTGAATGAATTTGGTGTGATTTTTTACTTTCAATAAGGTGACTCAAATTCAGCCAAATGTTCGCATGAAAGCTGCAGTGACTCGGACACTTCTGCAGCTAAGGATAAGCCAATGCATGGAGTCTCCTTCAAGAACGTCGAAGCCCTTTTAGCCTAATCAAAAATCTGTTTGATTGTAGTATTTTATATTTTGTCTGTGTTAGTTCTACAGAACTATCTTCGATTTTTAACGATTAATTTTTGCTTTTCTTTGTCGACTGACGAACATTTTTTATAATGATATTTTTAATATTATTTATATCATATACAGTTCCCGCTTTGTCAATAGGTGTCCAGTAGCTGTTTTGGTAACTGTTATCACTGTACCCTTCACATGGTTCGAAGCTTTGAGGACAGGACTCGACTGGATTTTTTTTTTCTGAACATTTTTAGGGCACATGAATACAAGTTAACGACATTTCAATGAGAGAAATAAATTTGTTGATATCGTTTGAAATTATGAAAAAAGTACTAACCAAAAAAATGCTATGGTTGACGTTAATACTAACTGACCATCGCCCAGGATTCAATACGAATGGTTTAGGGATGTTGCCATTCTCTCCAGACACAGTAACAAAAGCAGGCTGGGAGGTATTTCTGAATTGTACTCCGATATACTGCTCAATATCGTTGGGGTTATCGGGAATTATTCTTACTCCTCCTATAACCGTATAGGGATTTGGATTAACAAATCGGAAAACCATTCGGTATAAAGATGGTTTGGAAATGAATATATCCTGTAAGACATATCGTTGTAAAAGCGAGGAAAACACAGCATAACCCTTCCACGAGTAGTTAGGAAAAGTGTTCTCATCATGAGCATATCTGACACGGGTGTTTTCTAGGGTACGACCTTCCTCTATTTCAAACTGGTATTGGTATAAAGTGGGAAAATAATGAGCTTGTAAGGGTTCCTTACAGGTACGACCAGTCACACGAGACTGGCATAAACACTGACCAGTTGTTTTATTGCAAATACTGCTTACAGAACCACCCACATCACATCCACAATCTGAAAAAAAAAATATCAATAACACAGGCCAATGTCGCGTTTCTCAACACATATTGATAAATCACATTTGTTACTATATCTCAATAAGTGCTGTAATGTGAATATATCTCAGACAATAAAATATTTTTTCTACATTCATGCAAAAAGCAAAAGTTTATTGAACTATATTCAGTGGAAAAAGAAGCTCTTTATTGCACTAGTGCAATAAAGTTTTTATTGCACTCGTCTGTTCAACGTGCTTTCATCATGATAAACATAAACGTTCAAACCCACTACATATTTATCAGATATTCTGTGAGATTGGCCATACGTTTTAAACAGCTACATATTTTATATTATTTTGTATCAATGTTAGCAGTCAGAGTTGAACAAACAATGCCTTCCCGAGAATAACTCCATAAAAACCGATCCGCTATGTTCTAAACCGTCTACCTGCATAGAGCAAACTGTCTGTACTATGACCACACCTCGTGATAACATACGCGCTCATGGCTACTATGATTTTGATTTTTATAATGCAATTGTGGTTATATAAACGTCAGTCAAAATTTAATTCTGACAATTACAGAACTGAAAGTTTTGAAATGAATTAATGGATGGAAATTAATGGAAAACTAGATGATGGTGATGAAATCGATAGTAATAATTATTTATTTAAATTGCTTATTTCACTTTCCTTCACCTGGTGCCCAACCTAAATAAATAATATTTTTCTTTTTGCATGAACGTAGAAAAAATATTGTATGCAACTCGTGCAAAAAATGTTTATTGCACTCGACGTGTTGTCCCTTTTTGTGTTACTTTTTGCACTTGTTGCATAAATAACTATAAAACGTGATGATTAAAAAAATATGGTTTCACTTCCAATAATCATTATAATGGCAAAGTTTGCAAGTAACTTGACATCTACAGTCACTAGTTTGAAATTTAATATATACAGTAACGGAAAACATTTATTTTGGGTATTATGATTTTATGAGAGCGTAAATGTTAAGAGAGCATTACAATTTCTCATTGAATAGCTCGAAACGATATCCAATTGTCGTCCTAACTGGCACAGTGACGTAGTCAGTTGAGGAATCGGTAACAGGGAGGGAAAACAGCATTGCGTCTCTCTTGATTAGATAGAATAATAAAAGAATTGCATTCCTTGCTACTTTTCCAGATTTTTTTGTACCCAAGATATATTTTTTCCGATACTGTATATGGGTCTCAGAATATGGTAAAATACATGAACGCAATATCATGTGCGAGATAATTACATGAAATCATCCCCATTATGAAAAGGACTCTGCATGGTTCTCTTGGAAAGAGTCCCAGTCGAATTGGCTGAAAGTTGTTAAACATGCGTAAGCAGGGTTGTTACTGACCTATATAATCAATGATGTGACGGTTATTTTATTACAAAAAGTTAAGGAAAGCGATTACAATCCTGATATTTTCGACACGAGTTGCAATGAGGAGTTCTAAGACTCCGTATACAGTATAATTATTTTTCTACTAGTTAATGTTAAGATATTTCAGTAATATTTTGAACAAACTCTGTCAAGAGGTAAAGCCTGTAGATAAATTGAGTAAATATTATTTGATTTTGATATTGGTTGATCCGAGGTTACTATTATTCAGGGTCGCCCAGAATTAACGTTTCCAGTTCCGTTGAACAATGAAATGGGAGACTAATGCATCAAGGATCTTTGTGATATAATAATAATAATAATAATAATAATAATAATAATAATAATAATAATAAATGCCATTATTTCCATCTGAATATCAACTCTTACAACAATTGATGATTAAAAGAGAGAGAAAAAAAAAGAAGGAAATCTCAAGGGGGAGTTCACTCTTAAGTGCTCTTCCACTCAACCCTTGTTATAATTAAATTTTATTATGTTAACATAGTGATACCTAGCCTAACCTATTCTAATTTAAAACTAGTATAGAACATTATATCATTTTTGAGAGAACATTATGTCATTATTGAGAGAATGACACTCCTGAAAATCCCTCACTGATTTTTCATATATGATGTAATGGCTCGTTTGAATCTGAAAAACTTGTATTCCTTAAAGTGAGAGGGCAGTGCATTATATAACTTATATACCGGGTGGCTACGGAAGTATTGCCTACGGAATATCTCAGTTATTGCATGAAGTAGGTTTGTGAAATTTGGAGCGTCGATATAATGACATAAGAGCTAGAATTTGAGCATATTAACATGTCGAAGTTAACTTCCGGTCTGACCGGAAGTAACATCAACTTTCTTATTTTCAATGGAAACCCAATTTTTTTTTCTTTTCGCTTTATTCAGCATTCAATTCCCTTTCTAATGACATATCACAAGTTGGTATCTAACCAGAAACTAGATCAGAAAAAAATTATTATTGAAATTCACCGAGTAGGCCGTGGAAGCAAAATGAAAGCCAAAAATTGAAAAGTTGGCTATGGAAACCATACGTCACTTGATAACAGTTGCTACTACTGTAATATTTTATTTTCATTCGTCGGCGTTATAAAAAGCCGCCAAAAAAAATATTGGAAAAATTGGGAAAAAAACAATACTCTGTAGGTCCATAACTTAAATAGGAACATACAACTTTTTCTTGCCTGTACTATTCAGCATAACCATTCCTTTCTAATGATATAATAGAAAGTAATTTTTTGAAATGAAATACCAAAAAATCCAATTATTATTCTTCAAATAACAAAACAGATTATCGCCATACGCAAAAATATCATTAAAAATATTGTGGAATGATCAATTATATCCTGTAGGTTCTAGGTTAAATAGGAACATAAACGTACTTGGTCTGTGCCATCGTCCATAGATATTCTAATATCTACCCTATGGACGATGTTCGTGCTATTCAGAATAATCATTCCATTGCAATAATCATTCGAACCAAAATATTAACTAGGCTGATTAATATGTATTTTGGAATGAAACAAAAAAGAATCGAGAGCTCTCAAGAACGCTGCTATCCATATTATTTTGACGTTCGAAGTAGTGTTTTTGATTTTGCCATTTTAAAAGGGTTTGGAAATCGAAATCAGTTAGTGGAATATTCAAAAAATGCCCCGTTATTCACGAACCGAACAAATTGACATGCTTCTCATTTATGGTGAATGTTTAAAAAATTCTTATGCCGCTGAACGATTGTATTTAGAGCGATATCCAGGGAGGCAGCAAGAAAAAGTTGTATGTTCCTATTTAAGTTATGGACCTACAGAGTATTGTTTTTTTCCCAATTTTTCCAATTTTTTTTTTGGCGGCTTTTTATAACGCCGACGAATGAAAATAAACTATCACAGTAGTAGCAACTGTTATCAAGTGACGTATGGTTTCCATAGCCAACTTTTCAATTTTTGGCTTTTATTTTGCTTCCACGGCCTACTCGGTGAATTTCAATAATAATTTTTTTCTGATCTAGTTTCTGGTTAGATACCAACTTGTGGTATGTCATTAGAAAGGGAATTGAATGCTGAATAAAGCGAAAAGAAAAAAAATAGGGTTTCCATTTAAAATAAGAAAGTTGATGTTACTTCCGGTCAGACCGGAAGTTAACTTCGACATGTCAATATGCTTAAATTCTAGCTCTTATGTCATTATATCGACGCTCCAAATTTCACAACCCTACTTCATACAATAACTGAGATATTCTGTAGGCAATACTTCCGTAGCCACCCGGTATATTGAATTTGAGCCTCTTTCAAAAAACTTAGTTCTATGAGGAGGACATGTGAGCAACCCTTTAGATCTTATGTTGATGTTATGAACGCTACTTCGGTAATTTATTTTATTTAATAAATAGGTAGGCTGTTTCTTTATTATTATTTTGTGATATAGACAGAGGGATAGAACGTCTCGACGGCCCTTCATGTTCAGCCATCCTAGTTCCTTGAGTTTGTGTGTTATTCTGTCATATTTTCTGATCCCAGTAACGAATCTGACACATGAGTTTTGAACTCGTTGAATTCTGCTGACCGTGTCCTGGTCCAAACAAGGACTATAAATAGGCGCAAAAAGAGAGTTGTGAAAGTACTAGGGTCTCGCACAGCATCTTTTTTGTATTCCTACACAAACTTTGCCTATGGGGATATAATAATCTTAATGCCGTATATGCTCTCTGTACACATTTGGTAATATGTTCCCTGAATCTCAATGATTTATCTATTATTGGACCAAGATTTTTCACAGAGTCAGCAAACTCCAAAGGAGCTCCGTTGATATTGATGTGTAGTGGTTGAGTTAATTGATCTGATTTTTTACCGAATAAAATTACCGTTGATTTACTTGGATTTAGTTTGAGAGAGTGGTCAGCTGAAATATCGGATATTTTTTGAAGGTCACTGTTAATTTTGAACTCTGCTACTACATCATCACTAGGAGAAAATGAATGGTATAGCTGTGTATCATCAGCATACATATGTATATTACAGTAATCTAGGAATTTTGGCAGTTGGCTTGTGTATATTGTGAAGAGTAGCGGGCCAAGGATTGATCCATGTGGTATACCGCTACTGATTATTCTACTGTTAGATAACTTGACTCTGACTACCTGTGTACGACCTGTTAAATAGGACTTGAACAACTTCAAACCTTCTGCACATATACCACAGGAGTTCAAAATTGACAGCAAAATGTCGTGTCTGATACTGTCAAAGGCCTTACTGAAATCTAAAAGTACTAGAGCTGTACATTGTCCTTCATCGTTGGCTTGAACAATATCGTTGATTATGTGTAGTAATGCAGTTGTGCAGCTATGATTAGGTCGGAAACCGGATTGCGCGGTCGATAAAATATTGTTTGTATTCAAATATGCTCTGTTGGGTTTCAATAATTTTTTCCACCAGTTTGGACAGTCCTGAAAGTATACTTATGGGTCTTAGGTCATTTATTTCCTGTGGGCTGTTTATTTTAGGAATCGGTATAATTAAAGCTTTCTTCCAGCAGGTGGGAAAAATACCACTCAACAATATACTATTAATAATATTGATAAGGTATGGTAGAATATAGGGCATACATAGCTTTATGAACCCAATTGAGAGACCATCAGTACCAGGAGAGGTATTTTTTACCTTCAATAAATTTTCTACCACTTCCTCTTCTGATACGAGACTGAACCGAAATTCGGAGTTGCAAATTTTATTCTGTAAATAGTAGTCTTTTATATTATCATTACCCATATTGTGCGGTATACTATCTATAAAGAAATTGTTAATCATATCAGGATTTTGAAGTGACTGAGGTAGTTCCTGTTTAACTTTATTATTTAAATTGAGTGATCTCAATTCTTTCCATAGCAGTTTCGAGTTTTTATTACAAGAAATTATACTGAAATATTCTTTTTTACTTTCCGATATCATTCGATTCACCTGATTTCGTAAATGCCTGTAGTTATTCCAGCTTACAGGTGAATTATTTTTTTTGTATATTGTCTTAGCTTTATCCCTCTCCAACATTATTCTTTTAGTTTCGTCATTTAGCCAGGGAGCTTTATTTTTTGTTATCCTGACACTTCTCAAAGGAACATGCTTGTTAAATAAATGAAGTAGTTGTGTGTTAAGAATAGACAGTTTCTCGTCAATAACGTTAGTGTAAAAGACTTGTTGGAGAGGAAGATTGTTAAAATCTGAATAAAATTTATCACTATCAAAGTTTTTATAATCTCGGAATTTATATATTTTTGGATCGGACTTCGGTTTAGTACAGTTCAGTTTGCAAGAAACAAGTTCGTGGTCAGATAGATCAAGTCCACCCACAGAGATTGATATTATCATGTTCGGATCATCATCATCATATACCGTGAGAAAGACCGTGAAATGAGCACCCCCCAAATTGTTGAAAAATTCTCCAATCCTGACGCTTAATTTCATGAAAATGCTCACAATTGGAATTTATCAAGTACAGTTGGCACTGTTTTATGTTTGAAACTTTGAGAGATATCGACAGACTACCATAGCCAGGGTTTTACAGGTAATATCGTTCTCTCGTTTTCGAAATTTAGCTAAATCAGCTGTACATTTCATACCGACCAACAAGTAATGAAGGAATAATGAACTAAAAAGAAGTTATAGATGGTTGGTATCTGTGCACATACTGCTAATAATATAATATGGTTTTGGGGTACGTACCAAACAGTGTTACCTTTTAACCGAACTAATATGATCCGTTCAAAATGCAGCAACCAGATTACAGCCACCAAATATTGTTCATTAGGTTCGGTTTTTTTATTTAATTTTTTTAATATCTACGTACATTGCAAGCCTATCTGATTTTGTACAAACAATTACACACAAATCTCATCATGGGCTCGTGAATGAAGAATCACCCTATGTAAATATCCTTAGAACTTTTCATCACAATTAAGAATTACAGGATCTATACAAGATGCAACAAATAAACAAGAGCCACAATTTTTTTATCATATTATAGTTCTACTTCGTTTTATTTATGTTCCTGAATAAAATTGATATAAATTCAACTGAAGAGAACAATTCTGAGTGGCTCTGTCAATTTGCAAGTCTACGGGCTTCAGCTTTTGACTGATGAGTTTGTTCAAAGAATTACATTGAAATCTTAACATTGACTAGTAGAAAAGAATCATTCCGTATTAGAGTCTTAGCAACTCGTGACGAGAATATTAAGAATGTAATCGTTATCCTTAACTTTTTGTAACAAAGCAATAGCCACATTATTGATTTTATAGGCAAGTATCAACCCTGCCTCCGCATGTTTAACACTCTGTATATCAAAAACTGTCCATAAGATATCGTTGTGAACACAGTGGCGCACCCAGAATAATATTTGGGGGGGGGGCACACGAATCTATAATTGCGGCGCAGGCGAATTTTTTTCTGGTTAAGGTTATGTGTATTTCAGAATAGCGATAGAATATTATAACCATACCAAACTTGAAGTTTTTTGAGAAAAAAATGTTTCTTCAATAAGTGGAGAATTTCTTGAATCTGCCTCTCACGTCTCTTCCTTTTATCTCATTTCAGTTACGCAATGAAGTGTTGCCCTCAACAATGTCCAGTGATTTGAGATAAATTATGTCCAACTTCTTTTTGGGCAAAAATAAAACAATATTTACAGTTAGCACCGTCTTCTGATTTCGAATATATCAGCCACTTATAATTTTAGAGCCAATCATATTGGAATTTCCTAGATTTATTTTCAAAAGTTGTACTTGGAAACTCAATTTTTTTTTGTGGTGCCAATAACTCCTTCAGTATTTTTATTTTGTCACCATCTTTCAGCAGTTTGTTTTTCTTTCTGAAGAAAGATATATCAGATATTGGTCTGCAACAGTAGTAACATCCACCCTAGAGATAGATGGCTCATAGCATCAAAATTTCCACCTTCATCTTTGTGTTCTTGTTTTGAAAAAAATCCAAAAGATTTTGAGACTTCTGTATTCCATTCATTGTGATTTTTGATTAACGTCTAGAAAACATAATTCAGTCAATGACCATAGAAAATATGACCCATTAAATAGTCTACTCACATTGTGTATGGGTTATACCTTCAAAGCACCGAGATCTTAAAAACAATGCGACGCCCAACAACAATAATTCAGAAACAAAATGTGCTCAACCAACACTCATCACTGACACTAATATACTGTTCATAACGTAGCAGATGACGTAATAATGCCTCATTCCCTAGCGAGGTATCGCAGTCGTAAACTGCACGACGGTGGAGTTAAGATAAGATAATATACAGTACATCCCAAAAATATGTCAGAACATCAGAACATCATAAACTACATTATACCAAATTTTCAGCCAATTCGACTGGGACTATTTTTCCATAAGAACCATGCAGGGTTCGTTCACTATTCGACGTCAAAATTTAAGTAAGTTGCGGGTGTTTCTATGACAGGTGAGATACACTATATATCTTTATATTCAGAGTGAATATTGTATATGATTTATTGGTATTGATCTCACCAGAACATCCAAATAAATCCTCTTCTTTCAAACCGTAAGTTCCATCAGAACATTCTGAACATCCTCGTGCTATCACAGAAGGCTTGCATACACACTGCCCATTGTCAGTATCACATATACCAATTCCACCAAGAACTCCAGTCTTATTACAGTTACATTCTTCACATCCATCAGGGTTATTAGGGTTGAGGTTCCAGAAGAGAGGTTTACATTTATTACATATTCTTCCCTCAACTCTTTCTTTGCACTGACAGAGCTCTCCTGCAGGGACTGAGCCACAACCAGCAAAACCTTCCACGACACCAGCTGGATGGCAATTGCAATCTGAAAAAAGTTGCAAAATAAAATGTTTTGAGAAACTGAGACAAAAATCAAATAAGTAGTAGTTACAATAACTTTTGTGATATTATGCTCAAGTTTCTTCCAGAATACGTAGGGTATTCATTGGGGCGGATCGACATTATCACAGGAAGTTTTTATTTTTCAAAACAAATCATATTCCACCAAACACCCACCCGTGCACCGATATCTTTTAAATATAGATGCTTGTTTTTAGCTCGATTTTTATATTTTTGAATTCACTTTAGTTAGGTAATATTTTGTTGTTTTAAATGGTTTAAGGATGCTGGTAAGTTTTTTAAATTTTATAAGGGTATAATACATTTGGCTGAGGTTGTTGATATATGTTCCGTCATTTATTGCGCTATTATTTTTTTATGAGTATCATTTCTTTTAGTTATGTTTTATAGATTTTGCTTTCACTAAGTATTTTGGTGTTTTCAAAATCAGGGTTGTGATTTTCGGAAATTACATGATTATTTCGGGCTGTACTATTATTTTTTATATATTTTTGTTCTTCGATTCAATTTTCTGAAAATTGAGATGTCATTCCTATATATACTTCATGGCAATCATTGCAAGGGATGGTATAAATAAAATTTGATTTTTTGTTAGTCGGAACTTTGCTTTTCAGGAGAGTGTACCATTTCTTTAGTAGATTGTGCTTTATGAGGATGCTGCTCATATATTCTGAAGAATGGTGGCATAGGGTAAGGTGGTAATTTTTTCTGGATTCATACTTTATGAAGTGTGGGGGGTAGTTATTGTTAATCAATGTTTTTCTTACTTTCTCTACAGCTGAAGATCTTAGTTCGGGGCTACTAATGGAGATGGCGCGATCCGTTGAGTCAATTTTAACACTGTTTTTTGGGAAAATGGGTGATTTGAATTTAAATTCAAGTATCTCCCAGACTAAGTTTTTTCCATTCAGATTTTATCATTTTGTTTGATCAGGGTTAAATCCAAAAATAATTTTGCTATTATTTTGTATTTCTATGGCAATCATCGACAGCGTTTGAAAAAGAGGATGTCAAATTGAAGGTTCTAAGTGTTTCATTGTGGGTTTTGTTATGTAGCTAGAGATAGAAGAGCCCATTGCACATCCTCCAATTTGTTGATATAAATAATCTTTGTATTGAAAAAAAAAATTGATGATAGTGATAATTAAATTCCTTTTTGAAACTCTACAAGAGGTAGTGGGGTGTGATTTTTCAATATTTGCCATTTTTTTTTGGATAACGTCTTCAACTAGACTGATAGGGATGTTGGTTTAGATTAAAATGCCATCTAATGAAATTAGGGAGTAGTTATCCGGGATAACCACTTTGTTTGCTAAGTATTTTAAAATGTTATAAAAGGGGGATTGAATATATGATACTATTGGTCTTAACGTTATTTTTTTGTAGATTGAGTTCATATATTTTTGGTGCGGATGCATTATGAAAATTTTTTGATTTCCATTTCTTAGATTAGGATGTTATTACTATTTTGAAAGTTGAAACTTTTTTCAGTTTTTTATAAGTATTATTGTCATTGATTAATGTTTCCAATATTATTTCATATTCACTTTAATTTATGATTACGGTTTTGTTGCTTTTGTCGGGTTTCAAAATAATGATTTCGGGGTTATTTTTAAGAAAAAGTGTAGTTCTTCTGGTATTTTTTTAAATATCTTTCTGTGAATGATTCGATTGAATTTTGTCATTTTTTATTTTTGATTGATGTTTGTTAATGGATTGACAATTCTAGTTCTAATTTCATTCGTGATTTCGTTGGGTTTATTTTTCAGGTTCGTTTCGATATTGGTTATATATAAAATGACTTCTTCTTGTACTTTGATAGGTACCTATAGCACATTTTTTTCGTAAATAGATTCAATTTCTTTCGGTATGTTGGTATCTGATAAATTAGTGATCCATTCAGAGGTATCACTTTTCACTTCAGGAGGTTGATTGGTGATAGTTTGGGTGGTTGATTTTCTCAATGACAATATTACTTATAAAAAACTGAAAAGAGATCCCACTACCAACTTTCAAAATAGAAATAACCTAATCAAAAAATTGAAATCAAGAAATGTTATCACAGAACAAGAATACAAAAAATTGTCACTTCATAATGTAAACGCACCAAAAATATATGGACTCCCCAATCTACTAAGACCAATATTAGTATCATTTATTCAATCCCGCTATAACCTTTAGTAGAAGGGAAATAAGAGAGCTTTGGGATTCAAGGTCAAAACCTATAAGAGAGCTTTGGGATTCAAGGACAAAAGTCAATAAGTGCACGTGTCAGATATCGAATTACCTGGAATGTGCTGTCGTCATGTTTCCGGTTACATGTCTAGACAGATCAGTGACATTTAATACGGGTTCAGTGATCTCCTTCAAATAGTGCACGTGTGAGATATCAGATTACCTGGAATTCGGATACAAACAAATCTCGACAAGTAGGAGACACCTGATGTGGGTTTAATGACCTCTTTCAAGGTCAATAAGTGCACGTGTCAAATATCAGATTACCTGTAATTTGCTGACGTCAGAGTCCTGGTTACAGACAAGTCTCGACAAGTCGGAGACACCTTATACGGGTTCAACGACCTCTTTCAAACGTGCGATTCCAATGAGGAACGTATACAGGGTGTATGAAAATACATTATTCAAGAGGAAAAAATATGGTGGCTGCTTGTCAAAGTGTTATACCGGGTGTACCAACATAACATTTAATAGAAAAAACAACAGGGTTTCTCTGAAAATGGTAGCACAGGGCGTCTCAAAATACACCATTTAAGAGGAAAAAAACATGGCTCCTGCTTGTCACCGTGCTCTACCGGGTCTACCGACATCTAACAGAAAAAACAGGGCTGCCTATATCATTTGTGAAATGTGAGGTGGGAAAATGGATCAAAGAAAAAACGTATCATTGGGGATAAGAGGGATTCAAAAGTTTTCGTTGTGCGTTTACAGTACATCTATGCAGTCCCGAGTGCGATTCGAATAATATACGAACAATAATGAGTGTAGATGGAATATTCCTAGTTTTAAAGTGTGATAATGATAACGATGTTTCGAAAAGTAGGAAAAAAAAAACATAGTAGTTCTTAACGTAGACCAACATTTCATTAACGCGTTGGAAAAGGAGAAACAACACGGTTTGTCTCAAAATGAAGCGTTTAAGAAAAAACATGGCGTCTGCTTGTATGGTATACCCCGGTGGAAAATTAGTATACCTGGTGGAAAATGAGGTATGAAACGTATACAAGAAGTCACAAAATGTATTGTTTAAGAAAAACAAACGTATTATTTGTGATCCCAATAAGGAACATATACATGGGGTCTCAAAATACATCGTTTAAGAGAAGAAAAAGTTGGTTTAACAAGGATCTAGCGTTTTAACGTACGATCACAGAGTGTCTCAAAATACATCATTTGAGAAAAACCTTGGTAGTTTAACAGGGGTCTAACATTTCAACGTACAATCACAATACAGAGTGTCTCAAAATAAAGCATACAAGGAAAACAAAAACATGGCAGTTTAGCGAGTGTCTACCGTTCCAACGTGCGATCTCAATGAGGAATTTATACAAGGTGCCTCAAAATACAGCATATAAGGAAACAAAACTCATGACTGTTGAACGGGGGTCTAGCGTTTCAACGTGCGATCTCAATGAGAAACGTATACAGGGTGCCTCAAAATACAGCATATGAGAAAAAAACACGGTGATTTAACAAGTGTTTTTCGTTTCAACGTGCGATTTCAATGAGGAACGTATACAGGGTGCCTCAAATTACAGCATATGAGAAAAAAACACGGTGGTTTAACGGGGATCTCGCGTTTCAAAGTGCGATCTAAATGAGAAACGTATACAAGGTGCCTCAAAATACAACATATAAGAAAAAAATCATGACGGTTTAACGGGGGTCTAGCGTTTCAATGTGCGATCCCAATACAGGGTGCCTCAAAATATATCATATAAAAAAAACATGTTTATTCGTGGGAGTCTAGCGTTTCAACATGTGATCCTACTGTCGTCGAGCAATATACGAATTAACGAAGTTTCTGATCTTTACAAATCATCGATAAATAAGCATTTCCGGTTCGTAAGAATTGAGAAAACTATTGTGAATTCGAATTACCCACATCGAGAAGAATCCAAATCTGCGATAAGATGGCTACTTTCGGTTTTCACTTCCTGTCATCTGATTTCAATAATTTTGATTCGTCTCGATGCCAAGAAATATATATCTTCAAAGAAAAAAAATTCCCAAGCTAAAAGGATATAGTAGGCTGACTTCGTAATTATTGAAGGTACAACGGTGTGCGGTTACTCTAACAACAAAACTCTCATTGGATATTGGGACAATGATTGAATTTCGACAGTGGTAGCGTGCGTTACGTTTCAAGCGTATATGTGAACTTTTTGCATATGTTTATCGGTTTTTTGATATCGTTTTCGTATTCAGACGTAAGCTATAGGAATTTGAAAGACGTGTGAAAGAATTGACTTGAGATATTCGATTCTATGAAGAAAAATAAAATGTGGTGAAGCAGTTGAATGATTTACTTATTCAGATCAAATTGTTCAATCAGGATATGCCGAAAACGAGTTTCGCTTAAAAGCACAGCGTTTTCGCATGGAAGCGCAGCGTTTTCGCTTGAAAGCGCAGCGTTTTCGCTTGAAAGCACAGCGTTTTCGTTTGAAAGCACAGCGTTTTCGTTTGAAAGCGCAGCGTTTTCGCTTGAAACGCAGCGATTTCGCTTGTTTTTCACCATCATCAGGCGAGATTAGATATAAAAATAAATAAAACGTTTAAGATAGAAATTTATTTTGGTAATATATCACACAGCCATTTGTAGAGAATGTCTGCGTTTCGGAGACTGCAATTGTAGTTGGTTCGATTGCGAATGTGATGCATACAAGGCGAGATGCCATCATTGTTGCTGAATGTGGGGACCATCCATGACGTATTATCATAATCCTTCAAGTTCACAACACGTGTAGGTAGGTCCAACTGGTAAAATTTCGCAGAAAGATAGTCTCGTTTTTGAAGTCCTCGCACATAAATGATATCCACATTTTGTAGATTTTCTTTGAGGATGACATCTGATTGATACCGAGAACGAAACGAAAGCGTATCCATTATTTCGTACCAGCTTCATCATATCTTGCATTCAATCATTTGTGCAACAGGTATTTGCCAAAAAATACATCAACTTCTCTGACCAATACCACATATTGATCAGAAAACAACTACGCACCAAAACGAACTAAGAATTACATTTAGTCTTCTTCGTGGACATTGAATTACATCTGATATATTTGTGCAGTGTTGAGCAAAAAAAGGTCTGTTGAAAAGATTTTTTTAGTGCCTAATAAATTTAAACTTGATGAAATAAAACACTGAATTTCTTTTTTCTCATTTATTGCATAATCATAAACTAGTTTGTGTTTATGATAAAATAAATATTAGCTGATGTTCATTCCAAGCAGCCATTTCGTATTGCCCCAATGCTCTGTCGATGGCATTAAGAGTTTCGTTGTAATCGTCTCCATCACTATCGCACATTACTTCAACTTCACTACCGTAACCACTATCGAGAGATATTTTCGTTTTCAAACTGAATATCTGTCTGTGCTTGCATACGATTCTATAGCTTCAGATCACGTGCTCAATTTTTTCTGTGTGTTTGTTGACTGGAAAATTATTTGAAAGGCCCCCAATAGACTTTCAGTGTGTTCCTCTTTTCCATAACATTCTATACAAGATAGAAATTTTCAATCCAACTGTTATGTTTGTTGTTTAAACCTAGCCATTTTGTACATTTTTTCCCCCTTTTTCCTCAGAACTTTTTCCACGAGATATATATCTGGATTTGCAGTTTTTGCAGTTCCTCTTCGTAGAAAGCGCCACTTCATATCTTTCAGCATGAAGGTAGCGGGGTTAGTAATGTTGACTTTGATAATTTTGAATAATTCCGTTGTCCAATTGAATGTGTAACCCTATTCGACAACGTGCTTTGCCTTACTGATTCCCACAACATCACCGACTTCGAATTTCCTCGTTACAGCTATTTTTAAGTGTGGGTATGTCGATTTGATAATTAACTTTTCGTTGGTTATATCAATTTCCGGAGGTTTCAAGCCCGTCTTTGGGTGACATGTATCACTGAAGACATTTAACCATTTGTAGGTGCCATTCAAACTGAAATATTTGAAAAGTCTTTCTTTCAAAGTCCTTATAATCCGTTCGGTTATAGAGGCTTCAATGAAACTATACGTATTATAGTGATTTATTTCATGTTTTTTCATCAAAGTTTGAAATTTATTGTTCTAAAATTCCGGCCCCTGACCAATATGTAAATTTTTTGGACAGCGATTCGTATGTTCCAAAATATCTGCAAACGTTTTGGTAATGTCTTCCCCATGAATTTAGAAAAACAATCAATGACGACTAAAATGAGTTTGAAATTTCGATTTTGATGAGCGTACGGCCTCATCTCAGCCAAGTCCATTTGCCATAAATAATCTAAGCCTTTAATAATGGTTCGACGTCGAGGATAATTTTTTCTAATCGGTCAATGCAGTTCACGAACAAGTTGAATCTTGTCTTTGGACGTCATCATAACTGATACGGAACTACAAAACCTGCTATCTTATTATAGTGATGCATTCACTATATTTTGTCTTTAAGTTATCTCCTCGACAGCAGATTTTACATTCGCTATATCTGAATTTATTTTGGTGATTTGTTGTGCGATATCAGCTCGAAATTCTGTATCATTTTTTGCCAACGTTTTATTTTTCTTCAAATCCAATTTCAAACTGTTGTGCGAATTAATCAAATCGGTGATTTTTGCAATTTCTTTCAATACTGTTGATTGAATTTTTTGTAGAATGCAATAGCCTCATTATGCTGTACCATATTTGCTTGTGTCATTTGAATAACATTACTTGCGAGTGTTTGAGTTTCCTTTTCCAGATTATTATTTGTTGCATTCAATTCATTTTTAATTTCATGTTGCATCTTTGCCATTTTGTCACTCTGTTGAACTATTTCCGATTGGCGTTGTTCACCTTGATGTTGTATAGTTGTAGCAATTTTTCTATCGATTTCATCCACATATTGTTTATTGGCAGCATCAGTATTATTGGTGGAGCTCATTACATTAGTCAATTTCAAATTACCATCTGGAGTGTGCAGCAAACCGCCTCCAGAGGGCGTAAGTAATTTTCGCTTTCTATCACCCTAGCGGTGTTACTGTCGCTACGTCCAAACCTGTCAATAACCAATTTGAAAATGTTAATGTATGCATGGATCGATGTCGTCTTATAGAATTATATTTGCCTCTTTGAGTTCACTCAAACTGGCCATTATCTTGTCATGCGAAGTACTTCTAGCATCTTGAGAGGCTATCAATAATTTAAGACGTTCACATAGCTCGTTCGGCTCATCCCAATAAATGATGAATTCCATGGGTTTGGTATTGAAAGTCATTGCAAGAGGTTAGAAAATGGAGTATTGGACACCTGTGGTGTCACTCAATGAGAAAAAAAGAAGTTTTCCCCTTCACCACACTAGTAATTTCATTTCTAGATGCGCCAAGTTAACTTCATCAGTAGGATTACTAAATTGAGTTTACTAAACTGAGTTAACTTGGTTAACGAAATGTGCATCTAGGAATGAAATTACTAGTGTGGTGAAGGGAAAAACTTCTTTTGTTCTCATTGCAAGAGGTGTTTTAGGTAAACGTGTCATTGCAATAGGTGTTTTAGGTGAACCTGTACCAGTTTTACGGCGATTTGCTGGAGGAACCAGCGGCTTGACTATGTCGGTATACTTGTATTTCCGAGTACCTTTCGGATGGCCTAGCGAGTTTTTGTGGGCGCTAGATGAATCCAAAATTTTTTTGTATGCTTGTAAATCCTCGTTATTAAAGTTTTCAGGCATGTCGATTTTGATGCATCTATCGAAATCTATTTCTTTTCGACCAAGAAACCATTTTGAAGATAGCCCATCATATACAGGGCCGTATACTTCATCAATTTCTTCGTCATTTCTACAATATTTTTTAATGTACGGCTGAGACATTATCGGATATTAATTGATATATTCCTCCGAAACTTGTTCGTTTATGCCTAACGCAACGTTCTCATCTTTTTCTTTGTCTACGTCAAAGGTATCCTCATAATCATTATCATCATCATACTGTGTACTCGCAATATGTTCGAGAGATTGGAATGGAGTCGTTTCAGGCTGCTCTTTCACTTTTTCCTGTTTGGGTTCGGTTTACACCTCAGCTTTGGTTGAGGCAGTACGTTGTAGATAGAGGTTTGAAGAATTTTTGTAAAGATTCATCTTCTTCGGATCGACGCAATTTCAAAGCCAAATATTTTTTTCGAATAGCTTTTGCAATTTCGTTGATTTTAGTCTTTCGAATAACATCAACTTCTTTGCTCAACGGTTTCATGATGATAACTGTGAGATGCATCGATTCCTCTGCATACTTATATATTTGTCGAATCCTTAACGATAACGTCCAGCATTTATATCAAAATCTTTCATAATCACAACGGTTCCATATCGATGCTATCGCCAGCATTCTGCACACATTCTCTTGAATTCATCTGGGGAGACGGGTTCATCAAATACATGTTTCAAATTTCATCCTGTTTGAAAAGCACAATCATATTACAATTATCTCGAATCAATTGTTTGGGAATTTCTGAATATGTCTGACAAAGATAGACAGCATCAATGTTTTTGTGTCTGCAAAAGGAATAGTACTTTTGAATTTTCTGTTGACCATCGCATGTAACATCATCGAAAATGAATAAGAATTTGATTTGGCTTCATGAGCGCTTAGGATATCCTCATTTTCCCTGAACGGATAATAGCCTAACCCATTGACTCCCAAAATTTCTCGAACTACTTGATATTTGGGTTGGTACAAAGATTTTGAATATAAGTGGATGTTTTCGAATTTGGCTCCATTCGGGTGGAATAACAGTGTTAAGATAGCGTTTGTTTTTCCACAACCACTTGGCCCACAAATAATTGCACGAAACGAATTGCGTGCTTCCCAACCATAGTGCCATTGAGGTTGCCATTCAAAAAATCTGAATTTTCAATAGGCAATGTCTTGTCTTGTTGATCGACTTCCATGATGTGATGAAAAACATGAGCGCGCCACGGTTATAAATAAACGCATTTAAGGTATTTCTCATCATTATCAATGTTGACTTACTCTGGTGCAGGTGTTGTCAATTCACTCATCAATAAGCTTCGAATTATATCTACCAGTTTTGCGGGCCTGGGACCAAATTGAGACAGATTACAACGCGGAGGAACTGGCGTGAATCTTTTGGACGAAAGCTGTAGAGACCACGATATTGCATACTTTCAATCCGATTCCGTCATAAAGTAGATCAAATTTGGAGAATGTCTGCCGCTTGGCTTGTTACTTCTACCATGAAAGCGAAACGTAAGCTTGGTATGGGCGAATCCTTTCAACGTAACTTGCTTCAAAAAATTATCAAAAACCAATATCCAACCAATGTTAAGAAATCTAGTGCTTCACCTTTGCGAACTGCTAAAATGGCATTGAGTCAAGCTGGAGGACGTAAGAAAATACGAATACCTAGAATAATTCCATTCGATGCAAAGTCTGGAGGAATTCTACCCCTCATTGCTGCACTTTCGGCTTTGTGTACGATGGCAGTCGGAGCGAGCGCCATCGCAAAAACTGTAATAGATGCAAAAAATGATAAAAAGAAACTTGAAGACGATCATCGGCACAATAAATCCATGGAACATTTGGGTTCGGGTTTGTACCTGCGGGTAGTGTCCAGTGAACTGGGTGTGGCCACTGCAAAAGTAGTTTATCATGCTTTAATTGAATCTCATATCAGATACGGGTTACCTTTTCAATGTTGGACCTAGGGTATCATGTAAACCTCTTTTCTTGGATCTCAAAATCCTTACCCTTCCAACTTTATTTATTCTAGAGACAGTATGTTTAGTCCACAGCAACAAATCGTCATATGAGAGGGTTGTTAGTTCTACCCGCCAAAATAATAATCTAAGACTTCCCATTCCATCATCGAATTTAACAAAAAAGTCTCTTATTTATAATGCATTGATACTATTTAATCAACTCCCAATTACTACCAGAAGAATTATCTCTCCAGTTTTATTCAGGAGATCTGTGAAAAATCTTTTTATCAATGAACCATACTACAGTGTTCAAGAATATCCAGACAAAGATTGGAATTGCTCTAACTTATCTTAATCTCAGACACTCATGCTCATTCTCTTCTCTTTTTATGACATTCGCTTCTTCGCGTAATCCAATTTTAACTACATGTAGTATTATTTTACACATGAACAAAACTGATACCTATGTTATTTTTTATTAACTAATTTATCATTAATGTACAATGTACGTAGCATTATTTTCTCCTAGGATAGGTATGCTTTTACATCATACTATTATATTTTATGATGATATTCTATGATTAACCTGTTTTTCCTTCTTTTGACGACTCGTGTTTTTATCAACACATATTTACGCTTAGCATTTTTATATTTCTTTACGTCTTTATAAGAATTCATTCTTCGGACAATAAAGTATATTTTGATTTGATTAGAACCCCTCGAGGATTTGGACTATTCCTGAAAAAACAACATCGACGCAAAGGAAGAGGTCTTTACCTCAAAAAGCAAAAGAAACTGCTAAACAAGCTACCCCATTGAGCATTATCCGATTCGGAAATTCAAGAGTGTGCTCGCCAGCTGAAAATACCGTATTTTCGTGGAGTCTTTATGCCTGATATGTTGCCAAATTGTGGTCCTTGGATGCAGCCATGTACAACCATTTTTAGAGACACCTTGTTGCTTTTTCTCTTAAATGTTATGTTATCAAACTTTCTTAAATAATATATTTTCATACACCCTGTATACCTTCCTCATTGGAATCGCTAGTCAAACGCTACGACCCCTTTACTTATTGACCTTGAAAGAGGTCGTTGAACCCGTATCAGGTGTCTCCGACTTGTCTGTAACCAGAACTATGACGTCAGCAAATTCCAAGTAATCTGATATTTGACACGTGCACTAATTGACTTTGAAAGAGGTCATTGAACCCATATGAGGTATCTCCTACTTGTCAAGACTTGTTTGTAACCGAATACCAGGTAATCTGATACCTCACATGTGCACTATTTGAAATAAATCACTGAACCCGTATTGAATTTCGCTGATCTGTCTAGACATGTAACCGGAAACATGATATCAGCACATTCCTGATAATTCGATATCTGACACGTGCACTTATTGACCTTTTTCCTTGAATCCCAAAGCTCTTTCATTGGTTTTGTCCTTGAATCCCAAACCTCTCTCATAGGTTTCGACCTGAATCCCAAAGCTCTCCATTTCCTTTTTACTACATTCAAAATACTTAGCAAACTACATATCAGATTCTACCAGATAAAATTCAAAAATGTTATCAACAAAGTGGTCATCCCAGATAACTACTCCCTAATTTCATTAGATGTCATCTCACTCTACACCAATATTCCTATCAGTCTAGTTGAAGACGCTACCAAAAAAATGTCAAACATTGAAAAATCATAACTCACTATCTCTGGAAGAGTTTCAAAAAGGAATTGAATGAACGCTATCAACAAATTTTCTTCAATGCAAATATTCTTTCAATCAACAAATAGAGGGATGTGCAACTCGTTATGAAACACTTAAAAGAAATAGGCAATTCTTGCAACGATTCGCTTGATTTCTGGCATCGGTTTTTCAGTTGCGAGTGATATACGTGTTCAAGGTGGGCTTGGCCATAGCGAAGTTCCAAGTGTTTTACCAGCTGTTCATAGTCCTCCTGTTGTTGGGCGGTAAGGGTCTGTAAAATGTTTGTTGCTTCGCCACGCAATGCCAGTGTCAATGCTAAAGCTTTCTCCCCAGCATTTCATCCATTCGCTTTGGCAGCAGCTTCAAACTGTCGGCGGTAGTTTGCCCATGGAGTATTTCCGTCGAACTGAGGCGGTTTCAATGAGAGCTTTCCAGGTTCAGCACTGACCTTGAGATTTTTGATGTCCTTCTGACCTTCGTCCAAGTTCATACTCAGGTCCACCCTTGAGTTTTTCCTTTACCCTGCCGATTTCTGTCTCGATTCCATCTTTTATTTCATCGTGGAGCGTTTCCTTAGTTTTTTTCATCTCGTCCTCGATGTCATCTTTGATTTTCTCTATCTCTGTTTCAACAGTTCCCATTCTTTCTTCCAACCGATTCGCCACACTGCAAACTTCTTCTTTCAAGCTTCTCGAATTTTCTAGAAGCTCTTCTCTCAAATTCTCCGAGTTTTCTAGAAGCTTCACTTCTAAATTTTTCGAATTTTCTTCAAGCTTTTCTTCTAGATTTTTCGAATTTTCGTGAAGCTTTTCTTCTAGATTTTTCGAAATTTCTAGAAGTTCCTCTTTCAGGCTGACAGAATTTTCTAGAAGCTTTTCTTCCAGACTCTTTGAATTTTGAAGAAATTTATCTTCCAGACTCACCGAATTTTGTTGAAGTTCCTCCTTCAAACTATTCGAATTTTCCAGAAATTCATCTTCCAAGTTTATCGAAGTTTGTTGGAGTTCGTCTTTCAGAGAGTAGTTTCTTCGAGTCTATTCATAATTGAACTCAAGTCGATTGCTGAGACTTCGAATAAAAACCTTTCGGGATCTTCTCCTTCTTCAATGAGTCCATCTGCAAGTCTTTTCTGGAGTACGGCATTCTTTCCAGTTGTTTCTAACTCCCGCTCCTCTAACTCTTGCTTCAATTCACTAACTTTAAGGTCAACCAGGTGAACTCTCCTCGGAAACATTTTGTCTCTTATTTTCTTTACCGAGCTATCTGTGTATTATTTATTTCACACACAGTTTTCAGTTTATTGTCCCGCGACGCGCAAAACTGTCCACTTTGCAAACACTCAAATGTTCAACGGGTCACTAACTGTCTATTAGGCGCGATAATTGTCAGTTTTTCAACGCGACGAACACTTATTTATTTTAAACATCCACACTTCTGACGCCAAATGTAGTAAAACTGCACTAACTAATTTTCCTAATTTATTTAAAACACTACTTTAAAACAATTATCAACTAAAACATTTACTTCACTAACTATTTCAATTTATTTCTACTGTGGCTATCTATCAGCGAACTCTAGAACTGTAACTAAATCTGAATTCTGACTGTCCCCCAGCGGTTATATAGTCGCAAGCAGATTCCATCCACGGCTCTCTCGATTATTCTGGAGTATAGAACATTTCATCTAGATGGCTCTTCGAACAGAATCAAACGGATCGATTTTATTCCAGCTTGTTCTCGGCGATAGACCAGCAGATATGCCGGGGCCGGGGCCGGTCTCGAAATCGTTACATTATGCACCCTGCCAGTTTTATATTTTGGTAAGACAATTAGGATGGGTTGAGGAAAAAAACCACGTTGTCAATATAATTTTTCCGGGCGTCCAGGGCCGGTTTCACCCCGGCAATATATCCCAACTTTCTTATTATGGACCCTGCCAGTTTCATATTTCAGTGAGACAATGAGGATGGGTTGAGGAAGAAAGCCACATGGTCAAAATAATTTTTCCGGGCGTCCAGGGCCGGTTTCACCCCGGCAATAAATCCCAAGTTTCTTATTATGGACCCTGCCAGTTTCATATTTTATTGAGACAATAAGGATGCGTTGAAGAAAAGAGCCACCAAAATATGAAACTGGCAGGGTGCATAATAAGAAAGTTGGGATGTATTGCGGGGGTAAAACCGGGTCTGGACTCCCGGAAAAATTATTTTGACCATGTGGCTTTCTTTCTCAACCCATTCTTATTGTCTTACTAAAATATGAAACTGGCAGGATCCATAATAAGAAAGTTGGGAAATATTGCCGTGGTGAAACCGGCCCTGAACGCCCGGAAAAATTATTTTGACCATGTGGTTTTTTTCCTCAGTCCTTTTTCATTGTCATACTGAGATAATAAAGTGACAGGGTTCATATTAAGGAAGTTGTAAAATATTGCTCGAGCTATAAATACCGGTCCTGAAAACCGTGGGATATTATTAACAGCGCCAGAATCCCAGAAAAAGATTATAATTGTTCTATTTTCCACTCATTGGCAAAAAAAAATTGCTGAACTTTATTGCTAAAGTAACTAGGCTAAAAAAATGCACCTCCAGAAATTTGTCTTTGTTGTTGCAAAGTTCATTTAGTTTTTTCATTTCATTATTAAACTGATGTGTATTTTCAATGTATGGACGTTAAAATGTCAGTAATCGAATGAACGAATTTCTCTTCATTCTTATTACACTCGTATTTCTTTTTATAATAGATTTTTATCCAGTTAGATTATTCTTCTGACCAATTATTCAGTTACAAACAAACCAGAAATATCATACTTTTCTGAAAACTAAACAATGACCTACAGTTTCATAACTATTCAAAAGACTTTCGTTCTAGCGATTTGTACTAGACATGATATAAAATTCCGAGATTTTAAACAATACAAGACAACATCTCGGGAAGAAAATAGTATGTACTGATCAAATCGAAATAAAATTTTCACTAAGTCAAATTTTCTTTATATCTATTAATAAAAAAAACTTCCATATTTCGCGAACTTTATGTGTGACACTGTTTATTGTTATCGCCATCATGTTTCGACAAACTGTGTTTGAGCCAGTTAAAACTAATAACTATTTTGTCATCCTTGGCGTTCAATATCCCCAAGTTTTTTGAAAAATCCAACAGAACCCAACAGAACATGAGCTGTATCTCTCTTGTTACCTATTTATCAGTGATACTCAAAATAGTTGTTTTATAACTGTGGAGAGGCCGAGAACCATGGATTTCGGGGAGGAGTTCATTATCATATCTCAGAAGTGGTAGGGAAAATACTAATATCTTATTGAGACGTCATGCTGTAGCAACAATGCCGATATTGACGAGCATTGCAAAGGAACATTGCAAGCTACCGCCGTAAGTGTCGAGTCCGAAGAATCTGATTTATGGACTGAAGAAGAAATTAGAAAGAGTCGGAAGAATAATAACAATTTGAAGTTGATCCTATCATATACGTGCATGAAGAAATGGATATTTATAATATCTCAGAAGTTGTAGGGAAAATACTAATATCTTATTAAGACGTCATGCTTGCAGCAACAATGCCGATATTGACGAGCATTGCAAAGGAACATTGCAAGCTACCGCCGTAAGGCTCAAGTCCGAAGAATCTGATTTATGGACTGAAGAAGAAATGAGAAAGAGTCGGAAGAATAATATCAATTTTAAGTTGATCCTACTGGCAGAAAATGCAGTTAGAGCTGAGTGACATGAAGTATGCAAATTTGGTGCAGTCGCCAAGAGATACTGGGCTCAGTGGAGAATACATCTTCAAGATGTAGCAACCGTGTGGTACCAACTGATTTTGCCAACGACACATATTGAAAATGTACTCGAACAACTTCACAGTAGTCGTTCAGGTGGAAACTTTGGAATCAAGAAAACCCTAGCTTGAATTCGAGAATAATTTTATTGGGTGCATCTCCACTGAAATGTTAAAGAATGGTGCAGGGGACGTGACCTATGTTCTTCTGAGAAGAGACCAAAAACTGGGAGTCGAGATAAAATGGTACAATATCTTTCCAGTAAAAGTTTCGGACGAGTTGCAGTTGATGTTCTTGGGCCTATTATACTTTAATTTCTCTGGAGACATAAACAGTTGCGAAGGGTTTCATAGAAAATGTGAATACCATTCAGAGATATAGCCAAAAAAATCCTTCCCTAATATGTAAAAAAGCGATAAAGACTGGATCGAGGTAACGTGTTCTGCAGGTGTCGTCTTCAATGCTCCATTGACACACTGTAAAAGAGATTTGACAGAAATACTCCATGAATTATATTCAAGCCAGGCGCTCCGGTGCAACTGATTTTTTATTGGGCGTATTCACTTTTCGGCTGAAGGAAAACTCGAAGAACCTTCAGCACCGCTCCGGGTGGTCGGAGGGTACTCCAAGCAAGTACCAGATGTCGGTAATGGCATCTAGACAACTCACACCACACTTGTATTTTTAAACAAGGCCTGTCGACTCCAATGAAAATGAGAAAAAAACTTTTATTCATTCTTTGAAGCAATTAAAGAGTCGAACGTGGCTCTAACGTAAGAAAATGACTCGGTATCATCATTTGGATCGCTACTAATATGGCTGTTACGGGCGACTAGAGGAATGCGGTCACTATGAATAATGACCGGTCAGTACACATAACGCCCGTATCAAGCGGGCAAAGTAAGTAAAAATGCACGAATAATCACTTTTCCCGGTAAGTATGAATTATGACTAACCTATTTGGGCAAAATAATAGAACAGATGAATTGGAGTAATTTTGTTTATTAAATGAAAGTAAACGAGCATGATTCTTATTGAAAGTTAAAAAAACAACTAAGCATAGAAGTTCGAAATAAGTTAAACAACCGTAATAACGTCAGTAGTAACCCCACTTTTATTTCGATAAAAATATTGTAACGATTCGAGATCAGCCTCGGGACCGGCCCTGACCATCTCATTAAGCATTCACCTCATTATTATGCACCCCAAAGTAAACGTTCCTCCGTTCCCAAAGGGATGAGTTATGCGTAGAAGAGACGAAAAAGCTTCTAGAAAATTCGAAAAATCTGGAAGAAAAGCTTGAAGAAAATTCGAAAAGTTTAGAAGTGAAACTTCAAGAAAAGCTTCAAGAGAATTCGAAGAATCTAGAAGAAAAGCTTGAAGAAAATGCGAAAAATCTAGAAGTGAAGCTTTTGGAAAACTCTAATGGTCTGAGGGAGGATCTTCTAGAAAATTCGAAGAGCTTGAAAGAAGTTTGCGGTATGGCGAATCGGTTGGAAGAAAAAATGGGAACTGTTGAAAACAGAGATAGAGAAAATCAAAGATGACATGGAGAAAGAAATTAAAAAAATTAAGGAAACGCTCCATGGTGAAATAAAAGGCGGAATCGAGACAGAATTCGGCAGTATGAAGGAAACTGTTTCGTACGAACACCCTTTTCCTATCGTTAAACGAGTCAAGGGTATGTTCAATACAAATTGAATGAACTGTATGAAATAAACGAGAGGTTACGTCTTACCAAAAAAATACAGGATCTGGCAAGCGGTCGTCTATATGGAAGTCTGGCTCCTGGAACGATGCTGGTGTTGTGCCGGCCGGCAGATTGAGATGACCGTCACTGCACTTTTGTATTGTCTTTCTTTTTGTTGTAAAACTATAACTAGGTGCTATATTGGCGGTAAGTACGATTGTTCTGTCTCTCGATACTACCTTTTTTTTAGTCCCTTTTGCTCACAGGGGGGGGGGGGGAAAGTTCAACACGATATGCGCTTGGCGCGACGTAGACCTCTGATAGCTACGAAATATCCCAATACAGGGAGGTCAAACAATTGATTTGAACATACCGTGACACGTATAGTTTGGCTATGGTAATTTTATTATTACGGGGGGCAATGGGGACGAAACATAATCTCGCCAACCAAAATGCGTATGCATTTTCTAAATTTCTGTTTCTATATTTCTATGAGAAGGAGACAAAGTTTAACAAAGGACCGCTTGAATGTTCCAGTAGCTGTACGAACAGTTGCCACCCGAGTAATTCCGTCACACGCGCCATGGTTCATTGTAAAGGGGGCGCATCATCACGCTTAATCAAAACTAACGTCCCCGGATTTATCAATGAGGATTTTGAATGCCATTTGCTGCGTTGATGAAGCGTAAGTAGGTATTCTTTTTGACCACCTGGACCAAAAGTCTTGGTGTATACGCTGCAACAATTGCCAGCGACCTAGGCGATTTAGAGATAATTCAGTGAGATCAGGTTCGGGTGGACGTGTCAGCGGCTCCAATGTCAGGAACTGAATCATTGGGATCGTTACTAAATGGTGTCAATGGCCTTGAATTGAGAATGGCTTCAATTTGAATAAGAACAGTATTGAGCTCTTCATAGGTTAAAACCTGACTGCCAACAACGCGATTCAAATGAGTTTTTACTGATTTGACACCAGCCTCCCACAGACCACCGAAATGAGGAGCGGCAGGAGTGTTGAAACTCCAATAAATTGATTCTTCAGAAACAGCAGATTTCATACAGTTGTTGAGTCGTTTATGAGCACTAATAAAGTTCGTACCGTTATCACTATAAATGAATTGACATCGACCGCGACGAGCTATGAAACGACGTAGAGCAGCTAAAAAAGCATCTGCAGATAGGTCTGAGGCTAGTTCAACTTGAACGGCTTTTATGACAAAGCACACAAACAGACACAAATATGCCTTAGTGGTTTTTGCTCCGCTATGTCGAGACATAATTATTTTGAAAGGACCGGCATAGTCAACCCCTACATGCAGAAATGGTTTGACTTGGGACAATCGAGAAGATGGAAGGTTGCCCATAGGAGGCTGAAGGGGTATGGGTTTAGTTTTCCAGCAAGTACACATCTGGAAATAACACTTCGGATGACCCGTTTAGAGGATAATATCCAAAACTGTTGGGCGATTAAATATTGAACTTGATGAATACTAGCATGAAAATACTTTCTCTGTGTCTGTTCAATGGTCAAAGTAGTGAGACGACTTCGACTTGGTAACAGTGCGGGAAAACGTTTTTCATAAGGGATAGGTGCGTTAGCTAAACGCCCTCCAACACGTGAAATATTATGCTCATCCAAAAACGGAGTTAATATTTTGAATGATTTTGGAAGGGTGTTTCCTGCTTGGATCATTTCTATCTCTTCAGAAAACGTAAGGGACTGAACGTACTTGACAATAATTAAAATTGCTTGTTGAAGTTCTTTAGAAAGAAGCCAACTAGATTGTAGAGGTTGATTTCCCTCCCTACTATTGCGGATAAAACGATAAACGTATGCAATGATACGTGTCAGAGTTTCTAGGGATGAATATTTTTCAAGGAGTTGATCTGAGAGAGAATGACTGGTAAGGGTGGTTAAAACTATTTTACGTTCCTCTTCAAGAGCAGCATGAGAGGAAAAATTAAGATGGTTCACAGAAAAACTAGAGAAATCACGGATTTGTGAAGGACCCGTCCACCAGAGAGCGTTGTCGATCAAATCAGATGGGAGCAGTCCACGAGAACCAATATCAGCTGGGTTTTCATTGGTGGAAACATGTAACCAGGGGGCAGCGGGTAGTTTTTCCTGAATGTATGATACCCTATTTCCAACAAAGGTTTTCCATCTATGAGGTGAAGAAGATAACCAGTAGAGAACAATGGTCGAATCTGACCAGGCATACATTCTGTTAATCGTGATATGAGACCTAAAACTATCGTGGACAACGGAAAACAAACGGGCTAGTAGAACTGCTGCACACAATTCTAACTTAGGAATAGATTTGAGAGGTGGCATCA
Organism: Chrysolina americana; assembly: GCA_958502065.1. Lineage (NCBI taxonomy): Eukaryota > Metazoa > Arthropoda > Insecta > Coleoptera > Chrysomelidae > Chrysolina > Chrysolina americana. The sequence goes on along the minus strand of OY293419.1, from coordinate 31,103,584 downwards.
CCTGTTTCAGAAACGCATACTAAATAAATAATACCCTTTTTCCGAACTATCACAAAAACCATGGAGTTCGCAAATATCGAACTGTTCGGGACAAAGCCATCGCGGCAGTGTCCAATGAGTTACGGAGGAGATGTTAGACATATATTGTTTCCAGATATTTTTTATTTCAATGGGAGGGGTTTCGTCCCAGTCCAAGTGTAAACTCTAAATTTTTTTAATCAAATGTTTTACGAAAAATGTGACAGGTGATAAAAAACCCAAAGGGTCGAAGATTCGAGCGAGGTTGGATAAAAGGTTTCGTTTCGTGCAAGTTTCTTGGATGGGATGAATAGAAAATGAAAAGGTATCACTTGCCGAGTGCCAGTGCAGTCCTAGAACTTTTAAAGGGCAGTCGCCTTCAAAATTCACTAAGCTCTCGGAGGATAGATGTGAACTAGGAAGATTTGCAAGCAAACTGGGTTCATTGCTAGCACATTTTCTCAACTCAAAGCCTCCTTTACGAAGTAAAGCGATCAAGTCCTTGATGAGGTTTTGGGTTTTTTTTCATCGTGGATGCCCCTGTAACTATATCATCCACATAAGTATGTGAGTGAATAACTTCTGAAGCAAATGGAAAACTTGTTTTCTCTTCTTCAGCTAGGGTAAGAATGCTTTTTATAGCGAAGTAGGGGGTACAAGAAAAACCATAAGTTACAGTACGAAGGCGAAAATCTTGTATGGATTCCGAGGGGGAGGAACGCCATAATATCCGTTGGTAGTCGGTATGCCGAGGGTTTATCAAGATCTGACGACGATACATTTTACAAACGTCACTGGTGAAAACATACCTGTGAAGTCTGAAGTTCAATAAAATGACCACCAGATCTTGCTGAAGTTTCGGACCAACTAACAATCATTAAGAGATTTCTGTCCCGGAGATTTCGATGACGCGTTAAAGACTACCCTGAGTTTAGTAGTGGTACTAGAAGGTTTCAAAACAAAGTGGTGAGGTATGTAATAGCATTTTTCGGGAACTGAATCCTCTACACTCATTTCCATATGATTTAAATCGAGATATTCTTTCATAAATACTGAATAATCCTAATATAGGGTGGGGATTTTGAGAAGTTTTCTCTCTAAAGTTAAAAAACGAGAAAGCGCTAAATTTCGACTACCAGGAAATAGGGGTTCGTCAATGCGAAATGGCAAATCGGCCATCTTCCTGTTTGTGATAAGTGTCAGAAAATAATTTTTCACATAATTGATCTTCGGGAGATAAAGATACAACTCTAGGAACGTCTTCTACTTCCCAAAACTTTTGAATTGTATTTTCTAAAGATTTATCACAACATAAAAACTGAAAAGGAGAAGTATTAGTCTTTCCCATCAATACAAATCCAAAGATAGTATTGAGGGCTACAGGTTCATCTAGATGACCAGCTATACGGCCAGGAAGAAGAATAAGTGGGAACAAGTCGGCTCCCAATAATATATCTAAACTGTTTGGTTGATCAAAATGAGGGTCGGCTAAAAATAAATTATCTAAATGGGACCAGGATGATGCAGATAAAGGGGAAGTGGGTAACTCACCACAAATTTTTGGGAGAACTATAGCATCTAATTCGAAAGCAGGTGATGATTTTCCTCTAAGGGAAATACGGCAAGATATGCCATCCGAACTGCGAAGACATAGTAATTGTACAATTCCTTGAACAGAAAAGTTCAGTTTGTACGATGAAAGCCCGAGACGATTGACACATTTCTGAGAGATGAAGTTGCTTTGGGATCCACAGTCTAGAAGAACGCGAACTTTCTGGGCGGTGCCTCTACTATCTAAAACATCTACTAGAGCCGTTGACAATAAAACATCGGCACGGCGTGGTGCAAAACTAGTGAGTGATTGAGTAGTCAGATTGGTAGGTGTAGATGAAGAGCTATTGGTACTAGAGTCTATGGGCGATTGAGCTTTGTGGTTGGCAGAAGATCCAGCCGACGTTTGGTCGAAATGTAGTAAAGTATGATGCTTTTGTTGACATTTGTAGCAAAGTATGGATGATCGACATTGTTTGATATTGTGGGAGCTACTGAGACAGTTTAAACAGAAGCGATTGTCTTTTGCGATACGATATCGTTCAGATGCGGTTTTCCCTAAAAATTCAGGACACTTAAATAATGGTTTTTCTTGCATATAATACAAGAAAGAGTGGTGGAAGTAGAAGGTGTGGAAGTAGAAGGGGGTAAGCTGGATACATTTCCTAATAATAACGTAGAGCTCCGAGAGAGCGAAGTTGAGCTTGATTTAGGCGCATCTCTTGGACGACCTTGCCTAATATTTCTAGTAAAGGATATATTATCCATGGCACTACAGTGTTTAATCAATAAATCTGTCAGCTCATCATAAGTCGGAAATTTGGAGCTGTCATGGTGTAACTCAAATTTGGTAGCTATTGAGATATCTATACGCTTCAAGGGCATTTGAACTAAAATGAAGTCCCATTTATCAGTTGGTAATTTGAGTAACTTCAAGGCAGATAAATTTTCAGAGAATGTGTCTAACAAGTTTCTCAAATCCTTTGGATTATCAGATAAAAGTTTTGGTGTGTTATCTATAGCGGCTCAATGAGCTGCTGCAATGAGTCTTTCATTTTTGTAGCGCTTTACCAATGTGTCATAGGCTACCTGATAGTTACTGCCAGTCATCGGTAACTTTTGAGTGAGTAATAATGGAGCGCCCCTCAAAGATGAAATAAGATAATTAAATTTTTCTATATCGCTCAAACTGTTGTTATTATGAATAACGGCATCAAACATGTCGAAATAAGAAGGAAAGGTTGTTATGTCTCCCGTGAAAGTCGATAATTGGATTTTTGGTAAACTAATATTACTATGTCCGCTAGAGTTAGTTGTATTAGCATGAACTATAGGTGCTTCAAATAAACTATAATAAATGGCCTTCACAGAAAAATACAAACTTTCAAATCCCTTTCGTATACCGTCCTCCATTTCAAATTTTTCATCGTCCGCGGAACTCAAACCAATGATGACATTTTGTTGTTCAAAAAAATCGTCTCTTTTTCTTTCGATCCCTTCATGCCTTAATCTGAAGATTGTATGAGCGTTTGTATCAGTTTGAGCCTTGAGAGCCGCATCCATTACCTCATTCAACCGATTAATGATTGTTTGTCTATGAGCTTCGGCCTTTTTCAACTTGTCGGCCATTATCACGTAAATTTCTCAATACTTTTTTTTTATGAAATGATTAATTTCTAAGGTACGATCTCATAAAACCAAGATACTTACTAAATATAGAATGCTTCTTAAGAATTGTTTAAGAAATAACTTATTTCTAAGGTACAATCTAATAAAACAATATTAAATATCAAATGCTCGACTTCACTGCTCTCGCCCTGTATAGATCAATGATTCAAATTCGATTTCAGGTAGCACACTCTTCTATTTTTCTACACAAAAAAACTTTACTTTACAAGTATTTTACTTGGAATGATAAATATAAAAGAATGTGAGATTACCAGACATGATAAGAGTTTTTACTATAAAAAATCCATAACAACTGATTTCAACTATATTATACTGAAAGGCAATGAGTATGGAAATGCATAATTACTACCAAAAGCCAAACCATATTGATAAGAAAACAATGATTCGAATCGAAGGACCAAAATGTTTCGTACGAACACCCTTTTCCTATCGTTAAACGAGTCAAGGGTATGTTCAATACAAATTGAATGAACTGTATGAAATAAACGAGAGGTCACGTCTTACAAAAAAAATACGGGATCTGGCAAGCGGTCGTCTATATGGAAGTCTGGCTCCTGGAACGATGCTGGTGTTGCGCCGGCCGGCAGATTGAGATGACCGTCACTGCACTTTTGTATTGTCTTTCTTTTTGTTGTAAAACTATAACTAGGTGCTATATTGGCGGTAAGTACGATTGTTCTGTCTCTCGATACTACCTTTTTTTTAGTCCCTTTTGCTCACAGGGGGGGGGGAAAGTTCAACACGATATGCGCTTGGCGCGACGTAGACCTCTGATAGCTACGAAATATCCCAATACAGGGAGGTCAAACAATTGATTTGAACATACCGTGACACGTATAGTTTGGCTATGGTAATTTTATTATAACGGGGGGGGGGGGCAATGGGGACGAAACAGAAACAATTAGTAAGTTGAAAAAGCAAATCAATACTACATACACCAGAGAAACGGGCACCAAATATTCAATGCTGGACTCGAGTTTGGTCTAAGACGAAGTCCAAAGAGAAATAAAACATTTCAAGGTCAGTATGGAATCAGGAAAGCTCTCATTGAAACCGCCTCAGTTCGACGGAAATACTCCATGGGCAAACTACCGCCGACAATTCGAAGCTGCTGCCAAAGCAAACGGATAAGGCTATGGCATTGATAAGGCTATAGCATTGACACTGGCATTGCATGGCGAAGCAACAAATATTTTATAAACTTTTACCGCCCAACAACAGGAGGACTATGAACAGCTGGTAAAACACTTGGAACTTCGCTATGGCCAAGCTCACCTAGAACACGTATATCACTCACAGCTGAAGAACCGATGCCAGAAATCAAGCGAATCCTTGCAATAATTTGAAGCAGACATTGCACGGTTGGTTCGTCTTGCGTACCCAGCTACACTGGAAAATGTAATGGAGCGACTAGCAGTTCAGTCATTTTTGGATGGACTTCGTGACCAAGAAACGAGGCAAGCCTTAAGACTAGCACTCCCCGCACATCTCGTAGATTCATTGGCACGCGCTCTGGAATTCGAAGCAGCAAAGCAATCCTGCAAAAGCCAGAGTAGAGTCCGGATGATCGAGGAAGATCCACAAGAGCCCCCTAATATCGAGGCTATCGTAAAAAAAGTGCTGGAGAAAGTTATGCATGAGAGAAGACTGATACGATGCCGAAATTGTAAAGAACACGGGCTATTTGCATCAAATCTCCAACATTGAAAAAATCGATACCAATGATGAAGGTCAAGAAGGAGCAATCGTCAGCCCGTATCCAACAAGCCCCAGTTAACGATGCAAATATCGCTGTACTTCAAATACAAGACAAAGGGGTCTTCATAGACGGTCTCATTAAGAACGAGCTTCGCACTATGCTCCTTGATACGCGTGCAACTAGGATGATTCTTGGTCCTACATTTGCAAAAACACCGGCAAGGATTGAATGTGTATGGTGAACTTCCGATTGAACTGACTTTGGGCAGTACTAAAGTGAAACACCGGGATCTAGTACCGGATATCGAGGACGAGGCAATAATTGGGATAGACATTAAGAACTCCAGAGGGTTTGAGTTGAATTTCAGAGACGGCATCCTACGAGTGATGGAGAAGAGTTGGTGCTTCACGGAAGAAGTGAAGAAATAATTTGTGTTCTGCTGGCTGAAGATGTGAGCGTACCGGAAAGGGCTGAAACCATTTTGAAGGCTCGCCTGGATAAGGGTGTGAGCAATGGAAACGTGGTGATGTTCGAGCCCAAGCTCCATGATGAGAAAATTGGACGAGGAATCGCTCTAGAGAAGACCTTGTTGCGAGTTGATACATTTGTGCCGGTGACTTTGAAGAAAGGAACAGTTTTGGGGCACTGCTCGTCAATTTCCTCTGTGATTAAGAGTGTACGCGGCACTGTTAGCCAAGCCAGTAACTTGCCAGCAGAATTGGAGAAGTTGGTTGCCATGTCGTTCAAGGACATGGGACCCATACAGCAGCCCAAACTGAGAGAATTAATCAGAGAGTATCAGGACATCTTCGATACCGGAGTAGTCGGGGGCGGTAGAATAAAGGTGGTTCAGCATAAAGTTGACACTGGAAATGCCCGACCAATCCGGCAATCAGCCAGAAGACTTCCCCCTGCCAAGAAGGAAGAGGCTGACAAAATAGTCTGCGACATGGAGAAAGACGGAGTCATCGAGCCATCGAGCCATCCGACAGTCCCTGGTCCACTCCAGTCGTGTTGGTGAAGATGAAAGATGGATCAACACGCTTTTGCGTTGACTGAACAACGTGACGAAGAAGGACAGTTATTCTCTACCAAGAATTGACGACACGCTAGACACGCTGGCTGGATCTACGATTTTCTCGACCTTAGATTTAAAGAGCGGATACTGGCAGGTAGAACTGGCCCAGGAAGATCGAGAGAAGACAGAATTCACCGTCGGTTCAGGTTTGTGTCAGTTCACAGTTATGCCATTTGGGCACTGCAACGCTCCAGCCACATTTGAAAGATTGATGGAGACGGTTTCGAAGGGACTCTCATGGAAGATCTTGTCTGGTGTATCTCGACGACATTTTTGTGGTTGGCAGATCGTTCGAGGACCATGTGAAAAACTTGGAGAAGGTATTCCAGCGACTGAGAACTGCCGGATTGAAATTTAGCCCCAAAAAATGTCATCTGTTCCAAAAAGAATTACGATATCTCGGCCACGTTGTCTATGGGAAAGGAGTGGCAGTTGATGAGCAGAAAATCGAAGTTATTAAGAAATAGCCCGTTCCGAAAGACATACATCAGCATCAAAGTTTTCTTGGCTTGTGCACTTACTATCGCCGATATGTGCTGGAGTTGGCTAACATCGCTAAACGGAAGGGCAAAAAAAGTTCCAGTGGTCAGAGGAATGCCAAGATTCGTTCAGGAAGCTGAAAGGAGCTTTGATTAACGCACCAACACTGAGCTATCCCCTTCCGGACAGGAAATTCATTTTGGACACGGACGCAAGCAATGTGGGACTTAGCGCCGTCTTGTCTCAGATCCAGGAACGACAGGAAAAGTCATCGGTTACTTCAGCAAGACCCTCAGTAAACCGGAGTAGAATTACTGTGTCACCAGGCGGGAGCTGTTGGCTGTTGTCAAAGGAGTTGAACACTCCTACAAGTACGTGTATGGGAGGAAATTCCTGCTGAAAACTGACCATGCAGCTCTCAAATGGCTCCTACAGTTCAAGAATCCCGAGGGTCAAGTGGCACGTTGGATCGAGAGGCTCCAAGAATTCGACTTTGAGATCGAACATCGAGCGGGGACCAGCCATAAGAATGTGGATGCCCTATCGCGAAGACCATGCCCAGACGACTGTTCGCACTGCCGACGAGCAGAGGAGAAGGAGTCGACGCTCTGTAGAATTACGACGGTGGATGATAACTAGAAAGACAACAAGATACAGAAAAACCAGGAGAAATATCCAGATCTTGGTTAAGTCATCAGCTGAAAGAAGAGCAATCAAATCTTACTGGGCCCAATGGAATTCCTTTACACTGGACAATGGAGTCCTGAAACGTGTGCTGGAGTCTGAGGATGGTAGAGAAGACAGACGTCAGATAGTAGTACCCAGGAGCAGGAGACAGGAAGTGCTCCGAGAAAATCATGATGGGATCAGCGGAGGACATCTGGGAGTGACGAAGACCCTCCAGAAAGTTAGGCAACGGTTCTACTGGGCCAATTGTCAAGCTGACGTCAAGGGCTGGTGCAGAAAATGTGCTGTATGCGCTGCCAGTAATGGGCCTCGAACAAGACCTAAGGCCCCGATGCGCCAGTACAATGTGGGCAGCCCATATGAAAGGATCGCCATTGATATCGCTGGCCCGTTCCCACAATCTGATCACGGGAATGAGTACATCCTGGTGGCGATGGACTACTTCAGCAAGTGGGCCGAAGCCTATGCCCTATCGAACCAAGAAGCCATCACCGCTGCCGACGTCTTAGTAAAGGAGTGGACTTGTCGATTTGGCGTTCCGTTGGAGCTGCATTCAGATCAAGGGAGAAATTTCGAGTTAAACCTGTTCCAGGAGATGTGTCAGATGCTGAACATTCGTGAAACAAGAGCCACGGCTCTACATCCACAGTCCGATGGAATGGTGGAGCGGATGAATAAGACGATAAATCGCCATCTGTCCAAGGTAGTCTCTGACCACCAGAAAGATTTGGACCAGTACCTTCATCTGTTCCTGATGGTCTATCGTTCCGCAGTTTATGAGTCAACCGGCCAAACCCCTGCTAGTGTTATTATGGGCCGAGAGCTGCGACTTCCTGGTGACCTGAAGTTTGGGACACCACCAGGACAAGGCACTGCGGGAGATGACTACGTCAGCAAACTACGACAGAGGATGAACGATATTCATGAACGAGTCCGTTTGAACATCAAGAGTGCCAGCGACAGGATGAAGGAGACCTACATCAAGGCCGATGCTGGCGGATATCAGATAGGCGACCTTGTCTAGCTGTACAACCCTAAACATCGCCGTGGACTATCACCGAAATTATGGAACTTGTGGGAAGGTCCATATAAGATTATGAAAAGGATAAACGACCTTGTCTATCGAATACATAAGCCATCACGAGGAAATCCTAGGGTAGTTCACTTCAATAGGTTGTCCCCTTACGCCGGACCACGGGAGGATGAAATGACGTTTCAGAGGTTCATGTCCCTGTACTTAAACGGACAGAAGGTTCGACATGGGGTAACCCGAGAGGAGACACGAGACCTTTTCAAGGTGCCTATCGACTAGTCACTGTTAGCTCACTGTATTGCAGAAGATCTCCAAATGTCCAGAGGCATAGCCGTAGTATTCTCCAAGAAGTTCGGTCGACTCCAGGAACTGCGGGAAAAAAACCCGGAAGTTGGAGGGGTGCTACAGCTGAGGAAGGGCCAGAGAAACATCTACTATCTGGTTACCAAGAAGCATTCCCGAGATAAACCGTCTGGAAGAGCCTTATCAGATTAAGAGAAACATAAGAAGCATGTTGGAGACAATATTCAGATCCAGCGGCGTCAAGATTTTGGTGTGCTGCAACCATCTTGCTTGACCCAACTTCCATCGAACGTCCTGGTGCAGATATGGAGAATCTTGCAGAAATCTTCACACTCCAAGAATGACGTTTCGGGAGGAAACGTCTTTAAGAAGGGGGCAATGTTACGATTTCGAGACCAGCCGCGAGACCGGCCCTGATCATCTCTTTACGCATTCATCTCATTAAGTATGCACCCCAAAGTAAACATTCCTCCGCTTCCAAAGGGATGAGTCACACGTAGAAGAGACGCGAACTTTTTAATGAACGAACGCGGGTCGATTGACATCTAAGAAGTCGCCGGATAGACTCGATTGATCGAGAACCGTGGATGGAATCTGCATGCGGGTATATATAGGCGCTCGGCGGCAGAGGGCAGGATAGTCAGAGATATAGTCACAGAGAGTTACAAATACAGTTCGAGAGTTCGCAGATAGATAGCCACAGTAGAAATAAATTGAAATAGTTAGTGAAGTCTATGTTTTAGTTGAATAATTGTTTAAGTAGCGTTTTAAATAAATTTGAAAAATTATTTTAGTGCATATTTGCTACAATATTACTTCTGAACATAAGTTCAAAAATGAGTAAGTAATCGGGGAAAAATCAACTGAAATATTTGATAATTCAGGATTGTGCAAGAATTTCACCAGGATTAGAATTATTTATCCATGCAAGGTGAGCTTTTGTGACATTTTGAATTGCAAATAATGTTTAATTTCTTGTATTTACAATGTTTTGAATTGCAGTCACCAGTAAAGTTGCAATGTTGGAATCCTTGTCCATCGAAACGAGAGTCTTTTCGAGCAAATACTCATAGTTATATCAACTTTTTGAACATCCTCAATTGAAATGAACTTTTCTTTTCACACAGTAAATTAATTTCTGGAGTGTACTTGATAGTTCAGTCGACAGGTTGAAAAAAGTGGGGTTAGGTGGAAAAAGGTCGGAAGTTAATGAAACTTCAGGAGGTTCTTCAGGGATGGTTAATCAACATTTTCTCAAATTTTGGACCTCGAGGACCCTGTGCGAGAAAAGTTGGGGGGGGGAAACTGCAAAATTTTTGACCTCTCCGGATTTTCCTCGATTACTTTCTTCTCTTACGTCCTACGGAAAAAACATATCGATACTTTTTTGTAAATCGTAAAATTTTATACAATTTTGACTGAATTCGCTACCGAGATATGACACGTCAAAAAAAAGGTCATGTTTCAAAATTTGCTAAAAAATTACAAAAAATGCAACATTACAGCTTATTTCATCTGCTATACCCGAATTATGATGAAATGTTGTAGTAATTATGGTTCTTAGTTGAAGTAATCAACTTTGGACACTCCACTACTCCTTCCCCCACCCAACCCTAATTCTCAAAAGCTAACTTTCTGATGAAAGCCAACCATACCTTTTCACATCATTTTGGTATTGATATCAATTACTTTTCAGATCGATATCCCCCCGTTCCCCTACATAATTATCCCAGGACAGGAAGAAAAAAAGACGAAGTCCTTCCGTAAAAAAAATTAATGTAATTAATAAATTAAGTTATTCTGAAGGCATATATTATATTGAGGAATAAAGATATTATAGCTAATCATAGTGGGTAGGTACTCATTTGTACTCATTACATTTCCTGCCGAGATTTCTTAGCCGCTGGTTCTTCTCGTAACAGCTCGTCGTCCTCCTGAGCGATATGGCTGTCAATGATGTCGCTGTCGTCGTTTTCGTCCAATATTTCTTACTCGAGTCTTACTCGATCAAATCAGTTGCGGGGGCGTTTTTGCAGGAGTGGTCTGTGCAGTGCTTGCACATTGCTGAGCATCGGAGACCTGCTTTCTTGCAGCCGCAAGCTCCGCTGCTACAGCCTTTGCTGCACTTACAGGAAACAATATGGAGGATGTCATCCGGCGCAGCATTTCTGGTTGTGGGGATTGGTAGTACCCCTCCAGCCCTATACTGATGGGAGGAGATCATTGCCCAACCATGCATGTACTTGCTGGTAAGTGCGGAGGGAGTGGTACTTGGCAGCGTCTATTGTTGGTGGTAGAAATTTCGAGTAGAGTCACTTTGACTGTAGCATTGCGCCTTTCCAAGGGCAACTTTGCCTGTTTAGTTCTGAAATCATCAGTGATAGCTTCCTCACAAAGAAAACACGCATTGGTGAAGTCGAATTTCGCAACTGGTGACCGTCTGGTAGGTGCAGGAGAAGGATCTTTGGATGTGTCACATCCACGACGTGTAAATGCAGCACTGTGCACTCTTACTTCACTCAACTCACGCAGAAACTGTTCATCTGCCGAAAGTTTCCTTTTTACACTGGACTCCAACAGTCTGGCAACTCCTCTGGCTTTCACTACAGTTAGTTCACCTGCTTCAACTCCTCCTTTACAAATAAAACACAAGTGTGATCCACGAGATGTAGACGTCATCTCAGAAAATTACCCAAAAACCAAAACTGTCCCTAAGACTCGATGCTCCTTTCGCTAACAAAGTTATTCACTTTAAGAGCTGAAGGTTTCTAATGTTACTTATTTAACTTAATCATATATACTGAGTGGTTAAACACTCTGTGTCCCATTTTTACCAATCCTTAACTTTAATTTTCTTAATACCTAATTTGACTATTCTACCTGAGGTACTTATACCCTTCTATAATTACTATTTTTCGATTTCTTCTTGGAATTAACGAATAATGGAGTCATGTTGAAAGAATAAAATTAAAAGTGATCTAATATGACCTCAAAAATCGAAAACAAATAGGTCTAGGTAGCGCAGGTAGAATAGACAAATTTTGGCCTTCTATGTTGAATATTGGCTCATCGTTGGCATTCCGCAGTTCCACAGGAGCAGTGTTCTAACATCTATTGTTTTCCAGCTTTTTACTGCTGTAGCTGATCACACACTCCCCTCGGCCCAACACTCTCTTGTCCTTGGGAGGAACGACTTGACACCTGGTGGGCAAGCAGGGGTGGGGGTTATCTAAAGTTGGTGATTTCAAGTAGGAATTATAATAGCAAATACATTTCATCATAACGTGAAATACTATTGAAAGGTAGACGTCTGATAGCCATCGACTTTTTTCTGATACAGATAGCGAATATTTCCAAACATCCCATATTTGATTGTTCTTTCAATGACATGTTTCCTGTGCTAACTGATGCATAATTAGGTTTCAAGAAAACGTAAGTGTTGTGTTCCTAATTTTGAATATTCATATTTCAGGAAAGAGCGTTCTGAAGAAAGTATTGACAGTTCTGAAGTCATTTCCAATATACCTCTAGCTTTGGATGATATGAACGAGCCAACTGAAGTACTACCATCGACAAATGCATCAAATGAAATCACTTTTCACTGTCGTATGTGCGATATGGAAAAAAACATGAATCTAATAGAAGAACAGAAAGAACGAATGGATATCAATGACGATTTGGCCTTATCCAGCATATCTACCGGAACTGGATATTTGACAATGAATGAGGTTTTCTCTATCCTGAGAACATACCATTTATGAATAGTGACACTTATGAAACGCATCATGAAAAAATTGCTGATATGATCGATCAAAGTCTATGGCAAGTCATCGAAAAGGCAGGTCAGGAGGAAGCTCTGCTCTCCAGGGTATCTGGAGACGTTGATGAGAATGATGTTCCACTTATAACAGTAGTGGCAGATGGGGCTTGGAGCAAAAGATCGTAATCCGTCAACTATAATGCTTCTTCGGGAGTGGTAAGTAATTTATCTTTTTTCACCGGTAACCCTAAATAAATCAATTTCTCTTTAGGCCTGCATAATTGGAGTCCGAACAAAAAATATTTTATTTTTGGGTATTCGAAATAAAAACTGTGCAATTTGCGATCGTTCAGCACAGAGAAAGATTGATTCGCCTACGGAACACAAGTGTTTTAAAAATTGGAATGGAACATCGACTGGCATGGAAAGCGATATAATAGTTGAGGGCTTCAAAAGGAGTATAGAAATGCATGGCGTCAAATATCATCGCTTGATTGGAGATGGGGATAGTAGTGTTCACACAAAATTGCTAGAATCGAGACCATATGGAAATATGCTTATAGAAAAGGTAGAGCGTATAAATCATCTACTCAGAAATTTTTCCATAAGAGCTATGTGGTGAGTAAAATGAAAATTATTATCGTACATTGAAAATAAATGTACTTCATTTCCAAATAAAAAACAAAGTAATTCAAAAAGAATAGTGGTACCGGCAACTCTCAGGAACATTTTAGGATAAAATGCACTAAGATTGCGTACAGACATTACACATGCTACTAGGTATAGGATAGCTAAGAATAGTACATTTGATGAGAAAGTCAAGAGTCTGATGCAAGATTTGAGGAACATTCCATCCCACGTATTTGGGGGGCACAGAGAATGCCAGTCCATTGGATACTTCAAATGTTCCCCTCGAAATGAAACCAATTTGGTTCCTCTAATGAGAGAGTGTGGTTTGATGGAAGATGTAGAATTATGTATGAATCGCCTGATTCACAACGCAAACAGCCTCATTGCAAATATGAATAATAATCTTGCCAAGCATTATAATAGTATAGTTTGTAAATTCGTTGGGGGGAAAAGAATAAATTTCTCACTGAAGAGATCGTATGAAACAAGATGTAAGGCTGCTGCAATTTCTTTCAATAGTGAAAATTATTATTCAATCCTGAAAGATAAAACTATTCCAGTTTTCACCAAGAAATATACCGAGAAAAGAATTCGAAAAAGAAAACTGATTCAGATTATGGCCCTAATGCTACTTCCAAGCCCGACCTTACTGAGGACTAATATGGAATAAAAAAAAACACAGTTTTTATAATCCCTCGAAAAGACAACGAAGGAAATTGAAGAAATTGAACAGAAAACTAGAGGTCAATTCAACAATCCCCATTGGCTTCAAGAAAGGATACTACGACTCACGGCATCACATTTCGGAGAAATTGGTAAAATTAAAAAAAAAACATCTTGCGCAAACAAAGTGAAACAACTTCTTTACAGTACATTCAAAGGTTCTGAAGAAATGAAATACGGGATAGAGAATGAACCGTTTGCTCTAAGAGAATTCGAAAATCATTTTAACGCAAAGGTACGGTATGATATGAAAATGGAACTGTCAAAAAAAATCTCATTTCGCATTTGTTTACAGGTGCGGATTATTTGTGGATGAAGAGTAATTTTATCTTGGGGCCAGTCCCGATGGCTTAATAGGTACTGACTCCATAATTGAAGTGAAATGTTCAAAAAATATTTCCAAGATGCAGCCACTTGAAGGCGCAAAAAGAAATTATTGAAATTCTGCATTTTGGATGAAAATAATGAAATGAATTTGAAAAAGAATCATAATTATTTTTACCAAATACAGAGCCAGCTTCACATAACAAAGAGGACATCATGTTATTTTATCATCTGGTCGCCATTAGGAATAATGACGCAAGAGGTACCATGTTTTTCTTGATAACTAATACATTTTCGCTCAGTCATAAATGAAGCTATTTTTTTATATTCGAAAATTATTACATTTTTGCAGGTTTATCGGGACGATTCCTTTTGGATCAACAATATGGCACCAAAATTGAAATGATTTTAATGGATATGGATTGTCTTCTTCCGGAATTGGTAGATCCGCGTTTTCCAAGAAACATGGAGATCCGAAATCCCCGAAGAAATTATTGAATCCTCCAAGAATAAAAATTATTATCAACCTAACTTCTAAGCACTCTTGTTTGATTTTTGAAAAACCTCCCATCACCCAAAGATATACTCGTACATCCAAATAGCCCAGATGAATAATTATCGATAAATTTGATATACCCACTATTGTAATTCTTATAATTATATTGTAGAAATCTGAAATTGCGTTGTGAAAAGTGTGGATAATTTGCTGAACAAAAATAATCTTGCCGACTAGAATAGTAAGAAATATATAATGAAAAATGTTCGCCCCCCTTATTGGTGGCTGATCCAAAGTTTTTCTAATGGTGCCACAAAAAAATATGTTTTGAGAAATTGTAAGCTACTGTTTCAATGAAATATTTTCACTGGAAACTCTCGGTCAGCTAAGTTTCGAAAAATTAAAAGTATAAATTACCCCTAAATGGAAGTGGATTTGAATTCTAAATATGGTGGCAAGAAGGTATTCCTCCATAGATATAATTATAATAGTTTCATTACCCACCATACAAAAATTACAATAAATAGAGCACTATTACAATAAAAAATAAGGTGATATGCCGATAGTAGCCTAACAAAAATATTTCTAGAAATAGAATAAATAAGGCTGGTTATTGGCAGACTGGTTCAGATAACAGTGAAGTACTGTTTCTGTTCTTCCACCAGTGCCTAACTTATGGAATTAATAATACATGACAGCGTAATGACAAATATAGAGAAGTGTGAGAAAAACAGAAAAGAGAAAGAGAACCATGGTAATTCCTGAAGCTTCCTCTGAAAATGTTCTTTCTCTATACTTTTTAAGTTCCTATAAGATTTTTTTTCCGTCATATTGTTCTTGGATATACATATTGAATTCGCAATACACTCGGCTATGATCCGATACTTGACTATTTTTCACTTCAGAACTTAAATTTGTAATAATTAAATCAATGAGAGTGATGTGATAGATGTATTTGTTATTCTTGTAGGTTCATTAATAACTTGGGAAAAATTGAATGAGTTTAAAATAGAATGGAACTGTTGGGTTACATTTGATGTCACGTCTAGCATATTTGTGTTATCTTTTTTGCATTATGATTTCGATATTTGCAGTACGAGTAAAAGTTTTTTTTTTACGACCGTGCGTTTTCACCCACTTTTCCATACGCATTTTAGATTTGAAAGATACTTTCAAAACTAACTACGCTGGACCGGCTATTCTGACTCATTTGCAGAATATAATGAATTGTGTTTTTAACATTAACATTGATAAATATTATCGGATTTTCATTGTATGTTGAAATACAATATATATTTTCAATGTGCTTTTTGAATATTTATGCGGTAGTAGAAAAAATTATGTGCCTAATTCATGCGTAAAGTGTGTCTCTCCCGCATTTGACTGTTCGCACGAACTCCGCTTCGCGTCAGGTCAACGGAAGTCGCGTGTGGGAAAGTATCACTTTTCGCACTTATAAGGAAAATAACTAGGTATATCCAATTTGAAAAGGTAGGTATCCATGACAACGGCATGTCATCACTGACGTGGTAATTCATAAAATATTTATATTCGAGAAATATTCCACAAATTCAATTCATTTATTCAAGCATGTTGTCTTCTCAAACTGCATTCAATTTCCATTTTTTATTCAAAGTACTCCTCCTTCAAAAATGTAGAAATAAACTCGTGCAGTTATAGTATAACACGCTTATTAGCACAATAATTACCGATGATTTCAATGCACTTGTGCCAATACTCAATATAATGTCCCAACGTGAAATCTGAGAAATCTCTACCCTCCAAATATGACAATAATATCACTGCAAAGCAAGCGAGAACATGAAAAACGTATGTATTGAGGCATACTTGCTAACAGTACATGCCCGTCGCTTCGCGTAGTGAATATATCAAGCACGATAGAAGGAGGCGTCTTTTTGCAAGTGTGTCTGTGCTTGTTTCATAAGACACGCCCATTAAACCCTCAGATATTTGTTGGTTAATGCAAATCTCGGGTTCGCTTGCAGGTACGGAACGACCTTAATGTTTCCACAGTAGCTTGCTGATTTTCTGGCTGAGGTTCCTTATTCATAGTATCGGCAGAAGGTTGTTCCAGTTCGGAATATGGTACAGGTTCAATCGTATAATAAAAATGGAATGAGTTACAACGGCTGAGTTTTCATTCGTTTGTAAATTCGCCTCAATTTGAACAAATAATAACAAATGCACTGTTGCTTTATTGATAGCGATTTCTTGTTTATTTGGATGGCCATATCATTGGGTTTATTGTGTTTGTTCTATGAGTTTTTTGATATGTTCAAGTTCATATTCCTTTTACACCCTGCATAGTTTGATATCTTACGTCATTGGATGAATCTGTGATAATGACAGTCCCTTGTGTATAAGTGAAAGTAAGTATTGAAGGTTTGTAAAGGTTTGTAAAGAAATTTTTTGTGGAATGGACATAAATAATTATTTTTTCAATACAATCAGCTATTTTAAACCTATTATAATATAGAAATGAAGAATAAACGTATGTCAAAGAAAGTAGGTACATATTCAGTATTTAGATGTCTACGAGTATTACTTTTGAAAGTACTTCTCAAAGTGAATGAAAGAAACAAATTTTGAATTTGTACAAATGAGTTAGAATTAATATTTACCTTCACAAGCAGGAAAATTGTAGTACCCTTCTTTGCATAGGTTGCAATGTTGTCCAGCAAAATTTTCGAAACATTCACATTTTCCAAGTTGATCACAAGAAATACCATTTGAACCGTGGTAGTCACACTTACAAGCTAGAAATTACAGTGATATATATTCCATGGTCCATGATAAATGACAAGTACTTACAATTACAATCTGGATAGCTGTAAAACCCTGGACTGCATTGATGGCAGGTTCTGCCAGCATAGTTAGAAAGACAGGAACATTTTCCAGCAGCGCTGCACGTAGTACCGTGAGAGCCTACTTTACTGCACTCGCAAGGTGTGCAATCAGGATATCCATAATAACCCAGAATGCAAACATCACAACGTTCTCCACCGTAACCAAGTTTACACATGCATTTTCCTGTTTCTTTGTTACATATTCCCAGTTCAGTCCCGCTTGTATCACAGTTACAGTCTGTGGAAAAGTCAAATTGAAAAATCTAAAAATATTGAAGAAACAACAAATTTTCATGTTTCATTCGAACATTGGTTGAAAACTAAATCATACTAGAGGTTCAACTAAACTTCCTATACAACTTAAAAATATGACTAAAAATTAAAATTATTTGTGGATTATTGGGGAACTGATATGCTTCAATAGAAACATGCAGTGCGGCGATTATAGACCCGCCTATTCACTTCTCAACGATCGATTTACAAAAATGGGACAACACCCGTTGAAATGATTTTACTTTTTGAAATGAAAGACTTTGTGATTGCTCTATCGATATCGTTGAAAATAATGATATCAATGATCCCCTATGAACACTCGTAGAGTGTACCCAAAGACAACCTTTTCGGGCAGCAGACGGCTATTATTATTATTATTGGCCGTGGCGCTTCGGGGCGACTTTCTGATTGCTGGTGGCGTACTGATACTTTTTAGCTCCAGGAAAACCAAGGTGGTCAGTGCGCATTCCAAGCAAGCATTAGACGTCAGGTTGCATTCAAACAACTCACATTACATTGCTTGTGGCTGTCTGTCGATAATGATACATTTGAGAGACACTTGACCCCCCCCTCCATACTATCTGAAGTGTTTATGTTGAAGGCCGTCATCTATCGAGCAATCAATATCACTGTATCATTCAAAACGGTTTTGTAATTGAGTAATTTGCGGACGCCTTGTTTTTCTTTGTCTTTGTTGGCCTCGATATCCGAGGACAACTGAATCTTTCCATTGAAGATACCATGACAAAGAGAACACTAACGGTCAGAGTGGGACACTCTTTTTATCTGGACAGGCCAGTTACTAGTGGAGTTCCCCAGGGGTATATCCTTGTGGCCACCCCTCTTTGTTGTTTATGCAAGTGATCTCGCTCTTCGTATAAAGTCCTGCAAGTCGTTCTATGCCGATGATACTAAACTGTATAGAAATGCCTAAGTTGAACATAAATTCCTTTAAGAAGACCTTAACGCTATTAGTCATTGGTGTGAGGACTGGCTTTACCTCTTAACGTCAACAAATGCGTCGTCGTCCATCAAGGAAAAAACAATCTATTCCGCATCTACACGATAAACGGTCAATCGTTATATGAATTTGAGAGTGACTATCATTACCGAACAAACTTGGTTCGATCATATTATATCCACATATCCATAAAATTCGCGCCACGCGAATGACTTTTGGTGCGACTACCGTATCTATTTCTAAAAACGGAGATTTGTCCGATCCGAGAAATACAGATTAAGAGTTTACCCGTCTCTTATACATACGAATACTCTCCGCAATTGATCTGGTGTATGATTGGATATATGAGCAAAGAAGGTCAAAGAAAGGGGTCGCTGGCTGCGAGAACCTGCTGATCGACAGATGCATCCGCAGGACTCTGTGCAGTATAAGCGTAAACTTTCAATGGCCTGGATTGATTATCGTAAGACATATAATACAACATCGCATGAGCGGTACCCGATCAAATAGTGGGATGTATTGAACAGGTGATGCCACTTTGGAGTTCTCGCTTCACCATGACATCTGGTCTAGTTAGAGTTCAAACGGAGCAGGTCATCTTCAGAAGGGGCGTGTTTCAGGAAGACTACCTCATCCCTCTTCTCTTCTGCATCTCACTATTGCCATTGCCCGTTGCACTACGGAAAACCCGCGGATACAACTGCGGTACCTACCCCTAGCAACCGGAAGCATAAGGTCACCCATCTGTTTTACATGAATGAACTCAAACTATATGCCTCCGTAGAAAAGGATCTTCATCAGTCCTTAAGGGTGGTGCAAGAGTACACGCATACTATCAGAATGGAGTTTGGGATCGACGATGAGAGGAGTACGGAGAGGACGTTCAGCTCGAAAACGGAAGCATCCTAATACATCATCTGGATGCCGAACAGACGTATACCTACCTAGGGGTGGAACAACGCCACACCCAAGAGGTAACCACAGTTAAAAACTCTCTCCGTGGCAAGTATCATCATAAACTACGACTGATCTGGCCATCAGAACTGTCGGGGAAGAACAAAGTTGCTGCGACTAATATGTTTGCCGTTCCGATTCTACCTTACTCCTTTGGAGTAATGAAATGGACTCAGAAAGAGCCGCGACAACTTGATGTAAAATCTCACAAAATGATCCATCTGCTTGCATCCTAAATCATCCATTTCATGGGTATACTCCCCCAGACAGAGGCTGTGGACTTTTGAGATTGGAGTGTCTACACAACAGAAAAGTACTGGATGGAGCCTGTAAAGTCATCAGGAGTTCAGATCCCCTTCTCTGCTTAATATGCGATAATGGACAAGAAGGGCCTGGAGCATTTCTTTTCAAGGCAACAACACGATGAATTCGTCTCGTATTCAACTCGGAACGGACAAACACAAATTCACCGAGTTGGTACCCGTTCAGCAAAAAGCCCACGTCAAAGCTGCAGAGTGTAAGGGATAAGCCAATGCATGAGGTCTTCTTCAAGAACATTGAAGACTTTGGCTTATCCAGAAACCTGACATTTGCTATTTCTCAGGTCAGGTGGCAATAGTCGGAAACCGAGGGATTCATGATGGCCTGCCAGGATGGTGTCTTTATTCTAACACCCTCGTCTACCGTAGTCGCGTGATGGGTATAGAGGTCCCTGACACTAGATGCAGAGCGTGTTGTGAAACCATAATGCATTTGCTGTCCAGCTTATACGGTCTCAGCCTATATCCACAGGCATAACGCGGCACTATGAGTGTTGTACTACCACCTCGTACAATCGATACAATCGGAGGGCGCGCTGGTGTGTCAGTAACCCCAGTAAACACTTCCCACGTCCGTGGGGTAAGTGATTCGTGAATCGTCTTCCGAATAACAACAGCAGACACTTCTTTGCTGGATCGTATGTGCTCCTTATATAACAAGTTCTCAAACGAAATTGCTTGTGGAATTTTTGATGTTACTTATAGTACTTTTAAATCTCAATTGCACAATATTTTCAAACAAATTCATGAATGATAAAACAATAGTACCACCTCTGTCAACACCTTCATTGAAAATACCCAAGTCATTGGCAAAACAGAAAAGCTGTCCCCTTCTTCGGTGATTTACTCTCACCCATCCATATTTTACTTTGTTCTGGAATGTATATTACGTATATGCTCTAATATAATGATGATTGAATAAATATGAAAGATATATGCCAAATGTCAATTGCTTGCTATAACATATAACACTTAAAATAAGAAACATGTAATTAGGCTACACATGTATGTTTCTTCGAAAAAATAGATAAATAAATAAATGAATTACTGGGTCCGAGAGGCATGTGCCCTGAGCAGGAGGAGTGAACCAAGAATTACGGCCTTCTGCATCCTTCCAGCTAAGTTTTCTGCCACATCGTGGCAAGCCGGTATGATTTTCAAGTTTGAGAGCAGTGTGTCCATCATTTCACCAAGGACCCCTATTATCAGAACAACTATCTTGACAGAATGGTTTGGATAAAGCCTGCGAAGTTCAAAGAGTAGATCTCGATATTTAGTCCCTTTTTTCCTCCTCTTCTCGGACGATGTTCGTTTCGCCAGAAGCTAAAAACTCAATGACGAAAATCGTTTTACTTTGATGATCGAGGAGGACTACATCAGTCTTATTGGCTTGTATTTGCCTGAGGGTGGGGAATGAGTAGTTTTAATAGATTCGGCACTTCTTATTCTCCACATCGGACTCAATATCCCCCGGAGCATAAGGCAACACTGGTGTCTCGTCTATACCGTACGAGTGTCGTAGATGGTAGTACAACACTCGTAAGGTCGCGTTATGCCTGTGGATATAGGCTGAGACCGCATAAGCTGGACAAGCAAATGCATTATGGTCTCAGCTGCCCCACGACACACTCTGCATCTAGTGTCAGAGACTTCTATACCAATCACGCGACTACGGTAGACGAGGGTGTTAAAGACACCATCCTGGCAGGCCATTATGAATCCCATGGTTTCCGACTTCAGTCCACTTGACCTGAGAAAAGCAAATGTCAGGTTTCTGGACGAGCCAAGGTCTTCAATGTTCTTGAAGAAGACCCCATGCATTGGCTTATCCTTATGTAGCTGTAGGAGCCTCCGCACTCCACAGCTTTGAAGTGGGCGTTTTGCTGAACGGGTTCCAACCCGGTGACAGAATTTGGGTTCGTCCGTTCAGTGTCGAATACTAGACCGAGTTCATCGGCTGCACGGGTTGCTGCTTCAAAATAAATGCTCCAATCCCTGCTTTTCCATGATCGCATGCCATACAGAGAAGGGAATCTGAACTCCTCCAGTACCATTCTGTCGTGTCGACACTCCAAACTCAAAAGTTCACGGCCTTCATGTTGTTTGGGAAAGTATAACCTTGGAACAGACGATTTAGGATGCAAGCTCCTACGAAGATGCATCATTTTGCCAGTTTTTACGTTGAGTTGTCGCAGCTCTTCCAGAGTCCATTCCATCACTCCAAAGGAGTAGAGTAGAATCGGGACGGCAAGCATATTAGTTGCGGCAACTTTGTTCTTCCCCGACAGTTCTGATGACCAGATCTGACGGAGTTTGTGCTGATACTTGCCGCGTAGAGAGCTTTTGACAGGAGCTACCTCTTGGGAGTGGCGTTGTTCCACCCCTAGGTAGTTATACGTCTCTCCAGCATCCATATGATGTGGGATGCTTCCGTCTACGAGCTGAACGTGCTCTCCGTATTCCTCGCATCGTCCTCTTTTGAGATGAACCGTGGCACATTTGTCGATCCCAAACTCCATTCCGATAGCATGCGTGTACTCTTGCACCACCCTCAAGGACTGATGAAGGTCCTTTTCTCCGGAGGCATAAAGTTTAAGGTCATCCATGTGAAACCTCCGTTTGCTGGGAGTGTCACAGCTGTATCGGCGGGTTTCCGTAGTGCAACGGACAATGCAGAAGAGAAGAGGGCTGAGGAAGTATCCCTGAAACACGCCCTTTTTGAAGATAACCTGCTCTGTTTGGACTCTGACTTGACCAGATGTTATGATAAAGCGAGTCCTCTAGAGCGTCCTCAGATGTTCAATGAATCTCACTATTTGATCGGGTACCGCAGGGCTTCTGAGCAAATGCATGATGAGATCATGCGATGTTGTATCAATTGCCTTGCGATAATCGATCCAGGCCATTGAAAGGTTACGCTTATACTGCACGGAGTCCTGCGTGATGCATCTGTCGATCAGCAGGTTCTCTTTGCAGCCAGCGATCCCCTTCGCTTATATATCCATTCATACACCGGCTCAATTGCGGAGAGTATTCGCATGTATAAGATGCGTGTAAACATCTTTTAACATGCGTTCAAGCATGTTATCGGTCTATAGTTCTTCGGATCAGACAAATCTCCGTTTTTAGGGATTGGCACGGTTCGCCCCTCCACAAATAAATCCAGAATGTATTGCTCCCCATCTAGCCATGAGTTTTAAATTCTTGCTAGATGGTGGTGGGTACATGGACATTTTTTCCACTAATAGTTATTTAGGCCATCAGGGCCTTGAGCAGCATTATTATTATTAATATTATTATGTTCATATGAACTCTTTATCTTGAAATTAGACAATTTCACTCTTCGAAGTTTGTAAAAATATTTAATAAACATGTATGTATGTATAGGACTGCCGCTAATAACCCAAGTGGTTAATGCGCCTTTTTTCTAAATAAATAAAGAAGGAACCGATGGTGACAACACACGTAATATAGCGGAATATCTAATAAACAGACCACGATTTCGGTTCGTAGTTACTGATTGTCAAGCCTAATGTTGAAAAACTAATAATTGTGAAAACTGTTCTGGTTGTAATAACTATTATCGAAACTGTAATTGTGCCACTATACAGATATTTTGTGGTAGATGTTGGTTTTTGCAATTTCTAAATGGTTAATTTTACTAATTCTCGGTTGAAACGATGGAAGATGGTCATCTTAGTTGCTATTGCCTTCTTTGATGGGCAAATGAAAATTATATAAAGCGTCATAGTGTTTTCGTGTATTCATCTTGATTCAGTTTCAGATATTCATTCAATTCTCAATTCAGTTCCTTATTGAGATACACATCCATTGGGCAGAAATTCAAGAAGAGCAACAAGAACATAAAAAATCAGCATCACCATCACTTACATGTACAGTCGTTTCCTGTATAATAATATCCATCCCTGCACTGATCACATTTTATACCAGCATACTTATTTCTGCAGGTACAACTTCCCGTTTCTTGATCACATAGTTCAGATACTGATCCGAGAGTATTACACTGACATCCTGAAATACCAAGTGAAATTTTAAAACAATACCACCAAATATAATAACACTTACTTCTACACTCAGAGAAATTGAAAAATCCAGGCGCACATTCTTTGCAAAACTTTCCGCCAAAGTTTGGTAGGCAGTTGCAATCTCCTTCATTTGCAGAACATTGTAAGTGTTGGGTACCATTCAGGTAACATTCACAAGGTTTACAATCAGGATAACCGTAATAACCAAAGCTACAACTGTCACAATTCGGAGGTGTATATTCTTTTTTACATTCGCACCGACCGGACCCTTCTGCGCAATTTCCGGTAGAGAAGAAAGTATTACATTGACAATCTGAAAAAAATGGTATTTATAATTGAAAAAATCACTTGAAAATCAATTCGTTACTTTATGGACAGACTGTATTAATACGCCCTCCTGCAGAGAGTTACGCTCGTTCCACATTACACGTTTTCGCCCGTGCCGCAGAAAACCGCACTGGAAATTTTTCTTAGTCCAGTGTCACTGGAACATAAGGCTATCGTATCGTCTCTCACTCAGCTCAGTGGCTACTTTCAACTGGACTGGTAAAAATATAGTTTGTGAACGATTTAAATCATTTTACCGTACGGACGAAAACGTGTTATATGTGAAAAGCGTGAAAAACAAAAAGCCACATAAAACCCATGCGGTTTTTTTCCGAACGGACGAAAACGTGTAATGTGAAAGCAGCGTTGGGCAACTTGAAACTTAATTTTGTACGTAATACACTTTATATTCAAATACAGCCTACAAGTACATGAAACTCAGTAGATTTTAGTGGCTTTTTGCTGTAATGTGCTGATTTTAAATATTCTGATATTTTCTTGGTTGGGTTGAAGACAGTGCCTAATTTCTTCCACTTCAGGATTCTTCCTACTGAGTTGGTAATACCTTAAGCCACGTTTACACCAAAGTCTCATTAAGTCTTCCACAAGTTGCGCCAATTTGTTGCTTTTTCTACAAAATACAGCAACTTTTTCTGTCTTTCACTAAATTTTGGTTTCCCGCGGAGTGTCGGTAACGATCAAACAGAGTTGCCAACTGAAAGCGGAAGATTTGTTTTTGTGCACTTTGCGCAAGCAACTTGTAGGAAACTAGCGGAGAATTGTTCCCCCTCCACGCGCCCCGGACGTGATGTCCGGGTGCTAGTCTCCCCCCGCCCTGACCATCAGTGCTCGTGTGTACTCCAGCTGCAGGTGTTTTCTGTGAATTCGTGTGTTATTTGTTGTGTTTGTGTTAAGATGGAAGGCTGTAGTGAGAACAAATGAATCAGGATGTCACCTCAGCTCACCACTCAACGGATTGACGTCATCTTCTCGGAGATCAACTATCATGTCACTGCCACTGCCACCAACCTATCCCTAGTCTTCAACAAAGGTCTCACCCAATATCTTCGGGGACCTCTTGTACAGTGGCTGGCTATGATGACACAGGCAGCCGCGGAAATAATATTGCGTCTTCTTCGTCCGACATCCTTGACACTACCACAGAATGATTCTGATGGACCAGTAGTTGTAGTATCCTCACATTCTGGTTTTAAATCGATGGTGGTATGTTGGTTTGTAAATGTCCAAGTTGATCAACCCCAAAATCCTTCCGGTCAGGCTTCCCAAAAAATTTAAAGTGTGGCGAACACCGGAGAGGCCGAAGTAGGAACCCGCAGGACTTCTCGAATAGTTGCCTGCAGTCCAGTTTTAATGTTCTCGAAACATGGGCAAAGACTACAGGCCTTTCTTTTTCCCCAAGTAAAACGATATGCATAATCTTTTCGAAAAGAATCATAACCAACACATTATATAACACAAATTTACCTTTCACAGACAACATACAATTTTTTGGAATGATATTTGATCAGCAGCTGAACTGGAAATCACACATCAAATATCTCACTCTTTTATGTCGAAAAAGGCTCAATCTCATGAAATACCTAGCCCATAAACAATAGAGAGCAGATGGATCGACCCTTCTAACTCTATATAGAACTCTCATACACTCCAAAATCGATTGTGGTTGTATTGCGTATGCCTCTGCAAAAACCTCAATACTGAAAACTCTGGACCTCCACAACTCAACTTTAGGTATCATCCTAGTAGCTTATAGAACTACCTCAATTGAAAGTCTGGAATGCGAACTCGGAGAACCATCCATAAAGCATAGAAGGCAACAACTGAGTCTTTCCTATGCCGCCAGATTAGCTTCACTCAACAATGTTCCAACATAACAGAAATCACAACACGCTTCCTGTCAGTATACGAGCAACCCAGAACTGATCCACCATTCTATGGGAGGATTCGAAGGTACCTAAGATCACTCCAAATGAGAGAAAACAGGTGGTGATAACCGGACTCCGCTTGGGACACACGAGACTCGCACACGAACTTTATGTTTTCCGATCACGGAACTTAGTTAAAAAAAAAAAAACTATTTTACTCAAAAACTTTGATTAACAACAAATAATACAATGAGATGTTTATTGCTCGAAGTCTATGTCTATTCTAAATGTTTCTTCGTTCCCATGAACCGAAATTGAATACAACACCGTCTCGACGTGTTCCTGGAAATCTGCATAGACAGCAATGCTTAGTTCAGCTATTCCCACGGGAAGGCATACATAACTCCTCCATCCCTTAGAAGGAACTAGAGGGTGCAACCACTTGAGTTTCGTTGATGGCCTGGTTGGTTGGTGGTTTATTGGGGTTGAGTAGGCGAAGGATATCTTGTTTCCGGGTCACCACGACGAAGGCGGTTAGCGTCGCGATGCTCCATAGGGACCATCTGGAGTAATCCGGGCGAAGATTGATGAGATCCAATGGGTCCTCCCGAATTTCGTCTAGTTGGAGCTCGTGCAGTTTGTCAAGGGAAACTTTCTCCAAGTTGAGTTTCTCGCCTTGCAGGATTGGAATATGAATGTCTTTGATTTCTTCCAATGTGAGGGGGTGTCCTACAGTTTATCCTTTCTCGTTCCGGTAGGTGTATTTGGAAGTCCTCAGGGAGCATTTTGGTGGAACAACAAAGAGGTATACACCTTTCAGCACAGCGACATCGTTTTCCACACAGTTTGACTGGAATTTTCTCTTGTTCGGAAAGATGCCTATGTAGTGGGCATCATTGATTTCCTCGATTGTTTCCTGATTGATTTTAACTGGAATTTGATGGCATTTATCAGCAAAGGCATTGGAGGAAAGTAGTGACGTCACACAGTCTGGGTTGTCCTGGATGGGCAGAAGGTGATTCTTCTCGCACAGGAAATTTGGTTGTAGGTCAACGCACTCTTCGTTCTGGTACTGGTACATTTCGTTGCTTAGGGTTAGGTAGGAGGCAGGTGGGATGATAATTGATTGGTTTTCATTTGGAATTGAATAAAGGTGATAGTGATCGAAAGTTTCAGTGTTAACCAATGGAAAATCTAATGAAAATATAATTTTGTCCTCGATGGCGAAAACTTTGGTTTCAACATCACTATAATATTTGAGGTATTCCTTATTATCAAAAAGTAATTGAGAATGACTATGTGATAAGTAGAGTTCATCTATTATTGTTTTTAGATCCTAGGAGAGGTGATACTGCGATGTAATGTTTTCAAGTTCGCAAATCCCATAGCATTTTCTGTTTCTGTTAAAAAATCTAGTAGAGAATCGAGATTGATTTTTATTTGATTCAGTATTTCATGAATTTCCAAAAATGTGCATAATTGAAATTTGTCTCGTTAAGTGCAATTCTCAACTCATTGATTTTATCTCCTATCAGTTTTTGATTATCTGAAACTGAAGTCATTGTTTCGTTAATATTTTCCATCAATTTTGAAATAATTGAAATTTGTTTATTGGTTTTTTTGATAATTCGATTTTGGTTTGATTCGAGTTCGGCTAGGCTGTGATATAATTCTTTCGCATCTTGCTCTTCTAGATTTCCGCTTATGAATTTTACGAGGGAGCCAAGAGGAGCAATGAGGGCTCTTTTTGTGCGTTTATGGGGAAACAAGGATCTGAATTTGTGGTTGTGGAAAGGGGTTGTATTATTTATTGTGGCTTCTAATAGCTTATATTGATTGGTTATTGAGTTTATTTGGTTTTCTAATGGACTAAGTTGAATATAATGTAGGAAAGTATGGGAAGCTACTTTGATTCGTGCGGTTCCCATTTTAAAGGGAAGGATCCCTGGATTCGTCTGGAGGTTCTGGATTTGAACCTTCTGAGTCGCTGTCTGATGAAGTATCATCGACCTGTAACAGATTTTGGTCTGTCATTTTTCTTGGTGGTTTGAACGATTGTTTGTGGTATGTATTTTGTGGGGTTGTCACAGTTAGGTCAGTGCTTTTGAGAATGTGTTCGGGTTTGTAGAGGGGAGCCGTTTTCGACTGTCTTTCGGGTGTTTTCATATATCCAATGGTTCCGGGTTCAAAATTTGGAGGGTCTTCTCGATTTTCGTTACGTTTTGAAATTATTTTTGATTTTTGTTTTGACGTGTCTTCGTGAATTTTTCTATATATTTGGGAAATAGATTCTTTGTGTTCGTTCAATGTGGCATTGATTGGTTCGAATTCGGAATCAATATCGATTAGATCTTTTAGTTCTAGATGTCCAAACACTAGATCTATTGGTTTTAATTTTGTTGTTGAATGAAGGCTATTAT
This sequence comes from Chrysolina americana, assembly GCA_958502065.1. Taxonomy (NCBI): domain Eukaryota; kingdom Metazoa; phylum Arthropoda; class Insecta; order Coleoptera; family Chrysomelidae; genus Chrysolina; species Chrysolina americana. The sequence goes on along the minus strand of OY293419.1, from coordinate 31,075,059 downwards.
TATATGCAAGGACGGCGAAAGTAGATTTTTCAAAGGGGTTCAGATTTGGTTTCGAGAGGTTGAGTGTTCTCATGTGTTCTATGAGAGTGGAGTGGAACCTTTCTACAATGGCATTGGAATTTGGATTATATGGAAGTGTATAATGCCAATTGATTCTATGCAGTTTCGCGAATTATTTTAGAAGGTTTTGGGAGAATTCGGTACCATTATCAGAGACGATATTTTCGGGTATTTGAAAGTTGAAATGAACTGCAAAAGTGATTGATATACGTGAAGTGCGGAAAGACTGGAAATGATGTACGCTTGTCCAAATCTGGTAAAGCTGTCACAGATTGTTAAAGATATAGTACTGCCAAATTTGAAGGTATCAACGTGTATAGTTTCGAATGGTTTTTTGGAAGTGGGCGTTAACTGTAGTTTGATCAAAGGTGGGTGACGTTCGTATTTAGATTGTTGACATATTGGACAATTATTGATAAATGTTCTTACGTCATCGTGTAACTTGGGCCAATAATATTTGGTTTTGAGTTCGGCAATGGTTTCGTGAATGCCTCGATGGTTGGTAACACCTTCATGTTGGGATTTGATGAGATTTTGTTGGCGATCTTCGTTCGTCACATCGAAGAGGAGTTTATTGGATTTGAAAAGCTTAAAGGAGTAATTTTTGAATGTTTGTGGTATGAACCTGCACATATCTTTATAGAGTACGTCTTCGGTATCATTTTGGAAGTAAAAGACGTAGGTGCGTTTTGGAACACCAAATTCTTTCAGATGTTCAATAATTTGGGCTTGAAATGATTCGTTGGTAACATACTGAATTCCTAAATAGTTTTTTGGTTTCCATTCGAGGGTTTCGATCAACTTCAATTATCATTAATTGGCACAAAAAGTTATTGATTGGTTTGTCTGTGATTTAAATGTTCAATATTGGGTCTTCTGCACTTGTATGAACAGTTTCATTTTCGTCATTGTCATTGGGGTCAATTTGTCCAGCGTTCGATTCGTTATCCTGATTTTGAATATTTTCAGGTGTGTTATTTTCTGGGTCTCTGCTTGTGGATGGTCTTTCATTGTCTAGGACAGGATTTTCGTTGAATTTCTGCATATGTCTCAATATGGGGAGTTCATCAGTCTGTCTGACAGTTTCATTAGGGTAGAGTTCGATTCTAGAAAGGGCATCAGCGTTCGTATTCATTTTCCCTTTTTTGTAAATAATTTGGTAATCAAACTCTTCAAGTTTCAGTCTCCAGCGAACCAATCGTGAATTGGGTTCTTTTAAAGACATCAACCACTGAAGGGGTTTGTGATCCGTAAAAATTTATAATTTTCGGCCGAAAAGATAGGGCCTAAAATATTTGGTTGCTCAGACGATTGCAAAAAGTTCCTTCTCGATGGTCGAATAATTTTGTTCGGCATTGGAGAGGGTTCGTGATGCGTAGGCGATTGGTTTATCATATCCTGGGGGGCCCTGGGACAATATAGCACCTAATGCTACGTTACTGGCGTCCGTGGTCAAATTGAACTCTTTTGTAAAATCGGGGTACTGCAAAATCGGGTTGTTCGATAGTAAGGTTTTGCAGTCCTCAAAGGTCTTGATGTAGGTGGGGTCAGTTATATCGATTCTTGCTCCTTTCTTCAGTCGACTTGTAAAGGGTTTAGTGATTTTGGCAAAGTTATTTATGAATTTTCGATAGTAGCCCAGAAGACCAAGAAATCCTTTTATTTCTTTTGTCGTTTTGGGTATCGGATAATTCATGATGGCCTTGACCTTATCGGGATTTGGTTTTATTCCTTCTGTTGTTATCAGATGTCCCAGAAAAGAAACTTCCTTTTTCAGGAATTCTGATTTGTCGAGTTGGACTTTCAGATTGCTCTCGCGCAGTTTCTGAAACACTCTTTTAAGGTTGACCATGTGCTCTTGTAGCGAAGTGGAAAAAACGATGATGTCGTCCATATAGACGAAACAGATTTTGTTTTGTAGGTCTTTCAAGACGTTGTCCATTACTCTCTGAAAAGTAGCTGAAGCTCCTTTCAAACCAAACGGCATGCGAAGGTATTCGTAGTGGCCGTTCTCTACGTTGAAAGCTGTTTTCTTTACATCATCAGGGTACATCTCGATCTGATGGAACTCACTTGCCAAATCAAATGTAGAAAAGTACATACATCTACCAAATTTGTCAAGGATGTCCGATATATTTGGAATCGGATATCGATCATCGATGGTTTTCTCGTTGATTTTTCTGTAGTCCACTACTATACGCCATTTCTTCTTGCCAGAGGCATTCGCCTTCTTTGGAACTATCCAAATTGGCGAGGACCAAGGTGAATCGCTTGGTCGAATAATGCCTTGACGAAGCATATCGTCAATTTGTTTTTCGACTTCCGGTTTATGAATAAACGGATAGCGATAAGTTTTTGTAAAAATTGGGACTTCATCGGTGGTCCTAATTTTGTGTTTCACTTGGTTCGTGAAAGTCAGCTTTGAATTTTCGCGGTGAAATATGTCTGAAAATGATAGGCACAATTTCTCAATGTGATGTCTCTCTTCAGAATTCATGTGTTGAGTTCGTATAAGCTGTGTGATGTCTGATTTGAATATATTCGAAGGGGTGTTATGATCGATTGAAGCATGGTACAATTCGAATTGGTCAGGATGAAAAGTTTTCACAGGGACAGGTTCATAAAGGTAAATCTCTTGTATTTCACCTGTATCATTCCGAATTTCGACAGGGGCATAGCCGTTTCGAGAGGTTGTCAAACCTTCGCGAATTCGGCATTCAAATAATTTTGTTTCGATAATCGTGATGTCACCGTTGGGTATTGTCACAGAAATTTTGATTGATTCGATTGTAAATGGTTCTATACGAGCATAAAAGAGTAAGTTCTATTTGCTTTCATAGTGCGCCAGAGGAAGCTCTGATTCAGGTGTTTTTAAACTTGAATTTTTCAAATCTAATTGAACATCTAAGTTTTTCAATGTATCATAACCAATCAATCCATCAAAGAAGTGATGAAATTTAAACAAATAAAATTTTATAGTTTTCTCAGTGTGGAATTCCTGAAAGGCTGGTATTTCAGCGCAAAAATCTTTCGAAGTGGTCTGAAATATTGAGCTGATTGTAAACGGTTCTTTTCTGATAAAATCGGGAAAATAATTTTCGGCAATTTCGGGATTCAAAAAGCTTTTAGTCGCTCCCGTGTCAATCAAAAGTTTCAGGGGTGGATCTGAAATTTGAATGTATGGGAAGTCCTTTCGAGAGATTTTTTCGTGATGGTCGATTTCCTGAAAATTTTGGTCCTGTGAGGAACTTTGATCGATTTGGGTATCGATTGGATATTGATTATCGACATATTCAGGTGGGACTTGGTCATAGTTCATATTTTCGTAAAAATCAAATTCATTGGAGGAACAGGGTTGATTTTGGTAACAAAAATCATTTTGGGAGTAATATTCATGTAGGAAGGGCATTGATTCTTCCTGATAATGGGGGTTATCAAAATTGTAAAGTTCTTCTGCAATGAAATTTGGTCGATTGGGGTTTTGGTATGGTCTAGTATTGGGTTGACGAGAAGTGGTGGCTTGTGAAATGCCACTCATAGGTGTTGGCTTGGGTCGATTGAAATTGTTTTGGTTATTTGGTCTCCAAACGTTGGTTGAGACTCTTGGATTGCCAAATACTTGACGATTTGTGACGAATTTTTGGGGTTCTGCCGGTCTCGGCTGAATATTTATTGGGCCGCGTGCAAATGAGGGATTATGCATTTGGGTTTGAAATTCTGAAAATTGGGGTTAGGAGTTGCGTATTGGCGAAAATTGGACAATTGATTTGGGTGATTGGGTCTTTGAGGTAGCCTAATTTTCGATTGATCACTGTTATTCGGTTTTTGGAGATGCCGAATATTATTTTCGGAAATAATATGTTGCCTAGCTTCTGCCATAGTTGATGGTTTCATAGCACGAATAGTTGATCCTAAAGGTTCTTTCAGTCCGGCTAAGAATATTTTAAGAGCATGAGTATTGTAAAAAGTTTTCTTCACCGTTTTAGTCGCAACTACATTTTCATGTGTATCTACATAGTTATGAAGAGCACTTAAATTTGACATAACCCTTGTATAAAATTGTAATGATGGTTCGTTGAAATTTTGTCTCAATTGATCTAAATCAAATAATAATCCATTTTCGTCTATTTGGTCGCCAAAATGTGCGATTAGGGCATTTTTGACTGATAGCCAATCTTTATCAATGCAAATGCTATAAACTTCGCGCTTGACATCAATTTTGAATAAATTCCATAAATTATTGTAATATTTTGGACACAACTGATATTTTCGGGTTTTGGGCCCCAGTATGTAGTAATAATTGAATTAGCTGTTTCTAAAAATGATGAAAGTTCCAAAGGATTGCCGTCAAATTTTGGAACAATTTCCAAAAGTTTTGATTCAAATTTTGGAACTGGCATTTTGATATTTCTACTTATTGATAGCTTCGAAAGAAGTGCTTCTAATTCTATTGATTCGCGAGAACTATTTTCGAAAATCGAATTAGGTTTCGGCGAATTTTGTTCACTAAAAATCAACTCACAATCACTGTTTTCGGGAGATGAATCAGGACTAGAGGAGAATGACATAGACAAGATACAAGGAAAAGCAACTTACATTAGTACCACTGAGATGGCTGTTCCCATTTATTTTCTTCTTTACTTCTTTTTCTTCTGCTTGATCTGCTACCCAGAGGGACTGTCCAGAAACGGAGGTTCTCTTGAATTAACAGTTGGAACTGACGGATTATTCACAACGAATATCCGTTCAAAATCCTACAACGACTGCGCCACTTTATGTTTTCCGAACCTAGTTTTTTAAAAAAACTATTTTACTCAAAAACTTCAATTAACAACAAATAATACAATGAGATGTTTATTGCTCGAAGTCTATGTCTATTCTAAATGTTTCTTCGTTCTCATGAACCGAAGTTGAATACAACACCGTCTCGACGTGTTCCTGGAAATCTGCATAGGCAGCAATGCTTAGTTCAGCTATTCCCACGGGAAGGCATACATAACTCGAATACATTATACAAGGTGTTAGTAAATAAGTGCGACAAACTTAAGGAGGTGAAACTGCATGAAACAGTTTGTTATATAGCTTTTGTCCGCAAATGCTTCGTATTCCGAGATTAGGGGTGTTGGAGTTATTCTTAAAAACTGACTATTTATTTATTGCTCTAGAGATATGCAAATTAAATTTGGTGGGTTTTAAGAGGTTGTTATTGCGATTAAGAATTTTATGTTCATTATTGGCGCGCATACGGGTAATGATCTCAATTTTTTTATCATTACATGAGTTTTCATCGTTTTCACATCACTTTCGGATGTGTTCGCTTCTCTTTTCATCAGTTTCTCCTTTTCCAATGTTCTCGGACGTTGTTCGGTGAGCATTTCCTAGGGCAAAGTGCCACTGGAAGTGTTGTGAACTTCGGAAGATGTTGGTTGGGCGATATTCCAATAGTTTTTGAAATTGTGGCGAACCTGACTTTGGATATCCTTATTCTTTGCGTTGGTCTTCTGTGGTGCTACTTTGGATATCCTTAATCTTTGCGTTGGTCTTCTGTTGTGCTAAGTCGCTAGGGGCGACAGAATTTTCTTGGTGGGGGGAGGGGTGGTGGTTCTCCGTATTGAGTTGAAGGTGGGGAAAGAGTGATCTCTCCGTTGTTCGCTGGTCTGCTCGTAGGTGGCGGAAGGGATGATTCTCTCTTGCCTTCGTCTTCGGTGTTGGAGGAGTGGGGCTCCTGTGCCAACGGGTAATGATCTCAATTTTTGGATTCTTCGTTCAATTTGTGACAAAAAATGTATGCTGCCTTTTTTGTGAGGGGCGCCGTTTTTATGCAAAAAAATAAAATCTCTTAACGCGTATTTTTCATTTCCCTTACACATTCTCTAGTAGCGATGCTAGTAGGCTACTGTCAACATTCTTAAATACGAATATATCAACATGTCAAATTAGCGTTTTATCATTTTTAAGCTTTCAGTTTGGTATAAAATTAATATTAACAAGTGTTGGTCGGTGGATCAGCGGTCTAAGGCACAGGCCCTTCGAAACTCCAGCATAGCGATAGTCGGTGCGAGTCCGATGTAGGTACGAGAATTTTTCTCAACTTCTTTATATCGGATCGATAGGCGACCGCATGCCTTGTTGAAAAGCAAGTGTATGGTGAGTTGTCTAGATGCCAATCTCGTCTAGTGCTAGCTTGGAGTGCACATCGACCACCCGAGGTGGTGCCGTAGATTTTCCGGGTTTTCCTACAGCTGAAAAGTGAATACATAAGTAAGTCGCTCAGGAGCGCCACGGCAAATAATAATAATAGCCGTCCTCTACCCGCACAGGTTATGCCTTTGGGTACACTCAACGAGTGTTTATGAGGGAGTATTATTATTTTTATTTAAATTTTCCTTTATCTAAAAGAATGGAAAATTACACAAATGCGGAATTGTCAGACATGCATTTTGTCTATGATCGTTTGCCCCTCTACCAATTAGTTACAGCCGGCTTAGGCGATATAATTACACACAATCCCGTTGTATTCATTGTAGCATATATATCGAAGCTGATACAATTAAAAAAAATCCTTTTCGAAGAATCGGTGGAGGTGAAATATGGTCGAGGCTATTCCCAGCAATTTTGTTTAGGTTATCCCAAGAAATGGGTCGAGATAACTATGACTGGCACCTAAAATAACACAGACGCTTGTTATAAGCGGAGTGTTTGTTGAAAAATTTGATTTCTGCTTGATAGAAAGAAAAGACCGCGTGGGCAGCCTGGGAACATGACCTGATCTTATGTTGCAAGGCGATAATGCAATATAACCAATTTTTGTTTGCCATCATGATATGGAAGGTACCAAATGGAAAATGATTAACAGAAAAGTGATAACTCAGAGTTTTGACAAATATCTGAGGACGAGGAACCGATGCCGGGGCGTTCCCTACGGTTGGATCCGGGGGAAGTTTTTAATAATAATAATAAATATCTTTATTTCAAAATTGTAATTGTCAACAATTGTTGTAACAGGCGGTACAGAATGAAATAGCGTCACAGGAGATAAATTGTACACTTTATATTTGGTAGTTTAGATAATCATTCATATTACAGGATCTAATTCAATTAGCATTTTTTTAATTTCTTTTGTTGGGTAAATGGTTGTAACATTTTATTGCCATGTAGTAAGGCGTTTTCTCTGATAGGGTTAACCAATGTACAGGATATGTGAGGTCATTTCTGCGAGTTTGGTATGTGTGTTGAACCACACCACTACTGAATAAATGTTTATTTTTAAATAAAAACATCAGGCATTCATAGATATACAGAGCAAAAATTGTCATTATGTTGTTGTTTTTAAATTCAGATCTTCATGTTTCATTGTGTTTAAAATTATTCATTATTCTGAGAGTTCTTTTCTGGATAAAAAAAATCCTTTCAATTTTACTGTTGCTTCCCCAGAAAATAATGCCGTATCTAGCAACTGATTCAAAGTTGGCATAGTAAAGCGTTTTTACAGATTCTTTCTCCGGGTGTTTATTGACCACTCTAATTCCATATGATATACTGCTGAGCTTGTTTACTGTGTACTCAATGTGTTTATTTCATTTCAAGAATTCATAGATGTAGATTCCTAGAAATTTGGTATCTTGGGTTATTGTCAGTTTCGTGCTTCCTAAGTTTAAATTTTGTCTCGGTTCGCATTGAACTTGGGGTGTTCTAAATAAAATTAAATTAGTTTTGTTTTCATTTAATATTAATCTATTTCTTGTGAACCATTCTTTTGTTTCATGAAATACTTCAATGCTGCTTCTTATTGCCTCTGGGTATGTTTCACCCCCTATCAATAAATTTGTGTCATCAGCAAAAATCGTGATGTTTTGGTCAAATCTTGGATTCAGTTTACACAGATCATTAATATATATATGATAAATACCTACCTTTATTGGTAATTTGTCTGATTGATATGACTGTCCATTACGCTTTATGCTGACACTTTGCTGGCGGTCCTTGAGATAGGACTGAACCCATTTTAATGCATTTCCTCTTATTCCATACTTTTCAAGTTTTTCAATAAGTATTTGGTGGTTCAAACAATCATAGGCCTTAGATAGGTCTAGAAATATGCCCAGGGCTAGGTATTTTCTTTCCATTAAATTTGTGATATATTGAGTAAACTGAAAAATAGCGCTCTGAGTTGATCTCCCTTGTAGATATGCATATTGATTATTGCTGAAGCAGTTTCATCTCTGCATGAATGAGGATATATTATGACACATTACTAGTTCAAATAGTTTAGAGAAGCTAGGTAGGAGACTAATTGGCCCGTGATTTTCCATTTGTTCGGGGTTACCTTTCTTATATATTGGTATCACAAGAGATTGCTTGAGTCCTGACGGAAAGATACCAAATTTTAGGGAGTTATTGATGATATATGATAAAATTTCGCTCAAGGCTGATATACTTTTCTTCACAATGCATGTTGGGATATCGTCTACACCACTTGAAACTTTGTTTTTTATTTTATTTGACAGTTCTATTAATTCTGTTGGTAATATTGGCTTTGTGAACATTGACTCAATATTATATTCTATTTCACATTGAAAAGGTGCATTAGGAAGATTTGATATCAATTCTGGAACAATACTGGTCAAGTATGAGTTGTAATAATTTGCCATTTTTTCTGGCTCGCCTTTGATTTGGCACTCACTATTATTTACCTTACCCGTTATTTCTGAGCAAATAGTCCACATGCATTTGCTTTTGTTGTCACAATTTCGAATTCTCTCAGAATAGCCCTCTCTTTTTGTTTTTCTAAGTAATTTATCATATTCTTTTTTTGCTTCAATGTATTCTACTCTACCGATATCATTTTTCTCAGATAATACCAATAGGGTATCCAACTTACTCTTACATTCAGCTATTTCATTATTTTTAGGGTAGTTTGATTTACCTCTATTGTTATTAACTAAATTACGAAGAAAACTTTCATTAAATATCAACATGAAGAAAATCATAAAAGTATTCCATTGATTATCCTCATATGACCTATCAAAGCTATACACTTCATCCCAAGTTTGTTCTTTGAGTTTATTATTGAATGCATCTATATTTTCATTTGAGAACGCTCTTCTGAGGTATTCTCTTTTCTTTCATGTTTAATTGACCGTGTTATTATTTGTGCTTTGTGATCTGGATATCTATTACTTTTGCCTCATATGGTTCTGTACAATTCGTTAATATATTATCTATGCAATCTATTTTTGTGCCTCCTGGGAGAGATGCGAAAAATCAGTCCAGAATCAGGGGTCGAGTTGAAAATTTCGAAGAAAGAAAGCGAACGGTAAAATATACGGGGGGGTTAGTATCGGCATTAAATTCAATTTTAAAATTACTACTTGTGATTTTAGAAGGTTGTGATATTTTTGTTTATGTGAAGAAAATCGTTTCATTGTTGTTCGGTAGTGTGAATAAAGTCAATCTAAATTTTGAGACGGAAAGAACGCCGATTTGAGGGAATGATTTGTCCGATTATCACGCTACCTATATGTGAGTGCAGACGAATTGAGTCGTTTTACTAGACTGAGGAATGAATCCAACCACATAAGAAAACTGTTTCTGTGTAATAATCATTTTAATTTTTTTATCCCTGATTCGAAAAAGTTGCCATAGTGTGATTATACAGTGAGGGGCAATATTATGGAATAAATTCATTTTTACGAGAATAGGCAACTTTTGAGACAAATCCCGAAACACGTCGATTTTTATTTCCAAATTATGATTTTGTGGCAGATATGTCATACTAGTGACGTCATCCATCTTTGCGTGATGACGTAATCGATGATTTTTTTAAATGAGAATAGGGGTCGTGTGATAGCTCATTTGAAAGGTTATTCAATTCTCTATGCAGTGATATGAACATTAACATAATTATTTATACAGGGTGGCCAAAAAAATATTTAATTTGTAAATGAAATTAATTGTCACAAAAAGAAGTATTATCATTTATTTAATACAAAATTACATTGTACTACTGTCGGAAAACAGAAAAACAAATTAGTTGACAAATAAAAATTGCTTTTCGCTTAAATTAAATGTTCAAATTGCCACCCACCTGCCTCTTGGCAGTAATTGAACGGACGAATACATTCTTCTTGAACATTGTGGATCATTTCTGGAGTTGAATTACGAATTTCCAATGTAATGCTATTTGTCATATCTTGGAAATGTGTGGTCTATCGGCGATCTGGATCATCCTCATTGATTTTGTCTACTATTGAAACACTTGAAACAGTTTATAAATAAATGTTTAGAACTGCTGTGCTTTCTACTACTATGAAGAAACAAAAATAAATTCCGATATTAGGCAAATAAATAATGAGAACTAAAAAGATAGCAAAAAGTATAGTTTTTACAAATCGAGTTGGCTTGGGTCAAATGTAAGTCAGTTCTTGACATTTTCTCATAAGGACTAGTTTATTTCATGAAATAAATAAGTAATGGCCCCATTAACTGAAACACAAAGAATCGAAGTATTAATTATGGTTGGATATGGAGATAGAACCAGAACACAACAAGAAGTATGTAATTTATTTACCATAAAATATCTTAATACGCCTATCACACAATCCACTGTTAGTAAAATTGAGAAGAAATTTAGAGAAACTGGACACGTGAAACATGTTGCAAATGCTGGTCGTCCACCAATGAATGAGGATGTGAAACTGTCTGTATTATTAAGTGTGGCAGAGAATCCTCAAATTAATTCTAGGCAAATTGCAGCTGATACAAACATTTCTAAAAGGTCTGTTTTACGTGTGCTGAAAAAAGAGAAATATCATCCGTATAAAATTCATAATGTCCACGAAATCAATGAGGATGATCCAGATCGCCGAATGCAGTTTTGTGAAGTAATGCAAGATTTATGTAATCAAAATCCACGCTTCATTCGTGAAATCCTTTTTTCTGATGAAGCAACCTTCTGTTTAAATGGAACAGTGAATCGGCAAAACTTCAGATATTGGAGTCAAGATAATCCCCATTGGATGACTGCGGTACACACTCAGCACCCTCAAAAACTAAACGTGTGGGCAGGGATAGTCGAGGATAGAATTATAGGTCCTTTTTTCTTCGATGGGTCTCTTACGGGGCAAATATATCTTGATTTTTTACAAAATGAACTTATACCCGCCCTTACAGACATGTTTCCAAATGAAAATGATCGTAATTCGCCAAATGAAAACATATGGTTTCAGCAAGACGGTGCAACTCCACACTTTGCACGTCCTGTTCGTGATTTTTTAAACAGATGTTTCCCTAGGAGATGGATTGGTCGACGAGGAACAATAGAGTGGCCCGCAAGATCTCCAGATCTTACACCACTTGATTTTTTCCTATGGGGTTACTTAAAATCAAAAGTTTACATCGATAGACCACAGAATTTACAAGATTTAAGAAATAGAATTAGATTGGAAATTCGTAATATACCTCCAGAAATGATCCACAATGTTCAAGAAGAATGTATTCGTCGGTTCCATTACTGCCAAGAGGCCGGTGGGTGGCAATTTGAACATTTAATTTAAGCGAAAAGCAATTTTTATTTGTCAAATAATTTTTTTTTCTGTTTTCCGACAGTAGTACAATGTAATTTTGTATTTAATAAATGATAATACTTCTTTTTGTGACAATTAATTTCATTTACAAATTAAATATTTTTTTGGCCACCCTGTATAAATAATTATGTTGATGTTCATATCACTGAATAGAGAATTGAATAACCTTTTAAATGAGCTATCACACGACCCCTATTCTCATTTAAAAAAATCATCGATTACGTCATCACGCAAAGATGGATGACGTCACTAGTATGACATATCTGCCACAAAATCATAATTTGAAAATAAAAATCGACGTGTTTCGGGATTTGTCTCAAAAGTTGCCTATTCTCGTAAAACTGAATTTATTCCATAATATTGCCCCTCACTGTATGTAATTGTGAATAAGAGTAGACGTCGCCGACTTTTCTAGACTAAACCGACAAAAGGGGAACCCTTTTCATTCCATTTTAGTAGGAAACTTGGCTCCAATAAGTAGGAAATTGACTTATTGATTTTGATATCCTTACACCCCTTGAAGTGCTAGAATAACCTCAAATACCTTCTTCTGAGAAGATTTAATTTAGTTTTTTTGTGTGTATCGAGGCCTTTACAGTTTCTGTCAAAACAAAATTTATTTTAATTAAATCTCGGTCCTGTTAAAGGTTGTGTATAATTTTATATCCCTCAACCCAAGAAGAAACTGCGACAGAGAATGGACGACATCCATGAACGGGTCCGTTTGAATATCCAGAGTGCCAGCGACAGAATGAAGGAGACCTACAACATCAAGGCGGATGCTGGTGGATATCAGACAGGTGACCTTGTCTGGCTATACAACCCTAAATGTCGCCGTGGACTATCACCGAAACTTCGGAACTCGTGGGAAGGTTCATATAAGATCATGAAAAGGATAAACGACCTCGTCTACCGCATATATAAGCCACCACGAGGAAAACATAGGGTAGTCCACTTCAATAGGTTGTACCCTTACGCCGGAAACCACGATCAAATCCGCACCGTCAGATCACCGGAGGACGAAATGACATTTCAGAGGTTCATGTCCCTGTACTCGAACGGACAGAAAGTTCAATATGGGGTAACCCGAGAGGAGTCACGAGATCTTTTCAAGGTGCCTGCCAATTACGCGTTAGCTCACTGTGTGGCAGAAGATCTCCAAATGTCCAGAGGCATTGCAGTAGTTTTCTCCAAGAAGTTCGGTCGAATCCAGGAACTGAGAGAACAGAACCCGGAAGTTGGAGGGGTGTTACAGCTGAGGAAAGGCCAGAGAAACATCTACTATCTGGTTACCAAGAAGCGTTCTCGAGATAAGCCGTCTTATGAAGATGTTTGGAAGAGCCTTACGAGATTGAGAGACACGATGCTGGACCAGAATATTGTAGACCTGGCAATCCCAAAATTGGCCTGTGGGCTTGATGGGCTGGACTGGAGAATTATAAGAAGCATGTTGGAGACAGTATTCAGATCCAGCGGGGTCAACATTTTTGTGTGCTGCAAGCATCTTTCTCGACCCAACTTGAAGACTGAGGAGTGTTACTTCCATCAAACGTCCAGGTGCAGACATGGAGAATCTTGCAGATATCTTCACACTCCAAGAATGACGTTTCGGGGCGAAACGTCTTTAAGAAGGGGGCAATGTAACAATTTCGAGACCGGCCCTGATCTAATTAATTATGCACCCTCGTTCAACTACAACTGTATATCTGCTGGCGTACGGATCGCCGAGAACAAGCTGGAATAAATCGATTGTTCGATACTATTCGTAGAGCCATCTAGATGAAATGTTCTATACCCCTGAATAATCGAGAGTCGTGAATGGAAACTGATTGGGAGTATATTAAGCGGGACAGTCAGAATTCAGAGTTAGTTACAGTTCCAGAGTTCGTTGATAGATAGCCACAGTAGAAATAAATTGAAATAGTAAATGTTTTAGTGAATAATTGTTGTAAATAGTGTTTCAAATAACTTACGAAAATTAGTTAGTGCAGTTTTACTACAATACATTCAAAGAGTGTCAGGAATAGGTCCGCCCTGACCATGCCTCAACACAGAACTGCAATGTTCCGAAGGTCATTTGTATTTAATGCTATTCAAAGGTACAATCATTTGCCTGATGAATTAAAAATATTCAATATCAATAAATTCAAGTATAAGTTATAAATGTCATCTTCTTGAAACCCAGCGAAAACTGTCTCGACCGGCTCAGAACATTTTTTTTGCTAACTTATTTATTCCTGAAAAAAATTGTACTCTAATTCCTCCAATATGTTAAATATACTAAGTGCACCCCTTCACTTGTTCATAAACTGTTTTATAAATAGCAAACACTGCCAAAATCACCAAAATAATCCATCTGACTCAAGTGTTGTATTATATCAATTTTTCTTTTTTTTTTATATAATTTTCATTTTCTTGGGCAACTGCCCTCTGAAGGTTGAGTGGAATAGCTTCAAGCTAGACTTCGCCTTCAGTTTCATAAAATTGTTATTTTTTTTTTATTGACAATAAAGACGTTTATTATTATTGTTATTATTATTATTAATACGAACGTCGGAAGCAATCGAACAATTTGTAGTGAATGCCATGAAGAATTTTTGGAACTTAATTAAATATTATGTTGTAATTGTGTATCACATTATTGCGAAGTAATCAGTTTGATTCAACTAATTAGAAAGATATCTTTGGATGTTGAATATTTTATTTTCATTACAAAAAGATTTCATTTGCATTTATACGATTTCACAATCAATTATGAAAGATCTGTAGAGTTTGTTAAATATTCCATACTAGAAAAAGTAGAAAAGTTCAGCAAGATTAATACAGGGAGATGGGGATGTATGATTCCGATAAATATTTTATTTACTTTCGGGTGACGAACTGTTGCCCACAGTGGGGACAAAACTGAAGAGAAGAGGGTGTCTTCAGGTTTGAAACAATTGCATTCTGCAAGAAATGCTCTGTTTGTGACTTAGTTATGTATTATATAGAATTTACATAATACTTATATTATTCTCCCATTCAACATTAATGCCATTTTGAACGATCAAACACTAGGAAAGTATTTTTGACCTGTATTTTGTGGTGACTGAACAGTGACCACAACAATTTAAACAATTATTCAACTGAAACATTGACTTCACTATTTCAATTTATCTTCACTGTCGCTCTCTATCTGCGTACTCTAGAACTATATGAGCTGAGCATCGCAAATTCTAGACTAGTATATTATTCATAAATAGAATCACACCTTCGTTATGACATTTGCTTCTGGGGTATGTGTTCAAAAAACCGGTTCAACATGGTCTTCTTACTACAGAAACGGGCAATAAGATATATATGCAAAGCCAAGTATCGGGACTCCTGCCGTCCATTATTTTTAAAACAAAAAATATTAACTCTGGTATGTATTTTTATATTGGAAACGGTATGCCTTTTGCATAAAAAATACAAGAACGTACTAAATTACTCCCCCACATATAGTACCCGTCGCCCTGATCAATTATCTCTTTTGAAACCTTCATCTGGTCTTACCCAAAAATCTACCATTTACCAAAGCAGACAAATGTACAACCACCTGCCATTAAGAGTAAGAGAGAATCGTAATAACGCTGCATTTAAGAAGGTAGTATATAAGCTCTTGATTGAGAAAGCCTATTATACACTAGATGAATTCTACCTAGATTCATTAAGTTGAAGAACATGAATCCGTTTCGACTAGACTAGGCAGTATAATTATAAATGTCTATAATTTTTATTTTATATTATCATTTTAACTCATACACACATTTACTTATATATCAATATGTGTGTATATAAGTATTTATATTTGTATATATTTATGTGTATATAATCATAAGTATATGTTTTATGTTTATATGTGACAATTTTAATTTACATTTGAATCTAAATTTATTATTCTTTATGCATAATTATTATTGATTTGTCCATGAGATTGTTTTGTATCTTTTGACAATAAAGTACTTGATTGATTGACTATATCTGAAACTCTCGCTCACTATCTATCTGCCATCTCCCGTCGAGCGCCTTATATACCAGCAAACAGATTCCATCTACAGTTCTCGATCTATCAAGACTACACGTCGACTTCTTAGGTGTCTCTCGAGAATTCGGTTTCTTTCATCAGCAAATTCGCGTTTCTTCTATGCGTGACTCATGCGTTTGCGAGAGGAGGAATGTTGACTTGGGGTGCATGCTTTATGAGGTGATCATGGCCGGTCTCGAAATCGTTACATTGCCCCCTTCTTGAAGACGTTTCATCCCGAAATGTCATTCTTGGAGTGTGAAGATATCTGCAAGATTCTCCATATCTGCACCTGGACGTTTGATGGAAGTAACACTCCTCAGTCTTCAAGTTGGGTCGAGAAAGATGGTTGCAGCACACAAAAATGTTGACACCGCTGGATCTGAATATCGTCTCCAGCATGCTCCTTATAACTCTCCAGTCCAGCCCATCAATTCCACAGGCCAATTTTGGGATTGCCAGGTCCACAACATTCTGATCCAGCATCGTGTCATCAATATTTGGTCCTTCAGACATCTTCATAAGACGGTTTATTTTGGAAATGCTTCTTGGTAACCAGATAGTAGATGTTTCTCTGGCCCTTCCTCAGCTGTAACACCCATCCAACTTCTGAATTCTGTTCTCGCAGTTCCTGGAGTCGAACGAACTTCTTGGAGAATACTACGGCAATGCCTCTGGACATTTGGAGATCTTCTGCCACACAGTGACCTAACGGGTAATCGGCAGTCACCTTGAAAAGATCTCGTGGCTCCTCTCGGGTTACCCCATGTTGAACCTTCTGTCCCTTTGAGTACGAGAACATGAACCACTGAAAAGTCATTTTATCCTTCGGTGGTCTGACGGTGCGGACTTGGTCGTGGTTTCCTGCGTAAGAGGACAACCTATTGAAATGGACTACACTACGTTTTCCTCGTGGTGGCTTATGTATTCGGTATCCTTTTCATAATCTTATATGGATCTTCCCACGAGTTACGAAGCTTTGGTAATAGTCCACGGCGACGTTTAGGGTTGTACAGCCAGACAAGGTCACTTATCTGATATCCACCAGCATCGGCCTTGATGTCGTAGGTCTCCTTCATTCTGTCGCTGGCACTCTGGATGTTCAAACGAACTTGTTCGTGGATTTCGTCCATTCTATGTCGTAGTTTGCAAACACAGTCATCTCCCGCAGTGTCTTGTCCTGGTGGCGTCCCAAACTTCAGGTCATATGGAAGTCGCAGCTTTTGGCCCATAATAACACTAGCAGGGGTTTGGTCGGTTGACTCATGAACTGCGGAACGATACGCCATCAGTAACAGATACTGGTCCCAATCTTTCTGGTGGTCAGAGACTACCTTGGATAGGTGGCGGTTTATCGCAGCTCCAACGGAACACCGAATCGACAACTCCTTTACCAAGCGGCAACGATGATGGCTTCTTGGTTCGGCAGGGCATAGGCTTCGGCCCACTTGCTGAAGTAGTCCATCGCCACAAGGACGTACTTATTCCCGTGATGAGATTGTGGGAACGGGCCAGCGATGTCAATGGCGATCTTTTCAAATGGGCTGCCCACATTGTACTGGTGCATCGGGGCCTTAGGTCTTGTTTGAGGCCCATTGCTGGCAGCACATACAGCACATTTCCTGCACCAGTCCTTGACGTCGGCTTGACAATTGGCCCACTTCCTGGAGGGTCTTCGTCACTCCCAGATGTCTTCCACTGACCCCATTATGGATTTCTCGGAGCACTTCCTGTCTCCTGCTCCCGGGTACTACTATCTGTCGTCTGTCTTCTCCACCATCCTCAGACTCCTATACACGCTTCAATTGGGCCCAGTAAGATTTAACGACTGAAGAACAACTGGCTATTTCCTGCCACGACAGTCTTCGATTACTCATCATCCAGCCGATGACCAAACCAAGATCTGGATCTTTCTCTTGGTCTTTCTGGATCTTGTTGTCGTTCCAGTTATCGTCACCACCGTTCTTCTGCAGAGTGTCGACACCTTCTCCTCTGCTCGTCGGCAGTGCGAACAGTCACCTGGGCATGGTCTTCGCGATAGGGCATCTGCATTCTTATGGCTGGTCTCCGCTCGATGTTCGATCTTGAAGTCGAATTTCTGGAGCCTCTCCTCAATCCAGCGTGCCACCTGACCCTCGGGATTCTTGAACTATAGGAGCCATTTGAGAGCTGCATGGTTCTCACTAGGAATCTTCGTCCATACACGTACTTGTAGAAGTGCTCTACTCTCTTATTAACCACGGCCAACAGATCCCGCCTTGTGACACAGTAATTGCGCTACGGATTACTAAAGGTCTTACTCAAATAACCGATGACTTTTTCCTGTCCTTCCTGGATCTGAGACAGGACAGCTTCAAGTCCCACATTGCTTGCGTCCGTGTCTAAAATGAATTTCCCGTCCGGAAGGGGGAAGCTCAGGATTGGTGCGTTGATCAAACCTCCTTTCAGCTTCCTGAACGAATCTTGGCATTCCTACCTGACCACTGGAACTTCATTTGTCCGCGATGTTAGCAAACCCCAGTACAAATGTGCAAGAGAGTTCTTTCAGAACCGCCTCCATCAATCTTTCAAATGTGGCTGGAGCGTTGCAGAGTCCAAATGGCATAACTGTGAACTGCCACAAAACTGAAACGACGATCCTTCAGTTCACGTGCCAGTATCCACCCTCCAAATCAAGTCAAGTCGAGAAAATCGTTGAACCGGCTAACGTGTCTACGGTGTCGTCTATCCTTGGGAGAGGGTTGCTGTCATTTTTCGTCAAGTTGTTCAGTTGACGATAATCAACGCTAAACCGGGTCGAACCATCTTTCTTCCTTACCAGTACTACTGGAGAGGACTAAGGACTGTTGGATGGCTCGATGACTCCGTCTTTCTCCATATCACTGACTATGTTGTCAGCCTCTTCCTTTTTGGCGGGAGGAAGTCTTCTGGTTGATTGTCAGATCGGTAGAGCATTCCCAGTGCCGATTTTATGCTGAACCACCTTTGTTCTACCGCCTCTGCCTACTCCGGAATCGAAGATGTCCTGGTACTGCCTGACTAATTCTCTTAGTTTGGGCTGCTGTGCTGAACCCATGTCCTTGGACGAGATGGCGATCAATTTCTCTAATTCTACTGGCAAGCTTTTGGGTTGGGTTACGGTTCCACGTACACTCCTAATCACAGACGAAATTGACGAACAGTGCCCCAGAATTGTTCCTTTCTTCAAGGTCACCGGGTAATCATTGACATTCATTAACCTTACCGGCACAAATTTATCAACACGCAACAAGGTCTTCCCTAGTGCGATTCCTCGTCCAATTTTCTCATCATGGAGTTTGGGCTCGAACATCACCACGCTTCCGCTGCTCGCTCCTCCATACAGGCGAGCCTTCAAAATGGTTTCAGCCCTCTCCGGTACGCTCACATCTTCAGCCAGCAGAACACGAATCATTTCTTCACTTCTTCCGTGAAGTACCAAATCTTTTCCATTCACGCGTAGGACGCCGTCTTTGAAATTTAACTCGGATCCTCTGGAATTCATAATGTTCATCCCTATGATTGCATCATCCTCGATATCCGCTACTAGAGCCCGGTGTTTCACTTTAGTGCTCCCTAAAGTCAGTTCAATCGGAAGTTCACCATACACAGTTGCCGGCTCTTCTGTTGCTGTGCGTAGCTTCCGATTCGATGATTCTATTCTTGTCGATGTTTTGGCAAATGTAGGCCCAAGAATCGTCCTAGTCGCACCCGTATCTAGGAGCATAGTGCGAGGCTCGTTGTTAATGAGACCGTCTACGAAGACCCCTTTGTCTTGTCTTTGAAGGACAGCGACATATGCGTTTCAACTGGGGCTTGTTGGATACAGGCAGAAGATTGCTCCTTCTTGCCCTTCGTTGTTGGCGATTTTTTTAATGTTGGAAATTTCCACCATTTGTTTGCTTTGGTGAATAAAGCTGGTTGGTGGAACTTTGCTTCTTACTATTACTTACCCCTTCAACCCCTCATATAAAGTCCTTGCATTTGTGAAGCCGGGGCCGAATCTACAAACCTACATCTTTGCCTTCGAGATGATGGTGAAATATCGAAAACCAGTAGAGCTGTGAAGCCTATAATGATGAACATTCTGGCTTTTGGGGAGGCTAGCCCCTTAGCCTAAATCCGGAGGCTCAGAACGGATTCAATACTATACTTTGAGTCTGGTGGCAGCAAAAGTATTCAACATCTATACTTTAATTTAATTTTAATATAAAAAAATACTTCCTAGGGTGGGTAACTGAGGAGTAATTGTTTGCGTTGGTGTCAGTTTGAAACTGAATCAAAGATATCGTCGCCTAACACCCTAGCGATTTATTACAAGTGCCCTGTCAGTTTCTCGAGAGGACACAGGAGCAGAGTGCTCCCCCGATGAGGCCGGAAGCGGTCGGGAGAAAAATCCAGCAAGCGGCGGGATTATCTTTTATTCCATACACTCCGCCAACGCAGTCGCCGGTCCACAGGCATGTCCGGCAAGAGAGAAGCAGTCAATAGCACATTGTGGGACTGATGAGCAAAATTCAGCAGGTTGGTTTGCTGCTGAACATTGGTGAACTGTGCCGTGCCATGAACAATCTGATCGTCAGGCTGGTACAGGCTAAATCACAACTGGAAAAGCGATGGCTGCCCTAGAGATTCTGGGAGACAGCCAACGGTACAATTTTTGAGCCAAGTCTGAAGGCATGCATGTTTAATGCCAGTTCGGTCAATGCCGCTTATTATTGACTTTATTGGCAGACCTGATGATTCCGGATTCTTGGCTTCGACCGGACCATCGGTTCAAACTTAGGGGCTTTTCCACTGTCAGGGCTGACTGCCCTCAGGCAGTGATGGGGTTGGCCATCTTTGCCAAGGATGGTATTGGTTTTACGCGGTTCCCATCCCAGCAAAGCTAGATAGAATATGTCGGCATAAAACTGGCTGATGGGACCTGTGTATTTGCAGTCTATAACCATCCCAGAGATAGATTTACACAGACCGACTTAGACTCAGCAGCGACGTGGCAATTGTGCACTCTGACGAGCCCATTACCCCGGAACGGACCCACTCCGACTATAATTGACTTGAAAGTCAATAAGAATGTCACGAATATGAGTAAACTCAAGGCCATCCACGACTCAGTACTAATCAGTATGAAATATCGCGAGGAGAATATCTCCCCGTTATCCGATATGTTTACAGAAATGGTGACTCGATCGAGTTTCGAAGGATAATGAATGCCCGACTTGCATAAGTCCGGCATTGCTCGTGTATGTAATAAAGTCCTTATTTATTCATTTGAATTGGTTCTTATCAGCCTCTAAAATGTATTGTCGAATGATATGAATGAAGGACTTGCTACCAAATATTTACTACTGAAATTCAAAACTCTTTTATCAAAGAGATTTCACTCAATTCTAAAATGTTCATGTCTCAGTAGTGTGCTTCAAAGTTATTTTTATATTAATATTTTTTTATATTTGTGCAAAGAGTTCATTTATATTTTCATCCAGACATTTGTTCGAGTACCCGCATGATGATTATCTGCCAATAAAATTAATTTTGATTTTTGAATACTTAGATATTTGTATGTATACATATGTGAAACTATTCTACCAATCCTTAATTCACAAATCGGCGGCTCCCACTCTTAATTCCGTTTTTGATGTTAGTACGCGTATTCTGTCATACATAATCGAGATTCGAAGTTTAATTTCTGTTGACGAGTCCTAAAGCATCTTTCGGTATGCATACGTGAATGTTTTTTTATTCGTTATCATACTAACCATCATTTCCTAACTTATTGAGATGAAAAGCTGAACTAGGAGGTTAACGAATTGAGAAACGGTAGTACAATTTATTCAGTGCACCCGACTGTAGAGTAAGGGGG
The DNA here is from genome assembly GCA_958502065.1 of Chrysolina americana. Taxonomy (NCBI): domain Eukaryota; kingdom Metazoa; phylum Arthropoda; class Insecta; order Coleoptera; family Chrysomelidae; genus Chrysolina; species Chrysolina americana. The sequence continues at coordinate 31,053,485 of OY293419.1, read as the reverse complement.
CCGGGTCGAATACTGAATGGTCTGAATTTCCGCTACATATTTCTTAATAATGATATACAGAAACCAAAACCACTACAAAAATCAACCAGTACTAGACAAGAACGCAAAAATATCCTTATCATTTTTTCAGAAAAAATATCGATGATATTTATTATCGCATTGCCATTAGATTCAGATTCAGTCATAGACTATTTGTTTTACATACAAAACGAAGTGGACCTTCCATCGGAAACAATCTAGAACAACTATGATTGGGAGCCTCTCTTTCATTTTCGCAGATAAATCTAGTATCATGGAGCGATATCATTCCGACAAGGATAATTCACACCGAGGTGTAACTGTTGGACGCGTGGAAGAAAGATATTATTGTCCAAATGTGAAACTTGTCAGAAAATCAAAGTAACCCTTTAGTAATAACTGAAACATACTCAATACATAATACTGTGTTTAAGATATATGGATATAATTGAAGTCCAAAAAACAAGTTATCATATCATAATTTATTAGAATAGGTATTAAATATCATATTAACAATCATTTTCATTACCTAGTGTCATAATTATTTTTCACTACCTACTTTCAGAAGGAAATGTAAATAATACTTACGTTGGCATGCATTGGTTTCGTTCCAGTGTTTCTCATATGGTCTGAAGAATTGAGGTTTGCATTTATTGCAATTAATTCCTTCTGTATTGTGTTGGCAGTACTGACATACACCACCACCTTCATATCTGCCATGAATGTCCAGGGATAGGCGATTTTTATCAATATCTTCGTTATAAATACATTGATTACTGTGACCAAAACAGTTACAAGCTGAAAAATAGTAATTTTGTATGTGGTCTTGCCAACGGATTGAGAGAAACTAACGTTCACATCTAAAAGGGGCATTATGCTTGGACTGTTTCCATGCCTTTTGTTCAAATCCTGGACAACAAGTGTTACATTTAGCACCGCAGGTGTTATGCTTACATCGGCAGAGGAGTACTCTATTATCCCGAGGATCTGGAATATCGCAAGCATCTGCATGTCCATTACACATACAACGACCACCAATGCTTATTTCTTTGATCGAGTAGAAATACTGAAAGAAAATGTATACAACGAATGAAAATTAAGATTTTGTCTGATATTAGATTTCTTTTAATTTTTTCCAAGTTGTCCTGATGCGTCACATTATTATGACTTCATTGGACCACTTTTAAGACAATTCTTATATTTTTTTTTAATGAAAAGGTAACTAATCATAAACTATATCATAATACTTTTTTCTACCTTCATGCAAAAAGCAGAACAATATTTAGTGGGAAAAGAAGTTCTTTATTGCATTAGTGCAATGCAGTTTTTATTGCACTCATACGTCATTTTACTTCAACGTGCTGTCATTATAACAAACAGAAAGTTCAAACCCACTACATATTTAGTAGATATTCTTTGTAGCGGAGGGATACGAAGAGAAATCACTTGCAAACAAACTCATTCTTTTAAAACAATTAAAATATTTTAGCCTGAAGAAAATGACATGTATGTACAGAAATACTAATACGTTTACAGAAGTAACGAATCAAGAAGTGGATTTAAACAGTTTCACTACGAAATATTCATGTTGAAAATTGCACAAATTGTTCATTCACTTTCAACATTTAGGGTGAAAATGAAGTTTGAATTAAATTATTCGTAACGTATTAGTTCCTGTTTCAATTCAAATCGATAGTAATAATCAATTATTTGAATTGCGCATTTCATTTTCCTTCACCTAGTGCCGCACCTTAATAAATATTTTTTTGATTTTTGCATGAACGTAGAAAAAATGTTGCAACTCGTGTGAAAATTGTTTATTTCACTCGACGTGTTGTCCAACTAAGCCTGACGGCCTCTTTGCATAAATAAGTATTTTTTATCGACTTCCAACTGTGTTGCAGATGAAATATAAGAAGCTACCACATTATACATAATACATAAATACTCATTTCAATAACTTGTTTATTGAATTACACATTTACTTGTATGGTATTTCAGTGAGGGAAAGGGTAGGTAACTGACATATTAAGTACTTTACATAATACTACACAACACATTTCTAATATAGGATATGACAGAACAGAGGTCGGTTGATACGGAAATTTTTAAAAAAAATCTCTAGTCAATAGCTGTTCGTGAACCATTTTTTATTTTGTTTTTTCATAGTTCCACTAGTTTTTCGATAAATTTTAAAATCATCATATTGTATATTTAAAAATTATGTAATGTCAAGGTGACGAATAATAACAATTTAGACTTTTGAGACAGAAAGAAGTCGTTCCAAGATTCATCGAGTTTCATTTCAGAAATAACTATATAAACCATCAAGACAAAACTGTACAGTTCATCATAAACCCAACATGGTCCGAACGAACCGGACATAAGCAAGTTCCCAGCGGAAATCGAACAAAATGGGCTGAAGTAAGTACGCAGTGCAGAGGAAGGAACGGCAACTTAGAAGTCCAGTCAGTACCCACAGCATGTATTACAGTCAGGTCGAAAGCAAAGCAAGAAAACAAATTCAACAAGGTCATGAGTCATTCCTCTCCATAGTTGATTCCTTCGTTTTCCCTTTCCAAATATTCCTCACCACCCCCTCTATTATTGCATTTGTATTGTGGTGAAATCTATCAATTTGATTGAATCAATAAAGTTTAAATGGCAGAAGACGAGTTACGAAAGCTCATCAGAAAAAGAGAATAAAAGATTCTCTCACTGCATTCAGAATTTTGTGGATTCTGTCAACGAGAAGCAAGATCTAATTGATATCATTCAATTTCAAGAACGTCTCTCGCGAATTGAAAGTATCATTGACGCATTCCATAATGTTCAGTGTAATATAGAAATGATTATAGATAACCAAGAAGCAAGACGAGCAACTTGAAGAGAAAATTTCATTTGAAAATTTCTATTTCACTCCAATAGTTCAAACCAAAAATATTCTCAAATGCCAAAACAGCCACGATGACATTCCACAGGAATCTAGGGCGGGTTCTGATGTATCAAGTTTATATGATTCAGGGGCTAATTCAAGAGGTGTGAAATTGCCTACTATAGAGCTTCCAAAGTTTAAAGGGAACTACGAAATTTTTCTCGAATACAGAAATACCCTCGAGTCGTTGATCCATAAAAATAATTCACTATCTGATATACAGAAATTTCACTACTTGCGAGCTTCTCTAGAAAAAACTCCTACACAAGTCATCAAATCTATTGAATTCACAACGGCATCTAACACAGTTGCGTGGAATAGACTTTGTAACCGTTGTGACAGTAAAAAGCTTCTAGTTCACAATCATGTTAAAGCATTATTTTCCATAGAAACTATACAAAAAGAGTCATCATTCAACATCAGACGATTGATCGATACTATTTCTGAACACTTGAGGTCATTAGAACAGCTAGAACAAAAAACTGTAAATTGGGATACTTTATTAATTTTCATGATAGCTTCAAAACTTGATGATCAAATAGTCCCCGAGAGTGGAAGTAACAGAGCAGTACTTACACTAAACTGCCTACGTGGGATCAGCTAATTTATCTATTACAACATAAACAATTTGTACCTAGTGTTTGTATTTCAATGATAATTTTGACCTCTTGTATTTCAAAATTATCAATTTATAGCCAGTCTATTTATTATGTATTTGTATTGGGAATTTGTATTGTATTAGTTTGAAGATTGTAGACGATGTAGTAACTTGATTATTTAGGTTTCGGCAATCGAAACGTTGTGAAAAAGTGAAAGAAGTCAATTATCTTTCAAACCCATTAAGACGATGGACGTCCGAAACCTAAATAATCAATGTATTGTATAACTTTTGTAAGTTCCAAAGGATCAATAAAGTCATTTTATGTCATATGACTTACCCTTCTCGTAACGGTAGGATCCTGTCGAGCAACTGACATAAGATGTCCTAATAAATTTTTTGTTCTTAAAAATCTTAGTCTGACATTAGTGGCTCTTGTCCATTCTTGTAACACTGACGAATTAAAATAATGATTAGATGATGGTCTCTTGTTCAACAGAGATATTGGTATCTGAAAAAGAAGTATCGAATATTGGTACAAATAATGAACCGAAAAATGTAATTGAAGAAACCATTAACATTGTGACTGGCACAAAATTATGATATTTTAGTACTACTATCATTTCTAATTTACTCACTTCTCCTCCTTCTAAGGGTACAATTTTTGAATATTCTGTACTACAGATAACTGAATCATCTCTCGTAATAGGCTGTAAACTTTCTTTTCCAAAAAATGTTTCACAATCAGACGGGGAGTCTGAAAAATATTGCCATGGTGTATATGTTTTTCCATAGTTAGCCGATTTTTCCAATACCCATAATCCTGGTCGAGGAGAATTGGCCATCCTTATATAAACGTATGCAACATGAAATTCCTGTAAAATAAAGAATCATTGTTATTCTGCTAAAAGTAAGTATGAGATTTCTAAAGTAATGAATAATTACATCCAGGTTTCATTAAAAAAAATGGATTGAAGTCGCAGTAAGTTCCAGAGAATAAAATATATCATTATATAGAACACCATTTCAATTTTACATATGAGTATCAGCGGCTTCGCTTTAGAGAAATTAAATATATGCACAAAATGTTAACCTTGTGATTTTCTAAAGCTGAGTTCAAGATTTAACCTACTGGAGAAGTACTACCATGCCACATATTTTCAATTATTTTATATCAACGTTCAGTTTGTGATATTTATCGAAGTTTTATGGATTATGACCGGAATACTTCTTCAAAAAAACAGCGAACAGCGATTAAAAAAACATTTTTGAAGTTTATATGACTTTGATACGTAAGAGTATCTACTAAAAACCCTAAGAACCCTGATGGTGTGTCGACTCAAGGCTGAAATGGATGCTTTATGTTTTTGATTTTAATATTTATAATTCTAGATTTCCTCTTAACACGAAACTGACATTACTATTATTATTCTCATCATGCACGCCCCACAAATAATCTTGTTGGTAAAATTCAACTTTTATTTTTCAATTCTAATTTGTATCCTGTTTTATTTGTAAGATTTATATCCAAAATTCCAAAACTTGAAACGTATTAGGTACATAAAACGTCCATTGTGGATATAATTCCAAACCAAAATCGTTTGTGTAGTCTGATCAAAAGTATGTGTCTATTTGGAACGCTCTTATTCAAGATGTTCGTAATTCCCATAAAGTTTTTATTATTGTTTTCTCTTTCGTGAGTTGGTTTGAAGCGACTTTTATATATTTATATATTTCAGGAATTCGATAGATGTTATAGGCCAACAAGCCTTCATATTTATTTACAATGGAAAGTGTTTTTTTTTCCTTTATTTTCCACAACAAACATGAAAAGTGTAACCATTGTGTAACAAATTTAATTTAAATTCATTTGTAAAAAAAATTGTCAATACTTAATAAATGTTGGTACAACGATTTTCAGGAAGAATAAAAAACACGCCAACAATAGTATAGAGGGAGGCACATTTTGACATATTCACATTTGATCTAACTTTCCCTATCGCACCCCAAGAGCATGTCACCAATTTTTATTGAATGGATCACCTTATCTTGTTTTGCATTATCAGATGCTCCATGATTTCAACAAAGTATAAAACATAATATGGTCTGAAGCTTATGGTTCGGAAACTACAAATTATTTGAGTTGAAAACGAGCCACCCTGAATAACTTTTGAAAAAATCATTTGCAGTAAAAATGAAAAAACAGGTCAACAATTATACAGGAGGCCACATTTTGAAATATTCGTTCTATAATATGGAAGCAATAAATCAGAAAAAGAGATTTCTTATTAAATTCTCAAATCAAAATCTGATAACTTGACAATGAGAAGAAACAAAATTTCTATAGTAAATGTTTAAAAACATTTCCACCAACTTCCATACATGGTACAAACGAGCTTCCATTGCCGCCCTCACAAGGTTGAGAATCTCGGGAGTCATTTCTCTGCAATGCCTCATGATACTCTCTCTCAAATCTTCTAATGTTGTTGATTCTATCTCATACACTTTAGACTTCAAATGACCCCATAGAAAGCAATCTAAAGGAGTGAGATCTGGAGACCTTAGTGGCCATTCTGTAGGACCTCTCTGCCAATCCAGCGGCCAGGAAAATGATCATCCAAAAATTGTTTACATAATGAGGAGGTGCACCATCCTGCTGAAAAACTATTTCGTTTTTGGATGAATTCATATCCTCCTCAATTGCCCTATTGATGCACGGTATTATTCGATTCTTCAACACATCCAAATATTTCTCACCAGTCAAATTATCATCAATAAAAAAAGGTCCTATGATGTGGTCACCTGAAATTCCTGCCCAAACATTCAGTTTTTGAGGTCGTTGGGTATGAACTTGACGGTATAAATGAGGATTCGTATCACTCCAATATCAACAATTTTGCCGATTCACCTTTCCATTCAAACTAAACGTACTTTCATCCGAAAAACAAATTTTATACAAGACATTCTGATGCAAGTTGATCCGTTCAGTGAGACTTTCACAAAACTCGATAGGTACGTCTATCGAAATCATCTTTGTTAAATCTATGAACTAGTCTAATCTTATATGGATGAAATTTGTACTTATGGAGGATCCTAAAAACATGTGTACGATTGATTCCTGATTCTCAAGATAACTCAGTAAGAGATCGCGTATTTTCTATTAGTCTAACGTGCCCTAAAACTGCAATAGAAATAGCTTCATCGTTGACAACTCCTGGAAGGTTATGCTTTTTATTGTTAACAGATCCAGTTTCCATAAATTTGTCCAATAATTCCGAAACGTATTTGTGTCGTACATTTCTTCCTCGATGATTATCATTGAACATAAGGGCAGTAGCTCTAGCACTATTTCTATTATGGTGGTACAAACTCACTATTTCAATCCGTTCTCGAAGCGTATAAACAAGAAGTCACAAAAACGGAAACTTCATTGGTAAGTTGATCCGTTCAGTGAGACTTTCACAAAACTCGATAGGTACGTCTATCGAAATCATCTTTGTTCAATCTATGAACTAGTCTAATCTTATATGGATGAAATTTGTACTTATGGAGGATCCTAAAAACATGTGTACGATTGATTCCTGATTCTCAAGATAACTCAGTAAGAGATCGCGTATTTTCTATTAGTCTAACGTGCCCTAAAACTGCAATAGAAATAGCTTCATCGTTGACAACTCCTGGAAGGTTATGCTTTTTATTGTTAACATATCCAGTTTCCATAAATTTGTCCAATAATTCCGAAACGTATTTGTTTCGTACATTTCTTCCTCGATGATTATCATTGAACATACGGGCAGCAGCTCTAGCACTATTTCTATTATGGTGGTACAAACTTACTATTTCAATCCGTTCTCGAAGCGTATAAACAAGATTTCACAAAAACGAAAACTTCATTGGTAAGTTGATCCGTTCAGTGAGAATTTCACAAAACTCGATAGGTACGTCTATCGAAATCATTCATTCATTCATTCATTCATTCATTCATTCATTCATTCATTCATTCATTCATTCATTCATTCATTCATTCATTCATTCATTCATTCATTCATTCATGCATTCATTCATTCAATTATTTATTCGTTTATTTGTTTATTTGTTCATTTGTTCATTTGTTCATTTGTTCATTTGTTCATTTGTTCATTTGTTCATTTATTCATTCATTTATTTAATTTATTGAATAATCTCCATACAGGCCTGACGACCTAATTACATGGAGAGTATTTCTACATATTATCGTAACACATATTCACACAAGTGAACTAATCTAAATGACTACTAAAATTACTCATTATATGATTTACATTTACATTTGTAGGTTTTGGAGGGGCGTGAATACACAACGATAAAATATCATATAGTTATTGTAGAATGAGACAAGAGAATGTCGAATTCAAACTTAACTAGGCAAAATAAGACTTTGTTGAAGTATACTTCAAAAAACACCTATGAAACCTAGGTAACAGATTGTACAGAAGTTCATTCGGGGTGGCTCGTTTTCAACTCAAATAATTTTTAACTTCCAAACTATGAGCTTCAGACCATAATTCTACTTTGTTGAAATCTGTTCATCATGGAACATCTGATAATGCAGAATAATATAGGGTGATCCATTTAAAAAAAAAGTGCGATAGGGGTAATAACATCAAATATGAATATCTATGTCAAAATGTGCCCCTCTGTATATTATTGTGGACGTGTTTTTTTATTTTTTCTGAAAATCATTGTACCAAAAGTCATTTGGGTTCATTTGCACCGTTGCCAATTTTATTTCAGGATTATTCAATGGGGGTTTCCAGTATAGTAAAATATGCAATTTTTTTCACTCGACGTAATAGAGGACAGTTTATAACATAGTCCTAACGATTCATTCACTCTAAATTTTGAAAAACTGATTTATTATTCAATATTGAATACGTGATTTCAGTATGCATAAATTCAAACGCTCCTCAGCTTCTTCACTCGCCACTCTTTGGTAGATGAATAACTTTATTAATTGCTATTGTTGTTATTCATCTACTGAAAAGTGAGTACTGAATCCCCAAAAACCCCCCAATCCATATTTTCGAAATCTCAAGAGTTGATTTGAGGATAAAAAAAATAAATAAATTCAGTTTTTTCGTCAATGCACCCGAATATCTGTTATTAGCGATTTTATTGAGATTTTGGTGGTGATTTTATGTTAGAAATATGAAGCATTTGGCATAGTGATCATATTCATTCACCATTGGCGTGCGAAGTTGGGGAGAGAAAAAAGGCATTTTTTGAGAAATGAATATTAATGATTATTTAAGACAACTTTTCTTATCAGATTCGGAATCAGCATCCCCAAAAACCCTTTAATTCATATTTTCAACATCTCAAGAGCTGATTTGAACAAAAAAAAAGTTCAAGTCTTTTTTTAATAAGTTCTTTATTTGTAACAGTGGTAACAAAATTACGAATTACTTTATTTTAGATTCTTGTGTTTTCAACATAACTACCTTCTGAAACAATACACTTTTCATCAATTCTTCTCAAACGTACATTTACTTTTCTTAAAGTTTGGGGAGTTATTTCCTGACACGCTTGCCTAATTGCAAAGCAAAGTTCCTCTCTATTAAGCGGCCGAGTAGCATACACTTTATTCTTCAAATGCCCCCACAGAAATAAGTCACAAGGGGTAATATCTGGCGATCTAGGGGGCCATGGTTCCAAAGGAGAATTTCTAACTATCCACTTCATAGGGAAAATTGCATTTAAAAAGTTCCGAACTATCCCAGAATTGTGTGCGGGGGCCCCATCTATTTGAAACATTAAGTTTTGTCTTTGTGCTAATGGCAATTCCATGAGAAAATCATAGAGACCGTTTTGTAAAAAAATTTGAAAATTTTGTCCGGTCAGGTTATCCAGGAAATAAGGGCCAACAATCCGTTCGTTGAATATGCCACACCACACGTTAACTTTTTCACTGTATTGGTTTTTACAATGAATTACCCAATTCGGATTTTCAGCTGCCCAAAACCTACAATTTTGACTAGACACCACACCGTTTGTTGTAAACGTTGCCTCGTCAGTAAACATCATGTTCTTCAGAAAAAGTCTGTCGTTAAGATAGATACCCTGCAACCATAAGCAAAATTCAAACCGTCGTTCAAAATCACCATTTAACAGAGTATGTAGAAATTTTGGTTTAAATGCCATAATCCTGTTGCGTTTCAAACATCTCCATACTTTGTTTTTCGTTAAATTCATTGTCCTCGCAACTGCCCTTACAGTACCATTTGGGTTGTTTCGAAATTCTGCTAAGATACGTTCGTCGTCTGGATAGTGTCTTTGATTTAAATTGTACCTCCCTGGTCTTATTTTGAAAACCGCTCCAGTCCTTGCGAACAATCTGTTGATTTTGGCAACGGTATCGTGAGAAATTGGTTCTCGATCATGATGCCTTCCATTGAATATTCCAGCAACTTGACGCGTAGATCTTTCATTATTACCAAATAAGCGGATAATCTCTACTTTTTCTTCAATTGTAAGAACTACTCTTCGGTTCTGTGCCATCTTATTAACAGTTAAGTAACACTGCTTGACTTATTGACATTTCGTACTAATTACCGATGTCAAACAAAAACTTTTGTTTCAAAGCACTCTTTCATTAATTAGCATGAAAACTCAAATCGGCAAGCCAACGGTAACAAAGTGTGCGTATCTTCGGAAATACCTAAATTGTAGTATAAGGGCAGTTGCAAACGATACAGAATATAAGGAAACGAAGGTGTTTGAAATTTAATATAGGATTAGGGCATTTGAAATAAAAAGTTGGAAATAAACAATCTATTGAAAAAATGTGAATTTAATTTTGTTTTCCAATCAAATCAGCTCTCGAGATTTCGAAAATATGAATTGATGGGTTTTTGCGGTCGCTGATTCCAAATCTGATAAAAAAAAATTGTCTAAAATGAGCCCCTTATATCCTTGGAGAAGAAGTGGAGATTATCCGATTATTTGGTAATAATGAAAGATCTACGCGACAGGTTGCTGGAATATTCAATGGAAGGCATCATGATCGAGAACCAATTTCTCACGCCAAAATCAACAGATTGTTCGCAAAGACTAGAGCGGTTTTCAAGACAAGACCAGGGAGGTACAATTTAATTCAAAGACACTATCCGGACGACGAACATTTCGAATTTCGAAACAACCCAATTGGTACTGTAAGGGCAGTTGCGAGGACAATGAATTCAACGAAAAACAAAGTATAGAGATGTTTGAAACGCAACAGGATTAGGGCATTTAAACCAAAATTTCCACATACCGTGTTAAATGGTTATTTTAAAAGACGGTTTGAATTTTGGTTACAAGGACTTATTGAAAAAAGAGTTGAATAATTTTTTATTAAAATCAGCTCTTGAGATGATGAAAATATGAATTAAAGGGTTTTTGGGGATGCTGATTCCGAGACGAAAAAAGTGAATTTATTTTTTTTTTCTCCTCAAATCAGCTCTTGAGATTTCGAAAATATGGATTTGGGGGTTTTTGGGGATGCTGATTCTAATTCTGATAAAAAAAGTTATCTAAAATGAGCCCTAATATCCTTTTTCCAAAAAACAGCTTTTTTTTACCCCCCACACCGCACGCCTATGGTCGATGAAAATGTTCACTAGGCCAAAATACTTCATTTACCTAACATATAATCACCACCAAAATTTCAAGAAAATCGCATTATTAATAACTGAGATATTAGGGTGTATTCATGAAAAGCGGGACACACTGTATATGCTCCACCCTGATGTTACAATAGTACATTTTACAAATGTTGCATAGATGTTTTGAGTAACATTATATGTATGTAATAAAGTCACATTAAAGTTGCACAAAATATCATACATTTATGTAATGTTAAGTATTTAACATTACATTGTAATATTCAAAAGAGGCACAAAGGCATTTGGACGCAACGTATCTGTAACATCAAGCATATCTCTGAATAACATCACCAAGTCACAATGTGATATAACAGTTATGTTTAAGTTATGTTTTTATGTTTACTGGGTTGTTGCAGAAATATATTCCATATGTAATTCAATGTCCGTAAGGGGCCGTAGTTGTTTTCTGTTTGATGTTTGCCTTATATTTTCTACTTTGTGGGAATGGGTGGAAAGGAATAAGCTCGACCTCGTCGAAATTACTAGTTTTATTTTATTAGGTTAATATTCTTTATTTCTTAAGGCAATTCATCATACACGTAAAAATAATTTCAATGTCTGGTGAATTCCATGCAAAAGTAGTCTAAATTCGGATTGACTATCACACCACAATTGAGTGTGTAATGAGGATGAATATCAGAATGAACAAAATCGTTTTAAGTTCTCTATCTAGCTAAGCACTCGCAGGGGCATATAGTATATGTACACTGATGTTTTCTCCTCTTCCTGGCAGGACCTGCATAGAGTTTCTTATAACATTTCAGTTTATCAAGGAGAATATACTGGGTGAAACAGAGAAGGCCTTGCTCAGGTCACCCATAGTTACTGCCGTGTTCTTTCTCTTTTTCGAAACCCTCGACTATAAATTCATATTACAGAAGCTTGAACCGTTGAATGATTCTTCCTGAACCAAATTGATTATTATAAAGTATGATAGAAATAATTTTTACTACCACCAACTGTGGAAAATATGGGTAAATACATAGATCGTGCTAGGAATCGCACATTAAAAGGTAAGACCTAATTAATCATTAGCTCGAACAAGTTTCGGCAGCTGGTTAACGGAAAAAACAATTCAAAAAATTTTTAAAGATAGATATGTGTTTAATTGTTTAAAATAGTTATTTTTTCGACAGTCAAAATCAAAACCACCACAATAGGTAGATACGCCACATACCCACTATAAGGATTTTGGAGCCGGAACTGACTCATTCGACCTCGGTCTGTTTACGGTGGATGCATGACTCATCAACAGTTCGAAAAAGAAACGGAATATCTGCAGAAGTCGCTTGATGACGTTGACAACTCGGCGTTTCGAGAGAGGTTTGCAGGTATGCAGGGCGTTCGATCAGAGAGGGAGTAACAATATTAGCTGCAGACATGGTTATATTATAGAGTTTCAAAGTAGACAGAGTCGGCGTGATATAGATATAATTTATGATAATAATAATAATAATAATAATAATAATAATAATAATAATACTCACTCATAAACACTCATAGAGTGTACCCAAAGGCATAGCCTGTGCGGGTAGAGAACGGCTATTATTATCATTTGCCGTGGCGCTCCAGGTGACCTACTGATTTTTGTTGCTGTATTCTCTTTTCAGCTGTGGAAAACCTGAAAAACCTACAGCACCACTCCGGGTGGTCGGTGCCCACTCCAAACAAGCACCAGATGTCGAGAATAGCATCTAGACAAATTACATTTCCTATCGACTCCTAGAAAACACAGAAGACTTGAAAAGAGAACTTTGTGGTGTAGCAAATCCATTAGAAGAAAGAATATGAACTGTGGAGACTGAAATGGAAAAAGAAAAGCATACTCGAGATTCGAGATGAACCGACCTATGAAGATGTCTGGAAGATCCTCACCAGATTGAGAGATGCGATGCCGGACCAGAATGTTATGGATCTGGCAATCCCAAATGAACCCAGTAGAATAATAATAATAATAATAATAATAATGCTGATAGGATACGAATGCTGGTGGCTGCAAAAAAGTCACTCGCCTATTCCAAGAGCCTCCACGTGTTGTGGATAACCCGCCGGCGGCTGATCGGGTAGAAACCTTCTGGAAGGGCATTTACGAATTTCCGCAACCACTCAACATAGATACTCCAGCCCTAGCGCAGTTCGAAGCTTTCTGCAGGAGGCTTCGTCAGCCTGAGCTCAATGAACTGCGCAATCCGATAGCCCCGCAAGAAGTTCGACGGGCCCTCAAAGCCTCGAAGAATTTTGCTGCTCCAGGTCCTGATAGCAAGAGTTTTCAACTCATTGCTAGATGGGGAGCAACAGATTCCGGATTTGGTTTGTCGAGAGTCGAACCGTGCTAATCCCCAAAAACGGAGATTTGTCTGATCCGAAGAACTACAGACCGATAACATGCTTGAACGCATGTTATAAGATGTTTACCCGCATTTTATACATGCGAATACTCTCCGGAGTTGAGCCGGTGTATGAACGGATATATGAGTAAAGAGGGTCAAAGAAGGGGGTCGCTGGCTGCAAGGAAAACCTGCTGATCGACAGATGCATCACGCAGGACTCCGTGCAGTACAAGCGTAACCTTTCAATGGCCTGGATCAACTATCGCAAGCCATTTGATACAACATCGCATGAACTCATCATGCATTTGCTCAGATGCCTTGCGGTACCCGATCAAATAGTGAGATGCATTAAACAGCTGATGCCGCTACTGGAGGACTCGATTTACCATAACATCTGGTCAAGTCAAAGTCCAAACAGAGCAGGTTATCTTTAGAAGGGGAGTGTTTCAGGGAGACTCCCTCAGCCCTCTTCTCTTCTGCATCACACTACTGCCATTGTACGTTGCGCTACGGAAAACCCACGGATACAACTGCGGCACCATTTGTTTTACATGGATGACCTTAAACTTCATGCCTTCGGAGAAAAGGACCTTTATCAGTCTTTAAGAGTGGTGCAAGAGTACACGCATGCTATCGGAATGGAGTTTGGGATCGACAAATGTGCCACGGTTCATCTCAAAAGAGGACGATGCGAAGAATACGGAGAGGACGGTCAGCTCGTAGACGGAAGCATCCTACATCATCTGGATGCCGGAGAGACGTATACCTACCTAGGGGTGGAACAACGCCATACCCAAGAGGTAGCTACCTTTAAAAACTCTCTCCGCAGCAAGTATAAGCACAAACTCCGACAGATCTGGTCTTCAGAACTGTCGGGGAAGAACAAAGTTGCTGCAACTAATATGCTTGTCGTTCCGATTCTACTTTACTCCTTTGGACGACACTAGACAAACATTAAATATTAAATTATCAATTCCAATATCAACACAGGTAAAAAATTCTTTAATTTATAATGGCAAAAAATTATTTAATCACTTACCTAACGAGATTAAAATCATATGCAATAGAAGAAAATTAAAAAATTCCTTAAAAAATCTTCTGGCGAATGCTTTCTACTCATTAGATGAGTTCTTTTGCGAGAACTTTTAGTTTTGTTAAATTCATCTTTGAGATCCTATCCTAGTTATCAAAGATTCAATTTTAAAATGTTTCATTAAATTGTACTTGTATTTTTTATATTTATACATATGTGTTGTTGACCAGTACGGTAAAAACGTTGTACTATGTGCATATGTGCCTATTGTGTTCCATTTTATTTTATTTTAATTTATTCATTATTTATATTGTATATTTATATAGGTATTTTTTATTTTTGAATGACTTTGTCAATTAGAATTATGTTCTTCAGACAATAAAGCATATTTGATTTGATTTGATAATGAAATGAACTCAGAAAGAGCTGCGACAACTCGACGTAAAAACTCGCAAAATGATGCATCTTTATAGGAGCTTGCATCCTAAATCGTCTGTTTCACGGTTATACTTCCCCAGACAACGGAGAGGACGTGGACTTTTGAGTTTGGAGTGTCTACACAACAGAATGGTACTGGATGGAGCCTGTAAAGTCATCAGGAGTTCAGATCCCCTTCTCTGCTTAGTATGCGATCACGAAAAAGCAGGGATTGGAGCATTTCTTTTCAAGGCAGCCAATGAACTCGGTCTCGTATTCGACACTGAACGGACGAACCCAAACTCTGTCACCGAGTTGGATCCCGTTCAGCAAAAAGCCCACGTGAAAGCTGCGGAGTGTGACAGGCTCCTACAGCTACATAGGGATAAGCCAATGCATGGGGTCTTCTTCTCAGAAACCTGACCTTCGCTTTTCTCAGGTCAAGTGGGCTGAAGTCGGAAACCGAGGGATTCGTTATGGCCTGCCAGGATGGTGTCTTCAACACCCTCGTCTACCGTAGTCGCGTGATGGGTATAGAGGTCCCTGACACTAGATGCAGAGCGTGTCGTGGGGCAGCTGAGACCATAATGCATTTGCAGCTTGTCCAGCCTATGCGGTCTCAGCCTATAACCACAGGCATAACGCGGCCCTCGTACGGTGTAAACGAGACACCGGTGTTGCCTTATGCTCCGGTGGATATTGAGTCCGTTGTGGAGAATGAGAAGTGCCGAATATATTGGAACTACTCATTCCCCATCCTCAGGCAAATACAAGCCAATAAGCCTGATGTAGCCCTCCTTGACCATCAAAGTAGGACGATTTTCGTCATTGAGTTTTCAGCTCCTAGCGAAACGAACATCGTCCGAAAAGAGGAGGAAAAACGGACTAAATATCGAGATCTTCTCTTTGAACTCAGCAGGCTTTATCCAAACCATTCTGTCAAGATGGTGGTTCTGATAATAGGGGTCCTTGGTGGAATGATGGACAAACTGCTCTTAAACTTGCCATGATGCGGCAGAAAACTTGGCCGGAAGAGTGCAGAAGGCCGTAATTCTTGGTTCACTCCGTCTTCTCAGGGCACATGACTCTCGGACCCAGTAATCACTCACACCACGGACGTGGGGAGTGTTTACTGGGGTTAATTACACACCAGCGCGCCCTCCGGTTGTATCGGAGCTCCGGAGACAGGGCCTGACTGGTACATTGCTAATTGAAAAAAATAATAATAATGATATTCCCTCTCCCCCAAAGGCATATCATGTGCGAGTAGAGGACGGATATTCTTATTATTTGCCGTGGCGCTCCGAGACGACTTACTGATTTTTGGTGAGTTAGAAATCATACCGGCTTGCCGTGATATGGCAGAAATCTTAGCTGGACGAACGCAGAAGGCCGTAATTCTTGGTTCATTCCGCCTGCTTAGGGCACATGATTCTCGGACCCAATAGTCACTTACCCCACGGCGTAGGGAGTGGTTATTGGGATAAATGATCCAGCGTGCCCTCCTGAAGTATCGGGGCTCCGAAGACAGGGCCTGTCTGGGAAATTCCTAACGAAAAAATAATAATAATAATAATACTCCCTCATAAACACTCATAGAGTGTACCCAAAGGCATAGCCTGTGCGGTTAGAGGACAGCTATTATTTGAAGGGCTGGATTGGAATATTATAAAAAGTATGTTGGAGGCAATATTTAGATCCAGAGGATTTTGGTGTGCTATAAACTTCTTTCACGACCCAACATGAAGTGAAGTTTTACTTCCTTCGAACTTCAATGATATTCAGATATGGAGGGTTTACCGATGACAGCAACACCTCTCGGCGTTTCGAGAAAGTTCCAACAGAAATATTTGCGGGTATCAAATGTAGGGCGTTCAAGGGAGTAACAATATTGGTTACAGATTTTGAAAATGAAAGAGTCGGCGCGATAGTAATATAAATTATTAAATTCAATGAAAGAGTTGTATTTCGTGTAAGTGAATTTATTACAATCGCAAAGCGCTTTCGGATGTTGAGCCATCATCGGTGCTATACCTGCAAGTATGTAATAATGGAAAAATAGAAAGGTTAAGAAATTTTTGAATTTCCTACTTACTCGTCAAGTATTTATACAGGAGCAATATAAAATGTCAACAAAACCATGGTTAACCTTGGTTTGATCGGACATACATACAACATGTTAAAATTAAGTACTTAATGTGTGCCCTTCAAGGGATTTTGACTTAATGTTTCCGGTTTTGCATTATTCCAGGCAATGCAGAAGCCTACTCATGTTGTACTAATAACGTAACAACAACGAGTTGAAACCGGAAAGGATTTGAAAATTTTTAAATTTAAAATGTGAATTTGAAAACTGACAGATGAAATGTGGTGACATTGACGGTCCATGTCCAATGAGAGTTAAGAGAGAATATGACATATGACAATGTTTAGTGACTACGGAATGTGAAAGTTTACCTAGTGAGCAAAGAACAATAAATTTAGAAATTTGCATTGAAGTGATGTACTGTTTTAATCTCCTATGTAGAGGAATATATGATCTATTCAATTGAACTGTAATTCTTTGTTTATTTGTAAATCTTCGAGAAAATCTAGTCTATTGAAATTCTTTGAGTTGACTTGTTTAAAAATTTGTGAATTGAGATTTGGACTGAAGTTATGTTTACTGAATTTAATATGGTGGCCAAATGCTGAGTTTCCAGGTTTGTTCAGATGTTCGCTTATACGAACCTTCAAAGGTCTGCAAGTCCGTCCTATGTAAGGAGCTTCACAATCATTACAGTTAAGTTTATAAATCCCACTTTTTGATCATTTGTTTATTTTGTCTTTTGAATTTACTAAATGTTTGCTTAGATTATTGTTACTTTTAAAAGAAATTTTTAAAATTTGTTATTTTATTTTTGATGCAACCAGATACTTTTTGAGAGATATTTTCGTTAATAAACGGTATAGATACAAATCTAGAACGATTGTCTACTCTTGGATAGGTTAGGTTTTGTTCTCTTTTATGTTTGACTTTTTTGAATTAAATTTTGGATAATTTAGGGTTATAGCCATTATTGTATGCGATTTGTTTCAGAATGTTCGACTCTTTGTTATAGTTTATGGAAGAAATTGGAATGTTAAGAAGTCTATGGATGTATCAGAAAAAGGCTGCAATTTTATGCTGATGTTGATTGGAGAAAGATAACATGATCTGTTTGAGTAGGATTCCTATAAATGCTAAATTCCAGATTGTTAGATTTATTGATGGTTAAATCTAGAAAATTTAATCTGTTCTCAGAGTCAATTTCAAGTGTGAAGTTAATTTTAGGATGGATTGAATTTATTTTTCTCAAAAGGTTTTCGGCTGTGTCCGAATTGCCTTCAATGAAGACTAGTCTAGATACCTAAACCAATGTAATATTTCATTGTCGTTAACGTTCACTAGGTGGTTAATTCCTAAATTGTTCATGAATAAATCTGCCAGAAATGGAGATGAGCAACTACCCATTGCTAAGCCCTCTGGTTGTCTGTAAAATTTCTCGTTGAAGACGAAGAAATCTTAAGAAAGGCAAACATTTTAATAAAGTTAGAATTTGTGTAGAGATTTCTTTATATAGCGTGCTGAACGAGTTCCGGAAATCTCTCGAATTTCTACTGGCGACTAGATGTCGCTTCTCGAATGATCTTGTGTCAATCGCCAGCGACGAAGTTAATGGTGACATCATCGGCTATAAATAGCGCTGTTTTCTGTGCTGTTTACGAGCTCCGTCAGGACCGGCTTGAGGAGAAATCGTCACATTGCCCCCTTCTTAGAGATATTTCGTCCCGAAATGTAATCCTTAGGGTGTGCCGATATTTGCATGGTTCTCCATATCTGCACTTTGCTGTTGGATGGAAATAGCACTCTACCGTCTTCAGGTTTGGTTGAATACGATGATTATAGCATAACAAAATCCTGACGCCGGTGGATTGGAATATCGTCTCCAACATGCTCCTTATAACTCTCCAGTCCAGTCTGTCGAGCCCGCCAGGTCCACGAGATTCTGCTACACAGTGGGCTAGCGCGTAATCGGCAGGCACCTCAAAAAGGTCTCGTGGTTCCTCTCGAGTCACCCCATGTTGAACTTTCTGTCCATTTGAGTACAAGGACATGAATTTCTGGAACGTCATCGCATCCTCCGGTGTTCTGAGGGTGCGGACTTGGTCGTGGATTCCAGCGTAAAGGGCCAACCTATTGAAATTGACGACTCTGAGTTTTTCTCTAGGTGGTTTTTTAATTCGGTATACTACGTCATTTATCCTCTTCAAGATCATATAAGGGCCTTCCCATGAGTTCCGCAATTATGGTGATAGGCCACGACGACGTTTGGGGTTGTACAGCCAAACCAGGTCACCAACCTTAAATCCTCAGGCATCGGCCTGACATGGTAGTCGCAGCTCTCGGCCCATAATAATACCAGCAGAGGTTTGGCCCATCGCCTCGTGTACTGCAGAACGATATGCCATCAGGAATAAATGGAGATACTGGTCCCAGTCTCTTTGGTGGTCAGAGACTACCTTGGATAAGTGGCGGTTCATCGTCCTGTTCATCCGCTCCACCATTCCATCAGACTGCGGATGTGAAGCCGTAGTTCGCGTCTTCCGGATGTACAGCATTCGACACAATTCCTGGAACAAGTTGGACTCGAAATTTCTGCCTTGGTCTGAATGCAGTTCCAGTGGGACACAAAATCGACAAATCCACTCCTTCACCAGGACGTCGGCAACGACTATGGCATCCTGGTTGGGCCGGGCATAGGCTTCAGCCCACTTGCTGAAGTAGTCCATTGCCACGAGGATGTATTTCTTCCCGTGGTCAGATTCTGGAAACGGTCCGGCAATAATGATATCGATTCATTCAAATGGGCTACCAACGTTGTACTGATACATTGGGGCCTTAGGTAGCGTTCGAGGTCCATTACTTGCGGCGCATCTGCACCAGTCTTGAACGTCTGCTTGACAATTGGCCCAGTAAAACCGTTGCCTCACTTTCTGGAGAGTCTTCGTCACTCCCAGATGTCCTCGGGCGACCCCATCATGAATTTCTCGAAGCACTTCCGGTCTTCTGCTTCTGGGAACAACTGTCTGACGTCTTTCTTCTCCACCATCCTCGGACTCCAATACACGCTTCAGAACTCCGTTGTCCAGAGTAAGGGAGTTCCATTGAGCCCAGTAGGACTTGATGGCTGGCAAATATCCTACTACTTCCTGCTATGTCGGTCTTCGGTTACTCCTCTTCCAGCCGATAACTAATTCAAGATCTGGATCTTTCTCTTGGTCTTTCTGGAGCTTGCTGTCAATCCAGTTATCATCTACCGCCGTTGTTCTACAAACTGTCGCCTCTTTCTCCTCTGCTCGTCGTCGGCAATGTGAGCAGTCATCTTGACATGGCCTTCGCGATAAGGCATCTGCATTCCTATGGCTGGTCCCTGCTCGATGTTCTATGTCGAAGTCGAATTCTTGTCTCTCAATCCAACGTGTCACCTGACTCTCAGGATTTTTGAACTGTAGAAGCCACTCCTGCCATATACATACTTGTAAAAGTGCTCTACCCCTTTGACCACAGCCAGCAGCTCCCGTCGGGTGATACAGTAATTTCGCTCCGGTTTACTGAGGGTCTTGCTGAAGTACCCGATGACTTTTTCCTGTCCATCCTGGATCTGAGACAGGACAGCTCCAAGTCCCACGTTGCTGGCGTCCGTGTCCAGAATGAATTTTCCGTTCGGAAGTATTGGCCTGAACGAATCTTGGCATTCTTCGGACCACTCGAACTTTGTCTGTCCTTCCGTGAGCCTGGTCAATGGTTTGGCGATGTTAGCAAACCCTAGCATGTACCAACAGTAGTAGATACATAAGCCAAAAAAACTCCGAAGCTGATGGATATCTTTGGAAATGGGCCAGTCTTTAACAGCTTTAATTTTCTGGTCATCTACTACTCCTTTCCCAGAGACAATGTGGCCAAGATGGTGGACTTCTTTCTGAAATAGGTGACATTTTTTAGGGCTCAGTTTCAATCCGGAGTTCCTCAGACGCAGAAATACCTCCTCCAGATTTTTCACGTGGTCTTCGAATGATCTGCCGACTACGATGATGTCATCGAGGCATACCAAGCAAGTCTTCCAGGAAAGTCCCTTCAACACCGTCTCCATTAATCTCTCAAAAGTGGATGGAGCGTTACAAAGTCCGAATGGCATAACGGTAAATTGCCACAGCCCTGAGCCGATGGTGAAAGCTGTCTTCTCTCGATAGTGGGTAGCTGTCTTTCTTTGTCACGTTGTTCAGTTGTCGGTAATCTACGCATAATCGTGTTGATCCGTCTTTCTTCTTTACCAGTACAACTGGAGATGACCAAGGGCTATCAGATGGTTCAATCACTCCTTCTTTCCCCATGTCCCCAAATATTTTGTCTGCCTCTTCCTTCTTGGCAAGAGGGAGTCTTCTGGCTGGTTGACGGATTGGTCGGGCATCTCCAGTATCGATTCTGTGCTGGACCACCTTTGTTCTACCCCCTTTTCCTTGTCCGATGTCAAAGACGTCTTGGTATCTCCTCATTAAATCTTTTAATCTGGGCTGCTGTGCCGGTTTTATGCCTCTCGATGATATGACAACTAACTTTTCTAATTCTGCGGGTAGATTGTTGCCTTGGCTAATGGTACCGGGTACATTCTTGACCACAAAGGAAATTGGCGAGCAGTGGCCCAAAGTTGTTCGTTTCTTCAACGTCACTGGATGGTAATTAACATCCATGACCCTTACTGGTATAAATTTATCGGCGCACAGTAAGGTCTTCCCAAGGGCAATTCCTCGTCCGATTTTCTAATCATGGAGCTCGGGTTCGAACATCACCACGCTCCCGTTGCTCACTCCGCCATCCATACGAGCGTCCAGAATGGTTTCAGCTTTCTCGGGAATGCTCATGTCTTCAGCCAACACAACCCGGATCATTTCTTCGCTTCTTCCGTAAAGCACCAGCTCTTCTCCGTTGACACGTAGGACGCCGTCTTTGAAGTTCAGCTCGAACCCTCTGGAATTCATTATGTCCATTCCAATGATCGCATCGTCCTCGATGTCCGCGACCAGTGCTCGGTGTCTTAGTTTCGTGCTGCCTAAAACCAAGTCGATCATTAACTCGCCATATGCAGTGGCTGAATCTCCTGTTGCTGTGCGTAATTTCCAGTTTGACGGTTCAATTCTTGCCGGTGTTTTGGCAAAAGTAGGTCCGAGAATTGTTCTTGTCGCACCTGTATTTAGCAGTAATGTGCGAGGCTCGTTGTTAATGAGACCGTCCATGAATACACCTTTGTTTTGTTGTTGAAGAACAGCGACATATGCGTTATTAATTGAGGCTTGCTGGATACAGGCCAACGATTGCTCCTTCTTGACCTTCATCGTTGATGTCGATTTTTTCAATGTTGGACATTTGCTACGCACGTGCCCAAGTTTTCTGCAATTTCGGCATCGTATCAGTCTTCTCTGAAACACAACTTACTTCAGCACTTTTCTCAAGACAGCCTCGATATTAGCGGGCTGCTGTGGATCTTCCTCAGCCATTCGGATGTTGTTCTGGCTTTTGCAGTATTGTTTTGCCGCCTCGAACTCCAGGGCGCGTGCCAGTGCATCTACAAGGTGGGTTGGTCGAGCTAATGTCAGTGCTTGCCGGGTTTCTTGGTCACGAAGTCCATCTAAGAATGTCTGTACGGCTAATCGCTCCATAACATTTTCTGGTGTAGCTGGATAAGTAAGACGAACCAAGCGTGCAATATCAGCTTCGAATTCTTGCAGTGATTCGCTTGATTTCTGTCAACGATTTTTCAGCTATGAATGGTACACGTGTTCTAAGTGGGCTTGGCCATACCGTAGTTCCAGATGTTTGATCAGCTGTTCATGGTCCTCCTGCTCTTGGGCGGTTAGGGTTTGTAAAATATTCGTTGCTTCTCCTCGCATCGCCAGTGTTAGTGCTACAGCTTTCTCTCCTGCATTCCATCCGTTCGCATTGGCCGCAGCTTCTAACTGTCGGCGGTAATTTGTCCATGGAGTTTTTCCATCGAACTGAGGCGGTTTCAATGAGAGCTTTCCAGATTCAGCACTGATCTTGAAATTTTTGATGTCTTTCTTTCATGCTCAAGTCCAGCATTGAGTTTTTGTTGGAAGTTTCCGGGGTGTGCGAAGAATCCATTCGCTTTTCTAATTCACAGAATTTTTCCTTTATTCTGCCGATTTCTGTCTCGATTCCGCCTTTGATTTTCTCCATCTCTTTTTCCACAGTTTCCATTCTTTCTTCTAAACGATTTGACACACTACAAAGTTCTCTTTTCAAGCCTTCTGAGTTTTCTAGGAGCTTCTCTTCTAGGTTTCTCGAATTTTCGTGAAGTTTTCCTTCCAGGCTCTTCACATTGTCTTGAAGTTCCTCTTTTAGACTATTAGAATTTTCAAGAAGTTCTTCTTTTAGGCTATTTGAATTTTCCGGAAATTTATCTTCCATATTTTTCAAGCTGACCGAGTTTTCTAGAAGCTTTTCTTCCAGGCTTTTTGAATTTTGAAGAAATCTATCCTCCAGAATCACCGAATTTTGTTGGAGCTTATCTTCCAGACTCAACGAATTCTGTTGAAGTTTCTGCTCCAATTATTAAATGATTTCGTGTTTTCGTCGAGTTTGTTCATTGTAGAGCTCAAATCTATTCCAGAAACTTCGAACAAAAATGTTTCGGGGTCTTCACCTTCTTCAATCAGTTCTTCTGCAAGTCTATTTTGAAGCGTTGCCTTTCTGTCCGTTGTATCCAACTCTCTTTCTTCCAGCTGTTCTTTCAACTCCAACACCTTTAAATCGGCTAAAAGAACTCTCCTTGAAAACATTTTGTTTGTCAATGTCTTTGAACGGAATATTAGTCTATTTCACACAAACAGTTTATCAGTTTATTCTTCCGTGGTACGCAAAACTGTCCACTTTTGCACACTTATACGGGCCACCAGTTTATTTCGCGCTCAAAACGTCTCACTCCGCGACACAGATTGTCCGCCAATCTAAAGTTCACCGCGCAACAAATCACTTTCGTCCCGATCACAGATCTGTTTCGCGCGAAAGAAGTTCAATTGTCCTCTGCAAAGCACTTATTTTATCTTCACATCCACTTCTGTACACCAATGTAACAATTAAAACAGTCTAAATGTTTAAAATCTAATTTATTTCCAAACACTTATACTCAAATTTATGTTAACAAGCTCGACTTAAATTAATATTCAAATATCGAACTCCGGCTGATTCCAAAAACTGTCGTCTCGCCGTGGAGATTTCTTTATATAGCGTGCTGAACGAGTTCTTGTGTCAATCGCCAGCGGCGAAGTTAATGGTGACATCATCGGCTATAAATAGCGCTGTTTTCTGTGCTGTTTACGAGCTCTGTCAGGATCGGCTTGAGGAGAAATCGTCACAATAGGATAACAATAGATCTGGATTACATCCAGTTACAAAACTTATTAAATACAGTTCAGGATGATTATTTATAAGCAAACAAATAAAGTTTGAGAGTGAGCAAAAAACTTTCAAATTCAATCAGAAAAAATTAAATAAATTCAAAAACTGAAATAGTAAATTTTCAGATTTTAACTTTCATGAAGGAGTCAAGAACCTTTCTGATGTTGTATTTGAAGTTGAAGAGATGGAACTACTGATACTTGGTTTGAAGCACTCCTTAAAACATAAATTTTCAGATAATAATTTACTCGAATTTGCAATGGAAATAGACGTTGCTATCGAACTTCTTTCGAAAAATTCATCAGAAATGATGTTCAAAATTTTCATTACAGAGTTAAAAAAGACAAACTAAAAAAGTTAAATGAAACAGAAAAACATTTTAATTCGATCCTCAAGAAAATCAAAGCCAAAATTGTAGACCACAACCTAACCTTTTCTAAAGCCGATAAAGGAAACTGATTAGTAATTCTCAATAAACTAGATTATGTAAATAAAGTAGAAACCTTTTTATCTGAACACGATTTCAAACCAATAAATTCGAATCTTTTCAATAGTTTCATCAAAAAAACAAAAACATACATCAAAGTCAGCAATTATCTTTTTAAGAAGTACAATTCACCTTATAACTTCCCAGCTAACATGGTCACGTCACATTGACGTCTTTAGAAGGTCAACATTCGTGAATGACGTCGATGACTTTAGATCGACGTATAATTTTTATCACATTTTAGACGATTAAAGTACGTAAATTATTTGACGTTCTCTCAACGTATATTTCACTACATCAAAATTCGTAATTTTGTTTTGGTACCGGAACGACGTTATATACACGTCATTTTTCGGCCAACTATTCACGAGATTTCGAATAAGTCATTATAACGTGACTTTTACGTCATATATAATCGAAAGAAAATTTAAAAAAAATGAGGATATACAGTTACTTCAGATCGACGTATCATTTTCGTCACATTTTAGACCATCCAAGTACGTCAATTAACGGATGTTATCATGACGTATATTTGACGACATCAAAAATCGAAATTTTGTTTTGGTTCCAGAACGACGTTATATACACGTAATTTTTCGACCCACCATTCAGGTGATTTCGAAGCAGTCATTATAACGTGACTTTTACGTCATATATAAGCGGAAGAAAATTAAAAAAAAATGGGGAATACAGTTACTTCAAGATCGACGTATCATTATCGTCACATTTTAGACCATCTAAGTACGTCAATTAACGGACGTTATCATAACGTATATTTGACGATATCAAAATTAGTAATTTTGATTTGGTTTCGGATCAACATTACATTCACGTAATGTTTCGACCCATCGTTCACATAATTTCGAAGAACGCATTATAACGTGAATTTTACTATATATATATAAGCGAATTCATCGGGTTCCTATTGTTTATCATCAACAAAGTAAACGAGGACTGATGATCAAAGTTTGAAATTTGCACACCAAATAAAACTTTGACGAAAAAGTTCATCTCATCTTGATGTTAGAGTGCCAGGAAAAGGCATATATCAAATGAATGATGAGTGGAAATAATTTTTTTAACTTAATTATCCAACTTATTTCAATTTTATATCTAACCAAAATTATTATAATATTACCTCGCACTCGACAATATACACGTGATGAATCATAGATCAAAATATTACGAAACTTTAACATCGACTCAGCATCAAAAGTACTCATTTTAAAATACTCAATACGTTATATTACATACGTTATATTACTGACTGAAATAAAAATTAGTTTGTTGGTCAATTACTTGATAACTTGATCGAAGATGCTCACGTGGGTCATTCCAAAAATACAATTCAAGTTTTGCGCCAATCGAATTCAACAGTTGAATGTAACGGTTCGCCAGCGCCACTTCCGCCTTTCCCTCCGGTACCGGTACATTGCAACTTGCAACCAAAAAACCAAAACCAAGAAGAGTGAAATGGTTTATTCTTCTTGCTGCAACAAGTTCTAATTTCTAATGAAATCGTTGGTACATTGTGCAGAAACTTTTCTCTCTCTATGGATCTGTTGTTTCAACGCCATCAACAAGCAAGTGAAGAGCAAGCGAGTTCATATCAGTCATTGTGATATATGGTGGTTGTGTTGTGTTTGTTCAAGATTTATCATTTTCTTCTTGTGTTTTGGAACTGTTGAAAGAATTGAAAGTGAAGCAAGTAAAATGGATTTCGTCGGAGTGGAATTCAAAAATGATGAATCAGAAAGTGGGGGTTTGGCGGTTGTTCACAGCAAGTGGCTAAAGCCGAAGAAAAGGGAATGTTTCTGGCCGGCGTTGAAAAACTAAAAGAACTATTATAATGTTTTGAAAAGTGGAGCGTCACCTGATGAAACACTGTGGAAACTCTATAAATTAGAGATGATATTTTTCGAAACTGGTAAGCTATTGTTTATAAAAATCCACAAGATATATCTCTTCTCAACAGCCATATCGACTCTTGGAATTTTTTAACGTTCTATTCAGCACGTTTTCAATATGACCATTGCCATCCCCAATGTGGCTTATCAAATTTGCTATTTTATTAGAAGTTAGTACAATATTTTCATTTTTGTAACTTCAACGGGTGAGGAGTGCATTAGACCTCGTGTATTAAAAAATTACCTATGAAATTTACACCATTACGAAACTTTTGTACTAATTCACCATCTACACCATTACGAAACTTTTGTACTAATTCACCATCTACAACATAAAAGTTAACTTTAATGAAGTAGAATCTCAATAGAGATTCAGCTGGAGCATCTTACTGAGCAGTGAGCATGGGCATATAAATAATACTCGTGATTTTAGTTTAAAGCTGGAAGATTCTACTGACTTCATTATGTTTGTCATTTCACAGACCATTTGGACAGAGCTAGAGAAAAACTGAAAAGGGCTGAAGTAACTTCTGATAAACAGAGTGATTCAGACATTGATAGTCAGAATACCAAGAGACGACGAATAGCACCACGGAAATTATACGATAGAAAGAATTAGTATTGCTATTCAACGTGGTAATGCTGCTTCGGTTCTTGGAACTATTCCTCCATCGCATAATTTTGATGAGATCATGCATGGCCCTCATTTCAGTACGGAACTAAAATCTCTTCGAGAAAAGCCAAGAGCTGTGCATTGTCATCAGTCTCCTATCAAGGTTAATTCGCAAGTGATTGATCCACCTTCTTCTGTTTCAGTGCGGTCAATGGAGATTGGTCATTCCTGCCCCCCATATATGAGTTACATTCTCATACGAAGATTCGAAATAAATGAACACCTCAATCTAGCAGACCACAATTATAATCTTTATGCGGTTATTATTCACTGTGGTTCCGGCGTTGAATGTGGCCATTATTACGCATTGGCAAAAGATAAAACGGACTGGTTCAAGTTTGACGATAGTTGTATTACCAAATACTCAGACGATATCTTGGGTTTATTGGATCCTCTGGAGACACCCTACATTTTATTTTATGAGAGAGAGGACATTGGCAGATCAAGATCTTTAGATGATGTGGTGCTGCAGGTTTTTCCGGGTTTTCCTGCAGCTGAAAAAGCAAATGCGCCACTGGAATCAATCAAGTCGACCCGGAGCACCAATTAATTTTTGATGTTTTATATTTATTGATTACTTTTCTGTTACTTTACATTGTTTCTTAGTGAAGAACATGAGATTGAATTTTCTGATGAGCTACCACAACCACCCCCCATCAAACTAAAAAAGATCGACAGATCTGCTGGTAAGTTTTCCATATACATATTTTGAGATCATCAATGCTATGAAATGAATGGAATCAGTAAAAAAATCTTGATTATGAAATTTTAAATTTTGTATTTTAAACAAAAAAACAATATGGTTATTTTTGGCTTTATTATAATTACTTCTAATTGGAAGTGTTCTTTCTAACAGTACTTATTTAAGTTGGAAAATTGTGATATTGATATTCAAAGGAGTGCCTAAACCACTCTAAAACGAAATAGCTATTTATGATAAGAGTTCGTAAAGTAGGACTTTTTTGTATGAGCGTGAAATTTGTTGAATGAGGCGCAGTACAAAAAAGCTCTATACAAAAGTGTATCATACAAAGTTTTTTTCTTCGACAGTTATTCCATTGCCAAATTGTAGCAGTTGTATCATTAATTTGAATGTTTCATGTTATAAATTGTCGTCGTGTTACCAAATGAGGACTTCCGAATTATATTTGACGCTTAATACTGTATTTTTTTTTTCAATAATGCATAAATGTGTGAACAGTGTGTACAAATTTATTCCACGCACTATTTTTTTTTTTGAAAGTGTCACTATACTCACTGTTAACAGTGCGTAAAAAAAGGATTTTTCATAGTTTATTAATAATAATAATAATAATAATAATAATAATAATAATAATAATAATAATAGTTTTCAGCTCCTGGCGAAACGAACATCGTCCGAAAAGAGGAGGAAAAACGGACTGAATATCGAGATCTTCTCTTTGAACTCCGCAGGCTTTACCCAAACCATTCTGTCAAGATGGTGGTTCTGATAATAGGGGTCCTTGGTGGAATGATGGACACACTGCTCTCAAACTTAAAAATCATACCGGTTTGCCGTGACATGGCAGAAATCCTAGCCGGGCGAATGCAGAAGGCCGTAATTCTTGGTTCACTCCGCCTACTCAGGGCACATGATTCTCGGACCCAGTAATCACTTACCCCATGAACGTGGGGAGTGTTTACTGGGGTTAATGACACGCTTGCGCGCCCTCCGGAAGTGTCGGAGCTCCGGAGACAGGGCCTGACTGGGTAATTCCTAACGGAAAAAATAATAATAATAATAATCCTCGACTCCTCGACCATCAAAGTAGGACGATTTTCGTCATTGAGTGTTCAGCTCCTGGCGAAACGAACATCGTCCGAAAAGAGGAGGAAAAACGGACTAAATATCGAGATCTTCTCTTTGAACTTCGCAGGCTTTACCCAAACCATTCTGTCAAGATGGTGGTTCTGATAATAGGGGTCCTTGGTGGAATGATGGACACACTGCTCTCAAACTTAAAAATCATACCGGCTTGCCGTGACATGGCAGAAATCCTAGCCGGGCGAATGCAGAAGGCCGTAATTCTTGGTTCACTCCGCCTACTCAGGGCACATGATTCTCGGACCCAGTAATCACTTACCCCATGGACGTGGGGAGTGTTTACTGGGGTTAATGACACACCAGCGCGCCTTCCGGAAGTGTCGGAGCTCCGGAGACGGCCTGACTGGGTAATTCCTAACGGAAAAAAAATAAAAATAATAATAATAATAATAACACTCCCTCATAAACACTCGTTGAGTGTACCCAAAGGCATAGCCTGTGTGTGGCGCTCCGGGGCGACTTACTGATGTTTCAGGTGAAGTATTCACTTTTCAGCTGTAGGAAAACCCGGAAAACCTACAGCACCACCTCGGGTGGTCGGTGTGCACTCCAAGCCAGCACTAGACGAGATTGGCATCTAGACAACTCACCATACACTTGCTTTTCAACAAGGCATGCGGTCGCCTATCGATCCGATATAAAGTAGTTGAGAAAAATTCTCGTACCTACATCGGACTCGAACCGACTATCGCTACGCTGGAGTTTCGAACGGCCTGTGCCTTAGACCGCTGATCCACCGACCATGTACTTAACTGGTACCGGAGTGAAACCGGTAAGACGAAATTTCTAGCAAGACGAATGGCGCTACACTTCGATAAAGTCGCGCTTCGTATCGCGGCACCCTATGGATTTTCATTTGTCACGTTTATTTTCATCTTTGTTGGTGAAACATTTTCACATGACTTTGCCGGGGAGATGAAAACCTCTTACCTTCAAAGCACTATAATCAATAGCTAGGAATCCGTATATTATTTCTTGAACCAATGAAAAAAATTCAAGAAACATATTGAGAAATGAAGTGTCGAAAAGGTACGTTAAAATCGCACGTTCAAAGGTAAGACCTCGTTAATCCTCTGCTCGCACAAGACTTCTGAGGGCTGTCGTTCGTAGGGGTATGATAGCTGGTTAACGAAAAAAAAAAACAAAAAAATGTGAATGTTGATTTTTTCGCATTCATTTCACCCCTTTCCTCCACTCTAGAAATAATAATAATGAAAAATACGTTTCTGACTTCGATTGCCATCTTGCTGTTTATTTTTAGAGAAAAAAAAATTAAGTGTTGAATATGTTGAATGTGAATGATGATTTTGTCGCATTCATTCGACCCCTTTCCTCCACCCTAGAAATAATAATAAAAATATGTTTCTGACTTCGATTGCCATCTTGCTGTTTTATTTTTACAGAAAGAAAAGAAAAATTATGTGTTGAGTTCGTTGAATGTGAATGTTGATTTTGTCGCATTAATTTGACTCTCCCACCCCTCTAGAAATAACGAAAAAAATGTTTCTGGATCTTTCTATAATTTTTGCGTATTTTTTTCACGAAAAATATTGAGAAATGAAGTGTTGAATACGTTGAATGTAAATGTTGATTTTGTGGCATTCATTTGATCCCTTTCCTCCATTCTAGAAATAAGCGTCTTGCTACAAATGTTGCCTAGCCAGTTTCACTCTGGTTTAATTGGTACTGTTACACGAATTTTCACTTTCTTTTTTCGTTCTTCGCTGTCTTCACATGATCCAAGAAATATTTATTCATGGAAAAAACAACAAAAACATTCTTTGTTGAACGCTGATAATTTTGTAGATCAATCATCAGTGAGAAAAACATCACTCGCTTCTTCTAGCTCCATACTAGAGAACAGAACCCCATCGATAAAGTCAGCCATTTCAGTACTGTCTGAAAATAGCACACCTGTTGCACCTACAAATGATTCAGGATTTCAATATTATGTGTTGAGAACATTAGAACGCATCAAAGAACAAAATAATCAGATCCTAACATTCTTGAATACAAAAGTGGGAATTCTTGGAAACACTCATAGTACATTCAATCTCAATAATTTACCAGTGGAACCTCCATTATCATCTGAAGAAAATTTGGACACATTGGAAGAAATTTTTGGGGAATGTAGATAACCTGAACAATTTCGTAAGTAAATCATCAGGAAATTACATTAGTTCGTTATCAATTAATGTGTATATTTTAGGTATCTTACTTGTCCTCTTTGAGTGGGAAAGATTTAATTTCCCAAACTAATAATTGTCTTCGTCGACTACTTACTAACCAGTATTCATTCAACTTCAGTTTCTGGGGTAAAAGAGGAGGCAAAAAGGCATTTGCTGATTTGGTGCTGAAGAAGTGTCTTGTAGGTAGGTTTTTTACACAGTAACATAATTACTCAAATTTCATGATTGAACTTTCTAGATGCAGTGACAAGGAATTTGCCACAAATCAAACAGCGGGACATAGACGATGCCATAAAGACATGGTTGAAACATTCACCCCAGACAATTTTATAGAAGAATTAAAAAAGCTGTGGAAAATATGGTGAGTGAATGGAGTACAAGTTCATCAAACAATCCAAATACTGCTTCTACTAGCACTGATAACAAACATAATTCAGAGTTAAGTGCAAAAATTTTTACTGAAGACATTGTAACTACCAAAGCAACTCTTCATTTTGCAAACAGAAAATCCTTTGATGATATGGAGTGTAGTAGTCAAGTTGAAATTGATAATAATGTTGGTCATTCTTTACTGAGTAATAGTTCTGAAGGGGTAATATTTCATTATGAGTTTGATATAAATGTTTTCAAAAATAACACTAATGAATCAAATGAAAGGTTTCAAATCCCTGAATTGCCAAATAATTTGAGGAACTGGGCCATCGAAAGTAATATACCAAGAAGGTCATTATCAAACCTCTTACAAATTCTTCATCCATTTCACCCTGATTTGCCAATGGATTATAGAACTCTTCTCAAAACTCCAATAAATTTCAACTTTAACAAATTAGAAAATGGTGAATATGTTAATTTTGGTTTAGAAAAGGCTTTGCATAACTATTCAGTTTTTCATGACATTGCTGAATGTGTATTGCAAATATCTGTTAATGTAGATGGTATCCCATTATTTAAAACACACAAACAAGTTTATGGCCTATATTGGGATTGATTGAAAATTGTGATAAAAAAAATTCCCTTTTCTATAGGAATATTTTGCGGATCTTCTAAACCTTTCCCCCTGAATGATTTTTTAGCTGATTTTATTACTGAATTAAATAATTTATGAAATAATGGTTAAGAATATGGCAGTAAAAAATGTTTCATTGAAATCCACAGTTTTGTATGTGATGCACCCGCTAGGGCATACTTAAAGTGTAGCAAGGGGTTACTCTTGCTGTGAAAAGTGTACTGTTGTGGGAGAAAGAGCTCCTGGAAGAGTTATGTATAAAGATACATCAGCTCCTAAAAGAACTGATGAAACTTTCAAGTTACAAATCGACAAAGCACATCATTTGAGTACGTCACCGTTGATTGGGATCAGGGTTGGTTTAGTTTCAATTTTTCCGATTGATTATATGCACAATATTTGTTTAGTGTAACAAATGCTAAGGCACTTGTAATGCAACATTTTTTAAAATACCATCCTGTATAACAACCCACGTCGAAATATACTTTGTATGATTATCAAACAAATTCTTGATTGCGAAAATAAATAATCTCTCGAGGCTCATTGTGATGTATTCGGCCAAGTGATAATCAGTAATTGAATCAATGGTTTCCTTTCATACAAAAAACTAATCATAACTCATCAAACAACGGAAACACTTCACATGTTGAAATAAATATTTAGTTCCAGACATACTTAAACAAAACTGTCAAATCAGCGTATAGATTTGGATGCGAGAAATATTTTGCGCTCAGACACGTTTTGAAACTCGACAAAAATTTTGTGAATATAACCAAAATTGCGATAAAGCCTTTTTGGAATGGGCGGTACTAATTTTATTGTAGTACAATTAATTACGGAATTGACGAATGAGAGAGGCTTCAAATTTGGAGTAGGAAAGCTTCTGCTATTCCGGCCGACGGGGATAGAAAAATCTCTCTTGGACTGGAAGAGGATTGGGGGAGTCGTAAATCGGGTTTCGAGTTGAAGGTTTCGTGAGACGGAAAACTATATACGGAAGGGTTGGTACCGGCATTAAAATTAAATTCAAAATTTGGACTTGTGATTTCAGAGGGTTGTGATAATTTTATGTAAAGTAATTCGTTTGATTGTTTCTCGGTGATTTGATAAGAGTGAATCTAAATTTCGGGACGGAGTGCAGACGAAGTGAGTCGTTAACCAGACTCGGGAATAACCCCAGACACGTAAGAAAACTTTTTCTGTGTAATAATCATTCTAATATCTTTATCCCTGAATCGAAAAAGTTGCTATAGTGTGTTTGAGTATATGTAAATGTGAATAAGTAGGCATCGCTGATTTTTCTTGACCAAACCGTTCGTAGGGAAAACCCTTTTTTATTCTATTTTAGTAGGAAACTTGGCTCCAAGAGGTAAAAAGTAGGCATATTGATTTTGATGAGTTATTTATGAGTTGCTAGAATATAGAATATAGAATAATTCGGACAGACAAAATCAGCTCAAACCCAAAATTAAACATTATTTTACCATCAAGTCTGACTTCTCCGGGTCAGGCGAATTTAGTCCTTTACGGAGTGGTGACAAAGCAAGCTGCCCTGTATATTGATCTGGTTTTGCGCTGAGCCTAAAAAGATCCTTTCAAAAGGAAACTAGGAAAATTGGGTCTGGAGAAACTTTTTCTCCAGCCACCTGTAGAGTCAGTGACACTCCAAGGAAGGCCAAGAGAAGCAGAAATAAGATAATACAGGTAAAACCAGTGTGTCTATTAATATAAAATATTGCGACGGAAGGGGTTTAACGTTAGATGATAGCCCGTTGGATTTAGTTCCAAATTTTATCATCATAAAAGTAAAGTATCAACGTCGAGTATTACAAATGGTGACCCAGCGTTGGGATTTTGTGTAATAAATTTTGCTCAGAGAAGTTGTCCTTGTTACGAGTCTAGAAAGGTTGGAAAGTTGTCAATTGATATTAAATATCACGTTAAAGTCAAGAAAAATCAACGATTCGAATCAGGAAAACTGAATTTTTGGGTGTGTCAATATATTTGTTTATTGTCCGACGGAAAGTGGTTTTGCATATTGTAGATGTTATTTAGAAGCGTAAAGTAAATGTCGGTTGTTAAATAATAGAAGAAAGTCAATAAGAATAATAGCCGTATAATATTTTTTTTAAATTTTTATTCCTCATTTCTTGTGTCTTAAAAAGGGCATTCAACCCAAGCAAATATAGGCAACCAAACTTAAAAATACTTTGCACGAAATTTTGAATAGTTGAGATTTTTTTGTGGTTTTCTCTTTTGTCTTTTTCATGAGAAAAACAGCCGATTTGAGAATTTGAGTAGGGAATTTCAGCTTAGGACGTCGGAGACTGAAGGAAGCCAAATAACTAGGTCAGGTATACTTGTAGACCACCGGAAAATTCTTTTATTATACGAACCCCTAAGCGTTCAAATATTAACGAACGAAGAAGAGAACTCAGCAGGGATTGAGCCTGTATTATCAAAAAGGACAGAACGGTAACCTTAGGCAAGGGTTACCCAAGGCGATTTTTCATAGGAGAAAAAGTAGCGATTATAAATCAAAGATTGAGCGGTTGAAAGTGTTTCAACACTAGTTTGATTTTTACTTCATACTCTCGGCGCGAAGTTTCGAAATATCGGAAGATTTTGTATAAGAAGTAACCTCCCCTATTTCACTATCTACGAGTAGGGTGAATTTGAAAGACCGGTCGAATTTTCTTTGGTGAGGAAAATAAACGCCAGTTGTGGGTGCGCCGCTTAAACATTTTACCCTATTCTAATATAGCCTGAATCAGGAATACAGCCAAACCAAAATTATTTTTTTCCAGAGCGCAGCGGAACGGTAATTATTCTTTCGAGCGTCCATGCCGTTAGTAATCATCGGATACAGAGCATTTTTGAGGAAACAAGTATTCCCTTAAGTTGGAAAAAAAAGAATTCAATTGAATTACTTTTTGAAAAACTCTAGATTAGAGTTCATACAACATACAAGAAACGTCGAGCTGCAAGAAGGTGAGATTTTCGTTTTCTTTGATGTAAGTTCCTTATTTCCAATTCCTCAGACCTTGCAGTATCTTAGGGAATTACAAAAGAAAAATAATTTCAAAGACAACGAAATTGGAGAATTTCTTTCTCTCACCAGTTTGTGCATGAAACAAAACCGTTTCCAGGTAGAAGGTTGCTTCTATGAACAACAGGAGGGAACGGCTATGGGTAACCCCTTTTCTCCCTACCTGGCAAATCTGTTCATGAGCAGGTTCGAAATGGAAGCCAAAGAAACATCAAAGTATTTCCCTAAAATATGTCTAAGGTATGTGGATGATGTTTTTGCAATATTCGATAACAAAAATTCGAATATTGAGGACTTTGTTTCCTTTTCAAACAACATATTTCCATCAATAAAATTCACATATGAATTGGAAAATGAGTGACAACTTCCATCCCTTGACGTTCTGGCTGGTAATGAGGAGTCGAAGTGGATCGCTGGAATACGATGTATTTAGGAAGGAGACTAGCACTCACAGGTATATTCCTGAAAGTTCACATCACTGTGGACAACACAAACGCGCTGGTTTGAATTTTCTGGTGCATCGTCTTTTGACGTTTCCTCTTACACAAGATAGGTTTGAGAGAGAAAAAAAAGGCGACAAAAAAGAAATAGCAGTAAGTAACGGTTTCTCGAGGGGTATTGTAGATAATATTATAAGGAAGAAAAAATTTAGGTTAAGAATGAACGAAATCTCAACTTTTAGGAATGACGAGAACCAAGATTGATATATCTCAGTTCCATACCACCATTACACAAAGAACTTTGGAAAGATTTTCAGGGAACTAGGTATAAGGGTGGTATTTAAAACAAGTCAGACACTACAGAGCCTTTCGGGTAACCCAAAGGACAAAGTTGAGAATTCTGATAAGTCTGGAATCTACGAAATCAAATGTAAGGACTGCGATGCAAAATATTATGGACAGACAAAAAGATCTATTGAAGTAAGGTATAAAAGAACACTTAGCGCATCTAAAATATGAAAGAACAGAAAAATCAGCTGTCGCTCATCATGTTTTGCAACAAAACTATTCCATAGACTTTAGTTCATTGAGATTAGTTAGACAAGTTAACAACAACAGGCGCATCTAGATGCCTATGAAAGCTTAGAAATAAGTAAACATAATAAAATCATGAATGATGGGGGACCAATACCCAATAGTTTATTGTATAGCTTGCTGAAATAATTTGATTGTTATCATATTATGCAAGTAATTAACATATACCTTCAATTTAGCATTTACCTGTTTAGAAGATAAGGCAATATTTTAAGATTATATTTTTGTTATCATATTATGTAAGTAATTAATATATACCTTCAATTTAACATTTACCAGTTTAGGAGATAAGGCAACATTTTGAGATTATATTTCTTTAAATAATGAAGACGCGGGTATCTAGCACAGATATCTATCGAGTATACATAAGAACAACTTTATATGTAAATTTAGTTTAATCTTCCTCTTGAAGATGGTCACTTGGTGACCGAAACACGAGGTGTTGATAATAGTGGTTTGGTGTTGGGATAAAACTCCAGTATATTCAATACTACACCAAAGGTTCCAAACAGTACAGTGCAAATACCTATTACAGACAACGAAAATATGGAGAGTCAATGGAGGAGGACGTACGGAAAGAAAAATAAGAAAAATCAAAGAAAATGGAGGAAAAAATACTGGACGCACTATGACGAAGAAGAAGAAGCAGAAGAAGCCACGCCGAGGACCAGATATTCAGAGAGGAGAAAGTGGTGCCCCAAAGGAAGGGAGTTCTACAGGCATATAGAAGATCGACCAGAAGAAGAAGCGCCGAGGAGACGCCAAGAAAGTTCAAAGGGGCACGGGCCAAGGAGAGGCTGGAATGGAAGAGGAAAGGAAGAAAGTGGAAATGCGACATATCGAGGTGCAAACGGATACCTTGCAAGATAAAGTTGAAATGCCAGTTGAAGAGGAAGTACCGACTGAGGAAGAAGCTGATATGGAAAAAGGTAGAGAGAAGATAAAAGTATGTCAAATTGAAGTCGTTATACTAGAAATTCTGATAATAAGGTTCGTGATAGTTGGTGATTAGTGAATTACGAGAGGAACAAACATACTTCCAATCGATGTGTACACGAAATCGAAACATCTGAATTCAGCAAGTTTTTCTCTTCAGTTGCAGAAGATATAATTAACACACTTCCCAAAGAAATGTCGGTCAGTAATGCAATCACTTATATGAAAGGAATTTCTACTCCTTGTAAATCATTTTTCATAGCGCCCATCACTGAGATAGAAGTGACTGAAGCTATCTTCAAATTGAAAAATTCTGCGTGCACCGACGTGTACAACATGAATAGCAGAATTGTGCAAAACTTGACAGATATTTTGGTTCGCCCACTTACATTACTTTTCAATTCGTGTATATGTGAGGGGAATTTTCCTGATGTGTTAACGAAAGTTAAACCTCTCTTCAAGAAAGGCGACGATGCCAAAATCGACAATTATCGTCCAATTTCCATTATCACAATTTTTTCAAAACTTTTTGAAATAATTTCAAAAGCAAGACTCATGACGTATATGGAATCAAATAATTTAATTGATCAATGTCAATTTGGGTTTAGAAAAAATTGTAGTACAACCCAAGCAGTTTTCAGGATAGTGAGTGAGTGGAAGGTCTGGAGAGTGGCAGAAGCGTATCAGTTACGTTATGTGATCTCTCCAAGGCCTTCGACTGTGTCTCTCACGAAATACTAGTTGAAAAGCTAACGTTTTTTGGAATCAGGGGTTTGCCACTAGACTTCTTCAGGTCATATCTGAGTAATCGAAAACAGTGTGTGAGCATTAATAATACATCATCTGATTATAGAGCAGTCGTGCATGGAGTACCGCAAGGCTCTGTGTTAGGACCTCTCCTATTCATCATTTATGTGAATGATTTGTTCCACAATATGTATCCCAAAACCTATGTTGCTTTTGCGGATGACACAACCTTAGTTGATGCTAGCAAAAATATAGAAGATTTGCAGCTGAACAGTCTTATAACTACTACTCGAGCTAGGAAATGGTTTACTTCTAATACTCTGAAACTAAATGATGATAAAACACAGAATATAATCTTCTCAACGAATAATAATGTAGCTCAAGATCTGATGCTGCTTGGATTAGTCATTGATGATAAATTAAATTGGTCCTGTCATGCCGAACAACTATGCCGAAAACTCTCAAGCTCTATATTTGTACTGCGAAATTTAAGTAAACAGTTATCCAAAGAAACTATGAGATCATGTTATTTTGCTCTATTTCATTCCCATCTCAGTTACGGTACGTTGTTGTGGGGTAACTCTTGTCATGCTGACAAAATTTTCCGTTTGCAAAAACGTGCTGTCAGGATCGTAGTCGGCGCTGGTTTCAGAGACAATTGTAAGGACATTTTCAAAAGTTTAAATATAATGCCCCTACCAATAATAATAATAATATCCAAAGTGATTTTTGGTGTGGTCGGTGGATCAGCGGTCTAATGCACAGGCCGTTCGAAACTCCAGCATAGCGATAGTCGGTTCGAATCCGATGTAGGTACGAGAATTTTTCTCAACTACTTTATATCGTATCGATAGGCGGCCTCATGCCTTGTTGAAAAGCAAGTGTATTGTGAGTTGTCTAGATGCCAATCTCGTCTAGTGCTAGCTTGGAGTGCACACCGACCACCCGAGGTGGTGCTGTAGGTTTTCCGGGTTTTCCTACAGCTGAAAAGTGAATACATCACCTAAAACATCAGTAAGTCGCCCCGGAGGGCCACGGCAATAATAGCCGTCCTCTACCCGCACAGGCTATGCCTTTGGGTACACTCAACGAGTGTTTATGAGGGAGTATTATTATTATTATGCCCCTACCATCATTATATATTTTCGTTTCACTAATAGAAATCAATAAAATCAAAGCCAACCTAGAGACCAATGCAGATGTCCACAACTATTTGACAAGAAATGCCGATCATTTGAGATTACCTCAGCACCGGCTCACAAAATCTAAAAAGACTCTCTGGATTTGAATTTATTCAATCACTTACCCAGGAGTATCAAATCAATGAATCATATTGGTAAATTCAAATCGACAATCAAAAGACATATTTTAACTCATTGCTTTTATACAGTTGAAGAATATTTCCACACAGATTTTTTTAATTTGGACAATAAAATTTAGGAAACGGCTATATCAGCGGTGATTTAATAACCAAAGACAATTTCAAAGTCGCTTACAAAACCTGATGTAGGTACCTATTCAACGGTTTAAGAATTTATGTAGTTTTTTTATATATATATATTTTAATCTTTGAACGTACATGTATATTCTACCTATATATTTCATGTGTTTATGTTTCATTTGACAAAATTGACTTGCCGAAAACAATATTCTTTGTAATTTGGTTAAATAAAGATTCTATTCTATTCTATTCTATTATATTCAAACGGAACCAACCCTAGAGAAGGTGGATGAACAAAACGGAGATGGGACACCGATGGAGCAGAATGAAGAAGATAAGGTAGAAGACCCGGGAGAGGATACCTTGAGTCAAGGAGGCTCACAACAACTTTGGGAGAGAGACGTTCTATTAGAAGAAGATGTTATTATACCCGCCAGAACAGAAACTATAGTGGCGGCCGTACTGAAGAAAGAGATAATAATAGATCTAGTAGTGTGCGAACCAGTGGACATGGGAGATGGTTATGTCCACACAGCAATGAGCGTAACGGAGAACGCTAAACGAATCTGGGTACGAGTTGTGAACATTTCACCAATTGAGGTAAAACTGAATAAGAAGAGAAAATTGGCTACAGCGGCGTCGTGCGAGATAAAGGAAGAAGAAGTGATCAAAACGAATCAGATGATTGGCGTCATTGACCTGGAAAAGGAGGAACAAAAAACCAGCGGATTTGAATTGGACCATTTGGAGGAAACTATCAAGAAGAAGTTGAAGATGCTGATTCAAGAGTACCAAGATCTATTTTTAGAAGAAGATGTGGTGAGAACCAGTACTACGAAGGTCAAGCACGGGATAACCCTTGAGCCAGGAGCACAACCTATATGCAAGGCACCTTATAGGATACCTTACCACCAGAGAGAAGTGCTACAAAAAGAAATCGACGGACTATTGAAGGCAGACGTGATTCGACCCTCATACAGCCCATGGTCTGCACCAGTGGTATTGGTAACAAAAAAAACTACCCAGTGGAGACGAGAAATTGAGGATGTGTATAGATCACAGGGGACTAAATAGCATAACGAAAAAGGAATATTATCCTCTACCCAATATTTCGGATTTGATCCAAGGAAACAAAGCATTATTTTCAGTGATGGATGTAGCAGAGGCTTATCACCAGATAGACATGGAGGGAAGAGATATACCTCTCACAGGGTTCAGCAGGGTTCAGCACGTTTCAAGGGCACTATGAATACCTGAAAATGCCTTTTGGCTTAGTCAATGCGCCAACAACGTTTCAGAGATTTATGAATATTACGTTGTCAGGGCTTACGGGAGATATATGCATGGTCTACTTAGACGACATCATCATTTTTAATTCTACCGGCGCAGAAGACCACATTGAAAGATTAAGGAAGGTTTTCGAAAGATTGCAGGAAGTTAATGTAAAATTGAAGCCAAGTAAGTGTGATTTTCTACTGAAGAAGGTTAAGTACCTAGGTCACATGATCACCCAAGACCCCGAAAAGATAGAGGAGCTGCATCAGTTTCCATTACCAAAGAACGTACGAGGAGTAAGGTCATTTTTAGAACTAGTGAACTGGTACCGAAGGTTTATACCAAATGCCGCCAAGCTAATTGCACAACTAACGAACCTCACAAAGAAGGAAGTGAAATTTGAACTGACCCCTGCGGTGTTGGAAGCCATACAAACCTTGAAGGACACCTTGACATCAGACATGGTACTGATTTTTCCCGATTTCAGCCAACCTTTTGTGGTAGCTGCGGACGCATCTGGATCAGGAGTGTGAGCCAAGTCAGAGAGGGCTACGAAAGACCTATAGCATACGCCAGCCGAACGTTCAAAAAGGCCGAACAAAATTACGCCACGACAGAAAAGGAACTATTAGGAGTGATTTTTGGGATACAAACCTTCAGATGCTACTTGTACGGGCGGAAATTCACGGTCATATCTGACCACAGACCATTGAAATGGCTTCTAACCTTGAAGGGCACGGGCTCAAGACTAGTAAGATGGGCACTACCCTAGCCGAATACGATTTTTCGGTAATCCATAGGAAAGGAAGACTTCACGGAAATGCCGATGCGTTGAGTAGGATGTATAATAAGGGCGATCACTTCCTCGACCTAGAGTACAAAGAGTTCGAGGAATATCGGAAGCAACACCAGGTACCTAAAGCCAAGAATATTATTGGTTGCCCAGGAGATTTGTTCTCCGCTCCGGAGGAGTGGGCTCTAGCCCATTGTGTTTCACAGGACTTTGCCATGGGAAAAGGGATAGCCCAACAATTTAAAAGTATATATGGTTCCGTCGACACTCTAAAATAGCAAACCAAGAATGTTGGCGAAACAGCGGAATTGAATTTACCTGAACGAAATATTTACTATTTAATAACTAAATCTACCTATATGTGGATGGTGTTAAAAGATTTACGATACTGTTGTGAGAAGAATAAGGATACACATTTAGCCATTCCTCGGATA
Organism: Chrysolina americana; assembly: GCA_958502065.1. Lineage (NCBI taxonomy): Eukaryota > Metazoa > Arthropoda > Insecta > Coleoptera > Chrysomelidae > Chrysolina > Chrysolina americana. Next base: position 31,011,159 of record OY293419.1, on the reverse strand, counting down.
GGATGTGGGTTGGACGAACTTTCGTGGGACCAAGTGTTAGAAATGGTAGAAGTCATGTTCCATAACTCCTCTATCAAAATTTTTATGTACGAGGGCATATAAAAGATTTGTGTTGTGAAGATGAACCAACAACAGGATGATGGAATAATACAGGAATGGTACAGAGAAGAATTAAGAGCCGCGCAGGAACAGGAAATATTCTGTCAAGATATTATTAGACTGGTGAAGGGTGATTGGGACAAAGAAAAAGACTATTACCTATCAAAGGATGGAATTTTATATCGCACGGAAGAAGATGGGGACAAATTGATTGTACTAAAACAATTTACAGCAAGGAGGTTAGAAGGTTTTCACGATTCACCGATGGCTGGACATATAGGACAACAGAAAACCTTAGTAAATCTAAAACGACGATTCTTTTGGCCAAACATGCGCACCGAGGTGAACCACTACTGTGCCAGCTGCGAGTCCTGCAGTCGCAGGAAGACATCCCCTCATCTGAAGAAAGCACCCATCCAAAGATTCACCCCAACTACAAAGCCATGGGAGCTGACATCCATGGACATTGCCGGACCCTTAGTGACCTCCGTGAATGGGAATCGATACTTGTTAACCTTCCAGGATTACTTCACCAAATACGTTGAAGCGATTCCACTGCCAGACCAAAAAGCGGATAATATCGCACGCGCCTTTGTGGAACAGATTATTGTGCGGCACGGGACGCCAAAAAAGCTGCTAACCGACCGAGGGGCGAACTTCACTTCCAGCCTTTTCAAAGAAACGTGCAAGGCCTTGGAGACTGAGAAGATACAGACGGCAAGCTATGCTCCAACCACGAATGGCCAAATAGAGAGGATGCACCGGGTGCTCAAAGACATGCTATCCCACTATATTAATGAGAGTCAACGAGACTGGGACAACTGGATCCCGTTCGTATTAATAGCCTATAGGGGAAGCTCCCACAATTCCAAAGGATACAGCCAATACTTTTTGCTCCACAGGAGAGATCAAGTTCTCCCCGTAGATGGCTTCATAAGATCAGGAAGGGTAAGATACGACTACGATGAGAATTACGTAGAGGAATTCATAGAAATATTCAGGAGAGTATACACGGAAGTATATGAGAATACAGAGAGAGAGAGAGAAGGCGAAGAGAATAAAGAGGTTCAACCAGAAGGCAGATGACCCCAGGTTCTTCGAAGGGAACCAGGTACGCCTGAAGAACATGGCATCAAAAAAAGGTGTCTCGAAGAAATTGGAAAAAATAAATGGGAGGGATCATTTAGAGTCACGGAAGTAAAAGGGCCCGTAACCTATAAGATCAAGAGATGCGGAGGAAGAGAGGAATAGATAGTTCATGTGAACAGACTCAAAGCATATGTTGCGAGGGGAGAGCAACCACCATTTTAAGAAGCCATGAGACAGGCGAAAAACAAGAAGGAATTAATAGTGACAGTGAATCTGAGAAAGTAAAGTTTCACCCGGGAATGATTCCGCCATACGTCGAGATACCCATACCAGGAAGTGATAGTCCAGAAACGGAGAGTGAGGAACAGTCAACCAGTGAAGAAAAAGGGTTACTAGAGGAGCCAGCGAGGGCTGTACGGCGATCAACACGCGTCAGGAGGCAACCTGACCGTTTAGGGGATTAAGCATAGTGGAGGACGGAGAAAGATGGCAGAAACACCTATTTTTTTTATATACACCTGCCAGGAACGGAGCCTCATTTTTTTTGGGAGGTTATGACACAGGTTTGACATACCAGATAATAGAAACCATAATTTTTGTTGCAGCAAAAGAAACCTAGTTTGAGACCGCAGAGCATATTATTTTTGAGGCCAGCTACCGGGAAAGATTTTTTTTTGTTCGTGAGGAGCTAGGCAAGGCTACCATTAAAAGGTACTAGATAACCATAATTTTCTGTTTCAGTAGAGAAAGCCGATCCCGACGTGAAGCAATTTTTTTTGTTGGTGAGGCCACTGGAGTATACGGGATGGCGAAACAACAATTTTTTTTCAGCTGGATAACCTGAAACATTCATAAGAGGGACCCAGCAGCATGGGTCGAAGAATGTTGCTGCCGGGGAACGGCGGTGTCCACCGGGGGGGTAAAAGGCCCACGAAGAAGGCACCACTGTGGGGGTAGGGAAGGGAGTACTTCTGAAGTATGGGGCCCCGTTATTCTTGACGCAGCCAGAAATGCGAGCTTGTCGCCTGAAGCCTCGTTACTCATAATTCAGAAGACGCTCCTAACATCACCTGATCAGGCATATAGCGGATATAAATCCTCCACACTTTCCTTTTTCTTTCTCACTTCTTCACTGATCTTTTCTTTTCCTTGTGGGTAGCGTTAAAATAATGTTTACCCATTTGCGTATACATCAAATCCGTTTTTTACCGTTGTAAGTATCTGCACGACTTCCTTTCTAGTCGTACAGACCAGGGTGATTTCTCCCTCTTCTGAGAAAAAAAATTACGTCAATTAAATCATCCAAACACTCCATCTAGGTCACAGCTGACCCAAGTTTATCTTTTTCTTTATTTTCGGCCATCCGGTCTTATATCTTTCAAGGCAAGGGCCAAGAGTACATTCCGTAGGAAACGGACCGATTTAAGTATGATTGGAGTACGTTGGGAACGTATAGAGTGGAATGAATGTGAGTGGAGGGTAGTGGCGTACCCTAAATGGTGAGGGTATGACGTTGCCTGGGAAATTGTTAAACGGGATATCTAATTACTCTGTTGTTGCAGGTATGGTAGCAGCCCAAGAGTAGAGAAGAAAAACTATAATTCGAGAGAATCGACGACTATAGAATAAGTAAATTTAAGACTTAGAGCCAATTGTTATAGAGTAATCTGCCTGAATTCTATGCAAATTTCTATTTATATTACTGAACGTTTACATTTTTTTTTTGGTTGTAACTGATACTAGGGAGAAATATTCCCGAAGAAAGAAGACGTCGACATGGGGCTAACTAAGTCTACTTTCATGGTGGTGGGGATAACCTACCTCCTATGTTCAGGTATCTTCACACAGACGACCGCGATAATCGCGTACGACTGCGATGATGAAAATGCTGAAATCACCGCAGTTTCTATACGGGACGCGGCGGAGTGCCCGAGCATAGTCACTACTTATCAGAGTGAAGCGGTGGACATTAAAGTTATACAGAGAGATGAATTATCTCTCCAACATGTGTTATTGAAGTAACACGCATTATTGCATTAATAGTCATTGTGGGAAGCATAGCCATAGTTCCATAGTATCGGGTGGAATCAGAAACTATATCGATAGGGTTGGTGCGGAGGAGTGTCGGAACATTCATTGATATAGGACACTCAGTATATACCGTCAAAACATTGGGGAAATAACGATGAACGGCACCACTACAGCCTCCCTTACGCTAGAAGGAACTGTAGATGCAGCGGGAACCTGCCAGGGATCAACATACCACGAAAACGGACAAGAATGGAAGGACGTTGATATTATAGCAACCATAAAAATCCAAACGACAGATTATACGGCAAAGATAAAAATGGAGGAGAACGAAGTGATTTTACTTGGGGGCGTTGGCTGTCCATATGTAAAGGGTTACTCTTTCGACACCACCATAGGGGAAGTGGCGTGGGATGCCACCCCGTTAAGGACCAGTGAGGAACAGCTTAGTTTGCTATATCACGGAAGAGCAGAAAAAGTTGAAAATCAACTCTCTACAGAACAAATTATAGTCGTGGAAGACAATGCGAAAGTATTCCATATTTCAAAATTAGGTACTGACTTGCCAAACAAACTGTTAGTTGCTTTTGTTGAACATTGTCAACAGTTATATGGTTCACAATTCATTATATACAGTGTGCACCTACTGATACATTTGTCAGAGGATGTAAACACGTTTGGTTCATTAGATAATTTCTCTTCGTTTCCCTTTGAAAACTACTTAGGGTATTTGAAACGACTCGTAAAGTCTCCAAAACAGCCACTACAGCAGATTAGCAGACGGTTGAAGAAAATTGAAAATTATTATAAGGTATATTCAGTAAAATCTGATGAAGATGCCTTTTGCATGGAACATAAAATGGGCCTTTTGAATCAAAATAACTTGGATTGCAAACAGTTCAAGAAATATTTCTTCAATCACTTCTCCATATGCATATAGCTGCTCATTCCGTAGCTGACTGCTATTGCCGTTTTGGAAATTATCTGGTTCAGATTCACAATATCATAATGAAATTTGATAGAACTATTTGTTTTTTGGGTAAACGGTTCAATTCACAAAAGCCATTATATAATTATCCATTAGGCTCTGAAGATTTAAAAATATTTTTGATAACTGATCTGTCCAAAGAACTATATACTTGATGTATTTGTGACATTGTTTGCAAATATTTTGTTCTACCATTGAAAGGTACTGATGACTTCGCAGCTTTTCCTATCATTCATTCGCTTACCTAATATTCCTCAGCTTAATGTTATTCATTGTTTCAATGGATTTTTGCTTATTTTTTATAACGGAATTTATTTTTGTGTTGTTTGTTTTTGCTATGCATCTTCTTTTTAAATTATTATATTGAAATATTGATTGATTACTCTCATTACAGACTTCCATTGTCTGGAGTGTTTTTATTAGCTCGACGTTTCAATTGGTACAGTACTGTACTGATTGAAACGTCGAGCTAATAAAAACAATCCAGACAATGGTTTCCATTACTACAGTACCTACTGTACCGATTGAAACGTTGTGCTGATAAAAATACTCCAGACAATGGAAGTCCGCAATAAAAGTTATCAATTCACAACATTGTCATTCGAACAAACGTTTGAATATTAATATTTCAATTTATTGATGTTTATGTGAAATACTCAAATAAAATTGGAAAAATTGTATTATTTTTTCCTTGTTCTCGTTTTTTGCAGGAATAATCTTCAATATCAAGACAAAAATTTACTCATTAAGGTCTGTTTACCTGCATATGAATAATAGTTTACATGACATACCTTAATCTCTTTTGTCGGTTTAGCATGGAGAGTGACGCATGAACCTTGTAAGAGCAACTTATAGTTTTCCATATTATCTCATTAATCTTTGTTTTGTTTACCTATTTACTTGTCAAAACGCAGAGAAAACGTCCCACTCAACCTGCACTAACTTTACCTACATAACCATGGTTAAACATATTTTTAAAGTAATTTGAATGACCCTTTTAACGTTATTCCAGAGACGTCCATTGACGCCTTTCAACATCATTGATAGCAAAGCGAGGTTCTTCAAAGAATATCAAAGGACTTTTTATATAAAGTTTTATTTTGAACTACATAACATTCGCTATCTTGTACATAACTACAGATATATAAAATAACGAAAACATGGGTAACTAAATCACATAATATTTGCAACACCTCCACTTTGTGTTATTGGTAATACCCATCTTCTGAGAACACACCTTTACTTTTTCAAAAGGTAACGCTTTGGTTGAAGAGTCTGCCACCATTTCCTTCGTGGAGATATTAACAACTGAAATCTGTTTCTCTTCTTGTTTTTCTCTCACAAAATGATGTTTGATGTCGAAATGTTTGGTTTTGGGTCGAAAGCCTGGATTCTTGCATAAATCGACTGCTCCTTTATTATCAAAATAAATTGTTATTGTTTTTCTATTTTCTACTCCGATTTTCGATAGTAAATTACTCAGAAAGACGGCTTCTTGAGTGGCAAAACTCAGTGCCATGTATTCTGTCGTGGACAGTGCAACGGTAGGTTGTTTCTTTGAAGACCAGCTTACTGCTCCACCGGAGAAAATAAAAACGTATCCTGTCGTCGATTTTCTGTCGTCTAGGTCGCCTGCCCAGTCTGAATCACAGTAACCACATAAACTATCACCCGTTTTCTTGAATGTCAACTTTTGCTCACATGTTTTTCGTAAATACCTCAAAATTCTCTTTACAGCTATCCAATGTATTCTTGAAGGATTATTACTGAATTTCGCAAGTTTTCCTACTGCAAATGCAACATCGGGTCTCGTGCATTGTGCTTCATACATTATACTTCCGATAGCTTCTTGACAGGGAACATTTTCAAGCTTCGCAGATAACTCGAGTTCCTTGGACAGTTTTTGATTTGGATCAATGGGAGTTTGGATACCATTGCATTCTGACATATTGAATCGTTTGAGAATATCATCTCAAATCTTGATCCAATGTCACAAATCCCCTTTGTTTGTCACGTTCAATTCACATTCCCAAACACTGAGGCACCTCTCCTAGATCCTTCATCTTGAATTTTGTCATTAGTTCAGTTTTCAGTTGAATTTTCTGTTCTTCACACTCGGAAAACATGAGAACATCATCCACAAAGATAGCCAATATTAGGATTTTTCCTTTAGATACTTTAACATATATGCACGGATCTGTTTCGGACTGATCAAAACCAAGTTTTTTTATGGCTAAATCAAGTTCTTTATTCCATATACGTCTTGACTGTTTCAAACCATACAGAGTTTTAACGAGTTTGCAGGTTTCACCAGTGGGCAGTTCCATGTAGATGTCGGCGTCCAATTTGGGATGAAGAAATGCTGTCACCACGACCATTTGGTCTATATCCCAGTCATATTTGGCTGCTAGGGATAAGAGAAGTCTGACTAAACTGTACCTGACCACAGGTGAATATGTTTCGTCATAGTCTATGCCTGGTTTCTGTGAATATCCCTTTGTTACTAGACGGGCTTTGAATCTTTCAATCTTTCCGTCAGTAGATAGTTTTGTCCTGAATGTCCACTTGCTTCTCACTGCCTTTTTATTCGATGACAAGGAACATAAAACCCATGTTTTTTTGTCCTCGTGAGCTTTCATCTCTTCATCCATGGCTGCTTTCCACTGCTTCGCATTCGGGCCATTCAGGGCTTCTGAAACTGTTTGAGGATCTCCCGATGTCTCCATCATGACTTGATAGATGAAATTCTGATTGAAAATGTTATTGTTTGGTTGAGAAGTGCGTTGTGATCTCCTGACGGTAACATTTTCAGTTTGTTCATCGGAAACAATGTTTTTATCCATGTCGGACGTCGATCGTGCCAAACTGATTTCTGAATTTTCTTCACTGTCATGGACGTCAGTTTGACAGTCACTATTATTTGCAGAATTACGATTTTCAGGATGTTCTGCCTCCACTTCAACGATAGTTACGTTTTGTGACTGTTGTTGAATTTCATTTGCTGCATTTTCTGTAATGCTTTCTTCACGATTGTTAAACTTGTCGATATTTTCAATGAAAACAACATCCCTTGAAACTATGACTTTTTAGTTTCAGGTTGAATCAGACGAAATTGTTTTGAAGAATCATTGTTATATCCAACAAATATGCAACCAGTTTACCTCTTTTTTCTTTGGGTATGTGTACGAAATCTTTGGTACCAAATACTCGAACGTGGGACAAATCCGGTTCAACTCCAGACCATGCTTCTTCAGGAGTTAATTTTTTTTTTTAAAGCTTTGGTTGGGTCGGATCCCGCAGCTTTTGAGATATTTTCCGATTTCATTATTCACGTATTCTCTTCCATTATCAGAGAGGAGAGCTTTTATTTTTCTGGCTGTTTCATTCTCAACTTTTGCTTTGTATTCCTTGAATTTGGCTGACACTTCGGACTTTGAATGAAGAAAATAATCAATGGTTTTTCTTGAATGGTCGTCCGTGAATGTTAGGAAATATTTAGAACAGCCAATTGATGCAGTTTGCATGGGTCCACAAACATCGGAATGGATTAAATCTAATATATTTTCTGCTCGTTCCTGTCCATTTTTGTTGAATGGTTCCCTGCTGATTTTTCCTTTGATGCAAGCTTCACAAACTTCCTTTTTGGAATCTGCATAGTTAACTCCTGTGACTAACTTTTTCAAGATGTTCATGGATTGTTCGTTCAGATGGCCTAATCGTTTGTGCCAGAGTTCATAACTATCTGATGAACTTATTGCATGTATTTCCAGATTCTCAGATTGATTCAGACAGTACATACCATTTTTTTCTGAAGCGGTTGCAATTATCGAGTCTGATTCTAGGAGACATTTGCCAGATGTGATTCTGCAGCCATGAACGTTATCAAATATAACAATATGTCCATTCTTCACAATTTTGCTCACGGATAGTAATTTTATTGTAATATCCGGAGCATACACAACATTTTTTACATTGATAACGTTTTGGTTTTCCAATGTAATATCAACTTGTCCGATTCCACCGCAATGAAGTTTGGTACCATTTGCGATGTCTAAATCTCTGGAAAAGTCCTCTTCGAATGACTGTAACCAAGCTTTGTGTGGAGTGAAATGCGATGTAGCTCCAGAATCGATTATCCACTCTCTCTTGATTAAATGGTTTTCATGATCTCTGCAGGTGAAGGCAAAATTGGCATTTTCTTCCTTCGGATTTCGCACTTGCTTTGGCTTGGGACAAACATCGGCTTTTGATTGTACTGGTTGCAATTGAAACATCTTGGACCTCGACTGAAACGGTGTGGAACCATTTTTGTAAACTTTTTACTGGCGAAAGCTGATTCTGATTGACTGGAATTACTGGTCCCGCCTTTGACATTTTCCTGTAGTAAGAAATTCAGTAGTTGTTGTCTGTTTGGAGCCTTGAATACCCAAAATGAGAGGTTTGTATTCTTCTGGTAAACCACCGAGAATAATTCCACCAACAACATTATCCTTGAAGGGTTCACCGATATTTTCGAGCTGTTCGGTGTTGCTTAAGATTTTGTCGATGTAATTCTGCATAGACGAACACTTATTGAAGTCGGTTTTAAAAAGACTTGAATAAAGACTAACCAATCTAACAATCCTAGAGTCTTCATAGATTTTTCTGAGTACATCCCATGCTTCTTTCGCTGTGGTTGCTTTTCTTGTTTCAGATGCAGCACATGGTTTCAAGGAAAGGTTTATTTTTGCTAGAGCTCGCTGATCTAGTTCTGAAGATACTATTTATCCTGTTTTTGGCTCGATGCAACACCACAAACCAGCGTCATTCAGGAAATTTTTCATCCAAAATTTCCAATCACTATAGTTTGAACCGTCTAAATGTTTGATTTCTAATAAACCGCCAGCTGAACTGCAGATAACTGTCAGTCTGCTTGCAGTCCTGGCTTCTAATTCTCTCCGTAATGAGTCAATTTCTTCCTTCATCTGATCCAGCGACTTGTTAGGATGGATAACTCGTATTTATCAATTTCTATTTTGACCTGACAAATTGTTGTCAAATTTTTATATTTGGAAACTACGGCGATATTCGGAGTCCTCTAGTGAAAATCCTTACTGAAAAACGTATGCACTTTCAATACACTGGGCCCATAACCTGATAGCAAAGCAAAGTTCTTATCAAAGAATATCACAGGACTTTTTATGTAAAGTTTTATTTTGAACTACATAACATTCGCTATCTTATACATAATTACAGATATAATAAAAAAACGAAAACATGGGTATCTAAATCACATAATATTTGCAACAATTATTATAAAGACGTCATTTAACTTAATTTCAGAGACGTCTTTTGACGTCAGTTCGATGACGTCATTGAACATCATCATAGAGACGTCTTTAACGTAAATGAAGAGACGTCTTTTGACGTCAGTTTAATGACGTCGATGGGCTTTGACATTTTCACGTCAATTGCCAGCTTAAGTGTTAAGCTAGCACAACCCCTTTTTCTCCGGAACCACTTGAGTTATAAAATTGGAAGTTGTGTTATAAAATAGTTATTAATTATTTATAAAATATTGCACAAATTTTTATCGATTGTGCTGAAACAGATGAGCCAGCTTGACATACGTCACTGTGTATATCTTTCAATATCTTGAATGCAGAACGCAAACTTGATCGACTATCAGGAAGCTTTGCATAAAAATTTATCTTTCCATCCAACCCATGGAAGTACGCCTCATTTCAACGGTCGTCTACATATTATTTATAGGCAGGGCAGGCATGAGAGTGTTTAACCAAATTAATTATATTTTCTCTAGAAATTAGTTATCTAACATCCTTTACATTGATCCAGTATATTGCGAGTGCAGATATGAAAGACGTGAATGCATTAATCTTCGGATATTCCCCAATTGACCTTCACTTACCTCTTCCGCTGAACCGAACCTAAAAATGGCAGATCTTGTAGAGAATCAAGAATTGTGAAACTGATGTACACATCTGTCAATAGGGAAGTTAATCGTTGAAAAACTGTATTACCCGCGCCATGTGCCATTGGAACAATTGCGCATCAATACACATAGTATTTGTTGTGAAGCGTAGGCATTTAATAGGTGTAAATTCCAATTTATACAAAATAATATTGTAGTAAAAATAATTAAACAACTAAAACATTGACTATTTCAAATTTATTTCTACTGCGGCTATCTATCTGCGAACTCTCGAACAACATCCGCGATTCTCTGTGACTATATCTATCGCCCTCTGCTATCCAGCTTATATACTCGCAAGCAGATTCCATTTACGGTTCTCGATTGATCGGGACTATAGAACGATTCATCTAGATGGCTCTTAGAAGCGGATGGAAGCGATCGATTTTATTCGACCATGTTCTCGGCGATCCGTTGGCCAGCACAAGTTGTTTGCTTTTGGGGTGCATAATTAATTAGATGATCAGGGCCGGTCTCGAAATCGTTACAATATGTATGATGTATATTGTTATCGCTAACATGTTTTGACCCACTGTGTCATCAGCTGAGATATTTATAAACTGGCTCATATGATGACACAGTTATACACCAAAATCGATTTGCTTTTATCAAAACCGTAAGCGACACATTGTCAAGTCAACCGTATAGCCGAAGAATTAGTTTTATCCATGAAAATGTAATCATATCGCAGAAATTATACAAAAAATTAAAATAAAATTGAATTATACAAAGATATTTTCTTCGATTTTCTTCGATTTGTTTTCCTCGCCAATTATTTCCTTCATAACATAGGAATCGCACGTTAAAAGGTAAGACCTCGTTAATCCTTAGCTTGCACAAGTTTCGACTTGTGAGGGCTGTCGTTCGTAGGGGGATGACAGCTGGTTAAGGTCGCCGTTTGGTACGGCTTGACAAACTAATCCGACAGAGGAGCCACCATGCCTTCCTTCTGTTTAATATTTATCCAAGTTTCCCTCCGTGCAAATGAGTAATGATAGTCAAAACTAATGTCTACTACGACTACGCTTTGCAAACGCTGGGGATGGGGACGGCGACGGAGCCAGTCTGTTGCCAATACTGTTACGTATTCCGTATAATACATCTCTGACTATCAATTATCATTTGGTTTGGAGATTATTCAAGAAGAAATGATTCATTGAATACTTATTTCAAATCAACTTTTTTTTTAAATGAAATTTAATGTTGTTATATTTATTACTATCAGGTACAACAGCGACAAAAAAAATAATCCTAGAGATTAGTAATTATATTGGCGTTCTTGGCAACATGCCAGCAGGTGTGCTATTCTCGAGTTTGTATCTATGCGATTTCGATTTTCTGTTTCACATCAATACATATGAAATACTTATATAGGTATATTTTTCTCTCTTATTTTTACGCAAATTAAAAGCGAATTATTTGAGAATAGCCCACCTATTTATTGCGTTGTGTTGTACTGAGAAGTATAAGAAAATCCTATATCATGGAATGAATTATTTCAGCACCATCAGTGGCATGGAAACGTTATTGGGTTTTGGTTTTTTATTTTTTTAATGATGTTTTGAAAATCTCGCGTTGTCATCCAAGTTTATATTAGTTTTGAATCCTAGGTAGGTAAGGTAGATATTGTAGTAAAACTGCACTAACTAATTTTCCTAATTTATTTAAAACACTATTTACAACAATTATTCACTAAAACATTTACTTCACTAGATTTAAATTTATTTCTACTATGTCAGTCTCTATCTGCGAACTCTGGAACTGTAACTAACTCTGAATTCTAACTACTCCGCCATCTGCTATACAGCGGCTATATACAGTGTGTCCCACTTTTCATGAAAACACCCTTATATCTCAGTTATTAATAATGCGATTTTCTTGAAATTTTGGTGGTGATTATATGTTAGGTAAATGAAGTATTTTGGCATAGTGAACATTTTTATCGACCATAGGCGTGCGGCGTGGGGGGGGTAAAAAAAAGCTGTTTTTTGGGAAAAGGATATTAGGGCTCATTTTAGACAACTTTTTTATCAGAATTAGAATCAGCATCCCCAAAAACCCCCCAATCCATATTTTCGAAATCTCAAGAGCTGATTTGAGGAGAAAAAAAATAAATTAACTTTTTTCGTCAATGCACCCGAATATCTGTTATTAGCGATTTTCTTGAGATTTTGGTGGTGATTTTATGTTAGAAAAATGAAGCATTTGGCATAGTGATCCTATTCATTCAACATTGGCGTGCGAAGTTGGGGAGAGAAAAAAGGCATTTTTTGAGAAATGAATATTAATGCTTATTTATGACAACTTTTCTTATCAGATTCGGAATCAGCATCCCCAAAAACCCTTTAATTCATATTTTCAACATCTCAAGAGCTGATTTGAACAAAAAAAAAGTTCAAGTCTTTTTTTATTAAGTTCTTTATTTGTAACAGTGGAAACAAAATTACGAATTACTTTATTTTAGATTCTTGTGTTTTCAACATAACTACCTTCTGAAACAATACACTTTTCAACAATTCTTCTCAAACGTACATTCACTTTTCTTAAAGTTTGGGGAGTTATTTCCTGACACGCTTGCCTAATTGCAAAGCAAAGTTCCTCTCTATTACGCGGCCGAGTAGCATACACTTTATTCTTCAAATGCCCCCACAGAAAAAAATCACAAGGGGTAATATCTGGCGATCTAGGAGAATATCTACCTATCCACTTCATAGGGAAAATTGCATTTAAAAAATTCCGAACTATCCCAGAATTGTGTGCGGGGGCCCCATCTAATTGAAACATTAAGTTTTGTCTTTATGCTAATGGCAATTCCATGAGAAAATCATAGAGACCATTTTGTAAAAAAATTTGAAAATTTTGTCCGGTCAGGTTATCCAGGAAATAAGGGCCACCATAAGCAAAATTCAAACCGTCGTTCAAAATCACCCTTTAACAGAGTATGTAGAAATTTTGGTTTAAATGCCCTAATCCTGTTGCGTTTCAAACATCTCCATACTTTGTTTTTCGTTAAATTCATTGTACTCGCAACTGCCCTTACAGTACCATTTGGGTTGTTTCGAAATTCTGCTAAGATACGTTCGTCGTCTGGATAGCGTCTTTGATTTAAATTGTACCTCCCTGGTCTTATTTTGAAAACCGCTCCAGTTCTTGCGAACAATCTGTTGATTTTGGCAACGGTATCGTGAGAAATTGGTTCTCGATCATGATGTCTTCCATTGAATATTCCAACAACTTGACGCGTAGATCTTTCATTATTACCAAATAAGCGGATAATCTCTACTTTTTCTCCAATTGTAAGAACTACTCTTCGGTTGTGTGCCATCTTATTAACAGTTAAGTAACACTGCTTGACTTATTGACATTTCGTACTGATGACCGATTTCAAACAAAAACTTTTGTTTCAAAGCACTCTTTCATTAATTTGCTTGAAAACTCAATTCGGCAAGCCAACGGTAACAAAGTGTGCGTATCTTCGGAAATACCTAAATTGTAGTATAAGGGCAGTTGCAAACGATACAGAATATAAGGAAACGAAGGTGTTTGAAATTTAATATAATCAAATCAGCTCTCGAGATTTCGAAAATATGAATTGAGGGGTTTTTGCGGTCGCTGATTCCAAATCTGATAAAAAAAAATTGTCTAAAATGAGCCCCTTATATCCTTGGAGAAGAAGTGGAGATTATCCGATTATTTGGTAATAATGAAAGATCTACGCGACAGGTTGCTGGAATATTCAATGGAAGGCATCATGATCGAGAACCAATTTCTCACGCCAAAATCAACAGATTGTTCGCAAAGACTAGAGCGGTTTTCAAGACAAGACCAGGGAAGTACAATTTAAATCAAAGACACTATCCGGACGACGAACATTTCGAATTTCGAAACAACCCAATTGGTACTGTAAGGGCAGTTGCGAGGACAATGAATTCAACGAAAAACAAAGTATAGAGATGTTTGAAACGCAACAGTATTAGGGCATTTAAACCAAAATTTCCACATACCGTGTTAAATGGTTATTTTGAAAGACGGTTTGAATTTTGCTTACAAGGACTCATTGAAAAAAGAGTTGAATAATTTTTTATTCAAATCAGCTCTTGAGTTGTTGAAAATATGAATTAAAGGGTTTTTGGGGATGCTGATTCCGAGACGAAAAAAGTGAATTTATTTTTTTTCTCTCCTCAAATCAGCTCTTGAGATTTCGAAAATATGGATTGGGGGGTTTTTGGGGATGCTGATTCTAATTCTGATAAAAAAAGTTATCTAAAATGAGCCCTAATATCCTTTTCCCAAAAAACAGCTTTTTTTACCCCCCCACACCGCACGCCTATGGTCGATGAAAATGTTCACTATGCCAAATTACTTCATTTACCTACATATAATCACCAACAAAATTTCAAGAAAATCGCATTAATAATAACTGAGATATTAGGGTGTATTCATGAAAAGCGGGACACACTGTATAGAAGCATTTACAGTTTTCGATCTTTCCAGTCTGGCGACTTCTGAGAGGTCCCTAGAATATTCGGTTAGACGTTCGCGTCTCTTCCTCGGATGAGTCTTTGTCAGAAAAGAACTTGTTTACATTTCGAGTGTGGAGTGTAATTGGATGATCAGGGCCGGTCTCGAGGCCGGTCTCGAAATCGTTACAATATGTTCGTAGGTAGGTACCTATATTATGATTACGATTGTTGGAAATGAACCGATTTTTAACGAATATTTTTCTTTCTACCATGGATTAAAGTGTTTTATTCGTTTTTAGAAAATGTTACAAAGGACATTTTCATATCGAACATTTCAAAGGTGTGGTGTTTTGGGAAAAACATATTGAAGCCAGATAAGTGAAATGTTCAGTCAATGGGGTGTTTAGTTCAATCTTCATATAAATAGTATTATGTGCAACTAGTGCGGAAAATAGGATATTTCATACTAACCACTCGCTTATGGCTCCTAACACTAGTATGAAATATTCAGTTTCCGCACACTATAACTTTCCGACAACCAACCTCAAAAACAAGAATTTGAATAATATTTTTGAACGAGAACAAGTAAATTGAATTTTTCGTGACCGCTTCATACCTACCTACCTAAAAATAATTCATCTTTAGAAATGAGTGTGCTTCATACTACTTGCTCATGATATAGAATTGATTGATTGAGGAAGTGTATCATTCAGTGAGTCAAAGAGGTTGTCCATCACGGGGATATCGGAAACGGTTATACAGTTTCAATTCAGTGAGAGAAAATTTGCATAACAATAGTAAAATTTATAAAAAAAATATATAAAAATGTTTCTAGAAACACTGAATTTTGTGATCATTAATTTTATTTTTTCTTGTGTTATCGTCAAGCTGTCATGTGATAATGTCGCAGTTTTACTGTCCGACGTTTCGTTATCTAGCAACCATCACCAACTCAATTTTTATACTGCCTCGTTTTAAAAAAATATAAATTTTGATAATATATGTCTCTTTAAAAATGTTAATTATAGAACTAGTTTTTCTTGTGAAATTTTTGTAGGTAGATGAATATTCTTGTTGAAAAATATTTTCAAAATCCGTCATATTTTATTTTTAGTAGGTCGTCGGAAAAGTATAAAGTGCAACTCATACGGAAACTGGATATTTTCTGCACTAGTTGCACAATATACTATTTCAGTCCTCACACAATTATCAAATTTTGTTTTTTTTTTTTCAAATACCTTCGAATCTCCAAATTTCTTCCTGGTGGTAGTGCACATCTGGCAGTAAATTCAATATTTAAAAAAATTGTGGTTTTTCGAAAAACATTGATATTTTTTCAAGCTTCTTCTCAACTTGCTTTGTTTGTTTCTCTGATTTTTTTGGAATATAAGTGCGTTCTGTGTAGATTTACCATCACAGAGACCAAAATATTTATCAGAGAGTACTTTATATTTTTACAGGTACTTTCCCACCCTGATTTTTGAGTATTTTCTCGGCAACTTTTGCGAAATGATTCACCAGCGATATTGGTCGGTAATTAGTGACTTGCATTTTATCAGTTGCTTTATAGGTTTGTAGACATCGGGTTGATTCGAGGGTTGATCATAAAAATATCTTCCCATTTTTCTGTTAAGAGTTTTTCAAGTATTTTTTGTCAAATTCATTGTACCTAGTATTTTTTCTTTGTTTCATTATTAACAGAATTTTCTTTTTTTATTCAGTTGAATTAATTTGTAAAATCATCGGTAAGGGGTCTATGATGTGAATAAAGATCATGTTTCGTCTACTATTTTTATGTCAGTTGCGTCCAAAAGAACGAATTCTTAGAAATCTATATTAAAACGGGATTTATTTAATTTTTGTTGACGCAAAAGCCTTGAAGGCATTGCACTTTTCAGATTACATGTGTCTACACGGATAGACAAAAGTTAGAACCAAAAGTATCCAATGCTAATTCAGAATTGGCGCCTGTAGTTGCTTGGAGTTTTCTTGAATTCCGACAATCTTGTTACTTGGCTATGTGTATAAAGTTAGCAAGGCCACTTGCCGGAAAATCGATGAAACCAATTTCAGTAATTGTCGAATAATTGTCAAGAATTTGTCGAGAACAAAAAAAATTTGTCGCGCTTATAGTATTTTTTTAAATGGGGTGGCTGTGCTAACTTTATATTGAGTTAGCACTACCACTGATATAACTTGACAAATAATCATCAAATTTTATCATTGGGCTAACCAACAATTGTCGAGTAATTGTCGAAGTCTATTTGAAGTAAAAAAATGCGAAAAATCTTATTGGAATTCTTGATATTGGGGAAAATTTTGAATAAGTGGCAACACCGCATGCCTATAAGGATAATTTGAGCTTTTCCCATTAAACTATTGTCAAATATGAATTGATTGGGCATTCAGGGTTCAATGAAAATACTCATCAAACTTGGTGCTTAGATAATATCGAGAGACCGGAAATAATTGAATTTTACCGATTACAGGTAGTTTTCTGCATCCGGAAATTTCAACGTTTCACGACAATTTGATTCAGTTATTCGACAATTGATGATTTAGTTTTCAGAAAGAAAAGAAGATTTCTTTATTATTGAGCGTTTTAAAGTACTCCGGCTTTTCAAGAATGAAAATTTTCACGACAAATATGTTTTCGTCGTTCGACAATTGTTCCTTAAATTTCCGCCATAAAAAATTATATTTAATCATCATTCAGTGCGTTGGTAATACCGAAAGACTGGAAATAATTGAATTTTACCAAATATAATTCTTTTTTCCGCTTCAGGAAATTTCAACTTTCCACGACAAATTAGATTTGATCATTCGACAATTGATGAGTTAGTTTTCAGGAGCAGAAAAAATAATCCAACCAAATTATGTGTCTGTATTACTAAGAAAAGGCAATATCTTCATTATATAGCGTTTTAAAGTAATTTTCCGGCCTTTCAAGAATGAAAATTTTCACGACAAATATGTTTTTGTCGTTCGACAATTGTTCCATAAATTTCCGCCCAAAAAATTTATATTTAATAGTCATTCAGTGCGTTGGTAATAACGAAAGACTGGAAATAATTGAATTTTACCAATTATAGGTAGTTTTTTCGCTTCAGGAAATTTCAACGTTTAACGACAAATTTAATTTTGTCATTGGACAATTGAATAGTTCATTTTCAGTCGCAGAAAAAATAATCCAACCAAATAATGTGTGTATATTACTAAGAAAAGGGAACTTCTCCATTATTTAGCGTAAAAGTAATTTTCCGGCTTTTAATATCTCCTTTTTCCACCTTTTGTATTTAGTTTTTCAGTTATACAATAGTAGGAGTTTTCTCGGGCAATGTTATAATTATTCGCCAATCATTCAGTGAATTTGTGAGCCTACAAAAAAATATTCTAGTTTGATGAGTTTTTTCATTGAACACTGAGTTTTCCCATTTTTCACAATAAATTTTTCATTTGTTTCAAAAAGAATGCATAATCCATACATATTTAACAATAGTTTAATAAAAAAAGTTCAAATTGTTCTCATAGGTATGCGGTGTTCCAATAAAAAATACATGCTGTAAAGATAAGATTTTTCGCATTTTTTTTACTTCAAATAGACTTCGACAATTACACGACAATTGTTGGTTACCACAGTTATAAAATTTGATGTTTATTTGTCAAGTTATATCAGTGGCAGTGCTAACTTAATATAAAGTCAGCACAGCCACCCCATTTAAAAAAAAACTATAAGCGCGACAAATTTTTTTCGTTCACGACAAATTCTCGACAATTATTCTACAATTATTGGAATTGGTTTCCGGCAAGTGGCCTTGCTAACTTTTTATACAGTGTGTCCCGCTTTTCATGAATACACCCTAATATCTCAGTTATTAATAATGCGATTTTCTTGAAATTTTGGTGGTGATTATATGTTAGGTAAATGAAGTATTTTGGCATAGTGAACATTTTCATCGAATTAAATAAAGCTGTTTTTTGGGAAAAGGATATTAGGGCTCATTTTAGATAACTTTTTTCATCAGAATTAGAATCAGCATCCCCAAAAACCCTCCAATCCATATTTTCGAAATCTCAAGAGCTGATTTGAGGAGAAAAAAAAAATAAATTCACTTTTTTCGTCAATGCACCCGAATATCTGTTATTAGCGATTTTCTTGAGATTTTGGTGGTGATTTTATGTTAGAAAAATGAAGCATTTGGCATAGTGACCATATTCATTCACCATTGGCGTGCGAAGTTGGGGAGAGAAAAAAGGCATATTTTGAGAAATGAATATTAATGCTTATTCAAGACAACTTTTCTTATCAGATTCGGAATCAGCATCCCCAAAAACCCTTTAATTCATATTTTCAACATCTCAAGAGCTGATTTGAACAAAAAAAAAAGTTTAAGTCTTTTTTTTAATAAGTTATTTCCTGACAAGCTTGCCTAATTGCAAAGCAAAGTTCTTCTCTATTACGCGGCCGAGTAGCATACACTTTATTCTTCAAATGCCCCCACAGAAAAAAGTCACAAGGGGTAATATCTGGCGATCTAGGGGCCATGGTTCCAAAGGAGAATTTCTAACTATCCACTTCATAGGGAAAATTGCATTTAAAAAGTTCCGAACTATCCCAGAATTGTGTGCGGGGCCCCATCTAATTGAAACATTAAGTTTTGTCTTTGTGCTAATGACAATTCCATGAGAAAATCATAGAGACCGTTTTGTAAAAAATTTTGAAAATTTTGTCCGGTCAGGTTATCCAGGAAATAAGGGCCAACAATCCGTTCGTTGAATATTCCACACCACACGTTAACTTTTTTACTGTATTGGTTTTTACAATGAATTAACCAATTCGGATTTTCAGCTGCCCAAAACCTACAATTTTGACTAGACACCACACCGTTTGTTGTAAACGTTGCCTCGTCAGTAAACATCATGTTCTTCAGAAAAAGTCTGTCGTTAATATAGTTACCCTGCAACCATAAGCAAAATTCAAACCGTCGTTCAAAATCACCATTTAACAGAGTATGTAGAAATTTTGGTTTAAATGCCCTAATTCTGTTGCGTTTCAAACATCTCCATACTTTGTTTTTCGTTAAATTCATTGTCCTCGCAACTGCCCTTACAGTACCATTTGGGTTGTTTCGAAATTCTGCTAAGATACGTTCGTCGTCTGGATAGTGTCTTTGATTTAAATTGTACCTACCTGGTCTTATTTTGAAAACCGCTCCAGTCCTTGCGAACAATCTGTTGATTTTGGCAACGGTATCGTGAGAAATTGGTTCTCGATCATGATGTCTTCCATTGAATATTCCAGCAACTTGACGCGTAGATCTTTCATTATTACCAAATAAGCGGATAATCTCTACTTTTTCTCCAATTGTAAGAACTACTCTTCGGTTGTGTGCCATCTTATTAACAGTTAAGTAACACTGCTTGACTTATTGACATTTCGTACTGATTACCGATGTCAAACAAAAACTTTTGTTTCAAAGCACTCTTTCATTAATTTGCATGAAAACTCAAATCGGCAAGCCAACGGTAACAAAGTGTGCGTATCTTCGGAAATACCTAAATTGTAGTATAAGGGCATTTGCAAACGATACAGAATATAAGAAAACGAAGGTGTTTGAAATTTAATATAGGATTAGGGCATTTGAAATAAAAAGTTAGAAATAAACAATCTATTGAAAAAATGTGAATTTAATTTTGTTTTCTAATCAAATCAGCTCTCGAGATTTCGAAAATATGAATTGAGGGGTTTTTGCGGTCGCTTATTACAAATCTGATCAAAAAAAATTGTCTAAAATGAGCCCCTTATATCCTTGGAGAAGAAGTGGAGATTATCCGATTATTTGATAATAATGAAAGATCTACGCGTCAGGTTGCTGGAATATTCAATGGAAAGCATTATGATCGAGAACCAATTTCTCACGCCAAAATCAACAGATTGTCAAAGACTAGAGCGGTTTTCAAGACAAGACCAGGGAGGTACAATTTAAATCAAAGACACTATCCGGACGACGAACATTTCGAATTTCGAAACAACCCAATTGGTACTGTAAGGGCAGTTGCGAGGACAATGAATTCAACGAAAAACAAAGTATAGAGATGTTTGAAACGCAACAGGATTAGGGCATTTAAACCAAAATTTACACATACCATGTTAAATGGTTATTTTAAAAGACGGTTTGAATTTTGCTTACAAGGAGTTATTGAAAAAAAAGTTGAATAATTTTTTATTCAAATCAGCTCTTGAGATGTTGAAAATATGAATTAAAGGGTTTTTGGGGATGCTGATTCCGAGACGAAAAAAGTGAATTTATTTATTTTTTCTCCTCAAATCAGCTCTTGAGATTTCCAAAATATGGATTGGGGGGTTTTTAGGGATGCTGATTCTAATTCTGATAAAAAAAGTTATCTAAAATGAGCCCTAATATGCTTTTCCCAAAAAACAGCTTTTTTTACCCCCCCACACCGCACGCCTATGGTCGATGAAAATGTTCACTATGCCAAAATACTTCATTTACCTAACATATAATCACCACCAAAATTTCAAGAAAATCGCATTATTAATAACTGAGATATTAGGGTGTATTCATGAAAAGCGGGACACACTGTACATTACTTGGCTCTGCTGTAATGATGACATTTGTATAAACGCATGCGCTTGCAGCTGCTTCCACTCTTTGAAGGTTAGAAGAAACACTAAGCGTTTTGGATATTTTGTAGAAGTCTCAAGAATGTATTTGTTTTACGACCGGATTACCTCCAGAAGTTTTCAAAAATAACTATCTTTGGGATAACTCAGTTTCTCTACAGTTACACAAAACATTATCATCCTCCTCTATAGAATGTCATATCCAGAAAATCAACGCAAATTCCACCAATAATATTTTGTCCAACCATAAGTAGACACTTTGGGAAATGTAATGTGAAATATGCAATATATTTATATCAATTGCTTTCGTTTCAACAGAAATAAAATCAATATTCGCTCATTTTCGAAAATTTGTCTTTTTGGGCTCACTCTGTATCGAGTCACGTAAAAGTAAAATATAGTTTACCTTTATTCTCTGTGAAATATCAAACAATCCACTCATTCATATGATCTCCCATAATTTATCACTTTTTTGCTCACTCTGTGAAATGTAGGAAAAACCACATTTTTGCGAGAAGCTTAAAAACGAGTTAAAAAAGCGTTTTCTTCATCACCCTGTAAGTAGGTACACCATAACTAATAGATATATTCGAAGTCAATCGATAATTTTCATAGAATTATAAATCAAGAAAAATCCACTGGCAAACACTTTTTTGCGTATTTGGCGTTAGACATTCAAGCATTTTTGTAGCCCGCCCTGTAGAGCCAGGAACATTTCAAATGAAGAAACATTTCTTTCTACCTCTAAAATGATTAATCCCTAACTCAAAAAAATCCACAGAGCTCTAGGAATAGATGTTTCCAGTGGCATATTACGACCCTTCATAATACATTGTCATCGGAATCATAAACACCTGCCCAATTTCATGATGATCGGGCAACTATAAGTGGGCCAAAATTCACTTGCAAGATTTCACCTCAATATACAAATGAATGAACAGAGAAACAAACGCACGTTTAATAAAATCTTGAAAAAATGTCAGCGTTTTCAAAAATATTGAATAAATTAACTGCGAGATGTACACTATCCTCAGCAAGTTCAGAGAAATTACTTCGCATGTGCTAGGAAAAGTTTCGTTGTATTACATATAGATGAAACTCCGGATCCCGTCATCGATTGTTGATTTTTATTTATGCATCCTCAAATAGCACTCCATGATACGCTTATGATTTATTTGGGGATCCGAAACAACACGTCTATATTTCATTTTCTTGACCTGGCTCCTCCTACCAATGTTATCAAAATCACATTCTGTCTCATTGAGTAAATTGAATGAATGAAATATACAATGGCGCTTTCTATCCGAAAACTGCCGAACTGAAAAATGAGTAAGAATGTTGGTAAAGTAGGAACTGTTTCGCGCCATATGTTCGAATTTGGCTATTCCTAGCCCATTTCTAACTTGGAATTAATCTCCCAAACGATATTGTCTGGAGATTCGTTTTCAATCGGAAATTGCACTATTTTTATCAATATTTAGATTAGCATAAAACAGAAGCCAGTATTGGCTTATTTTCCTCAATTGCTGTCCAAAATAATCTCACTTTACGAAATGAAAAAAATCTCAATATATTCACTGTGTACTCCAATCTTTTTTGAGTTCACCTACCAAATTTCAGCTCTCTAAGTGTAACCGTTTCTCAATGCTTTTAAAAGTCACAATACACGACATTAGACGCCCACCTTAACGGAAAAAATAATTTAAAATTTTTCAATTTTTAATTTGTAAGACTTATCATGAATATTAACAAACATTATTCATATTTAGTAATCGGCCTCAATAAACAACTGATTTTAATATACTGAATTTGGTTATCAACGGAAACAAACGCCTATGAGCAGATAGTTCAATCTGTTAACATGATAACTACGACTAAAAATAAACCGAATCAGTGTATTATCTTAGTGTCTAGCTTCATGAAGAGGTCGAAGCGGTCAAGGGTCGAGAAGTATCATTTGT
Organism: Chrysolina americana; assembly: GCA_958502065.1. Lineage (NCBI taxonomy): Eukaryota > Metazoa > Arthropoda > Insecta > Coleoptera > Chrysomelidae > Chrysolina > Chrysolina americana. The sequence continues at coordinate 30,987,914 of OY293419.1, read as the reverse complement.
TTATAATCTCCCAATTCAAGTTATCTTATTAATTTCGAATGACTGTACTTTTTGTATGAGTGAATTCTCATATTACGAAACTTCCAAATGTATCCTTTGCCATAGACAAATGAAGATAACAGTCTTATACTTTGGGGCCACGCTGCAAGAAAATGGTTGAAAAATTATTTGCAACCTCCACCTCAGTTTTGACTTGTCTATTTTATAGACAAGTCAAAACTAAGAGAGGTGGAGGATGAATTCTTCCACAAATTCTAACTTTATGTTGGATATTTCCAAATCACCCTGTTTGATGTTGTTTTTTTTTCGAGATTTTGAAAAACTGATCTGTTTTCTAGAAACTCAAAAGCTATCCTGGGATGTATTGGGAGCAAATATTTCCAACAGTTACTTGGAAGGAATAATAAATAGCAGCGTTCTGATTCCGAAGTATGTTAACTTATATACCTACTGTAACGTGGGTTTTGTACCACGCTGCAAACGCGCCTCAAGCGTCAATGTCAAATATAACTCTTGTCATATTTCAGATGTCAAGTAGCATATTGTCGATTGTTATGTCATGCAGAAGATGATTCTATTAGTATTATGATTCTAGATTCTATTCTTGTTATGTAGAAATAAATGAAAGCATTAATTAAATCTTTTATTACCAAACACAACATTACATGGTGTCAGAAGTCGTGTGACGAATTCATGAAAATAGAAGGATTCTACCAGATAAGGTTATAATAATAACAAACCTAAACATGGGAGATGAAAGTGGCGTGGCCGGCATAAGACCGCCAAAACCTCTAACATTCACGGAAAACACGTCAGCCAGCTGGAAAGGATGGAAACAACAATTCAATTGGTATGCTACTGCATCACAACTCAGTAAAAAATCACCTGAAGTGCAGGCAGCAACATTCATGGCCACAATTGATGCCCAGCAGAAAGACATGGATCAGATAATAAACAAGTTTGAAGAATACTTCATATCAAAAATTAACGTCTCATTTGAAAGGTACAACTTCTTCAAAATAGTGCAGAAAGAAGATGAGTCCTTCGAAGAATTCTTGAATACAATCAAAATACAGGCAAAAACATGTGAATTTGAAAACTTGACTAATAGCCTGTTGAAGGACAAAATCGTTTTTGGAGTGCATTCTGATGCGGTTAGAGAAAAACTACTCACTGAAGAAAATCTGGACCTGAACAAAGCAATCTCGATATGCCGAGCTAGTGAACAAGCAACAAAACAACTGAAAGAAATCAATGTTTCAGAAAATAGCCGAAGATAAAAGCAAGATAAAAGATTGCAGCAAAGATACTTTCATGTGCAAGCGCTGTGGCACACGACACAAAAAACAAAGTTGTCCAGCATAACAAAATAAATGCAATAGTTGTAACAAAAAAGGACATTTTCAAAGCCAGTGTTGGTCGAAGAACGAAAAGAAAGTAAAAAAAGGTACCAAAACGCATTCAGTGGAAGAAAGTGAAAATCAGATGGACAGGTCAGAAGATGAACAAGAAATTTTGTACATAAGAAGATTGATCCAGAATGAAGAAGAGGATTGGCATGAAATTATCCAGATTGGGAAAAAGAAAGTAAAAGTTAAATTAGACACTGGTGCACAGTGTAACGTTCTACCAAAATGGATAAGCGATAAACTCGAGTGCAAAATAATACAATCAAAAACAAAAAGACTAGTAAGTTTCACAGACGATAAAATAACAGTGCTAGGTGAGGCAAATCTGAACTGTAACCTAAAAGGTCAGCAACAAAACATAACCTTCAAAATCGCTGAAAAAGATGTACCCCCCATTCTAGGAAGAAAGTCATGTGAAAACTTAGGTCTGGTAGTAAGAGTTCACGAGTTGAAATACACTAATAAAGATAAGGATATCTTCAAAGGACTTGGATGTTTAAAAAGCTATGAATACGATATTGATTTAGTTGAAAATCCAAAGTTCAGAATACAACCCACAAGAAGAATTCCATATTACATAAAAAAGCAAGTAAGGAAAGAACTCGATAAAATGGTCAACTTGGGTGTTATAAAACCTGTAAAAGAACCTACTCCAGTAGTCAGCCCTATGGTAGTAGTAAAACAGAAAGACAAGTTGAGGATCTGTCTTGACCCTACCGATGTAAACAAAAATATTTTAAGGAGGCACTATCCATTAAAAACAATCGAAGAGATGTCAGCAGAAATCAATGGAGCAAAATACTTTACATTATTAGACTGTAAACGAGGATTCTGACAAATCAAAGTAACTGATCGTACACAGAAATTCCTAACGTTCTCCACTCCATGGGGACGATACTGTTGCACTAGATTACCATTTGGGATATCAGCAGCGCCAGAGGTGGTCCAAGAAGCCATAAACTTCGTGCTAGGAGACATTCCAAATGTTCAATGCTACATGGACGACATATTGATATTTGCAGATAGTGTAGAAAAAAATTGAAAAGTTAACAGAAAAAGTCATAAGAAAATTAAAAGAAGCTGGCTTGAAGTTAAATTATGAAAAATGTATTTTCACTGCAAAATCAGTCAAGTTCATGGGTCACATAATCACAGCTGATGGTATTTCATTAGATCCATCAAAAGTGGAGGCAATTCAAAAAAGAATACCCCCAGAAATGTGACAGAAATTCAAAGACTTTTGGGTATGGTTACCTATCTAAACAAATTCATACCAAATATGTCTGAACTTACTGAACCATTAAGAAAGCTACTACAAAAGAATGTTCTATATCAATGGAATTTTGAGCAAGAAGAAGCATTTCAGAGAATAAAGAAAGTACTGACAACTCCACCAGTTCTCAGGTATTTTGACGTGAACAAAGCACACTCTCCGTAGATGCAAGCTCAAAAAGCCTAAGAGCAACTATACTCCAAGAAAATCAACCTATAGCATATGCAACCAAAGCATTAACGGCTTCACAACAAAACTGGCCACAGATTGAAAAAGGAGCATTCGCAATCAAATTTGGTTGTCATAAATTCCATGATTATGTATTTGGAAAAAAATTGAGCATTGAAATTGACCACAAACCACTGGAAGCTATATTCAAAAAACCAATTCAATCTGCACCAGCTAGACTTCAGAGGATACTACTAGATGTTTCAGTACATTCTCCCAAAATTATATATAGAAAAGGAAACGAGATACCTATCGCTGACCTGTTAAGCCGAGACATCCAACCAAACAACAATCATGAGGAAACAGAAGAAGAAGAGTTGGTAGTACAAATAATCTTAGCCATGTCTGAAAACGCTAGAAAATCTCTAATAAAGGCTACAGAAGAAGATAGAGAACTTCAAATTCTCATAACCTACATAAACAACGGATTCCCAAATGATAGACTTGGTCTACCAGAAATAGTGAGACATTACTTTAATTTTCGAGAGGAACTTTCCACCTATAAAGGATTAGTATTCAAAGGAGAAAAAGTGATAGTACCTAAATCAAAAATAAAAGAGATGTTAACCCAAATACACACAGGACATCTTGGAATACAAAGTTACTTGAAACGAGTAAGGCAATTGTTATATTGGAAAGGACAATATGATGATATTGTCAACTTAGTTACAAAATGTGTAATTTGTGAGTCTACCCAAAGAAATACCCTCAAAGAGCCTATCCTGATAAAAGAAATTCCTAACAGGCCTTGGCAGAGAGTAGCCACAGATCTGTTTGCATATAAAGGACAATGTTATATATCCATCATTGACAGCTATTCAGGGTATATCGATTTTAGAACATTGAAGACAACTACATCAAACGAAATCATAGAGATTATGAAAGACTGGTTTCCACACATGGTATAGCAGAAGTGGTTGAGTCAGGACCACAATACTCGAGCAGACAATTTAAAGAATTTGCAAAAGAGTGGGACTTCAAACACCAAACAAGTAGCCCATACCACTCTCAAGGAAATGGACTAGCTGAAAGAGGCGTACAGATCGTAAAAAACATTATACAAAAGTGCTCCATGGATAAGTCTGATGTTAAACTAGCATTACTAAACTACAGAAATACACCTAGAAACCAAATCCTTGGAACACCAAGTCAAAGACTGTTCAGTCGAATAACAAGATCCACTATACCAACATCTATAGAAAACCTAAAACCAAAAATAGTTGAAAATGTGAAAGAAGAGCTACAAGAACTGAGGCTGAAACATAAGATATATGGAGATCTACATAGAAAGAACAAAGAAGAGTTACAAGAGGGAGAGAGAATAAGATACCGAATTGACCATCGAAACTGTAGAATGAGGAGAAATAATAAAGAAGAATGAAAACCCAAGATCAATTATCATACAAACAGACAATGGAAAACAGTACACCAGTAGAAGTTCATGGACAAAATACTTTCCATTCCCAAGAATCAAGATCCCAGAGCTGTATACCAGAACCGTCTACTTCACAGGAGAAACAAGTAATCCCACAAAAAGTTTATATAACTAAATCAGGAAGATCTGTGAAGCCTATAGACAGGCTTGATTTATAAAAAAAATATATATATTAGTTTTAACAAACTATAGGGGATGTAACGTGGGTTTTGTACCACGCTGCAAACGCGCTTTAAGCGTCAATGTCGAATATAAGTCTTGTCATATGTCAGATGTCAAGTAGCATATTGTCGATTGTCATGTCATGCAGAAGATGATTCTATTAGTATTATGATTCTAGATTCTATTCTTGTTATGTAGAAATAAATAAAAGCATTGATTAAATCTTTTATTACCAAACACAACAGTACACCAACTACTCCTTGAACGCCAAAAAATGTAGTAGAAATCCTAGTCGGAAAAATGTAGATGGTTGACTACTTCTGCTCGGAACCCATAATTTTTGGCCAAATGAAACACTCACCTAATATGTATGTAAAAAGTGGTTTGTTAGGTCAATGGGACCAGTGTGTCACAAAAAGGGGAAACAATATTTCTCATTTGCCACATAATGCTATTATGCATATTCCGAGATTTATATTTCGATAACCAAGTTTTGGTTATCAATCAAAGGTATTACTTGAGGTAACCTGTTGCATCACCGTTTGGGGAAGACATAAAACTTAGTCAAGATGAGATAAATCTTAGATTTGCCAGGGTTATGTTTCATTTAGATCCACTCATCATAAGTGATATTGAAGTAGCCGTTCAATCAAGTTAGACAAACTAATCCAACAGAGGAGCCACAAGTTATTTTATTCAATATTTATCCAAGTATCCAATTGTGAAAATCAAGAATTGTTATGTGAACTGATTTTTACTACGGAGGGCTTTGTGCTACTATGTCAGTAATATTCAATATTACGCTGCTTAGCAGTGTGGTCAGGTAAATCATATAATCTAGTTTCATTCTATACGATGTGAAAGAATACGGGGTACCCTTCTCTCTAAGCTTTTCCACCAAGTGGAAAATCAAAGGCAAACAACTCTCAGAAAACAACTACTTCCCTGGCTAATACCACGACGGACATTGAACTACATCTGACAGATATTTGTGCGACGCTATTCCAAGAAAACCCAATTGCAATTGCTTGTTCTGTAATTGAATAGAAGATTATCCTTCATTTGGCTATGAATGACCACCTGCAGACATGCATGTTTCGAGGTTTCTCATAAGTGACAGGTTAGGTCGGACAAAATTATAATTGTCCTGTCCCTGCCAAATGAATAATAATCAACTGTTTAACTAATATTTCCCCACGGATGACACTACTTTCTACAACAAAGTTGATCGCAGCGCCATCCGCAAGGAACAAGACAAGACACTCCCAAGTAGCACAGACTCCGGGAAGAGAAAACTGTAAAAATTCGAACGAGTTCGAATATATTGTGCCAGAGAGGTATCAACAATGTGAAAGAATACGGGGTACCATTCTCTCTAAGCGTTCCCACCAAGTGGAAAATTAAAGGCAAACATCTGTCAGAAAACAACTACTTCCCTGGCTAATACGACGACGGACATTGAACTACATCTAACAGATATTTGTGCAACGTTCTTCCAAGAAAACCCAACTGCAAGTGCTTGTCCTGTAATTAAACAGAAGATTATCCTTCATTTGGCTGGGAATGACCACCTGCAGACATGCATGTTTCGAGGTTTATTGCCTCTCATCAGTGACATGGTAGGTCGGATAACATTATAATTGTCCTGTCCCTGCCAAATGAATAATAATCAACTGTTCAACAATTATTTCCCCACGGATGACACTACGATCTACAACAAGATTGCCATACCAAATATTCTTACCTAGGCAACGCCGGGTATTGTAGGTAGTGCTTTGATATTTGTTCAGTTATTCAAGTGTTTATTTTCAATCGTTTATATTATTCGTCTATTCTGCTTTAAATTCGTTTCATCCTTATATGTTATACTGTATGATCTTCATTTTCGTCTTCAGAGGAGCCTGTCTCGAATTTAGGACCTCTGACTGAAGGGGTAGTCGAATTTTCACTAATTTTGTTATCATTAGGTACGCCTATATTCGGTAAGGATATTTTTCTTTTTATCTAGTACATGAGTGTGCGGCAGTTTCTCTTTTCTCACATACAATATGTTTCCTGTTTTTAGAGCTTGTTTTTTTTCCTTCATTGCTGCAATTCTGTTTTTCTTTTAATTTTTGTAGGTCCTTGCAATTTCAAGGTTTGCAGTGCCTTCGTAGATTTTTTAGTGGAGATCACAAGGCCCTTATCATTACTGTTCAAGATGTTAGCCGAGTCCAATCCGTGAGTTTCACTGATTTTGCGGAGCCTAAAGTTTTTTATTGGGTTGGAAACTACGGGAACCACGTCATTCTTGATCAGTGGCCCCTGCTGAGTACCGTCTCTGACTTAAGTGGAATTTGCAGTGACACCAGTTTTCTTTGAGTCGAGACCATAAAAACCACGATATTCGTGAACAGTTGCCTTTGCTGAGTACAGTCTGTGAATTTGGTGAACTTCAATTTTTTTCCTTGGGTGGAGACTCGGAAACATGTTCGAAATCAGTGTACTCTGCGGTGAACGAATTAAAAAAAAAATCAGCACCTCCGGGTTTTCCTCAGATGTATACTTGTTATTCAGAATAATGGTCTCGGCTGAGACATACCTGCGAATGTTGAGAGATTCACTGGTCGTTTTGATTCGTTTTGGGAAACTTTTTTTTTATAATTGATTCTTCCGAGGATTCTTCTAACAACTTCTGTGTCTTCTGTTTTGCTGTAGTTGATTTTGGGATTATTCGACATTGTTCCCTTGTGTTATAGCTATATAATTATTGCTCTCTACCTCAGTTATTATTTAAATTGATTTTACAATGTTTTTCTTTGCGACCACTGGATGACTGATGACCACAATAAAACCCTTCGATACCAAAGTGACTTCTACTTTAGAACTCAATATTATTAATCAAATTATCAAAAATAAATTATGAGCTGGCCCTCAATGCACACATATTGAATCTTTTGACATATTTTATGACTCACCACCCAATGCGGACATGTTCTATTACATTCTCTGCCATAGTGTTAGTATTTCTGTTGTCATGAATGAATGTTGATGTTGCTCAATCCATTCGCAAATTGTTGAACTGACTCGATCGGTAAAAAAAAACTGCAATATTTCATGAATTTTCTGGATTTGATACAAATTCTTATTTTCATTTGTTTTTCTCTACTATTATAGACTTGCTTTATGTTTGATTCTCTGCGATTTCAATAGTTCTTCTTGTTGCAATAACAGAAACGTTCATTTTATCGATATTTTGATTTGTAAACTGAAAGATCACGATTAAAAAAAAATTATCTTTATATATTCAATGGATTCTCTGTTTCAATAGCATTTGCTCAACTAGAATTATTTCGTGTCATCAAATAACGATCCAACTGGAAGTATGAATGCATGTAATTAAACGGCCACCTTAACATTCCTACACGACGTTTACTATATTGTTGAAGTTCATGTATTTCGAGGAGAATATTTTCCGAAATCTGCTGACGTTGTTGTATTTTTCTCGTTATCTGGCTGTATGAGTTTCGCAACAATATGGCACGTAGAATCTTAGATGACAGCAAAATGAATCAGTTAGGTGAATTCAATAATATATTCCCCTAATCGGATATAATTGGTGTTGCAACTGCTGTATGTAATGTGAAGTCTTGAAACTAATTAAATATCTAGCTAACGATATCTCCTGCCTCATCCATATCACGTCTTATCCAATCATAATTCAAAAGAGAGAAAAAGAGAGAGACGCAACATATCTCTCGATTCATTTATTGAAGATAATAGATACTAAATCAGGAAGTATTTCCCGACACGAACTGAAACATAAATCCGATATTGAAAAAGTGGTGTTCAGCAAAATTGCTAATGGTGATTTTTCATCAATTGTTCTAATGATGGTTCATCAGATTTTGATTTTTCCACTTTAAATATTTTAAAATGCAAACATTTCAAGCCACACGATTTTAGATACTTTTCGCAAATTCCTGATGTATACAGTGTACTACTTTCTTCTATGAAATCTTTCTGCACCGGCTCAGTTGGTGGTTTAGGCCCTTTTCGTCGCTGGCATATGCAGGAACTTTTTGTTCGCAGTAAAGGTGCTTTCAGGGATGAACGAAGTCTTCTTACTGAATTGCGTATTTTAGATCTGTCTGGACAAGTGAGTCCAGTTATTTGCCCTGCACTTTATGGAGCTACCATATGTTCACTTGAGGAAGTATGGAAAAACTCGTCCAATAGTTATGGGCAATTGCACCATCACCTTGAATCCAAAATTTGATGTGTCTAAACCAAAAAATAAATTTATGGATCTTTACGTCCTATTCAGTTCGGACTTGGTATACTGCCGGAGGCTGTGAGGCAGTTGCTCAATCAGCTCGTAAATTTTTATCTCAAAACCTTCAATATTCCAAGATTTTTCTCGAACTGCGTGCTACGAGAGTCTCAGTTGGTATCTAATCTTGATATGGAATAGGTGTCCTGCCTAGACATGATACTTTTTTTTCAGATATAAAACAATGTAGTCCACATCTGAGGCGGATATTCCAACTCCTAAAAAGCCTAGCAGGTAGATATTATCTCCCAACAAGCCTAGCAGGCGGATATTCCTCAGAACGCACTTTATGAGATGATCCCTTCTTAGTGATAACATTATATACAGAGTGTCGATGATACTCAAAGGAAGTCAAGTGCTTTCCAATGTATATTTGACCGGGAATATATTAATAACAGAATATATAACAATAACATTACTCTACTAAATGGAGCACTTGAGGCCGGTCTCACATCATCTGTTATTGAACGCAACAATATTCTACAAAAAAGAAACTATTACCAAGATAACCGAAATAGCAATAAAGGTGTAACGAACCATTTCTGAGGCCCATTTTCAAATACCTATATAGTAGCACAGAAATGATTCGTACGTTTTTTTATACCATTTCAATGTAATTTCCACATTTGTTGTACACGAAAAGCAATTTCCCAGTTCAAGAAATAGTAAATGACACTGTCCATATTTCCAAATTTTTGATGCCGACCACTTTTTGCTTGTGTTCATTTCTTGTGGCAAAAATATTTACTTCTACATAGAGTTCTGGCCTCGGGTGAAGTTTTTCAGCCAAGAATAGTTTTTGCCGAATCTTAGTAGTTTTTCATTCGTTTTGCTACGACGAAGACAGTTTTTCATGTGTTCGTCTACGAATGCCAACCAAGGGTATAAAAAGACAGAACGCATGGAAATCGGGAATTTTTGTGCCGGTACGAGCAACTTGATATACAGTAGCAAATTTGAACTCCACATTTTTGAAAATAGTGCATATAGACCGACTTTCCGATGGTAAGCTAAGTGATATTGAATATTATCAGGTGATTTGAAATTCCCGAATCGCGTTTGCTATTTTAATCTAAAGACCGTAATTTGACAACCACCTCCGTGATATCAAAAGTACCACATTATTTATCCCAGAAGGTTAGGGCTTACAGCCGGATGGGGTACACACGTTTGCATTCAGGTACCAGTATTTCTCGATTAAATTACTGATTCCACAAAGATCTGGCAGATACGACTTTCTGGAATTCAGTTTGTGTAATAGAGACGAACAAATTGACAAGGTGGGATATTGAATTCCGAGTCCAGACAACCGAAAATATTCCGTTTAATTAAAGTAGGTAGAACGTTGGATACCCTCCATCCTAGTCAATCCGGTGCCACGTCATACAATTATCCACAAATGTGCTTTCACAGCCCCTGGACTCCGATGATTAGAAATGTTTTATAGAATCGAAAAGTGACGTCATATTTGAAATATCGATACTATGCTTCCCATTTCTAACGTGAGAATATGACGTCACATTCTCGACACATTTCCATGCTATGAAACATTTCTAATCATCGGAGTCCCAGTAGAGTGGAGATTGTCTCGTTAAAAAAAACTGATAAGTGGTTTGATGCTAATGAACTCTACCTAAATAAAAACAAAACTCAAAATATGTAATGCACTTTAAGGAATATGGATAATTACCTAAATCCGCAAAATAGCGTGACATTTCTAGGAATTCTTCATATTGACAACAAATTAAAATGGAACCAGTACATAAATAAAATAGCAAAAAAACTCAACAGAAATTTATTTTGACTAAGAAACTTTTCTAGACAAGTGTCAACAGAAATTCTTCGAACAGCATATTTTTCACCGTATGAATCCATTATTTCTCATGGTGTTGTCGCCTGGGGACATGTAACAGACTGTGATAGAATATTTCGCCACCAATGCAAAGCTATTAGAATACTGGATGGTATCAATTATAGAGATGATTGCCGGGACTCATTTGTGACACAAAAAATACTAACTTTTCCGTCCCTCTATGGAGAATTTGATGTACATAAAATATAACCTTATCAACTATAAGAGTCCAGAGAATATACATAACCATGATACTAGACATAAAAATGACAATTACAAACTATTGCCAACTAAAAAGATGTCAAAATGGACCCAATTTTGCCACAAATGATGAGATCATTACCAAGTAATGTATTCAAAACCAGAATAAAAATTTTTTGTTAGAAAAAGCCTTCTATAGTACTGAAGAATTCCTACAATGTGATACCTTTTCAACTACATAGATTCCACTGGATCTGAATATCATCTCTAATATACTTTTTATAACGTTTCAATTCAATTCCACAGGACAATTTTGGGAATGCCGAATTTTGTCTAGTATCATATTTCTTAATCTGGTGAGATTTTTCCAGACATCTTCCCATCTTCCTCTGCAGCACCCTTCCAACTTCTGGGTTCTGTTCCCGTAGTTTCTGGAGTCAACCGAACTCCTTGGAAAATGCCACAGCTATACCTCTGGATATTTGAAAATATCATGCCATAAAATACGTTATCGCGTAATCGTCAGGTACCTTCAAAAGGTCTCGTGTCTCTTTTTCAGTTACCTCATGTAGAACAATATGTTCGTTCAAGTACAAGAATATGAAATTCCGGAACGTCATCTCATCATTCAGTGGTCCGAGGTAGCGAACTTTGTCGTGGTCTCCAGCGTAAGGTGCCAACCTATTGAATTGAACTATCCTGGGTTTTCTTCGGGATGACTTATAGATTGGTAAACAAAATTGTTTATTCTCTTCGTGAACTTGTACAGATGTTTTCACGAGCTCCATGACTTTGGTGATAGACAGCCCACGGCGTCATCAGCCCGAAACTCTCTAGCATCGGCCTTGATGTCATAGGCCTCTTTAATTCTGTCGTCCATTCTCTGTCGCAGTTTGCTGACAGTCTTCTCCAGAAATATGTTGTGCTATGGCGGCTTCAGATCGCAGCTCTCGGCCTATTATAATACTAGCAGGGGTTTGGCCGATCAATTCGTGCACTGCGGAAATATTAGCTATTAGAAACAAATAAAAGTACTGATTCCAGTCTCTTTGGTGGTCAGTGGCTACCTTGGATAAGTGAAAGTTTATCGTCCCATTCCGCAAGGTGGTCGGTAGCTCCGAGGTTCGAGGCCTCAGTAGTATGCGAGAATAATTTTTTTCAAGTGAAATAGTTTCTTTAGCCGGCCACATGCCTTGTTGTAAAGCAAGTGTAATGTTAGTTGCCTAGATGCTGCCCAGGGTGATGCTGTAGGTTTTTTGGGTTTTCCTACAACTGAAAAGTGAATACACCTTCGAAGAAATCAGTAAGTCGCCCTGGACCGCCACGGCAAATAATAGAAATAGCCGTCCTCTACCCGCACAGGCTATGCCTTTGGGTACACTATATGAGTGTTCATGAGGAAGTATCATTACTATTATTACCGCCACGGTGAATAGTAGAAATAGCCGTCCTCTACCCGCACAGCCTATGCATGCCTTTGGGTACACTATATAGGTAAGTGTTCATTAGGGAGTATCATTACTATTATTAATTATCCGCTCCAATATGTAGCTCCAATAAAACACCGAATCGATATATCCGTTTACCAAAACGTCTGCGACGGTGATGGCGTCCTGGTTGGGAAGGGCATAGGCTTCAGACTTGCTGAAGTAATCGATTGCCACGATGATGTATTCATTCCCCGTGGTCAGATACTAGGAATAAACCAGCTCTATAATATTTTCCGGTGTGGCTGGAAATACAAGGAAATATCTACTTCAGTTCCTTGTGAGGATTCGCCTGATTTCTGGAAACGATTTTTCAGCTGTGAGTGGTATACCTACATGTTCAATGTGAATCCGGCCATACCGTAGTTCTAGATGTTCAATCAGCTGTTCATAGTCTTCATGTTCTTGGGCGGTGAGGATTTTCAAAATATTTGTTGCATTGCCAGCATTTCATCCGTTTGCTATAGCCGCAGTTCAAATTGTTGGCGGTAATTAGCCAATTGTGTTTTTTCGTCGAACTTAGCTTAGCTGAAAGCTTTTCTGGTTCAGCACTGACCTTGAAGTCTTGTCCTTCATCTAAGTTCAAACTCAGGATCAGCATTGAATTTTTGTTGACTGCTTCTGTGGTGTGGGCAGTATCAACTTGGTGTTCCAACTTACTGATTTTCTCCTTCGTTTTGTGAATTTCTGCCTCAATTCCGGCTCTGATTTGATCACTTATTGAATCATTAAATTTTTACATTTCTTTCTCGATTTCATCGTTCAAATCTATCATTGAACTACATCTGACAGATATTTGTGCAACGTTCTACCAAGAATACTCAATTGCAAGCGCTATTTTGAAATTGAACAGTAGATTACTGTAACGATTTCGAGTCCGGCCCCGAGACCGGCCCTGATCTAATTAATTATGCACCCTCGTTCAACTACAACTGCATATCTGCTGGCGTACGGATCGCCGAGAACAAGCTGGAATAAATCGATTGTTCGATACTATTCGAAGAGCCATCTAGATGAAATGTTCTATACTCCTGAATTATCGAGAGTCGTGAATGGAAACTGCTTGGGAATATATAAGCGGGACAGTCAGAATAGAGTTAGTTACAGTTCCAGAGTTCGCTGATAGATAGCCACAGTCGAAATAAATTGAAATAGTAAATGTTTTAGTGAATAATTGTTGTAAATAGTGTTTTAAATAAATTAGGAAAATTAGTTAGTGCAGTTTTACTACATTCCTTTATTTGGCTGCGAATAACATTCCACAGACCTGATATGTTTCGAGGTTATGCCTCCCGTCAGTGCTAGGATAGGTCAGACAACATTAGAGTCGTTCTGTCCCTGCCCAATTAATGATAATCAACTGCTCAACTAATATTTCCTCACAGATGAAACCGCTACCTACACTAAGTCTGTCGCAGCGCCATCTGTACGGAAAATGAGTAAACACTTCTCCGGAAGTGAAAACTCCAGGAAGAGATATTGCGATGAATTCGAAAATGTTGGATTTTTTTTGCCGGAAGGTATCAATTAAATGAAACGACATTTTCTGTCATTTTGTGTGGAGAAAGGGTACTTCGAAATTGTCGATTTCATTCGTTTCATTAATAATTGATACTCTCTGTCAAAAAAATCGATTTTTGTTATATCAGTTGAATCAAATGAATAAAGATGTCGCATTTTGGCGCTGAATGCAGTAATAACTCATATTATTAGTGGTATGCAATTCCATTCATCCGGAAACGACTAGTAGAAGTAGTAGAATATTCATAACTTAAACGTCAAAAATCATGTGTGAAATGTTATCGTATTTGAAGTTACATGCATAAAGTAATAGAATGGAAGGTTTAGAGTATAGCACACGAGACCTCCATGTGGTTGAATACGGAGTAATTAAAGAGATATTGCAATAACGCCAACCACTAACTTTATAATAATAGTGACTGGCACTATTCTGTGATTAAGAACAGAGATATTGGAGTTTTGTCTGTTCGTCCCTTATTTACACTGGCGTTCGTTATTCATAACCTATAAATGAAATCTAATTCCTCAGATTTTTCATTCTACATAATTTATTTTATACTAAGATACAATTTTTGTGATGATAGAATGGCCAAAGAGGGCTTCGATATCGATTTGTGTTGAAAAAGTCATATGATTATCCTAGGTACATATGTTATATCGTGTCCACGATCTCACCTGAAGTGAAAATAAAGGAACTTTAAATTCTGGCTTTAACCGTCCTTTAATAAAGGCAGTCAGTATTTTAATAAAGTTGTCCTTATTCCAGATTCACATTGCGCGTGCGTATATGTCAAAATAAGGACAACTTTATTACTGATTGACCTTATTATGAACTGCAATATCTCTCTATTAATGTATAATCAAGCGTAAAATATTCCTTTTGAAAGTTTTGATGATTTTTACTGGCTCCCACAATTTTTTGAAAGATATTTGTATTATGCCTTTCTTTCCATTATTTGAATAATAAGTAGTAGCTTCTTCCGTGTTGGTGCACGGTATTTTTATCTATCGACAAGAATGGACGTATTATCTAATCTGATTTTGGGATTTTTGGGATATTTGGTAAAAGCTGCGGGTCTGTACATTTTTCAGATAGTTATGCGGTCATGCACATCCTCATGATTTTCAGCAGATAAATCGGTGACACGCCTTTTAAACAATAATTTTAAATCCTCAATTAACCCGACATACAATGATTTCTTAAAACACTCCGCTACTGAGTTTGCAATCATAGATCATGCGGACTCCTAATATTATATTCTATTACCCTCGTGAGTGCTTGAAGTGCAAAAATCAATGAAATACCTACATTTCGATGACATAGTCTTATAATTTGAGCATTTTCTACAATAATTTCATATGAGAAAATTGGAGGGTTTTCATTTAGAGCAAACTTTATTTAGATATACTAACGAAAATAGGTATAATAAATATAAACAGTATTTTCAGTCATGAACATAATGAAGCCAGGTCAATAAATGCTCTCTATTTTTAAGAGAACATGTGTTCAACAGAACCACAGAACCAAACTCGTAAACCAGACAGAGTTTAGTACAGTCGTGAAATACTGAAATTTTGTCGGTTTAGAAGATAATCAAGAGGTCACTAACTTGTGTATGAAATGATTATTTATATGATGATCTAATACGGAATATCAAATAACACTGTTTATTTAAACATTACTCAGGCATACTTTCAATGTAATCGTAATATGAAGATAAATGAAGTTAATACGATCGTTCATGTGGAAAATGTATTCATTTATTTGGCGTCTACTATGAAACATCAAAAATATGGTTACGGCGTGAAAACGAATATCTTAGCAATGAAACAAAAAAACAGAAGTCTTCACCCGATGACTGAAACACGTGTCGATATGTTCAAAAATAGCGGTTTGGTGTCGGGATAGAACTCCAGAGTTTATTCTAATTCACTTTTGTATTGCGATGAAAATTGATAAAGTCAATTTGGCTATGATATATCCAAGTAGAAAAATATCTCCAGCGGATGATGGTATTAGATCTCAACTGTTTTAAGGTTGAGAAAACGCAAAAAAGTTTTTTCATATAATATTTTTCGAGAAATGATTTAAAATTTCCTAATTAGAAAATGTCAAATTTGACAGAAGTGGCCCAAACTGTCCATGAACACAGTATCTATAACTCCGATGACAATACAATAATATATTACCACCCACCTTTTTCTTTCTCGAAGTTCCGATGTCAAAAATGACGGCAAAAAAATTTCGTTCAGTGGGCTCGGACCCACTTCTCGAACAAAATGGCAGAAATTAAATTGAAAAAATCCGTAAAAAACTTGGGACCCTCGGATAATTTAATTTCAAAAACTTTTACACCCGTCTCTTCCTGAAAGCCAAATAGAGAACGCATAGGAAGTCTGGACATTTTCCAATATTTTGGCGAAAAACTGTCATAGTCCCCTCCTTTTTTGACAATTATGCGAAATCTCAAAAAAACTTAACAAGAACAATTCGTAAAAATGAAAAACATCGGACAGCCGCACAATTTCATTTCAAATAATGTCACCCGTCTACCCACCTGAAGGCTGGATACTTATAGGAATTTGGAAATGTTTTCGATAATTTCGGATATAAAGAATTAGAATTATGACAGAAAATATCTTTGATTTAAAAACTTGCGAAAATAAAATCGAGAAAATTCCGTGAAGATAGTCGGAACCACTACATGGTAGATACCAAATTCAGACACTCTTCCTCTGCGTCACACTTTGACAAAATAAATTAGAAAAATAAGTTTAACTCACCATGTAATTGAAAATATTCATACAAATATGTATAAAATATCCCTGTGTCCAGATTTGTTGGTTATTGGATTATAAGAAATCTCGCTGATGAGTAAACTTATTTCTATTTTCTGTGGTAGCATGGATCTGATTGGGATCGCACGTTAAAAAGTAAGCTCCCCTTTATCTGTAGCGCGCACAAGTCTAACGGAGACTTCTGAGGGTGTGTCGTAAGGGGTCAACCAGATGGTGGAAAGAACAAGAATACGAATAGATACTACAAGCCTCGTGGAATACTGCCCTGGGTATCAACCGCTGTGAAAAAGACGTTCTACAAGTGTTCATAATGTTGACAAAAAGTAACAAAGACTGGAGTCGTCAGATCAGACGAAACTGCTAATGATGGTATCCTAGAAAAATAAGCAACTTTGTGAGCGGAGTCAGCAACTAGAAGAATTGTTTTTCTTTTTCGACAGAATGTAGGTCAAGGAGCTGAGCTGTGAAATAGTTCTTGGCACGACACGGAAAAGGTATTGCTGATTCTAATACCGAGCAACGAAATGGATATTTCATTATATGTATGTACCAGAGTGAAAGCAGCAAGCAGCAGACGACATCGACGACCAGACGGACAGAGCTACGCTTCGATAAACTCGTGCTCGATGTCGCAGCAGCGTATGGGACTTCATTTTATCACGTTTATTTTCGTGAGTGTGGAATATATTTGAACGATATTGCTGGGGGATCTACACTATATCCAAAGCACTTGAATGAATGGCTACAGAGGTAACTGGAAATCATGATTTTGGATTCACTTGCTGGGGGTTTTTTCAAAGAAAATGAAGAAAATTTAGGTTTCGAAAACGTTGAATATGAAAAGCGATTTTGTTTCCCAATCTAGAAATAACGATAAAACTTTTTCTGACTTCAATTAACATCTTGTTTTCACAGAGAATAATGAAAAATGGAATGCTGAATACATCGAATTTAAAATTAGATTTTTCAGCTCTCATTTGACCCTCTTCGGACCCTCTAGAAATAATAAAAATGTTTAGAAATCAATTACTGTCTTGCTAAAGTACAAATGATGAAAAAAAAATCTTACCTAATGTAATATCTTTTGGACAATATTTCAGAAGAAGCCAGTATTTTTTTTGTTTATTTTTCTAGAGTGGCTACGTTGTCTTGCTGCTTTTACTTCTCTTTGGTATTTCTGGGCATTGTGAGATTGGCTTTATCAGAGAAAATATATAATTGATATTTTTATCGTTTTCTTCTATCAAGTGTATTTCCCTAGAGCTATTCAATGTATATCCACACATTATTTTGAGACATGTGAAAACATTTATGAAATCGGATATGAAAATGCACACGTATGGAATGTACATTTCCGCACGCGTGTGGATAAACTGTCAATAAATATAATTTATGTTTGGATTTACCACTTCAGACTGTCGAATTTATAATTTCTATGCACAAAAAACAAAGTATTTGAAGTGTAGTTTTTTTTTATCATCACATATAAAAAGGAAAGTTAGCACCGGTGGGATTCGATCCCGCGTATTATCGATTGCAAGTTCAAAAAATCGCCTTGATTGACCACCTGAGCTAATAAGTCGTACAAATTTTGTTCAGAGCTACGTCTTATCATAAAATATTTCGTATTTGTAATAATTATTAATAGTGCAAATCAAACGTTTCAATAGTAGTGTTTTCTAAAGTGTATCAAATTATACTTTTGATCTCGTATAAATTACGTTATTTAATATAGATGAAGTTGTAATAAAGTTTTATCCCGACAATAAACCATTTTTGTTATACCTCGACACGTGTTTCAATCACCAAGGGACTATCTTTCGGGGGCAAGATTGAAATCTTCAATTTAACGATTTTATGATGAATTAGTGATGACATTAGAGTCCGGGAATCGCACGTTGAAAAATAAGATCTCGTTAATCCTTGGCTCGCACAAGTTTTGACTTCTGAGGGCTGTTGTTCATAGGGGAACGACAGATGGTTAACGGAAAAAATATTATTTTTAAAGGTCTTATACAGTGCAGTGCAAGTATAAGTATGAAATAACTTGAAAAGGTTTCCGTTCAGATTTTTTCTTCGATTTTCTTGCACAAAGTCAATAACATCGATATTCGATGTTGAAATTATCGCAAGATCGTACTTAAGTGATTTTTACACTCGTAGGATTATTGAACACCGCATGCGCCTCGTGCTACAATATTTCCCACTCGTGTGAATAATGTCACTTTTCGCACTCCTAATGTAATATACTATTGTACATTTTGAAAAAAGGATAGAAGTTACGATAGCGCACTGCTTACCTGACCAAGATCTATAGTCAGATTGACTTCATTGTATTTCATTCCTCTAGATAACGGTGGACTCTGCCACCAGTTTTCCATTCCGTCCACGGCAAATTCTGGAGGATGGCGTTTATCCTGTCTGGTAGGATCACAAACATCACAGTACTGAAACAAAAAAAAAGTAGTATTATTTAGATCAAAATATCAACTGATATGAGATAATTTATTGAAAAACTCCATTTGGTTTGTTGATAGAAAACAAACCTCATAAAACATATCTCTCTTAAAATTTCGATCCAAAATTGCGGAAGGTATGCGAATTTTAAAGATATGCTATAAATACACTATCTATTTTTTGTAACTTAACAGAAAAAGGCAGAAAAAAATATTTTATTGTCAAAAACTGAAGTTTAAATAAAAATTGAATACCGGGCAACTAAGCTGTTTTTTGACGTACTTATGTAAACTGTTCATCAGATCCCCTTTCTATTTCAGTCAATATGGACTCATTCTCCACTATTTTATTTCTGATTGACGTTCTTCTCATTGGCAGGATAATTGTGTCAATTTGTTCAGAAATGAATTTGTAATCCCTCGAAATTGCCACTTTTTTTCGATACCAATCAGTTTTATCGCAATATCCAACCAATGATGATTTTGTAACGATTTCGAGACCGGCCCTGATAATCTAATTAATAATGTACACTCGACAAGTAAACAAGTTCTCCGCTCACAAACACATGAGTCCCGCCTAGAAGAAACGCGAATTTGCTGATGAACGAAACCGAAGTTTCGAAAGACACCTAAGAAATCGACGTGTATTCTCGATAGATCGAGAACTGAAATGGAATCTGCTTGCGGGTATATAAGGCGCTCGACGGGAGATGGCAGACGGTCAGTCACAGATAATTGCAGATATAGTTCCAGAGTTCGCAGAAAGAGAGCAACAGTGAAGATAAATTTGAAATAGTGACTGTGACATAAATTATTGTTTAGGACGTGTGTAAATAAATTAACAAAATTAGTTTAGTGCATTTTTACTACAATTCTATAGATCTAGCACACAATTCCATTCCAGACTTCTGATCTTCTTTGGCAATATGAATAAATGCTTTCTGTCCAAAACTCTGCAGGTGACGTATGGAAGGTTTGAATCCATGGAATATTTCGAATGGTGTTTTGCCATAAAATAAATAGGGAACACGATTTTTTGTATGAACTGAATAAGCAATAGCTTCTGCCCAGAGTGACTGAGGAAGTTCGGAGTCTATTAGACTTGTTCTTGCCATGGTTGTCAAGTTGTATTGAACCGTTCTGCTAGTCCGTTTGTTTCATGTACCCTGGATATTGAATGCTCCTCTTTTATCCCCGATAACTTGAAAAAATTATCCAACGATTTTGACAGGTACTCTCCCCCATTATCGCATTTGAAGGTTTTCACATTTTTTCAGTTTGTCTTTCTATTCGAATGATATATTCTTTTACTGCTTCTTCTACTTCATTTTTATGCCTAATGAACTTCACCTCAGCATATCTAGAAAATTCATCGATGAAGGAAACGTAATTTTCCACCAACAGATTTCGTAGCAAATGGTCTAGCTACATCTGAATGTATTTTCTCCAGTATATCAAAACAAGTATTTCCAGTTGTTTTGGGTATTTTCTGGTCAATTTTGACAACTTTTTTAGGGAGAACATCAGGATCAGCAACAGCTTGTTTGATTTCACTGAAAGACCTCGTAGGTGCATGTCCTAATCTTCTATGCCAGATGGTTACACTAACATTGGCATTATCAGAACGGTTTCCTTGAAAAAAATGTTCTTTAATGTGAGAAATAATCCAACCAACTATTTTATTGTTCTTCCACAAAACAATGTCATTTTCGTCTCCTTTCATAGTTATACCTTTTGATTTTATTTTCTCCCATGACATTAGAGAACATTTGAGTTCTGGTGAGTAAAGAACATCGTAAAAGGTGATATTTTTTGTGTCTTCTGATGGCTATAAAGCGTTCAGCTTCACTTCGCCAATATGAGTGACATCTATTCTTTAGTTGTTCCCAAGACGAGTGTGGCTATTGAAGGGACGTAGAGTTGCGAACGATTCTCTATTTCCAGGAGTTATTGGAAGAAGTAGATGCCGGATACGGATAAGCTACATCTTCATCTTCCGATTCATAAGTAGATACCAAGAAGTGAGCTTTATCTTGGTTCTTATTAAAATTTCTACAGTCTTGGACAGAATGGCCTTAGTACCATTTTTTATTCTATTTACAATAACTGCATTCTAAAACGTATTTTTGAGGTTTTCTTCTTCTGTGAGTACCAATAAACGCTTGATTATCCTCTGCACTCGTTGATGTTATTGATAAACCCATTAATCTTGATCAGTGTGAAAGCAGCCACGAGTTCCAGCTACGAATTTCTCGCGGTGATACGGCGCGTACTCGACCGCCAGTGGTCCCAAAAATAAGATATTATTTCATGGCTAGCCATGAATTTACTAGACGATCGGAAGGTTCGCACAAATGAGTTAACATATAGTTAATATATACTATACTGGTATATGAAAAGAGATTTATTAAGATGTGTTAATGAAACTTATAAATGAAAACTATTGTATGTGTCTTGTTTTATTCAGGCAAGAAATTAATCCACATAGCAATGAACATAATGAAATAAAAAAAAATAAATAACTATCTCACAGTTTTCGTGAATGGAATTTTTTTGGTACAACTCTATTCTTCCGAAGGTTCTCCGCAAAACCTATTTGCCAAAATACAACCAATATTAATAATTTTCAAATATTTCGTAGATGGGGATATTTTTGCAAAAATGTATACTACTGAAGATGCTCTAGAAGATTTATTTCTCAAAATATTTTGTCGGGCAGAACTTTTACCCCCACCACCAAAAATAAAAAATTTCTAAATAAATTCATAAGTCCATCAAAGTGTTCGTGGATGGGGATTTTTTGCATAAATGTATACCACTGAAGATGCTCTAGAAGACCTAATTGTCAAAATATTTTGTCGGGCAAGATACTCACCCCCACCACCAAAATTAATAATTTTCAAGAAGACCGCACAACTTCGTCAAATTATTCGTGGATGGGGATTTTTCTTTATAAATTTGGGTATTTTTTTGCATGGATCTATGCTACCAAATGTTCTTCAGATGATTTATTTCTCAAAATATTTTGTCGGGTAGGACTTTACACCCACCACCAAAACTAATAATTTTCAAAATAAATTCATAAGTCTATCAAAGTGTTCGTGGATGGGGATTTTTTTGCATAAATGTATACTTTTGAAGATGCTCTAGAAGACCTATTTTTCCAAATATTTTGTCGGGCAAGACTTTTACCTCCACCACCAAAAATAATAATTTTCAAAATAAATTCATAAGTCCATCAAAGTGTTCGTGGATGGGGATTTTTTTGCAAAAATGTATACTAATGAAGATGCTCTAGAAGATCTATTCCTTAAAATATTTTGTCGGGCAGAACTTTTACCCCCACCAACAAAAATAATAATTTTCAAAATAAATTCATAATTCCATCAAATTCATCGTGGATGGGGATTTTTTTGCGAAAATGTATACTACTGAACATGCTCTAAAAGACCAATTTGTTAAAATATTTTGTCGGCCAAGATACTCACCCCCACCACCAAAATTAATAATTTTCAAAAATACCGCAGAACTTCGTCAAATTATTCGTGGATGAGGATTTTTCTGTAAAAATATGGGGACTTTTTTGAATAAATCTATGCTACCAAAGGTACTCTAGATGATTACTCAAAATATTTTGTCGGGCAAGATTTTCACTCCCACCACCAAAAATAATAATTTTCAAAATAAATTCATAAGTTCATCAAATTTTTCGTGAATGGGGATTTTTTGCAAAAATGTATACTATTGAAGTTGCTTTAAAAGATTTATTCGTCAAAATATTTTGTCGGGCAGAACTTTTACCCCCCACCACCAAAAATAAAAAATTTCTAAATAAATTCGAAGTCCATCAAAGTGTTCGTAGATGGGAATTTTTTTGCATAAATGTATACAACTGAAGATGCTCTAGAAGACATAATTGTCAAAATATTTTGTCGGGCAAGATACTCACCCCCACCACCAAAATTAATAATTTTCAAGAAGACCGCACAACTTCGTCAAATTATTCGTGAATGGGGAGTTTTCTTTATAAATTTGGGTATTTTTTTGCATGGATCTATGCTACCAAAGGTTCTTTAGATGATTTATTTCTCAAAATATTTTGTCGGGCAGGACTTTACCCCCACCACCAAAAATAATAATTTTCAAAATAAATTCATAATTCCATCAAATTTATCGTGGATGGGGATTTTTTTGCAAATATGTATACTACTGAAGATGCTCTAGAAGACCGCATCTGGGGCGGAGGCCACAACAAAAAGTATGATCGACTTGTAACTAACTCAAATTTTGCTGAAGATGAGTGATTAATCCTTCGAAACATGTCCTCCCTCTCAACGTTAGTCTTCTGACTACATGATATCAACGTGATGTTAGTCTTCTGACTACATGACAGCTACAATAAAGAATATTTTTGGTGGAGTTAGACTGTAAGTTTTTTCACTTTTCTATTAAATCTCACCTCCACTATATGCAGTGGATCGTGTCCGATGGAGATCATCTAGAGTACCTTTGATAGCATGGATTCATCCAAAAAAATCCCTATATTTAAACAGAAAAATCCCCATCCACGAATAATTTGACGAAATTGTGCGGTCTTCTTGAAAATTATTAATTTTGGTGGTGGGGATGAGTATCTTGCCCGACAAAATAATTTGACAAATAGGTCTTCTAGAGCATCTTCAGTAGTATACATTTATGCAAAAAAATCCCAATCCACGAACACTTTGATAGACTTATGAATTTATTTTGAAAATTATTAATATTGGTGGTATTTTGGCAAATAGGTTTTGCGGAGAACCTTCGGAAGAATAGAGTTGTACCAAAAATATCCCATTCACGAAAACTGTGAAATATTTATCTATTTTTTTTTTATTTCATTATGTTCATTACTGTGTGGGTTAATTTATTGCCTGATGAAAGCAAGACACATACAATAGTTTTCATTTATAACTTTCATTAACACATCTTAATAAATCTCTTCTCATATAACATTCAACGAATTTTAAAATGAGTAATGTAATATTTTTATATAATATCCTACATAACTATATGTTAACTCATTTGTGCGAACCTTCCGATCGTCTAGTAAATTCATGGCTGGCCATGAAATTATATCGTATTTTCGGGACCACTGGCGGTCGAGTACGCGCCATATCACCGCGAGAAATTCGTGGCTGAAACTCGTGGCAAAAATTATAGATTTCATCTTCATTTATAGCTTGTTTGGGATTTTTCATAATTCATGATTTTTCGGTTTTCTGGACATGTCTGAGGACTAGTCAAGTGGTGAAATCGTACGCGGTTGAATATTTTGTGGTATAAAGTTTTTTTTCTTTCTCTATATTGTAACGATTTCGAGACCGGCCCTGATCATCCAATTAATGATGCACACCCGAAATGTAAACAAGCTCTCCGCTGACAAAAACGTAGATGAACCGCGAACGTTCCATGAAAATGAAGCTTCGAGTGAGAGCCATCTAGATGAATCTTTCTATTCTCCTGAACAATCGAGAACTGTAAATTCGACTATATAACCGCTGGATGACAGAGGGCGGAGTCAGTCAGACACAGTCACAGAGAGTAACCAATATAGTTCCAGAGTTCGAAGATAGATAGCCACAGTATAAATAAATTTGAGTTAGGAAGTCAATGTTTTAGTGAATAATTGTTTTAAGTAGTGTTTTGAATAAATTAGAAAAATTAGTTTGGTGCAGTTTTACTACAATATATTTCATCTATGGTAATGCATTAAAAATAATATGGACAAGTTGAATGCCAATAGTGTGTACGTACGTTTAACGAAAAAGCAAATTCATATTTCGTTATCAGAGAAAATCACAGAATCATATTTTTTATCGCTAACTACGAATTCATGGCTGAGCCATATTTCAGATTCACACTGCAACACTCGTTAAAATATAAAAATCCAACTCATGGCCCCAGCCAGGAATTTCAGAGACGAACGTTGGCGGTCGGGCTTGCTCCTGGATCGAAGCGGTAGTCACTTCCGAAGTCATGGCTGGAACTCGGCTGCTTTCCACTGATCCCCCCTTCATTTATCGGTTATCGTGCTGGAGTTAAAAAATTAGAGAACCAAAAGATTGCGATATCAACTGCTTTACGTAGACATTCAAAATCAATGACAGTGAAAATTTGATCCCAGTAATCTCAGATGGTCGAATATAATATAATGTAATACGTTTTCATTCTTTGAGCCTATTTAGTAGTTTTCATAGCGCTCGGAGCATATGAAGAATACATAAAAAAAACGAAAAATCTACAGTGCGAGTGCTTTCTTTTTTAAGGGAATATTATTATATTTTTTCAATCATTTCAGTGACCTCTACCCACCGATATAATATTATTGACTCCTGCTCGATGATTTTTTTTTATCGAAATAGGTAATTCGATCTACAAATGCATGCTGAAAATATCACTGGCATTACGATTGTGGAATTTGAAAGAGAATATCTGTAATACCATTTTATTGGCAGATGTGTGATATTTCTGATCAATTCTCATGTCCTTAAATTATAGAGAGTGGTTATAATTTATTTATCAATTTGGAAAGCTTTGATTTGAATTTTCCCGTATTTTTCAAATGGAATGCCCCGTACATTATTCGACCTAATAGGTTTGGGACACGAATATTGTTGCTATTTCTAGCCATTTCCAATTTTTTCATTTCTGAAAATTTTTAGTTTCCCATTTTCTGTTATACACATTCCTTTGTTCACATAAGTTCAATTACTTAAGTAGTTCCCCAACAACTTCATCTATGGACACTCAACTGAAAAAAAATTGATGCAAAAATTGCAAACTCGAAAAAAAAAAAGATTTTTTTTTTATTTTCATCTTGTTCCTACGAAAAGGAAAATCCTGTAATATTCAGAGCCGAGGAAAAATAGGTACAAATTGGTGTTCTTGAATTTTTGGAGGTTGCATGCGTCAGGAAATACCTTTTGAGGCACTGAGTTCCAACGCTTTATCGTATCGGAGTTGGGTATTGATTAAAAATCATATCAGTTCAAGGGAAATGAAATACATCTTGGCGCGAAACAGAAAACCAACTTTTTGATACTCAAGAATGGTGGTAGACACTTCGAAGAATAATCCAGATCAGTCACACAACATTTCTAATTATTCTGAATAACAACGACCTGTCTTGTCTATCGGCGTTACTGAAATGATCCAACAGAAGCCTACTGCAGGTATAAATGCAAGACTCATGACCAGAGATGGCAGTTTCTAGTTACAAACAGTCCGAGTTCAATTACAGAGTTGGCTTAGCGATAGTGATATAATTTACTATAGTTGTTAGAAATAAATTCTAATTAAATAAGTGGATAATAGTTCGCAGTGCATTTTTATCACTATTCTTCACGCTATCATTAAATCATAATAACCAAGATGAATTCTTCCCGATACTGATGTATAGGTTAGGACGGAGGCCGTTTTAATAATTGAGCCCAATAAGAAAAAAATCCCCAATCCGGCTCTGCATATTTGTGACGATTTAAGTAGTATTAATTGAATAAAATCTACTGTACTCTACTCTATTATTTTGTAATAATTTTTTAGCCAAATTCAGAATGAGTTAATGACAAAATCAAGTAATTTTTTCAAGTCTTTTAAACGATAAGTAACTTTATCGGGAAAATTGATTCAGTGTTGTTCTTTTACACTTGTATAAGGTTTCTTCATTTTACATTCTTTATTTTTAAACTGTTAAAGATTAGAAACACCAAATAACATGTCTAAAAATAGGAAGGTTCCTTCTTTGAGAGATAAAATAATTTTTTTGAGTGATTCACAATTTTTCACCATCTCTTGTATGCAGAGGGATAGTAGGTACTAAGGTTTGTAACTGCATTCTGAATTTCTATTCATAAATAATGAAATATGAAAATCTACCGGTGACTGTATTTACAAACTTTGTATAAAGGTAGGTATTACTATCCAATCACAACAATAGCAATAGCGCCCACTCATATGCAGAACCATTCAATCGCATTATATGATTTATGTGAATGGAAAAAACTCCCTTATTTTTCCACTTACCTGTCCTTGTATAACATTGACGGTAAGATCATTCTCGGAATTGGCACCGATAAGCTTACAAAACAATTCCGGTCCTTCAATGTCCTCTCCGCAAGTTGCCGAAGCTGTAATATTCTTTCCTTCGGCGAGATTAAAATAAGGCGGCGTCAAAGATTCACCCCGTATACAGTCGGCTCGAACCATAAAAAGTACAATAACGGCCCGCAGGCTAACTGATGCTGCCTGCACTAGCATCGTCACTCGACTGAACTGAAGAGAATTTCAGGATAATAATTATGTCACTGACGAGTTTAGTCTGCAAATTGCCCCGGTCCTTTAGACAGGATCGGCTCTTACGTATTTAACAGTGTAAAGAATGATCTGCAACGGGATAGAACGCAGAAACGAATTTGCACTAGGCCCTGTACCTAAAATAGAAGGCAACAAGGGAACGACATTTTCAAGGTTCATTCATGTTCAAAGTATGGAAGTAGTACTTATTATTGCAGTGGAAACAATAATAATAATAATAATAAATATACTTTATTGTCATTAACAATTAATCTTGTGAACAGAGCTTGCTTCAAATAAATATATATATATGTAAATATAAAAGTATAAAAATATAAAACAGCTAGTACTTCTAAAATTTAGTAAAGTTAGAACAAAACTATACAGTTAAAAGTCAATGTGTAACAGCACAGTTAAAATAGTAATCAGTTTTGTAAAAACTCTGTTAAAATAGTCAGTTATTTCAAAAGGAATATAAATAGATACAGTGTCACCGTTAAAGTCCGCATCATATGGGATTTTTTTTATTATTCACTTATTGCAAATTTAGAGTTCGTGAACAGTTTGTGCTTTGAAAATAATGCAAAATGACGTTTACGATTGTTTTCTATCTATTGGCTACACCTGTCAAATTGACAAAATACAAATATGCTAAGAAAATAAAAATATCATACTTGAGGCAGAGTGGCTCTAGTTTCAATATTCCATAGCAAAATTTGCTTCAATTATTTCAATCACACTACATCAGTGAAGTAGAAAATACTTTAGGTCTATTGGTTCATAAAAAAAATCGATAATTCGAAACTAGAGCCACTTTGCATCAACTATAACGTAATTTTTACAGCATATTTGTATTTTTTTGAAAATATCCAAGTAGAAACATTTTTAAACAGAAAAAATCCTTCCAGCAGAAGGGATTATTACATCTCAACAGGTTATTTCAGATTTTACCAAATTTAAATTATCCGAAAAAGTGTAAGGTTGAGAAAACGCGAAAAAAATCAAAGTTTTTCAAACTGGTTCAGATTTGGTAGGTGGGTAGAAAACCGAAAAATGAACAACTTTTTCACATAATATTTGTCGAAAAATTGAGAAATAACATAACATTTCGAAAATTTTTTGAAAAAATGTTAAATTTGACAGGTGTAGCCAATCGATGGAAAACAATCGTAAACGTCAATTTGTCTTATTTTCAGAGCAAGAACTGTTCACGAACTCTAAATTTGCAATAACTGAATAATAAAAAAAAGTCCCATATGATGCGGACTTTAACGGTGACAATGTATATACATAAACAAACATAAAAACATCAAAAAAAATATTATGAAAGCATTGTCAAAAACACATTCACAGAGCGCGACAATTACCTACACCTTGTGTTCGATTAACATACTTAGATTCAAATATGCACATTATATCATGTAAACCCATAATTATAATACTCTTGCAAATTATAATAGGGTCTATCAGCTAAAAATGTTTTAATTCAACTAAACTTTTTGTTGGTCTATTTTGCTTCTCTTATATCTGAAGGCAAGTGATAGAACAGCTCCGAATCATAAAGGGACAGTCAACGCCTCCTGAAGAGGAGGCGGGATGAGCCACCCCTCAATACTGAATATTGAAAAGCGAATCCGGGACTTTCAAAACCTCATAGAAGCCATGCCAAAAAACTGAAGTCAGCAAACCATCGGAGCTCAGCGAAATCCCTGACAAAATCCTGCGAAAGGCAATGGAATCATAGATCAGGAAGTTTTAACAGAAAAGGCACAATAGGCTCACGGCAGCTCTTTGTCTGGAAACAATGGATAGGAGTAAAGATTATTTATGATTTTTGGTAAAAAAAATTGATATTTTCAAAGTTGGGAAAGGGGAAAGGTATGTGAGATTCTTAGTTAGAAGAGTGCAAAAAAATACTTTAATAAATCTCAAAAGGGAAAACAGCGGATGTGTCTCAAATTTATACTATGTCACGATATTTTGTAAATAGGTATTTAACAAAAAAGGTTTTTAATCACCTCTCATAGTACTATGGTTGGCTCACACTCTCAATTCTAATAATAATATAATTTGAAATTCAAAATCATATGAAACTCCAGCATAGCGATAGTTGGTTCGAGCCCGATGTAGGTACAAGAGAATTTTTCTCATCTACTTTATATCGGATCGATAGGCGACCACATGCCTTGTTGAAAAGCAAGTGTATTGTGAGTTGTCTACATGCCAATCTCGTCTCCCACTAAACATGGAAACTTACAACTACTTGCAGAGAACTCCCTGGCCCTTGCAGATTCAAACTTGAAACGGAAAATTCACTCACTAGGGCAGAAAATGTGCATACGTTAAGTTGATATTGCTCACTTACCGAATACTTCCGGGCATAAATTCATACCTGACAGTTTTTTACCAATTACAAATGTTAACTTTCAAAACACATTAAAAATAATACTTGTATAACATATACATATTAAAACTTGTATCAGTAAGTTTGATGTAAACTTTGATGTGATATTTCTCAAACCAAAGCTTGTCGTAAATTTTGGGCCATGAATTATTTGGGATTTTACAACCAATTGTTTAGAAGGTTTTTATTTCAAAACTATCATTTCCAAGTTGGATCCCAGCTTTGATGTACATTATTTCAGCATCCTAAGATTGCAGTAAATTTGTGGTGATAAATTATTGGGAAATTCATGCAAAACCTTTGCATGCAAATTTAGTTAAAAATTCGTAAATTTTAGACGAACCTAACCTGACCTGAATTATTTAATAAACAGATTAAACTGAAAAAATGGCACATTATTTTATTCACCGGTGGCTCTACAAAACCCGTATCTCATGGTCAAATAGTTTTTTCAAATTGCCTAGCAGTGGTGTCATTTCTATTGGC
Organism: Chrysolina americana; assembly: GCA_958502065.1. Lineage (NCBI taxonomy): Eukaryota > Metazoa > Arthropoda > Insecta > Coleoptera > Chrysomelidae > Chrysolina > Chrysolina americana. Next base: position 30,957,558 of record OY293419.1, on the reverse strand, counting down.
TTATTTAACACAATTTGAAACAATCCACCATAAAATAACGCCTCTGCAAGGTAGTTTTGAAGTGTTCTGTGGTTTTATCCACAAAACAGACGTTATTGTGTGGTTTTATTAAACTATTTGACCATGATACACGTAATGACAAGACAGCTGTTCTTGTCATTTAAACTTCCCGCCATTGTTGTGACCAATTACAGATCTCGTCCTCTGTATGGTTATATCGTGGTCACGTGATCTACCGTCTACGTATCCATTTTGGATTTGTTTTTGGCTTTTGCTCTAATGCTGATGTGGTTGGTGAACTCGTGTAGTAGTGATGTATAACGAAATTCCGCTTCACTCGCGTCTTCATTACATTTGTGTTGGTATTGTTGAAATATGTGTAGAATGAAGATATATATTCAAAATGAATAACAAGGTGAGTGAATTATTGTTTAGTGTGCCTAGTTATATATGCAGAATTGATTTCAATTCCGGGAAATTTGTTTACTGTGTATCATATGAGAAGGCTTTCATCGCGTAAATGTCTATATAGGTAGGTAGATAGATATATGTTTAGGAAAACACATTCGTAACATATTACTATACCTACTAGTAAACTTATTTTTTTGTTTGTTTTCACGAACAATTTCACTGTTTCGTATGTTTAAAAATATTGAAATTAAAATTACATCAGACTATCAATAAGACCTATGGAGGTATAAAGCAATAAGGACAATGGGGGGACATGCTTATTTATACTTCTGGCATTATTTATCCCGTTAAGTGAAAACAAAATCTGCACATAATGTAGGTCTGTGTCCTCTGCTAGGTATAATTATTGAGTAGAATTATTATAATCATAATACTCATTCGAAAGAGGGGGGATGCTGGGAGTAAACAAGTTCTTAAACATATTTCATTGTAAATTGTGAAAGGCTTTTGCGGCAATAGTTAATTACATGGTGGTTCTTCCGGTTTTTAGGCCGACGTATATTTTGAGAAGATCTCGACGTTTCGCAAACACGAGTGGTTGAACTTCTCAAGAGAGAGATTTTTGCATGTGAATTGAATAAGTAACTGGAAACATGCAGAAATCTATCTTGACGAAACGTCGAGATCTTCTCAAAATATACGTCGGCCTGAAAACACGAAAAAATACCATGTAATTATTCATTGTTTCCCCTAATTATATCATTGGCTTTGACAATCAAGGTGCATTTTCAAAATATGAATTGGTTTTAATGAGAATATATGACACCAAAAAGTAAAAAATTAGATATCAACTCCAATTTCATCATTTCAAAGTTTTTTTGCGAAATCTGTTTTTGGGGTGTTTCAAAATTCATTTGCCAAAAACCATTAAATGAAGTAGGAATTTCTATTGTCTTGAGCTGAAAAAAATCACTTGACAGTTTGGTTATTAGCATATGAATTATGAAGTAGAATAGGTAAATAAAGATTATTGAGAAATATTTCTAGAGAAATACTGAAAACCCAATATTTTCAGTAAAAAGTCTTTTCTTCCGAAATTCCTTCAGATTTTCTTTTGGCAATTTCCTTCTGGCATACCTTTCATGTTAAGGAGAACCAATCTCACATATCATCTTTTTTTGCAGGAACGACAGAAGGAACATTAGGACCTAATTAATATAGAAATGTAATATGTATTTTATTAAACACTTTATAACTGCAATAGTTTTTTGTAAATTGAAAACTTCTTTTCCCTAAACTCGTCCATCTTATGTAGGAACTAACAATGGAGAATATTCCATTTTCTTCTTGGGGCTAAAATACAGTTGATGAAGATGCATTGGAAAAAAATATTGGAGTAACAATAGCAAAAGAAGTCTCACGAGTTTTTGAGAAGTTTTATTTTAGTTTGTTTTTTCTACATTATTACGATGTAAAATAGAAATGTTTGACAAAAGTTTAACATCATGATTGTCTGACACTTTCAATTCAATAAAGTTCATTTTTGAAAAATTTTGCATGCCTACTCTCAATATTTTATATGATGGTATTTGGAGAAAACAATAAATATCAAACACAAATCTGACGATCATTTCTATTAGTTCAACATTGTATCCATTTGAGTTGGCGACATAATATTTCATGAAAAACTTTTTTATTTTTCGTTTTAAAAAGAAAAGTTACTTCATGAAAAGTTAATATGAATTATGAATAATCAAAAATTTGTTAGTCGTATTTGAGAGAGAGTCAAAAAATACGAGTTAGAGGATACTTTTATTTGTGAAAATATCGAAAATTGTAATTAAAATTTGATCAGAACTAAATATGGCGTTCATACGGTAACACTTAAAAGTTTACCATTTGAATAATGGCTGTCGTAGTGAAGTCGGAGAATTTTCAAAGGCTTAGCTAGTTTTTAACAAAAATTTCTGTAGAAATTGGTAGGAGAAGAATATGAAAAAGAAGTATTTCTTTTAGATATATATGATTGCTTATTGGAACATTAATAATTTTGAACATCTTTTCATAATTTGAATTTCCGATTTTGTTATAAGTAAAAGTGCTTTAAATTAAACATGTACCAAATTCATATTTTTTTACTCTGTACTCATTTACAACTGCCATATTTTAAGGTATGATAATTCAATATAAGGTATCTAGAACGTGCAGGATTCTCAATGAAGAATAACTTTTTTTTTAAATCGTAAAATAAAAAAGTTTTCAATATGTCGCCAACTCAAGTGAACATACTGTAATAACATTTTAGAAATGCTCTAGAAATTTTCACCTGAAATTTGCAATAAGAATTTGCAACGAACTTTCAAATGGAATTTTTTGGGAATTTTGAAACGGACTTTCGTAAACTGCATAGCAAGTTTACGAATTCAAGTTCACTAATGGCATTCTTATGCACACTTGCTATCTACATATTTTAGAAGTGATCTGAAAGTTCTGCTATGCTGTTCACAATGATATTCCTATTATAAACTTACAAATTACAATTTTCAGAAGATTTGGAATGAAGTTCCATAAACTATTTGTCAAGTTTTCAAATACAAGTTATGTATTCAATCCTTGTAGTTAACTTGCCAGAAAGTCATTTTTGTAAGTTTACAGAACCAAGTGTGTTGAAGGGCCCTTTCAAGCTTGATCAGAACTTGCATTGAGTTGGATGATAGTTATGTTCATAACTTGCACTTGGTGATGTAAGTCTAGTGAGAGTTCTATGCAAGTCGTTTATATTTAGTGGGCTGGTGCTAGCTTGGGGTGCACACCGACCACCCGAGGTGGTGCTGTAGGTTTTCCGGGTTTCCCTACAACAGCTGAAAAGTGAATACACCACCGACAATATCAGTAAGTCGCCCCGAAGCGCCACGGCAAATGATAATAATAGCTGTCCTCTACCCGCACAGGCTATGCCTTTGGGTACACTCTACGAGTGTTTATGAGGAAGTATTATTATTATCATTATTATAACATCTTGATCCCATTATAGTAAATGGAATCCCCGGCCATATTTGTTAAGGGAGTTGGCATTTTCAACGCGTTAGAACGAGTGTTATAACGATTGGACGCAGTTCCATATAAGGACAAATTCTTGTAGAGGCAAACTGATTTCTATTAATTTCTATTAATTTCCTATCAAACTTATTAAAAACCCATCTCCCAAAATCGAAAATATCTTTTTATCTTGTACTCTGAACAAATATTCTTTCATAATTGGGGGAATGTATATTCCACCAAAATCTCCCCTAGATATTTATTTGGATCATTGCCGTGCTGTAGAGTCGATTGCTGAGGAATATCCTGACACGAAAATCTTAATTTTTGGTGATTTCAATCTCCCGGACGCAACATGGAGTAATGACGATTTGGGTGTGAAAGTCTCTTGCCCTTCAGGTTCAGCTGCACTAGCCATCGGTCAGTGTTATAGTTTTCTTCACATGCATGAATTAATATCTATACCAAATGAAAAGAACGTTCTCCAGGACCTATTATTTAGCAGTGGTGATGTAAGTAGGGCACATATTACAAATTATTTGAAGATAACTATCACCATATCTCCTATAGCTGTTCATTGAATACAATCACTTCACCTAACAAATCACTTGTATCAGGGGATTATTATTATGATTTTCGACATGCTGATTATAACGGTCTCAATAACTTCCTTGCCTCTACTTACTGGAATACTGTGCTCAGCTCGGATGATTTAAACGAAGATGTCCTAAAATTTTATGAAATTATAGACACGGGTATAGCTACGTGTGTACCTCACAAAAAATTTAAAACATCCCCATTTCCAAAATATTTTAACTCTGAACTAAAATATTTAGTGACACAGAAAAAAATTATATGTAAACAATATTCAATATCTAAATAAAATGCAAATGCATGACTATTTACAATTTTCACAATTGAGGACTAGATGCAAAGAACTTTAAAAATCATGCTTCAGGGCCTACATCACTTCAGTTGAACATGATCTGTTGAATGATCCCAAGCATTTTTGAAAATATCTAAAATCTAAGAATAAATCACAGGATCTACCAAATATCATGCAATATAGAGACTCACCTGCATCAGAAGGTAAAGTTATTGTTATCTGTTTGCAAAATTCTTCTCACCAGTGTATACGGAAGCTGAAATTCCCGATCTGAACCATTTACCTTCACCAACTAATCACTACATTCCATGTCCGTCTCTTTTATTAACAGACATTTACGACAAAATTAACTCCCTTCCCAATAAATTTACAGTTGGACCCGATGGGATACCTAATATTCTTTTGAAAGCTTGTGTTTTCACTCTGTCTGTACCGTTACTTAACATTTTTAACCGATCTTTGCATTCAGGATCTTTCCCTGACTCATGGAAAGATATAATCATTATGCCAATTTTCAAATCAGGGGACAAAAGTATGATAGAAAACTATCGAAGTGTGTGTATTCAATCATCCATTCCCAAATTGTTTGATAGTCTAGTTCATTCCCATCTAAGCTGGATGTGTAAGAATATATTAATCAATGAACAATACGGATTTCGGCAAGGCAAATCCACAGTCACTAATCTTGTTCTGTACCAAAACCAAATCCTAAAAGCGTTGGAAAATAAATGTCAAGTGGATGCCTGCATTTATACACTGACTTTACAAAAGCATTCGACAAAGTCAACCATTCTCTTCTGATTCACAAGTTAAAAAATATTGGGTTTGATGAAGATTTACTGAAATGAGTCAATAGCTTCCTGATAGGGCGAAGGCAGACAGTGAAGATAGGAAATTTTATTTTTTTTTTATTTTTTTTTATTTATTGTGTCCTCTGGTGTGCCACAAGGTGCCCATTGCTCCCCGCTTTTGTTCAATCTATTTGTGAATGGTCTAGGTAATTCAATTTTAAATAGTTCCTTCGTAATGTTATTTGCAGATGACTTGAAATTGTATAAAGTTATAGTCACTGATTCAGACTGATCTAGATAGCCTATCAAAATAGTGTAATCATAATCTACTGCACTTTAATATAAAAAAATGAAATCACATGAGCTTTTACAGAAAAAACAAAAAAGTGGATTCTAGTTATTACATAGATGGGAATGAACTTAATTCTCCAAAATGTTTAAAAGATCTTGGTGTCCTACTCGATTATCAACTCAACTTCATTGAACACATAAATACAATCTGTACTAAGTCATCCAAAATGTTGGGATTTCTACTGAGAAACTGCCAAGACTTTTCTGTATCCACAGTCAAAACTGTTTACTGTGCACTTGTAAGATCGCATCTGGAGTACGCGAGTATTGTATTTTAGTAAAACTGCACTAACTAATTTTCCTAATTTATTTTAAACATTATTTAAAACAAGTATTCAACTAAAACATTTACTTCACTATTTTATTTCTACGGTGTCAGTCTCTATTTGCGAACTCTGGAACTGTAACTAACTCTCAATTCTGACTGTCCTCCAGCGGTTATATAGTTGCAAGCAGATTCCATCCACGGCTCTCTCGATTATTCTGGAGTATAGAACATTTCATCTAGATGGCTCATCGAACAGTATCGAATTGATCGATTTTATTCCAGCTTGTTCACAGCGATAGGCCAGCAGATATGCTGTTGTAGTTGAACGAGGGTGCATAATTAATTAGATCAGGGCTGGTCTCGGGGCCGGTCTTGAAATCGTTACAGTATGGTCTCCTATCTATTCTGTTCATAAAATAAGATTCTGCTCCTTCAACAACACCGGCCTGTCGAAAATCATGAATACTCATCCTTACTTCATAGTCTAAATTTATTCAAATTAGAGAACAGAAGAACTACTTCTGATTTGTGATTTATATTTAAGTTACTGAATGGAATGATAGTCTGCACGGAGCTTCTCGAACTTGTTAAAATGAATATACCTCAGAAACAACTACAAAACCCTAAAACCTTTATGGTAATTGTTCACAGTAGGAATTAAAACTCACCTATAGATAGAACATTAGATATTATAAACAAGCAGAAAGTTAATGTATTCGGTATCAGTTTATTACAATTTAAATCTTCCATCAGCTATAATCAGTTCTGATCAATATCAAGAATTTTTTTCTCTTTATTTGTATTACAAAATTTTTAGATAGCAGGAGTTAAATATTAATTATTTTGATTTGTATTATAGAATTATGGCCTTATTCATAATGTATTTATAAACCGTAATGGGGTTTTCCCGTATATTAAATAAATAACTAAATAATACAGAAAATAATGTTCGGAGTTTTTACGGATGTTTTACGGCTTATACGGCTTTCAGTAAAGACGGGATAGAATGTGGATAATTTTCTTGACCAAAAAATAATTCCACCGAACAGAACCTTAGGAAATACATAGTCAAACTAAACTCTGAAACTGAATTATTTATAGTGGGGTGTTCATGCAATCATAGAAAAAAATTGAATTAACCCCTTCTAAAGGGTAGTTTGTACTGGCGATTTTTCGAAATAATTTGCTGACCGCCGGTTTTCAGTCTAGATATTTCGTTGAAATAGTAAATCAGAATTACTCCTGATATACTTACTTCTTATGCCACTATAGAAAAAAAATTAATCAACCCCTTCTAAAGGGCCAGTAATTGCGATTTTTCGAAAAACTTTGTTGACGGGCGGTTTCCAGACAAGATATTTCGTTGAAATAGTAAATCAGAATTACTTCTGATATACTTCTCATTAATTAATCTCATTAATTAACCCCTTCTAAAGGGTAGTTTGTAATTGCGATTTTTCGAAAAACTTTGCTGACCGCCGGTTTTCATAATAGATATTTCGTTGAAATAGTAAACCAAAATTGCTCGTGATAAACTTCTTATGCCACCATGGAAAAAAATCGAATCAATCCCTTCTGAAGGGTAGTTTGTACTTGCGATTTTTCGAAATACTTTGCTAACTGCCGGTTTCCAGTTTAGATATTTCGTTGAAATAGTAAACCAGAATTACTCATAATATACTTCTTACGCCACCATAGGAAGAAATTGAATCAACCCCTTCTAAAGGGTAGTTTGTACTTGCGATTTTTCGAAATACTTGGCTGACCGACGACGACGGTTTCCAGTCAAGATATTTCGTTGAAACAGTAAACCAGGATTGCCTATTACATACTCCTCAGCCACTTCCAAAAGGCAGTTTGTACCAAGACGATTTTTCTGAAAACTCTGCTGACCGGCAATGATGACAAACCAGGGTACCTACAGATGAACTCGGGTATATAGTCGGTATATGTCGGGCAGGATTCTGCTACTTGATACAGAATGCATTTGCGGCTGTTTCTCGGATTCTAGGGAGAACGCTGCACATATATCTGTCAGATTCAATTCAACGTCCGTCGTGGTATTAGCCAGGGAAGTAGTTGTTTTCTGTCAGATTTTGTCTTTACCCCAAGTGTCTTTGAATTATTTTTAAAATTCTTGTTTTATGATAAATCATAGGGGAGTATACTATGGTCTGCTGAAATAAAGCTGAAATTACTTTCGAGAAAATGATTCCATCGAATGTGGAGCAACTTTAAACTTTTCCGTGATCTGCCTGTCTGTCTGTCCGTTGGTTGATTCGATTTTTTTCTATGGTGGCATAAGAAGTATATCATGAGCAATTCCGGTTTACTATTTCAACGAAATATCTAGACTGGGAACAGGCGGTCAGCAAAGTATTTCGAAAAATCGCAATTAGAAACTGCCCTTCAGAAGGGGTTGATTCGAATTTTTTCTATAGTGGCATTTGAAGTATATCATGAGTAATTCTGGTTTACTATTTCAAGGAAATATCTAGACTGAAAACCGGCGGTCAGCAAAGTATTTTGAAAAATTGCAAGTACAAACTACCCGAGGGGCGAACCGCTGGTAAATTCTGGTGTACAAAATGAAGAATTCCCGATGAATTACCGATGAATTACGAGAATTACCAATGAATGACATGAAATACCGATGAATTACATGAATTACTGATGAATTTCATGAAGTCCCGATGAAATAAATATGAAGTCCGTGAAGTACGAAGTGAATTACTAAAGAATTTTGTCCATATCATACATAATTCAGATTTCTTATTATTCTCGATACTTCTCAATAACACTGAAAAACCTCGATTGTAGAAGACAAAATGAATTTTCGTTCTGCAGAGAAAATGTTTTACGATCGTGTTCGGAACTTACTGAAATCAATACCAGATACTCCCGGTATACAAGCGTTCCTACTTGTGATGCAGTACTCAGTTACTTCGTATTGCGATAAAACTTTGACGATGCATGACCGAATATATCGTCTGTGGTTTTTTATTGAGAATTTGGAAGAAATGGATTCTTAAAAGTAAACATAGGGTGGAGAATAATTTTATTTCACAAAATTGTTACATCTCTCTCGAACTGAATACATATAGCTTACTCAATTTGGTAATAGAGTTCAATATAATACTAGAATTAGATGACGCAGCATTCACCTCATGGCTATTCAGCAGTCAGGTTTGTGAAACATTGTTCAGAGCCGCCAGGTTCTCTACTGTAGTACGAAGAAATAATTTTTTCCCGTGAAGCAAAAAAACAACATTTTCATATAGATACTGCGAAAGTGAAAGGCACAAGTGTTGATGAAATTAAAAAATCAGTAGAGGCTGCTCTGAAGGATGCTCTAAAAACAACTGCTGACCTAGGTATGGTGGTAGAAAAGTATTCTTGGCTTACAATGTTGTTAGTTTCTGACAAACTATCGAAAGTAAGGAAAAAAGAATCGAATGGATGTTCTAATGACATCGAGAAAATTGGTATTGATGAAGGGTTAGCTAACCCTCATAATGACGAAGCGGAAGTTAAATACTTTGAAGGAGAAAATGTCTTTTTAAAAACAATTTATTTTATACAGAACTGATCGACTGTCTCTGACAAGAGTTACAATGAGAATGAATAATAATATAAAAATAGTTTTCTCCCAGATAACTGAGATGAGTTGTTTCTTGGAATCCTGGCTAGTCAGCGAAGCTGCATCAGCATCTTCCCTGGGAATGGACGTTTTCTGTCTACATAACTCCTCCCTCCTTAGGACGAGAAAATAAGGGAGTTATTTTGCCGGGTTGGAACCATTTCCGTTTCTTGGACGTCTTCTTCATTTTTTGCTTCCTTTGGGCAGCACCATCCGGGTATGTTCCATTTTTGGTTCAGTTTGACTATGAACACTAGGAACGATATCGATAAAATGAGTCCGAGGAGAATGCCGAATATTAGAGTACTGCTGTTAGTTTCTAGTTTCTGATTTCCTTATAGGCTTCAGTTGATTCACCATGTTGTTTATTTTATAAATTTCATCTAGGTTGAGCTTGCTGAATTTTGGCGTTTCATATAATTTTGGTGTTTCTATATTTTCGAATTGGAATTTGGGTAAAATTAATGGTTTACCCTGTCGAATCCTCACGTCGTTGAAGAATTTCTTATGATTTACTTGAATTTCACAAGCATGTGGAATTTTGACGAGAGTGGGTAGTTTTATTTCCGTATATCGATCGGATTTGCATTTCGAAAATATCCTTTCCTCTTCGATTGGGATGATCAGGACTTCTTCTTGAGTGACTTGCTCGGTGATTGATTCCGCTAGATTGATTTGGAGTGGTGGACAATTTGCCGGAAGATTTCCTTCGATCAGCTGGGCTGTGCAATGGTCCTCGGGGTAGTAGTCTTCGGTGCAGTAAAATGTTTTTTCCAACAGTGGACATGCATTTGACTCGAATTGGATCTTCGAAACTGCTCGTGCCAAATAGGGGTATTTGGGAATGAAAATATGGTGGTTTTGTATGATGGGGTACAGGTGGTAGAATGTAAAGACCTCGCTTCTGATGATAGGGACATGAATTGCAAATATCAATTTGGTTTCCGAAAATGATACCTGAGTTCCGAAAACCTGATAATAAGTCAATATATTATCGAATTTAGGTATTTCTGAATGTTCATAGATTTTTTCCAGATATTCTAACATTTTTTCCAAATCGGAGCTAGATATTATTGAGTTGTGTAAAGCATTTAGTTTAGCAAATGTAATCGCATCTTCTAGATTGTCAATAAATGTTATTAAATTTTGGCAGTCCAAAATTATTTGTCAAAGTATTCCCTGAAAGCTAATGCAGTCTATTAGTTCACCAATGGTTTTTTGAACTGTCACCTGAAATATTTTCAATCCATTTTCAAGTTTTTCTTGATTTTCGTTGAGAGTTTGAATAGTTTTATTGTAGTTATTGATTAATTCTTTAGATAAAGATATTTGCATGTTTACTTCATGAATTATACTGTCTTGGTTTTGTTCTAAAATAGCGATGCTTTCGTCGTATCGTTTTCCGTCATCTGCGTCAAGGGTGCCAAAAAGCCATTTATCAATTTTTCCTATGTCATTTATCAGCCCTCTTTTTATACGAATATGGGGTTGAAGATTTTCTAATTTACTTTTGGTTGTGCCTATAAGATAATCGGTTCTCATAAGCATGTTTGCTGATAGACCGTGATAGGATATAGGATTGGTGATATTTTCATTACTGAAATTATTTTTGATTGACCTAAAATATTTATCTAAATTATTCAATTGATTGATTATTGGATCTAGATCAAGATAATGTATGTTTACTATATACAATTTTAGCGTCTCCTAGTTTAATGGGTAGGATAGGATTGTTTATGGTGGTAGTTTGATTGTCTTCAAAATTACAATGTACTTGGAGTACGTGAAGTAGCAGGTATAGGGTCAATAACTTCATTTTCATTATTTCCCTGTAACAAAGGTTTTTCATTAGTCTTGGGTTTTCTAGCTATACTTTTGTGGTAAGTTCCTTTGTCGGTTTTCAGTTTAGTTCCCAAATCTTCGAGTATTTTTGTTTTCTTAAATTTGGGTTTGTCTTTATGTCGATCCTTTGTCCGGATGTATGATACTTTTTGTTTGGTAAAGTCCGGGGGTTCATTTCGGGTTTCTTTTTTTTTTGTTATGATCTTATCTTTGGTTTGTTCATTTATTTGTTTTATTGACTGATACAATTTTTGGGTGTTTCCTTTGTGATTTTGGACGTATTCGGATACAATAAATAATATGATCATTCAGATCGAACGCATTCGTGTTATTGATATGACCTTTGACTACTTCGAATGGTGTGTATTTAGTGACACTATGAATTGAATTATTATAACCAAGAATAGCGCGTTTCATCAGTTGATCAGGTGTGTAGTGATTTCCTTCGTCTTTCAAACATCTATAATGTTCGATCAATGTCGAATGAAATCTTTCGACTGGGGAATTGGAATTGCTATTTTTTGGTGTTGTGAAATGGAGTTCGATTCCGTAGATTTTGCAAAAGTTTTCTAAATCCTGGTTTTTGAACTCAGTGCCTGAGTCAGTGGTTATTTTTAGAGGTAGTCCATGATGGGTGATGAAATTCATGAGATTTTCCACTACCAATACTCCGGTCAAAGCTTTCAGAGGATACGCTTGGCCATATCGAGAAAAGGAATCGATAATTGTCGAAAAACTCTGATTTGAAATTTTGAAAGTGTCAATATGAATGTGTTCGAATGGTTTCGAAGTGGTGGGGGTTAAATTGAATTTTATTATCGGTGGATTCCGATCATACTTGTTTTTCTGGCAGATTTCACAATTATTGACATAATTTTGAATATCGTCTGCCATTTTTGGCCAATAATACCTTGAACTGAGTGATGGTTTCATTTCATTGATACCTCTATGGCATATTTTTTTCACGTGGTAAAACTCAAGTTTCTGTTTTTGTTCATCTAGGGTTTCTACATCGGTAAGGAAAGTAGGACAATGAACTATTTTGAAGGATGAATTTTTGAATAATTTTTGGACAGTGGTACTGAAGATTTACAACAATGTGGGGGTTTTGAAATGTATGGCATATGTTTGCTTTGGGTTTACATGCTCTTGGAGAAGTTTGACGATGTTCTCGCTCATGTTTATATTGGGCAGTGTAACGTATGATCGAAAATTTTCGAAAATTCTCTCTATTCTATACTTGGACTCGTTTATGTCTCCAATAGGAATAATTACTTGATTTTTATAAGTATTGACTGAACGTTCTGAAATAGGGATGGTACATACAGGTTCTTCGAGAGAAGTATGCACTGTTTCTCGGTCGGGATAGTTTTCATTCGCTGGAGGTGGTACAATGCGAACATCTGATAATATTTTGATTTTGGGTGGAATGACTGGTGGTTCTAGAATTTCTTGAAGTACCTTTTCGTTTAGATTTGGAATATTTTGGGGGTTTGCCAAATAATCTTCAATCAGATCATTGACGTCGCCAGGGTTGTTTTGTGTTGATAAAGTTTCAAGTGCGTTCAAGTCAATATCGTGGGGATTTCTGGAAAGGGCGTCGGCTGCTTGATTGCATTTTCCTTTCTTATATTTTATTGTGTAGTCAAATTCTTCGAGCTTTAGGCGCCATCGCACTAATCTGGAATTTGGTTCCTTCAACGAGAAGAGCCACTGAAGAGGTTTGTGGTCCGAAAATATCGTGAACTTCTGTCCAAACAAATATGGTCTGAAATATTTGCAACTCCAGACGATCGCAAGAAGTTCTTTTTCGATAGTCGAATAGTTGACTTCTGCTGGGTTCAGTGTTCTCGAGGCGTAACATATGGGGAGGTTATTTTGGGACAATATGGACCCTACGGCGTAGTTTGATGAATCTGTTGTCAATTCGAATGGTTTTTCAAAATCGGGATATGCTAGGAAGGGTTCTGAAGTGAGAATAGATTTACAAATGTTGAAACATTCGATAAAATCAGTAGTGTGTTCTACTTTCTCGTTTTTCTTCAGACACTTTGTCATTGGATTCGTCACCTTGGCAAAATTCTTTATGAATTTTCTATAGTATCCCAATAATCCTAAGAACGATTTTATGTCCTTTTGGGTTTTTGGGATGGGGACTGTTGGATGGCAATAATTTTCCGAGGATTCGGTTCGATGCCCTCAGGTGTTATTACGTGACCTAAAAATTCCACCTCTTTTCGGAGAAATTCGGATTTATCTAGCTGAATTTTCAGGAGGGCTTCGCGTAATTTTGTAAATACTAATTTGAGGTTTTGGATGTGTTCTTGGAGTCCAGTACTGAAAATGATGATATCATCCATATAAACCATGCAAATTTTATTTTGCAAGTCTTTCAGGACTTCATCCATCGTCCTTTGGAAGCTACAGGGAGCGTTCTTAAGACCAAAGGGCATCCTTAAGTACTCGTAGTGCCCTTGCTCCACATTGAAGGCGGTTTTTTCAATCGAATTTTGGGCCATCTCGATTTGGTGGAACTCACTGACCAAATCAAGGGTTGTAAAATACTGTGCTCTTCCGAGCTTATCCAGTATATCATTAATATTTGGAAGTGGATATCGGTCACCAATCGTTTTATCATTGATTTTCCGATAATCCACGACTATGCGCCATTTCCATTTCCCGGAAGAATCTAATTTTTTCGGGACGATCCAAATGGGGGAGGACCACGGGCTACAACTAGGCCTTATAATATTTTTTTCAAGCATTTCATTTATTTGACGTTGTACCTCCTGCTTGTGTACGTACGGGTACCTATAGGATTTTTTGTGTACCGGTATCTCGTCCGTTGTCTTTATTTCGTGTTTTATTTTGGAAGTAAATGTCAGATCGTCACCTGGTTTGTAGAAAATTTCAGAAAATTCATTGCAGATCTTTAATATTGCAGCTTTTTCTTCTGAGTTCATTTGATCAGTCCTAATTAAGTCTGATATGTGGGGGTTGTTTGTATTGGAGTCCGTCTGTCTATCGGAATTAAGAAAGGAATCAGGGGGGGAAAATTTCGTAAATTGATGGTCCGAATGGTTTGACTGGGATCGGCTCCCGCAACGTCACCGAAATTGTTTCATTCGTTGGGTTTTGAATTTCTATAGGGGCGTATCCGTTTTTTGAAATGGTCACTATTTGTGGAATGGAAAGTTTATTGATTGATCCTTCGATTGTCAAAATTTCTCCTTCATATATACTAACAGGGATATTTTTGACCGTTCTCTCTTGTGGATTAACTGAGAACGAGAAGCTAGACTCTGTGGGTTGTCTGAATTTAAATGGTATATCAGTATGATTTCCTATCAATTTTTTATTGATCAAATCGTGAAAATCGAACAAAATGAAATTGATTTCGTAATTTGTATTGAATTCGGAAAATGCCGGTATTGAGGCTTGATATCTTTCCCAAAGCAGTTTTGATAATTGTATCGGACTGATATATTCTGTTTGGGTAGAATTTTTCGATGATTGAGGGTTTTATTACTGATCTAGAACTACCTGTATCGATAAGTAATTTCATTTTTGGGTGCCTAATTTCGACATAAGGAAAGGCGTTGTTACTAGAAACTTTTATTTCAGCTAAGTGTATTGTTCTTCTTGGCTGGTTGGCTGAAAATTTTCAGTTTCGTTAAAGTTCGTGTCGTCAGTATATTGGTCTTGAGAGTACGACTGCTGAACATTGGTGTTTTGTTCAGTGTATAGGTTTTGATCGGGGTAGTAAGCACTTTCGTCGTGATTGGGGTTTTCGGTATACATTTCGTCGGGAATTGGTTCTTCGTATTTATTCGAGAATAATTCTTCCGATACGAAATTGGGTTTTTGATTTGATTGGAAAAATCGCTGGTTGTTCTGGAAGTTATTTTGATATTGATTTCTGAAATTCGGCTTGGGTTGTTGGCTTTGTGGAAAAGGTCGATAAGATATCCTGGTAGGGTTTCTAGAAGTTATTGACATGGGTTCTGGTTTAGGTAATTGATTTGCAGGAATCTGTTTGGGCTTGAATACATTTTGGGGAGTTTCGAAAACTTCTCGATTAGTTGGATATTTTTGAGGGGGTAGTTGTCTTGGCTGTATATTTAAAGGTTGACTGGGCCAAACAGGCCTCGTAGAAAAATTGGGGTTGGAGAAATTAGAGTTATTTTGATAGAATTGCTTTTGCGAGTGACTTGGCCTTTGCATTTGAACATTGTTTGTATGTACGTTGGGTATATATGTCTGTCTGATGTTTTGTGTATTAAATTTTGGCCTAAAGTTTTCGTTTAAGTTACCATACATTTTTTCAAAATTTTCATATTCATTTACATATGCCATTGCGTCTTCTAAGCTAGCAGTTTTCTTGAGATGCATATTATTCCTCAAGACACCTGTACACCCTGCAATAAATGTACTAAGGGCAACTTTATCATAGTGTGAAATTTGATAAATTTGTGCATCTTCATTTAGATTTAAATCATTGCTTACTCTCTGTACGACACTACTTCTCAACAATTGTAACCTACTTCCAAAACTAAGTAAGTCTTCTCCTTTGTGGGGTCGACTTCTGGTTAACTCTAGTACTAAGCAATCTAAATCCCTACGATCCGAAAAGCATTGATTGAGTACATTTTTCAGGGAGTCCCAAGTATTGAGTTCGACCCTGTTTCCTATCATAAATTCTGCTTTTCCTATCAATTTTTCTTGAATGCACTCTAGAACATGCTTATTCAGAGTTTCATCATTATAAACTGCATAGGTATTGATCAAATTATCACACCAATCAATAAATCTATTCAATGTATTACTATCACCATCGAATGGTTTGATATTATTCAATCTGGATTTGAAAAGATTCCAGTTGACAACTTGGGGTTGTGTTGGTTCTACTGGTGGGACCATATTGAATGCTAATGAATTCCTTATACACGAAATTGATTCACTGGGAGTTGAATTTTCTCCAAATGATAACGTATTCAATCTATTTAAAATTTCATCAATATCATTCATGAATATTCGTTGCTAAGTTCCGAAGTTATTCTTACTATTAATTGTCTAGAATAGACAGCAATTCGTTCGCGATGAACAGCCCTAAATATCTTCACCGAAGTCCTTATACAGAGGGTTCAGTAAAGGCAAGAAGGAATATTTGGCACTTACAAATCCGTGTAGTCTCCGGTTCCTTCTTCGTTGATTCTGCGTAGCTTTTGAGGGTCGAGTCGTCAGCTTGTCTGCTCGTTCGGGATATCCTCAATGGATTGATGTCGAATTGTGCTTAAGGGGTAGAAACTCCACGACGCGAAAAAGTTCTTTTTACGCACTGCACAAATCCTACCACGACTGCGCCAGTTAAATACTTTGAACGAGAAAATGTCTTTTTAAAAACAATTTATTTTATACAGAACTGATCGACTGTCTCTGACAAGAGTTACAATGAGAATGAATAATAATATAAAAACAGTTTTCTCCCAGATAACTGAGATGAGTTTTTTCTTGGAATCCTGGCTAGTCAGAGAAGCTGCATCAGCATCTTCCCTGGGAATGGACGTTTTCTGGCTACATAACTCGGATGTAATCCTGAGAAATTTTATTCGGAGAGAAGAGGAAACTAATGCTGACGATGGAAATACAATTGAAGGAATTTCAGATTTGTCATCGATATCATCCATAAAAGATACATTAAAACTGAAAGATTCTACCAATAGCAAAACTTCAACAATTTCAAAAAATGGTATATTTGCCGAAATCATGGTGTGAAAATTATCATTGTGTTGGCTATTAGACCAAATGGGTGAAAAGCCGAGTGCAGCTAGACTGAGGCGATTTATATCTATGGGAACAAAAGAAAAATCTACAGTATCACAAAATTCTGGGACCTGCTCAATGGAAAGAAAAAATGCAGTATCCGTAGACGACTGGTGTATTCTTTCCAAGGACTCAGAATTTGAAATAAAGAGTTTTACCTCGAGTTCCACTAATACACTTCAAGATAATGTCCTTTGTCGCATTCTTGCTTTCAGTTATCTTACGGGAAAAAAGAGAGCCTTTTATTCATTGTAAGCTGCTCCAGTAATCATCACAATGAATAAACCTAAACGCGATTTAGGTTGTATGTGTTCGTGGTACATTATCGTTAAAAATAGGATACTAGTTCCAGTCATTTTGAAAGGAAAACAAGTTTATAATCTCTCTTACTACAAAGCAACGATTTCACCCAATATTTTCGACTTCAACGTGAACAAATGCGAGTCAATCCAAGAACAGAGCATGAAAAAATTGAAATATTCAATTGAGGAAGAAACATACCAGGGAGCAGAACAAGTGGTAAAAGAAGATTCGGAAAAGATGGATAGTGACATACATCTTGATGACTCTTCCGAAGAAGATTCATTTTCCTCTGAAAACGAAGATGATATAGAGGAAGAAAAATATTATACTACCTACTACCTACTGTGCCAATCAGTGATATATATAGAACGGGTCATCGCAAAGGAAGATATCAGTTACAAAATGAAGTTTCTCAGGTAGAATATGGGGAAATTTCATTGGCCAAAAACTGAAGACCTTGATTTTGAACAGAAAATACAGATAATCTACGGGCCATTGAAAATGCTTGGGTGTGCACCACTCACCATATCAAGAAAAGATAGAGAGATCATAGAAAGGAGAAAGCAATGAAGAAGGGGAATTGATTCATCATCTATTTACATATATATTTATATAGGTATCTGTTATTTGAGTTTTGATTTTGATAGAATGTTGATTTTCATTTATAATAACTTATAAGTTTTGGCTAGAGTAATGTGTTTTATCAATCGAAATGAATATTTGGTTTTGGTTCATAGTAGATATACAATGTTACTTCTGCCTCATCAAAGTGAGGCAGAAGTAACTTTGCTCCACACGGTGAATCTCTCGATGGCCGCATCCATCGAGTTCTTGCCGTTGGTGGAGGGTTGGTGCTGAAGAAGATGACGTTTTCGCCGAAGAGTTTTGGGGGTGGGGAGGTTCAAAACGTTTCACCCTAAGTGGCGCGCGTCTTTTCTGCAAAAAAACATGGCGGCGATGGAGCGGAAGGCAAAAAAACATGGCGGCGATGGCGGAAGTTATGAAAAAAAACGTCCCTGCAAAAAACATGGCGGCGATGAAGCGGAGGGCAAAAAAACATGGCGGCGATGGTGGAAGTTATGAAAAAACGTTCCCGCAAAAAAAAAAGGCGGTGATGGAGCGGAAGGCGAAAAAATATGGCGGCGATGGCGGAAGTTATGAAAAAACCTTCCCTCACGTGATTCGCTGAGAACAATTGGCTGGAAGAGAAAAAAACGTCACGTGATTCGTTGAGAGCAATTGGCTGGAAGAGAAAAAAAATGGCCGCCACCTTAATTGACAAAACGAAAAAATTAAATATGAAAAATTTCCACTGTCATAGAACACACACATACAACAGAAAATTATGATGGACTTATTATTGATTCACTCGCTCTCGAATGAAATTCCAAAAGAAAAAAAATACATCTCCGCCGCCGTGAAATAGCGATAAGGCACGTTTCTTGAATGTTTACTGTCTGCTCTCAAGTTGAACGAAATTCTCAGTAAACACGATGATCCATTTTTGACCTTGAATTTGTTTTTCAGATTTAATCGCAGAGTTTTATCTCACACATCCGGTGTTTTGTTTACGCTGCTCGAGCTAAATTGACCTTGGAGTTGTTAACTGTTATTGCGCAATTTGGGTTTTCCCCAGATCGACCGTTGCATACATTTGCAGCGTGAGTTACGCGAACTCGGCGTGGAGGTGGACGGCGTGGGTCACGTGACACAGAGAGTTAATACGTTCGTTCACAGCGAGCCTGCGTCATTTCATTATCTGCGTTCGAAGCAACAACAAGTGCCTCTCTGCCGCTCATCTGACTCTCCCTTTTTTTCTATACAAGTGCATTGTTTTTATTGTGAGTGCCATTTAAATCGTGATTTGCAAAGGTCAGTAGTAGTAGTTATTCTTTTTTTAGTTTTCGCGATTGTTTCAAGTGTGCCTATTTCTTTCGATTCACTTTTTGTTGTGTTTCTTTTTCAAAAAAATTCAGAAAAGTTCATTTGTCATATTTTGTTTTTCGTCTCATACAGAGTGTCTCTCTCACAAAACGTCATATATTTTTTTGTTTTTCATACAGTGTGTGTGGATTGCATTTTTTATCATAATTCCTTCTCATACAGGGTGTCTCTCACAAAGTTCCATTTGCTATATACAGTGTGATTGGAATATTTTATTTTTATCATATTTATTTCTCATACACGAGGTGAATCATAAACATCATTTTTCATTTTGAGAGAGTGAGTGAGAGTTATACAGCGTGTATGAATTTTTTTTCATTTTTCAAATGATTTCGCAGATGTCTCATCTTCTCGACGAAATCAACAAGATTTCGTTGGCTTGCAGGAAGAACCTGTGGAAGTTGTCTGAGCTACCGAAGGACGAACCCCATCTGATCCTCGGCGCTGAAGCGAAAACAACCAAATTTGGAGAGTCCATCCTAGTGGAATTGGAGGAGTGTGAAGTATTCCTGCCAAATCGAGTGACTGGTGCATTCAAACCCATCCTCGACAAATTAACCGAGTCCCAGCATATGCTCATCTACAGGGGCGAGCAGAAAATGCCAATCAAAATCATCCGCAGCAGCTGTTTGAGATCGCTAAGACCTGAAGACGCCGACGCCGCCGCCGCCGCCGCCGTTGGAAACAAAGAGTGAGTTTATTGTATTTTCATTTGACATTTTCTTGAAATTTTGTGTGTCTGTTGAATAATCATCATCATGTCATCTGACACTATCGTTGCACACAGTATGGAGATGGTAGCCAAGTTGCGTAAGGTAAAAAAAATCCTCAAAAAGGGTTGTACTGATGAAGAACGCAAACATTGGCTGGCCCATTGCAAGTACATCGCCCGCCTGATCAATAGTACGATCGCGGCAGTGGATTGCATAGGCTCTCTGAGAAAATTACAAACCTTATGCGGACACTTGAAAATTATCCGAAATTCAATCAAAAAGTCAGGTCAACAACAACAACAGCCAGGCGTCGACGTGGTGGTTGAAGAGGGAGTCAAATCAAAATTAACATTTCGAGTAAAGTGGGAGGACTTGAAATCGGCATTTTCTTCGCGTTTACGCACCGGTATAATTATAAATTTGAAACATAAAGATATTGGGCCATTTTTTGGTGATGCATTCATTTTATTCAGAAGCAGAATTCAAAATTTATTGAAAAAACATCCAATCATCAAAGTCAATGCGACATTTTGTGGTAAATTCGTGAAAAATTCCTCGAATCAAGAACAAATAATAAGCGACTTTAAATAATTCAACACTAAAAACGTTGTTATCGATAGGGGTACAACTTTGAAAAAGTGGTTCTTAGAAAATGTCATCGATCAAATTCAAAACAAACTGTCGGAATTCGCGGACAAAGAAAGTGGCTGGAGTCTTCAGAAAAGTGTTGGTTTGGAAATTAATATGAATAAATCGGACGTGGGAAACGGTTCGTTTTTCATCGAGCTACCAAAATCTATTGCGAATAAAAAAGCTTGCATTAATTTGAAAAATAAAGATGATGCGTGTTTCGCTTGGGCCATCGTTTCGGCCTTGTACCCTTTTGAATCGGGTAAAAATACAGATAGAATTTCATCATACCCTCACTATTCAAATGTACTGAACTTGGATGGAATCGACTCTCCTATGAAATTAAAATAAATTACCAAATTTGAGCAATTGAACAACATATCTGTGAATGTGTACACCTTGGAATTGATTCAGCCGCAGGCGAACAAGGAGGCATTTTTCGTTACTGTTCCGAGCCGACTCACGAAACTAAAATTAGACAACATGTCAATCTTCTCCTCATTCAAAATGAATATCACCCGAAATTAAATGATTACGAGGCACCATCACTGGAAATCGCCGACGCCGATGATGCCGTCGGCGATGACATAAAATTCCATTATGTTTGGATAAAGGATTTATCTCGCCTACTCAATCGCCAACTCAGTAAAAACCAAAATAAAACATTCATTTGCGACAGGTGTTTGAATTATTTCATGAGTGAGGAGAAACTCGACAGTCATACTGTTGATTGTCAAAAATTAAACGAAAGCAAAATTTCATTTCCTTCGTATGATCATGTAGAATTTCGGGATTTTGTACATAAAGAAATAGTGCCCTTTGTAATTTACGCGGATTTTGAGTCGATTTTGGAACAGTTTAATGACGAAAAATGCACCTCACATACGGCAAAGTACCAAAAACACATTCCTTTCAGCGCTGGATTTTATTTCAAGTGTGCATATGACGATACTTTGTCATTTTATTATAGTCATCGGGGCCTCGACTCGATGGATTGGTTTGCAGAGAGAATGGGGGCCATAGCCAAATTTGTGGAAGCCAAAACTTTGGATATTGTCCCCATGATCGTCTCACCTCCAGATAGAGCGACAGCGCCATGTTGCCACATCTGCGAAAAACCTTGGAAAACTGACGACAAAATTGTAATAGATCATAATCACTACACGGGAGCGTTCCGTGGATATGCGCATTGCAATTTGAACTACAAAAAGTCGTTCGTTGTGCCAATCATTTTCCACAATTTATCCGGATACGACAGTCATTTTATTATTCGAGATATAGCAAAAAGGGGTCGAGTCAGCCTGTTGCCTGTCAACAAAGAAAAATACATTTCTTTCACCCAGTATGACGGCAATACTGACATTAAATTTCGATTCATTGACTCCTTTCGCTTCATGGGCATGAGCTTGGAGCATTTGGTGCAAACACTGACCATCCATGACTTGAAGATTTCAAGGCGCGAATTTGCCCATTTCGATGCCGACCGGTACGAGTTACTCACTCGAAAAGGGGTATTCCCATACGATTTCATCGATTCGATGGAGAAATTGAAATGCTCAAGTTTGCCGGCGCGCGATCAGTTCTACAACAAGTTGAACGTTTGTGGCATCACCGATGCCGAATACGAGCATGCGCAGAACGTGTGGCGGTCGTTCAACTTGACAACACTGGGCGAGTACTCTGACCTATACATGAAAACCGGCATATTGCTCTTGGCGGATATTTTCGAAAATTTTAGAAATATCGGCCACGAGACGTATGGGTTGGATCGTGCGTGGTATTACACCCTCCCGGGATATACGTGGTCCTGTATGTTGAAGTACACCCAGTGTAAATTGCAGATACTGAAAGATGTCGACATGCTTCTCTTTGTCGAGCGAGGAATTCGTGGCGGCATCAGTCAGTGCTGCAACAGATTCTCCTCGGCCAATAACAAGCACATGGGTGAAAAGTATGACGCCTCCAAACCGTCGACCTATTTGCTATATCTCGACGTGAATAATCTGTACGGGTGGGCCATGATGGAATATCTTCCGTACGATGGCTTTAAATGGCTCGAAAATGCAGCCGATTTAGATGTGTCGGACACCTCGCCCATCGGCTACATTCTCGAAGTCGATTTGGAGTACCCCGAACATCTGCATGACAAACACAAAGATTTACCCTTGTGTGCCGAGCACCGTACACCGCCAGGCTCGAAATTACCAAAATTGACGACCACGCTGTACAACAAGAAAAAATATGTTGTGCACTACAGGGTGTTGAAACAAGCACTCAAACACGGCCTTGTACTCAGGAAAATTCCCAAGGTGTTGCGATTCAATCAGTTGGCGTGGCTGCGTCCCTACATTGAATTAAATACGAAATTACGCTCTCAAGCAAAAACTACTTTTGGCAAAAATAACTACAAACTAGCCAATAACGCAGTGTTCGGGAAAACCATGGAAACCATACGGAAGCACCGTGTGGTGAAAATGGTCTCCAAATGGGAGGGACGATATGGCGCAAAAAATGTGATCGCACCATTTTCGACGAGAGCCTCGTCGCTATCGAGATGGCAAAGACGGATTTGTTATTCAATGAGCCCTTGTACATAGGAATGTTGATTCTCGATATTTCCAAGGTGTGCGTGTACGATTTCCATTACGGCTTCATGATGGAAAAGTACACGCACGATCAGTGCAAATTGATGTATACGGATACTGATTCGCTCATTTATGAAATTAAGTGCGATGATATTTATCGGGATTTGATTAGCAGTCACATTGAAATATTCGATACGAGTGACTACCCAAGCGACAATCCATTTGACATTCCCCTCGAAAATAAAAAAGTACCCGGCTTGATGAAGGACGAAGCCAATGGTCGTATCATGACAGATTTCGTGGGGCTTCGATCAAAGTTGTACACCTATAAGATACAAGGTGGAAAAACCGTAAAAAAATCCAAAGGGGTCAAATACAGCGTTGTCGAAAATCACATCACTTTTGAAGATTATGTGGAAGGTCTGAATGAATGAGATTGCAAATCACACACATACACAAAATTTCAAGAAAATGTTAAATGAAAATGCAAGAAATTGTGCTCTTGTTTGTTTGTTTGCCGCAGTGGTCATGATGGTAGAGCGCTAGTCTATCAATCAGAGGGACGTGGGTTCGATTCCCACCATGGTCACTGGTCTCGTGCTAGGAATCGCACGTTAAAAGGTAAGACCTCGTTAATCCTTAGCTCGCACAAGTTTCGACTTCTGAGGGCTGTCGTTCGTAGGGGGGTGACAGCTGGTTAACGGAAAAAACAATTTTGCAACAACAACAACAATTTTTCCACACACACACACACACTACATATATTATTAATCAAATAATAGTCGATGTTTCACATTTATGATTGAATAAAATCAATATGTTATCCCTGTCTGGATATTATTATTATTATATTTTGTTTCACCCTTATATTTCATATTTTCATATTTTTAGAGATAATTTTTGATTAATAAAAGGGTCACTTTTTTGAGCAAAAAAGTGGCATTTTTTTATACGAAAAAGTGACACTTTTTTCTGCAAAAAAGTATCATTTTTTATGCAAAAAGTGTAATTTTTTATGCCAGAAAGTGTAATTTTTTATGCAGAAAAGTGCCACTTTTTTAAGAAAAAAAAGTGCCTATTTTTTTCCTTAAAAAGTAACACTTTTATTGAAATGGTGGAAAAAGCTGAGTGAAAGCTGAGTGATTCACTCAGCTACTCAGCTTTCACTGAAAATGCTTCACTCAGCTTTTACCACCATGTCAATAAAGGTGTCTCTTTTTTTCATTCAAAAATACATGTATTCTTATGGGAAAATGACCGAAAATTGACATGGTGGAAGAAGCTGAGTGAATGCTGAGTGAAAGCTGAGTGAATGCTGAGTGACTCAAAATTCACTGAAAATGCTTCACTGAAATCCTTCAATGTCAATTTTGGGTCATTTTTCTATCGAAAAAAGTGTCACTTCTTTGCATCAAAAAAAGAGCACGTTTTTGCACCATAATTGGAAGAATGACTCAATAAAAAATGTGCTGCTTTTTTGCATAAAAAATGAGCATGTTTTTTTAAGCAAAATATGATGAATAATTCAATCAAAAATGTGATACTTTTTTGCATAAAAATTGACATGTTTCTTGAAGCAAAAAAAATGGGGAAGGGTATTTTCGAGTAGCAAAATTAAAATCAAAAATATTCTAAGATATATATATATTTTCATAAACGTATTGATGGGTGATCTACAAACTACGCATGTGTCGCACCTGATGGCGCACTGTGAGCAGCACGCAAGTGTCTACATGGCATAACCAATACATTTACTTCATTCACAAGACGTACACGACACATTATCACCGTGTTCTGTGAGTCTATGTTTATGACATCTGTGGTCACTTTGCTGCTCATGTCACCTTTCACTTGTCGTTCTTCTGGAGCAACATCAGCGCCATCTGTCGGTGGTGGTGGTGGTGGTGGTGGCGCTGTCATCCATGTGTCATCTGTCACTCTGCTAATGACATCTGACACTCTTGATTCTGGAGGGACATCAGCGCCATCTGTCGTCGGTCTGTGTCTGTGCCGCTCAGAGTAATAACTTCGAATGAAATCACAATGGGGGCTCCATCGACGATGGTCAGCCATAGGATCGTCATTGGGCAGCCATCTGAACCCTTCTACTTGGCACGAAAGACATGCAACTACATCTTCCGAACCGGTATACGTAAAGCCTGCTTCGGCTAACTTACTTGCAGGAAATGTCGAAGTCGAGTCTTGTTTCATACTGCTGCATCTCTCTCTCTCTCTCTCTCTCTCTCTCTCTCTCTCAGCATACACACAGACACACTGCACACTGCATACTGAATTAAAACGCCAACTCTGCTCTCAATATATACATTTATTTTGTTTCGTAATCAAACATTACTTTGTCCGGCAAATAGCATAGGTATTCACGAAAACATAGAAGTTTATCATCTTTTGATGATATAGTACACAAGTTTATAGCTTCATCAAATGATAAACCATTGTTTTTAGCTAGAGTTTTTGCACTGCTTAATAAATCGTGATAATATTGACTAAAGTTCATATTCAATAGATATTCAAATCTTGTCGCCATCACAGTAGCATCTAGATGCAGGATTTCTTGAACATCCGCTTCCGTCAGGTAGAAGTAGGTGTCATTCTTGGAAACTCGCACTTGTTGAGTCTCTGCATACGTGTGTAATTCCAAATCCATAACATCGTCCCAGTCGAGTTTGATTCGAATAGTCTTGGCTGCTGCTGCTGCTGCATTCGGGCCATTTCGGCTAGTGTAAAGCAACTGATTAATGGCCCCCACGAATTGGCCCCATTCAAACATGCTGAAGGACAGGCTGGAGCATATGGTATGTTGGACCTTGCACACGAGTTTCACTGCAGGCACGAAACTCCAAGCAAAACTTATGCCGCATTGCAAGCTCAAAACGTTGGTGTTGCAAAACTCGTAGGTGGCGTTGCACGCGAAGAAACGTTCCGCTTTGATGGCCTCCTTGTACATGTCACATATTCGATCTAAATCTGCCATTCGATCTGCCCACTCTCGGTCCGATGATGATGATGAAGCTGACGCCGCCGACGCCACCGACGCCGACTCGTAACCAGAGGACTCTTCAGAAGACTCGACAACGACGTTGTTCACTGCACCAAACATGTTGACTGACTAATCTCTCTGCATCGGTTTATTTCTCCGCTGCCACCGCCGCCATCACCCCCCACCCTCACCCCATACGCCGGCTCGAGTTTCTACGTCGTCGAGAGCTGAGAGACGACGACGATGAAAGGCCCCCTCTTCCAGTTGAAATTGTGCCAATTTTCCATTGAATTACATGCGATTTGTCGCATCAATCCAACTATTGTGCGTACTATCGAACCCCAGCCATTTCACAAGTACTTTACGGCCCTTACGCCTGATGATTTTTTCCACTAGATAGACTTCGGGATTTTTTGTTTTTTGTAAATCTTGTTCGTAGAAAGCGCCGCTGATTGGTCGCCCTTCCAAGTCCTCCATCAAATACGTGATTGGTTGGGTGATTTTCACTTTGACCACTTTGAATAGTTCCATAGTCCAATTAGGCGTATATCCTTTTTCGAACACATGCTTGGCCTTGCTAATTCTCACGAAATCGCCAATTTTGAATTTTTTTCGACCAGCACGTTCGGCATAATCATACGTTGGCTTATACACCTGTTTTTCATTGTCTTTGGTGACGTCACACGGTTTCATGCCGATCGTTCGATGTTTGCGCTGGTTGTAGTTTTTGGCAATGTCCGCCAAAATGTCCAGCCATTTGTAGGTACCGTTCAAACTGAACTACTTGAAGAGATTCTCCTTGAGAGTACGTATAACCCTCTCTGCGATCGCGGCTTTCTTCATGGTATACGTGCTGTAGTGTTTGATGTTGTACTTTTTCAGGAGAGTCTGAAAGCTGGAATTGTAAAATTCAGTTCCGAGATCTGATTGGAGGAGCTTGGGACATCTTCTTGCTTTCGACTATATGTCACTCATTGCTTCGGTGACGTCTCGACCAGTTTTGGTCTTTAAGGGGCGCACCCATAGGTACTTGGAAAAGATGTCAATCACCACGAGAATATAATTGAAGTTTCTATTGGCTTTGGAGTATTTTTGAAGATTAGCCAAGTCCATCTGCCACAGATCGTCGAGTCCTTTGATGATGGTACGTCTGCGAGGAAAATTCCTTCTGGCTGGAGCATGGAGCTCATCAACCAATTGTTTTTTTTCTCAGATGATGATGACGTCATTTCGCTAATGGCGGAGCCAATACACTAACTGCACTGGGCGTTACACCTTCTACTTAAGAGGCTGGAATATCAACAATATCCAGTGCCAATTTATCCAAGCGTTTCTTGGTATTTTCATGCTTATAATTATAAATTTCATCACTCGAATATCCAAGGCTGTTAGATTGTTTTTGGTGGTGTCCAGCTCGTCTTTGAGTTTGTGTATGACGTCATCTTTGAGCTTCTGTATGACGTCATCAACGTATTTTTTGTTGGCAACATCATTGAGTGCACTTGGCGTCTCCACATTACATATTTTCACATGTTCAGCATCAATATCCCCATTTGTCGTATAGTTGAGTATAACGCCAGGAAAATGGTAGGGCTGCTGCTGCCGTGCACGGCGAGCTGACGAAGTTTGACCGAACTTGTTGATGCTCATGATGCGACTGTGGCATGCAAAAAAACGTCTACGCTTTTATTTATCGAATATAGCCTGCTTCTCTCAGCTCATTGATGATGGCCACGATCTCGTTGTAGGTAGAGGTGCTGCCGGCATTTTTGGCGGCTACCAGAAGGCTATACCTGTCAACGAGCTCGTTCACATCGTCCCAGTACACGTATTCTATGGGTTTCGTGATGTATGTCAACTGATCTGGGATACCACGACCTCGACCTCCACCTATTTTTGATTGAGGATCTTTGAACATTGGTCGAATCAACTGTTCGTATTTGGCAGTCTGAGATGGATTAAGCCTACCTGGCGCATCTACATGCGCACCTGTAGCTGTCAAAATTTGCTTGTATGCCACCAAATCGGCTTTAGCGTATTTGGGATTTTCGTAGAAAATCAAATTATATAGTCCCGGAGTGCCCTAGTATGTTACACCATCAATGCGAATGTCCCCCGTATCTTTGTCGAAGTCCATCAGCTTTCTACCGAGCAACCATAGCGCTCTTGGTTTGTCGTAAATGGGGCCGTAATTCACATCTTTTTTGCCGGATTTGGCGCGATGTTCATTCACGAATTCAGTTGCTACTTCGGGATAAACTTCCAAGTAGTCATTCTCATCATTATCATCATCATCATCATAATCACCATCATATGTGTGGTAGCTTTCTTCGTCTTCTTCCTTTTCCATAAAGTCTGGAGTCGATGGTGCAGGTTCCTGTATCTCTTCTTTTATCACTGTCAGTCGTGATCGCTTGGTGAGTGGCGGCACTGCCGCACTCAATCTTTTCAGCGGTACCGTAATGGGTTTGAATAATTTACTCAGTGCTTCATCATGCTCGGATTTTCCGAGTTTCAGACTCAGATACTTTTTTCGCACAATTTTCGACAACTGATTGACTTGACGTTTGCGTTCAGCTTTAGCAATCTCCGTCTCGATGCGGGGTGATGTGGTCGGCGCCATGGCTTCAGTACGAATGCCGTGCCACCTCGCATCACATTTGTTTATATTTGTCAAAGCCCAGGCGGTAGCGCCCTTTGTTCCCACCAAAGTCTTTGACAATGACCAAAGATCCGAATTTTTCCTTCCAACAGGTGGCGCACATGCGGCGAAATTCCTCAAAGGTGTAATCCGGAGAAACGTGCTCGTCGAAGGCGTGCTTTCATATTCATATCGTCTTGCCGAAAAAGCACTATAATGTTGCAATTGTCTCTGATCAGCTGTTTGGGTATTTTCGAGTAGGTTTGACACAAGTAGGTTTGACAGATCGATTACCTCGTCGTTGTCCCTGTATGGAAAATAACCTACGCCCTTGACTTGTTTGAGTACATCGTGCAGTAGCTGATATTTAGGTTGGTACAGCGACTTTGAATAAACATAAACATTCTCGAAGCGTGCTCTGTTCAGCAGACTGAGTACAGCGTTGGACTTGCCACATCCGCTGGGTCCACAAAATATCGCTCGGAATGAATTCGGTAGCAGGGAGCCGTGTTTACGTATACCGTCATCGTCACCGCCAATACCTCCTCCACCAATGGTATCCAAATTGACTATTTCCAGAGCCGGCTCTTGTAGCACCACTTTCATGTTTGAGTTGATTGATTTTTTTGCAGAAGTGTGTGTGTGACCACGCCCACATCTGACATTCGAATGACATTTTGAGTGGAGTACAGTTATGTAAGTAGGTGCGCAACATCATTCGCGTCAGTGTCATGCTGACTGTCGAGCACGAAGGTCATGGTGTGGTGAACTCTCTCATTAATCATCTGCCATTCGAGCTTCATTTGCCTGGATACCAGTACTGTGGAGCGGGTACCAAACTACAGAAGAGATTGACACGTGGAGACCCTGGTGTGAACCCTTTGGATTCGGCTTGTAAGACTCACGATATTGCATACTCGCAAAACAAGTCTTTGAAGGAGAAACACAAGGCCGACTGGGCGCTGGAAAATCGAGCTTGGGAACGTGTCAAATCAAAAAACGCCAAATTTGGTGAGAAAGTTGCTGCTTGGCTGGTCACCACAACCATGAAGGCAAAACGTAATTTGGGAATGGGTTTGAAGAAGAAGAAGAAGGCTGCTGCTGCTGCTGTTGCAAAGCCAAAGTCTTTCTGTCGAGATGTGGTTAAGAAAATTACACTGCGAAAAACTCTGAAACCTGATCAGCTGAAAGATTTGAGTGCGAAGGCTCTGCGAAAATCCTCCTTGGTGGCACTGCGTGCTGCCCGTGCTCAAGTGAAAAAATTGGGTGGCCGCAAAAAATCAGAGTACCCCGATTAATACCGTTCGAAGCGAAGAGCGGTGGTGTGCTGCCTCTGCTTCCAATATTTGCCGCTCTGGGGGCGCTGGGCTCGTTTGCAGGCGGTGCCAGCACCATAGCCAGGACCATCATCTCCTCGGCTAATGACAAAAAGAAATTGGAGGAAGACAAGCGTCATAATACCGCAATGGAGAGCATTGGTGGCGGAGGTGACAACAAAAATGTAGGAGGTTCCGGTTTGTTTCTGCGCAAGACCGCTAAAGGCGGCTACGGTTTGTTTCTCAAGAATTAATTTTCAAAAAACTCCCGCTGAAGCTGCCCAATAGAGCGTTGTACGATGAGGAATTACTTAAATATGTGAAACGCCTGAAAATACCTCATTTCATTGGTGTTTTCATGCGAGACAACTTACCTCGATCCTCATCATCATCGAAACTTCCCTAGTACAGATAATGCGCAATCATCAATCTGGACTCGAGCAGGAATCGCGGAACGCATTGGTAGCTTACGCGGACATGTGGTGAAATACTTTGACAGTTTCGGCAATTTGAAGCCGCCGGTGGAATTGGTGCGATATCTGGGTAAAAAAGTGAAAATCTTCTACAACAACGATCGCTATCAGACATTCAACCAAGTTAATTGCGGTCATTTGTGTTTGAATTTTCTATACGAGAACACACTCTGAGTGTGCGCGCGCGCGGCGAAAATGAATAGAAAAATGGTGACCTTTAATGACGAGCGCAATGAGGTTCATTATATGGTGACATGGCGTTTTGCATACAAAACTTCGCGCAAATCGTATTGGATGCAAGTGGCCATGGACAGGATACGTTTCGCTAGACGAATAGCGCGAGCCTCACGCGTCTTGAATCCCATACTAGACTCTGAGCACAGAGCGTGCATATGGAATGGTTTGAATAGAAGTACATAACCCCATCCAGTGTCAGTCATGTCTTTGCTGTTGACAGTGACAGGTCAAACGTCGACGCTAACCGCAGACTTTTCTCCGCCGCTCCAATTGGACGAAGATAGCACTTACGGTTTGGCATTGATTGGTTTCCATTCATACAACAGCATACCGAACATATCGAGTGGTCGATTCTATTATTCTGCCAAAGGAGCGCCATCTGTTAGCATCATCCAAATACCGACTGGGTGTTACGAAATAAGCGACATTGCCAAGTTTATACATAAACACATCGAGAGCCGTAGTATCTAGTGACGTTGGCGACGTCGACGACGACGGTACCAACAAAAGCAAGGCTTTGTTCTCTCTCAAACCCAACACCAATACGCTGCAGTGTGAGATATACAGCAAGCTCTATAACATCGATTTTCGTCCCAAGGATTCCATAGGACGATTACTGGGTTTTTCCCCGAGACTATTGGAGGCTGGAAGCGTTCACTCATCCGACCTACCTGTGAACATTATCAAAGTTCGAACTGTTCACATCGATAGTAACATCACATCGGGTGCCTTCTTCAACAATCGCCCGTCTCACACCATATACGAGTTTGCCGTTCGAGAAGACCCCGGCTTTGCCATCGACGAAACGCCCTTGAATTTGATTTACCTGTCTGTGAACAAGACGGAAATACACAACATAACCTTGAATATTCTCGATCAGGACTGTTGCAGTGTGAATTTCCGTGGAGAGACTATCATTATACGACTTGTGCTGCGCAAGCTGTCATAAAAATGGGATTGGTATTTGATCAGAATGATGATGCCTTTGGGCATAAAAGTGCAGAAGGTGCTGGCATCAATTCAGTTGCGCAGACGCAGTCGAAGAGAGCAGACGCACACACTCTGTCTCACTCCAGCATACACTTTCTCCAATCGCAAGGACATCATGTTATCAAGACAAGTTTTGGATGTGTACAATCATCCAAAGTTCGACGAATCCATCAACAGAGTTGAGACTCGAACGCACCACCCGTACGAATTAAGCTTTCGGGCCACGAGAAACTATTTTTAAAAAACAAAATAGAATTTACAAAATATAACTTTATTTGTGAAGACAGAGATGTGTCTCGTACAACGTCGCTAACAGAACTAAACTAACTATAAAGCACGGTTAATCATATTTTCATAAACCTTAGTCAGCACTTCATGGAAGTTACAAGTTAAGGGTTTCTTAGGAGTTTGTATATATAACTCCTCCATCCCTAAGACGAAAATAATACGGTAGTATTATTTTCGGAATTCAAGTCCTTAGGATTTGTCTTGACACATTTGAAATGTTTTAAAATATCATTCTTACATTTTATAGAGGAATTGTAAAAGATGACAATAACAATAATTATGCTCAGAATAATACAAATATAAAAAGAAATATACGGGGTGTTCTTTTCTTCCAAGGCTTAGAGTCGGTGGAGTTAAGTTTTCTCGGCTAGTTTCTGGAGCCTTATCAGCTCGTCTAGGTTAATCTTATCCAGTACCTTCAGGGGGTGGTCTTCATGGTTAGGTTCGATGATTTCTATTCTGGGCAATTGTAGAGGGGTCTCCCGTATCGGGGAAACGTCGTTGCTGTATTCTTCCCCATTAATGATGAGGCTACATTTCTGGGGTATGTGGATCAGCTGTGGTTTGTGAACTTCTTCATATCCGCTTTCTTTACACTTTTTTTCAATAGCCATTTGTCTGGCGGGAATGACAATGACATAGGCGTCGTTGACTGGTTCTACTACATCTTGTTCTAGATGGACTTGGAGTGATTGGCATGGCTGTCTGCTCTTTCCTTTCAGTACTTCAGGTAGACAGTCCTCTTTGGATATTTGATTTTCCAGGCAGAAAATACAGGTTGTCTCGATTTCGTGGCACGGGCTGTCCTCGTAGTGGTGATAAGTCGAGTTCAGGATAATGTATGGTTTCGAGGGAATTATGGCATTATTGGAAATCGGAATGGGAAATAAATGATAATAATCGTAAAGATTTTCTCTAAGTATCAGGACTTGAATCGTGAATAGAATAAGATCATTTTTATATCGTGTTTCAATTTTTAAAAGTTTATAATATGATTGAATGTTATCGAAATATGGTAGACTTCCTTTGTACATGTTAAGCATTATTTCAATTACTTCTTTGAGCTCGGAAGTTGGTAATATTATGTTATGAACAATATTCAGTTCACCGAATAATATCGATTCTTCAATATTGTTCAGTGTTGACAGTACGTTTTGACAGTCGATTATCATTGTATCGAGAGAGTTTTGGAGCCGTAAGAATAGCGTGTATTTGTTCAGACTGTCGACAATACTCTCTATCTGTTTGCCGATCAGTTGTTGATTTTTTACAATGTGTGATATGTGTGATAGTTAAGTAATTTTTCAAATCATGGTGTAGGATTTTTTGATTATTATTTAGTGTAGAAATAGCTTGGTCATATTTTTCTTCATCTTCGTCATCTAATGTCCCAAAGAGCCATTTGTTAGTTCTGCCCACAAAATTTATTAGGCCTCTTTTTGATCGGCTGAATTTTTGAGGCTTGATGTTTATTAATTTCACAGAAATTTGTTTGAGTGGTTTCAGAAATGTATGTTTTTGGGTAGTGATTCTCGCTTTTCCAAGAGAGAAAGGAAGGATGGGGTTGGGTATTTCTGTCATGGTTATCTGTTGTCCATTAGTGGTAAGGATCCCAAGAAGTAGAAGGAACAACGTTGTCATCTGGAAAAATTCGTTTCTGAGATTGTTTTCTTTGAGGTTTCAGTTTACTCTTATGATATTTAGAATTTTTCGTTTTTACTTTGATGCCACAATCCTTGATAGGTTGGATTTTCTTATAAAGTGGCGATAATTTATTTCGGGGCGATTCTTTCAGAAACACGTTTTTATTGATTTTTATCTCTGGTGGATCATCTCTTTTGGAATTAACTTCAGTAAGGTTCTTAGATTTTTCATTATTTTCTTTGATTATTTCGTTTATTATTTTTTGATTTCTCGCGTGTTTTTCAATGTAGTCGGAAGTTATTTTCGAAAATGTTATATCAAACGGATTTTGGTGTTCAATGATTCCTTTAATAATTTGAAAAGGGGTGAATTTGGTCGCGGAGTGGATGGTGTTGTTATATCCTAATATATCATTTGTGTAGTTATTAGTCTATCAGGATGTTCGAGTTTCAGGGTTCTGATTTCTTCAATGAGCGTAGAATGTAGGCGTTCTACAGAACTGTTGCTATTGGAATTTTTGGGAGTTATGTAATGTAGAGTTATTTTGTGCAAGTTACAGAAATCTTGAATTAGACTATTTTTGAACTCTGTTCCAGAGTCGCAAGTAATTTTATTCGGAATACCGTAACGGGAAATTAATTTCAATAAACCATCTAATATGCTGGGTGAATTCAAATGAATCGGGTATGCTTGGGCAAAACGCGAGAAGCTATCAATAATTGTCAAAAATTTAGCTTTATCTGCCGAAAATGCATCGATATAAATATGCTCGAATGGGTATTCTCCTATAGGAGTAGGGTTGAATTTGATAATGTTGGGGTAACGTTCATATTTTGTCTTTTGGCAAGTGACACAAGTGTTTATATAATTTGTCACGTCTTGAATCATGTTTGGCCAATAATATGTTCTACATAGGGAGTCTTTCGTTTCATTTATCCCCCTATGAGTGGTTTTTGTTTCGTGATGATGCTGGATTTTTATTTTCTGTTCGTCTTTGTCTGTGATATCGGTTAAAAGGACATTACTCTGGACTAGTTTGAAGGCTGAATGTTTAAAGTGTTTTTGAATCAATGGAATTACTTTATTTTTCAAACGTTCTTCAAAAAGTATGCCATGTACTATTTTCGGTTTGAGATATTCTAAGAAGATTCTCACAAGATCATTTTCGATATTTTTACTTGGTAGTACTATTTTTAGACGAGTTTTATCAAAAGGTTTCGTTACCCTTACCCGAGAGAAAGAGTGTCTACACTTTCGGAAAGTATAATTTGGTTTTTGAATCTATTCAACGGTTGTTCAGAAATTGGGATTTCAAGAATAGGATTTTCATGGGAAGAGTGCTGAGTTTCATTGCTGTCGTCGGGTTCCTGCGGCTCCTGTACTGCTGGAACTAAGACTACGTTTGATAAGACGTTTACTTTTTTCTTTTCTGGTGGTTTTTCTTTTTCTTCTTCTGTTGGTTTCTTGCCAGTTCGAAGTTTTCGAATTTCATCGTTTAGGCGATTGTCAAGGTCTTGAAGGTCTTCGTCGGAAATTTCTGGGATTTCTTCTTTGTTTGCCAAGTCCGCGAAGATTTCAGGAAAGTCCTCTTCAAATCGGTTGTCTGATAAATCGGTATTGGCTATCATTGATTGGTTTTCCAGTGGGTGGAGTTCTATTCTGGAAAGGGCATCTGCGACGGATTTGTTTTTACCTTTTCTGTATACAATGTTGTAATCGTACTCTTCCAGCTTCAAGCGCCATCTTACCAATCTTGAGCTGGGGTCCTTGAGGTTGAAAAGCCATGGTTTATGATCGGTCACGATCGTAAATTGATTTCCGAATAAATATGGCCTAAAATATTTGGTGAAATTCACTATCGATAAAAGTTCTTTCTCTATCGTGGAATAATTTTGTTCGGATGGGTTTAATGTCCTCGACGCGTACGCGATAGGTTTATCTTTTCCTATGGCACCCTG
Organism: Chrysolina americana; assembly: GCA_958502065.1. Lineage (NCBI taxonomy): Eukaryota > Metazoa > Arthropoda > Insecta > Coleoptera > Chrysomelidae > Chrysolina > Chrysolina americana. The sequence goes on along the minus strand of OY293419.1, from coordinate 30,921,787 downwards.
CGATAAAACGGCACCAATGGCTACGTTAGACGCGTCAGTAGTCAGTATAAAGGGTTTCTTAAAATCGGGATACTGGAGTAGGGGTTCATTTGTGAGTACTTGTTTGCATGTTTCGAAAGTTTCCAAAAATTCCGAGGTATGAGTTATTTTTTCGCCTTTTTTCAGACACCGCGTAAATGGTTTGGTGAGATGGGCAAAATTTTTTATAAACTTCCGATAATACCCTAATAAGCCAAGAAAAAATTTGATTTCCCTAGCAGTAGTTGGTATGGGAAAATTTTGAATTGCCCTTATTTTATTAGGGTTAGGTTTGATGCCATCGGGCGTGACAACATGACCTAGAAATTCGACATTTTGTTTCATGAACTCACATTTATCTAGTTGTATTTTCAATTAAGCTTCGCGTAAAGTTTCAAAGACTTGTTTTAAATTGGCTATGTGTTCTTGCAAGGAAGTCGAAAACACGATAATATCGTCCATGTACACTAGACAGATTTTGTTCCGTAAATCTTTAAGGATATGATCCATTACTCGTTGGAAGCTTGCGGGTGAATTCTTCGTAATGCCCATGCTCCACGTTGAAGGCAGTTTTTTCGATGCATTCTTCTTCCATTTCGATCTGGTGGAATCCAGATGCTAGGTCGAGGGTGGTAGAGTAATTGCATTTTCCCAATTTGTCCAGGATATCGTCTATATTCGGAATCGGGTATCGGTCGTCGATTGTTTTTTCATTCAACTTCCTATAATCTACCACGATGCGCCATTTCTTCTTTCCTGATGCGTCGGTCTTCTTTGGCACAATCCATATTGGGCTACTCCAAGCAGAGGATGATGGTCGAATGATTCCATCGGTGAGCATCTTCTGAATTTGCGTTTGGACTTCCTCCTTATGGCAATGAGGAAAGCGATAAGATTTCGTATGTATTGGTATCTCGACTTTGGTCTTTATTTCGTGTTTGATTTTATTGGTAAATGAGAGCTTATCATGTTCATTATGGAATATGTCTGCAAATTCTTTATAGAGTTTTAGAATGGCTCGTTTTTCTTCTGGATTCATGTGGTCTGTCCTAATTTTGTCAGAAATGTCTTTTGTCAAATCGTAATATTGAATGTAGGGTAGAGCGCTCTCGATATGATAAAATTCGAAATGTTCTTTTTCAATTCGGATAGCTTTAAAGGGTTCGTGCATTGTGACAGAAATTGTCCTATCTATATTATTGAAAATTTCGAAGGTAGCGCGATAGTTCGAAGCACAAGTCAAAGTTTCCGGTATATACAATCCATTGAAATTTTTATTAGTAATTATGATCTCCCCTTCGTTAATATCGACGGGATATTTCCGGACCAAACTTTCGAAGTTTCATGAGGTTGTCTATAAAAGAACGGTATTTGCACCAGGTCATTGCGTAGTAGCTGATTGGTAAAATCGATATTCAATCCTAAATTTTTTAATTCTTTCAATCCTATAATACCATCAAAAAATTCATGGAATTGAAATAAAATATAATCGGTCTCGTAACAACACTTCTTCAAAGGCGGGTATAAGAGCTCTAAACTGAATTTCTTTTTCTCCTAGAGAAGTTTTCAATTGGGAAGGTTGTCTAAAAATTCTGTCAGGGAAATATTTTTCGACAATCGAAGGTTTCAGTAATGAGGTGTGACATCCTGTATCAATTAGTAATATTATCGGAGGGTTACGAATTTTTATATATGGGAGTCCATTGACCATGGCAGAGTGAAGTTCTATCATGCTGTCTCGTTCTTTGGAGGCGATTCGTAAAAATTTTCGCCCTCAGACTCGTGAATGTCGTTGCTCCGTTCATCTGATGGTTCGTGGGGAGGACAATATTCGTCGGGGTAATGGTCAGTATAAGAATTATCTTGAAAATGTTCAGGTTGAAATTCTTGTGTAGTGTTAATTTGGTCATAGGAATGATAGTCGTATCGGTAGTTATTCGGATAATAGTTATAAGCAACGTCAGACTGGTCGTAACCATGATTGTACATTACCTCATTCATGGGTGTCCATCTTTGAGGTTGCGATTGGGCCGGATTGGTGAATGAATGGGGCATGGGTCTATGAACCGTAGAGTTCCTAGATGTAGTGGACATCGGTTCGAAAGTCCTTGTGTCGGGTTTACCTGTTGGTTCAAAAACGTTTCGTAGCGGACCAAACACTTGTCTGTTAGTTAAAAATGTTTGTCTTACTGGTCTGGGTTGGACATGTATTGGTTGACTGGGAAATGGGGGCCTAAAGTTATTCTGGCTGTGATTTGGATATTGAGATTGTGTTATAATGATATTGGAAGATTGATTTCGGAAGTCTGATGCCTGATTTTGGTTCCTGATTGTTTGAATGGGAGCCATTGGTTGTGAATTTAAAGGACTATAATTTAAATGAAGGCTATTATGATTTTGTCCAATTTGTCTATTAGGTTGTTTGGGTGAATTAACGTTCGGACGATTTTGGACAACTAGATTTTGGGTGTGTCTGAAATTCTCATCCTCCTGGACAAGGTTCATTGCTGCTTCTAGGGAATTCGGATTTTGGACGATAATTTTGTCCTGTAGTCGGATATTCAGGTTCCTCAAGAATACTTTGAGAGATTGCGATTCGTATTGTCGAATATGTATTAGTTTAGTAGCTTGGTCCATGTTGGCGTCGGAGTTTATTTTGAAAGCTAATTTACTGCGTAATAATTGGATTCTTTTTGCGAAATCCAGGGGATGTTCGCCTCTATTTGGTGTAAGAGTAAACAATTGTTGTTCGAGGTTATCGAGGCTTTGTCGATCGCCAAAAGTGTTTCTCAATTCTAGTTTTACTTGAGTCCATGTCTTCAGTTCGGACCTTGCTCCGATTAATAACTGGGCTCTATCTTTCAACTTACTCAATAAAATACTCAAGATGCACTGATTTAATGTGGCGTCTGCACCATGATATTTTTTATGAAATTGCTCGGCGGCGTTAATAAATATTTCGAGGGTCTCTGACGACCCATCGTATGTTGGAATAGTATCGGAATAAATCTTGAATAGTGTATAATTGATTTCTGTTGCAATATTTGAAACTCGCAATGAGCTTAAATTATTTGTCAAACTTTCAATTATGGGGTCAGTCATCAAATGCTATTTCGTACGTTTATATACGCTTAATTGTAAAAATATAACTGAAGAATATTTAGACCTTATTGAATTTATATTGAAATACCTCACAAAATAATTCTTAGAATCGATAAAATTATTTCTTTTAGGAATTTGAAGATAACAGTGTACAATACAAGCTATTCTTTCTTTCCTCACAGTCAGTTTTCAAACCGTGTAATATTTCACGAGAACAAGTGTCGTTGTCTTTGAGATAACGAGCGGCGAACTCTGAGTATCAGGTTTCGAAATGCAATTACGTGTATTTAGTGTAGTTATTACTAAATTCAGGTAAATTATAAAATGATTTGAATGTGATCAATTATCGCTAATCTATAGTCAGTCCACCGATTTCGATTACGATAAAAGAAAAAATGATGGATTTACCGAATGGGTTTGAAAATCAATATTCAAAAATTTCGAACAAAAATCTTTACGATAAAGTTTTGATGGAAAAAATTTGAAAGCAGAAAGGAATTCTCGACTTACCACGATGGTGAACCAGGACGTCCCCTTCTGGAGTCTGCAGCAACTGGGTATGCCGGTTTCTGGGTGGTCTATCGAAGCTGTTCTTTCGATAACGGATTAACATTCGATTTTACGATCGATATTCTTCCGTTATCCTACCGACTGCGCCAATTAAGCTTTCGGGCCACGAGAAACTATTTTTAAAAAGCAAAATAGAATTTACAAAATACAACTTTATTTGTGAAGACAGAGATGTGTCTCGTACAACGTCGCTAACAGAACTAAACTAACTATAAAGCACGGTTAATCATATTTTCATAAACCTTAGTCAGCACTACATGGAAGTTACAAGTTAAGGGTTTCTTAGGGGTTTGTATATATAACTTACGTCAAGTCCTTTAAAAATAATGACATCATCGAAATTGTCATTCAGCAGAGCGATGTGTGGATACTGATGAACGATGCCCTTGTGTGCATAGAGGGCTCTCTGACTCGTACCGCAGGAACGGGCCATGTTAGATTTATCAATAATGCCGGCGCATACCTTTTCGAGGCCATCTACTATGAAATCAATGGCAAAGAGGTGGACTCTGTTCGATCGCCGGGTATAGTGAGCACTCTTCGCGGCTATACTTGTTACGAGGAAAATGATGTGCGACACTTGAGCACAGCCGGCTGGACCTATCCTGGCGGAACGGTTCACAACGCCCTCGACGGTTCGTTCGCCAAGTGAATCCCGCTTAAGCATTTGTTGGGCATATTCCATGACTATAGATATGCCACCATTGGACGACAGTGCATTCGCTTGGTCAGAAGTAGAAATGATAACAATTGCATGCTGATAGAGGAGGTGGCGAATGCACTATTCAAAGCCACCATAGCCACACTGACGATCCCGAGCGTTGTACTCAGAGTCAAACATGTAGTGCCCAATGACGACGTTCGTCTGAAATTGCTGCAGTCCATCAAAACAGACGCTCCTGTAGTGATTTCGTATGGCAACTGGGACATACACGAGTTGCCTGCACTCACTCAGGGTTCCACCAAGGAAGTTTGGGCTGTAAAAACTTGCACGGCCATGGAGAGTCCCCGATTCGTTTGGTGTTGGGATAAAACTCCAGTATATTCATTACTACACAAAAGGTTCCAAACAGTACAGTGCAAATTGTTGTACCTGACTTGAATCATATTCCTTCAATTTGTGACCTTTATTGGTTCAATAAGATTCCATACGTACTTGGCGATTTTAAAAGGGTTTAATCACAAAACTACGAAATATTCCTTGTATATTCTTAGTGACCAAGAAACAAGGCTGTATCTTCTTCATTCATTAAACGATTTCTTTTAAATGGGTAGTAGTGATTTGATTCATATAATAATTCTCATCATGATCAGATGAAGTTATTAACGATGGATTTTCACTGAGCAGTCTCGGCTTTTTATTGAAAAAAATTTGAAGAGCATTCGAATTATCGTTCGAAAATTAAACTTTTGCAAAATCTTTGTAACTACCCTTCAGAAGAGGTTGATTCAAATTTATTCTATGGTGGCATAAGAAATATGTCATGAGCAATTTTGGTTTACTATTTCAACGAAATATCTAGACTGGAAACTAGTAATTCGAAAAATCGCAAGAACAAACTATCCTTTAAAAGGGGTTGATTCAAATTTATTCTATGGTGGCATAAAAAGTATATCATGAGCAATTCTGGTTTATTATTTCAACGAAATATCCTGAAAGGGAACCGGCGGTCAGCAAAGTATTTCGAAAAATCGCAAGTACAAACTCCCCTTCAGAAGGGATTGATTCGATTTTTTTCCATGGTGGCATAAGAAGTTTATCACGAGCAATTTTGGTTCACTATTTCAACGAAATATCTAGTATGAAAACCGGCGGTCAGCAAAGTATTTCGAAAAATCGCAAGTACAAACTATCCTTCATAAGGGGTTGATTCAATTTTCTTTATGGTGGCATGAGGAGTATATCATGAGAAATTTTGGTTTACTATTTCAACGAAATATCTAGTATGAAAACCAGCGGTCAGCAAAGTATTTCGAAAAATCGCAAGTACAAACTACCCTTCAGAAGGGATTGATTAAATTTTTTTTTATGGTGGCATAAGGAGTATATCATGAGCAATTATGTTTTACTGTTTCAACGAAATATCCTGACTGGGAAGCGGCGGTCAGCAAAGTATTTCGAAAAATCGCAGGTACAAACTACGCTTCAGAAGGGGTTGATTCGAATTTTTTCTATGGTGGCATAAGAAGTATATCTTGAGCAATTTTGGTTTACTATTTCTACGAAATATCTAGTATGGAAACCGGCGGTCAACAAAGTATTTCAAAAAATCGCAAGTACAAACTACCCTTCAGAAGGAGTTGATTCGAATTTTTTCCATGATGGCATAAGATGTATACCATGAGCAATTCTGTTTCACTATTTCAACGAAATATCTGAACTGGAAACCGGCGGTCAGCAAAGTATTTCGAAAAATTGCAATCACAAACTACCCTTCAGAAGGAATTGATTTGAATTTTTTCTATGGTGGCATAAGGAGTATATCATGAGCAATTCTGGTTTACTGTTTCAACGAAATATCCTGACTGGAAACAGGCGGTCAGCAAAGTATTTCGATAAATCGCAGGTACAAACTACCCATCAGAAGGATTTGTTTAAAATTTTTTCTATAGTGGCATAAGAAGTTATATCATGAGCAATTCTGGTGTAATATTTCATCGAAATATCTAGACTGGAAACCAGCGGTCAGCAAAGTATTTCTAAAAATCGCAAGTACAAACTACCCTTCAGAAGGGGTTGATTTGAATTTTTTGTATGGTGGCATAAGGAGTATATCATGAGCAATTCTGGTGTACTATTTCATCGAAATATCGTGACTGGAAACCGGCGGTCAGCAAAGTATTTCGAAAAATCGCAAGTACAAACTCCCCTTCAGAAGGGATTGATTCGATTTTTTTCCATGGTGGCATAAGAAGTTTATCACGAGCAATTTTGGTTCACTATTTCAAAGAAATATCTAGTATGAAAACCGGCGGTCAGCAAAGTATTTCGAAAAATCGCAAGTACAAACTACCCTTCATAAGGGGTTGATTCAATTTTCTTTATGGTGGCATGAGAAGTATATCATGAGCAATTCTGATTTACTGTTTCAACGAAATATCCTGACTGGAAACCGGCGGTCAGCAAAGTATTTCGAAAAATCGCATGTACAAACTACCCTTTAAAAGGAGTTGATTCAAAATTATTCTATGGTGGCATAAGAAGTATATCACGAGAAATTTTGGTTCACTATTTCAACGAAATATCTAGTATGAAAACCAGCGGTCAGCAAAGTATTTCGAAAAATCGCAAGTACAAACTACCCTTCAGAAGGGATTAATTAATTTTTTTTTTTTATGGTGGCATAAGGAGTATATCATGAGCAATTATGTTTTACTGTTTCAACGAAATATCCTGACTGGGAAGCGGCGGTCAGCAAAGTATTTCGAAAAATCGCAGGTACAAACTACGCTTCAGAAAGGGTTGATTCGAATTTTTTCTATGGTGGCATAAGAAGTATATCTTGAGCAATTTTGGTTTACTATTTCTACGAAATATCTAGTATGGAAACCGGCGGTCAACAAAGTATTTCGAAAAATCGCAAGTACAAACTACCCTTCAGAAGGGGTTGATTCGAATTTTTTTATGGTGGCATAAGAAGTTTATCACGAGCAATTCTGGTTTACTGTTTCAACGAAATATCATGACTGGAAACCGGCGGTCAGCAAAGTATTTCGAAAAATCGCAAGTACAAACTACCCTTCAGAAGGGGTTTATTCGAATTTTTTATATGGTGGCATGAGAAGTTATATCATGAGCAATTCTGATTTACTGTTTCAACGAAATATCCTTACTGGAAACCGGCAGTCAGCAAAGTTTTTCGAAAAATCGCAGGTACAAACTACCCTTCAGAAGGAGTTGATTCAATTTTTTCCTATGATGGCATGGTTCACTATTTCAACGAAATATCTAGTATGAAAACCAGCGGTCAGCAAAGTATTTCGAAAAATCGCAAGTACAAACTACCCTTCAGAAGGGATTAATTAAATTTTTTTTTTATGGTGGCATAAGGAGTATATCATGAGCAATTATGTTTTACTGTTTCAACGAAATATCCTGACTGGGAAGCGGCGGTCAGCAAAGTATTTCGAAAAATCGCAGGTACAAACTACGCTTCAGAAGGGGTTGATTCGAATTTTTTCTATGGTGGCATAAGAAGTATATCTTGAGCAATTTTGGTTTACTATTTCTACGAAATATCTAGTATGGAAACCGGCGGTCAACAAAGTATTTCGAAAAATCGCAAGTACAAACTACCCTTCAGAAGGGGTTGATTCGAATTTTTTTATGGTGGCATAAGAAGTTTATCACGAGCAATTCTGGTTTACTGTTTCAACGAAATATCATGACTGGAAACCGGCGGTCAGCAAAGTATTTCGAAAAATCGCAAGTACAACCTACCCTTCAGAAGGGGTTTATTCGAATTTTTTATATGGTGGCATGAGAAGTTATATCATGATCAATTATGGTTTATTATTTCAACGAAATATCCTGACTGGAAATAGGCGGTCAGCAAAGTATTTCGATAAATCGCAGGTACAAACTACCCATCAGAAGGATTTGTTTAAAATTTTTTCTATAGTGGCATAAGAAGTTATATCATGAGCAATTCTGGTGTTATATTTCATCGAAATATCTAGACTGGAAACCAGCGGTCAGTAAAGTATTTCTAAAAATCGCAAGTACAAACTACCCTTCAGAAGGGGTTGATTTGAATTTTTAGTATGGTGGCATAAGGAGTATATCATGAGCAATTCTGGTGTACTATTTCATCGAAATATCGTGACTGGAAACCGGCGGTCAGCAAAGTATTTCGAAAAATCGCAAGTACAAACTACCCTTCAGAAGGGGTTGACTCAATTTTTTTTTATGGTGGCATAAGGAGTATATCATGAGCAATTCTGGTTTACTGTTTCAACGAAATATCCTGACTGGAAACAGGCGGTCAGCAAAGTATTTCGATAAATCGCAGGTCCAAACTACCCATCAGAAGGATTTGTTTAAAAATTTTTCTATAGTGGCATAAGAAGTTATATCATGAGCAATTCTGGTCTACTGTTTCAACGAAATATCCCAACTGGAAAACGGCGGTCAGCAAAATATTTCGAAAAATCGCAAGTACAAACTACCCTTCAGAAAGAGTTGATTTGATTTTTTTGTTATGGTGGCATAAAAGGTATAACATGATCAATTCTGGTTTACTGTTTCAACGAAATATCCTGACTATAAACTGGCCGTCAGCAAAGTATTTCGAAAAATCGCAAGTACAAACTACCCTTCAGAAGGGGTTGATTCGATTTTTTTCTATGGTGGCATAAGATGTTTATCATGAGCAATTGTGGTTTACTGTTTCAACGAAATATCCTGACTGGGAAGCGGCGGTCAGCAAAGTTTTTCGAAAAATCGCAAATACAAACTACCCTTCAGAAGGGGTTGATTCGAATTTATTCTATGGTGGCATAAGGAGTATGTCATGAGCAATTTTGGTTTACTATTAAAACGAAATATCTAGTATGGAAACCAGCGGTCAGCAAAGTTTTTCGAAAATTCGCAAGTACAAACTACCCTTCAAAAGGGGTTGATTCGAAGTTTTTCTATGGTGGCATAAGGAGTACACCATGATCAATTCTGTTTTACTATTTCAACGAAATATCTAGACTGGAAACCGGCGGTCAGCAAAGTATTTCGAAAAATCGCAAGTACAAACTACAATTTAAAAGAGGTTGATTCAAATTTATTCTATGGTGGCATAAGAAGTATATCATGAGCAATTTTGGTTTACCATTTCAACGAAATATCTAGTATGAAAACCGGCGGTCAGCAAAGTATTTCGAAAAATCGCAAGTACAAACTACCCTTCAGAAGGGGTTGATTCAATTTTTTTTATGGTGGCATGAGGAGTATATCATGAGCAATTCTGATTTACTGTTTCAACGAAATATCCTGACTGGAAACCGGCGGTCAGCAAAGTATTTCGAAAAATTGCAAGTACAACCTACCCTTCAGAAGTGGTTTATTCGAATTATTTCTATGGTGGCATATGAAGTATTCCATGAGCAATTCTGTTCCACTATTTCAACTAAATATCCTGACTGGGAAGCGGCGGTCAGCAAAGTATTTCGAAAAATCGCAATCACAAACTACCCTTCAGAAGGGGTTGATTCGAATTTATTCTATGGTGGCATAAGAAGTATGTCATGAGCAATTTTGGTTTACTATTCCAACGAAATATCTAGTACGGAAACCGGCGGTCAGCAAAGTTTTTCGAAAAATCGCAATCACAAACTACCCTTCAGAAGGGGTTGATTCGAAGTTATTCTATGGTGGCATAAGAAGTATGTCATGAGCAATTTTGGTTTACTATTCCAACGAAATATCTAGTACGGAAACCGGCGGTCAGCAAAGTTTTTCGAAAAATCGCAAGTACAAACTACCCTTCAGAAGGGGTCGATTCGTATTTTTTCTATGGTGGCTTAAGAAGTATGCCATGAGCAAATCTGTTTCACTATTTCAGCGAAATATCTAGACTGGAAACCGGCGGTCAGCAAAGTATTTCGAAAAATCGCAAGTACAAACTACCCTTCACAAGGGATTGATTCAATTTTTTTCCATGGTGGCATAAGAAGCTTATCACGAACAATTCTGGTTTACTGTTTCAACGAAATATCCTTACTGGAAACAGGCGGTCAGCAAAGTATTTCGAAAAATCGCAGGTACAAACTTCCCTTCAGAAGGGGTTGATTAAGATTTTTTCTATGGTGGCATAAGAAGTATATCATGAGCAATTATGTTTTACTGTTTCAACGAAATATCCTGACTAGGAAGCGGCGGTCAGCAAAGTATTTCGAAAAATCGCAGGTACAAACTACCCTTCAGAAGGGGTTGATTCGAATTTTTTCTATGGAGGCATTAGAAGTATATCTTGAGCAATTTTGGTGTACTATTTCATCAAAATATCTAGACTGGAAATCAGCGGTCAGCAAAGTATTTCGAAAAATCGCATGTACAAACTACCCTTCAGAAGGGGTTGATTTGAATTTTTTCAGCAAAGTATTTCGAAAAACTGCAAATACAAACTTTCCCTCAGAAGAGGTTGATTAAATTTTTTTCTATGGTGGCATAAGAAGTATATCATGAGCAATTGTGGTTTACTGTTTCAACGAAATATCTTGACTGGAAACCGGCGGTCAGCAAAGTATTTCGAAAAATCGCAAGTACAATTTACCCTTCAGAAGGGGTTGATTCGAATTTTTTTATGGTGGCATAAGAAGTTTATCACGAGCAATTCTGGTTTACTGTTTCAACGAAATATCATGACTGGAAACCGGCGGTCAGCAAAGTATTTCGAAAAATCGCAAGTACAAACTACCCTCCAGAAGGGGTTTATTCGAATTTTTTATATGGTGGCATGAGAAGTTATATCATGAGCAATTCTGATTTACTGTTTCAAAGAAATATCCTTACTGGAAACCGGCAGTCAGCAAAGTTTTTCGAAAAATCGCAGGTACAAACTACCCTTCAGAAGGAGTTGATTCAATTTTTTCCTATGGTGGCATAAGAAGTATATCATGATCAATTCTGGTTTATTATTTCAACGAAATATCCTGACTGGAAACAGGCGGTCGGAAAAGTATTTCGAAAAATTGCAAGTACAACCTACCCTTCAGATGGGCTTGATTCGAAGTTTTTCTATGGTGGCATAAGAAGTACACCATGAGCAATTCTGTTTTACTATTTCAACGAAATATTCAGACTGGAAACCAGCGGTCAGCAAAGTATTTCGAAAAATCGCAAGTACAAACTACCCTTTAATGGGGGTTGATTCAAATTTATTCTATGGTGGCATAAGAAGTATATCATGAGCAATTATGGTTTACTGTTTCAACGAAATTTCCTGACTGGGAAGGGGCGGTCAGCAACGCATTTCGAAAAATCGCAGGTACAAACGACTCTTCAGAAGGGGTTGATTCGAATTTTTTCTATAGTGGCATATGAAGTAAACCATGAGCAATTCTGGTGTACTATTTCATCGAAATATCGTTACTGGAAACCGGCGGTCAGCAAAGTATTTCGAAAAATCGCAAGTACAAACTACCCTTCAGAAGGGGTTGATTCAATTTTTTTTTATGGTGGCATAAGGAGTATATCATGAGCAATTCTGGTTTACTGTTTCAACGAAATATCCTAACTGGAAACAGGCGGTCAGCTAAGTATTTCGATAAATCGCAGGTACAAACTACCCATCAGAAGGATTTGTTTAAAAATGTTTCTATAGTGGCATAAGAAGTTATATCATGAGCAATTCTGGTCTACTGTTTCAACGAAATATCCCAACTGGAAATCGGCGGTCAGCAAAATATTTCGAAAAATCGCAAGTACAAACTACCCTTCAGAAAGAATTGATTCGATTTTTTTGTTATGGTGGCATAAAAGGTATAACATGATCAATTCTGGTTTACTGTTTCAACGAAATATCCTGACTGGAAACCGGCCGTCAGCAAAGTATTTCGAAAAATCGCAAGTACAAACTACCCTTCAGAAGGGGTTGACTCAATTTTTTTTTATGGTGGCATAAGGAGTATATCATGAGCAATTCTGGTTTACTGTTTCAACGAAATATCCTGACTGGAAACAGGCGGTCAGCAAAGTATTTCGATAAATCGCAGGTACAAACTACCCATCAGAAGGATTTGTTTAAAAATTTTTCTATAGTGGCATAAGAAGTTATATCATGAGCAATTCTGGTCTACTGTTTCAACGAAATATCCCAACTGGAAAACGGCGGTCAGCAAAATATTTCGAAAAATCGCAAGTACAAACTACCCTTCAGAAAGAGTTGATTTGATTTTTTTGTTATGGTGGCATAAAAGGTATAACATGATCAATTCTGGTTTACTGTTTCAACGAAATATCCTGACTATAAACTGGCCGTCAGCAAAGTATTTCGAAAAATCGCAAGTACAAACTACCCTTCAGAAGGGGTTGATTCGATTTTTTTCTATGGTGGCATAAGATGTTTATCATGAGCAATTGTGGTTTACTGTTTCAACGAAATATCCTGACTGGGAAGCGGCGGTCAGCAAAGTTTTTCGAAAAATCGCAAATACAAACTACCCTTCAGAAGGGGTTGATTCGAATTTATTCTATGGTGGCATAAGGAGTATGTCATGAGCAATTTTGGTTTACTATTAAAACGAAATATCTAGTATGGAAACCAGCGGTCAGCAAAGTTTTTCGAAAATTCGCAAGTACAAACTACCCTTCAAAAGGGGTTGATTCGAAGTTTTTCTATGGTGGCATAAGGAGTACACCATGATCAATTCTGTTTTACTATTTCAACGAAATATCTAGACTGGAAACCGGCGGTCAGCAAAGTATTTCGAAAAATCGCAAGTACAAACTACAATTTAAAAGAGGTTGATTCAAATTTATTCTATGGTGGCATAAGAAGTATATCATGAGCAATTTTGGTTTACCATTTCAACGAAATATCTAGTATGAAAACCGGCGGTCAGCAAAGTATTTCGAAAAATCGCAAGTACAAACTACCCTTCAGAAGGGGTTGATTCAATTTTTTTTATGGTGGCATGAGGAGTATATCATGAGCAATTCTGATTTACTGTTTCAACGAAATATCCTGACTGGAAACCGGCGGTCAGCAAAGTATTTCGAAAAATTGCAAGTACAACCTACCCTTCAGAAGTGGTTTATTCGAATTATTTCTATGGTGGCATATGAAGTATTCCATGAGCAATTCTGTTCCACTATTTCAACTAAATATCCTGACTGGGAAGCGGCGGTCAGCAAAGTATTTCGAAAAATCGCAATCACAAACTACCCTTCAGAAGGGGTTGATTCGAATTTATTCTATGGTGGCATTAGAAGTATGTCATGAGCAATTTTGGTTTACTATTCCAACGAAATATCTAGTACGGAAACCGGCGGTCAGCAAAGTTTTTCGAAAAATCGCAATCACAAACTACCCTTCAGAAGGGGTTGATTCGAAGTTATTCTATGGTGGCATAAGAAGTATGTCATGAGCAATTTTGGTTTACTATTCCAACGAAATATCTAGTACGGAAACCGGCGGTCAGCAAAGTTTTTCGAAAAATCGCAAGTACAAACTACCCTTCAGAAGGGGTCGATTCGTATTTTTTCTATGGTGGCTTAAGAAGTATGCCATGAGCAAATCTGTTTCACTATTTCAGCGAAATATCTAGACTGGAAACCGGCGGTCAGCAAAGTATTTCGAAAAATCGCAAGTACAAACTACCCTTCACAAGGGATTGATTCAATTTTTTTCCATGGTGGCATAAGAAGCTTATCACGAACAATTCTGGTTTACTGTTTCAACGAAATATCCTTACTGGAAACAGGCGGTCAGCAAAGTATTTCGAAAAATCGCAGGTACAAACTTCCCTTCAGAAGGGGTTGATTAAGATTTTTTCTATGGTGGCATAAGAAGTATATCATGAGCAATTATGTTTTACTGTTTCAACGAAATATCCTGACTAGGAAGCGGCGGTCAGCAAAGTATTTCGAAAAATCGCAGGTACAAACTACCCTTCAGAAGGGGTTGATTCGAATTTTTTCTATGGAGGCATTAGAAGTATATCTTGAGCAATTTTGGTGTACTATTTCATCAAAATATCTAGACTGGAAATCAGCGGTCAGCAAAGTATTTCGAAAAATCGCATGTACAAACTACCCTTCAGAAGGGGTTGATTTGAATTTTTTCAGCAAAGTATTTCGAAAAACTGCAAATACAAACTTTCCCTCAGAAGAGGTTGATTAAATTTTTTTCTATGGTGGCATAAGAAGTATATCATGAGCAATTGTGGTTTACTGTTTCAACGAAATATCTTGACTGGAAACCGGCGGTCAGCAAAGTATTTCGAAAAATCGCAAGTACAATTTACCCTTCAGAAGGGGTTGATTCGAATTTTTTTATGGTGGCATAAGAAGTTTATCACGAGCAATTCTGGTTTACTGTTTCAACGAAATATCATGACTGGAAACCGGCGGTCAGCAAAGTATTTCGAAAAATCGCAAGTACAAACTACCCTCCAGAAGGGGTTTATTCGAATTTTTTATATGGTGGCATGAGAAGTTATATCATGAGCAATTCTGATTTACTGTTTCAACGAAATATCCTTACTGGAAACCGGCAGTCAGCAAAGTTTTTCGAAAAATCGCAGGTACAAACTACCCTTCAGAAGGAGTTGATTCAATTTTTTCCTATGGTGGCATAAGAAGTATATCATGATCAATTCTGGTTTATTATTTCAACGAAATATCCTGACTGGAAACAGGCGGTCGGAAAAGTATTTCGAAAAATTGCAAGTACAACCTACCCTTCAGATGGGCTTGATTCGAAGTTTTTCTATGGTGGCATAAGAAGTACACCATGAGCAATTCTGTTTTACTATTTCAACGAAATATTCAGACTGGAAACCAGCGGTCAGCAAAGTATTTCGAAAAATCGCAAGTACAAACTACCCTTTAATGGGGGTTGATTCAAATTTATTCTATGGTGGCATAAGAAGTATATCATGAGCAATTATGGTTTACTGTTTCAACGAAATTTCCTGACTGGGAAGGGGCGGTCAGCAAAGCATTTCGAAAAATCGCAGGTACAAACGACTCTTCAGAAGGGGTTGATTCGAATTTTTTCTATAGTGGCATATGAAGTAAACCATGAGCAATTCTGGTGTACTATTTCATCGAAATATCGTGACTGGAAACCGGCGGTCAGCAAAGTATTTCGAAAAATCGCAAGTACAAACTACCCTTCAGAAGGGGTTGATTCAATTTTTTTTTATGGTGGCATAAGGAGTATATCATGAGCAATTCTGGTTTACTGTTTCAACGAAATATCCTAACTGGAAACAGGCGGTCAGCTAAGTATTTCGATAAATCGCAGGTACAAACTACCCATCAGAAGGATTTGTTTAAAAATGTTTCTATAGTGGCATAAGAAGTTATATCATGAGCAATTCTGGTCTACTGTTTCAACGAAATATCCCAACTGGAAATCGGCGGTCAGCAAAATATTTCGAAAAATCGCAAGTACAAACTACCCTTCAGAAAGAATTGATTCGATTTTTTTGTTATGGTGGCATAAAAGGTATAACATGATCAATTCTGGTTTACTGTTTCAACGAAATATCCTGACTGGAAACCGGCCGTCAGCAAAGTATTTCGAAAAATCGCAAGTACAAACTACCCTTCAGAAGGGGTTGATTCGATTTTTTTCTATAGTGGCATAAGATGTTTATCACGAGTAATTCTGGTTTATTGTTTCAACGAAATATCCTGACTGGAAACAGGCGGTCAGCAAAGTATCTCGAAAAATCGCAAGTACAAACTTCCCTTCAGAAGGGGTCGATTCAATTTTTTCCTATGGTGGCATAAGAAGTAAATCATGAGCAATTGTGGTTTACTGTTCCAACGAAATATCCTGACTGGGAAGCGGCGGTCAGCAAAGTTTTTCGAAAAATCGCAATTACAAACTACCCTTCAGAAGGGGTTGATTCGAATTTATTCTATGGTGGCATAAGGAGTATGTCATGAGCAATTTTGGTTTACTATTGAAACGAAATATCTAGTATGGAAACCAGTGGTCAGCAAAGTTTTTCGAAAATTCGCAAGTACAAACTACCCTTCAGAAGAGGTTGATTGGAAGTTTTTCTATGGTGGCATAAGGAGTATACCATGATCAATTCTGTTTTACTATTTCAACGAAATATCTAGACTGGAAACCGGCGGTCAGCAAAGTATTTCGAAAAATCGCAAGTACAAACTACAATTTAAAAGAGGTTGATTCAAATTTATTCTATGGTGGCATAAGAAGTATATCATGAGCAATTTTGGTTTACCATTCCAACGAAATATCTAGTATGAAAACCGGCGGTCAGCAAAGTATTTCGAAAAATCGCAAGTACAAACTACCCTTCAGAAGGGGTTGACTCAATTTTTTTATGGTGGCATGAGGAGTATATCATGAGCAATTCTGATTTACTGTTTCAACGAAATATCCTGACTGGAAACCGGCGGTCAGTAAAGTTTTTCGAAAAATCGCAAGTACAAACTACCCTTCAGATGGGCTTGATTCGAAGTTTTTTTATGGTGGCATAAGAAGTACACCATGAGCAATTCTGTTTTACTATTTCAACGAAATATTCAGACTGGAAACCAGCGGTCAGCAAAGTATTTCGAAAAATCGCAAGTACAAACTACCCTTTAATGGGGGTTGATTCAAATTTATTCTATGGTGGCATAAGAAGTATATCATGAGCAATTATGGTTTACTGTTTCAACGAAATATCCTGACTGGGAAGGGGCGGTCAGCAAAGTATTTCGAAAAATCGCAGGTACAAACGACTCTTCAGAAGGGGTTGATTCGAATTTTTTCTATAGTGGCATATGAAGTAAACCATGAGCAATTCTGTTCCACTATTTCAACGAAATATCTAGACTGGAAACCGGCGGTCAGCAAAGTATTTCGAAAAATCGCAAGTACAAACTACCCTTCAGAAAGGGTTGATTTGAATTTTGTCTATGATGGCATAAGAAGTATACCATGAGCAATTCTGTTTAACTATTTCAACGAAATATCTAAACTGGAAACCGGCGGTCAGCAAAGTATTTCGAAAAATCGCAATTACAAACTACACTTCAGAAGGGGTTGATTTGAATTTTTTCTATTGTGGCATAGGGAGTATATCATGAGCAATTCTGGTGTACTATTTCATCGAAATATCTAGACTGGAAACCAGCGGTCAGCATAGTATTTCGAAAAATCGCATGTTCAAACTACCCTTCAGAAGGGGTTGATTTGAATTTTTTTCTATAGTGGCATAAGGAGTATATCATGAGCACTTCTGGTGTACTATTTCATCGAAATATCTTGACTGAGAACCGGTGGTCAGCAAAGTACTTCGAAAAATCGCAAGTACAAACTACCCTTCAGAAGGGGTTGATTCGAATTTTTTCTATGGTAGCATAAGATGTTTATCACGAGCAATTTTGGTTCATTGTTTCAACAAAATATCCTTACTGGAAACAGGCGGTCAGCAAAGTATTTCGAAAAATTGCAAGTACAACCTACCCTTCAGAAGGGGTTGATTCGAATTTTTTCTATTGTAGCATAAGATGTTAATCACGAGCAATTCTGGTTTATTGTTTCAAAGAAATATCCTGACTGGAAACAGGCGGTCAGCAAAGTATTTCGAAAAATTGCAAGTACAACCTACCCTTCAGAAGTGGTTCATTCGAATTATTTCTATGGTGGCATATGAATTATTCCATGAGCAATTCTGTTCCACTATTTCAACTAAATATCCTGACTGGGAAGCGGCGGTCAGCAAAGTATTTCGAAAAATCGCAATCACAAACTACCCTTCAGAAGGGGTTGATTCGAATTTATTCTATGGTGGCATAAGAAATATGTCATGAGCAATTTTGGTTTACTATTCCAACGAAATATCTAGTACGGAAACCGGCGGTCAGCAAAGTTTTTCGAAAAATCGCAAGTACAAACTACCCTTCAGAAGGGGTCGATTCGTATTTTTTCTATGGTGGCTTAAGAAGTATACCATGAGCAAATCTGTTTCACTATTTCAACGAAATATCTAGACTGGAAACCGGCGGTCAGCAAAGTATTTCGAAAAATCGCAAGTACAAACTACCCTTCAGAAGAGGTTGATTCGAATTTTTTTATGGTGGCATAAGAAGTTTATCACGAGCAATTCTGGTTTACTGTTTCAACGAAATATCATGACTGGAAACCGGCGGTCAGCAAAGTATTTCGAAAAATCGCAAGTACAAACTACCCTTTAGAAGGGGTTTATTCGAATTTTTTATATGGTGGCATGAGAAGTTATATCATGAGCGATTCTGATTTACTGTTTCAACGAAATATCCTTACTGGAAACCGGCAGTCAGCAAAGTTTTTCGAAAAATCGCAGGTACAAACTACCCTTCAGAAGGAGTTGATTCAATTTTTTCCTATGGTGGCATAAGAAGTATATCATGATCAATTCTGGTTTATTATTTCAACGAAATATCCTGACTGGAAACAGGCGGTCGGAAAAGTATTTCGAAAAATTGCAAGTACAACCTACCCTTCAGAAGGGGTTGATTCGAATTTTTTCTATGGTGGCATAAGAAATATATCATGAGCAATTCTGGAGTACTATTTCATCAAAATATCTTGACTGAAAATCGGCGGTCAGCAAAGTATTTCGAAAAATCGCATGTACAAACTACCCTTCAGAAGGGGTTGATTTGAATTTTTTCAGCAAAGTATTTCGAAAAACTGCAAATACAAACTTTCCTTCAGTAGGGGTTGATTAAATTTTTTTCTATGGTGGCATAAGAAGTATATCATGAGCAATTGTGGTTTACTGTTTCAACGAAATATCTTGACTGGAAACCGGCGGTCAGCAAAGTATTTCGAAAAATCGCAAGTACAATTTACCCTTCAGAAGGGGTTGATTCGAATTTTTTTTATGGTGGCATAAGAAGTTTATCACGAGCAATTCTGGTTTACTGTTTCAACGAAATATCATGACTGGAAACCGGCGGTCAGCAAAGTATTTCGAAAAATTGCAAGTACAAACTACCCTTCAGAAGGGGTTGATTTGAATTTTTTCTATAGTGGCATAGGGAATATATCATGAGCAATTCTGGTGTACTATTTCATCGAAATATCTAGACTGGAAACCAGCGGTCAGCAAAGTATTTCGAAAAATCGCAAGTTCAAACTACCCTTCAGAAGGGGTTGATTTGAATTTTTTTCTATAGTGGCATAAGGAGTATATCATGAGCACTTCTGGTGTACTATTTCATCGAAATATCTTGACTGAGAACCGGTGGTCAGCAAAGTACTTCGAAAAATCGCAAGTACAAACTACCCTTCAGAAGGGGTTGATTCGAATTTTTTCTATGGTAGCATAAGATGTTTATCACGAGCAATTTTGGTTTATTATTTCAACAAAATATCCTTACTGGAAACAGGCGGTCAGCAAAGTATTTCGAAAAATTGCAAGTACAACCTACCCTTCAGAAGGGGTTGATTCGAATTTTTTCTATGGTAGCATAAGATGTTAATCACGAGCAATTCTGGTTTATTGTTTCAAAGAAATATCCTGACTGGAAACAGGCGGTCAGCAAAGTATTTCGAAAAATTGCAAGTACAACCTACCCTTCAGAAGTGGTTTATTCGAATTATTTCTATGGTGGCATATGAAGTATTCCATGAGCAATTCTGTTCCACTATTTCAACTAAATATCCTGACTGGGAAGCGGCGGTCAGCAAAGTATTTCGAAAAATCGCAATCACAAACTACCCTTCAGAAGGGGTTGATTCGAATTTATTCTATGGTGGCATAAGAAGTATGTCATGAGCAATTTTGGTTTACTATTCCAACGAAATATCTAGTACGGAAACCGGCGGTCAGCAAAGTTTTTCGAAAAATCGCAATCACAAACTACCCTTCAGAAGGGGTTGATTCGAATTTATTCTATGGTGGCATAAGAAGTATGTCATGAGCAATTTTGGTTTACTATTCCAACGAAATATCTAGTACGGAAACCGGCGGTCAGCAAAGTTTTTCGAAAAATCGCAAGTACAAACTACCCTTTAGAAGGGGTTTATTCGAATTTTTTATATGGTGGCATGAGAAGTTATATCATGAGCGATTCTGATTTACTGTTTCAACGAAATATCCTTACTGGAAACCGGCAGTCAGCAAAGTTTTTCGAAAAATCGCAGGTACAAACTACCCTTCAGAAGGAGTTGATTCAATTTTTTCCTATGGTGGCATAAGAAGTATATCATGATCAATTCTGGTTTATTATTTCAACGAAATATCCTGACTGGAAACAGGCGGTCGGAAAAGTATTTCGAAAAATTGCAAGTACAACCTACCCTTCAGAAGGGGTTGATTCGAATTTTTTCTATGGTGGCATAAGAAATATATCATGAGCAATTCTGGAGTACTATTTCATCAAAATATCTTGACTGAAAATCGGCGGTCAGCAAAGTATTTCGAAAAATCGCATGTACAAACTACCCTTCAGAAGGGGTTGATTTGAATTTTTTCAGCAAAGTATTTCGAAAAACTGCAAATACAAACTTTCCTTCAGTAGGGGTTGATTAAATTTTTTTCTATGGTGGCATAAGAAGTATATCATGAGCAATTGTGGTTTACTGTTTCAACGAAATATCTTGACTGGAAACCGGCGGTCAGCAAAGTATTTCGAAAAATCGCAAGTACAATTTACCCTTCAGAAGGGGTTGATTCGAATTTTTTTTATGGTGGCATAAGAAGTTTATCACGAGCAATTCTGGTTTACTGTTTCAACGAAATATCATGACTGGAAACCGGCGGTCAGCAAAGTATTTCGAAAAATTGCAAGTACAAACTACCCTTCAGAAGGGGTTGATTTGAATTTTTTCTATAGTGGCATAGGGAATATATCATGAGCAATTCTGGTGTACTATTTCATCGAAATATCTAGACTGGAAACCAGCGGTCAGCAAAGTATTTCGAAAAATCGCAAGTTCAAACTACCCTTCAGAAGGGGTTGATTTGAATTTTTTTCTATAGTGGCATAAGGAGTATATCATGAGCACTTCTGGTGTACTATTTCATCGAAATATCTTGACTGAGAACCGGTGGTCAGCAAAGTACTTCGAAAAATCGCAAGTACAAACTACCCTTCAGAAGGGGTTGATTCGAATTTTTTCTATGGTAGCATAAGATGTTTATCACGAGCAATTTTGGTTTATTATTTCAACAAAATATCCTTACTGGAAACAGGCGGTCAGCAAAGTATTTCGAAAAATTGCAAGTACAACCTACCCTTCAGAAGGGGTTGATTCGAATTTTTTCTATGGTAGCATAAGATGTTAATCACGAGCAATTCTGGTTTATTGTTTCAAAGAAATATCCTGACTGGAAACAGGCGGTCAGCAAAGTATTTCGAAAAATTGCAAGTACAACCTACCCTTCAGAAGTGGTTTATTCGAATTATTTCTATGGTGGCATGTGAAGTATTCCATGAGCAATTCTGTTCCACTATTTCAACTAAATATCCTGACTGGGAAGCGGCGGTCAGCAAAGTATTTCGAAAAATCGCAATCACAAACTACCCTTCAGAAGGGGTTGATTCGAATTTATTCTATGGTGGCATAAGAAGTATGTCATGAGCAATTTTGGTTTACTATTCCAACGAAATATCTAGTACGGAAACCGGCGGTCAGCAAAGTTTTTCGAAAAATCGCAATCACAAACTACCCTTCAGAAGGGGTTGATTCGAATTTATTCTATGGTGGCATAAGAAGTATGTCATGAGCAATTTTGGTTTACTATTCCAACGAAATATCTAGTACGGAAACCGGCGGTCAGCAAAGTTTTTCGAAAAATCGCAAGTACAAACTACCCTTCAGAAGGGGTCGATTCGTATTTTTTTTATGGTGGCTTAAGAAGTATACCATGAGCAAATCTGTTTCACTATTTCAACGAAATATCTAGACTGGAAACCGGCGGTCAGCAAAGTATTTCGAAAAATCGCAGGTACAAACTTCCTTTCAGAAGGGGTTGATTAAGATTTTTTCTATGGTGGCATAAGAAGTATATCATGAGCAATTATGTTTTACTGTTTCAACGAAATATCCTGACTAGGAAGCGGCGGTCAGCAAAGTATTTCGAAAAATCACAGGTACAAACTACCCTTCAGAAGGGGTTGATTCGAATTTTTTCTATGGAGGCATTAGAAGTATATCTTGAGCAATTTTGGTGTACTATTTCATCAAAATATCTAGACTGGAAATCAGCGGTCAGCAAAGTATTTCGAAAAATCGCATGTACAAACTACCCTTCAGAAGGGGTTGATTAGAATTTTTTCAGCAAAGTATTTCGAAAAACTGCAAATACAAACTTTCCCTCACAAGAGGTTGATTAAATTTTTTTCTATGGTGGCATAAGAAGTATATCATGAGCAATTGTGGTTTACTGTTTCAACGAAATATCTTGACTGGAAACCGGCGGTCAGCAAAGTATTTCGAAAAATCGCAAGTACAATTTACCCTTCAGAAGGGGTTGATTCGAATTTTTTTATGGTGGCATAAGAAGTTTATCACGAGCAATTTTGGTTTACTGTTTCAACGAAATATCATGACTGGAAACCGGCGGTCAGCAAAGTATTTCGAAAAATCGCAGGTACAACCTACCCTTCAGAAGGAGTTGATTCAATTTTTTCCTATGGTGGCATAAGAAGTATATCATGATCAATTCTGGTTTATTATTTCAACGAAATATCCTGACTGGAAACAGGCGGTCGAAAAAGTATTTCGAAAAATTGCAAGTACAACCTACCCTTCAGAAGGGGTTGATTTGAATTTTTTCAGCAAAGTATTTCGAAAAACTGCAAATACAAACTTTCCTTCAGAAGGGGTTGATTAAATGTTTTTCTATGGTGGCATAAGAAGTATATCATGAGCAATTATGGTTTACTGTTTCAACGAAATATCCTGACTGGGAAGGGGCGGTCAGCAAAGTATTTCGAAAAATCGCAGGTACAAACGACTCTTCAGAAGAGGTTGATTCGAATTTTTTCTATAGTGGCATATGAAGTATTCCATGAGCAATTCTGTTCCACTATTTCAACTAAATATCCTGACTGGGAAGCGGCGGTCAGCAAAGTATTTCGAAAAATCGCAATCACAAACTACCCTTCAGAAGGGGTTGATTCGAATTTATTCTATGGTGGCATAAGAAGTATGTCATGAGCAATTTTGGTTTACTATTCCAACGAAATATCTAGTACGGAAACCGGCGGTCAGCAAAGTTTTTCGAAAAATCGCAATCACAAACTACCCTTCAGAAGGGGTTGATTCGAATTTATTCTATGGTGGCATAAGAAGTATGTCATGAGCAATTTTGGTTTACTATTCCAACGAAATATCTAGTACGGAAACCGGCGGTCAGCAAAGTTTTTCGAAAAATCGCAAGTACAAACTACCCTTCAGAAGGGGTCGATTCGTATTTTTTCTATGGTGGCTTAGGAAGTATACCATGAGCAAATCTGTTTCACTATTTCAACGAAATATCTAGACTGGAAACCGGCGGTCAGCAAAGTATTTCGAAAAATCGCAAGTACAAACTACCCTTCACAAGGGATTGATTCAATTTTTTTCCATGGTGGCATAAGAAGTTTATCACGAACAATTCTGGTTTACTGTTTCAACGAAATATCCTTACTGGAAACAGGCGGTCAGCAAAGTATTTCGAAAAATCGCAGGTACAAACTTCCCTTCAGAAGGGGTTGATTAAGATTTTTTCTATGGTGGCATAAGAAGTATATCATGAGCAATTATGTTTTACTGTTTCAACGAAATATCCTGACTAGGAAGCGGCGGTCAGCAAAGTATTTCGAAAAATCACAGGTACAAACTACCCTTCAGAAGGGGTTGATTCGAATTTTTTCTATGGAGGCATTAGAAGTATATCTTGAGCAATTTTGGTGTACTATTTCATCAAAATATCTAGACTGGAAATCAGCGGTCAGCAAAGTATTTCGAAAATTCGCATGTACAAACTACCCTTCAGAAGGGGTTGATTTGAATTTTTTCAGCAAAGTATTTCGAAAAACTGCAAATACAAACTTTCCCTCAGAAGAGGTTGATTAAATTTTTTTCTATGGTTGCATAAGAAGTATATCATGAGCTATTTTGGTTTACTGTTTCAACGAAATATCTTGACTGGAAACCGGCGGTCAGCAAAGTATTTCGAAAAATCGCAAGTACAATTTACCCTTCAGAAGGGGTTGATTCGATTTTTTTTATGGAGGCATAAGAAGTTTATCACGAGCAATTCTGGTTTACTGTTTCAACGAAATATCATGACTGGAAACCGGCGGTCAGCAAAGTATTTCGAAAAATCGCACGTACAAACTACCCTTTAGAAGGGGTTTATTCGAATTTTTTATATGGTGGCATGAGAAGTTATATCATGAGCAATTCTGATTTACTGTTTCAACGAAATATCCTTACTGGAAACCGGCAGTCAGCAAAGTTTTTCGAAAAATCGCAGGTACAAACTACCCTTCAGAAGGAGTTGATTCAATTTTTTCCTATGGTGGCATAAGAAGTATATCATGATCAATTCTGGTTTATTATTTCAACGAAATATCCTGACTGGAAACAGGCGGTCGGAAAAGTATTTCGAAAAATTGCAAGTACAACCTACCCTTCAGAAGGGGTTGATTCGAATATTTTCTATGGTGGCATAAGAAATATATCATGAGCAATTCTGGAGTACTATTTCATCAAAATATCTTGACTGAAAATCGGCGGTCAGCAAAGTATTTCGAAAAATCGCATGTACAAACTACCCTTCAGAAGGGGTTGATTTGAATTTTTTCAGCAAAGTATTTCGAAAAACTGCAAATACAAACTTTCCTTCAGAAGGGGTTGATTAAATTTTTTTCTATGGTGGCATAAGAAGTATATCATGAGCAATTGTGGTTTACTGTTTCAACGAAATATCTTGACTGGAAACCGGCGGTCAGCAAAGTATTTCGAAAAATCGCAAGTACAATTTACCCTCCAGAAGGGGTTGATTCGAATTTTTTTTATGGTGGCATAAGAAGTTTATCACGAGCAATTCTGGTTTACTGTTTCAACGAAATATCATGACTGGAAACCGGCGGTCAGCAAAGTATTTCGAAAAATCGCAAGTACAAACTACCCTTCAGAAGGGGTTTATTCGAATTTTTCATATGGTGGCATGAGAAGTTATATCATGAGCAATTCTGATTTACTGTTTCAACGAAATATCCTTACTGGAAACCGGCAGTCAGCAAAGTTTTTCGAAAAATCGCAGGTACAAACTACCCTTCAGAAGGAGTTGATTCAATTTTTTCCTATGGTGGCATAAGAAGTATATCATGATCAATTCTGGTTTATTATTTCAACGAAATATCCTGACTGGAAACAGGCGGTCGGAAAAGTATTTCGAAAAATTGCAAGTACAACCTACCCTTCAGAAGGGGTTGTTTCTAATTTTTTCTATGGTGGCATAAGAAATATATCATGAGCAATTCTGGAGTACTATTTCATCAAAATATCTTGACTGAAAATCGGCGGTCAGCAAAGTATTTCGAAAAATCGCAATGATAAACTACCCTTTAGAAAGGGTTGATTAAATTTTTTTTTATGGTGGCATAAAAAGTATGTTATGGGCATTCCTGGTTTACAATTTCAAAGAAATATCTTTACTGGAAACCGCCGTTCAGCAAAGTATTCCGAAAAATCGCAAGTACAAACTACCCTTTAGAAAGGGTTGATTTAAATTTTTTTTACGGTGGCATAATAAGTGTATTTTGTACGATCACATTCTACTGTTTCAACGAAATATCTTTTGTGCAAACCGCCGGTCAGCAAAGTATTTCGAAAAATCGCAAGTACAAACTGCCCGTTAGAAGAGGTTGATTGGAATTTTTTCTATGATGGCATAAAAAGTATATTATAGGCAATCCTGGTCTACAATTTCAACGAAATATCTTTACTGGAATCCGCTGGCCAGCAAAGTATTCAGAAAAATCACAAGTATAAACTACCCTTTAGAAGGGGTTTAATAAATTTTTTTTCTACGGTGGCATAAAAAGTGTATTTTGGACGATCATATTCTACTGTTTCAACGAAATATCTTAAGTGGAAACCGCCTGTCAGCAAAGTATTTCGAAAAATCGCAAGTACAAACTAACCTTTAGAAGGGGTTGATTCGAATTTTTTCTGTTGTGGCATAAAAAGCATATTATGGGCAATCCTGGTTTACAATTTCAACGAAATATCTTTACTGGAAACCGCCGGTCAGCAAAGTATTTCGAAAAATCGCAATCACAAACTACCCTTTCCCACACAGCACACGACATCCAATGGATGTCCGTTTTACGTCCTGCTCTAGTCCAAACGTCCATGGATGTTTAATGGACATCCATTGTACGTACAGGAAACGGACGTACAGTGGATATTCGAAAATGTACATCCATTGTACGTACATATGATGTACAAAAAAAAAATTAATTTTTGATACATATGATTAATTATCCTGTTTATGCTATTTTGTCTTCATCCCTAATGGAAATGTAATACTTAGATAAAACGCACTTTGTCAGACTATATCTGGACATTGAGAGGACATTAAGTGGACATTACATAAACATCCATTGGACGTCCAATCGTAAACATCAATTGGACGTTCAATTCATGCAAATGAATTAAATAGTTATGGATTTTGAATATTGGTAATTCTAGATTCTTTGGTGTAATGAAATAATGATCGACGACACAGAACCAAAGTCCGATTGGTGACGATAAAATAATAATCAGCTGAAGCAGAAGAAGAATATGTGAGGTTAGATATGACTGCAGTGTTGTGTTTTGTGTTTCAGTTCAGTTCAGGCTAATATACAATGGTAATGGTATGGGTAAAAAATTGACACCAAGTGTTTCTTCCCTTTCAATTATTGTTTCACCGTATTTTAGTGATAACTCCAGTAAGAAGATTTTGTAATTATTTATTCAATGACAAATAATGTTTATATGGGAAATTATATAATTTTTACTTTTATAATATCTACCTAAGTACTGCTAATTATTTGCAGAACACCTTGGATGTCCAAAAAATATCCACAGTGGTTGTTATTTGGATATATTCTGTACATCCATTTCACCAAATATAGACATACAATGGACGCCCAAAATACGTACAATGTACATCCATTGTACGTTTTCTGGACTTTAATTGTACGTCCATATTGGTGTCCTGGACGTCCATTGAACGTTCATTGGATGTCCATTGTACTAATTCTGGACATCCACTGGATATCTTGAACTTCCATATTGAACGTCCATTGTTCATCCATTGTACGTACATGTGCTGTGTGGGTTATAAGGGGTAGATTGGAATTTTTTCTATGGTGGCATAAAAAGTATATTATGGGCAATCCTGGTTTACAATTTCAACGAAATATCTGTACTGGAAACCGCCGGTTAGCAAAATATTTCGAAAAATTACAAGTACAAACTACCCTTTAGAAGGAGTTTATTGAATTTTTTTCTATGGTGGCACGAACACCTTACTATAAACAATTCAGTTCCAGAGCTTAGTTTGACTATGTATTTCCTAAGGTTCTGTTCGGTAGAATTATTTTTTGGTCAGCAAATTATCCACACTCTGAAAAATAGATGCATTCGATATATTCTTAAAAATAAGGCGCTTTCAATATTACAGAAAAAATAAGGTACCTTGGGTATTTCGACTGAGAAGAAATGTTTCGCCTACATGTTCAATCACCAAAGAAAAATTTCACAATTAGGGAGGATTACACTCATATTTTTTTTTCCATGGAAATTATTTTTCAGATGTCGAGGAAGAACAATTTTCTCTATGAGATTTAAAAGAGTTGTAAACAGATGACGTCATAGACTATTTCTTGGAAAGCCTTTAATAGAATCGCTATAAGGTAAACAGGATGTGGGGCTTAGTCACCATTCCAGAAAACTCTGTAGTATCGTGCGCAAGTGGCTCAGGCGCCTAAGCGGTCCAACGTCTTGGATCAGTGAATCATTATTGTCACGTATTTTGAATGTGAAAGAAGTGTACCTATTGTGTTATTGCAGCGTTATTCATTGTGATTTTTATATAATTATGAAAGTACATTTTCAATTATTGTCTATGTTAGGTGATTTTCCATTACTGAATTTTCAGTAATTTTTTATATACAGCTCTTTTAGTAAACAACTTTTAGTTTTTTCATTAAATTTAATCTGCTAGATTCAAATAACAAATTTTTTTGTAAAGTTCAACCAAAATTTGTTTTGTCTACAGGAAAAGTGAAACGAATCCAGCACGTCTCGAATCGAGTGGAAAGAACAGAAAACAGTTTTCGTCAGCTGAATTCTTCGTACCTAAGAGGTGAGTCTATTCGCATGTTCTTTCTTGATCAGACCATTTTTTGTAGGCTTTTTATAAACGTACATAATATAATTTCATCCAGATTCTGGGTAGAAGACCAGAACGTTGCCAATGGACTGAAATTTCTAGCATGATTTTTATTGTATTATCTAGCAAATTCTTTCAACAATTTACCTAGATATGTATATTTTTAACTAAGAAATATCACGCCTCTTCGATACGATAGCTTCGATAATTCTAAAAACACGGGATATTTGAAATTATCACCAAATCTAAATGACTACTTATATGTAGAACTAGAAACGCAGAGAATTACACCATCTTTGTTTAGTGTTTTTTTGGGATATATTAAAAATTTATGAAATATCAAAAAGATTAAAATTTATTTAGTCTATTCAGACAATTGAATCCAATTAATTACTGGCATTTTAACGCAAATTCAAGTAATCACAGACGAATTGGCAACTCTGTTTGGGAAAGTCGCCGACTCATATCTCAGTAGACGTGCTATATTTGCTATTTAATGCAAGATATTTGAAATTGAGGATATATATAAGATATTATGTGTGCCGATAAAAATTAACGAATAAACAATATAATGAAACTATTTTAAAAATCCCTTTTCGAAGTGAAATTTAAAAGCCCTCTTGACATCCTGTTTAAGTTTCAAACAATAATAATTATGATTATGTAGGAAATTATGATTGGAATATAAAAGGTTGGTTCAGTTTCAATGGAGGAATGCGTTCCATTCAATCGTTCACAAGCGGGAATTCGTATCTATGAAATAGGAATAGACTACAAATAAAAAAACTATAAAAATCATTGACTTATATACTTAGATAGATAGTAATAATAATAACGCTTATGTAGGTGAATGGTAGGAATGATTTGAATAAAGTAATAATGTTTTCCTGAAACATGTAGTGATATTTCTGAGGTGTAATCGAGTTTCAGGGTAAGGTCTTAGAATTTTGGTTAGATGTTTATTATTGGTTGACATTTTCCGTTCAGGTTTACAAATTCATAATGATAAATATAATACCATAATGCATTTGCTATCAGCTTGTCCAGCTTATGCGGTCTCAGCCTATATCCACATACACAACGAGGCGCTACGAGTGTTATACTACCACGGTGGTGAGCGGGTTGAGTCCTCGCCTCATAAGCCAGAGAGCGTGAGTTCGAATCTCAGCATTGCCACCGGTCTCGTGCATGGCATCACACGTATCAAAAGGTTAGGGCTACGTCTTCCCCTAGCTCGCACAAGTCTCTGACTTTTGAGGGTTGCACGTAGGGGTGCAACCGGTTGATGGATAGAACAATTTTAACAACAACAACAATTTTAACAATAACCACCTACGACACTCGTACGGTATAGACGAGACACCGGTGTTGCTTTATGCTTCGAGGGATATTGAGTCCGTTGTGGAGAATGAGAAGTGCCGAAACTATTGGAACTACTCATTCCCCACCCTCAGGCAAATACAAGCCAATATAAGCCTGATATAGTCCTCCTCGACCATTAAAGTAGGATGATTTTCGTCATAGAGTTCTCGGCTCCTGGCGAAACGAACATCGTCTGAAAAGAGGAGGAAAATCGGACAAAATATCGAGATCTACTTATGAACTCCGCAGGCTTTACCCAAACCATTCGGTAAAAATGGTACTTGGAGTAATGATGGACACGCTGCTCTCGAATCTGAAAATCATACCGGCTTGCCGTGATGCGGTAGAAAACCTAAGCAGAAGGCTGTAATTCTTGGTTCACTCCGTTTACACAGGGCACATGATTCTCGTACCCAGTAATCACTCACCCCTACAGACGTGGGGAATGTTTACTTACTGGGGTTAATAACACATCAGCGCGCCCTCAGGTTGTATCAGAGCTCCGGATACAGGACCTGACTGGGATATTCCTCATGGAAAAAAATAATAATAACGCTTGAACCATAATTTTGTGTGGGTGAATGGTAGGAATGATTTGGATGACGGTTCTCGAACCGGCGGTTTACCGGCGGTTCTCGAGCCGACGGCGGTCGAAATTGAATCAAGTTAATAGTTATTGATTTTCACGTATTGGACCAATTTGATAATTCTAGAGCTGGCGGTTCTCGTGTGTGTTTTTTTTCAATTTTAAATTTTTGTTCATATACTTGGTCAATTTGGGGAGTGGGATTTATGTGGTAGGTGTAGGGATAAAAAAAAATTCAAAATTATCATCGAGGGTTTAGTGGGATTATTTAAAGGTATCTTCTCCACGTTTGCGTAGTACATGAACACATCTTTGAGAAATTAGCTGCTACAATAATAATAAGAATGAGGGGAAAATCAAGATGATTCGGAGGAAACCAAGTTTTTAGCCTCAGGAAGACGGGCTATGTATCTCACTTTAACTCAAGTTTTTTTTTCTATATCTGTCTTTATTGTCGATTCGATTCGTTCAAGGTTTAATCACATATTATACATAGACATTTGGAGGGTAAAGTAACGCATTTCTCAAGTTCTTTTCTCTCAAAATTCAATATTTCAGGAGTAAGTAATGGTGTTCCTCAAGGATAAGGTTTTTGGATAGTAAAAATGTACGATTAATTTTATTGTGAGCAGCTTACCAAGTGTGTCTACATGGCTTGATACATAGAGCTCACTCAAGGGTACTTTTTTGAGGTAAAAAGTACACTTTTTTCGAGTGGAAAAAGTGGTACTTTTTTGCTCGAAGAGAGATACCTAAATTTGACATGATACACGTATTGTATAAAAGTTGAGTGAAATTTCCAGTAACACTGAAATTTTCCGCTCAGCCACTCAGAAATTTCACTCAATTTCAATTTCCCATGCTTTCCAAATGGGGTGTAAAATTCAGTGAAAGCTGAGTGAATGAATTCAGTCCCACTGAATCACTCAGCCACTGAAAAATTACCACTTCACCATGTCAATTTTGAACTATTTTTCAGACCAAAAAAAGAGCATAATTTTCGTGCAATTTTTTTTACAAAAAAGTGAAGATAAATGACTGATGCAAACATTCGGGTTTTGACTGGGTTGGAATATGAATTAAACTCGAATTCAATAAACGAGATTTATTATCAATTAAATAAATAACATTTATTATCGATTAATAAACATTTATCATCTGTTTAATTACAAGACAAGCATTTGGGTCTTCTTGGAAGAACGTTGCACGAATATCTGTCAGATGTAGTTCAATGTCCGTCGTGGTATTAGCCAGGGAAGTTTTCTGACAGATATTTGCCTTTATTTTTCCACTAGGTGAAAACGCGAAGAGTTCCCCGTATTCATTTCATTTATCATCAGTTGAAAACAAGTCTACCTCTGAATCCGCGACCTTCATCTTCTTGATCTTCATCTTTGCATCCTCCAATGTAACCACATTGTCTCAATGAATCTAGGATCATAAGAATTCTATCATTATAGAATGGCGATGGGTAAATCCGTCTTAGTTTGTCAATCAGTTCGATTCGGTAAATCATATCATTCAGACAAGAAGCATCAGACGAATCATTCGAATCTGTGGAATACTGAGTGTCCTTATTAGCAAAGTCATCGACAGATGAGATAGCCTTGGAGTCATTTGTCAGGAATTTTGGCAAGTCTTCAACCTGATCGTTTTCATCATATGTTTCCATGTTTTCAATGTGTGACTGTGTTTCACCGATGTTCGATGCGTCCCCTGAACTGAACACCTGAGTTTTCATATTTGATGACTCATTTTGGTTAGTGTTCTGCCGACGTTTCCTCAATTTGTTACTGTTTTTTACTATCAATTCTGATTGATCATGTTCATCCGGTGTTTCCTTGTGTTTGATAGTAGGTTCAACATCAGACTGCTTTTATTTTTTATACTGGTCGAGTTCAATTTTTTTCTTTCTAATGACTGCAGCTATTTTCATGATTTTTTGAGTTCTGTGATCGAATATATGGTTCCGAGAAATGTCTGACTCTACCAAATTAGTGAAGGTGTTTGGTTCGTTCCGTGATTTGGTCAGTTGATGTTCCGTGCTTGAGTCATTTTGAATTTTGATGAGTTTTACATGGGTATTCATTTGACGTTTCGAACTGTTCTGCCACTTGAACTCAGAGAAACAATACTGGCAAGTATACATCTTCATGCGATGAACAGTATGATGTTTACAGTAGGACGTCTGGATGACAACTGAGTTTTCTTCATATATCACTTCTTTATAACCCGCTTCATTTTGTAAAAGTAAAGAAACCCCGCCAAATTTCAAACGAGATAACTAAAGCTAACTTCATACAGGTTTGCTGCCACAGCTGCCAAGCCAGAACCGCCAGAGAGTTGCCAGTTTGTATAGAGCCGATCGAGCCGCCATAGAGTTGTCAGAGTTCGTATAGAGCCGCCACAGCAGCCATAGAGTTGCCAGAGTTCGTATAGAGCCGCCATAGAGTTGCCAGAGTTCGTATAGAACCGCCGGAGCCGTCAGTGACTGTTTGAGTCGCCATATTAGTCATTTGAGTCACCAAAGTCGTCGTTAAAGCCGCCGCCAGAACTGTCGAGAACCACCCAAAGAGAGCTGTCACCGTCTCCAAGACTCGTCGAGAGCTGTCGAGAACCGCCAAGAGTAGTATAGGTATGTGAATCCAATGAGCATTATATTTCAAATATGTTTGCGTACATTCTGTGATGCGAAGTATTCCTATAGAACAATTAGTGATACATAACAGGATGATAGATGACGCTGTGAGGTTATATGAGGAATTCAAATGCATGCATTTTCGTTTTCATTAGATTTCTTATGCTATAATTATAAATTCACGAATAATTGTAGGTTAGGGGTGAAAAATTCACATATTTTCCGCTATTATTCTGTGGAGCGAATACCCTGAGTATCAGTTTTTCCTCCCATCACTCCTCCCCTTATTACCCCTCCCCCACTCCACCCTCTCATCACCCCTCCCC
The DNA here is from genome assembly GCA_958502065.1 of Chrysolina americana. Classification (NCBI taxonomy): domain Eukaryota; kingdom Metazoa; phylum Arthropoda; class Insecta; order Coleoptera; family Chrysomelidae; genus Chrysolina; species Chrysolina americana. Next base: position 30,888,129 of record OY293419.1, on the reverse strand, counting down.
CACTCCTTTACCCCCACTCCTAAAATCCTTCGACCGTGATGACCCGAGGTTATAGATAGAGGTGCTCTACTGAATTTTTTCATTCTGTTACAGTTCGTTGAAGTGTGCAGACGTGTCTACAGAGTTCCTTTAGCGATACTCACATTTTCAAAAAGACTAGTGTTTCAAGCCCGATCATCATGTCTTTGATCAGCGAGCTGATAAAGCATGTAGCAGCTCTCCTGGGCAACATATCTGCCACGTACGATGAGGATATAGCCAAACAGGGTTTGTCAAAATGTCGGAGGGGTGCAAAAATACTCCATGAGGAAATAAAAAATGCCAATCCGCAGGGGAGAAACAGAAACTCATTGCCTGTCTCAATAACATCAAGTCTTTGAGAGCCCAATTCAAGGTGATGCAGAAGAAGGGTGCCGGACTGAAGGGGAGAAAAGAAACAGCATATAGACGCGTCCAATGGAATGATTCCATGTCGGCTCAAGCATAAGGACCCGTCAGCTTTTATGACAGACTGTAAAGCATTATTTAAGAACGCGCTCAAGAAAGAAAGGGCAGTTAAAGTGAACGCAGTATTTGGTGGAGAGTTTGAAGTTATTAAGGGAGCTAATGTACTGAAGAAGTACAAGTATTTCACCACAGCTAACTCCCCGATTTACCAGGATACCGATATCAATGAATGGTTTGATGAAAAAGTCTTGAAGCCAATACTTGTCGAATTGGAGGACTTCCAACAACAAGATAGTGGATGGACGCTGAAACAGATCATCAACCTAGGCATCAACATCAATAAATTCACCCCACAACTTGGTTCTTCAATCATAGAGCTATCAAATTTCATTCCAAAAAAAAAAGCTTGCATCAACACCAAAAATCAAGATGATGCTTGTTTCGCTTGGGCGGTCGTTTCGGCTCTATACCCATTAAAATCAGGAAAATATACAGACAGAACATCATCATACCCCCACTACTCCGAGGTGCTTAAATTGAAGGGAGTTCAATTTCCAATTACTATGAGACAAATTCCTCACTTCGAGAAGCAGAACGACATCTCCATCAACGTATACATTCTTGAAAAGAGGAAAAATTCATTTGTGACGCTTCCTACCTTTCTTAGTAAAGACAAGAAAGCTCGCCACATCAATCTTCTTCTCCCGCTACATCAAAAATCTCTCCCGCTTAGTGTCACATCAATTGAGCAGAGAAAATGGAAAAAAATTCTTCTGCGACCGGTGTCTTCACTACTTTAGATCTCAGGAAAAGTTAGATATCCATACAGAGGATTGCGGGAAATTGAATGACACTGCAATTAGGATACCGCATGGTACGAAAGCCTTCTTGAAATTCAAAAACTTCAAGAATAAAGAAAATGTTTAGTGTTAGTTTAGTGTGGAAAGTATCTTGAAGCCCACGACTGATGATAATAAGTACCAGGAGCATATTCCGGCGGCTGTTGGATATTTCTTCAAGTGTTCCTATGATGATAGTCTCTCCTTCTATCGTTCTTATCGTTGACCTGATTGCATGCAATGGTTTGCACTGGAGCTCAAGCAGGTGGAAACAGTTTTTTGGTGTCCCTTCGACATTGATATGACTCCTGCACAAGAAGCTGATTTTCAGAAGGTAACCCACTGCACATATGCGAAAAACCGTTTGGATCTACAGAAAAAAAGGTACGTGACCACCGGCACCTTATCCCCACCAATAACTATCGTGGTCCTGCACACGAAGACTGCAATTTATCGTATCAAGACAGTCACGTAGTTCCCGTTGTATTCCACAACCTCAGCCGTTATGACGCTCATTTTGTTATAGCAGACATAGCTGCCAAGATGAAGGGTGCTATCGATTTACTGCCTATCACCAAGGAAAAATTTATTTCCTTCACCAAACACGTAGATGAACACCGGATACAGTTTCGTTTCATTGACAGCTTCCGTTTCATGAACTTTCCCAATTTGAAATTGTAATTTTCCACCGTTCATGTCGAAGACTTCAACTTACTAACGAAGAAAGGGGTCATGCCTTATGATTACGTGGATTCCTTCGAACGTTTTGATGAAGCCTGCCTACCACCCATCAGCTCGTTCTATAATAAATTGGAAGAAAAAGCATATCCTAATCGTTTGTATCAATGTGATTAACTAGTCTGGAATAAATTCAAATGCTGCAACTTGGGAGAGTACGTCGATCTCTATATGAAGACGGACATACTTCTGTTGGCCGATGTTTTTGAGCAATTCAGAAACAGCTGTCACAACTTGACCCCAGTCATTATTTTACGCTGCCAGGTTTCACGTGGGACGCTATGTTGAAGTACACCAAACAAGAATTGGAGCTCTTGACTGATATTGATATGTTTCTGTTTGTGGAGAAAGGTATACGAGGCGGATTGAGTCAAGTTTGTGCAAAGAAGCGCTCTCATTCAAATAATAAATACCTGCATAACTACGATTCAACTAAACCAGAGACCTATTTGATGTATTATGACATCAATAACCAGTATGGGTGGAGCATGAGTCAACATCTCCCTTACGGTGGCTTCGAGTGGTCTGACACCAACATCGATGTAACTGCCATCCCGGATGATGCTGAAGAAGGCTACATAATCGAAGTCGACTTAGAATATCCCGTACACCTCCACGACAAACACACGCCTTTCTGTGCTGAACACATTAATCCCAAGACAGGCAAACCTCCGACAAGTCCCTCACAAAACACACCCATAATCTCAGAATTGCAATATTAATCACATTAAATTACCATTGTTTTTTTATTGAAATACGGTTTGTTTGTCCAGCAGGCTGATTGACAGTTGTCGTGTGACGTCACATGCCCGCGGCCTATACGAAAAGTTCATCCACTTACGAAATTTCGTGAGCCTTAAGCGCATGCTACAACCCATAGTGCATGAGAATTGAATAACAACGATATAATTTCTTATATTTCCATGAGTTGTTAGCGTTCACATGATGTTCAGGATTATATTGTTTTTATGTGCATTAGTTAATTTCAAAACATTTTTGTATACTACCAAATCTTTTGCGTTGTAATGTTGAGGTACTCGTTTCAATAACAACTGTAGTACTCCTTCCGTTAAATCAAAATTTCTGTCATGAACAACCAATTTGTCGTTTTTATATATCACACGAGTACAACCGATAACATCTCTTCATCAAAACGTAAACCATAAGTATCAGACTCAACTGTTGTATCTCTCTGTTTTGGGAGTTCTGAAGAAGACTTCTTTTCCTGTTCTTCGGATGAATGTTCCTGCATAATGGTATCTGCTGTTGATCCAGAGACAGACTGAACGGTTTGATGGAGGCATACTGTGACATACTGAACGATTTGACTGGGGCATACTGAAGCATACTGAACGATTTGACTGGACCATACTGACCAAATGCTGTACTGGTACGTAAAAATCAATTTTTTTTGACATCTTAGTTACAATACAATAGTTACAATCTGGAAAAAAATTTTTTTGGTAGAATTACATCCAAACGAACAGAATACAATGATTCCATTGATGTAAAAAATGATTTTACGTATTTTACAGTCGTATTCTCAAAACGTGTCGAATAAATAAGTTTTTCAAGTATGACAGCACTTTTCCCCATACAAGACATATGGGGAATATAATAACGGTCACATTTTATCAAATACTTTCCAAAAATAAAGTTACCTAACCCTCCCTCCACCCAACTGATAATGAATACCAAAAAAAAAACAGAGTCAAACTGACACGAAACGAAACGTACTGCGGCGGCGATTCCCTGCAAAAATGTGATCAAAATAGACGCTTTTTGCGTTCCAAAAAAACAACTGAAAATTGAAACGCTTAAACACGCAAAAATGAAGCCACAATAAACGTTTTTGCGTTCTAAAAAACATGCTAAAATTAAACCGAAAAAAACTGTATGATTACATGTATTTCTTATGGAGATTTGACATTTCAAAATTGCTGAAAATACACGTTTTGGCGTTCGAAAAAACAACTGAAATTTGATACGCTCAAACACGTAAAAATGCGACCACAATAACCGTTTTACGCGTTCGAAAAAACAGATAAAATTCTGCTGCTGAAAAATCTTTTTTCTTTTTAAATTCAATTCAATTAATTTAAAATATGTGTGCGCCGCGCTCTATTGGCAAAATGTTATCAATCTAAGGGATCTCTCTCGACTCGTCACACGATGAACGCGAAGCAGCGACGGCCGACTCCCTAGCATTTGGCATGTTTGACCGTACTGCGCATGCGGTTCCAGAATCCGCATAGATTATCTACTTACGCTCCTAGTGGGCCCACTCAGCAGTAGTTAGTTAGTATCTACTACATTGAAACGACGTACCAGAGCTATCAGCAGGGTCGATCAGAAGGGGAGGGGGGAATCCACGGGGCCCGTAGAAATATAAATATAGTATATTGACTAGAATGCGCTTGGTCTACTGCGCACCCGAATTTTGTGGCAACTCTATGCGATAAGCAAAGAGGACACGACGAATGAAGAAATATATGTCTGCAATAGCATATATTACATGCGTGCGAGAAAGATAACCAAGTGAACGTATGATGGCAAAAATGGTCTTTCTATTTGTAAACATACCGACGTTGTCGGTTGGCACTAATGAGCGTTGCCAACACTATAACATTTTCTTCATTAAGCTGTGGTAGTATAGAACTCTTCAGACTTGTCTTTAGTTTTAGTTATATTCGGGGTCGCCTAGGGTCACTGAATCAAGCAGGCCGTTCCGTCCTTACGGGTATGGCCAATGGGCGTGGTCTAATACTTGGAGTAGTTCGAGTGTTCAAAATAACCCACAGAAGCGCCAATGATAAGGCAGGGGAAAAGTTGGGTTATGTATTTTTCTATAAGATTTAAGAAAAACCTTAGTTACTTTTGGTTCATTTTTATCATATTTTATTGTTGAATTTATAAATACCAGGTACTAATTCTAAATTGGTTATTGATTGTAATTGAGAGGTGCACAATAAACTCGAATTACAAAAAACTGTCGGTAGATTTCCGGGCTCAGGGCAGTTCCGTCCCGACAAAGGGTAAATTACAATATGAAGATTCAGATTCAGCCATAGAGGTAAGGTCAGGAATAGGAAGTTAGGTTAATAAAAAAATGAAAAGTTGTCCTACGATGGTCATCGTAGCATTCGCATTCGAAGCAAAATACTTGGAAGGATTTTGGTAGACCACACTATTTACTATTTATTATTAGCCATATACAAAAGTTTATTAGCACAAAACCTTCGTTATTAGACTAAAAACAGTAAAAACTTAAGTTAATAAGTTATAAGAAAGCATCCACGATTTACTGTGAGTGGATGGAGGAAGTAGAAATGAAAATCTGAAGAATCCCCATTAATAAAATGTAGTGTGAAGTGAAAAACCAATTGTAAAGCATTAAGTAGACAGCCAGAACATATTTAAAATAGGTAGTTTTTAGAAAGCCACTCGATTTTACTTCATTAACTGTGTCATAAACCGCATTTTTGTTGAAATTCGTTATTGTAATATTTGTTATTCTGTGGTAATACAGTAAATTTCATTATTTTAATTTGTCAGTCCCAGAGTAATCAATCAATATTTACACTGCACACACGAATATCATGATTTTCCACTGAACGATTAAGCAGTGAAAGCCATTTCTTCCTCAAGGTTTCACAATACTTAATTTTTAGGGAAAAAGTTAATATTTTCAGTAAGTAAGTAAACAACTCTCTACACACACAACACTTTGTAGTTTGTTCCTATTCCATTTCGATTACCGTATTACCAAGTATTACAAATTTATAAAATGAAAATAGTTTATTAACATGACTTTCCACTATTTGTAAATATTTCAGCCGACATCAGCTGCTTTCTAATTGAAAGTTTCAAGCACCGGGGCTTCTTATTCCATACTTGCTATTGGTGGATTTTGACAGATGTAATTTTCTGGCCAATGATTGAGCTGGAATGAGAAGCCCGGTGCTTTGAAGTCTCAAAGAGAAAGCGACTATTGTGTCAGTAGTTTAAACGTTAGCCTAACATAACCTAATTTTTTTCTGTGGGTTATTTCGTACATTGAAACTAATTAGGACACGCCTATTTGTCATAAGTAGATAAATAAAGAGAGAGCTGACCCAAGATGGCGGCTGTCCTAGGCGGGAGTTTGAAATTTGAATTTGGCGTGATCGTGTGTCACGTGGTTACGTCATCATCATGGTCGTCGTCGTCACAGAACACTTTTTCTCGTCGGTCGATGTCACGGAACATCAAGTTGTGGCGGGAGATTTGAATTGGTTGTGTGATGGGTATTGGAAAAGAAAAACGATTTGCTCTGGTGGAGATTTGAACTCGCGCCGGCTGGATTACTAGGCGGAGATAAAATAAATAAATAAATAATAAATAAAAGTTTATTTTCTACAATTAATAATTCCAATTCCGCAGAGCTCTCTAAATCAATACAAATTTAAGCATCTTCTTTCTTCACCCCACGGGGGCTCGGATGCCCCCATCGCTGGGAAGGAGGGCGAGCGCTTGTGCCAAGGGGTACCTAGGGTCACGAGCAGGGGATGCTGACATCCGCCTCCGCTGGTGTTAGTGGTTGGTCGAATTATAGAGCTCATGAGGGTTGTAGATGACATAATACACGCCTCCTGCGAAGCTTATGCGTGTCGTTCATTGCTTTCAATCTAGATACTGCTATTGTCTAAGTTAGTGTAAGGCTAATTATTGCGAGCTAATCCCGGAAAAGGCTAAAAGCAAAATACCGGGTCGAGGTACTTGGCGTTTCTTACGTACATGCGACTAGGTTCCCTATGGAACCGGTTCCTCCCATCTTTCCTGAAAGATGTCCAGCGCTTGATAAATGAGCCCACCTTGTTTGCGGGGCTCATTATCGTGAATTCTGATTCTGGTAAGATCCCTGGTTAGAGAACTCTTGGGGACGTGGAACTTGTAAAACTTGTACGACAAGTTTTTTACATATGTCGGGATCGAGTCGACGCCAGCAAGCTCGCGCAGAGCATCCAAACGGATGTAGTATTCGCTGTTCGTGATTATCCGGAGTACTTTGTTCGGTATCCTGTCCAACCTCATAAATGGAGTATTGGGCAGGCTGCAGAATGCTGGGCAGGCGTACAACATCGCCGGCCGGATCATCTGTTTGTAGATTGACATCTTAGCTTCAAGCCTCGTGTGGAAACCTCTGGCTATTAGAGGGTACACGCGTTTTACCGCTGCTGCAGCCCTCTGAATAGCCAGGTTTAGGTGCTTGTGTCTAGGCGGAGATCTAAACCACTAGACTACGGAAGATATTGAATATAGAAGGTTTAAAGGATGGCGGCAGTTTCATGAAATTTTGGTATATGAATTAGAGTGAAGATGTAGTGGATGTGTGTAATAAAATTGGCAGGCGGGCGGACCTTGGATTGATGGCGGATGGCGTCAGGTGAAATTTGGGTATATGAGTACGGTGAGGGTGGATGTGTTTGGCAGGCGGACCATGAATTGATTATATGATGACAGCGGATGGCGGCAGGTATCGATTGTGTAATGAAATTTTGATGGCCCATCATGGATTGACGGTGGCAGGTGAAATTTGGGTATATGAATTAGAGTAAATTTGGATGGCCCACCATGGATATATTGCGAATGGCGGCAGGTGAAGTTTGGTTATATGAAGTAGAGTGAGGGTGTGTAATAAAGTTTGGCAGGCGGGCGGAGATTGCGGCAGGATGGATTGTGTAATGAAATCGAATTGGACCATCAAAATATAGATAATATGACATGTTCGTTGTTATAGTAGAGCATTAGACAATATACTTCCGTCCAGTTCAGACATATTATTTGCTTGTGAAAAGATAAGCGATTTCATCGATAAACACATAGATAGATATGATATTTATGCAGAGATTTTGAAAGAATGGGTATGTCGTAAGAATTTTCTTCAGTTCATAAAGAACATGGAAACCAATGGTACACATTTTAAAAGTTGTCCCTGGTCAGATCCCGACGCCAGATGTGGTACTGATTCATGCGAATGTTACTTCATAAGTAGGTACGTGGAAGAAGCAAAAAAGCTATGAAAGTCTCAGTTTCAAGTAGTTCGAAGAAGAAACCAGTCATGGACGGAACACAGTGGTGTTTATATTGCAGGAAATATTTTTGTTTTTGTAAAAACTCTTGCTAAACCTAATGATTTTAATTCATTTTTGAAATGTAATGAAAGTATGCCTGATACTCCTTTGCAACCTCCCCCGTCTCCTCCTCGTCCAGAGCCCACTGTTCAATATCAGAAAAGTCAACCAAATACTTCTCCACTTCCGAAAAAGAAAAAATGAAGAGTTGTGAAAAATTATTATTTTATTGCATGGTGTACGTGACTATTCAATTTGCAATATTAGATTCTAAGAAATTGTATAATCAACTGAACGTGATTGCCAACGGCGGGAAAAACCAAGGTTTGCGGATTCTTAGATTATTAATTTTGCTTGATGCTATTAGAATGGTACGTGACTCGTTGCATATAAATATCAGTTTGAACACTTTCAATTTAGTTAACCTAGTCATACGCTACCTATTAGTTATTTCGAGTGCAAAATTTCGGCGAGTGAATTTATTTAATACGTTGGTGCACCTTTTCAGTGTTACTCTTCAATGTCATATTGAATATTGAATTATCATTTCTAGAAAATAGATTGTAATAAAATCAGTGAAACTGCAGGTCTGAAACAACTGCTGAAGCTGAAGGAATTATCCAAGGGAGACGTACATAAAATACTCGACTTGAAATTAACCGAGTTCAAACACGGTCCCTGCATTTTGGTAGAACTAGACAAGTGTAAGGTTATCCTTCCGAAGCGGTATTTGGAGCCTATAAAAGAACAAATCCACAAATTCTCGCCTAATACATATGGTTTGGTGATCGAGAGGGAAATAGGAGAAACTGTGGAACTGAAATTTGTATTAATAGAATAGTGTCTGAAGGTGAGTGAAATATATCATGGCTGATTCACTATGCAATCAAATATCTTCTAACGTGATAGTATGTCAACAATTATGTAGAACAATAAAAAATCCATAGCAAAACCATAATCTTTTAGTTCGGGTTAAAAAATTAATTTTGCTCATCAATAAGACAATTCAAAAATCAAATTTAAATATAGGTCAGTATAATCAACTGATATCGAATTTGGCTATTTTAAAACGAATTAAAATTTTATGTAAGGTTTTCCATCGAGGTGAGGGGCTGGGACTACGGCGACGGCGTAGTGATCGTATCCGATGGGATGAATCTCAGTCAGCTTTTAATTGACCCCCTTCAATTTTTGGAAGATGCATTCTTCCTGTACAAATCACGTATGCAAAATTGTTTGAAGAAATTTCACATGATTAAGGTGAACACAATTTTTTGCGGATAATTCATTAAGGCTAGTGGAGAAAATGATATGTTAGATATCAAATATTTCAATACAAAGAACGAATTTATCGATAAAACCACAAATTTGGAACTTTGGTTTAGAGATTATGTAATTGATAAAATTTTGAATAAATTAAGCAAGTTGGCGGAGAGACATTCGGGGTGGGACTTGAAATCTATTTTTCATTTAGAGCTCAACATCAACCAGCTCGAGGTAGGCAATGGGTCATCATACATTGGATTACCCTCTGAAGTAGCCAAAAAACATGCCTGTGTCAATGTAATGAAACCAAATAATGAAATGTGTTTTGTTTGGAGTGTATTAGCTGCACTCTATCCTATTAAGAAACATAATGACAGAGTATCACATTACAAACAACATATTTCTAAATTGAATATTGAGGGATCACAGTTTCCTATGAAAATCCAAAACATTAATGTGTATGCCTTGGAATTGATAGAGTTTGGGGATAAATCCTTTTATAAAACTGTGCCTGTCAGACTCACAAATAATAAAAGGGACAAACACATCAACCTTTTGCTTGTACAAAATATATATTTTCCACAACCTAAAATGATGAGCTTCTGGAACATGATGAGGACTTTGCAATTAAATTCCACTATGTTTTGATCGAAGACATGTCCAAACTAATATCGAAAAAAACTAGTAAACATAATGGGAAAAAATTCATTTGTGATAGATGTTTGAATTATTTTTCTAGTCAGCAAAAATTAGACATACAAGAGGAGTATTGTAAGAATAGAACCAAAACCAAAATTAGTTTTCCCACTAAATATAATCATATACAATTCAAAGACTTTATGGCAAAGGAGAAGCTCCCATTTATAATGTATGCTGATTTTGAGGCGCTTTTGAAACCTCATGAAGATGAAAAATCAAAACAGACATATAATTATCAAGAACACGAGGCACCAGTGCAGGATTCTATTTAAATGTAATTATGATGATAGTTTATTGTATTTCAAATCACATTCGGGTCAGGACTTTATAAAGTGGTTTGTTAATGAAATTGGAGATATAGAAAAATTCGTTAAGTCAAAATTAACTCACATTGTTCCCATGCAGACCAATATTGATATGAGAGCTAGTGATAAATGCCATATTTGCGAGAATTTTTTCTGTAAGGATGATGTAATTTTTAAAGATCACTCGCATTTCGATGGGGTTGCAAGGGGGTTAGCTCATAAAGCTTGTAATCTAAACTACCATAAGAGTCATGTAATACCAATAGTGTTTCACAATTTGAGTGGTTATGATAGTCATTTTTTGATTCGAGATTTAGCTATATTTAAATCTCTCAGTTTACTACCAATCAATATGGAGAAGTATATCAGTTTTACAGTGTATGACGAGAGAAATCTTCAATTCCGTTTCATTGACTCCTATCGCTTTATGGGTTCTACTTTAGATACTTTAGCCAGCTGAATTACTAAGTATCCCGTTCTGAAGAGAGAATTTTCTCATTTAGATGAGGAAAAACTGAAGCTATTGAAACGAAAAGGAGTTCTTTGTTACGATTTTTTAAATTCATATGAAAAATTGAACAGTACAGAACTACCGTGTATTGAAAACTTCTATAATAGACTGAATGAGTCAAATATATCAGAAGATAACTATCAACATGCTAAAAATGTGTGGATCGCATTTCAAATCACCAATTTAGCTGAATATTGTAATTTATATATAAAAACGGATATTTTACTCATGGCAGATGTTTTTGAGGAATTTCGGTCCAACTCTCATGATACTTATGCTTTAGATCCAGCACATTTTTATACGTTACCGGGATTCACGTTGGCTTGTGGATTGAAATATACAGGATGTAAATTAGAAGTACTCAAAGATTATGATATGATTTTGGCTGGAATACGGGGTGGAGTCAGCCAATGTCGTCCTAGATATTCCATTGCCAACAATAAGTATATGCTGAACTATGATTTGGATGTAAACAATTTATATGGGTGTGCGATTTGTCAATATCTTCCATATGATGGATTTGAATGAACAGATACTAATATCATATCATATGACAAAGAAAAGTATATCATTCACTATCGAAATTTGAAGCAATCCCTTCTGCATGGATTGAAATTGATAAAAATCTATAGAGCATTGAAATTTCATCAAAAACCATGGTTGAAGCCATATATTGAACTCAATACTAGGCTCAGAGCTAGTGCGACCAGTGATTTTGCCCGAAATTTATTTAAATTAATGATAAACAGTATTTTTGGTAAGACGATGGAAAACATACGTATCCATCGAAATGTTAAGCTTGTTCGGAGGCGAGAGGGTCGACATGGCGCTAAAAATTAAATTGCAAGTCCAAATTTTCATAGTCGAAAAATTTTTGCGGAAAATCTCATTGCTATTGAATTGAATAAAACCGATATGTTTCAGTAAGCCAATTTATGTGGATATGGCAATTTTAGATATGAGCAAAACATGTGTGTATAATTTTCATCATGAGTTCGATAAATTCAGTCTAGATGAATATGAATTACTTTATACAGATACTGACAGCTTGTTTTATGAAATCGAGTGTGAAGATATATATATATATATATGAGCAAATAATTAAATCTGACAGTCACATGATTGATACCTCGAACTATCCCGAAAACAATCAATGGAATATCGACGCTTAAATGAAAAGGTACCTGGTGTGATGAAGGATGAACTGAACAGTAAAATCATGACTAAATTTGTAGGCTTACGATCAAAAATGTACACATTCAAATACGAAGGGAAAAAATGCGTTAAAAAATCTAAGGGGGTCAAGTCAAATGTAGTGAAAAACACCTTGACCTTTGAAGATTATTTGAATTGTCTAAGTTCTAAAAAAGAAAACATAATTACCCAAAATTCCATTCAATCATTCAAGCATAGTGTTTATACGATTCGACAAACTGAGTAAAATAGGTTTGAGTGCTTCAGACGATAAAAGATATTTGATTGGAAATGCCACTCTTCTTTGGGGATACTATTCCATATATTAGAATAAGATGTAATTGTTATGAAATGAGTTAGATGTATTTTGTTTCAGATGAGTCAATGGAAAAAATTCCAAATAAATGCTATTGTTTTATTCACAGAAGTAGTTTATCAAAATCAACAGGGCCATTTAGATGTGAAATCTACTATACACAATATATATGTGAATTTTGCTCTAATGAAATAAATCATGATCCTGTATATCATGTAGATACTGTAATGTTCATTCATGAATCCCAAGTAAAAAAATTCAAAAAGCTGTACAGTCAAACTTGCAAATATTGTGACCGTAATATTTATGAAATTGAAGATATGTCTTCTATCAAAACTGTTGAAGTTGAATGGCCTTAAGAGAAAATGTATAATAAAACACACAGAGTACACTTTATATTTTATTGAAATCCTCTACAACCTTATCCTTATAATAAAATAAACATTCACTCATACAATAGCCCTCTATACTTAAGTTTATATCACAAAATGCAGTTATAAATTCAACAAGTTGGTCTGTAGTTCCTGATAAGGGATATTTTTCCAATAATAAGGCTAGAGTTTCCAAAATATTATTATAATAAGGCTAGAGTTTTCAAAATATTATTATAATAGTCTCCAAAATTCAAGTAATAAAAATTATAAATGATACTTTCTTCCATTTTGCACACACACACGTCTTGACTTTATGATGACGACTGACTTGATACTAACTCACACTATATTTCTATCATCAATCCAACTATTATGTGATGAATCAAATCCCATCCATTTGACATATACTTTGTACTAAGAAAGATATCAGGTTGTTTAGTTTCTTGTAACTCCTCTTCGTAAAAAGCTACACTTATCGGTCTTCCTTCCAAATCTTCCAGCAAATATGTCGGAGGATTAGTAATTTTCACCTTAACCACTTTGAATAACTCAGTGGTCCAATTTGGTGTATATAATTTTTTAAATACATGTTTGGACTTACTGATTTGTAGTATTTGTACAATATTCCCTAGTTTAAATTTTTTTGCGCTGTTGCCAACTTCATATGATTATAACAGCTTTTCATAATTCTTGCTTTATTTTCTTTAGTTACCTCACTGGGTTTCATGTTAATTTTAGAATGTATAATATTGTTTTAGTCGAAGGTAATTTGAGGTAGAATATCAATCCATTTGTAGGAACTATTCAAACTAAAATTCTTAAAAAGTCGTTCTTTCATTGATCTGATTTCACGTTCAGCCATTGAGGCTTGATATGTGTATAGGTATTGTAATGATTGATGCTATATTCCTTCAAAAGCTTTTGAAATGGTTCAGCAAAGAACTCGGTACCTCTATCTGTATGCAGATTCCTTGGAATTCTACCTTCATCTAAAATTTTTTCAAACGCTTTCGTAAACATTCCAGATTTTTTCGTTCATAGAAATTTTGAGAAGCAACCACCACTAGTATATACTTGAAATTTTTATTCGTAGAAACATGGTGCAATTCCATTAAATCTGCTTGCCATAACCTAGACCTTTGATTATTGTTCTTCGCCTTTAATTTTTTTTCGAATTGGTTTATGCAGTTCTTTGACAAGTTGCACCTTGGCAAAGTCTAACAAAAAGTCGAGGATGAATATTTTATAAAATGTATGCGTCGCAAAAAAACCTGCTCTCCATTTTGTATATCTTGATGTAAAAGATGCATTTTTTGTGCCCGGGGAAGATGTCATCAAACTACTACCACCGAGTTTTGTGGGCGGAACTGCCAGATCTTCAAAAAGTTGAGATTTCTCATTAATTTTTCAAAATAGAATAATGTTCTGTAAAAGCATAGTAATATATAATGTTTTCAAGAATAAAAAAACATATTTTGTAAATAATTTTTCGGGTTTACTTAGAGTTACCCTTACCCACAAAAATTTAAAATGCTAGATGATTTAGATTATTCAAAATTCAAAACTTTCAGAGGTAAAAGCCGCTCTAAATAAAGTTATGGCTATAATAATTGTAAACACCTAGTCATGTATCAAAGCTCCCATATATTGTATCAAAGCTCCCTCACTATGGGAGGACTGATACACTTTGCATATTTTAGTAAAACAGTTAATATCAATGCACATTCTAAACTGACATCTGTGAAGAATCCAAAATTGACTGCAAGCTATTCAATTGTGTGGGTACCCATTTAGAGAATTTGCACGATGAATAGTTTTCTAGTTATTTTGGATGGAGTGTTGAGTGTATCAAGCCTCCCTAGTCTATGTGAAACCAAGTGATCTACATATTTCTTATTGGCAGCATCCAGCTCCGAACGTGGTGAAGCTACATTTCAAATTTTCATTTTCTCCACATCTATATCTCCATCAGCAGTATGGTTCAGTTTATTTGTAGCGCTCAGATGCATTAAACTCGATACTATAGATTTCTTGTTTGCATCACTAGATGATTGACCAAACTTATTCACTGGCATGATGTCGACTGAAAGTGGACCATGTACATCACTCAATATATAACTCCAGCTTCCTTTAACTCTTCCAGAATGCTAACTATTTCATTGTTATGAGATGTATTACCAGCATGCTGAGAAGCCAATAAAAGTTGTAGTCGTTCCACTATTTCATTCACATCATCCCAATACACATATTCTATTGGATTTGTTTTGTACTATAGTAAAACTGCACTAACTAATTTCGATGATTTATTTACAATGTCTTAATCAATAATTTATATCACAAGTCACTATTTTAATTTATCGTACTCCGGCTGATTCCAAAACTGTCGTCTCGCGGTGGAGATTTCTTCATATAGCGTGCTAAAAAGACTCCAGTTCTTTCTCGAGTTTCTACTGTCGTCTAGATGTCGCTTCTCGAATGATCTTGTGTCAATCGCCAGCGGCGAAGTTAATGGTGACATCATCGGCTATAAATAGCGCTGTTTTCTGTGCAGTTTACGAGCTCCGTCAGAACCGTCTTGAGGAGAAATCGTCACATTGCTCCCTTCTTAGAGATATTTCGTCCCGAAATGTCATCCTTGGGGTGTAGCGATATTTGCATGATTCTCCATATCTGCACCTTGCTGTTTGATGGAAGTAGCACTCTACCGTCTTCAGGTTTGGTTTTGGACGTTGATTACAGCATTCCAAAATCATGACGCCGGTGGATTGGAATATCGTCTCCAACATGCTCCTTATAACTCTCCAGTCCAGTCCGTCGAGCCCGCATGACAATTTTGGGATTGCCAGGTCCACGAGATTCTGCTCCACCATCATGTCCCTTCCATACGTCTTCATAGGACGGTTTGTCTCGAGACTGCTTCTTGGTGACTAGATGGAAGATGCTTCTCTGGCCTTTACGCAACTGTAGCACCCCTCCAACTTCCGGGTTTTGTTGCCGTAGTTCATGACGACGACCGTACTTCTTGGAGAACACCACAGCGATGCCTCTGGACATTTGAAGATCTTCTGCTACACAGTGGGCTAGCGCGTAATCGGCAGGCACCTTAAAAAGGTCTCGTGGTTCCTCTCGAGTCACCACATGTTGAACTTTCTGTCCATTTGAGTACAAGGACATGAATATCTGGAACGTCATCGCATCCTCCGGTGGTCTGAGGGTGCGGACTTGGTCGTGGATTCCAGCGTAAGGGACCAACCTAATGAAATGGACGACTCTGGGTTTTTCTCTAGGTGGTTTTGAATTCGGTAGACCACATATATCCTCTTCAAGATCTTGTAAGGGCCTTCCCATGAGTTCCGCAATTTTGGAGATAGGCCACGACGACGTTTGGGGTTGTACAGCCAAACCAGGTCACCAACCTTAAATTCTCCGGCATCGGCCTTGATGTCATAGGTCTCTTTCATTCTATCACTGGCACTCTGGATGTTCAAACGGACTATTTCGTGGATGTCTTCCATTCTCTGCCGAAGTTTGCTGAAATAGTCCTCTCCTGCAGTGTCTTGACCTGGTGGCGTCCCAAACTTCAGGTCACATGGTAGTCGCAGCTCTCGGCCCATAATAATATTAGCAGGGGTTTGGCCGGTCGACTCGTGTACTGCAGAACGATATGCCATCAGGAACAAATGGAGATACTGGTCCCAGTCTCTTTGGTGGTCAGAGACTACCTTGGATAAGTGGTGGTTCATCGTCCTGTTCATCCGCTCCACCATTCCATCAGACTGCGAATGTAAAGCCGTAGTTCGCGTCTTCCAGATGTTCAGCATTCGACACAATTCCGGGAACAAGTTGGACTCGAAATTTCTGCCTTGGTCTGAATGTAGTTCCAGTGGGACACCAAATTGACAAATCCACTCCTTCACCAGGACGTCGGCGACGGTTATGGCTTCCTGGTTGGGCAGGGCATAGGCTTCAGCCCACTTGCTGAAGTAGTCCATTGCCACGAGGATGTATTTGTTCCCGTGGTCAGATTCTGGAAACGGTCCGGCAATATTGACCACAGCCAGCAGCTCCCGTCGGGTGACAGTAATTTCGCTCCGGTTTATTGAGGGTCTTGCTGAAGTACCCGATGACTTTTTCCTGGATAACTTAGTATTGGCGCGTTGATTAATGCCCCCTTCAGCTTCCTGAATGAATCTTGGCATTCTTCGGACCACTCGAACTTTGTCTGCCCTTCCGTGAGCCTGGTCAATGGTTTGGCGATGTTAGCAAACCCTAGCACGTACCAGCGGTAGTAGGTACATAGGCCAAGAGAACTCCAAAGCTGATGGATATCTTTGGGAATGGGCCAGTCTGTAACAGCTTTAATTTTCTGGTCATCTACTGCTACTCCTTCCCCAGACACAATGTGGCCAAGATAGTGGACTTCTTTCTGAAATAGGTGACATTTTTTAGTGCTCAGTTTCAATCCGCAGTTCCTCAAACGCAGAAATACCTCCTCCAGATTTTTCACGTGGTCTTCGAATGATCTGCCGACTACGATGATGTCATCGAGGTATACCAAGCAAGTCTTCCAGGAGAGTCCCTTCAACACCGTCTCCATTAATCTCTCAAAAGTGGCTGGAGCGTTACAAAGTCCGAATGGCATAACGGTAAATTGCCACAGCCCTGAGCCGATGGTGAAAGCTGTCTTCTCTCGATCTTCTGGAGCCAGTTCTACCTGCTAATATCCGCTTTTCAGGTCCAAGGTCGAGAAGATTGTAGAGCCGGCGAGCGTGTCCAAGGTGTCATCTATTCTAGGTAGTGGGTAGCTGTCTGTCTTTGTCACGTTTTTCAGTTGTCGGTAATCTACGCAGAATCGTGTTGATCCGTCTTTCTTCTTTATCAGTACAACCTTGAGATGACCAAGGGCTATCAAATGGTTCAATCACTCCTTCCTTTCCCATGTCCCTGACTATTTTGTCTGCCTCTTCCTTCTTGGCAAGAGGGAGTCTTCTGGCTGATTGACGGATTGGTCGGGCATCTCCAGTATCGATTCTGTGCTGGACCACCTTCGTTCTACCCCCTTTTCCTTGTCCCGTGTCAAAGACGTCTTGGTATCTCCTCACTAAATTTTTGAATCTGGGCTGCTGTACCGATGATATGGCAACTAGCTTTTCTAATTCTGCGGGTAGATTGCTGGCTTGGCTAATGGCACCGGGTACATTCCTGACCACAGAGGAAATTGACAAGCAGTGGCCCAAAGTTGTTCCTTTCTTCAACGTCACTTGATGGTAATTACCATTCATGACCCTTGCTGGTATAAATTTATCGGCGCGCAGTAAGGTCTTCCCAAGGGCAATTCCTTGTCCGATTTTCTCATCATGGAGCTCGGGCTCGAACATCACCACGCTCCCGTTGCTTACTCCGCCATCTATACGAGCCTCCATAATGGTTTCAGCTCTCTCGGGAATGCTCATGTCTTCAGCCAATACAACCCGGATCATTTATTCGCTTCTCCTGTGAAGCACCAGCTCTTCTCCGTTGACACGTAGGACGCCGTCTTTGAAGTTCAGCTCGAATCCTCTGGAATTCATTATGTCCATTCCAATGACTGCGTCGTCCTCGATGTCCGCGACCAGTGCTCGGTATCTTAGTTTCATGCTGCCTAAAGTCAGTTCAATTGGAAGCTCACCATACACAGTTGCCGGCTCTCCTGTTGCTATGCGAAGCTTCCAATTCGACGATTCAATTCTTGCCGGTGTTTTGGCAAAAGTAGGTCCGAGAATTGTTCTTGTCGCACCTGTATCTAGCAGCATGGTGCGAGGCTCGTTGTTAATGAGACCGTCCACGAATACACCTTTGTTTTGTCGTTGAAGGACAGCGACACATACGTTATTAATTGGGGCTTGCTGGATACAGGCCGACGATTGCTCCTTCTTGACCTCCATCGTTGATGTCGATTTTCTCAATGTTGGACATTTGCTACGCACGTGCCCAAGTTTTCTGCAATTTCGGGTTCGATCAGTCTTCTCTCAGACACAACTTCCTTCAGCACTTTTCTCACGACAGCCTTGACATTAGCGGGCTCCTGTGGATCTTTCTCAACCATTCGGATGTTGTTCTGGCTTTTGCAGTATTGCTTCGCATCCTCGAACTCCAGGGCGCGTGCCAGTGGATCTACGAGGTGGGTTGGTCGAGCTAATGTCAGTGCTTGCCGGGTTTCTTGGTCACGATGTCCATCCAAAAATGCCTGTACGGCTAATCGCTCCATAACATTTTCCGGTGTAGCTGGGTACGCAAGACGAACCAAGCGTGCAATATCGGCTTCAAATTCTTGCAAGGATTCGCTTGATTTCTGGCATCGATGCTTCAGCTATGAATGGTACACGTGTTCTAGGTGGGCCTGACCATACCGTAGTTCTAGATGTTTAATCAGCTGTTCGTAGTCCTCTTGTTGTTGGGCGGTGAGGGTCTGTAAAATGTTTGTGGCATCGCCACGCAATGCCAGTGTCAATGCTAAAGCTTTTTCCCAGCATTCCATCCATTTGCTTTGGCAGCAGCTTCGAATTGTCGGCGGTAGTTTGCCCATGGAGTATTTCCGTCGAACTGAGGTGGTTTCAATGAGAGCTTTCCTGGTTCCGTACTGACCTTGAAATCTTTGATGTCTTTTTGAACTTCCTCCACGTTCGTACTCAGATCCGGCATGGAATTCCTGTTTAAAATTTCTGGAATGTGCACAGAATCCATTCGCTTTTCTGACTCACAAAATTTTTCATTTATTTTGTACATTTCTGCCTGAATTCCTTCTTTGACTTGGTCACTTACTGTCTCTTTCAATTTTTCCATTTCTGTCTCGACAGTTCCCATCCTTTCTTCCAACCGACTCGCCACACCGCAGACTTCTTCTTTCAAGCTTTTTGAATTTTCCAGAAGCTCTTCTCTCAAATTCTCCGAATTTTCCAGAAGCTTCACTTCTAGATTTTTCAAATTTTCATCAAGCTTTTCTTCTATAATATTTGAATTTTGAAGAAATTTATCTTCCAGACTCACCGAATTTTGTTGAAGTTCTTCTTTTAAGGTCACTGAATTTTGTTGAAGTTCATCTTTCAAGAATTTGGTTGTTTCTTCGAGCTTATTCATAATCGAGCTCAAATCGATTCCAGAAACTTCAAACAATAATGTTGCGGGATCTCCACCTTCTTCAATCAGTCCTTCTGCAAGTCTTTTTTGAAGCGTTGCCTTTCTGCCCGTTGTATCCAACTCTCTTTCTTCCAGCTGTTCTTTCAACTCCGACACCTTTAAATCGGCTAAAAGAACTCTCCTTGAAAACATTTTGTATTTCAATGCCTTTGAACGGAATATTAGTCTATTTCACACAAACAGTTTATCAGTGTATTCTCCCGTGGTACGCAAAACTGTCCACTTTGCATACTTATACGGGTCACCAGTTAATTTTGACCTCAAAACGTCTCATTCCGCGACACAGAGATTGTCCGCCAATCTAAAGTTCACCGCGCAACAATCACTTTCGTCCCGATCACAGGTCTGTTTCGCGCGAATGAAATTCAATTGTCCTCTGCAAAGCACTTATTTTATCTTCACATCCCACTTCTGACACCAATTATAGTAAAACTGCACTAACTAATTTTAATAATTTATTTACAATATCTTAATCAATAATTTATATCACAAGTCACTATTTTAATTTATCTTTACCGACACTCTCTATTATTCAAATATCGTACTCCGGCTGATTCCAAAACTGTCGTCTCGCCGTGGAGATTTCTTTCTATAGCGTGCTGAAAGGACTCCAGTTCTTTCTCGAGTTTCTACTATCGTCTAGATGTCGCTTCTCGAACGATCTTGTGTCAATCGCCAGCGGCGAAGTTAATGGTGACAACATCGGCTATAAATAGCGCTGTTTTCTGTGCTGTTTACGAGCTCCGTCAGAACCGGCTTAAGGAGAAATCGTCACAGTACGTTAAATGATCGAATCCCATTTCTCGCTTGAGATCCTTCGTAGATCCAATAGTGCTTCTACGTTGCGGTAGTATCAAATTCCTTATTATTTTCCACTTGGGATTTTTGTCCCTTTCAATTGTCCAGTACTCCTCAAATGTAAATTAGTCAATTTGATTATGTTTCTATATGCTGTTTCATCTTCCTTTGTGAAATTTTGAGGATTTTTGTGAAAAATTAAACTGGTACAGGCCCTCAGTTCCAGGGAATTTTTTTTTACCGACTATTAAATCTCCATTTTTAGCAAAATTTTCAAAAAAATCCATTTTTCAGTGAGAGAATCATGGGTAACAAACTTGCTTCCACCTTCAGATACATCATGTAAATATTCATATATGTATCTTCGAGCTATCGGTGGATACGAGTCCAAGTACTCGTTGAAAGCTTCTTGTGATACATTTTTCACACTAGTTTCACTAAACAGTGTATCTTCTTCTTCTTCACTAGAGTCGCTCGGGTTGATTTGTCCAATAACTTCTATAGATAGGAAAGGTGTTGATGAGGATGATGGTTTAACATTCGTTTCTATCTCGGTGGGTAGTTCATTCTTTTCAGTTTTTGGTGCAAATACGGGTCGTTTCGTACGTTTCATTTTTCTAAGTTCAACAATTTCCTACAAAGGTTGCGTAATAGGTGTGAATATATCATTCAACACTTCATCATGTTCAGATTTTTCCAGCTTAAGCGCGGTGTACTTTTTCCGAATATTTTTAACTACATCCGGGGACGACATATTGACTAATGATATACATACATTTAGTATCTAGATACTTATATACGTATCAAACCCTTTTCGATAACGACCTTCATTCATGTCAAAATCTTTCTTAATTACTAAGCAACCATATTTATCCTTCCAGCATTCTCCACAAATTTTTTTGAATTCATCAAAGCTAAAATCTGGAGCTACGTGATCGAGATAGGCGTAATGCAGATTGAGTTCATCCTGTTTGAATAAAACAATCATGTTACAATTATCACGTATCAACTGTTTAGGAATCCGACTGTATGTTTGACTCAAGTACACCGTTTCAATATGTTTATGTCGAGAAATCAAAAAATATTCACGAATTTTGTCTTGAGATCCAATCGTGACGTCATCAAATATAAACAAAGAGTTATTTCTTGCATCAGATGGATCAATTATCTCTTCAGTATTATTATATGGAAAATACCCAACTCCATCAACTCGTTCCAGTACGCTTTTTAGCAACTCATATTTAGGTTGGTACAGAGACTTGGAATAAACATATATATTCTCAAATTTTACTCCATTGAGATCAAAGATGAGACTCAGGAGGGCATTCGTCTTTCCTGAGCCGCTTGGTCCACAAAATATAGCTCTAAACGAGTCCGGTAATAGATCACCATGTTTGCTAAATTTGGTCTTTTCGATGATGTCCAAATTCACAATGGGTAAAGTACTTTGCTGTGGAGTCACCTGCATTTCAATTGAAACTAAATGAGTCTATATATTTATTCAAAGAAGCTAGCAAATTTCTGAGTTGATATAAATTCGAAATTGGTGGGCATTCAATGCCGAACATACTCCATTCGAATTTACCTGCTCTAATTAATTTATTAGAAAACTCATTGAATTCATAGAATGTTGAAAGAATACGGGGTACCCTTCTTTAAGCGTTTCCACAAAGTATATAACAGGCAATAACAGGCAAACATCTGTCAGAAAACAACTACTTCCCTGGCTAATACCACGACGGACATTGAACTACAACTGACAGATATTTGTGCAACGTTCTTCAAAGAAGACCCAATTGCAAGTGCTTGTCTCGTAATGAAACAGAAAATTATCCTTCATTTGGCTGGGAATGACCACCTGCAGACATGTATGTTTCGAGGTTCATTGCCTCTCATCAGTGACAGGGTAGGTCGGGCAACATTATAATTGTCCTGTCCCTGCCAAATGAATGATAATCAACTGTTTAACTAATATTTCCCCACGGATAACACCACGATCTACAACCAAGTTGATCGAAGCGCCATCCGCACGGAACAAGACAAAATACTCCCAAGCAGCACAGTCTCCGGGAAGAGAAATCTGTAAAATTCGAACAAGTTCGAATCTATTGTGCCAGAGAGGTATCAACAATGTTGAAAGAATACGGGGTACCCTTCTCTCTAAGCGTTTCCACAAAGTGGAAAATAACAGGCAAAAATCTGTCAGAAAACAACTACTTCCCTGGCTAATATCACGACGGACATTGAACTACAACTGACAGATATTTGTGCAACGTTCTTCAAAGAAGACCCAATTGCAAGTGCTTGTCTCGTAATGAAACAGAAAATTATCCTTCATTTGGCTGGGAATGACCACCTGCAGACATGCATGTTTCGAGGTTTATTGCCTCTCATCAGTGACAGGATAGGTCGGACTGTCACTGATGGGCAAATCATAGAAATTTATATACTTAGAAAAATTTTCGATTTTTGTGGACTTTGAAAAAATTTTATTGTTGAGTTTTACTAAAATTTTGACTTTTTACATTACAATCAGACTCAGTGATTGTGATTATTGCGACAAAACATTGTTCGGAAATTTTTTTGATATTAAAAAAAAAAATTTACATACTCACACACAAAACAAAGGAAGTGAAAGTGAAAGTGAATACAAAAAAGTGAAATAAAGCAACGAATATGGACAATAAGGAGAAACCACCACCCATGACAGAACACTACAAAAAACAAGTGGAAGCCGGAAGCGAGCACATATTCAACAAAAGCAGCAGAATCGAAAGAACACCGCCACAAGAGAATACAGGAGGAGCAAAAAAGAAGAAAATGGACACAGAAATTAATCTAGACGCTACCATTATCGACGACAGCGAAGAAGAAACAGAGGAAAACAAAAACAAAGACAAGAACCAAGAACAAGAAGAAAAGGAAGACAAAAACGAAAGAACAGACTCAGAATAACAGGATATGGAAGACATAATAGGAGCAATAGAAAGAATAAACCAATAAATGGCAAATGACAATAACGGAAAAATGACAAAAGCGGCACAAGCCATTATAAGAGGAGCAACTCAATGAATCATGACAAAACTGACTCGCACAATCCGGAAACTAGGATCCCTCCAAACGGCAAACGCCAGATTGAATGGACAGGTGCAGCTCTGGAGAACCAGAGCGACCATGATACAGGGCAGAGAACAATTTCCACCATTACAACCTTTGCAACAACATTACCAACTCCCGAAGCTTCAGCTAAGCACACAAACACAACAGGAAACACAGATGGAAACAGAAACACCAAGGACACCAACACAGAACACCACGAACCTACTATAACAAACACCAGGACCCAGCACCGCCAAAACAAAAGAAACACAAGAACAACCGACATACGCCCAAACAATAGTCAGGACAACAACAGCTAGACAACCCCAAGCCGCATGGAATACACCGGATAAAAAACATGAACTTATAATAAGACAAACAGAAAACAATGACGCCAAGACAACGATGAAGACAATCAAGGAGACACTACAAAAACAAAAGGACACAAAAGCACTACGAAGTATCAGACAACTCAATAGTGGGGCGGTCATACTGCAAGCAAAGGATGAGGAACAAGTGATGAAAATCCACTCAGCCCTAAAGACGAATCCCATATTGCAGACGAGGCATATGGGGGGAGAGAACCCAATGATAATGATGACCGGGATAGAGCAGGGACTAAATGAGAAGGAAATTATAGAATCATTGATAAATGAGAATGAAACACAGATATCAGACAAATTTGAACTGGAATACTTGCAACAAAATATCAAATCAGTACATAAGAAACCATGCAGAAACCCCAGAAGGGAAAATATGATCATACAGACAACACCAGACATCTTTAAGACAATATTAAAAATGGAAGAGGTATCAATCGACCTACTAGCAGTCAGAGTAGAGGAGTACGTGCGCGTGGTCATGTGTTTCCGATGCTGTAGATTTGGGCACGTGCTGAAACACTGCAGGGACAACATAAGATGTTATAGATGTGGGGGAAGACACGAAGAGGTGGCGCACGAAAGGAGAGCCAACTGCGCAAACTGCGAACAATTAAGACTTACACCCCGAGGACACGAAGCAAGGGACCCCAAGTGGCCAACCTACAGCAGACAAGAGGCTACATCAACTACCAAAATGCCAGTTAGAAATCAACTAAAACAGAATTACATGAAAGTGATACAAATAAATATAGGGAAAGGCAAGGCAGCCACAGAGATGAACTACTGCAAAAAATTAAAGAAGACATAAGCATCGCCATCATATAAGAGATCAACAATAAAATGACCTCCACAGACACACACACACTATACAAACACGATGAAGAGTCAAAAACAGGCATACTCATAAAAACAACATTAAAAACGTAATAAAAATAACAAACTTAACAAACAAAAACACTATAACAACACAAATAGGACAAGGAACACACAAAACTACCATAATAAATATCTATGACGAACCCGGAGGACAAAACAATATTAAGTTCAACGAAATCGAAGAACACATAAGGAAAATCACAGGGAAAATAATAATTGCAGGAGACTTAAACGCTAAAAATGCAGTATGGGGCGGATCAGAAACCGAATGGACAGTACTACAAGGATACTACATAGAGAACAACAGAAGAGACATAGCAACATACAGCTGCAATAGAGGCCAAGTTGGGTTGATGTCACACTGATAAAAGGACTAAACATACAAAACTGGACAGTATTAGACGAAGAAACGTTAAGCGACCACAGATACATAACATACGAAACAGGACAACACACATACACAAATAATACACAAAAACACTTTGACACAAAAAAAGCAGACTGGGAAAAATTCAAGCAAGTCCTCGGAACCTATACAACAGAAAACGACAAGATGGAATAAAAACCGGTAAAAATACAACTAATATGCGAAAAAGCCTGCATAGAAGCAATCCCATACAAAAAAAATAGAAAAAGGAAACAACAAATATGGTGGACCCAAGAACTAGCAAATCAAAGGACAGAAACAAACAAAGCAAGGAAAAAATGGCACGAAGACAAACAAAACGAAAATAAAAAGAACATATGAAGAAAAAAGAAGAACATACAAGAAAGAAATAAAAAACACGAAACAAAAATCAATACAGGACTACATCACAACAAATGGGCAAAACGACCCATGGGGACTTGCTTATAAGTTGCTCAGAAGAAACAAGAAACAAAAAACACAATTAAAAACAATACCAAAAACAGATGGCACAGAAAACGAAGACGAGATACACGAAGAACTGATAAACACATACTTTCCGAAAGACACAGAAAACACAGCAGAACACACACAGATACTACACAACATAAACAACCAAAACACACAAACAGAAAATGACACACCTTTCACATATGAAGAACTATACGAACTTGCCGAAGCTAAAACCGAACTAGGCAGCAGTGCACATTGTGGAGGCCATAGGACAACAACTATTGAACACATACCAAGAAGCACTTACACAAGGGACTTTTCCAAAAATATGGAAAAAAGCGAACATAGTTTGGATACTGAAGAAAGGAACAGGACAAAGACCCATATCACTGCTGACGACGCTCGGGAAGCTTCTTGACAATTTAATAACACAACGAATCACACACTTCCTAGAAATACACAGCAAGATAGACAAAAGGCAATACGGATTTCGTAAAACAATAAACACCACAGACGCAATACAAAAAATCATCCACACTATACACAATAACAAAAACAAGAAACTACACACACAAATAATCACACTAGACATATCAAATGCCTTTAACACAGCTTGGACACCGAACATTAAAAACATCATGACACACATAAAAATACCACATAACCTACAAAATATCAGTTCAGACTTCTTAAGAGACAGGACAATAACGAGTGGGAACGTGACGAGACAAACAGAACGGGGCTGTCCCCAGGGCTGACCCATCCTATGGACCATAGTTATGGAGGACTGGTTCGAGACCCTGGACACAGCAACCGGAAAAGACGAATACATAAAAACCCAAGCATTTGCAGACGACTAAGTCATAATAATAGCAGGGAGAACGCAACAACAGATCACGAGAAGGTGGCAAAAGACTTGGGACGCCTGCAAAGCCTGGGCGGACAGGAACAAACTAACATATAACACAGAAAAAACAGAAACAATGTACGTCACGGGGGCAGCACACAGTAATACACCACCACACATATATACACATGGACGGACACAACCCAACAAATAAAGAAAACATCAAATACCTCGGGATGGTCATAGACAGGAAAATGTTATGGATAGATCACATCAAACACATTAGAGCAAAGACACAAAACATCTCAAACAAACTTTTCGTGGTCGCTGGCAGAGAATGGGGAACCGACACAGAAATACTCAAAATCATCTACGAGAAGGCAGTGAAACCGCTCATCCTGTATGCTGCACAAATCTGGGGAAACCGTACCAAGGACACGCGGATACAGAGACACTTACGAGCCACGGAAAGATCTTTTCTGCTAGCGATCACGAAAGCCTACAACACAGCACCGACAGACGCACTGCATGTCCTAGCGGGGATGGTACCATTACAGGTCGAAGCGGAGGTAGAATACATGCACACACAAAGATATAGACAAGAACTGGAATACAACAAAATTAAACATGTCGAGAAGTCACACCCAGCTAAGCAACATAGACAAACAGAAGAGCCAGAAATATACAAAACGTATATATACACCGACGCAACAGCACAAGAAGACCATAGAAGAGCATATGGAATGGCCAAAACCAGAGACAACACCACATGGAAAGAGAAAGGAGGAAAAGTAACAGACGGCAAAGACATCCATGCAATAGAATTACACGCCATCAAGGAAGCATTGAAGTGGACAAATTACAACGACGGTAACACAAAAATCATGACTGATTCGTAAAGAGCTATCACAATGATAGAAAACAGAAACAGTACAAACAAAACAGCTATCAAAATACAGAAATATATACAGGATAAAAAATACAGGAACCAAATCATCAACATAACACACACCAATAGAACTAACCCAGGAATAAGAAAAGCAGACAACATAGCTAAAGCCCAACTGAACAACGAGGAAACATACACCATATACCCGAGCAAAAAAGAACTGAACACCATCAAACAAAAACACAAAACGACAAGATGGCAAACACACAGGGATCAAGCAAAAACAGGAAGAAAGACATATGAGATTTTCCCAACAACAGGAACAGAACGGATCAATATGTCATGGAAGACAACCCAGTTAATAATGGGGCATGGGAACATGCAGAGTTTCTACCGACGCTTCTCCCTGAGGGATACCGACGGGACATGTACGTGCGGAACACAATCAGAAGACACAACACACATCATAAATCACTGCACACTAACACAAAGAGAACAAGCACGACACCAACTCAGATACACATTATCTACACTAAACATGACATACCCACCTAAAATCAGAAACAGAACCACAATAACCAGAATACTAACAGCACTCATAAATAACTGGGGAGAAAAAATTATCATGGATGATGTAACACTTTAGTAACACTTTCATGTGAAGCCCAAAAAAGGAAACGCGCACGTACACTTCATAAAAAAGTGAAACTAGCCGATAAGTAAATTAAGACAAGAAAAAAATAAGAAAATGTAATCAGAACAAAAAAAGACTTGACCCGCTAATTTTTGGAGTGCGGAGATGGGATGGGTTCTCTTGGCAGGAGGAGAAGCTAGATAGATGGTAGACTATGGCCCAATACCGAAAGGTGGGTGGGCCATCTGGTATCACGCAAAATGATCCAGTAAACTTGCATTGTCATGTCACTAATGAGAGGCAATAAACCTCGAAACATGCATGTCTGCAGGTGGTCATTCCCAGCCAAATTAAGGATAATTTTCTGTTTCATTACGAGACAAGCACTTGCAATTGGGTCTTCTTTGAAGAACGTTGCACAAATATCTGTCAGTTGTAGTTCAATGTCCGTCGTGGTATTAGCCAGGGAAGTAGTTGTTTTCTGGCAGATGTTTGCCTGTTATTTTCCACTTTGTGGAAACGCTCAGAGAGAAGGGTACCCCGTATTCTTTCAACATTGTTGATACCTCTCTGGCACAATATATTCGAACTTGTTCGAATTTTACAGATTTCTCTTCCCGGAGACTGTGCGACTTGGGAGTGTTTTGTCTTGTTCCGTGCGGATGGCGCTTCGATCAACTTGGTTGTAGATCGTGGTGTTATCTGTGGGGAAATATTAGTCAAATAGTTGATTATCATTCATTTGACAGGGACAGGACAATTATAATGTTGTCCGACCTACCCTTTCACTGATGAGAGGCAATAAACCTCGAAACATGCATGTCTGCAGGTGGTCATTCCCAGCCAAATGAAGGATAATTTTCTGTTTCATTACGAGACAAGCACTTGCAATTGGGTCTTCTTTGAAGAACGTTGCACAAATATCTGTCAGTTGTAGTTCAATGTCCATCGTGGTATTAGCCAGGGAAGTAGTTGTTTTCTGACAGATTTTTGCTTGTTATTTTCCACTTTGTGGAAACGCTTAGAGAGAAGGGTACCCCGTATTCTTTCAACATTGTTGATACCTCTCTGGCACAATATATTCGAACTTGTTCGAATTTCATAGAATGTATCATTGTTGAAAAAATAAATATTTCCATTCGTGAATCTAAACGCATTTGTGATAACATCTGTTGGTATGCCTGGAAACTTTTCGCTGATGAAGCCATGTTTCACATGTCCACAATCACTGAGTTCTGCATACAATCTATCATATAGAATATAAGTTTTACCTCTGTATGAGTTGAATATAGCATTGATTCTTGCATTTTTGGAAATACCGAATTCATCTAGAGATTTATATCTACAGAATGTTGTTTGAAAGTGGGAAAATCTATTACGCAATAATATATGTGAGATATATTGAGGTTTATATAATCTGAGATTTTCTTTGGACTCAGTAACTGTGCTTTCTGATTCTCATATCCTAATTTCACAACCCACACCAATCGTTTGGAAAAAATGAACATGTGATTGTTTGATGTAATCAACATTTGGTCGGGGTATTTGATTGTGCATAAACTTTTTTCAGAGTCTGTTGTTGTTATTGTTGTTGTTTTTGTTTGTATCGGCTTTCCGTACAATGATTGTATTCCACGGATATCATCTTTGGAAAGTCCATTACAAAATGCGTACCTACATAATCGAGTTTTTATCTGAAGAATGTTCTAATCCTAATGCATGTCCTATTTCATGAATAAGAGTAGTCAAAAGAAACTTATCATCAGACCAGTCTACATTCTTATTCAAATGTATTTCCTTACATGAAAGATTTTCACTAGATGGGTAAAAAGCATGTCCTAGTATTCTTCCTCCTAAATCCGTGTCAGAAGTGAAACACTGTCCATCTCCCATGCATCTTCTCATTTGATAGTGTTTTGATTGTTGGAAGGAGATTAAAATATCAGGATTTGTTGGTGAGTATGCGAATATTAGATTTGTCACATTAGCCCAAGTATCGAATGCATCTCGAGCAATTTCATATAATCTTCTATTTACTTGAGAAAAAAACCATTTCAGATAACTAGGTAACCTTGAAATGTTTACTGTTTTGAAATTATCCACTTGATTATCAATTACACCACAGTGTGGTCTGCTAATGAATTCTGCGAATTCTTTTGTTATACCACCATTTGTATCTATATGATATGTCTCCAAAGTTTATTATAGCTTCGGTGGGATCTATCAAAGTATTATTATCACTGGTATCCTCCAAATAACCTAAAATTTTAAGATATTTTATAACACCATTATCAACAACACTGGAGCACAATGACAGACAAAGAAATAAATAAAGTCTGAACATAGTTGAAGCTTAAAACGAACTGAACTTCAAAGTGATGGATGAGGGTTTATATAGAAAAACACATAATTTTTTCATGTTTTTAATTTGATTCAGATAAATTGTTCGTAATGAATCAATATTGATACTAATTCGTGGTTCTGTAGTCGTCTCCCAAGGTGATATTGTTGAATTTCTTGATCATTTAAATTTTTTCTACATACTGTTGAATTTTCACTTTTAGTATTCTTATATTTTCCAAATGCTTTTACAATAAAATTTCAATATTCATGGCAAGGCTGGAACTCTTCAATCCACTCATGAATCACACGTACGTTCGTTTGGCTGCAGGAATATCTTCCTTTGAAGTGATCTAGGCACGATGGTGTCCCTCGATTTAAGATGGGCATATCCCAATGCTTGTGTTCATACTCTTCAATGTTAACACATTTGATGTGGGGATAATTTAGTTTCAGCCAATCACATTTTTGTTGTCCCTTTACATATACAATGTGATATTCATCCAAAAGAGTCTTCAAAATAGGTACAATTTCTTTGTATGGTATGTTACCTTTCGAGTAATGTAGACCATGAATCTTTTTTTTGCTCGTACTGTACTTGTTTCCTGTTTCTTCTCGATAATGTAACGATTTCAAGACCGGCCCTGATCATCCAATTAACTCGAAATGTAAATAAATATTGCTCTCCGCTGACAAACACATATATCACGTGGAAGAATCGCGAACCTTCTAACGAAGATTCTGGGGACATCTAAGAAAGGCTCGAATGGTCGAGAATTGTAAATAAGAGTATCCTCATGTTCCGATATTACTGGACAGTACTGGCTACAGTAGGTATTTTCGGAACGACTCGCAGTAACAGTAACCTGAAATTGCTATCCAATTTCGGAACGATTGTGTGGTAATCACAGTAAAAAAATTGCGCAAACGCAGAAGCGGTAAAAGATAATACTCAAAAATTTAATACATACATAAACATAACCAAAAATAAAGAGTTCTTCACTGATTTACGATTTATTGATGATGGCTGCAATGAAACAAATAATAATAGATGAATTATTGAGTGATAGCGATTCTGATTCATCTGATAATTCAGATAGCTAGTACCTCAAGCTCTAGCGGATCTGTGGAGGAGGACTCTATGAATGTAATTGTTATTCTCCAAAGGATTAGAGGACCAATTGATAGAATACCCAGAATTGAGGGTTACATTCAAAATGTAGTAGGTCATTACAGCCCAGCAGTTTTCAAACAGCATTTCAGGTAAGTAAGGATACTCCAGGCAATGCAGAATGTTTATGAAAATAATACTTGCAGGGTGTTTCCGGAGACATACGTGTATTTGGTACAATGTTTAAGGGAAAGAATATGACATCCAGATGGTCCAGGGAGATATCAAGTGAACTTAGAACATCAAGTGCTATTTGCATTATGGTTTTTTGCAACACCTGACTCCTACAGGTTGGTAATCAACTGTCACAATCATAATATTATATCCATCTAAGAGAGAAAACATATTCACTCATTGTTACCATGACACATTTCTAACTTATTAACCATCTGAAGATGGGAACTCGTTTGTTAATAGACACCATAGATGCTCAATTCAATTACAGGTAATAGAAAATGTCCTTTGCATTATCTGTTTTTAATATTGAATGATTGTAGGCAGTATGTGATCATAAATGCTTGTTTACCCATGTTTATATTGGAAATTGTGGATCTGTACATGACCAGAGAGTTCTGCGATTATCTGAGGTGTCTGACTTTTTAAGTACTCCCGATACATACTTTCCAGAAGATAGCCATTTGATTGGTGATAGTGCTTATACCATTCACAAACATTTATTGGTACCCTATAGGAATAATGGGCATTTAACCGAACAACAGATACATTTCAACACCAGCTTATCATCAGTACGTGTTATTATATAGAAAGGGCTTTTGGATTTCTAAAGAATAAATTCCGAAGAATTTTACATTGCTGCCCTGTGACAGATATTCAGTTCATTCCAAGATATGTATTAGTCTGTTGCGATTTACACAATATTTGTGTAATGAGGAATGACTTGATTGATCTGGAAGAAGTGATGAATGCAGATCATGTTCAAGTTGATGTCCAAAATAACCGAAATAATGAATTTTGGGTTGTGGCTGGTCAACACAAACGAGAAAGGATAATGAGAGATATTTGGCCAGGAGAAATATGAATATTGTTCTAATATTTTGATTGGTTTCCGGGTTTTGCCGTGATCTTCTTTGGTTTAAATCTCCAAACGTTTCAACTGCAACTGTGGCAGTCATCTTCAGTGGCGTGGTCGAAGTACTCTTCTACACGTATCAACTCAAAGAAGAGTACTTCGACCATACCACTGAGGATGACTGTTGCAGTTGAAACGTTTGGAGATTTAAACCAGAAAAGACCACGGCAAAACCTGGAAACCAACCAAAACATTGACGCCAGCCGTGATAGCCTACATTCCTTCACTGATGTAATATGTAAATCAAATTATGAATTCAGTATTTTTACTTAAATTTGTATTAAGAAATTATAAATTATTATTATAAAATAACAATAAGTTTTTGAATAAATTGTTTTAATTCAAAATTCCTATTTTTGTTCTCGCCTGTTCACCGTTTGGAAATGTTGACAACTCATAAACTAGTTTTCTTGAATGCACCAATTTTTGTCAAGAATAACATTTTTCTGACAAATAATAAACAAGTTTTCCATATGGTGCAAGCTTTTTGAAACTCACTGTACTTTGGTAATGTCAGGAATCTGATCTACTTAGAAGTATTATACCCCTTCACCACGCAAGTAATTCAGTTCCTAGATGCGCATTTCGATAACACCTCAGGTATAATTACGTCAGGTTTTTGTGACTTGACGTCGGGGTCTCAATCTGCCTACTCCCCATGTCTCGTCACTGGTTCTCTCTAAGGTCTCAATCTGCCTTCTCCTTCGAGAGAACTGAGGAATTGTGGGTTGAGGAACTGTATTTATAGTGGACGTGGCTGTAATGGCCGTGTGCAATGTATTGGCGCGAAGTGAACTATGGGCGGGAACTGAGTTGGCGCTAGATGAGCTGTGTGCGGGAACTTGGTTGGCGCTAAGTGAGCTGTGTGCGGGAACTGGATTGGTGGGAAATGAGTTGATGCGTGCAATGAGAGGCTTCCAGGTATTGGGAAGTCTACGTCCGTCGTCGCGAGTGTTGAGGCAATTGGGTCGCTTCTCTATCTCAAGGGCTTCTCAGATGATCCTGGTTTGCAGAGTTTTCTCGGTGGAAATTGTTTTTGTGTTTCTGAAGTCTATTTTGTGACCTGTGTCTTCTCGATGTTTATAAAGTGCGGAAGTGGAAGATGCCTGACGCACAGCAAGTTCGTGTTCGTAGACTCTGGAAGTTACTCGTCTGTTAGTCTGGCCAATATAAGTTCTGGGGCAGTCTGAACATGGTATTTCATATATACCTTGAGAATCGTTTGGTATTGTGTCCTTGGGAGACCTGAGGAATTTGGATATTTGGTTGTTGGCCGTGAATATTGTTTTTATCTCGTGTTTTCTCAAGATATTACTGATTTTGTCTGTCACACCTTTGATGTATGGTAGGAAAGCTTTGTGTGGCTGAATACTCTCTAGTGGATCATTCGTTTTTGGAGGACGGGTCAGTTGATGGCGGATAGACTTGTCGATTAGCGAATTGTTGTAACCATTTTGGAGTAAGGCTGATTTCAGTTTGTCCAGCTCTTGTGGTCTATTCTGGTTGTCGGTAAGCTGAATTGATCTGTATATCAGGGAGTTCAATACGGAGTTTGTTTGTGCTGGATGGTGATGAGAGTTTGCGTGTAGGTATCGGTTGGTGTGGGTCTGTTTCCTTTGTACTGTGTGGGTGAATGAGTTATTGGATTTCGTGATGAGAACGTCTAGGAAAGCTAGGGAGTTGTTCATTTCGGTCTCCATTGTAAATTTCATGTTGGGATGGATATCGCTCAGGTGATCTAAGAATGTGTTTAAGATTTCGTAACCATGAGACCATATGACGAAAATGTCGTCAACGTATCTGAACCAGCAAGTAGGCTTGTGGTCAAATGCTTCTACAGCCCTGGTTTCGAAGTCTTCCATGAAAAGGTTTGCAAGGACTGGAGAAAGGGGGGAACCCATGGGAGCACCTTTAACTTGTTTGTAGTAAGTTCCTTGGAAGAGGAAGTACGTGTTGTTCATACAGTGACTGATGAGGTCCAGGGTGTATTTTGGAATTCTGTGTTTAGTTTTAAGGATTTCTAGCGTGTCTGTTAGGGGAATGTTTGTGAAGAGGAAGACAACATCGAAGCTCACTAGGATATCGGTGTTCTGGATTCTATAGGATTTGACAAGGTCTAAGAAGTGGAATGAATTTTTCACGTAGGATGAAGCTTCTTCTGCTCGTGGCTGAAGAGTACTCGCTAAATACTTGGCGAGGTTCTGGGTTGGTGATCCAAAGGCACTGACGATAGGTCGGAGTGGGATATCAGGCTTGTGTATTTTTGGTAGACCGTAGATACGAGGGGTGCGTGATGACTTCTCTCTAGGGATAGTGGCTTTCTTGGTTTCGGCTGGTAGTTTAGAATTATTGATCAGATTTTTGGTCTTCTTTTCGAGGTAGGTTGTCGGGTCTCGTTGGGCGATCTGATACTCGGATGAGTTCAATAGTGTACTCATTTTGTCTACATAATCTGAGGTGTTCAGAACTACCGTGGCGTTGCCTCTGTCTGCTGGGAGAATGTTTATGTCAAGGTTGTTGTGGAGATTTCTAAGGCAATGTTTTTCGGCAGGTGTTATGTTGGATGGAGGGAGTTTTGCTCTCCTAAGTGTGGTGGCAATATCTTGTCTAGTTTCTTCAGCTGTGTTTTCTGGTAGATGAGTTATGGCGCTTTCTATTTGTGTGATGATGGTTTCTGTTGGGATTCTGTTTGGTGTGATGGAATAATTGAATCCTCTTGATAGTAGTGCAAGGCTAGTTTGATCTAGTGGTGTGTCGGAGAAGTTGTGTACTAATACAGGTGATGCAGCTGGGACCAAGGGTGTGATGGTATTCGTTAGCAATGCATAAAGTTTGTTTTTCTGTGTTTCTGTTTTCTTATTGCTGATGTGATCTGCTTTGTCCTGAGATATCCTGGTTAAAGTGTCCCAGATGACTGGATCTACGGTGGATAATTTGCCAAAACATTTGTAGAGTGAGGTGTTGGTGATGTCCAAATTACGTCTGATGTCGTGAAGTGTTTTTCGAATAAGTACTTGGCTGGCTTTATTGAGAATACGCTGGGCTGACGATGAGGTGTCATGATGTTTCAACCGGAAGGCTTTGGGAATGACTCTGTGGTCTCTGCATGATTCCACTTCCGCACTTTATAAACATCGAGAAGTCACAGGTCACAAAATAGACTTCAGAAACACAAAAACAATTTCCACCGAGAAAACTCTGCAAACCAGGATCATCCGAGAAGCCCTTGAGATAGAGAAGCGCCCCAATTGCCTCAACACTCGCGACGACGGACGTAGACTTCCCAATACCTGGAAGCCTCTCATTGCACGCATCAACTCATTTCACACCAACCCAGTTCCCGCACACAGCTCACCTAGCGCCAACCAAGTTCCCGCACCCAGCTCATCTAGCGCCAACTCAGTTCCCGCCCATAGTTCACCTCGCGCCAATACATTGCACACGGCCATTACAGCCACGTCCACTATAAATACAGTTCCTCAACCCACAATTCCTCAGTTCTCTCGAAGGAGTAGGCAGATTGAGACCTTAGAGAGAACCAGTGACGAGACATGGGGAGTAGGCAGATTGAGACCCCGACGTCAAGTCACAAAAACCTGACGTAATTATACCTGAAGAGTAGGCAGATTGAGACCTCAGCGTAGAATTACGTTTCAACCATTTATTAAATTTCTTTCTTTTTCTGTTCTTGAAAATGGCTCCAAAATCGGATATATGAATGAATTACTTGCGTGGTGAAGGGGTATAATACTTCTAAGTAGATCAGATTCCTGACATTACCAAAGTACAGTGAGTTTCAAAAAGCTTGCACCATATGGAAAACTTGTTTATTATTTGTCAGAAAAATGTTATTCTTGACAAAAGTTGGTGCATTCAAGAAAACTAGTTTATGAGTTGTCAACATTTCCAAATGGTGAACAGGCGAGAATTTTGAATTAAAACAATTTATTCAAAAACTTATTGTTATTTTATAATAATAATTTATAATTTCTTAATACAAATTTAAGTAAAAATACTGAATTCATAATTTGATTTACATATTACATCAGTGAAGGAATGTAGGCTATCACGGCTGGCGTCAATGTTTTGGTTGGCTTCCAGGTTTTGCCGTGGTCTTTTCTGGTTTAAATCTCCAAACGTTTCAACTGCAACAGTCATCCTCAGTGACAGAAGGATGAATTGTATACCGGGTGGCTACGGAAGTATTGCCTACGGAATATCTCAGTTATTGTATGAAGTAGGTTTGTGAAATTTGGAGCGTCGATATAATGACATAAGAGCTAGAATTTGAGCATATTGACATGTCGAAGTTAACTTCCGGTCTGACCGGAAGTAACATCAACTTTCTTATTTTAAATGGAAACCCTATTTTTTTTTCTTTTCGCTTTATTCAGCATTCAATTCCCTTTCTAATGACATATCACAAGTTGGTATCTAACCAGAAACTAGATCAGAAAAAAATTATTATTGAAATTCACCGAGTAGGCCGTGGAAGCAAAATGAAAGCCAAAAATTAAAAAGTTGGCTATGGAAACCATACGTCACTTGATAACAGTTGCTACTACTGTGATATTTTATTTTCATTCGTCGGCGTTATAAAAAGCCGCTAAAAATAATATTGGAAAAATTGGGAAAAAAACATTACTCTGTAGGTCCATAACTTAAATAGGAAAATACAACTTTTTCTTGCCTGTACTATTCAGCATAACCATTCCTTTCTAATGATATAATAGAAAGTAATTATTTGAAATAAAATACCAAAAAATCCAATTATTATTATTCAAATAACAAAACAGATTATCGCCATACGCAAAAATAACATTAAAAATAATGTGGAATGATAAATTATATCCTGTAGGTTCTAGGTTAAATAGGAACATAAACGTACTTGGTCTGTGCCATCGTCCATAGATATTCTAATATCTACCTATGGACGATGTTTGTGCTATTCAGAATAATCATTCCATTGCAATAATCATTCGAACCAAAATATTAACAAGTAGGCTGATTAAGATGTATTTCGGAATGAAACAAAAAAGAAACGAGAGCTCTCACGAACGCTGCTATCCATATTATTTTGACGTTCGAAGTAGTGTTTTTGATTCTGCCATTTTAAAAGGGTTTGGAAATCGAAATCAGTTAGTGGAATATTCAAAAAATGCCCCGTTATTCACGAACCGAACAAATTGTCATGCTTCTTCATTTATGGTGAATGTTTAAAAAATTCTTATGCCGCTGAACGATTGTATTTAGAGCGATATCCAGAGGCAGCAACCGTCAAGAAGGTATTTCCAGTGGCTTGAAGAAAAATTAAGAACTGAGCCTGATGTTCACGAAGACCAAGAAGCATTTGTTATTTGTATAAGCTTGACTTAAAAAAACGAAGATTAAATAACTCCACTGGTCAACTGACTGCTACCCAAATAATTCTTGAGATATTATTTCACAGTCACGAGAGTATATATATATATATATATATATATATATATATATATATATATATATATATATATATATATATATATATATATATATATATAGATAGTAGGGATGTATTCTCGACCGAACTTTACAAAATCAGCTGGGGACTTCTCGGGTTTGAAAAACAGAATCACTCGCATTTGCCATGAAACTCTTTTACAACAGAATCTAAACAACCTCTTTGATATCTTCACTATGAACGGTTACCCCAGGCACATCTTAAAAAAACTAATATACAACTCTAATTTCTATGACGGTCCCACTGAAGAATGCAACATACAGTTTAAGTACAAATCAATTCCTTTTGTTGACAAATTATCCTACCAAATTACTAATATTTTCAAGGAGTTCCCAAAGATAAAAATAGCTAAATATAATAACACAAAAATTGCAAATATTTTTTCAAAAGTCAAGGATAGGACTCCAACTTCGCTTAACAGCAACGTAATATACGAAATTCCGTGTGGTGCATGTGATCAGTGTTATGTGGGTCAGACTTCGCAATGGCTGAAACAAAGAATAGCTTTACACAAGAGCGATGTCCGGTTAGGCAAAAACTCGTGTGCAGCTGTTGATCACTCACAAAAAACCGGCCACCAATTTGACTACTCTAATGTCAAAATCCTGGAAAAAATTAATAATAAAAAAACTAGACTCTTCCTTGAGATGTACCATATAAACAAAAAACCCAACACAGTAAATTACAAGACCGACACGAATCAGTTAAACAACATATACAGTTACATTTTAAACACAATTTAATTTTTGTTATTGGTAAACATGTGGTGTACCTATGATAGTTTCTAAGAATTTTTTTTTATATATATTTACTTTTTTTTTCATTGTTACCTACTGGTCATTAGATTTTTGGTTACCTGCGTGATATATAAGCCGGTGCCCCAGAGCTAAAGTTTCAGTTAGTAATGGATATTACCTAGTTGGTGTTGATGAATATTTCGCAGCTCCCCAGAACACTAATGAACACAATAGGATTACCGACTCTATGATTGTAAGTGGAACAGTTGTATAATTTTTGGTTTGATTTTTCAAAATTCCTAACATGTTTTTGCAGCTTTTCTCTCCTGAAGAAGCTAATAAAGATTAGCGAAATATTGAGATATAGAACGAATGAGTTTTATTGGTAAACAGACCGCAAACCCGAGAAGTCCCCAGCTGATTTTGTAAAGTTCGGTCGAGAATACATCCCTACTATATATATATATATATTTATATTTTATTTATTTATATATTTTTATATCAAATTTGATATAAATAAGACTGGTATGCCGATTTACAGTTAGTTTAGTAATCCCTACCAATGAATATAACTTTGTTATCGAAATGCGCATCGAGGAATTGAATTACTTGTGTGGTGAAGGGGTATAATACTTTTTGTTCTCACTGAGTGACACCACAGGCGTCCAATATCCCATTTTCGATCTGATCTACTGATAAAAATGATGAAAAACACAACTAGCCCATTCTGTAAGAACATAATATCTTATAGCATAAAGGCAAATATAACACAACTTTCAACATGTCTTTAAAGTCAATAAGATGGGAATGACATTCTCCCAACAAAAATAAATATTCTTCCCTATCACTTAAAATATAAAACAAAATGCTTAAGAATAAAAACATTAAACAAAACCCTCCAGAATAATAGCATCAAACAAAAACGTTTTTCTTTGGTAGAGAGTACCTAACATGATCAATATATAACCAAAATACTTAAAACATTAAACAACACTTGTTTCTTTGGTAGAACTGTATGACATCACTTTGTAGATGGTTCAGAATGCTTTAGTACATTCAATAGTTCTCGCTTCAACTCCATTTTTTCTTTATGCCTCTGCTCCTGTTTCATCTCGGCCTCATCTCGTTTTCGATTCTTTTCCTCTAGCCTTCTTTTCTTCTCTTCATCACGTTTTTGTCGTTCGATTTTCATGTCGGACAAAATGTCTTCAACATTAATTTTTCGTTTTTGGGGATTTGACTTGGAGCAACCTATAAAAACGAAAATTCAGAACAGAAGTATTCCAGAGGTGATAATAATCTTTATTTAAATAGAAACTCCTGATAAACAATAAAATTCGAATAATAAGTACGTCATTAATAATAATAATAATACTCCCTCATAAACACTTGAAGAGTGTATCCAAAGCCATAGCCTGTGTGGGTAGAGGACAACTATTAGGTATTATTATTTGTCTTGGCATATTCGGTTAAATGATTGAATAAATGTGGTGAATCAAGAGTTAACATTGAGAAGGATAATAGTGTTCATCGCATATTTGCATTGGTTAGATTTGAATTAATTCAATGTTGTACTTTCCTTGATATGAGTTTTAGTAAATTATTGAGACACGAGGATTTACATGAAAGTTAAAACTCAATTATTGTATGTTTTGAATTGGATGAAATGAGTAGGTAATTGTCCTTTCAACAAAAATAACTGAAATTTAATACAGTCGACTTCGTAATGGAATCTAGTTCAAAACAGCTAGCATTATAAATCATGATTCAAGTGTACAAGTGAGCATTCAAAGCAAGTGTAACAAGTTTACGGTCACGAATTGAAGCGGAGTACATATCAACCTTTACACTTTTTAGTGCATTTGACTAGGATTATGTTGCAGAAATACTAAAAAAAACTATTTATACATATACAATTCAAGTATAGTGTTTCAACTTGCCTGGTTTTGGTGCACTATTAGCCAATGTTGTTTTATTCACAGATGTGGAAGATATAGCTCCTTCTAATGGCACAGCCCATGATTTTTTGTCAAAGAGTTCAGACATTTCCTAGAAAAAATTACCTCATCAGACTTAAAACATTTGAGTTTGCATTCAAAAGTTGAAACCACTGACCGGAGATAATTAAAGAATTCATTCATATTGAGAAATCTAAGTAAGTATTTGACATTGTATTGAATAATAGCTTTCCAATATCTTCAATGAGCTGAAATAGGTGAACATTAAGTCAGCCTAGGGCAAGAAGTCATTAAATAACAAAAATTTACAAAATGAGTTTAATGTCAGTAACTTTTTATGGTAGGTACCCTCTATATACTAATACAGAAATCATTAACTACCTCTTCCACAATTTGAAAGATAATCTAGCTTGAATAATTAACAATTTTGATTTTTTTTTTTCAAAATCATTTTCTTACATGCTGCCTTCTTGCACTAAGCCGACGAGTAATGAGTTTCAATACATACAGAATAATATTCCCAGAAGATGGGAGATGTCCCAGATTTAGACTGGCTCTCTTTAATATTTTTGAAACGACGTTTTAATGTGTCCATCTTAATGGAGCACTGATGAGGAGTCACTTTGATGCCACTCTGATTAAGAGTTGTTGATACTGATTTCCACCCCTCTTTGCTTGGTCCCGTTTGAAATTTATTTTCATTCTCCTTGTAGGAGTTTAAGAGCAACTTGATTGATTTGTGGTTCCACCTGAATATACGAGAGGATCCTGGAAAATGTAGTGTTAGTTAAGTATAAGATGTTATTTATTTATATCTAAATGACCTGCTAAGGGTTCATTTTCTTGATCAGATGTTGATTCTGATGTCTCCTCAAGTTGTGTCCTAATTGCCTGTAAATATCGCCTAGCATAATTCGGATCTGAAATATTTATTTTCAAACTCAATTACCTATCTATTGCAACAAAATCCTCAACTGAGGAAAAAGAACAAACCTCGTAAATTAGCTGCGGTTTCTGCATCAACTTCCACCCGCAAATCGTCCAATACCACCTGATACATTTTTAATAAAGATTTTACACTAATATTATAATTTTGTACCTGCACAAAACAGCAACCAAAATGAAATCAAGCAGACGTTCAAGACTGGTGCAGAAAGTGCGCTGTATGCACCGCAAGTAATGGACCTCGAACGCGACCTAAGGCCCCAATGCGTCAGTACAACGTTGGTAGCCCATTTGAAAGAATCGCTACCGATATTTCCGGACCGTTTCCAGAATCTGACCACGGGAACAAATACATCTTCGTGGCAATGGACTACTTCAGCAAGTGGGCTGAAGCCTATGCCCTGCCCAACCAGGAAGCCATACCGTCGCCGACATCCTGGTGAAGGAGTGTGTCCCACTGGAACTGCATTCAGACCAAGGCAGAAATTTCGAGCCCAACTTGTTCCAGGAATTGTGTCGAATACTGAACATCCGGAAGACGCGAACTACGGCTTAACATCCGCAGTCTGATGGAATGGTGGAGCGGATGAACAGGACGATGAACCGCCACTTATCCAAAGTAGTCTCTGACCACCAAAGAGACTGGGATCAGTATCTCTATTTGTTCCTGATGGTATATCGTTCTGCAGTACACGAGTCGACCGGCCAAACCCCTGCTAGTATTATTATGGGCCGAGAGCTGCGACTTCCATGTGACCTGAAGTTTGGGACGCCACCAGGACAAGACACTGCGGGAGAGGACTATGTCAGCAAACTTCGGCAGAGAATGGAAGACATCCACGAAAGAGTCCGTTTGAACATCCAGAGTACCAGCGACCGAATGAAAGAGACCTATGACATCAAGGCCGATACCGAAGGATTTAAGGTTGGTGTCCTGGTTTGGCTGTACAACCCTAAACGTCGTCGTGGCCTATCACCAAAATTGCGGAACTCATGGGAAGGCCCTTATAAGATCTTGAAGAGGATAAATGACCGAATTAAAAAACCACCTAGAGGAAAACCCAGAGTCATCCATTTCAATAGGTTGGCCCCTTACGCTGGAAACCACGACCAAGTCCGCACCCTCAGATCACCGGAGGATGCGATGACGTTCTAGAAATTCATGTCCTTGTACTCAAATGGACAGAAAGTTCAACATGGGGTGACTCGAGAGGAACCACGAGACCTTTTTAAGGTGCCTGCCGATTACGCGGTAGCCCACTGTGTAGCAGGAGATCTTCAAATGTCCAGAGGCATCGCTGTGGTGTTCTCCAAGTACGGTCGTCTCCATGAACTACGGCAACAAAACCCGGAATTTGGAGGGGTGCTACAGTTGCGGAAAGGCCAGAGAATCTAGTCACCAAGAAGCAGTCTCGAGACAAACCGTCCTATGAAGACATAATCTCGTGAACCTGGCAATCCCAAAATTGTCCTGCGGGCGCGGCGGACCGGACTGGAGAGTTATAAGGAGCATGTTGGAGACGATATTCCAATCCACCGGCGTGATGATTTTGGAATGCTGTAATCATCGTCCAAAACCAAACCTGAAGACGGTAGAGTGCTACTTCCATCAAACAGCAAGGTGCAGATATGGAGAATCATGCAAATATCGGCACACCCCAAGGATGACATTTCGGGACGAAATGTCTTTAAGAAGATGGCAATGTAACGATTTCGAGACCGGCCCTGATCATCTAATTAACTCGAAATGTAAACATTGTTCTCCGCTGACAAACACATACATCATGTGGAAGAATCGCGAACCTTCTAACGAAGATTCTGGGGACATCTGAGAAGTCGTCCGAAAGGCTCGAATGGTCAAGAATTGTAAATAGGAGTATATGAGCCACTGGGTATTATATGGCGGGAAAGTCAGAGACAGACACAGAGAGTAACCAATATAATTCCAGAGTTCGCGGATAGAGAGTGTCAGTAAAGATAAATAAAAATAGTGACTTGTGATATAAATTAGTGTTTAAGGAGTGTGTAAATAAATAATAAAAATTAGTTAAATGCAGTTTTACTACAATAAATATCCGAATGCTAAAGGTGGCTTCAATAAATAATGATTTGTCTGTAAGCCATTTTTCACTGATATTTATTTTGGATAAAAACACCATTCTACATGTTCACTCAGTAAATTGAAACCCTGGATGTCAACAATACACCACATCATTACGACTACTACTGAAGCTAAAGAAGCACTCGACTTTTATGAAATATTTCGGACAATTTCGCTAAGTGAGAGTTGTTCAATGATACTATCATGAATTATAATGCAATAAGCTTTCGTATCCGCTGGAATCCCTTCATTGGTTTCAATGTCAACTTTGATACCGACAGTACTAGTTTTCAAAGTGGGATTTCTTTTCGAACAGTTGATAACAAAGAGAGCATGATTTCTGAAACTTACATAATCCAGTAATGGTGCAGGTTGTCCGATTCCACAGAAACTTTCATAAAATTGGAAGTAATTCCAGTGTGTTTCAACAAAATTATTCTTTTCAAAATCGAGTCGCATTCTTTCTGCTGGGAAATATTCACCATTAAGGAGTAACCGTATATCAGAATCGCTTTTAACATTGCCTCTGATACCTGTTTGAAATGCAACAATCACAAATCTGGGACTTTCCAATGCAGTGCTAATTTTGACAGCCCAAATTTCTTTTGCAGCTGTCAGTGCTGGAAGTTCATGAAAATCC
This sequence comes from Chrysolina americana, assembly GCA_958502065.1. Lineage (NCBI taxonomy): Eukaryota > Metazoa > Arthropoda > Insecta > Coleoptera > Chrysomelidae > Chrysolina > Chrysolina americana. The sequence continues at coordinate 30,843,284 of OY293419.1, read as the reverse complement.
CATTTACGGAATGGTATAATAATTGGTTGATCTGATTTGATTTTCCTCAACAAATTCAATTTTAATACATCATTCGGTGTTACTATTGGTACTTTTAGGGAGATGTTGTTTATTTTAAGTTCTCCCTTTGTTGCGTCATCACTAATTTGACAAGTCGAATTGTTTGTTTTCCAAATTGAACTCTTTCATAATCATTGAAAAAAGCAAATAAATGTTGTAATGGAATGAGCATATTGAATGATCCATCTATATGAGTAGGTGGGTGTGACGGGAAATTCCAACCTGCAATACTCATAGTAAGGTAACCTTTGATTGTTGAAACTATACCAGGATCTCGTACACTTTCCACTTCTTTACCACTCATTTCATGAAATTGAATCGAATAGAAAAGCACCGGCATAATTAATGAGCTTAACTTCCCCATATCCTGTTGTTCTTTTAATTTTTCCTTCAATCAGTAAAACCGCTTTGTGCATCAATAGCCAAGTATCACTCTGAGGAAAACTCTGCTATTAAAGGTTTTGCTGGGATATTTCTTGTTACTGTTATAAGAAATATTATTTCTATAACAAATTATAGAATAAAAGTAGCACATTCAAATTCTATGGCAGCAAATACGATTTTGCTGAAGGTGCTTTTTCCGCTACAGGTAGGTATAATGCTGTCGCTATTAGGCAGTCAGTCTAGGGCAGTAAGTTTTTCAATCAGAAATTCATAATTTCACAGGTGAATAATCACTAATGAATTACATGCCTATGGCCGCAAAGCTTTCGCTTTCGATAAATGGATCATCGCATAGATGTTCATCCACTTACGGTAATACAGTTGTCAATCTGCCTGTTTTAATCTTAATTATTCTGGTTTTTTGTATTTTTGTATACAATAACTGTTAAAAGTATTATATTATAAATGGAAAACTTCAATAGTGTGGAAACAAAACTGAGATTTGTGTGCTTATTATTATTATTCGATGAAAATGTAGTATTGCTTTTACATTATTTTATAAAGCATCAATTCTCGTCAGGGAGGATTTTTGCTTTCAACCAGAGGTAAAAGTATATCCCTCCTGATAAGATCCCGTCAACAACAACAGAACCGTGGCTAATGGAGTATATAATAACAAGTGTGGATTCATGCAGCACCAATTAACAAGTAGCAATTATCAATTAACAATTATCAATTAGCAAGTATTGAAAATGCTGCATTCATGCACCCAAATTAACAATTACCAAGGAACAAGTGAGCATGCGCACAAAGCAGATCCGTGCCATTTGAGTTAACCTCACTTTGTCGTAGAAACTGATTAAACATTCAGATTCTATTCGTTTTCCAAATGTTTATAATCAATTTTGTGCATTCACGATTATCATTGAAATGGAAGCTACTTAAACATTTTTTTTGTTGATTTTCGATGCTTTCCGTCATTATACTGACCAATCCACGATCATCTGCATACTAGTTGCGCACTAGAAGAAAATCTCGTTCAATTAGAGTAGAAAGATAAAAGTTGGCCAACTTCTACTTGTTACTTGATAATTGTTAATTGTCTGCATGAATGCATTTATTGTAATACAAGGAGTTCAACTTGTACTTGGTAATTTGTTAATTGATAATTGCTACTTGATAATTGTTAATTGGTGCTGCATGAATCCACACTTACAGTTTTTCCCCGCCTCTTCCGTATGGAGAAAAATACGTTCCACAAAGTTGTAGAAGTTTTAGGAAAAGTTGACACCAGCAAAGTTTTATCCAGGCCATACACTGAAGGGTACTACCTACTGGACATAAAGACCCATTTATTAGTGTTTTTGTGGTATATGGCCAGACCAGATTCTTTGTTAAGCATTGGAACAAGGTCTAGATTATGCCCAGCCACAATAATGAAGGTTGTTAATAAGTGTTATACTTCATATCGAAATTAAAAACTAACTATATTCGCTTTCCAAAATCAGAAAAAGAAATAACTCAGTAAATTTATTCATATTTACTGAGTTTGAATTATGAAGGAACAGATTACCAGGTGGAAATACGGGATTTTATTAGGAGGGATATACCTCTGGTTAAAAGCAAAAATCCTCCCTGACGAGAGTTGATGCCTTATGAAATGATATAAATGCAATGCTACATTTTCATCGAATAAAAACTTGGACGCTAATAAGCACACAAATCTCAGGTTTTTTCCACACTATTAAAGCTCTCCATTTATAATATAATACTTTTAACAGTTATTGTATACAAAAATACGAAAAACCAGAATAATTAAGATTAAAACAAAGGAATAACATGAAGAAGACAGAAATAAAACAAATGTTTTTGTTTACACTTTTTGAATTATAATAACCAGGAACCCAGAGTTTAAACCAAAAGGTTTAGGCGAAAGCAAACGTTGACGTCACGTCTGTCATTTATCACGAAGGTGGTAAATACCAAAGAATTGTGGTTATCCGCCTAAATTCGATTATATTCATGTTATTGAAGTATGCGGAATGTGAATCAATAGTAATAAAGAGCTTCTGCTGAAATTTATTCACTGACCCATTGTCTTGCATGTTTTTCGAAACTTCTTTCTTATTTGTCACTGTTAGAACACATTCCGACAGACTGTTTGCAATAATTTTTCATTGAAAACTATACAGTTACAGAAATAGGTATATGTGTTACCATAGCATATCTACAACATGAATAATGCAATGGGTAATTGCACACACCAGCGGTAGCAAAGTCAGATTCCTACAACTACATCAATACCTATTAGTCATAAGTAGGTGCACTCACTGGCGGTAGCATAGTTTACCAGCTACTACAAAAACATTGTCTATACTAGCCCTAGATGAATGCATTCCATAGCGGTAGCAAAGTTCGAGAAACTAAGTTATTCGACAATTTCTATTTATCCCAAGGGAGTTATAATCAGCAAAGTCGACTTAATAATCACAGGTGATAGCTCGCTTGTCCCCTATGCTATTAGAGTTTCTTAGTAGGGTTATTGGATTTCTAGCTACGGTTAATAAAAAATTTCCTTAGTGTAATCTCTAAAATATCAGTATTGTTGAATGATTTTACATATGGATAATAGGTTCTAACTTCGACTTTTTGAACTGATTTATCATTTCGAGGATTTTCGTAAATATCGAATATTTCTTCTAACATTGTATCCCAGTGATTTTAGAAATAGATAACTGGAACGAGATAGAGAATGTCTCTTGACCCCGAGTGTCTAGACTTGACTAATTTTGGTTTGGATTTTTAAAACCTTTTATAGTTTATAACTAGGCCCATAATTTCCTCACCTCTAAAATCTACTGAATTGAAATCTTGATCGAGGATAGTGATAGTAATGTTTGTAATTTCACGTCTATTGTTCAATGGTAGATACTAGAGAATATTTCGTGGAATGACGTCAATAGCAAGACCAGGGTCAACCCCAATGGAAAATTCGTATAGAGTATGCGAAGGTTTATTGTTGTAAAATGAACTGGTAGTTATATTACAGTCGATGTGAATTGTTCGAACTTGGACAAAATTAACGGATAAATCAGACTGATGAGGCTTTGTTCTGGAGAAACTCAAAATGCTTTTTAAATAATATTTATTGAATACAAAAATTAGTAAAAACTACGTGAGAAATATTATCGATTACCCAAAGTTCGTTTTTAAAAAGATTTATTTCAGTCAAAAGTACAATTATTTGATATACGGAACGATGTTAACAGTATGAGAGCTAGCAACTGACTGCCTGAATGAAAATAAATTAAATGCTAAGATAAATTCTGCAAGCTTATCAGAAAGTGCTGATCGTGCTTCTTCTCTAGTGGCGGCATGATGTAATTCCTCCCTTCGCAGATTCAACTTCGGAGGGTTACTGAGGAAGTTGAACAGTTTGGAGTTCCATAGGCTGTTGAGGGGTTTCTCTGGACTTCTTCCGGATTTGTTGTGTTCTCCTGTATATTATGTATACTATGGATACTACCAAAACTCCGTAAATGAGTAGTGTCCAGGCACTTGGGGTGTATGATATTGGGTACGCTTGGAGTTGGGGTTGATTTTCAATTATTCTCGTCTTAATGTTGTGTAGCTCGTCGAGTTCTATTTGTTCCAGATGGAGGCTGAGGTTCACTTGTGTTTCTTTGATGTTCTGTATGTCTAACTCAGGAAATAAGATGGGCTGGCTTGGCACAGATGTACGAACTTCGTTAGAGATGATTTCTCGATGAGTTATCAATTGACAGTCATTCGGAATTTCTATCAGGTATGAGCCCATTATTTTGGTGATTTCTTCTTGTTGGTGGCATTTTAGTCTTATTGTTTCTTCAGTAGGGAGGAGCCCAACCCACTGATTGGATTCTTCTAATCGTTTGAACATTGGCTGGGTGATTTCAATGTTCATTTGCTGACAGTTGGAGGGATCTTTCAGATCCAGGAGCTGGATCTCACAAAGGTCGACGTTTTTTATTTCTTGTGGTTCACCATTGTCGCAAATATAGTGTTGTTGGCGGATTTTCATGCAAGAGTCGCTCATAAACGTGTAGTACAATTTATTTTTCAACAGATATTTGTTTTCTGGTATTATTGCCTTGAACTGACCCTTGGATATTATGGGAATTGAATAAAGGTGATAGAGGTTCATTTCAAAAGGGTAAGTTATTGGAACTTTCAAAATGTAAGTTATTTTATTGTTGAGAATAAAACAATCAATTTTGATCAGATTTTCGATTAATGGGATATTTTCTAAGTTGATTTCCAGTGGTAATTGACTTTCTTTGAGTTTTGATTGAATGTATTTTAATTCATCTAGAAGTTCTTTGGATTTTATAATACTTGGATGCATGACTCCAATTTTTGTAAAAGTGATCGAATTTTGAATATCTTGAAGAAGCGAATTGATCATTTCGAATGTATTAATTATCTGGTTCATGATGTCTTTGATGAAGTTGGAATTTTCTCTATAAGCATGATTTTCTACGATAGCCGCAATTTGGTTGATTTTGCTTTCTAATAGTTTCTCATTGTGACTTATGTGTTGAACGGTTTTATTGAATTGATCAATCATAGATATTGCTAAAGAACTCTGTGTGTGCATTGTCGATGTTATTTCTTTCTGATTTTGCTGTAGGTTTTGAATTAATTTCTCGTAACGTTCACCATCATCAGAGTCTAGATTTCCACTTATAGATTTGAATATTGATCCTAAGCCATTTATTAAGCCTCTTTTGTTTCTATTTGGATGTGGAATTATTTCGATTAGCTTACTTTCAACATTTTTTTCTGAGAATTTTAAAATTTTCATGTAGTTAGAAGTGTCTTTAGAATAATCTACGTTTTTGGCAATCAAACATTCGATATTGTATGATTTTATTTTCAATTTATTTATTTCGGTTATAATGGGGTTCAAATCATAATAATGAATAATAGAGTGGTAATATTCTCGTATTTTTGCTGAACCGAGATTTACGGGCATCAAACCGGGATTGTTTTCAAGGTTTCTTAGTGCTATTGCTTCTTGCATAGTCACAATTCCGGGTAATCTGAAATGATAAAGAAACATATGTTTTAGTTGTCGAACGAGTAGAGTATCCTAAGTGGGCGTTTAACATTGTCCATGTGAATCTTGGGTTGGTTTACGGTTGATAAAACTTTCTTATCTTTATTCACACTTTTTATTTTGCTAGGTTTTGCGAATTTGTTAGCGTTCTTTCGTCGTACGTGAGTTTTAACAAATATTTTTTGTTTGCGTTTGAAGATGTTGGGAGAGTCTCTGTTTTCGTTGATTCTTGTAATTTTCTTTTGTTTCTTTGAAAGAAGTTCTGAATTTAATTTTGAATAAAGTAGTTTTGAACGTTCTCTGTGTTGAGCAACGTAGTCATTCAATAGAATTTGATCTAGTTTCATGTCGAAAGGTTCGTTACTTGTGGTATGCCCGTTTATTACGTCTATGGGTTTCAATTTAGTTGCTGAATGTATGGAATGATTATAAGCTAGTATAGCGTAAATCATTTTCATTTTCGCTGGTGTTTTCATGAATCCTTTTGTATTTAGTAAACGAAGGTGCTCAGTAATGGTTGAATGGAATCGTTCAATTGCTCCGTTCGATTGTGGATGGTTCGGAGAACAGAAATGAATTTTAATTTTATGTAAACTGAGTAATTCAGTAATTACTGCATTTTTGAATTCGGTTCCATTGTCCAAAATTATTTGTTTGGGAACACCGTGGTGTGAAAAGAAGTTTATTAGGTTATTGGCTACTTCGGTGCCTGCTACGGCTTCGAGATAGTATGCTTGAGCATATTTTGAGAAGCTGTCGATAATCGTGAGAAATTTGGATTTTTCAAATGTGAAAACGTCCATATGAATAATTTCGAAAGGACCAACTGCTGTAGGCGTGATGTTCATTTGCATTTTAACTGGGTTTCTGTCATATTTGCATCTTTGGCATAGTTCACAATCGTTGATGAAGGTTTGGATAGAATTCTTCATGTAAGGCCAATAATATTTTTCTTTTATTCTTTGGAGGGTTTCATCTATTCCTCTGTGGTTCGATTTACCTTCGTGATAATTTGTTATGATGTTTTTAATATCATGTTTGTTTGTGACGTCAGAGAGTTTTTTATAACATTTTTTGAATTTTACTGAAGAATTTTTGAAATACTTTTGTAAAATCAGTGAAAATGGTTCGTACAAATTGGGATCTTCGAAAAAAATATGGTATTGTAGATCTGGTACAACATATTCTTTAATGAATTTTATTACATCTTTTTCAAAGTTATTTTGTGAGAACTGAATTGTAATTCGCTTCTTTTTCTCAAATAGAATTATTATTTTTGGCTTTGCAGGAGAATGAAGGACAGAAGAAATGATAATTTGGTTCTGACCATAGTTGACAGCGTAATTCACGATTGGAATATCTATAATCGGGTTTTCATCGGCACATGAGTGAATAGTATGATCGTCAGTCTGTTCAGTTTCGTGATTATTTTCGTTGTTAGTTTCGGTTGTTTCGTCAGCATTATTTTGCTGGTTTTCATCGATGTCATTCGAATAATTCGGTTCGACGTTGTTTCGTGTGTTTGTTTCGATAGTATTGTCAGCATTATTTGGATGATTGGTTTCGTTGTTGTTTTGTGTATTTGTTTCGGTTTGATCAAGATTAACTATCATTGAAAAATCGTCAAGGTCTTGTGGAAGTTCTCCTATTGTCAGAATGTCAGCGGAAGGTTGATAGTTAGGTGTATCAAGGCGCGGGTTTATATTATTTTGTTGACAGCCAAAAGTGGTATATGGGCCATCTAGACGTTCTGACTCGCCTAGTATGTCGTCTAATTCTTCCCAGAAAGTTCTGGTTTCTTTCGTATGTGTTTCTATTCGTGACAAGGCATCCGCATTAGTATTTAATTTTCCCTTTTTATAAATAATGTTAAATTGATACTCGTCTAATTTGATTCTCCATCTCATTAATTTTGAGTTAGGATCTTTCAACGAGAATAACCACTGCAATGGTTTATGATCCGTTATGATGTTGAAATTTCGTCCGTATAGATACGGCCTAAAATATTTTGTAGCCCATACGATAGCCAATAATTCCTTTTCGATGGCAGAGTAATTTTGTTCGGAATCATTTAGTGTCCTAGAGGCGTAGGCTATAGGCAAATCTTTACCTATCGGCCCTTGGGATAAAATTGCACCTAACGCAAAATTGGAAGCATCTGTAGTCAAGTTAAAGGGTCTAGAAAAGTCAGGATATTGTAGGATAGGTTCATTCATCAAAAGGTTTTTACATGTTTCGAAACAGGTGAGGAATTCGTCATTCAATTCGATTTTTGCGCCCTTTTTGAGGCATTTGGTGAAAGGTTTTGTGATCTTCGCAAAATTTGGGATGAACCGTCGATAGTAGCCCAATAGACCAAGAAAGCCTTTGATTTGTTTTGTCGTTTTGGGCACAGGAAAGTTTTTAATGGCTCTAATTTTGTCGGGGTTAGGTTTAACACCGTCAGGGGTTACCACATGGCCTAAATAAGCAACCTCCTTCCTTAGGAATTCAGACTTGTCGAGCTGAATTTTGAAATTAGAGTCTTTGAGTCTTTGAAATACACACCTAAGACGTTCTAGGTGTTCCTGGAGTGAAGTCGAAAATACAATAATGTCGTCAAGGTATGCAAGGCATTTTTCATTTTGTATACCTCTAAGAATATTATCTATTGCTCTTTCAAACGTAGCTGGAGCATTCTTCAAACCGAATGGCATACGCAAAAATTCGTAGTGGCCATGTTCTGTGCTGAATGCTGTTTTTTCAATGTCATTTTCTTCCATTTCGATTTGATGGAAGCCACTAGCTATGTCTAAAGTAGAGAAATATTGACATTTCCCTAATTTGTCGAGTAAGTCATGTATGTTAGGTAGAGGGTACTTATCGTCGATTGTCTTCTCATTAAGCTTCCTATAATCAATAACAACCCTCCATTTTTGCTTACCAGATGCGTCGACCTTCTTGGGTACAACCCATATAGGTGACGACCACGGTGAATTACTAGGTCTTATAATTTTTGAATCTAACATTTTACTTATTTGATTTTCAACTTCTTTTTTGTGGACAAACGGATATCGATAAGATTTGGTATATATTGGTATATCGTCTGTTGTTCGTATTTTATGTTTTATTTTACTCGTAAATGTCAGTGGAGTGTCGTCATTATAAAATATTTCGGAAAACTCTTTACATATTTCTAAAATTTTTGTTCTTTCTTCCTCGTTCATATGGTCTGTTCTGATTTTTGACAGGTCTAAACTTTTATTTGGAGAGACATGAAAATTATTCAGATCGATTTTTTGAATTTCGTTTCTATCGAATTTGTCGACAGAGAACGGTGTCGAAAGGTCTAATGTCACTGGACTAACGGTATTGTTTAAAATTGTTGTTAACGCGTATCCGCCTTTTGCTATCGTAAGACTTTCAGGTATTTCGCAGTTATGAATTTTGCAATGAGGTATTATAACTTCTCCTTCAGGAATGGATGTTTTAATTTTGATCACCTGTTCTGATCTGGGTGTGACGGTTACTAAATTCAATTCGTTACTCGTTTTGTGAAATAATAGTTTAATTTTGGTGAAAGGTGTTACTAGGTAACCTTTGTCAAAGTTTATACAGGCTTGCAGTATTTTTAGATTGTCTAATCCAATGAGGCCTTTGAAAACATTATGAAATTTAAAAAGAAAGAATTTTAAATTGATTGGATGTGGTAATTTAAAAATGTTTGATGAAGGAATCTCAGCACTGTACTTATGTGAAGATTTTTGAAAGACTGTAGACACAATAAATGGGTCATTTCGTATTAGATCTGGAAAATATTTGAGGGCAATATCGGGATCGATGAATGACTTCGTAGAGCCTGAGTCAATCAAAAGTTTCAGATTATATTCTGGAAAAACAATGTATGATAGTTCACTTGTATTCGATGAGTTGAAGGAAATAACTTGAGGGTTTGAAATAAATTGTTCCGAGGCTCTTACTGAAAATTTACATCGGAACTTTCTGTTGGTTCTGTATCATTCGGGAAGTAATTTTCGACGGGTTGATTCATATCAATAAATTCATTTTCTTCATCAATATTCTGGTCAGTATCATAATATTCATGACATTGATTGATTTGATCGGTTTCGGTATTAAAAAGTTCTTCACTAATAAAGTTTCTTTGTTGTCCTCTGTTTGCAAAGTGGGACGTAGATGGTTGAGCAAAGTTTGTGTTTCTCGTTGAAACACTCATTGGAGTTGTTTGAAAATGAGTATTTCTTGTTGAAACACTCATTGGGGTAGGTTTCGGTTGAGGTTTATTTTGTGGTTTGAAAATATTTCCACTTGGTTGTTTAAAGACTTGAGCATTCGTTAAAAATTGTTGACCTTGGGGTCTAGGTCGCTGTTGTACATTTATAGGTTGTGAAGGGAAACTGTTTTGTCTACGGAAAAAGTTATTCGGGGTGTTGGAATTGAAAAAATTATTCTGATTTGGCATAGCGCGATGAGAAATGTTTGTGGGCCTCAGGGGTTGATTTTGTCGTGTGATTTGGGCCGGTTTTACAATATTTCTATGAGAAAAATTTTGAAAATATTGGACGTTTTCTTCTTGTTTTACAAATTGTACAGCTTCACTGAGAGTATTTGGTTTCATGCATCTCAAAGTGGTACTTAATGGTTCTTTCAGTCCTGATAAAAATGTTTTGAGGGCTAAATTCTGATAAAGATCACGTTTGAGTGTTTTAGCAGCTTCTGTGTTTTCATGAATGTCTACATAACTGCACAGCAAATTCAAAATATTTAAACATCGGTCATAGAATTCTTGAGCACTTTCATTATGAGATTGCCTTAACATAACAAGATCCCTATTCAAACAGACCTCATCTCTTTGATCTGAGAAATTTCTTGTCAAAATATCTTTCAATTCTTGCCAATTTTTGGCACCCTGTATATTTACTAATGTTTTTGCATTACCCTTTAATTTGGAAATGATTGAATTCAATAAATAAATATTTTGAAAGTCATTTGCATTGGCTGCATTATAAAAATTTGTAATGATCGATTCACTTATTGATAAAAATCTAGTTAAATCATTGGGATTACCGTCAAATTCCGGCACACAATTCAAGTATTCAGCTTTAAACTGAGCCATATTTGAACGATTGTTAGCTTGATTATCCAAAATAGGTTGTCTTGAAAGTGAATTTCGAATTGTTGGAATAGGAAGAGTTTGTGAGTCAGTTGAAGGTGTACTTATATTCAAATTTTTCAAATAATTGGTTATATCTTCGAGCGACATAAAATTGCACTTACAGTAATATGAAAACGACTTTGAGCATGTTCTTCTTATCCACTATAAGGGCTGCGTCTGGATCGGCGATTCTGTCTTCACCAGGTCGTTGCTCCTTGCAGAATTGGGCAATACTGGTCCCAAATCTCGTTGCTGACGATGGGTACGGGTCTGCGATAGACTGGGTGTTCTGAGTTTCGAGAAGCCACTCCGCAACAAAGTCCACAACAAATCACTAAAGTTCGATATTTGGTTCGAAAAATCAGTCAATCGTAAACACGAAAACTGCACGATCGATTCGATACAATTCTGATAATCCTACCGACTGCGCCAGAAATATTATCGATTACCCAAAGTTCGTTTTTAAAAAGATTTATTTCAGTCAAAAGTACAATTATTTGATATACGGAACGATGTTAACAGTATGAGAGCTAGCAACTGACTGCCTGAATGAAAATAAATTAAATGCTAAGATAAATTCTGCAAGCTTATCAGAAAGTGCTAATCGTGCTTCTTCTCTAGTGGCGGCATGATGTAATTCGTGTTACAATAATCATCTATAAAGTCAGACTAACTGCATTTCGTTCTCAGGGAAACGAAGCGATTTTGCCGTGAATGCTGATAAGGCATCTTTCCTGGGAAGTGCTCAGGTAGCGTCAGCGGAATACGGGGTCGTTGACAACGTAATTTGCGTAATACTGGGTTCGAGTAAGCGTTTTGAAAAACCTAATAGTTTACCATTACTATCTTCAGCTTCGAAAGAAATGATCAATTTTATACTTTCAATTTCACACTTTGACGTGTTATTATTAGGCTTAAATGATAAGTAGGGATTGTAATGATCTGGTTTAACGGATTTTGTAGATAGTTTTCAATATCTGTCAGCTCATATGAACCTGTGGGTATAGTCACTACATATGCGACTGCTTGTTAGTGATGTGGGTGTAATAAAACTTGTTCTCACCTTCGGATATATTAGGAATGCTATTATACGAATAGAATACAATGAGTGCTAAACCGTATTCGGAATCAGGATCTAACTGAATGGGATGTGTAAAATCTCTCGATAGAATAAAACTATTTCCTTTTAAGGTAAACGTATAAGACATCGTTCTAGCATGGATAACATTCAACTAATTCATCTTCAAAAACATGTATACACAAATGTTTTGAATTAATTTGGTTATATGTTTGACATTTTTCTATATTATAGTCGATTTTGACATTTTCCATAGATATGTAACCAACTCTGATGGTGGTTTCAAGCTTCCGAAATTATCAAAGTAAATAACGACATTATTTCGTTTTATACAAGCTACCCAATGAGTACCATTATTTTTAGTTGAATCTAGATTCACAATACCACACTCATTTCTACGTGGTTTCGATGGTAATGTGTCTCTCATATAGACTCCTCTGAAGTTGGGTATTTTCAACGTTTCAACTGCTTCAATGATATCTTTATCGTATAGGGCTCTATTAGGTAGCTTTATTGATAGTTTTTTTGTTTCTTCAAATATAGACCATATCCTTTGGAATTTTTTCTCAAGTACAACCCTGATCCCTTCTTCCCAATTTCCTCCATTGCACGATTATGACGGGTCTGTTCTTCGAGTTTCTTTTTGGCATTTTTCGCATCGATGATTGTCTTTACGACTCCAGCTGCACCTCTACTTAGTGCTTCCAAGGCACTCAGTCCAGCAAAAATCGATATAAGTGGTAAACTTCCTCCAGATTTTGCTTCAAATGGTATGATTCTAGGTATTTTTACTCGATGTTTCCCCCCTGCTCTCTTGATAATCTTTTTTACAGCACTCAATGCCCATTTTAAAATTCCTTTCTTTGTCATATCAGTGGTGGTTGTGGTGCTTAGCTTGTCTAATATTCCTCGTTTAAATGATATTGCACTGCAACTACGTTTTTTACAACCCATTCCGAGTTTTCTTTTGGCTTTCATTCCTGTAGTAACTAGTCAAGCTGCAGCTTTCTCACCAAATTTTGCGTCTTTGGACTTGACACGTTCCCAAGCTTTGTTTTCAAGCACGTAATCTGCCTTATGTCTATCCTCAAGAGATTTATTCTGTGAATAAGCTATATCGTGATCTTTACATGCAGCGTCTAATTTGTTTTTTCCTGTGTCTCCACGTTCAAGTCGTTTTTGGAGCTTCGTACCAGGACCACCTTTCAAATGGAAAAATTTTAAAAAATATCGTTGCATGGGACATGAACTTACAATATTGGTATCCAGGTAGATATAATTCTACTGGTAGTTTATTTATTGGACTGTTTACAAGTCCTTCACCCTCTTTCTTTTCAAACGTCAACATTGATACTGATACTGAATGAACGTACCCGTTTCATTTATATATATACCTAATCTGAGGAAAATTTTTGTAGTCCAGAAAAGGACTGTTTGTTCAGCGGATAATCACAATTCGATATAGTGGAATCGTCTGAAGAGATATATATCACATCATCCTCATCAGAAAGATCATCAATTTCCTCATCAGAAGAAACATTCATTTTTCCTCATCAGAATGATTCTCCATTTCTTCATCGGACGAAAGTCCTTCCCACAAAGGGTCAGGTTCATCGTCATACAACCCAGATAGCATACAATATCCTATGGATATCCGTTTCGAGTCCATTTCAGGTCGGGATATCCCCGGACATAGAATGGATATCTATAGGATATCCATCAAGAGATAGTAAATGGATATTCAACACTGGATATTCTATGGAAGTCCATAGAATATCCATTAGCGACAGTGGATATATATTCGTCTCACACAATAACGGATCTCCTATGGACATCCACAAGACGTCCATATGATAATTGGACGTCAATCCATCCGTTAAAGTAGATGAGGTTGAAATTCAACAAAAAATAACGAATGTATGTACAACTACATTTTCTTACAACAATAAATTTTGGTATTAGGTTTCTTTCCATATTTAATTATTTGGAAAAATTCGATTATACCTACGTCGATGACACAGGCCAAACTGAGTCAGGACACCGCCCCTAGATTTCATTTCAAGTTCCACTTTTAGATCATGATCATTTGATTCGATCCACTCTGGTGCGATATTATGAAGTTGAATATTATATTATTTTTATAATTCATCACTTCTCTCGGAAGAACAAATACGGAAATCATTCGGATGTTTTTGCGACAATGATTCGGATTCGGAATCATACCGTTGTCAGCCGACAGGTCAAAGTCGCTGTTTCTTTAACACTCCACTCTCTCTTTCTCTCCAGTTAAAGGCGCGCTCACCACGAAGATACAGAGAGAGAACACATTTATGACTAGATATAGCCGAAGCCGAATGCCCAAGCCGACCAGTACCAGTTACCAGAATTAAAAAGAACGTGTGCGGCCACTCTTCGCTCTTGTCTATGTTTGCAACTTCTGAGTCTGAACTGCGTAGTTTGATTTATTATCAGTTTTATCGAGCTTTCAAGATTTATACTGTTGTTTAATGTCCGTTTATTGTTTTCCTTATTGGTGAGAATTGAAAAGTAAAGATTATTTTCGTAAATAACAACCAAACTATTATAGGTTATAAAAATGAAGTGGTATTATACACAATGTATTCTTCTGACAATTCTTATAATAGAAGTTAAAAGTTTCCTGATTTTTTGTAATTTTTAGTGGCCGCAGATAAAAGCCATCTCTCTGTTAAACTAGGTTTTTAACATTCAATAAACCTAATGTTTCCAAAATTCGTCTAGAAAAATCATTCTGGTATATTTTGATGTAATCTGGAAATATTTCGATTTTCATTCCCAAAAAACTGCCCATTTCATAATTGATGACCATTTCGAATTCTTCTTTCAATTTTGACAATAATACCTTAATTTCTTCCAAATTATTTCCAAGTAAAATGCCGTTATCGACGTAAATGGCTAGAATCAATGTGCCTGCATCATTTCTGAATATACATTGTTCGCTTTTAATTGCTTTTAGTCCATTACTTAGGAAGTTTTTGAAACGTTGGTTCCATTTCAAATGTGCCTGTTTCAGACCTTATAGTGACTTTTCGAGTTTGCATATTCTACTTGTCACATTATATCCTTCGAGAACCTTCATGAAGATGTTTTCTTCGATGTCTTCGAATTGCTATGGCAAACAAAATTCTCAATGAAGTTGCGTTTATCACTGGACTGAATGTTTCCAAATAATCGATGCCGTATTCTTGCTCGAAACCTCTCACTACCAATCGTGCTTTATATCTTCCATCTTCTTTCACTTTGAATATCAGCTTGAGTTGTATCAAATAGACTCCAAGTTTTATTTTTCTCTAAGGATTTTTTCTCTTCTTTGATTGCTTCAATCCAATTTTCTTTGTCGGGGCTTGTAATGGCTTCTTCATAAGTGAGTAGTGCTTGTGCATTATCATTGAACATGACATAATCTAGAAATTTGTTTGGAGGTTTTTTATTTCTTTGGCTCTGACATGTCGGCTGAAGTTTCGATAACTTCATTCGATGACAATTGTTCATTATGTACTTCTTCTTCATTTTCCTCGTTTATGTTGATTTCTGATAATGAATTTTCTCGATTTCCGACTTTTTCAATATTGTCGTTCTCTTCCAAGTGCATTATTTTTGTATTTGGAATCAACTGACGTTTTATGACATTTTTAGCGAAGATTTGTCAAAAACAACATCTCTTGATAAAATTACTTCTTTTTTCTGCTCATTCCAAAGTCTGTAACCATTATTACTGTAGCCGATGAAAATATGTTCTTCGATCATCCAGTTTCCGGAGGTAACCGAGT
Organism: Chrysolina americana; assembly: GCA_958502065.1. Classification (NCBI taxonomy): domain Eukaryota; kingdom Metazoa; phylum Arthropoda; class Insecta; order Coleoptera; family Chrysomelidae; genus Chrysolina; species Chrysolina americana. The sequence goes on along the minus strand of OY293419.1, from coordinate 30,827,703 downwards.
TTTTTTGCGTGAGCAACACTACCAAAAATTTGTAATCTAGACAAGTCTGGCGTTTTTTTATACCATTTTTCAGTGGGAGTGACTTCCAATTTAACCGTTGGACTCCTGTTTGCTAAATAGGCTGCACAACTAACTGCCTCTCCCCACATTTCTTTATTCAATTGTGAATCGGCTATCAGTGCTCTGGCTTTTTCCATCAAGGTTCTTTGGATTCTTTCTGCTTTGCCATTTAGTTGAGGTGAATGAGGAATTGAATAGTCCAAGCAAATTCCTCTTTCTCTGCACCAGCTTTGAAACCGTTTTTCAATGTATTCTCCACCGTTGTCGCATCTGAGTTTCCATATTCGCAGGTTCCATTTAGCTTCGGCAGCAGTTTCGAACTTATTTTCGATTGGATAGACGACAACGAAATGAGTATAGTCATCTAGTATGGTGACGAAATATTTCTTGTTGTCCCATGTATTTGGAGAAATAGGGCCACAAACATCGGTATGAACTATTTCGAGAGGTCTTTCAGCTCGGGTTCTTTCTTCAGAAAATGGATTTCTAGTTTGTTTCGCTTTCATGCATGTATTACAGACACCTTCGAGTTTTTTAATATCTTTCACTTGTGCTCATGCCGGTTGAAATTTTGATCAATTTGGACATATTTGACACACTAAGATGGCCTAATTTACGATGCCATTCATATGCGAGTTCTTCTTTCTCCACATTCAAAGCTTCTTGTTTTGGTCTACTGAATTGGACTGAGTAAATCCCGTTTTAATTTTTATCACCTTGAAGTACGATTTCTCCATTAACAGTTACAACGACACTGTCATTCGTGAATTCAACAATTCCATCATTTTCGGTGATGGCTTTTATAGATAACAAATTTTTCGAAAGTTGTGGACCATACAAAACGTTTTTGAGTATACAATTGATGAATTCGATTGTTCCGAATCCTTCCGAAATCATCGACTTTTATCGTTCGTCATATGGGATGAAGAACCGGAATCAGCTATCCAAATATTAGTAGAACTAATAGCACATTCACCACCAGCCATAAAAGCAACCTTTCTCCTGGGATTGTCATCATTGTTCGGGGTTTTCTTCGAATCTTTGTTACGGAAAAAACACTGTTTTTCCAATTGATTATTCTTTCCACATATTTTACATTTTAGATGCTGTTTTCCCGTAGGTTTACTCCTACAGTGTCTTGCTAGATGTTTACCCTGGTAGTGGAAACATTTCAGTTCTGTACTTTTAAAGGCAGTAGCCACTTCACTTTCACATGATTTGGTACGGGATTCTTCTGCAAGTAATCGTGCTGTGAGATTTGTTAGAGATTTTTCAGAACTCGTAGTGGATTCCCAAGCGCAAACAAAATGTTTGTAATGTTCGGGTAACGTAACGAGGATTTTGGACATAAGCATCGAGTCATCAATATTGTTATCCAATGTCTTCAATCTAAATGCTAAATTTTCGAGTTTGCCTATATGAGTTGCGATATCAGTTCCTTTTTCATAGCGAAAATTGAAATATTCTTGGAGAAGTGCACACTTTTGTCAAACATTTCTTTAGAAGTGGAACAATTCAAAATATGCAACATCGGCTTTCTTTTGATCGTTGTTATAATGTACTTCTGATTCTTGGCATCTCTTCTCATCCATTGTGTCCACGGGTCTGGATTCTCGTCGTCTTTTACTGGAACCACTGAATCTTTAATGATGATATCATGAAGTCCAGCGACTTGAGGAGAATAGTCAGCTGGAACTTCCATAATTGAAAATTGTTGCAGTCACGGAGTCTTTCTATTTGGATGTTATCTTCTATTTCCACATTGGAAGCAGCCATATTCTTGAATATACTGCCTTTTTATGTCAAATTGACGTACTTATATGTTCACAGGAAGACCGCTACCTCAGGAATTGGATATGATAGGATTTTTAAGTTTTTGTTTTTAAAGAGTTTTATGTCCTTCAGTATCACGCACCTGGGCCCATAAACTGTTAAACTAGGTTTTTAACATTCAATAAACTTTTATTGAAGAACACCAAAATGAACCTTTTCTTAAACTCTGAAGAAGTTTTCTTAAATTTTTAAGTATTATTTTTTATGTGGTGTATTTTTTGTTTGAGTTTTAATTTTATTGAGTTATTTTCAAACTACCCTTTAAATTACCATTTTTGTACTGAGATTCTAGTAATCATCCTGTATTTGCGAATCAGGCTATAAAGGTGCATTATTCAATATTGAGATTAATAATAATAATAATAATAAATTTATTTGCCATCAATAAATATAAAAAAAACAATAAATGTAAATCATTAGTACAATACAATATCAGCAAATGAATAAGTTGTTGCCCATAAAAGGTAAAACCTTGTGCATGAGCAATTAGCCTAATTAATTACATCAAAAGTTGCAAAGTTAATTACGTAGTTAATGAAACAATAATTACAGAATTCAGAATTGTGAAAATGTAGATACGACTGTGAAAATATAAATCTATGAAAATGTTATCATTGGAGAATATAAAAACATACAAGTGTAAAAGTGTAAAATGTATATATGTGAAATAAAAAGATATAAAATTGTGTAAATAGAAAATATATATATAGGTATGTTTGAAGGTAAGAAAGTTTTTTTTTTTGTAAATAAAAGACTATACCTAGACATAATGAATACATATATAAAATTATCACGCCTAAGCATCGCAACAATGTGCATTCAGTATTATTTGCAAGCACGTATATTACAAAAAAAAAAAAGTCTTGATTGCAAATTTTTTAAACTAGAACAGTTTCGATGATTATATTCACTTGGTTTTGAGCGGTTTACATTATAGTTAATTTTAATTAATTAATTTTTTATACACTTTTTTGTATTGTTTTACCCCGATTCTGGATTTTTTTTTTTTTTTTTCAACATTGTCTTCGTGGGAATTATTCAATACATCCTTCTCTCAATAATTTGATTCACTCTCTCTGCAGGTATTGTTTGAAGCCAACCTTTAATTTTCTTTTTGAATATGTGCAGATTTCGGGTATGTCTAATCTCATTGGGTATTTCAGCATAAACGATAGGACTCAGATAAGTCAGAAACTTTTGGTGTTTTGTTGTCCCCACTTTGGGTATTTTTGATGTTTTTTGTTTGTATCTTGTGTCATGAGTATGTTCAATGGTAGCCATGGACTGTTTATTTTTATGATGGTAGATAGCTAGGTTAAGGAAATAGAGGTGTCGACAAGTGAATGTTTGTGACTCTTCAAAAAGTTTCACTGATGCATATGTATATGTTTTGTTATATATAATTTTCAACAACCATTTTTGGGTAACTTCAATTATATTCAAATAATTATTTGTTATTCCTCCCCAGACAGTTATAGCATAGTTTATATGTGTTTGAACCAAACTGTAGTACAACATTTTTAACTGCGTTATTGCAAATATTTTTTTGTAGAACTTGAACTTGTTTAATAGGGATCTTAATTTTCTTGCGACGTATTCTGCGTGTTTGTTCCATCGCAGGTTTTTATCTATAATTAACCCTAGGTATTTTATATGTGGTTTCATAGTTATTTCAATAATGGTCCCATCATTGTTGAAGGAGAGTGTGGCATAGTTAGGTAAATTGTTGTTGTAGTTTGCGAATGGAACAAAAAATGTCTTAGTGAAATTAATTGTGAGTATTCTGCTCTCAAACCACTGGATTATATTAATGAAATCATTCTCAACTTTACTCTTAAGGTTTGTCCAATTTTTATCGCGATATAATACAGCGGTATCGTCAGCAAAACTGACTATAGTTCCGTCAATATTTGATTCATAAAGATCGTTAATATATATGTTGAACAATAATGGTCCAAGAACTGTACCCTGTGGCACTCCGTATTCTATGTATTGGTTAGAGCTGTACGAGTTTCCAATCTGGACACATTGCTTCCTATTAGATAAGTAGCTGCTGAAGAGTTTAGAAGAGATGCCTCTAAAACCAACATTTTCCAGAACCTTTAATAATTTTTCATGAGACACGGTATCAAAAGCTTTGGCCAAATCTACAAAAATGCATAGGGTTGCTTCACCTTTGTCCATTGCATCATAAGTTTCCTTCGTGAGCTTGACCATTGCATCTTGGGTAGATTTGGATTCTCGGAAACCGTACTGGTTATCTGAAAGTATTCGGTATTTCTTTAAAAATTTGTCCATTCTAATTTTCAGCAACTTTTCGAATATCTTTGCTATGTGGCTAATGAGCGATATAGGTCTGTAATTTATAACTTTCATTTTATTTCCCGTTTTATAAATGGGTTTTATAATGGAGTGCTTGAAAACATCCGGAAATATACCTGACTGCATTGCTTTGTTCATCATGAAGGAAATAGGTGCTGTTAGATGATCGACAAATTCTATTAATAGTTCTGATTTTATTCCGTCAATTCCAGGAGATTTGCCAGTTTTTAGCTGCAGTATTATTTCCCGTATTTCTCTTTCGTTGGTTTCTTCTAGATAAAACGAATTGACTAAAGTGGTTTCTTTGTAGCTTCTTGCAACTTTTTTACTTCCTATTGAAGTAGCTAACTTTTTACCCATTTTTGTGTAGTGATCAACGAAACATTCTGCCATTTCATGTTTGTTTGTGAGCATCGTTTTGTCGTCCCTTTCAATTTGGATTATAGTATTTTTCGAATCAGGTTTGTCAATAGTTTTTAAGGCCTGCCAAAGCTTGTTGGGGGTATTTTTCAATTTATTGATCTGATTTTTGAAAAAATTTATTTTAGCATTTTCGATTGTTTCATTTAGCTTGTTTCTAAATTTCTTATATTGGGTTTGTAAAGCTTCATTGGTCGGATCTGCACGCATTTTTTTGTGGAGAATATTTTTTGTGTTAATTGACTTTATTAGTCCACTTGTAATCCATTCCTTCCTTTTTATTTCTGTTCGTTTAATTAGCACTTTATTCGTGCTTTCCTCAATTTTTTGTTTCAAGTAGTTAGTGAATTTGGTAGCCATTATATTAACATCTTTCTCGTTGTAAATATCTGCCCATGATTCCGATTCTAGTTGCTCACGTAACTTATTTTTGTTAAGGAAATATTTAAATCTATTATCAATACATGTTGTTTGTTCTTTAGGATGTGGAGGCTTCATCTGTAGTACAATTGGAAAATGATCCGTGATAGATGAATGTATGATAACTGGGACAATAGTGGAGTTTTCCAGTTTGTTGTTGATGAATATATGGTCAATACATGTTTTGGAGTTTCCTTGTATTCTGGTATATTCATTTATTGCTGATATATATCCGAATGAGTTTAATATATTTAAATATTCAATATTATAATCATTATTGTCTAAGATATTAATGTTGATGTCACCCACAATTATATTTACATCTTCTTTATTGTTGACTTTTTCTTCCAGAAATGTATTAAGAGCGTTGTTGTATTCATATGGACACATCGATGGAGATCTGTATATTGCTGTGATGTTATATGATATATTCTGTTGCGAGGTCTTCAATACAATAATATTACTAGTATTCAGCTGTTTTATATCTGCGGTGTAGGTTAAGTGGCTTTTAATATATATAACACACCCATCATTTTGGTTAAAATCGCCTTCATTATATATTATATCATAACCTGCTATGTTTATTTGAAAAAAGTTCACCAGTTGCCATGTTTCAGTCAGAACTATTATATCAAATTCATTCTCAAAGTTTTTCAGAACAATTTTCAGTTCATTTATGTTCTTCGCGACACTGCGTATATTAGTGTGAAATAATCTGAAGTCGTTTTTTTCTTGCCCTAACAATAAATTGCATTGTTTATAATCCTCCACTATTCTAGTTACTAAGTTCTGCTCATTGAAGTCTTGAATATATGGATCCATATTAGAAATTAACAGGCGAAATGAAATTTAGTGTAATTTTATTGTAATAGTACGTGGTATTGGATGCATAAAGTTACATGCAGGAACAATTGTACAGTGATAATTAAAACGATAAACCCAATTATAGAATAAAAATAGTAGTAAGTAGTAAATAGAAGTAAAAAGTGTTTATGAAGGCTTTGAATTATTTCGCAGTGTTCTGGTTTCTCTGGATTTATTCTGCGACGGGTTAGGCTCTGGTGTTATATTTGGTCCGGTTATTCTTAGGTTCAGTGGTTTCCTCGTTATAGCACCTGTGGCTTGCTGTGGAATCTGCTCTGGTTTTTTATTAATTTTGTTTATATGGGAATCTGTGGTATTTTTAGTGGCTGTGAAGAATTCAGAAGTTATTTCGGAATCGGATGAAATTTGCTCTGTTCCTTCAAAATCTACGGAAATAGTTTTCTTGCTAATGGTTGGAGTAGGTGGGGCACTAGTTGCTTTGATTCCTAATTCTAAGTTTTCAATGTTTTCCTCATGTTCATTGGAGTTTATACTTCCCAAATCTTCCAGTTGTTCTGCTTCGTAGGGCACGCCGTCGATATACAATTTATTATTTTTTATGTACGCTTTGTGGTTGTTGTTCCTTGCATACTTTAAGTGTTGACGAAGGATTTTGTGGTTAACTTGGTCTTCTGGACACAAATCGTGCGTAATAACTATGCCTGTATTTTTTAGGTTCCTGATGTTTGTGAAAACTTTGATTTTGTTCAAGTATGAAACGAATTCTAGAATGATTGTGTTTTTCCTTCCAAATCTGTAGATATTGTTTATTTCGTTTTCCGTGAAACTGGTTCCTAGGAGCTCATTCAACTTGGTAAGTGTTGATTGAGCCAGATCTTCACTCTTTGTTTTCAGTCCAAAGATAACAATATTGTTCTGGCGGGCTTTTCTATCCAACTTCTTCAACCTTGTCTCCAGACCAAGACACTTTTCCTCTAATTTCTGTAGTTTTCCGTTCAGAGTATCATTGATGGCTTTTATTTCTTGTTTGATTTCTTTGCTGTTTGTGTTGATCAATTTCTCTAACTTTTCCAATAAACTGTTGTTAGAGATTTCATTCACGATGGAGCCAATCGATTATTGGGGAAACAGCCCAGTGACTATTTGTCTAAATAATGATGTGATATCTTATCAGCTTCTTATTTGAATTTTTTCATTTGCCATTCGACTTCTTTATGGTTTCACTGAATTTTATGAACTATTCTACTTGATCAATTGTGTTATTTGAATAACTGATATAACTTACTTCATATGGATCGATAGAGTAAATTTTTCTGCATAACTTGATATACTTTTTGTTGAGAAACAATGATAATTTACCACTTTGTCAGGTCTTTTTTCGGAGGAACTTTTCACTACATCTACACGATATACTTCAGTATCAGCAATGTTGATGTATGCGAGCGTATTTCTATAAATATCTTGTATGGATATCCCTGTATAATAAATATCTTATGGATATTCCTCAATGCTATCTTATGGATATCCTTGAAAAATAGCTTTTGGATATCTGAGAACAATATCTTATGGATATCCGTGAACAATATCTTATGGATATTCCTGAAGAATATCTTATGGATATCCCTGAACGATATCTTATGGATATCCCAGAAGGATATTTTATAGAAGTCCAGCTTCTTCCACTTGGCACATCCATCGGACGTCCATGAAATATCCAGCGGATATCACTGGATGTCCTCTGGATATCCCCAATATCCAAGATGAATTTCCAGTAGATATCCATCGAATGTCCGTGTGTTGACTGGGAAGGCATCGGGATCTGCCAGGAAATCTATGAATGAATCATATATCTCATCCGATACCTCCCATGTTGATGAATCCACCTCATTGACTTGGATGGGACCAAGCACTGGCTCGCTGTCTGGTATACTCCTCGGCTCTGTGTTTAAATCAGCCATCATGTAGTGAAACAACTTACCCATTCAATTTATATCATGTGTCAGAATCCACCGATGCAATTTTGCGCAAAACAGTTGATCATCCAAATTTCCCATCGACATAATTTGAATCTAATTATGTATTCCAGTTTAACCGCAGGTTACAACAACGAATATCTAATTTCTAAGAATCTATTCGCAGTTGATCAATAATCCAAATTTCCTATCGACATCATTTCCAAGAACCTAATTAGGTATTCCAGTTTAACCGCAGGCTATAACAACGAATATCTAATTTCTAAATCTATTCGCAGTTGATGATCAGAACAATAATCCAAATTTCCCATCGACATCATTTCCAAGAACCTAATTATGCATTCCAGTTTAACCGCAGGCTATAACATCGCACGAACATGTCATATCATCTATATTTTGATGATCCAATTCGATTTCATTACACAATCCATCCTGCCGCAATCCCCGCCCGCCTGCCAAACTTTATTACACACCCTCACTCTAATTCATATACCCAAATTTCGTGAACCTACCATCCGCCATCAATCCATGGTGGGCCATCCAAATTTACTCTAATTCATATACCCAAATTTCACCTGCCGCTATTCGCAATCTATCCATGGTGGACCATCCAAATTTACTCTAATTCATATACCCAAATTTCACCTGCCGCCGTCAATCCATGGTGGGCCATCCAAATTTCATTACACAATCCATCCCTGCCGCCATCCGCTATCATCATATAATCAATCCATGGTCCGCCTGCCAAACACATCCACCCTCACCGTACTCATGTACCCAAATTTCACCTGCCGCCATCCGCCATCAATCCATGGTCCGCCCGCCTGCCAAATTTTATTACACACATCCACTACATCCTCACTCTAATCCATATACCCAAATTTCATGAAACTGCCGCCATCCGCTATCATAGCTACATCCTTTAAACCTTCTATATTCAATATCTTCCGTAGTCTAGTGGTTTAGATCTCCGCCTAGACACAAGCACCTGAACCTGGCTATCCAGAGGGCTGCAGCAGCGGTAAAACGCGTGTACCCTCTGATAGCCAGAGGCTCAAGGATGAAACTGGAATCTAAAATGGCGATCTACAAATAAATGATCCGGCCAGCGATGTTGTACGCTTGCCCAGCGTTCTGCAGCCTTTCCAAAATTCCTTTCATGAGGTTGGACAGGATGCAGAACAAAGTGCTTCGTATCATCACGAATAGTGATCGATACATCCGATTGGATGCGCTGCGTGCCCTTGCGGGCGTCGACTCGATCCCGACACATGTAAAAAACTTGTCATACAAGTTTTACAAGTTCCACCTCCCCAAAAGTTCTCTAACTAGAGATCTCAGACTCAGAATTTTCGATAATGAGCCCCGCAAACACGGCGGGCTCATCTATCAAGCGCTGGACATCTTCCAGGAAAGATGGGAGGAACCGGTTCTGTAAAGAACCCATACACGTAATCTAAACGCCAATTCTCATGACCCGGTTTTTTGCTTTTAGCCTTTTCCGGGGTTAGCTCGCAATAATCAGCCTCACACGAACTTAGACAATAGCAGTATCCAATGAAATGCAATGAACGACACGCATAAGCTTCGCAGGAGGCGTGTTTATTATGTCACCTACAACCCATACAAGCTCTACAGCTCGACCAGCCGCCAACATCAGCGGAGGCGGCAGGCAGCGCCCCTTGATCGGGGCCCTAGGCAACACTTGGCACAAGCGCTCGCCCTCCTCCCCAGCAATGGGGTGGAGGGGGAGGCGGCTCTCCGTGCGTCCAAGTCCTCATCCCCCGACGTCCAAGCCTACGTGAGGCGAAGAAATAAGGGAATGAACTTGTCATGAACTGTAGATTTTGGTGGAATTGTTATGCTAAATTTTAGAAAATTTATTTTTATTTATTCATTCATTCATTCATTCATTCATTCATTCATTCATTCATTCATTCATTCATTCATTCATTCATTCATTCATTCATTCATTCATTCATTCATTCATTCATTCATTCATTCATTTATTTATTTATTTATTTATTTATTTATTTATTTATTTATTGATTCATTCATTCATTCATTCATTCATTCATTTATTTATTTATCTCCGCCTAGTAATCCAGCCAGCGCGAGTTTGAATCTCCGCCAAAGCAAATCCTTTTTCTTTTCAGATACCCGTCACACAACCAATTCAAATATGCCGCCACAACTTGATATTCCGTGACGTCGACCGACAAGAAGTGTTCCGTGACGTTGATGATGACGTAGCCACGTGACACACGACCACGCCAAATTCAAATTTCAAACTCCCGCCTAGGTCAGCTCTCTCTTTATTTATCTACTGCCATACCCGTACGGACGGAACGGCCTGCTTGATTTAGTGACGCTAGGGTCGCCACTGAGTGGACGACATCTACATTTTGAAATGTGAACGTCAAACTCCGGGAAAACATTCTGCCATAATAAATTGTTGATTATTTCTTTATCGTTCTATATTTGATTCGATTTTTATGATTTGATGCAAAAAACAAAGCTTTGATATTACTAGTCAGTCAAAAAAATGTTGTTCAGTGCCGCAGTGCAAGAATTATGTATGTGCGAATGTGTCCATGCACTCTTTTCCCAGAAACCAAAAGTGCCAGAAATTAATTAAAGCATGGGGAATTACACTGAAATATATGTATATTTGCAACGAATACTTTATTTTGGGAGATTTCATACCTAGTAAGATATATTTTGTTCACAATAATTGGCGTGAATCTATCCAGTTATTTTCTAGACACAAGAAACAAAACATTTGAACGATTGATGAAAGGGGTCATTCCATCTCAAAAACTTTCAGAAACTAGTTCATCAAGGCAACGAAATGTTGACCGATCTGGGAGAATATGGTAACAGGATTTTCTAACTGTAATTGCTTAATGATTTCAATACTTTTCGAAGTTGAACGCTGTTGATGGTGCAGAAGTTACAGGATTTGGAGATGTTTTATCAGTTCAGTGCTTTTCATTGGATGTAGCCAGTTTACTTTCAGTCTCGGAACCGATACAGCAGTATGGCAGTAAGACGGAACAATTTCCATTAAATTAGATGAATTTACAGACAAATCTGTTTGAACACCATTTCGTCTGTACAATCTCAGTGCTAATCTTCAATCAGACAATATGTGTTTTACTGGTGTCAACAGAAATATTTTGAAAACTCTAGAAACATGTGAAAATATTCTTAATTCAGAAGATATTCCAGATAATCTCCAAGCAACTCTCAGAAGTCTTCGAGAGATTTGTGCCACCTAGAGAAGACCTATCCCTCACCTTCTTGAATGTGTGGTGCCATGCACGAAACCAGTGACCCTGCTGAGGATTGGATTGAGAAGCGATTGTTTAATACGCATGCCACCAGGCTCGTGACAATATATTGAAATGCAACCATACTTTTCGCTGACACAGTCTTTAGTGATCCTAGTAATATTGTTAACGGTTTTGCTTCATTATTTGAAAGTGTTTACTCAGAGAGCTAGAACCAATATTTTAATTAAATCCCCAATCTATGTAATGTGTAACAACCATTATAAGATTTGTAAATACTGTGACATAAGCATTAACAAAATTAATGAACTTTTTAGGGTAGCCAAGGTTTGCCTATAAAACTCATTTATATTGTTAATTGAAACTGTCTGCACATTATCGTAACTATCTGCATAAATTGTACTTTAAATGGTTCTAATGTTGGACAAAAAAGCTATTCTTATTATTTGATACATGATGATGAAAACCTGGACGAATTATCGAATTATTTGATATATTGGGTACAGTAACATTTATTTTGTATAGGTAATACATGAAATAAAAATGATTTCCAAAAAAATAGTTCATTTTATTCAAAAAAAAAATCAACATGAATGGATGGATGGTACTGTGGTGTCACATTAAATTTCACAAGTAACGAAGTAACCCTTTCACAACATTTTAACACCAATAGGTATGTGCACTAAGATAACAAAATGTGCATATCGGTGTTGATGTGCGGTGAAGTGAATACTTCAATTTATTATTACGAAGTGGATCGGGATGTTGAAGAATTTCACTGAAGTTAGGTATTTCACAAATTCCCAAATTATAACACTCTTATAATTCAAATTCTCCTTTTCAACTTCTTCATTGGATTTGAATTAATATCGATGTTTCTTTTCGAAATCCACTTATTTATCAGCAGCACTGCATTCACAGTTCCATTTCGTAATTGGTATATCTGGAGATCCCAATTCAATATTCATTTCATGAGGAAAATTTCAAGACGGAAGTTTGCAGAAGTCCAAAAACTCGTCGCTTATCGATATTATCTCCCTTATATATAAATAGATAAAAACATGTTTGGCCTACTTATTCCGATTGAATATTGAAAATTTTCAGGCAAATGAATCTTTACCACAGGCATTTTAGAGGAAACAAAGTTGAGACGTAAATTAAAAGCTAAAGTATACATAAAAATAAAATAAAAAATATCAAATATCAACAAAACATCAAGAAGTCGTCAACTGTCACGTGACTAATGTGACGTTTGCTTTGTTTTATACCGCGAATACAGTGTGGCTTTTAATACTCCCCCGTTGTTTACTTTTAAATGTTTGACGTACAAACTTTTAAAAATCTTTTGGGGGGTATAACCGATATCACGTATTGAAATAAAACATATTTTAATTGCTTCATCGATGGCGCGGGGGGGCACATAAACTTAAAAATTTTAAAAATCATAAGGTGTCAAGTTTTCTGAAATTCTGAAAAATTCAGATGGTTGAAAAGAGAATTGAATTATCTTTTCAATGATGTGACTTGACCCCCATGTCATTTAAATTTTTTTAGTTGATGTGCCCTTCCGCACCATCTATCGAGCAATCACAATGATGTGACTTGACCCCCATGTCATTTAAATTTTTTTAGTTGATGTGCCCTTCCGCACCATCTGTCGAGCAATCACAATGTGTTTTATTTGAAAAATAGTAGTAATGGTGATACTCTCCAAACTTTTTTTATGTATGGAAGTCAAACCGTTCAAAAGTTAACATAGTTAAAGATGTTATAGATTCGACGATTTCAGCTCTAGCTAGCAAAAATACAACACGTAGTCAAACGAGGAATTCATGGTTGATTGTTCTGTTACCAGAAAATATAGTATGAATATAAATATTGCTGGGGAACACGACTATCATGTGAACTTTTCTCCATCCTTAACTGAATATTCAGAAAATAATGCCCGAAAGAATTAACATACCTACATAAATTCTCTGGCAAATACCATAGGTCAGCTGTAAAGACATATGTCAAAGCTTAAAAAAACATTATTTCTAATACAAATTCAGTAGTTATCCTTTACAGGGCTATTCAAATTCGAGTCAATGCCTGGGGTTCTCGGTAACGTAAAAGATATGAGGGTAGTTAAATGGAGGCAAAGTTGCGTATTTCAGAGTTCAATTACGTTGAACAAAAAAATCTGATCTAGCTTCTTCAGTTCTGGAGTTATACAAGAAAAATTAAAAATTTAAAAAATTCCTCTTTTGCCTATATCTTTTTATTTTGAAATGATTTATCACAACTTTGAAGACAATCAAAATATGAAAATACTAATTATATACAAAGTATCGTACAAACCGGGCCACCCTCAACTTTTTATTTCAGAACCTGTATTTTCAATTGCATTTTTTCAAATGCTCTAGTCACGTTTCATATTGGCGTAGTATTTTCATCTGAATTAAACAGTGTATTGAAATAATTGAATAATTTCCTGTGGAATTTCCATTTTTTATTGAAAAATGTCAACTTGTCACTATGATTCACTCTTTATTCTATGATACTTTTCAATTATAGCTGTTATGGATTTGAAAATTGTTGAAATTTTACTGATAATAGTTCACTACGTCCAAAAACTCTGTAGTTCAAATGAATATACTACGTCATTATGAAACACGACTCTTGGCATCTGAAAAAATACAGGTCCGCATTTAAAAATAAAATGTTTAGGGTGGCTCCGTTTCTACGATACTTTGTATATATTTTTTATTCGCATGTTTGGATAGTCTCCAAAAAGTTGCTATAAGCAAGAGACAAAAGTTTTAAAAAATCTTCATGAAGTAAAAAGAAGTCAAAAGAAGAATTTCGAAATTTTCGATTTTTCCTGTATAACTCCAGAACCAAAGTAGCTGAATCAGATTTTTTTTCACTTAATTGACCTCTGGAATACGTAACTTCCCCCCCCCCATTTAACTAACCTATCTTTTACCGTTACTGAGATCCCCAAGCATATACTCGAATTTGAATAGCCCTGGGGTGGAATTCCGTGTACCATAGAATTCTATAGTTGACAGTTAAAGCTCTTTCTCTCCCATGAATTTAACGATAATGAAATCTTACTTATCTGGATCCACTTTCAATTGTTATGTGTAATACTTGAAATAGGCCAGATTGTAAGAGGGGGGTCGAAAAGGCCACACAGCCTCACAAAAGCACCTCAACATATCAGGTAGTTTTGTGCATGCATGACTCTCAATAAATTCGAGGCCCAAGATTCCGAGATTTCCTTCATATGAAGTAATCAGTAAGAATCAGTACCAATTTCTTCAGTCTTTCTTGTACAAACTCGAGAAGCTGTAGCTTTTTGTGGTGATAGGCTCACTAGCCTGTCGATTGTTTTCTTCCTGGTACTTATTCCAGTGCTTTCATTTGTTTTCCAGCGTCGAATCTCTCTTTAGAGAGCCCACAGAAGGGTTCAGGGTAGGAAAATTATGTGTTTGCACCTTTGGCAAAGCAATATGTTTCTTCGTTGCCTCTGAACTTCCTCTATGACCTGATGTCACTCCCGGTAGCTCCGCAGTACAAACGGCGCTTTTCAGGGTCCCAATTGGTAGGGAAACGACGCCTCAGTTGTCGGTACCAACTTCGGCCGAAGGCATGTCAGGTGTTCCGTGAGCACCTTACAACGGAGTGACGCTGACGACAAAACCTGCTAAAACACGAGCGGCTGCGTTCTAGCAAGCAAACTATTTTACTGACTAGGCAGGGTGTTGTTAACGACTATTGAAATCAAGAACTCACTAAGGGATTTTAACATTTTTTATTGAATTTATAAAAATTAATAGCTTAACTTATCAGACGCATCAAATACACCTGCGTCTCAAACGTTAAGTGGTTACACAATGGTTACTCATCCTCTTACCTCTAAAAATCATAATTATACAAGTTTGACATGGCAGATCACTAAATCAATCAAGGGGATTGTACTCAAAAACGATTATATGGTGTTTTAACCTAAAATCAAACTCAATCCTAAACCCAGCCAGAGTATATTGCGAAAACCTTAGATCTAATCATAATCATATAACTATTATGGAATTCAATAAGTCATAATACATTCCAAGGGGGGGGGAGGTACGAACAAGTATATAAACAAAACATTATGTATATATTATCTAATAAACCCTTCCAACCAAATATGCAAAAACATCACAATCAATACACATAAAATATTGTCGCAGAAACCTGCTTGGCCCTCTGGCCTACCTGAAGATTACACAATTCGTGAAAGGTCTGAACACCTTTCTATCAAGTGGATATGAGAAATAATCTAGGGAACACTCATATATCATGGTCATAGTAAAATCCAACAGCATTCAGCCGAAACTCGTTACTTACAATAGATAACTGAAATTCCCCTTTGTTTGAGATTTGAAACGAAGATCGATTTTAACGACTGGTTTGGCATTATATTTCGGTTAGAATCAGTCATTGTCACAATTCAAAATTAAACTCGCACTGAATAGATTTTAAGAAAGAATTCCAATCATTATTATCTCTCGGACGGCTTTTCGTTTATTCAGAAGAAGGCCGGGTGTTTATTACTCCGAGCGCTTCTCCGTTCTTAAATATGGGTTGAATCTTTTATCATCTTTATCTGTTCATCATAATAGCTCATGTTGCGTTTAAGCGTTTACACAACGTTCCGCATTACTCGATTGCACGTAAATATTTTATTTGCACTAGACAGCTTCGTTATTTAATTTAGAGCATTACTTAGTATCGAACCGGCTCCTAAGCGCGAACTGGTATCTACCTCTAATCACTGATTATCGAATACTTTGTAGATAACGCGAACCTTCGCTACTGAACGACTTCATGACTAGGAACTGCTTATACTCGCGAACTCTCAAACTCTTGAACTCTCCAAACTGTTGAACTGCCAACTGAATCGCGGTTTAGCGTATTTATAAGACCGGCGCTGTGGGGGGATTAAACACGCCCAATACCTAATTTGGTATTGCTGCCGTGCACTAAATGTCAGCGGTATCCTTCGGTATCTTAGATTTATGGGTGTTTGTCTCTTGTTAATTAGCTAGTTTTGATTGCACGTGTACCACGGGGTCTTTGACCTGCTTTCGCCGGTCGGTTATCGTAGGGATTTTCCTAGGATATTGACTGGTTTCGGGAGAAGTCATTACCTCTCACGCGTGGGATTATCTTACGTTCCTTAGTCTTTAGGAAAAGGACAGTGACCTGTTTATGAACATTATTATATTATGAATATAATTATATCATTCACACGTTTTGGAAAAACACTTCTGGGGTCTTTGATTTTCATTTGACGTAAAAAGACAAGGCTTCAATCTTCCGCCCTTCACACTGACACCCACATCAAAGTTGTTAAATATTAATTATTACAAATTACAAATATATCTTTTTATTGATAATTGAAATATGTACAGGTACCCTTGACAACCTAAACATCTTAACATGTCATATCCATCCTAGATTTAGAAATATAAATATAGTGAATGTAATATAATATCCTGACATCTCCCTTTCAACAACAAAGTAAACTAAAAAGGAAATCTATCGGGAGGTTTTATAAAGCGACCTCTTTTTGTAATATAACCTGAAGTGTCCCTCTTAGAACAACTTTCTTTTTCTAAAACATTTTCCTTACTAGATTCATTTTCATGTACTTTCACCAATGAGTTATCAAAGGAAATATAACTTCTAGCACTTTCTTTCTTTCCGAAATTTCTTGAATTATTTAGTGTAGAATGATTTTTTATATATTCATCTTGATCAATCCTGATAAACTTTCTATTTCGATAATATTCGGAACCAATCGGCTGCTCCGTTCCAAAACACAGTATCAAACATTTTTTCAGAAAATGAAGTTTCAATATTTTTGGATATACTGTGTTTAGGCGCATCTTTCAACTCGACCTGTTTGTTGACAGCTGTACTAATTTCAGAGATATGACATACCCCTAACCTAGTATGTGCAACAACTTCAACGCCAAACAAAAACACTAAAACTCGTGTTTCTCCCAATTTTGTTTTTTTTACATACTGGGTTTTGAAATGGAGCAGCCGAGCTCCTTTTCAGCTTTCTGAACGAGTCTTTGCATTCCTCTGACCACTGGAACTTTGTTTGTCCTTCCGTGAACCTGGTCAGTGGTAGTAGGTGCACAGGCCAAGAAAACTTCGAAGCTGGTGTATGTCTTTTGGAATGGGCCATTCCTTGACAGCTTTTATCTTCTGCTCATCTACTGCTACTCCTTTCCCAGAGACAACGTGCCCGAGGTATCGTGCTTCCTTCTGGGACAAGTGGCATTTCTTGGGGCTCAATTTCAATCCGGAGGTTCTTAGTCGCTGGAATACCTCCTACAAGTTTTTCACGTGGTCGTTGAATGATTTACCGACCACAATAATGTCGTCGAGATACACCAGACACGTCTTCAATGAGAGTCCATTCAGAACCGTCTCCATCAACCTTTCAAAAGTGGCTGGAGCGTTGCAGAGCCCGAATGGCATAACTGTGAACTGCCACAATCCTGAGCCGACGGTGAAGGCTGTCTTTTCTCGATCTTCCTGGGCCTGTTCTACCTGCCAGTATCCGCTCTTCAGGTCTAGGGTCGAGAAAATCGAAGATCCAGCCAGCGTGTCGTCTATCCTTGGGAGAGGGTAGCTGTCCTTTTTCGTCACATCGCTCAGTTGACGATAGTCAACGCAAAAACGTGTTGATTCATCTTTCTTCTTCATCAACACGACTGGAGAGGACCAGGGACTGTCAAATGGTTCGATGACTCCGTCTTTCTCCATATCACTGACTATGTTGTCAGCCTCTTCCTTTTTGGCGAGAGGAAGTCTTCTGGCTGATTTCCGGATTGGTCGGGCATTGCCAGTGTCCATCTTGTGAACCACGCCAGTGTCCATCTTGTTGTGAACCACCTTTGTTCTACCGCCTCTGCCTACTCCGGTATCGAAGATGTCCTGATACTGCTTGACTAATCCTCTCAATTTGGGCTGCTGTGCGGGTCACATTTCTTTAGATGAGATGGCAACCAACTTCTCCGATTCTGCTGGGAAATTTTTGGCTTGGGTAACGGTTCTACGTACACTCCTAATCACAGAGGAAATTGACGAGCAGTGCCCCAAAATTGTTCCTTTCTTCAAGGTCACCGGGTAATAATTGACATTCATTACCCTTACCGGCACAAATTTATCAACACGCAACAAGTTCTTCCCCAGTGCGATTCCTCGTCCAATTTTCTCATCATGGAGCTTGGGCTCGAACATCACCACGTTTCCTCTGCTCGCTCATTCATCCAGGCGAGCCTCCAAATTGGTTTCAGCCCTCTCTGGTACGCTCACATCTTCAGCCAGCAGAACACGAATAATTTCTTCACTTCTCCCGTGAAGCACCAACTCTTCTCCATTCGCTCGTAGGACACCGTCTCTGAAATTCAACTCGAACCCTCTGGAGTTCATGATGTCCATCCCTATGATTGCATCATCCTCGATATGCGCTACTAGAGCCCGTGTTTCACTATAATGCTGCCCAAAGTCAATTCAATCGGAAGTTCACCATGCACAGTTGCCGGCTCTCCTGTTGTTGGGCGTAGCTTCCAATTCGATGATTGAATTCTTGCCGGTGTTTTGGCAAATGTAGGCCCAAGAATCGTCCTAGTCGCACCTGTATCTAGGAACATAGTGCGAGGCTCGTTGTTAATGACACCGTCTACGAAGACTCCTCTGTCTTGTCTTTGAAGGACAGCGACATATGCGTTGTTAACTGGGGCGTGTTGGATACGGGCTGACGATTGCTTCTTCTTACCCTCGTTGGTGTCGATTTTTGAAATTTTGGACATTTGCTACGCACGTGCCCAAGTTTTCTACAATTTCGGCATCGTATCAGTCTTTTCTCAGGCATAGCTTCATTTCGTTATTCGGTGTGGCTGGGTATACAAGGCAAACTAAACGTGCAATATCAGCTTCGAATTCCTGTAATGATTCGCCCTCTTCCTGGCTTCGGTTTTTCAATTGTAAATCGTATACGTATTCCAGGCGAATCTAACCATACCGTAATTCCAGATGTTTCACCAGCTTATCATAGTCCTCTAGTTCTTGCGAGGTGCGTAATGCCAACATTAGTGCAACTGCTTTTTCCCCTACATTCCATCCATTTGCTTTAGCCGCGACTTAAAACTGTTGGTGGTAATTTTCCCAAGGAATTTTTCCGTCGAACTGGGGCGGCTTTACGTAAAACTTCCGTATTTCAGAACTCGGCACCCTCGTTTCTTATTTAACTGTTCAACGGGTCACTAGTCTATTAGGTGCGATAAATGTCTATCAGATCAACACTTATTTATTTTGAACATCCTACTTATGACACCAAATGTAGTACAAATGCACTTAACTAATTTTGCAAATTTATTTGAAACAACACTTTAACAATTATTCAACCAAAACATAGACTTCATTCACCAACTATTTCAATTTCTACTGTGGCTCTCTATCTGCGGACTTTGGAACTATATCTGCAACTCTCTGTGACTATTCCTGACTACTCTTATATACCCTTATATACCCGCATTTACAGTTCTCGATCAGTCGGGATTACACGCCGATCCAGTCAGATGGCTATCTCGAATCTTCCATTTCGTTCCTTAGAAAGTTTGCGTGACTCATGTGTTTGCGAGCTTAGGAATGTTCACTTGTCTGGGGTGCATAATTAATTAGATGATCAGGTCTCGAGGCCGGTCTCGACATCGTTACAATATAGTGAATGTAATATAATATCTTGACAAAAGTGACCTTATATTTTACTTATTTTTCAAATATTGTAAAATAACAAATAGTATTGATAAAAGAACGCCTATTTACTTATAAGGATAATAGTTGAGTGAACGCGATAACATTTTTCCCATAGGTATATAATATTTATATTCACAATTATTTCTGTACCTTTGGCTTCTCATTTCATTTCTAAAAAACGTTTTTAATAACCCTATTTCCTATTTGTATGTACCCTATTTTCCGTTACAAGCAATGCCACTGGAATTGCTCCACTACTGCGAGGAAGACAAACAATAATGGCGGCCACCATGCATGAGACATTATGCGCAGCTGAAGCGCATTGTAGTCAGTATTCAATTTTTATATTCCTATGACAGGGCCCGGCGTCACTCACAGAACTCAAAGAATTTTGAGTATGACAACGCGTAGCCCCATGTACCAGCAGTTAGGAAGCATTGCTCATAGTTGAGGTAGTCCCATCTCATAAAAACGAGAAATGACCCATACCTACGCTCAACAAGACAGGTCAACTTGCTTCCCGCATTCTTGCATCTTCGCCTCATCACCAAAATCTGATTGCAGATTGTATCTACATCCAAGCACTCTTTGGATATTGTCTTCAGTTAAGGGGTGCCCCACGTGTGAAGTAGTGATAACATGAAAAATCTTCGACGGGCTTTTCCAACGTTGTAATTGTTTTTAAAAAAATTGTTTTTAAAATTGTTTTTTCCGTTAACCAGCCGTCATCCCCCTACGAACGACAGCCCTCAGAAGTCGAAACTTGTGCGAGCTAAGGATTAACGAGGTCTTTCTTACCTTTTAACGTGCCCTCCGGACATTAAATTCAGTTCGATAGGTATCCTTCGAGGACATACTAAAAGCTACGGTAGGTAGTTCAAAATGTATTTACCTCATGGGTTTGCTATTTTTCATCCAAAGGAATAAACCCCACCGACAAAGGTACAGAACTCGATGGAAGGTGCCCTCATCGTAACATAGACCTCCAACGAATTCGCAGTTATACATTTATTATTGACATCCGAATTTGCTAAATCTGCTATTAACCATCATATTATTATGCAGACAACAGGTGTTAACTTTGTTCGCCGTACACAGTTTAGATCTACACCCTATGAATAGAGATTTGGAGTAATTGATTTTTCCTGATGCTTTGTGATTTCATAAGGTAGTGATGAAATCAGTTGCCACATTACCAGGTATAGGCACCTATGAAAAGTCATAAGGCCTACAATACAGGGTAATTGCTCGGTGCTCTAGTCCAATGTTGTGAAAGAGATTATTGAGGATTAAAAGGAAAGGAGGAAATAATTATCACAAGAACACATATAACCATGTTAACTACCTGTTTGTAGTGACAAATTTAGATTTATTTTTTTTATAATACTGCACTAACTTCGAAAAGTATTGGCCATATTCTTTTCCCCTTTCCACGTGAAGATAGTTGATTATCTGTGAAAATATGGTGGATTACGTTAGATGTTTGAAATAGAGTAAATAAAAAACTCACCTCTGCTTTTACAAAATCAATCCAGTAAATTACGGTATCGAAAAGAATTACTTGAATTACATCAGCCAATTGATTATTTTCAAAAAACAGTAGTTTCAGAAGAGTTAATGTACATCGTTTGATTTCAGTTTCATATTCCTGAAAGAAGATTATGTAATTTCCAACGTTCAATTTATAAGAAAATTGCCATTACTTACTCCATAATAACTCTGTGTTTCTAATGATGTATCCCGATTCACTATCTGTTTCTCTATTTGTTTACATACATTGTAATAGTAGTGTTTGTCACTTGTCGATTCTATGTTGGAGGTGGCAAGAAACTTAAAAGATAAAATCAAATCCTGTAGCAAATTGAAAAAGTTATTTTCAATCTTACATTGTCCTAGCATCAAGTCCTCTACAAAAAAATTTATATTACAAATATATTTCGATAGCTAATGATATTTTTTACCAAATATAGATGAAATTTCACATAAAACATTGAATTTTTTTCTAATCGGTAGAACATTGAACATGAATGATGGTATCTCATTTGGAGTATTCATTCTAAGTTTTATTCTCACCAGGTCCTCATCAAACTGTGGTGAAATGGGATAACTTGGAAGCTAAAAACAAAACAAATTATTATACTGCCATTTTTGGTACATGCAAAGTGTAACTGAAAAAAATAAATCGCTCCTGTTTTTGTTACAAAATGAAATGTAGTCAAAGGAACATATTAGATCACATTTTATATTGAAGTTAAAAGCATGGATGTTGTCATGGAGAATAAAAAAGAGTTCTATCTGAATTCTTTATTGAAGTTTCAGTTGAATAAGATTTTATAATTTCTTGGAGAACTCTATTATACACAAAAGTATACGACATCTAGTTTGACAGTACTCAGACTTCCGATAATAATAGACTAAAAGCTAGGCACAGAAATATGGCAGCAATTTATAGAACGATTAAAACCACCTAATTAGTCTGCCTTAACACCATTAGTAATTGATTGGGGCGCCTGACAGCTTTTCATTGGTGGGGGTGGGCATGGAACGGCCGTAAAGGGGTTGAAAAATCAATTGAAGGTGTTCAATTAATAGAGCGCTGGTTTTTGGTGTGATTGTAGCTAATTATGTTCAAAATTCGAGAATAATATTACCAGGTGATTTGCTTGGGGGAAAAGTAGTGCCAGGTGACGTTAAAGGTGCGTAGAAAAGTGCCGAAGTGGTCTCATTTAAAGAGGGCTGTGGCTGCTCAGGATAATGTGTATAAAATAACAGGCGGGAATATTGAGCCGAACACCTTGCCAGACGCCGATGAAGGACAAGAAATGCGCGCACGATATTCAATCAGATGCTAACGGTTATTTTTTATTATGAACGTTGTACGTCATTCTATTGTTATGGATTAAAGGAAGAATTTTTTTTATTCATTATTGTTTATCACTTTTAAGCAGTCTTAACATTTATAGAACATTTCAAATAGTATAATTGGAGGTTATGCGAGTGCTCCGACGAGTAAACATCGTTTACATTTTGCTCCGAGTTCACTTGGTTCATCAGTGATAACAAAGTTAAATTGATGGTATTTTTTAGTGCTACAAAAACCGACGTATGTACTGAACCTTTTTACGTACCTTAAATCGAGTTTTTGCCGTCGCTCTGAACTGTTTGTTTTTCACTTTCTTGTGCCATTCGTTCCTACTCATAATAAGAACTGATAACAGTCAAGGCATCAACTGAGTTTCGATAAATCTCAGATTTTGTGCCTGCCCCTCTTCACCAGAGGCGCAGGCAGCATTCTCAATTTGGATATATTTCCTGCACACCAAATCAAAATCATCAAGTGAATTAAATAAAGTAACCTAACTAATTGCTTTTGTGTACAAGGGCAACAACAAACCAAACAGTTTTTTACCTCAATCTACGGAAATCAAAATGACGCAAAATTTGAGTAACTCCACCACATCCCCCAGTACCAGTTACGTATCAACAGTCAAGACAACACCCAAAATATCTTTTCCGAAAAAGAACCAAGCCATCATGATGCACACAGAACAAAACCTGAAGTTGTTTGACTATGTTAAGGCTATAGGTGATATTACCGGTCCCAAACACATCTCTTTTGCATCAAGGATCTCAAATAATAGAATCTGTATCTACTTAGACACTTCCAAACTAGTCGACGACCTCATAAAATCCCATCCATTTGTAACTATCAACAATAATGCTATAAACATCCGCAGACTCGTTTCTCCAACAAAAAGAATAATCATCTCGAACATATCTCCTTACATACCCCACGACCTCGTTGAAGATACTATAAAGAGCATAGGTTTGCAGGTAACCTCCCCTGTCTCGTTTTTGAGAGCTGGCATCCCAGGTGATGAATATTCCCATATATTAAGCTTCAGACGACAAGTCTTCGTTCTCCCCACATCAGACAACTTTGAATTGCAGACTTCCTTACTTATTCCCTTCAATGGCAACGAAAACAGAATCTTTCTGTCCACAGATAAAATGGAGTGTTTCATTTGCAAGAATCCCGGACACATCGCCTCAAATTGCCCTAATCCTCCAACTTACATTTCACTGCCACAACCCCCTCCGCCCGAAATATCCGAACTGATACCTCCAACAACAAACCTTACAGATCTGATACAGAGCAATGTTGCGACTCCAGAGGTAGACCTGACTACCCTACAAAAAAAAAACAGTACCTTGCAGATATGACAGCAGCCCAAAAACGTGGCTACTCCCAGATGACAACTCCAAGTGAAATCTCAAGTTCACCCCTAGAAACAGAAGCGAACGCTATGCCCCCCCTGCATCCTCAACATTTCCCACAGCAGGTCATAAAGCAACAAAGAAGAAGCGCAAGATAGCTGATCTTACCGAATCAAATCTCACAACACACATGAAAGAATGCATAGCAAAATCCTATCAGAAAACACCCGATGCCTTCATTCTTCCCATAGAAGATATTTATGACTTCTTAGAAAATACCTTTGGTAACTCAGATCCATGCCGGGAAGCTCGTAAGCACACTGATGACATTACCGGCCTAGTCTCAAACTTAAACCTTATTTACCCCGACATCACAGATAGATCCTTAAAAAACAGAATAACCCGCATAACAAACAAGATAAAGAAGAAACTCAATTCCGACGCTGAAGAGACTGAGAGCTTGGACATGTCTGACGAACCTAGCGACGACGAATATAGTTCTGATTGCTCACAGCAGTCGCATAAATCGACATATTAAATTTCCCATTACCATGCCAATCTCCTTAATGCAGTGGAACTGCGACGGTTTTTACCCGCGTCTGGAACGATTACAACAGCTCATCTCAGATTCCTCCCCAGACTTCATGTGTTCAAGAAACGAATTTCACTAAGTCTCATAACCCACACATAAAAAATTATGTAGGCCATCACCACATTAGAACGACTCATCTACGTGCCAGTGGCGGATCCTCAGTTTTTGTCTCTAGTGATATCTACCACCAAGAACTACCTTTAAATACAAGCTTAGAAGCAGTTGCCATTAAAGCGTGGTGCCCCAACAAAATTGTAATTTGCAGTGTATACATTCCTCCAAACTATACGGTCACAGACCCCGAAATAACAGACCTCATAAACCAACTTCCTACACCTTTTATCTTAACACAATGTGGGGATCAGAACGTACGTTTGGCCGTGGCAAAATGATTGAAAATGTCATCAACAATTGCAACATGAACCTATTAAACACTGGCAGCCGTACATATTTCCACGCACAGTCCGGATCCTTCTCCGCAATAGACCTCAGTTTTTCAGATCCAGGAACAGCACCTTTACTGACATGGCACACCCTTGATAGCCTCTATGATAGTAATCACTTCCCCATCCTAATCTCAGACAACGTACCAAAAAAAGTCAACACCAAAGAGAAGTGGAAAATCGCAAAAGCAAATTGGGAACTGTACACGCTTAAAGAAAATACAGAAAATATTGAATATTCGAATGACATAGATGAAGCTACTGGCCAAATGACTAACGCTATAATTTTGGCAGCCAATATATCGATAGGAAAGTACTCCATTAACCCTTCTATACGGATAGTTCCCTGGTGGAATGAATCCTGCAGCACGGCAGTGAATTAGTGCAAAAAGGCGCTCAACAAATACCGAAGAACCAAAAATGAGTCACACTTGATAAACCTTAAAAAAATAAGAGCAAAATCAAAAAGAGTACTAAAACAAAGTAAACTAGAGTCGTGGAATAAGTTCTCAAGCACAATAACCTCTGATACCCCTCCTTCCCAAATCTGTACCAAGATAAGACAGATGAAAGGAAGAAACACCAACTACAAAATTTCCGGACTTACTCACGATGGCCAAGTCATTACCAACGACCAAAAAATCGCTAACACCCTTGTCCAACACTTCCAAAACAAAACAAAATCCAACTACGAACCTCCAAACCCAACAAACAATCCACAGCCTAAACAAACTCCTCACATTTGCCACTCTCTCAACGTCCCTTTCAGTCTTTCCGAAATAAATTCAGTCCTACTCTCTCTGAAGAACACAGCTGCAGGACCTGACGATATACCAATGATCTTCCTAAAACATTTACAGTTAGAAACAAAAATTAAACTTCTCGAACTTTACAACAAAATTTGGTGTAGCCAACAATTTCCGACTTTTTGGAGAGAATCCATTATAATACCAATCAAAAAGAATAACTCGAATACCAATCTTCCAAATTCCTATAGGCCAATATCGCTAACATGCACACTGTGCAAAATCCTAGAGAAAATGGTCAATAGGCGCTTACACTGGTACTTAGAATCGCACAACCTCTTAACGACAGCACAGGCAGGCTTTCGTTCAAGCAAAAGCACACTGGATAACCTTGTTACCCTACACGCAGATATCTCACAAGCTATTGGAAGTAAAAATTAATTGCCGTAAGCCTTGATATTGATAGCGCCTTCGATACGATTTGTAAAACTACCATCTTCGAAAAACTCATAGCCTTTAACCTAAGTGGAAACATCCTCTCCTTCTTACGAAACTTCCTAACGAGCAGATCCTTTGAAGTTACTACAAATGGGCAGTCATCTATACAACATTTACCAGAAAATGGAGTACCACAAGGCTCGGTACTTAGCACTACCTTATTCCTGATGAGTATTAATGACATATGTTCCTCAATAATTCCACCTGTCAAATATGCAATATACGCTGACGACCTCATCCTCTACTGCTAAGGCAAAGTTACAACCAGTACCTGCACCTTACTTCAGAAGGCTCTGGATAGCATCCACAACTGGTCTCTCTTATCTGGTTTTAACTTTTCAACAACCAAATCCAAAGTAATCCTGTTCAGCAGAAAACTCAATCCTTTTTCCCCACAACTAGCTCTCAACGGAGATCAGCTGGTTGAAGTGGTTGAACACCATAAATTCTTGGGAGTAATCTTTGATAAAAAGTTCACATGGAGACACCATATCCAGGAGACAAAAGCTAATTGTTTAAACCGGATTAATATTTTGAAATCCTTGGCACATCACCAATGGGGAGCAGAAGAGGAAATACTAACAAGGACCTACATATCATTAGTCCGCTCCAAACTGGACTATGGGAGTATCCTTTACATGAGTGCCTGCAAAACGCACCTCAAATGTCTTGACACTATTCAAACCACAGCATTACGTATATGCCTAGGTGCTTTTAGATCCAGCCCGGCGGAAAGCATTTATATTGAATCTTCTGAACCACCTCTTTTCTTACGACGGGAATACCTACTGCTATCCTATTTTTCCAGGATATCTGCCCACCCAAAAAATCCAGTATTCAAATTAATTGATTCCATACAACCAGCTCCCGATAACAGACCCAGAACGCCTCTTTCATCTCCACAGTTATTATACCCCATTTCAAGAAACATTAATCTCACAGTCACAACTCCGATACAACTTTCAAAAACTCCTCCATGGACCGAAACACCGCCGATACTGAACATAAGTCTAAGTAACTATAACAAGCGCGATACGCCTAACATAGTCTTCTTACAAAAATTCAGAGAACTGTTAAGCAACCAGCAGTTTGACAAAATCCTTTACACTGACGCCTCCAAAGCAGTTAATGGTACCGGATGTGCTGTTACCACACCAGATACAACAATAGCAACCCACAAACTTCCCGACCTATGTAGCATACATACAGCCGAACTTTATGGAATACTACAAGCCTTGAGGACTCCAATACAGGATAACAGTAAAGTCGCCATATGTACCGACTCCCTTTCATCAATACACTCAATGAAGAACAACTTCTCACAACATCCCTTGGTTCAAGATATCCTAGACACCAGCCACCATTACAGCACTAGAGGCATCCGCGTGACTATCATATGGATCCCTTCTCATATAGGAATTACAGGCAACGAACGTGCAGACCAGCCAGCGAAACAAATTTGTTCCTCCGATTTGCCAGCAGAGCAAATCCAACTCCACCAAGACCTAAAATCAGCAACTCGACAAATGATGATACAAACTTGGCAAACACATTGGAACACAAGCAATTATTCAATTATTGTTTTGCTTGGGATATTTTTTATATTTGAAATGAATATGATACTTCAGAGGACATTTTAAACTCAGCTCAGCAGCCTAGGAAAGATAAAACAGGAACTGTTAAGAAAAGTAGGTATCTAAAAACAAAATTTTCCAAATGATACATAAAGATTTAGACCTGGCACTATTTGATGAGATATTTTTCCAAATTTTTGCAAATCGATATGAGCCGAATAGACAGGCATCACAAATATCACAATCATCATAAGAATAATGAGGAAACAAGAGATTGTAGGTGTTGCCCAGTACACCACATTATTGGTATGTGATAATTAAAAATCTCCAATACATTACTATTAATCTCAAATACTCAGTTATTATCTGGATTTTTAACGTGAGGTTAATCTATTTATTAAGAAGTACCTAATATTTCTTCAGATTTCCAGAAGATGATTGATAATATTGCAACAGTTATGGAAAATTCGAAACTGTTGCTCAAGAAAAACAATTTAATAGTCAATATGGTTTCTGAAAATTTAGATCAATTCAATAAATTGTCCGACAAAGTAGAAAATCTGAAACTCCAAAATCCAATATCTGATGGAGCTACGTATGATTCGTTCTTGGACAAATTTGGGTTTCCGCTGTCATCAAATGATCAGTTTGTTGAATTTAATGAGTATCTTAAAGAAGATAATAATTTTAAAGCAGCTGTAAGTGTTTGTTCATTAATCATAAAAATTTATATCATGTTTGCACTACCTGTTATGAGCTTCCTCATAACCAGATATTTTTCTAAAAGCTATTTTTCTGCATCGTGCATCATAATATTTTGTGATATGGTTGACTGACTTTTTTAACGTTTCAGGTTGGTGAACTTTCCAAAATTGGAGGAAGTGATCAATACGACTATGTGAGAAGGGTGTTAGGCCTACTAATGAAGAATTGCCTGGCTATGATGGCTATGACTTGGATGGGCACCAAGGACAAAAGTGCTTTTTGTAAAACAAAAGTTGCAGAAGTGTTACTTAGTAACTTTTTCATACAGTGTAAAATGATTGATAGCAGTATCTATAATGCTGACAAAATGGTGAGATTAAATTTAATTTCTTTATTCTGCACTAAATTCCATATATTCAGAAATATTTCGGCTGAATGATGAAAACGTGTCGCGAAATTTCTGAATACATGGTATTTTCACTAGCAAATAATTTCCCCCATGAATGAATCCTATAGGTACTTATACAATTTATTTTTACCCTTGTGGGACTGAGATGTGTGGCATAATGGCCCTTTTTAGTAACAAAACTATTGAACAAAAACTAATAACAAAGATGAAAACTCGAAATCAAACTATTGAAAAACAATTATTTTGCAACTTCTCAAGTTTTTTTCTTTTCAGAAAGTCTACAATCCACACCTCATTTTAATGACCAAAAAAAATTCAGAGGCTGCTATTAAGAAATATTTGAGAAGAGCTCGGGAGAGGGATGCCTATGAAAATAAATAGTTGAATAGTTGTATTTGTATATATCGATGGGTAAGAAGACAAATTTTGTATATCCAAAAAAATTGTTTTGAGTAAAATTGATTTAAAAGTTCAGGTCACTGTGGCGAGCGTGCACAGTTTGTATTAGTACTGCTGTAGTGATTCATTTCGTCTTTCAACTTTTTCCTCGCTAGAATTCAGGTTTTGGTTTGCGTTTGTGCTAATATTCACAATGTTTTTTTCATCTAGCCAAATAACGGTAACCGATCACTTGGACATACAATAATTGTAACTTGAATTATGGACTGTAACGTAACCAGGGTTACTTTGATTACTCGACTGCTCAGCAGAGAACGGCGTAGGTTCTTTGGACTAGATTGCCAGTTTCGGATTTTTCTGTAACCAGACCAACAATAAAACAATATTTCAAAACAAATATATATTAATAAATTTAACAAAATGTAGTGTCAAAGTAACAGGTTGACATTCAAACGATATTACTACTGAATTTGCTTCAGCGACACAGGTTACCTTAGTTCATTCATACAGTGTTGAGATTCTGACAGGAACGTCTTGGTTATTGTTCTGCTAACCTGAGCATGAACAAGATGACACCTCACGTAACAGGTTCAGGGAATCGTCTGGTATGAACTATGCCTCCAGGTTCTACTAGTTCCTTGTGTTCCCTCGTAGATAGGGGTCGAATTCATGAAAAGGTTTGATAGATGTTAGTTTATCACAGATTTGAAACTCACCAGTATACGATACCCTCCTCACTGAATATGTGACATAATATTACACGTCACTGTCACTGTCACTGGACGTCTTAGCTAGTGAGATAATTCTGTTGTCTACTCTTTAGACAAGTATACATGTTCGTTATTAGGTGTCGCTTCTAGTATGGATTTGGGATTAAAATCTAAATATAACGGTATTTCCGTTACAGGACATATAATATCAAATATTGATATTCGTATTATCCTCAAAAAATATTATTCCATTGAAAAAAAAATATCAGGTTGAAACTGGCAATAGTGATATAAATGAAATATTTTTTATTAACTCAGGTGGACATAACAATAAGTTCAAACAAATTACAAAAAATCAGTCAGTTTCGTAATCAGATTCACTTGGTACAATATCTCTAGCTGCTGCAGATGTAGATAACGCCTCCACAAAGTTTCTGTAGTCCTCAGGAATAACTTTCTCGCGTAGTGAACAGAGAAGATCCTTTTTCTTACCATTTGAAATTGGCAGGATATTGTCATACTGAGGTACAATTTGTACGTTACGTACATCTTCAAATGTTTTTCGTGTTCTTCTTCTTTTATTAGTGTCTTCTTGAATGTTTAATGTCAATAAATCTTCACTTGTAACATCATATTTAAATAGAATGATTGATGGATTTGCTTTCGTGAAACGTAACCATTTAAGTTGCAACCATTTGACTTGATGTCCGCTTGTGTCACAAGTAGTACTTATCATGATTGTAGATGCCAGCTGGTTTAGATTATAGAAATCACGGGCGAGGCTTCATCCTGGCCATTTGTATCAATACACCCCATTCACTGGGGGTGTACACCTTCTTATGTCTTCGAGCACGTTCTATAGTAGCGTGCATAGAATCCACTTCGAGGAATATATGTCCTGGCTCCATATATTTTAGATCTATGACCTCAAGGTGATCTATTGTAGAAACAGCATACAGCATCGCAGCAGACACAAATTTATTGCGGTTTTGGCCGCTGCAAGTATCTGAAAATGTAGATACATGTTTAACAGTATTGGGTAAAGATTTCAAATATTTCAACAAGCAACTTCCAATTTCAGCAGATCCTTTTTTGCCTTGTGTCTCAACCCACAGATATGAGTAACCATCTGCATTGTACGAATCAAAAATGGTGAAATTATAAACGGAAAGTTTGCGCCTATAAAAAATTTAGCTTTCACCAGCATGTGGCACGTACAGTATTGCTTGCAAGTCAAACGTTATTGGTCGAAATGATTCACCTTTATTGTCAATTGCTCTTTTTTTGTCAGCCGCTTTCATGTCCATTCCACCTTTCTCTCTATGTTTATGTGCCTCCCAGTTACCCCTTAAATCTGTTTTATCTGCAGCATTATTATAAACGTTACATGTTACGCACTGATTTTTTTTTGGCTTACAAAATGACAACGGTGGATCATAACTATTAAAAATCGTCCGAAAGACATTGTACTTTACAGGTGGTATATTATTCTGTAGATACATCACACTAATATTTAAGTCACTTGGTAGGTAATACCTCATAGTGTCACGACGGCAGTAGTGCGATTCCATTCGAGGAAACATATCAATATGAGCTTTATCATGACGTACTTGCACGTCGGATGTAATATTCGGATCTGGTCTTCCTTTCTCCATAATATTTCAATTCAGTTTCGACTACTTGGAAACTAAATGCAAATTTAGCACAAAAAAATTTTGGACACACCCTCACACGTTCATGAGACGCACTAAGTAAGTGATAAAAACGGCTGTGTGCCCTAGTTTTTTGTCTCTCATTATTGCGATTTCTTTCTCTTTCGATGTTTTTCTCATCCACTAAAGACCATATAAATATTTTTTGGCTCGTTTCATCAGCTAATTTCCAATATTCCTGGCAAATTGTAATTGGTCTCTCTCTAGGTATCTTCATGTTACATTTAAATCTACAATCGTTGCAGTTGACTATACGAGGTGACTTAGCTGCCACTGTTGTACCTTTCCTGTTTACATATTCTTTGCCGGCTACTCGTGACAACCTTATTTTATTTTTCTTCCACAATTCCGGTTTGGCAACTAATCTAAGCTTTCTTTTCTTTGTGCTGTTCCTTCCATATTGTATAACACAGGAGACTGCACGCGACGACTCTCCACTTCCATTATATCGGTCAGATGTGTGATACTCACTTCCCGAATCGGAAAATACTTCCTCTCCACTATGCTCTGATTCGATACTATTAATATTCAAAGGCCCCGGGACTTCATGAGACAGATTATTGTCTTCATTCTGATGTTCGTTTAAATCTGGAAATATTCCTATTACAGATTTGTCTTTTCTCAAAACTATTTATTGAGTAGCTATTATTTTGAATGAAAAACAACTCACCATTCCTTGCCATTTGCACTATTATCTTTCCTCGGGTTTCCATAATGTTATTATTGATTCCAGTGTAGGTTTTCTTCACTAAACAAATTAAAAAATGAATTTGACAACATTCCTAACCTCACAATTCTTTTAGGGTATTGGACTCAATTACTCAACCCCTCATCGCTGCAGGTGCGCAGTCGTAGAGTCAGTTACAATACTTGGTCTAGTCTAGAGCGGAGTAACGTACTGTGGATAAACATTGTATCTTTGGACATACAATTAGTGTGATTTGTTATGAGTTATGTGCACAAATATTGAATGTGGCATAGTATATTTGTGCACTATGTTTGTGTTTTTGCTACTAGACATGTCTTTATTGTTACCTTGGTAACTTGTAAACAGTTTCTAGTGGACGTACCATATTAGGGCACCATAAAGATTTCACTTCGAACGATACAATAATCATAATATCTCATTTTCGACAATAATGGACATACAATATTTGTCCTCTTAACCATCGATATATTAACGATGGATTCGAATATAAATCTATATGTTAATCTTTGTATTCTCGTTTATTGCCTATTGACAAAATACTAGAAAAATCACCAAATTCAATAAACTGAATAATATGTGAAGTCAGAAAAAAATTTTGGCTTTGAGAATACCACAATAACTATGGATGAAGGTCAACGAGAACAAGAAGAATTTTCCCTTTTACCACACTAGTAATTAAATCCCTAGATGGGCATTTCGGTAACCAAGTTACCCTCATCAGTAGGCATTACTAAACTCTTACTTCTTGTTTTCGTTGAGTGACACAGTAGACGTCCAATATCCCATTTGCTGTGGATAGGGATCTTATTTCGTTTCCTAAAAGTAACTGACATTTATACATGATGGACGGCTGTCAATTCAAATTTCCTTCAGAGCAAAATTTGAAAGAGTTGTGAGGGTATTCTAAATACAGGTGAAGATCATACTTCTGAGAAGTACGGTTGGACTGCTGTAATTTTACACTATAATAAATTGCACTGGTAACAATGGTAACCCCTTCACCACACTTTTGCACACATTTCAGTATAGTTCAACTTCTGATGATAATATAGCAATAGTGAGGTGGAGGGGGCCAATTTATTTTATATACAGGTGTTGACCAAAACTTGTCCGTAAACAATACAATTCATGTACAGTAGCTATACAATTCATGTCCAATTTTGGTCCTGGTTGATGTCCATTTAATGTACAGTGTAGACATCCAATGGATATCCAATTTTGTGGCCTGGGTACGTACATTGGACATCCATCGGACAGCGCTAGGACATTACCGGTCATCCAATGTATATCCTGGATGTCCATACACACCTATCCAATGGACATCCTTTGGACAGCTTTGTGTTATATTTATATGTACAGGGCTATTCAAATTCGAGTCTATGCATGGGGATCTCTGTGACGGTAAAAGATAGAAGGGTGGTTAAATAGGGGAAAAGTAGCGTATTTCAGAGGTCAATTACGTGACATGAAAAATCTGAACTAGCTCCTTTAGTTCTGGAGTTATACAGGAAAATTATAAAATTTTTAAATTCTTACGGACCTGTATTTTTTATAACATTTATTCAAATGCTAAGAGTCGTGTTTCATGTTGGTGTAGTATTTTCATCTAGACTACAGAGTGTTTTGGAAGTAGTAAACTCTATTAGCAGTAGAATCAACATTATTTAATTCCAAAAATATCAAAGAACAAAAAGGTGAACCAATGACAAGTTGACATTTTTCAATTACAGCAGTTATGGAATAAAAAAAAAATAATTTTACTGCTAATAGCTCACTACTTTTCCATAACACTCTGTAACTCAGATAAAAATATTACGCCAATATGAAATATGACTCTTGAAATTTGAAAAAATAAAAACTACAGGTTCATATTTGAAAATAAAAATTTGAATGTGGCCCGGGTTGAACGAAACTTTGTATATGATTTTTATTTGCATATTTGGATAGTCTACAAAAAGTGACAAAAGTTTCAAACAATCTTCACAAAATAAAAAGATATTAGCAAAAAAAAACTGATACTTTCTATTTTTCCTGTATAACTCCAGAACAAAAGCAGCTAGATCATATTTTTTTGTTTCATGTATTTGACCTCTGAAATACGCAACTTTGCCTCCATTCAATCACCCTTCTATCTTTTACCGTTACCGAGGTCCCTCGGATTTGAATAACCCTGTATATATGTAATATTTTTCATATTGAATAATCGCAGATGAGGCAACCACAACAATTTAATAACTATAATTTAATTTTACAGATGAAGAAGACGATGACGATCCACAAGAAGACGTCTTTGAATTAATAAGCGTGGCATCATTATTGTTTGAGGTATACTTTATAATTGTTTAATCAACTAATTGTGAATGAAATCGCTGCAAGATATGTATTGATAACTTTGACTTCATCTTACAGATCACGAGAATTATCGGATAGAGAAGCCAACAGTCCGAGAAACATTGATGTCAATATTCCATACTTAAAATAGTTTTTTAATTTTTATTATAGAGAATTGATGTTTTTTTCATAACGAGTTATAACAGTTTTTCATACATCAATATTTAGAATAATTATCAAGATATCTAGCCGTTTCTGTGTTTTTGATTGATTAGGAAAAAATAAACAATTAACATTGTAAATGTAAAGACTGCCTAAAAATATTAAACAATAATGAATAAAAAATATTATCCCTTTAATCCATAACAATAGAATGACGTACAACGTTCATAATAAAAAATAACTGTTAGCATCTGATTGACTGTCGTGCGCGCATTTCTCTTTCTTTATCGGCGCCTGGCAAGGTGTTCGGCTCAATATTTCCGCCTGTCATTTTACAACATTATCCTGAGGGTTGAATGTTACGAAAAAATTTAGATCCAGCCCTCTATAAATGAGACGACTTTGGCACTTTTCCACGCACCTTTAACGTCACCTGGCACTACTTTTTCCCCAAGCAAATCGCCTGGCAATATTATTTTCGAATTTTGAACATAATTAGCTACAATCACACCAAAAACCAGCGCTCTATTAATTGAACATTGAGCACCGGCTTATATATCCCCCCAAAGCTAAAGTTTCAGTTAGTAATGGATATTACCTAGTTGGTGTTGATGAATATTTCGCAGCTCCCCAGAACACTAATGAACACAATAGGATTACCGACTCTATGATTGTAAGTGGAACAGTTGTATAATTTTTGGTTTGATTTTTCAAAATTCCTAACATGTTTTTGCAGCTTTTCTCTCCTGAAGAAGCTAATAAAGAGAAGCGAAA
The DNA here is from genome assembly GCA_958502065.1 of Chrysolina americana. Classification (NCBI taxonomy): domain Eukaryota; kingdom Metazoa; phylum Arthropoda; class Insecta; order Coleoptera; family Chrysomelidae; genus Chrysolina; species Chrysolina americana. The sequence goes on along the minus strand of OY293419.1, from coordinate 30,791,767 downwards.
TATTGAGATATAGAGCGAATGAGTTTTATTGGTAAACAGACCGCAAACCCGAGAAGTCCCCAGCTGATTTTGTAGAGTTCGGTCGAGAATACATCTCTACTATATATATATATATATATATATATATATATATATATATATATATATATATATATATATATATATATATATATATATATATATATATATATATATATATATATATATATATATATATATATACATATACATATACCGGGTGACCACGAGGTGAGGTACGCCCCCCAATTTTTCTATAGTTTTGAAGATACAGGTTTCAAATTTGGCACGTCGATATATTACTCAAATACGCATATTTTGACTCCATAACCGAAAATTCACCACTTCCGGTTTAACCGGAAGTGACCCCAAACTTTTTTTTTCAAATGACACCCTGTACAATTTTTTTCATTATCAGGAAGAACACGCAATTTGTGATAACACTGTTCTCCAAAATTGAAAATCGGTTGAAAAATGGCGGAGATACAGTTGATTGTTCAATCGAACAAAGTTGGCCGTGAACATCAAACTCAAATCATCACAACTGCCGAACGGCGTCAGCATTTACGAGAGGAAGGTTCGAGGTAAGATACAGCTGAAAATTGAGCTTCCCATGTAATTGCAGCAACCATATTTCCCATCAATTATCAAACATTTCCTCAAAACGGATTAGTACCCATAAAGAAAGGCTCACAACTGCCATTTCTCAAATAGCAACATACTCTTTTCACATTGTTATGTTGAAAGATGATGAATTATCAGATTACTCGAATGAAAAGATTTGAAGAATTCCGAAGGGAATCGAAGATACGGGATGTTTCATTATGAGTGTTCTCAAAATTGACTATTCTTAAACATAGGCGGCTTGAACCTACGAAAGCTAAACAAAAATTCATATATAAAAAAAAATAGTGAAAATTTGCGGTACATTCTGAATAATGGAACATTGTGAGTTATCGAAAAACATTCTACGGCGATGGAGCGAACTTTTTTCTCATTACTCGTATGCTAATCGTAATTGATGGTGGATTCATACAGCAGTTTTAAGATCGTTGTTGGAATAAATATTCCATTAACGAACATTCTTATGACTTCTTACTAGTGACTAAAAACTCATGAATTGGAACTGCTGTATAAATCCACCATAAGAATATACCTGCAGAGTAAAAAAAATGTATTAGATATTTATTCCAATTTCTAACATTTGATACAACTAATTTCTGAACGAAAAAAAAGGTATGAAGTAAATTGTTTATTGGTTCTGGTCACTTACTACACTAACAGAAATCAAAGTAATGAAAAAATGATTTACAAGTACTGTTCAAAATGTTCTCCATTATGTTCTCTGCACAAAATTGCACGTCTCACTATTGCTTCCATAACTCCATTTAACTGAGCTTGAGTAATACTTGCAATTGCTTCTCTAAGGCGATGTTCCAAATCCTCCCTTGATGTAGGACTAGAAGAGTAAACCTTGTTCTTCAGGTAACCCCATATGAAAAAATCCAGTGGCGTGAGGTCCGGTGACCTCGGAGGCCATCTTGTAGGACCATTCGTGCCAATCCATCGATTTGGGAATGTTTCATCTAGGTAACTGGTTACTATTCGGGAATTATGGGGAGGTGCACCATCCTGCTGGAAATACATATTTTGGTAGACGTCGAGAGGTAAATTCTCCATGAATCCTTCTATTTCGTTTCGTAGAAATCCCAAATAGCGTTGCCCATTCAACATACCATCAAATATTATGGGCCCAATGATTCGAGTTCCTATCAGACCTATCCACACGTTGAATCCAAAGCGTTCCTGAAAATTCCCTTGTCATATGAGCCTGGGGTTTTCAGTTGCCCAGTATCTGGTGTTGTTTCTATTGAACATACCAAGATTCGTAAATCTTGATTCGTCGGAAAATATAATGTTTCTCGTCATATTCGGGTTCCTTATGTGGTTCTCAAGTAGCCAATTGCAATATTGGACCCTTCTTTGATGATCATTTTCGTAAAGGCGCTGATGTATCTGATATTTATACGGCTTAAACCCATGTTTTTTTAGAATTTTTCGAGCTGATTCTCGTCCAACTGGTAATTCATGTTCGATTTGTCGAAGTGATATGGTGGGATCTACATAAACAACAGCCAAAACATTAGTTTCCGTCTTTGCATCAATAATAGAACTATCCTGATCATGTACATTGTCATCTGGTTCTATCCTGAATTGCCTTTCCAAACGTGCGAAATAGTTTCTACTTGGTTGGCGTTGTCTGAGAGGGAATCGTTCACTGTAAAGAATGCAAGCCGCAGTTGCATTTTTTCTACACTCGCCATAAATTAGCAGTAAATCTACTTTTTCATTACTAGTAAATTTTCGCTCCATCGGAATGTTTTTCAACAAGTTACAATTCTCTTGTATTGAATGAGTAGAACAAATTGTCACTTTGTTGACAAAATATGCTTTTTTGTTTAGCTTTCTTATGTTCAAAGCCGCCTTCGTTGAAGAACATTCAATTTTGGGAACACTTATATTGTATTTCTGGTTCCTTTCGGAATTCTTCAAATCTTTTCATTCGAGTAATCTGATAATTCATCATCTTTCAACATAACAATGTGAAAAGAGTATGTTGCTATTTGAGAAATGGCAGTTGTGAGCCTTTCTTTATGGGTACTAATCCGTTTTGAGGAAATGTTTGATAATTGATGGGAAATATGGTTGCTGCAATTACATGGGAAGCTCAATTTTCAGCTGTATCTTACCTCGAACCTTCCTCTCGTAAATGCTGACGCCGTTCGTCAGTTGTGATGATTTGAGTTTGATGTTCACGGCCAACTTTGTTCGATTGAACAATCAACCGTATCTCCGCCATTTTTCAACCGATTTTCAATTTTGGAGAACAGTGTTATCACAAATTGCGTGTTCTTCCTGATAATGAAAAAAATTGTACAGGGTATCATTTGAAAAAAAAAGTTTGGGGTCACTTCCGGTTAAACCGGAAGTGGTGAATTTTCGGTTATGGAGTCAAAATATGCGTATTTGAGTAATATATCGACGTGTCGACGTATCGAGGTTTCCGCGGTCAGATATTTGAAAACTAAAAGTTCGGGTTGAACCGCGTCTAGAATTTGTTGAAATTCGACGTTTCGGCTCCGATTTTGGAGCCATTTTCAAGAACTGAAAAAGAAAGAAAATTAATAAATGGTTGAAACGTAATTCTACGCTGAGATCTCAATCTGCCTACTCCTCAGGTATAATTACGTTAGGTTTTTGTGACTTGACGTCGGGGTCTCAATCTGCCTACTCCCCATGTCTCGTCACTGGTTCTCTCTAAGGTCTCAATCTGCCTACTCCTTCGAGAGAACTGAGGAATTGTGGGTTGAGGAACTGTATTTATAGTGGACGTGGCTGTAATGGCCGTGTGCAATGTATTGGCGCGAGGTGAACTATGGGCGGGAACAGAGTTGGCGCTAGATGAGCTGTGTGCGGGAACTTGGTTGGCGCTAAGTGAGCTGTGTGCGGGAACTGGGTTGGTAGGAAATGAGTTGATGCGTGCAATGAGAGGCTTCCAGGTATTGGGAAGTCTACGTCCGTCGTCGCGAGTGTTGAGGCAATTGGGGCGCTTCTCTATCTCAAGGGCTTCTCGGATGATCCTGGTTTGCAGAGTTTTCTCGGTGGAAATTGTTTTTGTGTTTTTGAAGTCTATTTTGTGACCTGTGTCTTCTCGATGTTTATTAAGTGCGGAAGTGGAAGATGCCTGACGCACAGCAAGTTCGTGTTCGTAGACTCTGGAATTTACTCGTCTGTTAGTCTGGCCAATATAACTTCTCGGGCAGTCTGAACATGGTATTTCATATATACCTTGAGAATCGTTTGGTATTGTGTCCTTGGGAGACCTGAGGAATTTGGATATTTGGTTGTTGGCCGTGAATGTTGTTTTTATCTCGTGTTTTCTCAAGATATTACTGATTTTGTCTGTCACACCTTTGATGTATGGTAGGAAAGCTTTGTGTGACTGAATACTCTCTAGTGGATCATTTGTTTTTGGAGGACGGGTCAGTTGATGGCGGATAGACTTGTCGATTAGCGAATTGTTGTAACCATTTTGAAGTAAGGCTGATTTCAGTTTGTCCAGCTCTTGTGGTCTATTCTGGTTGTCGGTAAGCTGAATTGATCTGTATATCAGGGAGTTCAATACGGAGATTGTTTGTGCTGGATGGTGATGAGAGTTTGCGTGTAGGTATCGGTTGGTGTGGGTCTGTTTCCTGTGTACTGTGTGGGTGAAAGAGTTATTGGATTTCGTGATGAGAACGTCCAGGAAAGCTAGGGAGTTGTTCATTTCGGTCTCCATTGTAAATTTCATGTTGGGATGGATATCGTTTAGGTGATCTAAGAACGTGTTTAAGATTTCGTAACCATGAGGCCATATGACGAAAATGTCGTCAACGTATCTGAACCAGCAAGTAGGCTTGTGGTCAAATGCTTCTACAGCCCTGGTTTCGAAGTCTTCCATGAAAAGGTTTGCAAGGACTGGAGAAAGGGGGGAACCCATGGGAGCACCTTTCACTTGTTTCTAGTAAGTTCCTTGGAAGAGGAAGTACGTGTTGTTCATACAGTGACTGATGAGGTCCAGGGTGTCTTTTGGAATTCTGTGTTTCGTTTTAAGGATTTCTAGCGTGTCCGTTAGGGGAATATTTGTGAAGAGGGAGACAACATCGAAGCTCACTAGGATATCTGTGTTCTGGATTCTATAGGATTTGAGAAGGTCTAAGAAGTGGAATGAATTTTTCACGTAGGATGAAGCTTCTTCTGCTCGTGGCTGAAGAGTACTCGCTAGATACTCACCAGAACCTCGCCAAGTATCCACTTTCCTACCATACATCAAAGGTGTGACAGACAAAATCAGTAATATATTGAGAAAACACGAGATAAAAACAATATTCACGGCCAACAACCAAATATCCAAATTCCTCAGGTCTCCCAAGGACACAATACCAAACGATTCTCAAGGTATATATGAAATACCATGTTCAGACTGCCCGAGAAGTTATATTGGCCAAACTAACAGACGAGTAACTTCCAGAGTCTACGAACACGAACTTGCTGTGCTGCAAACCAGGATCATCCGAGAAGCCCTTGAGATAGAGAAGCGCCCCAATTGCCTCAATACTCGCGACGACGGACGTAGACTTCCCAATACCTGGAAGCCTCTCATTGCACGCATCAACTCATTTCCTACCAACCCAGTTCCCGCACACAGCTCACTTAGCGCCAACCAAGTTCCCGCACACAGCTCATCTAGCGCCAACTCCGTTCCCGCCCATAGTTCACCTCGCGCCAATACATTGCACACGGCCATTACAGCCACGTCCACTATAAATACAGTTCCTCAACCCACAATTCCTCAGTTCTCTCGAAGGAGTAGGCAGATTGAGACCTTAAAGAGAACCAGTGACGAGACATGGGGAGTAGGCAGATTGAGACCCCGACGTCAAGTCACAAAAACCTAACGTAATTATACGTGAGGAGTAGGCAGATTGAGATCTCAGCGTAGAATTACGTTTCAACCATTTATTAATTTTCTTCTTTTTCAGTTCTTGAAAATGGCTCCAAAATCGGAGCCGAAACGTCGAATTTCAACAAATTCTAGACGCGGTTCAACCCAAACTTTTAGTTTTCATATATATATATATATATATATACGTATATGTAAAATACTTGTTTCAAGGAGCAAATAATGTCCAAGTGACTGTAAAACAGTCGATAACAATCCTTTAGGAAGTGACTATAACTTTGTATAGTATGTATGGCATGTGTCCGACAGAAAACAACTACTTCTCTGGCTAATACCGCGACAGATATTGAATTATATCTGTCAGACACATGTGCAAAGATCCTTACTTTGAAGGAACAACTTTGCAAGAGCTCTCTGAACAAACAGCAGGACTTCACCCGATTCAAACGGAGAACCAACTACAGACCGGTTTCGGAATGTTGTCCCTCATCAGTGCAGTCCAGGTTATTACAAATTGTATACACGCGAGGTCTCGCTGCCCGTCACCGTCCGCCGAGATGAATACTGCAATTGCTTACAGGATCCACCTTGACGACAGATTAGAGAGCACTCCAGAAGGACATTTCGGATACGAAATGGTATATGTAAAATACTTGTTTCAAGGAGCAAATAATGTCCAAGTGACTGTAAAACAGTCGATAACAATCCTTTAGGAAGTGACTATAACTTTGTATAGTATGTATGGCATGAAAACAACTACTTCTCTGGCTATATATATATATATATATATATATATATATATATATATATATATATATATATATATATATAGATACGGAAATACCTGGACATGAAGTATATACATATTTGCCGACCTAAAAGGAATTACCTGGACTGTTTTTTCAGGAAATTGTGGAAATACCTGGACCAAATTATTTCAGTATATCCACATGAATGCGGAAGAAGCAGGACATATATTAGCAGCGTTGCCAGTTTATGTATTCTATATCTGCAAGGTGTCTTAGAGTTTTAATCGACTCGTTAAATTACTTTTGATGATACGGATAATACTGAGTATGGCCTTTCTGGATATGAGATCAACAATTCAAAATTTCAATTCATTAGCTTGCTCACCATAGATAATGAGTGCTTTCTCTAAATTTTTCATAGTTGGTTAAGATTTCTTAAGAATGGTTACTAATTTTCTATACAAAGACTTTGAAAACTTTTACCAATCATCAACTCACAAATTGGAAATAAGGTGAAGTTACGGATACCTGTAAAAGAATCAGATGGGCATCACCGATAAACAGGCGTATGAGTCGTGACCTCTTTCTGAAATACTTTGATTTGCACATAATAATTAACACACAAGAAACTAACCGATATTCTTCGAATTTGAAATTATTTTTTTTCTTTCTTAATTCGAAATTGAACTTGCTATTTTTTCCATCCTATTTGAAAACGTACCCCTATATGGCGACTCAAAGGGATATATTGGATTTAAAAAGATTACGGTACACTCCCGTATCTCCGTTCATTTTGAAGGTAATCAATTGGAATTTGAGATATCCTATATTATAATAAGCGGCACTGTTCACCTACAAATAATTTTTCTTCACTTCCGGTTTCGCCGGAAGTGATACCAACTTTCAATTTTTGAACAGAACACCCTGTATATTATTACATTTCTGAAATCTGCATAATTTTCTGATTACAATAATACCACATAAGTGACATTTCGAACGTCAACATGTTTAATGATTCAATTTCTAGTTCTCCATTTAATTGTGCCATGATGGTTCCGATTTATTCCAATAGACTCGTCTAATGCTAGAAAATCGAAATCCCGTCAAAAATACTAAATTGCGTTCTTTATGAGCAAATAGAGTTATCATAATCGATTTTGGGGTAAAATTTATTGATAGTACTTATAAATGGTACCACGGTATCAATAGGGTTCCATTTAAAAAATTGAGTTTTAACCCAAAATCGATAACGATGAACTTAGCATTAGACGAGTCAATTGGAAAAAATCGAAAGTATCATGGCACACTTAAATGGAAAACTGAAAATGACATTTTCAAGAATTTTGACGTTTGAAATGTCACTTATGTGGTATTATTGGATAAAGAAAATTATTCCGAGTTCAGAAATATAATAATATATAGGGTGTTCTATTCAAAAATCGAAAGTTAGTATCACTTCCGACAAAACCAGAAAAGAAAAAAACTTTTGGAGGTCAAAAAGTGCCGCTCATTATTTATATAGGATATCCCAAATTTCAATTACTTTCAAAACTAACGGAGATACGGGGGGTGCACCACGATCCTGTTACACTCGGTATATACACAGTTTAAAGATTCACCGCTCGGACTTTGTGTAGGTATGTATACAGGGTGTCCCAACGAAAACTTTCCACACGGATTTACTGGGAAATGACCAATTATTTTCGGAAACGCTGAAACACGTCGATTTTGATTTCTAGGGGGACACATGTCATTGATGAATTTAGTCACGCAACTTCATCCCCCTGACAGGGGAGGCTACCCCATTGCGAATCATCATAGGGAACTTGGGTCGAGTGATACATCATCTTAAAGCTCTCGTCATTCTCTACCCAAACGTTCATATTTTTTCAAAATCGAATGACTGGTAATTGAGATTAGTGTGGTAATAGGTTTAATTTAAATAATCAATATCGTACCTGTTCTTATCGAAATTCAATTTATTAATTGCTCGAAATGAGCCCCTCCTACCTCCATACAATCATAAAGTCTACTTTCGAAACTATTGCCAATACTTCTGCAGTTATTCTGCCGCACTCGTTTACAATTCGACCACGTAGATCCTCTAGTGACTCTGGCGGAGTGGCAAAAACTTTGCTTTTGAGATGCCCCCATAAAAAATAATCCAACGGGTTGAGGTCCGGTGATGTAGCTGGCCACTCAATTGGTCCTCGTCGCCCTATCCAATGATTGGTATATCGTTCATATAGAAAGTTTCTAACCGCCACTGCATAGTGAGGTGGTGCTCCATCTTGTTACAAATGGAGGTTGTCTTCCGAATAATCTCCTTCGTTTTCGATAATATCCGTTATCATGGGATCGATGGCATTCTCAAGAAGATTTAAATACATTTGTCCATTCACATTATCATCTATAAAAAGTGGTCCAATAATATTTTTGCCAAAAATACCACACCAAACATTCAACTTCTGCGGAGTTTGTGTGTGGACCTCACGTATTAACCTGGGATTGGTATCGCTCCAGTAGCGGCAATTGTGACGATTTACGTTTCCATTAACAAAAAATGTACTCTCGTCTGAAAAACAAATATTGAAGAGCAAATTGGGATTTGTTCTCAGACGCTCAGACATTTCCTCACAAAACTGTTGACGTCTGTCAAAATCGTCTTCGTTCAGTTCATGTACAAGTTTTAGTTTGTATGGATGGAATCGCTGTGACTTGAGAATTCTCTGAATACTCGATCGCGCTACACCTGACGCGTCAGCCAAGATTCGAATACTATGAGTAGGATCCATAGCCACGTGTCTCAAAACCGCTACCTCAACAGCCTCGTTCCTTATCAGACGTTCAGGATGATGTTTCTGGTTTCCCACAGACTCAGTTCTTTCGAATTTCTCAATCAACTTTTGAACATAGGTATGAGATGCATTTTTCCCTGGATGCCTTGTATTGAAAATTCTAGCTGCAGCTCTTAGACAATCATCATTTTTGAAGTAAAGTTTCACTAACTCAATTCGTTCTTCTAATGCGTAAACCATTGTCAGGCAGAAACTTAACTCACAGAATACGAATCAAATGATATTTCCATAAGAATCATGCGAACTGTGAATTCATGCTGAGAACATACACGCAGGAGAACCATGAAAAACAGGTATTTTTTGTCTATGAAAAAGTCAACAGAACAAAAACTAAGAAATATGGTTTCCGGGCTTCAGTGCCGTGGTCGGTCCACCTCTGTGGAGGAGGTTCCTTTGGACGTTTCGCTCACAATTGGGGTGGGCATCTTCCGCTTGTAATGTTGTATTCGCGAATAGCGACATAAAACTGATACTTGGTTGAAAGATCTTTGCAATTAATAGTCCCAGCCTGGCTACTTACTTTGTTTTGACTAATTTGTTTTCGTTTTTCGTGGGGTGACTGGATTACCTGACCGGATGGGATGTTGCCATTTTCTATCTGTCCACTCATTGAGTCTTAAAATAGTTAATAAATTGAATTTGAATAGGAACAGGTAAGATATTGACTATTTACATTGAACCTGTCAACAACACTAATTTCAATTACCATTCATTCAATTTTGAAAAAATTATAGACGTTTGGATAGAGAATAAAGAGAGCTTTAAGATGATGTATCACTCGACCCACGTTCCCTATGATGATTCGCAAGGGGGTAGCCGCCCCCGTCAGGGGGATGAAGTTGCTCGACTAAATCCATTACTAACATGTGTCCCCCTAGAAATTAAAATCGACCTGTTTTCGCGTTTCCGAAAATAATTTGTCATTTCCCAGTAAATCCGGGTGGAAAGTTTTCGTTGGGACACCCTGTATATTAGATACTATTAGTCGTCTGAATCTGTTAATATTTTGGAAAGAACAAGTAGCGCTCGTGTAAGGCAAAACTCATCTGAAGTCAAATTATGTTTGAATCGAAGAGCCAATTTCAATCTCAAAATTTCGAAAAAAAACTTGGGATTCACATGTAGAAAAATCTGTAATGACGCCTCCAAAGAGAAATAAATCAGAAATTGTGAAGGTAAAAATATTTGCTGTATTAAGGATCCACTACCGGTCTCAAACCTTCTTGCGATCGAGCATACTTTCGGAATTAAGGCTATTTAAACGTAAGTATAGGTTTATATTTACAGCATTTTTACCTTCTAATGTAGATTTTGAACCACTAAATAATTTTATAAAAAATGGATACTTTACTTGGGTCAAATCTAATTTTCAAAATCTGTTTTGTGACAAATTTATGATTGCAACGAAATGAAAGACGACAGAAGTTATCGAAGGAATATGTCCTAGAGATTTCAGTCTAGCAGATCATCCAGTTATTTGCCGCAAAAAAATTGTCCCAAAAAGATATGTCGTAGGAGACCATATAAGCTCCTTGAAACCTAACCTAACGTAAATTTTCTGCAATATTTCAAGTTGGCTAAATTCCATAGCAATTGTCACGTATTACCCTGCAGACTGCCAACCCGCTTCAAGAGACATATATATATATAGAATATCTCTGAACCCACATTAGCCCTTATCGGGGCATTACGAATATCAATGATAATTATTGCTTTACGATTTTTATCATCCAGGGCTTATTAAGGTCCCAGATCGTATAAGCCAAATCACATTCGCCAAATAACAATCGCCAACACAGATAACGAGTCTAAGGAGCAAGGAGTCTCCAAATCATGGAACACACTGTATTCTATTCAATCATTTTAGTTCTGTTTATTTCTACCTACCAAAAATATTATCGTTCAGAACGCCGTGATAGCAAAAATATAATATTTTATATTAATAAATGAGAAAAGGCGGAAGGACCTCAGTCGATAGCCTTTTGAATTGAGTGTAATTCTAGTTCGATAAACAACATTTATTTTTGTTGATTCAAAAAATATCTCATTTGTAACACTTATAACAATTGACTAATCAAATTTATACATCCCATGCAAGGGTTGTTCTTTATAGAACTGGTAAAATGTGTGCACACCAATTTAAGGATCCAAGGTCATAGAGTCGGCAACTAAACATTAAATGGAAATGGGCGGAGCTTGCTGGCTGTATCACATTCCTAGAACGTAAAATTACGCACAAAATACCCTAGAAAACTGTTTCTGTTCATAGTAGTTATTTAAGTAACAAGGAATGTAAAGACGTGTTAACATTCGAGGTGAGCGAGTAACGAGCCGAGGCTTGTCGCTTGCCGAGGATGTTAACAGTCGATACATTCCGTGTTACTTATTACGTTTTCCCGCTGCTTGTTGACCTTTCTCAAAATTTGCCTGGATGGAAGTTTGTTTTCTTACCTTTTCTTCATGATTATTCGTTCCGCTATTTCATTCTAAGTTGCTTGTGTGTGTCATTATTGCCCTGGGCATGTAAATGACACTATTTACATTCCGTTGTCAAGACGAATTAGTAAACGAATTATATAGGCCATTTAATTTTGGTGCTAAGCATGTATGAACTGTTTACAGTGTCGGCAGCGGGAAAAATATATTATTTACAAAACTGAAGTAATTATATATTTTCTTATACCGATACCACAGGAATTTCTACAATTAAAGAGTTATGGAGGTTTCTGAAAAAAATGTAGTGGTCAAATAATTCATCCATTGTCTTGTAGTGCTGAAGGCTTGTCACGCGGTAGATGAGGTTCTAACTTGATTATGATTTTTTCTACCACATTCAGAGAATAAACTTTTGTCAATATTATTTCAATTAGAATATAGAATTGTTTCGACTGTGGAAATACAAATGAACCAATCAGAAGCCCCAGTCCAGATCAGATTATCGATAAAACTTGACTCTTGATTGTGATTGGCCTTTCAATTTCGGTGTTTTCAGATTTGGGTAGGTATGAGACAGAAAGTCAAACATAAGTAATAATGCTATGCACGCATTTAAAAGATGCAAATTACTGGTTTAATGAAATATGTATTTCGTTCGAAGTCGATGTTTCCTGTTTATTAAATTTGTTAATTTTTTCAGATCAAATTAACTTCTTTGCTAATATCCTCCTAATTCTGTCGAAAATCACATTTTTAACCATTCACTTCATTTGTGAAATAGTCTAATAAAATTCCATTCGTGATTGAATTTATCTTAGGTCTGTCATTTTTTACTGAACTCAACTGAACTGCGGACTAGTGGTGTTTTCTCTAAGCAACTCAGTTTCGTTAAGAAATGAATCGACAGTCTTATCACGAAAATCCAATCACTTGTGGTATTACTACTGAATGTCTGCCAGAAGATATCTATACTGCCAAACTCTTTGATTTCGTTTTTGTAAGATCGAGTGGATTTGCTAATTGTATCACGTGATCATCGAGCTAACAGGGTAAAAGAGAATGTTTTCCTACGACCACATGGGAAAGTAACGTATAACACACTGTATAGTTACACGGAAAGAGGCTTATATCACAAGCGTGTGAAATATTTTTCACACAGTTCGTGAAGCAGCGGGACATATTGACTTCTGACGAAGAGTACGCGGATTCAATCCTCGCCCGCAGATACTTTTTTTTCATTACGATATTGAAAAAAATTACACTTTTCAAATAGATTGCTTCAAATATTTTGTATTTGAAGGAAATTATTAAAAATAAATGAAGTCAGAACTATTCATTAAATTTTCTTGGACATTAGATTGTTAGATAGTAACTTCTTGCACTAAGCCGACGAAATATCCACTTCAAAAATTCTGAATCATCTAAATAAAGCATAGTTTCATATATCAATTCCCTGTACCTAATCAGGCAATCATGTAATCATCTTGATAAGTATTTATTATACAGTGTCATCCCCAAAGTACGCACCATATGGGAAACTTCTTCATTATGGGTTTTTCAACAAAAAGTTATTCTTGATAAAAGTGTTTGCATCCCTCTAAACACGCACCAATAAAACAAAGAAAACTTAAAAAAAATCAAAGCCAAGATAAAGCAAAATTAATGTAATCAATTTGTGCTGAGATATTGATTTTATTTTGATTCGCGATTACTGAACGGTATTTTCTTGTGACAATACTGTATTATTTTGAGCAATTGTAGGTGTTAACACAAAATAAAAAAGGGTTGGCACCAAAAATTTTTATATTTAAGTTACTAAAAGAAAAAAATTTGCAGAGTTAACATAATAGTTGGGCAATTTGTATTATTACACGCTTTTATTATGAATCGTTGTATACAAGATGTCGTTTATGTATCGTTTTGAGCTAATTTTATTTTTCGAGGACTCCATTTAAAAAAAAAATGGTGAAAACATAAAACCACTCTTAGATGGCCATGACTTCAAATCCAGATGTACTTTTTGGTGCTGAACAACTTTTCCAAATATTTTTTTTTTAAAATCTTTTCTAAAATAAGGGTACCTACTTCACTACTGGCTCAAAATCAAGTTTTCTAATGCGCCTCGTATATTACGCATGTTTTGCTTCATTTCGTTGGTGCATGTTTAAATTTAGGGGATGCCCAAACTTTTATTAAGAATAACTCTTTGTTGAAAAACACATAATAAAAAAGTTTCCAATATAGTGCGTACTTTGGGAATGACACTGTATATAAAAAGCAGGCTTTAAACAATTTATGTCAAACGCCAAAAGTTATTTCGAGTATGTAGTGAATGTTAAGTGCATTAATTGTGCGTGGAGGCAGCAAAAATATCCTCCCTAAAAATCCTACCAACAAAATCTTGAAGCAATCTATTTGAGAAGTAGTGTAGTCTTTTTTCATCTTCTTAAAAAAAAAGTTTCCGCAGGCGATGATCGAACCCGCGTACTCATCGTCAGAAGTCACGCGTCTACCAGCTGAGCTATTGGACACATATCATGACAAGAAAATATATTGTATTAGAGTGTATCTAGATTAGTATTATTATAATTCTAGCCTGATATTTTTTAAGTAGAAGAAGTTCTTGTTCTTGTTTCAAATAATAGTTTTTGTTACTTTTTAAAATAAACTATGTCGTCTTTAATTATAATATTTATATACATTATTTGGAAAAAATTATTATGTGGTCGTAGGAAAAATAGTGTACATTACTCTTGCGAAAGTGATTTTTCACACTCGTGTGATTGCCACACTCGGCTTGCGCCTCGTGCCACAATATTTCCCTCTCGTGTGAAAAATGTCACTTTCCGCACTAGTAATGTAATATACTATTAACGAACGCTCCTTGGGCAAGACACACTTGGGTAATGCCAGGAAGTATAATAATAAATCATATCATTCTGTGTATCTGACGTCTTGATTCGGAGTAAATCGATTCACATTTTAAGCTCAGTTCGCTCAGTCGTAATTTACCGAACGCTGAGTGGAGGCGAACGGAGCAAACAGATTGATGGGTGAGATTCCATGTACCAAAGAATTCTATTGTCGATCGTTAGGTATCTCCCATAAATTCAACAATGTTCATCTCACTTATTCGATAAAAAGTATAATTCTATGGTACACGGCAAGGCCGTATCTAGGGGAGATTATAGGGGTAAAAACCCCCCTCGAAATAAATACGAAATGAATACTAATATTAGAGAGATATTGCAGTTCATACTATAACGTCAGTCAGTAATAAAGTTTTCCTTATTTTGAAATATACGCACGCGCAATGTGAATCTGGAATAAGGACAACTTTATTAAAATTCCGCCTGCCTTTATTAGAGGACGTTTAATGCCATGATTTGAAGTTCCTTTATTTTCACTTCGGGTGAGATCCTGGACACGATATAACTCATGTATGACAATTATATGACTTTTTCAGCACAAATCGATATCTAAGCCCCCTTTGGCCATTCTCTCATCACAATAATTGTATCGTCTAAAATAAATTATGTAGGTAGGATGAAAAATCTGAGAAACTAGATTTCATTTATAGGTTGTGAATAACGAACGCCTGTGTAAATAAAGGCGGATTTATTGCATAATTTATTCACTGATATACATTTCATAAATATTTGAACTTTATTAATGCATAAGAGATTAGAAAAATGGTTACTACCTACTTCTTCAATGCATGAGCATAAGTACTGAAAAAACAATTCTACATACTAATCTCAAAATAAAACAACGACAAAACAACACTTTGCCTCTAGACCACGGGATTTTAAGTGAAATATGTTGCCACCTTCAAATTTTTAGTCTACGCAGGTGCATAAATTATTTTTCCACTACATAAGTAAAAGTTGAGAACTTCATAGTTATGCATTACTTAATGTGAATATCAATTATAAATTATGAAACGGATAAATCATTTCATTTGAATCCGTGTGTTGAACTTTAATGAATTGTGCAATAAAATTACGCATATGCAATAAATTTTGCATTATGAATCCGATACTACTTCTTTAAGGCATAAGCATAACTACTTGACAAGTGACAGCTTACAATTTCTCAATACAAGAAAAATTTTTGGATTATTTTATGGAGAAACCATTCTACATACTCATTCTCGAAATAAAACACCGACAAAACAACACTTTGCCTCTAGACCACGAGATTTTAAGTGAAATATGTTGCATCTACAAATGTTGAGTCTACACAGGCATAACTTATTTTTCCACTTTATTGGTGTATAAAGTGGGAACTTCATAGTTATGCATTATGGAATGTGAATAGGAATTATAAATTATGAAGAGGGTAAATGGTTTCATATGAATCTGAGTTTAGAAATTTTATGAATTGTACATTAAAATTATGCATATGCATTAAATTGTGCATTATGAAACCGGTAAATCCACCTTAACAGTACCAGGAGATTCCAACAAAGAAAATATTAATTGACAAATGTACCGTCAGATAACGACAGATTTAACTGACTCATTTTCTCTCTTCTGAGATTTTAACCACTGGAAATTATGTCAGTAGTGAGCCCAAAAAATGAAAATTTAGCGATCGGACGTGTGCTAGGGATATAGAAAATTCATTTTCCTTTTGCAAAAAAAATTGATTTTTTTTTCAATTTTCTCGTTTATGGCATTTTAACACCTGAATAGGTATAACAATCTAATAGTGAAAAACCAAAGCCATACGTTTTGCACGTACTTAAAGGGTTGAAATAGGGGCGCGATCTTGTAAAAAAATAGTTACTGACGCATTTTCTTGCTTATGGCAATCGACAGAATGAAATTCAATATTGTTAGGAACCCGAAAAAAAAATCCCATAAACCGGTCAGCTGTTGAGGTCAATTTTCCGGACGGAAAATTTTGTGAACAATTTTTTCGTTTTCAGTGGTCTGTAGATATAACTGAATGGAATTATGTGTATTCACATTTCAAATACGCTCAATGTAAACAGTGATCAATTCATGCTTGCAGCATGTCCACCTCGTGATCGCCAATTCTTACAACGCTATTGTTCGATCTGACACGACACCAGACGAAATGTTTTTGCAGAGATTAGTCTAGTCAACAAGTGCCATTTAGACAAATTTTTTTCAGCAGTCTCCGAAAATTATGATTGAGGTGTCATTCGATTCGGAATGACATCCAGATGATTTTTGAAAAAAATGAAGTTCCGCATGAAAAAATTGTAAAAGTTATTAACAATTAACTAAAAAACAAAAGATGGCTTTAGTATTTTGTAAATATCTCAAAAACTAATTAAAATTTTTTAAATCTAAAAAAAGATTCAAAAAGAGGAGGAAATTTCCTAAAAAAAAGCTCAATTCCCGGAATTGTAGCATCAATATTTATAATTTTCCCAGAGGGATGAAAATACGGCCGAAAACGGGTACTCTGGCTCGGGCAAGCCACACCCACTTTGGACACTTTAACAATAAAAATTATTTTAAAATACTAAATATGAAAATAAAAAATTGGAAAAATTCAGGCACTAACTGAATAGATTAATGAACAATAATCCGCTTGAAAAAAATTTTTATCACAATTTTTCAATTAGTTAATCAATAGTTAATTAATAATTTTTTTCTGCTTGAACATGAACATTGCAAGTGTGATAATTGTTAAACTATAAATTTAAGATTTTTTTCCTCTTTTGGAGCAATTCTTGAAAGGCTTCAGAATAGAACCCCGTTGGAAAAATTAAAAAGTTTTTATTTTTCAGTTTTTTATTAACAATTTTCGTTGTTGCAAAATTAAATACTTAAATTAATCATTGAAAAAAAAATTTTTTTTTAAATATTATCAATAATCCGTTTTTATGTTATCAGGAACTACATAGAAATAATTTTTTTAAATTTTTATCTCTAATTGTTTAAAAAATTGTTATAAACAAATGCGTTGTTTATAAGATAATTGAAAATTTTTTATGGAATTTCAATCTTTGATACAAATAATGATTTTTAAAAGAAAAATTGTTCCTTAAAAAAATTTTTTTATTGCTTGAAAACGCATTTGTTAATTAACAATTATTTTCTCCCGCTTCTAATTAATATTAAGGAACCATTTTTTTTTTTTAAATCATTATTTGTCTTTCTTTCTGATATAAAAAAAAAATTCCATTTTATTTAATTTTTCATTGTTTATGCAATAAACAATTTGTTATAAACAAATAAATTTTTACCTTATATTTTTTTTTCTATTCTAATTTCTGTCACAAAAACAGACATGATTTTATTTCTTTTTTAAAATTTTTTTATTTAATTTTAAAATATAAGTTCTCTCTAACTTCGTCATTCTTACCTGGTCTTCATCCTTAAAATTATTATAATTTACAAACTAATGGAGATACGATGAAAATACTTAAGACTTATTTATTCTCCATTACATAAAAAACAAATTTAGCAGAAAAGTTTAGTTGTTACTTATTTATTTATTGAATTTATAGCAATTGTTGTTGAAAAATACTTAGGGAAAATTTTTTTTTTGTTTTAATGCTTAAAAATCTTATCAACTATTAAAAATATGACTACTTCATTCAAGTATCTTATCAATTATTGTTCATTACTCAACATTTTTACCTTTTATATATTAATATCACTTTATTATACTTCAAATTCTGAATATTACCATGTAAACAAAAAATTTTTGCAGAGTTCATTAGCCTAAGTGTTTTTGAAAGGAAGAATGATCTTTAAATTTATTTTCATTTAACATAATTTATTAATAAGTAGTTATTAACATTTACAATATTTTTTTTTTTTTCATTTTATTGTACATTCTGTTTATTTTTTGAAACGTTTCTTTGATGGTGGCTCATAGTCTACAGTTTCTTCTTGTCTCATGTTTTCATCGTTCTCTTCGTTCTCCAGCAATGTTTCCACAAATTGTCCAATAGAGATGTCATAATCAGCACAGGCACTATCGTCTTCATTATCATTTTGTAATGCGTTTTCTTCATCAACATCGCCGAGTTCGTCATTATCATCTTCCATCGCTATCTTTTTGCAATTATCGCAACTCTCTCCTTTGCAATGCTTGCAGAGAGACGAACATGGAAGACCAGCCTTCCTGCATCCGCATCTTTTTGAACAATTTTTGAGGCAATTACAGTGAACTAATTTTAAGAGTTCATCAGGAACTAATTTATCGGTTGTTCGAACTGGCAAAAAAATTGTTTCTGTCTTTATCCAGCCCCAATTTTCCGGATTGAGATCGTTGTTACCGAGCCAATATTGAACTTGGTAATACACTCGGTATGAATGATAACTCAATGCTGTTGACGTAGGTGGTAGAGTCGCTAAATTGATGGCTTTTTTAGACTTTTTCAAAAGTTCCATAAACTTGGAAACACGGCATTGACTCGCAGTTACGTTGGTTTTAAATTCTCCATACAAAGACAGCATCAATCTTTCTCCAGCTTCCTTAATTTCTTCAGTAGATGCACCAGGATCATAAAATTTTTCCACATGCTGCTTCATTCCATCATTTTTTAGAATCAAATCCAATAATTTCTTCTTCCCTTTGCCAAAAATTGAGCTCACTGTATCACAACCCGTAAAAGCATGAACGAAGAGTATAATATCTTTTAGATGTTGATTTTTCGTGCTTTCATAGATTGCATATAGTTGTTTAGAAGAAGCACGTGGCTTCCACATGACAATATTTAAGTGACTAGGTGTCAATGCAATCATTAATGCGGCTAGATCAATGTCGGTTCCAACCACAACTATTTTTTCATCTGGGTGTTTTTCATCAAGATCTATTGCCGTTTTAATGATGAGAGTGTCGGCGTCTTCTTTCGCCTGTTTAATTGATAAGTTAGTTTCCGCTATAAGAGTACTTTTCAATTTAGTTATAAAACGAGATTTATTCTTGACATTGGATAAGAAGACGTCTTTTTTCTCTATCAGCTTCATGTCCATTTCAAATGAAATTTCCGGTGCAACTTTCTTAGTGGCTCGTCTAAACCTTTCATAGGACTTCACGCTTCGGAATGTTTCATCATAACCATAAAAAATGATCGAAGTTGTACGTGAGTAATGACTAAAAATGAAATTCTTATAATCAGCTATTATGCCGCTGAATTTTGTCTTATCTTTCCATACAACTTTGTGCAACAGGAATCCTCCATCAACAACAAAATAGCATCCAGTTAACTCCGATAAGTTTAATGGTGAAGAATTCAAACCGTCGTAGAGCTCTGATTTTTTGGCTTCTCTCATTATGCCTTTATCGTCAAATAAAGCCATTGGATAGGGGGCCAGTTCAAAAAGGAGAGCGTTATTTATCGTGGAGTTATCGTTCATCATGACAACTGCAATTCTTTGAAATAATAAAGAAGTATTTATAACTTTTTTCTCACCGTCCAAATCTACCGTTGGAACTGTTGATATTAGAGTTTTGACAGTATTTGATTTAGAAAATTTGTAGTTCTCGGCATTGAATCCTACCATATTTGCCATGCTCGCCATACCTTTCGATATTGCTTTGTGACAGTCTATGCTTGATTCTCCTACCAATCCTGTTGACAATGATAATAATTTTGGCGAATTAATGAACGGATTATGCATTTGAAACCAGGATTTGAATGATTGTTTGTCACTGGTGTCACGTTTTTGACGTGCCGTTGTGACATCAACATGTTGATCTGAAGATTCCCATTTTATATCAACAAAATCCTCTAGTTGGTTCATAATTTCGACGGCGTATGGCATACCTTCTAGAAATCGTGTCATTACACTTGATGTCATACCGCGACCGTGTGATAATCCTTGAGCTCCCGTGTGGATAGTACGCATTAGCATCTGTTCAATAGTCATGTCTGTCCATATTCCAGCCCAAGCTTTATTAGTTCTACGAACAGTAAATTGTCCTTTCTCAGTGAATAGTCGATATTCATTTGGATCCATAACCTCTTCTAATGTGGTCATCTGCTGCAGATATATTTGAATAGCTTTGACGTAATTAATATGCCCCGCAGCATGATACACTGGTAACATTTTTTGAACGCAATATAAATGCAGATTCCAATTTCCTAGTCTCTCAGCTTCAATATATCGTATTGCTATTGAGATGAAATTGAAATACTGGATCCACAGTTCAGCAGTTGGACCCCGTTTTTTCAGTGCTTCGGCCGCACTGCTTAGAAGATTTCTCATGGCAGTAAAATCTTCATCGTCATTTATTTCACGTAGTGATGGTGGATTTCTTGACAAGTCGTCTAAAGTGTTCTTGATTCGAAGTTTTTTGTGGTTGATGATCTCTATAATTTCTTCAGTAGTTGGTGTAGCTTCCATGCTTGACGCATCCACTGGTTTTTTTATTCCTTCTATGTTCGTATGGCTTTCGATGTTTTCAGCTGACTCTGCAAATTCTGCAATTAATTCGCCTATTACATGAGCTGTCGTAATATGCGCTCGCAAAGCTCTAGCGTAAGATGAACACTGCATCATTTTATCAATTGAGTTCGTTGCGTACACTGCATTCCACAATTCTCTCAATCCTGAACCTTCCATTACTGTTCCAACAGCTTTAAAATAAGACATTAGGAGGTGAAAACCACCGATGCGAGCAACGACGTTGTTTAACTCTACGTTCTTACAATTACAAAGAATTTGTCGAGCTTTCATGTACAACGGATGATCAAAAGTAACAAAAACCGTCTTTTGATTAACTTGGCGAGCATGTTGTGCAGCATACATCAAAGAAGTATAGACAGTTCTCAAATCTGATGGATTCTCCTCTATAAATGGTAAGTATTGGATGCGCGAAACTGTATATGGCATCGATGATGACACTCGTTCCATGAAACCTCTTATTTCTGGTAATTTATCAACTCGTAAATAACTTCCCCAAATGTGAGTGGAGTAACTCACAGGAATTTCCGAAGAAAAATTACCAAATTGTAATCCATTAATGTCAATATAGGTTATAGATTCAAGTGAAAATTGGTTTGTTGGTAGATTCTCAATATTTATTTTTTCTGTCTCGGATATTTGCTGAGCAGTTGGTAATCGGTGTAATTTTCTGACCTCTCCAGCGGTGGTTAATGCTGAAGATGGGGTAACACAGCAAATGCCACCCATACAGTGGAAACTATTTAATCCATCTAAAGTTGATGGATTATGGTCGGCATTATCAAAGACATATTGAAGATAAGCATTAGGTTCGATTTTAATTACATCAGATTTAATAGCAGATATCTCATGAAGAGCAACACTATAATAGGAAGCACAAACACCTAATTTAGCCAAAATATTGATAACAGTTTTAGAACCACACTTACGATTCAAATATATTCCAGTAGCCAAATGGAGTGGAGACAAAAATGATTTCGGACGAATAGCTTTTACTATTGATGACCCAATCTGATCAATTTTGATTTTAATGTCTTTAATGACATGATCGTGGTTACCAATGAAGTTTTCACTTGACTCCGTGGTAAATGATGCAGTAGTGGAAGAAATATCGTCACGTGAGCTATCGTCAGTGGTTACGCTATCTTTAGACCCCTTGGAATCCCTTCTAACTTTTGCTGTTCTTTTCTTTTGTTTCATATTTCCATCAAATAAAATTACTTCATCCAGAAAATTTTTTAGATACATAGGTATGTCATCACTGACTGACTCTAAAAAATTAACTGAAGAAGGATATTTTTTATTATTGTACTTTTTTCCTTTTATTTGTTTGCGAATTAGTTCCGCAGCAGTCTTGATGATTCGAATGTTTTCAGCTTCTTCTTCTGCTTCACGATGCATATACCACATATCATTGAGAGTATTTTGATTATTTCCACAGTAGCAAATAGTTTTACCCTTGTTTGATGAAGAGTAAATAATGATATTACTGCCATATCGCTCTTCGAGATGTTTTAATAACGTATTCTCTGAGGGCTTGTAACTCATAGTATCCAGTAATTGTTTAACAGTAAATTGGCAATCACTACTGCTTTCAATATAATCATAAAGACGAAGAAAAGAATTTTGTAATTCTTTTTTCGATTCTGATGGTTCAGTTATTCGTATATTCCAAAAATCATTATAACACTGTTTATGATAACGAGCACCAACTTCAACTAAGGATTCAATATCAGTTATACAACTTTTAATAATTCGACCATGATCATCGTTTCTTTTTTCCGCAATTTCCATTAATTTTAATTTCATTTCATCGGCTCTAACTATATATTTTGCTTCTTTTGATTTGTCGTGCCATGGTTTCGCACAAAACAAACACAAAATTTGAAAATTGAATTCATCACAACCACGTGATGAATGCCGAGATGTTGACGGTGAAACTAAACTGGAATTACGTTTTGCAGAGTAAGTATAATCATCTCGACACTTTTTATGCACATCTACTTCAGTTTTATCGCTCAAATAACTCCACTTATTATCTTTTAAAGTTTGACTAACACTTATTAATGTATTTATTGCTTTTTGCTTTATTCGAACGATTGGCAAAGTTTGCAGTGGATTTTCACAGATAAAACAACTTACTTCCGGATTCATTTTTACGAATAATTCACGTCAGTAGCAAAATTCACAATATTATATTTATGGAATGAAACTTGGATGTCGACTTGAGACTGAAATAGTTGGAGATTTTGAACTGCATTCTTTGGGTCAGGTATAATACGGACAGTTAGTTGGACCCTTTATGACCCTGAGCAGATGTTTCTAACAGGTAACAAAGAAGGTATTCAATAAGCAAAAACCTGAATCTAAAAGTGATTTGGAGAATGAAAAATATTCACAGCTAAATATGGAAGCTTAAGACAGACATGTTAGAAAGTAATTATAATTATTATTAGGTGACCGTTGATAATTACTCGTAGATATGAGGGTCTATTATAATCAAATGAGATTTAAATGATAATATATATGAACGTGCATAGAATATTCTGTTCGTTGATAAATAATTAAATTTATTAGACTCTATTGTCTCAATAATATTTCAAAAGAAATAAATAAAGATTGTCATTCATAAACTTTTACAAACATTAAAGAAACCGAAATAAAAATCTAGATATTAATATTAATATATAAAAGGTAAATATGTTGAGTAATGAACAATAATTGATAAGATACTTGAATGAAGTAGTCATATTTTTAATAGTTGATAAGATTTTTAAGCATTAAAACAAAAAAAAAAATTTTTCCCTAAGTATTTTTCAACAACAATTGCTATAAATTCAATAAATAAATAAGTAACAACTAAACTTTTCTGCTAAATTTGTTTTTTATGTAATGGAGAATAAATAAGTTTTAAGTATTTTCATCGTATCTCCATTAGTTTGTAAATTATAATAATTTTAAGGATGAAGACCAGGTAAGAATGACGAAGTTAGAGAGAACTTATATTTAAAAATTAAATAAAAAATAATAAAAAAAAATTTAAAAAAGAAAAAAAATCATGTCTGTTTTTGTGACAGAAATTAGAATAGAAAAAAAAATATAAGGTAAAAATTTATTTGTTTATAACAAATTGTTTATTGCATAAACAATGAAAAATTAAATAAAATGGAATTTTTTTTTTTATATCAGAAAGAAAGACAAATAATGATTTAAAAAAAAAAAATGGTTCCTTAATATTAATTAGAAGCGGGAGAAAATAATTGTTAATTAACAAATGCGTTTTCAAGCAATAAAAAAATTTTTTTAAGGAACAATTTTTCTTTTAAAAATCATTATTTGTATCAAAGATTGAAATTCCATAAAAAAAATTTCAATTATCTTATAAACAACGCATTTGTTTATAACAATTTTTTAAACAATTAGAGATAAAAATTTAAAAAAATTATTTCTATGTAGTTCCTGATAACATAAAAACGGATTATTGATAATATTTAAAAAAAAATTTTTTTTTCAATGATTAATTTAAGTATTTAATTTTGCAACAACGAAAATTGTTAAAAAAAAACTGAAAAATAAAAACTTTTTAATTTTTCCAACGGGGTTCTATTCTGAAGCCTTTCAAGAATTGCTCCAAAAGAGGAAAAAAATCTTAAATTTATAGTTTAACAATTATCACACTTGCAATGTTCATGTTCGAGCAGAAAAAAATTATTAATTAACTATTGATTAACTAATTGAAAAATTGTGATAAAAATTTTTTTCAAGCGGATTATTGTTCATTAATCTATTCAGTTAGTGCCTGAATTTTTCCAATTTTTTATTTTCATATTTAGTATTTTAAAATAATTTTTATTGTTAAAGTGTCCAAAGTGGGTGTGGCTTGCCCGAGCCAGAGTACCCGTTTTCGGCCGTATTTTCATCCCTCTGGGAAAATTATAAATATTGATGCTACAATTCCGGGAATTGAGCTTTTTTTAGGAAATTTCCTCCTCTTTTTGAATCTTTTTTTAGATTTAAAAAATTTCAATTAGTTTTTGAGATATTTACAAAATACTAAAGCCATCTTTTTTTTTTAGTTAATTGTTAATAACTTTTACAATTTTTTCATGCGGAACTTCATTTTTTTCAAAAATCATCTGGATGTCATTCCGAATCGAATGACACCTCAATCATAATTTTCGGAGACTGCTGAAAAAAGTTGGTCTAAATGGCACTTGTTGACTAGACTAGATGTATACAGCTCGGCTGCGTTACAATTATTGACGTTAAGTTTTGTTTTAAGGTACATCGGTGATTTATTTTCGTGTTTTCAATTACCATATTGATTATTTATTTCAAATATTTGTTTTGGTGTAAAGTTCTGGGTTGGTTCTGGATGATGTTACATTTTCAAATTCATTTCAGTGGATTAACAAACTTAATGTTTGGCGTTCACGTGGTTTTGTTGACATCATCCGTATTTGAAATATGAATGCACTATCTACCCTTTATATAGATATCATTTCAAATTGTATTGAATTTTGAATTATATTGCTTTTCATAATGGCTCAAATTCGATAAATGTGAAACTCGATGCGAGTCAAGTGTTCTTAATCACATCCCAGATAGCGAAATGGTTTCAACTTCAAAATATTGTCTGTGATGACATGATATGAGTTATTGCGATTATAATTCTGATCACACTCTTCAAACAATTTTGTTTGTAGAACTCAACCTTTATTGTTCAATTCTGGTTTTTATCCTGTTTTATTTCAAAAATTGATATCCTAAATCGCAACACTTGAAACTTATTACATAAAACTTCCATTGTGTCTACATCTTAACTCTTTCCATGGTCTATATTCTTGTATATGGCACAGAACTCTTTGGATGGTCTGTGTTTATGGTGATCTGTGAAGGAAGTGGAAGGGCGTGTATTCCGTGTATGTGTTCCGTGGAAGGGCGTGTTTCTTCTTGCTTCTTGTGGTAAAAATAAAATCTCAACCCAATACATCAAAGGCGCCGACTGGTAGTGAATCTACTTCAGTTCACTTATGTAGGGTGCCAGCCATTTCATTCTGGAGAAAAGTATATTTCAAACACTATTTAGTTAACTTACCTTTTGTATGATAACACTACACAAATCACTAAATAAAAAAAAAACAATTCAAAATTCAAATACTCAATAACATAATGAAACTTACCAGACGACACTTGAAACTTAAAATGCATGGAACGGGATAACTCATTCCGCTTATTCCAAAATTTCCGAATGAGCGCTGTGTGATTGGTCACTGTAATGGCGGGAAGTTTAAATCACAAAGGCAGCTGCATGCAAACTGATTTGAAATTTATGAATCATTAGCCATTCTCTGTCCAATGTGAAGTTTACTGAGTACTTATCAAAATAGAGATCAGGCAATAAAGAAACAAAACTCATTTGTGAATCAAGCATCAGCGCGCTAGTATGGAAACATTAATAATTTTTGGTTCAAATATGGAAACGTCTTGTATGCAATAATCCTCGAATATGCTATGCATAACATTCCCTGAATATACTATAAAGAATATACAATGAGAAATATTCCAGAAATATTCAACTCAGAATATTCACATTGAAATATTCCTGGTATATTCTTTCAAGAATGTTCTTAAAATATTCTACTTTGTATATTCCTCGAATGTACCAAGGGTATATAGATATTCCAGGAATATTCCATGATTATTCGGAATATACAGGGTGTTATGTAAGTACGTTGCCAAACTTAAAGGAGTGATTCTTCAAATGATTCTAAGACTAAAAACATAGATCCGGTAATGCTTCGTTTTCAAGATACAGGGTGTCAATATTTTTGAAAGACATAATTTTTTTCGTAAATATCTTAAAAATCCTTCAACCCATTTTATTGAAATTTGGCAGAGTTATTAAGGGTCTTAAAGGGCTGATTTAGCCCCTTACTATATCAAAAGTATCTTGTCCAATGGCGCCCTGGAAGGCACCGTAACCAATATTTCTGATAGAAAAAAATGTGAGTCACTGATTTTTTTGCAGTTTTTGTATTCTTTTCACATTGAGCAACTGAAACTGAAAAATATCAGGTGTATGCCACATACCTAATAAGTAATTCAGTTGAAAAATTCTTATTTACAAAATCACTTATAATAGTTATGAACTCCTTGATATATTGTTCTAATATTTTTCGTTCCAAGGTGCACCCCTCTCTCAGAAGCCTTCAGAAGACTTGTTTCAGCTGGGGTTGACAAGGGTCGTACCTTTCAACGTACGATCCCAAGCCTATAAACATTTTATTTCAATAATTCAAAATAAATCTAATATGTATTGGTATCTACTTTACTAGACAATCCTGGTTCCATAAGTAATTCAACAGACAATTGAACATTCAATTTGTTTTCTATACTACGAAAACTCATTCTTCACTAGTTAACCGTATTTATCATTAATTGGTTTAACAAACAGCAGGCCACTGGATACTGAGATACACTTAAGCTTGAGTATTTCCGTAATTTTTTAATTGGAAATTTTGAAATACTTTTTTTCTCCAATTCTTGAATCATGCTTTTTCTGTGGCGTTTTTTAATGCCTTTAGTTATGTATTGGTGATGTGCACAAAATATTGATGTGGACGTTTTCACTTGGCATAACATAGTTCGTCCTTGAGATGTTCACTGAGAATATCTCTACCGGCTGCGAGAGCGCAAATGTGATGATCGGTCTTTTTGACGAAGGGTGTGGTTTTTATACTGCCTGCGAAGTGTAACATGAAAAAAATGGATTGAGAAAATTTGATCAAATGTTGGGAATGTTATTACGAATCGACATGCATATAGGGTGTTCCATTGAAAGAAATATCATTTTATGAAATATTCGAGAAAATTAAAAATGTTACTATATAGGTAGTTTGCCCATTTAACCGAATTTGTAGCATCAATAATAACGGAGTTGGCAATGGTGCCGACTCAATTTGAAACATCCTGTATAGGTAAATGTTAAATTTGATTGAAACACTGAATTTTCTTCGACTGTGGGGGAGTGTTTACCCCCATTACTCCCCTTATATACACGCCTGTAACCAAAGTAATAAATATGAACATTAACATGCAGAATATGAACTGAACCTCACTGATTGATATGTTTGAGGACCTAATTCACCTAATGTGAAATGACCCTTTTCCTTCAAAACCAAGTGGAATAGAATTATTCTTTGTTTGTGCGGTTTCCGATAAAAAACAACTATATAATTCCTTTGTTTTTGAATATTTCCGCTCACCGCCACCGCTCACAGCTTACCGCTAATAGTAACATGCATTGTAGGGAAGTCCAGTCCCCGAAAGTAATTATTTTTCTTCTATCGTAATCTGTTTTGCCGCCCTTTGATTTGGCCGCCTATGTTTTTCACATATTTGCACTGCATAGAAGAATATTTCTGTTTCATGGTTGCATTGGATAATGAATGACTGACTCCTATGAAATTCAAAAACGTGTTGATTTGGGATGTTTGAGTATTTGAGGAAACATTCAATACGAAAAATACGAATACGAATAATTTTGGTTTGTATAACGTGTGTTTTCTTCTTGTTGAAAATGAATCCAGGTTAAGTTGCATATCCACATTGGTTGTTGAAGCAATATTAGGAACTTATTCAGAACTCCAGAGGGGCATGGCCCCCATGACCACCCCTCAGATTCGCCAGTGGTAGGAAGTGAGCTCCAATCCTTAAGAAGAGTTATGCTGAAATAGTAAGGCCAGAATATAACTTCGTTTTTGCCATTTTTCCGAGAAACATTCGGTTTTATTACAGAGTACCAGAATAGGAAAATCTTCGCGTTCGCCTTATAGTTATCGAGTTCAACTGCAAATATCGGAAAGTGATGGTAGACTATGCATCGCTTCGTTTTGACTATGCGATACAAAATGGAGTTGTACCCTTCGATGAAAGAACTAAAGTTACGTCAATCAAGGAGAACTAGACTATAAAGATGTTTATTGCATTTTGAAGGTACATGGAAAAAATGAAGGTCCCAAAACCTGTACATATCTTGATTTTAAATATTTCAGCGAGGAACATTTTCAGAAAGACTTATTTGAGGCCCCATTTTTCAAAATATATGACCAATACAACATTGACGAGAAGGTTAACTTTGTAGTAAATTGTCTAATATTTCTTTTTGATAGACATGCACGCACCTATAGTCACAAGAAGAATCACCAAGCCAAAAGCTCCTTGGCTGACGGACACATTGAAAAAAATGATGTCTATTAGAGACAAAGCATTGAGGAATTAGAAAAAAAAATATCAGAGGGAAGGTTGCAGTACCATAGAGATATGCGAAACTATGTTAATCAAGCTATTAAATGGAAAAAAGAGCTTATTTTAATTACAAGTTTGAGCAGAGGAGCTCCAAAAAAATGTGGAAAAATCTTAGAATAAATAACATATTACCTCAAAAACAAAACGATATTCCGGATGTCCTGAAAAAACCAAATAAATGATTTTTTTATAAATTATATTACCTTGAAAGACCCTACACGCTATTGAATTTCTCTAGGAATTCTTGCTTGATGGATATAAAATTGAAATTTAAAGAATTGGATGACTTATTCGTCTATAAAACTATATTGGGCATAAAAAAAATTCAACTGGCCGCGATGAACTTAACATAAAAATGATTTAATTGTGCTGTTCACATATCATCACATACATAACCCATATAGCGAATTTCTGCTTAACTGAGAAAGTTTTTCCAGTGGCATGGACTAGAGCAATTGTAAAGGTACTTCCAAAAAAAACGAATCCTTCGGAATTCAAAGATTTACGTGACATCAGTATATTGCCAACACTTTCAAAAATATTAGAACTAGCAATGGAAGTTCAATTGAAAAATCATTTGGATAAATTTTCATTGTTACCATGCATCGACTCTGTCGGGGTTTAGGAAAAGTTACAGCTTTACAACTGCTCTACTCCATATTGTGGATGACACAATGAGATCTACAGATCAAGGAAAATGTACTGTTCTAGTTTTATTAGACTTTAGTCGCGCACTCGATACCATCAATTACGACTTATTATTAGCAATTTCACATTATATGGGACTTTCTGAAATGTCTATCTTACTGCTGGATAAATACATAAAGAATAGAAAACAAAAACTTATCTTGGATATACTTGAGTCTTCGTATCTTTCACTAAATTCTGGGGTACCGCAAGGTTCAATTTTGGTACCCTTATTATTATACATGTACTCTTCAAATATACTGAGAAGCATTGACCAATGTAGTGTTCATCTTTATGCAGACGACACGCAAATCTACGACAGTTTCCCACCTCAAACAACTGATTTTGCTTGTATACAAATAAATGAAGATCTCCAATCATTTGTGAAGCTTTGCACAGACCACTGTCTCAACATCAAAGCTAGTAAATCTAATGTCATATTATTCGGGTCTGACAATAATCGTGATAAGTAAGTAACTCAATTGATATTCGCATGAATGGGGAATCACTTGAATTGGTTCATGAAGTCTCGGTGTATTATTGGACGACAACCTACGGTTCGAAAAACATATCAATAGATCAATTCAACGCGCATATTCAAAAATAAAAATCATATATGGCAATAGGCATTTTCTCTCTACCAAATTGAAATCTAATCATTGTGACGCATTGGTCCTATCACTTTTCAATTATGCAGATTCCGTATATGGTCCATGTTTAACTAGTCAATATGTGAAAAAGATACAGAAGGTTCAAAATTCATGCATGATACTTATACAGGGTGTAAATTTGAAACCTTTCAATGCGAATATCTCGCGAAATGAAAAAGTTAGAAAAACGCCGTTTGGCACAAATGCTAAAGAGTTAGGGGGAACTAGAACCACCATATTTCAGTGAAGGGATGAGTCACCCTGTCGGCGCGTCACACCCCAACTTTAAAATGTCAAATAGCACTAACTTTTTTGTGATACCCCAAATGAACGGTCTCAGTCAGTAGTATTCACCTGTACAAGACTTTTTTTCCAACCACTACAGGGTGTTAGAAAAACATAAAGTCGAACAAAATAAAATGTATTGTGATATTTTATTTCAGCAGATGTTCAAAATGCATTCCATTCTGTTGTAAGCAATAGTATAATCGATGTTCAAATGCCATTCTAACGTTTTGGAATACATCTCTTGGAATAGATCTGCATTCTGCAATAATACGTTGTCGAAGATTTTCTATTGAAGTAGGCTATGTTTTAAACTCGAAGGATTTCAAATGTCTCCAGAGAAAAAATCGAGGGGTGCTAGATCGGGAGATCTCGCTGGCCATTCGATTGAACCTCTCCGTCCAATCCAATGACCTGGAAAAGCATCATTCAAAATTGCCTGACTGGCAAAACGTAGAGGGGTAGTGCTCTATCGTGCTGAAAATGTATTAAATCTTCATTCAGGTTCCTATTTCCGTCAATGTCCAACTGATTTTCTATTTCGGCAACAACTAAAGGTTGAATGGTGGTGTTTAACATTTCGAAATAAGTATCGGCATTAAGATTGCTATTAATAAATAATGGTCCAATCACTGTGTCACTTAAAATTCCCACCCAGACATTTAATTTTTCTGGATACTGCGTGTGTCCTTCCATGAAGACATGCGATTTTCGTCACTCCAGTACCTACAGTTGTGTTTGTTCACTGCACCATTTAAAATAAAGTGGATTCGTCGGTAAAACAAATATTATTTAGCAACTGGGGAGTAATACGTAACATTTCGGTCATGTTCTCGCAAAATTGAATTCTTCGATCAGGGTCGTCCTCCCGCAACTCCTGAAGAATGTGCATTTTGTATGGATGAAAATTATGAAGTTTGAGTACCCGACGGATAGCTTAATATGAGAAATTCCTGTTATGGCTGAACCTTGGCGTAGAGACATTGTAGGATTCATAGCAAAATATCCTAAAACTTCCACTTGTGCCGCTTCATCAAGTACTCTTGTATTGGTCCTTTTTTTGTTTGCCACTGATCCTTTTTCTTCAAATTTAGGAATCAGTTGTCTGATGTATGACTTACATTTTTTCCGGGGTTTCTTTCGTTAAATGTTGCAGCAGTTCTTGAGGCACAACGATTTTCAGAACCATAGATAAACACCATCTGAATTATTTCTGGCAAACTGTAAACCATGATGAACAGAAAATAGTTCGTAATTCGTTTGAGATAATTTCAATTCGACGGTTTCCTGACTTCACAGTAAAACATTGTACAAAGGACAAAATTTTTACCAATATTGATAGGTAGGTATGAACCCGATAAAAACAATGCTACTTTCTCGAGTAATTTTTATTTATTCTGAAGGAATTCTCCAACATAATTTTGTTTTTTGTTTACAACAAACTGGAATACATGGTGACCATCTAATGAAATGAAATATCCTCTTAATAACAAGAATGGTATTTGAAAATCGATTTAGAACTGAATGGACTGCATTTTGAACATCTGATCAAATGAACTATCATTTTCACACAATACAATTTATTTATTCGAAATATGTTTATGTGCCACCCAGTGTTGGATGAAAATGAAAATTCTTGTACAGGGGAATACTACTAAATGAGACCTTTCATTTGAGGTATTACAGAAGAGGTAGTGCCATTTGACATTTTACAGTTGGGGTGTGACGCGCCTAAGGGGTGACTCGTGCCTTCACTGAAATATGGTGGTTTTAGATTCCCCTAACTCGTTAGCCTTTGTGCCAAATGGCGTTTTTTAAACTTTTTTATTTCGCGAGATATTCGCATTGAATGTTTTCAAATTTACGCCCTGTATATGGAATCCGTAAATTTGAAAGAATCTCACATGAAATAAGTGAAATTGGCTGGTTAAACATGAAGAATAGAAGGATCCATCATGCTGCTAATCTATTCCATTAAATATAATCAACTAAAACACCACTCTGTCTGCACCGAAAAATCACGCACCGCAGTGATGTCCACACCTTGAATATAAGGTTCTAAGGTACACTCACGTCACCTAAATTCGAAACGGATCAATTCAAGAGATCATTCAGTTATCAAATTCGCGAAATCCATAATTCAGTTCCCACTAATATCAGAAATGAAACTTTTCGAAACTTCATGAGAAAATAGATGTTTTTTGTTTGACAGTCAGCAGTGAGGGGGTCATACCATTTCCCTTGCAAAAAATATCCTATCCAGTTCAATCGTACATTCATAACACAGATAACATTTTTTTATTTATCTTCACCATGTTGCACTTTAGAGATATGTTTGAGGTTAAGTGGAAGAGCAGTTTGGTGACGTTCGCGGAAACCAAATTGAACTTCACCTTTTGTTTTCTTGCAAATAAATTTAATAGCGAATATTACTTATACATGTAAAAATTGAGACAACAATAAAGTCGTTTATTATTATTATTAATCAATTCTTGATAACATGTCATAACAATATGATTCATAAGACACCATAGTGTTTTTGATTATAGACCCTATAGTGTTTAATTCACTTCATAAGATATTCACTAATGAATAAATCTATCAAAGTTCGCATGTTTGCATTATGTTTTTATCGGATGGTTATTGAATAAGAATGAATAATTACAACTGAAGTCGCAAATTTTTTCTCTCCACATATTCCTACAGATGCAATTCAATGGCCATAGTGGGAAGTCCGCTTAAAATGTAGGTATATCACTATTCCACCCTTCCTGCTATTCGAAGTAGTTTTTTCTTCACGTTTCAAATGCGATAAAAACAATGATCATGTTTGCTTTTCGATTGGACCTTGAAAGTCGAAAATATAGTGAGTTGTTAAAACTATCCAATGTTTCTTGTTTATAGAACAGATATCTCGTGAATTATAAATATTTCGATTTTATCCTTCCATCGATTTTTTCGTCCCAGAAAACTTCCCTTATACGCATCTAACCTAGGGTTATTCGAAAATGTATATATTTTATAAGTTGATGAAAACAATTTGAAATTTTCGAGTTAAGATTAACATTAACTTCTCGGATTTCACTCTTTTTCCTATTTTGAAACATTACTGAGCGAGTGAATATCAGTCATACAGTATATACAACCCCTGACATTGTCGGCATCACAAAAAAGCTGACAACACTGCAGTAATTTCACCGCTGAAATCAGCTGAAGTGTGTGTCCAGGTATTTTTACAGTGCTGAACATTTAATTCAATCATCAGGAATTACCTGGACAATTATTAGCTGGACGTCCAGGTATGATACAAATGGTCCAGGTATAAGCTATTCTCACCAAATTTTGTCCAGGTGTATCCGCATAGCCATATATATATATATATATATATATATATATATATATATATATATATATATATATATATATATACAGTGAGGGGCAATATTATGGAATAAATTCATTTTTACGAGAATAGGCAACTTTTGAGACAAATCCCGAAACACGTCGATTTTTATTTCCAAATTATGATTTTGTGGCAGATATGTCATACTAGTGACGTCATCCATCTTTGCGTGATGACGTAATCGATGATTTTTTTAAATGAGAATAGGGGTCGTGTGATAGCTCATTTGAAAGGTTATTCAATTCTCTATGCAGTGATATGAACATTAACATAATTATTTATACAGGGTGGCCAAAAAAATATTTAATTTGTAAATGAAATTAATTGTCACAAAAAGAAGTATTATCATTTATTTAATACAAAATTACATTGTACTACTGTCGGAAAACAGAAAAACAAATTAGTTGACAAATAAAAATTGCTTTTCGCTTAAATTAAATGTTCAAATTGCCACCCACCTGCCTCTTGGCAGTAATTGAACGGACGAATACATTCTTCTTGAACATTGTGGATCATTTCTGGAGTTGAATTACGAATTTCCAATGTGATGCTATTTGTCATATCTTGGAAATTTGTGGTCTATCGGCGATCTGGATCCACAATGTTCAAGAAGAATGTATTCGTCGGTTCCATTACTGCCAAGAGGCCGGTGGGTGGCAATTTGAACATTTAATTTAAGCGAAAAGCAATTTTTATTTGTCAAATAATTTTTTTTTCTGTTTTCCGACAGTAGTACAATGTAATTTTGTATTTAATAAATGATAATACTTCTTTTTGTGACAATTAATTTCATTTACAAATTAAATATTTTTTTGGCCACCCTGTATAAATAATTATGTTGATGTTCATATCACTGAATAGAGAATTGAATAACCTTTTAAATGAGCTATCACACGACCCCTATTCTCATTTAAAAAAATCATCGATTACGTCATCACGCAAAGATGGATGACGTCACTAGTATGACATATCTGCCACAAAATCATAATTTGGAAATAAAAATCGACGTGTTTCGGGATTTGTCTCAAAAGTTGCCTATTCTCGTAAAACTGAATTTATTCCATAATATTGCCCCTCACTGTATATATATATATATATATATATATATATATATATATATATGAAAACTAAAAGTTCGGGTTGAACCGCGTCTAGAATTTGTTGAAATTCGACGTTTCGGCTCCGATTTTGGAGCCATTTTCAAGAACTGAAAAAGAAAGAAAATTAATAAATGGTTGAAACGTAATTCTACGCTGAGGTCTCAATCTGCCTACTCCTCAGGTATAATTACGTTAGGTTTTTGTGACTTGACGTCGGGGTCTCAATCTGCCTACTCCCCATGTCTCGTCACTGGTTCTCTCTAAGGTCTCAATCTGCCTACTCCTTCGAGAGAACTGAGGAATTGTGGGTTGAGGAACTGTATTTATAGTGGACGTGGCTGTAATGGCCGTGTTCAATGTATTGGCGCGAGGTGAACTATGGGCGGGAACTGAATTGGCGCTAGATGAGCTGTGTGCGGGAACTTGGTTGGCGCTAAGTGAGCTGTGTGCGGGAACTGGGTTGGTGGGAAATGTATATCTCACAAACTGTTTCTGAATATGTTCAATAACTGTACACGTCTTTTTACTTCATCCATTGCAATCAATCTCAACAACACGTAAGTGGTTTAGAATCCATGTTGTTCAATTGTTTTCACTATATTTTGATCATGATTTGTAGCTTTCCCTGATGATGACAATAAAACTTGTCGAAATATTGGAATAAAGTGTTATAAGAGTATACTTTCCTGCATGCTGCTTACCCAACAAGTTCCCTAGCTTGATATATATATATATATATATATATACATATATATATAGAATTGGAAAAATCTTGAGGTTGCAGTCTTATGTTGGTCTTAAAGGAAACTCTTTGTTATGTTGTCAAGCTTTCGGAAAAGTTTATTTCCTTCCTCAGGACAACTATAACAGGACAAAATTAAAAATGGAGAAATATATCGAATCTACTAACATACATAACTTGAGTAAAAATTTAAATTAGCATCAGTAAAGTAAAAAATATTGTATAAAAATTAAAATGCGGACTGACAGTATTTGAATTTGAACATAAATGTCAATGTATTTGAATTGTTATTATAAAATCAAGTGACTCTACTAGGTGAATTAGCATTACTATAATTTTTTGATTTATCTCTGTTCAGTTTTACATTATTTACATGTTCAGCTAACGCACAGGAATTAACATTTCTTCTACAATCACTTTTATGTGAAGTAATCCTACCTTTCAAGAGTCTAGAAGTTTGCTCGATGTATACTTTATTACAATCGTTGCAAGGAATTTTGTAAACAACATTATAATTCTGGGTTGTTTCGAGAAGAGATTTTAATTTTGAAAAAAGTTGACTAATGGTCTTAATGTTTTTTTGTGCTATTTTAATATTGGTTCCTTTTAAGACATTGATCAATTTAGGTGTTAATTCTCTCACATGCGGAAAAGATCGGTATTTCATAATTGAGTCAGACCTTTCTGGAGAAACATCTGATATTACCTCAGGTGTAATAGTCCTTTCATTGAAAAGCAATTTGTTTATCAAGTTTCTTGGATATGAATTCTCTATTAGAATATCTCTCAGTTCTTTTAGACACTCTATTTTCAATGAAGGATGTGTCACTTTAATAACTCTGTCTTAGCCGAAGTTTGCTGACATAGTCCTCTCCCGCAGTGTCTTGTCCTGGTGGCGTCCCAAACTTCAGGTCACATGGTAGTCGCAGCTCTCGGCCCATCATAATACTAGCAGGGGTTTGGGCGGTCGACTCGTGTACTGCAGAACGATATGACATCAGGAACAAATGGAGATACTGGTCCCAGTCACTTTGGTGGTCAGAGACTACCTTAGATAAGTGGCGGTTCATCGTCCTGTTCATCCGCTCCACCATTCCATCAGACTACGGATGTAAAGCCGTAGTTCGCGTCTTCCGGATGTTCAGCATTCGACACAATTCCTGGAACAGGTTGGACTCGAAACTTCTGCCTTGGTCTGAATGCAGTTCCAGTGCGACACCAAATTGACAAATCCACTCCTTCACCAGGACGTCGGCGACGGTTATGGCTTCCTGGTTGGGCAAGGCATAGGCTTCAGCCCACTTGCTGAAGTAGTCCATTGCCACGAGGATGTATTTGTTCCCGTGGTCAGATTCTGGAATCAGTCCGGCAATATCGATAGCGATTCTTTCAAATGGGCTACCAACGTTGTACTGACGCATTGGGGCCTTAGGTCGCGTTCGAGGTCCATTACTTGCGGCGCATACAGCGCACTTTATGCACCAGTCTTGAACGTCTGCCTGACAATTGGCCCAGTAAAACCGTTGCCTCACTTTCTGGAGAGTCTTCGTCACACCCAGATGTCCTCCAGTGACCCCATCATGAATTTCTCGAAGCACTTCCGGTCTTCTGCTTCTGGGTACAACTGTCTGACGTCTTTCTTCTCCACCATCCACAGACTCCAACAAACGCTTCAGAACTCCGTTGTACAGAGTAAGGGAGTTCCATTGAGCCCAGTAGGACTTGATGGCTGGCGAATATCCTGCTACTTCCTGCCATGTCGGTCTTCGGTTACTCCTCTTCCAGCCGATATCTAAGCCAAGATCTGGATCTTTCTCTTGGTCTTTCTGGAGCTTGCTGTCATTCCAGTTATCATCTACCGCCATTGCTCTACAAACTGTCGCCTCTTTCTCCTCTGCTCGTCGGCAGTGCGAACAGCCTTCTGGGCATGATCTTAGCTATAGGGCATCCGCATTCTTATGGCTGGTCCCTGCTCGATGTTCTATGTCGAAGTCGAATTCTTGGAGTCTCTCAATCCAACGTGCCACCTGACCCTCAGGATTTTTGAACTGTAGAATCCACTTGAGGGCGTCGTGGTCAGTTCTCAGCTGGAATCTCCTGTCATACACATACTTGTAAAAGTGCTCTACTCCTTTGACAACAGCCAGCAGCTCCCGTCGGGTAACACAGTAATTTCGCTCCGGTTTACTGAGGGTCTTGCTGAAGTACCCGATGACTTTTTCCTGTCCATCCTGGATCTGAGACAGGACAGCTCCAAGTCTCACATTGCTGGTGTCCGTGTCCAGAATGAATTTTCCGTTCGGAAGAGCATAACTTAGTATTGGCGCGTTGATTAATGCCCCCTTCAGCTTCCTGAACGAATCTTGGCATTCTTCGGACCACTCGAACTTTGTCTGTCCTTCCGTGAGCCTGGTCAATGGTTTGGCGATGTTAGCAAACCCTAGCACGTACCAACGGTAATAGGTACATAGGCCAAGAAAACTCCGAAGCTGATGGATATCTTTGGGAATGGGCCAGTCTTTAACAGCTTTAATTTTCTGGTCATCTACTGCTACTCCTTCCCCAGAGACAATGTGGCCAAGATAGTGGACTTCTTTCTGAAATAGGTGATATTTTTTATGTCTCAGTTTCAATTCGGAGTTTCTCAGACGCAGAAATACCTCCTCCAGATTTTTCATGTGGTCTTCGAATGATCTGCCCACTACGATGATGTCATCGAGGTATACCAAGCAAATCTTCCAGGAGAGTCCCTTCAACACCGTCTCGAATAATCTCTCAAAAGTGGCTGGAGCGTTACAAAGTCCGAATGGCATAACGGTAAACTGCCACAGCCATGAGCCGATGGTGAAAGCTGTCTCTTCTCGATCTTCTGGAGCCAGTTCTACCTTCCAATATCCGCTCTTCAGGTCTAAGGTCGAGAAGATTGTAGAGCCGGCGAGCGTGTCCAAGGTGTCATCTATTCTAGGTAGTGGGTAGCTGTCTTTCTTTGTCACGTTGTTCAGTTGTGGTAATCTACGCAGAATCGTGTTGATCCGTCTTTCTTCTTTACCAGTACAACTGGAGATGACCAGGGGCTATCAGATGGTTCAATCACTCCTTCTTTCCCCATGTCCCTGACTATTTTGTCTGCCTCTTCCTTCTTGGCAAGAGGAAGTCTTCTGGCTGATTGACGGATTGGTCGGGCATCTCCAGAATCGATTCTGTGTTGGACCACCTTTGTTCTAACCTCTTTTCCTTGTCCGGTGTCGAAGACGTCTTGGTACCTCCTCACTAAATCTTTCAATCTGGGCTGCTGTGCCAGTTTTATGCCTCTCGATGATATGGTAACTTGCTTTTCTAATTCTGCGGGTAGATTGTTGGCTTGGCTAATGGTACCGGGTACATTCCTGACCACAGAGGAAATTGGCGAGCAGTGGCCCAAATTTGTTCCTCTCTTCAACGTCACTGGATGGTAATTAACATTCATGACCCTTACTGGTATAAATTTATCGGCGCGCAGTAAGGTCTTCCCAAGGACATTTCCTCGTCCGATTTTCTCATCATGGAGCTCGGGCTCGAACATCACCACGCCCCCGTTGCTCACTCCGCCATCCATATGAGCCTACAGAATGGTTTCAGCTCTCTCGGG
The DNA here is from genome assembly GCA_958502065.1 of Chrysolina americana. NCBI lineage: Eukaryota > Metazoa > Arthropoda > Insecta > Coleoptera > Chrysomelidae > Chrysolina > Chrysolina americana. The sequence continues at coordinate 30,751,997 of OY293419.1, read as the reverse complement.
AATGCTCATGTCTTCAGCCAACACAACCCGGATAATTTCTTCGCTTCTTCCGTGAAGCTCCAGCTCTTCTCCGTTGACACGTAGGACGCCGTCTTTGAAGTTCCAAACCCTCTGGAATTCATTATGTCCATTCCAATTATTGCATCGTCCTCGATGTCCGCGACCAGTGCTCGGTGTCTTAGTTTCGTGCTGCCTAAAGTCAGTTCAATTGGAAGCTCACCATACACAGTTGCCGGCTCTCCTGTTGCTGTGCGTAGCTTCCAATTCGACGATTCGATTCTTGCCGGTGTTTTGACAAAAGTAGGTCCAAGGATTGTCCTAGTCGCACCCGTATCAGGAGCATGGTGCGAAGCTCGTTGTTAATGAGACCGTCTACGAAGACCCCTTTGTCTTGTCTTTGAAGTACAGCGACATATGCATTGTTAACAGGGGCTTGTTGGATACGGACTGACGATTGCTACTTGTTGACCTTCATCGTGGATGTCGATTTTTCAATGTTGGACATTTGCTACGCACGTGTCCAAGTTTTCTGCAATTTCGGCATCGTATCAGTCTTTTCTCATCATAACTTCCTTCATTACTTTTCGCATCATAATTTCCTTCATTACTTTTCTCATCCCGACTCTACTCTGGCTTTTGCAGGATTGCTTTGCCGCTTCGAATTCCAGAGCGCGTGCCAATGCATCTACGAGATGTGTAGGACGAGCTAATGTCCATGCTTGCCTCGTTTTTTGGTCACGAAGCCAATCCAAAAATGCCTGAGTCGCTCCATTACATTTTCCGGTGTAGCTGGGTACGCAAGACGAACCAAGCGTGCAATATCGGCTTCAAATTCTTGCAAGGATTCGCTTGATTTCTGGCATCGATTCTTCAGCTGTGAATGGTACACGTGTTCTAGGTGGGCCTGACCATACCGTAGTTCTAGATGTTTAATCAGCTGTTCATAGTCCTCCTGTTGTTGGGCGGTGAGGATCTGTAAAATGTTTGTGGCATCGCCATGCAATGCCAGTGTCAACGCTAAAGCTTTTTCCCCAGCATTCCATCCATTTGCTTTGGCAGCAGCTTCGAATTGACGGCGGTAGTTTGCCCATGGAGTATTTCCGTCGAACTGAGGCGGTTCCAATGAGAGCTTTCCTGGTTCTGTACTGACCTTGAAATCTTTGATGTCTTTTTGAACTCTCTCCACGTTCGTACTTAGATCCGGCATTGAATTTCTGTTGAAAATTTCTGGAGTGTGCACAGAATCCATTCGCTTTTCTAACTCACAAAATTTTTCCTTTATTTTGTACATTTCTGCCCCAATTCCTTCTTTGACTTGGTCACTTACTGTCTCTTTCAATTTTTCCTTTTCTATCTCGACAGTTCCCATCCTCTCTTCCAACCGACTCGCCACACCGCAGACTTCTTTCAAGCTTTTTGAATTTTCTAGAAGCTCTTCTCTCAAATTTTTCGAGTTTTTAGAAGCTTTTTCTCCAGACTCTTCGAATTTTGAAGAAATTTATCTTCCAGACTCACCGATTTTTGTTGGAGCTTATCTTCCAGACTTCTTGAATTTTGAAGAAATTTATCCTCCAGAATCACCGAATTTTGTTGAAGTTCTTCCTTCAAACTATTCGAATTTTCGAGAAATTTATCCTTCAAGGATTTCGTGGTTTCCTCGAGTTTATTCATAATCGAACTCAAGTCGATTCCAGAAACTTCGAATAAGAACGTTTCGGGGTCTTCTCCTTCATCAATCAGTCCATCTGAAAGTCTTTTCTGGAGTACGGCCTTCTTTCCAGTTGTTTCTAACTCACGCTCCTCTAACTCTTGCTTTAATTCACTAACTTGAAGGTCAACTAGGTGAACTCTCCTCGGAAACATTTTGTCTCTTATTGTCTTTACCGAGATATCAGTCTATTATTTATTTCACACACAGTTTTCAGGTTATTTTCCCGCGACGCGCAAAACTGTCAACTACGCAGACACAATAATGTTCAACGGGTCACTAGTCTATTGGATGCGATAAACGTCTATCAGTTTTTCAATACGGCGAACACCTAAACACTTATTTATTTTAAACATACGATTCTGACACCAATGTAGTAAAACTGCACTTAACTAATTTTTATAATTTATTTACACACGTCTTAATCAATAATTTATATCACAAGTCACTATTTTAATTTATCTTTACTGACACTCTCTATTATCCAAATATCGTACTCCGGCTGATTCAAAAACTGTGGTCTCGCTATGGAGATTTCTTAATATACCGTGTTGAACGAGTTCCGGAAATCTTTCGAATTTCTACTGGCGACTAGATGTCGCTTCTCGAATGATCTTGTGTCAATCAACAGCGGCGAAGTTAATGGTGACATCATCGGCTATAAATAGCGCTGTTTTCTGTGCTGTTTACGAGCGGCTTGAGGAGAAATCGTCACACTACTATTGGAATCAACATTATTGTGGTCGGCAAATCATTTAACGACCACGTAAAAAACTTGGAGGAGGTATTCCAGCGACTAAGAACTTCCGGATTGAAATTGAACCCCCAGAAATGCCATTTGTTCCAGAAGGAAGTACGATAGCTCGGCCACGTTGTCTCTCGGAATAGAGTAGCAGTAGATGACCAGAAGATCAAAGCTGTTGAGGAAGTTTTCTTGGCTTGTGCACTTACTATCGCCGATATGTGCTGGGGTTACAGAAGGACAAACAAAGTTCCGGTGGTCAGAGGAATGCCAAGATTCATCCAGGAAGTTGAAAGGAGCTTTGATCAACGCACCAATCCTGAGCTACCCCCTACCGGACGAGAAATTCATTTTGGACACAGACGCAAGTAACGTGGGACTTGCAGCTGTCCTGTGTCACATCCAAGAAGGACAGGAGAAGGTCATCGGTTACTTCAGCAAGACCCTCAGTAAACCGGAGCGGAATTACTGTGTCACCAGGCAGGGGCTGCTATGTGTTGTCAAGGGAGTTGAACACTTCTACAAGTACGTGTATGGGAGAAGATTCTTACTGAGAACTGACCATGCAGCTCTCAAATGGCTCCAACAGTTCATGAATCCCGATGGTCGAGTGGCACGTTGGATCGAGAAGCTACAGGAATTTACTCATTTTACTTATTTCACTTAACATATCGTCGGTCCAATGCCAAAGTCACGAATGTGCATATTTGATGTTTCGAGAAAAATGCGTTTCAAAAATTCAAGACGTTGCTAAAAATAAAGATATCATTTTGGGTTACTGAACTACTATTGGAAGGTTTTCTGTTTTAAAACACTAAATAATGACATCTTTGATATCTTTATTTTTAACGTCTTGAATTTTTGAAACACATTTTTCTCAAAACATCAAATATGCACATTCGTGACTTTGGCATTGGACCGACGATATGATAGTTATCACTGTAATAATTGTGTGCTGGTTTGTCCATTATTTATATTTTAATTTGTATGTACTCTGTGCTATCTATCCATCTATCCTGAGGTAGATGTAAATATAAATGATATATTTGACATTCGACAGCTTATTATCACGAGTGTAGATATGAACGTATTTCCGCGGAACTGTACAGTGCGATATACGTTACTTTCCTGTGTGGTTATAGGAAAAATAAAAATTCGCACACAAAATATTTTTCAAGAGTGCTATATGATTTTCTACGTGCGTTTAGAAAAATTGTTGATCTCAAGTCTTGCGGAAAGTACCTTTCCGCACTTGCTAGGATAATAACTATTGTTATAGTTGTGTAACAACACATGCGCCTGATATTTCTTTTTTTCGTCAAGTGAAATTTCATGCAGTGGATCATTTCTGAAGTTAAAGTTGATATAGTAGTAGTAATAGTACTAGGGGTGGCCGCTACTGTGGCCAGGCAAGTAGGCCCCTATTGGCCCTTTTTGCAATCCCCTTGTCTCCTCATCCGTGACATGCTCTTTAAACAACGTTGTTCTCCTCAAAATAAATCCTCATACTATAGGCCGTGCATTAGAAGTTTTTCAACTTGCAGTTGGACTAGAAACTTGAAATTCGCTATGCTGTCATAATTGATCATGTGCGTTCTACCTCAAATGTTTTTAGTCCTACAATTATACAGGGTATGCCAAAAGTCGGTATCAACTTTCTTATTTTAAATGGAAACCTAATGTTTTTTTGTCATGTTTCGATTGGCTTCTGATTATGACTTTAGACAACCTAAGTTATGTTTACTTACCTATTACAGTTTTTGAGATATGTCCATTTTTCTGGAACAAATTACGGCTGTAGTAGTTTACGAAAACACGTGTAGCCCGCAAACCGTTCAAAATTAGGAAACCAAATTTATGAAGCAGTTAGCTGGCAGTCCAGGCTAACACCTGATATCCCATCGACGGTCCCATTTTGTACCATATGGGCGCAGCCGATTTTTGAATGTCGCAAAATAAAATTGTCAAAAAATCAATTTTTTCAAATGGCACCTACTATTTCTTTTTTAACCATTCAAAAGAAAATTGAATTTTAGGATGAGTTATTTCAGCTTTCCCTATACCCAAGTTCAACCTCTATCGAGTTATTCAATAAAAATCAAGAAATGCCTTACCTTACAGAATGATTATGTCTGTATGCCATGGAAACAAAAGAAAATTGTAATAATTTAATCAAAAATATTGAACAATTTTGACAGAACTCTAGCGTAAATGTTCAATATGACCACCATTGTTGTTCAAACATTCTATTATTCTACTATCAATAGATTGCGTAGCACGTCTGATTTCGTTGGGATCGAGACTGTCAAAAGTCTGTATTATTATAAGTCTCAACTCATCCCTACCCCGAATATAAAAATCTAAAGGGGTAAGATCTGGAGATCTTGCAGGCCAGAGAAAGGGTCCTCGATTTCCCCACCAACGGTGCTCGAACATGGAAGTCAATTGAGTATACACAGTTCGTGTATTGTGCGGTGGTGCCACATCCATCTGGTACCATGAACGTGCAGCTCTAGCCAGTGGCAAATTGTCAAGAAATGTTTCTATTTCGTTTTGAAGAATTTCAACATATCTGTCACTATTCAGATTTTCATCGTACATGAAGTAGCGTACCTCTTGGTTCATTACCAAACAAAACACATTTATTCGAAATTGTACTTGATTTTCAACTTCGAACTCCATATGTGGATTTTCAGAGAAGCCCAAAAATGTCGATTGCACCTATTGTAAACTCCTTGCTGACAAAACTTTGCCTCATCAGTCCAAATTATGTTGTCTAAGAATCCGGCGTGCTCTTGTATTTTGAGTAATAAGTTCTCGCAAAAATTTACTCTACGGGGAAAGTCACCTGGGTGTAATTTTTGCAATCGTATAAATTTGAAAGGATGTAGCTTATGGCGGTGTAAAATGGTTTGTATTGCAGAGTATGAAAATCCCAATTCCAAAGACACCGTTCGTATTGAGGATTCAGGATATGCTTGAAAATATCCGAGAATGGTAATTTGATTATCGTCATTGCCAGTTAGTGGTTTGACTCTCGTAACGGGTCTAGCCACCTTCCCATAATGTATAAAATTAGTTTTCAATCGTGAGAACTTGCCCCGTGTCATCCTCGGTAAGTTTGGATATTTCAAATTAAACTCTCGGACAGTTTGCTGCACAATTTTTTGACACATGCCGTGGATAACAAACAAGTCAAACACAACTCGTTTGTATAATTTTCCATATTCCAATCAATTTTATTTAAGAATTAGCACGACTCGTTTTTACTTTGACAGAATAGCACCTTCTTGTTTACAGTTGTTTTTTGTTTTCATGGCATACTTGAATAAACACAAAAGCATTCGGCAGGATAAGGCATTTCTTGATTTTTATTGAATATCTCGATAGAGGTGGAACTTGGGTATAGAGAATGCTGAAATAACTCATCCTAAAATTCAATTTTCTTTCGAATGGTTAAAAAAAATGGTAGGTGCCATTTGAAAAAATTGAGTTTTTGACAATTTTATTTTTTTCAGAAAAATGGACATATCTCAAAAACTGATAGATAAGTAAACACAACTTAGGTTGTCTAAAGTCATAATCAGAAGGCCAATCGAACCATGACAAAAACACATTAGGTTTCCATTTAAAATAAGAAAGTTGATACCGACTTTTGGCATACCCTGTATAATTGTAGGACTGAAAACATTTGAGGTAGAACGCACATGATCAATTATGACAGCATACCAAATTTCAAGTTTCTAGTCCAACTGCAAGTTGAAACTTCTAATGCACGACCTACGTAAATCACGCTGTATGTGTATGTATGTATGTATGTGAGTGCTTGCCAAGGGAGCTATTCTTTCATACTGCCTATTCCTGGAAGTCCTGGTAGGGCTGTTTCTCAGTCGGGCGGTGCGACGAACGCGGGCGATTTTACCAAACTCGCAGTATCCAATCCGAGACCCCTCCTTGACTTCCATTGGAGACTAGTGCTCCAGTTCTCACCGCGAGTTCCTTCTATCCGTCTCCTCGTAAAAGTCCAGGTAGGGCTGGTTCGCGATCGGGTGGTGCGGCGGCCGCGGGCGATTCATTCACAGTCCCACAGCACCCAATTCAAGGCCCCCTCCTTGGCTCCCACCGAACACCACAATTTACAGTTCCCGCAGCGGGTTCCTTCGATCGGCCTCCTCGTGAAAAACCTGGTAGGGCTGGTTCTCAACCGAGCAGACCGGCGGCTACGGGTGATTCATCAACGGCTACCAGTCCCGCAACACCCAATTCGAGGCCCCTCCTCAGCTCCCACTGAAGTGTGAGTGGGTGTGTGTCAAGTGTCGGGGGAACATGTGTGTTTTTAACATCGGTGTACATTTGATGCAATATAAGTTAGTTTTTCTACGAAAACTGTATAATCTAGACCATTTTGGCTCTTTTTGTTATCTTCAAACCATATTTTACTTACTACCCTATAATTAGTACTTATTCACTACTCCTCTGCGATCACCCCATCACGATCAGATATTTCTGAATATAACATACCAAGTACATCGGTGTTTATTTCAAAACTTTTGACTCATCAGGGGTAAATTCCGAAAATTCAACAACCAAAATGACTATTCGATCATCTGTTTTTACAGCCTACCGCATGAAAGCACACTGAATTTATTTGAACCCAAATTTTTATCTGAGCAACCAAAAAATGGTTGCCTCAGTTTAGGACCCAGAAGCAAAAAATGTTAAGCAATTATTTCTCTTACCTTCGAGTACATGTGTATGTACACAATAGTTTGGACATAAAATTTGGCAATATCATTCTGATTCGATAATACGAATCTCTTCATCAATACATCCTTCATAAAAATAACCAAGTCCTCACACCCCAACACATACACAAATCGGAAAAAATCCTCTGCACAAAGCTTTATGAAATCTTCATGAATCAGCTCTTCTATAGAAATAACACAGATTCTAATCAAACATGGATCAGCTCTAACTATCTCTCTGAATACGAACGTTGTCACTTCATCATACTCATGGGTCATCCTAAAATATCTACATATTAACAAAATATTTTTAAAATAATAGAGATATCTCCAGTCATATATTCTTTAAGAAAGTCAAACAAAAAAATGTGTACTTACTCTTGGCATAAGGAATAAAACAATTTGAAAGATAAAATCTGTATGATTTGTTGTTCATCATATAAAACTCCTCTTAGATAATTGAGAGCTAAGGGCACTTTTCTCTTGTTCATCATGGCGAGAGTTGCAAACAACGTGAGGAGTTGAATGTAAATATCGGGCATAAACATTGTTAATTCTGAAAACATAAAGCCAAAACATCTTAAACTCAATTCAATTCAGTCCGAGTAGATTATCAATATTTGAAATAATATAATGGTGATTCTGACTGCAAAAATGCAAGGAACTAAAGCAACCAAATATAGTAAAATCAAGATAATATTTTCATCAGTGACTTTTCAGAAGATAGCAATGGTGAATGCAGCTCAAACAGCTACATCATCAGGCCCCTGGTGCGTATAATCAAATCATTGAGCTCAATGAGTTGAAAAATATTGGCAATACTTGCTTTATGAACAGTATAATCCATTGTTTATCTAACACAAAATGATTGAGTATTTGAAAAAGAATGCCTAATTGAGTAATATAATCACGAATATATCTGGTATGAAAGAAGCTTATATCAAAGCATTGCAGGGGTGATCAAGAGCTATGGACAGAAGATTCGTCAGATCGAGTTGTTGACACCGTCTGATTGAAAAGTCAAATTCAACCATTCGCGCCTCGTTTTATCGGTTGCGTCCAACAAAATCCTCAGGAGTTTTCAAGTTACCTGAAGGGTCTACATGAAACAGAATTACGGATACGCCTGTGTAAACACGTTTACAGAGGTCAATGAGGAGTTAGGTGACAACGAAGAAGCTGAAGAGGCATGATCGTGATTATTGAGGAAAGAAAACTCCCAGATTGTAGCTAATTTTGGTGATTATTGTTCAATGTTGTCACTTTTTTTTCCATTCCGGGACATTCCTGTACATATTTCCAAAACAATCAATTGAGACGCACAATGCTCAGACTCTTTTACTAGAGAAGACATTTTGGATGGTTACCACTTGTCCAAAATGCAAAGTGTAGAAATTGCACGAAAACCGTGTTGATTCATAAATTTCCAGAAACTCTGGAACTCATTTGAAACGTTTTTCTCCATTAGAATGAATAGAGATATTGAATGTTGACTTTGACATTCCTTAAGACGTATTGGATATGCAACACAAAATATAGCTCCTTGTCACTACAATCTGTATGCTTTCTCCAATCACAGTGGGATTATGCATAGGCGATACTACACGGCTTATTGCAGAATCACTAATGTAGACACATGGCAATTACAAATTAAAACAATTCTGGATGAAGAGGCCTTTTTTTTTCTACGAATCCTGCTCATAGAATCTCTGGATTGCACCTTGGTTCATTCTCGTTGAATTTTGTGTACACATTACTTATTTTGATATACTCTTATTGAAGTATTGTCATTATTTTACTTTATTATAATAATACTAGTAATAATATATTTCATTGACAGGATAGAACAGAATAAAAATTAAAGTACAATATGATAATGGGAAATCCTTTCAAATTGCAGGATTCAATGTATGACCATGGTAGATTACCATGATCAGACCTTGCTCTTCCATCCAACCATACATTCCATCCAATTATAATTATAGATTTTCAGAAATTAAATTCATCAAAGAGGTACGTGTTTTCAGTTTTTGTGATTAGTTCAGAGATCATGTTTGGACTTGTCTTATTTTCACCATTGCCATTAATTTCTGGCCCTTTAAAATTCTCTTTCTGTATTTTATAACTCATTTCAAACAACTGATTGAAGACATTTTTCATAACACCAAAATAAATTACTTCAAACAAATGTACCCTAAACCACATCCAGCTAAAGGTATTGTTTATAAAACTTACTTTGAGGTGGTCGGTGGTCCGGTGGCTAAGATATCAAGCAGTGGAACTTTTGGCTCGCATCACATACTTAGACGTTCGAGGCTCCGGTACGGAAATTTTTTTCTCAAGTACACGGGTCCTCTTCAGGTGGCCACATGCCTTGATGTAAATCAAGTGTGATGTGAGTTGCCTAGATGCCAATCCCGACGTCTTGCTAGCTTGAAGTGTGCACCGACCACCCGGGGTGGTGCTGTAGGTTTTCCGGGCTTTCCTACAGCTAAAAAGTGAATACACCACCAAAAACATCAGTAATTCGCCCGGAGCGCCACAGCAAATAATAATAATAGCCATCCTCTACCCGCACAGGCTATGCCTCTGGGTACACTCTATGACTGTTTGTGATGTAGTGGTATTATTATTATATTTATTATAAAACTTTGTATGTATTGATGTTAACATTCCGGGAATCACATCTTCCCACCTTGGCACAAAAATATTTTGAAAATACGTTAGTAAAAACCAAAATGTACTCAAATATTTTGCTAGTTTTGGAATAGTGAATCATTTTAATCAAATTAGCTCAAACGAAGTCACTTAAACATTTGTTTGAATCGCCTCCAAGAAATTTCTTTAACATTTTGCATGATAGACTAAATGCTGGTTCGACAGCTATCGACTGTGATAGTTGGCTAGGGTCTTAAAGTACTGCCATTCAATCCGTTTCAAGTAGTTTTATTAGCCTTATTGTCTAGGTACTCGTACACAACGTCTTCGTACAAAATTAGTGGTAGATTAAAAAAGATCAAAACCATTTACTTACGTGGTTCATATTATATCGTCGGGTGACAGGTAAAACTCACTAAGTACAGAAATTATCATAATCGACATATTTTCACTAATTACATAATCTATTTATAAGGTTTTCCTGGAAAAATTCATTTTCTACGACAACCGCATCACAACAGTTATAAAATTGTAAAAATTGCATAGTTTCACTTGATCCCAGCAGAACAAATATTTAATTATCTCAATTGTTCGAATATAGTTCTTAGTGAGTTCTTCTTGTCACCCGACGATATGTGAATGATTGAAAAACTGAAATTTTGATATGAAGTTTGTTTTTGGTGTCAACAATTCACAATTTTGATTTTGAACGATTCCATACAAAACGAGGACTGAAGAACATACAGTTCGATTATTTTAACTTTACCCATGCGTCATCAATTTAAGATCGAAGAAATCACACACCCTCTATCGAACATCTCTTTCTAACAATCGCTATAAGCGAATCAAAATTCGTTAACATTCGTCTTCTAAGCTAAGAATCATGTATTGTGATGATCGATTAAAACTCAAAACAGTGAAAAGAGATAGCCATAAAACAGACAGCGTTTTACATTTCAACTAAACTTGCCAAACATTGTATCGACTAGCGTAGTACCATCAATTGCGTCATTGTTTTCTGTCATTGGGGTATTGTTTGTCGCCAGTTTTACTTTATTTTGCATTCGAATATATTATAAAAACAGTTTTTTTTTTTCAAAGCTAAACGTCTCTTGGAATCATTACTTCCAAAGTAAGTACAATACAATGTGTTTTATTCAAATACTCTTCAAAATTTTTAACCTCACAATCGACATTTGTGACTATAATTCCTTACTACCGGGATATTAACACAACAGTTATTCATAGTGTGGAAACCCTATTGAGAGAAAAAAACATTTCCTAAATCTATAAATAATACAGGTCAAAAACATTCACAATATATTTCAATTCTTTTTTAGATTATGCCTGGAACTATTCTACATTCACAAGCCAAACAATTTGTTTTGAACTTGTGTGAGTATTTTGAAAGGGAAAGAGCGAATGCTGGACCTTTTTTACCACTTTCATCTGTTCAAGAGGTAACAATTAAAACCACAAATGTCATAACTTTTTTTTACTGTATTTTAGAGAGTTGCAGATGCACTTAAAATATCTCGAAAAACGGTGTACAACATCAAAATAAGGAACGAAAATAAACCCATTCCATCAACTTCAGGAAAAAGTAGACGTCGTCTCAAAAAGAAAACAGCTGATTTACCTGAAGGACAGAAAATGGCAGTACGAAATACTTTGTAACTATATGTATGAAAAAAGTGAGTATACCTCCTTATTACATGATGAGAGAAATGAAGATAATACTGATTGTTCATTCGATGGACGTGACACTGACTAGTGAGAAAAATTTCTGAACAAATGTAACCGCCCCATTTTCATCAATGACAACTTCATCAGGAAAGTCATTGGATTTATGGTCGTAATGGTCATGATGGTAGAGCGCTTGTCTCTTAACCTAAGGGTCATGGGTTCGATTCCCAGCATGGTCATCGGTCTCGTGCATGGCATCACACGTTAAAAGGTAAGGGCTGCGTCTTCCCTAGCTCGTACAAGTCTTTCGAAGACTTTTGTGGGTTGTACTCTTAAGGGTGTGCAGCTGGTTGACGGAAATAACAATTTTAACAATGTATATTAGTTGAAATGTCAAACCTTATTGTCACATCTAGTTTTCTTTTTAATTTGAAACTTCACTTGTATATCGTTTTCGAAATGCAGTTATAATATCAGTCGTCCTATCGTATGAATTTTGAAATGTACCTATATTTATTTGAATTTTTTTCTTCCAGAAAAACATGCTTCCCTTCAATCCTTGAAAGATGAACTGAAAAATAAGGAGATTGTTTCGATGTGCAAATCATCTTCGAATGTTTTACTAAAAGAGCTGGGATTTAAATTTAAAAAAGATGATAAACAAAGAGCTTCGATTGAGAAGACTCATATCGTTTCACAAAGAGCATATTTTTTACGTAAATACCAGAAAAACCGATTTATTCTAGAGGAAATAAAACCAAGTCTTGACAGGATAATAATGTCAAAAGTGTACGCAAACCTGAAGGATATAATGGTAAACGATTTATAGTTGTGCATGCTGGTTCTGAGAAAGGGTTTGTTCCAGAAGCCAGTTTATTGTTCTGTTCGAAATCTTTGACTATAGATTATCATGGAGAAATGAATAGTACAATGCTCACCAAGTGGATCACTTCACAGTTAATTCCCAGTTTGGAAGAGCCATCTTTGATAATAATGGACAATGCACCATACCTCAGTGAAATTTTGAATAAACAGCCTACCACTTCTTAAAGAAAATCGGAAATTGTTGGTTGGTTACAGGAAAATAATATTGATTATGATGAGAAATTAACAAAACCAGAGTTACTGCAATTGGTTGGCTAAGATGAACCGAAAGGAAAACATATATATTATAGATGAACTGGTACGAGAACATGGGCATGAAGTATTAAGATTACCACCTTATCAGCCAGACTTTAATGCTGTTGAACTAATTTGGGTTATTTGTAAGACATACTACAACAATCATATTGGCAGAGATGGATACATTGATGAAGAAGTATTGGGTATGTGGAATGAAGCATTAGAGAAGTGCAACACTGAATCCTGGGCAAAATGTGTAAAACACACCGAATCATTCATTGAAAAATGGTATGAACGAGAAAGGCTCTTTTGTGATATGGTTATTGAACCCATTATTATAAACATTGGTGGCAGTTCTAAATCTGAAAGTGATTAAACATATTAATTTTGTTTTTACTTTCATAAATGATACATAGTTCTATATGCTCGCATTACATAAAAAAAATGTATGAATAAATTTTTTGTTAATCATGTGTTTAGTATTTCATTACCAAATATATTTGAACTGGTGTTTTTTTAATTCTTAGCTATTCATTTATTTATCATTATACAGTGGGTCCTTGCATCTATGCTAATTGAAAAAGTTTGAATACCTAAGTCTAAAAGATTCCTGAGTTTTAGTCATGTTTGAATGAAAAGTAATTTTTTGATATCAACGTATGCAAAGGTTTTGGAAATACTGCACTCCAACCTAGTTTTTTGAACAACTTTTTTTGTTAACTATTGCCTACATAAGTTGCCTTAATGTGGATAAAATTAGGATTTGATGGATTTGTATCAAACGGCTGCGGAGGTATGGATAAAACAACTTCCTTCTATGAGTGTGACTGAAATTAGAACATATGCAAAGGTTTTGGAAATATTGCACTCCAGCCCAGTTTTTTGAATAACTTTTTTCGTTAACTTTTACCTACAGAAATTGCATTAATGTGGATAAAATTAGGATTTTATGGATTTGTGTCAAACGGCTGCGGAGGTATGGATAAATCAACTTCCTTATATGAGTGTGACTGGAATTAGAATACAGTAGGGAGGTCAGAAGTTTCTAGTAAACTCACTGGGCAAATGAAGAAATTCTATGAACATATCTCTGATGACTCCATGTTTAATTATCCTGGTGTCACTAAATTCGTAATAATTGGAATACACCGTTTGCTAGGAATCGCACATTAAAAGGTAAGACCTCATTATTTCTTGGCTCGCACAAGTTTCGACTACTGAGGGCTGCAGATCGTAAGGGGACAACAGCTGGTTAACGGAAAAAACAATTTTAAACAGATTCATTCCTTTTCGCCTCTGTTTCTCCAGCAATATTTTTTAAATTTGAAACATTGAATATGCTCACTGGACGGCACTTTTTGACATATGTGTAAAATAAAGAATAGGAGAAAAGGGGGGTGTACCCATAAGTGTGTCACACGGTATTCTGTTGGTATTGAAAAAAACTCTCATTGTCTGGTGGTTCGCGATTTCCATGAATTTGAAATTATCCTATCTTTTTACCATCACGTTGTAATTTCATCGGGATATTAGCCACGGCATTCTACATTTAGATGTTATTTTGATTAAAACGTCTCGACTTATTTCATATGCATAACATTAATGACACACGGGTAAAGATAAAATAATCGAGTTGTAGTCCCTTACATTGAGTCTTTTCGTAACAATGACGTAAGTCAACATCAATCAATCAGATGCTTACGATGCACTGAACAATAATCTATTATTCATTATTCAAAACCTAAGAAGGTCGTTTTCTCAAAGTCAGTAAATATGCCTTCAAGCAAAAATTCCACTCTCAGAATGATGTCATTAAATCAACTAGGAACGCATGTAATAATCATTTAAGAATCCATGTGTAAAAAAGTATTGGTCAAAGATTTATAACCTATATTTTGTCGAACACGTTTAAACTCATATCTCACGATATAAGAGAACAAAAAAATTTAATAATTCTCATGTAACTTGTCTGACAGTTATGTAACAAACAAATGAATACTATGAGTTTTTTATACACATCAACATTGGCTTGGAACTACTACTCTTATTATAGTTTCATATCTTGTTCAATTGCACAATACAGGTGTTCATTCAATTAGGTGCGATGGTAAATAATCTAGTTTTCGAGTCTGATGATATCAAAATGCAAAACATTTATTTATACGTTGAAATTAATGCTACACATTTGATGTTAAACATTCATTTTAAGTAGTGCCGTCTTGTAGATATATAAGTACATAAAAAACTCTCCGATACACTCTTCAAACTTTATTCGAAATCATGAAAGGAATTCATACATGCGAATGCTCAAAAAAAAATCAACCGTAAAACCAGAAATGAAAATAGGAAAAATTTTGGTTGATGCTTCAGAGTTATACTACCTTGTATTCGGGTGCTATCCTCCATGTAAGATTCCAACAATCTTATAACATACTCAGTGGGAGGTTTCCTCATCAATAAACATAATTCGTTCAGATACATGAAAACACTGTTATCGCCAATCTCCCTTCGGTGTAATCTTCTGAATGCTTTCTCTGAAGTAACCACTAAGAGCTGATTGAGTATTTGGTCTTCCAAATCAATTCTCAAAAGTTTTCGTATCTCTTGCAATAAACTAAAAGCTGGTTTTATACATGGTACTTGGAATGTTTGTTCGAATAAACCTTCCATTATAAGGCTTTGTAAAACATCAAGCTGTGGAATATCTTGTTCGGACAGCGTCTTGTTTGCCAGAATTTTGTTAAATGCAATGCTCATTGGTCCCATAGTGGCACGAGTTGCAATCTACATATAAAAAGATTTCATTAAGGTGTTTTCTTATAGAGATTATAATATTCCTATCATCAACAACAATATATATATATATATATGTATCACGAGAGTATTCAACAATATATATATATATATATATATATATATATATATATATATATATATATATATATATATATATATATATATATATATATATATATATATATATATATTTAGTTTTCAAATATCTGACCGCGGAAACCTATCTGAACACATATATATATATATCAGATATTTGAAAACTAAAAGTTCGGGTTGAACCGCGTCTGGAATTTGTTGAAATTCGACGTTTCGGCTCCGATTTTGGAGCCATTTTCAAGAACTGAAAAAGAA
Source organism: Chrysolina americana (assembly GCA_958502065.1). Classification (NCBI taxonomy): domain Eukaryota; kingdom Metazoa; phylum Arthropoda; class Insecta; order Coleoptera; family Chrysomelidae; genus Chrysolina; species Chrysolina americana. The sequence continues at coordinate 30,736,189 of OY293419.1, read as the reverse complement.
AGAAAATAAGAAAATTTATAAATGGTTGAAACGTAATTCTACGCTGAGGTCTCAATCTGCCTACTCCTCAGGTTTAATTACGTTCGGTTTTTGTGACTTGACGTCGGGGTCTCAATCTGCCTACTCCCCATGTCTCGTCACTGGTTCTCTCTAAGGTCTCAATCTGCCTACTCCTTCGAGAGAACTGAGGAATTGTGGGTTGAGGAACTGTATTTATAGTGGACGTGGCTGTAATGGCCGTGTGCAATGTATTGGCGCGAGGTGAACTATGGGCGGGAACTGAGTTGGCGCTAGATGAGCTGTGTGCGGGAACTTGGTTGGCGCTAAGTGAGTTATGTGCGGGAACTGGGTTGGTGGGAAATGAGTTGATGCGTGCAATGAGAGGCTTCCAGGTATTGGGAAGTCTACGTCCGTCGTCGCGAGTGTTGAGGCAATTGGGGCGCTTCTCTATCTCGAGGGCTTCTCGGATGATACTGGTTTGCAGAGTTTTCTCGGTGGAAATTGTTTTTGTGTTTTCGAAGTCTATTTTGTGACCTGTGTCTTCTCGATGTTTATAAAGTGCGGAAGTGGAAGATGCCTGACGCACAGCAAGTTCGTGTTCGTAGACTCTGGAAGTTACTCGTCTGTTAGTCTGGCCAATATAACTTCTCGGGCAGTCTGAACATGGTATTTCATATATACCTTGAGAATCGTTTGGTATTGTGTCCTTGGGAGATCTGAGAAATTTGGATATTTGGTTGTTGGCCGTGAATATTGTTTTTATCTCGTGTTTTCTCAAGATATTACTGATTTTGTCTGTCACACCTTTGATGTATGGTAGGAAAGCTTTGTGTGGCTGGATACTCTCTAGTGGATCATTTGTTTTTGGAGGACGGGTCAGTTGATGGCGGATAGACTTGTCGATTAGCGAATTGTTGTAACCATTCTGAAGTAAGGCTGATTTCAGTTTGTCCAGCTCTTGTGGTCTATTCTGGTTGTCGGTAAGCTGAATTGATCTGTATATCAGGGAGTTCAATACGGAGTTTGTTTGTGCTGGATGGTGATGAGAGTTTGCGTGTAGGTATCGGTTGGTGTGGGTCTGTTTCCTGTGTACTGTGTGGGTGAAAGAGTTATTGGATTTCGTAATGAGAACGTCCAGGAAAGCTAGGGAGTTGTTCATTTCGGTCTCCATTGTAAATTTCATGTTGGGATGGATATCGTTTAGGTGATCTAAGAACGTGTTTAAGATTTCGTAACCATGAGGCCATATGACGAAAATGTCGTCAACGTATCTGAACCAGCAAGTAGGCTTGTCGTCAAATGCTTCTACAGCCCTAGTTTCGAAGTCTTCCATGAAAAGGTTTGCAAGGACTGGAGAAAGGGGGGAACCCATGGGAGCACCTTTCACTTGTTTGTAGTAGGTTCCTTGGAAGAGGAAGTACGTGTTGTTCATACAGTGACTGATGAGGTCCAGGGTGTCTTTTGGAATTCTGTGTTTAGTTTTAAGGATTTCTAGCGTGTCCGTTAGGGGAATGTTTGTGAAGAGGGAGACAACGTCGAAGCTCACTAGGATATCAGTGTTCTGGATTTTATAGGATTTGAGAAGGTCTAAGAAGTGGAATGAATTTTTCACGTAGGATGAAGCTTCTTCTGCTCGTGGCTGAAGAGTACTCGCCAGATACTTGGCCAGGTTCTGGGTTGGTGATCCAAAGGCACTGACAATAGGTCGGAGTGGGATATCAGGCTTGTGTATTTTTGGAAGTCCGTAGATACGAGGGGTGCGTGATGACTTCTCTCTAGGGATAGTGGCTTTCTTGGTTTCGGCTGGTAGTTTAGAATTATTGATCAGATTTTTGGTCTTCTTTTCGAGGTAGGTTGTCGGGTCTCGTTGGGTGATCTGATACTCGGATGAGTTTAACAGTGTGCTCATTTTGTCTACATAATCTGAGGTATTCAGAACTACCGTGGCGTTGCCTTTGTCTGCTGGGAGAATGATTATGTCAGGGTTGTTGTGGAGGTTTCTGAGGCAATGTTTTTCGGCAGGTGTTATGTTGGATGGAGGGAGTTTTGCTCTCCTAAGTGTGGTGGCAATATCTTGTCTGGTTTCTTCAGCTGTGTTTTCTGGTAGATGGGTTATAGCGCATTCTATTTGTGTAATGATGGTTTCTGTTGGGATTCTGTTTGGTGTGATGGAATAATTGAATCCTCTTGATAGTAGTGCAAGGCTAGTTTGATCTAGTGGTGTGTCGGAGAAGTTGTGTACTAATACAGGTGATGCGGCTGGGACCAAGGGTGTGATGGTATTCGTTAACAATGCACAAAGTTTGTTTTTCTGTGTTTCTGTTTTCTTATTGCTGATGTGATCTGCTTTGTCTTGAGATATCCTGGTCAAAGTGTCCCAGATGACTGGATGGATATCTACTGTGGATGATACCTCATCGTCAGCCCAGCGTATTCTCAATAAAGCCAGCCAAGCACTCATTCGAAAAACACTTCACGACATCAGACGTAATTTGGACATCACCAACACCTCACTCTACAAATGTTTTGGCAAATTATCTTACATGTCTTCGTAGACGAGAACTCTAGTACTCTACTTGTCCCACAATTCTGTTTTCAATTTCGTGTTTTCGATAAACTTCGATGAATATTGTTTCGTACCTACAAATAGTAGGCTGTATGGAAATATCAAATAGATATGCCTGCATTAAAATCGGGTCAATGTTTGTTGTTGTGACATTTGTACCAGGTACAGTGTACCAGGTACAGAGGATTGAACCCAGATAGCTAATTGATGTTAGCGATAATTTTCGGATATAATTGCTCTCAGTTTTATAATTTTTATTCATTGTTAATTTGTATGCACAGTGCCGATGATAACCAAGGAGTTTGAAACAGCTGTCCACTGTTTACGTTTTTCGGTGAGTATGATTTGTGAAATTGAGAGCATTATATTTTTGTTTTTTCTTATATCTTACATGTCTTCGTAGACGAGAACTCTAGTACTCTACTTGTCCCACAATTCTGTTTTCAATTTCGTGTTTTCGATAAACTTCGATGAATATTGTTTCGTACCTACAAATAGTAGGCTGTATGGAAATATCAAATAGATATGCCTACATTAAAATCGGGTCAATGTTTGTTGTTGTGACATTTGTACCAGGTACAGAGGATTGAACCCAGATAGCTAATTGATGTTGGCGATAATTTGTCGGATATAATTGCTCTCAGTTTTATAATTTTTATTCATTGTTAATTTGTATGCACAGTGCCGATGATAACCAAGGAGTTTGAAACAGCTGTCCTCTGTTTACGTTTTTCGGTGAGTATGATTTGTGAAATTGAGAGCATTATATTTTTGTTTTTTCTTATATCTTACATGTCTTCGTAGACGAGAACTCTAGTACTCTACTTGTCCCACAATTCTGTTTTCAATTTCGTGTTTTCGATAAACTTCGATGAATATTGTTTCGTACCTACAAATAGTAGGCTGTATGGAAATATCAAATAGATATGCCTACATTAAAATTGGGTCAATGTTTGTTGTTGTGACATTTGTACCAGGTACAGTGTACCAGGTACAGAGGATTGAACCCAGATAGCTAATTGGTGTTAGCGATAATTTTCGGATATAATTGCTCTCAGTTTTATAATTTTTATTCATTGTTAATTTGTATGCACAGTGCCGATGATAACCAAGGAGTTTGAAACAGCAACATAAAAACAAACAGATTTCCTCTAACAGTCGTCCTCCTTGAATTTATATTTTGTGATTCTATTTCTTTTAATCAAATGATTTTTATGATTTTTTTCTCATCCTCTATATATACAATTCATCCTTCTGTCACATTTTTCTGTCACTGTCTGTATATTTTATTTGAAATTGTCTTTATGTTCGTCATTGATGTAAATTTCTTTTAATTTCACGTTAGTAAGTATTACTCAACTTTCAATTACTATATGTTCATCCACCTTTTTGTAGTTATAGTCTTGAGAAAGAAAATAAAGATTTTCGAAAGCTTGACTTAAAAAAACGAAGATTAAACTCCACTGGTCAACTGACTGCTACCCAAATAATTCTTGAGATTTATATATATATATATATATATATATATATATATATATATATATATATATATATATATATATATATATATAATTATATATATTTTTACTAGAGGGCTTAGTCCAATAAAATGTTCCTTCTTGTTATATATATATATATATATATATATATATATATATATATATATATATATATATATATATATATATATATGAAAACTAAAAGTTCGGGTTGAACCGCGTCTAGAATTTGTTGAAATTCGACGTTTCGGCTCCGATTTTGGAGCCATTTTCAAGAACTGAAATAGAAAGAAAATTAATGAAAGGATAATACGTAATTCTACACTGAGGTCTCAATCTGCCTACTCCTCAGGTATAATTACGTTAGGTTTTTGTGACTTGACGTCGGGGTCTCAATCTGCCTACTCCCCATGTCTCGTCACTGGTTCTCTCTAAGGTCTCAATCTGCCTACTCCTTCGAGAGAACTGAGGAATTGTGGGTTGAGGAACTGTATTTATAGTGGACGTGGCTGTAATGGCCGTGTTCAATGTATTGGCGCGAGGTGAACTATGGGCGGGAACTGAATTGGCGCTAGATGAGCTGTGTGCGGGAACTTGGTTGGCGCTAAGTGAGCTGTGTGCGGGAACTGGGTTGGTGGGAAATGAGTTTATGCGTGCAATGAGAGGCTTCCAGGTATTGGGAAGTCTACGTCCGTCGTCGCGAGTGTTGAGGCAATTGGGGCGCTTCTCTATCTCAAGGGCTTCTCGGATGATCCTGGTTTGCAGAGTTTTCTCGGTGGAAATTGTTTTTGTGTTTTTGAAGTCTATTTTGTGACCTGTGTCTTCTCGATGTTTATAAAGTGCGGAAGTGGAAGATGCCTGACGCACAGCAAGTTCGTGTTCGTAGACTCTGGAAGTTACTCGTCTGTTAGTCTGGCCAATATAAGTTCTCGGGCAGTCTGAACATGGTATTTCATATATACCTTGAGAATCGTTTGGTATTGTGTCCTTGGGAGATCTGAGGAATTTGGATATTTGGTTGTTGGCCGTGAATATTGTTTTTATCTCGTGTTTTCTCAATATATTACTGATTTTGTCTGTCACACCTTTGATGTATGGTAGGAAAGCTTTGTGTGGCTGAATACTCTCTAGTGGATCGTTCGTTTTTGGAGGACGGGTCAGTTGAAGGCGGATAGACTTGTCGATTAGCGAATTGTTGTAACCATTTTGGAGTAAGGCTGATTTCAGTTTGTATATATATATATATATATATATATATATATATATATATAATACAGTTCCTCAACCCACAATTCCTCAGTTCTCTCGAAGGAGTAGGCAGATTGAGACCTTAGAGAGAACCAGTGACGAGACATGGGGAGTAGGCAGATTGAGACCCCGACGTCAAGTCACAAAAACCTAACGTAATTATACCTGAGGAGTAGGCAGATTGAGACCTCAGCGTAGAATTACGTTTTAACCTTTCATTAATTTTCTTTCTATTTCAGTTCTTGAAAATGGCTCCAAAATCGGAGCCGAAACGTCGAATTTCAACAATTTCTAGACGCGGTTCAACCCGAACTTTTAGTTTTCAAATATCTGACCGCGGAAACCTATCTGAACATATATATATATATATATAAAGTAGTTATTTTGTGGGGTTGCAGCTGCTTTTCAATCAAACTCTTTTCTACTTTATTGTGAGAGCTTTCGAAATTATTTAATTTCTTCTTCAGTCACTCTAAAAGAATAGGTATAACTGCTAATGAACATATCAAATAAAGGTACTTACAGTATATGAGTATAAGATAAAATAACATTCAGAAAAATAAATGATTTCAAGACATAAAAGTGAAAAGTCAATCTGAAGTTTATGAAAGATGGATATAGGGTGTATAGAATTGGTATAAATTTTATTGTAAAAGGTCGATTTAAGTTATTGATGAAATAGATACTCTATGATTTTTATTGTTGCTCAATTTTATTTCAATATCTAAAATATTAGAATAAATTATATTTAAATTTTGAAAATCGGTCTTCTTATTCATTGAATCTTTTTCATTCTTTATGTAAACCATTTCTAAAAAACATCTTTTGAATAAATTATTTATTTTAATAATTATGATAACCATATCAAATTCACGATTGAAACAGAAACCGACAGAGGTGTTCCATTTTTAGACACTAAACTCATACGAACCCCCGATAACACAATTATATTAGACTGGTATGTTAAACCAACCAACTCTGGGAAATACATGAATTATTTCTCATATCATAGTGAAAAAACCAAAATAAATTTAGTACTTGGAATGAAAAATAGAATAGACAAAATATGTCATCCTACTTTGAAGATGAAAAATTTTAAAAAATTATTCGATTTTCTTTCAGACAATTCTTATCCTAAACGACTCCTCAATAAATTAATATTTTCCTCTAATAATTTTCCAATTCAAATTAGCAACAATACCAATTTCGCTAATAACGAAAATCCTGTAACAAACATCATTAAAAAATTTCGATCCTTTCCATATATAAAAGAACTCACTTCCAAAATTAATAATGTTCTGAAAGAAGAAACTAATATTATCTTATCTAATAAACCAGTTAAAACTGTCAATAAATTATTTACCAAATTGAAAGATAAAACTCCTATACTGGATCAAGCAGGAGTTGTCTACAAAATTAACTGTCGTGAATGTGAAAAAAACTATATTGGTGAAACATCAAGAAATTTGAAATCAAGGATTGTTTCCCACAAAAGTGATATACGTTTAAGACCAAATGCTTGCGCTTTATCACAACATGTAAATGTTACAGGACATTCCATTGATTTCAAAAATATTTCAATTCTAACGAAAGAAAATAATTTATTCAAAAGATGTTTTTTAGAAATGGTTTACATAAAGAATGAAAAAGATTCAATGAATAAGAAGACCGATTTTCAAAATTTAAATATAATTTATTCTAATATTTTAGATATTGAAATAAAATTGAGCAACAATAAAAATCATAGAGTATCTATTTCATCAATAACTTAAATCGACCTTTTACAATAAAATTTATACCAATTCTATACACCCTATATCCATCTTTCATAAACTTCAGATTGACTTTTCACTTTTATGTCTTGAAATCATTTATTTTTCTGAATGTTATTTTATCTTATACTCATATACTGTAAGTACCTTTATTTGATATGTTCATTAGCAGTTATACCTATTCTTTTAGAGTGACTGAAGAAGAAATTAAATAATTTCGAAAGCTCTCACAATAAAGTAGAAAAGAGTTTGATTGAAAAGCAGCTGCAACCCCACAAAATAACTACTTTATTTTGAAATAAATCAGCTACAAACATAAATCGTTTATATATATATATATATATATATATATATATATATATATATATATATATATATATATATATATATATATATATATATATATATATATATATATATATATATATATGAAACAGGGATATGCTCTCGAGGGAAATTGTGAATAACAAGAAGGAACATTTTATTGGACTAAGCCCTCTAGTAAAAATGCAACCGTAGACACGTGTTTCGATCTTAGGGATCTCATCAGTACGGTGAAAGCAAGTGTAAGGATGTGCAACACTTGATTGCAGGTGAAACAACAAATTAACGGAGTCAACAAACAGGAAGCCAACCGCACATTTGTGGCTTCAGTCGTAACACCTCGTGTTTACAAGGCAAGAAACGACGTCGCCACGGAGGCAGCTATAGCCACCTGCGTGACATCCGAGTCCAGGAATATAAATGAAACAGGGATATGCTCTCGAGGGAAATTGTGAATAACAAGAAGGAACATTTTATTGGACTAAGCCCTAAGATCGAAACACGTGTCTACGGTTGCATTTTTACTAGAGGGCTTAGTCCAATAAAATGTTCCTTCTTATATATATATATATATATATATATATATATATATATATATATATATATATATATATATATATATATATATATATATATATATATATATATATATATATATACGGAATATCTCAGTTATTGTATGAAGTAGGTTTGTGAAATTTGGAGCGTCGATATAATGACATGAGAGCTAGAATTTGAGCATATTGACATGTCGAAGTTAACTTCCGGTCTGACCGGAAGTAACATCAACTTTCTTATTTTAAATGGAAACCCTATTTTTTTTCTTTTCGCTTTATTCAGCATTCAATTCCCTTTCTAATGATATATCACAAGTTGGTATCTAACCAGAAACTAGATCAGAAAAAAATTATTATTGAAATTCACCGAGTAGGCCGTGGAAGCAAAATGAAAGCCAAAAATTGAAAAGTTGGCTATGGAAACCATACGTCACTTGATAACAGTTGCTACTACTGTGATATTTTATTTTCATTCGTCGGCGTTATAAAAAGCCGCCAAAAAATATATTGGAAAAATTGGGAAAAAAACAATACTCTGTAGGTCCATAACTTAAATAGGAACATACAACTTTTTCTTGCCTGTACTATTCAGCATAACCATTCCTTTCTAATGATATAATAGAAAGTAATTTTTTGAAATAAAATACCAAAAAATCCAATTATTATTATTCAAAGTCAAAGTCAAAGTCAAAATATACTTTATTGTCAGAAGTTATAAAAACTTATAGACAAAGCTTTTTGGTTTTGGATTAATATTAAAATTGAATTCAATTAATTAATGATAAAGTATAATGGTGATACTCCCCACTATCTGCATATCATCCCAGATGAAGGAACACCACCACTATATGCGCTCCGGGGCGATTTGAAAATTTGATGGCGCATTTGCTATTTCAACTGCAGGAAAAACCCGGAAAAACCTACAGTACCACCATTTGGTCCTTAGCGAATGAGGGAATGAAACAAAACATAATACATGCTCATCCATCATTACACAAGGACTTCTTCATCTCTGCATCTCTCTGCAACTCTAGCTCGGGATTTCCAGTTTATGAACAAATGGAGAGAATGTACATGAAAGCAGAAAAAAATATTAATCAATTTGTGGATGATATAGAAACAATCAATAGCAAAGGAACAAATTTATCGAAAAAAAAAAATCAAATTGATAGGATTAAAGATAAAATAAATTCAAAACAAATGTTCGAAATGCATTCCCTCAGTGTCAATACATTTATTGACTCTGGTGATATTTTCATGTAAAACGTTTCTCAACATTTGGGGCTTGATATCTTGGAAAGCTCTACGAATTTTTACTTCTAGCTCATGTAGAGTTGTAGGCTGTGTGGAATACACCCTATTTTTAAGATGCCCCCATAGAAAAAAGTCGCACGGAGTAAGATCAGGTGACCTTGGTGGCCACCTGACTGGACCATGTGTTGTTATAAGTCTCTCTTGAAAGCGGTTTTGAAGATAATTTCTCGCTATTCTTGAATTATGCGGAGGGGCGCCATCTTGCTGGAAGTACATTCTCTCAGTTATTTCCGCTGGTAGGTTGTTAATGAATTCCGAAATTTCATTCGTTAAAAAATTAAAGTATCTCTCTCCGGTTAGTTGGCCTTGAAAAAGAATGGGGCCAACAATATGAGTTCCAACTATTCCTGCCCAAACATTCACACCAAATCTCTCCTGGAAGCCACCTTGTCGAAACCGGTGCTCGTTTTCTCCTATCCTATCAATTTGAATTTTTTTTTTTCGATAAATCTGTTTTTTTGTTATTTGAATAATAATAATTGGATTTTTTGGTATTTCATTTCAAAAAATTACTTTCTATTATATCATTAGAAAGGAATGGTTATGCTAAATAGTACAGGCAAGAAAAAGTTGTATGTTCCTATTTAAGTTATGGACCTACAGAGTATTGTTTTTTTCCCAATTTTTCCAATATTTTTTTTTGGCGGCTTTTTATAACGCCGACGAATGAAAATAAAATATCACAGTAGTAGCAACCGTTATCAAGTGACGTATGGTTTCCATAGCCAACTTTTCAATTTTTGGCTTTCATTTTGCTTCCACGGCCTACTCGGTGAATTTCAATAATAATTTTTTTCTGATCTAGTTTCTGGTTAGATACCAACTTGTGATATGTCATTAGAAAGGGAATTGAATGCTGAATAAAGCGAAAAGAAAAAAAAATAGGGTTTCCATTTAAAATAAGAAAGTTGATGTTACTTCCGGTTAGACCGGAAGTTAACTTCGACATGTCAATATGCTCAAATTCTAGCTCTTATGTCATTATATCGACGCTCCAAATTTCACAAACCTACTTCATACAATAACTGAGATATTCCGTAGGCAATACTTCCGTAGCCACCCAGTATATATATTTCTTTCTGAAAAATGAGAAATAAAACTTCTTTTCTTTTGTACCACTTGCATTTGTAACATTAATAGTACTGCAGTTTCATCCTAAATGGACATTCTCAAACTTCTATTTCAAACTGAATTTTTAAAACCCTTTAATACCCTTAAATCTACTGTACAATTAACCCTAAGAGATCAAAACATATAATTAATTACAATTTTTGTACCTGTACTAATGGTATTTTTTCCCACACCCATAAGAAAATAATGAATGACCTATTATCAATTACAATTTTTGTAGCTGAACTCTCCAAAATTTGGGTACGCTGCGTAGAACACTAGCGAATACACCAAATCTAATTGAGCATTCGGCAGGTTACATTCGCAATGCTTATGCTCATGAATTTCTGAGGAATCTACATCGTTCAGTTTCCAACACATGCTTGCATAGTGCAAAATTTTCTTATCGTTTAGATTCGGGTACTTGTGACCGCATTCCAAGAAATGGTTTGAAAACGTCGAATAATTTTTTCCTAGTAAAAAAAAAACTTATTCTCTCCTCAATTTAGGGAGATATCTGACAGACAACAACTACTTCCCTGGCTAATACCACGAAGGACGTTGAATTATATCTGAACCATATCAGTGCACCGTTCTCCCTAGAATCCGGGAGACAGCCGCAAATGCTTTCTGTATCAAATAGCAGATCCTGCCCGACATGGACTTGATCAAGGACTTGACCACTTACATACTAGTTTCGAGGTATTGCCTCTCTTCAGTGCAAGGTATGTCCCACAACGTCGACGTCCTTGGTCATGGCGCAATTCACTGGTACCTGAAATAATTCTCTCTGAGGTGGATGACCAAGGACGTCGACGACTGTAAACGTTGTCGGACCTACTTTGCACTGAAGAGAGGCAATACGTCGAAACTAGTAAGTAAGTGGTCAAGTCCTTGATCATGTCGCGCAGGATTCTGCTATTTGATACAGAAAGCATTTACGGCTGTCAAGTCTGTCTGATATTTCTGACTTTTTCCTAGTCTGAAAGATCTTGTCCATATGGGATAAAACTGCAGTAACAATAGAGTTACAAATTCAAGTAGTACAAAAACTTTTCATTATGATCTCCTACCATGTAGTAACGGCTACATTCATCAATTTATAATTATATTAAGGGTGGCCGGTAGTCCAGAGGCTGAGGTACGCTCAGTACGTGAGAATATTTTTTCTCGAGTGCATCAGTCTCTTTATGCCTTGTTGTAGAGCACGTGTGATGTGAGTTGCCTAGATGCCGACGTCTGGTACTAGCTTGGAGTGCGCACCAACCATCCGGGGTGGTGTTGTAGGTTTTCCGGGTTTTCCTACAGCTTTAAAGTGAATACACTACCAACATCAGTAAATCGCCTCGGAGCACCACGGCAAATGATAATAATAGCCGTCCTCTACCTGCACAGGCTATGCCTTCGAGTATACTCTATGAGTGTTTATGAAGGAGTATTATTATTATTCTTTCATCAAAATATGAAAAGTAACTTCTACAGTCACTACTTGGAACTATATATTTCTTTTAGACGAGAATTAAACAAATTATTCACGAAAACTGATTATTGAACCAGATCATGAGAAATATCATGCTTTCATCTAATTTCAATAGAAATAAGAAATTAAAGGTGTCAACCCAACCTTAGTCGCAATTGCTTATAAAACACTCATAGATGGATATACAAACCGCTAGCACCGACTATGTGCCCAGTCACAACAATGGACAAACTTTCAACAAATAAGGTACCGTTGAAACAACGATATTGTAATAAAACTGCACTAACTAATTTTTGATAATTTACACACGTCTTAAACAATAATAATGTCGCTTCTCGAATGATTTCGTGTCAATCGCCAGCGGTGAAGTTAATGGTGACATCATCGGCTATAAATAGCGCTGTTTTCCGTGCTGTTTACGAGCTCCGTCAGAACCGGCTTTAGGAGAATTCGTCACATTGCCCCCGTCTTAGAGATATTTCGTCCCGAAATGTCATCCTTGGGGTGTGCCGATATTTGCATGATTCTCCATATCTGCACCTTGCTGTTTGATGGAAGTAGCACTTTACCGTCTTCAGGTTTGGTTGTGGACGATGATTACAGCATACCACAATCCTGACGCCGGTGGATTGGAATATCGTCTACAACATGCTCCTTATGACTCTCCAGTCCAGTCCGTCGAGCCCGCAGGACAATTTTGGGATAGCCATTTATCCTCTTCAAGATCAGCCAAACCAGGTCACCAACCTTAAATCCTCCGGTATCACCTTGATGTCATAGGTCTCTTTCATTCGATCGCTGGCACTCTGGAAGTTCAAACGGACTCTTTCGTGGATGTCTTCCATTCTCTGCCGAAGTTTGCTGACATAGTCCTCTCCCGCAGTGTCTTGTCCTGGTGGCGTCCCAAACTTCAGGTCACATGGTAGTCGCAGCTCTCGGCCCATAATAATACTAGCAGGGGTTTGGGCGGTCGACTCGTGTACTGCAGAAAGATATGCCATCAGGAACAAATGGAGATACTGGTCCCAGTCTCTTTGGCGGTCAGAGACTACCATGGATAAGTGATGGTTCATCGTCCTGTTCCTCCGTTCCACCATTCCATCAGACTGCGGATGTAGAGCCGTAGTTCGCGTCTTCCGGATGTTCAGCATTCGACACAATTCCGGGAACAAGTTGGACTCGAAATTTCTGACTTGGTCTAAATGCAGTTCCAGTGGGACACTAAATCGACAAATCCACTCCTTCACCAGGACGTCGGCGACGGTTATGGCTTCCTAGTTGGGCAGGGCATAGCCCACTTGCTGAAGTAGTCCATTGCTACGAGGATGTATTTGTTCCCGTGGTCAGATTCTGGAATCAGTCCGGCAATATCGATAGCGATTGTTTCAAATGGGCTACCAACGTTGTACTGACGCATTGGGGCCTTAGGTCGCGTTCGAGGTCCATTACTTGCGGCGCATACAGCGCACTTTCTGCACCAGTCTTGAACGTCTGCCTGACAATTGGCCCAGTAAAACCGTTTCCCCACTTTCTGGAGAGTCTTCGTCACACCCAGATGTCCTCCAGCGACCCCATCATGAATTTCTCAAAGCACTTCCGGTCTTCTGCTTCTGGGTACAACTGTCTGACGTCTTTCTTCTCCACCATCCTCAGACTCCAACACACGCTTCAGAACTCCGTTGTACAGAGTAAGGGAGTTCCATTGAGCCCAGCAGGACTTGATGGCTGGCGAGTATCCTGCTACTTCCTGCCATGTCGGTCTTCGGTTATTCCTCTTCCAGCCGATAACTAAGCCAAGATCTGGATCTTTCTCTTGGCCTTTCTGGAGCTTGCTGTCACTCCAGTTATCATCTACCGCCGTTGTTCTACAAACTGTCGCCACTTTCTCCTCTGCTCGTCGGCAATGTGAGCAGTCATCTGGACATGGCCTTCGCGATAAGGCATCTGCCTTCCTATGGCTGGTCCCTGCTCGATGTTCTATGTCGAAGTCGAATTCTTGGAGTCTCTCAATCCAACGTGCCACCTGACCCTCAGGATTTTTGAACTGTAGAAGCCACTTGAGGGCGGCGTGAACAGTTATCAGCAGGAATCTCCTGTCATACACATACTTGTAAAAGTGCTCTACTCCTTTGACCACAGCCAGCGGCTCCCGTCGGGTAACACAGTAATTTCGCTCCGGTTTACTAAGGGTCTTGCTGAAGTACCCGATGAGTTTTTCCTGTCCATCCTGGATCGGAGACAGGACAGCTCCAAGTCCCACGTTGCTGGCGTCCGTGTCCAGAATGAATTTTCCGTTCGGAAGAGGTTAACTTAGTATTGACGCGTTGATTAATGCCCCCTTCAGCTTTCTGAACGAATCTTGGCATTCTTGGGACCACTCGAACTTGGTCTGTCCTTCCGTGAGCCTGGTCAATGGTCTGGCGATGTTAACAAACCCTAGCACGTACCAACGGTAATAGGTACATAGGCCAAGAATACTCCGAAGCTGATGGATATCTTTGGGAATGGGCCAGTCTTTAACAGCTTTAATTTTCTGGTCATCTACTGCTACTCCTTCCCCAGAGACAATGTGGCCAAGATAGTGGACTTCTTTCTGAAATAGGTGACATTTTTTAGGGCTCAGTTTCCTCAGACGCAGAAATACCTCCTCCAGATTTTTCATGTGGTCTTCGAATGATCTGCCGACTACGATGATGTCATCGAGGTATACCAAGCAAGTCTTCCAGGAGAGTCCCTTCAACACCGTCTCCACTAATCTCTCAAAAGTGGCTGGAGCGTTACAAAGTCCGAATGACATAACGGTAAATTGCCACAGCCCTGAGCCGATGGTGAAAGCTGTCTTCTCTCGATCTTCTGGAGCCAGTTCTACCTGCCAATATCCGCTCTTCGGGTCTACGGTCGAGAAGATTGTAGAGCCGGCGAGCGTGTCCTAGGTGTCATCTATTCTAGGAAGTGGGTAGCTGTCTTTTTTGTCACGTTGTTGAGTTGTCGGTAATCCACGCAGAATCGTGTTGATCCGTCTTTCTTCTTCACCAGTACAACAGGAGATGACCAGGGGCTATCAGATGGTTCAATCACTCCTTCTTTCCCCATGCCCCTGACCATTTTGTCTGCCTCTTCCTTCTTGGCAAGAGGGAGTCTTCTGGCTGATTGACGGATTGGTCGGGCATCTCCAGTATCGATTCTGTGCTGAACCACTTTTGTTCTACCCCCTTTTCCTTGTCCGGTGTCAAAGACGTCTTGGTATCTCCTCACTAAATCTTTCAATCTGGGCTGCTGTGCCGGTTTTATGCTTCTCGATGATATGGCAACTAGCATTTCTGATTCTGCGGGTATATTGTTGGCTTGGCTAATGGTACCGGGTACATTCCTGACCACAGAGGTAATTGGCGAGCAGTGGCCCAAAGTTGTTCCTTTCTTCAACGTCACTGGATGGTAATTAACATTCATGACCCTTACTGGTATAAATTTATCGGCGCGCAGTAAGGTCTTCCCAAGGACAATTCCTCGTCCGATTTTCTCATCATGGAGCTCGGGCTCGAACATCACCACGCTCCCGTTGCTCACTCCGCCATCCATACGAGCCTCCAGTATGGTTTCAGCTCTCTCGGGAATGCTCATGTCTTCAGCCAACACAACCCGGATCATTTCTTCGCTTCTCCCGTGAAGCACCAGTTCTTCTCCGTTGACACGTAGGACGCCGTCTTTGAAGTTCAGCTCGAACCCTCTGGAATTCATTATATCCATTCCAATGATTGCATCGTCCTCAATGTCCGCGACCAGTGCTCGGTGTCTTAGTTTTGTGCTACGCACATGCCCAAGTTTACTACAATTTCGGCATCGTATCAGTCTTCTTTCAGGCAGCACTTCCTTTATCAGCTTCTTTATGGTCCCCTTCAGGTCAGCTGTCTCCTGTGGGTCTTCCTCAATAAATCGAACTTTTCCCTGGCTTTTGCAAGATTGTTTTGCCGCCTCGAACTCCAGGGCGCGTGCCAGTGCATCTACAAGTTGGGTTGGTCGAGCTAATGTCAGTGCTTGCCGGGTGTCTTGGTCACGAAGTCCATCTAAGAATGCCTGTACGGCTAATCGCTCCATAACATTTTCTGGTGTAGCTGGATAAGCAAGACGAACCAAGCGTGCAATATCAGCTTCGAATTCTTGCAGTGATTCGCTTGATTTCTGACAACGATTTTTCAACTGTGAATGGTACACGTGTTCTAAGTGGGCTTGGCCATACCGTAGTTCTAGATGTTTGATCAGCTGTTCATAGTCCTCCTGCTCTTGGGCGGTTAGGGTTTGTCAAATATTCGTTGCTTCCCGCGCAACGCCAGTGTTAGTGCTACAGCTTTCTCTCCTCCATTCCATCCGTTTGCCTTGGCCGTAGCTTCGAATTGTCGGCGGTAATTTGTCCATGGAGTTTTTCCGTCGAACTGTGGTGGCTTCATGCAAAGTTTTCCTGCTTTAGGGCTGATCTTGAAGTCTTTCATCTTTTCTTGGGTTTCATCCAGATTTGGGCTTATGTCCAGCAACGGATTTTTGTTCAGTTTCCGTGGTGTGGACGGTTTTCATTTGATTTTCCAACTTACTGATTTTCTCTCTCATTTTGTTGGTTTCTGCCTCTACTCCGCCTTTCAATTTTCCCATTTTCTCTTCGATTTCATCTTTGATGTTCTCTATCTCTGTTTCAACGGTCCTCATTATTTTTTCTAAACGATTTGCCACTCCAGAAAGTTCTTCTTCTAGGCTGTTTGAGTTTTCTAGCAGCTTTTCTTCCAAATTCACTCACCGAATTTTGTTGAAGTTCCTCCTTCAAACTATTCGAATTTTCCAGAAATTTATCTCCCAAGTTTATCGAAGTTTGTTGGAGTTCGTCTTTCAGAGACTTAGTAGTTTCTTCGAGTGTATTCATAATTGAACTCAGTCGATTCCTGATACTTCGAATAAAAATGTTTCGTGGTATTCTCCTTCTTCAACCAGTCCATCTGAAAGTTTTTTCTGGAGCGTTGCCTTTCTGCCCGTTGTATCCAACTCTCTTTCTTCCATCTGTTCTTTCAACTCCGACACCTTTAAATCGGCTAAAAGAACATTTTATATTTCAATGTCTTTGAACGGAATATTAGTCTATTTCACACAAACAGTTTATCAGTTTATCCTCCCGTGGTACGCAAAACTGTCCACTTTGCACACTTATACGGGCCACCAGTTAATTTCACGCTCAAAACGTCTCATTCACGAGATTGTCCGCCAATCTAAAGTTCACCGCGCAACAAATCACTTTCGTTCCCATGTCAGGTCCGTTTCGCGCGAAAGAAGTTCAATTGTCCTCTGCAAAGCACTTATTTTTATCTTCACATTCACTTCTGTACACCAATGTCTTCTTTTCACTATACTTGTCAGATTATGGTCCAGCACCCATTCGATAAAGGAATATTATTAAACAGTGGTACTAATTATAAGTAAGAAACTTTCTAAATCAAAATGTGATCTAGGTATTTCTCCACAAAGGATTTCTTCCATTGGTGAAATTCGATTTGGTAAGTATTAGATTTAGGCATTTCCTAGCCTAGGAATTATTTAGATACGACGAAGAAATCATTGTAACAAGCCATTTTCTTCATTTAAGTATTACTGTGTTTTTCTATATTCAAAATCTTACAGACAAAATAGGCCATAATTCAAGAACACAATGAATGTTGGAATTGAAAAAAATTGTAGAGTTTTCAACTTTCAACGTCAGTGGAGGCTAAAACAATATTCAATAATGAAAACATGAATTTCAAAGTCATTCATGATGATACATATGGCGGATTTGATTACATATAGTCCATAAAAACGGTAACATATAGATCTGAAATAGTCTATTATTTAAAACTATCAAACCAACAAAGTTCAGTAACGATATTATGGAGAACCGAACTAGATAGGAAATAATTTTGAAGAAATGGAAAAGAATTGAAAAATAACTTTTTCTACGACTACATGGAAATATGCCCATTTTATGCGCTTTATCGATCAAGTAAGTAGGTCAATTGTAAAACACTGTACTGTAAAAACTGTACTGTAATGATCATTTCAGTACAGGATATTTCATTTCTCACGACTTTCATGAACTACTAGACTGACATTTCACATCAGTATTTACAAAATTCGTTAAAAAAAGTAATGAAAAATGAGTAGTAATAGTGAGGATGATTTGACATTGACACCGCTAATTTCAATTTCAATATAAAGATTGATGACAATCAAATTCAATAATTTCAAATAGTTTGCACGAAGTTTCTATAACAATTAATTTCTATATATTATTATGTTAGCTCGTAGCAGCGAGGGAAGAGTCAGATAATTAACAATTTGGAAAGTGGAGATTGAGGTTTCAAATCTCAAATACATCACATTTTTTCTTCTTTTGAAATTGATTAGTTGTCAATTTTTAATATAATTTTCAATATTTGTACCTTCAATGCCTTTTTTAGGTTGAATGTGTTATGGGAATCATGACGGCAGGAAAGTTTATGATAAAAAGAGTTATCAAAAATATTACAGATTTGTTTATGATTCAGATGGTCGTATAGTGTACAAATTGCATGAAATGACCCATTTCATGCTCATTGTACAATATAAAATATACTATTGTAAAACCAAAACATTACAATAACCAATTTTCCCATTATAAGTAATGATCACACCAGACTTTTGAAGAGCCAAAATTTGATGAACTCAAAAATTACAAGACGGTATATCTGTAATACCATAAACGATTTGTAACGGCTACATCCATCAACTTATTGCATATTTATTTTTTCGAATTGAGCATTTTTGCACCTATGTCTAACAGATCTGTTGAACTATTAGCTAGATAAGTAGTTGTTTTCTATTGGACATTAATATCTCCGCATAAGACACGCCCAAGTTATCACTGTTAATTGTACCATTTTTATACTTTCGGTGGGCAAAAGGACCTCGGTCGATAGTCTTTTGAATTGAATGTAATTCTAGTTCAATAAACAACATTTATTATTATTATTATACTTTCGGTACCGTTCTCATATTTTGTCCCTTAATTTGAAATGGTTCGCGTCAGTTTTTTCCGCATACTTATGCATAGGCCAGTTTTTTCAAAGTGAGAATACATGACTCAGAATCGAGTCATAAATAGAAATAATAAAGTTGCAATAGACTTTTGATAGATATACCCTATAATAAACTGATCACTGAAACTAATTCGGGATGGACGGTTATAATCGCCTATGAATACTTGCAAAATTTCTACGTTCATATCCAAATATAAGTAGAAACGCTTCTGAAGCCAATCCTACGCACATCCCCTGTATATAGTAGTTAACCAACATAACATATTGAATAAAGAACGCAATCAGTGTAATATTGAATATTGATCTTAATTTCACAGCAGTTATTAATTCATATCTTTTATTGTCACCTTTATGCTGAACATTCGAATGAATAAACCTTACATTGGCTGTTTTCTTCGATATTTTTTAAAATCACCACCCAGCAACTGAATTCTCGAATTAATCGTGAAAGGACAGAACAAATGAACGATCAACGATCAATATAAGTCCATACCAGGCGATTCGATTTGTTCAACTACAAGTTAGCGCCATCTAAGAGTGCATAGAGCAAGTTTCATAACGACTTGATCGTTCTCTACCAGGCTGGTATATTATTCCCTAAAATTTCTGCTGAATTTCGATTCCATGAATTTTACGAAACTACATTTTTTTTGGATAATTTGTTGGTTTTACGTTTTTTGATAATAATAAATTATGTTTTGATGAAATTATGTTCCGCTAGTTTTTTAGTTTGACAGTTTTATGGTATGAATAGCTTCTGTTATTGAGATTTGCGATTACTTAGTTTTATCATTTCAGTCACTTTATTTTCTTAACGAATTCAGATCTATGAAAAATAGATCTTACTGTTTTTGCGTATGATGCTTCAACATTTCTCATACATACACATTAGATGAGTTTCTTTTCGGATTATAAATCAGTTCTATACATTTCATTCTGCTATATTTAAGTCTTATAAAAAGTTAATCTGGTAAATAATTAATTCTCCATTTTATTGGTTTTACGTATTAACGGTTTCTTCATTTATTGTTATAACGAAATAAATTCTGCTATTCTTTGGCCCACCGCAGATTTAATTTTATTTATGGGTAGATTAGAAACGACATTCAATTGAATGTAGACAAGAACTATTCTAGACATTTCGGTTTACAAGACTGATGGTTAGAAAACTTCATAAAATGAACCGGTGTGAAGTTAGCTACATCCACAGGTATACTCCAAGAAAACAGTTAGAAAAATATTTTTTTATTTTTTTGAAAGTAATAAAGCGATGAAACATATACTCATCAAGCCCATCTATCAGTATAATAATATCTCTCACTTTATTACACCCCTTTAACCAATTGTCAGGCCTTCAGAGGATTGGAAGATGGGGTTGTTTCTAAGAAATAATACAATAACTTTCCTAAATGAAATAGTACCGCATTCTGCTTTCAGTATGTGTTTGAAAAAGGGAAAATAAATCAAATGACATCCCCCAAATAGTTTGTTAGGCCTCAGGAGGGTGGTGGAGGGGAAAGTTTCTAAGAAATAATTCAATTACTTCCCCAAATCATATAGTACTGCATTCTGCTTTCAGTATGTGTTTCATGAAAAAAAAACAAATCAAATGACTCCTCTCATATAGTTTGTCAGGCCTCAGGAGGGTGGTGGAGGGGTTTATTTCTAGGAAATAATTATATTACTTCTCCAAATGAAATAGTACCGGGTTCTGCTTTCAGTATGTTTTTCATGAAGGAAAAACAAAGCAACTGACAGTCTCCATATAGTTTGTGAGGTCTCAGGAGGGTGGTGGAGGGGGTAATTTCTGGGAAATAATCCAATAACTTTCCCAAATGAAATAGTACCGGGTTCTGCTTTCAGTATGTTTTCCATGAAGGAAAAACAAAGCAACTGACATTCTCCATATAGTTTGTGAGGTCTCAGGAAAGTGGTGGAGGGGGTAATTTCTGGGAAATAATTCTATTACTTCCCAAATGAAATAGTACCGCGTTCTGCTTTTGATAAGTTTTTCATCAAAGAAAAACAAAGCAAATGACAGTCCCCACATAGTTTGTCAGGCCTCGGTAGGGAGGTGGAGGGGGTAATTTCTAGGTAATAATTCTATTACTTCTCCAAATGAAATAGTACCGCGTTCTGCTTTCAGTATGTTTTTCATGAAAGAAAAACATAACAAATGACATCCCCCATATAGTTTGTCAGGCCTCGGGAGGGTTCTGAAAGGGGTAATTACTAGGAAATAATTCAATTGCTTCCTGAAATGAAATAGTACTGCGTTCTGCTTTCAGTACGTTTCTCATTAAGGAAAAATAAAGCAAATGACATTCCCTATATAGTTTGTCAGGCCTCTGAAGGGAGGTGGAGGGGGTAATTTCTATGAAATTATTCAGTTAAGTACTTCCTCAAATGAGATGGTACCGCATTATGCTTTCAGTATGTGTTTCATGAAGGAAAAACAAAACAAATAACATCCCCCATATAGTTTGTCAGGCCCCAGGAGGGTGGTGGAGGGGGTAATTTCTAGGAAATAATTAAATAATTATCCCAAATGAAATAGTACCGCATTCTGCTTTCAGTATGTGTTTCATGAAGAAAAAATGAATCAAATGACATCCCACATATCGTTGGTCAGGCCTCAGGAGGATGGTGGAGGGGGTAGTTCCTTGGAAATAATTCAATAACTTTCCCAAATAAAATAGTACCACATTCTGCTTTCAGTATGTGTTTCAAAAAAGAAAAACAAATCAAATAACGACCCCCATACGGTTAATCAGGCTTCGAGAGGGTGTAATAGGGGGAATTTTTTATGATTTAATTCAATAACTTTCCCAAAAGTACCGCATTCTGCTTCTAGTATGTGTTTCATAAAACACTATTACATCAAAATATTCACATGAGAAATGTTATTCAATTTGATTTTCCTTCATGGAAAACACATAAAAGCACAGTACGATTTCACTTGGGAAATTACCCCCTCCACCACCCTCCTGAGGCCTGAGTTACTATATAGGGGATGTCAATTGTTTTGATTGATTTTTCTTCATGAAACACATACTGAAATCAGAATGCAGTATTATTTTATTTGGGAGAGTTATTGAATTATTTCCTAGAATCTAACCCCTCCACCACCCTCCTGAGGCCTGACAAACTATTTGAGGGATGTCATTTGATTTATTTCTCTCCATTAAACACATACTGAAAGCAGAATGCGGTACTATTTCATTTGGGGAAGTAATAGAATTATTACCTAGAAATTACCCCATCCACCACCCTCCTGAGGCCTGAGTAACTATATAGGCGATGTCATTTGTTTTGTTTTTTCTTCATGAAACACATACTGAAATCAGAATGCGGTATTATTTTATTTGGGAGAGTTATTGAATTATTTCCTAGAATCTAACCCCTCCACCACCCTCCTGAGGCCTGACAAACTATATAGGGGATGTCATTTGTTTTTGTTTTTTCTTCATGAAAAACATACTAAAAGCAGAATGCGGTACTAAATCATTTTGGAAAGTTATTGGATTATTTCCCAAAAATTACCCCCTTCTCCACCCTCCTGATGCCTAACAAACTATTTGGAAGATGTCATTTGATTTATTTTTTTTTTCATTTAACACATACTGAAATCAGAATGCGGTACTATTTTATTTGGGTAAGTTATTGAATTATTTCCTAGAAATTACCCCCTCCACCACCCTGCTGAGGCCTGACAAACTATATAGAGGATGTCAATTGATTTGTATTTTCTTCATGAAACACTTACTGAAATCAGAATGCGGTATTATTTCATTTGGGAGAGTTATTGGATTATTTCCTAGAATCTACCCCCTCCACCACCCTCCCGAGGCCTGACAAATTATAAAGGGGATGTCATTTGATTTACTTTTTTCTGCATGAAACACATACTGAAAGCAGAATGCGGTACTATTTCAATTTGGAGAGTTAATAAATTATTTCCTAGAAACTTCCCCCTCCGACACCCTCATGAAGCCTGACAAACTATATGGGTGATGTTATTTGATTTATTTTTACTTCATTAAACACATACTGAAATCAGAATACGGAACTATTTCATTTGGGAAAGTTATTGGATTATTTCTTGGAAACTATTCACGCCACCACCCTCCTGATGTCTGACAAACTATTTAGTGTATGTCATTTGATTTATTTTTCCTTTTTCAAACACATAGTGAAAGCAGAATGCGTTACCATTTCATTCGGGAAAGTTAATGGATTATTTTCTAGAAAGTACCCCCTCCACCGTGCCGTGGTGTTCTTTGGTTTAAATCTCCAAACGTTTCAACTGCAACTGTGGCGTGGTCGAAGTACTCTTCTAGACGTATCAACTGAAACTGAAGCTTTCGAGTTTTCCATGTTATTTAGAGTGATGTTTTTGCGCGCACATTCTGTAATAGCGGGTTCGCGCGCACTTTCAGCGCGATTCGGGTGACATAGCTTCGTTTTGGCCCCTTTCAATGCTGTGTGCCAGATCTTTGGTAAATATGTTCTCTCTTCTTTTCTGTTGAAGTTCTCTTGGTGTGTGTGTGTTTCTATGGCTTCTAAATACATTCTTGATGAATAATGATTCGACGTTGCTAGTCTCTCGGTATTTTTGAAAAGGATCTTGTGTTCTCCGTCAGACAATGTATGCTCAGCGACTGCGGACTTCCCGGTTTGTCCCAAACGACAACTCCACTTGTGCTCGACTAGGCGGGTACCGATGCTTTTTTTCGTTTCTCTGATATAGACCTTCCCACAGTTACATGGAATTATGTAGACTCCCGTAATTCCATGTAACTCATCAATCAATCAATCAATCTTCTATCCATCCATCCATCCATCCATCCATCCATCCATCCATCCATCCATCCATCCATCCATCCATCCATCCATCCATCCATCCATCCATCCATCCATCCATCCATCCATCCATCCATCCATCCATCCATCCATCCATCCATCCATCCATCCATCCATCCATCCATCCATCCATCCATCCATCCATCCATCCATCCATCCATCCATCCATCCATCCATCCATCCATCCATCCATCCATCCATCCATCCATCCATCCATCCATCCATCCATCCATCCATCCATCCATCCATCCATCCATCCATCCATCCATCCATCCATCCATCCATCCATCCATCCATCCATCCATCCATCCATCCATCCATCCATCCATCCATCCATCCATCCATCCATCCATCCATCCATCCATCCATCCATCCATCCATCCATCCATCCATCCATCCATCCATCCATCCATCCATCCATCCATCCATCCATCCATCCATCCATCCATCCATCCATCTCAGTTGGGAGATCGGCAAGGTGTGCACTTTCGGTGGGGGTTGAGCCCCTTACGATGTGTGCTGTCCCTTTGAGTTCGACTTTCGCCAACCTGAGGTTTGCTCCCCAAGCATTTCTCCTCACCATGATATGGAGAGGAGTGAGGTCCAGAATTACCTCTATTGCTGCTGTTGGAGTCGACTTCATTGCTCCTGTTATACAAATACATGCTATTCTTTGCACTTTCTCCAGGCTTTTCTTTGTTATGGCGAGTTCGTTTCTGCCATGCCACACTACTGCTCCGTAGGTGATCATAGGCCTCAGTATCATGGTGTATATCCATCGCAGTATTGATGGGTTACAGCCCCACGTTTTTCCTGCAATATTCCTGCACACCATCAGTGATGACTTTGCCTTGTTAACGATCTTTTCTACGTGTCTGTTCAAGAGTAGTTTTGAGTCTAGGGTAAGCCCTAGATACTTCACCTCTTGCTTCCATTCTAAGTCTGCTCCGTCGAGGCGAACAGCTCTTAGGTGCTGAAAATTTGTTCTTCTAGTGAATGGTACCACCGTGGTTTTTGATGAGTTAATTCTCAACCCCACAGAAAGGCACCATCTTCTGGTAGTCTCTAGCCCCCTTTCTATGAGATCGCAAAGGGGTTCCTTCGAATTTGCCTATAGCCATGATGACTATGTCGTCAGCATATCCAAGGAAAGGAACTCCGTTCCCGGTTAGTGTTCCGAGTAGTTCGTCTACTACGAGACTCCACATCAGAGGTTACAGTACCCCTCCTTGTGGGCATCCCCTGTTTGTGCTGATCCGAAAGCAGATATCGCCCACTTTCGTTTCAGCAGTTCTTGTAGCAAGCATTTGGCTCATCCATCTGGATGTGGTTCTGTCCACTCCCTTGTTCGTTAGGGCCCTACTTATTGCTTCGTGAGAGGTGTTGTCGAATGTCGAAGAAATAGAATTAAAAATGCTGTTCCTGCACGTCCAGAAATAGATATTTCACACTGTATCGTAAAACACACTTCTACATGCTTTCAGTTCGGTAAATACCTTTTTACGATATTGAGTACCGTAATGAAAAAGTTTACTGGACTAGTCCTGTAAAAAAAATTTAGTGGACTAGCCCTTTGAAATTTTTCTAGTGCACTGGACAGGTTTGTGCAATTATGAATATCTTCAAAAATTAGCAATTTAGTTTTGAGACAAAAATTACAAACATAAAACCATCTCATTAGTTGAAGTTGGAATTTTGATGTAGTGGCTCATTTACGGTACTACAGTTGTTGGTACATTTTTACATCTTTGTTGTATAATGAATATAATGTAATCATTTAAAAAATTTAAGTTATTTCTGTTAAAGGAAATTTCAATTTCCCAATGGGAATGTTTAGGTAGGTTAATTATCGATCGATTTATATATTTCCCTAGATGGCCGGAAATGGAATTTCCTGATTTTGGGCATTTTTTAACGTTTTTCGAATTTTGGATTTCGTCCGAAGCACACACAAGACTTCTTAGCATCTCCCGCAATTTTCGACAATTTGTAAAACCGCATATTTCATATATTTTGCTCTCGGTGAATAATATCCCCGGTAGTGAAAAGTGAACTAACTAGAGATCTCTAGCCGAAGAAAGAAGAACAGGCGATATCTGACAACGCTCCAGACTCTCCGAAGAAACTCCAGTTCCGTCATCTAGAATTGTTCTGGATGAAACTCCAAGGTAAGATCTTGAGGTCTTCGGATTAGTTCATCCATTTTTTCATCCCCCTTTCAACACCCGCGAAATTAGATCACGAGCTTTTATCGAGCTTCCAGATCAAATCGTTGATTTATTTTAAATTTTTCTCACATTCATAACATTGGTCCATTACGAGCCGGATTTTTCTTCAATTATTTATTATTCAATTGATCATTTCATTAACTAATACATTTATTGTCGATTGTGAATACTCATTTGTTTTTTGTCAAAACTTTAAAAACATTATTTCCATTTCATTTTTATTTGTGTTGACCTTGAATTTATTCGGTATTCGCTAGTGAAAACGTATTTTCCTTCATTTCGCTTTTTTCTTCACATACGTAGTGTTACGTTTTGCTAAATACTAGTCACTGGCTAATTAAAACACTTACAACAATACAACTAGCTAAATATTCCAAACGCTTCTGTTTATTATCACTTTCTAATCTTCTTAATAAATTCTCTTCATAAAAACTTCTCCCAGTCAAATGTCTCGTGTTTATATAGGTTAGGTTTGAACGTGAGTGGGCCCATATCAGGCCCTCCACTGCGGCCAATAGCCTATTGTGGCTTCGCGTTTATATAGGTACTCAAGTGTAACCAGAACCTTCGTGGTGCGACGGTTCGGTTATCCCGAATATTCATTACCGGCAGTTATCTGCCTTTTTCTCGGAAACCATATCGACCATACGCGTGCAAGTCTATCCAGCGGCGTAGCTAGGGGATTTTTATCAATCTCGTAACATTATCCCCTTCTCAATTTTGATCGTCCCGATCAAACAATGTGTCGTTGTCTCCATTATAACGTTTAAGTCTCTCTAGGTGAACGACCTTCATTTTCGCTCTCGGGCTGCGTTGAATTCTATAGACCACGTCGTTTATTCTTTTCACTATCGTATATGGTCCTTCCCAAGATGATGTTAATTTGGGAGAAAATCCTTTCTTACGACGAGGATTGTACAGCCACACTCGATCTCCTTCTTTGAATCCACCAGTATTGGCCTTAAGATCGTATCGAGCCTTCATTCTGTCACTAGTTATCTTCAATCTTTTTCTTGCAAATTCGTGGATCCCATTCAAGCTATCTCGCAGTTCGTCTGCATAATCCTGTACCTCTTTTTCTTCAGAACTTGGTGATCCGAACACCAAGTCACAGGGCAACCGAAAATCTCTCCCGAAGATGATGCTGGCTGGAGTGAGCTTTGTGGAATCGTGCACAGAGGCCCTGTAAGCCATCAAGAATAGTGGAAGATGTCGATCCCAGGTCTTTTGGTGCTCCTCTACTACTTTGGAAAGATGTTCTTCCATAGTCCTGTTGAACCTTTCAACCATGCCATCAGACTGTGGGTGGAGGGCCGTTGTTCTGGTCTTGCTAATTCCTATCAATTCACAAACTTCCTTGGATACATTTGATTTCTTCCTTGATCGGAATGTAGCTCCATTGGGACTCCAAACCTTGAAAACATGTTATCCACCAGAGCTCTTGCAACTGTGGATGCTTCTTGATTAGGCAAGGCATAAGCTTCACCTCATTTGCTAAATTAATTCATGGCAACGAGGATGTATTTGTTGCCATCATTCGTCATCGGAAACGGTCCTGCTACATCGATGGCGATTCGTTCGAAGGAAGCGCCTACATTGTATTGTTTCATCTCTCCTCTCGATCTTGTCTTGGGACCTTTGCTTGCTTCACACTTCAGACATCTTCGGCACCATCTCTCTACATCTTCACGACATTGGACCCAGTAAAATCTCTGCCGTATTTTATCCATGGTCTTATTCACTCCAAAATGTCCACCTGATTTGCTGCCATGGATCTCCTCCAAGACTTCACTTATCCTCGACCTAGGAACAACCAATTGAGAAATCACTTTTCTGCCGTCGTCTGATTCCCAAGTTCTCTTCAATAGACCATTCTCAACAATCAGGGAATCCCATTGTGCCCACAATGCCTTGAAAACAGGTGATCGTAAGGAGATTTCCTTCCAGGTGGGTCTTTTCGATCCGCTTTCCTTCCATCGTAGATAATCTGCAATGTTTGGATCAGTTTCTTGGTCCTGCCTCATTTTCGTTGTGGTCCAATTGTCTTCAACCATTAATCTCACTTGGTTGATTCCTTTTCGACGTCCAATTCGTTCACAAGTATCCGAATCAGGTCTTCTGGACAAGGTATCTGTGTTGTTGGGCAATTCAGTTGTTCTTAGCCTCTTAACTGGGATGGCCTCGGGGGCTTTATCATTGCTAGTCGGCATGTGCCCCGATATCAATTCGGTTCTCATTCTCTTCACTGGTATGACCCTGGGGGCTATATCATTACTAGCCGGCGTTCTCCCCGATATCAATTCGGTTGTTTGTAGCCTCTTAACAGGGATGATCCTGGGGGCTCCATCTTTGCTAGCCGGTATGCGCCCCGAAATGTTGTCTGATTCTAATTTTTTCTGTCGCCAATTTGAAGACTCGCTGGAAGACTTTGTCCACACATGTGATAGCGAACGTTGTGGCATTCTTACCCAGCAGTCTCTGATAAGATGGCCCAATTTCCCACATCTATAGCACGCCCTGTTCTTCTGGGTGCTCATTCCACTTATCAAAGATTTAATCTCTTCCAGAACCTTCTCGAATGAACTAGTAGCTGCGCTTGGTCGTTGTTCGGGTTCTTCTATCGATACCGCTCGTACTTTCGGCCTCGAGGTGTTGAAGGCCGCCTCCACTTCTAAGGAACGTACCAAGCCATCGCTAATCCTCTTAAAGTGTGTCAATCGCAGAGTCCTTTGGATTTCGGTGTCTCTCAGTCCATCTATAAATAACTGCACTGCTAACTGTTCTTTGAAATCTCCCGGTGCTTCTGGGTAAGCCAGCTGAATTAGGCGTCTCACATCCGATTCAAATTCCTGCAGACTCTCACCTGATTTCTGAGTGCGCGTTTTCATTTGAGCCCGATACAGCTGTTCTCGATATTGATAGCCATACCGTAACTCTAATGCAATAATCAGGTCTTTATATTTATTTTGCTGTTCGATAGGTATCGTCTGTAACATACCCAAAGCTGGCCCTCTCAAAGCTACTATAAGGGTCGTAGCTTTTACTTCTTCGCCCCATCCATTAGCCATTGCTGCAGCTTCAAATTGTCGGCGATACATGGACCAAGAGGACTGTCCATCAAAAGTCGGTGGATTTACGGAAATTCCTGATGTGGCAACCCTGTCTCGACGATCTTGCTTCTTGAGGAGTGCTATCTGATTTTCTAGTCCTTTCATCTCTTCTCGCACAGTATCAAATTTCTTAATAACCTCATCGTCGATTTTCTTGACATCTTCCTTTAGTTCTTCTTTCAGTTCTTCTTTCAGTTCCTTTATTTGTACTTCGGTTTTCTGTAATACATGTTGGAAGAATTTTTCTTGATATTCTAGAACCTTCTGGAAGTCTGTTTTCCTCTGTTCTTCTACTCGTTCTGATTCGGTCTTTTGTTGTTCGAGAATTTTCTGGAGTGCTTCTTCTCGTTCTTTTTTTCTTTTTCTCGTTCTTTCTTTTCATCCAACCATCTCATTTCCTCTTCTTGTTTTTCATTTTCTCGCTTTTTTCTCTGTTCTCTTAGAATTTTTTGGAGTGCTTCTTCTCGTTCTTGATTTTCTTTTTCTCGTTCTTTCTTTTCATCTAACCGTCTCATTTCCTCTTCTTGTTTTTCATTTTCCCGCTCTTTTCTCTGTTCTTCGAGAATTTTCTGGAGTGCCTCTTCTCGTTCTTTCTTTTCCTCCAACCGACGCGTTTCTTCTTTTTGTTTTTCATTTTCTTGTTCTTGTTTTTCCTTCTGGCGCCGCTCTTCCTCTTCTTGTTTTTCCTCCTGGCTCTTTCTTTCCAAATCCGCAGATTGATTTTGGATGAATTTCACAATGTCCTCCATCGTATCGTAAGATGTACTCCTCGTATTCACCATAAATAATGTATAAATAGTTTTTGTTTTTTTACTAATATCCCGCTTCGGACACCACTGTTACGTTTTTGCTAAATAATAGGCCGAGCACACTACTAAACTGTTTATTTTCTAACTTCACTATAAACAAACATACAACACTTCACTGACTAATTTAATCACTTACAACAATACAACTAGCTAAATATTCTAAACGCTTCTGCTTATTATCACTTTCTAATCTTCTTAATAAATTCTCTTCATAAAAACTTCTCCTCCCAGTCAAATGTCCCGCGTTTATATAGGTACTCAAGTGTAACCAGAACCTTCGCGATTTGACGGTTCGGTTATCCCGAATATTCATTACCGGCAGTTATCTGCCTTTTTCTCGGAAACCATATCGACGATACGCGTGCAAGTCTATCCAGCGGCATAGCTAGGGGCTTTTTATCAATCTCGTAACAGTAGTTTGAGTTCATTGTCTTCATTCGAATTCACAGCTGATTAGTGTTTCCGTTGTACCGGGTGGCTTGGTTACATTTTTTGAATTTCTCAGAGCAAAATTAATGTTATCGTGATTTATGATTCGATCCGTCAGGGATACAGTTTGCATTTCTTTTTCCAAAATGTCTGAGGGATACATCTCACTGAGAAAAATCGAATTCAAACGTTTAAATGAGTTACTTGAAACTTTAAAGCTAGCTGAAGGTGATGTAGCCTATAAAGCAGTTTTCAAGTTTAGATATGAACAAATTGAAGACATTCGTGATGAATTCAATAGGCTTCACAATTTAATAATTGGAGAAGTCCCCGAAGAAGACGAGAAAGCGTTTGGAGACCAATTCAAGCTTAGAAAAACTTTAGAAAATACATATTATTTGATAGAATCTTTGAACTTCAAAATTAGCAATGCAAATATACCTACATCTAGTCACATAACTTTGTCAAAAATTGAATTACCTCAATTTAGTGGAAGATATTACCAAGTTTCCTTCATATATTGACATGATTGATGCAATAATTCACACTAATGTTCGTCTCAGTGACATAGAAAAATTCAATTATTTACTTTCTTCATTGAAAGGGGCTGCTTTGGGTCTAGTTCAGCATTTGTCAATGACTAATTCTAATTACAAAATTGCTTATGATACTCTTATCAAAAGATTCAAGAATATTAGATTGATAGCAGCAGCTCATTGGTCAGCCATTGAAAGTGTTCCTAAAATGAATTCAGATGATTCTTCCGCACTGCGTCAAATGCTAGATATATTTAATGATAATCTAGAGGCACTGAAAAATTTACCTGTAGATCAGTGGGATTTTATCCTAGTACAGATGATGCTCAGAAGATTAGATGTAACAATTGCTACTCGTTTTGAATTATATCATAATTCTCCTACAATCCCAACGTATGCGTTATTAACCGAATTCTTGCAAAAACATTGCATTGCTCTGGATAATATTCACTGTTCTCGCAAAATTAAACCAAAGAAGATTGAATGTTTTAAACCTCCTGCTTCTCGTCCTTTAACCTCATTTCTGGAATGATGTTAAATGTTCAATATGCAAATCAGATCATCTATTATATAGATGTCCAGATTTTCTGAAGAAATATGCTGGTGAGCGCTACAAAATGGTCAAAACCCACAAGCTTTGCATTAACTGTCTTAGCAATTCACATACTTTCAAATCGTGCAAAAGCACATTCAAATGTCACAACTGCAATTAACCTCATCATACATAATTACATTTTCACCGAACTAGTGATCGGGCGTCTTCCTCTGTTGACAACTCAGCTGAAAATATTTCTGCTTCCTCTTCAATCAATCCAGGACAACCTCCCTTCTCATCATCTGTTCCCTCAATTCAAACAGCATTTCTTTCATCCTCGTCCAGTGTTCTATTATCCACCGCCCAAGTAGAAGTGCTGGATGAATTTGGAAATTATCAAAGGCTCAGATGTCTCCTAGATTCTGGTAGCATGAGCTCATTCATTACCCAAAAGGGCGCAAGGCGTTTACACTTGCGCACCACTTATATACCAATTCATCTCAAAGGTTTGGGTTCAATGCAAACTCTTGCCAAGCATGGCTGTGTTGTTCTCTCGATTCGTCCTTGCAACAGAGATAAACCTGTCATCATAACCGATGCCATTGTAATGCTTAGTATTTGTGAACAATTACCTAACTCGAGTCTCCAACCTGGAAGATGGTCTCATATTTCGAATCTGGATTTGGCAGATCCTGACTTTTATATCCGAGGTTCTATTGACCTTCTATTAGGAGCTGATGTATTTTCGCGCATTTTGCTTGATGGTCGAATTTTAGGAAGAGATGGTGAACCAGATCTCCTGAATACAGTTTTCGGGTACATATTAACTGGCAGAATCCACAATCCATCCAAACCCAAAATCACTTCTCTTTGTTGCATGACTGAAGAATCGTCTTTGGAAAATACCGTAAAAAGATTTTTTGAAGTTGAGCAGGTCCCAGATGCCCCCTCAATATCTCCCGAGGAGGAGATATGTGAGAATATGTTTTCCAACTCTGTTACTAGAACACCCAGTGGTCGATATGTTGTGAGTCTGCCTTTCAAAAATCCATCTCCCATTTCCCGAACAGTCGCGCTTTAGCCCTCC
This sequence comes from Chrysolina americana, assembly GCA_958502065.1. Classification (NCBI taxonomy): domain Eukaryota; kingdom Metazoa; phylum Arthropoda; class Insecta; order Coleoptera; family Chrysomelidae; genus Chrysolina; species Chrysolina americana. Next base: position 30,703,631 of record OY293419.1, on the reverse strand, counting down.
AAAGATTTCTTTCTCTTGAAAGACGGCTTATTAAGCAACTATCTTTATATATTCAATGCTCCGATTTTATGAAAGAGTATTTAGATCTTGGCCATATGGAATCAGTCACTGAATCTTCCCCTTTCACTTACTATATTCCCCACCATTGTGTTTTCAAACCTAGTGACCCTCTACTAAGTTAAGGGTTGTTTTCAATGGTTCCGCAAAACTACCTAATCAGACTTCATTGAATGATAATCTTTAAACTTCAGAGAGATATAGTTACGATTCTACTGAATTTTCGCCTCCACTCCTTTGTTTTTACCTCTGATGTGAAAATGATGTTTCGTCATATCCGAGTATCACCAACTCATTGTGACTACCAACGTATCCTTTGGCGATTTAGCCCGAACGACCCCGTTCAAGACTATCGTCTTCTCCCCATTACTTATGGTTTGAGACCCAGCCCTTACCTTTTAAATCGTACGTTGCAATTGGCGGACGATGAGGGTACTGCATACCCTCAAGCAACTCGTATTCTAAGAGAGGAACTTATATCGATAGTGCTCTTTCTGCTCAATCTCAATTCATCTCGCTTATGGAAAAGGGTAACATCGAACTGAGAAAATGGTCCAGCAACCACACCGCTTTGCTTTCTCATTTACCAAACTCACATCTATCTGTCGATCCTCGGGACTTTGATAATGACAGTGAATCCCGTCGATTGTTTCAAATTTGCTATAAAATCTTCAATTTCAAAGTGTACGAAACGAAATCTTCTTTCGAACCTTGCCCGCTTTTTTGATCCGCTAGGGTTTTTATCAACGGTCACATTCTTGATAAAACATCTCATCCAAAGAATATGGGAATTGAACCTAGATTGGGATCAAACTCCACCGCAAGATGTTATTCGTCTTTGGGAGAAATATCTTCAGGACTTGTCGTTCCTAACTCACTTTCAGCTCCCACGTCGCTTAACTGCAGATGATCCTATAATTTTTGAGTTACATTGTTTTGCAGACGCTTCTGAAAAGGGATACTGCGCAGTCGTGTATCTTGTCTGTATCTCCTCTTCAGGCGCTGTAACGTCTAATTTCGTATGCTCCAAAACCAAAGTCGACCCTCTTCAAAAAAGGATTACGATACCAAAGCTTGAGCTATCCGCAGCAGCGTTAGCTGCCAAATTAGACAGGATATCTCACTCCAATTTTTTTTGTTGGACAGATTCAACCATCACTCTTATCATGGATTCAGTCCAGTGCTCATAGATGGAAAATCTTTGTTAGCAACAGAGTTTCTTTTATTCAAAACATGGTTCCATCAAGTTCGTGGTTTCATGCTATTTCCGCTGATAACCTCGCCGACATTGGTTCCAGGGGTCTACTTCCCTCCAAGTTGATAAATAACTCGCTATGGTGGGCGGGACCATCGTTCTTGAAAGATTCAAACCGCACCTGGACAAACATTGAATTTCCTCCCTCTCTCGAGGCATTATAGGAAAAGAAAAAATCACTCTTACTCAAACTATTTCCCCACATTTTCTTGAAAAACTTCTGGTTGAGAAATCCTCCCTATGTTCTTCCAATCGCATTTTGACATACATATTACGGTTCATCCATAATTCGCGATACCCTAATGATAAAAATTTGGGTAATCTTACCTCATTCGATTTCCATCAATCTCTCCTAGTCTTCGCAAAGTTTACTCAAACTTCATTTTTTCCTGAGTACTTTTTCAGCTCCAACACAAGAAAGATCCACCCAAACAGCTAAGAAAATTATCTCCCTTCATTGACGATCAGGGTCTTATAAGAGTTGGAGGACGTCTTTCTCGCACAGCTAACTTACGATAAAAAATTCCAGTACTTCTCCCCTCTCGCTCTCGTTTCACTACTTTAATCATTGAGTATTTTCATACAAAACATCTTCATGTTGGTGTTCAGAGTGTACATCATCTTATTTCACAAACTTTCTGGATAATATCTGCCAAACGCTCAATTCGTTCGGTACTTTCGAAATGCGTACGGTGCTGGAAAACAAACCCCACTTCGCCTCAGCCGCCCATGGGCAACTTACCTTCTTGACGCAAGCAAAACCATTCTTGCAAAAACCATTCTTGCATGTCGGTGTAGATTATGCTGGTCCTTTGCGTATCACTATGAGTAAAACTCGCGGTTCTAAGTCTCTAAAGGCCTATCTGTGTTTGTTTGTATGCTTTGTCACGAAAGCCTTGCATTTGGAAGTCGCTTCAGACTTATATGCGGATGCCTTTTTGGCAGCTCTACGCCGATTTATAGCTCGTAGAGGACGCTGTCAACCACAATCAATTCTTCTAAAAAATTTTAAGTCATTTGCGAACAGCAGCAGTTTACTTGAAATGTTGTTCCCAATATCGTTGATGAAGATCGAAAATAAGAGGGGGGTAGATTACTGCCTTGAGGGGCACCACTATGAACTGATGGGATTCGTGGCCTCTAAATTCAACAAAGAGTTTACGATTTTGCAAGTAAGACTGAAATAGATTGAGGAGTTGTGTGTTAAAACCATACTGACTAAGTTTTCTCAAAACTATTTGATGGTCGAGCTTGAAGAATGCCTTCAAGAAATCGGTGTAAATGGTGTCCACCTGAGAATGATTGTCGAGGGCGATGCTCACTGACTGGGTAAAACACATGAGGTTCGTGACAGTAGATCATTTGCTCATGTTGGTCGAGTGAGATTATGTTTTTTAAGTTAGGGTATAATATGTGGTGAAGACATATCTCAAAACTCTTTGCAAAGTTGGAGAGAAGTGTGATTGGTCGGTAATTTGCAACATTATTGATTGCCCCTGATTTGAAGATTGGACATATTTTGGCGATTTTCCATCTATCTGGAAAGCATCTGGTTTTCAAGGAAAGATTGAAAATGGACTGCAGCAGTTTGGCTAAAATTTCAGCTTGGAATTGAATCATACCCGAATGTGTGAATAATTATAATAATGGTTGAATAATTGGTTGTTTTGTTAGATATGGTCGGTATTTCAGACTAGATTCGAATTGTCCAAGACTTTTTCAGCTCTTGGGAAAGTTAAACATCTTTGGACTTCAGGTGTGACTGAGAGTTGAGGTTACTTTCATTGTAGGTATTCACAGAATGTCATATAAAATTATTGAGTCTGGAATGGACACCTATAATCCTTTCTCTCAATCCGACTATTTCTACACATTGTATACATGTTGATTGGAAAATAAAGATATTGGCATTGTTGACAAAAACACCGACTGGAAAATATGTTTCTGCACATTATGGTATACTTAAATACCAGTTGTATATAAATAGTAATTCCCAGCTCTAACAAATTTATCAAGGTTGCTTGTAGGGATTCACCGATACTATTTTTTGAAATGAAACACACTGTGATTGCTCGATAGAAGGCGCGGGGGAGCACATTGATTAAAAAATTTCAAATGGCATGGGGGACATGTGTCACATCGTTGGAAGGATAATTCAATTCTCTTTCAACCATCTACATTTTTTAGATTTTCGTTTTCACGTTTTTTCACAATATGTATTTGAAATGTCAGAATAAGTGTAGATCTGGCGGATCTGAATCCCTTTTCTTAACTGACCACGATAAGTTTTGAATGGTTTGATGTGAAATAATGTGACATATTTTTTTTATTAAAACGAAATTCTAAAATTTTTTAGATGTTTGAAAAGAGAATTGAATCAACTTCTCAACCATGTGACACATGACCCTCATACCATTTAATTTTTTTCAGTTGATGTGCCCCCCGTGCCATCTATCGAGCAATCACAATGTGTTTTATTTAAAAAAGTAGTATCGGTGAAACTCTCCAAACGGTTTTTTTATGTTTGTACGTCAAACCGTTCAAAAGTTAACAGGGGAGAAGCCGTACTGTATGTTCTTCCAGAAGGTTTTTACCCGATCAGCCGCCGGCGGGTTATCCACAACACGTCGAGGCTCTTGGAATAGGCGAGAAGGTTTATCGCGGAACTTCATGTTTTTCACGATGATTCTCGCCCGCCTCACTAGTGACTTTTTTGCAGCCACCAGCATTCGTATCCTATAAAGTCAGTGCTGTTTGATGGTGAACAACATGCCCCGATTTAGTGTGCTGTGAGCTCGTCTTAAATTTGCGGCAATTTGCTGCACTCGCCAAATTGATCTTAGCTTCCATATTGTGAATGCTTGGGACAGGGTCTAAGCGGCGTCATACACGGCAGAGTTGATTTGTCAGATGTCATCTTCTTCTGAAAGGACATAGTGAATTTCCGCATCCAACCATGCCAGTTGTTGTGGCTTCAGGGGCTTGGTGTTATGAAGCGGGTTCTGATGCCTTCCGTTGGTGGTATGATGCGGACCTTCTCTACAGCCAGACCGACACGTGGCATATCTGTCACTTCATTAACCATCTGAGGAGGGGCTCTGACATAGCATCTAACCCGAAGATGCGATACATAATCTCTTAGATTTTGGGCAGAGAAGGCAGCTTGCTCTGGGTGTATTTCACCCACAGAGCATGCATTCTCGCCATGTATCCTCTCCGGGCGGGCTTACTGCTCTCAAAGCAATGCAGAGGATCGTCCCTTAGTTTATCCGTCCACCCAAAGCGTCCGTTTACATTGCGGTCGTTATAAGGTGGCAATCCATCGTTTTGGGCCCCACCACCTTACCTATGACCCCTATTCCGAAGGGATCGGTTGTGGGGGACTCTTCCTCTTGCCAAGCTTAGTATACTCACGGCCGACATCAGAAGGAATGAGCATTCCCTCCAGCATGCATCTTGGCTGCCGGTCCTGTTTTATTATAATTTTTTTATATCCGTTAAGAATATTTCAGTCAGGCCCTGTCTCCGGAGCCCCGACACTTCCGGAGGGCGCGCTGGATCATTTATCCCAATGACCACTCCCCATGCCGTGGAGTAAGTTACTATTGGGTCCGAGAATCATGTGACCTGAGCAGGCGGAGTTAACCAAGAACTACGGCCTTCAGCATTCGTCCGGCTAAGATTTCTGCCATATTACGGCAAGCCAGTATGATTTTTAAGTTTGAGAGCAGTGTGTCCATCATTTCACCAAGGACCCCTATTATCAATTATCAGAACCACTATCTTGACAGAATGGTTTGTGTGAAGCCTGCGGAGTTCAAAGAGAAGATCTCAATATTTAGTCCGTTTCTTCTCCTCTTTTCGGACGATGTTCCAATAGATTCGGCACTTCTCATTCTCCACAACGTAATCAATATCCCTTGGAGCATAAGGCAACACCGTTGTACCGTCTATACCCTACGAGTGTCTTAGCTGGTGGTACAACACTCCAAGCGCCGCGTTGTGCCTGTGGATATAAGCTGAGACCGCATAAGCTGAACATGCTGACAGCAAATGCATTACTGTCTCAGCTGCCCCACAACACGCTCTGCATCTAGTGTCAGGGACCTCTATACCCATTACGCGACTACGGTAAACGAGGTTGTTGAAGACACCATCTTGGCAGGCCATTATGAATCCATCGGTTTCCAACTTCAGCCCACTTGACCTGAGAAAATCAAATGTCGGGTTTCTGGATAAGCCAAAGTCTTCAATTTTCTTGAAGAAGACTCCATGCATTGGCTCATCCTTATGTAGCTGTAGGAGCCTCTCACACTACGCAGCTTTGATGTTTCATTTATTTATCGAACTTTGATCTAAATCAGGAGAATCACTAAAGAAATTGGCAGAGAGAAATTGGAATAAAAATCGCTCAAAAAATTGATAGCTTACCTCTGAAAAGTTATGTATGAAATATTCGGCCAGAACAGTTGTTTCATCATATTTACAGTAATTCAACAAACAACAAACAAGAACAGCTCCTCCTGGTTCGTCATTATCCAAATCCCGAATCATTTGCTCAATATGCTCTTCTCTTGAAATGAAATAACATGTATTAGAACAAATTATTGATGTAGACATAATATTCCTCACCTTATATTCTTCTGGCATTTCGTAAATAAAGCTTCATATTCAAATTCGGACGTCAAAAATATGTTGTAATAATACTTCGGCGGGTACGTTATATTGTCTATGACAGAAGGATTCAACATCGATTTGAAAATATGCTGGAATGAATTGTAATACATTTTATATCAACCCAACTATTATATTATACGTGGTGTTTTTGTACGTTTAGAAAATTTGGGAGCATGTTCCTAAATAAGTTTGATTCTTATTTTTGTTTTTTGTGAATAAATTTCAAAATAGGTGTGATATTCGAGTGAAGTTTAGTACCTCGGATTATTTTTTACTATCAATATCAATTTTGATGTTGGTTTGTCTCTTCGGTGTGGGTGGCGCCACCTGCATGTCTTTTCAGTGGTTTGCAAGACCGTATATGTAAATTATATTAGCCATTTCGCTATTCATGTATGCTGCCATTTGAAAAAGCTTTGACCACAAATACAGAAAACAATTTCACCGTCACAAGAACGGATTAAAATTACATAAAAAATACTCGCCTGATTCAATTTAAATAGGAAAAAAGTCCAGAAAGCTATCTAAAAAGCAAGAATATTTTTTGTCTACATTCAAGTGTTGATCAGTACAAAATATGAGATATTATCTGTTGTATTAATCGACCCACCATAAAATAGGTTAAGGCCCAAAGTTGTAACGATTTTAAGACCGGCACCATTCGCTAATTAATTGACCTCGGCTTGTAAACAACGCATCTCTGCTGGCTAATGGTTCAACCATGACTCATCACGTTCAAAAAAGAACGAGAACTAGTTAGAAAGGAATCGTCGCTCGGGAGTGTACAAGAATGGGTCGGTACAGTCTCCATAGTTCGAGAATTGTAAAAGTAAAAAGAATCTGCTTGTTGGTATACAAGACGCTCGGCATGAGATCGGGAGAGTCGCACAGTTGCGTTGCAGATATAGTTCGAGAGTCCGCAGACACACAGCGGCAGTGAAGATAAATTGAATCAGTGACTGTAATATAAATGTTTCAAATAAATTAGGTTATTATTTGAACGAGTTTTTAAATGAATTGGGGAAATAAGTATATTTTCACTATATTTGGTATCAGAAATCGGATGTTTAAAATAAGTATTTGTGCCGTGTTGAAAATACCAATGGACCTTTATCATGCCTAATAGACTAGTGACCCGTTGAACATTCAAGTATTTGCGAAGTGGGCAGTTTTGCGCACCGCGGAAAAATACACTGAAAACTTATTGTGTGAAATGAATAGACTGAAATCTCGATTAAGAATTATCCACATCTGCACCGCAGTTCTGAAAACGCATTAACCTCCAAATTTTGAGGGAGTCTGTAGGCGTGTCCCAATATATGCCAGAGGGATGATCAAAGACTAACTATTCGAATGGCATCTTCCAATTTCCTGACGATATTCACAACGAAGAAGGACGAGTACGTCGAAGAGCAATATTAGCTTTTCGTTGCATTCCACAAAGATGGCGCATAGGCGGGGATCAGGGTTTTATGATATTGCTGTAAATACCTAGGGAATCATAGATGAATACATGCTCAATTGCATGGATATTGTATCGTCATGGCAAACAGTCGAGAAGTAGGTATATAAGATACTTTTCTCTACGACTATTGTATTCTACGTTCATTACATATTGATTTTTAATTGAAGAATAAAGATGATTCCAAGACACCGTGGATCCTAACTCATTATTCAACGGCACTCGGCCAATCACAGGTTCAGAATTTTCAGAATCCACGGGAACTGGGAGGTTTAACAAACAAAATTCTCAAGAAGGCTTTGCTTGATTGAACTTTTGTCACAGCTTGGCATCTGCGAATGTCAGATTGACTATTTTCTTAGTTTTAACTTTGATCTGCGTGACAAGTACCTAATATAAAAATGAATAGAGCGGATTGGGAAAGCAGTGATAGTGAGGAAAAAGAGATCTGTTGTACACCACTGGAGTTATTGGAAACTGCGAAAAGAGCAACTATTAACTTATTGCCGGAAAAATCAAGAAACCAATATTCGAAGGCATACGCGGAATTCATGGATTGGCGAAATTCCAACCAGACACATTCTTTCTCAGAAAATGTCCTTCTTGCCTATTTTACCAAACTCAGAGAAGTATAAGTCATCAACGTTGTGGAAGATATATTCTATGTTGAGAAGCACACTCAACGTGAACAACAATATCAACATAGAGAGGTACTCAAAATTGCGTACGATGTTGAAACGAAAATCTGAAGGTTATCAGCCAAAAAAGTCAAAAACATTCGGCCCAGAAAAAGTAAACAGATTTATCAATGAAGCTCCTGATGAAATCTATCTTGCAACAAAGGTATGTCAAACAATTTTTACTTGAACGTTCCACACTCTCTTAGTTCTTGGTCAGAGTTTCTCTAGTAGGTATTTCATTCACAAGTTTTCAAGTGCCTGTTATAGCTCAGTTAGTAGAAGCGGTGTACATGAAGTAATTGTTTAACGAAGGTAGTTATATAGGCGTGAGTTCGAATCCCAACTCTTGGAAGTTTTTTTTATATTATTTTCAATTAAGACATTTATTCATTCATGAATGAACACCGATTATTCATGTATAATTGTTATTCTACCTTATATTACTTTATAATATATACTTCTTTTCGGTAATAAAGGCAATAATTTCGATAAATACCTTTCATCATAAATTTATAAATTTTGAAGTCCGGATCAATAGTTTCATTTTTATATTTTCAGGTTGCATTAATTATGGCTATAATGGGTGCTTGCCGTTCCATAGAAATGCACTCTATGAGTATTGAAGATATCTATTCCCAAGACCAAAACAAAAATTGTAAGGAAGTTCACCGTGGCTGGAAAATTTTATGTGTTGATATAAATGCAACACCGACATTAAATTTCACAAATTGTGATAATATCACTATAAATTTAGTCACTAAGTATGACAAGTGAAAAACATAGGAATTCACTGACCTTAATTATAAGTTGTTTTATTATTCAAGTTCGTTAAGTATTAAATATTTCTGTCAATTTCATTATCATATTATTAAAATCATCGAGACTGCCATTGAAACTGTATTTGTTATAGTCGTAGAGAAAGTATGGTATTCTACTCACGTAAAATATATTTCATTTTAACAAATAAATCTAAAATCCAAAATGAATGAATGAAGTAACTATTATTTTCATAAATAATATTTAGATTTCATTAAAACTCTGACTATCGTATAGTCGTAGAGAAAGTATAGTCTTTTACTCGCGTATAATAGCTATTATTATACGCTCGTTGAAGAATATAGTATTTGTCTGAAAACAAAACAAATTGAATGTATTTGTCACCAAAAAGAATAATTTTCTAATGGGTTACAAGGCACGGTTACTCATGTAGCGGAGAGCTGGACCGAAGGTAAGGACACTCTTGTGGTTGGCTTTGTTGAACGCCACCTTATTTGAAAAGTAATAAAAAAGGAAAAGGGTATATCGGTACCTAAGAAAATAACACCCTTGACTAGGAAATTAATTTAATGACTTGGGGTTGTTCAAAGCTGTGTTGTAACACTGATAATCAAATTTACTTATATGTAAGTTACATTACTATCAAGATAAGATTTAAATTGAAAAAATACATAAGACCTTGAAGAGGCAACAGGTATTTGAAAAAGTAAATGTAATGTAACAAGGGAGTTTTCAGATCTGCTGAAGACTGAACTTTACATAATATAAGGTTACATCAAAAATAATGATTGCAATCAAATGTGGTAAAAGGTACCGGTTATAGATCTATAATGGTCTACACCAAGTATATGTTAAATTAAGATTTTAACTAATAATTCTTAAAAAGATAAAACCATTGGGCTGCTACAAAAATATGGTTGGATCTGACCTGAACTTTCCTCGAAAGTTACTAGGTACTGGGGAATGTACTGCGATCTGTCAAGACATTTCCAATGTATCCAAATTTCCTTTGGATACATTCCTAGTGCATTATTCTGTATAATAAAAAAATTTCAGGAACTCAGGAACTTGGGCATCCTGTGGGTATTCCCATTATTCCTACTATCCTACTACAAAAATTGTGAGTGACTGACGCTACTCTCCTCTCATATCATCATCATCATGGCCACATGCCAGTTAGATGAGATGAAATCAAACGTGTTACTTCCTAGGTTCTAGGGCTTTTCTACTTGGCCTTCAGATCTGAAATGATCAATAGGTTTATCAAAAATTGTAATAGAAAACTTGAAACATTTAATTATATCTTGGAAATGAAAATTACCGTCAACTTAGGAACGGCCAACATGCAGGTACACCCCGCTTGGAAGACAAATCGCAAAAGGGCCGATCTTTCGGTGTGAAATCATAGCTTGCTACGATATAATTTTTTATGTTTACTAATAAAAAATATCTGCGTTGTGGAAATGTCCGTTTCACAGTAACGCATAAAATTTGAAATGTTTCTCGGAATGACAGGAAACAGAAACAAAACACAACTCACATTAGCACAGCTGATGTGGATGAAGTATGTTCGTAGTACGTTCAATTAGTTGCGCTTGGAATATATGATTCCTAACGAACTCTTATTACACTATCGGCACACACTAGGTGTTCGCCCTTTGCAACGTTGTGAGTGTTTTGACAGCTGCTAAACTGAGATGACCGTATTAGAAAAGTGAAATTCAATAGTAAACAAGGAAATTTGAAGGTTATCATTTTTGGAAAGATAAATGGAAATTATGTTATAAACAAAAATAGATAAATTGCACCCTAGGTGTAAATGAAACAACAGTAATAATCATCCTTCAGTCTAGCTTGAAGAAAATACTTTAGGAACCATCAGTTTGCACTCAGTTGTTGTGATTACTATACCAGGGTCATCAAAAGGATAATTTTAGCGTTATATATTTATGAAAAATATGATCTCGAATGTATTTTACAAAGATTAATACGCAGCTATAATTTTTTCAATATTTTTAATTGTTGTAACAAATAATAAAAACTGAAGAAAATTCATTGGCTGTGAGAATATGCGTGTATTAATTTGTATCAATAATAAATTTGATATTACTAATTTCGGGGTTAAATAGAAAGATTTTTTTTAATGGCATGGTGGGTCGAGTGATACCCATTCGGAACGTCTTTTAATTCTATATATGACAGCAGAATTTCAAACAATATTCATCCAAACAAAAAAAATTAAATTTTATTCGGTTCAATAAAAGTTCGTAAACTACTTTTTGACAACAAAAAAATTTCTATTTTTCAAAATTTTGAAATATTTTTAGAAATAACATTGGGAGTCAAACGATATCTCAATTAAATCGTCTTTCAATTTTTTATACGATAACAAAATTTCAAACAAAAATTTGTATACAAAACAAAATGGCGGTATATTATGTAAGAGCTTTGCTATGAGAACCATTTATTATTATTCAGTTTGCTTTGTTATCTGTCTGCTGATATAAAATGTAATTTTCAGGTACAGGAAACTTTATATAGAAGGTTACCTTGAAAGATTTGATGATTTTACTGAAACTTTTGTTAGGATTCGAAAGGATCCTCATAGCAGAGCTTTAACGTTAAGTACCGAAAGACGAATCAAATGAGTTATCATTCGTCCCCTATGAGATTTCAAAAAAATCATTCAGAATGTCGGCATTTTTTGAATTGTTGAATAGTTTTTTTTGTATCTAGTGCGCGAAATGCTACTTTGGTGATCGAGAACTGATTTAAAAAAATAGTCGAGATTACCAAAGTATTTCGCGCACGAGATGCAAACAATATTTTTTCTACAAACATCAAAAAATATTGTTCTAAAATAAGTAAAATGCTTAGCTCAATATAAAATATAAAATAGGTAGTGTCACAATTTGAAAAGTATTGAAAAGCCTTAATTATTGTTAAACATTAAGAAATAAATGATTTCTTGGATTTTTGCTTGATTGGGGACCATAAAGGTTAAAATATAAAAATCCCATATAGTTTGCAAGTAGGGTGCGAAATATATACTACCTACTTCGCGCACGGTGTCATGGCAACAAAGGAAAATGAAAAGAGGGTCACTTCGCATATCATTATCAATGCGCCAACCTTGTCATTTTTTGACATTTGTAGAAAAAAGTAAATATGAACTATCATTCAACAAGGAACAAAGAAGTTCAAAGAATAATTACGATCCGGTCAAAAGTTAACAGGGGTGAGGATACTCAATAAGAGTTCTAATATTAGTATAAGGTTTGAGCCGGTATTCTGCTTCTTCGTTCACCTTCCCGCACCCCCCTGGCCTACAAGTGGCTTGCGGGTACTTGCAAGGGGGGTATGTGCGAGCATATGGTGCAATTACATTGGGCAGACATTGAGGTTTTGTCATTATTCGAATTTGGAAAAAATGGCGAATGATCGTTTGACTTGTAGCTGTAACGAGACTTACATACGCGGTAATGACACATTGCAATTGGATTCATGATTGTCTGTGCTATGTATAAAGTTAATGAGAGAGTACCTACTCCTCAACAAACTTATTGTAATGGATTATTTATATGCGGTAATGACACATTGCAATTGGATTTATGATTGTCTGTGCCATGTACAAAGTTAATGAGAGAGTACCTACTCCTCAACAAACTTCAGTCATATTTGAGTGCTTTGAGTTGGGACATCCTTCATGCAATGAACTATGATCTCAGCATTTGCTATGACAAAAATGAACTCGAAAGGTGTATACAAGAGCAGAAGAGGTACAACGCTGGTGATGAACTCTGTGAATAATTCATGGAAGGGGCCTTGGAGATATCCGATTTCTGCGAAGAGATGTTGAAATGTGATTTGAAGAGATTTCTATGCAACCTAACCCCATTCCTACCAAATGACATCATTGAGAAATACCAAATCTATGATGATGAGAGTGAAGAGGAAAATATTGTTGATACCTCAAATTGAATAATAGAAATAAAATAAAATTAAGAATATGTTTTATATATTAATTGGACTATGTAATTACTACATAAGCAGATAGCTGAAGCCATAGTATTACTTGACACAAACATGTATACGGATTGAATTTATTGAAAATATATTCATTAATTATAAAAGTTATTTCTTTCACGATCCCATAATAATACATATGTAGGTTGGGTAGATGATACCCCGAAACCAAAAGAAATACAACAACAATTTCCACCCCTCCAATTATTTCTAAAGTAAACACACTCCAAAAATATGGATTATTTGATTAATATTATTATAGTAAATTCCTTTCGAAATAGAAGAGTAATTGGAAACAATAATTGATAAATTTATATTTGATTCTCTAATAATAATATGCAACTCGGCTATTTTTTAATTAGTTCATGTTTGGTAGTCGTATTGTAATGATGAGCAGTGTACTGGATAAATTTGGGTGTAAGCGAAAGTGTGGGAATGGTTCAATTCTACAACCCCGACTAGTATATGTTAGTTTCAAGAAAACCAAATATGACCAATACGATATTGAACAAAGACAATTGAAAAATGTCGGACAGCCAGTTGATTCAGCTGATTGTGTTACAAAAGACTTTCTTGAAGATACAATTAATGACACTAAAAAATTAGTCCTATCAGCTGTTTATGCTTCAGTGCAATTAGCGATGGAAGAATTATCTCGTGAAGTGGAAAGGAGAAACGTATCTATGAACGCTCGCATAGATTCGATAGTTGGCGATGTGTCTCGTCAAGCATTCAATGAGAAGATATCTGAAGCTAGGGTATTACTTCATAGAAAATATGAAAAATTGGATCATAGACTTATGGATTTAGAACAAGAGAAAATTCGTTTATCTGAATAAGCATTATTATTATAATATTAAACGAAAATGTACACATGCTGAATTTATTGAAAATATATTAATTATTTATGAAAGTTTTTATTATTTTCACGAAACTACTATAATAATACCCAAAACCCAATGCATAAACGAATTCCTCTCACCTCTCACCACACCACATGAATAATTATCGAATAGCCCGAGGCCAATGCATGATGCACCCCAACGAAAATCGCCCCTTCCCAGGCAGGTAGGTAGGTAGGTGGTAGGTATTACGTAACGCCGGGGAGAGTGTATTTAACAACGTGGTTCACACTGTTGCTTTCATTCTCTAACGGAATCAACTGAGAGAATGACGTTGTGTCATTGTGCAAGTATAATATGATGCTCCGGTAATCTACCTGACTATATGGGGCATCATACCCTTCCGAGCAAATAAAGAAATATCATTTTTGATATGGAAACTTTTTATCGATGATAGGTACATATTAATTATTTAATTGAAATTTCAAAATTTAAATATGTTTTTCGAAAGGAAACAAGAAAAATTATATTATAAAAATATAATTTTTTCGATATGGCAACTTTTTGTTGATGATACATATTAATTATTTGATTGAAATTTCCAAATTTAAATATTTTTCTTTGCGAAAGGAAACAAGAAAAATTATATTATAAAAGTTAATTTTGAAAATAATAAATACAATAAAATTGAACTATGGTGCTGGAGATTCAGTGATTGTTGTATTTGTCGTTGGTTTTCGCCCTGGATACATGTCACATCTCCGCTTTTGTTCTTCATGGGAAAGGCACCAACATTCCCTGAAATGGATTTCTCCATTAGGCCATAAATATCCTACTCGATCACACAACATGACATCGCTGCGACATCTTGCACACCAGTAGTTCCGGCAGGTCTCGGAGAATCTATCACATCTAATGCAGCGAGGAATCATCTCCGAAGTTGTTTGTTTTCTTGCACACACGAAACATAGACTGGTACCTGCCATCATATGACTTCTGTCCCAACCACCTTGGCAATTATAACATATCAATGTGTCCCGTATTCTGTATGGATACACATAAATCTTAGCTTTTGAATCCCATGCTGCTGTTAACACCATAGCTACAATGTCCATATACACGACTCTATGGGAGTGAACTCTTGAGTAGGAACTGATTTCACTGTTGAATTTTCAGCAAATATATAGTTTTTCAAGTCTTGTGGTAGAGGGGTGTTAATCCCACTTTTGGAAAACATGTAAAGTTCTAGTCTTGGAGTAGGAAATGACATCCCTCCTCCCGAAAAAAACATTTAAAAAGACAACATTGACTCAATAGAATTCAGTATTCATCTTTATTTCAACTGAAATAGTAGTTGTGTGTAATAGAGTACAGTAGTTGTGTAATAGAATAATGGAAGCCAAAATGGAGATAATCGACCAACTCATTGCAGTTGATGTCAATCAATTTGATGATGAGGAGGAAGCAGATAGCGGATCTGACAGCGGTATTGAAGAAGAATTCGAAGCTTCAGATGAGATCGAGCAAGTCAGCAGAAGATTCGCCGATATGACGATAAACGAAACAATAAGTGAGGATTGTGTTTATTGTCACCTTACATTATTTACCGCCATACAGACAGTTGATGGTGAATTGGCGAAGTTGTGCGGGCCTTGCTATAGGCTATATAGTATTAGATATGGTAACCAGGTCGTCAGATATAGGCATATAGACACACATGTGTCTAGCTTATATGGCCAAATAGGGAGGCATTATTGTACAGTGTGTACAGACTCCCTAATGCTAATAACATGTCAGAGGGCATGTAGGGAGTGTAATGTTTAGTTGTTTTTATTGTAGTTTATGTAATTTTGTGTAATATATACATTAAGTTGTTTGCATATTGTACATATTTATATAATTTAATAAAACATGTTATAAAACAATATTTGTTTCAGAGTCGAAAAAATTATTTCGAATTGGTATCCACAACAAATCCCTCTCCTAAAAAGACCCCAGACATCTTCATTCATTAACAAAATGTATATAAATTGAATGGATCAGTATATTGCTATCATTCCATTCGAAATGTCTCAAGCTGACTCTACAAGAGAATTAGGCCGTTGTGGTCCATCAGAAACATCTTCTTCTAACTTACCAATTCAAGTAAATGAAATATCGTCTAGTACAGATAGAAGTTTCGATGATGAATTTTACGAATCGTTTATGGACTTCGTTCAAAATCCGGAACAATTGTGGGAATATGAGCCTAGCGATAACGATAATTCGGATGATGAAGAATTAATTGAGTCTGAAAATGAAGAAGAAGAAGCAATTGAAATATCAGATGACGAGAGTGACAATGAGTCAATGATATTTGAAATTCTGTGATTGGTAGTAGTAACAGATCTTTTGGGAATGCACAGTATATGAAAATGGAGATGCATACTGGAGGGGGCGTGTGTTGGGGCCCCCTCTATTCTGTTATTAACATAAGATTTTGAAAATTTTAAATTAAGATTTGTAATTGTTCTTAGATGAAACTCTCTTAGGAAATATCAAGAATAGATTTTCAGACTCAAAAGAAATAACATAAAAAAACAAAATAAAACAAATAATAAAAAAAACCTTTCCTGCATACATTTATAATTGTTCTGAGAAAAAAAAACATTCTTTGTGACGAAAATACAGAGTCTCAAAATTTATTTCTTTTGGAAGGGTCTCTTCTCACAATAAAATCAAATAATCCCGCTGGGATAGATTTCGATATTACGACTTCTTTCCGTCAAAATGTATTTGTTAAATCATACTCTATAAAAAAGGGTCTTCTATCGCAATAAAAACAGGTATACGCTGAGGTAGATTTCGATATTCCGAAGGTTTGGAGAACACACACATTTCATTTGTAAACCAGAGCTCCTCGAGTTTGGTTGTGTTGAAATTAAATTTTTTCATAATTCATTTTGTGATTTTATGGATATATCAAGCGTTATACAAACCACGCCATTCAACAAAAAAAGAACTAGGCCGCAGAGACTACCCTCTTCCAGGCGCAGAAAACAACAAGAAAGTCCCAAAGCGTTACGGAAACAGAAGAAGAGAAAAAATCGCAACTGTGCAAAACTAATGATGGCGGCGAAAAAATACAACCCGATGGCCACCGCACCCTGGCGTAAGAGCAAGAAGAATTCTACGAATAGTAATGAACTCACCAAAACAATTGAACAATTTCGTCCGCCGCCCCCACGTCTGAGCAGAATAATGTGGAACCGGTTTCAGAAGAAGCACATGGAAAAAACACAATAATTGACACGCTGAATTCTACAGGTATGGAGGAAGTAGGAAAAAATTCCACATCATCCTCGTCAATTTCTACAATTATGGATGAAGATATCCCACAGCCTAACAACATCGTTTCGCCCATCAGGTCTCCTCCGGATCGAAGAGCCCCCTCAAGTGTGAGTTCTGAAGATTCATGTACTATGAGAACAGATATAGGATTCGACAATAGATTTCTCGCAATGATTACGAACTTGAACACACTTGAGGGGAAACTATGTCAAGAAATTAATGAAATCCAGAAAGAACGTATGGCGTTGGAAAAAAAATATTCGGGAAAAATGGAAGAGTTCGAGAAAATAAAAAAATTCAAGAGACAACTTTATATGGGGGTGGAAGAGTTTCTGAATATTTGGACACTAGAACATCGACAACTTGATGGAAATTCATAGCATTTTTATGTTTTTCAGCCTCTAGAGGAAATTTATGTTTTTCAGTTTTTTCATTTCAGCTCACCTAACTAAAAAATCTATGAAAGTTCTCCATGGAGTATATGATATTATTTCGTTGATATACACAGGTATAGGCGGGGTTTTGGGGCCTATATCGGACTTTTGTAGGTTTTTTAATTGAAAAAAAAATTCCCCAAAGTTCAACTCAAATAATCTAATTAAAATTCTCTTTATCATATGAATACAAATTCCAGTGAATCAGCTATCATAATAACTATTCTTTCTTTATTTTCTCAAGAAATCATTTTCATACAGATAAAAATCCAAAAAAAAATTATATTTTCCATACATTTCACATAAAGAATAATGATAGTTGATAAAATTCAATTATTCATTCAAGCAATAATATATAACAGTTCAACTCAGTAATTATCAGTAATGATTTTCTCAGGGCATATGCAGTGCCTGACATGAATTTTGAAACACGGGCTCCAAAATTCAGTAGCGTACTCAGATTAATTTTTTTTTTTGTTGGTTCTGAAAAGAACCTTTTGATTTTGTTGCGCGGATTTAATCGGCTCATGAATACTTTATAGATTCAAATCTACAGTAGCGTCAGAATCATAATCTATTTCCTCCGGCGCATGTTGAGTAACTGGGTTCCATTCTCTGATTGTTGGATTCCATATAAAATACGAGTGAATTACTATATTACTTGTTGATGTAATTATGTCAACTTGTAAAGGTAAGTTTACATCGATTGGTGTATCAGACAGATTTGTGTCCGAACGATCATTAGAGGTTGAATCAGCATTATACCTAGATGTTGTTGCCATTGTATGAGATATGAAGAATTCTATAAGGTTTTTCAGCTTTAAATAATTTGTCACAATGGTGGGAGATACATTTCCCACTCCATATTGCATATGTGGTGGGGTTGTGGTAGTTCGTCTATAAATATGATATTTCAAAATGGGAGAAGCTATAACAGTTTTTGACTTGAAATAATTCTCGTAAGACTCGTAAGAATAATTATAATGAGTTTATTACCGAACAGTGAAAATGTGGAAAATTTATTGAGCAGTGGAAATCCCGCTGATTTAATTGATTCATCAATTGTCGAAGAACTATCGAATTTCGATGCTGATGATTTGTTGAAGATGGGCGTGCAATCCCAATTTATTATAGTGCAGGAGCAGACGGAAGAACCGCCGGTGCTACATATTTCTGATAACGAGCTATCACAGTGCAACACTATCCCGGATCAAGCTCAGGTGCAAGAACCTCAGACACAGGATCTGCATATGCCTGATATTTCATATAAGCAGCCAAGTAAACGCGCTCCGAAACGTTGTGTCACAATCGAAGTTCTCAACACTGCTGCATCAACCTCAACAGGGCCAAGGTCTTCAACAAGAAAGGACGTAGTGTTTCGATGAAAGGTATGTGTTCCTCACCTTCAGTGAAAAAAATACCAAGTAAAATTGAATGCATTCCACTAGCATCTCTGTTGCCATTACAGATGTATACGGAAATGCTAAACGAGACTAGGCGAGCGAGCACAAACGCTAAAAGCACATTCCTAAAATGCGATGAGGTTGATCGACAGTTAGATGAACAAATGACAAAAGATCATGAAATTGAAGAACAAATTGCAGTGAAGGAAGCCGAAATTGTAATATTGCGAAAGCAAAGAGAGAGGGTGATGACAGAAGTTAGTATGGAGAGGCTCAATAACCAAGATCTTCGGAAACAGGCAGAAATAGATTTGCAAAAATCCAAACAGTTACATGAAACGGTCTCTGCTGTTTACGAAAGATGGCGTCAGGAGCTAGATGCGGCTTTTCAAATAAATATTGATTGATTAGTAATATATGTTTTTAAATATATGTTTTTTTTTAAATATATGTAAAAGAATCAAACAATAAAGTTGTACTGAAAAAGTATATTTTTGATTTTTTTTATAATTTTTTTCAATGAGATATATCAAACTATTGCATTTTTGTCAATCCAGGAATTATGCTTATTGGAGAATCCTAACCATTTCACACGAACTCTGCTACCACTCTTTTTCAATATCTTCTCGACAAGGTATACGTCTGGGTTTTTAGTTTTCTGTATCTCTGCTTCATAAAAACATCCTTTAATTGAATTTTTATCCATATCTTCAAGCATATAAGTTGGGTGGTAGGTACTATTGATTTTTGTAATCCTAAATAATTCCATTGTAAAATTTGCTGTATATCCCTTCTCAAAAACGTGCTTGTATTTAGATATTCGAACGATGTCATTAATGCGATACTTGGGTATGATTTTTTTTTTATCTTTTTCTTCTCTCTTTTTGGAATGTTCAATTTTGTAGTAGACTTCACATCTTTCGGTTTCATTCCAATAGTTTGGTGCACTCTATGATTATATCTCTTTGGTATAATTGGGAGAATGTCTAACCATTTATAATTCCCATTTATCGAAAACTCTTTGTATAACCATGATATGCTGGTACGTATAACTCGTTCACACATAGCGGCCTTTATAACACTAAAAGTAGAGTAATGATTTATTCCATAATGCTCCATCAACGAAAAAAAGTGTGAGTTATGGAATTCTTTCCCGAAATCGGATTGTATATGTGTTGGGGAGTAATTGGCCTGTTGTAGAATTGTTCTCATAGCTCCAGCTATGACTAATCTAGTCTTGTTCCGAACAGCCTTTGTCCATAGACATTTTGAATAACAGTCAATGACTACCAGAACGTATCGATAATTTTTGTTAAATCTGGAATACGCCTGAAAATCAGCAAGATCAATTTGCCATAGATCGCCGACGCCTTTCAGTACTGTAGATCTCCTCTGGAAGTTGCGTCTAGCCGACTTATGTAATTCATCAACCACCTGTCTCTTGATATCACTAGCCATAGCGGTATTTGCAATGTGTGCTATTCGGGTGATGGTATGGTTCTGAACTGTAATATCTGATTGTATCTAATATATTATTCCTTCTTCGAGTAGTTCCTCTAACAAAGATACAATTTGTTCCCGCTTAATTTAGAACCAATTAACAATCGTAAGCGACTCACCAATTCTTTAGGCTTATTCCAATATACATAGTTCTTCGACTTCGTTGTGAACACTTTCTTTAATTTTCTTATATTGAGTCCTTTGCCAGTCAGATTCAAAGTTCTATTAGGGTTTTTGAGTGTTTTCATTAGAGGCCTGATGATGTTCTGATATTTATGGGACTTTTTGAACTTTATACCATTTTTTACTTGATTTTTTTTATATATGACCCTTGTCAAAGTCAATATCTCAATATAAGTACGATGAATTCTCGAGTCTGCAACTACCGGAGGTTCCTTGAGGAATATTAGATTATATAGATCCCTTCTACCGACAGCTTGATATTTTTGTACAATGCCATCATGAAATGTTATACTTCCATTGTTGAAACGTACTTGCAAATGTCCCATTTTCAACAAATATGTTAAAGGATCTATGCGAATACCATATTTTAAATCATTTGCGCTGTCGCCATTCTTGAGATTTTCTAAATGTTTTTTCAATTCCATTTCTATATTTTGTTTGGTGACATTGCTCGTTTCCAACTATGAAGTATTCGACAGTGATGAAGGTGTTTCAAATAGAGTGGACGGCCCTATTTCATCATTATCCATATCTGTTATTGTTTCATTTGCAATATTAGAAAATGAAGAATCACTCGAATTGAAGGAATTATTTTTCTTTATAGGCGTACTTGTTGATATAACTCTCGTCATTGTGGGAGTTGTAGACGGCATCGCATTAGTTCCAGAAGAAAGGGCATTTAGTGGTTTTGTAATAGGATCATATAGTTTCTCGAGCATAATTTTTTCTTCCACATTCCCACTCTTTATATTGTTGAATTTTTTTCGTACACCTTCTGTCGCTTCAACTAGTTGTCGTTTCATATCGATTTCGGCTCTTGCACATTCATTTCTCATTGTATTCATCATTATAGGAAGTAATGATGTATATATGTGATCTCGCTAAAGTTCACCGAACGAATAATTAATTTTTGAGTTGTCATGGATATATGAAAGTATCGAATCCCATGCGATATCGTCCATCGTGTACCATTCTATCTTTGTCTATAACAAGAAAACCAAATTGTTTATTCCAACATTTCAGACACATAATTTGAAACTCTTTGAATGTAACATCAGGTGATACATGATCTGAGAATATATGATGTAGGTTCGTTTCGTCCTGCTTAAACATTATTATGAAGTTGGCGTTATCACGTATCAATTGTTAGGGTACTCGAGAATACGTCTGTGCAAGATAAAAACTGTCCACTGAAGAGTGTCTCCCTCTGGAAAAGTACGATCGAACGATGCTCTGATTTTCACAAATTATATCATCGAATATAAATACAGAATTTGGATTGGCATGGGCGGGTTCTACTATACTTTCATTATCACTGAAAGTGTAAAAACCCAAGGCTTTAATTGGTTTCAGCACATTGCGTAAATATTCATATTTCGGTTGATTCAGTGACTTTGAATACAGACACACATTTTCGAAACTTAATCCTTGCGCATGCGTTAGAAGGGCAATCATTGCATTTGTTTTTCCACAATTTGATGGTCCAATTAATAATGCTCTAAGGGATGAAGGCAATAGTGGACCATGTCGATTCGACTTATTTCCGTCCAATCCACTTCCCGTGATTCTTTCGTCTAAATTATCAACTCTGAATTTTACCTGCTGTTGAACAACACGCATCGTGAACGACCAAACTCGTAATAAAGATAAATATATGGAATATATCCCATTTAAATGTCTACCGTCGTACGGAACAGACGTAAGAACTACGTTTCGATTAGAAAAGGTCGAGGAATTGTGAATTCGTTAATAAATAAATTACCGTTTGAAGTTCATATACCCGGTTATCAATTTTGCGGACCTGGCACTAAATTGGAAAAAAGATTAGCTGCCAATCAGAGAGAAATCAATCCATTGGATTCTGCGTGTCTTTCACACGATTTGCAATATCCAAAAAATCCAGACAATCTCGCAGCAAGGCATATAGCCGATAAACAACTCGAATACGCAGCTTGGGAAATATTTAAATCGAATAAATCATCAGTAGCTGAGAAGGCTGCATCTCTTCTAATTACCAATATTATGAAAACCAAGAGACGTTTCGGAATGGAATGGGATGCGATGCGAACATTACCTCAAAAAAAAAGAAAATGCGAACAATAAAATGAAAACAGAAGTCGAATAATAACGGAAAGATTGCATTTGGGGCGGGTGTTGTTAGAAAAGTGCCAGATGTACTGCGAAAGGCTGGCGGTGACCGATTTATAGCAAAAGACGTTATGAAAGCTAATGTGCTAGCATTGCATGCAGCACGTAAGTATTTGAAAGCAGCAGGTGGAAAAAAACAGATACGTACACCACGTATCATACCCATACCGAAAGTGGGGGAAATATTGCCATTGATACCAATTTTCGCTGGATTGTCTGCATTGGGTAGTTTGAGCGGAGCAGCTGCAGGTATCGCAAGAGCAATCAATTCGGTGAGGGAAAGTAGGGAGGGTCTTAAAGAAGTTCAACATCATAATAGAAAGATGGAAGCTATAGCTTTGGGAAAAAGAGGTAGTGGAATATATCTGAAACCATATCGCAAAGGACTCAGACTCAAGAAATCAGATATATGCAATAAATAATAATAATCTTCAGTTTGTTTAAAAAAAAACAGCATACACTATCAAAAATGAATTGCATTATATTGGAACAGAATCAAATAAGAATTTTCCAGTTATTGCTTCAATTACGGAATATAATAAAGAATTATAGTTTGAATGATATTCATGTTTATCTATATTTCAGCGTTTAGTAATGTAATAAGATGATTCAATCCTTCCTCTTCATTCATATTATATTCTTGGGTTAAAGATTCAACCAACCTATTACATATACGAACATTTTCCATAGGATCATTTTGATAGAATTCAATGTCACTATGCCCCCAAGGGAGCGTTTGAGTTGTATCAGGAATAATGAAACGTTTATCATCGTTGAAAGATAGCGCTACCTTATTTCTTAATTCGGTGAACATATCATGTGAAATGCTCCTAAACGAATTCATTTTACGTAATATGAATCAATCCCCCATTCTCAATAATTTTTTTATAATCATCGGATGTCAGCTGAGTTTTTATTACAGATTTTTTCACTCCCTTGGCTCTTTTTATTTCAGTTTCCAACGATAGTACATAATAAACTTTTGCGCCCGTTCCATAAAAACTAATTATTGGATCGTTGGGGAATTCATCTTTGAAATTACCCAAGACTGAAGGTGTAACTGGTAAATTGAATTTATTTTGTTCTATGTAATTTGATGTATCAAATTTGTCTATATTATTTTTGATGTAATCATAGAAATTTTCTGTCTACACTTTCAGGATAAGAGAGTCTGTATCGGTATATAGAAGTGATGCATTGCGCCCAAATTCTCTCTTTATACATCCATAGTAAAAATCATACATGACAACCTTGGATAATTCCAAAACGCAGATTCCCAAGTATAGCGGCTTATCATAATGTATCTTTACCTTAGCCATCTGAATCGCAACGAAGTTCTCAGAGAAAATTGTACAATTTTTGAAATTCGGACGAGCAATTAAGATTCCGGCTCCCAATTTTCGCTGAAAATTCTGCCAATGTGTTATCAGTTTCACATCCACTCTATTATCCACGTTTTCCATTGTCTTTCCATAGCAATTGTTGTTCATTAGCTTGTAGAAATCTTTCTCAGACTTATTATGCGATATATGGTTTCATCCAACAAGACTGCCTGAATCTCAATATTCTATGGGTATGCATTACGATTAGTCCATTATTCATGGCCTGTTTCAGGTTTTTGGCGTGTACTATATACCTACGTTTAATCATTCAAATTTGGGGGGATAATTTTTTCCACCAGAAAAGGTAGATCGCTGTGAACGTCGTGCAATTCTTGAGGATAGTGTATATCGACTTCAAGAACATATCCGAATGAATCATTATCTGTCACACTCATTACATCTAAATTTGAAATTTCCTCACGGGTTAACCATTTGAAATCACCAGTAGGCAATGCTTGCGACATACTATGACCATATAAATTTGTTGCATCTAATTATGAGATGAAAGACGTGGGTTCATTGGGATTGTAATCGGGAAGAAATTTATTATTTGCCACGTGTTTTCTCTCACTGCATTGACTTATCCCTCCACGAATTCCTTTTTTGAAAAAATTTATCATATCGATATCGGTAAGAAGCTCTAACTCGATATCTGTGTATTTCAACATTGCATCTCAACTGAGAGCGGGTGCAGTATAATAATCTAAGGGGTCCAACTTATACGCATTTAAAAATATTCGTCTGAAATTTTCGAATACATCGCATAGCAGTAATACATCAGATTTCAGATATAAATCCGAATATTCCCCCAAACTTTTACATTCAAATAGATTCCAAACAAGTTTAGCTTTCTGATAATCCTCGTCGGATATGTGCATCTCATTTAAGTTATCATAAAACTGATTTTTTGTTGGTATAGTAGGAACATTCAACTTATTGATGTCATCCACAAAGCTATAGGGAAAAACACCCTTCTGCCTCATTAAATTGAATTTATTCGAATCAGGAAAATGTTTCAACATCTGTACACACTGCTCGTCACACAAATTGGCAGCTAATTTCTCCAGAGAACTGGACATGAATTTGAAACTATCTATGAATCTCATTTTGAGATAATTTTTCTTTGTTTTACCCTTTTTATCGAGATAGCTATGTGTATAGAGGTGTTTCGTAAAAGAAATGTATTTTTCCTTTGTTTGAGGGATAACATCAACCCTGTCTTTTTCTGCATATAGTTCTTTAATGAACATATGACAATCATATCCACTCATGTTATGACATACAATCGGAATGAACTTTGGAACTTTAAAGTTGAGATTGCAGACAGAATGAGTTGCTGGGAATCTTTTTTTTTTCCAGTGGCATGACAATGGTCCCTGGCCTTAACATCACCATCCGTGAATGGTTTTTCACATATACCACATGTGGTTGCATTATTAAAGTCTTGTTCCTCTTCCACAGTTTGCTTATCCATTGGCTTTATATATTTCAAATGTGTGTTGTATATATTTTTCAAATCTTCTTCTATTCGCATTACAAATACGTTAGAAGCGTCAACGCCTCTGTATGTAACGAATTTTGATAACTTATCATCAAAAGAACATTTGATCATGTATGCGAAAGAGTATGCCTCATGCTTGAATGTTCTATTCATGTATGAGAATTCTGGGTTTGATTCATTACCTTGAATCGGTTTCAATACAGATTCAAAATCTACATAGACTACAAATGGCAACTCCAACTGCCTTTTAAAATTTTCAAATTTTAATTTATTTCCAGCCACCATCTCCCCATATTTATTTACTTTCAAATCATTACGAGGTACTGTAGTACAAATATGATTACAATCATGCGTCTGATGACGTAATAGTTGTCGCTCATTTGAAAAATACAATAAACACCCATCACAAAAAAACTTTTTATGTTCGTGGGCTGAAATTTGACTCGATACCAATCTTGAAAGATCCCGAATCCAACAGTAATGAGTATTTCCCGCATTATCTGCAAGAAGCAGTAAATTGATATGTCTTGTGAGTTTTTTCTGACAATATCGCAATGGCCCTACAACATCATATTTCATTTTTTTGTTTTCTATTTTCGATTCTAAACCATAAACATTGACAGAAATATCATTCAAACGCTCAAACAATTTTATATCCCGTAATTTCATTGGAAAATTCATACCTGTCACATTCAAAACATCTGCTTAGTGGGGGTATGATGACGGCATTGATACATTATTATTCGTTGGAAATAATGCTGATGTAATAGCCCACGCGAAACAGTGTTGATCTTCATTCTTCACGTTGACTATTGCCGTCTTGCGCTCGATGAATTCACTTCGATGAATAGGACTTTCTCACAACTCCAACCTGAAAAACAAAATACATACCTATATATATTACTTGATTATCAATATTTGAAAATTGCTTCTTACTACTAACCTGAATCACGCTCCTCAAATTCAGTTGTCTGGGCAATGATGTTGTCTCGGAATGTGTTGAATAATGCATTCAAATCAGTGGATCGATCGGCAATTCGATTTATTGAATTAAATGATTTTATGTCTGTCAATTCCTGTGTTTGGATAATATAACTTCCAAATACTTCCATATTGACTTTGGTGGAATTGTGTAGTTCTATAGCTTTTTCCAGTAGTTCAACTACTTTTTGCTTGATCTCATTGAAGAATGGTGCATATTTAGAATAATTATTCGTGCTACTCACTCTGTAGCTAGCTATCCGACACTTGAATGCAGATTTCATCGTCTGTACACCGGATCCATAATGAACACATGATTTTGTTCTATGTGCAAGCGTTCTAATATGCGAATTGTACTGGGATTGAGGAATTGTTACTTCACAACATTCACACGTATACATTGATACAGGGAGTGCATCATTACCAACACCATTATCCAATTTCATCCGTTTAGTTGAGGAAGGACCTCCCATCTGACAACTCTCACGTTGATGACGCTGTAAATTGGCACGTCGAGTGAACAATTTTCCACATTCACATAAATTCATCTTTTCAGAATTTTTATAGCTAACTCAAAAGACAAACTGAGGAGAATAGGTTCTCGCTATTTCTTTTATATGTTGATTTTCGGAGAGTGGAGGAAGTCCCCCTCCCACTATATATTATACATGCATTGTACGGAGATGCTTGTTCTCATAACTCGATGGATCTATGAAATGTTTGGATGTACTTTTTACAAATAATCCATTACAATAAGTTTGTTGAGGAGTAGGTACTCTCTCATTAACTTTGTACATGGCACAGACAATCATGAATCCAATTGCAATGTGTCATTACCGCATATAAATAGTCCATTACAATAAGTTTGTTGAGGAGTAGGTACTCTCTCATTAACTTTATACATAGCACAGACAATCATGAATCCAATTGCAATGTGTCATTACCGCGTATGTAAGTCTCGTTACAGCTACAAGTCAAACGATCATTCGCCATTTTTTCCAAATTCGAATAATGACAAAACCTCAATGTCTGCCCAATATGCTCGCACATACCCCCCCCTCTTGCAAGTACCCGCAAGCCACTTGTTGGCCAGGGGGGTGCGGGAAGGTGAACGAAGGAGCAGAGTACCGGCTCAAACCTTATACTAATATTATGTACCGCCATTTTGTTTTGGTTGAATATTTTGGTTTGAAATTTTGCTGTCATATAGATAATTGAAAGATGTTTCTAATGAGGTATCACTGGATCCACCATGCTATTTTGAAAAAATCTTCTAATATGGCGGGCACATGCCATTTTAAAAGATTATTTTTTTTGGTGCCAAAAAGTAACTTATAAACAACCTTTTTACTATAAAAAAAATCTAATTTGTTCAAAAGTTAACAGGGAAGGGGGTTACTTATATAATATAAAACTTAATGAAATTCCTCTGAGTTTCGAAAAAATGTCAATATTATTAAAAACACTTCGAATGTAATATGAGCTGCATGTTTACTGTCGTGGTGGATTGCGGATTTCCAATTTCCTCGGGTATCTAGGATCTATCAGTTCGGACAATAAGCAATTCTTGTAAAAAATATCAAATGTCGTTTTCATATCAGCTGCCAAAAATAAATCGTCTCGAATAATCTTAAAAAAAATGCCTTTCAATTTTATTATATTATGGGATATAAAACCGACTTCATTCACATGTCCAGCCTAAAATTCTATTATTTATTACAAACAAAACACAAAATTACTTGAATAATGGGGACGAATTAATTCTTGTTGAATTGAAGGCAGACAAAATATGAATGAATACCAATTTTTTCGCATGAATGATGGTTTTCCGGGTTTTTAGGCTGACGTTTATTTTGAGATATTCTCGACGTTTCGCCAACACAAGTGGTTGGCATCTTCAAAAGATATGTTTACAGCTCCGATCACTGATCAGTGAGAATATCTCAAAATAAACGTCGGCCTGAAAACCCGAAACACCATCATGCATTCAACGATTGCCGTGAAAGCCTTTCACAGCCAGTTTTTTCGTTTAGGTATCACAGATTCTGAGATGTCCCAATGGAGTCTAAAATACAAAATAACGCAAAGAATGCTTAGTTATGTGTAGTTGCCCTTGTACTCGATAGTAATAATTATGAATTCGTTTCAGCTGCATGTGTAGATTCTCATTTAGAGTACAGAAATTTATAATTTTTTGGTCAATTGCTTCCTTGGGGTGCATTTTTTCCGCAGTTTTTGGGACACTTTACCTCAACAACGGCGTCATCTCCTTTCAACGCATCAGGACTGGCTCCAAAAATAGGATTGTGTTCATTAACGAACATTCCGCAATGTGACACAAAAAATTTTTTTTTTTTGTACAACTGTCATTAAAAATTATTAAAATGATAATTCATTGACATATAACCTAAAAACTAACGTTTTCACAAAATCACTTGTAACACTAGTGTTGAAAGTAAAATGACAGATGAGATGATGGATACTCAGTAATACAGATCTCTCTAATAGAAACACTTCAATCAGATATTATAATCAGAACACCTACCCAAGAGGAATCATTTATAAAAGTTCACACATGTATTTGGCCGTTCGTGCAATTGGTAATACTATTTCCTTTTGAAGTTACAAACGAAGTAGTATTCAGTCGAACTGTAGAAGGTCATTCATCACTGACAAATAATGACATTTATAAGTGCGTTGTGGTTTATTATAGTTGGAGTCTCTGCCTGTTCGAATCCTCATGGATCTTATGGTTTTTTGTTTTTTTCTTACTAGCAGTAACTCTTGTACAAAAAAGTTTGTATGATACATTTTTTAAAAGTTGTTTCATTTTGCTCGTGGGGTTGCTTCACTCGCTAACGCTCGTTTCGCAATATTCCCCACTCACAGAGTAAAATGCCGCTTTTAACACGTTTATCATAAATAACTGTTATTACCCTAACATCAAAATCATTCTCCAGTTGTCTAATTACAAATGGCTCATGTTCTGTTCCGTACTTGGTGTTTGCGTTTCCTCCAAAGGTGGAATAAAGTAAGTTTTTTACCTTATTGACACAATATGTTGTTTTTAGCATCTTGAAAATGTCACCAAAATGTGAAGCTGTTAAGCGAATACTTCTCTCCTGTTGCCATAAAGGATTGCGAGATTGACCTCTGTTCTAAGTTGACTAAGTTCAATGAGTTTTATCTCTTCAGGAGTTTTTTTCAATGAACTTAGAAAATCTTCCTTCTTCCGCTCGAACTGATCAGTAGATGAATCAGGATCAGGGATAGCATCTGGGTCATAATCCTTATCCGGCAGAGCATATTACTTACTAGATTTTGGTGGAAGGTCTTTATTCTTGCGTCTCATTATTTTCTGAAGTTCACGTTTCCTTTTCATCTTTTCTACAAATCTTTTGGTATAAAATGAAACTTTGCTTTTTCCAACAACATTATAATATTCCCCAGCAGAGTTGAACGATATAGCAACATCTTTACGTGTCGCATAAGATCTTTTACGGGAATAGTTGTTTTACCTCCAACAAACTTGCAAATGATGCTGTTGTATTGTTTGGCGATATTGGTATCCATGTCTGCTATCAAGCTGACTGCATTGAAAACTAACCAGTCGATACAAACATCAAATTCGTCAAATAGACCACATGTTCTCATGCTGGGGATATGATCAACTTCACCTAACTTTGGAGAACACTTGAAATATGCGATTTCCTGAAATTTTTCATGCTGTTCGAATACATGGGATGGAACATTCTTGAGGTCTTTGAATAGGTTCTCAAGTTTTTGGACTAGCGAACTTTTTTCTCAAATCCTGGACATCGTACCAGATTTTATTGAGGTGCGTAGTCTACGGACATTGCTTTCGACTAGTTTTTTTAGGTCTGGAGGTACTGGCAAATTTTTTGAATTACTTCGCTTTCTAGCTGCATGTAGGTAAATTGAATTTTGGTTATTATCTTCATTTCTTCATTTCATTGCAAGAATAAAAATAAAGTCCATATCATATAATCAGATACCTATCACAAATTTCTCGGATCTTCTTTGAAAAATGTATCATGTCATTACGACACTCAATTTTTTGTATCAGAAGAGCTCCATGAGATCGATCTTCCAGAAGTTCTTGGTGAACACTGCTATCACCATTTCCAATTAACTTGTGGAATATCAAACCATACATGTCAATGCTTCGTTTGACACCCTCAACTATGATATCGGATTCCATACTGGTTGATGATTCACTCCAATTTTTGTAGCTTTTGTGTTCAGGTAAAGCAATATCTTCATTTACCACGGAACACGAGCACACGGCACAAAACTTATTTCTGACTCCAAGGAATAAAATTTTTCTCGTTCTAGCTCCAATTATACAGGCCAGTGAAAAAAGAGCCTAATTATGATTATACATACAGTGTGGTCCAACGAAAACTTAACACCTCGATTTTCCGGCTTTAAAATGAAAATGTGGAAAATCGCTCGGACCCGTCAATTTCTAATATGGGGGGGAACAACTTTTCCGCTGTTTTCATCCCCGTAACTTCAACCCCCTAACGGGGGTGAGCACAACCCCTTGATTTTGAATAGGGATGCGGGGTGTTGCGATACCTCATTTTGAAGATCTCATCGTGTACTATCTGACCGTAAAATTTCACTTCAAAATATCCATCGATAATGAAATAACAGCGAAAATAGTGAAAGAGGCAATATGGAGTTTATCTCGAGAATAGTATTCGTATCCGACGCATTTCAAAGGTATTGAGTCGTTAATTTTTTGTCCAAAAAAGTAGACGGACCTTGTTTTTGTACCTTAGTCTATCGTGAATGTTTAAGAACGGTACAAGTGTGTCAAAGCGATTGTAAATTGGTAGTGGAATTAAAATGGTGTATTCCGTAGAAGAAAGGGTGGAAATGATAGAATTATTTTTCCGAATTAACGACTCTGCGCGCACAACAGCGGCTTTATTTAACGAACGACATCCTGGAAAAAATGTATCCGCTGCTTACGTTGTGCAACTGGTTGCCAAATTTGACGCTACTGGTTCAGTTGGAAACAAAAAGAGGGTGCATGAAAGAGACGAAGCGAGGGACGTGGCTGTCTTAGGTCATATAGCAATGGATCCGACCGTTAGTACTAGGAAATTGTCCGATGTATCTGGTGTTTCACGCACAACAATCATGAGAATCCTGAAACAACATAAATTCCATCCTTATAAGATACGATTGGTTCAGGAACTGAATGAGGATGATCCCGATCGCCGACTTCAGTTCTTTGAAGTGATCAGTGAAATAATTAACGGCAATCAAAACTACATGTTCGATATCTGTTTTTCGGACGAGTATTCATTTTACCTTAACGGCATTGTAAACCGGCATAACTGTCGGTATTGGTCAGATGAAAATCCAAGATTATTTCGTGAGGTGTATACACAGCGCCCCGAAAAATTAAATGTTTGGGCGGGTATATATGGAAATCACATAATCGGCCCTTTTTTTATACCCGGTAATCTCACAGGCCAAATTTATCTCGATCTATTGGAGAACGCTATTTATCCAGCCCTCGTGCAAGTATTGGAGAATGCAGAAGACCATCAAACGATCATTTTCCAACAAGATGGCGCACCACCTCACTTTGTTCAACCGGTGCGTCAGTTCTTAGATGACAATTTTCCTCACGCCTGGATTGGAAGAAGGGGACATATTGAGTGGCCACCCAGATCACCTGATCTGGCTCCACTGGACTTTTTTCTATGGGGTCACCTGAAATCCAAGATTTACGCTACCCAGCCTGAGTCACTGGATGATTTGCGAACTCGGATCATTAATGAATGCCGTCAAATTACACCAGAAATCTTGAGTAATGTACGTGAACGTTTTCAGCAAAACTTATATTACTGCATGGAAGTGGATGGTGCCCATTTCGAACATTTAATAAAGTAATCACAAAAGTACGTACTCTTCCACTACTTTACCTGTCCTTTCGTTATCGATGGATATTTTGGAGCGAAATTTTACGGTCAGATAGTACACGATGAGATCTTCAAAATGAGGTATCGCAACACCCCGCATCCCTATTCAAAATCAAGGGGTTGTGCTCACCCCCGTTAGGTGGTTGAAGTTACGGGGATGAAAACAGCGGAAAAGTTGTTCCCCCTCGTATTAGAAATTGACGGGTCCGAGCGATTTTCCACATTTTCATTTTAAAGCCGGAAAATCGAGGTGTTAAGTTTTCGTTGGACCACACTGTATACCGGGTGGCTACGGAAGTATTGCCTACGGAATATCTCAGTTATTGTATGAAGTAGGTTTGTGAAATTTGGAGCGTCGATATAATGACATAAGAGCTAGAATTTGAGCATATTGACATGTCGAAGTTAACTTCCGGTCTGACCGGAAGTAACATCAACTTTCTTATTTTAAATGGAAACCCTATTTTTTTTTCTTTTCGCTTTATTCAGCATTCAATTTCCTTTCTAATGACATATCACAAGTTGGTATCTAACCAGAAACTAGATCAGAAAAAAATTATTATTGAAATTCACCGAGTAGGCCGTGGAAGCAAAATGAAAGCCAAAAATTGAAAAGTTGGCAATGGAAACCATACGTCACTTGATAACAGTTGCTACTACTGTGATATTTTATTTTCATTCGTCGGCGTTATAAAAAGCCGCCAAAAAATATATTGGAAAAATTGGGAAAAAAACAATACTCTGTAGGTCCATAACTTAAATAGGAACATACAACTTTTTCTTGCCTGTACTATTTAGCATAACCATTCCTTTCTAATGATATTATAGAAAGTAATTTTTTGAAATGAAATACCAAAAAGATCCAATTATTATTATTCAAATAACAAAACAGATTATCGCCATATGCAAAAATATCATTGAAAATAATGTGGAATGATAAATTATATCCTGTAGGTTCTAGGTTAAATAGGAACATAAACGTACTTGGTCTGTGCCATCGTCCATAGATATTCTAATATCTACCTATGGACGATGTTTGTGCTATTCAGAATAATCATTCCATTGCAATAATCATTCGAACCAAAATATTAACAAGTAGGCTGATTAAGATGTTTTTTGGAATGAAACAAAAAAGAAACGAGAGCTCTCACGAACGCTGCTATCCATATTATTTTGACGTTCGAAGTAGTGTTTTTGATTCGGCCATTTTAAAAGGGTTTGGAAATCGAAATCAGTTAGTGGAATATTCAAAAAATGCCCCGTTATTCACGAACCGAACAAATTGACATGCTTCTCATTTATGGTGAATGTTTAAAAAATTCTTATGCCGCTGAACGATTGTATTTAGAGCGATATCCAGGTAGGCAGCAACCGTCAAGAAGGTATTTCCAGTGGCTTGAAGAAAAATTAAGAACTGAGCCTGATGTTCACGAAGACCAAGAAGCATTTGTTATTAATGAGGAAACTGAAATTAATGTATTAGCTTTAGTACAATATGATAGCACAATTTCCTCAAGGCAGATTGGCGCCGAATTAGCTATAAGTAAGGACTCTGCTAGGAAAATTTTGAAAAAACATCGATTAAATCCTTCAAGTATCAGTTGCATCAACATTTGTATGAAAATGACGGTGAAAGGCGCCTGGAATATTGTAATTGGTTTCTTCGACAAAATGCTGAGAATCACCTATTTAACTATTATATCTTGTTTACGGACGAGTCAAGATTTACCAACAATGGATTATTTAACAGGAATAATACAAGGTAGGTACTGTACTTTATTTGGATTATTGTCGATAGTCGAAGTGTAAAGTGCTAAAAGTGTGAACGGTCTTTTGTTTCAGGTACTGGGCAATAGAAAACGAGCACCGGTTTCGACAAGGTGGCTTCCAGGAGAGATTTGGTGTGAATGTTCGGGCAGGAATAGTTGGAACTCATATTGTTGGCCCCATTCTTTTTCAAGGCCAACTAATCGGAGAGAGATACTTTAATTTTTTAACGAATGAAATTTCGGAACTCATTAACAACCTACCAGCGGAAATAACTGAGAGAATGTACTTCCAGCAAGATGGCGCCCCTCCGCATAATACAAGAATAGCGAGAAATTATCTTCAAAATCGCTTTCAAGAGAGACTTATAACAACCCATGGTCCAGTCAGGTGGCCACCAAGGTCACCTGATCTTACTCCGTGCGACTTTTTTCTATGGGGGCATCTTAAAAAAGGGTGTATTCCACACAGCCTACAACTCTACATGAGCTAGAAGTAAAAATTCGTAGAGCTTTCCAAGATATCACGCCCCAAATGTTGAGAAACGTTTTACATGAAAATATCACCAGAGTCAATAAATGTATTGACACTGAGGGAATGCATTTCGAACATTTGTTTTGAATTTATTTTATCTTTAATCCTATCAATTTGAATTTTTTTTTTTCGATAAATCTGTTTTTTTGTTATTTGAATAATAATAATTGGATTTTTTGGTATTTCATTTCAAAAAATTACTTTCTATTATATCATTAGAAAGGAATGGTTATGCTGAATAGTACAGGCAAGAAAAAGTTATATGTTCCTATTTAAGTTATGGACCTACAGAGTATTGTTTTTTTCACAATTTTTCCAATATATTTTTAGGCGGCTTTTTATAACGCCGACGAATGAAAATAAAATATCACAGTAGTAGCAACTGTTATCAAGTGACGTATGGTTTCCATAGCCAACTTTTCAATTTTTGGCTTTCATTTTGCTTCCACGGCCTACTCGGTGAATTTCAATAATAATTTTTTTCTGATCTAGTTTCTGGTTAGATACCAACTTGTGATTTGTCATTAGAAAGGAAATTGAATGCTGAATAAAGCGAAAAGAAAAAAAAATAGGGTTTCCATTTAAAATAAGAAAGTTGATGTTACTTCCGGTCAGACCGGAAGTTAACTTAGACATGTCAATATGCTCAAATTCTAGCTCTTATGTCATTATATCGACGCTCCAAATTTCACAAACCTACTTCATACAATAACTGAGATATTCCGTAGGCAATACTTCCGTAGCCACCCGGTATAGTCCGACGCTAAATTAAGGAATACATTCATTAATTCTGAATATACAGATATTTTGGAAAAATCCTCGGATAGGTCGATTTTTTTTTTCGATGGGCCAATTTTTCAATCCCACATAATATATATATAGGGTTATCCGCATTTGAGTAAAAATTACTTATATATTTTTAAATGGGACACCCAGTATTTTTTTCCATATTTGGTTGGGGATCGTCATTACGAATTCAGTGATACCAGGTTTGATGGGATTATCTCAAACGGCTGCGGAGATATGGTTAAAAAACTTCCTTGTATGTCTAATGAGTATGACTAAGACTCCATACTATTCAGAAGGTTAAAAGTCTCTGTCGCACTCATTGGGCATACGGAGATTTTGCCCATACCTCCGCAGCCGTTTGAGATAATCCCATCAAACCTGATATCACTGGATTCGTAATGACGATCCCAAACTAAATATGGAAAAATATACTGGGTGTCCCATTCAAAAATATCAAAGTAATTTTTACTCAAATGCAGATAACAATTGGAAAGTTTAATATTTTCAAAATAAATATTATTATTATAATTTTTTTCCCATAAGGAATATCCCAGCCAGGTCCATTCAGTCATACCTCTAAATAACCAATTTTTTCAGAGGATATGTTTGTCGAAAATATCATTCACTAAGTAGGTACCTATCTCAATTCCAAAACAATACTCTGGGAATACCTGAATAACATCGAGATGTAAATTGTTCCCCGAAAATTCTATTAATGAAGAAATTTAATGATTTAATCAATAATTACAAATTAAAAGGAAATATGCTTCGAAACAAAATTAATGCCATTACTAAGAGTTACCGGAATTTCCCAAAATGCTGAATCCAAACTTCAATTATACGTATTTTTTTGGTAATGTTTAGTCGACGAAGAAATTATTAGTGAGCTTTTGAATATGCTTATTTGTAATAGTACTATAGCAATCTTAAAATGGGGATATCCGAAAAATTCAAATAAATCATCAATGATCAAAACTTGTGACAACCTGTATTCCAATACCAACGATCTAGAAGCCTTTTGATACAGATCTTAAGAAATGGATATATATTTTTTACTTGTATACATATATCAGTGAATTACGAAGAAACATTATTATTAATATTCGATAATTCCATATTCCATATTCAATAATTCGCTGTATGTATAAAAGACAGAATGACGCGATTTTTTCTTCTTCTATGAGTATAGAACCGGACATCAATACTAGTTTTGTCATGCAAAAGAAATATTGCATGCGAAATTGAATTCCAATGAATTTGCCCTAACCATAGTTGTTCACTATGTAACCACAGAGAACATTGAATCATAATGATGTTCAAAAACTAGGGGCAGCTCCCATTTTTCCGTCATTTCAAAACAATTTATTGTAAATATTTTTTTTGTGGATTTTGCATGAAGATTGGATAATTGATTTAGAAACTAGAAATAGAATAGTTCCAGGCGGGCATGGAATTCTCTTAACAAAATATAATTCATACACAACTCACCATTTCAGTAATGCCTCCTTGAGAGCTTTCCTACGGCTACGTCTTCTTTCACTAAATATATATATAAATATTTTCTCTCCTCAGCACCCTTTATTTGTTTTAATTTTCCCATGGTTTAATATCACACAATAGCACTCAATTCGAACTGGACTGAACTAACAATAAACAAACATCCATACCGAAAGTGAATTTATACGAGAACTGGTAACTATTTCAGGTCATAAAAAGTTCCTCATTTCCTTCATTTTCCCGGAAAAAAACATTTTTTTTCTGAAACGGTCAGTGAAAATTGCAACTAAATTGGTTAACTAATGTGGATATGTGGAATGTGGAAAGTCGTTTCAAGTGGGTATGGATCCCTCTTGAAGACAATAAAAGACAAAATTTTCCGAGGAGAGTTCGCCTGGTAGACAAAAAGTTAGTGAATGGAAGCACGAACTAGAGGAGCGTGAGTTAGAAACAACTGGAAAGAAGGCCGTAATCCAGAAAATACTTCCAGAGGGACTGATTGAACAAGTAGAAGACCCCGAAACGTTTTTATTCGAAATCTCGAGCTCGATTATGAATAAATTCGAAAAACTACAACAGAATTCGGTGAGTTTAGAAGAAAAACTTCTAGAAAATTCTGTC
The DNA here is from genome assembly GCA_958502065.1 of Chrysolina americana. Lineage (NCBI taxonomy): Eukaryota > Metazoa > Arthropoda > Insecta > Coleoptera > Chrysomelidae > Chrysolina > Chrysolina americana. Next base: position 30,665,822 of record OY293419.1, on the reverse strand, counting down.
AACTTGAAAGATAAACTTCTAGAAAATTCGAATAGTCTGAATGAGGAACTTGTAGAAAACTCAAAGAATTTGAGAGAAGAACTTCTGGAAAGTTCAAATGGTCTTAGGGGGGTTGGAAGAAAGAATGGGAACCGTCGAGATAGAGACATAATGAACACGGAAATTGGAAAAATCAAAGATGAAGTAGGGGGGAAAAATGAAAAAAATTAAAGAATCGCTCCACGATGAAATAAATGGCGGAGTCGAGTCCGCAGTATAAAGGGAACAATCAGTAAGTTGAAAAAGCAAATTGATACCGTACACACCAGAAAAACGGTCAACAAAAATCCAATGCCGGACTTGAGTTTGGACTTAGCTGATGTCCAAAGAGACATAAAATATTTCAAGGTCAGTGCGGAACCAGGAAAGCTCTAATTGAAATACTCCATAGGCTAACTACAAGAAGGAACGTGAACTAAACTTCTTGGCCGATGTTGGTCTTTCAACCAAAAGTGGAAACCGTCATCCTTGGTCTATGCGGCATTGGCTTCGGGTTTCTTTTTTTGCAATTCCTTTGTACGGGATGAGAATTTAGAGCCAGAAACATTTCAAATTTTTTACTAATAATTTGGGAAATATGAGGGAACCTAGAATTTTTTTCAGATGTTAGGTGAATTGTTGGGCCGATACCTCAAGACGTCTTTGAAATAATTTTGATAAATTGCGTTGCTATAGAAATATTGCCATTTTATGAAATTCCGTTTTTATTTTAAATGTGGCCTTTTTTAGTTAAACAATAACAGCCAACATCTAAACTGCAACAAGGGATATGTCTACTGAAGATAATTAACACCAGTGGAGCGCAAAAAAGGGGTTTATGATATTTAGAAACGAAAATTCGTTTTTATTGAAGAAATTCAACAGTTTTTTTGATCGTTACAGTTAAAAAGGTGCCATACCTTTAATTAGCATGATGCTGACGAATTCAGAGGCGTGCAAAATGGGATTCTGTAATGTGGACAAATTAAAATTCCAGTTTCATTAATTTTTTTTTTTACTTTTTCACTTATTTAAGATGAACATCTGTGTGTATAAAAGAGGATCCATTATACAAGGCGAATCAAAAAGTTTGATTCATATGAAACATTTTCAATAATTTTATTAATTGCGGTTCTTTGTTCGCCCAGTAAAATTTCTTATTTGTGGGTATTTTTGACGAAAAGACAACTCTTGTGGTGTTTCGAGGCAATGTTAACAGCATAGTCTATCTGAATGAATTTTTCATTCAGGAAGTTCTTCCACATGCTCGAAATTATGGCGAAGATTTTGTTCTTGTCTACAATAATGCTCGGCCTCATCGGGCAGTATTAGCAAACAGGAATCTGCAAGGCCAAAATGTTATTCGTAGTGAATTGCCTCCCAGATCTCCAGACTTGAATCCTATTGAGCACGTCTGCAGTTGGATGAAGTTGGAGTTTAACCGAAGGAAACGTCATCCAGAAACTTTTGACGATCTCGAAGGGATGATTCTGGACCATTTGGAGGTAGTTCATATTGTAACGATTTCGAGACCGGCCCTGATCTAATTAATTATGCACCCTCGTTCAACTACAACAGCATATCTGCTGGCGTACGGATCGCCGAGAACAAGCTGGAATAAATCGATCATTCGATACTGTTCGAAGAGCCATCTAGATGAAATGTTCTATACTCCAGAATAATCGAGAGAGCCGTTGACGGAACCTGCTTGCGATTATATAACCGCTGAGAGTCAGTCAGAATTCAGAGTTAGTAACAGTTCCAGAGTTCGCTGATAGATAGCCACAGTAGAAATAAATTGAAATAGTTATTGAAGTAAATGTTTTAGTGAATAATTGTTGTAAATAGTGTTTTAAATAAATTAGGAAACTTAGTGCAGTTTTACTACAATATAGAACTAACAACGAATTAATTTCGAGCATTTCAAGTCGGTGTCAGGTAGTTATTCAGGCTAGAGGGGGGGCAACGCCTTACTAAATATGATTAATATTCTTGTTTTTATTTGGGGTGTCTTTATAGTTTCTTGAATAACGTTTTCTTATGTACGTAAACATATTGATACTTTTTTGTATGCCGATGAATTCATTAAAAAGAAATTAATTACATGTATACACCTTGTGAATAAACTGGAATTGAAAAAGAACACATTTTATAATAAAAACGGAATTTCATAAAATGGCGATATTTCCATAGCAACACAATTCATCAAAATTATTTCAAAGGCGTCTCGAGGTATCGGCTCAACAATTCAACCAACATCTAAAAAAAATTCTAGAACCAAGCGCGCAATGCCAGCTTCGAATTCCAGTAAATATTCGCTTGATTTATGGCAGCGATTTTTCAGCCGCGAGTGGTATATATATACATTTATTTTACACCAAAAGTTTTCCGTTTATTGCCCCGTAATGCGCAAAACTGGCCACTTCGCAAACACTTATTTGTTCAAAGGTTCGATCGGTTCTTTTTTTACGTAACACGGAAACTGACCACTACGCGAACATGTATTTATTTAAAAAAAAACTAGTGCTAACACCGATGTAGTAAAAATACACATGACTATAATTCTATTCATTTATTTCAAATTCAATATAACTATTACTGTTTTGATATATCGCTGTCTATTTGCGAACTCTGGAATTAGCTCTGCCATCTGATGTTCAGCGTCCTTTATACCGACTGCCGAGAGTATACTGTAACTCATTCAGATGGCTTCCGCAAATATTTGATGCGGATATAATGACGATGACCTAATTCTTTCGTCGTCAAAAAATCGAGATCGGATACTTTGGCGGTCAAGTCCGGCCTCAGAATTGTCATAATATAACCACAGGTGCTATCGTCATGCGCTATCTATCATAATAACACTACAAGACACTGGTAACTGAAACGATTGTCGCAACGTCACAACCTCCATCTTCCTTGCATGAGCCACGAATCAATTTAAGCAGAATTAACTCTGAAACGCTTGCTATCTACGGTTACTTCCCAGTAAATATTTATATTCATTCAGATCCATATCGATCCATAGCCATAAAAATTTGTTTCATTATGAATCGATAACAGATACCATTTATTCGGCATTTCTTGAATATATTTTTACGAGATTGATAAAATGCCCTAGCTACGCCGCTGAGTGAACTATAAAAACAAATCGCATACAAATGAGCTGACGCCGCAGGTATTTATTTAATCGATCATCCAAGAAGTGTTCATTTGTATGCACCAGTCAGGCCCTGTCTCCGGAGCTCCGACACAACCGGAAGGCGCGCTGGTATATAATCAACCCCAGTAAACACTCCCTACGTCCGTAGGATGAGTGATTACTGGGTCCGAGAGTCATGTGCCCTGAGAAGACGGAGTGAACCAAGAATTACGGCCTTCTGCATTCTTCCGGCTAAGTTTTCTGCCGCATCATGGCAAGCCGGTATGATTTTCAAGTTTGAGAGTAGTGTGTCCATCATTCCACAAAGGACCCCTATTATCAAAACCACCATCTTGACAGAATGGTTTGGATAAAGCCTGCGGAGTTCAAAGAGAAGATCTCGATATTTAGTCCGTTTTTCCTCCTCTTTTCGGGCGATGTTCGTTTCGCCAGAAGCTGAAAACCCAATGCCTGAGGGTGGGGAATGAGTAGTTCCAATAAATTCGGCACTTCTCATTCTCCACAACGGACTCAATATTCCCGGGAGCATAAGGCAACACCGGTGTCGCGTCTACACCGTACGAGTATCGTAGATAATAGTACAACACTCGTAGGGCCGCGTTATGCCTGTGGATATAGGCTGAGACCGCATAAGCTGGACAAGCTGACAGCAAATGCATTAAGGTCTCAGCTGCCCCACGACACGCTCTGCATCTAGTGTCAGGGACCTCTATACCCATCACGCGACTACGGTAGACGAGGGTGTTGAAGACACCATCCTGGCAGTCTATTATGAATCCCTCGGTTTTCAACTTCAGCCCACTTGCCCTGAGAAAAGCGAAGGTCAGGTATCTGGATAAGCCAAGGTTTTCAATGTTCTTGAAGAAGCCCCCATCATTGGCTAATCTTTATGTAGCTGCAGGAGCCTGTCACACTCCGCAGCTTTCACGTGGGCTTTTTGCTGAACGGGTTCCAACTCGGTCACAAAGTTTGGGTTCGTTCGAAAAGAAATGCTCCAATCCCTGCTTTTTCATGATCGCATATCAAGCAGAGAAGGGGATCGGAACTCCTGATGACCATTCTATTGTGTAGACACTCCAAACTCAAAAGTCCACGGCCTACCCGCTGCCTGGGGAAGTATAACCGTGGAATGGACGATTTGGGATGCAAGCTCCTATGGAGATGCATCATTTTGCGAGTTTTTACGTCGAGTTGTCGCAGCTCTTCTTGAGTCCATTTCATTACCCCAAATGAGTAAAGTAGAATCGGAATGAAAAGCATATTAGTTGCAGCAACTTTGTTCTGCCCCGACAGTTCTGATGACCAGATTTGTCGGAGTTTGTGCTGATACTTGCCGCGGAGAGAGTTTTCAACAGTAGCTACCTCTTGGGTGTGGCGTTGTTCCACCCCTAGGTAGGTATACGTCTCTCCGGCATTCATATGATGTAGGATGCTTCCGTCTACGAGCTGAACGTCCTCTCCGTATTCCTCGCATCGTCCTCTTTTGAGTATCCACCCGTGCCAGTTGTTGTGGCTTCACGGGCTTGGTGTTATTTTTTTTTTCCATAATGAATGTACCAGTCAGGTCCTGTCCCCGGAGCTCCGATACAACCGGAGGGCGCGCTGGTGTATAATTAACCCCAGCAGACATTATTATTATTATTATCGGGGCGCATGCTGGCTAGCAATAATGGAGCCCCCAGCGTCATCCCTATTAACAGGCTAAGAAGAATAAACGGATAGCCTTACCATTTCAGGAAAATTGATCGAAATAGACGTCATATGCACCATAGACACCGGTGCTGCAGTTTCGTTGGTACGCAGTGACATTCTTCGGCCAGAAAGCGTAAAACCTATCTCTTCAAACCTTGTGCTCCGAACAGTCACTGGTGAAGACGCATCTATTCGAGGAGAAGCTGAGATTACACTGATTCTTGGGCGAATCACTATCAAAAATACAGTGTACGTCGCAGATATAGAAAATGAATTTATACTTGGGATGAATTTGATCAGTGACAACGGGTTTTTGTTTAACAATGATGAGAGGATTATGTCAAGTTTGGAGGAGTTTGGAGGAGAAGAAGTCTTCCTCACAACTGCAGTAGAAAGATCGATGTCTGTGAAACTGCGATTAGTGAAAACAGTGAAAATTTCTGAATTTTCGGACAAAGTAGTTTATGCTACATTAGATGAAGACCCTGGGTGCTGCGTTGGAATAGTACAGCCATGTGTTGAATCACCTGGCGATTTGGTTCTTGCACGAGCCCTAGCAAAGACAAAACAAGTTACTCCTGTGAGAGTTACCAACGTGTATCCCGAAGAAATAACAAACTATGATTCAGGTGACCACCAGGAAAGAAAGGAAGCCTCAAAGAGTGTTAGGACAGTTCTTGAAAAATCATTTGAACACTTGTCGACAGAAGGATTGAGAGCTGCTAAAAAATTCATCGGAAGTGAAAGCGACATCTTTGATTCAACAACAACAGGAAGAACTAACCTGGTGGAACACATATTCGATACTGGACAAGCCGATCCGATTCGGCAATCACCAAGAAGAGTTCCATTTGCCAAACAACAAGAGGTGGAAGAGCTTGTTGACAAGATGATGAAAGATGGTGTGATTGACGAATCATCGAGCCCTTGGTCTGCACCTGTTGTGTTAGTCTCTAAGAAGGATGGATCCACGAGATTCCGTGTGGATTATAGAAATTTGAATGATGTCACCAAGAACGATAGCTACCCTTTACCAAGGATAGACGACACATTAACAACTTTAGCAGGTTCACGTTGGTTCTCAACCCTAGATCTGGAGAGCGAATATTGGCAAGTAGGCATACATGAAGACGATAAGAAGACAGCATTTTCGACTGGAAGCGGACTTTATCAGTTCACTGTCATGCCTTTGGGATTATGCAATGCTCCAGCAACATTTGAAAGACTTATGGAGCTGGTCCTGCGTGGACTCATTGAAAGACTACCTCGACGACGTTTAAGTCATTGGAAAGACATTTGAAGAACATCTGCACAATTTGCGAGAAGTACTGCAACGATCCAGGAATGCCAACCTTAAACTGAATCCTCAGAAATGCTCATTGTTCCAGAAGGAAGTGGATTTTCTGGGCCACACGGTGTCATCAGACGGCATCCGAACAGACGATCCGAGACTGGACGAGATCTAAAGACAAACATTAAGTGAGGAGCTTCCTAGATCTCTGCACCTACTACCGTCGGTTTGTAGAAGGATTTTCTGATATTGCGGCACCCCTACATAAGTTGACAGAAGACCGAGTCAAATTCGTCTGGTCCAATGAAAGTTAACGGGCATTTGGAAAACTGAAAGTTGCTCTATGTTCCAATCCGATTTTAAGTTTTCCACGTCAAAGAGGACTGTTCGTTTTGGACACAGATTCCAGTAACAATGGCATAGAAGTCGTACTATCACAAGAGCAAGATGACCAGGAAAAAGTAATTGAGTTTTACAGCAAGGCACTGACCAAGCCAGAAAGAAATTATTGCGTAACAAGGAGGGAACTACTGGCAATAATCAAGGCTGTCGACCACTTCCACAACTATCTGAATGGAAGAGAGTTTCTCATTAGAATAGATCATGCAGGTTTGAAGTGGCTACTCGAGATGAAGACCCCTGAAGGACAAGTAGCAACGTGGATTGAGAAGTTGAACCAGTATCACTATAAAACATCGACAAGGAAAATTGCACAACAATGCAGAAGACCTTGTTCGGATACCTGTGAGCATTGTGAGCGAATTGAACGACGCGAAGGAATCAACCAAGTGAGATTAATGGTTGACGACAATTGGACCACAGAGGAAATGAGACAGGACCAAGAAACTGATCCAAGCATTGTGGATATTCTACGATGGAATGAAAGTGGAGCGAAAGGAAATCTCCGTACGATCACCAGCTCTCAAGGCATTGTGGGCACAATGAGATTCCCTGATTGTTGAGAATGGTCTATTGAAGAGAGCTTGGGAATCAGCCGACGGCAGAAAACTTATTTCTCAATTGGTTGTGCCTAGGTCGAGAATAAGTGATGTCTTGGAGGAGACTCATGGCAGCAAATCAGGTGGACGTTTCGGAGTGAATAAGACCTTGGATGAAATTTGGCAGAGATTTCTCTGGGTCCAATGTCGTGAAGATGTAGAAAGATGGTGCCGAAGATGTGCGAAGTGTGAAGCAAGCAGAGGCCCCAAGACAAGATCGAGAGGAGAGATGAAACTATACAATGTAGTTGCTCCCTTCGAACGAATCGCCATCGATGTAGCTGGGCCGTTAACGATGACTAATGATGGAACAAATACATCCTCGTTGCCATGAATTACTTTGGCAAATGGGTTGAAGCTTATGCCTTGCCTAATCAAGAAGCAGCCACAGTTGCAATAGCTCTGGTGGATAACATGTTTTCAAGGTTTGGAGTGCCAATGGAGCTACATTCCGATCAAGGAAGGAATTTTAAATCGAACTTATTTAAGGGTGTTTGTGAATTGATGGGAATTAGCAAGAAAGGTTCAACAGGACTATGGAAGAACTGGAATCGACATCTCCCACTATTCTTGATGACTTACAGGGCCTCTGTGCACGATTCCACAAAGCTCACCCCAGCCAGCATTATCTTCGGATCACCAAGTGCAAAAGAAAAAGAGATACAGGATTATGCAGACGAACTGCGAGATAAGTTTGAATGGGATTCACGAATTTGCAAGAAAAAGATTGAAGATAACCAGTGACAGAATGAAGGCTCGATACGATCTTAATGCCAATACTGGTGGATTTAAAGGAGATCTAGTATGTCTGTACAACCCTCATTATAAGAAAGGAATGTCTCCCCATTTAACACCATCTTGGGAAGGACCATATACACAGTAAATAAATTAAACGACGTGGTCTATAGGATTCAACGCAGCTCTAGGGCGAAAATTAAGGTTTTTCATCTAGAAAGACTCGAACGTTATAATGGAGACAACGACACATTGTTTGATCGGGACGATCAAAATTGAGAGGGGGGATAATTTTACGGGATTGATAAAATTCCCCTAGCTACGCCGCTGAGTGAACCATTAAAACAAATCGCATACAAATGAGCTGACGCCACAGGTATTTATTTAATCGATCAGTTCCAAGAAGTGTTTATTTGGATGGACTTCTGTCCAGAGTATTCTCGGAACTATCGCGAAAGATCTGGTCTGGACAAATTGAGTATATAAGGCGACACATTTCACTCGGAAGGAAAGTTTTTATAAAGAAGTGATAAGGAAGTTGAAAAGTTTTTGTAGAATTTAATAAGTATTTGGAATATTTAGCTAGTTGTATATTGATCTAAGTGTTTTATTAGTCAGTGAAGTAGTTGTATGTTTATAGCGAAGTTAGAAATAAACAGTTTAGTAGTGTACTCGGCGTATTATTTAGTAAATATCGTAACAATATCATATAATATTATGCCATATCGGACCTCACATCCTGGACAGGGACCACGTTTATATCGTGCGCGAATTCGGTACTCTGGCCAAGTTGACCACACCAAATACAGACCGAGGGAATTTACAACACGGTAATCAGTAAACAGTTCAGATATCATTTGGTATGGTTTTTCTTGGAAACATTCAGACAGCATACCACTGAACTATAAAAAGGTTTGGAACACTACTAATCCATATTGTATGACATGAAAACATCAATGCCAATCCGAATTAGACAATCAAGTGTAGATTAGAAACATTATAATTCGAGGTTGTGTTGCTAGGAAAATGGATATTGGGACACTTAATACATTAGAACACAGACTAATCAAAGACTCCAACCAAATTTTAGGGCTAGCTGGAGTATCAAGGCCGTAAGTGTTTATACCATCTTGGTTATCTAACTATTCTGGTCTGATACGCAACAACTTTCGAGCAAGTATACTCTATACACCAAGACTACCAAGAGCATTTAGTTAATGTAAAGCCATTTGTCAGCTTACCGAGAGACGATATAAACGTGGCCAGTGTTTTAGCAATAACCCAAAATCGGGGTGGAGAAATAATTTTGCCTTATTTTAGTAACTCGATTTCTTGTCCATCTGTTTGTTTTCCTGATCGGTACAAATTTTAAAATTTACTTCAAACAAATTTCCTAGTGAGCTAGATACTTTTCAACATATCACAACTGGATGACAATACCTTCATCCTATGTTGAGAAGAGAAAGTTTCAGACAGATGAATTCGACTTTGATAATAGCATTAACCTAACTTCAAAATAAATGTTATCATCGAGTATTTGTCACCAAATTGAAAAGTTAAACTATAATGTATATTATACGTATACAAAAATAAAATGTAATATGTATGTATGAGTAAATCGGTGATTTGTGATGAAATACTAGTATAAGTATATGTAGGTAACATGAAATTAGATTCAAAACACGATAGTATAAATAAATTGTGAAATAAGTTTCACACTGACTTGTTCAGTTAGGTAACTAACTTCCTAGCACCCACCACTCAAGAGTATTCAACTTAAAAGTAGATAAGGAGCAACAGATTGTGAACTGGTTTAATGAACCTTGCTCATTCCCAAAAATTGACATTTGTCAACTCCAAAGAATTACAGACTGATTACATATTTGATGTTTAATCACATCTTATCCAACTGAATAGTTATTCGAAGATCAACTGAATGTAAGAACGGATATATGAGTAAAGAGAATCAGAGGTCGCTGGCTGCAAGGAAAACTTGATCATTGGCTGATGTATCACGTGCAGTAAAAACATATCATGTCGATTGTCTAGATCGATTACCGCAAGGCATTTGATACAGTATAACATGAGATCATATTGTATTTGCTAAGATGCCTTGCGGTACCTGATCAAATAATGAGATGCATTGGACAGCTGATGTCGCTCTGAAGGATTTGCTTTACCATAAGATCTGGTAAAGTTAAGAGTCCAAGTAAACCAGATAGTTTTTAGAAAGAGTTTCAGGGAGACCCTTTCTACATCTTTGGTTCTACTCAAGAAAACTCGTGGATACACTTGCGGCATCTCAGCAACCGGAGCTATAAGTTTGCTTTCTTACTGTAATGAATGACCTCAAACCTCATGTCTCAGGAGGAAATGATCTAGATCAATCTCCATTATAAAATTTCCATACAACATATCTAGTTTCCGATCTATCTATATTCTGAATTTTAGTTCTTCATCCAAAATCCACCCCACTAATGAACTGAAAAACGAAAGTGGGGTGCAGTATTTATAGTTAACAAACAAGATTATGGTCTAACTTTTCTCGTTGACTGTGTGGATACGGACAAAGTGATATCATTTCTATGTTCCAAGATGTGATTGTTACAAGAAGAGGAAATATGTTTCAAGTTACGAGTGGAGTAATAAGACAATGTGCTGTCATATTTTGAGAACTAAAATAAACATGCATAGCATGCAAACCTTGGAACTGATAAAATTAAAGCAATTTATAAAATATACCTACATCTGAAAACCCAACCGAAGTAGCATCCTGATGCATAGCACTCTTGAAAATGATCTTCAAAACAGCTTGAGCAATTGCAATTTCCTCTTTAAGAGCCATAACACAAAATAATCCGTGAAGAATCGGCAGCGATGGTTTAAGCGAGAATGGTGTACAATCTTTACATATTGCATTTAACGTCTACAAAAATAAACGATAATATAGAGATATTTTCCCCCAAAATTGTTCATCTTGCCTTCTGCACCAGCTCGTTATTTACTTTGTGAGAGTCAGCTAAAAATATTGACATTATTACAAGCAAATTTTGATTTCTTGGAGAAGTCCCCCATTTTTCATCCACGATTTGATTGAACGATAACAATAGAGCCTCAACGCTGATATTGATAAATTTTCCAGTACCTCGAATTTGCTGAAAACAAAATGAAGATTAATCACACGTCCAAGTCGTCTTTCCTATGCACTTACGTTGGAAATTAAGTTGAGCATTGGATTATCTTTCATTCGACAGATTCTCGTCACGACCTCTATGGCTTTATTAGCAACTTTTTTATCTTCATCGATAAAATGAAATATAATATTACGAAGAACACATGAAAATAAAACTTCTACTTTTTCCAAAGGAAAACTTGGAAGATTCTCAACAGTTGCAATCAACAAATTCATTACATTTACTAAATACTTTTTATGATTTTTTGACTGGGAATACAAAACCATTCTTCGTATTAGTTCCTTATAATAATGAACTTTGAATACATTCATAATGACAACTGCTTCCTGAAACATTTCAATTTTCATTTTAGCATTATACAACGGATATAGGATATTTATAAATATGATATCCAATAGACTTCACGTGTTTTCACGTGCAGTTTCACAATACCAATGTCTTATTTGTGTGGAGGTTTCCAAAAATAGTGCCCACTATGAATAATCTTAATTATGACAATGATTTAATACACGGAAATTTCATCACTACCGTTCTGAAGGGGGGAATTATTTATTCATATCCAGTTGAAAATTTGTGAAAATATTTTTTGTTATCATTTTTGAGAGTTTCAAGTAGTAGTAGAAACAATAGTAGTGTCAGGCAAGTAGGCCCCCCTATCATTTTTGCCATCCCCTCTGTTCTTCACATATCTTCATCTCATCTCCCATCTTCCTTTTCGAACCTTCGTGGCCTGATGAAGTGGGGTGGACCTTCATCAGGACACTGATTTTTGGAAAAGGGCATCCAATTTCTAAAATGTCTAGTTCGTTTTTATTGTCGATAAATAAATGGATCTAATAATAATAATAAAAATGCAAGCATAGACACGTGTTCGAGCTCAAGACTCTCGTCAATACGGTGAAAATAAGACCAAGGATGTGCGACAGTTGGCGCAAGAAAAAAACAAGCCGTGTCAATCACACATTTGTGGCTTCAGTCAGAACACCCCACCTTTACCAAGCAAGAAACGACTCTAGCTATGTAGTATCGCAATAGTTTGATATTTTATTAAAATTTTGGCGCATGACAAAAATTTGTGCCTCAATAAAATATTCGTTCTGGCCTCCCATCAAATAACACAACTTAGATGAGTAAAGGCTGAAACACAATGGAAGTTTTGTTTTTAGTTTTAATTTTCATAATTTTGAATATTTTTTTAAGGCGAAACTATCACTGCCATTATTAATCTAATCACGCCTCATAAACAGTCTTGTTGATAAAATTCAAGCTTAATTTTTCAATTCTGATTTGCATCTTGTTTTATTTGTAAAATTAATATCCAAAATCCCAAAACATAAAACTTATTACATAAAACTTCCATTGTGTCTACGGCTTAACTCGCCGCTCACGGCGTGAACTTTGTTAGTAAAGGTACATCTTCTGAGAGAGAGGCCTATTATAGACGAAGTTATCAAGAGCTTTTTCCCTCACCGGCAGTGTCGTGGGTTGTTTGCAGAAATATTGAGCATCAATAAATTAGAAATAATGAAAACCCAATATGGAATGGAAACCTGAAATTATGATGGAAGAATCTCCACATGATTTTGAGAACAGCCGATGCTCAATTCGGTTTCTCTTTCTCGATAGTTACGACACTGGTAGCTTACCTATGAAATGATATAGTCTGATTTCCAGCTTCAAATGGTCTTTTACACATTACACAATGCTTCTCCATTGCTTAAAAATAAAAAATAACGATATTTTAATACAAATTTGCTCAGAATTTGCCCTTTATTCACGAAAAAACCACTCCTATAAGCCAAAGACGAAAACAAATAAATGTTCTGTTGTTCTGTCAAATATTAAATGCAACGTTGCCGTACTGGCCAGAATATCCGACAACGAAGAATCTCCGTTCGGCGATAGAAATATTATCGTTTTTACATGCTCCCAACAAGCTGCAATGAACGTTTCAATTGTATTCTCATTGTTATATATTTCATCCAAGACAGTATTTTTTGTGTTTTCGTTGCCATGAATATACCCGAGAGAAATCAAAATCTAGCTGACATTCTTATTGTATCCTTAAAAAAATTCGACATGGCAACAATGTCATTATTTGAAGGATGACATTATGAAAAGATGTTACATTCAATAATATTCTACTCATCTAGGTTGTGTTACTTGATCGGAGCATTTCTGTTATATTGATAGGAACGAAGAATATTGAAGGTTTTTTAGACATTTCACCTAATATGACAACATTGAAAAATGATAATATATATAATTTGTTTAAATGCTAGACAGTTGAATGGAATGATGGAAAGGTAATATGACAATTCTCGACCTGTGGAGGAAATATTGCGTTCGATGAGAAAATTTCAATATATGTCTTCGCTGTATTGGGCAATTTCGTTATCAAATGAACCTCAACAATACACAGGTTTTCGTTTTGGTGGAAAGACGTATGGTTTTAAAAAACTTCCGTTTGGCTTGAATACCAGTGTTTCTGCATTTTTCCGAAGCATGACTCGTTCGTGACCGTTTACGTAGATGATATTCTGATAACAAGCCAATCATTCGTAAATCATATTGATCATGGTATCGACCAAATCCTGATCGGATACAGGCCATAGTTGATTATCAAATACCAAGAAATGTTAGAGAATTACAACGGTTTTTGGGAATGGCTAATTTTGACCGTTTTTTTGTGTGAAAATTTTGCAATGTTTTCCGCTCTTTCAACTGTACTTTTGAAAAAAAAAATGTTAAATGGCACTAGGGAGAAACCGAATTGAATGCATTTGAAAAATTCTAATTTAAACTTCAGGATAGTACATTATGTTATCATCCGCGTGATGACATTCCTTTTTGTTTACAAACTGACGCTTCTGACACGGATCTTGGGGCTCAACTTTTCCAGGAAATAAATGGTAAATGGTTTACTATTGCTTGGGCCAGCAGAGTACTTTTGGATAGAGAGAAAATATATCATATTAATGAACGAGAAAAATTTCGAATTTATTTACTTGGTCATGAATTCATAGTTAGACGGATAACAGTTTAGTGTCATATTTACAAACATGTAGATTATTGTCAGCTCGTATAGCTAGACATCTCTGGCTGTTCAAGAATATGATTCCAGGTACATAAAACATAATAGCCGACGCTCTTTCACGACTTGCTGCCATCCGCCCATCATTACCATCAGATCAACTGTTCAAAGTTTTTCCAATAAATAAATAACCTCAGGAATTCTTTCCGATTTGAAAAAGATTGAAGAGTATCAAAAAAGTGATGAAATATTATCGGACATCATTCACAATCTCCCTAATGATACAAAATAACAATCAAGATTTGTTTTACATAATAGAATTTTGCATACGCGTAATAATAATGAAGAATTTAATTTATTTATATTCAGAAATATCAACAAAGAAAATTGACGAAGAGTTATCATGGCTATAGGCTATTTTGGTTCTTATAAAACTTGCCAAGCATTGAAACAGGAGGTTTGGTGAAATAATATGTCGAAATTGATCAAGCGTGTAGTCATGTAATGTAAAATATGTCAGAAAGCCAAATGCTCAACATTACCTTATCCACAACTTCAAGCCATCATTCCTGAGGGAAAAAATTATTTCATCACTTGATTTATATGGTCCAACTAGTAGAGGTGGCGTTAATTTTATATGGGTTATTTTGGATATTTTTACAAAATGTAACTTGCTATCTATTTTCTAAAACACTGGCTAGAAATACACAAACACCAAGAGAACTTCAACAGAATAGAAGAGAGAACATATTTACCAAAGATCTGGCACACAGCATTGAAAGGGGCCAAAACGAAGCCATGTCACCCGAATCGCACGGAAAAGTGCGCGCGAACCCGCTATTACAGAAAGTGCGCGAAAAACATCACTATAAATAACATGGCTTCAGCTTCAGTTTCAGTTGATACGTCTAGAAGAGTACTTCGACCACGCCACTGAAGATGACTGCCGCAGTTGCAGTTGGAGATTTAATCCAAAGAAGACCACGGCAAAACCCGGAAATCAACCAAAACACTTAGGTAAATTCCTGACTCAAATTCAAATTCGACGTGAAAAAATTTCTTGTAAATAATTGTTTTTACAGTATACTTGAATATTTATCTGTTTAATGGATTTTAAAAATGCCTCTCTATTTGTAAATGTTTACTTATGTCTATTGGAATAGCTATGTATATAATCAACAATTTTATATGTTATTTGTATAGATAGTATTCCTTTTTTCATTTATTTATTTATTACAATTATATACATTATGACGTGCCACATTATGCACCAGTAGCACGGTTATTTCATGTCAACTTCATTTAATTTTAGGTTTTAACAATGATTAATATTTGTGAATGTTTAATTTTATCAAGAGAAATTTCTATGAATGTTTTCACCTATTTTATTTGACTTTGGTATAGTATATATTTTTTTATATTATTCATTTATTTAGTGTAACTACATTATGACGTGCCATATATACTACCTGTACCTAACTTGGTTGATAAATTGTTATTCTTTTCTATTATATAAAGTGGAGACCAGCCAGAGAGTCACCGCCTAAAGATGCACATGGATCCAGTCATGTTCCGCGACACACTAGAACTCCCAAGCCACAATATCAATGGTATACAAGGGTTAGCAAAAGCTACGCTAAGCGCGCAATGAGTCTGCGGTATGATGAGGCAGGTGCACACAAGCAGCAGCCAGTCTGGTGGAGACACAATTCAGGAGATGAGGACCGCATGTAACCAGCCAGGAGAGAGCTTACAAGATCTGGCGTACGCGTGCCCTATTGGAGGACATCGAAACCAGAGAGAGGGAATATGCCAAGAGGCACCTCATCAATAGGCAGCCACGAGACAAGCAGCAGAATTATAACTACCGGTGATACCGACATAAACCTTACGCAAGGAGAACCGCAAGGATCGGTGCTCGGGCCCACATTGTAGAATTTACTATACAACAGCGTACCACTCCTAGAATTGTCATGCACCGTACCACCGTAGCTTACGCTGACGATTTTGCGCTCGTAGTTACTGCGGACAAGAAGGAAGAAATGGTGAATACTGAAGCAATCGAAGCATCGTCAGTATTTTAACGTGGATGATCGCGCACGGACTCGAGAGTCTATCGGAGACAATCATAGTGAAGGGCCCTAGAATAAGGGAGAACATTAGTTTCATGGTTGCAGATGCGGAAATCACAAAGGGCAAATACCTCGGACTATGGCTCGACGATAAGAGAATGAACAATGAGCACGTTAGAAAGATGTGTGAGAGAGCGGACCGACATGCGGCAGCCCTGACCAGAATACTGCCAAATACCAGAGGCACAGAATTCTACAGTAGGGTGGCTCAGTGCATCCTCCTTTATACTGCGCCGGTTTGGGCGCGTGTTATGCGAGTAAAAAAATGCAGACAGGCCATATTAGCAGTAGTAAGATGTTACTACGCGTCGCCAAGGCATATTGGACAGTCTCCGCGGACGCTTTATTCGTGATTAATGGAATTCCTCCCATCGATCTTATGAACGAGAAAAAAACGCGAGTATACGCCATATCCGAGGTTAGCCAAGCAAATCTCCAAGGGTGGCTGAGGCGTTGCAGCCAACGGGAGTAGCGATCCGTGGGCCCTAGCTTACCGTACACCGACGTCAAAAACACACATGTTCCCCCGACACTTAACACACAAACACTCACTCACGCATTACAGAGGGATGCGAGAACCTGAAAATCTGCCTTCAGTGGGAGCTAAGGAGGGGCCTCGGATTGGGTATTGCGGGACTGGTAGCCGGTGATGAATCACCCGCGGCCACCGTTTCGTCCGATTGAGAACCAGCCCTACCAGGATTTTCACGAGGAGACGGATCGGAGGAACTTGCTGCGGGAACTGGAAAATCTGGACTTTGGTTGGAGCCAAGGAGGGGCCCGATCAAGAACTAGCCCTACCAGGACTTTCACGAGAAGGTGGATGGAAGGAACTCGCGATAAGAACTGGAGAACTAGTCTCCAATGGAAGCCGAGGAGGGGCCTCGGATCGGATACTGCGGGTCTGGTAGCTGGTGATAAAATCACCCGCGGCCTCCGCACCGCCTGGCAGAGAACCAGCCATTCCAGGACTTCTACGAATGGGCAGATTGAAAGAACTCGCTCCCTTGACAAGCACCCACACATACACACATATAGTATCAGGAATGACTTTGAGGAGAACGAGGATATTTTAAGAGCATGTCATGGCTGCAGTAGCGGCTACCCTACATCCACTTCTACTACGATCCGTGCAAAAAAAGAGGGAAATGACCATCAAACTCTGACAGGATACGTAAATCAGGAACATGACAGACGCCCAATGGACGAAAAGGCTCGTACCGGACATAATGCCATGCGCTGAGCGGGCATGGTTCCTTTAGATCCTCTATCCACCGAATAAAGAAAGCTCGATGCGTGTACTACCGTAGGAGGGACGATCCTGTACCCACCATATTCACGTGCGTAAGATGGCACCATGAAAAAAATCGTCCTCGGAGAGGACAACCTAGTGAGGGTCATGGTCGATAGCCCCGAGAAATAGCAGGCAGGGCAGTTTCCTGCGTATAGTAATGAAGAGTAAGAAAAGAGAAGAGCGAGAACTGCAAAGACAGGCGAGGGCATACGTATCCGAAAATTATGATACATCTGATGAAGACAGTCGCCACCTTTATCTGAAGATTGATGTTCACAAGACGGTTCCAGATAAAGGGGAGGCCTAGGAGGTGGTTTTAGTCAATTAATGTCTGACACTGACCCGCGACGATCACAAAGCAGTCAGTGTCTATAAGGATGTCTACCTCCTTAGATATAAAAAAAGTATACTTACAGCTTGATATTCTTGGAAAACTAGTAACAAAAAAAAAGTACTTGTAGCACAATCTTTCTTTATCTTCCCCAAGGAACTGTTGTATGACCATATTTAGATATATTTCTAGCCTTTGACGAGTTATAAATATTGTACAATGTGGAAACAAAAACTGAAACCAACTGAATATCATATTCATCATACATACATTATAATGACTGAAATCTTCACATCCCCAAATGAGACAGAATGCATCTAATAGATATTGAAATTTATCTTCATCGAGTTCTGGCTGCAAAACATCTCTGATGAACACTGTAATAATATTTATCGACGCCGATCCATCCGATACTGATTGTAAAATTCCGCTCCTCAAGCAGCGGAACAAACTTTCCAAAATGCCTGTCAGCCTCAAGTTATTCTCTTCATTTAAAATTATCTCTTTAATAGAGTTGATGCAGTATGTTGGAAGAAGCGACACTGAAAAAAAATTGAGTGAAAATACAGTGGAAAAAATAATACAAATTCAAGATTATTAAAATATTATTGAAAATATTACGATTAACGGAATGCAGTCGTGAAAAATTTACATTGAAACCCTCAAATCTACTCAATATCAAAATATTTTTAGGTCAGAGAAAAGGCACCGAAGACTCGGGCTGATGGTATATTATATATACCGGGTGGCTACGGAAGTATTGCCTACGGAATATCTCAGTTATTGAATGAAGTAGGTTTGTGAAATTTGAAGCGTCGATATAATGACATAAGAGCTAGAATTTGAGCATATTGACATGTCGAAGTTAACTTCCGGTCTGACCGGAAGTAACATCAACTTTCTTATTTTAAATGGAAACCCTATTTTTTTTTTTTTTCGCTTTATTCAGCATTCAATTCCCTTTCTAATGACATATCACAAGTTGGTATCTAACCAGAAACTAGATCAGAAAAAAATTAATATTGAAATTCACCGAGTAGGCTGTGGAAGCAAAATGAAAGCCAAAAATAGAAAAGTTGGCTATGGAAACCATACGTCAATTGATAACAGTTGCTACTACTGTGATATTTTATTTTCATTCGTCGGCGTTATAAAAAGCCGCCAAAAAAAATATTTGAAAAATTGGGAAAAAAACAATACTCTGTAGGTCCATAACTTAAATAGGAACATACAACTTTTTCTTGCCTGTACTATTCAGCATAACCATTCCTTTCTAATGATATAATAGAAAGTAATTTTTTGAAATGAAATACCAAAAAATCCAATTATTATTATTCAAATAACAAAAAAACAGATTTATCGAAAAAAAAAAATTCAAATTGATAGGATTAAAGATAAAATAAATTCAAAACAAATGTTCGAAATGCATTCCCTCTAGTGATATTTTCATGTAAAACGTTTCTCAACATTTGGGGCGTGATATCTTGGAAAGCTCTACGAATTTTTACTTCTAGCTCATGTAGAGTTGTAGGTTGTATGGAATACACCCTATTTTTAAGATGCCCCCATAGAAAAAAGTCGCACGGAGTAAGATCAGGTGACCTTGGTGGCCACCTGACTGGACCATGGGTTGTTATGTCTCTCTTGAAAGCGATTTTGAAGATAATTTCTCGCTATTCTTGAATTATGCGGAGGGGCGCCATCCTGCCGGAAGTACATTCTCTCAGTTATTTCCGCTGGTAGGTTGTTAATGAATTCCGAAATTTCATTCGTTAAAAAATTAAAGTATCTCTCTCCGGTTAGTTGGCCTTGAAAAAGAATGGGGCCAACAATATGAGTTCCAACTATTCCTGTCCAAACATTCACACCAAATCTCTCCTGGAAGCCACCTTGTCGAAACCGGTGCTCGTTTTCTATCGCCCAGTACCTGAAACAAAAGACCGTTCACACTTTTAGCACTTTACACTTCGACTATCGCAATAATCCAAATAAAGTACAGTACCTACCTTGTATTATTCCTGTTAAATAATCCATTGTTGGTAAATCTTGACTCGTCCGTAAACAAGATATAATAGTTAAATAGGTGATTATCAGCATTTTGTCGAAGAAACCAATTACAATATTCCAGGCGCCTTTCACCGTCATTTTCATACAAATGTTGATGCAACTGATACTTGAAGGATTTAAATCGATGTTTTTTCAAAATTTTCCTAGCCGAGTCCTTACTTATAGCTAATTCGGCGCCAATCTGCCTTGAGGAAATTGTGCTATCATATTGTACTAAAGCTAATACATTAATTTCAGTTTCCTCATTAATAACAAATGCTTCTTGGTCTTCGTGAACATCAGGCTCAGTTCTTAATTTTTCTTCAAGCCACTGAAAATACCTTCTTGACGGTTGCTGCGTACCTGGATATCGCTCTAAATACAATCGTTCAGCGGCATAAGAATTTTCTAAACATTCACCATAAATGAGAAGCATGTCAATTTCGTGAATAACGGGGCATTTTTTGAATATTCCACTAACTGATTTCGATTTCCAAACCCTTTTAAGATGGCAGAATCAAAAACACTACTTCGAACGTCAAAATTATATGGATAGCAGCGTTCGTGAGAGCTCTCGTTTCTTTTTTGTTTCATTCCAAAATACATCTTAATCAGCCTACTTGTTAATATTTTGGTTCGAATGATTATTACAATGGAATGATTATTCTGAATAGCACAAACATCGTCCATAGGTACATATTAGAATATCTATGGACGATGGCACAGACCAAGTACGTTTATGTACCTATTTAACATAGAACATACAGGAAATAATTTATCATTCCACATTATTTTTAATGTTATTTTTGCGTATGGCGATAATCTGTTTTGTTATTTGAATAATAATAATTGGATTTTTTGGTATTTCATTTCAAAAAATTACTTTCTATTATATCATTAGAAAGGAATGGTTATGCTGAATAGTACAGGCAAGAAAAAGTTGTATGTTCCTATTTAAGTTATGGACTTACAGAGTATTGTTTTTTTTCCCAATTTTTCCAATATTTTTTTGGCGGCTTTTTATAACGCCGACGAATGAAAATAAAATATCACAGTAGTAGCAACTGTTATCAAGTGACGTATGGTTTCCATAGCCAACTTTTCAATTTTTGGCTTTCATTTTGCTTCCACGGCCTACTCGGTGAATTTCAATAATAATTTTTTTCTGATCTAGTTTCTGGTTAGATGCCAACTTGTGATATGTCATTAGAAAAGGAATTGAATGCTGAATAAAGAGAAAAGAAAAAAAATTTGGTTTCCATTTAAAATAAGAAAGTTGATGTTACTTCCGGTCAGACCGGAAGTTAACTTCTATAGATCTATAGATATATATATATATATATATATATATATATATATATATATATATATATATATATATATATATATATATATATATATATATATATATATACCGGGTGACCCGGAACCAATTTACCCCCCTGTATCTTCGTTGTTATTTTATATGGATGTCTCAAATTTGGTACTTCGATTTGATGTTATGAATGTACAATTTAGCAAGTATCAATCCAAATATGACACTTCCGGTTTGACCGGAAGCACATCTAATTTTTATATTTCAAATGAGAAGTATATTTTTTTTTTGAAAATAACAATTCAGTATGGAATTACCTTCACAATGATATATCACAATGATACTTTCAATTCACAATCTGCTTACATAAGTGACATTTTATAAAAAAATTACTTTTTGTATTTCCCTCGTAACGAAACATTTTCATGAAAGTATGCTGTGGAAGATTGAACAATATAATGTAAGTAACAATAATTCGTGGCACAACTTTCACACAATAAGTTTTATGCAGACTAATTATTTTTATGATTTTAGTTTTTCTTAATTTTTGGATACCAATACATAGGAATTTTTAATGTTGCTTAGAAACTCAAATACATATTGAAATACAAGAATTGAACGAAACCTTGTTTTGTTTCCTAATTATTTTTTATGAAGATAATTTCCATGCTATACCTACCTTTTATTGAACAATTCAACTTCATGTTAGTTGGCTATGGAATTAAATTTGTTGAGTTGTTCTGTTGTTGTGTTTACGCCAAATTGTTGACATTTCGAATGTTCTGAATTGTGGGATTCTGGGAAGATAATTATTTGTGAAATGAACAACTACTACCGATTTACCCAAACTGAAAAGGTTGATATGTTGTTGATATATGGAGAAGCAAGGAAAAATTCCTATTTAGCCTTGCGTCTGTACCAGGATAGGTATCCTAACCGTCCGCACCCTAGTAGTAGAAACTATTTTGCAATATTGGAGTCACAGTTCAGGAAAGAACGGAATAATCATGATGGGGAACATGTTATTGTAAGCGAAGATACGGAGATCACTGTTCTAGCAGCGGTTGAAATTGATCCAAATACATCATTAAGGCAAATCGAATATGAGGCCGGGGTACCTAGAGAAACAGCTCGAAAAATTTTGAAAAAACACCGGTATCGTTCATTCAAATATCAAATTCATCAATATTTGTATGAAAATGATGTGCAGAGAAGGATTGCGTATTGTAACTGGGTTATACGAAAAGAAACAGAAAATCAAAATTTCCATTACAATATTCTATACAGTGATGAATCACGCTTTACAAACAATGGTCATTTCAATAGAAATAATTTACGTTATTGGGCACAAGAAAATCCGCATGTGTTCAGAGAAGGAAGACACCAGGAGAGATTCGGATTCAATGTTTGGCTAGGAATTTTTGGAACCAGAATAGTGGGACCAATTATTTTTGATGGAGCTTTAACAAGTGAACGGTACCTACAAATTTTAAATGATGAAGTCCAAAATTTTATTGAAGACATTCCCTTAGCGACACGTCGCGTTATGTATTTCCAACAAGATGGAGCACCTCCACATAATTCGAATGTAGTCCGAGGACATCTTACTAGAACTTTCAACGACAATTGGATTGGTACTCATGGCCCAATTCGTTGGCCACCAAGGTCACCAGACCTCACGCCAATGGATTTTTTTGTTTGGGCTCACTTGAAGAATAAAGTTTATGCTCATAATAGACCTCAAAATCGCGAGGAACTTGAAGACAGGGTAAGGAGAGCCATTAACGAAATTACTCCGGCTCAACTCGTGAATGTTATGCGGGCATGCTCCGAAAAAATACAAAAATGCATTGACGTTAACGGGCGACAATTTGAACAATTAGAATAATTAAGTCTGTCATAGGTATGGAATTTCTTTTGAATTGAGTTATAAAACTGTACATGTTCCAAATGTCTACTATTTTGTAGAAAAATTATCGAAATAAATATTTTGTGAGTCCGATTGTGCAGTTTCAAAAATAACTCCAGACCTTTAGAATAAATTTAATTCCATAGCCAACTAACATGATGTTGAAATGTTCAATACAAAGTATAGCATGAAAATTATCTTCATAAAAATAATTAGGAAACAAAAATGTAGAAGTTTTTTTTCTAATTTTTTGTATTTCAATATGCACTTGAGTTTCTAACCAACTTTAAAAATTCCTATGATGTTGAAACTTATTGTGTGAAAAGTTGGGCCATGAATTACTGTTACTTAGATTATATTGTTCAATCTTCCACAGCATACTTTCATGAAAATATTTCGTTACGAGGGGAATACAAAAAGTATTTTTTTTATAAAATGTCACTTATGTAAGCAGATTGTGAATTGAAAGTATCATTGTGATATATCATTGTGAAGGTAATTCCATACTGAATTGTTATTTTCAAAAAAAAAATATACTTCTCATTTGAAATATAAAAATTAGATGTGCTTCCGGTCAAACCGGAAGTGTCATATTTGGATTGATACTTGCTAAATTGTACATTCATAACATCAAATCGAAGTACCAAATTTGAAACATCCATATAAAATAACAACGAAGATACAGGGGGGTAAATTGGTTCCGGGTCACCCGGTATATATATATATATAGATAGGTTTCCGCGGTCAGATATTTGAAAACTAAAAGTTCGGGTTGAACCGCGTCTAGAATTTGTTGAAATTCGACGTTTCGGTTCCGATTTTGGAGCCATTTTCAAGAACTGAAAAAGAAAGGAAATTAATAAATGGTAGAAACGTAATTCTACGCTGAGGTCTCAATCTGCCTACTCCTCAGGTATAATTACGTTCGGTTTTTGTGACTTGACGTCGGGGTCTCAATCTGCCTACTCCCCATGTCTCGTCACTGGTTCTCTCTAAGGTCTCAATCTGCCTACTCCTTCGAGAGAACTGAGAGAACTTTTAGTTTTCATATATATATATATATATATATATATATATATATATATATATATATATATATATATATATATATATATATATATATATATATATATATATATATATATATATATATATATATAATATATATAAATATATATATATATATATATATATATATATATATATATATATATATATATACCGGGTGACCACGAGGTGAGGTACGCCCCCCAATTTTTCTATAGTTTTGAAGATACAGGTTTCAAATTTGGCACGTCGATATATTACTCAAATACGCATATTTTGACTCCATAACCGAAAATTCACCACTTCCGGTTTAACCGGAAGTGACCCCAAACTTTTTTTTTCAAATGACACCCTGTACAATTTTTTTCATTATCAGGAAGAACACGCAATTTGTGATAACACTGTTCTCCAAAATTGAAAATCGGTTGAAAAATGGCGGAGATACAGTTGATTGTTCAATCGAACAAAGTTGGCCGTGAACATCAAACTCAAATCATCACAACTGACGAACGGCGTCAGCATTTACGAGAGGAAGGTTCGAGGTAAGATACAGCTGAAAATCGAGCTTCCCATGTAATTGCCATATTTCCCATCAATTATCAAACATTTCCTCAAAACGGATTAGTACCCATAAAGAAAGGCTCACAACTGCCATTTCTCAAATAGCAACATACTCTTTTCACATTGTTATGTTGAAAGAGGATGAATTATCAGATTACTCGAATGAAAAGATTTGAAGAATTCCGAAAGGAATCGAAGATACGGGATGTTTCATTATGAGTGTTCTCAAAATTGACTATTCTTAAACATAGGCGGCTTGAACCTACGAAAGCTAAACAAAAATTCATATTTAAAAAAAAATAGTGAAAATTTGCGGTACATTCTGAAAAATGGAACATTGTGAGTTGTCGAAAAACATTCTACGGCGATGGAGCGAACTTTTTTCTCATTACTCGTATGCTAATCGTAATTGATGGTGGATTCATACAGCAGTTTTAAGATCGTTGTTGGAATAAATATTCCATTAACGAACATTCTTATGACTTCTTACTAGTGACTAAAAACTCATGAATTGGAACTGCTGTATAAATCCACCATAAGAATATACCTGCAGAGTAAAAAAAATGTATTAGATATTTATTCCAATTTCTAACATTTGATACAACTAATTTCTGAACGAAAAAAAAGGTATGAAGTAAATTGTTTATTGGTTCTGGTCACTTACTACACTAACAGAAATCAAAGTAATGAAAAAATGATTTACAAGTACTGTTCAAAATGTTCTCCATTATGTTCTCTGCACAAAATTGCACGTCTCACTATTGCTTCCATAACTCCATTTAACTGAGCTTGAGTAATACTTGCAATTGCTTCTCTAAGGCGATGTTCAAAATCCTCCCTTGATGTAGGACTAGAAGAGTAAACCTTGTTCTTCAGGTAACCCCATATGAAAAAATCCAGTGGCGTGAGGTCCGGTGACCTCGGAGGCCATCTTGTAGGACCATTCGTGCCAATCCATCGATTTGGGAATGTTTCATCT
This sequence comes from Chrysolina americana, assembly GCA_958502065.1. Classification (NCBI taxonomy): domain Eukaryota; kingdom Metazoa; phylum Arthropoda; class Insecta; order Coleoptera; family Chrysomelidae; genus Chrysolina; species Chrysolina americana. The sequence goes on along the minus strand of OY293419.1, from coordinate 30,640,083 downwards.
AGGTAACTGGTTACTATTCGGGAATTTTGGGGAGGTGCACCATCCTGCTGGAAATACATATTTTGGTAGACGTCGAGAGGTAAATTCTCCATGAATCCTTCTATTTCGTTTCGTAGAAATCCCAAATAGCGTTGCCCATTCAACATACCATCAAATATTATGGGCCCAATGATTCGAGTTCCTATCAGACCTATCCACACGTTGAATCCAAAGCGTTCCTGAAAATTCCCTTGTCTTATGAGCCTGGGGTTTTCAGTTGCCCAGTATCTGGTGTTGTTTCTATTGAACATACCAAGATTCGTAAATCTTGATTCGTCGGAAAATATAATGTTTCTCGTCATATTCGGGTTCCTTATGTGGTTCTCAAGTAGCCAATTGCAATATTGGACCCTTCTTTGATGATCATTTTCGTAAAGGCGCTGATGTATCTGATATTTATACGGCTTAAACCCATGTTTTTTTAGAATTTTTCGAGCTGATTCTCGTCCAACTGGTAATTCATGTTCGATTTGTCGAAGTGATATGGTGTGATCTACATAAACAACAGCCAAAACATTAGTTTCCGTCTCTTCATCAATAATAAAACTATCCTGATCATGTACATTGTCATCTGGTTCTATCCTGAATTGCCTTTCCAAACGTGCGAAATAGTTTCTACTTGGTTGGCGTTGTCTGAGAGGGAATCGTTCACTGTAAAGAATGCAAGCCGCAGTTGCATTTTTTCTACACTCGCCATAAATTAGCAGTAAATCTACTTTTTCATTTCTAGTAAATTTTCGCTCCATCGGGATGTTTTTCAACAAGTTACAATTTTCTTGTATTGAATGAGTAGAACAAATTGTCACTTTGTTGACAAAATATGCTTTTTTGTTTAGCTTTCTTATGTTCAAAGCCGCCTTCGTTGAAGAACATTCAATTTTGGGAACACTTATATTGTATTTCTGGTTCCTTTCGGAATTCTTCAAATCTTTTCATTCGAGTAATCTGATAATTCTTCATCTTTCTACATAACAATGTGAAAAGAGTATGTTGCTATTTGAGAAATGGCAGTTGTGAGCCTTTCTTTATGGGTACTAATCCGTTTTGAGGAAATGTTTGATAATTGATGGGAAATATGGTTGCTGCAATTACATGGGAAGCTCGATTTTCAGCTGTATCTTACCTCGAACCTTCCTCTCGTAAATGCTGACGCCGTTCGTCAGTTGTGATGATTTGAGTTTGATGTTCACGGCCAACTTTGTTCGATTGAACAATCAACTGTATCTCCGCCATTTTTCAACCGATTTTCAATTTTGGAGAACAGTGTTATCACAAATTGCGTGTTTTTCCTGATAATGAAAAAAATTGTACAGGGTGTCATTTGAAAAAAAAAGTTTGGTGTCACTTCCGGTTAAACCGGAAGTGGTGAATTTTCGGTTATGGAGTCAAAATATGCGTATTTGAGTAATATATCGACGTGCCAAATTTGAAACCTGTATCTTCCAAAACTATAGAAAAATTGGGGGGCGTATATATATATATATATATATATATATATATATATATATATATATATATATATATATATATATATATATATATATATATATATATGAAACAGGGATATGCTCACGAGGGAAATTGTGAATAACAAGAAGGAACATTTTATTGGACTAAGCCCTCTAGTAAAAATGCAACCATAGACACGTGTTTCGATCTTAGGGATCTCATCAGTACGGTGAAAGCAAGTGTAAGGATGTGCAACACTTGATTGCAGGTGAAACAACAAATGAACGGAGTCAACAATATAATATATATATTAGTTTTCAAATATCTGACCGCGGAAACCTATCTGAACACATTGCACGCCTCTACGGGGAGGATATTCTCCATCTCACGAAAAACTATTCATCACTCCTTATCCGAAGATCCAAACTCCTGTGCGACCTCACGTTCCTCAAATCATGCAGAGACCACAGAGTCATTCCCAAAGCCTTCCGGTTGAAACATCATGATACCTCATCGTCAGCCCAGCGTATTCTCAATAAAGCTAGCCAAGCACTTATTCGAAAAACACTTCACGACATCAGACGTAATTTGGACATCACCAACACCTCACTCTACAAATGTTTTGGCAAATTATCCACCGTAGATATCCATCCAGTCATCTGGGACACTTTGACCAGGATATCTCAGGACAAAGCAGATCACATCAGCAATGAGAAAACAGAAACACAGAAAAACAAACTTTGTGCATTGTTAACGAATAACATCACACCCTTGGTCCCAGCTGCATCACCTGTATTAGTACACAACTTCTCCGACACACCACTAGATCAAAATAGCCTTGCACTACTATCAAGAGGATTCAATTATTCCATCACACCAAACAGAATCCCAACAGAAACCATCATCACACAAATAGAAAGCGCGATAACCCATCTACCAGAAAATACAGCTGAAGAAACTAGGCAAGATATTGCCACCACACTTAGGAGAGCGAAACTCCCTCCATCCAACATAACACCTGCCGAAAAACATTGCCTCAGAAACCTCCACAACAACCCTGACATAATCATTCTCCCAGCAGACAAAGGCAACGCCACAGTAGTTCTGAATACCTCAGATTATGTAGACAAAATGAGTACACTATTAAACTCATCCGAGTATCAGATCACCCAACGAGACCCGACAACCTACCTCGAAAAGAAGACCAAAAATCTGATCAATAATTCTAAACTACCAGCCGAAACCAAGAAAGCCACTATCCCTAGAGAGAAGTCATCACGCACCCCTCGTATCTACGGACTACCAAAAATACACAAGCCTGATATCCCACTCCGACCTATCGTCAGTGCCTTTGGATCACCAACCCAGAACCTCGCCAAGTATCTAGCGAGTACTCTTCAGCCACGAGCAGAAGAAGCTTCATCCTACGTGAAAAATTCATTCCACTTCTTAGACCTTCTCAAATCCTATAGAATCCAGAACACAGATATCCTAGTGAGCTTCGATGTTGTCTCCCTCTTCACAAATATTCCCCTAACGGACACGCTAGAAATCCTTAAAACGAAACACAGAATTCCAAAAGACACCCTGGACCTCATCAGTCACTGTATGAACAACACGTACTTCCTCTTCCAAGGAAATTACTACAAACAAGTGAAAGGTGCTCCCATGGGTTCCCCCCTTTCTCCAGTCCTTGCAAACCTTTTCATGGAAGACTTCGAAACCAGGGCTGTAGAAGCATTTGACCACAAGCCTACTTGCTGGTTCAGATACGTTGACGACATTTTCGTCATATGGCCTCATGGTTACGAAATCTTAAACACGTTCTTAGATCACCTAAACGATATCCATCCCAACATGAAATTTACAATGGAGACCGAAATGAACAACTCCCTAGCTTTCCTGGACGTTCTCATTACGAAATCCAATAACTCTTTCACCCACACAGTACACAGGAAACAGACCCACACCAACCGATACCTACACGCAAACTCTCATCACCATCCAGCACAAACAAACTCCGTATTGAACTCCCTGATATACAGATCAATTCAGCTTACCGACAACCAGAATAGACCACAAGAGCTGGACAAACTGAAATCAGCCTTACTTCAGAATGGTTACAACAATTCGCTAATCGACAAGTCTATCCGCCATCAACTGACCCGTCCTCCAAAAACAAATGATCCACTAGAGAGTATCCAGCCACACAAAGCTTTCCTACCATACATCAAAGATGTGACAGACAAAATCAGTAATATCTTGAGAAAACACGAGATAAAAACAATATTCACGGCCAACAACCAAATATCCAAATTTCTCAGCTCTCCCAAGGACACAATACCAAACGATTCTCAAGGTATATATGAAATACCATGTTCAGACTGCCCGAGAAGTTATATTGGCCAGACTAACAGACGAGTAACTTCCAGAGTCTACGAACACGAACTTGCTGTGCGTCAGGCATCTTCCACTTCCGCACTTTATAAACATCGAGAAGACACAGGTCACAAAATAGACTTCAAAAACATAAAAACAATTTCCACCGAGAAAACTCTGCAAACCAGGATCATCCGAGAAGCCCTCGAGATAGAGAAGCGCCCCAATTGCCTCAACACTCGCGACGACGGACGTAGACTTCCCAATACCTGGAAGCCTCTCATTGCACGCATCAACTCATTTCCCACCAACCCAGTTCCCGCACATAGCTCACTTAGCGCCAACCAAGTTCCCGCACACATCTCATCTAGCGCCAACTCAGTTCCCGCCCATAGTTCACCTCGCGCCAATACATTGCACACGGCCATTACAGCCACGTCCACTATAAATACAGTTCCTCAACCCACAATTCCTCAGTTCTCTCCAAGGAGTAGGCAGATTGAGACCTTAGAGAGAACCAGTGACGAGACATGGGGAGTAGGCAGATTGAGACCCCGACGTCAAGTCACAAAAACCGAACGTAATTATACCTGAGGAGTAGGCAGATTGAGACCTCAGCGTAGAATTACGTTTCAACCATTTATTAATTTTCTTTCTTTTTCAGTTCTTGAAAATGGCTCCAAAATCGGAGCCGAAACGTCGAATCTCAACAAATTCTAGACGCGGTTCAACCCGAACTTTTAGTTTTCATATATATATATATATATATATATATATATATATATATATATATATATATATATATATACATATATATATATATATATATATATAATAACAAAGTATTCTCGACCGAACTCTATTAACTAAGTAGAAATTCTCGGGTAGCGATCTGTTGAACAATGAAACTCATTCGATTTAAATCTTCAATATTTCGTCAACCTTTATTGACTTCTCCAGGAAGAGCTACAATTAAAAAGGAATATAAGTTGTTGAAGGACTACATAAAAATAACATGATGACTTACAAAATTCACAGAGTTAGTTCTAACCTATGGAACATTTGGGAGGACAATTGTTATTCTCGGCTGCAGACTAATCGCTTAATTTACCTGACTGGAGTGTTACTATGGTTTGAATAAGGATTCGTTTAAATACAATGGTGTTAATTAGTGTAGGTATTCCATTGGTACCAACTGTCAAACTACACACAACGTTGAATGGAATTTAAAATATTACAATATATACTACTAAGTTGTCCTGTATCGGTTTTGTAGTTAACTGTGTTAGGATTTTTGTTGATATGGACCATCTCAAGGAATAACCTGTTTTTTTGATTGCTGACTTTGTCTAGAATTTTTGGATTTGAATAATCAAACCGGTGGCCTGTTTTCTGGGTGTGGTCGACTGCTGCACAGGAGTTTTTTCCCAATTGGGAATCACTCTTGTGCAAAGCTAGCCGTTGTTTTAACCACTGTGAGGTCTGTCCGACATAACTACCTGCACAACCTTGGCATGGTAGTTCAAAGACAAAACACCAACTCCACTCCTTAGCAATGTAATTTATGAAAGGAACAATAATACTAGAAACAACAAATGCAATGAAAACTGGTCTGGGGGTCAATACAACAAGATCTTTTAACAATATTATCAAGTTGACAGTAAATATCAATGAGCAACTGTTTTCCACGGTAATCTTAGGGCACCACATGATTTTTATTTAGTGAAACTGATGTAAATCAATCCCTTTAAATGATATCGGAAAAGAATTCAGCAAGTAGGTAACATAATCTAAATTCTACCTGTTTACCAAGTGCGATTTTTTATTTTAAAATTAACAGTTGTTTCGGTGTGGCAATGAGTATGAAGATTGATTTTGTTTCGATTGACAAAATGATTCCTCAATATTTTAATAAAGAACCCCGCACATTTCTTATGAGAAATGGCTTGCCGTGAATTTTGCCGAATGGTCTTCCTCAGGTAATTTTCATACACTGCTCCACATTATCTCTATAATCTGAGAATGTGGTGCTGTGACATTGTCCTCAGAGAGGCTCAAAATGGATGATAGCATCTCACAGCCTAACGAATCCGTGAAAATGTCTGCATCTTTGATACCTGCGAGCACTCTCCAGATGAAATGAAGGGTTCAGGTATTGGAAACGAACTATTTTGCCACCTAGTATGATTTACCGTGAAAATGGATTGTTCCATCGCGAGTGGCGGGCATTGTCTATCACATAGGCCAACCCCATTCAGCAAAGCTAGCCGTTGTTTTAACCACTGTGAAGTCTGTCCGACATAACTACCTTCAAAACCTTGGCATGGTAGTTCATAAATTACATTGCTAAGGAGTGGAGTTGGTCAAAGATTGTTGTTGATCAAAGACAAAACACCAACTATATATATATATATATATGAAAACTAAAAGTTCGGGTTGAACCGCGTCTAGAATTTGTTGAAATTCGACGTTTCGGCTCCGATTTTGGAGCCATTTTCAAGAACTGAAAAAGAAAGAAAATTAATAAATGGTTGAAACGTAATTCTACGCTGAGATCTCAATCTGCCTACTCCTCAGGTATAATTATGTTAGGTTTTTGTGACTTGACGTCGGGGTCTCAATCTGCCTACTCCCCATGTCTCGTCACTGGTTCTCTCTAAGGTCTCAATCTGCCTACTCCTTCGAGAGAACTGAGGAATTGTGGGTTGAGGAACATATATATATATATATATATATATATATATATATATACATATATATATATATATATATATATATATATATATATATATATATATATATATATATAGTCACTAGTTTGAAACTTAATTCGACACGAGCCATGGAATCCAAAGGTAGATGTTTACCTACAACATTGACAGGCAGACAAATGTTTATTTGTTCTGTCCAACCCAAGACTCAATCAAGTTTCTCGTGCGTTATGAGGAACGCAAGCAGAATCTAAAGTGAATAGAGTATTTTCGTTTCAACTCCGAGAGCTCACGATCCGTGGACAGCGCTGTTTCGTTGTTACCAACTCATCAGCACGGCTTTATGAGGTCTCTCGAAGTTGAAACGAATGCACTCTGAATTAGTACCATAAGGCAAAGAGAGTATAAATGAATAGTAACTTGTGACATCTACAGTCACTAGTTTGAAACTTAATTCGACACGAGCCATGGAATCCAAAGGTAGATGTTTACCTACAACATTGACAGGCAGACAAATGTTTATTTGTTCTGTCCAACCCAAGACTCAATCAAGTTTCTCGTGCGTTATGAGGAACGCAAGCAGAATCTAAAGTGAATAGAGTATTTTACTATTCATTTATACTCTCTTTGCCTTATGGTACTAATTCAGAGTGCATTCGTTTCAACTTCGAGAGACCTCATAAAGCCGTGCTGATGAGTTGGTAACAACGAAACAGCGCTGTCCACGGATCGTGAGCTCTCGGAGTTGAAACGAAAATACTCTATTCACTTTAGATTCTGCTTGCGTTCCTCATAACGCACGAGAAACTTGATTGAGTCTTGGGTTGGACAGAACAAATAAACATTTGTCTGCCTGTCAATGTTGTAGGTAAACATCTACCTTTGGATTCCATGGCTCGTGTCGAATTAAGTTTCAAACTAGTGACTGTAGATGTCACAAGTTACTATTCATTTATACTCTCTTTGCCTTATGGTACTAATTCAGAGTGCATTCGTTTCAACTTCGAGAGACCTCATAAAGCCGTGCTGATGAGTTGGTAACAACGAAACAGCGCTGTCCACGGATCGTGAGCTCTCGGAGTTGAAACGAAAATACTCTATTCACTATATATATATATATATATATATATATATATATATATATATATATATGTGCATACAAATTAAAAATTATAAAACTGAGAGCAATTATATCCGAAAATTATCGCTAACACCAATTAGCTATCTGGGTTCAATCCTCTGTACCTGGTACACTGTACCTGGTACAAATGTCACAACAACAAACATTGACCCGATTTTAATGTAGGCATATCTATTTGATCCACTGTCCACTGTTTACGTTTTTCGGTGAGTATGATTTGTGAAATTGAGAGCATTATATTTTTGTTTTTTCTTATATCTTACATGTCTTCGTAGACGAGAACTCTAGTACTCTACTTGTCCCAAAATTCTGTTTTCAATTTCGTGTTTTCGATAAACTTCGATGAATATTGTTTCGTACCTACAAATAGTAGGCTGTATGGAAATATCAAATTGTCCACTGTTTACGTTTTTCGGTGAGTATGATTTGTGAAATTGAGAGCATTATATTTTTGTTTTTTCTTATATATATATATATATATATATATATATATAACAATACATATTTCTCCTTTGATAACAAATTCTATAAACAAACTTTTGGAACACCCATGGGTGCATCAATTTCCCCAATTTTAGCAGCTTATGTAATGGATGACTTGTTAGACACAGTATTACCGGTTCTGTCTTTCAGACCCCACTTTATAAAAAAATATGTGGATGATATTATTCTGGCTTTACCAATCGACTGTACTGAAGAGATTCTTGACACCTTCAACAGTTATGATCCTTTCATTCAGTTCACCATGGAAACTGAAGATGTAAATTTCTCCGTGCCATTCCTTGACACAAGGTTCATACGGTCATCAGAAAACAAAATTCTGATAGACTGGTATAGAAAACCATGTAGCTCAGGAAGATACATCAACTATTGGTCTTACCACAAACACTCAATGAAAGTGAATCTAGTAAAACAAATGAAAGATAGAGTGTTAAAAATCTCTGACAGTCAATTTCACAAAAAAAATCTTGCTATCCTTTTAAATTTATTTCTTGAAAATTCTTACCCACCGATTATGATTAAAAATATTTTGTTTAATTCTTCATCCTCCTTTGATATAATTAACAACTCAACAATTACACGAATTGACAGTAATAATAGCAATAATAATCACAATGAAAACAATATTGCACCATTAATTGCTTTTTATAGTTCTTTACCCTACATAAAGGAGATCACTCCCAAACTCTCCAGAATTTTTAATGATTTACCGAATTTGAAAATTGCAAATAAATCAGTATTAACTATTAGAACAATTCACTCTAAAGTCAAAGACAAACTTTCTCTATTTTCACAAGCGAATGTAATATATAGTATTCCGTGTCAATCGTGCAACAAAATGTATGTTGGTCAGACTTCGAGATCTCTAGGCTCCCGAATCGTTTCACATAAAAGTGACTGTAGATTACATCCAGAACGGTGTGCGTTAGCTGAACATGTTAACAAGTTTGACCACCATATGAATTATGATGCCACTAAGGTCTTAGCTAGTGAATCGCGTCTACCCAAAAGGACCTTTCTCGAAATGGCCTTTATTTCAGAAAATAGTAATTGCATTAATAAAAAAACAGATATTAATCATCTAAGTGAAATTTATTCTTACCTTCTGACGTTAGATAAGAATCCACCATTCATTAATTCCTCAAATCTACCAAATGACCAAATAATTTTATAAATAAAAATTAACCTTTTTCCTAAATTTGACTGAAAATTCACCAGATACTTAACCTGTACTACAAAAAAAAAATTTTGCTCACAGAAGGACTTAACTTTGTTATACTACAAAATAAAACATAATAGCCAGATCGAAAGTGTACCAAAGACACTCAGTTATATGCCAGATGTACTTAATTCAGGTTCCTCCATGGGCCACTAGGTGTCGCCCAACTAACTAAATTTTGATTTACGGACTCCAACATAGGTTGGTAACTGTAAATTGGTACCACTGATTAAGTCATATGCCATGTCAACTGTCTGTCTTCTCCCAACCAATAGCATTGATTCGGCCTTATGTGATCAAAATGTAACGTATTTTTACAAAACTTTTATGACATCCTTCCAATTTTACCTGTTTTATATTGAAATTCATCTTGTACAATGTGCCCCCTTTTGTTGAATAACATCGCGTCAAACACCCTCAACTAAGATGTAAGTTAACCATCCATGTATATTTTTTATATATTACTTACTCATGTAAATTGTAGTATCCCTGATGATGGAAAAGATTAATTAAATTTCCGAAAGCTTGGACAAACTTAAAAAAGTATATATATATATATATATATATATATGAAAACTAAAAGTTCGGGTTGAACCGCGTCTAGAATTTGTTGAAATTCGACGTTTCGGCTCCGATTTTGGAGCCATTTTCAAGAACTGAAATAGAAAGAAAATTAATGAAAGGTTAAAACGTAATTCTACGCTGAGGTCTCAATCTGCCTACTCCTCAGGTATAATTACGTTAGGTTTTTGTGACTTGACGTCGGGGTCTCAATCTGCCTACTCCCCATGTCTCGTCACTGGTTCTCTCTAAGGTCTCAATCTGCCTACTCCTTCGAGAGAACTGAGGAATTGTGGGTTGAGGAACTGTATTTATATTGGACGTGGCTGTAATGGCCGTGTGCAATGTATTGGCGCGAGGTAAACTATGGGCGGGAACTGAATTGGCGCTACATGGTCAAATCAATGCTATTGGTAGGGAGAAGACAGACAGTTGACATGGCATATGACTTAGTCAGTGGTACCAATTTGCAGTTACCAACCTATGTTGGAGTCCGTAAATCAGAATTTAGTTGGTTGGGCGACACCTAGTGGACCATGGTGGAACCTGAATTAAGTACATCTGGCATGTAACTAAGTGTCTTTAGTACACTTTCGATCTGGATATTATGTTTTTTAAAATAGTATAACAATGTTCAGTCCTTCTGTGAGCAAAATTCTGGTACAGGTTAGGTATCTGGAGACTTTTAAGTCAAAATTAGGAAAAAGGTTAAGTTTTATTTATAAAACTATTTGATCATTTGATAAATTTGTAGAATTGATGAATGATGGATTCTTATCCAACGTCAGAAGGTAAGAATAAATTTCACTGAGATGATTAATATCTGTTTTTTTATTAATGCAGTTACTATTTTCTGAAATAAAGGCCATTTCGAGAAAAGTCCTTTTGGATAGACGCGATTCACTAGCTAAGACCTTAGTGGCATCATAATTCATATGGTGGTCAAACTTGTTTACATGTTCAGCTAACGCACACCGTTCTGGATGTAATCTACAGTCACTTTTATGTGAAACGATTCGGGAGCCTAGAGATCTCGAAGTCTGACCAACATACATTTTATTGCACGATTGACACGGAATACTATATATTACATTCGCTTGAGAAAATAGAGAAAGTTTGTCTTTGACTTTGGAGTGAATTGTTCTAATAGTTAGAACTGATTTATTTGCAATTTTCAAATTCGGTACATCATTAAAAATTCTGGAGAGTTTAGGAGTGATCTCCTTTATGTAGGGTAAAGAACTATAAAAAGAAATTAATGGTGCAATATTGTTTTCAATGTTATTATTATTACTATTATTTCTGTCAACTTGTGTAATCGTTGAGTTGTTAATTATATCAAAGGAGGATGAAGAATTAAACAAAATATTTTTAATCATAATCGGTGGGTAAGAATTTTCAAGAAATAAATTTAAAAGGATAGCAAGATTTTTTTTGTGGAATTGAGTGTCAGAGATTTTGAACACTCTATCTTTCATTTGTTTTACTAGATTCACTTTCATTGAGTGTTTGTGATAAGACCAATAGTTTATGTATCTTCCTGAGCTACATGGTTTCCTATACCAGTCTATCAGAATTTTGTTTTCTGATGACCGTATGAACCTTGTGTCAAGGAATGGAACGGAGAAATTTACATCTTCAGTTTCCATGGTGAACTGAATGAAAGGATCATAACTGTTGAAGGTGTCAAGAATCTCTTCAGTACAGTCAATTGGTAAGGCCAGAATAATATCCACATATTTTTTTAAAAAGTGGGGTCTGAAAGACAAAACAGGTAATACTGTGTCTAACAAATCATCCATTACATAAGCTGCCAAAATTGGGGAAATTGATGCACCCATGGGTGGGTTCATTTGAAATTATTGACACTAAAGTTTGTTGTGATAAACTGATTGATTGATATGGTTCGACATACATATGAAAGGAAATTGATTCTCCCATAAACGTTTCATGAATTTTATTTGAATAATATTTTGTTGAATATTGCCCCTAATCGAATGGTGTAGTAAGAACGTTGCTAAAATTCCATTGAACAACACATTTTTCAAATTTTATTCCTTTATAACTTTTTTATTACCGAACAGATTTCGATGAAACTGTGATCAGTTATATTTCAAGACATCCTGAATCCAGTGGAGTATACAGAATTTTCATAAAATTCCTGAACATGAATTGGTGGATTGATTAAACGGCATATTTTTCAAATTTCATTCCTTTATAACTTTTTTATTGATTGACGCATTCCAACGTAATTTACATGTAAATCATTTGAAAATGTCGCGAATCCAGTGGTGTAGTCAGATTTTTTCTAAAAAAATCGCTAGTAATTTTTTTAGATTTTTGACCTCGAAAAATAAGATTAGTTGGCCCTGGAAATTGAGATTTATTCATGATATTTGGTGTCCTAATAGACTTTTTGAATATCTACCTAACAAAAAAAAATCATTCCAATCGGTTGAAAAATGTAAGTTTTATAAGGGTGCTTCCATCTTAAATGGGTCACACTGTATATATGTCCAAGTCAATAACAATCCTTTAGGAAGTGACTATAACTTTTTATAGTATGTATGGCATGTGTCTGACAGAAAACAACTACTTCTCTGGCTAATACCGCGACAGATATTGAATTATATCAGTCAGACACATGTGCAAAGATCCTTACTATGAAGGAACAACTTTGCAAGAACTCTCTGAACAAACAGCAGGACTTCACCCGATTCAAATGGTGAACCAACTATAGACCGGTTTCGGAATGTTGGCCTCATCAGTGCAGTCCAGGTTATCACAAATTGTATACACGCGAGGTCTCGCTGCCCGTCACCGTCCGCCGAGATGAATACTGCAATTGCTTACAGGATCCACCTTGACAGATTAGAGAGCACTCCAGAAGGACATTACGGATACGAAATGGTATATGTAAAATACTTGTTTCAAGGAGCAAATAATGTCCAAGTGACTGTAAAACAGTCGATAACAATCCTTTAGGAAGTGACTATAACTTTGTATAGTATGTATGGCATGTGTCCGACAGAAAACAACTACTTCTCTGGCTAATACCGCGACAGATATTGAATTATATCAGTCAGACACATGTGCAAAGATCCTTACTTTGAAGGAACAACTTTGCAAGGACTCTCTGAACAAACAGCAGGACTTCACCCGATTCAAATGGTGAATCAACTACAGACCGGTTTCGGAATGTTGTCCCTCATCAGTGCAGTCCAGGATATCACAAATTTTATACACGAGAGGTCTCGCTGCCCGTCACCGTCCGCCGAGATGAATACTGCAATTGCTTACAGGATCCACCTTGACGAAAGATTAGAGAGCACTCCAGAAGGACATTTCGGATATGAAATGGTATATGTAAAATACTTATTTCAAGGAGCAAATAATGTCCAAGTGACTGTGAAACAGTCGATAACAATCCTTTAGGAAGTGACTATAACTTTGTATAGTATGTATGGCATGTGTCCGACAGAAAACGTATATTACTTTGTACAATTTTTAAAAGAATGCCAGTAAATACTTACAGTGAAATGAGATTGAAAACAAACGTGTATAAACTTTGCAAAAAAACATAAAAATACTGTATAAATTAAAATAAATTGGTAGAAATTGTGCTATATCTTCTACATTGACATTTGATGATTTGTTTTGAATTCCAATGTACTTTGATTGACATTAAGAAAATATGTAACTATGATGAAGTTTTTGTGAAATATTATATAGAGTTCTATATCTGTTTTTTCATTCATATTATTAGTAGTTCGATTTATTTCAATCATTTCAAGAAATAATCGTTTGGAAGTATTTGTTTCTGAATGTAAAACTTTTACCTTTTCGAATAATATCTTATGGCCTGTTTCGATAGCATGTTGAGCTAACGCACATGATTTCTTATTGAGTTTTATATCACTTTTATGAGATATGATACGGCTGGTCAAAATTCTTGAGCTTGTACCAATATAGTTTAAATCGCAGTTGTTACATGGTATACTGTAGACAACATTGGATTTCTTCAAACATTGTGTGGGGTCTGTCAATTTTGTATTTAAATTACGAATAGTTTTGATGTTTTTTTGGGTGATTTTTATGTTTGTTTCATTTTTGAATAATTTGATTATATCAGATGATAAATTTCCCATGTTGGAAATTGAGAAATAAGTGACATTTTCATTATTTTCCAAATTTTGATCATTTGAGATATCATTGAGTCTCCTATCAAAGTTGACATTGAAAAGAATTTTGTTCAGAAGTTTTTTTGGGTAAGAATTTTCTTATAAAATATTTCTGTTTATTTTTGTTTTTTAGTGAAGGATGGACTAGTCTTTCGATTCTTGTTTTCGAACGAAGGATTAAATTAATTTTCATTTTTTTCAAATGGAAAGAATGGTAATTGATGTATCTCTTTATACCAATCGGTGATAAGTGAATTATTACCTCTACGGATTATTTTAGTATCTAAAAAAGGAATACTATTGTTGCTTTCAAGTTCTATAATGAATTGTAATTTTTTATTGTAGTTGTTAACTATATTCAATAATTCATCTGATTTATCACTTGGTATTGCACAAATATATATTATAAATATATAGTTATCTCTTACAAATAACTAAAAAATAAAACTTTTTTGGACACTGTATATATTTCACAGAAACTTCATCATAGTTACATATTTTCTTGATGTCAATCAAAGTACCTTGGAATTCAAAATCAATAACTTTCAAATCATCAAATGTCAATGTAGAAGATATAGCACAATTTCTACCAATTTATTTTAATTTATACAGTATTTTTATGTTCTTTTACAAAGTTTATACAAGTTTGTTTTTAATTTCATTTTACTGTAAGTATTTATTGGCATTCTTTTAAAAATTGTACAAAGTAATATACGTTTTAGGATCCTGAAGAAATCCCAAACTTGGGACGAAAGCTTGGTACATAGTAATAAAGAGTTTTTAACGTAACGTTTACTTTCCTGACTGAAGATCCCCGTTATTCCCCTCTGTTTATATACAGGGTGGGGCAATAGTGCGTCAGAGTCCGATTGCTCGAGTTCTAAGATAGTCAAGACGATAATTCAAAAACCAAATATAACTAGAGAACTGTGTCTATATCTAGAAATTATTGTCGGATATACAGGGTGAACCAAGGAAAATCTACAGGGTCAATTGCATTTTTTTCAAATGAAATGCTATGTACTTCAATCCATTTTTTCAAGCATACAATAATTTCTAGATATAGACACAGTTCTCTAGTTATATTTGGTTTTTGAATTATTGTCCTAACTATCTTAGAACTCAAGCAATCGGACTCTGACGCACTATTGCCCCACCCTGTATATATATATATATATATATATATAGATAGAGACCTCGAAGTCACTCTTTGAAAATGGCTCCAATGCAGGAGCCAAAATGTTGAGTTATAAACTCTCAATGCGGTTCAACCCAGGAACCCAGTAATCTACATATATATATATAAAAAAAAGGGATGTACTCGGAAGGGAAACTGTGAACAAAATATACCTTACCATTATTTAGAGTGTCAACAGAATCCTTGCAGCAAATCATCAATACTCCAACAAAGGTATTTGCTATACCTTTCAGTAACACTAAGTCTGGCTTCTCCAACAAACAAAACTTTTTAACCAACTTCAGTAGACACATTTTAGAAAACTCAGGTACAGACTGTTCTTTAGCAGCATTAATACAAACAAATAACTGCACCTTCAACATATTTTTATCATAAAATATTTTTCCTATTTCTGGGACAGCTATCAATTTCATGTACAAGCTTGAAGCAAGCATGGTTGTTTTCACAGGAACTCTACGATTATACCTGTTGGTGCAGTAGTATAAAAAAGTAATCATGTAGGCTCTAAGGTGTCCATCAATAACACGTAGTTCTTCCTTATCAATTGCATCAAACTTTTCATTTAGTTCTTGTAAATAAGTATCAGAATCAACAGGATAATGAAAGCTGTATTCTATTAGCTGGTCCAAATATTCTTCTGAACGTTCTTCATTCAGAATTTCCTTCCAAAGTATTTTCACAATGTCTTTATTCCTTAGTTTTTCATAATTAATATTTAGTGATCCTATGAAATCCATAATTTCAATCAAACACACCTACGAGAAAGTCAAATTACTTTTAACCGTTTTCTTTATTTTATGATTTTTATGAGAGTTTGTTTATGTTGTATGTGAAGTCTTATTCTTCTTTAAAAGGTATTCGCGGTCGCCAATGGCACCAGGAGGCGCTTCAGAACTCCGGGAAAATAAAGCAAATGTCACATCAGTCACGTGACAGTTGATGACTTCTAGATGTTTTGTTGATATTTAATATTTTTTATTTTATTTTTTTTGAATACTTTAGCTTTTAATTTACGTCTCAACTTTGTTTCCTCTAAAATGCCTGTGGTAAAGATTCATTTGGCTGAAAATTTTCGATATTCAATCGGAAAAAGTAGGCCTGTGGTTAAATGCACAAAACTCCTTATTATGAGTTTTGTACGTGTGGTATCACTTATCAATGGTCATGTCAAATTTAAGAAGAAGAGAGTACGTTTGTGAGACGAGAATAAAACATATATAAATAAATAGACTTTGACAAATATTGCAGATTGGCGACCGAGCGCAGTGGCCAAGCGCTCGATTCATGACCTGTGGGTCATGGGTTCGATTCTCCAATGAGGCAGATCTTTTTTCTTTAGAAACTATATCTGGTTCATTGAAGAATGACTCTCCCACGTTTCATGTTTGACGGGACTACGAATAAACATGCTGCTCCTAAGGTGGCGTATGGAGTTAGTAACAAAGCCTAACCAGAACACTTGTGTGAATGAGATTACATGTTGTGAATGTCCAATATTGAATTACGGGTGAGGATATTGCTTCGAGCAAGACAATCCTCATCCACCCGACGAAGCCCGTGTTATTTCGGTCGGTTAGAGGCCGGGGCAGGACGGATTCTTGCATAACACATATGGGGAGACTGGTCGAATGCGCCTGAGCAGGATGCAATGACCATTAAATGTGAGAGAGAGAGAGAGAGAGAGAGAGAGAGGGAGAGAGAGAAATATTGCAGATTACAATTTACAGTAATTCTGATAGTGAAAATTGTTATTTTTAGTGTGATTTAAAAGTTTTTACTGTGAAATTCTGTAGTGATTATTTATTTTCACAATTCATCATGGTTTACCACAATAAGTGTTGTGTTCCTCATTGCGAAGGCTCGTCTAAAATAAGGCATACATTATACATTCCCTAATCCAAGTAAAGATATAGATAGGTTCAAAAATGGATACATGCAATCAATAACTTGGAACTGATAGAAATTAATCCAAAAAAAGTTTACGATTCTAAAAGGCTCTGTCATCATCATTTTGAGGCAAAATACGTTTCTAATTGGTCTCCCAAGTTATTTGCAAATGCTGTTCCAACACTAAATCTTTCTGGTGAGTACAAAACTTATTCATGAAACTCGAATGAATAAAACGCCTGATTTTTAGGTATAAGTTCAACTGGCTCAAATGATATACCGGGTCGCTACAGAAGTATTGCCTACGGAATATCTCAGTTATTGTATGAAGTAGGTTTGTGAAATTTGGAGCGTCGATATAATGACATAAGAGCTAGAATTTGAGCATATTGACATGTCGCATTTAACTTCCGGTCTGACCGGAAGTAACATCAACTTTCTTATTTTAAATGGAAACCCTATTTTTTTTTCTTTTTGCTTTATTCAGCATTCAATTCCCTTTCTAATGACATATCACAAGTTGGTATCTAACCAGAAACTAGATCAGAAAAAAATTATTATTGAAATTCACCGAGTAGGCCATGGAAGCAAAATGGAAGCCAAAAATTGAAAAGTTGGCTATGGAAACCATACGTCACTTGATAACAGTTGCTACTACTGTGATATTTTATTTTCATTCGTCGGCGTTATAAATAGCCGCCAAAATATTGGAAAAATTGGGAAAAAAACAATACTCTGTAGGTCCATAACTTAAATTAGGAACATACAACTTTTTCTTGCCTGTACTATTCAGCATAACCATTCCTTTCTAATGATATAATAGAAAGTAATTTTTTGAAATGAAATACCAAAAAATCTGCCTTATGGAAATTGTGCTATCATATTGTACTAAAGCTAATACATTAATTTCAGTTTCCTCATTAATAACAAATGCTTCTTGGTCTTCGTGAACATCAGGCTCAGTTCTTAATTTTTCTTCAAGTCACTGGAAATACCTTCTTTACGGTTGCTGCCTCCCTGGATATCGCTCTAAATACAATCGTTCAGCGGCATAAGAATTTTTTAAACATTCACCATAAATGAGAAGCATGTCAATTTGTTCGGTTCGTGAATAACGGGGCATTTTTTGAATATTCCACTAACTGATTTCGATTTCCAAACCCTTTTAAAATGGCAGAATCAAAAACACTACTTCGAACGTCAAAATAATATGGATAGCAGCGTTCGTGAGAGCTCTCGTTTCTTTTTTGTTTCATTCCAAAATACATCTTAATCAGCCTACTTGTTAATATTTTGGTTCGAATGATTATTGCAATGGAATGATTATTCTGAATAGCACAAACATCGTCCACAGGTAGATATTAGAATATCTATGGACGATGGCACAGACCAAGTACGTTTATATTCCTATTTAACCTAGAACCTACAGGATATAATTTATCATTCCACATTATTTTTAATGTTATTTTTGCGTATGGCGATAATCTGTTTTGTTATTTGAAGAATAAAAATTGGATTTTTTGGTATTTCATTTCAAAAAATTACTTTCTATTATATCATTAGAAAGGAATGGTTATGCTGAATAATACAGGCAAGAAAAAGTTGTATGTTCCTATTTAAGTTATGGACCTACAGAGTATTGTTTTTTCCCAATTTTTCCAATATTTTTTTGGCGGCTTTTTATAACGCCGACGAATGAAAATAAAATATCACAGTAGTAGCAACTGTTATCAAGTGACGTATGGTTTCCATAGCCAACTTTTCAATTTTTGGCTTTCATTTTGCTTCCACGGCCTACTCGGTGAATTTCAATAATAATTTTTTTCTGATCTAGTTTCTGGTTAGATACCAATTTGTGATATGTCATTAGAAAGGGAATTGAATGTTGAATAAAGCGAAAAGAAAAAAAAAATAGGGTTTCCATTTAAAATAAGAAAGTTGATGTTACTTCCGGTCAGACCGGAAGTTAACTTCGACATGTCAATATGCTCAAATTCTAGCTCTTATGTCATTATATCGACGCTCCAAATTTCACAAACCTACTTCATACAATAACTGAGATATTCCGTAGGCAATACTTCCGTAGCCACCCGGTATGTGACACTCCATCAACATCTGCCAAATCCATAGAAAATATTTCAAGCAAATCTACTCAAGCAAGTACTCAACTGTCGGAACATGGTGATTAAGTTATTGAAATTCCAGAATCGAATAACTCTACTAATAGTATCAAAGGTAATGAATATAAGTTAATTAATATAGTAAAAGTATTTAATTCTGTTGAAAGTCACTGTATGTTGTTAAAAAGTCCTATGGTCATTAGAATTCACTCTGCTCTTGCTATAGGCTGAGTAGGTGGCAACGTAATGAAAGCGGTGCACAGAGCATCCATCCGTCTTGCCTCAATGAAATGATTTTACTATACACTTATTATATTTACATTTTATTATATTAAATTTACATTATAAACTGTAATTATAGTATTTAATCTTTAATTGGTTATAAAATTGAAGATATTTTTAATAAAAACAAATTTAGATTTCAAATATATATATTTTTTAGGTAATACAGGCAATGCTCTATTGTCACCATATCAGTTACTGATACAAACTGGAATTGCAAAAAGAAAAAAAATAAGTTTACATATGAACGCTTGTCTCCTAAGAATAAACACTGTATGCTCCTCTTGAATCTCATGAACATACCTTGTTTATACTTATGAGGACAGAAATATGAATATTTATCTTGGCTGTATTTTAGTTTCTGAATAGAAATATAAAAATATTGTCAGGCTAACTGTATTCATAATAGCATCAGCATGTCATTATCCCGATTCTGATTTCATATTTCCTAAAATGTGTAATTTGCAGATACAGAACGAAGATGTGGGGAGAATGTTGAAGAGACCGCTGAATTGTTGTATTTGTTTGACCGTTTATTTGATTCAGTAAATGGTTCAAATAAACTTCCTGATCGTGGAAATTGTTTACGAGCAGGTTTAACAGACACATCTGACCTCCTGGAATTTTGGAATAGAGAAGCTTTGCCCATTCTTGACACAATGAGCTTCCAGAAAAGGTCACCTAGGCACCAAGCAAGACCTCCAAGTTTGAAAAACTGGTCTTTTACTATTGAAACATTAAATCGATTTGGGGTATTTTGGAATCGGAAAGTTTTTCTTATTTACTTACTAGAAGGTTGAATCAAGATCCACTAGAGAATGCATTTGGTCAAATAAGGAGCTTTGGAGCTCAAAATGTTAATCCCACATCCCACCAATTTGAAGAAAATTTTAAAATACTCCTTTCAACACGTCTCTGTCATTTTTCAAAAATTCTTTTAATTGTGAAGATGATAAATGTAATAATATGTTCATTTCCATAAGAAAACTCTTTGTTAACAAAAATGATAGCACAAAAGCCATCAGTGTGTGTATTATTGAGGAATATGCAACATTAGCAGAATCTAATGAAAAAACTTTTTCACATAAGTTACATGAATTGGCCACAAATTATGTAGCTGGTTATATATTGAAAAAATTAACAAAAAAGTATCCTATTCAGTCTGTAGAAATTGTATGTTTTCGTTAAATTATAATTCACACCAAAATTTATTAATTTCTTCAAGAGAATATGGTGGATCTGTTGCTAGAAGATTATGTTACCCTACTTCATCATTCCTTACTTCTTTTTATGACATTTTTCAAATAATAAACCTTTGTTTGAATAAAAAATCATATTCTAAATATTTAGTTGATGAAATTGAGGGTATGATAAATTGCAATGTAAGTTTCGAATTCTTAACTTGTGAAAATGATGAGCATAAAGTGAGTATTATTGAACTTATAACAAAATTCACCATCAAAACGATTGCACATAACTGGTGTAAACGTGTGAACCAAATTATACAGGGCAAATCAAAATTGTATACAGATTCGAATGAAATCAAACTTCAAGCAAATAAGATTCGTTTGAACAGAATTGAGAAAAAAAAAATGCTAAACAACCTAAACATGTGATTACACAAGCTGTTTAGTGTTGAAATGTGCCATGAAATATTAAATTAAATTCCAAATTTTTTGCACTCTAGTGGATGTGGATACCGGTTTTTTCTCATTGCTTTTCCGGGAGATCAAGGAAAACTCGACAATACATGCTCCTAATAGCCTCTGATGTCTTACACATAATTTATCAAGTCCTCCTGCATAACACGGAGGAGGCAGGGAAGTGAACCCAAGCAGAGACGTGCACTCACAGCGTCTAAGGCCTACACAACACCGTAGGGCCTGCGCGAGCAGGCGCGAGTAGGTTTTTGCCAGCCCGCTGGATACCCCAGAAGGGCAGGACAGAAAACCCAAAACCCCCACATAAACCCTTTATTATAACATCCTAGCCCCTGCGGCTTAGGGATGGTTTTAATATTGATTTTATTTATTTAGATGTTTTGTGAGTTGTGACTTTTTGAATTTTGTATTTTGGATGTGGATATGTATCTAGGCTTATTAGAGACATTTTATGATACAGTTTTCTTTATTATTTTATTTGCTATATGACAATTGCTATTTTTATCCATTCTTTGTGTAGTGTGCGTTTTATATTAAATTATCGTTATATCTTTGGTTTTAATTTGACAGTGACGGAATATTTATTAATACAACAAAATGTGTGCTGACCGCAAATTTCACTATTGTCATCAAGAATATTTGGATGTTTTCAATGTATTTATCTTCTAATATGTATCTTTTGTTATGTTACCGTCTCTTCTGTTCTTTTACTTTTATATATATTTGGAAATAATTTATAACCATCGTTGTACTATATATGATTTTACCTTATGCACATAATGTACTATGCGATATCCATGGGTTTATTCATCCAGGAAATCATGGATCAATTACGCTGACTTTGTGCTCTATATGACTTACCATAAGTACACAACGTACCAAAATGGTAAGTTAATAAAGATTATTATTATTATTTATCTAGTATCTTTGTATACCTTATGTACCCTCTTATATTATTAGGACCCATATATTTTGTACTGAACCCATATTGTTTTGTATTTTATTTTTCAAACCATGTGTATGATTATTTTACTCTTGTCCAATGAGATTTTACATCTTCGACAATAAACCACCTTTTGACTTAAAATTGTTTTTTTTACCATTACACTCTACTCTATTTCAAGTATAAAATAGAGTAAATTCTCAGAAATACATAGGCATATGCACACCAAATTAGTTTGATTTCTGAGAATTTACTCTACGTAATATAGGTCCTAGAAACTAATTTTTACATTTTTGTCAATTTAATTTTTCAGCGTGTTGTTTACAACTCCATACAACACTTGATATTTGGAAAACTTTGTAGTCGTGATATCAAGTGTTGTTTGAGGTTGTAAACAACAGGATGAAACTTCTCACGAACATTTAAGTATTAAATTCAGGATTTCAATTTCCCACATGGTCACGATAGTACCGATACGAATCTTCAGGTGGCGCTTATTTCCGTCTTCACTAGGTAGGTGGTCTGTGGATTGAGATCTCCAGATACACCAGTTACGAAGTGGAACAGTGAATGCAGTTGCAAAGAGGGCCAATCTGGATTCTGTAAACAAGTAGTTGCAATCATGAAGAACTAAAACGAGTTAAGCTGTACTGATGTCAAGCAAGTTTGGGATTGGGACAGAGAAAAAAATATTGAGGCAGGTATTTATGATTCAGTTGTGTGAAGATAGCGTCGGGCGCCAGCGCCCATATCCAGCGCCTTCTCCCCACTACCAGACCAAGTTCACACTGAAACATTTTTAGTCCAGTTACGATATGGTATTGTTTCCTGTAAATGACGAGTTGAATTAATAAAGTAAAACTCAATGAAGTTTTAAATTATTTCCAATAAGACGATAATTTCTTACAGACATAAGTACTGCAACAAAGAATACTCACTCAAGGTAGAGTATCTTCACTATAACTATTTCTGGGTAATAATTCATGGAAGTTTTACAATTTTCAGAAGTACTAACTACACCGATAGATTCCATACTAATTGGCACGAATATAATATTAATATTGTCAGCAGTAGCGGATATCGAGAGATTGTTTGTTAAGCGCCACCCAGAATCTCTTTTTTTGGCACTGATCCGGTCGGATCCCTAACCATGGCCTAAATGCCATGTCATCACAAGATACGGATTTTGAAAAATAAATTGTTAAGCTCCATCCGAAATCTCCTTTTTTGACATTGTTCCGGTCGGTTTTCTAAAATGAAATTTTCAGAATATACTCATTTTATGGATCCCGCCTAACCATGGACTAGATGCCATGTCATCACTAGACACGGATTTTGAAAAAATAATTGTTGAGCACCATCCGAAATTTCCTTTTTTGACATTGTTCCGGTCGGTTTTCGAAAATAAAATTTTCAGGAAATACTCATTTCATAGATCCCTTACCATGGCCTAAATGCCATGTCGTCACAAGACTTGGATTTTGAAAAAATAATTGTTAAGCGCCATCCAAAATCTCCTTTTTTGACATTGTTCCGGTCGGTTTTCGAAAATGAAATTTTCAGGATATACCAATTTTATGGATCCCTAACCATGGCTAGATACAATGTCATCACAAGACACGGATTTTGAAAAAATAATTGTTGGAGCCATTCGAAATTTCATTTTTTGACATTGTTCCGGTCGGTTTTCGAAAATAAAATTTTCAGGAAATACTCATTTCATGGATCCCTAACCATGGCCTAAATGCCATGTCGTCACAAGACTTGGATTTTGAAAAAATAATTGTTAAGCGCCATCCAAAATCTCCTTTTTTGACATTGTATTAATTCAACTCGTCATTTACAGGAAACAATACCATATCGTAACTGGACTAAAAATGTTTCAGTGTGAACTTGGTTTGGTAGTGGGGAGAAGGCGCTGGATATGGGCGCTGGCGCCCAACGCTATCTTCACACAACTGAATCATAAATAACTGCCTCAATATTTTTTCTCTGTCCCAATTCATGAATATACAATGTCAAAAAAAGGAGATGTCGGATGGCGCTTAACAATTATTTTTTCAAAATCCGTGTCTTGTGATGACAGGTATCTAGGCCATGGTTAGGGATCCATAAAATGAGTATATTCTGAAAATTTCATACGAAATCTCCTTTTTTGACATTGTTCCGGTCGGTTTTCGAAAATGAAATTTTCAGAATATACTCATTTTATGGATCCCTAACCATGGCCTAGATACCATGTCATCACAAGACATGGATTTTGAAAAAATAATTGTTAAGCGCCATCCGAAATCTCCTTTTTTTGACATATTGTTCCGGTCGGTTTTCGAAAATGAAATTTTCAGAAAATACTCATTTCATGGATCCCTAACTATGGCCTAAATGCCGTGTCATCACAAGACACGGATTTTGAAAAAATAATTGTTAGAGAAGATAACAGATCTCCAGTTGCATTGGTCACAGTAGTTACAGTTAGCATCCTCACTTGGTAACAGTGATGTTCAAATGTACCTCACTTTCTAACCGAGTCATGAACAAGAAAGCGATATCGCAAAGATGTTTGTGTTTACTGGGTAAGATCATATCAGCAATTGTTTTACATGATCATTTGAAGAAGTTGGGGATCAGAGATCCAGGGGAAGTGTCTGAAGTCGTTTGATATTATCAATTTCTGCATTAACCATGTAGTATGTTATTTTTTAATTTGTGATGTATGTTTGGGTTTTGACAGTTGATTAAAAAGAAGTAAATCTGAAAAATCACGACTTTATTTTCAAACACGTTACCAATATTCCAAAATATAGGGCTAGTTTGTCATTACTGCGTAAAATAAAACACACATATGAATGTCATGATTTTCCTCTGAACGATTCAGCAATGAAAGTCATTTCTTCCTCAAGGTTTCCCGATTCAATCCTGAAAACAAAAAAAGAAGAACACGATTGAAAATCTAATGAGAAATTCAAAAAAGAATAGAAGTTAAAGTTTCTGGTATATACAACTTTGTTTCATCAACTTGAGTAGGTAGTAATTAGTTATTTATGGTACTTACAGGTTCGTAAAGTAGGACTTTTCTGTAGGAACATCAACTTTGCTGAATGATGCGCCGTCAAGTACAATAAAAGCTCTTTACGAAAATGTATCATACGATTTTTTTTTCTACGACAGTTGTTATATCGACAAATATAGCAATTATTGAATATTTTTATCTAATGAAGTTTTCAATTTTCATCGTAACATCTAAAGATGACTTTCCGAGTAAACTTTGACAACAAAATACAGTCTTTCAAGAATTGGTAAATGTATGAATAATGGGTAAAAAAATAATTCAGGAACAGTTGATTTTTTTACGCACTTGTGCTAAATAGTATCACTTTTCGCACTGTGAACAGTGCCTAGGTAAAATCAAGTTTACTCACTGTCATAGAAAAATGTATATTGAAAATTGTATGACCTGGGGCCTATATATCACAAACAATACAATTCCAACAAGTGTACAAATAAATCGTACGAGTGTAGTTATTCTGTAACAAAGTAATTTGTAGTTTCTCTACAGGACCTTGTGATGACCACAAGTATATGAAATAATATTAGTCTCGTTCATTGAAGACTGCTCTAGCTGCCCCTGGACTCCGATGATTAGAAATGTTTTATAGAATCGAAATGTGACGTCATATTCGAAATATCGGTACTATGCTTCCCAACGAGTTCTAATGAATGGAGGGAGGAGTAAACAAACCAAAGTGGCCCTTAAACAATGAAAATTTATGCAAAGTTATTTAGATTTTTCCTACGCAAATAACGCAGCCCATTGGCTGATACAAAAATAATGCTAATGATTCCTACACAAATAACACAACCAATTTGTTTTTCAACAGTGGCGGTTCGTGGAGGTTCTGTTACCGTAGTTGCGCAGTTCGCAGGACGGCGAGAAATATGGGGCTTAAGTGATTCGCCGATAAACATCTAGGCGGGAAACACGAAGGAAATGTAGAAACTCTACGGTTTGTAATCAGATTAGCAGCAGTAGTGCAGTGAATTTTGTGAACAGTAGTTATTGTGTATCATTCCTTTTCAAGTAACCGCCACTGGTGTAGTGTCATGGAGCACACTCTGTGACCACGAGCTAGTGGGCTGGTGTTCCCTAGTTGCGTAGGAAAACTGTCAATTGTTTGCATTATTATTGATTCAAACAAAGCTTTCACGTATAGATGGGAATGCTTTATCTAGTATATATGAAATCGGTAATGTTTCCCATTTCTAACGTGAGAATATGACGTCACATTCTCGACACATTTCGATGCTATGAGCCATATTTTCTCGAAAGAAGATTTTGAAATTATTTCGAAACATGATTTTAATAACTACGTCATCGTTTTTGTTGTCGAGAAAATGAATGTTTTCGAAAGAATTACGTCATAACATAACTTCAAAATTGTCAATCGTCAAATAATAAACAATACATAACCACCTAATCCAAACATGAACAGGTTATTATTATTAACATAACAGAAGGGTTCTCAAACAACCCATGAAGAGGATATTGAATTCTTGAATTGTGTGTTTTTATTTTTTAATCCTAGCCCAAGTAGTCCCATCAGGGAAGATAATTGGTTTACAAATTTTACAGACTATGAATTTTTCATACCCTTCCGCATGTCAAAAAATACATTCAGTAAACTCCTGAATGAAATAAATAATCATCAATTAGGGGGGCCCAATTTAGAAAAACCCTATACTGGAGGTGGAGAACCCATTTCCCCAGAGTGGCAGTTGCTTTTAACCCTTTCTTGGTTGGGACAAGGCGATATATACTTTATTATGTCTCAGACATATTTAAATTACCTTCTAATAGTCTGGCAGTTGCATATAATCTACTGTTAATAACATATCTTCCGGCAGTATTTGGACCATACCTTTCATTTCACACATTTCCATTTCTCTTTCAGAAAAAGTTATTTATTCACTGTTTTTGTTTGAAGTTTTTGAATTAAACCGAATTCAACGTCTTCAACTAAAAATATCACTTGACGTGCGTCAACTCTTTTGAAACATCCTCCCGATGTGATTTTGAAACACTTTCAATATTTGACAGTTGTGACGTCATAGTTCGAAATAATTCCATCGAGAAAATAGAATGTTTTCATATTATTTGAAATACTTTCACGAGAAAATATGGCAATGATACATTTCTAATCAGCAGAGTCCCAGTACATGTGTCAGTAGTTCAAACGTTGTACCTTACATAACCTAATTTTTTCTGTGGATGATTACGTACATTCAAACCAAGATGCATAGAAACCCTGGTGCGATCACAGATTCGATTTTGTTTCTACCAAAGTTGTTGATACTGTAATTGCATTGATACCGTTGGCTTCATTCGTCGATGGATGGCGCAGAAGTCGAAAATAGCCGAGTTTCCAACATTCCATGGTGCCTTGATTTGTCATTTGATAGTTTTTGAATGTTGACATGACACTTGTCGCTTGTCCAACCGTCAATCGTCAATGACAACATTAATCTGTAATTTTGCCGCCATCTGTGCTAAAGAAGTGAAACGGTACCAATGCAATAAAAATAACATGAATCAAGTAGGCCGTACATCAACACTTTTGTATGTCGGTGTCACAGGTATAAGTGATCACACCAGGGTTTCTATGCATCTTGATTCAAACTAATTAGACCACGCCTATTGGCGAGCTTGGAAATGGCAGAAGTAATATTTAGACGTTCTTTCTTTCAATTAAAAAAAAACGTCGAGAGAGTTCATTTGTGCAATTATCAATTTATTGATACTGTACTTAGAATTTCTTCCTATTCAAAAATTATGTCCCTGGATCACTGGCGGATCTAGAGAGTTTTTCAGGGGGGCCATGCATGAGTTGATATTTTTTTTAACCAAACAGGTGCGTATACAGCTTTGGTCCATGGGGGGGGGAATTCATGATGCGGAAGTGACAGAAAATAGAAAAGCGCCGCAGGCAAAATTTTTTTTGTTCAAGGTCAAATGCCTTTAAATTGATAGTTAAATTTGCCAGGGATAATAAAGGTGGGAAAAAAGGATGTAAAATTCAGTTTGTTTTATTTAATACGAAAAAAAAATCAAATTTAATGATATTAACAGATGCATTATTCTGAAACTAAATAAATTTTATTTTAACATATATAGGTAAATGTTAATTTTGATTCAAACACTGAATTTTCTTCGATTGCAAGGGAGTGCGTTTACTCCCATTCCCCCACTTATATACGTGCCTGTAACCAAAAGTAATAAAATCCATATGAACTATAAATCTTGCTGATATTGAGGACCTCATGTGAAATGGACCCTTTTCCTTCAAAACCTGACGAAGTGGAATAGAATTATTCTTTGTTTGTGCGGTTTCCGAGAAAAACCCCCATGCCCCCCTCAGATCCGCAAGTGCCCTGGATACTCTGTTCATGTTCAATTTTCGGCGAGTGTATTCTCATGCGTTGGTGCAATCTTATTGCCCCAATGATACTAGGAAAACCTTTAGGCATTCTCATGAACAATTCCTTTTGTATCCCCTTTTCTTCGCTACTATAATAATAATACTCCCTCATAAACACTCATAGAGTGTACCCAAAGGCATAGCCTGTGCGAGTAGAGGACGGCTATTATTAATATTCTTTGCCGTGGTGCTCCAGGGTAACTTACTGATTTTTGGTGGTGTATTAACTTTTCAGCTGTAGGAAAACCTACAGCACCACCCCGGGGGGTCGGCGTGAACTCCATGCAAGCAAGCACGAGACAACTTACGTTGCCTATCGACTCATGAAATTGAGAAATTTTTTCTCGTTTTCCAGGATTCGAACCTGGCCAAATGCTAGCGGAAGTTTAGAAGACCGGCTGGCCGGCATCTAACCGTCCCGCCACCGAGCACCCTTTGAGCACTCTGATTGAGGAATTCTGATATCCTGTCCAAAATGATCGTTAAATATTGTAGTCACCAGTTCTATATATAGATGCTAACATAGATGCTTATTGGTACATTGGTATATTTTATATCCTGTACCACTGATTTCTGATAGTACCCTTGTGCATATATTAAAGTGAAGAGCACAGCACTATCAAATTATTTGGTAGGGCAATTTCTTCTCTCTGTCGTTGATCTATAAAAGGGGTGATTTGAGTTATAAGAGCATGAGCTGTTTCCCTCTTTAATCTGTACAGCTCCCTGAATCGTTTTTCCGGCATTGTAAATGGGTTTGAGGTATCCACGAGTTCTCGTTTTCGTAATCTATAGTTCCTTCTGTGAATAATTATTCTTGAAATATTTCGATAATTCTAATCAAACACAACTCACTGTCGTTCCTCATTATCGAGAGCTCTTATCAACAATATAAAATTTAAATCCATGAATCAGGCAGTTGTACACACATCTGTGTGAGGGTAACTGATCTGAATCTCGCCCTAATTTTTTATATTCTTTTTTATATAGGTAGTTTTTTTTTGTTTGTTAAATTCAATTCAATTAATATATAAAGGCCTTTATTATTCTAATTTTCCAACTTTTGAATGGTTCTATTTCATTCAATTGATTCAATGCACTTTAGTAGTCCCCAACTACTACTTTAATTAATCAATATTTAATGTCTACTTCGAAAGCCATCTAAGTCACCATAATAGCATTTATTGAATAATATTCAATTCCTGAAATATCTATTAGATAATATTGATAGCAAGGGTGCACCATGATTCCAATTAGTATGACTCTTGAATCTTTTTCAATAATTTATTATTATTCAAGATTCAATGGTCCACCATAATAGCAACGATTTTCAGTCAAATGAATCTTCACCACATGCATTTTAAAGGAAATAAAGTTGAAACGTGAATTAAAATCTCAAGTATTCAAAAAATTATTTACAAAACATTTAGAAGTCGTCAACTGTGATGTGACTAATGTTACGTTTGCTTTGTTTTCCCGGAGTTTTGGAGCGCCACCTGGTGCCATTGGCGACCACGACGTGAGTAGCCGCTTTCTATTTGAGAGTTTTAAGCACCGGGGTTTCTTATTCCATACTTGCCATTGGTGGATTTTGACAGATGTCATTTTCTAGCCAATGATTGAGCTAGAATAAGAAGCCTCGGTGCTTAAAACTATCAAAGAGAAAGCGACAGTAAATCGGCGAGGGCCGTTGGCAACCCTGACTCAGACAGTCAACAGTACCAATACATAAAATTTTAAAGTACTTTTCTAGAAAAGAAAAAACATATCTTTGTCTATTAGGCAGATTCAGATTAGGCTGCTCTACTCCTACTATTTCATTCTATTTTATCATTCTGTTCTTCTCTGAACTGAAATTGTAATAAATTAAGTGAGATATCTGTTAAGGTAAAAATAAATCTATATTTTAGATAAATTGTTGAAATCTTGCCCGAGTCCGAATCAACTTGATCATGGCGACCCAGGCAACCGGTGTGGGTATGTTGGTTTATTTTTCTTGTAACTGTTTAAGTACAAAGAACTATTCAAGAATTAAGGATGTATTATGAACTAGAATATTTTTGTTGCTCTTTCTAGTTGTGCCTCGAAACTTTCGTCTACTTGAGGAATTGGAAGCTGGACAGAAAGGTGTCTCAGATGGAACTATTAGTTGGGGTTTAGAAAACGATGATGATATGACTTTAACTCATTGGATGGGTATGATAATTGGACCTCCTCGCACACCATATGAAAATAGAATGTACTCTATCAAGATTGAATGTGGCCAAAAATATCCTGATGATGCACCAATTGCAAAGTTTATTTCTAGAATAAATATTAATTGTATCAACAGTAACACTGGAGTGGTAAGTTGAGTTTCATTATAAAAGACCATACTTGTTGAATGAATACAAATTTCAATAATTTTCACCATTAGTCAGAATTGCTTAGTTTCTTGAAATGTAGGGTGTGAAAGTCGGAGTGGAAAAATACTTTTTGTTTCTGAAATTGATAGAAATAAGAAAAATTATTATCAAATCCTGTACATTACAATAATAATGCTGGATTTATGCTGAAGTTCAAAGTCGCAAGGCGTAAGAATATTCATCAATGATTGGTTGAACATTTCATTCCAACCAATCATTGACGAATATTCTTACGACTTGCGACTTAAAACTTCAGCATAAATCCAGCATAATTGTATGTGATGGATTGCCTCAGATGGATATTATAACAACAATCAATAATGAGTATTTTATTATTAATTAGACACTCAGACGTTTTTGATAGTTGAATTAATGCTTCCTCCTTTATGTTTACACTTTTTTCAGATGCCAATATACTCAATTTCGCAATTATTAGCGTTCTACACTATAATTTTTTGACCTTATAAGTACAAATATATCCTCCCTTTTTTTTGTAAATTTTATTCTCATGGTGAGTTTAAGGTAGTCACTTGAAACATGCGCCGCCTTCTACTCAAATTCAGTTACAAGCAAATTATTTCTCCTTCATTCTGGGATATTTCACTACCGATTCCGTAAAGAACATGTCAACTAACACTGTTACATTGTTTAGATTATTTTACCAAAGAAACTTTGGTGACCAAAAACCTACCTGTTTGAAATGCCAAGAAAGTTAGAAGTGCACAAAATCCACATCGTTTCAAAAATTTCCACAAATTCTGGTGATTAATTTCAATGGTTTTTCTCAAAGAGAAAGTTTTGGATATAAATATAAACAGATATGCAACAGAAAATGTAACTTCTTCTTGGTACAACCTTTATTTATGCTTCATCCAATCACAGCGGGACATCCTATGAAGGACACTACACAGCTTACTGTGGACACCCATATGAAGATACGTGGCACAAGTACAATGACTTTTGTGTGTCGCCAATTTCAGCATCGTTACTTGTGGCAATGAGGCATATATACTTTTTTATGAGTCTTGCTCATAGTTATTTGATTTTTACCTTTTATTATTGTTATTATTATTATACATTATATACATTTGTTAAATTTTTGCCAATGCTACAATTGATAACAATTCTATTAATTTATTACTATTACAAGCAGAATTCACATCGATATTGAATTTAAAGGAAAACGCTAACGATTTATTCGAATTTGAAGTCATTGTAAAATTCGTTGGTTCATTGGAACCAGATGCTCCCATAATATTGGTACAGCTGCTGATAGTGCTGGAAGACGCCGACACATTAGAACCTTGTACTTTTTGCAATTTTCATTTTGTTATGCACCAATTCTTCTAGGTATCCTGCTACTGTCAAGGACTTCTGTCCTCTGTGACGCTTCAATGTAGTCATGTTAAGGCGGCACTTCACTTGGCGTAGCGTATTTGTCCAGCGGTTTCGCTATATTTGGCCAAATATTTGTTGTATCCTCAAATATCACAAACATGCCATCCACACATTGAACCAATCCAGCAAAGAACTCAAGCGTGCCAAATATATTTGCTCACCAGTGAACGCAACAGTAATGGAGGTGTCGACAGCGGCAGTAGCTTATTTTTACCTGAATGCATCTTACCAATACATTCTGTAACTACATAAGTACAAAGTTACTAAAAGATCATGGAAAGCAAGGCAGTGGTGGACGATTACAATGCATAAGAAACGAAATTTTACATCCACCTCTAAGTACGCTACTGAGCGAACCAAGTCTGGACGGTCAACGAAAATATTCGGCTCATTTGAGTTCTTTGATGTGCGATTAAAAACCGACAAGTGGACGGAAACGCGTTTTTGCCTATTCGCGTTATTTGCCTTATTTGTACAAATAAGACAAACGCACCAAATAGCTTCTCTACACATCGCCAATTTCGGCCAAATAAAGCAAATACACAAGAACGCTACGCCAAGTGAAGTGCCGCCTTTGGCCCCTGCATTGGCCAAAAGAGTCGCCAAAGACCTTCTCAGGCAGTGATAGGTGTAGAGCGCTGGTTCCTCCAATCTCAAAAACACTGCAATAGGCGAGGACACGAAAAAATATTTTTGCTCCAAATGTGTTTTAAAATACATAACACATATATAAATGTACCCAGAAAATATTTCTTGAGTCAAATTTCAATTACAGCTGGTCTAATTTCTTTCTGAAAAATAGCAAATTTTGAAGGTTTAATACTGGCGCTCTTACTGACGTACGTACCCGAGCAGCCAATAGGCGTAATCGGGTTGATTCTGACGTTTAACATCAACGTTGCCAAGCTTCTAAAACTATAAACCAGAGAACATAATACCGTAGAAAAGTGACAGAAGACACTATTCCTAATGTCAAACGACATTGGCGAATTTGAAAGGTGTGAAGACATTGGATCTGTTATAAACAAAGATCTGGATAGTTTTGATATTGTAAATTATTGTGGTCCATAAAAATTATGTTTGAGAGAGAAAAGGTATTTCAGAGTTTGAATACTTTTTTCCCGTTTATAGGTACTAGTTCAGTGAATGACTTTAAACCACAAATCTGGTTATTCACGAAAGCAGTTCCTGGTAAAAAGTCACCATTATGTCATTAGAATCAAAGAACGACAATCATCGGCAGTTTGCTTACACGTTCGGTTAACCAACTTAGGTTAAAGTGAATACTTTACCGCTAAAGGCGGATTTAGCGGATGCATAAACATAATTTATTCACTAATGTAAGAGGCAAACAACTCAGAATAAATATAACTCAAACTGAAGAAAAACAGGACCACCCCTTTTGTACGATACCAATTTGAGCATGCGCATTGCTGCATTAATTGTCCATGACCACAGCTCTCAAAATTTCTTCGTCTCAACATTTGTGTTTTGTGGACATAACATAAGTATGGCAACGTTGCTAAATTAATTGACGCTGTCAACTGTGGGATTTATTGCTCGGGGTAGTACGTCACAATGGCGCTAAAAAGAAGCCATTTGAATTTATGAACTTTAAATATTTTTTTTTAAGTTTCAGACAACTCGCAAAAAAACAAAAACATTGTCAATAGAGTGTTCATAAGCCGTAGATTCCATTAAAAATATTTTGAAATTTTCGTGTCCTTGCCTCTTCTTGAAGATATCTTCAACATATTTATTCCCACACACTGGCTGGTACACCTCCATTTTTGTAAAAAACAAAAAGCGGCTAGAACTACTATTGTTTGGTCTCAAAGACACGTATTTTTCACACAAATTGATAAGGTTGACTGGAAATCATTCTTCAAGTGTGGTGAAACTTCTCGATTTCTTGGTTTTAGTGTCTGGCAAAACCACGTGAAAACATTTCCCTTTGTCTTTTGTCATTATCCCCATTATCAAAGCAACTTTCATCAACAAGTACTCGTCGGCGGGAGCTTCGTTCAAAAACTTCTCTGTCAGGTCTTCCTAATGTCTTGGACTTTTTTGGTTTGTATCCCTGTGATTTGCTTTTCAAAAAGCTCGTTAGTTTGCCATATTTTGAAATGACGAGCAAAGCATCGAGTACTACATAGCGACGATGGGGCTAATTTATTTGCAAATGTAAAAAATAAGCCAATTGAACTGTTAAATATTCAATTGTATACACTGTCAGTTGGGCACAAATAGCTCCAAAAATTATTTAATTTCAATAAATCTGACTGACATAACAACATAATTCATTGAAATTTTTCAGAATCTATCATTCAAAAAACAAAACTGTATACCAAGTGTAAAACAGTTAAACAAATTATACAATATATCATTTGAGATCAAACATTCTCCACCCCCTAGGAGCCTCGATAGGCATGTATCATGTTTAGGATGTCGGCATTATACACACCTTTGATACAGGCGGTGTATAAAAACCTTTTTTTGTCTTCACCTGGGCCACTCTTATGCCATCTTTGCCAGGATAGACTTGTTCAATTCGACCCAACAGCCATTCATTTCTTGGTAATTTCTCGGTAATTTCTCATCCACTATTATGGATATGTCACCAACTTTGACTAGATCAGTAACTGTGTAGATACCTAACCTTCTGTATATATGTTATGAATATTGTGTCAGTCACCGTTACAAAAAACTTGAATATCGTTGTGTTGATAACTAATGTCAATGTAAGAGGCCTATTCTGTAATGCATAACTATGTCGTTAGTGAACAATAATCGGTAATTAACGATATTTGCGCGATTCTGCAGCTAAATATCGTTTTATCGTTATTCTACGATAAAATTTATCGTTCATATACGACGTCGATGTAGGTGTCTTTATATTGTCGTTGGTGGATATCAAACGTGAACGTTCACAGAACATATTGGTATAGGTGATTATTTGAAATTTGAATTAGAATCTAAATATTTGGAAAGAGGAAAGAAAGAGTGGTTAGCACAAATTTTGGGATATTTCAAAGTGGTGCGATTGTTCAATAAAAAATTAATAACCAAAGACAACTAGTACAGCTAGTTAAAGAAGATATATTGCACAGGTGGAATACATGAATACTACGATATTCTCAGCACTTATTATATGAACGTTCAAAAATTATCTATAAAACTATTTTAGACAGCAGCAACTCAGAATACTGAGGGACACAAGCAATCCATTTGAGTTACCAGATATTCTTTTTCTGCAAATATGTACAGATCGAATAAAGAGGCAGCACAATAATTATTCAATGAAGTTGTGGTGTTCATGTTGCCAGCACAAAGAAACACAGGAACAGCTCCTGTTATCAGGGTGAGATGAAAAGATGCCATATTTCGAGTGTGTCATTTGTATGTTCACAGTTTTTTTGGCACATTATTATTTCAAGCGCATGGCAGCTACCAGAAACCTGTAGGATCAGACACACAACAGTTCATCTCAACCGAATGTCAGCAGATCTTTTCACGAGGTTGTTGATATGGCTTTATAACAAGTAACACTTGCAATTATGTGTCCGTGAGGAACGTTGCACAAATAGAAGACAGATATAATTTAATATCCGTAGGGGGATATAGTTGTTTTCTGTCAGATATTTGCTTTAATGTCCACTGTGTGGAATTATGTGGAGAGAGATGAAATATTTCACACAAAACATGAGTATGTAGCAATAATGTTTAATAATAACGAATAATTGATGAATTTACAGATTCTTTGTGAAACATGAGATACCAGATGTATAGATGTATAGATGTATAGATTGCACCCATATAAAAATTATTCCACCTAGTTTTCAGAATCATTAGTTCTCATTTCGTTGAGAAATGCCTCAAATTGGCTTTTAAAGTCGTCTTTTATTCATACCCCGCTGCTTCTTTGTTATCGGTTTGGCTGTAGTCATAGTCAAGTCTGGATGAAAACAATCATTATTTATTACAGATTATATTAAATTGTTTATTATCATGTACGTATATTTTATTCAAACTGTAACCAAATTTCATTCAGACAGCAGCCAACTTCGTTCAAACGCGCGCACAAGTATCGACAAACGTTTTTGGTCACAAAACATTAAAGATCAAGTACCAACATTCCCAAATCCATTTAATACTATGTTACCAGATTTTGTTTTAACGACATCGATACTGAATGTATTTTAAGAATTTATCGTTAGGAATGTCGTTGGCGAAAATGTCGTTAGAGCAACGATATCGCATTCTACTCGAAATAATATGATGCACAGTAAACCTTTCAAAGGATCCTGTCATTTCAGAATATGTTGAAATGTAAAAATGAAACAATAAGCCCTTTCAAATCAGATCAGATATTTTGAAATAGAATTAAAATTAAAGTATTAGGCAAATCATGAAAATACCTGAATAATTGAATGAACTACTAAGAATTAATGTAGCTGACGTTCAGTACTGTACGTGGGCTTTACATTAAACTATTTAATGTATAATGCTTTACATAACAAATTTACCTAGGTGATTCATGAGAGAAATAAAATAAACAAAATTTAACAGGCCTGTCAGTCTACGGTGCTAGACTAAACTGATCCTAAGATTTCCACGATGAAAATTCATCTCTAACTTGAGAACTGGAACATCCTCCTATTTCTGTATTGAAGCAACTCGAAGCAGGCATAGGTGAGGGGGATACTTCAGTCCTCTATTCCATATAGATTGAATTATGACTTAACGGTCATAATTGTTTGCCAAGAAGGCATCAGGGCAGTTGCCAGGAGACACCACTGCAAAATAGGCAGGACCTTCCCAACCATAAAGTGAAGCCCATTCAGAGGGAACTGATAGGGTGCTTCTTCCGACAGGAACAAATTTCAAATTATAGGTGAAGGTGACTCCTTCAAAGAGGACGTTAAAAGTGGGCTCCTTCCAACAACCCTTAATGTAAAAAGTTAAAATTAGGACACATTCAAATGATGACAGTCGTTTAAAACTCACCCCACGCGGAGGGACGAAAATGGCTTCACCGGAAACCAGTCTTCGGGCAATGCATTATTGAAAAACCCACTAATATGGACCAGTAAGGCAGTAAGCCAAAGAGCAAACCCAAATCTCAGGCTAGTCGACATCCGCACTATAATATCAGCATTCATCGAAACGCTCTTCAAGCGAAAAAACTGGAAATTTGAATACCTCTCAGCGAGACTCACTGGTCTTGCTATACCCGTGACAGGTGACAGCTAAAACCCATCCAACCAAATTGACATTTACTTGGTCACTGGATCTAAAAGGCCTTGGCCCTTTTACGGGTATGGCCAATGGGCAGATATTTTTTCTTTAAAAAGGAGACATCTATGAATATGCGTTCCGCATTAGCGCGATGGTGAAATATCTTTGTGAGTAAAGTGTTTCCACTCTTCGGTGGCTGGCACCATTTGAACGAGAGGGATAAATATGTACAGAGTCAGCTAACAAACACCGGTTTGCAAATGCTTTACGGTTCGTGCACAAATAAACAACTAACAAATTGCATGAGTATTACATTTTCTGTAGTGAGTATACTTGGCAAATTAACATAAAGATTTCTTCAGAAACTCATTCTGGATTCGCGATTGGGCTGAAAGTATTTGGAAGGTATTCATCAATTATTTGTTCAAAATTTTATAAGAACATAAATACTTCAATGTTATTAATTGGTGGCGCCACCTAGTTGCAGAAAGCTCAAGCAGGTCGAAGGAATCTGAGAACCCTTACAGAAAACCTACTGTGATTTTTCAAACGTGACAAATATATAATTTCAGTTTGTATTGATCTTCCATATCTTAAGCCTTTTTAATTTATGAAAATGCAATTCATCAATAAGTAATTATATTGTAACGATTTCGAGACCGACCTCGAGACTGGCCCTGATCATCTAATTCATAATGCACACTCGACAAGTAAACAAGTTCTCCGCTCACAAACACATGAGTCCCGCCTAGAAGAAACGCGAACTTGCCAAGGAATAAGATCGAATGCCTTAGACGCTTCGAGAGAGCCATCTGACTGGATCGACGTGTAATACCGATTGATCGAGAACTGTAAATGCGAGTATATTAGCGCTGGATAGCAGAGGGCTGGGCAGTCAGAGATATAGTCACAGAGAATCGCAGATATTGTTCGAGAGTTTGCAGACAGAGCGACAATAAAGATAAATAAAAATAGTGACTTGTAAATAAATTACAATATATTGTTTCTGATCAGTCTGTTCAGCATCAAGAATACAATTATTTCAGAGTAACCGTTAGAGATCACGGCTAGTTTAGAACAGACTAGTTATCATCATTGAGCAATTTTGTTCTGTTTGTTTCAAATTCTTAAAACCATCAACAAGTACTAAGTACTTAGAGAAATTCTTTATTTATTGCCATTGCCTCAGTACAATTGTAACAGTTACCCTTTATGCAATGGATATTTCTATTATATCATAATAACCTATTTTTTACAAACATTTCCCATTGTTATAGTTTGTAAACTATTTAACATATTGTAGGGCTCTAAGCACTGCACATTTTTCATGAAATAAAAATTTCTTGGAGAGGTTTTTAATTCGCAAATTAATAATCGGTTACACACAGAAATTTTAATACCAAGAATAAATCAACTATAGTCTAGTTCCTAAATTGTAGATAGTGACTCATCGGTTGTACGGTTCATAATTCATATAAAGCAGGTCAAAAAATAGAACAGAAATAAGCTAGGTACTTTGGCTTCAAATTAAGTTTTACTTTGCCACTTTCGTACATCCCCTCCGCACTCTCAAATCTCGTAAAGAACAGAAAATGTACGATGAGTCACTATCTACAATTTAGGAACTAGACTATACAATAATATACTCAAACTGTAAGACTACAAACTAAAGTTTTGTTGAAAGTGCTATTATCTATTAATTTTGTAAAAAAAATTGTAAATGTGTTTCCCAAAATTTTAAAGAATCTTTCATTAATTTAGCACACATACTTATAAATACGCATCATATTGAATATATTTAATATACATCTTTTTACTGTCCTCAAATCCTCAAATTGTGGATCAGCCACTGCAAATATTACCTTTTTTGGACATCTTCATTTGCAGAGGCATTTGAGCTTGATATCTTTTATAACATTTGAATGTAATGTTTTTGGGCATTTCACTTCCATAATGTACTCGTCAGATAATGCATCAGGTGCTCTGAAAGCAGGTTAAAATGGATCTAATACTAACTCAAAGGACCCCGCACCGCATCAATGGGAAATTGGCTTTCGGTGAATTTGCTTGATTTTTATTTATGTTATAGATCTCATGATGCTGATCAAATGTCTCTATTGCACTAACGTTCCAGATTCAATTGGTTCGATTATAGAGGGTGCTGAAGTTCACTTTTCCAAAATTTACAATGAACATTGTAATGATACTATTTCGAATATAACGACCAAATCAACTACGCATAATTTGTTCGATAGGC
The DNA here is from genome assembly GCA_958502065.1 of Chrysolina americana. NCBI lineage: Eukaryota > Metazoa > Arthropoda > Insecta > Coleoptera > Chrysomelidae > Chrysolina > Chrysolina americana. The sequence goes on along the minus strand of OY293419.1, from coordinate 30,600,040 downwards.
CGACTCAGCCACTATAAAGTATGACGATTTCCACACGGAATCACGATATACGGGTCCGAGGTTAGCCAGTTTTGTGGTGATTTCTGAATAATTGAGAGGTGGAATTTTATTCATTTTCAGATATTTCGTTGGATACCAATATCAATTCCAATTCATGATGTCAGTATTTCCTGAATCCAACTGACGTATTATTATGCATCCGTTCCTAGTATTGCTTGAAATTCTGGACAACTCGATGAATAACTGGGTTGTTCACTATGAGTAGCTAGATTGCAGATACGTCGAATCACGGGGTGATTCCAAAAATAGTGTCTTTCGCTGATATTTTCCAATGTAGTTTTTTTTGTCAACTTCATATTATAGATGAATTTCCATAACCATATACAAACTTTCTAAAATATTTTAAACAATTCACTGTAGGAGATTCCTATCTACAATCTAGATACTCATATAGTGAACAACCCAGTTATTCCTCGAGTTGTCTAGAATTCCAAGCAATTATAGAAATGGGTCCAGATTTTACACAATATGTCAGTCGGATTTAGGAGATGCTGACATCATGAATTGGAATTGATATTGGTATCCAAATATCTGAAAATGAGTAAAATTCCACCGTTCAATTTTTCATAAATCACTACAAAACCGGCTAACTTTGGACTCACCCTGTATATCGTGAGTCCATGTAGGAATTGATATACTTTATAGTGGACTTGGGTTGGCCTATCAAACAAATGATGCGTAATTGATTTGGTTGATATATTCGAAATAGTATCGTCACAATGGCAATTTGAAATTTTGGAAAAGTGAACTTTAGTACCCTGCATAATCGAACCTATTGAATTTAGAACGTTAGTGCAATGGAGACATTTTATCAGCTTCTTGAGGTCTATAACATATCAAAAAATTAAACAAATTCACCGAAAGCCAATTTCCCATTGATGCGGTGCGGGGTCCTTTATGTATTTTTATTTTGCAAAGTTTTTCGACACATTTAATAACTTCATCTTCAAGCCTCAATCTACCAAATCTTAGTTCATACATTTATTATTTTTAGATTGATTTTTTTGTTTTAGTTGCATCATCAAGCCTCAATCGTATCTGCATGGGTTCAGTTGGCAAAAATTTCTATGCTCCGAATATATTTTCCACTAATGAACTGTCTGTTTTACATATACTCGCTTTAAAAAATTTTGAAGCAGTAAATCTACTAAATCTTAGTTCATACATTTATTATTTTTAGATTGATTTTTTGTTTTAGTTACATCAATGAAAAATTATCTAAAAATGTCTTGGCAGTCAAATCATTGACATTTTCGTTAAAAACTAATGAAAAGTTGGTGAAGAGATTAGTTATTATAACTATCTCTGAGATTTAATATTAAACTATTTATATTTTGTTAGTCGCTGACCTCACAAAATAACTAAATGAGAATTTGTACTCGAAATTTCAGAAGTAGGGACGATTTCTGTAAGTTTCATAATCTTTTTGCTAGATCCTACTTCGGACAATTCTGACTCTTCCAGTAACATGAAACCTCAGTTGTAAATGGTTTTTCACTTCTGTGTAACCAAAATATTAAAAGACGATCGCAGGTTTACACCCTCCTTTTGAAGCTGCACAATTTTGACAAACACATTCAATCACTTTAATAGTATTTTCAGCAGATATTGCATAAATTCAATATGAATATGCATGCACTTTATCTTCGGGAGTTGCAGGTGTTACCATCATGTTTCAGTTGGATGTACCCAATTTCAGAATCTCCATGAATAAATCAAAAACTTTTGAATGGTGTGATGTGAAATAACGGGACAGAATGTTTTGTTAATGGAACGAATTTCTAAAAATTGTCAGATGGTTGTAAAGAGAATTGAATTATCTTTTCAACGATGTGACACATGATCCCCCATGCCATTTAAATTTTTGATGTTCCCTCTCCCGCGCCATCTATCGAGAAATCACACTGTTTTTTATTTCAAAAAGTAGTATCGGTGAAACCCTCCAAACGTTTTTTTTTATGTTTGTACGTCAAACTGTTCAAAGGTCATCAGGGGGGGGCTATTAAAAGCCGCACTGTATGTATTTGTCCGCGTGATTCAATGCTTGAAAATTGATTATTTTAATAAAATAATTTATCATCTGAGCTGTAATTCGAGGAAGATTACTTGAATCTGCTTCCGTGAAACCTGTTTCAATTTTACTGGCCATTCCTAAAAATATTTTACGGTGATCACAATATATTAAGTTACAATAAACTTGATACCAAAAGTGAAACTGTCTTATAAAACAACAATTAATGCAGCATATGAGATATAGCCAACTCTGGAGGCCAAATGAAAACCTTGATACCTAGAAGAATCAATCAATCAAAGTACTTTATTGTCAGAAGATTAAATTAAATTTAAATGTAAATCAAAATTGTCACATATAAACATAAAACACACACTTATAATTATATACACTCACATAAATATATACAAAAATAAATACTTATACACACATATGGACACATACACACATTTACCTATATATCAATAAAAAGTAAAGTTAAAACGACGAAATTATAGACAGTTATATTATACGGCCTAGTCAACTCGATTCACACTTTCTGTCATGTTCTTCAACTTAATGAATCTAGGTAGAATTCTTCAAGTGTATAATAGGCTTTCTCAACCAAGAGCTTATGTACTACCTTCTTAAATGCAGCGATATTACGATTCTCTCTTACTCTTGATGGCAGGTGGTTGTACATTTTTCTGCTTTGGTGAATGAGAGATTTTTGGGTAAGAGCAGATGAAGGTTTCAAAAGAGATAATTGATTAGGGCAACGGGTACTATATGTGGGGGAGTAATTTAGTACGTTCTTGTATTTTTTATGCAAAAGGCATACCGTTTCCAATATAAAAATACATACCAGAGTTAATATTTTTTGTTTTAAAAATAATGAACGGCAGGAGTCCCGATACTTGGCTTTGCTTATATATCTTATTGCCCGTTTCTGTAGTACGAAGACCATGTTGAACCGGTTTTTTGAACACATACCCCAGAAGCAAATGCCACAACGAAGGTGTGACTCTATCAATGAATAATATACATTTGCGATGTTCAGCTCATTAGATACGGTTCTCACTGCATAGTAGCCTGAAGCTAGTTTCTTGCATAATTGTTTAGTGTGACCTTCAAAATCTAATTTTTCGTCGATATGTAGTCTTAAAAATTTAATGTCAGAAACATTGGGGATTACTTCATTTGCTAGACTAATATCATTTAGAGTACATTTGAATGAAACAATGTTTGTTTTCCTGATATTGAAAGATAAAAGATTGGCATCACACAACTCTTTCACTTTCTCTATATCAGCACTTATTTGGACATGAAGATCTGTGACATTCTTGTTATGACAGGAACGTAGTATCGTCTGCAAACATGGTGAATTTTCCTTTAATGTCCACTTCAGTTAAATCATTGACATATAACAAAAAAATTAAGTGGTTCCAGTACAGATCCCTGTGGTACGCCACATCTCACTACCCCTTCTCTTGAACCATTCCCATTTAGCAACACTGTCTGACGACGGTCAGCCAAATATGAACTGAACCAAGTTAATGCAGTACCTCTAAAACCATAGCGTTCTAGCTTTCGTCGAAAGGTTAGGGTTATACCGGGTGGCTACGGAGGTATTGCCTACGGAATATCTCAGTTATTGTATGAAGTAGGTTTGTGAAATTTGGAGCGTTGATATAATGACATAAGAGCTAGAATTTGAGCATATTGACATGTCGAAGTTAACTTCCGGTCTGACCGAAAGTAACATCAACTTTCTTATTTTAAATGGAAACCCTATTTTTTTTTCTTTTCGCTTTATTCAGCATTCAATTCCCTTTCTAATGACATATCACAAGTTGGTATCTAACCAGAAACTAGATCAGAAAAAAATTATTGAAATTCACCGAGTAGGCCGTGGAAGCAAAATGAAAGCCAAAAATTGAAAAGTTGGTTATGGAAACCATACGCCACTTGATAACAGTTGCTACTACTGTGATATTTTATTTTCATTCGTTGGCGTTATAAAAAGCCGCCAAAAAAAATATTGGAAAAATTGGGAAAAAAACAATACTCTGTAGGTCCATAACTTAAATAGGAACATACAACTTTTTCTTGCCTGTACTATTCAGCATAACCATTCCTTTCTAATGATATAATAGAAAGTAATTTTTTGAAATGAAATACCAAAAAATCCAATTATTATTATTCAAATAACAAAAAAACAGATTTATCGAAAAAAAAAAAATTCAAATTGATAGGATTAAAGATAAAATAAATTCAAAACAAATGTTCGAAATGCATTCCCTCTAGTGATATTTTCATGTAAAACGTTTCTCAACATTTGGGGCGTGATATCTTGGAAAGCTCTACGAATTTTTACTTCTAGCTCATGTAGAGTTGTAGGTTGTATGGAATACACCCTATTTTTAAGATGCCCCCATAGAAAAAAGTCGCACGGAGTAAGATCAGGTGACCTTGGTGGCCACCTGACTGGACCATGGGTTGTTATGTCTCTCTTGAAAGCGATTTTGAAGATAATTTCTCGCTATTCTTGAATTATGCGGAGGGGCGCCATCCTGCCGGAAGTACATTCTCTCAGTTATTTCCGCTGGTAGGTTGTTAATGAATTCCGAAATTTCATTCGTTAAAAAATTAAAGTATCTCTCTCCGGTTAGTTGGCCTTGAAAAAGAATGGGGCCAACAATATGAGTTCCAACTATTCCTGTCCAAACATTCACACCAAATCTCTCCTGGAAGCCACCTTGTCGAAACCGGTGCTCGTTTTCTATCGCCCAGTACCTGAAACAAAAGACCGTTCACACTTTTAGCACTTTACACTTCGACTATCGCAATAATCCAAATAAAGTACAGTACCTACCTTGTATTATTCCTGTTAAATAATCCATTGTTGGTAAATCTTGACTCGTCCGTAAACAAGATATAATAGTTAAATAGGTGATTATCAGCATTTTGTCGAAGAAACCAATTACAATATTCCAGGCGCCTTTCACCGTCATTTTCATACAAATGTTGATGCAACTGATACTTGAAGGATTTAAATCGATGTTTTTTCAAAATTTTCCTAGCCGAGTCCTTACTTATAGCTAATTCGGCGCCAATCTGCCTTGAGGAAATTGTGCTATCTCATATTGTACTAAAGCTAATACATTAATTTCAATTTCCTCATTAATAACAAATGCTTCTTGGTCTTCGTGAACATCAGGCTCAGTTCTTAATTTTTCTTCAAGCCACTGGAAATACCTTCTTTACGGTTGCTGCCTCCCTGGATATCGCTCTAAATACAATCGTTCAGCGGCATAAGAATTTTTTAAACATTCACCATAAATGAGAAGCATGTCAATTTGTTCGGTTCGTGAATAACGGGGCATTTTTTGAATATTCCACTAACTGATTTCGATTTCCAAACCCTTTTAAAATGGCAGAATCAAAAACACTACTTCGAACGTCAAAATAATATGGATAGCAGCGTTCGTGAGAGCTCTCGTTTCTTTTTTGTTTCATTCCAAAATACATCTTAATCAGCCTACTTGTTAATATTTTGGTTCGAATGATTATTGCAATGGAATGATTATTCTGAATAGCACAAACAGCGTCCATAGGTAGATATTAGAATATCTATGGACGATGGCACAGACCAAGTACGTTTATGTTCCTATTTAACCTAGAACCTACAGGATATAATTTATCATTCCACATTATTTTTAATGTTATTTTTGCGTATGGCGATAATCTGTTTTGTTATTTGAAGAATAATAATTGGATTTTTTGTTATTTCATTTCAAAAAATTACTTTCTATTATATCAATAGAAAGGAATGGTTATGCTGAATAGTACAGGCAAGAAAAAGTTGTATGTTCCTATTTAAGTTATGGACCTACAGAGTATTGTTTTTTTCCCAATTTTTCCAATATTTTTTTTGGCGGCTTTTTATAACGCCGACGAATGAAAATAAAATATCACAGTAGTAGCAACTGTTATCAAGTGACGTATGGTTTCCATAGCCAACTTTTCAATTTTTGGCTTCCATTTTGCTTCCACGGCCTACTCGGTGAATTTCAATAATAATTTTTTTCTGATCTAGTTTCTGGTTAGATACCAACTTGTGATATGTCATTAGAAAGGGAATTGAATGCTGAATAAAGCGAAAAGAAAAAAAATAGGGTTTCCATTTAAAATAAGAAAGTTGATGTTACTTCCAGTCAGACCGGAAGTTAACTTCGACATGTCAATATGCGGTATATAATCCCTCTAACAAGAAGTTCTCTAATATGGACTTGGATAATCTTTGCCAAAGCAGGCATAAAGTGCTGTTAGCAGGAGACTTCAATGCAAAGAATCCTGTGTGGAATAGCGGCATGAATGCTAACACAAATGGAAGCAAACTCTGGAATATTCTCTAAACAATAATGTTAGATGTGATAGAACATCCAGAAAGCCCAACCCACTTTCCCTGGAGCGGCTAAGCACCCTCTATTATCGACTTGGTGGTGGATAAAAACAACAGACATTTCCGAACTTCGGACAGTCTCTGAGTAAGTATCGGACCATGATCCTGTGCTCTTTACAGTTAAGGGTGGGCAGAACCCCACTGTTAAAAGAACCTTATTCGACTATGCCACAACCAACTGAAAAGAATACAGGAGAATACTTAACGAAAGAACAACTATAACCCCGCACATGCCCGAAAGTGAAATAGATCGGGAGACTCAGAGACTGGTCGGAAATATACAATTCGCAAGGAATACAACTACCAGGAAGAAGGTAGATAGGGAGGACAGGGATCTTCTACCAGACGACATCTACCTCATAAGTCTCAACAACAAAGAGAAAAAGAAGTGGCAAATCAAACGTAATACGGTACATAAAGAAAACTTGAATTTCAACATAGAAATCAATGCTCTGATTAAGAAGCATAAGAATGAGGTCTGGAAGAAGAATCTGGAAAGCCTCAATGCTAGAGACAACTCCCTGTGGCAGATGTCCAAAAGTCTACGAAGGAGATATAAGAATAAACTGACTTTAGGGGATGGTCAAAGATAATCCATTAGCGATCCAGAGAAGGCGGAAATGTTTGGAGAATGCGGAAGCCGTGGCTTATGTTGAAAATCTTTCAAATAGGTTGGTCATACTGTACCTAGAAAAAAATTAAAATCGTGTTGAATTCTGATAAGACTGAACTTTGAACAAAGAAATGCACGAATGTGAATATCTTTGGAGGATTTAGGGTTCAGAATAATCGAACTGAAGAGTCAGATTCCGTGCGTTACCTGGGAGTGCAGCTGGACAGACTATTAACACTGCACAAACATGCCAGTCTGGCGATCCAGCGACGAGCGGTTACGATCATAGGAATGTACCCGCTGGTTGCTAGGAGTTGTAGGCAAGGGAGTGCAAAGTGTTAGTGCAAAGATCATTAGACCAGCAATGACCGACGCCTACCCAGTGTTCTGCAGCCTCCCCAAATATCAAATGGTGAGACTAGTGAGGATGCAAAACAAAGCACTCCGTATCATTACAAATAGTGACAGATACATTCGGCTAGACGCATTGCGAGAGATGGTCGATATTCAATAAATTTAAGAATGTATTGTAACGATTTCGAGACCGGCCCCGAGACCGGCCCTGATCTAATTAATTATGTACCCTCGTTCAACTACAACTGCATATCTGCTGGCATACGGATCGCCGAGAACAAGCTGGAATAAATCGATTGTTCGATACTATTCGAAGAGCCATCTAGATGAAATGTTCTATACTCCTGAATATTCGAGAGTCGTTAATGGAAACTGCTTGGGAGTATATAAGCGGGACAGTCAGAATGGAGAGTTAGTTACAGTTCCAGAGTTCGCAGATAGAGACTGACACCGTAGAAATAAATTTGAATCTAGTGTAAATGTTTTAGTGAATAATTGTTGTAAATAGTGTTTTAAATTAATTAGGAAAATTAGTTAGTGCAGTTTTACTACATTTGTTGTCAGAAGTCGGATGTTTGAAATAAACAAGTGTTAAAAAGTGTTCGTCGCGTTGAAAAACTGATAGACATTTATCGCGCCTAATAGACAGTTAGTGAGTGACCCGTTGAACAATTGAGTGCAAAGTGGACAGTTTTGCGCGTCGCGGGACAATAAACTGAAAACTTTTTGTGTGAAATAAATAATAGACTGATATGTCGGCAAAGACAATAAGAGACAAAATGTTTCCGAGAAGAGTTCACCTAGTTGACCTTAAAGTTAGTGTATTAAAGCAAGAGTTAGAGGAGCGAGAGTTAGAAACAACTGGAAAGAAGGCCGTACTCCAGAAAAGACTTGCAGATGGACTGATTGAAGAAGGAGAAGACCCCGAAACGTTCATATTCGAAGTTTCTGGAGTTGATTTGAGTTCCATAATGAATAAACTCGACGAGACCACGAAATCCTTGGAAGATAAATTCCTGGAAAATTCTGTGAGTTTGAAGGAGGAACTTCAACAAAATTCTGTGAGTTTGAAGGAGGAACTTCAACAAAATTCTGTGAGTTTGAAGGAGGAATTTCTACAAAATTCAAAGAGTCTGGAGAAAAAGCTTCTAGAAAACTCGGTCAGCCTGAAAGAAGAACTTCTAGAAAATTCGAATTGTCTAAAAGAGGAACTTCAAGAAAATGTGAAGAGCCTGGAAGAAAAGCTTCACGAAAATTCGAAAAATTTAGAAGTGAAGCTTCTAGAAAGCTGGGAGAATTTGAGAGAAGAGCTTCTAGAAAATTCGAGAAGCTTGAAAGAAGAAGTTTGCAGTGTGGCGAATCGGTTGGAAGAAAGAATGGGAACTGTTGAAACAGAGATGGAGAAAATCAAAGATGAAATGGAAGAAGAAATAAAAAAAATTAAGGAAACGCTCCACGATGAGATAAAGGAAAAATTTAGTGAGCTAGAAAAGCGAATGGATTCTGTGCACATTCCAGAAATTTCCAACAGAAATTCAATGCCGGATCTGAGTACTAAATTGGAGGAAGTTCAAAAAGACATCAAAGATTTCAAGGTCAGTTCGGAACCAGGAAAGCTCTCATTGAAACCGCCTCAGTTCGACGGAAATACTCCATGGTCAAACTACCACCGACAATTCGAAGCTGCTGCCAAAGCAAATGGATGGAATGCTGGGGAAAAAGCTTTAGCATTGACACTGGCATTGCGTGGCGAAGCAACAAATATTTTACAAACGCTCACCGCCCAACAACAGGAAGACTATGAACAGCTGGTAAAACACTTGGAACTTCGCTATGGCCAAGCCCACCTTGAACACGTATATCACTCACAGCTGAAAAACCGATGCCAGAAATCAAGCGAGTCGTTGCAAGAATTTGAAGCAGATATTGCACGCTTGGTTCGTCTTGCGTACCCAGCTACACCGGAAAATGTAATGGAGCGACTAGCGGTCCAAGCATTTTTGGATGGACTTCGTGACCAGGAAACCCGGCAAGCCCTAACACTAGCTCGCCCCGCACATCTCGTGGATGCATTGGCACGCGCTCTGGAATTCGAAGCAGCAAAGCTATCCTGCAAAAGCCAGGGTAGAGTCCGGATGATCGAGGAAGACCCACAGCCACAGGAGCCTACTAATATGGAAGCTGTGATGCGAAAAGTGCTGAAGGAAGTTGTGCCTGAGAGAAGACTGATTCGATGCCGAAATTGTAGAGAACTTGGGCACGTGCGTAGCAAATGTCCATCATTGAAAAAATCGACATCAACGATGAAGATCAAGAAGGAGCATTCGTCAGCCCGTATCCAACAAGCCCCAGTTAATAATGCATATGTCGCTGTACTTCAAAGACAAGACAAAGGGGTCTTTGTAGACGGTCTCATTAACAACGAGCCTCGCACCATGCTCCTTGATACGGGTGCGACTAGGACAATCCTTGGACCTACTTTTGCCAAAACACCGGCAAGAATCGAATCGTCGAATTGGAAGCTACGTACAGCAACAGGAGAGACGGCAACTGTGTATGGTGAACTTCCAATTGAACTGACTTTGAGCAGCACTACAGTGAAACACCGGGCTCTGGTAGCGGATATTGAGGACGAGATAATAATTGGAATGGACATCATGAATTCTAGAGGATTCGAGCTGAATTTTAAAGACGGCGTCCTTCGTGTGAACGGAGAAGAGCTGGTACTTCATGGGAGAAATGAAGAAATGGTTCGAGTTCTGCTGGCTGAAGACGTAAGCGTACCGGAGAGGGCTGAAACCATTTTGGAGGCTCGCCTGGATGGAGGTGCGAGCAGTGGAAACGTGGTGATGTTCGAGCCCAAGCTACATGATGAGAAAATTGGACGAGGAATTGCACTAGGAAAAACCTTGTTGCGTGCTGATAAATTTGTGCCAATAAGGGTAATGAATGTCAATTATTACCCGGTGACCTTGAAGAAGGGAACGATTTTGGGGCACTGCTCGTCAATTTCCTCTGTAATCAGGAGTGTACGTGGCACTGTTAGCCAAGCCAGTAACATGCCAGCAGAATTAGAGAAGTTGGTTGCTATCTCGTCCAAGGACATGGGGCCAGCACAGAAGCCTAAACTGAGGGAACTAGTCAGGAAGTATCAGGACATCTTCGATACCGGAGTAGGCAGAGGCGGTAGAACAAAGGTGGTTCAGCACAAGATAGATACTGGAAATGCCCGACCAATCAGACAATCAGCCAGAAGACTTCCTCTCGCCAAAAAGGAGGAGGCTGACAAAATAGTCTGCGACATGGAGAAAGACGGAGTCATCGAGCCATCCGACAGTCCCTGGTCCTCTCCAGTCGTGTTGGTGAAGAAGAAAGATGGATCAACACGGTTTTGCGTAGACTACCGTCAACTAAACAACGTGACGAAAAAGGACAGCTACCCTCTCCCAAGGATAGACGACACGCTAGACACGCTGGCTGGATCTACGATTTTCTTTACCTTAGATTTGAAGAGCGGATACTGGCAGGTAGAACTGGCCCAGGAAGATCGAGAAAAGACAGCTTTTACCATCGGCTCCGGATTATGGCAGTTTACAGTTATGCCATTCGGCCTCTGCAATGCTCCAGCCACGTTCGAAAGATTGATGGAGACGGTTTTGAAAGGACTATCATGGAAGACGTGTCTGGTGTATCTCGACGACATTATTGTGGTTGGCAGATCATTCGAGGACCATGTAAAAAACTTGGAAGAGGTATTTCAGCGACTGAGAAGCTCCGGACTGAAACTGAGCCCCAAGAAATGTCATCTGTTTCAAAAAGAAGTACGTTATCTCGGCCACGTTGTCTCTGGGAAAGGAGTGGCAGTAGATGAGCAGAAGATCAAAGCTGTTAAGGAATGGCCCGTTCCGAAAGACATTCACCAGCTTCGAAGTTTTCTTGGCTTGTGCACTTACTATCGCCGATACGTGCTGGGATTTGCTAACATCGCAAAACCACTGACCAGGCTCACGGAAGGACAAACAAAGTTCCAGTGGTCAGATGATTGCCAAGATTCATTCAGGAAGTTGAAAGGAGCTTTGATCAACGCACCAATCCTGAGCTACCCCCTTCCAGACGGGAAATTCATCCTGGACACGGACGCCAGTAACGTGGGACTTGGAGCTGTCCTGTCTCAGATCCAAGAAGGACAAGAGAAGGTCATCGGTTACTTCAGCAAGACCCTCAGTAAACCGGAGCGGAATTACTGTGTCACCAGGCAGGAACTGTTGGCTGTTGTCAAGGGAGTTGAGCACTTCTACAAGTACGTATATGGACGAAGATTCCTACTGAGAACTGACCATGCAGCTCTCAAATGGCTCCTACAGTTTAAGAATCCCGAGGGTCAAGTGGCACGCTGGATTGAGAGGCTCCAGGAATTCGACTTTGAGATCGATCATCGGGCGGGGACCAGCCATAAGAATGCGGATGCCCTATCGCGAAGACCATGTCCAGACGACTGTTCGCACTGCCGACGAACAGAGGAAAAGGAGTCGACACTCTGCAGAACCACGGCGATCGATGATAACTGGAATGACCACAAGATCCAGAAAGACCAAGAGAAAGATCCAGATCTTGGTTTAGTCATCGGCTGGAAGAAGAGTGATCGAAAACCGTCGTGGCAGGAAATAGCCAGTTGTTCTCCAGTCGTTAAAACTTACTGGGCCCAATGGAACTCTTTCACCTTAGACAATGGAGTCTTGAAGCGTGTGTTGGAGTCGGAGGATGGCGGGGAAGAAAGACGTCAGGTAGTAGTTCCCAGGAGCAGAAGACAGGAAGTGCTCCGAGAAATCCATGATGGGGTCACCGAAGGAAATCTGGGAGTGACGAATACCCACCAGAAAGTTAGGCAACGGTTCTACTGGGCCAATTGTCAAGCTGACGTCAAGGACTGGTGCAGAAAATGTGCTGTATGCGCTGCCAGTAATGGGCCTCGAACAAGACCTAAGGCCCAATACAATGTGGGCAGCCCATTCGAAAGGATCGCCATCGACATCGCTGGCCCGTTCCCACAATCTGAACACGGGAACAAGTACATCCTTGTGGCGATGGATTACTTCAGCAAGTGGGCCGAAGCCTATGCCCTGCCCAACCAAGAAGCCATCACCGTTGCCGACGTCTTGGTGAAGGAGTGGATTTGTCGATTCGGTGTCCCGTTAGAACTGCATTCGGATCAAGGCAGGAATTTCGAGTCAAACCTGTTCCAGGAGATGTGTCAGATGCTGAACATCCGGAAAACGAGGACCACAGCTCTACATCCGCAGTCCGATGGAATGGTGGAGCGGATGAATAAGACGATAAACCGCCACCTGTCCAAGGTAGTCTCTGACCACCAGAAGGATTGGGACCAGTACCTCCATCTGTTCCTGATGGCGTATCGTTCCGCAGTTCATGAGTCAACCGGCCAAACCCCTGCAAGTGTTATTATGGGCCGAGAGCTGCGACTTCCATGTGACCTGAAGTTTGAGACGCCACCAGGACAAGACACTGCGGGAGATGACTACGTCAGCAAATTGCGACAGAGAATGGACGACATCCATGAACGGGTCCGTTTGAACATCCAGAGTGCCAGCGACAGAATGAAGGAGACCTACGACATCAAGGCGGATGCTGGTGGATATCAGACAGGTGACCTTGTCTGGCTATACAACCCTAAACGTCGCCGTGGACTATCACCGAAACTTCGGAACTCGTGGGAAGGTCCATATAAGATCATGAAAAGGATAAACGACCTCGTCTACCGCATATATAAGCCACCACGAGGAAAACCTCGGGTAGTCCACTTCAAAAGGTTGTCCCCTTACGCCGGAAACCACGATCAAGTCCGCACCGTCAGATCACCGGAGGACGAAATGACGTTTCAGAGGTTCATGTCCCTGTACTCGAACGGACAGAAAGTTCAATATGGGGTAACCCGAGAGGAGTCACGAGATCTTTTCAAGGTGCCTGCCAATTACGCGTTAGCTCACTGTGTGGCAGAAGATCTCCAAATGTCCAGAGGCATTGCAGTAGTTTTCTCCAAAAAGTTCGGTCGATTCCAGGAACTGAGAGAACAGAACCCGGAAGTTGGAGGGGTGTTAGAGCTGAGGAAAGGCCAGAGAAACATCTACTATCTGGTTACCAAGAAGCGTTCTCGTGATAAGCCGTCTTATGAAGATGTTTGGAAGAGCCTTACGAGATTGAGAGACACGATGCTGGACCAGAATATTGTAGACCTGGCAATCCCAAAATTGGCCTGTGGGCTTGATCGGCTGGACTGGAGAGTTATAAGAAGCATGTTGGAGACAATATTCAGATCCAGCGGCATCAACATTCTGGTGTGCTCCAACCATCTTCCTCGACCCAAAATGAAGACTGTGGAGTGCTACTTCCATCGAACGTCCAGGTGCAGATATGGAGAATCTTGCAGATATCTTCACACACCAAGAATGACGTTTCGGGGCGAAACGTCTCTAAGAAGGGGGCAATGTAACGATTTCGAGACCGGCCCCGAGACCGGCCCTGATCTAATTAATTATGCACCCTCGTTCAACTACAACTGCATATCTGCTGGCATACGGATCGCCGAGAACAAGCTGGAATAAATCGATTGTTCGATACTATTCGAAGAGCCATCTAGATGAAATGTTCTATACTCCTGAATATTCGAGAGTCGTTAATGGAAACTGCTTGGGAGTATATAAGCGGGACAGTCAGAATGGAGAGTTAGTTACAGTTCCAGAGTTCGCAGATAGAGACTGACACCGTAGAAATAAATTTGAATCTAGTGTAAATGTTTTAGTGAATAATTGTTGTAAATAGTGTTTTAAATTAATTAGGAAAATTAGTTAGTGCAGTTTTACTACAGTATCAAGCAAATTGCGGATAAATTCTACCGCTCTTTTATCCGTGGAATTAGTCCCACTAGCAGGCATTGGATATATTCAATGAAATACCAGAGGACGAGTGATAAACCACCAAAATATAATGCATGAGTAAACCCGTTTTTTTCGTAGTTTTTTTGGGATCCCTGCTGAAAACTCGATAATGAAAACCCCAAATCTACCCCGGAATCTACCCGAAAAACCAACAATCCCCTGCATAACTAGGAGGAGGCAGGGGAAGCCCAAGGTATGCGACTTAGCACTCACTGCAAGGATATACCTACAAACATCGTGGGATCCGCCCCAGTTCCTAGGGCAGATTGTAGTATGGTTTCCCCCGCCCCCGGAGAATCTGGCGGGCAGGAATGAACCAAGACGTCTGCACTGGTCCAACTTCCCCTTTATCCCTATGCCCTATTTAATTGTCGTGACGTACTATACACCTTTTATTGTAAAATCAGTTAATATATATTTTTGTTGTTATTATCTAAGAAAACTGCAGCGTTGTTGCCAAATGGTGAAATAGAAATAAAACCTTTCAAATCTTAAACGACCATATTTATTTTCCGTTTTTAAGTAACATTTTTTAACGAGAAAGGTTGAAATGTTGAGTTTCAAATGCGAAATTTTCAACTGGAGGAGAATTTCCCACTATAGTTGAGTAAATAGAATAGGGGGCTTCTAGGACAAAATCCCATGTATTTTCTCATAGTGGTTCGTTCTGGCAATTTTTGCTCTTTTTGGGGTGGGGGGAAATTAGAGCGTCGCTGGTCTGCGTTCATCGTGTGACGTAGTCGAGAGAGATCCAGTTGATTGATAACATTTTGCCAATAGAGCGCGGCGTACACATGTTATGAATTGAATTTAAAAAGAAAAAAGATTTCCGAGAACGTGGTTTGAACCAGCGCTTTATGTTTGGTAGCGAGTGACGCTAGCCTTGTCTCCACGGAGACTTCGTACAAGTTGATGTACAAATGTGGGATATATATTTTTCCAGCTACCAGATAAAAATGATGTTTGGAATAAATGTGAAAAAATGGTGGTTGCTCGTTAGATTTAGTATACCAGGAGTCTCAAAAAGTATCATTTAAGAGAAAAAAAAACATGACGGCTGCTCGTTACATTCAGTATACCAGGTGTCTCAAAACATACCATTTAAGAGAAAAAAAAAAAACATGGTGGGTGCTCGTTAGATTCAGTAGACCAGGTGTACCACATATAATTAATGAAAGAAAAAACATATATATACCAGGTGTACCAACATATCATTTAAGAGAAAAAACATGGAGGTCAAAGAAAAAAACACATCATGGAGGGTATGGGGATTCAAGTTAAAAAAAAACATGGCTGCTTCTGAGTGGTCAACGCTCATCATAGTTGTACAGGGACGTCTCCCAAATTTTATTGGGGAAAATATATACAGGGGCGTTTTGATTTAAACATCATTGCTTTTGGAAAAAAGATAACAGCTTCTGTCATTTGTCATATGTCTCATCATAGATAGAAAATATCTACCGAGTGTTTTGAGAAAAAAAAACATGACCACCATTTGACATCATGAAGGAATACATCAAATCCATCAGTGTCCAAAAACGCATTAACGATATGTCGGATCTATACGAATCATAGAAAAATAAGCACTT
This sequence comes from Chrysolina americana, assembly GCA_958502065.1. Taxonomy (NCBI): domain Eukaryota; kingdom Metazoa; phylum Arthropoda; class Insecta; order Coleoptera; family Chrysomelidae; genus Chrysolina; species Chrysolina americana. The sequence goes on along the minus strand of OY293419.1, from coordinate 30,584,016 downwards.
CCGGTTTGAAAAAATTGAGGTAGAAGAAGAGTAATAGTGAATTCGGATTATCCACATCGAGGAGTTCAAATATGCAATAAAATGGTCACTTCCGGTTTTCACTTCCGGTTGTCCGATTTCGATGATTTTGGCATCAATGGATTCGTTTCGATGTCAAGAAACATTTTTAAGCATTATCCAATGCCAAAAGGGCATAGGAGGCTATCTTCGTTATTAGTAAAGATACAGAAACGTGCGGCTACTCTAATAAGACAACTTTTATGGGGGATCAAGAAAATAATAGAATTTCCTTCCGTCAACTGCCATAAGTGCCATAAACCTCACATTTTAATGCGTTATGTACTCATCGCTCAAATGTTAGAAGTCGGTTCGTTAACGTTTGATATTTTTTGTTTAGAACGTCGCTCAATATATCGGCGGCGCCTCACACTCGATATCTGTCAGTTGTCATTGGTAATATCGTTGAAGAAAAAAAAAATATGTGACAAATGAACATGGTTGTACAGGTACATAAAAACATGGCTGCTACATGTATGTGTCGGATGAAAAATGGGTCATTGGGAGTAGCAAAGTATTCAGCAATAGTATATACAGGGCATATCACACGTTATTTAAGAGAAAAACATGGCTGATGCAAGTGTCAAATGTCATGTGGAAAATGGGACGCAGAAAATACGTATCATTGGGGATATAGGGACCCAATAGAAAAATATGGTGATATTTCATACTGAGTGTTCCAAAATTTTCTTAGACATACACAGAGTGTTCAAAAACTATTCGAGATGGGAAAAAACCGCTCATAGGACGTTTCAATCCTAATCTAGAAGGTATACAGAGCATCTCATTTATAGAAAAAAAAATATGATGTTTTAACAGGAGTTGTGTTTCAACGTGCGATCCCAATCGGAAATGTATTACATGTCATCGAGACCGAATACGTCAGCGCTCTGTATCATCAGGAAGGTGCCCAATCATTAAAAACTGAGATAGAGCATTGATAAGGGTCCAAATTTAGTTACTATCGGTCGTACGATTTCAATAATTTCGACACCAATGGGTTTGTTTCGATGTCAAGAAACATTGTTAAGCATTTTCCAATGCCAAATGGGCATAGGACGCTAACTTCGTTATCAGTAAAGGTATAGAAACATGCGGGTACTCTAATAAGACAACTTTCATGGGAGATCAAGTTTGATCAAAGCAGAACGAACTAACCTTATAAAACGTCTATTTTAGTCGCATTTTTGCATGTTTTACCGCTTCAAATTTTAGCTGTTTTTTCGAACGCAAAAAACGGTTATTGCGGTCGCATTTTTACGTATTTTAGCGTTTCTAATTTCAGTTGTTTTTTCGAACGCAAAAACGTGTATTTTGAGCAATTTTGAAATGCCAAATCTCCATAAGAAACATAGAATTTTCGGTTTAATTTAAGGCTGTTTTTTCGGACGCGAAAAACGTTTATTGTGGTTGCATTTTTGCATGTTTAAGCGTTTCAATTTTCAGTTGTTTTTTGGGACGCGAAAAACGTCTATTTTGATTACATTTTTGAAGAGAATCGCCGCTGCAGTACGTTTCGTTTCGTGTCAGTTTGACTCTGCTTATTTTTTTTTTGGTATTCATCATCAGGTAGGTGGGGGAGAGGGTTACCTACTAACGAAGAAAAATATTGTATAGAATCACGAGTTTATATGAATGAAATAAATTAGTAGAAATTCTCCAAACGGTGAAAAAAATGTTGTATAGAAACATTAGCGAATCATATTTATGTTAGTTATGTAAGTTAAACAAAAAATATTGTATGTATGAATGAACTCTTTGCTTACTAACGAAGAAAAATGTTGTATGGAAACATAAGTTTATTCTAATGAAATATGGATATAAACATGAGTTTACCCGAATAAAATATATCGAAGATAGGAAAAAATGCAGACAACTAGAGAAAATACAGTTCTTTGATAGCCTCCAGGCAACAATTTCCCCTAAACGAAAAACACTGTTTATAACTGACTTTTTAATGGTGACAACCACAGTTTCAAAGAGGAATTACAGACACCAAAAGTCGGTACTCTCCCCTCGTAAGGGTACCTGGCGTGCTTTGTTGTGGGAAAAGTCGACTGGCTTTTCATCAATAGTTGTGTTGTTGAATAATATTAAAAAAATATCTGCTATTGTTTTAGTGAGACAAGGCTACATTACCGTGCAATAAATTCAATTTCATTTTACTTTTATGATTAGCTATTGAATCGCTTCGAATTGAAAATCGTTATGAACTTTCAAAACACGCAAAAGCAAACGTACAAACACTTGAGCAAAAGTGAAAAAATCTCAAACACTTACTTTGCTGCACAAATCGTTGAAGTATTATAAACTACTTCTATCACTGTCAAATAAAATGTTTCAATGGAATCAGAGCACTAAATAATTATGAACTGCTGCCAGGACGATCACAAATAAACTAGCTTCCAGAATCCCGCAAAATACTGATTCTCATGGCGATATTTGCTTCTCTGTGGTTCAGATAATAAACAATTCTGTTGAAACTTCTAGTGTTTGCGGTTTTTTCATAACTGATAACGACAATATTTGTTTTTCTGCGGCTAAGATAATGACCAAATACGGATGGAGCGTCCGGCATCCAAGGTTTTCCATAACTGATAACAACAGCTCGAATACCGCTTGTAACGGATAATAATAGTCCAGTACATCTTGGAATAATTTTTCATGAACTGTTTGGAAAATTAAACAAAATTCAATTTACTAACATTGCCCTTCATTGACTGTCGTGAAACGTATTGTTTTCAATTCCTATTACATGACTGGATACTTCACACATATCGTCATGAATTTCGCTTAATTCGGTACGTTTACTTACAAAACATAATTGCTGCTTGCAATCAAAGCTATGAAATTTGTTTTCGATAACGGAGACATATGAGGTTGGATTCTTCATACTGGATATATCGTTCCTGACATACTTTAGTAAGTATAGTAGTAACAATGTTTTCCTTACTGTTGTCAGCCATCTATTGAATAATTATTTTTACATATTTCGAATTCTTGGATGAAATGCTATGCCAATAGGGCACTTAGGCCCCCTATGATGCTCTGCGTCTAAAATCAAACTGACCACGTTGGTTATAACTGAGCTACAGCTTTATTGATAGTGAAGAAGCATTTGGTTGAATAAAAAACATCTGTTTGAAAATTCCTAAAGAAAATAGTTTACAAAAATATCAAAATTTTCCTTATCACACTCAGATCTAAAACTCCTCAAGATTAAAATGCGATAAGAGATTAAACTATACCCATAGGGTATGATGCTCTGCAACTGAAATCAAACTGACCACGTAGGTAATAGCTGAGCTACAGCTTCATTGATAGTGAAGAAGCTTTGGTTGAATAAAAAACATCTATTTGAAAATTTCTAAAGAAAATAGTTTACAAAAATATCAAAATTTTCCTTATCGCACTCAGACCTAAAACTCCTCGAGATTAAAATGCGATAAGAGATTTAACTATGTCAATAGCGTCCGTAGGCCCTCTATGATGCTTTGCAACTGAAACTATATCGACTACTTGGCCAATAAATGACCTACAGTATTTAGACTATAACTTTTTAACGGAAAGACTAAGAACAATGATTGAGGTGTCATAATATAATGCTTTTGTCTGGAGAATATGGATTCAGACAGTCTTGCCTACTTGCAATGGGCGGGAATTAATCAGATTGGTTTCAATTAAACAAGTCTTATGCGTGTTTTAGCGTTTCTAATTTCAGTTGTTTTTTTTGAACGCGAAAACGTGTATTTTGAGCAATTTTGAAATGTCAAATCTCCATAAGAAACATTAGAGTTTTTCGGTTTAATTTAAGGCTGTTTTTTTAGAACGCGAAAAACGTTTATTGTGGTCGCATTTTTGCGTGTTTGAGCGTTTCAATTTTCAGTTGTTTTTTTGGAACGTGAAAAACGTCTATTTTGAACACATTTTTGAAGTTTGACTCTGTTCCTTTTTTTTGGTATTCATTATCAGGTGGGTGGGGGAGAGGGTCAGGCAACTTTAATTTCTTCTCGACATAAGACTTGTTTAATTGAAACCAATCTGATTAATTCCCGCCCATTGCAAGTAGGCAAGACTGTCTGAATCCATATTCTCCAGACAAAAGCATTATATTATGACATCTCAATCATTGTTCTTAGTCTTTCCGTTAAAAAGTTATAGTCTAAATACTGTAGGTCATTTATTGGCCAAGTAGTCGATATAGTTTCAGTTGCAAAGCATCATAGGGGGCCTACGGACGCTATTGACATAGTTGAATCTCTTATCGCATTTTAATCTCGAGGAGTTTTAGGTCTGAATGCGATAAGGAAAAGTTTGATATTTTTGTAAACTATTTTCTTTAGAAATTTTCAAATAGATTTTTTTTATTCAACCAAAGCTTCTTCACTATCAATGAAGCTGTAGCTCAGCTATTACCTACGTGGTCAGTTTGATTTCAGTTGCAGAGCATCATAGGAGACCTAAGAACCCTATGGGTATAGTTTAATCTCTTATCGCATTTCAATCTTGAGGAGTTTTAGATCTGAGTGTGATAAGGAAAATTTTGATATTTTTGTAAACTATTTTCTTTAGGAATTTTCAAACAGATGTTTTTTATTCAACCAAATGCTTCTTCACTACCAATGAAGCTGTAGCTCAGCTATTACCTACGTGGTCAGTTTGATTTCAGTTGCAGAGCATCATAGGAGAACTAAGAACCCTATGGGTATAGTTTAATCTCTTATCGCATTTTAATCTTGAGTAGTTTTAGATCTGAGTGTGATAAGGAAAATTCTGATATTTTTGTAAACTATTTTCTTTAGGAATTTTCAATTAGATGTTTTTTATTCAACCAAATGCTTCTTTACTATCAATAAAGCTGTAGCTCAGTTATAACCAACGTGGTCAGTTTGATTTTCGACGCAGAGCATCATAGGGGGCCTAAGTGCCCTATTGGCATAGCATTTCATCCAAGAATTCGAAATATGTAAAAATGATTATTCAATAGATGGCTGACAACAGTAAGGAAAACATTGTTACTACTATACTTACTAAAGTATGTCAGGAACGATATATCCAGTATGAAGAATCCAACCTCATATGTCTCCGTTATCGAAAACAAATTTCATAGCTTTGATTGCAAGCAGCAATTATGTTTTGTAAGTAAACGTACCGAAGTAAGCGAAATTCATGACGATATGTGTGAAGTATCCAGTCATGTAATAGGAATTGAAAACAATACGTTTCACGACAGTCAATGAAGGGCAATGTTAGTAAATTGAATTCTGTTTAATTTTCCAAACAGTTCATGAAAAATTATTCCAAGATGTACTGGACTATTATTATCCGTTACAAGCGGTATTCGAGCTGTTGTTATCAGTTATGGAAAACCTTGGATGCCGGACGCTCCATCCGTATTTGGTCATTATCTTAGCCGCAGAAAAACAAATATTGTCGTTATCAGTTATGAAAAAACCGCAAACACTAGAAGTTTCAACAGAATTGTTTATTATCTGAACCACAGAGAAGCAAATATCGCCATGAGAATCAGTATTTTGCGGGATTCTGGAAGCTAGTTTATTTGTGATCGTCCTGGCAGCAGTTCATAATTATTTAGTGCTCTGATTCCATTGAAAAACATTTTATTTGACAGTGATAGAAGTAGTTTATAATACTTCAACGATTTGTGCAGCAAAGTGTTTGAGATTTTTTCACTTTTGCTCAAGTGTTTGTACGTTTGCATTTGCGTGTTTTGAAAGTTCATAACGATTTTCAATTCGAAGCGATTCAATAGCTAATCATAAAAGTAAAATGAAATTGATTTTATTGCACGGTAATGTAGCCTTGTCTCACTAAAACAATAGCAGATATTTTTTTAATATTATTCAACAACACAACTATTGATGAAAAACCAGTCGACTTTTCCCACAACAAAGCACGCCAGGTACCCTTACGAGGGGAGAGTACCGACTTTTGGTGTCTGTAATTCCTCTTTGAAACTGTGGTTGTCACCATTAAAAAGTCAGGTATAAACAGTGTTTTTCGTTAAGGGGAAATTGTTGCCTGGAGGCTATCAAAGAACTGTATTTTCTCTAGTTGTTTGCATTTTTTCCTATCTGCGATATATTTTATTCGGGTAAACTCATGTTTATATCCATATTTCATTGGAATAAACTCATGTTTCCATACAACATTTTTGTTCGTTAGTAAGCAAACAGTTCATTCATACATACAATATTTTTTGTTTAACTTATATTCATAAATATGATTCGCTAATGTTTCTATACAAAATTTTTTTCACCGTTTGGAGAATTTTTACTAATTTATTTCATTCATATAAACTCGTGATTCTATGCAATATTTTTCTTCGTTAGTAGGTAAAGAGTTAATTCTTACATACAATACTTTTTTTGTTCAGCTTATATTCATAAATATGATTCACTAATGTTTATATATATATATATTGAGCGACGTTCTAAACAAAAAATATCAAACGTTAACGAACCGACTTCTAACATTTGAGCGATGAGTACATAACGCATTAAAATGTGAGGTTTATGGCACTTATGGCAGTTGACGGAAGGAAATTCTATTATTTTCTTGATCCCCCATAAAAGTTGTTTTATTAGAGTAGCCGCACGTTTCTGTATCTTTACTAATAACGAAGATAGCCTCCTATGCCCTTTTGGCATTGGATAATGCTTAAAAATGTTTCTTGACATCGAAACGAATCCATTGATGCCAAAATCATCGAAATCGGACAACCGGAAGTGAAAACCGGAAGTGACCATTTTATTGCATATTTGAACTCTCCTCGATGTGGATAATCCGAATTCACTATTACTCTTCTTCTACCTCAATTTTTTCAAACCGGAAGTGCTTATTTTTCGATGATTCGTATAGATCCGACATATCGTTAATGCATTTTTGGACGCTGATGGATTTGATGTATTCGTTCATGATGTCAAATGGTGGTCATGTTTTTTTTTTCTCAAAACACTCGGTAGATATTTTCTATCTATGATGAGACATATGACAAATGACAGAAGCTGTTATCTTTTTTCCAAAAGCAATGATGTTTAAATCAAAACGCCCCTGTATATATTTTCCCCAATAAAATTTGTGAGACGTCCCTGTACAACTATGATGAGCGTTGACCACTCAGAAGCAGCCATGTTTTTTTTTTAACTTGAATCCCCATACCCTCCATGATGTGTTTTTTCTTTGACCTCCATGTTTTTTCTCTTAAATGATATGTTGGTACACCTGGTATACTAAATCTAATGAGTAGCCGCCATGTTTTTTCTTTCATAAATTATATGTGGTACACCTGGTCTACTGAATCTAACGAACACCCACCATGTTTTTTTTTCTCTTAAATGGTATGTTTTGAGACACCTGGTATACTGAATCTAACGAGCAGCCGTCATGTTTTTTTTTTTTTCTCTTAAATGATACTTTTTGAGACTCCTGGTATACTAAATCTAACGAGCAACCACCATTTTTTCACATTTATTCCAAACAACATTTTTATCTGCTAGCTGGAAAAATATATATCCCACATTTGTACATCAACTTGTACGAAGTCTCCGTGGAGACAAGGCTAGCGTCACTCGCTACCAAACATAAAGCGCTGGTTCAAACCACGTTCTCGGAAATCTTTTTTCTTTTTAAATTCAATTCATAACATGTGTACGCCGCGCTCTATTGGCAAAATGTTATCAATCAACTGGATCTCTCTCGACTACGTCACACGATGAACGCAGACCAGCGACGCTCTAATTTCCCCCCACCCCAAAAAGAGCAAAAAATTGCCAGAACGAACCACCATAAGAAAATACATGGGATTTTGTCCTAGAAGCCCCCTAGCCTATTTACTTAGTTGGCAGATCGTTCGAGGAGCATGTACAAAACTTGATATTGAAACTTCACGGAAAATCAATTTTGGACACGTACACCATCAACGTGGGATTCGAAGCTGTTGTGTCTTAGATCAAAGATGGACAGGGGAGTCATCCGTTATACTTCAACAAGACCCTCAGTACATCTCAGTGGTCAGGCGGAAGCTGTTGGCTGTTCAAAAGATTTCTGCAAGTACTATGTGGAAGAAGATTCCTGTTGAAAAATCCTGAGGGTATGGTAGCACTCTGGATTGAGAGACTGCAAGAATATGACATCGAGATCGAACATCGAGCGGGGACCAGCCATAAGAATGCAGATGCTCTGGGACACGGAGACCACGCCCAGATGACTGCTCACATTACCAACAAATAGAAGATAACGAAGCAATAGTTTGTAGTACCACGGCAGTAAATGATAATTAGATAAACATCAAGATCCGAAAAGCCAAGAGAAAGATCCAGATGTTGATTTAGATTTCGACTGGAAGAAGAGTAATTGAAGATCGTCGTGGCAGGCGACGCACGTTTTGCCAACAAAGTTTTGGCATCCTCAGGAGCTCAAAGCTTACTAAACTACTCATGATATTCTAATTCTGTTTATACTACTTATCTGAATGGCTAATTGCACTCATTAAAAAAAATAGAAAAAAATACATTTTTTCTCATCAGTTGAAAATATTCCTTCATTATGAACTGTTCTCATTGTGATATACCATGTACAATTTTATTTAATCACGTTTTTTTGCATCTAGGTGGATAATAGGCAAGTTCCTGTATTGGCAAGGTGGCAGAGAGATTACTCCATAAAAACTGTCCTCCAAGAACTGCGTAGATTGATGACACTGAAAGAAAACATGAAGCTCACCCAGCCTCCCGAGGGCAGTTGCTTCTAGCCTTCAAATCAGCAAAACACTCTACCCTTACCTTCGGTTGCAACGTGTCCCATGAATGTTGATTCCTGCACCAGCCAATCATGTTGTCTCATCTAGCAAAGCTACTCTCAGTGTCACTTCAATATCAAAAATGGTCAAGTTGGGACATTTTTAGCAGTAAAGTGTACAGCTAAGATACATTTCAAGTCTAGGTTGACTAAGACATTGTAAAATAAAACCTCAATGTGATTTAAAACATTTAACGCTATATTTTCTGTCCAACATTCCGCAAATAATATCTTGTTAAATTAACTGTAATTATTTGTGGTGGCAGAAAGTTTGGTGTTGATACACAACACACATGTTACTTCAAACTGGAATTGCACTCTTATATCGATATCTTCAAAACTTTCAGCATAGTATTTAGAAGCTGTACTGCTTATTTGAGTTTTTTCAATGTGATTTTTTTATGGAATGTGTGCCGTTGTTTGTGCAGGTTCATTTTAAATCTATTTTGGTTGAACAATTTTGTGGTCAACAACATACTCTTGTACTAATTGTAACTGAAGAAAACATAATTATTAGGATCAATGTTCATTTCAAAGACATGCCACTACTATATTAAACAGTTAATTTTATTTTTATTTAGACAAGTTTTAAGCTGTATAATTTTATAAATCGTTGGATGCAATTTTACATATTGAAAAAAATTTACATTGTCTGAATAATTATTAACTGTCAATAAATAATTGGTTAAATCATTGAGTAGGGTGCCTTTCATTGTTCAAAGCCAAAATAAAATACAGAAAGACAAGTCTTTGATACTTTGGATTCTTGTTGTGAAACAAAACTTATTGTTTTGAAATAAAAATTCCTATGTTTTTGTTTCTTCCATATTGAGTTAATTGAATTCGAATAATGAAAATAAGGTTGAAGGACCTTGGTTAATGGCCTATTGGGTATTCCAATAGAGTACATTCATTATTATTATTAAATTATATTGATACTATGCGCATGTGTAAGAAGGTACATGCATTGCTCCGTAACCAGTCACAAGAAGCTACATAGGAGCGAACAACTGCTTCTTTTCATGATAATATATTATATTACTATTACCACCGCCGCTTGCCGACTACATAATCAAAAGAACCTAAAGCTACCAGGGGTACCAAAGCCAGATATCCAGAAAACCTGGGAAAGCGAAAAAAAATAAAGGTTGGTGTCTCGTAATATTTGTTTTATGACAGATTTTGTAATAAATGTTACTGTCAACATATGTTTTACCTGCAGTTAAAACTTTAAAATTCCACTGGCTTGAAAATCGTTTATCGAAACTTCTTGTATTGATTCGAGCAAAAGTTTCAATTTGTTTCGAGATGATAAAAAGTATTCCAGACCTGCATATCCGACTTGCTGAACTCAGAAGGAAAACCAAAATCATCAAGAGATTACCAAAAGCTGCAAGACTGCTTTCTGCTTCTACGCTCTCCACTCTTCTTAAAGATTGTGTGAAGCATAATACAGCTAACTCATGGGAGAATCTGCTGATGTTTCCTTACAAGTCTTTCAACGTTTGTCCGGATTCCATCAACAGAAAAGTATCTTTGTCTACTTTAATAAAGAGAAACATTAGTAATTCCAATGAGATTCCTTCCTGGCCCACACTTTTTATGTACGTGTTAGCAGATTTTGATCAAACGACTTTCTCAGAGCTTCAGTCAAAGCATCCTTTGGAGAAAGACGTCCGTGTAACGATACAGTAATTCGTATCGTTAATATCGAATTTTTCATGGAATAAATTAAATTTTGATGAACACGAGTTTTTCCATTTACTTATTTGTATTAATCACTCTATAAAAGGTGACTTCTGGTCCTGAAAAAAGTTTGTGCATGGTCAGGGAAAATTTCTCGGTTCCAATGTGGGAACCCTGTTCAAGATATGATCAGTTAGTTATAGTTCTGGGTCAGCAGGCATCAGACTTTTGTCGTCACTTACAGTGTTTCGTAACTTTCTTCTCTCTGGTACTATCAACACATTTGTCCTGTAATGTTTGGTGCTTCCCTATGCGGACTAAAGAAAAAACTTGGTGGAGTTAGACTGATTGCTGTTGGTATGTTTTATCGCCGTTTGATTGCAAAATTTGCTTGTTTTAAACTGAAAGGACAAACTTGGGGAATTTCTTCGCCCTTTGAAATTAGGATTTGGTACTCTAGGTAGTTGCGAAGCTGTCTCATGCTGCAAGACGTTACATAAATGAGTATAAAGAAAAAATGAAAAATTCTTCCTCATGCTTGATTTCAAAAATGCATTTAACCGTGATTCACTGCTAAAAATTCTTCATGATATAAATCCTCAATTATTCTCCTTCGTTGCTCAATGCTATCGCTATCCGTCTAACTTAACTTTTGGTGATTTTTTAATTTCATCAGAGAGAGGAGTACAACAAGAAGATCCACTATCTCCGGCACTTTTTTGTCTATCCATTAATGCTATGTTGCAGAACATGAATACCGAGTTCAACGGTTGGTATTTGGATGATGAATCGTTAGGAGGTGAGGCTCATGTAGTTCTTGATTCTTTCTCAGCAGAAATAGGATTGGAACTGAACTACGAGAAGTGTGAATTATTTTTTCTTGATAGTTTTGATTCTGAAGTTTTCAAAACTTGGCTCCCAGCATCAAAATTATTGATGGATCAAATTTATTTTTGCTGGGTGCAACTCTCACAGATGACGCTATATCTTCCTGTTTTGAAGATAAAATCAAACAAGTTTCAAACGATGTCGTCTGGCCTGATTGAACCTCCTTTTCACCCAGTCAACACACAGACATTCGATGGATATCCACTGGACATTCATCTTGGATATTGGGGATGTCCAGAGGACATCCAGTACGACGGATGTGCTAAGTGGAAGAAGCTGGACTCCTATAAAAGAGCTAAGAGAACAGCTCTCAAGGTAGTTGACAGCTGATAATTAGTTTATCTTTCTCTTTTTATCATGTCTGTTGTTCCCTGTCTTCCGGTGTGTTGGGCCGTTACATGTGACAATGTTTTCAAATTGTTTGTTTTAAAAAAATTTAATCTAAGTGAATCATCAATAAGATTACACGGATTTAACGTATTGTGATGCATTTCTCTCGATCGAGACACAATGCACGATGTGCAACTTTTTAATTTTCCTGATGACACCTTTTTCTCACTTTTTATATCTTCTTCGTAAAACTTATTGTGTATACAATGACTAAGGGAAAAGCACATGCTATTTTCTTCAAACTATCCTCACGTTAGTAAGTTGTTTTCAAAACTTCCATATTATTAGTGTTATATTTACACAATTAATATTTTCAGATATCTTGATAATGAAATTAAAGTATTTCGAAAGCTTGACTATTTAACCCAGAGTGTTACTTCAACAAGGCCTTTTATTCCTGACTGCATCCCCAAGGATATTCTCACTACTCCGGTTGAGAATATCTAAATTTAAGGAGTTTTTTATATACATATATATATAGTGACCGCCAAAAAGTATGTACCACGTGGGAAAAAACTTTATTATTAGAGTATTGGAGAAACATTTCAGGAGAAAAGTTGGTGCATATGCATAATCACAAGTGTCAAAATCGATTTTTAGGTTATCAGACATGCACAAACTTTTTGGCGGTCATTGTATATAGATATATGCATATAAATGAAAAGTAACTTGTGACATCGAAAATACTCTATTCACATTATCTATTCATATATATATATATATATATATATATATATATATATATTCATATATATATATATATATATATATATATATATATATATATATATATATATATATATATATATATATATATATATATATATATATATATATATATATATATATATATATATATATATATATATATATATATGTTCAGATAGGTTTCCGCGGTCAGATATTTGAAAACTAAAAGTTCGGGTTGAACCGCGTCTAGAATTTGTTGAAATTCGACGTTTCGGCTCCGATTTTGGAGCCATTTTCAAGAACTGAAAAAGAAAGAAAATTAATAAATGGTTGAAACGTAATTCTACGCTGAGGTCTCAATCTGCCTACTCCTCAGGTATAATTACGTTCGGTTTTTGTGACTTGACGTCGGGGTCTCAATCTGCCTACTCCCCATGTCTCGTCACTGGTTCTCTCTAAGGTCTCAATCTGCCTACTCCTTCGAGAGACAGTTCTCTCGAAGGAGTAGGCAGATTGAGACCTTAGAGAGAACCAGTGACGAGACATGGGGAGTAGGCAGATTGAGACCCCGACGTCAAGTCACAAAAACCGAACGTAATTATACCTGAGGAGTAGGCAGATTGAGACCTCAGCGTAGAATTACGTTTCAACCATTTATTAATTTTCTTTCTTTTTCAGTTCTTGAAAATGGCTCCAAAATCGGAGCCGAAACGTCGAATTTCAACAAATTCTAGACGCGGTTCAACCCGAACTTTTAGTTTTCATATATATATATATATATATATATATATATATATATATAATATATATAATATATATACATATAATATATATATTCAAATACTGTCAGTCCGCATTTTAATTTTTATACAATATTTTTTACTTTACTGATGCTAATTTAAATTTTTACTCAAGTTATTTGTCCTGAGGAAGGAAATAAACTTTTCCGAAAGCTTGACAAGATAACAAAGAGTTTTCTTTAAGACCAACATAAGACTGCAACCTCAAGATTTTTCCAATTCTATATATATATATATATATATATATATATATAACTAAGTAGGAATTCTCGGGTAGCGGTCTGTTGAACAATGAAACTCATTCGATTTAAATCTTCAATATTTCGTCAACCTTTATTGACTTCTTCAGGAAGAGCTACAATTAAAAAGGAATATAAGTTGTTGAAAGACTACATAAAAATAAAATACAAAATTCACAGAGTTAGTTCTAACCTATGGAACATTTGGAAGGAAAATTGTTATTCTCCGCTGCAGACTAATCGCATAATTTACCTGACTGGAGTGTTACTATGGTTTGAATAAGGGGTCGTTTAAATACAATGGTGTTAATTAGTGTGGGTATTCCATTGGTACCAACTGTCAAACTACACACATCGTGAATGGAATTTAAAATATTACAATATATACTACTAAGTTGTCCTGTATCGGTTTTGTAGTTAACTGTGTTAGGATTTTTGTTGATATGGACCATCTCAAGGAATAACCTGTTTTTTTGATTGCTGACTTTGTCTAGAATTTTTGGATTTGAATAATCAAACCGGTGGCCTGTTTTCTGGGTGTGGTCGACTGCTGCACAGGAGTTTTTTCCCAATTGGGCATCACTCTTGTGCAAAGCTAGCCGTTGTTTTAACCGCTGTGAGGTCTGTCCGACATAACTACCTGCACAACCTTGGCATGGTAGTTCAAAGACAAAACACCAACTCCACTCCTTAGCAATGTAATTTATGAAAGGAACAATAATACTAGAAACAACAAATGCAATGAAAACTGGTCTGGGGGTCAATACAACAAGATCTTTTAACAATATTGTCAAGTTGACAGTAAATATCAATGAGCAACTGTTTTCCACGGTAATCTTAGGGCACCACATGATTTTTATTTAGTGAAACTGATGTAAATCAATCCCTTCAAATGATATCGGAAAAGAATTCAGCAAGTAGGTAACATAATCTAAATTCTACCTGTTTACCAAGTGCGATTTTTTATTTTAAAATTAACAGTTGTTTCGGTGTGGCAATGAGTATGAAGATTGATTTTGTTTCGATTGACAAAATGATTCCTCAATATTTTAATAAAGAACCCCGCACATTTCTTATGAGAAATGGCTTGCCGTGAATTTTGCCGAATGGTCTTCCTCAGGTAATTTTCATACACTGCTCCACATTATCTCTATAATCTGAGAATGTGGTGCTGTGACATTGTCCTCAGAGAGGCTCAAAATGGATGATAGCATCTCACAGCCTAACGAATCCGTGAAAATGTCTGCATCTTTGATACCTGCGAGCACTCTCCAGATGAAATGAAGGGTTCAGGTATTGGAAACGAACTATTTTGCCACCTAGTATGATTTACCGTGAAAATGGATTGTTCCATCGCGAGTGGCGGGCATTGTCTATCACATAGGCCAACCCCATTCAGGTAGTATGTGCATTTTGAGTATTTTCATCAGTCCTGAGAGTTTCATCATTCTACCTCAATTATTACGGAAGATACGGGGGTGTTTCCATGAGAAGTGAGACAAATTCGGATTTTTCAGGGAAAACGTGTCTCTGTAGTAAGTTGGTAGTCCTGATCACGAATCTGAAGCATTTTGAGCCTATTTTACTCCCTAGTATGTTTTACCGTAAAAATGGGTTGTTCCATCGCGAGTGGCGGGCAGTGTATATCACTTAGATCAGCTCCATTCAGGTGGTGGGTGCATTTTTAGCATTTCCATTAGTCCTAAGAATTTCATCATTCTTCCTCAATTATTACGGAAGATACGGGGGTGTTTCCATGAGAAGTGAGACAAATTCGGATTTTTCAAGACTGAAATTTTTTCAGGGAAAACGTGTCTTAGTAGTGCTGTCCATATTTCATGATTATTTTTAACATATACGCCATGTAACCTCGAAACAGTGTAAGTTATTCCACGTCTTTCGTTGGCGTAATTCTCATAGTTGTCTTTACATATTTGTAGTTTCCCTGAAGATGATAATAAAATGGCCTGCTGCATATCCCAAATATTAAAAAACTCATTTCCTAACTAGTCAGCAAACAAGACTACCCTTCTCTCTCTCTCTCTATATATATATATATATATATATATATATATATATATATATATATATATATATATATATATATATATATAGTTTTTTTATTTTAACTTCATTTTTGTTTCAGAAAATTATATTTTGTTATTTCATCAATAAGAATATAAATACATTTCATTATTCTCTCGTTTTTTTCTGTTATAACTTTAATTGAATAATCATACCTTCTGAAAGATATCCATTACACATCCTCGATGAATATCTTATGGATGTCCATTTCAAATCCGCGGATATTCCGACCAGAATGGGACATGAAACGGATATCCATAGGATATATTGGGTGTTATCTGGGCATATATCATATTATTTACTGAAGCACTCTCTGGCAATTCCCAAACTCACGTACGTTTTGAGATACTGGCCAACTTGGCACAATCAGATGAGTTTTGAAAAAGTTGGTGACGCAGTGCGAAACACTCAACAACTGATTCTCAACAATCCAATTGTGAAAATTTCTTGGTAACAAGCATCTCTCCCAGTTTCCAATAGAGGTTTAGGCATTCGTTTTTCAACCTCTTTTGCTTTACCTGCTTTTCTTTCGTCCATTCACAGCGTCGCAAATGCCATTGAATGGATTCCCTTGGCATTGAAACATTCAGTTCTTTTGGGCCCCAAGCTGAAAAATTCATTACAGACAATGGTGAAAAAAATCGCAGAAATAAACGAACCCAAAGCTACGTTTTTTATTGAAAAAAATTAAGTTTATGCATTCAAAGAGGCAATGCAGCTTCGTTTTTTGGGTTATTTCCTGTTCATAAATCTATAGATGAACTTTTTATGAACCTTTCGGGTACCAATTTTCCAAGAAAGAATAATTTTCCTTCAAATTCAAAATCCATCAGTCGCAACTCGAGTATGTTCTCTCATCGCTCCACTGACAGAGGCAACCACTGTTCCAGAGACGTCTCAGAAGAGATTATTAATGCTGAACTACATCTTGCCTGTAGTACACAGTACAGTCAAAACGCTTGGTCTTAATGGATTGAAGAATATTGGTAATAATTTTTTCATGAATAGTGCTATCCAGTGTTTTTCCAACACAAGATTTTTGTTTGAATATTTGAAAACAAGGATGCCTACATGAAGAATATAAAGACGAGTATCTCCAGCGTGAAAGGAACTCTAATCAAAACATTTGTAGAGGTGAGGTAACTCCTCTCAGTAGCGATCTAACAGATTTGAGTGTCTTGACACTTCCTCACGTTAGCACCGCTTTCTGCTAAAAATGACACCTCTACTCCACTACATTGGCTTATGGGTCGGGTAACTTGAGTCTTCCCAGGAGCTGATGGTAAGGTTCGTGTGGCATCTGTTGCAACGGCAGTAGTTGAGCGTCCAATCGTGAAATTGTGTCCGCTTCCACTTTAACAAGAAACTTAAAAAACTAATTTTTTTTGTTGGGGGGCATGTCGCGTCCCGCCATTATCCTGATGTTTTTAATGTTTTTTTATAAACTATTTTTTATTCACGATCAGACTGAATACATTTATATTTAATCTTTTAGTCTTTCATTTATTAATTATTAACGGCCGCTCATTTTCTCCAGTACACCCTACCCTGTACCATATCATTCTTTTATTTCCAACCAAAAAACCCATCCAGATCGAGCCAATACGTCGAACAGTACAACGACGAGATCTTCGACACAAGCCATACAAGTCTTGTTATAATTGCGGAAACCATTTTGCGTGTGAACACTGTGAACATTAAAAAAGTGAATTGAAGATCTGCTCTTCCACCTACAACCTACAACAGTCGGCCGACTAAGGACTCCCCGAAGACGGACATGACTGCTAGATCTGGGCTCGGTTCATTTTAGTGATAATTTTTTCATTAATTCCCCATACAGTGTATTTATCTCTCACTAGCTCATCTCAAGTTATCAACCCTCGAATCATTCAAGGGCGTTACATTTCAAGGCTCTATGGTTAGATGATTCGCAAGATCGTGTTGTTGATACTGTTATTACGAGATTGATAAAAGCCCCCTAGCTACGCCGCTGAGTCGACTCGCAAGCGTATCGTCGATAATAATTATTTCCAAGAAATTATTATTTGGGTGGAATTCTGTCGTGAGTAATCTAGAGCGGAATCGCGAAGCATCTGGTTGCACAGCGAAGTTGAGGGAAGTTTTAGGAAGAGAAGTTATGATGAAGAAGTTTTTATGAAGTGATAAGCAGTTTTTGAAGAAGTATACAAGTGTTTAGAATATTTAGCTAGTTGTATTGTTGTATAGATCTAAGTGATTTTTTTTTATTAGTCAGTGAAGTGTTGTATGTTTTTAGTGAAGTTGGAAATAAACAGTTTCAGTTGTGTACTCGGCTTATTATTTAGCAAAAACGTAACAGTGGTGGCCGAACCGGGATATTAGTGAAAAACAGAAACTATTTATGGTGAATACGAGGAGTACACCGTAGGTTACGATGGAGGACATTGTGAAATTTATCCAAAATCAATTTGCGGATTTGGAAAGAAGGCGCCAGGAGGAAAAACAAGAAGAGGAAAAGCGGCGCCAGGAGGAAAAACAAGAACAAGAAAATGAAAAACAAAAAGGAGAAACACGTCGGTAGGAGGAAAAACAAGAACGAGAAGAGGCACCCCAGAAAATTCTCGAAGAACAGAGAAAAGATCGAGAAGATGAAAAACAAGATTGAGAAAAGAAAAAAAGAGAAGAGGAAATGCGACGGTTAGATGAAAAACAAGAACGAGAAAAAGAAAAACAAGAACGAGAAGAAGCACTCCAGAAAATTCTCGAAGAACAGAGAAATGAACGAGAAGAAGCACTCCAGAAACTTCTCGAACAACAAAAGAATGAATTAGAACGAATAGAAAAACAAAGAAAAACGGACCTTCAGAGAGTTCTAGAACATCAAGATAAGTTCCTCCAACATGTTTTACAGAAAACCGAAGTACAAATGGAGGAACTGAAAGGAAAAATAGTCGAAGACGTCAAGAAAATCGACGATGAGCTCAATAAGAAAGTGGATGCAGTACGAGAGGAGGTGAAAGGTTTCATCGAAAACCAGATAGCTCTCCTCAAGAACCAAGATCGTCGAGACAGGGTTGCCACATCAGGAATTTCCGTAAAACCACCGACTTTTGAAGGACAGTCGTCTTGGTTGATGTATCGCCGACAGTTTGAAGCTGCAGCAGTGGCTAATGGATGGAGCGAAGAAGAAAAAGCTACAGCACTTATAGTAGCTTTGAGAGGGCCAGCTTTGGGTATGTTGCAGACGATACCCATCAAACAGCAAAATAAATATAAAGACCTGACTACTGCATTAGAGTTGCGGAATGGCGATCAACATCGAGAACAGCTGTATCGGGCTCAAATGAAAACGCGCACTCAGAAATCAGGTGAGAGTCTGCAGGAATTTGGATCGGATGTGAGACGCCTAATTCAGCTGGCTTACCCAGAAGCACCGGGAGATTTCCAGGAACAGTTAGCGGTGCAGTTATTCATAGATGGACTGAGAGACACCGAAATCCAAAGGACTCTGCGACTAACAAGAGGAGTAGCGATGCCTTGGTACGTTCTCTAGAAGTTAAGGCGGCCCTCAACTCATTGAGTCCGAAAGTGCGAGCGGATTCAATAGAAGAGCCCGAACAACGACAAAGCGCAGTTACTAGTTTATTGGAGAAGGTTCTGGATGCGATTAGATTTTTGAAAAGCTGGATGAGCACTCAGGAGAACAGAACTTGCTATTGATGTGGAAAATTGGGACATTTTATTAGAGACTGCAGGGGCAGGGTAAGAATACCTCCATGTTCGCTATCACCTATGAGGACAAGGTCTTCCAGCGAGTCCTCAAATTGGCGACAGGAAAAATTAGAATCAGACAACATTTCGGGGCGCATGCCGGCTAGCAAAGATGGAACCCCCAAGATCATCCCTGTTAAGAGGCTACGAACAACCGTATCGATATCGGGGCGCATGCCGGCTAGAAATGATATAGCCCCCAGGGTCATACCAGTGAAGAGAATGAGAACAACCGAATTGATATCGGGGCGCATGCCGACTAGCAATGAAGAAGCCCCCGAGGCTATTCCAGTTAAGGCTTAAGAACAACTGAATTACCCAACAACGTAGATGCTTTGTCCAGAAAACCTAGTTCGGATACTTGTGAGCGAATTGTACATCGCGAAGAGATCTACCAAGTGAGATTATTGGTTGATGTCAATTGTACCACAGCGAAAATGAGACAGGACCAAGAAAGTGATCCAAATGTTGCAGATTTTCTACGATGGAAGGAAAGCGGAGCAGAAAGACCCACCTGGAAGGAAATCTCCTTACGATCACCAGCTTTCAAGGCATTGTGGGCACAATGGGATTCCCTGATTGTTGAGAATGGTCTATTAAAGGGAGCTTCGGAATCGGCCGACGGCAAAAAAGTGATTTCTCAATTGGTTGTGCTTACGTCGAGAATAAGTAATGGCTTGGAGGAGATTCATGGCAGCAAATCAGGTGGACATTTTGGAGTGAATAAGACCTTTGATAAAATACGGCAGAGATTTTACTGGGTCCAATATCGTGAAGATGTAGAGAGATGGTGTCGAAGATGTCCGAATTGTGAAGCAAGCAAAGGTCCCAGGACAAGATCGAGAAAAGAGATGAAACAATACAATGTAGGTGCTAGTAGTAGGGCAACACCGATTCTAGGACTGAAAAGTGTCCCAGATTCGGTGTTGCTCCACACAGTGAATCTCTCGATGGCCGCGTCCATCGAGTTCTCGCCGTTGGTGGAGGGTTGGGGGCTGAAAAACTGAAGAAGATGACGTGTTCGCTGAAGAGTTTCGGGGGTGGGGGGTCGTCAGCTGCGTTGTTTCACCCTAAGTGGCGCGCGTGTTTTCTGCAAAAAAAAAACATGGCATCGATGGAGCGGAAGGCAAAGAACATGGCGGCGATGGCGGAAGTTATGAAAAAATCGTCCCCTCACATGACTCGCTAAGAGTAATTGGCTGGAAGAGAAAAAAACGTCACGTGATTCGAAAAAATTAAATATGAAAAATGTCTGTCTTAGAACAACACAAAATTATGATGGAATTATTTATTCACTCTCTCGAATGAAATTCCAAAAGAAAAAAAATTCGTCTCCGCCGAAAAATAGCGATAAGGCACGTCCCGTGCTTGTTTAAACTCGATGATCCATTTGACCTGGAATTTGTTTTTCAGAGTTAATCGCAGAGTTTTATCTCACACATCCGGTGTTTGTTTACGCTATGTCTGCTCGAGCTAAATTGACCTTGGAGTTGTTTACTGTCTCGATCTGAATGAAATTCTAAGAATAATGCACACATCAGCTGCCGTTGTGTAACTCACGACAGTCAGATGTTGTTTTTCCAGGAAAATGATGAGTCAGCAGAGATAAAAAAGTTTAGTTTGAAGCCAAATTGATAGATTCAAGGCATTTTAAGTGTCTCACTCTAACCCACGGCATTGTATGTCAGTCTTTGTCTGTTCGCATTTATTGAAATGAATAACGTCATTTCGAGAAAAATACATTTAATTTTCACATAAAAAAATTACACTTCAGTGCCAGTGGCGTAGTATAAAGATACATTATCATTATCGATAAAAAAAAATTGATGCTTGGATTTAATAAACTTATATATGGATTTGGATATTTGAACAATCAGAACCATTGACACGAAAAACATAAACCAATCGTGCAGTGTCGGTGGCGGCGGCGGCTCGCATTTGGAATCCTTACTCTCTCGATCAGCAGCAGCAGGGGCTTGTATCTTGACGTCCACAGGTTGGGTAGTTGGGTGGGACGACGACGGTCTCGAAGTGCTGCTAGAGGGGCAAGACATCTTCAGCGGAAGCCACTGCGTATCGCTATAGGTGTGAATTGTATATGTCTTTCGTAGTCTGTACGATGAGGTGTTCATCAGGATTTCGGCTCTCAACACAGGCAAATATCCATCATTGGCTAGCGCCTGAGTCATTTTCGACCAGTTCGAAGTACGCGAATCATCGTCGTGCAAATACGATACCAATACCTCGCCGTACTCATATGGCAGTACGTTCGACAGAACGGCTACTAGAATTATATAATTTGTTGTCGTGACGTGACGTGACGACAGCTCAATGTACACTGACAAACAGCATATATGTCACTCAAATATATACACTGAGAGGAACACACATACACCATTGCTCAATATACATGACTCGTATTTCTTTCTGTCTCTCTCTCTCAATCATTCATTCGATACGAAAAATAAATCAAGAAAAATTGGTTTTATACATCTATTAATACATAATAATAATAACAATAATACAATTTTTTTCAGTGGGGTGGAAATCCTCATGGACTCTGATCGCTCGGTGTCCATCGCGTATCAGTAGTGTCAGACTCTTACTGACTAAAACCACCCCAGGTGTGCTGCACTTGCCAAGCCGTTAGGCCATAAAGCTGCACCTACATCCCATTCCAACGTCCACGTCACGATATCCCTCGCTCCTCCGCCCCGCCACACCCCCCCACCACCGTTGGGTCGTGACCCACCGAATACCGGGCGGGCAATCAGCGGGGAAGATCCTTCCTTCTTTATTCCGCTCATCCTCCACATTCAAACAGCGCCCTCCCTGGTCGGCAGTCTTATTCTATCCGAGCGCCTGCTCTCCCGATTTACTTTCGTCGCTCGTTTATCCCGAAGCCAGGCCACTATTACCGTCGCATTGACACTATGTTGGTTCTCATACTTCTTCATCCTCGACCACAGCCCCCGCCCATTCATTCAATATCCTTACCCATTCATCCTTCACACCATTCGTATCCCTTAGCTGTAACGCTCCAAGTCTATCCTCCTCTTCCTCGATCCTCCTTCTCCATTCTACCCTTTCTCTCCGCATGCAATCGTTCCTGATGTGCTCCGCCGTGTCAGTCCCGCCAGTTCCACACTGGCATGGGGTCTCTTGTGCAATTCCGAACCTTGCCAGGTAACCCCGAAAGTTCCCATGCCCTGTGACCAGTTGCACTGCCTTCCTTGCTAATGGTATACACCCCATCCCTACCCTGTTGCACATACCATGTACGCTTCTGCCGGTCCTGCCGCTGTCCCATTCACCCTGCCATTTTTCCATCACCATTCTCCTAATCCTTTCCCTCTCCTCCATTCTGCTATGTCCCAAGTCTATTTGCCATGTGATCTCTTGCAGTTCCGCACCTCTTCTACTCTCTTCATCTGCTCTTCTGTTACCCTCATTCTCCCTAACATGCCCTTTCCTCCACTCAATTTCCGTCACCAATCCCGCTACCCTTCTGTTTTCAAGCATTCTCCTAATACGAGCTGCCCTTTTGCTCTTCGTCCTCGCATTCCTAATGGTCTCCACTGCTCCAGGCGAGTCACTTATTATTCTTATGTCCATCTCTCCACCCATAAGTACCCCTTTACCTATAGCCACCATTTCGGCTTCCTGTACGCTTCCCAGCTCACTGATTCTTTCCCGACCCATTCTCCACTCGCTCCCCTCCTTATGCGCCCATCCTATACCCACTCGTCCATCCTCTCTCTTAACCGCGTCCACAAATACCTCTTTTAGCCCTTCTCGGTTCTCCAGAATTGTTCCGATCATCCATGGGTATATTCTGTCGCACCCGTTTATCCGTCCTCTTACTTTTTCTTTTCCGTGCGCCTTCCATTCTTCATACCTCGTTGCTGCCTCTATGTATAGAGGCGCCATCCCAGTCAGCACGCATAACGCGGCTGACGGCGCCGTTCTATATGCCCCGCTGGCCGATAGCGTAAACGGTCTCTGTATCGCCCCCAATTGTCTGATCACCCTAGAGTCCTTCGCTCTTGCTCCCCACACTTGGACGCCATACATCACCGCCGGCTTAACCACTCTTTCGAAAATCAGTCTGACACATCCTCTCCTTAGCCTTACGTCACGGCCCGTCCATCTTCTTAGTTTTCCTGCAACTATAGCCGTTCTCCTTCTTACCTCCTTAAGATGATCAATGTACAGTAGGCCCTTGTCTACTATCATGCCCAAGTATGTGATGTTACCGCCGCACTCAATCCGTTGCTCTCTCACCCTAACCACCGGTTCCTTGTCCAGTTTCCTGGCCGGGACAAACATGCATTCGGTCTTGTTTTCGTTATACCTCAGCCACATTTCATCCTCCCATTCTTGACATTCTTTCCACACCTCCTTCCACATCCTTTCTATTTTCTTTACCGACGGGCCAACCACCACTATCAGTTGGTCGTCGGCGTAGGCCTGGGCCCACACCTTCGTCCCACCACTTACTCTGTGCGCTACTGGCACCCCTTCATTTATCCTGTCATATTCCTTTTCGTTTACTGCCCTCATCCTCTCGAACCACGCTTCCATGACAATAAGCCATAGCGTGGGTCCCAGGCTGGATCCCTGCGGGCACCCCCTGTCCACGATCGCTTCCACGCCTCCACTCTTGACTCTTCTTTCGCCTACAAATTCCATGCACAACTTGCCAATGTTCTCCGGTAGCCCCATCTTCCTCATATTCCATCCTATCGCAGGTCCCCATGCCGTGTTGAAAGCGTTCGACAAATCCAGCGCCATCACCATGCTATGCATACCCTCGTTCTTACTTCTCTTTATTCTCTCCACCATATTCTCAACAGCAGTCGATGTGTCCAATCCCGCCCTGAAGCCAAATTGGCAGGGCGAGAACTTCTGTCCTCTTTCACACCACACCTGTACTCTTCCGCTGAGAAGCCGGTCGAAAGTTCGCCCTAACGCGGTCAGCAAGCTGATCGGCCTTAGGCTACTATCGCCACGTGTTTCATCACCTCATTAGGTATGCCGTCTGTTCCCGTCGCTTTGTTGTCTTTTAATCCTTCCATTACCTCTTGTACCTCCCTCACCGTGAAGTTGGGCTGCTCCGCTCCCCATCCTTCATCTCCGTCCTCCCTAATGCAGCGTCTACCCATGGTGTCTTTTCCCCTGTCATCGTTCGGGAAGTACTTGTCCAGCAGATATCTGCTGGTTTCGTGCTTCCCCTCGGTGTATGTGCCATCCTCCCTCTTAGCCGTGCCCGGTATTTCCTCTGCCCTTTCTTTCCTCAGGAGCCCAAACACTCTGTTCCACGGTTTCTCCGATTGCAACCTCTCGACCCTTTCTTTCAGCCACTCGATTCTTGCCCTTGCAATCCCCCTCTTGTACTCATTCCTCTCTCTCCTAAATATACCCTGTTTTCTGATTCTTTCATCCTCTATTCTTTCTTCCTGGTACTCCCTCCTGAGTTTCCTCACTCTTCTTCTCATCCTACCCAACTCATCATTCCACCATTCTCTCTCCTCTTGCTCCTCTTTTGTACTCCTGGGTATTGCCTTGCGACACCCCCGAACAATCAAGGACTGGAGTTTCCCCGCTTCTGCTTCTACCTCCTCACTGCTATCTATTTTCCCCATATCATATGTCGAGACTATCTCCTCCACCACGGCCCAATTTGTCCTTCCCACATTCAAAAAGGTCCTTTTTCGCGTTGTCGGCTCTCCGGCTATTAGGAAACGTATCACTCGATGATCGCTCAGTGACTCATCCTCGCTTACCTCCCAGTCGCTCACCCAGCTCTTGCTGCAAATGGTTAGGTCAATCCAGCTCTCGCCTCTTCCATTAGAGAACGTCGCCAGGCTGTTCGCGTCATTTTCAATCTGATAACCCTTCTCCACTATCCAGTCCAGTATATCCTCTCCTCTTTCATCCGTCACCATTCCTCCCCATGCGACATGCTTGGCGTTGAAGTCCCCTAGGATGATCTTCCCGCCTGCCCATTTATCAAAATTCCTTCTCACCTTTTTCCATTCATCATTCCTCCTCCTTCCAGGTTCCTCATACACATTCATTATCTTGACATCCTGCCCATCTTGCATCCTTAATATCACTCCGACCCCATTTATGCTCCTCACTGCCATGAGGGCAGAGCTGTCTATCTTTGTCCTTATCCATGTTCTGACCTTGGTACCTTTACCCCCGTCATGTTTATGCCACCCTTCCCAGTTCCCCTCTCTCTGCCACGGTTCCTGTAAACATACTATATCCGCCCCTTTTTCCTCTGCCATACCTCTTATGAGGTGTGTGGCCTCCCTGCCCCGTCCTGCGTTGAATTGCAGGACTTTAATACTCTGTCCGCCTTCTGCTAAGCTCTACCCTCCTCATATATACCGGGCATTTCGGGTCTATCGCCGGATGTCTTCTTTCACTTACCCCCGCCCTTTTGCAGTTTATGCAGTCAAGTGGCCGGATACCCAAGCACTCCTTGCCTTCGTGTCTACCTCCACATTTATTACATACCGCCGTCTCCGTGCAGTGTTTAGCAGTATGTCCATAATGGCAGCATTTGTAGCATACTGCTACACTCGCATGTTCTTCCACAAATATTCTCGTTAAATCAATAAATATAACTCCCACAGTCATCATCTTCCTAAACAGTTTCGCTCCTACTTCCACCACTATGTTCTCCTTCCAACTATTCGTCCTACATTCTCTCCTGCTTCTCACAATCATCCCCTCCCAGTCCTCATCATTCGTCTCATTATTCAAATCCAAGTTTTGTTCCCTTATCAGCCTCGGTAGCTCTTCATCCTTATATCCCTTTTCCACCCCTGTAAGAAGTAGCGACGGTTTCCTTCCCTTAATTTCCTCAACTCTCACCCTGTCATCATTTTCTATCGCCCTTTTCACTCTCTCCCTTTCTTCCACGCCCTTACTTTCCAAATATAGCGTACCTCCCTTCACTTTCGTCAGGCCCAGCACGTCATCCGCACATCCTTCCTTCTCCAGACATTCCTTGATGATCCTAGCGGCCGTCCTCTTCGCTTCCTCGGTCACACCCTCTACCTTGATTTCTTGTATCCGCGTTGGCGTTGTCCATCCTTCACTTGGTTTTGGCCTCTCTCCTCGCATCGGTGAATGCTGCTGCCCCATCCATTTACCATCGTCAATTTGTATATTTTGGAAGCGTTTGAAAATACACAGCTTGTGCTCATGCTCTGCTATGTGCGCCTTGAGCTCGCGCAAATTTTGCAAGTGCTGATTGATAGGAGTGTCGTGGTCGTCGTCGTGATTGTCGTGGGGCCTCACCATATCAGGTGCGACGATATCCATTGCCAGATTTCGAAACAGTGTGTATCACGGCACAATGCACTTCTATTTCTCCGGATGCTATATGATTGAAGCAGAGCGGGCTTTGCTTCTCGAGTGTCGGTGGAGGCGTTGTGACGATTGTACTTGTAGTAGCCGCAATATCGACGATGTGTGGCCTCTTAGGCAGATCGAGCACACACTTCAGCAAAAAATCGAATTTTTGATTCCCCTTCACGTATCAGCCTCGATGATGGGGCGCAGCACTTCCTGGATCTCGTTGAATTCGAGATAGCCATCAGAGTATGGAATGCCGTGGATATTTCTCTCCAAATATCGTACTTGCCGTTTATCAGTTTCGCTCAGATCATGGAATGGCACTACGGCTTTGAATAAAAAGCGGTTTGTGCGATGCCCGATGCCTCTTTGGTTGGAATTCACCGCCCACAATGAAACCCTGGATGTGACAGGCTACGAGCTTCATCATGTTGTTTGTTTGCTGATTGAACTGATTCACTGCTGTGATTAACTGAGACACACACAGAGAGAGAGAGAGCGAAATTAACCACCGACTGAACGACTTAACGTTTGGCTTACAACTGACGCTCTCGACATATCGAAGCCTGCATTTCATATATACACACAAACAAAGAGTGGATTCCCTCACTACCCACTGCTACTACTATATGTCACTATTTTTTTATGACAGACGACGTACAATCTCGCTCAAGGGCAAGTGTTCCAGCATACAGTCGTGAATGATGATGCAATAGGCTCGAGTAATGGCGGAAAATCCGACTCTGGCCTCTATGTCAAGTTTTACATCGACAGTGGAGGATTTCATGAATTCCGCTCTGCGGGAACAGTCTACTACGAACACGGTGGATCTGTTTTTGAATGCTCCGTAATCGAGTAGAGGGCGCTTCTTCGGACAATTGGCATAGCTCGGATAGAATTCCGTGTAGGCTCGATGGGCTTCGACAAAGTTGTTTCTGTTGAATTCCAAGTGCATGCGTTCATGCGGGTATCACTGTTCATGGTTAGGCGAATGTCGCTGATGTCGATGTGATCGAAATAGGACACATCTCGAGCCGCATTGCCCATCCGATTTGTTTGGTAGGCCACAATGACGAATCGGGGACTTTCCATGGCCGTGCAAGTTTTCACATCCCAAACTTCCTTGGTGGAACCCTGAGTCGTGTATGTCCCACTTGCGATACAGAATCACTACAGGAGCGTTTGTTTTGATGGACTGCAGCAATTTCAGACGAATGTCGTCATTGGGCACCACATGTTTGACTCTGAGTACAACGCTCGTGATCGTCAGTGTGGCTGTGGTGGCTTCGACTACTGGATTCGCCACCTCCTCTATCAGCAGGCTGTTGTTATCATTTCTACTTCTGACCAAGCGAATGCACTGTCGTCCAATGGTGGCATATCTATAGTCATGGAATATGCCCAACAGATGCTTAAGCGGGATCCACATGGAGAACGAACCGTCGGGGGCGTGGTGAACAGCTCCGCCAGGATAGGTCCAGCCGCGAAGGGTGCTCACTATACCCGGCGATTGAACACAGTCCACCTCTTTGCCATTGATTTCATAGTAGATGGCCTCGAAAAGGTAGGCGCTGGCATTATTAATGAATCTAACATTGCCTGTTCCTGCTGTACGAGTCAGAGGGCCCTCTATGAACAAAAGGGCATCGTTCATCAGTATCCACACATCGCTCTGCTGATGACAATTTCGATGATGTCATTATTTTGAAAGGCCTTGACGTACGGGTGGTGCGTTCGAGTCTCAACTCTGTTGATGGATTCGTCGAACTTTGGATGATTGTACACGTCGAACACTTGTCTTGATAACATGATATCCTTGCGATTGGAGAAAGTGTATGCTGGAGTGAGACAGAGTGTGTGCGTCTGCTCTCTTCGACTGCGTCTGCGCGACTGAATTGATGCCAGCACCCTCTGCACTTTTATGCCCAAAGGCACAAGTCGTATAATGATGGTCTCTCCACGGAAATTCACACTGCAACAGTCCTGATCGAGAATATTCAAGATTATGTTGTGTATTTCCGTCTTGTTCACAGGCAGGTAAATCAAATTCGAGGGCGTTTCGTCGATGGCAAAGCCGGGGTCTTCTCGAATGGCAAACTCTTATATGGTGTGAGCCGGGCGATTGTTGACGAAGGCACCCGATGTGATGTTACTATCGATGTGAACAGTTCGAACTTTGATAATGTTAACAGGTAGGTCGGATGAGTGAACGCGTCCAGCCTCCAATAGTCTCGGGGAAAAACCCAGTAATCGTCCTATGGAATCCTTGGGACGAAAATCGATGTTATAGAGCTTGATGTATATCTCACACTGCAGCGTATTGGTGTTGGGTTCGAGATAGAACAAAGACTTGCTTGTGTTGGTGCCGTCGTCGTCGTCGACGTCGCCAACGTCACTAGACACTACGGCTCTCTTCTTCTTTGCTTATTTTGGCCTCTCGATGTGTTTGTGTATAAACTTGGCAATGTCGCTTATATCGTAACACCCAGTCGGTATTTGGATGATGCTAACAGATGGCGCTCCTTTGACAGAATAATTGAATCGGCCACTCGTAATGTTCGGTATGCTGTTGTATGAATGGAAACCAATCAATGCCAAGCCGTAAGTGCTATCTTCGTCCAATTGGAGCGGCGGAGAAAAGTCTGCGGATAGCGTCGACGTTTGACCTGTCATTGTATGCAAAACGCCACGCTACCATATAATGAACCTCATTGAGCTCGTCATTAAAGGTCACTACTTTTCTATTAATTTTCGCGTGCGCGCGCACGCGCACACTCAGAGTGTGTTCTCGTATAGACAATTCAAACACAAATGACCGCAATTAACTTGGTTGAATGTCTGATAGCGATCGTTGTTGTAGAAGATTTTCACTTTTTTACCCAGATATCGCACCAATTCCACCGGCGGCTTCAAATTGCCGAAACTGTCAAAGTATTTCACCACATGTCCGCGTTTCACGGATACTACCGAATGCGTTCCGCGATTCCTGCTCGGGTACAGATGATTGCGCACTCTCTGTACTTGGGAAGTTTCGATGAGGATCTCGCATGAAAACACCAATGAAATGAGGTATTTTCAGACGTTTCACATATTTAAGTAATTCCTAATCGTACAACGCTCTATTGGGCAGCTTCAGCGGGAGCTTTTTGAAAATTTCTTCTTGATAAACAAACCATAGCCGCCTTAAGCGGTCTTGCGCAGAAACAAACCGGAACCTCCTTGTTTGTTGTCACCACCAATGCTTGTCTTCCTCCAATTTCTTTTTGGCATTGGCCGAGGAGGTGATGGTCCTGGCTATGGTGCTGGCACCGCCTGCCAACGAGCCCAGCGCCCCCAGAGCGGCGAATATCGGAAGCAGAGACAGCACACCACCGCTCTTCGCTTCGAACGGTATTATTCGGGGTACTCTAATTTTTTTGCGGACAACAAATTTTTTCACTTGAGCACGGGCAGCACGCAGTGCCACCAAGGAGGATTTTCGCAGAGCCTTCGCACTCAAATCTTTCAGCTGATCAGGTTTCCGAGTTTTTCGCAGAGTCTTGGTGATTTTCTTAACCACATCTCTGCGGAAAGACTTTGGCTTTGCAGCAGCAGCAGCAGTCTTCTTCTTCAGACCCATTCCCAAATTACGTTTTGCCTTCATGGTTGTGGTGACCAGCCAAGCAGCAGCTTTCTCACCAAATTTGGCGTCTTTTGATTTGACACGTTGCCAAGCTCGATTTTCCAGTGCCCAGTCAGCCTTGTGTCTCTCCTTCAAATACTTGTTTTGCAAGTATGCAATATCGTGAGTTAAACAAGCCGAATCCAAAGGGTTCACACCAGGGTCAACACGTGCCAATCTCTTCTGTAGTTTGGTACCCGGTCCACAGTACTGGTATCCAGGCAAATGAAGCTCGATTGGCAGATGATTAATCAGAGAGTTCACCACTCCACGACCTTCGTGCTCGACAGTCAGCATGACACTAACGCGAATGATGTTGCGCACCTACTTACATAGCTGTTCTCCACTCAAAACATCATTCGAATGTCAGATGTGGGCGTGGTCACACACAAACAACCAACCCACACACACAAACATTCAATCAACTCAAACATTAAAGTAGTGCAACAAGAGCCGGCTCTGGAAATCGTCAATTTGGATAACAGGTGGAGGAAATATTGGCGGTGACGACGACGTTATACGTAAACATGGTGTCCTGCTACCGAATTCGTTTCGAGCGATATTTTGCGGCCCCAGCGGATGTGGCAAGACCAACGCTGTACTCAGTTTGCTGTTCAGCCCAAACGGAGCTCGTTTCGGGAATGTTTACGTTTATTTGCTGTACCAACCTGAATACCAGCTGTTGCACGATGTACTGAAACAAGTCAAGGGCGTAGGTTATTTTCCATACAGGAACAATGACGAGGTAATCGATCTGTCAAAGGCGAAAAAAAACTCCATTTTCATATTTGACGATGTGGCGTATGACAAACAGAATAAAATCAGAGAGTTCTATGCCATATGGCACGCCACAAGGGTATTGACCCGACCCACTTGTGTCAAACCTACTCGAAAATACCTAAACAGCTGATCAGAGATAATTGCAACATTATAGTGCTTTTTAGGCAAGACGATATGAATTTGAAGCATGCCTTCGACGAGCACGTCTCTCCGGATTACACCTTTGTTGAATTTCGCCGCATGTGCGCCACCTGTTGGAAGGAAAAATTCGGATCTTCGGTCATTGTCAAAGACTTTGATGTGAACAAAGGGTGCTACCGCCTGGGCTTTGACAAATATATACAAATGTGATGCGAGGTGGCACGGCATTCGTACTGAAGCCATGGCGCCGACCACATCACCCCGCATTGAGACGGAGATTGCTAAAGCTGAACGCAAACGTCAAGTCAATCAGTTGTCGAAAATTGTACGAAAAAAGTATCTGAGTCTGAAACTCGGAAAATCCGAGCATGATGAAGCACTGAGTAAATTATTCAAACCCATTACGGTGCCGCTGAAAAGATTGAGTGCGGCAGTGCCGCCACTACCACTCACCAAGCGATCACGACTGACAGTGAAAAAAGAATAGAAACAGGAACCGCCATCGACTCCAGACTTGACATGAAAAAGGAAGAAGGAGAAGAAAGCTACCACACAGATGTTGGTGATGGTGATGATAATTATGATGATGTTGATGAGGATGACTACTTGGAAGTTTATCCCGAAGTAGCAACTGAATTCGGCCCCATTTACGACAAACCAAGAGCGCAATGGTTGCTAGGTAGAAAGCTGATGGACTTCGACAAAGATACGGGGGACATTCACATTGACGGTGTAACATATGAGGGCACTCCGGGACTATATAGTTTGATTTTCTACAAAAATTCCAAATACGCTAAAGCCGATTTGGTGGCATATAAGCAAATTTTGACAGCTACAGGTGCGCATGTAGATGCGCGAGGTAGGTTGAATCCATCTAAGACTGCCAAATACGAAAATTTGTTCAAAGACCCTCAATCAAAAATAGGTGGTGGTGGTGGTGGTCGAGGTCGTTTCGTCGACGGCAGTGGTATCCCAGATCAGTTGACATACAACACGAACATCATAGAATACGAGTACTAGGACGATGTGAACGAGCTCGTTGACAGGTATATGCTTCTGGTAGCCGCCAAAAATGCCGGCAGCACCTCTACCGACAACGAGATCGTGGCCATCATCAATGAGCTGAGAGAAGCAGGCTATATTCGATGAATAAAAGCGTAGACGTTTTTTTGCATGCCACAGTCGCATTATGAGCATCAACAAGTTCGATCAAACTTCGTCAGCTCGCCGTGCACGGCAGCAGCAGCAGCCCTACCATTTCCCTGGCGTTATACTCAACTATACGACAAATGGGACATTGATGCTGAACATGTGAAAATATGTAATGTGGAAACGCCAAGAGCACTCAATGATGTTGCCAACAAAAAATACGTTGATGACGTCATACAGAATCTTTAAGATGACGTCATACACAAACTCAAAGACGAGCTGGACACCATCAAAAACAATCTAACAGCCTTGGATATTCGAGTGATGAAATTCATGTCACTTTCGATGAAAAAGCATGAAAATACCAAGAAACGCTTGGATAAATTGACACCACCATTGCATATTGTTGATATTCCAGCCTCTTAAGTAGAAGGTGTAACAACGTCCATAGAGCAGTTAGTGTTTTGGCTCCGTCAATAGCGAAATGACGTCATCATCATCATCTGAGAAAAAACAATTGGTTGATGAGCTCCATGCTCCAGCCAGAAGGAATTTTTCTCGCAGACGTACCATCATCAAATGACTCGACGATCTGTGACGGACTTGGCTAATCTTCAAAAATACTCCAAAGCCAATAAAAACTTCAATTATATTCTCGTGGTGATTGACACCTTTTCCAAGTCCCTATGGGTGCGCCCCTTGAAGACCCAAACTGGTCGGGACGTCACCAAAGCGATGAGTGACATATTGTCGAAAGCGAAAAGATGTCCCAAGCTCCTCCAATCAGATCTCGGAACTGAATTTTACAATTCCAGCTTTCAGGCTCTACTGAAAAAGTACAACATCAAACACTACAGCACGTATACCGTGAAGAAAGCCGCGATCGCGGAGAGGGTTATACGTACTCTCGATCAAGGAGAATCTCTTCAAGTATTTCAGTTTGAACGGTACCTACAAATGGCTGGACATTTTGCCGGACATTGCCAGAAACTACAACCAGCGCAAACGATTGGCATGAAACCGTGTGACGTCACCAAAGACAATGAAAAACAGGTGTATAAGTCAACGTATGATTATGCCGAACGTGCTGGTCGAAAAAAATTCAAAATTGGCGATTTCGTGAGAATTAGCAAGGCCAAGCATCTGTTCGAAAAAGGGTATACGCCTAATTGGACTACGGAACTATTCAAAGTTGTCAAAGTGAAAATCACCCAACCAATCACGTATTTGCTGGAGGACTTGGAAGGGCTACCAATCAGCGGCGCTTTCTACGAACAAGAACTACAAAAAAAAATCCCGAAGTCTATCTAGTGGAAAAAATCATCGGGCGTAAGGGTCGTAAAGTACTTGTGAAATGACTGGAGTTCGATAGTACGCCCAATAGTTGGATTGATGCGACAAATCGCATGTAACTCAATGGAAAATTGACACAATCTCAACTGGAAAAGGGGGCCAATGTAGAAACTCGAGACGGCGTATGGGGGGAGGGTGGGGGTGGTGGCGGAAGCGGAGAAATAACCAATGCCAAACGGTGCAGAGATTAGTCAGTTAACATGTTTGGTGCAATGAACGTCGTTGTATAGTTTTCTGAAGAGTCCTTTGGTTACGAGTCGGCGTCGGCGCAGAGTTGGCGTTTTAATTCAGTATGCAGTGTGCAGTGTGTCTGTGTGTGTATGCCGAGAGAGAGACGGAGAGATGCAGTTCGAAACAAGACTCGATTCGTTTCGAAGCTGCGCTGGGACTCCGATGATTAGAAATGTTTCATAGCATCGAAATGTGTCGAGAATATGACGTCATATTCGAACGTTAGAAATGGGAAGCATAGTACCGATATGTCGAATATGACGTCATATTTCGATTCTATAAAACATTTCTAATCATCAGAGTCCAGGCCCTGGACTTCGGCATTTTCTGCAAGTAAGTTAGCTGAAGCAGGCTTTACGTATACTATACCGGTTCGGAAGAATTAGTTGCATGTCTTTCGTGCCAAGTAGTAGGGTTCAGATGGCTGCCCAATGACGATCCTATGTCTGACCATCGTCGATGGAGCCCCCATTGTGATTTCGTTCGTAGTTATTACTCTGAGAACAGACACAGAACGACAACAGATGGTGCTGATGTCCCTCCAGAACCAAGATTGTCAGATGTCATTAGCAGAGTGACAGATGACACATGGATGACACCACCATTACCACCATCGACAGATGGCGCTGATGTTGCTCCAGAAGAACGACAAGTGAAAGGTGACATGAGCAGCAAAGTGACCACAGATGCAATAAACAAAGACTCACAGAACACGGTGTAGACGTGTCGTGTATGTCTTGTTTATGCCATGTAGACACTTGGTGTGCTGCTCACAGTGCGCCATCAGGTGCGACACATGCGTAGTTTGTAGATCACCCATCAATACGTTTATGAAAATATATATATTGTAGTAAACTAATTTTTCTAATTTATTTAAAACACTACTTACAACAATTATTCACTAAAACATCTACTTCACTATTTTAAATTTATATCTACTGTGGCTGTCTCTATCCGCGAACTCTGGAACTATATTGGTTACTCTCTGTGACTGTCTCTGACTATGACTCTCCCGCCATCTAATACCCAGTGGCTTATATACTCCTATTTACAATTCTCCACCATTCGAGCCTTTCGGGCGACTTCTTAGATGCCCCCAGAATCTTCGTTAGAAGGTTCGCGATTCTTTCACGTGATGTATGTGTTTGTCAGCGGAGAACAATGTTTACATTTCGAGTTAATTGGATGATCAGGGCCGGTCTCGAGGCCGGTCTCGAAATCCTTAAAGAATGAATATTTTTGATTTTATTTTGTGACTCGAAAATACCCTTCCCCATTTTTTTTGTTTCAAAAAACATGCCAATTTTTTTATGCAAAAATGAGCACATTTTTGATTGAATTATTCATCATATTTTTCTTCAAAAACATGCTCATGTTTTATGCAAAAAAGCAGCACATTTTTGATTGATTCATTCCCCAATTTTGGTGCAAAAACGTGGCACTTTTTTCGATAAAAAAACACCCAAAATTGACATGGTGGAACGATTTCAGTGAATTTTGAGTCACTCAGCATTCACTCAGCTTTTTCCACAATGTCTTTTTTCGGTCATTTTGTTGATAAAAAAAAATTACCATTTTCCCATAAAAATACATGTATTTTTGAATGAAAAAAAGTAACACCTTTATTGACATGGTGGTAAAAGCTAAGTGAAGCATTTTCAGTCAAAGCTGAGTGGCTGAGTGAATCACTCAGCTTTCACTCAGCTTTTTCCACCATGTCTATAAAAGTGTTACTTTTTAAGGCAAAAAATGCACTTTTTTGCATAAAAAATTGAAACTTTTATGCATAAAAAAATTGGAACTTTATTGCATAAAAAATTACACCTTTTTGTATAAAATGATACTTTTTGCATAAAAAAGTGACACTTTTTCGTATAAAAAATGATACTTTATGCGTAAAAAAGTGACACTTTTTTTATGCAAAAATGACCTCCAAAAATATGTGGGATTTTGAATAGGAGGTTGGGAGGGTGAAATGAAATAATAATAATAATATTCAGACATGGATTACATATTGATTTTATTCAATCATAAATATAAAACATAATCGACTATTATTTGATTAAATATATATAGTGTAACGATTTCGAGACCGGCCCCGAGACCGGCCCTGATGTAATTGGGCTTAATACTACTCGGAAGTACAAAAAATTGCCACTAGATGGTAAGGACATTAAAATGGCTGGAATATAATTCCCATAAGCACATGTAAACATGCAAGCACTGAATTTGAAATTATATTATGAATATGCAGATATTCAGGATTTATTCAATTTCACATCATGAATAATATACATAGGAATGTAAATACAATAAAAAACCGCCCGAACAACCCATGATTCTACCCATATAGACTATTCAAAAGTAGTAATATTTTCAGAATCTTCTCATTTTTATTATACATTGATGCCAATAGTCATATGATATTTTGGATGACATTTAACACATTTTCACGATTTTTGACATGCCAAAATAATCATGAAATCGATGAAATTATCAAATAACATTAGAAATATCAACAGTTCATGTGAAAATGAATTACTTAGATGTTTAACA
Source organism: Chrysolina americana (assembly GCA_958502065.1). Classification (NCBI taxonomy): domain Eukaryota; kingdom Metazoa; phylum Arthropoda; class Insecta; order Coleoptera; family Chrysomelidae; genus Chrysolina; species Chrysolina americana. The sequence goes on along the minus strand of OY293419.1, from coordinate 30,547,366 downwards.
ACAAAAATTATGCTAGTAACTGGAATGACATCCGTACATAGAGCTACGGAGTATTGACTAATGCCTACAAACCCTGGTGTATCTACCAAGATGCATAGAAATCCTGGTGCGATCACAGATTCGATTTTGTTTCTACCAAAGTTGTTGATACTGTAATTGCAATGACACCGTTGGCTTCATTTGTCGATGGATGGCGCAGAAGTCGAAAATAGCCAAGTTTCCAACTTTCCACGGTGCCTTGATTTGTCATTTGATTGTTTTTGAATGTTGACATGACACTTGTCGCTTGTCCAACCGTCAATCGTCAATGATAACATTAATCTGTAATTTTGCCGCCATCTGTGCTAAAGAAGTGAAACGGTACCAATGCAATAAAAATAACATGAATCAAGTAGGCCGTACATCAACACTTTTGTATGTCGGTATCACAGGTATAAGTGATCACACCAGGGTTTCTATGCATCGTGGTATCTATTTATACCTGTAAAAGTTTGGGATGAAAATGAAAATGAGGGAACTTTTGCCTACTTGATTTTGTGAGATTACTAGAGTTGCAGATGGCGCATGCATCGTTTATAGTAAACTTTAATCACAGACCACACAGGGTGTATTTTATTTATATAAAAAAAAAAAATGTCAAGAAATATTATTTTTCATGAACTTTGACACTTTGATAGACTTTGAGTCTTTGAGGTTAGGTTCATAATTGATTATGATGTGAAATTTCTTTTTATCAACAAAGAGTACTGTTCATCTGAAGGATTAATATTATTGAATTGAGGACCGTTTTGAGGAAATTATCAAAAGGAGAGTTCCGACGAAATTTCCTATAATTCGTTAAAATTCCAACCCAAGAAAAGTTTCAATAAAATTTCATGTGAATTAAGAAATAAGATGCGAATAAGCAATGTGAAATTGGCTGCCAGAGCTAGATGCTAAAATTTCCGAACATTTCCGAACGACCAGTAACGTACGTGAAAATTTTTTTTGGGGAAATTCTATGATATCGATTGATTTAGCTGCTAATATAATTTGTTTCTCCTGTTTTTGCTGAATAAGAAATAGAAATCATAACAGCAGTAGTATCTGGAATAACAATGATTCTGATCAGATATTACATTTAATGTCTAGATAAGTATGATATCAAAACAATTCTTTGTGAAATGGTCTGCCGATTTCAACACCGAAAAAAAAGTTTGCAATGCAGGTACATTACAGTTCATGTCCTCTGCCCAGGTAGGTGTGATATCAGAATAATTCCTTGCGAATTGGTTCGGTAACTTTACACTTGAATAAGGAAATTTTGGAAATAATTTTATTTTACCACTTTCGGATTTGACTGTCCCGATAGAATTTATGTAGGTTCATTACCTACATTTCATGTGTAAACAGGTGTGATATCAAAATAATTCCTTGCGAATTGGTCCGGTGACTTCTACACTGAAAGAAAAGAAATTTTGGACATGATTTTTTTTACCAATTTCGCATTCGACTGTCCCGATGAAATATATGCAGAAGCATTACATTTTATGTAAAGAAAGGTATGATATCAAAATTATTCCTTGCGAATTGGTCTGGCGACTTCTACACTAAAAAAAAGAAATTTTGGAAAATATTTTTTTAATCAAATTCGCATTCGACTGTCCCGATGAAATATATGCAGAAGCATAACATTTCTTGTTAAAAAGGTATGATATCAAAATAATTCCTTGCGAATTGGTCTGGCGACTTCTACACTGAAAAAAAGAAATGTTGGAAATTATTTTTTTTGACCAATTTCGCATTCGACTGTCCGGATGAAATATATGCAGAAGAATTACATTTTATGTAAAGAAAGGTATGATATCAAAATTATTCCTTGCGAATTGGTCTGGCGATTTCTACACTGAAAAAAAGAAATTTTGTAAATGATTCTTTTTTACCAATTTCGCATTCGACTGTCCCGATGAAATATATGCAGGTACATTACATTTCATGTGTAGAAAGATAGAAAGATGTCATATCAAAATAATTCCTTGGGAATTGGTCCGGCGACTTCTACACTGAAAGAAAGAAATTTTGGAAAATATTTTTTTTGATGAATTTCGCATTCGACTGTCCCGATGAAATATATGGAGAAGCATTACATTTCTTGTTAAAAAGGTATGATATCAAAATAATTCCTTGCGAATTGGTCTGGCGACTTCTACACTGAAAAAAAGAAATGTTGGAAATTTTTTTTTTACCAATTTCGCATTCGACTGTCCCGAGGAAATATATGCAGGTGCATTACATTTCATGTGTAGAAAGATATCATATCAAAATAATTCCTTGCGAATTGGTTGGAAATAATTTTTTTTGACCAATTTCGCATTCGACTGTCCCGATGAAAAATATGCAGGTACATTACATTTCATGTGTAGAAAGATGTTATATCAAAATAATTCCTTGCGAATTGGTCCGGCGACTTCTACACTGAAAGAAAGAAATTTTAGAAAATATTTTTTTTGATCAATTTCGCATTCGACTGTCCCGATGAAATATATGCAGACGCATTACATTTTATGTAATGAAAGGTATGATATCAAAATTATTCCTTGCGAATTGGTCAGGCGACTTCTACACTGAAAAAAAGAAATTTTGTAAATGATTTTTTTTACCAATTTCGCATTCGACTGTCCCGATGAAATATATGCAGGTGCATTACATTTCATGTGTAGAAAAATGTCATATCAAAATAATTCCTTGCGAATTGGTTGGAAATAATTTTTTTTGACCAATTTCGCATTCGACTGTCCCGATGAAAAATATGCAGGTACATTACATTTCATTTGTAGAAAGATGTTATATCAAAATAATTCCTTGCGAATTGGTCCGGCGACTTCTACTCTGAAAGAAAGAAATTTTAGAAAATAATTTTTTTGATCAATTTCGCATTCGACTGTCCCGATGAAATATATGCAGAAGCATTACATTTTATGTAAAGAAAGGTATGATATCAAAATTATTCCTTGCGAATTGGTCTGGCGACTTCTACACTGAAAAAAAGAAATTTTGTAAATGATTTTTTTTTACCAATTTCGCATTCGACTGTCCCGATGAAATATATGCAGAAGCATTACATTTCTTGTTAAAAAGGTCTGATATCAAAATAATTCCTTGCGAATTGGTCTGGCGACTTCTACACTGAAAAAAAGAAATGTTGGAAATAATTTTTTTTGACCAATTTCGCATTCGACTGTCCCGAGGAAATATATGCAGAAGCGTTACATTTTATGTAAAGAAAGGTATGATATTAAAATTATTCCTTGCGAATTGGTCTGGCGACTTCTACACTGAAAATTTTTTTTTTACCAATTTCGCATTCGACTGTCCCGATGAAATATATGCAGGTACATTACATTTCATGTGTAGAAAGATGTCATATCAAAATAATTCCTTGCGAATTGGTCCGGCGACTTCTACACTGAAAGAAAGAAATTTTGGAAAATATTTTTTTTGATCAATTTCGCATTCGACTGTCCCGATGAAATATATGCAGAAGCATTACATTTTATGTAATGAAAGGTATGATATCAAAATTATTCCTTGCGAATTGGTCAGGCGACTTCTACACTGAAAAAAAGAAATTTTGTAAATGTTTTTTTTTTACCAATTTCGCATTCGACTGTCCCGATGAAATATATGCAGGTGCATTAGATTTCATGTGTAGAAAGATGTCATATCAAAATAATTCCTTGCGAATTGGTTGGAAATAATTTTTTTTGACCAATTTCGCACTCGACTGTCCCCATGAAAAATATGCAGGTACATTACATTTCATGTGAAGAAAGATGTTATATCAAAATAATTCCTTGCGAATTGGTCCGGCGACTTCTACACTGAAAGAAAGAAATTTTAGAAAATAATTTTTTTGATCAATTTCGCATTCGACTGTCACGATGAAATATATGCAGAAGCATTACATTTTATGTAAAGAAAGGTATGATATCAAAATTATTCCTTGCCAATTGGTCTGGCGACTTCTACACTGAAAAAAAGAAATTTTGTAAATGATTTTTTTTTTACCAATTTCGCATTCGACTGTCCCGATGAAATATATGCAGAAGCATTACATTTTATGTAAAGAAAGGTATGATATCAAAATTATTCCTTGCGAATTGGTCTGGCGACTTCTACAGTGAAAGAAAGAAATTGTGGAAATAATTTTTTTAATCAATTTCGCATTCGACTGTCCCGATGAAATATATGCAGAGGCATTACATTTTATGTAAAGAAAGGTATGATATCAAAATTATTCCTTGCGAATTGGTCTGGCGACTTCTACACTGAAAAAAAGAAATATTGTAAATGATTTTTTTTTACCAATTTCGCATTCGACTGTCCCGATGAAATATATGCAGGTACATTACATTTCATGTGTAGAAAGATGTCATATCAAAATAATTCCTTGCGAATTGGTCCGGCGACTTCTACACTGAAAGAAAGAAATTTTGGAAAATATTTTTTTTGATCAATTTCGCATTCGTCTGTCCCGATGAAATATATGCAGAAGCATTACATTTCTTGTTAAAAAGGTCTGATATCAAAATAATTCCTTGCGAATTGGTCTGGCGACTTCTACACTGAAAAAAAGAAATGATGGAAATAATTTTTTTTGACCAATTTCGCATTCGACTGTCCCGATGAAATATATGCAGAAGCATTACATTTTATGTAAAGAAAGGTATGATATCAAAATTATTCCTTGCGAATTGGTCCGGCGACTTCTACACTGAAAGAAAGAAATTTTGGAAAATATTTTTTTTTATCAATTTCGCATTCGACTGTCCCGATGAAATATATGCAGAAGCATAACATTTTATGTAAAGAAAGGTATGATATCAAAATTATTCCTTGCGAATTGGTCTGGCGACTTCTTCACTGAAAAAAAGAAATGTTGGAAATCATTTTTTTTGACCAATTTCGCATTCGACTGTCCCGATGAAAAATATGCAGGTACATTACATTTCATGTGTAGAAAGTTGTTATATCAAAATAATTCCTTACGAATGTTATGTATTTTCAGTAAATTAAGTAGTTTCAAAAGTAAACTTTATTAAGTTCCATAAAGAGATGTCCTTATTCGATAGGTTTAGTAACATCTTTGTGTTGAAGATTTTTTTCACTTCATCTCATGTATTTTCATTTGGTTTTTCTTCGAGGCTAAATATTCTTATGTTACACGATCTCGTAGCTTGATCCATTTGATCAATTCTTTCTTCCATTTTATTACTTTCTTCCTTTGCCACTTTTATTTCGTTTTCCAGATATTTGATTTTATTTTCTAACTTCTCATTCAGATTGGAGTAATTTTGGTTGAGCTCCGCCACTGTAGATTCTAACTTCAGAAGTTTCTGGTCGATGGTTTTTGCTATAGCAAAATGCAAAAATAGTTTCTTGTGCCGAAGTACCTCTACTCATTATTTTAACGTCAATCCACTTACTTTTATTATCGATAAGAATCAGGGAATTATAACCATTTTTGTGAAAGAAATCAATGTTTACCCTGTAGAAATTACAAACAGTACTCGGCCAAGGTAAAAGTGGAGCAGCTTTTGTGAAATTTCGTGACATTTGATAAATGTCACACTGGCTGATAAATTTTTCGATATCTTCATTGATACCTGGCCACCAACAGTATGAACGTATGAGCATTTTGGATCGAACAATACCAGTATGATCTTCATGAAACAATTCCAAAACTTTATTTTTCAAAGAAGTTGGTACAACAACCTTGGAACCCCATAACAAGCAATTCTTTTCAACAGATAACTCGTGTCTTCGACTGAAATATGGTTTGAATAGATCATTCACATTATGTGGCCATCTTGTTATAGTCATTTCTATCACTTTTCCTAGCAAAATGTCATTTTTGGATGCATTTGCAATGTCTTCAAAATTTAATGGAAGGTCATTCGTCATACTAAAAGAATATAAACTATCACAAACTTTTGTTTCCCCTTCTACAGGCAATCATGATAGAGCATCTGCATTAGCATGTAGACTTCCATTTCGGTATTCAATATCATAGTCATATGCTGAAAGAATTAAAGCCCATCGAGTAACTCGAGATGCTGCTGTTAAGGGAATCCGTTTCTTTCTTCCATAAATGAATTGAAGTGGTTGATGGTCAGTAATCAGAACAAATTTTCTACCAAAAATATATTTGTGGAATCGCCGAACACCGAATAAGAGCGCCAACGATTCACGCTCAATATTGGAATATTTCTGTTCTGCTGGTGATAGAGTACTAGAAGCAAAGAGAACTGGACGCTCTTCACCATCTACTCTGTGACTCAGTACGGCACCAACTCCGTAACTACTAGAATCACAGCTGACATAAATCGGTAAATTTGGATTATAATGGGTAAGAACCTGATCTGATGTGATCAAATTCTTACTCATTTCGAATATCTTATCATGCTCTGCTGACCAAATAAATTCTACATCAGCTCTACACAAATTATAAAGAAGTTTAAATCTTGAAGACAACATAGGAATGAACTTACTGTAATAGTTCAGTAACCCTAAATATGATTTGAGCTGTGTTAAATTTTGTGGGCGTGGAGCATTTTGAATACACTCAATTTTTTCATTTGTAGGATGAATACCATATTCATTTATAATGTGACTTAAAAACTCAACTTTATATTCAAAAAATTTGCATTTAAACGCATTTACTTTAACATTGAAATCATTCAACCGTGACATGACTTCAAAAACATTTTTATTGCACTCTGAAAAATTTGACCCCGAAATCAAAATATCATCCAGGTAGACCAGACAAAATTGTATCAATCACAGACTGAAAAATTCCTAGAGCACAACTGATCCCGAAAGTCAATTTATTGTATTTGAATAGCCCCATGTGTGTGTTAATTGTTAACAGTTCTTTAGAATTTTTTCCCCATTTGAAGCTGTTGATATGCTCCCTTCAAATCAATTACACAAAAATATTTACTACCAGATAGTTTTGCGAAAATGTCTTATGGGAGAGGTAATACGCAATGACTTGTTTATTCAGGGTTTGCTTAAAATCAACACAGATTCTAATATCTTTCGAATTTTTTTTGGGAACGACTACTATTGGACTAGCCCAATTACTACAACTTACTTTTGTTAATATACCTGACTGAACCATTTTCATGATTTCTGTCTCCACTGCAGGCTTGAATGCATAAGGCAAACTATAAGCTCTATGAAAAACTGGCTTCGCATTGTCTTTCAATTTCAATTCTATTACAAAATCTTTGATAGAAGACCCCTGCACATCATCAAAAACATTATGAAATTTTTTTTTTATTTCATTGGCTGTCTGGTTCTTTACTTCATCAAAATTTGCTTGATCGAGACTTGACTCATTTTCAGGCTTGGAAAAAGAACTTGTTTCAGACAACAAATGTTTACAACCTAGAGCATTTCTCCAGTCAGGATTCAGAATATTCATCCAATTTCTACCCAAAAGAGGAATGAATTTCCTTTGACTACTCAACACTACCAATGGCAGGCAATAATATGTATTTTTAAACAATACCCTAATTGTATTTGACCCAAAATTTTGACTTCCTCTCCGGTTACAAATTTCAATTTAAAATTGACTAGATCAAGTTTCAAACCAGGAAAATAATACTTGTAATTATTTACATGAATAACCGACTTTGACGCCCCAGAATCCACTTCCATTTCCAAGAGTTTTCCTTCGACTTCCAGGTTGACTTCTAAGGGTTTCTCTTGATCTCTGTTGTTCAGTCTGGCAATGAAACCCAAATCTAGCAAATCATCTCCTTGCTCAGTTTGGTCAGAAACTTCTTCACAATGATCAACTTGGTGGACTCTTCCCTTGTTACAAGCGAATGATGTGTGACCTTTAGTTCCGCATCGATAACAAAACCACATTTTTGCTGGACAGTTCTCCGGATCATGTTGTCTTTTACATCTATAACACAGCTTTTTTTTCGAACTTTCGAACCGTGACCTTCTTTCTGAAAAGAATTCAGGACCATCTTTATGTCTATGACTATTCTTATCAGTTGATGACTGAAGCTTATCCACATTTGATGATGCTGCTCCTTGGACTAACTTGCTCTGGGCTTCAGCTGTCTCAAGACTTATTGCAATTTTACATGCATTCGAAAATGACATTGACTCTTCTTCACCCAGAAGTTTTTGTTGAATGAAAATGTTATGCACTCCGCATACCAATCTATCTCGTAACGCTTGATCTAAAAAACTATCAAATTTACAATGGCGTGATAATTCTTTGATAACACCAATATACTGGCTAATAGACTCGAAAGATTCCTGTTTTCGATTATGGAATCTAAAACGTTCGATGATCATACTTTTAGTTGGAACATATTTTGATTTCAGCACGGCTACTAATTCGCTATATTCCTTCTTTTCTGGTGTTGAGGGATATATCTCAGTTTTCAATACTTCATATGCTCTCGCAGACAATAATGTTATTAAATTGGGTACTTTCAAATGGTCTTCGATTTTACTAACAAGAAAGAACTGTGCAATATCTCTTCCCAAGATTCAAAAGACTCGAGATTTTCATCAAACTCCTTGAACTTTGACATTTTGACTTTCAAATCTTATGATTGATGAACTTTAGCAGGAACGACGTTTACTCGACTCAAATAGGGAACTTTCCACTTCTCGTCGCCAAATATGTTATGTATTTTCAGTAAATTAAGTAGTTTCAAAAGTAAACTAATCTTAGTCTATTTTTGTTTCACTCAGCAACTATGGAAATTATACAAAACGATCTATAAAAACGATCTATATGAACGAACCTAATATCCAACAGCGAATTGTTCCGGCGACACTCTACACTGAAAGAAAGAAATTTTAGAAAATATTTTTTTTACCAATTTCGCATTCGACTGTCCCGATGAAATATATGCAGAAGCATTACGTTTCCTGTTAAAAAGGTATGGTATCAAAATAATTCCTTGCGAATTGGTCTGGCGACTTCTACACTGGAAGAAAGAAATTTTGGAAATATTTTTTTTGATCAATTTCTCATTCGACTGTCCCGATGAAATATATGCAGAAGCATTACATTTTATGTAAAGAAAGGTATGATATCAAAATTATTCCTTGCGAATTGGTCTGGCGACTTCTACACTGAAAAAAAGAAATTTTGTAAATGATTTTTTTTTACCAATTTCGCATTCGACTGTCCCGATGAAATATATGCAGGTACATTACATATCATGTGTAGAAAGATGTCATATCAAAATAATTCCTTGCGAATTGGTCCGGCGACTTCTACCCTGAAAGAAAGAAATTTTGGAAAATATTTTTTTTGATCAATTTCGCATTCGACTGTCCCGATGAAATATATGCAGAAGCTTTACATTTCTTGTTAAAAAGGTATGATATCAAAATTGTCTGGCGAGTTCTACACTGAAAAAAAGAAATGTTGGAAATATTTTTTTTGACCAATTTCGCATTCGACTGTCTCGATGAAATATATGCAGAAGCATTACATATTATGTAAAGAAAGGTATGATATCAAAATTATTCCTTGCGAATTGGTCCGGCGACTTCTACACTGAAAGAAAGAAATTTTGGAAAATATTTTTTTAGATCAATTTCGCATTCGACTGTCCCGATGAAATATATGCAGAAGCATAACATTTTATGTAAAGAAAGGTATGATATCAAAATTATTCCTTGCGAATTGGTCTGGCGACTTCTACACTGAAAAAAAGAAATGTTGGAAATAATTTTTTTTGACCAATTTCGCATTCGACTGTCCCGATGAAATATATGCAGAAGCATTACATTTTATGTAAAGAAAGGTATGATATCAAAATTATTCCTTGCGAATTGGTCCGGCGACTTCTACACTGAAAGAAAGAAATTTTGGAAAATATTTTTTAGATCAATTTCGCATTCGACTGTCCCGATGAAATATATGCAGAAGCATAAAATTTTATGTAAAGAAAGGTATGATATCAAAATTATTCCTTGCGAATTGGTCTGGCGACTTCTACACTGAAAAAAAGAAATGTTGGAAATATTTTTTTTTTACCAATTTCGCATTCGACTGTCCCGATGAAATATATGCAGAAGCATTACATTTCATGTGAAGAAAGATAGCAAGATGTCATATCAAAATAATTCCTTGGGAATTGGTCCGGCGACTTCTACACTGAAAGAAAGAAATTTTGGAAAATATTTTTTTTTGATGAATTTCGCATTCGACTGTCCCGATGAAATATATGCAGAAGCATTACATTTTCTGTTAAAAAGGTATGGTATCGAAATTATTCCTTGCGAATTGGTCTGGCGACTTCTACACTGAATGAAAGAAATTTTGGAAAATATTTTTTTAGATCAATTTCGCATTCGACTGTCCCGATGAAATATATGCAGAAGCATTACATTTTCTGTTAAAAAGGTATGGTATCGAAATTATTCCTTGCGAATTGGTCTGGCGACTTCTACACTGAAAGAAAGAAATGTTGGAAATATTTTTTTTGACCAATTTCGCATTCGACTGTCCCGATGAAATATATGCAGAAGCATTACATTTTATGTAAAGAAAGGTATGATATCAAAATTATTCCTTGCGAATTGGTACGGCGACTTCTACACTGAAAGAAAGAAATTTTGGAAAATATTTTTTTAGATCAATTTCGCATTCGACTGTCCCGATGAAATATATGCAGAAGCATAACATTTTATGTAAAGAAAGGTATGATATCAAAATTATTCCTTGCGAATTGGTCTGGCGACTTCTACACTGAAAAAAAGAAATGTTGGAAATAATTTTTTTTTGGCCAATTTCGCATTCGACTGTCCCGATGAAATATATGCAGAAGCATTACATTTGATGTAAAGAAAGGTATGATATCAAAATTATTCCTTGCGAATTGGTACGGCGACTTCTACACTGAAAGAAAGAAATTTTGGAAAATATTTTTTTAGATCAATTTCGCATTCGACTGTCCCGATGAAATATATGCAGAAGCATAACATTTTATGTAAAGAAAGGTATGATATCAAAATTATTCCTTGCGAATTGGTCTGGCGACTTCTACACTGAAAAAAAGAAATGTTGGAAATATTTTTTTTTGACCAATTTCGCATTCGACTGTCCCGATGAAATATATGCAGAAGCATTATATTTCATGTGTAGAAAGATAGCAAGATGTAATATCAAAATAATTCCTTGGGAATTGGTCCGGCGACTTCTACACTGAAAGAAAGAAATTTTGGAAAATATTTTTTTTGATGAATTTCGCATTCGACTGTCCCGATGAAATATATGCAGAAGCATTACATTTTCTGTTAAAAAGGTATGGTATCGAAATTATTCCTTGCGAATTGGTCTGGCGACTTCTACACTGAAGGAAAGAAATTTTGGAAAATATTTTTTTAGATCAATTTCGCATACGACTGTCCCGATGAAATATATGCAGAAGCATTACATTTTATGTAAAGAAAGGTATGATATCAAAATTATTCCTTGCGAATTGGTCCGGCGACTTCTACACTGAAAGAAAGAAATTTTGGAAAATATTTTTTTAGATCAATTTCGCATTCGACTGTCCCGATGAAATATATGCAGAAGCATAACATTTTATGTAAAGAAAGGTATGATATCAAAATTATTCCTTGCGAATTGGTCTGGCGACTTCTACACTGAAAAAAAGAAATGTTGGAAATATTTTTTTTGACCAATTTCGCATTCGACTGTCCCGATGAAATATATGCAGAAGCATTACATTTTATGTAAAGAAAGGTATGATATCAAAATTATTCCTTGCGAATTGGTCCGGCGACTTCTACACTGAAAGAAAGAAATTTTAGAAAATATTTTTTTAGATCAATTTCGCATTCGACTGTCCCGATGAAATATATGCAGGAGTATTACATTTTATGTGAAGAAAGGTATGATATCAAAATTATTCCTTGCGAATTGGTCTGGCGACTTCTACACTGAAAAAAAGGAATGTTGGAAATAATTTTTTTTGACCAATTTCGCATTCGACTGTCCCGATGAAATATATGCAGAAGCATAACATTTTATGTAAAGAAAGGTGTGATATCAAAATTATTCCTTGCGAATTGGTCTGGCGACTTCTACACTGAAAAAAAGAAATGTTGGAAATAATTTTTTTTTGACCAATTTCGCATTCGACTGTCCCGATGAAATATATGCAGAAGCATTACATTTCCTGTTAAAAAGGTATGATATCAAAATAATTCCTTGCGAATTGGTCTGGCGACTTCTACACTGAAAGAAAAAAATTTTGGAAATAATTTTATTGATCAATTTCGCATTCGACTGTCCCGATGAAATATATGCAGAAGCATTACATTTCATGTTAAAAAGGTATGATATCAAAATTATTCCTTGCGAATTGGTCTGGCGACTTCTACACTGAAAAAAAGAAATTTTGTAAATGATTTTTTTTTACCAATTTCGCATTCGACTGTCCCGATGAAAAATATGCAGGTACATTACATTTCATGTGTAGAAATATGTTATATCAAAATAATTCCTTGCGAATTGGTCCGGCGACTACTACACTGAAAGAAAGAAATTTTAGAAAATATTTATTTTGACCAATTTCGCATTCGACTGTCCCGATGAAATATATGCAGAAGCATTACATTTCCTGTTAAAAAGGTATGATATCAAAATAATTCCTTGCGAATTGGTCCGGCGAATTCTACACTGAAAGAAAGAAATTTTGGAAAATATTTTTTTTTGATCAATTTCGCATTCGACTGTCCCGATGAAATATATGCAGAAGCATTACATTTCTTGTTAAAAAGGTATGATATCAAAATAATTCCTTGCGAATTGGTCTGGCGACTTCTACAATGAAAAAAAGAAATGTTGGAAATAGTTTTTTTTGACCAATTTCGCATTTGACTGTCCCGATGAAATATATGCAGAAGCATTACATTTTATGTAAAGAAAGGTATGATATCAAAATTATTGCTTGCGAATTGGTCCGGCGACTTCTACACTGAAAGAAAGAAATTTTGGAAAATATTTTTTTTGATCAATTTCGCATTCGACTGTCCCGATGAAATATATGCAGAAGCATTACATTTCTTGTTAAAAAGGTATGATATCAAAATAATTCCTTGCGAATTGGTCTGGCGACTTCTACACTGAAAGAAAAAAATTTTGGAAATAATTTTTTTGATCAATTTCGCATTTGACTGTCCCGATGAAATATATGCAGAAGCATTACATTTCATGTTAAAAAGGTATGATATCAAAATTATTTCTTGCGATTTGGTCTGGAGACTTCTACACTGAAAAAAAGAAATTTTGTAAATGATTTTTTTTTACCAATTTCGCATTCGACTGTCCCGATGAAAAATATGCAGGTACATTACATTTCATGTGTAGAAAGATGTTATATCAAAATAATTCCTTGCGAATTGGTCTGGCGACTTCTACACTGAAAGAAATAAATTTTGGAAAATATTTTTTTGATCAATTTCGCATTCGACTGTCCCGATGAAATATATGCAGAAGCATTACATTTCATATTCAAGTGTAGAAAGGTATGATATCAAAATAATTCCTTGCGAATTGGTCTGGCGACTTCTACACTGAAAAAAAGAAATGTTGGAAATAGTTTTTTTTGACCAATTTCGCATTCGACTTTCCCGATGAAATATATGCAGAAGCATTACATTTTATGTAAAGAAAGGTATGATATGAAAAATATTGCTTGCGAATTGGTCCGGCGACTTCTACACTGAAAGAAAAAAATTTTGGAAATAATTTTTTTGATCAATTTCGCATTCGACTGTCCCGATGAAATATATGCAGAAGCATTACATTTCTTGTTTAAAAGGTATGATATCAAAATTATTCCTTGCGAATTGGTCTGGCGACTTCTACACTGAAAAAAAGAAATTTTGTGAATGTTTTTTTTTTTACCAGTTTCGCATTCGACTGTCCCGATGAAATATATGCAGAAGCATTACATTTTATGTAAAGAAAGGTATGATATCAAAATTATTCCTTGCGAATTGGTCTGGCGACTTCTACACTGAAAGAAAAAAATTTTGGAAATAATTTTTTTGATCAATTTCGCATTCGACTGTCCCGATGAAATATATGCAGAAGCATTACATTTCTTGTTTGAAAGGTATGATATCAAAATTATTCCTTGCGAATTGGTCTGGCGACTTCTACACTGAAAGAAAAAAATTTTGGAAATAATTTTTTTGATCAATTTCGCATTCGACTGTCCCGATGAAATATATGCAGAAGCATTACATTTCTTGTTTGAAAGGTATGATATCAAAATTATTCCTTGCGAATTGGTCTGGCGACTTCTACACTGAAAAAAAGAAATTTTGTAAATGATTTTTTTTTACCAATTTCGCATTCGACTGTCCCGATGAAATATATGCAGAAGCATTACATTTTATGTAAAGAAAGGTATGATATCAAAATTATTCCTTGCGAATTGGTCTGGCGACTTCTACACTGAAAGAAATAAAATTTGGAAATAATTTTTTTGATCAATTTCGCATTCGACTGTTCCGATGAAATATATGCAGAAGCATTACATTTCATGTTATAAAGGTATGATATCAAAATTATTCCTTGCGAATTGGTCTGGCGACTTCTACACTGAAAAAAAGAAATGTTGGAATTAGTTTTTTTTGACCAAATTCGCATTCGACTGTCCCGATGAAAAATATGCAGGTACATTACATTTCATGTGTAGAAAGATGTTATATCAAAATAATTCCTTGCGAATTGGTCTGGCGACTTCTACACTGAAAGAAAGAAATTTTGGAAAATATTTTTTTTGATCAATTTCGCATTCGTCTGTCCCGATGAAATATATGCAGAACCATTACATTTCTTGTTGAAAAGGTATGATATCAAAATAATTTCTTGCAAATTGGTCTGGCGACTTCTACACTGAAAAAAAGAAATGTTGGAAATAGTTTTTTTTGACCAATTTCGCATTCGACTGTCCCGATGAAATATATGCAGAAGCATTACATTTTATGTAAAGAAAGATATGATATCAAAATTATTGCTTGCGAATTGGTCCGGCGACTTCTACACTGAAAGAAAGAAATTTTGGAAAATATTTTTTTTGATCAATTTCGAATTCGACTGTCCCGATGAAATATATGCAGAAGAGTTACATTTCATATTCAAGTGTAGAGAGGTATGATATCAAAATAATTCCTTGCGACTTCTTCACTGAAAAAAAGAAATGTTGGAAATAGTTTTTTTTGACCAATTTCGCATTCGACTGTCCCGATGAAAAATATGCAGGTACATTACATTTCATGTGTAGAAAGATGTTATATCAAAATAATTGCTTGCGAATTGGTCCGGCGACTTCTACACTGAAAGAAAGAAATTTTGGAAATAATTTTTTTGATCAATTTCGCATTCGACTGTCCCGATGAAATATATGCAGAAGCATTACATTTCTTGTTTAAAAGGTATGATATCAAAATTATTCCTTGCGAATTGGTCTGGCGACTTCTACACTGAAAGAAAAAAATTTTGGAAATAATTTTTTTGATCAATTTTGCATTCGACTGTCCCGATGAAATATATGCAGAAGCATTACATTTCTTGTTAAAAAGGTATGATATCAAAATTATTCCTTGCGAATTGGTCTGGCGACTTCTACACCGAAAAAAAGAAATTTTGTAAATGATTTTTTTTTTACCAATTTCGCATTCGACTGTCCTGATGAAAAATATGCAGGTACATTACATTTCATGTGTAGAAAGATGTTATATCAAAATAATTCCTTGCAAATTGGTCTGGCGACTTCTACACTGAAAGAAAGAAATTTTGGAAAATATTTTTTTTTGATCAATTTCGCATTCGACTGTCCCTATGAAATATATGCAGAATCATAACATTTCATATTCAAGTGTAGAAAGGTGTAATATCGAAATAATTCCTTGCGAATTGGTGTGGCGACTTCTACACTGAAAAAAAGAAATGTTGGAAATATTTTTTTTGACCAATTTCGCATTCGACTGTCCCGATGAAAAATATGCAGGTACATTACATTTCATGTGTAGAAAGATGTTATATCACAATAATTCCTTGCGAATAGGTCCGGCGACTACTACACTGAAAGAAAGAAATTTTAGAAAATATTTTTTTTGACCAATTTCGCATTCGACTGTCCCGATGAAATATATGCAGAAGCATTACATTTCCTGTTAAAAAGGTATGATATCAAAATAATTCCTTGCGAATTGGTCTGGCGACTTCTACACTGAAAGAAAAAAATTTTGGAAATAATTTTTTTGATCAATTTTGCATTCGACTGTCCCGATGAAATATATGCAGAAGCATTACATTTCTTGCTAAAAAGGTATGATATCAAAATTATTCCTTGCGAATTGGTCTGGCGACTTCTACACTGAAAAAAAGAAATTTTGTAAATGATTTTTTTTTACCAATTTCGCATTCGACTGTCCCGATGAAAAATATGGAGGTACATTACATTTCATGTGTAGAAAGATGTTATATCAAAATAATTCCTTGCGAATTGGTCTGGCGACTTCTACACTGAAAGAAAGAAATTTTGGAAAATATTTTTTTTGATCAATTTCGCATTCGACTGTCCCGATGAAATATATGCAGAAGAGTTACATTTCATATTCAAGTGTAGAAAAATATGATATCAAAATAATTCCTTGCGAATTGGTCTGGCGACTTCTTCACTGAAAAAAAGAAATGTTGGAAATAGTTTTTTTTGACCAATTTCGCATTCGACTGTCCCGATGAAAAATATGCAGGTACATTACATTTCATGTGTAGAAAGATGTTATATCAAAATAATTGCTTGCGAATTGGTCCGGCGACTTCTACACTGAAAGAAAGAAATTTTGGAAATAATTTTTTTGATCAATTTCGCATTCGACTGTCCCGATGAAATATATGCAGAAGCATTACATTTCTTGTTTAAAAGGTATGATATCAAAATTATTCCTTGCGAATTGGTCTGGCGACTTCTACACTGAAAGAAAAAAATTTTGGAAATAATTTTTTTGATCAATTTTGCATTCGACTGTCCCGATGAAATAAATGCAGAAGCATTACATTTCTTGTTAAAAAGGTATGATATCAAAATTATTCCTTGCGAATTGGTCTGGCGACTTCTACACCGAAAAAAAGAAATTTTGTAAATGATTTTTTTTTACCAATTTCGCATTCGACTGTCCCGATGAAAAATATGCAGGTACATTACATTTCATGTGTAGAAAGATGTTATATCAAAATAATTCCTTGCAAATTGGTCTGGCGACTTCTACACTGAAAGAAAGAAATTTTGGAAAATATTTTTTTTTGATCAATTTCGCATTCGACTGTCCCTATGAAATATATGCAGAAGCATTACATTTCATATTCAAGTGTAGAAAGGTGTAATATCGAAATAATTCCTTGCGAATTGGTGTGGCGACTTCTACACTGAAAGAAAGAAATTTTTGAAATAATATTTTTGATCAATTTCGCATTCGACTGTCCCGATGAAATATATGCAGAAGCATTACATTTTATGTAAAGAAAGGTATGATATCAAAATTATTCCTTGCGAATTGGTCTGGCAACTTCTACACTGAAAAAAAGAACTGTTGGAAATATTTTTTTTTGACCAATTTCGCTTTCGACTGTCCCGATGAAATATATGCAGAAGCATTACATTCCCTGTTAAAAAGGTATGATATCAAAATAATTCGTTGCGAAATGGTCTGGCGACTTCTACACTGAAAGAAAAAAATTTTGGAAATAATCTTTTTGATCTATTTTGCATTCGACTGTCCCGATGAAATATATGCAGAAGCATTACATTTCTTGTTTAAAAGGTATGATATCAAAATAATTCCTTGCGAATTGGTCTGGCGACTTCTACACTGAAAGAAAAAAATTTTGGAAATAATCTTTTTGATCTATTTTGCATTCGACTGTCCCGATGAAATATATGCAGAAGCATTACATTTCTTGTTAAAAAGGTATGATATCAAAATTATTCCTTGCGAATTGGTCTGGCGACTTCTACACCGAAAAAAAGAAATTTTGTAAATGATTTTTTTTTACCAATTTCGCATTCGACTGTCCCGATGAAAAATATGCAGGTACATTACATTTCATGTGTAGAAAGATGTTATATCAAAATAATTCCTTGCAAATTGGTCTGGCGACTTCTACACTGAAAGAAAGAAATTTTGGAAAATATTTTTTTTTGATCAATTTCGCATTCGACTGTCCCTATGAAATATATGCAGAAGCATTACATTTCATATTCAAGTGTAGAAAGGTGTAATATCGAAATAATTCCTTGCGAATTGGTGTGGCGACTTCTACACTGAAAGAAAGAAATGTTTGAAATAATTTTTTTGATCAATTTCGCATTCGACTGTCCCGATGAAATATATGCAGAAGCATTACATTTTATGTAAAGAAAGGTATGATATCAAAATTATTCCTTGCGAATTGGTCTGGCAACTTCTACACTGAAAAAAAAAAATGTTGGAAATATTTTTTTTTGACCAATTTCGCTTTCGACTGTCCCGATGAAATATATGCAGAAGCATTACATTCCCTGTTAAAAAGGTATGATATCAAAATAATTCGTTGCGAAATGGTCTGGCGACTTCTACACTGAAAGAAAAAAATTTTGGAAATAATCTTTTTGATCTATTTTGCATTCGACTGTCCCGATGAAATATATGCAGAAGCATTACATTTCTTGTTAAAAAGGTATGATATCAAAATTATTCCTTGCGAATTGGTCTGGCGACTTCTACACCGAAAAAAAGAAATTTTGTAAATGATTTTTTTTTACCAATTTCGCATTCGACTGTCCCGATGAAAAATATGCAGGTACATTACATTTCATGTGTAGAAAGATGTTATATCAAAATAATTCCTTGCAAATTGGTCTGGCGACTTCTACACTGAAAGAAAGAAATTTTGGAAAATATTTTTTTTTGATCAATTTCGCATTCGACTGTCCCTATGAAATATATGCAGAAGCATTACATTTCATATTCAAGTGTAGAAAGGTGTAATATCGAAATAATTCCTTGCGAATTGGTGTGGCGACTTCCACACTGAAAGAAAGAAATTTTTGAAATAATTTTTTTGATCAATTTCGCATTCGACTGTCCCGATGAAATATATGCAGAAGCATTACATTTCCTGTTAAAAAGGTATGATATCAAAATAATTCCTTGCGAATTGGTCTGGCGACTTCTACACTGAAAGAAAAAAATTTTGGAAATAATTTTTTTGATCAATTTTGCATTCGACTGTCCCGATGAAATATATGCAGAAGCATTACATTTCTTGCTAAAAAGGTATGATATCAAAATTATTCCTTGCGAATTGGTCTGGCGACTTCTACACTGAAAAAAAGAAATTTTGTAAATGATTTTTTTTTACCAATTTCGCATTCGACTGTCCCGATGAAAAATATGGAGGTACATTACATTTCATGTGTAGAAAGATGTTATATCAAAATAATTCCTTGCGAATTGGTCTGGCGACTTCTACACTGAAAGAAAGAAATTTTGGAAAATATTTTTTTTGATCAATTTCGCATTCGACTGTCCCGATGAAATATATGCAGAAGAGTTACATTTCATATTCAAGTGTAGAAAGGTATGATATCAAAATAATTCCTTGCGAATTGGTCTGGCGACTTCTTCACTGAAAAAAAGAAATGTTGGAAATAGTTTTTTTTGACCAATTTCGCATTCGACTGTCCCGATGAAAAATATGGAGGTACATTACATTTCATGTGTAGAAAGATGTTATATCAAAATAATTGCTTGCGAATTGGTCCGGCGACTTCTACACTGAAAGAAAGAAATTTTGGAAATAATTTTTTTGATCAATTTCGCATTCGACTGTCCCGATGAAATATATGCAGAAGCATTACATTTCTTGTTTAAAAGGTATGATATCAAAATTATTCCTTGCGAATTGGTCTGGCGACTTCTACACTGAAAGAAAAAAATTTTGGAAATAATTTTTTTGATCAATTTTGCATTCGACTGTCCCCATGAAATAAATGCAGAAGCATTACATTTCTTGTTAAAAAGGTATGATATCAAAATTATTCCTTGCGAATTGGTCTGGCGACTTCTACACCGAAAAAAAGAAATTTTGTAAATGATTTTTTTTTACCAATTTCGCATTCGACTGTCCCGATGAAAAATATGCAGGTACATTACATTTCATGTGTAGAAAGATGTTATATCAAAATAATTCCTTGCAAATTGGTCTGGCGACTTCTACACTGAAAGAAAGAAATTTTGGAAAATATTTTTTTTTGATCAATTTCGCATTCGACTGTCCCTATGAAATATATGCAGAAGCATTACATTTTATATTCAAGTGTAGAAAGGTGTAATATCGAAATAATTCCTTGCGAATTGGTGTGGCGACTTCTACACTGAAAGAAAGAAATTTTTGAAATAATATTTTTGATCAATTTCGCATTCGACTGTCCCGATGAAATATATGCAGAAGCATTACATTTTATGTAAAGAAAGGTATGATATCAAAATTATTCCTTGCGAATTGGTCTGGCAACTTCTACACTGAAAAAAAGAACTGTTGGAAATATTTTTTTTTGACCAATTTCGCTTTCGACTGTCCCGATGAAATATATGCAGAAGCATTACATTCCCTGTTAAAAAGGTATGATATCAAAATAATTCCTTGCGAATTGGTCTGGCGACTTCTACACTGAAAGAAAAAAATTTTGGAAATAATCTTTTTGATCTATTTTGCATTCGACTGTCCCGATGAAATATATGCAGAAGCATTACATTTCTTGTTAAAAAGGTATGATATCAAAATTATTCCTTGCGAATTGGTCTGGCGACTTCTACACCGAAAAAAAGAAATTTTGTAAATGATTTTTTTTTACCAATTTCGCATTCGACTGTCCCGATGAAAAATATGCAGGTACATTACATTTCATGTGTAGAAAGATGTTATATCAAAATAATTCCTTGCAAATTGGTGTGGCGACTTCCACACTGAAAGAAATAAATTTTTGAAATAATTTTTTTGATCAATTTCGCATTCGACTGTCCCGATGAAATATATGCAGAAGCATTACATTTTATGTAAAGAAAGGTATGATATCAAAATTATTCCTTGCGAATTGGTCTGGCGACTTCTACACTGAAAAAAAGAAATTTTGGAAATATTTTTTTTTGACCAATTTCGCTTTCGACTGTCCCGATGAAAAATATGCAGGTACATTACACTTCATGTGTATAAAGATGTTATATCAAAATAATTCCTTGCGAATTGGTCCGGCGACTTCTACACTGAAAGAAAAAATATTAGAAAATATTCTTTTTGACCAATTTCGCATTCGACTGTCCCGATGAAAAATATGCAGGTACATTATATTTCATGTGTAGAAAGATGTTATATCAAAATATTTCCTTGCGAATTGGTCTGGCGACTTCTACACTGAAAGAAAGAAATTTTGGAAAATATTTTTTTTGATCAATTTCGCATTCGACTGTCCCGATGAAATATATGCAGAAGAATTACATTTCTTGTTAAAAAGGTATGATATCAAAATAATTCCTTGCGAATTGGTCTGGCGACTTCTACACTGAAAAAAAGAAATGTTGGAAACAGTTTTTTTTTGGCCAATTTCGCATTCGACTGTCCCGATGAAAAATATGCAGGTACATTACATTTCATGTGTAGAAAGATGGTATATCAAAATAATTCCTTGCGAATTGGTCCGGCGACTACTACACTGAAAGAAAGAAATTTTAGAAAATATTTTTTTTGACCAATTTCGCATTCGACTGTCCCGATGAAATATATGCAGAAGCATTACATTTCCTGTTAAAAAGGTATGATATCAAAATAATTCCTTGCGAATTGGTCTGGCGACTTCTACACTGAAAGAAAAAAATTTTGGAAATAATTTTTTTGATCAATTTTACATTCGACTGTCCCGATGAAATATATGCAGAAGCATTACATTTCTTGTTAAAAAGGTATGATATCAAAATTATTCCTTGCGAATTGGTCTGGCGACTTCTACACCGAAAAAAAGAAATTTTGTAAATGATTTTTTTTTACCAATTTCGCATTCGACTGTCCCGATGAAAAATATGCAGGTACATTACATTTCATGTGTAGAAAGATGTTATATCAAAATAATTCCTTGCGAATAGGTCTGGCGACTTCTACACTGAAAGAAAGACATTTTGGAAAATATTTTTTTTGATCAATTTCGCATTCGACTGTCCCTATGAAATATAAGCAGAAGCATTACATTTCATATTCAAGTGTAGAAAGGTATGATATCAAAATAATTCCTTGCGAATTGGTCTGGCGACTTCTTCACTGAAAAAAAGAAATGTTGGAAATAGTTTTTTTTGACCAATTTCGCATTCGACTGTCCCGATGAAAAATATGGAGGTACATTACATTTCATGTGTAGAAAGATGTTATATCAAAATAATTGCTTGCGAATTGGTCCGGCGACTTCTACACTGAAAGAAAGAAATTTTGGAAATAATTTTTTTGATCAATTTCGCATTCGACTGTCCCGATGAAATATATGCAGAAGCATTACATTTCTTGTTTAAAAGGTATGATATCAAAATTATTCCTTGCGAATTGGTCTGGCGACTTCTACACTGAAAGAAAAAAATTTTGGAAATAATTTTTTTGATCAATTTTGCATTCGACTGTCCCCATGAAATAAATGCAGAAGCATTACATTTCTTGTTAAAAAGGTATGATATCAAAATTATTCCTTGCGAATTGGTCTGGCGACTTCTACACCGAAAAAAAGAAATTTTGTAAATGATTTTTTTTTACCAATTTCGCATTCGACTGTCCCGATGAAAAATATGCAGGTACATTACATTTCATGTGTAGAAAGATGTTATATCAAAATAATTCCTTGCAAATTGGTCTGGCGACTTCTACACTGAAAGAAAGAAATTTTGGAAAATATTTTTTTTTGATCAATTTCGCATTCGACTGTCCCTATGAAATATATGCAGAAGCATTACATTTTATATTCAAGTGTAGAAAGGTGTAATATCGAAATAATTCCTTGCGAATTGGTGTGGCGACTTCTACACTGAAAGAAAGAAATTTTTGAAATAATATTTTTGATCAATTTCGCATTCGACTGTCCCGATGAAATATATGCAGAAGCATTACATTTTATGTAAAGAAAGGTATGATATCAAAATTATTCCTTGCGAATTGGTCTGGCAACTTCTACACTGAAAAAAAGAACTGTTGGAAATATTTTTTTTTGACCAATTTCGCTTTCGACTGTCCCGATGAAATATATGCAGAAGCATTACATTCCCTGTTAAAAAGGTATGATATCAAAATAATTCCTTGCGAATTGGTCTGGCGACTTCTACACTGAAAGAAAAAAATTTTGGAAATAATCTTTTTGATCTATTTTGCATTCGACTGTCCCGATGAAATATATGCAGAAGCATTACATTTCTTGTTAAAAAGGTATGATATCAAAATTATTCCTTGCGAATTGGTCTGGCGACTTCTACACCGAAAAAAAGAAATTTTGTAAATGATTTTTTTTTACCAATTTCGCATTCGACTGTCCCGATGAAAAATATGCAGGTACATTACATTTCATGTGTAGAAAGATGTTATATCAAAATAATTCCTTGCAAATTGGTGTGGCGACTTCCACACTGAAAGAAATAAATTTTTGAAATAATTTTTTTGATCAATTTCGCATTCGACTGTCCCGATGAAATATATGCAGAAGCATTACATTTTATGTAAAGAAAGGTATGATATCAAAATTATTCCTTGCGAATTGGTCTGGCGACTTCTACACTGAAAAAAAGAAATTTTGGAAATATTTTTTTTTGACCAATTTCGCTTTCGACTGTCCCGATGAAAAATACGCAGGTACATTACACTTCATGTGTATAAAGATGTTATATCAAAATAATTCCTTGCGAATTGGTCCGGCGACTTCTACACTGAAAGAAAAAATATTAGAAAATATTCTTTTTGACCAATTTCGCATTCGACTGTCCCGATGAAAAATATGCAGGTACATTATATTTCATGTGTAGAAAGATGTTATATCAAAATATTTCCTTGCGAATTGGTCTGGCGACTTCTACACTGAAAGAAAGAAATTTTGGAAAATATTTTTTTTGATCAATTTCGCATTCGACTGTCCCGATGAAATATATGCAGAAGAATTACATTTCTTGTTAAAAAGGTATGATATCAAAATAATTCCTTGCGAATTGGTCTGGCGACTTCTACACTGAAAAAAAGAAATGTTGGAAACAGTTTTTTTTTGGCCAATTTCGCATTCGACTGTCCCGATGAAAAATATGCAGGTACATTACATTTCATGTGTAGAAAGATGGTATATCAAAATAATTCCTTGCGAATTGGTCCGGCGACTACTACACTGAAAGAAAGAAATTTTAGAAAATATTTTTTTTGACCAATTTCGCATTCGACTGTCCCGATGAAATATATGCAGAAGCATTACATTTCCTGTTAAAAAGGTATGATATCAAAATAATTCCTTGCGAATTGGTCTGGCGACTTCTACACTGAAAGAAAAAAATTTTGGAAATAATTTTTTTGATCAATTTTACATTCGACTGTCCCGATGAAATATATGCAGAAGCATTACATTTCTTGTTAAAAAGGTATGATATCAAAATTATTCCTTGCGAATTGGTCTGGCGACTTCAACACCGAAAAAAAGAAATTTTGTAAATGATTTTTTTTTACCAATTTCGCATTCGACTATCCCGATGAAAAATATGCAGGTACATTACATTTCATGTGTAGAAAGATGTTATATCAAAATAATTCCTTGCGAATAGGTCTGGCGACTTCTACACTGAAAGAAAGACATTTTGGAAAATATTTTTTTTGATCAATTTCGCATTCGACTGTCCCTATGAAATATAAGCAGAAGCATTACATTTCATATTCAAGTGTAGAAAGGTGTGATATCGAAATAATTCCTTGCGAATTGGTGTGGCGACTTCTACACTGAAAGAAAGAAATTTTTGAAATAATTTTTTTGATCAATTTCACATTCGACTGTCCCGATGAAATATATGCAGAAGCATTACATTTTATGTAAAGAAAGGTATGATATCAAAATTATTCCTTGCGAATTGGTCTGGCGACTTCTACACTGAAAAAAAGAAATGTTGGAAATAATTTTTTTGACCAATTTCGCTTTCGACTGTCCCGATGAAAAATATGCGGGTACATTACATTTCATGTGTATAAAGATGTTATATCAAAATAATTCCTTGCAAATTGGTCTGGCGACTTCTACACTGAAAGAAAGAAATTTTGGAAAATATTTTTTTTGATCAATTTCGCATTCGACTGTCCTATGAAATATATGCAGAAGCATTACATTTCATATTCAAGTGTAGAAAGGTGTAATATCGAAATAATTCCTTGCGAATTGGTGTGGCGACTTCCACACTGGAAGAAAGAAATTTTTGAAATAATTTTTTTGATCAATTTCGCATTCGACTGTCCCGATGAAATATATGCAGAAGCATTACATTTCATGTAAAGAAAAGTATGATATCAAAATTATTCCTTGCGAATTGGTCTGGCGACTTCTACACTGAAAAAAAGAAATTTTGGAAATATTTTTTTTTGACCAATTTCGCTTTCGACTGTCCCGATGAAAAATATGCAGGTACATTACACTTCATGTGTATAAAGATGTTATATCAAAGTAATTCCTTGCGAATTGGTCCGGCGATTTCTACAATGAAAGAAAAAATATTAGAAAATATTCTTTTTGACCAATTTCGCATTCGACTGTCCCGATGAAAAATATGCAGGTACATTACATTTCATGTGTAGAAAGATGTTATATCAAAATAATTCCTTGCGAATTGGTCCGGCGACTACTACACTGAAAGAAAGAAATTTTAGAAAATATTTTTTTTGACGAATTTCGCATTCGACTGTCCCGATAAAATATATGCAGAAGCATTACATTTCCTGTTAAAAAGGTATGATATCAAAATAATTCCTTGCGAATTGGTCTGGCGACTTCTACACTGAAAGAAAAAAATTTTGGAAATAATTTTTTTGATCAATTTTGCATTCGACTGTCCCGATGAAATATATGCAGAAGCATTACATTTCTTGTTAAAAAGGTATGATATCAAAATTATTCCTTGCGAATTGGTCTGGCGACTTCTACACCGAAAAAAAGAAATTTTGTAAATGATTTTTTTTTACCAATTTCGCATTCGACTGTCCCGATGAAAAATATGCAGGTACATTACATTTCATGTGTAGAAAGATGTTATATCAAAATAATTCCTTGCGAATTGGTCTGGCGACTTCTACACTGAAAGAAAGACATTTTGGAAAATATTTTTTTTGATCAATTTCGCAATCGACTGTCCCTATGAAATATAAGCAGAAGCATTACATTTCATATTCAAGTGTAGAAAGGTGTAATATCGAAATAATTCCTTGCGAATTGGTGTGGCGACTTCTACACTGAAAGAAAGAAATTTTTGAAATAATTTTTTTGATCAATTTCACATTCGACTGTCCCGATGAAATATATGCAGAAGCATTACATTTTATGTAAAGAAAGGTATGATATCAAAATTATTCCTTGCGAATTGGTCTGGCGACTTCTACACTGAAAAAAAGAAATGTTGGAAATATTTTTTTTGACCAATTTCGCATTCGACTGTCCCGATGAAATATATGCAGAAGCATTACATTTTATGTAAAGAAAGGTATGATATCAAAATTATTCCTTGCGAATTGGTCTGGCGACTTCTACACTGAAAAAAAGAAATGTTGGAAATAATTTTTTTGACCAATTTCGCTTTCGACTGTCCCGATGAAAAATATGCGGGTACATTACATTTCATGTGTATAAAGATGTTATATCAAAATAATTCCTTGCGAATTGGTCCGGCGACTTCTACACTGAAAGAAAAAATATTAGAAAATATTCTTTTTGACCAATTTCGCATTCGACTGTCCCGATGAGAAATATGCAGGTACATTATATTTCATGTGTAGAAAGATGTTATATCAAAATATTTCCTTGCGAATTGGTCTGGCGACTTCTACACTGAAAGAAAGAAATTTTGGAAAATATTTTTTTTGATCAATTTCGCATTCGACTGTCCCGATGAAATATATGCAGAAGAATTACATTTCTTGTTAAAAAGGTATGATATCAAAATAATTCCTTGCGAATTGGTCTGGCGACTTCTACACTGAAAAAAAGAAATGTTGGAAACAGTTTTTTTTTGGCCAATTTCGCATTCGACTGTCCCGATGAAAAACATGCAGGTACATTACATTTCATGTGTAGAAAGATGGTATATCAAAATAATTCCTTGCGAATTGGTCCGGCGACTACTACACTGAAAGAAAGAAATTTTAGAAAATATTTTTTTTGACCAATTTCGCATTCGACTGTCCCGATGAAATATATGCAGAAGCATTACATTTCCTGTTAAAAAGGTATGATATCAAAATAATTCCTTGCGAATTGGTCTGGCGACTTCTACACTGAAAGAAAAAAATTTTGGAAATAATTTTTTTGATCAATTTTACATTCGACTGTCCCGATGAAATATATGCAGAAGCATTACATTTCTTGTTAAAAAGGTATGATATCAAAATTATTCCTTGCGAATTGGTCTGGCGACTTCTACACCGAAAAAAAGAAATTTTGTAAATGATTTTTTTTTACCAATTTCGCATTCGACTGTCCCGATGAAAAATATGCAGGTACATTACATTTCATGTGTAGAAAGATGTTATATCAATATAATTCCTTGCGAATTGGTCTGGCGACTTCTACACTGAAAGAAAGACATTTTGGAAAATATTTTTTTTGATCAATTTCGCATTCGACTGTCCCTATGAAATATAAGCAGAAGCATTACATTTCATATTCAAGTGTAGAAAGGTGTAATATCGAAATAATTCCTTGCGAATTGGTGTGGCGACTTCTACACTGAAAGAAAGAAATTTTTGAAATAATTTTTTTGATCAATTTCACATTCGACTGTCCCGATGAAATATATGCAGAAGCATTACATTTTATGTAAAGAAAGGTATGATATCAAAATTATTCCTTGCGAATTGGTCTGGCGACTTCTACACTGAAAAAAAGAAATGTTGGAAATAATTTTTTTGACCAATTTCGCTTTCGACTGTCCCGATGAAAAATATGCAGGTACATTACACTTCATGTGTATAAAGATGTTATATCAAAGTAATTCCTTGCGAATTGGTCCGGCGATTTCTACAATGAAAGAAAAAATATTAGAAAATATTCTTTTTGACCAATTTCGCATTCGA
This sequence comes from Chrysolina americana, assembly GCA_958502065.1. Classification (NCBI taxonomy): domain Eukaryota; kingdom Metazoa; phylum Arthropoda; class Insecta; order Coleoptera; family Chrysomelidae; genus Chrysolina; species Chrysolina americana. The sequence goes on along the minus strand of OY293419.1, from coordinate 30,518,946 downwards.
CTGTCCCGATGAAAAATATGCAGGTACATTACATTTCATGTGTAGAAAGATGTTATATCAAAATAATTCCTTGCGAATTGGTCTGGCGACTTCTACACTGAAAGAAAGAAATGTTGGAAACAGTTTTTTTTTGATCAATTTCGCATTCGACTGTCCCGATGAAATATATGCAGAAGAATTACATTTCTTGTTAAAAAGGTATGATATCAAAATAATTCCTTGCGAATTGGTCTGGCGACTTCTACACTGAAAAAAAGAAATGTTGGAAACAGTTTTTTTTTGACCAATTTCGCATTCGACTGTCCCGATGAAAAATATGCAGGTACATTACATTTCATGTGTAGAAAGATGTTATATCAAAATAATTCCTTGCGAATTGGTCCGGCGACTACTACACTGAAAGAAAGAAATTTTAGAAAATATTTTTTTTGACGAATTTCGCATTCGACTGTCCCGATAAAATATATGCAGAAGCATTACATTTCCTGTTAAAAAGGTATGATATCAAAATAATTCCTTGCGAATTGGTCTGGCGACTTCTACACTGAAAGAAAAAAATTTTGGAAATAATTTTTTTGATCAATTTTGCATTCGACTGTCCCGATGAAATATATGCAGAAGCATTACATTTCTTGTTAAAAAGGTATGATATCAAAATTATTCCTTGCGAATTGGTCTGGCGACTTCTACACCGAAAAAAAGAAATTTTGTAAATGATTTTTTTTTACCAATTTCGCATTCGACTGTCCCGATGAAAAATATGCAGGTACATTACATTTCATGTGTAGAAAGATGTTATATCAAAATAATTCCTTGCGAATTGGTCTGGCGACTTCTACACTGAAAGAAAGACATTTTGGAAAATATTTTTTTTGATCAATTTCGCAATCGACTGTCCCTATGAAATATAAGCAGAAGCATTACATTTCATATTCAAGTGTAGAAAGGTGTAATATCGAAATAATTCCTTGCGAATTGGTGTGGCGACTTCTACACTGAAAGAAAGAAATTTTTGAAATAATTTTTTTGATCAATTTCACATTCGACTGTCCCGATGAAATATATGCAGAAGCATTACATTTTATGTAAAGAAAGGTATGATATCAAAATTATTCCTTGCGAATTGGTCTGGCGACTTCTACACTGAAAAAAAGAAATTTTGGAAATATTTTTTTTGACCAATTTCGCATTCGACTGTCCCGATGAAATATATGCAGAAGCATTACATTTTATGTAAAGAAAGGTATGATATCAAAATTATTCCTTGCGAATTGGTCTGGCGACTTCTACACTGAAAAAAAGAAATGTTGGAAATAATTTTTTTGACCAATTTCGCTTTCGACTGTCGCGATGAAAAATATGCGGGTACATTACATTTCATGTGTATAAAGATGTTATATCAAAATAATTCCTTGCGAATTGGTCCGGCGACTTCTACACTGAAAGAAAAAATATTAGAAAATATTCTTTTTGACCAATTTCGCATTCGACTGTCCCGATGAAATATATGCAGAAGCATTACATTTCCTGTTAAAAAGGTATGATATCAAAATAATTCCTTGCGAATTGGTCTGGCGACTTCTACACTGAAAAAAAGAAATGTTGGAAACAGTTTTTTTTTGACCAATTTCGCATTCGACTGTCCCGATGAAAAATATGAAGGTACATTACATTTCATGTGTAGAAAGATGTTATATCAAAATAATTCCTTGCAAATTGGTCTGGCGACTTCTACACTGAAAAAAAGAAATGTTGGAAACAGTTTTTTTTTGACCAATTTCGCATTCGACTGTCCCGATGAAAAATATGCAGGTACATTACATTTCATGTGTAGAAAGATGTTATATCAAAATAATTCCTTGCGAATTGGTCCGGCGACTACTACACTGAAAGAAAGAAATTTTGGAAAATATTTTTTTTTGATCAATTTCGCATTCGACTGTCCCTATGAAATATATGCAGAAGCATTACATTTCATATTCATGTGTATAAAGATGTTATATCAAAATAATTCCTTGCGAATTGGTCTGGCGACTTCTACACTGAAAGAAAAAAATTTTGGAAATAATCTTTTTGATCTATTTTGCATTCGAATGTCCCGATGAAATATATGCAGAAGCATTACATTTCTTGTTAAAAAGGTATGATATCAAAATTATTCCTTGCGAATTGGTCTGGCGACTTCTACACCGAAAAAAAGAAATTTTGTAAGTGATTTTTTTTTACCAATTTCGCATTCGACTGTCCCGATGAAAAATATGCAGGTACATTACATTTCATGTGTAGAAAGATGTTATATCAAAATAATTCCTTGCAAATTGGTCTGGCGACTTCTACACTGAAAGAAAGAAATTTTGGAAAATATTTTTTTTTGATCAATTTCGCATTCGACTGTCCCTATGAAATATATGCAGAAGCATTACATTTCATATTCAAGTGTAGAAAGGTGTAATATCGAAATAATTCCTTGCGAATTGGTGTGGCGACTTCCACACTGAAAGAAAGAAATTTTTGAAATAATTTTTTTGATCAATTTCGCATTCGACGGTCCCGATGAAATATATGCAGAAGCATTACATTTTATGTAAAGAAAGGTATGATATCAAAATTATTCCTTGCGAATTGGTCTGGCGACTTCTACACTGAAAAAAAGAAATTTAGGAAATATTTTTTTTTGTCCAATTTCGCTTTCGACTGTCCCGATGAAAAATATGCAGGTACATTACACTTCATGTGTATAAAGATGTTATATCAAAATAATTCCTTGCGAATTGGTCCGGCGACTTCTACACTGAAAGAAAAAATATTAGAAAATATTCTTTTTGACCAATTTCGCATTCGACTGTCCCGATGAAAAATATGCAGGTACATTAAATTTCATGTGTAGAAAGATGTTATATCAAAATAATTCCTTGCGAATTGTTCTGGCGACTTCTACACTGAAAGAAAGAAATTTTGGAAAATATTTTTTTTGATCAATTTCGCATTCGACTGTCCCGATGAAATATATGCAGAAGAATTACATTTCTTGTTTAAAAGGTATGATATCAAAATTATTCCTTGCGAATTGGTCTGGCGACTTCTACACTGAAAAAAAGAAATTTTGTGAATGTTTTTTTTTTTACCAGTTTCGCATTCGACTGTCCCGATGAAATATATGCAGAAGCATTACATTTTATGTAAAGAAAGGTATGATATCAAAATTATTCCTTGCGAATTGGTCTGGCGACTTCTACACTGAAAGAAAAAAATTTTGGAAATAATTTTTTTGATCAATTTCGCATTCGACTGTCCCGATGAAATATATGCAGAAGCATTACATTTCTTGTTTGAAAGGTATGATATCAAAATTATTCCTTGCGAATTGGTCTGGCGACTTCTACACTGAAAGAAAAAAATTTTGGAAATAATTTTTTTGATCAATTTCGCATTCGACTGTCCCGATGAAATATATGCAGAAGCATTACATTTCTTGTTTGAAAGGTATGATATCAAAATTATTCCTTGCGAATTGGTCTGGCGACTTCTACACTGAAAAAAAGAAATTTTGTAAATGATTTTTTTTTACCAATTTCGCATTCGACTGTCCCGATGAAATATATGCAGAAGCATTACATTTTATGTAAAGAAAGGTATGATATCAAAATTATTCCTTGCGAATTGGTCTGGCGACTTCTACACTGAAAGAAATAAAATTTGGAAATAATTTTTTTGATCAATTTCGCATTCGACTGTTCCGATGAAATATATGCAGAAGCATTACATTTCATGTTATAAAGGTATGATATCAAAATTATTCCTTGCGAATTGGTCTGGCGACTTCTACACTGAAAAAAAGAAATGTTGGAATTAGTTTTTTTTGACCAAATTCGCATTCGACTGTCCCGATGAAAAATATGCAGGTACATTACATTTCATGTGTAGAAAGATGTTATATCAAAATAATTCCTTGCGAATTGGTCTGGCGACTTCTACACTGAAAGAAAGAAATTTTGGAAAATATTTTTTTTGATCAATTTCGCATTCGTCTGTCCCGATGAAATATATGCAGAACCATTACATTTCTTGTTGAAAAGGTATGATATCAAAATAATTTCTTGCAAATTGGTCTGGCGACTTCTACACTGAAAAAAAGAAATGTTGGAAATAGTTTTTTTTGACCAATTTCGCATTCGACTGTCCCGATGAAATATATGCAGAAGCATTACATTTTATGTAAAGAAAGATATGATATCAAAATTATTGCTTGCGAATTGGTCCGGCGACTTCTACACTGAAAGAAAGAAATTTTGGAAAATATTTTTTTTGATCAATTTCGAATTCGACTGTCCCGATGAAATATATGCAGAAGAGTTACATTTCATATTCAAGTGTAGAGAGGTATGATATCAAAATAATTCCTTGCGACTTCTTCACTGAAAAAAAGAAATGTTGGAAATAGTTTTTTTTGACCAATTTCGCATTCGACTGTCCCGATGAAAAATATGCAGGTACATTACATTTCATGTGTAGAAAGATGTTATATCAAAATAATTGCTTGCGAATTGGTCCGGCGACTTCTACACTGAAAGAAAGAAATTTTGGAAATAATTTTTTTGATCAATTTCGCATTCGACTGTCCCGATGAAATATATGCAGAAGCATTACATTTCTTGTTTAAAAGGTATGATATCAAAATTATTCCTTGCGAATTGGTCTGGCGACTTCTACACTGAAAGAAAAAAATTTTGGAAATAATTTTTTTGATCAATTTTGCATTCGACTGTCCCGATGAAATATATGCAGAAGCATTACATTTCTTGTTAAAAAGGTATGATATCAAAATTATTCCTTGCGAATTGGTCTGGCGACTTCTACACCGAAAAAAAGAAATTTTGTAAATGATTTTTTTTTTACCAATTTCGCATTCGACTGTCCTGATGAAAAATATGCAGGTACATTACATTTCATGTGTAGAAAGATGTTATATCAAAATAATTCCTTGCAAATTGGTCTGGCGACTTCTACACTGAAAGAAAGAAATTTTGGAAAATATTTTTTTTTGATCAATTTCGCATTCGACTGTCCCTATGAAATATATGCAGAATCATAACATTTCATATTCAAGTGTAGAAAGGTGTAATATCGAAATAATTCCTTGCGAATTGGTGTGGCGACTTCTACACTGAAAAAAAGAAATGTTGGAAATATTTTTTTTGACCAATTTCGCATTCGACTGTCCCGATGAAAAATATGCAGGTACATTACATTTCATGTGTAGAAAGATGTTATATCACAATAATTCCTTGCGAATAGGTCCGGCGACTACTACACTGAAAGAAAGAAATTTTAGAAAATATTTTTTTTGACCAATTTCGCATTCGACTGTCCCGATGAAATATATGCAGAAGCATTACATTTCCTGTTAAAAAGGTATGATATCAAAATAATTCCTTGCGAATTGGTCTGGCGACTTCTACACTGAAAGAAAAAAATTTTGGAAATAATTTTTTTGATCAATTTTGCATTCGACTGTCCCGATGAAATATATGCAGAAGCATTACATTTCTTGCTAAAAAGGTATGATATCAAAATTATTCCTTGCGAATTGGTCTGGCGACTTCTACACTGAAAAAAAGAAATTTTGTAAATGATTTTTTTTTACCAATTTCGCATTCGACTGTCCCGATGAAAAATATGGAGGTACATTACATTTCATGTGTAGAAAGATGTTATATCAAAATAATTCCTTGCGAATTGGTCTGGCGACTTCTACACTGAAAGAAAGAAATTTTGGAAAATATTTTTTTTGATCAATTTCGCATTCGACTGTCCCGATGAAATATATGCAGAAGAGTTACATTTCATATTCAAGTGTAGAAAAATATGATATCAAAATAATTCCTTGCGAATTGGTCTGGCGACTTCTTCACTGAAAAAAAGAAATGTTGGAAATAGTTTTTTTTGACCAATTTCGCATTCGACTGTCCCGATGAAAAATATGCAGGTACATTACATTTCATGTGTAGAAAGATGTTATATCAAAATAATTGCTTGCGAATTGGTCCGGCGACTTCTACACTGAAAGAAAGAAATTTTGGAAATAATTTTTTTGATCAATTTCGCATTCGACTGTCCCGATGAAATATATGCAGAAGCATTACATTTCTTGTTTAAAAGGTATGATATCAAAATTATTCCTTGCGAATTGGTCTGGCGACTTCTACACTGAAAGAAAAAAATTTTGGAAATAATTTTTTTGATCAATTTTGCATTCGACTGTCCCGATGAAATAAATGCAGAAGCATTACATTTCTTGTTAAAAAGGTATGATATCAAAATTATTCCTTGCGAATTGGTCTGGCGACTTCTACACCGAAAAAAAGAAATTTTGTAAATGATTTTTTTTTACCAATTTCGCATTCGACTGTCCCGATGAAAAATATGCAGGTACATTACATTTCATGTGTAGAAAGATGTTATATCAAAATAATTCCTTGCAAATTGGTCTGGCGACTTCTACACTGAAAGAAAGAAATTTTGGAAAATATTTTTTTTTGATCAATTTCGCATTCGACTGTCCCTATGAAATATATGCAGAAGCATTACATTTCATATTCAAGTGTAGAAAGGTGTAATATCGAAATAATTCCTTGCGAATTGGTGTGGCGACTTCTACACTGAAAGAAAGAAATTTTTGAAATAATATTTTTGATCAATTTCGCATTCGACTGTCCCGATGAAATATATGCAGAAGCATTACATTTTATGTAAAGAAAGGTATGATATCAAAATTATTCCTTGCGAATTGGTCTGGCAACTTCTACACTGAAAAAAAGAACTGTTGGAAATATTTTTTTTTGACCAATTTCGCTTTCGACTGTCCCGATGAAATATATGCAGAAGCATTACATTCCCTGTTAAAAAGGTATGATATCAAAATAATTCGTTGCGAAATGGTCTGGCGACTTCTACACTGAAAGAAAAAAATTTTGGAAATAATCTTTTTGATCTATTTTGCATTCGACTGTCCCGATGAAATATATGCAGAAGCATTACATTTCTTGTTTAAAAGGTATGATATCAAAATAATTCCTTGCGAATTGGTCTGGCGACTTCTACACTGAAAGAAAAAAATTTTGGAAATAATCTTTTTGATCTATTTTGCATTCGACTGTCCCGATGAAATATATGCAGAAGCATTACATTTCTTGTTAAAAAGGTATGATATCAAAATTATTCCTTGCGAATTGGTCTGGCGACTTCTACACCGAAAAAAAGAAATTTTGTAAATGATTTTTTTTTACCAATTTCGCATTCGACTGTCCCGATGAAAAATATGCAGGTACATTACATTTCATGTGTAGAAAGATGTTATATCAAAATAATTCCTTGCAAATTGGTCTGGCGACTTCTACACTGAAAGAAAGAAATTTTGGAAAATATTTTTTTTTGATCAATTTCGCATTCGACTGTCCCTATGAAATATATGCAGAAGCATTACATTTCATATTCAAGTGTAGAAAGGTGTAATATCGAAATAATTCCTTGCGAATTGGTGTGGCGACTTCTACACTGAAAGAAAGAAATGTTTGAAATAATTTTTTTGATCAATTTCGCATTCGACTGTCCCGATGAAATATATGCAGAAGCATTACATTTTATGTAAAGAAAGGTATGATATCAAAATTATTCCTTGCGAATTGGTCTGGCAACTTCTACACTGAAAAAAAAAAATGTTGGAAATATTTTTTTTTGACCAATTTCGCTTTCGACTGTCCCGATGAAATATATGCAGAAGCATTACATTCCCTGTTAAAAAGGTATGATATCAAAATAATTCGTTGCGAAATGGTCTGGCGACTTCTACACTGAAAGAAAAAAATTTTGGAAATAATCTTTTTGATCTATTTTGCATTCGACTGTCCCGATGAAATATATGCAGAAGCATTACATTTCTTGTTAAAAAGGTATGATATCAAAATTATTCCTTGCGAATTGGTCTGGCGACTTCTACACCGAAAAAAAGAAATTTTGTAAATGATTTTTTTTTACCAATTTCGCATTCGACTGTCCCGATGAAAAATATGCAGGTACATTACATTTCATGTGTAGAAAGATGTTATATCAAAATAATTCCTTGCAAATTGGTCTGGCGACTTCTACACTGAAAGAAAGAAATTTTGGAAAATATTTTTTTTTGATCAATTTCGCATTCGACTGTCCCTATGAAATATATGCAGAAGCATTACATTTCATATTCAAGTGTAGAAAGGTGTAATATCGAAATAATTCCTTGCGAATTGGTGTGGCGACTTCCACACTGAAAGAAAGAAATTTTTGAAATAATTTTTTTGATCAATTTCGCATTCGACTGTCCCGATGAAATATATGCAGAAGCATTACATTTCCTGTTAAAAAGGTATGATATCAAAATAATTCCTTGCGAATTGGTCTGGCGACTTCTACACTGAAAGAAAAAAATTTTGGAAATAATTTTTTTGATCAATTTTGCATTCGACTGTCCCGATGAAATATATGCAGAAGCATTACATTTCTTGCTAAAAAGGTATGATATCAAAATTATTCCTTGCGAATTGGTCTGGCGACTTCTACACTGAAAAAAAGAAATTTTGTAAATGATTTTTTTTTACCAATTTCGCATTCGACTGTCCCGATGAAAAATATGGAGGTACATTACATTTCATGTGTAGAAAGATGTTATATCAAAATAATTCCTTGCGAATTGGTCTGGCGACTTCTACACTGAAAGAAAGAAATTTTGGAAAATATTTTTTTTGATCAATTTCGCATTCGACTGTCCCGATGAAATATATGCAGAAGAGTTACATTTCATATTCAAGTGTAGAAAGGTATGATATCAAAATAATTCCTTGCGAATTGGTCTGGCGACTTCTTCACTGAAAAAAAGAAATGTTGGAAATAGTTTTTTTTGACCAATTTCGCATTCGACTGTCCCGATGAAAAATATGGAGGTACATTACATTTCATGTGTAGAAAGATGTTATATCAAAATAATTGCTTGCGAATTGGTCCGGCGACTTCTACACTGAAAGAAAGAAATTTTGGAAATAATTTTTTTGATCAATTTCGCATTCGACTGTCCCGATGAAATATATGCAGAAGCATTACATTTCTTGTTTAAAAGGTATGATATCAAAATTATTCCTTGCGAATTGGTCTGGCGACTTCTACACTGAAAGAAAAAAATTTTGGAAATAATTTTTTTGATCAATTTTGCATTCGACTGTCCCCATGAAATAAATGCAGAAGCATTACATTTCTTGTTAAAAAGGTATGATATCAAAATTATTCCTTGCGAATTGGTCTGGCGACTTCTACACCGAAAAAAAGAAATTTTGTAAATGATTTTTTTTTACCAATTTCGCATTCGACTGTCCCGATGAAAAATATGCAGGTACATTACATTTCATGTGTAGAAAGATGTTATATCAAAATAATTCCTTGCAAATTGGTCTGGCGACTTCTACACTGAAAGAAAGAAATTTTGGAAAATATTTTTTTTTGATCAATTTCGCATTCGACTGTCCCTATGAAATATATGCAGAAGCATTACATTTTATATTCAAGTGTAGAAAGGTGTAATATCGAAATAATTCCTTGCGAATTGGTGTGGCGACTTCTACACTGAAAGAAAGAAATTTTTGAAATAATATTTTTGATCAATTTCGCATTCGACTGTCCCGATGAAATATATGCAGAAGCATTACATTTTATGTAAAGAAAGGTATGATATCAAAATTATTCCTTGCGAATTGGTCTGGCAACTTCTACACTGAAAAAAAGAACTGTTGGAAATATTTTTTTTTGACCAATTTCGCTTTCGACTGTCCCGATGAAATATATGCAGAAGCATTACATTCCCTGTTAAAAAGGTATGATATCAAAATAATTCCTTGCGAATTGGTCTGGCGACTTCTACACTGAAAGAAAAAAATTTTGGAAATAATCTTTTTGATCTATTTTGCATTCGACTGTCCCGATGAAATATATGCAGAAGCATTACATTTCTTGTTAAAAAGGTATGATATCAAAATTATTCCTTGCGAATTGGTCTGGCGACTTCTACACCGAAAAAAAGAAATTTTGTAAATGATTTTTTTTTACCAATTTCGCATTCGACTGTCCCGATGAAAAATATGCAGGTACATTACATTTCATGTGTAGAAAGATGTTATATCAAAATAATTCCTTGCAAATTGGTGTGGCGACTTCCACACTGAAAGAAATAAATTTTTGAAATAATTTTTTTGATCAATTTCGCATTCGACTGTCCCGATGAAATATATGCAGAAGCATTACATTTTATGTAAAGAAAGGTATGATATCAAAATTATTCCTTGCGAATTGGTCTGGCGACTTCTACACTGAAAAAAAGAAATTTTGGAAATATTTTTTTTTGACCAATTTCGCTTTCGACTGTCCCGATGAAAAATATGCAGGTACATTACACTTCATGTGTATAAAGATGTTATATCAAAATAATTCCTTGCGAATTGGTCCGGCGACTTCTACACTGAAAGAAAAAATATTAGAAAATATTCTTTTTGACCAATTTCGCATTCGACTGTCCCGATGAAAAATATGCAGGTACATTATATTTCATGTGTAGAAAGATGTTATATCAAAATATTTCCTTGCGAATTGGTCTGGCGACTTCTACACTGAAAGAAAGAAATTTTGGAAAATATTTTTTTTGATCAATTTCGCATTCGACTGTCCCGATGAAATATATGCAGAAGAATTACATTTCTTGTTAAAAAGGTATGATATCAAAATAATTCCTTGCGAATTGGTCTGGCGACTTCTACACTGAAAAAAAGAAATGTTGGAAACAGTTTTTTTTTGGCCAATTTCGCATTCGACTGTCCCGATGAAAAATATGCAGGTACATTACATTTCATGTGTAGAAAGATGGTATATCAAAATAATTCCTTGCGAATTGGTCCGGCGACTACTACACTGAAAGAAAGAAATTTTAGAAAATATTTTTTTTGACCAATTTCGCATTCGACTGTCCCGATGAAATATATGCAGAAGCATTACATTTCCTGTTAAAAAGGTATGATATCAAAATAATTCCTTGCGAATTGGTCTGGCGACTTCTACACTGAAAGAAAAAAATTTTGGAAATAATTTTTTTGATCAATTTTACATTCGACTGTCCCGATGAAATATATGCAGAAGCATTACATTTCTTGTTAAAAAGGTATGATATCAAAATTATTCCTTGCGAATTGGTCTGGCGACTTCTACACCGAAAAAAAGAAATTTTGTAAATGATTTTTTTTTACCAATTTCGCATTCGACTGTCCCGATGAAAAATATGCAGGTACATTACATTTCATGTGTAGAAAGATGTTATATCAAAATAATTCCTTGCGAATAGGTCTGGCGACTTCTACACTGAAAGAAAGACATTTTGGAAAATATTTTTTTTGATCAATTTCGCATTCGACTGTCCCTATGAAATATAAGCAGAAGCATTACATTTCATATTCAAGTGTAGAAAGGTATGATATCAAAATAATTCCTTGCGAATTGGTCTGGCGACTTCTTCACTGAAAAAAAGAAATGTTGGAAATAGTTTTTTTTGACCAATTTCGCATTCGACTGTCCCGATGAAAAATATGGAGGTACATTACATTTCATGTGTAGAAAGATGTTATATCAAAATAATTGCTTGCGAATTGGTCCGGCGACTTCTACACTGAAAGAAAGAAATTTTGGAAATAATTTTTTTGATCAATTTCGCATTCGACTGTCCCGATGAAATATATGCAGAAGCATTACATTTCTTGTTTAAAAGGTATGATATCAAAATTATTCCTTGCGAATTGGTCTGGCGACTTCTACACTGAAAGAAAAAAATTTTGGAAATAATTTTTTTGATCAATTTTGCATTCGACTGTCCCCATGAAATAAATGCAGAAGCATTACATTTCTTGTTAAAAAGGTATGATATCAAAATTATTCCTTGCGAATTGGTCTGGCGACTTCTACACCGAAAAAAAGAAATTTTGTAAATGATTTTTTTTTACCAATTTCGCATTCGACTGTCCCGATGAAAAATATGCAGGTACATTACATTTCATGTGTAGAAAGATGTTATATCAAAATAATTCCTTGCAAATTGGTCTGGCGACTTCTACACTGAAAGAAAGAAATTTTGGAAAATATTTTTTTTTGATCAATTTCGCATTCGACTGTCCCTATGAAATATATGCAGAAGCATTACATTTTATATTCAAGTGTAGAAAGGTGTAATATCGAAATAATTCCTTGCGAATTGGTGTGGCGACTTCTACACTGAAAGAAAGAAATTTTTGAAATAATATTTTTGATCAATTTCGCATTCGACTGTCCCGATGAAATATATGCAGAAGCATTACATTTTATGTAAAGAAAGGTATGATATCAAAATTATTCCTTGCGAATTGGTCTGGCAACTTCTACACTGAAAAAAAGAACTGTTGGAAATATTTTTTTTTGACCAATTTCGCTTTCGACTGTCCCGATGAAATATATGCAGAAGCATTACATTCCCTGTTAAAAAGGTATGATATCAAAATAATTCCTTGCGAATTGGTCTGGCGACTTCTACACTGAAAGAAAAAAATTTTGGAAATAATCTTTTTGATCTATTTTGCATTCGACTGTCCCGATGAAATATATGCAGAAGCATTACATTTCTTGTTAAAAAGGTATGATATCAAAATTATTCCTTGCGAATTGGTCTGGCGACTTCTACACCGAAAAAAAGAAATTTTGTAAATGATTTTTTTTTACCAATTTCGCATTCGACTGTCCCGATGAAAAATATGCAGGTACATTACATTTCATGTGTAGAAAGATGTTATATCAAAATAATTCCTTGCAAATTGGTGTGGCGACTTCCACACTGAAAGAAATAAATTTTTGAAATAATTTTTTTGATCAATTTCGCATTCGACTGTCCCGATGAAATATATGCAGAAGCATTACATTTTATGTAAAGAAAGGTATGATATCAAAATTATTCCTTGCGAATTGGTCTGGCGACTTCTACACTGAAAAAAAGAAATTTTGGAAATATTTTTTTTTGACCAATTTCGCTTTCGACTGTCCCGATGAAAAATACGCAGGTACATTACACTTCATGTGTATAAAGATGTTATATCAAAATAATTCCTTGCGAATTGGTCCGGCGACTTCTACACTGAAAGAAAAAATATTAGAAAATATTCTTTTTGACCAATTTCGCATTCGACTGTCCCGATGAAAAATATGCAGGTACATTATATTTCATGTGTAGAAAGATGTTATATCAAAATATTTCCTTGCGAATTGGTCTGGCGACTTCTACACTGAAAGAAAGAAATTTTGGAAAATATTTTTTTTGATCAATTTCGCATTCGACTGTCCCGATGAAATATATGCAGAAGAATTACATTTCTTGTTAAAAAGGTATGATATCAAAATAATTCCTTGCGAATTGGTCTGGCGACTTCTACACTGAAAAAAAGAAATGTTGGAAACAGTTTTTTTTTGGCCAATTTCGCATTCGACTGTCCCGATGAAAAATATGCAGGTACATTACATTTCATGTGTAGAAAGATGGTATATCAAAATAATTCCTTGCGAATTGGTCCGGCGACTACTACACTGAAAGAAAGAAATTTTAGAAAATATTTTTTTTGACCAATTTCGCATTCGACTGTCCCGATGAAATATATGCAGAAGCATTACATTTCCTGTTAAAAAGGTATGATATCAAAATAATTCCTTGCGAATTGGTCTGGCGACTTCTACACTGAAAGAAAAAAATTTTGGAAATAATTTTTTTGATCAATTTTACATTCGACTGTCCCGATGAAATATATGCAGAAGCATTACATTTCTTGTTAAAAAGGTATGATATCAAAATTATTCCTTGCGAATTGGTCTGGCGACTTCAACACCGAAAAAAAGAAATTTTGTAAATGATTTTTTTTTACCAATTTCGCATTCGACTATCCCGATGAAAAATATGCAGGTACATTACATTTCATGTGTAGAAAGATGTTATATCAAAATAATTCCTTGCGAATAGGTCTGGCGACTTCTACACTGAAAGAAAGACATTTTGGAAAATATTTTTTTTGATCAATTTCGCATTCGACTGTCCCTATGAAATATAAGCAGAAGCATTACATTTCATATTCAAGTGTAGAAAGGTGTGATATCGAAATAATTCCTTGCGAATTGGTGTGGCGACTTCTACACTGAAAGAAAGAAATTTTTGAAATAATTTTTTTGATCAATTTCACATTCGACTGTCCCGATGAAATATATGCAGAAGCATTACATTTTATGTAAAGAAAGGTATGATATCAAAATTATTCCTTGCGAATTGGTCTGGCGACTTCTACACTGAAAAAAAGAAATGTTGGAAATAATTTTTTTGACCAATTTCGCTTTCGACTGTCCCGATGAAAAATATGCGGGTACATTACATTTCATGTGTATAAAGATGTTATATCAAAATAATTCCTTGCAAATTGGTCTGGCGACTTCTACACTGAAAGAAAGAAATTTTGGAAAATATTTTTTTTGATCAATTTCGCATTCGACTGTCCTATGAAATATATGCAGAAGCATTACATTTCATATTCAAGTGAAGAAAGGTGTAATATCGAAATAATTCCTTGCGAATTGGTGTGGCGACTTCCACACTGGAAGAAAGAAATTTTTGAAATAATTTTTTTGATCAATTTCGCATTCGACTGTCCCGATGAAATATATGCAGAAGCATTACATTTCATGTAAAGAAAAGTATGATATCAAAATTATTCCTTGCGAATTGGTCTGGCGACTTCTACACTGAAAAAAAGAAATTTTGGAAATATTTTTTTTTGACCAATTTCGCTTTCGACTGTCCCGATGAAAAATATGCAGGTACATTACACTTCATGTGTATAAAGATGTTATATCAAAGTAATTCCTTGCGAATTGGTCCGGCGATTTCTACAATGAAAGAAAAAATATTAGAAAATATTCTTTTTGACCAATTTCGCATTCGACTGTCCCGATGAAAAATATGCAGGTACATTACATTTCATGTGTAGAAAGATGTTATATCAAAATAATTCCTTGCGAATTGGTCCGGCGACTACTACACTGAAAGAAAGAAATTTTAGAAAATATTTTTTTTGACGAATTTCGCATTCGACTGTCCCGATAAAATATATGCAGAAGCATTACATTTCCTGTTAAAAAGGTATGATATCAAAATAATTCCTTGCGAATTGGTCTGGCGACTTCTACACTGAAAGAAAAAAATTTTGGAAATAATTTTTTTGATCAATTTTGCATTCGACTGTCCCGATGAAATATATGCAGAAGCATTACATTTCTTGTTAAAAAGGTATGATATCAAAATTATTCCTTGCGAATTGGTCTGGCGACTTCTACACCGAAAAAAAGAAATTTTGTAAATGATTTTTTTTTACCAATTTCGCATTCGACTGTCCCGATGAAAAATATGCAGGTACATTACATTTCATGTGTAGAAAGATGTTATATCAAAATAATTCCTTGCGAATTGGTCTGGCGACTTCTACACTGAAAGAAAGACATTTTGGAAAATATTTTTTTTGATCAATTTCGCAATCGACTGTCCCTATGAAATATAAGCAGAAGCATTACATTTCATATTCAAGTGTAGAAAGGTGTAATATCGAAATAATTCCTTGCGAATTGGTGTGGCGACTTCTACACTGAAAGAAAGAAATTTTTGAAATAATTTTTTTGATCAATTTCACATTCGACTGTCCCGATGAAATATATGCAGAAGCATTACATTTTATGTAAAGAAAGGTATGATATCAAAATTATTCCTTGCGAATTGGTCTGGCGACTTCTACACTGAAAAAAAGAAATGTTGGAAATATTTTTTTTGACCAATTTCGCATTCGACTGTCCCGATGAAATATATGCAGAAGCATTACATTTTATGTAAAGAAAGGTATGATATCAAAATTATTCCTTGCGAATTGGTCTGGCGACTTCTACACTGAAAAAAAGAAATGTTGGAAATAATTTTTTTGACCAATTTCGCTTTCGACTGTCCCGATGAAAAATATGCGGGTACATTACATTTCATGTGTATAAAGATGTTATATCAAAATAATTCCTTGCGAATTGGTCCGGCGACTTCTACACTGAAAGAAAAAATATTAGAAAATATTCTTTTTGACCAATTTCGCATTCGACTGTCCCGATGAGAAATATGCAGGTACATTATATTTCATGTGTAGAAAGATGTTATATCAAAATATTTCCTTGCGAATTGGTCTGGCGACTTCTACACTGAAAGAAAGAAATTTTGGAAAATATTTTTTTTGATCAATTTCGCATTCGACTGTCCCGATGAAATATATGCAGAAGAATTACATTTCTTGTTAAAAAGGTATGATATCAAAATAATTCCTTGCGAATTGGTCTGGCGACTTCTACACTGAAAAAAAGAAATGTTGGAAACAGTTTTTTTTTGGCCAATTTCGCATTCGACTGTCCCGATGAAAAACATGCAGGTACATTACATTTCATGTGTAGAAAGATGGTATATCAAAATAATTCCTTGCGAATTGGTCCGGCGACTACTACACTGAAAGAAAGAAATTTTAGAAAATATTTTTTTTGACCAATTTCGCATTCGACTGTCCCGATGAAATATATGCAGAAGCATTACATTTCCTGTTAAAAAGGTATGATATCAAAATAATTCCTTGCGAATTGGTCTGGCGACTTCTACACTGAAAGAAAAAAATTTTGGAAATAATTTTTTTGATCAATTTTACATTCGACTGTCCCGATGAAATATATGCAGAAGCATAACATTTTATGTAAAGAAAGGTGTGATATCAAAATTATTCCTTGCGAATTGGTCTGGCGACTTCTACACCGAAAAAAAGAAATTTTGTAAATGATTTTTTTTTACCAATTTCGCATTCGACTGTCCCGATGAAAAATATGCAGGTACATTACATTTCATGTGTAGAAAGATGTTATATCAATATAATTCCTTGCGAATTGGTCTGGCGACTTCTACACTGAAAGAAAGACATTTTGGAAAATATTTTTTTTGATCAATTTCGCATTCGACTGTCCCTATGAAATATAAGCAGAAGCATTACATTTCATATTCAAGTGTAGAAAGGTGTAATATCGAAATAATTCCTTGCGAATTGGTGTGGCGACTTCTACACTGAAAGAAAGAAATTTTTGAAATAATTTTTTTGATCAATTTCACATTCGACTGTCCCGATGAAATATATGCAGAAGCATTACATTTTATGTAAAGAAAGGTATGATATCAAAATTATTCCTTGCGAATTGGTCTGGCGACTTCTACACTGAAAAAAAGAAATGTTGGAAATAATTTTTTTGACCAATTTCGCTTTCGACTGTCCCGATGAAAAATATGCAGGTACATTACACTTCATGTGTATAAAGATGTTATATCAAAGTAATTCCTTGCGAATTGGTCCGGCGATTTCTACAATGAAAGAAAAAATATTAGAAAATATTCTTTTTGACCAATTTCGCATTCGACTGTCCCGATGAAAAATATGCAGGTACATTACATTTCATGTGTAGAAAGATGTTATATCAAAATAATTCCTTGCGAATTGGTCTGGCGACTTCTACACTGAAAGAAAGAAATGTTGGAAACAGTTTTTTTTTGATCAATTTCGCATTCGACTGTCCCGATGAAATATATGCAGAAGAATTACATTTCTTGTTAAAAAGGTATGATATCAAAATAATTCCTTGCGAATTGGTCTGGCGACTTCTACACTGAAAAAAAGAAATGTTGGAAACAGTTTTTTTTTGACCAATTTCGCATTCGACTGTCCCGATGAAAAATATGCAGGTACATTACATTTCATGTGTAGAAAGATGTTATATCAAAATAATTCCTTGCGAATTGGTCCGGCGACTACTACACTGAAAGAAAGAAATTTTAGAAAATATTTTTTTTGACGAATTTCGCATTCGACTGTCCCGATAAAATATATGCAGAAGCATTACATTTCCTGTTAAAAAGGTATGATATCAAAATAATTCCTTGCGAATTGGTCTGGCGACTTCTACACTGAAAGAAAAAAATTTTGGAAATAATTTTTTTGATCAATTTTGCATTCGACTGTCCCGATGAAATATATGCAGAAGCATTACATTTCTTGTTAAAAAGGTATGATATCAAAATTATTCCTTGCGAATTGGTCTGGCGACTTCTACACCGAAAAAAAGAAATTTTGTAAATGATTTTTTTTTACCAATTTCGCATTCGACTGTCCCGATGAAAAATATGCAGGTACATTACATTTCATGTGTAGAAAGATGTTATATCAAAATAATTCCTTGCGAATTGGTCTGGCGACTTCTACACTGAAAGAAAGACATTTTGGAAAATATTTTTTTTGATCAATTTCGCAATCGACTGTCCCTATGAAATATAAGCAGAAGCATTACATTTCATATTCAAGTGTAGAAAGGTGTAATATCGAAATAATTCCTTGCGAATTGGTGTGGCGACTTCTACACTGAAAGAAAGAAATTTTTGAAATAATTTTTTTGATCAATTTCACATTCGACTGTCCCGATGAAATATATGCAGAAGCATTACATTTTATGTAAAGAAAGGTATGATATCAAAATTATTCCTTGCGAATTGGTCTGGCGACTTCTACACTGAAAAAAAGAAATTTTGGAAATATTTTTTTTGACCAATTTCGCATTCGACTGTCCCGATGAAATATATGCAGAAGCATTACATTTTATGTAAAGAAAGGTATGATATCAAAATTATTCCTTGCGAATTGGTCTGGCGACTTCTACACTGAAAAAAAGAAATGTTGGAAATAATTTTTTTGACCAATTTCGCTTTCGACTGTCGCGATGAAAAATATGCGGGTACATTACATTTCATGTGTATAAAGATGTTATATCAAAATAATTCCTTGCGAATTGGTCCGGCGACTTCTACACTGAAAGAAAAAATATTAGAAAATATTCTTTTTGACCAATTTCGCATTCGACTGTCCCGATGAAATATATGCAGAAGCATTACATTTCCTGTTAAAAAGGTATGATATCAAAATAATTCCTTGCGAATTGGTCTGGCGACTTCTACACTGAAAAAAAGAAATGTTGGAAACAGTTTTTTTTTGACCAATTTCGCATTCGACTGTCCCGATGAAAAATATGAAGGTACATTACATTTCATGTGTAGAAAGATGTTATATCAAAATAATTCCTTGCAAATTGGTCTGGCGACTTCTACACTGAAAAAAAGAAATGTTGGAAACAGTTTTTTTTTGACCAATTTCGCATTCGACTGTCCCGATGAAAAATATGCAGGTACATTACATTTCATGTGTAGAAAGATGTTATATCAAAATAATTCCTTGCGAATTGGTCCGGCGACTACTACACTGAAAGAAAGAAATTTTGGAAAATATTTTTTTTTGATCAATTTCGCATTCGACTGTCCCTATGAAATATATGCAGAAGCATTACATTTCATATTCATGTGTATAAAGATGTTATATCAAAATAATTCCTTGCGAATTGGTCTGGCGACTTCTACACTGAAAGAAAAAAATTTTGGAAATAATCTTTTTGATCTATTTTGCATTCGAATGTCCCGATGAAATATATGCAGAAGCATTACATTTCTTGTTAAAAAGGTATGATATCAAAATTATTCCTTGCGAATTGGTCTGGCGACTTCTACACCGAAAAAAAGAAATTTTGTAAGTGATTTTTTTTTACCAATTTCGCATTCGACTGTCCCGATGAAAAATATGCAGGTACATTACATTTCATGTGTAGAAAGATGTTATATCAAAATAATTCCTTGCAAATTGGTCTGGCGACTTCTACACTGAAAGAAAGAAATTTTGGAAAATATTTTTTTTTGATCAATTTCGCATTCGACTGTCCCTATGAAATATATGCAGAAGCATTACATTTCATATTCAAGTGTAGAAAGGTGTAATATCGAAATAATTCCTTGCGAATTGGTGTGGCGACTTCCACACTGAAAGAAAGAAATTTTTGAAATAATTTTTTTGATCAATTTCGCATTCGACGGTCCCGATGAAATATATGCAGAAGCATTACATTTTATGTAAAGAAAGGTATGATATCAAAATTATTCCTTGCGAATTGGTCTGGCGACTTCTACACTGAAAAAAAGAAATTTAGGAAATATTTTTTTTTGTCCAATTTCGCTTTCGACTGTCCCGATGAAAAATATGCAGGTACATTACACTTCATGTGTATAAAGATGTTATATCAAAATAATTCCTTGCGAATTGGTCCGGCGACTTCTACACTGAAAGAAAAAATATTAGAAAATATTCTTTTTGACCAATTTCGCATTCGACTGTCCCGATGAAAAATATGCAGGTACATTAAATTTCATGTGTAGAAAGATGTTATATCAAAATAATTCCTTGCGAATTGTTCTGGCGACTTCTACACTGAAAGAAAGAAATTTTGGAAAATATTTTTTTTGATCAATTTCGCATTCGACTGTCCCGATGAAATATATGCAGAAGAATTACATTTCTTGTTAAAAAGGTATGATATCAAAATAATTCCTCGCGAATTGGTCTGGCGACTTCTACACTGAAAAAAAGAAATGTTGGAAACAGTTTTTATTTGACCAATTTCGCATTCGACTGTCCCGATGAAAAATATGCAGGTACATTACATTTCATGTGTAGAAAGATGTTATATCAAAATAATTCCTTGCGAATTGGTCCGGCGACTACTACACTGAAAGAAAGAAATTTTAGAAAATATTTTTTTTGACCAATTTCGCATTCGACTGTCCCGATGAAATATATGCAGAAGCATTACATTTCCTGTTAAAAAGGTATGATATCAAAATAATTCCTTGCGAATTGGTCTGGCGACTTCTATACTGAAAGAAAAAAATTTTGGAAATAATTTTTTTGATCAATTTTGCATTCGACTGTCCCGATGAAATATATGCAGAAGCATTACATTTCTTGTTAAAAAGGTATGATATCAAAATTATTCCTTGCGAATTGGTCTGGCGACTTCTACACCGAAAAAAAGAAATTTTGTAAATGATTTTTTTTTACCAATTTCGCATTCGACTGTCCCGATGAAAAATATGCAGGTACATTACATTTCATGTGTAGAAAGATGTTATATCAAAATAATTCCTTGCGAATTGGTCTGGCGACTTCAACACTGAAAGAAAGAAATTTTTGAAATAATTTTTTTGATCAATTTCACATTCGACTGTCCCGATGAAATATATGCAGAAGCATTACATTTTATGTAAAGAAAGGTATGATATCAAAATTATTCCTTGCGAATTGGTCTGGCGACTTCTACACTGAAAAAAAGAAATGTTGGAAATATTTTTTTTTGACCATTTTCGCTTTCGACTGTCCCGATGAAATATATGCAGAAGCATTACATTCCGTGTTAAAAAGGTATGATATCAAAATAATTCCTTGCGAATTGGTCTGGCGACTTCTACACTGAAAGAAAAAAATTTTGGAAATAATCTTTTTGATCTATTTTGCATTCGACTGTCCCGATGAAATATATGCAGAAGCATTACATTTCTTGTTAAAAAGGTATGATATCAAAATTATTCCTTGCGAATTGGTCTGGCGACGTCTACACCTAAAAAAGAAATTTTGTAAATGATTTTTTTTTACCAATTTCGCATTCGACTGTCCCGATGAAAAATATGCAGGTACATTACATTTCATGTGTAGAAAGATGTTATATCAAAATAATTCCTTGCAAATTGGTCTGGCGACTTCTACACTGAAAGAAAGAAGGTTTGGAAAATATTTTTTTTTTGATCAATTTCGCATTCGACTGTCCCTATGAAATATATGCAGAAGCATTACATTTCATATTCAAGTGTAGAAAGGTGTAATATCGAAATAATTCCTTGCGAATTGGTGTGGCGACTTCCACACTGAAAGAAAGAAATTTTTGAAATAATTTTTTTGATCAATTTCGCATTCGACTGTCCCGATGAAATATATGCAGAAGCATTACATTTTATGTAAAGAAAGGTATGATATCAAAATTATTCCTTGCGAATTGGTCTGGCGACTTCTACACTGAAAAAAAGAAATTTAGGAAATATTTTTTTTTGACCAATTTCGCTTTCGACTGTCCCGATGAAAAATATGCAGGTACATTACACTTCATGTGTATAAAGATGTTATATCAAAATAATTCCTTGCGAATTGGTCCGGCGACTTCTACACTGAAAGAAAAAATATTAGAAAATATTCTTTTTGACCAATTTCGCATTCGACTGTCCCGATGAAAAATATGCAGGTACATTACATTTCATGTGTAGAAAGATGTTATATCAAAATAATTCCTTGCGAATTGGTCTGGCGACTTCTACACTGAAAGAAAGAAATTTTGGAAAATATTTTTTTTGATCAATTTCGCATTCGACTGTCCCGATGAAATATATGCAGAAGAATTACATTTCTTGTTAAAAAGGTATGATATCAAAATAATTCCTCGCGAATTGGTCTGGCGACTTCTACACTGAAAAAAAGAAATGTTGGAAACAGTTTTTTTTTGACCAATTTCGCATTCGACTGTCCCGATGAAAAATATGCAGGTACATTACATTTCATGTGTAGAAAGATGTTATATCAAAATAATTCCTTGCAAATTGGTCCGGCGACTACTACACTGAAAGAAAGAAATTTTAGAAAATATTTTTTTTTGACCAATTTCGCATTCGACTGTCCCGATGAAATATATGCAGAAGCATTACATTTCCTGTTAAAAAGGTATGATATCAAAATAATTCCTTGCGAATTGGTCTGGCGACTTCTACACTGAAAGAAAAAAATTTTGGAAATAATTTTTTTGATCAATTTTGCATTCGACTGTCCCGATGAAATATATGCAGAAGCATTACATTTCTTGTTAAAAAGGTACGATATCAAAATAATTCCTTGCGAATTGGTCTGGCGACTTCTACACTGAAAGAAAAAAATTTTGGAAATAATTTTTTTGATCAATTTTGCATTCGACTGTCCCGATGAAATATATGCAGAAGCATTACATTTCTTGTTAAAAAGGTATGATATCAAAATTATTCCTTGCGAATTGGTCTGGCGACTTCTACACCGAAAAAAAGAAATTTTGTAAATGATTTTTTTTTACCAATTTTGCATTCGACTGTCCCGATGAAAAATATGCAGGTACATTACATTTCATGTGTAGAAAGATGTTATATCAAAATAATTCCTTGCGAATTGGTCTGGCGACTTCTACACTGAAAGAAAGACATTTTGGAAAATATTTTTTTTTGATCAATTTCGCATTCGACTGTCCCTATGAAATATAAGCAGAAGCATTACATTTCATATTCAAGATTAGAAAGGTGTAATATCGAAATAATTCCTTGCGAATTGGTGTGGCGACTTCTACACTGAAAGAAAGAAATTTTTGAAATAATTTTTTTGATCAATTTCACATTCGACTGTCCCGATGAAATATATGCAGAAGCATTACATTTTATGTAAAGAGAGGTATGATATCAAAATTATTCCTTGCGAATTGGTCTGGCGACTTCTACACTGAAAAAAAGAAATGTTGGAAATATTTTTTTTGACCAATTTCGCATTCGACTGTCCCGATGAAATATATGCAGAAGCATTACATTTTATGTAAAGAAAGGTATGATATCAAAATAATTCCTTGCGAATTGGTCCGGCGACTTCTACACTGAAAAAAAGAAATGTTGGAAATATTTTTTTTGACCAATTTCGCATTCGACTGTCCCGATGAAATATATGCAGAAGCATTACATTTTATGTAAAGAAAGGTATGATATCAAAATAATTCCTTGCGAATTGGTCTGGCGACTTCTACACTGAAAGAAAAAAATTTTGGAAATAATTTTTTTGATCAATTTTGCATTCGACTGTCCCGATGAAATATATGCAGAAGCATTACATTTCTTGTTAAAAAGGTATGATATCAAAATTATTCCTTGCGAATTGGTCTGGCGACTTCTACACTGAAAAAAAGAAATGTTGGAAACAGTTTTTTTTTGACCAATTTCGCATTCGACTGTCCCGATGAAAAATATGCAGGTACATTACATTTCATGTGTAGAAAGATGTTATATCAAAATAATTCCTTGCGAATTGGTCTGGCGACTTCTACACTGAAAGAAAGACATTTTGGAAAATATTTTTTTTGATCAATTTCGCAATCGACTGTCCCTATGAAATATAAACAGAAGCATTACATTTCATATTCAAGTGTAGAAAGGTGTAATATCGAAATAATTCCTTGCGAATTGGTGTGGCGACTTCTACACTGAAAGAAAGAAATTTTTGAAATAATTTTTTTGATCAATTTCACATTCGACTGTCCCGATGAAATATATGCAGAAGCATTACATTTTATGTAAAGAAAGGTATGATATCAAAATTATTCCTTGCGAATTGGTCTGGCGACTTCTACACTGAAAAAAAGAAATGTTGGAAATATTTTTTTTGACCAATTTCGCATTCGACTGTCCCGATGAAATATATGCAGAAGCATTACATTTTATGTAAAGAAAGGTATGATATCAAAATTATTCCTTGCGAATTGGTCTGGCGACTTCTACACTGAAAAAAAGAAATGTTGGAAATAATTTTTTTGACCAATTTCGCTTTCGACTGTCCCGATGAAAAATATGAAGGTACATTACATTTCATGTGTAGAAAGATGTTATATCAAAATAATTCCTTGCAAATTGGTCTGGCGACTTCTACACTAAAAAAAAGAAATGTTGGAAACAGTTTTTTTTTGACCAATTTCGCATTCGACTGTCCCGCTGAAAAATATGCAGGTACATTACATTTCATGTGTAGAAAGATGTTATATCAAAATAATTCCTTGCGAATTGGTCCGGCGACTACTACACTGAAAGAAAGAAATTTTGGAAAATATTTTTTTTTGATCAATTTCGCATTCGACTGTCCCTATGAAATATATGCAGAAGCATTACATTTCATATTCATGTGTATAAAGATGTTATATCAAAATAATTCCTTGCGAATTGGTCTGGCGACTTCTACACTGAAAGAAAAAAATTTTGGAAATAATCTTTTTGATCTATTTTGCATTCGAATGTCCCGATGAAATATATGCAGAAGCATTACATTTCTTGTTAAAAAGGTATGAGATCAAAATTATTCCTTGCGAATTGGTCTGGCGACTTCTACACCGAAAAAAAGAAATTTTGTAAGTGATTTTTTTTTACCAATTTCGCATTCGACTGTCCCGATGAAAAATATGCAGGTACATTACATTTCATGTGTAGAAAGATGTTATATCAAAATAATTCCTTGCAAATTGGTCTGGCGACTTCTACACTGAAAGAAAGAAATTTTGGAAAATATTTTTATTTGATCAATTTCGCATTCGACTGTCCCTATGAAATATATGCAGAAGCATTACATTTCATATTCAAGTGTAGAAAGGTGTAATATCGAAATAATTCCTTGCGAATTGGTGTGGCGACTTCCACACTGAAAGAAAGAAATTTTTGAAATAATTTTTTTGATCAATTTCGCATTCGACGGTCCCGATGAAATATATGCAGAAGCATTACATTTTATGTAAAGAAAGGTATGATATCAAAATTATTCCTTGCGAATTGGTCTGGCGACTTCTACACTGAAAAAAAGAAATTTAGGAAATATTTTTTTTTGACCAATTTCGCTTTCGACTGTCCCGATGAAAAATATGCAGGTACATTACACTTCATGTGTATAAAGATGTTATATCAAAATAATTCCTTGCGAATTGGTCCGGCGACTTCTACACTGAAAGAAAAAATATTAGAAAATATTCTTTTTGACCAATTTCGCATTCGACTGTCCCGATGAAAAATATGCAGGTACATTAAATTTCATGTGTAGAAAGATGTTATATCAAAATAATTCCTTGCGAATTGTTTTGGCGACTTCTACACTGTAAGAAAGAAATTTTGGAAAATATTTTTTTTGATCAATTTCGCATTCGACTGTCCCGATGACATATATGCAGAAGAATTACATTTCTTGTTAAAAAGGTATGATATCAAAATAATTCCTCGCGAATTGGTCTGGCGACTTCTACACTGAAAAAAAGAAATGTTGGAAACAGTTTTTATTTGACCAATTTCGCATTCGACTGTCCCGATGAAAAATATGCAGGTACATTACATTTCATGTGTAGAAAGATGTTATATCAAAATAATTCCTTGCGAATTGGTCCGGCGACTACTACACTGAAAGAAAGAAATTTTAGAAAATATTTTTTTTGACCAATTTCGCATTCGACTGTCCCGATGAAATATATGCAGAAGCATTACATTTCCTGTTAAAAAGGTATGATATCAAAATAATTCCTTGCGAATTGGTCTGGCGACTTCTACACTGAAAGAAAAAAATTTTGGAAATAATTTTTTTGATCAATTTTGCATTCGACTGTCCCGATGAAATATATGCAGAAGCATTACATTTCTTGTTAAAAAGGTATGATATCAAAATTATTCCTTGCGAATTGGTCTGGCGACTTCTACACCGAAAAAAAGAAATTTTGTAAATGATTTTTTTTTACCAATTTCGCATTCGACTGTCCCGATGAAAAATATGCAGGTACATTACATTTCATGTGTAGAAAGATGTTATATCAAAATAATTCCTTGCGAATTGGTCTGGCGACTTCAACACTGAAAGAAAGACATTTTTGAAATAATTTTTTTGATCAATTTCACATTCGACTGTCCCGATGAAATATATGCAGAAGCATTACATTTTATGTAAAGAAAGGTATGATATCAAAATTATTCCTTGCGAATTGGTCTGGCGACTTCTACACTGAAAAAAAGAAATGTTGGAAATATTTTTTTTTGACCATTTTCGCTTTCGACTGTCCCGATGAAATATATGCAGAAGCATTACATTCCGTGTTAAAAAGGTATGATATCAAAATAATTCCTTGCGAATTGGTCTGGCGACTTCTACACTGAAAGAAAAAAATTTTGGAAATAATCTTTTTGATCTATTTTGCATTCGACTGTCCCGATGAAATATATGCAGAAGCATTACATTTCTTGTTAAAAAGGTATGATATCAAAATTATTCCTTGCGAATTGGTCTGGCGACGTCTACACCTAAAAAAGAAATTATGTAAATGATTTTTTTTTACCAATTTCGCATTCGACTGTCCCGATGAAAAATATGCAGGTACATTACATTTCATGTGTAGAAAGATGTTATATCAAAATAATTCCTTGCAAATTGGTCTGGCGACTTCTACACTGAAAGAAAGAAGGTTTGGAAAATATTTTTTTTTGATCAATTTCGCATTCGACTGTCCCTATGAAATATATGCAGAAGCATTACATTTCATGTAAAGAAAGGTATGATATCAAAATTATTCCTTGCGAATTGGTCTGGCGACTTCTACACTGAAAAAAAGAAATTTAGGAAATATTTTTTTTTGACCAATTTCGCTTTCGACTGTCCCGATGAAAAATATGCAGGTACATTACACTTCATGTGTATAAAGATGTTATATCAAAATAATTCCTTGCGAATTGGTCCGGCGACTTCTACACTGAAAGAAAAAATATTAGAAAATATTCTTTTTGACCAATTTCGCATTCGACTGTCCCGATGAAAAATATGCAGGTACATTACATTTCATGTGTAGAAAGATGTTATATCAAAATAATTCCTTGCGAATTGGTCTGGCGACTTCTACACTGAAAGAAAGAAATTTTGGAAAATATTTTTTTTGATCAATTTCGCATTCGACTGTCCCGATGAAATATATGCAGAAGAATTACATTTCTTGTTAAAAAGGTATGATATCAAAATAATTCCTCGCGAATTGGTCTGGCGACTTCTACACTGAAAAAAAGAAATGTTGGAAACAGTTTTTTTTTGACCAATTTCGCATTCGACTGTCCCGATGAAAAATATGCAGGTACATTACATTTCATGTGTAGAAAGATGTTATATCAAAATAATTCCTTGCGAATTGGTCCGGAGACTACTACACTGAAAGAAATTTTAGAAAATATTTTTTTTTGACCAATTTCGCATTCGACTGTCCCGATGAAATATATGCAGAAGCATTACATTTCCTGTTAAAAAGGTATGATATCAAAATAATTCCTTGCGAATTGGTCTGGCGACTTCTACACTGAAAGAAAAAAATTTTGGAAATAATTTTTTTGATCAATTTTGCATTCGACTGTCCCGATGAAATATATGCAGAAGCATTACATTTCTTGTTGAAAAGGTATGATATCAAAATTATTCCTTGCGAATTGGTCTGGCGACTTCTACACCGAAAAAAAGAAATTTTGTAAATGATTTTTTTTTACCAATTTCGCATTCGACTGTCCCGATGAAAAATATGCAGGTACATTACATTTCATGTGTAGAAAGATGTTATATCAAAATAATTCCTTGCGAATTGGTCTGGCGACTTCTACACTGAAAGAAAGACATTTTGGAAAATATTTTTTTTGATCAATTTCGCATTCGACTGTCCCTATGAAATATAAGCAGAAGCATTACATTTCATATTCAAGATTAGAAAGGTGTAATATCGAAATAATTCCTTGCGAATTGGTGTGGCGACTTCTACACTGAAAGAAAGAAATTTTTGAAATAATTTTTTTGATCAATTTCACATTCGACTGTCCCGATGAAATATATGCAGAAGCATTACATTTTATGTAAAGAGAGGTATGATATCAAAATTATTCCTTGCGAATTGGTCTGGCGACTTCTACACTGAAAAAAAGAAATGTTGGAAATATTTTTTTTGACCAATTTCGCATTCGACTGTCCCGATGAAATATATGCAGAAGCATTACATTTTATGTAAAGAGAGGTATGATATCAAAATTATTCCTTGCGAATTGGTCTGGCGACTTCTACACTGGAAAAAAGAAATGTTGGAAATATTTTTTTTGACCAATTTCGCATTCGACTGTCCCGATGAAATATATGCAGAAGCATTACATTTTATGTAAAGAGAGGTATGATATCAAAATTATTCCTTGCGAATTGGTCTGGCGACTTCTACACTGAAATAAAGAAATGTTGGAAATATTTTTTTTGACCAATTTCGCTTTCGACTGTCCCGATGAAAAATATGCGGGTACATTACATTTCATGTCTATAAAGATATTATATCAAAATAATTCCTTGCGAATTGGTCCGGCGACTTCTACACTGAAAGAAAAAATATTAGAAAATATTCTTTTTGACCAATTTCGCATTCGACTGTCCCGATGAAAAATATGCAGGTACATTACATTTCATGTGTAGAAAGATGTTATATCAAAATAATTCCTTGCGAATTGGTCTGGCGACTTCTACACTGAAAGAAAGAAATTTTGGAAAATATTTTTTTTGATCAATTTCGCATTCGACTGTCCCGATGAAAAATATGCAGGTACATTACATTTCATGTGTAGAAAGATGTTATATCAAAATAATTCCTTGCGAATTGGTCTGGCGACTTCTACACTGAAAGAAAAAAATTTTGGAAATAATTTTTTTGATCAATTTTGCATTCGACTGTCCCGATGAAATATATGCAGAAGCATTACATTTCTTGTTAAAAAGGTATGATATCAAAATTATTCCTAGCGAATTGGTCTGGCGACTTCTACACCGAAAAAAAGAAATTTTGTAAATGATTTTTTTTTACCAATTTCGCATTCGACTGTCCCGATGAAAAATATGCAGGTACATTACATTTCATGTGTAGAAAGATGTTATATCAAAATAATTCCTTGCGAATTGGTCTGGCGACTTCTACACTGAAAGAAAGACATTTTGGAAAATATTTTTTTTGATCAATTTCGCATTCGACTGTCCCTATGAAATATAAGCAGAAGCATTACATTTCATATTCAAGTGTAGAATGGTGTAATATCGAAATAATTCCTTGAGAATTGGTGTGGCGACTTCTACACTGAAAGAAAGAAATTTTTGAAATAATTTTTTTGATCAATTTCACATTCGACTGTCCCGATGAAATATATGCAGAAGCATTACATTTTATGTAAAGAGAGGTATGATATCAAAATTATTCCTTGCGAATTGGTCTGGCGACTTCTACACTGAAAAAAAGAAATGTTGGAAATATTTTTTTTGACCAATTTCGCATTCGACTGTCCCGATGAAATATATGCAGAAGCATTACATTTTATGTAAAGAAAGGTATGATATCAAAATAATTCCTTGCGAATTGGTCCGGCGACTTCTACACTGAAAAAAAGAAATGTTGGAAATAATTTTTTTGACCAATTTCGCTTTCGACTGTCCCGATGAAAAATATACGGGTACATTACATTTCATGTCTATAAAGATGTTATATCAAAATAATTCCTTGCGAATTGGTCCGGCAACTTCTACACTGAAAGAAAAAATATTAGAAAATATTCTTTTTGACCAATTTCGCATTCGACTGTCCCGATGAAAAATATGCAGGTACATTACATTTCATGTGTAGAAAGATGTTATATCAAAATAATTCCTTGCGAATTGGTCTGGCGACTTCTACACTGAAAGAAAGAAATTTTGGAAAATATTTTTTTTGATCAATTTCGCATTCGACTGTCCCGATGAAATATATGCAGAAGCATTACATTTCTTGTTAAAAAGGTATGATATCAAAATAATTCCTTGCGAATTGGTCTGGCGACTTCTACACTGAAAAAAAGAAATGTTGGAAATAGTTTTTTTTGACCAATTTCGCATTCGACTGTCCCGATGAAAAATATGCAGGTACATTACATTTCATGTGTATAAAGATGTTATATCAAAATAATTCCTTGCAAATTGGTCTGGCGACTTCTACACTGAAAGAAAGAAATTTTGGAAAATATTTTTTTTGATCAATTTCGCATTCGACTGTCCCTATGAAATATATGCAGAAGCATTACATTTCATATTCAAGTGTAGAAAGGTGTAATATCGAAATAATTCCTTGCGAATTGGTGTGGCGACTTCCACACTGGAAGAAAGAAATTTTTGAAATAATTTTTTTGATCAATTTCGCATTCGACTGTCCCGATGAAATATATGCAGAAGCATTACATTTTATGTAAAGAAAGGTATGATATCAAAATTATTCCTTGCGAATTGGTCTGGCGACTTCTACACTGAAAAAAAGAATTGTTGGAAATATTTTTTTTTGACCAATTTCGCATTCGACTGTCCCGATGATATATGCAGAAGCATTACATTTTATATAAAGAAAGGTATGATATCAAAATTATTCCTTGCGAATTGGTCTGGCGACTTCTACACTGAAAAAAAGAAATGTTGGAAATAATTTTTTTGACCAATTTCGCTTTCGACTGTCCCGATGAAAAATATGCAGGTACATTACATTTCAAGTGTATAAAGATGTTATATCAAAATAATTCCTTGCGAATTGGTCCGGCGACTTCTACACTGAAAGAAAAAATATTAGAAAATATTCTTTTTGACCAATTTCGCATTCGACTGTCCCGATGAAAAATATGCAGGTACATTACATTTCATGTGTAGAAAGATGTTATATCAAAATAATTCCTTGCGAATTGGTCTGGCGACTTCTACACTGAAAGAAAGAAATTTTGGAAAATATTTTTTTTGATCAATTTCGCATTCGACTGTCCCTATGAAATATATGCAGAAGCATTACATTTCATATTCAAGTGTAGAAAGGTGTAATATCGAAATAATTCCTTGCGAATTGGTGTGGCGACTTCCACACTGGAAGAAAGAAATTTTTGAAATAATTTTTTTGATCAATTTCGCATTCGACTGTCCCGATGAAATATATGCAGAAGCATTACATTTTATGTAAAGAAAGGTATGATATCAAAATTATTCCTTGCGAATTGGTCTGGCGACTTCTACACTGAAAAAAAGAAATTTTGGAAATATTTTTTTTTACCAATTTCGCTTTCGACTGTCCCGATGAAAAATATGCAGGTACATTACACTTCATGTGTATAAAGATGTTATATCAAAATAATTCCTTGCGAATTGGTCCGGCGATTTCTACAATGAAAGAAAAAATATTAGAAAATATTCTTTTTGACCAATTTCGCATTCGACTGTCCCGATGAAATATATGCAGAAGAATTACATTTCTTGTTAAAAAGGTATGATATCAAAATAATTCCTTGCGAATTGGTCTGGCGACTTCTACACTGAAAAAAAGAAATGTTGGAAACAGTTTTTTTTTGACCAATTTCGCATTCGACTGTCCCGATGAAAAATATGCAGGTATATTACATTTCATGTGTAGAAAGATGTTATATCAAAATAATTCCTTGCGAATTGGTCTGGCGACTTCTACACTGAAAGAAAGAAATTTTGGAAAATATTTTTTTTTGATCAATTTCGCATTCGACTGTCCCTATGAAATATATGCAGAAGCATTACATTTCATATTCAAGTGTAGAAAGGTGTAATATCGAAATAATTCCTTGCGAATTGGTGTGGCGACTTCCACACTGGAAGAAAGAAATTTTTGAAATAATTTTTTTGATCAATTTCGCATTCGACTGTCCCGATGAAATATATGCAGAAGCATTACATTTTATGTAAAGAAAGGTATGATATCAAAATTATTCCTTGCGAATTGGTCTGGCGACTTCTACACTGAAAAAAAGAAATTTTGGAAATATTTTTTTTTTACCAATTTCGCTTTCGACTGTCCCGATGAAAAATATGCAGGTACATTACACTTCATGTGTATAAAGATGTTATATCAAAATAATTCCTTGCGAATTGGTCCGGCGATTTCTACAATGAAAGAAAAAATATTAGAAAATATTCTTTTTGACCAATTTCGCATTCGACTGTCCCGATGAAATATATGCAGAAGAATTACATTTCTTGTTAAAAAGGTATGATATCAAAATAATTCCTTGCGAATTGGTCTGGCGACTTCTACACTGAAAAAAAGAAATGTTGGAAACAGTTTTTTTTTGACCAATTTCGCATTCGACTGTCCCGATGAAAAATATGCAGGTACATTACATTTCATGTGTAGAAAGATGTTATATCAAAATAATTCCTTGCGAATTGGTCCGGCGACTACTACACTGAAAGAAAGAAATTTTAGAAAATATTTTTTTTGACGAATTTTGCATTCGACTGTCCCGATGAAATATATGCAGAAGCATTACATTTCCTGTTAAAAAGGTATGATATCAAAATAATTCCTTGCGAATGGGTCTGGCGACTTCTACACTGAAAGAAAAAAATTTTGGAAATAATTTTTTTGATCAATTTTGCATTCGACTGTCCCGATGAAATATATGCAGAAGCATTACATTTCTTGTTAAAAAGGTATGATATCAAAATTATTCCTTGCGAATTGGTCTGGCGACTTCTACACCGAAAAAAAGAAATTTTGTAAATGATTTTTTTTTACCAATTTCGCATTCGACTGTCCCGATGAAAAATATGCAGGTACATTACACTTCATGTGTATAAAGATGTTATATCAAAATAATTCCTTGCGAATTGGTCCGGCGATTTCTACAATGAAAGAAAAAATATTAGAAAATATTCTTTTTGACCAATTTCGCATTCGACTGTCCCGATGAAATATATGCAGAAGAATTACATTTCTTGTTAAAAAGGTATGATATCAAAATAATTCCTTGCGAATTGGTCTGGCGACTTCTACACTGAAAAAAAGAAATGTTGGAAACAGTTTTTTTTTGACCAATTTCGCATTCGACTGTCCCGATGAAAAATATGCAGGTACATTACATTTCATGTGTAGAAAGATGTTATATCAAAATAATTCCTTGCGAATTGGTCTGGCGACTTCTACACTGAAAGAAAGACATTTTGGAAAATATTTTTTTTGATCAATTTCGCAATCGACTGTCCCTATGAAATATAAGCAGAAGCATTACATTTCATATTCAAGTGTAGAACGGTGTAATATCGAAATAATTCCTTGCGAATTGGTGTGGCGACTTCTACACTGAAAGAAAGAAATTTTTGAAATAATTTTTTTGATCAATTTCACATTCGACTGTCCCGATGATATATATGCAGGTACATTACATTTCATGTCTATAAAGATGTTATATCAAAATAATTCCTTGCGAATTGGTCCGGCGACTTCTACACTGAAAGAAAAAATATTAGAAAATATTCTTTTTGACCAATTTCGCATTCGACTGTCCCGATGAAAAATATGCAGGTACATTACATTTCATGTCTATAACGATGTTATATCAAAATAATTCCTTGCGAATTGGTCCGGCGACTTCTACACTGAAAGAAAAAATATTAGAAAATATTCTTTTTGACCAATTTCGCATTCGACTGTCCCGATGAAAAATATGCAGGTACATTACATTTCATGTGTCGAAAGATGCTATATCAAAATAATTCCTTGCGAATTGGTCTGGCGACTTCTACACTGAAAGAAAGAAATTTTGGAAAATATTTTTTTTGATCAATTTCGCATTCGACTGTCCCGATGAAATATATGCATAAGCATTACATTTCTTGTTAAAAAGGTATGATATCAAAATAATTCCTTGCGAATTGGTCTGGCGCCTTCTACACTGAAAAAAAGAAATGTTGGAAATAGTTTTTTTTGACCAATTTCGCATTCGACTGTCCCGATGAAAAATATGCAGGTACATTACATTTCATGTGTAGAAAGATGTTATATCAAAATAATTCCTTGCGAATTGGTCTGGCGACTTCTACACTGAAAGAAAGAAATTTTGGAAAATATTTTCTTTGATCAATTTCGCATTCGACTGTCCCGATGAAATATATGCAGAAGCATTACATTTCTTGTTAAAAAGGTATGATATCAAAATAATTCCTTGCGAATTGGTCTGGCGACTTCTACACTGAAAAAAAGAAATGTTGGAAATAGTTTTTTTTTGACCAATTTCGCATTCGACTGTCCCGATGAAAAATATGCAGGTACATTACATTTCATGTCTATGAAGATGTTATATCAAAATAATTCCTTGCGAATTGGTCTGGCGACTTCTACACTGAAAGAAAGACATTTTGGAAAATATTTTTTTTGATCAATTTCGCATTCGACTGTCCCTATGAAATATAAGCAGAAGCATTACATTTCATATTCAAGTGTAGAATGGTGTAATATCGAAATAATTCCTTGCGAATTGGTGTGGCGACTTCTACACTGAAAGAAAGAAATTTTTGAAATAATTTTTTTGATCAATTTCACATTCGACTGTCCCGATGAAATATATGCAGAAGCATTACATTTTATGTAAAGAGAGGTATGATATCAAAATTATTCCTTGCGAATTGGTCTGGCGACTTCTACACTGAAAAAAAGAAATGTTGGAAATATTTTTTTTGACCAATTTCGCATTCGACTGTCCCGATGAAATATATGCAGAAGCATTACATTTTATGTAAAGAAAGGTATGATATCAAAATAATTCCTTGCGAATTGGTCCGGCGACTTCTACACTGAAAAAAAGAAATGTTGGAAATAATTTTTTTGACCAATTTCGCTTTCGACTGTCCCGATGAACAATATACGGGTACATTACATTTCATGTCTATAAAGATGTTATATCAAAATAATTCCTTGCGAATTGGTCCGGCAACTTCTACACTGAAAGAAAAAATATTAGAAAATATTCTTTTTGACCAATTTCGCATTCGACTGTCCCGATGAAAAATATGCAGGTACATTACATTTCATGTGTAGAAAGATGTTATATCAAAATAATTCCTTGCGAATTGGTCTGGCGACTTCTACACTGAAAGAAAGAAATTTTGGAAAATATTTTTTTTGATCAATTTCGCATTCGACTGTCCCGATGAAATATATGCAGAAGCATTACATTTCTTGTTAAAAAGGTATGATATCAAAATTATTCCTTGCGAATTGGTCTGGCGACTTCTACACCGAAAAAAAGAAATTTTGTAAATGATTTTTTTTTACCAATTTCGCATTCGACTGTCCCGATGAAAAATATGCAGGTACATTACATTTCATGTGTAGAAAGATGTTATATCAAAATAATTCCTTGCGAATTGGTCTGGCGACTTCTACACTGAAAGAAAGAAATTTTGGAAAATATTTTTTTTGATCAATTTCGCATTCGACTGTCCCGATGAAATATATGCATAAGCATTACATTTCTTGTTAAAAAGGTATGATATCAAAATAATTCCTTGCGAATTGGTCTGGCGACTTCTACACTGAAAAAAAGAAATGTTGGAAATAGTTTTTTTTGACCAATTTCGCATTCGACTGTCCCGATGAAAAATATGCAGGTACATTACATTTCATGTGTAGAAAGATGTTATATCAAAATAATTCCTTGCGAATTGGTCTGGCGACTTCTACACTGAAAGAAAGAAATTTTGGAAAATATTTTCTTTGATCAATTTCGCATTCGACTGTCCCGATGAAATATATGCAGAAGCATTACATTTCTTGTTAAAAAGGTATGATATCAAAATAATTCCTTGCGAATTGGTCTGGCGACTTCTACACTGAAAAAAAGAAATGTTGGAAATAGTTTTTTTTTGACCAATTTCGCATTCGACTGTCCCGATGAAAAATATGCAGGTACATTACATTTCATGTCTATGAAGATGTTATATCAAAATAATTCCTTGCGAATTGGTCTGGCGACTTCTACACTGAAAGAAAGACATTTTGGAAAATATTTTTTTTGATCAATTTCGCATTCGACTGTCCCTATGAAATATAAGCAGAAGCATTACATTTCATATTCAAGTGTAGAATGGTGTAATATCGAAATAATTCCTTGCGAATTGGTGTGGCGACTTCTACACTGAAAGAAAGAAATTTTTGAAATAATTTTTTTGATCAATTTCACATTCGACTGTCCCGATGAAATATATGCAGAAGCATTACATTTTATGTAAAGAGAGGTATGATATCAAATTTATTCCTTGCGAATTGGTCTGGCGACTTCTACACTGAAAAAAAGAAATGTTGGAAATATTTTTTTTGACCAATTTCGCATTCGACTGTCCCGATGAAATATATGCAGAAGCATTACATTTTATGTAAAGAAAGGTATGATATCAAAATAATTCCTTGCGAATTGGTCCGGCGACTTCTACACTGAAAAAAAGAAATGTTGGAAATAATTTTTTTGACCAATTTCGCTTTCGACTGTCC
Source organism: Chrysolina americana (assembly GCA_958502065.1). Lineage (NCBI taxonomy): Eukaryota > Metazoa > Arthropoda > Insecta > Coleoptera > Chrysomelidae > Chrysolina > Chrysolina americana. The sequence continues at coordinate 30,481,659 of OY293419.1, read as the reverse complement.
CGATGAAAAATATACGGGTACATTACATTTCATGTCTATAAAGATGTTATATCAAAATAATTCCTTGCGAATTGGTCCGGCAACTTCTACACTGAAAGAAAAAATATTAGAAAATATTCTTTTTGACCAATTTCGCATTCGACTGTCCCGATGAAAAATATGCAGGTACATTACATTTCATGTGTAGAAAGATGTTATATCAAAATAATTCCTTGCGAATTGGTCTGGCGACTTCTACACTGAAAGAAAGAAATTTTGGAAAATATTTTTTTTGATCAATTTCGCATTCGACTGTCCCGATGAAATATATGCAGAAGCATTACATTTCTTGTTAAAAAGGTATGATATCAAAATAATTCCTTGCGAATTGGTCTGGCGACTTCTACACTGAAAAAAAGAAATGTTGGAAATAGTTTTTTTTGACCAATTTCGCATTCGACTGTCCCGATGAAAAATATGCAGGTACATTACATTTCATGTGTATAAAGATGTTATATCAAAATAATTCCTTGCAAATTGGTCTGGCGACTTCTACACTGAAAGAAAGAAATTTTGGAAAATATTTTTTTTGATCAATTTCGCATTCGACTGTCCCTATGAAATATATGCAGAAGCATTACATTTCATATTCAAGTGTAGAAAGGTGTAATATCGAAATAATTCCTTGCGAATTGGTGTGGCGACTTCCACACTGGAAGAAAGAAATTTTTGAAATAATTTTTTTGATCAATTTCGCATTCGACTGTCCCGATGAAATATATGCAGAAGCATTACATTTTATGTAAAGAAAGGTATGATATCAAAATTATTCCTTGCGAATTGGTCTGGCGACTTCTACACTGAAAAAAAGAATTGTTGGAAATATTTTTTTTTGACCAATTTCGCATTCGACTGTCCCGATGATATATATGCAGAAGCATTACATTTTATATAAAGAAAGGTATGATATCAAAATTATTCCTTGCGAATTGGTCTGGCGACTTCTACACTGAAAAAAAGAAATGTTGGAAATAATTTTTTTGACCAATTTCGCTTTCGACTGTCCCGATGAAAAATATGCAGGTACATTACATTTCAAGTGTATAAAGATGTTATATCAAAATAATTCCTTGCGAATTGGTCCGGCGACTTCTACACTGAAAGAAAAAATATTAGAAAATATTCTTTTTGACCAAATTCGCATTCGACTGTCCCGATGAAAAATATGCAGGTACATTACATTTCATGTCTATAACGATGTTATATCAAAATAATTCCTTGCGAATTGGTCCGGCGACTTCTACACTGAAAGAAAAAATATTAGAAAATATTCTTTTTGACCAATTTCGCATTCGACTGTCCCGATGAAAAATATGCAGGTACATTACATTTCATGTGTCGAAAGATGCTATATCAAAATAATTCCTTGCGAATTGGTCTGGCGACTTCTACACTGAAAGAAAGAAATTTTGGAAAATATTTTTTTTGATCAATTTCGCATTCGACTGTCCCGATGAAATATATGCATAAGCATTACATTTCTTGTTAAAAAGGTATGATATCAAAATAATTCCTTGCGAATTGGTCTGGCGACTTCTACACTGAAAAAAAGAAATGTTGGAAATAGTTTTTTTTGACCAATTTCGCATTCGACTGTCCCGATGAAAAATATGCAGGTACATTACATTTCATGTGTAGAAAGATGTTATATCAAAATAATTCCTTGCGAATTGGTCTGGCGACTTCTACACTGAAAGAAAGAAATTTTGGAAAATATTTTCTTTGATCAATTTCGCATTCGACTGTCCCTATGAAATATATGCAGAAGCATTACATTTCATATTCAAGTGTAGAAAGGTGTAATATCGAAATAATTCCTTGCGAATTGGTGTGGCGACTTCCACACTGGAAGAAAGAAATTTTTGAAATAATTTTTTTGATCAATTTCGCATTCGACTGTCCCGATGAAATATATGCAGAAGCATTACATTTTATGTAAAGAAAGGTATGATATCAAAATTATTCCTTGCGAATTGGTCTGGCGACTTCTACACTGAAAAAAAGAATTGTTGGAAATATTTTTTTTTGACCAATTTCGCATTCGACTGTCCCGATGATATATATGCAGAAGCATTACATTTTATATAAAGAAAGGTATGATATCAAAATTATTCCTTGCGAATTGGTCTGGCGACTTCTACACTGAAAAAAAGAAATGTTGGAAATAATTTTTTTGACCAATTTCGCTTTCGACTGTCCCGATGAAAAATATGCAGGTACATTACATTTCAAGTGTATAAAGATGTTATATCAAAATAATTCCTTGCGAATTGGTCCGGCGACTTCTACACTGAAAGAAAAAATATTAGAAAATATTCTTTTTGACCAAATTCGCATTCGACTGTCCCGATGAAAAATATGCAGGTACATTACATTTCATGTCTATAACGATGTTATATCAAAATAATTCCTTGCGAATTGGTCCGGCGACTTCTACACTGAAAGAAAAAATATTAGAAAATATTCTTTTTGACCAATTTCGCATTCGACTGTCCCGATGAAAAATATGCAGGTACATTACATTTCATGTGTCGAAAGATGCTATATCAAAATAATTCCTTGCGAATTGGTCTGGCGACTTCTACACTGAAAGAAAGAAATTTTGGAAAATATTTTTTTTGATCAATTTCGCATTCGACTGTCCCGATGAAATATATGCATAAGCATTACATTTCTTGTTAAAAAGGTATGATATCAAAATAATTCCTTGCGAATTGGTCTGGCGACTTCTACACTGAAAAAAAGAAATGTTGGAAATAGTTTTTTTTGACCAATTTCGCATTCGACTGTCCCGATGAAAAATATGCAGGTACATTACATTTCATGTGTAGAAAGATGTTATATCAAAATAATTCCTTGCGAATTGGTCTGGCGACTTCTACACTGAAAGAAAGAAATTTTGGAAAATATTTTCTTTGATCAATTTCGCATTCGACTGTCCCGATGAAATATATGCAGAAGCATTACATTTCTTGTTAAAAAGGTATGATATCAAAATAATTCCTTGCGAATTGGTCTGGCGACTTCTACACTGAAAAAAAGAAATGTTGGAAATAGTTTTTTTTTGACCAATTTCGCATTCGACTGTCCCGATGAAAAATATGCAGGTACATTACATTTCATGTCTATGAAGATGTTATATCAAAATAATTCCGTGCGAATTGGTCTGGCGACTTCTACACTGAAAGAAAGACATTTTGGAAAATATTTTTTTTGATCAATTTCGCATTCGACTGTCCCTATGAAATATAAGCAGAAGCATTACATTTCATATTCAAGTGTAGAATGGTGTAATATCGAAATAATTCCTTGCGAATTGGTGTGGCGACTTCTACACTGAAAGAAAGAAATTTTTGAAATAATTTTTTTGATCAATTTCACATTCGACTGTCCCGATGAAATATATGCAGAAGCATTACATTTTATGTAAAGAGAGGTATGATATCAAAATTATTCCTTGCGAATTGGTCTGGCGACTTCTACACTGAAAAAAAGAAATGTTGGAAATATTTTTTTTGACCAATTTCGCATTCGACTGTCCCGATGAAATATATGCAGAAGCATTACATTTTATGTAAAGAAAGGTATGATATCAAAATAATTCCTTGCGAATTGGTCCGGCAACTTCTACACTGAAAGAAAAAATATTAGAAAATATTCTTTTTGACCAATTTCGCATTCGACTGTCCCGATGAAAAATATGCAGGTACATTACATTTCATGTGTAGAAAGATGTTATATCAAAATAATTCCTTGCGAATTGGTCTGGCGACTTCTACACTGAAAGAAAGAAATTTTGGAAAATATTTTTTTTGATCAATTTCGCATTCGACTGTCCCGATGAAATATATGCAGAAGCATTACATTTCTTGTTAAAAAGGTATGATATCAAAATAATTCCTTGCGAATTGGTCTGGCGACTTCTACACTGAAAAAAAGAAATGTTGGAAATAGTTTTTTTTGACCAATTTCGCATTCGACTGTCCCGATGAAAAATATGCAGGTACATTACATTTCATGTGTATAAAGATGTTATATCAAAATAATTCCTTGCAAATTGGTCTGGCGACTTCTACACTGAAAGAAAGAAATTTTGGAAAATATTTTTTTTGATCAATTTCGCATTCGACTGTCCCTATGAAATATATGCAGAAGCATTACATTTCATATTCAAGTGTAGAAAGGTGTAATATCGAAATAATTCCTTGCGAATTGGTGTGGCGACTTCCACACTGGAAGAAAGAAATTTTTGAAATAATTTTTTTGATCAATTTCGCATTCGACTGTCCCGATGAAATATATGCAGAAGCATTACATTTTATGTAAAGAAAGGTATGATATCAAAATTATTCCTTGCGAATTGGTCTGGCGACTTCTACACTGAAAAAAAGAATTGTTGGAAATATTTTTTTTTGACCAATTTCGCATTCGACTGTCCCGATGATATATATGCAGAAGCATTACATTTTATATAAAGAAAGGTATGATATCAAAATTATTCCTTGCGAATTGGTCTGGCGACTTCTACACTGAAAAAAAGAAATGTTGGAAATAATTTTTTTGACCAATTTCGCTTTCGACTGTCCCGATGAAAAATATGCAGGTACATTACATTTCAAGTGTATAAAGATGTTATATCAAAATAATTCCTTGCGAATTGGTCCGGCGACTTCTACACTGAAAGAAAAAATATTAGAAAATATTCTTTTTGACCAATTTCGCATTCGACTGTCCCGATGAAAAATATGCAGGTACATTACATTTCATGTCTATAACGATGTTATATCAAAATAATTCCTTGCGAATTGGTCCGGCGACTTCTACACTGAAAGAAAAAATATTAGAAAATATTCTTTTTGACCAATTTCGCATTCGACTGTCCCGATGAAAAATATGCAGGTACATTACATTTCATGTGTCGAAAGATGCTATATCAAAATAATTCCTTGCGAATTGGTCTGGCGACTTCTACACTGAAAGAAAGAAATTTTGGAAAATATTTTTTTTGATCAATTTCGCATTCGACTGTCCCGATGAAATATATGCATAAGCATTACATTTCTTGTTAAAAAGGTATGATATCAAAATAATTCCTTGCGAATTGGTCTGGCGACTTCTACACTGAAAAAAAGAAATGTTGGAAATAGTTTTTTTTGACCAATTTCGCATTCGACTGTCCCGATGAAAAATATGCAGGTACATTACATTTCATGTGTAGAAAGATGTTATATCAAAATAATTCCTTGCGAATTGGTCTGGCGACTTCTACACTGAAAGAAAGAAATTTTGGAAAATATTTTCTTTGATCAATTTCGCATTCGACTGTCCCGATGAAATATATGCAGAAGCATTACATTTCTTGTTAAAATGGTATGATATCAAAATAATTCCTTGCGAATTGGTCTGGCGACTTCTACACTGAAAAAAAGAAATGTTGGAAATAGTTTTTTTTTGACCAATTTCGCATTCGACTGTCCCGATGAAAAATATGCAGGTACATTACATTTCATGTCTATGAAGATGTTATATCAAAATAATTCCTTGCGAATTGGTCTGGCGACTTCTACACTGAAAGAAAGACATTTTGGAAAATATTTTTTTTGATCAATTTCGCATTCGACTGTCCCTATGAAATATAAGCAGAAGCATTACATTTCATATTCAAGTGTAGAATGGTGTAATATCGAAATAATTCCTTGCGAATTGGTGTGGCGACTTCTACACTGAAAGAAAGAAATTTTTGAAATAATTTTTTTGATCAATTTCACATTCGACTGTCCCGATGAAATATATGCAGAAGCATTACATTTTATGTAAAGAGAGGTATGATATCAAAATTATTCCTTGCGAATTGGTCTGGCGACTTCTACACTGAAAAAAAGAAATGTTGGAAATATTTTTTTTGACCAATTTCGCATTCGACTGTCCCGATGAAATATATGCAGAAGCATTACATTTTATGTAAAGAAAGGTATGATATCAAAATAATTCCTTGCGAATTGGTCCGGCGACTTCTACACTGAAAAAAAGAAATGTTGGAAATAATTTTTTTGACCAATTTCGCTTTCGACTGTCCCGATGAAAAATATACGGGTACATTACATTTCATGTCTATAAAGATGTTATATCAAAATAATTCCTTGCGAATTGGTCCGGCAACTTCTACACTGAAAGAAAAAATATTAGAAAATATTCTTTTTGACCAATTTCGCATTCGACTGTCCCGATGAAAAATATGCAGGTACATTACATTTCATGTGTAGAAAGATGTTATATCAAAATAATTCCTTGCGAATTGGTCTGGCGACTTCTACACTGAAAGAAAGAAATTTTGGAAAATATTTTTTTTGATCAATTTCGCATTCGACTGTCCCGATGAAATATATGCATAAGCATTACATTTCTTGTTAAAAAGGTATGATATCAAAATAATTCCTTGCGAATTGGTCTGGCGACTTCTACACTGAAAAAAAGAAATGTTGGAAATAGTTTTTTTTGACCAATTTCGCATTCGACTGTCCCGATGAAAAATATGCAGGTACATTACATTTCATGTGTAGAAAGATGTTATATCAAAATAATTCCTTGCGAATTGGTCTGGCGACTTCTACACTGAAAGAAAGAAATTTTGGAAAATATTTTCTTTGATCAATTTCGCATTCGACTGTCCCGATGAAATATATGCAGAAGCATTACATTTCTTGTTAAAAAGGTATGATATCAAAATAATTCCTTGCGAATTGGTCTGGCGACTTCTACACTGAAAAAAAGAAATGTTGGAAATAGTTTTTTTTTGACCAATTTCGCATTCGACTGTCCCGATGAAAAATATGCAGGTACATTACATTTCATGTCTATGAAGACGTTATATCAAAATAATTCCTTGCGAATTGGTCTGGCGACTTCTACACTGAAAGAAAGACATTTTGGAAAATATTTTTTTTGATCAATTTCGCATTCGACTGTCCCTATGAAATATAAGCAGAAGCATTACATTTCATATTCAAGTGTAGAATGGTGTAATATCGAAATAATTCCTTGAGAATTGGTGTGGCGACTTCTACACTGAAAGAAAGAAATTTTTGAAATAATTTTTTTGATCAATTTCACATTCGACTGTCCCGATGAAATATATGCAGAAGCATTACATTTTATGTAAAGAGAGGTATGATATCAAAATTATTCCTTGCGAATTGGTCTGGCGACTTCTACACTGAAAAAAAGAAATGTTGGAAATATTTTTTTTGACCAATTTCGCATTCGACTGTCCCGATGAAATATATGCAGAAGCATTACATTTTATGTAAAGAAAGGTATGATATCAAAATAATTCCTTGCGAATTGGTCCGGCGACTTCTACACTGAAAAAAAGAAATGTTGGAAATAATTTTTTTGACCAATTTCGCTTTCGACTGTCCCGATGAAAAATATACGGGTACATTACATTTCATGTCTATAAAGATGTTATATCAAAATAATTCCTTGCGAATTGGTCCGGCAACTTCTACACTGAAAGAAAAAATATTAGAAAATATTCTTTTTGACCAATTTCGCATTCGACTGTCCCGATGAAAAATATGCAGGTACATTACATTTCATGTGTAGAAAGATGTTATATCAAAATAATTCCTTGCGAATTGGTCTGGCGACTTCTACACTGAAAGAAAGAAATTTTGGAAAATATTTTTTTTGATCAATTTCGCATTCGACTGTCCCGATGAAATATATGCAGAAGCATTACATTTCTTGTTAAAAAGGTATGATATCAAAATAATTCCTTGCGAATTGGTCTGGCGACTTCTACACTGAAAAAAAGAAATGTTGGAAATAGTTTTTTTTGACCAATTTCGCATTCGACTGTCCCGATGAAAAATATGCAGGTACATTACATTTCATGTGTATAAAGATGTTATATCAAAATAATTCCTTGCAAATTGGTCTGGCGACTTCTACACTGAAAGAAAGAAATTTTGGAAAATATTTTTTTTGATCAATTTCGCATTCGACTGTCCCTATGAAATATATGCAGAAGCATTACATTTCATATTCAAGTGTAGAAAGGTGTAATATCGAAATAATTCCTTGCGAATCGGTGTGGCGACTTCCACACTGGAAGAAAGAAATTTTTGAAATAATTTTTTTGATCAATTTCGCATTCGACTGTCCCGATGAAATATATGCAGAAGCATTACATTTTATGTAAAGAAAGGTATGATATCAAAATTATTCCTTGCGAATTGGTCTGGCGACTTCTACACTGAAAAAAAGAATTGTTGGAAATATTTTTTTTTGACCAATTTCGCATTCGACTGTCCCGATGATATATATGCAGAAGCATTACATTTTATATAAAGAAAGGTATGATATCAAAATTATTCCTTGCGAATTGGTCTGGCGACTTCTACACTGAAAAAAAGAAATGTTGGAAATAATTTTTTTGACCAATTTCGCTTTCGACTGTCCCGATGAAAAATATGCAGGTACATTACATTTCAAGTGTATAAAGATGTTATATCAAAATAATTCCTTGCGAATTGGTCCGGCGACTTCTACACTGAAAGAAAAAATATTAGAAAATATTCTTTTTGACCAATTTCGCATTCGACTGTCCCGATGAAAAATATGCAGGTACATTACATTTCATGTGTAGAAAGATGTTATATCAAAATAATTCCTTGCGAATTGGTCTGGCGACTTCTACACTGAAAGAAAGAAATTTTGGAAAATATTTTTTTTGATCAATTTCGCATTCGACTGTCCCTATGAAATATATGCAGAAGCATTACATTTCATATTCAAGTGTAGAAAGGTGTAATATCGAAATAATTCCTTGCGAATTGGTGTGGCGACTTCCACACTGGAAGAAAGAAATTTTTGAAATAATTTTTTTGATCAATTTCGCATTCGACTGTCCCGATGAAATATATGCAGAAGCATTACATTTTATGTAAAGAAAGGTATGATATCAAAATTATTCCTTGCGAATTGGTCTGGCGACTTCTACACTGAAAAAAAGAAATTTTGGAAATATTTTTTTTTTACCAATTTCGCTTTCGACTGTCCCGATGAAAAATATGCAGGTACATTACACTTCATGTGTATAAAGATGTTATATCAAAATAATTCCTTGCGAATTGGTCCGGCGATTTCTACAATGAAAGAAAAAATATTAGAAAATATTCTTTTTGACCAATTTCGCATTCGACTGTCCCGATGAAATATATGCAGAAGAATTACATTTCTTGTTAAAAAGGTATGATATCAAAATAATTCCTTGCGAATTGGTCTGGCGACTTCTACACTGAAAGAAAAAATATTAGAAAATATTCTTTTTGACCAATTTCGCATTCGACTGTCCCGATGAAATATATGCAGAAGAATTACATTTCTTGTTAAAAAGGTATGATATCAAAATAATTCCTTGCGAATTGGTCTGGCGACTTCTACACTGAAAAAAAGAAATGTTGGAAATAGTTTTTTTTGACCAATTTCGCATTCGACTGTCCCGATGAAAAATATGCAGGTACATTACATTTCATGTGTAGAAAGATGTTATATCAAAATAATTCCTTGCGAATTGGTCTGGCGACTTCTACACTGAAAGAAAGAAATTTTGGAAAATATTTTCTTTGATCAATTTCGCATTCGACTGTCCCGATGAAATATATGCAGAAGCATTACATTTCTTGTTAAAAAGGTATGATATCAAAATAATTCCTTGCGAATTGGTCTGGCGACTTCTACACTGAAAAAAAGAAATGTTGGAAATAGTTTTTTTTGACCAATTTCGCATTCGACTGTCCCGATGAAAAATATGCAGGTACATTACATTTCATGTCTATGAAGATGTTATATCAAAATAATTCCTTGCGAATTGGTCCGGCGACTACTACACTGAAAGAAAGAAATTTTAGAAAATATTTTTTTTGACCAATTTCGCATTCGACTGTCCCGATGAAATATATGCAGAAGCATTACATTTCCTGTTAGAAAGGTATGATATCAAAATAATTCCTTGGGAATTGGTCCGGCGACTTCTACACTGAAAGAAAGACATTTTGGAAAATATTTTTTTTGATCAATTTCGCAATCGACTGTCCCTATGAAATATAAGCAGAAGCATTACATTTCATATTCAAGTGTAGAAAGGTGTAATATCGAAATAATTCCTTGCGAATTGGTGTGGCGACTTCTACACTGAAAGAAAGAAATTTTTGAAATAATTTTTTTGATCAATTTCACATTCGACTGTCCCGATGAAATATATGCAGGTACATTACATTTCATGTCTATAAAGATGTTATATCAAAATAATTCCTTGCGAATTGGTCCGGCGACTTCTACACTGAAAGAAAAAATATTAGAAAATATTCTTTTTGACCAATTTCGCATTCGACTGTCCCGATGAAAAATATGCAGGTACATTACATTTCATGTCTATAAAGATGTTATATCAAAATAATTCCTTGCGAATTGGTCCGGCGACTTCTACACTGAAAGAAAAAATATTAGAAAATATTCTTTTTGACCAATTTCGCATTCGACTGTCCCGATGAAAAATATGCAGGTACATTACATTTCATGTGTCGAAAGATGCTATATCAAAATAATTCCTTGCGAATTGGTCTGGCGACTTCTACACTGAAAGAAAGAAATTTTGGAAAATAATTTTTTTGATCAATTTCGCATTCGACTGTCCCGATGAAATATATGCATAAGCATTACATTTCTTGTTAAAAAGGTATGATATCAAAATAATTCCTTGCGAATTGGTCTGGCGACTTCTACACTGAAAAAAAGAAATGTTGGAAATAGTTTTTTTTGACCAATTTCGCATTCGACTGTCCCGATGAAAAATATGCAGGTACATTACATTTCATGTGTAGAAAGATGTTATATCAAAATAATTCCTTGCGAATTGGTCTGGCGACTTCTACACTGAAAGAAAGAAATTTTGGAAAATTTTTTCTTTGATCAATTTCGCATTCGACTGTCCCGATGAAATATATGCAGAAGCATTACATTTCTTGTTAAAAAGGTATGATATCAAAATAATTCCTTGCGAATTGGTCTGGCGACTTCTACACTGAAAAAAAGAAATGTTGGAAATAGTTTTTTTTGACCAATTTCGCATTCGACTGTCCCGATGAAAAATATGCAGGTACATTACATTTCATGTGTAGAAAGATGTTATATCAAAATAATTCCTTGCGAATTGGTCCGGCGACTACTACACTGAAAGAAAGAAATTTTAGAAAATATTTTTTTTGACCAATTTCGCATTCGACTGTCCCGATGAAATATATGCAGAAGCATTACATTTCCTGTTAAAATGGTATGATATCAAAATAATTCCTTGCGAATTGGTCTGGCGACTTCTACACTGAAAGAAAAAAATTTTGGAAAAAATTTTTTTGATCAATTTTGCATTCGACTGTCCCGATGAAAAATATGCAGGAACATTACATTTCATGTGTAGAAAGACGTTATATCAAAATAATTCCTTGCGAATTGGTCCGGCGACTTCTACACTGAAAGAAATAAATTTTTGAAATAATTTTTTTGATCAATTTCGCATTCGACTGTCCCGATGAAATATATGCAGAAGCATTACATTTTATGTAAAGAAAGGTATGATATCAAAAGTATTCCTTGCGAATTGGTCTGGCGACTTCTACACTGAAAAAAAGAAATGTTGGAAATATTTTGTTTTTACCAATTTCGCATTCGACTGTCCCGATGAAATATATGCAGAAGCATTACATTTCATGTCTATAAAGATATTATATCAAAATAATTCCTTGCGAATTGGTCCGGCGACTTCTACACTGAAAGAAAAAATATTAGAAAATATTCTTTTTGACCAATTTCGCTTTCGACTGTCCCGATGAAAAATATGCAGGTATATTACATTTTATGTGTATAAAGATGTTATATCAAAATAATTCCTTGCGAATTGGTCCGGCGACTTCTACACTGAAAGAAAAAATATTAGAAAATATTCTTTTTGACCAATTTCGCATTCGACTGTCCCGATGAAAAATATGCAGGTACATTACATTTCATGTGTAGAAAGATGTTATATCAAAATAATTCCTTGCGAATTGGTCTGGCGACTTCTACACTGAAAGAAAGAAATTTTGGAAAATATTTTTTTTGATCAATTTCGCATTCGACTGTCCCGATGGAATATATTCAGAAGCATTACATTTCTTGTTAAAGAGGTATGATATCAAAATAATTCCTTGCGAATTGGTCTGGCGACTTCTACACTGAAAAAAAGAAATGTTGGAAATAGTTTTTTTTGACCAATTTCGCATTCGACTGTCCCGATGAAAAATATGCAGGTACATTACATTTCATGTGTAGAAAGATGTTATATCAAAATAATTCCTTGCGAATTGGTCCGGCGACTACTACACTGAAAGAAAGAAATTTTAGAAAAAATTTTTTTTGACCAATTTCGCAATCGACTGTCCCGATGAAATATATGCAGAAGCATTACATTTCCTGTTAAAAAGGTATGATATCAAAATAATTCCTTGCGAATTGGTCTGGCGACTTCTACACTGAAAGAAAAAAATTTTGGAAATATTTTTTTGATCAATTTTGCATTCGACTGTCCCGATGAAATATATGCAGAAGCATTACATTTCTTGTCAAAAAGGTATGATATCAAAATTATTCCTTGCGAATTGGTCTGGCGACTTCTACACCGAAAAAAAGAAATTTTGTAAATGATTTTTTTTTACCAATTTCGCATTCGACTGTCCCGATGAAAAATATGCAGGTACATTACATTTCATGTGTAGAAAGATGTTATATCAAAATAATTCCTTGCGAATTGGTCTGGCGACTTCTACACTGAAAGAAAGAAATTTTGGAAAATATTTTTTTTTGATCAATTTCGCATTCGACTGTCCCTATGAAATATATGCAGAAGCATTACATTTCATATTCAAGTGTAGAAAGGTGAAATATCGAAATAATTCCTTGCGAATTGGTGTGGCGACTTCTACACTGAAAGATAGAAATTTTTGAAATAATTTTTTTGATCAATTTCGCATTCGACTGTCCCGATGAAATATATGCAGAAGCATTACATTTTATGTAAAGAAAGGTATGATATCAAAATTATTCCTTGCGAATTGGTCTGGCGACTTCTACACTGAAAAAAAGAAATGTTGGAAATATTTTTTTTTGACCAATTTCGCATTCGACTGTCCCGATGAAATATATGCAGAAGCATTACATTTTATGTAAAGAAAGGTATGATATCACAATTATTCCTTGCGAATTGGTCTGGCGACTTCTACACTGAAAAAAAGAAATGTTGGAAATAATTTTTTTGACCAATTTCGCTTTCGACTGTCCCGATGAAAAATATGCAGGTACATTACATTTCATGTGTATAAAGATGTTATATCAAAATAATTCCTTGCGAATTGGTCCGGCGACTTCTACACTGAAAGAAATAATATTAGAAAATATTCTATTTGACCAATTTCGCATTCGACTGTCCCGATGAAAAATATGCAGGTACATTACATTTCATGTGTAGAAAGATGTTATATCAAAATAATTCCTTGCGAATTGGTCTGGCGACTTCTACACTGAAAGAAAGAAATTTTGGAAAATATTATTTTTGATCAATTTCGCATTCGACTGTCCCGATGAAATATATGCAGAAGCATTACATTTCTTGTTAAAAAGGTATGATATCAAAATAATTCCTTGCGAATTGGTCTGGCGACTTCTACACTGAAAGAAAGAAATTTTGGAAAATATTTTTTTTTGATCAATTTCGCATTCGACTGTCCCTATGAAATATATGCAGAAGCATTACATTTCATATTCAAGTGTAGAAAGGTGTGATACCGAAATAATTCCTTGCGAATTGGTGTGGCGACTTCTACACTGAAAGAAAGAAATTTTTGAAATAATTTTTTTGATCAATTTCGCATTCGACTGTCCCGATGAAATATATGCAGAAGCATTACATTTTATGTAAAGAAAGGTATGATATCAAAATTATTCCTTGCGAATAGGTCTGGCGACTTCTACACTGAAAAAAAGAAATGTTGGAAATATTTTTTTTTGACCAATTTCGCATTCGACTGTCCCGATGAAATATATGCAGAAGCATTACATTTTATGTAAAGAAAGGTATGATATCAAAATTATTCCTTGCGAATTGGTCTGGCGACTTCTACACTGAAAAAAATAAATGTTGGAAACAGTTTTTTTTTGACCAATTTCGCATTCGACTGTCCCGATGAAAAATATGAAGGTACATTACATTTCATGTGTAGAAAGATATTATATCAAAATAATTCCTTGCGAATTGGTCCGGCGACTACTACACTGAAAGAAAGAAATTTTAGAAAATATTTTTTTTGACCAATTTCGCATTCGACTGTCCCGATGAAATATATGCAGAAGCATTACATTTCCTGTTAAAAAGGTATGATATCAAAATAATTCCTTGCGAATTGGTCTGGCGACTTCTACACTGAAAGAAAAAAATTTTGGATATAATTTTTTTGATCAATTTTGCATTCGACTGTCCCGATGAAATATATGCAGAAGCATTACATTTCATGTTAAAAAGGTATGATATCAAAATTATTCCTTGCGAATTGGTCTGGCGACTTCTACACCGAAAAAAAGAAATTTTGTAAATGATTTTTTTTTACCAATTTCGCATTCGACTGTCCCGATGAAAAATATGCAGGTACATTACATTTCCTGTGTAGAAAGATGTTATATCAAAATAATTCCTTGCGAATTGGTCTGGCGACTTCTACACTGAAAGAAAGAAATTTTGGAAAATATTTTTTTTGATCAATTTCTCATTCGACTGTCCCTATGAAATATATGCAGAAGCATTACATTTTATGTAAAGAAAGGTATGATATCAAAATTATTCCTTGCGAATTGGTCTGGCGACTTCTACACTGAAAAAAAGAAATGTTGGAAATAATTTTTTTGACCAGTTTCGCTTTCGACTGTCCCGATGAAAAATATGCAGGTACATTACATTTCATGTGTATAAAGATGTTATATCAAAATAATTCCTTGCGAATTGGTCCGGCGACTACTACACTGAAAGAAAGAAATTTTAGAAAACATTTTTTTTGACCAATTTCGCATTCGACTGTCCCGATGAAATATATGCAGAAGCATTACATTTCCTGTTAAAAAGGTATGATATCAAAATAATTCCTTGCGAATTGGTCTGGCGACTTCTACACTGAAAGAAATAAATTTTTGAAATAATTTTTTTGATCAATTTCGCATTCGACTGTCCCGATGAAATATATGCAGAAGCATTACATTTTATGTAAAGAAAGGTATGATATCAAAAGTATTCCTTGCGAATTGGTCTGGCGACTTCTACACTGAAAAAAAGAAATGTTGGAAATATTTTGTTTTTACCAATTTCGCATTCGACTGTCCCGATGAAATATATGCAGAAGCATTACATTTTATGTAAAGAAAGGTATGATATCAAAATTATTCCTTGCGAATTGGTCTGGCGACTTCTACGCTGAAAAAAAGAAATGTTGGAAATAATTTTTTTGACCAATTTCGCTTTCGACTGTCCCGATGAAAAATATGCAGGTATATTACATTTTATGTGTATAAAGATGTTATATCAAAATAATTCCTTGCGAATTGTTCCGGCGACTTCTACACTGAAAGAAAAAATATTAGAAAATATTCTTTTTGACCAATTTCGCATTCGACTGTCCCGATGAAAAATATGCAGGTACATTACATTTCATGTGTAGAAAGATGTTATATCAAAATAATTCCTTGCGAATTGGTCTGGCGACTTCTACACTGAAAGAAAGAAATTTTGGAAAATATTTTTTTTGATCAATTTCGCATTCGACTGTCCCGATGGAATATATTCAGAAGCATTACATTTCTTGTTAAAAAGGTATGATATCAAAATAATTCCTTGCGAATTGGTCTGGCGACTTCTACACTGAAAAAAAGAAATGTTGGAAATAGTTTTTTTTGACCAATTTCGCATTCGACTGTCCCGATGAAAAATATGCAGGTACATTACATTTCATGTGTAGAAAGATGTTATATCAAAATAATTCCTTGCGAATTGGTCCGGCGACTACTACACTGAAAGAAAGAAATTTTAGAAAAAATTTTTTTTGACCAATTTCGCAATCGACTGTCCCGATGAAATATATGCAGAAGCATTACATTTCCTGTTAAAAAGGTATGATATCAAAATAATTCCTTGCGAATTGGTCTGGCGACTTCTACACTGAAAGAAAAAAATTTTGGAAATATTTTTTTGATCAATTTTGCATTCGACTGTCCCGATGAAATATATGCAGAAGCATTACATTTCTTGTCAAAAAGGTATGATATCAAAATTATTCCTTGCGAATTGGTCTGGCGACTTCTACACCGAAAAAAAGAAATTTTGTAAATGATTTTTTTTTACCAATTTCGCATTCGACTGTCCCGATGAAAAATATGCAGGTACATTACATTTCATGTGTAGAAAGATGTTATATCAAAATAATTCCTTGCGAATTGGTCTGGCGACTTCTACACTGAAAGAAAGAAATTTTGGAAAATATTTTTTTTTGATCAATTTCGCATTCGACTGTCCCTATGAAATATATGCAGAAGCATTACATTTCATATTCAAGTGTAGAAAGGTGAAATATCGAAATAATTCCTTGCGAATTGGTGTGGCGACTTCTACACTGAAAGATAGAAATTTTTGAAATAATTTTTTTGATCAATTTCGCATTCGACTGTCCCGATGAAATATATGCAGAAGCATTACATTTTATGTTAAGAAAGGTATGATATCAAAATTATTCCTTGCGAATTGGTCTGGCGACTTCTACACTGAAAAAAAGAAATGTTGGAAATATTTTTTTTTGACCAATTTCGCATTCGACTGTCCCGATGAAATATATGCAGAAGCATTACATTTTATGTAAAGAAAGGTATGATATCAAAATTATTCCTTGCGAATTGGTCTGGCGACTTCTACACTGAAAGAAAGAAATTTTGGAAAATATTTTTTTTTGATCAATTTCGCATTCGACTGTCCCTATGAAATATATGCAGAAGCATTACATTTCATATTCAAGTGTAGAAAGGTGAAATATCGAAATAATTCCTTGCGAATTGGTGTGGCGACTTCTACACTGAAAGATAGAAATTTTTGAAATAATTTTTTTGATCAATTTCGCATTCGACTGTCCCGATGAAATATATGCAGAAGCATTACATTTTATGTTAAGAAAGGTATGATATCAAAATTATTCCTTGCGAATTGGTCTGGCGACTTCTACACTGAAAAAAAGAAATGTTGGAAATATTTTTTTTTGACCAATTTCGCATTCGACTGTCCCGATGAAAAATATGAAGGTACATTACATTTCATGTGTAGAAAGATATTATATCAAAATAATTCCTTGCGAATTGGTCCGGCGACTACTACACTGAAAGAAAGAAATTTTAGAAAATATTTTTTTTGACCAATTTCGCATTCGACTGTCCCGATGTAATATATGCAGAAGCATTACATTTCCTGTTAAAAAGGTATGATATCAAAATAATTCCTTGCGAATTGGTCTGGCGACTTCTACACTGAAAGAAAAAAATTTTGGATATAATTTTTTTGATCAATTTTGCATTCGACTGTCCCGATGAAATATATGCAGAAGCATTACATTTCATGTTAAAAAGGTATGATATCAAAATTATTCCTTGCGAATTGGTCTGGCGACTTCTACACCGAAAAAAAGAAATTTTGTAAATGATTTTTTTTTACCAATTTCGCATTCGACTGTCCCGATGAAAAATATGCAGGTACATTACATTTCCTGTGTAGAAAGATGTTATATCAAAAAAATTCCTTGCGAATTGGTCTGGCGACTTCTACACTGAAAGAAAAAAATTTTGGAAAATATTTTTTTTGATCAATTTCTCATTCGACTGTCCCTATGAAATATATGCAGAAGCATTACATTTTATGTAAAGAAAGGTATGATATCAAAATTATTCCTTGCGAATTGGTCTGGCGACTTCTACACTGAAAAAAAGAAATGTTGGAAATAATTTTTTTGACCAGTTTCGCTTTCGACTGTCCCGATGAAAAATATGCAGGTACATTACATTTCATGTGTATAAAGATGTTATATCAAAATAATTCCTTGCGAATTGGTCCGGCGACTACTACACTGAAAGAAAGAAATTTTAGAAAATATTTTTTTTGACCAATTTCGCATTCGACTGTCCCGATGAAATATATGCAGAAGCATTACATTTCCTGTTAAAAAGGTATGATATCAAAATAATTCCTTGCGAATTGGTCTGGCGACTTCTACACTGAAAAAAAGAAATGTTGGAAACAGTTTTTTTTTGACCAATTTCGCATTCGACTGTCCCGATGAAAAATATGAAGGTACATTACATTTCATGTGTAGAAAGATATTATATCAAAATAATTCCTTGCGAATTGGTCCGGCGACTACTACACTGAAAGAAAGAAATTTTAGAAAATATTTTTTTTGACCAATTTTGCATTCGACTGTCCCGATGAAATATATGCAGAAGCATTACATTTCCTGTTAAAATGGTATGATATCAAAATAATTCCTTGCGAATTGGTCTGGCGACTTCTACACTGAAAGAAAAAAAATTTGGAAGTAATTTTTTTGATCAATTTTGCATTCGACTGTCCCGATGAAATATATGCAGAAGCATTACATTTCATGTTAAAAAGGTATGATATCAAAATTATTCCTTGCGAATTGGTCTGGCGACTTCTACACCGAAAAAAAGAAATTTTGTAAATGATTTTTTTTTACCAATTTCGCATTCGACTGTCCCGATGAAAAATATGCAGGTACATTACATTTCATGTGTAGAAAGATGTTATATCAAAATAATTTCTTGCGAATTGGTCTGGCGACTTCTACACTGAAAGAAAGAAATTTTGGAAAATATTTTTTTTGATCAATTTCGCATTCGACTGTCCCTATGAAATATATGCAGAAGCATTACATTTCATATTCAAGTGTAGAAAGGTGTAATATCGAAATAATTCCTTGCGAATTGGTCTGTCGACTTCTACACTGAAAGAAAGAAATTTTTGAAATAATTTTTTTGATCAATTTCGCATTCGACTGTCCCGATGAAATATATGCAGAAGCATTACATTTTATGTAAAGAAAGGTAAGATATCAAAATTATTCCTTGCGAATTGGTCTGGCGACTTCTACACTGAAAAAAAGAATTGTTGGAAATATTTTTTTTTGACCAATTTCGCATTCGACTGTCCCGATGAAATATATGCAGCAGCATTACATTTTATATAAAGAAAGGTATGATATCAAAATTATTCCTTGCGAATTGGTCTGGCGACTTCTACACCGAAAAAAAGAAATTTTGTAAATGATTTTTTTTACCAATTTCGCATTCGACTGTCCCGATGAAAAATATGCAGGTACATTACATTTCATGTGTAGAAAGATGTTATATCAAAATAATTCCTTGCGAATTGGTCTGGCGACTTCTACACTGAAAGAAAGAAATTTTGGAAAATATTTTTTTTGATCAATTTCTCATTCGACTGTCCCTATGAAATATATGCAGAAGCATTACATTTTATGTAAAGAATGGTATGATATCAAAATTATTCCTTGCGAATTGGTCTGGCGACTTCTACACTGAAAAAAAGATATGTTGTAAATAATTTTTTTGACCAATTTCGCTTTCGACTGTCCCGATGAAAAATATGCAGGTACATTACATTTCATGTGTATAAAGATGTTATATCAAAATAATTCCTTGCGAATTGGTCCGGCGACTACTACACTGAAAGAAAGAAATTTTAGAAAATATTTTTTTTGACCAATTTCGCATTCGACTGTCCCGATGAAATATATGCAGAAGCATTACATTTCCTGTTAAAAAGGTATGATATCAAAATAATTCCTTGCGAATTGGTCTGGCGACTTCTACACTGAAAAAAAGAAATGTTGGAAACAGTTTTTTTTTGACCAATTTCGCATTCGACTGTCCCGATGAAAAATATGAAGGTACATTACATTTCATGTGTAGAAAGATATTATATCAAAATAATTCCTTGCGAATTGGTCCGGCGACTACTACACTGAAAGAAAGAAATTTTAGAAAATATTTTTTTTGACCAATTTCGCATTCGACTGTCCCGATGAAATATATGCAGAAGCATTACATTTCCTGTTAAAAAGGTATGATATCAAAATAATTCCTTGCGAATTGGTCTGGCGACTTCTACACTGAAAGAAAAAAAATTTGGAAATAATTTTTTTGATCAATTTTGCATTCGACTGTCCCGATGAAATATATGCAGAAGCATTACATTTCATGTTAAAAAGGTATGATATCAAAATTATTCCTTGCGAATAGGTCTGGCGACTTCTACACCGAAAAAAAGAAATTTTGTAAATGATTTTTTTTTACCAATTTCGCATTCGACTGTCCCGATGAAAAATATGCAGGTACATTACATTTCATGTGTAGAAAGATATTATATCAAAATAATTTCTTGCGAATTGGTCTGGCGACTTCTACACTGAAAGAAAGAAATTTTGGAAAATATTTTTTTTGATCAATTTCGCATTCGACTGTCCCTATGAAATATATGCAGAAGCATTACATTTCATATTCAAGTGTAGAAAGGTGTAATATCGAAATAATTCCTTGCGAATTGGTCTGGCGACTTCTACACTGAAAGAAAGAAATTTTTGAAATAATTTTTTTGATCAATTTCGCATTCGACTGTCCCGATGAAATATATGCAGAAGCATTACATTTTATGTAAAGAAAGGTATGATATCAAAATTATTCCTTGCGAATTGGTCTGGCGACTTCTACACTGAAAAAAAGAATTGTTGGAAATATTTTTTTTTGACCAATTTCGCATTCGACTGTCCCGATGAAATATATGCAGCAGCATTACATTTTATATGAAGAAAGGTATGATATCAAAATTATTCCTTGCGAATTGGTCTGGCGACTTCTACACTGAAAAAAAGAAATGTTGGAAATAATTTTTTTGACCAATTTCGCTTTCGACTGTCCCGATGAAAAATATGCAGGTACATTACATTTCAAGTGTATAAAGATGTTAGATCAAAATAATTCCTTGCGAATTGGTCCGGCGACTTCTACACTGAGAGAAAAAATATTAGAAAATATTCTTTTTGACCAATTTCGCATTCGACTGTCCCGATGAAAAATATGCAGGTACATTACATTTCATGTGTAGAAAGATGTTATATCAAAATAATTCCTTGCGAATTGGTCTGGCGACTTCTACACTGAAAGAAAGAAATTTTGGAAAATATTTTTTTTGATCAATTTCGCATTCGACTGTCCCGATGAAATATATGCAGAAGCAATACATTTCATATTCAAGTGTAGAAAGGTGTAATATCGAAATAATTCCTTGTTAATCGGTTTGACGCTTTACCGTTCACCTCACAAATACCGCATAAATTCCACAGAAATCTGTTCTTTCCTGCATAGGACAGAAACATGTATATTCCAATTTTTGAAAAAGGCCTCCAACCTCTCCTCACAGCCTCACCCTTACCTTATCTCACAATTATCGTAAAAATTTGCCAAATCCACGTTTTTCTCGTATTGAAAAAAATGAGGTTGTTCCCATTTATGCAAAAGGCCTCCAACCTCCCCTCACAGCCTTACCCTTACCTTACAATCACCGTAAAAATTCGCAAAATCCGCCAGTTTCCCGTATTGACAAAAATGAGGTTGTTCCCATTTTTGCAAAAGGCCTCCAACCTCCCCTCACAGCCTCACCCTTACCTCACAATTACCGTAAAAATTTGCAAAATTCGCATGTTTCCCGTATTGACAAAAATGAGGTTGTTCCCATTTTTGATAAAGTCCTTCAACCTCCCCTCACAGCCTTACCCTTACCTCACAATTACCGTAAAAATTCGCAAAATCCGCATGTTTCCCGTATTGACAAAAATGAGGTTGTTCCCATTTTTGCAAAAGGCCTCCAACCTTCCCTCACAGCCTTACCCTTACCTCACAATTACCGTAAAAATTCGCAAAATCCGCATGTTTCCCGTATTGACAAAAATGAGGTTGTTCCTTCCCATTTTTGCAAAAGGCCTCCAACCTCCCCTCACAGCCTTTCCCTTACCTCACAGTTACCGTAAAAATTCGCAAAATCCGCATGTTTCCCGTATTGACAAAAATGAGGTCGTTCCCAATTTTGCAAAAGGCCTCCAACCTCCCCTCACAGCCTTCCCTTCACCTCACAAATACCGAAAAATCACAATTTTTTCACCCCATATACAAAAATGGGAATATTCCTGTTCTGGTCGAGTTTGACTATTATTATAATTTGCCGTGGCGCTCCGGGGCGACTTACTGATTTTTGGTGGCGTATTCACTTTTCAGCTGTAGGAAAACCCGGAAAACCTACAGCACCACCCCGGTGCGTATTTACTTTAACAATTTGGATAACCAAAGCAATAGGCTAATACTGAAGGCACAATTGGCAAATTTCATTATTAATAAAAGCGTTTCCTCTGATAAAAAGGCATTTACTGTGTATAAATCTCCTGCAGTATGTGCAGTGGGTAGCTTCGTTCTGGCCTGAACTACGTGAACAAATTAAACACAAATTACGCATATCATTTGATCCAGTGAGAATAAGTGATTTTATTGTATTCCTATAATTAACTATATCTGTAATTGCCATCAGATCCAGATTATTAACGATACACTCGAAAAAAATTTAACAAAATACGCCGCAGTTATAATTATCCTTTTGTTCTGCATGACGATAAACTAAAGTGGATAAGTTAGTACAGAGTTGCTCATTTTTATGATTATTATAAAAATTAAGGAAATCGCAAAAAATATTCACATAAAATTTTGTCTGATTCTCGTTACTATTGCAAGGGTCCAAAAACGCAAATGTTGATTTTTCGAAATCCACAACAATTAGGCATTGGTGATTTTGATTAATTAGAACAGGCATAACTATCTTTTCCTTTTCAATATTAAAATTTCTTATGAATGATTCATTTATTTTGGATTCAAAAATGATTGTAGTAATTTCCTCTGGTATGATTTGGTACTTGTTCTCAACATTCAATAAATTTAAAGCTATGTCTATTACAAAATTATCGATTCTCGTTGCCATGGATTACTTTAGCAAATGGGTTGAAGCTTATGCCTTGCCTAATCAAGAAGCATCCACAGTTGCAAGAGCTCTGGTGGATAACATGTTTTCAAGGTTTGGAGTCCCAATGGAGCTACATTCCGATCAAGGAAGAAATTTTGAATCAAATTTATTCAAGGAAGTTTGTGAGTTGATGGGAATTAGCAAGACCAGAACAACGGCTCTCCACCCACAGTCTGATGGCATGGTTGAAAGGTTCAACAGGACTATGGAAGAACATCTTTCCAAAGTAGTAGAGGAGCACCAAAAGACATGGGATCGACATCTTCCACTATTCTTGATGGCTTACAGGGCCTCTGTGCACGATTCCACAAAGCTCACTCCAGCCAGCATCATCTTCGGGAGAGAACTTCGGTTGCCCTGTGACTTGGTGTTCGGATCACCAAGTTCTGAAGAAAAAGAGGTACAGGATTATGCAGACGAACTGCGAGATAGCTTGAATGGGATCCACGAATTTGCAAGAAAAAGATTGAAGATAACTAGTGACCGAATGAAGGCTCGATACGATCTTAAGGCCAATACTGGTGGATTCAAAGAAGGAGATCGAGTATGGCTGTACAATCCTCGTCGTAAGAAAGGATTTTCTCCTAAATTAACACCATCTTGGGAAGGACCATATACGATAGTGAAAAGAATAAACGACGTGGTCTATAGAATTCAACGCAGCCCGAGAGCGAAAATGAAGGTCGTTCACCTAGAGAGACTCAAACGATATAATGGAGACAACGACACATTGTTTGATCGGGACGATCAAAATTGAGAGGGGGATAATGTTACGAGATTGATAAAAGCCCCCTAGCTGCGCCGCTGAGTCCATTCCTCGATACATCAATTCCAAGAAGTGTTTATTTGGATTGATTGTTTTCTACCGGAGCTGCCGCGTCATCGCTCAATTCCTGGAAATGTGTAGAAGTTCTCTGTTTTGAGTATTCTCGTAACATTGCGCTTAATCCATTCCACATGATGAGCGCCTATATAAACAGAGACGTTTGACTGGGAAAGGAGTTTTTATGAAGAGAATTATTTAAGAAGATTAGAAAGTGATAATAAGCAGAAGTGTTTGGAATATTTAGCTAGTTAGTTGTATTGTTGTATAGATAGATCTAAGTGTTTTATTAGTCAGTGAAGTGTTGTATGTTTGTTTATAGTGAAGTTAGAAAATAAAGAGTTTAGTAGTGTGCTCGGCCTATTATTTAGCAAAACGTAACAATATTTATTATGACAATAATAAACTCTCTTTCTATTATTAATTGTGGGTTTAATACCTAGGTTCTTGCAGATTAATGCGCATTGAGAGTGTTTTGACTTATATGACAAAGGTTGCTTTGAGTGCATATCAGCCTTATTCAATGTTTCTAATACCCAATTTTTTGTATTTTCATTCGCGATTTCATCTCCGCGTGCTATCGATGCTAGTATAACTTCAAATTCGGATTTATTCCTATGAAAGTGTCGGTACACCTGGCTAGGATATTGCAAACTTTTGATTCTAATATTTTCACAAACATAAACAAATACTGGATGATCCGGTTTGAGAGTCAAAATTGAAATAAAAGTGAAATTACTATCAAATCCCAAGATAATTTCTGCAATTCTTTTTAATTTAGCAATATTTTTGTTGACGCCCACCATGTTTGAAATTGTAATGAAAACCTAGTGCCCTAATTATTCACCAATTATATCGAGTACTCGAGTACTGAAAAGTACTGAAAAATATGTATCAATTATCGAATCGATTAATGTACAAAGATTGTTTTATAAACCGATACACCTTTCCCTCGTAACCTATACTCACTATAGGTGTTTGATTTCAGCACACAGTTAAAAAACACTCTATTGCTAAAAGTTTCGAATACGAATACGGGAAATTATATCAGCTTCTTAATGTATATCAGTGGGGTTTGCCAGTATAGTGCAAAAAATATGAAATACTGTTGAGAATAGGGAAGAGTGGAGTTTTTTCCATCGTGTTCACTAAAATAATTACCTATGTCCTATGTCTCACATTGCATAGGGAGAAAGCTATTTCGTAATTTCTTCGTAATTTCAAATGATTCTTTGAAAATGTCATTCCCTCCTATAGGTGCTTTTTTATACTTGTTCCCCTAACCCACACAGCACATGTACGTACAATGGATGAACAATGGACGTTCAATATGGAAGTTCAAGACATCCAGTGGATGTCCAGAATTAGTACAATGGATAACCAATGAACGTTCAATGGACGTCCAGGACACCACTATGGACGTACAATTAAAGTCCATAAAACGTCCAATGGATGTACATTGTACGTATTTTGGGCGTCCATTGTATGTCCATATTTGGTGAAATGGATGTACGGAATATATCCAAATAACAACCACTGTGGATATTTTTTGGATATCCAGTGTACCTCCATTCAATATCCAAAATTAATCCAGAAATTATCGATTATACAAGGTGTTCTGCAAATAATTGGCAGTACTTAGGCAGTACAATGGATGTACATTGTACGTATTTTGGGCGTCCATTGTATGTCCATATTTGGTGAAATGGATGTACGGATATCCAAATAACAACCACTGTGGATATTTTTTGGATATCCAGTGTACCTCCATTCAATATCCAAAATTAATCCAGAAATTATCGATTATACAAGGTGTTCTGCAAATAATTGGCAGTACTTATGTAGATATTATGAAAGTAAAAATTATATAATTTCCCATATAAACATTATTTGTCATTGAATAAATAATTACAAAATCTTCTTACTGGAGTTATCACTAAAATACGGTGAAACAATAATTGAAAGGGAAGAAGCACTTGGTATCAATTTTTCACCCATACCATTACCATTGTATATTAGCCTGAACTGAACTGAAACACAAAACACAACACTGCAGTCATATCTAACCTCACATATTCTTCTTCTGCTTCAGCTGATTATTCATTTATCGTCACCAATCGATATTTTGGTTCTGTGTCATCGATCATTATTTTATTACACCAAAGAATATCTAGAATTACCAATATTCAAAATCCATAACTATTTAATGCATTTGCATGAATTGAACGTCCAATTGATGTTTACGACTGGACTTTCAAGTAATGTCCACTTAATGTCCAGATATTGTCTGACAAAGTGCGTTTTATCTAAGTATTACATTTCCATTAGGGATGAAGACAAAATTGCATAAACAGGATAATTACTCATATGTATCAAAAATTAATTTTTTTTTGTACATCATATGTACGTACAATGGATGTACATTTTCGAATATCCACTGTACGTCTGTTTCCTGTACGTACAATGGATGTCCATTAAACATCCATGGACGTTTGGACTAGAGCTGGACGTAAAACGGACATCCATTGGATGTCGTGTGCTGTGTGGGAACACTCCGGTCGGAAATGCTTTTTACTTTCGTTCCTTGGTAAACAAATTTTTCAAAACGCTCACTCACTTACTTCTGTACCTAGTACCTACACATTCATATTTAATATATCATGTAATTAAAAATTTTTGTTAGTGGTTATAACTACATAAACTGAAATGGTAAAACGGCAAACTCGTATATGGTGTGAGCCGGACACTTGTTGAAGAAGGCACCCGATGTGATGTTACTATCGATGTGAACAGTTCGAACTTTGATAATGTTCACAGGTAGGTCGGATGAGTGAACGCTTCCAGCCTCCAATAGTCTCGGGGAAAAACCCATTAATCGTCCTATGGAATCCTTGGGACGAAAATCGATGTTATAGAGCTTGCTGTATATCTCACACTGCAGCGTATTGGTGTTGGGTTTAAGAGAGAACAAAGCCTTGCTTTTGTTGGTACCGTCGTCGTCGTCGTCGACGTTGCCAACGTCACTAGACACTGCGGCTCTCTTCTTCTTCTCCTTTGCTTCTTTCAGCCTCTCGATGTGTTTATGTATAAACTTGGCAATGTCGCTTATTTCGTAACACCCAGTCGGTATTTGGTTGATGCTAACAGATGGCGCTCCTTTGACAGAATAATAGAATCGACCACTCGATATGTTCGGTATGCTGTTGTATGAATGGAAACCAATCAATGCCAAGCCGTAAGTGCTATCTTCGTCCAATTGGAGTGGCGGAGAAAAGTCTGCGGTTAGCGTCGACGTTTCACCTGTCACTGTCAACAGCAAAGACATGACTGACACTGGATGGGGTTATGTACTTCTATTTAAACCATTCCATATGTGCGCTCTGTGCTCAGAGTCTAGTGTGGGATTCAAGACGCGTGAGGCTCGCGCTATTCGTCTAGCGAAACGTATCCTGTCCATGGCCACTTGCATCCAATACGATTTGCGCGAAGTTTTGTATGCAAAACGCCACGTTACCATATAATAAACCTCATTGCGCTCCTCATTGAAGGTCACCACTTTTCTATTCATTTTCGCGCGCGCGCGCACACACACACACTCAGAGTGTGTTCTCATATAGAAAATTCAAACACAAATGACCGCAATTAACTTGGTTGAATGTCTGATAGCGATCGTTGTTGTAGAAGATTTTCACTTTTTTACCCAGATATCGCACCAATTCCACCGGCGGCTTCAAATTGCCGAAACTGTCAAAGTATTTCACCACATGTCCGCGTTTCACGTAAGCTACCCAATGCGTTCCGCGATTCCTGCTCGAGTCCAGATTGATGATTGCGCATTCTCTGTACTTGGGAAATTTCGATGATGATGATGATGAGGATCGAGGTAAGTTGTCTCGCATGAAAACACCAATGAAATGAGGTATTTTCAAACGTTTCACATATTTAGGTAATTCCTCATCGTACAACGCTCTATTGGGCAGCTTCAGCGGGAGTTTTTTGAAAATTTCTTCTTGAGAAACAAACCGTAGCCGCCTTTAGCGGTCTTGCGCAGAAACAAACCGGAACCTCCTAAATTTTTGTTGTCACCACCAATGCTCTCCATTGCGGCATTATGACGCTTGTCTTCCTCCAATTTCTTTTTGGCATTGGCCGAGGAGATGATGGTCCTGGCTATGGTGCTGGCACCGCCTGCAAACGAGCCCAGCGCTCCCAGAGCGACGAATATCGGAAGCAGAGGCAGCACACCACCGCTCTTCGCTTCGAACGGTATTATTCGGGGTACTCTGATTTTTTTGCGGCCACCCAATTTTTTCACTTGTGCACGGGCAGCACGCAGTGCCACCAAGGAGGATTTTCGCAGAGCCTTCGCACTCAAATCTTTCAGCTGATCAGGTTTCAGTGTTTTTCGCAGAGTCTTGGTAATTTTCTTAACCACATCTCGACGGAAAGACTTTGGCTTTGCAG
This sequence comes from Chrysolina americana, assembly GCA_958502065.1. NCBI lineage: Eukaryota > Metazoa > Arthropoda > Insecta > Coleoptera > Chrysomelidae > Chrysolina > Chrysolina americana. Next base: position 30,453,064 of record OY293419.1, on the reverse strand, counting down.
CAGCAGCAGCAGCAGTCTTCTTCTTCTTCTTCAGACCCATTCCCAAATTACGTTTTGCTTTCATGGTTGTGGTGACCAGCCAAGCAGCAGCTTTCTCACCAAATTTGGCGTCTTTTGATTTGACACGTTCCTAAGCTCTATTTTCCAGCGCCCAGTCGGCCTTGTGTCTCTCCTTCAAAGACTTGTTTTGCGAGTATGCAATATCGTGAGTCTTACAAGCCGAATCCAAAGGGTTCACACCAGGGTCTCCACGTGCCAATCTCTTCTGTAGTTTGGTACCCGGTCCACAGTACTGGTATCCAGGCAAATGAAGCTCGAATGGCAGATGATTAATCAGAGAGTTCACCACACCACGACCTTCGTGCTCGACAGTCAGCATGACACTGACGCGAATGATGTTGCACACCTACTTACATAACTGTACTCCACTCAAAATGACATTCGAATGTCAGATGTGGGCGTGGTCACACACACACACACATACTTCTGCAAAAAATCAATCAACTCAAACATGAAAGTGGTGCAACAAGAGCCGGCTCTGGAAATAGTCAATTTGGATATCATAGGTGGAGGAGGCATTGGCGGTTACGACGACGGTATACGTAAACACGGCTCCCTGCTACCGAATTCATTCCGAGCGATATTTTGTGGCTCCAGCGGATGTGGCAAGACCAACGCTGTACTCAGTCTGCTGTTCAGCCCTAACGGAGCACGCTTCGAGAATGTTTACGTTTATTCAAAGTCGCTGTACCAACCTAAATATCAGCTACTGCACGATGTACTCAAACAAGTCAAGGGCGTAGGTTATTTTCCATACAGGGACAACGACGAGGTAATCGATCTGTCAAAGGCGAAAGAAAACTCAATTTTCATATTTGACGATGTGGCGTGTGACAAACAAAATAAAATCAGAGAGTTCTATGCCATGGCACGCCACAAGGGTATTGACCCAACCTACTTGTGTCAAACCTACTCGAAAATACCCAAAAAGCTGATCAGGGACAATTGCAACCTTATAGTGCTTTTTCGTCAAGACGATATGAATTTGAAGCACGCTTTCGACGAGCACGTCTCTCCGGATTACACCTTTGAGGAATTTCGCCGCATGTGCGCCGCCTGTTGGAAGGAAAAATTCGGATCTCTGGTCCTTGTCAAAGACTTCGATGTGAACAAAGGGCGCTACCGCCTGGGCTTTGACAAATATATACAAATGTGATGCGAGGTGGCACGGCATTCGTACTGAAGCCATGGCGCCGACCACATCACCCCGCATCGAGACGGAGATTGCTAAAGCTGAACGCAAACGTCAAGTCAATCAGTTGTCGAAAATTGTGCGAAAAAAGTATCTGAGTCTGAAACTCGGAAAATCCAAGCATGATGAAGCCTGAGTAAATTATTCAAACCCATTACGGTGCCGCTGAAAAGATTGAGTGCGGCAGTGCCGCCACTCACCAAGCGATCACGACTGACATTGAAAAAAGAAGAGAAACCACCACCGACTCCAGACTTTGTGAAAAAGGAAGAAGACGAAGAAAGCTACCACACAGATGATGGTGATTATGATGATGATGAGGATGACTACTTGGAAGTTTATCCCGAAGTAGCAACTGAATTCGTGAATAGATGTGAATTACGGTCCCATTTACGATAAACCAAGAGCGCAATGGTTGCTCGGTAGAAAGCTGATGGACTTCGACAAAGATACGGGGGACATTCGCATTGATGATGTAACATACGAGGGCACTCCGGGGCTATATAGTTTGATTTTCTACAAAAATCCCAAATACGCTAAAGCCGATTTGGCGGCATACAAGCAAATTTTGACAGCTACAGGTGCGCATGTAGATGCGCGAGGTAGGTTGAATCCATCTCAGACTGCCAAATACGAACAGTTGATTCGACCAATGTTCGAAGATCCTCAATCAAAAATAGGTGGTGGTGGAGGTGGTGGTGGAGGTCGAGGTCGAGGTCGTTTCACTGACGGCAGTGGTATCCCAGATCAGTTGACATACAACACGAAACCCATAGAATACGTGTACTGGGACGATGTGAACGAGCTCGTTGACAGGTATAGGCTTCTGGTAGCCGCCAAAAATGCCGGCAGCACCTCTACCGACAACGAGATCGTGGCCATCATCAATGAATTGAGAGAAGCAGGCTATATTCGATAAATGAAAGCGTAGACGTATTTTTGCATGCCACAGTCGCATCATGAGCATCAACAAGTTCGGTCAAACTTCGTCAGCTCGCCGTGCACGGCAGCAGCAGCAGCAGCCCTATCATTTATCTGGTGTTATACTCAACTATACGACAAATGGGGACATTGATGCTGAACATGTGAAAATATGTAATGTGGAAACGCCAAGTGCACTCAATGATGTTGCCAACAAAAAATACGTTGATGACGTCATACAGAAGCTCAAAGATGACGTCATACACAAACTCAAAGATGAGCTGGACACCACCAAAAACAATCTAACAGCCTTGGATATTCGAGTGATGAAATTCATGTCACTTTCGATGAAAAAGCATGAAAATACCAAGAAACGCTTGGATAAAGTGGCACTGGATATTGTTGATATTCCAGCCTCTCAAGTAGAAGGTGTAACGGCCAGTGCAGTTAGTGGATTGACTCCGCCATTAGCGAAATGACGTCATTATCATCATCATCATCTGAGAAAAAACAATTGGTTGATGAGCTCCATGCTCCAGCCAGAAGGAATTTTCCTCGCAGACGTACCATCATCAAAGGACTCGACTATCTGTGGCAGATGGACTTGGCTGATCTTCAAAAATACTCCAGAGCCAATAAAAACTTCAATTATATTCTCGTGGTGATTGACACCTTTTCCAAGTACCTATGGGTGCGCCCCCTGAAGACCAAAACTGGTCGAGACGTCACCGAAGCGATGAGTGACATATTATCGAAAGCGAAAAGATGTCCCAAGCTCCTCCAATCAGATCTCGGAACTGAATTTTACAATTCCAGCTTTCAGACTCTCCTGAAAAAGTACAACATCAAACACTACAGCACGTATACCGTGAAGAAAGCCGTGATCGCAGAGAGGGTTATACGTACTATCAAGGAGAATCTCTTCAAGTATTTCAGTTTGAACGGTACCTACAAATCGCTGGACATCGAACGATCGGCATGAAACCGTGTGACGTCACCAAAGACAATGAAAAACAGGTGTATAAGTCAACGTATTATTATGCCGAACGTGCTGGTCGAAAAAAAATCAAAATTGGTTATTTCGTGAGAATTAGCAAGGCCAAGCATGTTGTCGAAAAAGGGTATACGCCTAATTAGACTACGGAACTATTCAAAGTTGTCAAAGTGAAAATCACCCAACCAATCACGTATTTGCTGGAGGACTTGGAAGGGCGACCAATCAGCGGCGCTTTCTACGAACAAGAACTACAAAAAACAAAAAATCCCGAAGTCTATCTAGTGGAAAAAATCATCAGGCGTAAGAGTCGTAAAGTACTTGTGAAATGGCTGGGGTTCGATAGTACGCACAATAGTTTGATTGATGCGACAAATCACATGTAATTCAATGGAAAATTGGCACAATCTCAACTGGAAGAGGGGGCCTTTCATCGTCGTCGTCTCTCAGCTCTCGACGACGTAGAAACTCAAGCCGGTGTATGGGGGGGAGGGTGGGGGGTGATGGCGGCGGCGGCAGCGAAGAAATAAACCGATGCCAAACGGTGCAGAGAGATTAGTCAGTCAACATGTTTGGTGCAGTGAACAACGTCGTTGTCGAGTCTTCTGAAGAGTCCTCTGGTTACAAGTCGGTGGCGTCGGCGGCGTCGGTGGCGTCAGCTTCATCATCATCATTATCATCATCATCATCGGACCGAGAGTGGGCAGATCGAATGGCAGATTTAGATCGAATATGTGACATGTACAAGGAGGCCATCAAAGCGGAACGTTTCTTCGCGTGCATCGCCACCTATGAGTTTCGCAACACCGACGTTTTGAGCTTGCAATGCGGCATAAGTTTTGCTCGGAGTTTCGTGCCTGCAGTGAAACTCGTGTGCAAGGTCCAATACACCATATGCTCCAGCCTGTCCTTCAGCTTGTTTGAATGGGGCCAATTCGTAGGGGCCATTAATCAGTTGCTTTACACTAGCCGAAATGGCCCAAATGCAGCAGCAGCAGCCAAGACTATTCGAATCAAACTCGACTGGGACGATGTTATGGATTTGGAATTACACACGTATGCAGAGTCAACAAGTGCGAGTTTCCAAGAATGACACCTACTTCTACCTGACGGAAGCGGATGTTCAAGAAATCCTACATCTAGATGCTACTGTGATGGCGACAAGATTTGAATATCTATTGAATATGATCTTTAGTCAATATTATCACGATTTATTAAGCAGTGCAAAAACTCTAGCTAAAAACAATGGTTTGTCATTTGATGAGGCTATAAACTTGTGTACTATATCATCAAAAGATGATAAACATCTATGTTTTCGTGAATACCTATGCTATTTGCCGGATAAAGTAATGTTTGATTACGAAACGAAATAAATGTATATATTGAGAGCAGAGTTGGCGTTTTAATTCAGTATGCAGTGTGCAGTGTGTCTGTGTGTATGCCGAGAGAGAGAGAGAGATGCAGCAGTACGAAACAAGATGCGACTCGTATCGAAGCTGGACTTCGACATTTCCTGCAAGTAAGTTAGCCGAAGCAGGCTTTACGTATACCGGTTCGGAAGATGTAGTTGCTTGTCTTTCGTGTCAAGTAGAGGGGTTCAGATGGCTGCCGAATGACGATCCTATGGCTGACCATCGTCGATGGAGCCCCCATTGTGATTTCGTTCGTAGTTATTACTCTGAGCACAGACACAGACCGACGACAGATGGCGCTGATGTCCCTCCAGAACCAAGAGTGTCAGATGTCATTAGCAGAGTGACAGATGACACATGGATGACACCGCCACCACCACCACAACCGACAGATGGCGCTGATGTTGCTCCAGAAGAACGACAAGTGAAAGGTGACATGAGCAGCAAAGTGACCACAGATGTCATAAACATAGACTCACAGAACACGGTGATGATGTGTCGTGTATGTCTTGTGAATGAACTAAATGTATTGTTTATGCCATGTAGACACTTGGCGTGCTGCTCACAATGCGCCATCAGGTGCGACACATGCGTAGTTTGTAGATCACCCATCAATACATTTATGAAAATATATATATCTTAGAATATTTTTGATTGTTTAATTTTGCTACTCGAAAATACCCTTCCCCATTTTTTTTGCTTGAAAAAACATGCCAATTTTTATGTAAATAAGTATCAAATTTTTGATTGAATTATTCCTCCTATTTTGGTGCAAAAACGTGCTCTTTTTTGATGCAAAAAGTGACACTTTTTTCGATAAAAAAAAACACCCAAAATTGACATGGTGGAAGGATTTCAGTGAAGCATTTTCAGTGAATTTTGAGTCACTCAGAATTCACTCAGCTTTCACTCAGCTTTTTCCACCATGTCAAGTTTCGGTCATTTTTTTGATCAAAATAATTGCCATTTTTTCATAAGAATACATGTATTTTTGAATGAAAAAAAGTGACACCTTTATTGACATGGTGGTAAAAGCTGAGTGAAGCATTTTCAGTGAAAGCTGAGTGGCTGAGTGAATCACTCAGCTTTCACTCAGGTTTCACTCAGCTTTCACTCAGCTTTCACTCAGCTTTCACTCAGCTTTCACTCAGCTTTTTCCACCATGTCAATAAAAGTGTTACTTTTTGCATGAAAAAGTGACACTTTTTGCATAAAAAAAGTGGCACTTTTTCGTATAAAAAAATGATACTTTTTTGCGCAAAAAAGTAACCCTTTTTTGATGCAAAAGTGATCTCTAAAAATATGTGGGATTTTGAATGGGAGATTGGAAGGGTGAAACAAAATATAATAATAATAATAATATCCAGACACGGATTACATATTGATTTTATTCAATCATAAATATATAACATAATCGACTATTATTTGATTAATAATATACGTAGTGTGTGTGTGGAAAGAAACAAACAAGAGCACAATTTCTTGCATTTTCATTTAACATTTTTCTTGAAATTTTGTGTGTGTGTGTTTGGCAATCTCATTCATCGAATTCTGAAACCTCATCCCCTGAGCCTAAGAAGCATTTATATGTGAGATCTAATCCGTAGGGCTCACCACCACCACGCAGATGTAAGTCACAGTAGCATTGGCTGCTCGTTTTCAAAGTGAACAGTACTTTATCAAATCTGTTGTGACACCAAAATTTGTCACATTGATATATATTGTCCATGTGCTTTACACCGAACACCATATGTTGATGGTCTCTGATGCTGTGAACCGGATGGTTTTGCATAGCCCTTCTGAATGCTTTATAGCAAGTGCGACAAAATCGTAAATTATATTTTGGAATACGATATGCATTCGCCCACACACAGTATTGGTCTTCGTGCAAATGACCCTCCCAGTCTTGATTTTTGAGAGCTTCACACCTATCTTCAAAGCTGATTTCTCTCGTGTACTCTAAGTGACTCAAATCATTGAAATTTCGTTTGACGCTCTGAGCCTGCTTATAGATTTGTATCCATTTTTCATCGGCAAACATTTTCAAAATTCGATCAGTGAGCGTCCATGGTAGAGGTGAGGCCTCGATGAATTCAACTATTGATGATGTACATCTGACTACTTGCAGACAGCATAAATTTTTCAAAGTGTCTACCATAATGGTGGTGTGTGTGTGCGTGTGCGTGCTCTCTGAAAAAATATTTAAATTCTATTAGATATCTAACTGACTGTAATGACCCCACGGCAGAGTGTCATGAGAGCCGACAATCAAACAGCGCTTGTCGTCGTGGGGGTTGAGAGCGATCTTTGTTTGCTCTACACTAAAAACTTTGTGTGAAAAGGATCGAATACAGCGTTGCGAAGTTATTTTTTCCACATTGTTTTTCAGACATTCCACATAATCTTCAAAAGTGATGTTATTTTCGACAACGCTGTATTTGACCCCTTTGGATTTTTTTACGGTTCTTCCACCTTGTATCTTATAGGTGTACAACTTTGATCGAAGCCCCACGAAATCTGTCATGATACGACCATTGGCTTCGTCCTTCATCAAGCCGGGTACTTTTTTATTTTCGAGGGGGATGTCAAATGGGTTGTCGCTTGGGTAGTCGCTCGTATCGAATTTTTCAATGTGATTGCTAATCAAATCCCGATAAATATCATCGCACTTAATTTCATAAATGAGCGAATCAGTATCCGTATACACCAATTTGCACTGATCATGCGTGTACTTTCCCATCATGAAGCCGTAATGGAAATCGTACACGCATACCTTGGAAATATCGAGAATCGACATTCCTATGTACAAGGGCTTATTGAATAACAAATTCGTCTTTGCCATCTCGATAGCGACGAGGCTCTCGTCGAAAATGGTGCGACTCCTGAAATGTGGACTGGCAATCAGATTTTTTGCGCCATATCGTCCCCCCCACTTGGAGACCATTTTCACCACACGGTGCTTCCGTATGTTTTCCATGGTTTTCCCGAACACTGCGTTATTGGCTAGTTTATAGTTATTTTTGCCAAAAGTAGTTTTTGCTTGCGAGCGTAATTTCGTATTTAATTTAATGTAGGGACGCAGCCACGCCGACTGATTGAATTGCAACACTTGTGGATTTTCCTGAGTACAAGGCCGTGTGTGAGTGCTTGCTTCAACACCCTGTAGTGCACAACATATTTTTCCTTGTTGTACAGCGTGGTCATCAATTTTGGTAAGTTCGAGCCTGGCGGTGTACGGTGCTCGGCACACAAGGGTAAATCTTTGTGTTTGTCATGCAGATGTTCGGGGTACTCCAAATCGACTTCGAGAATGTACCCGATGGGCGAGGTGTCCGACACTTCCGACACATCGAAATCGGCTGCATTTTCGAGCCATTTAAAGCCATCGTACGGAAGATATTCCATAATGGCCCAACCGTACAGATTATTCACGTCGAGATATAGCAAATAGGTCGACGGTTTGGAGGCGTCATACCTTTCACCCATGTGCTTGTTATTGGCCGAGGAGAATCTGTTGCAGCACTGACTGATGCCGCCACGAATTCCTCGCTCGACAAAGAGAAGCATGTCGACGTCTTTCAGTATCTGCAATTTGCACTGGGTGTACTTCAACATACAGGACCACGTATATCCCGGGAGGGTGTAATACCACGCAGGATCCAGCCCATACGTCTCGTGACCGATATTTCGAAAATTTTCGAAAATATCCGCCAAGAGCAATATGTCGGTTTTCATGTATAGGTTAGAGTACTCGCCCAGTGTTGTCAAGTTGAACGACCGCCATACGTTCTGCGCATGCTCGTATTCGGCATCTATGATGCCACAATCGTTCAACTTGTTGTAGAACTGATCGCGCGCCGGTAAACTTGGACATTCCAATTTCTCCATCGAATCGATGAAATCGTATGGGAATACCCCTTTTCGAGTGAGTAACTCGTACCGTTCGGCATCGAAATGGGCAAATTCGCGCCTTGATATCTTCAAGTCATGGATGGTCAGTGTTTGCACCAAATGCTCCAAGCTCATGCCCATGAAACGAAAAGAGTCAATTAATCGAAATTTAATGTCAGTGTTGCCGTCGTACTGGGTGAAAGAAATGTATTTTTCTTTGTTGACAGGCAACAGGCTGACTCGACCCCTTTTTGCTATATCTCGAATAATAAAATGACTGTCGTATCCGGCTAAATTGTGGAAAATGATTGGCACAACGAACGACTTTTTGTAGTTCAAATTGCAATGCGCATGCGCATATCCACGGAACGCTCCCGTGTAGTGATTATGATCTATTACAATTTTGTCGTCAGTTTTCCAAGGTTTTTCGCAGATGTGGCAACATGGCGCTGTCGCTCTATCTGGAGGTGAGACGATCATGGGGACAATATCCAAAGTTTTGGCTTCCACAAATTTGGCTATGGCCCCCATTCTCTCCGCAAACCAATCCATCGAGTCGAGGCCCCGATGACTATCATAAAATGACAAAGTATCGTCATATGCACACTTGAAATAAAATCCAGCGCTGAAAGGAATGTGGTTTTGGTACTTTGTCGTATATGAGGTGCATTCTTCGTCATTAAACTGTTCCAAAATCGATTCAAAATCCGCGTAAATTACAAAGGGCACTATTTGTTTATGTACAAAATCCCGAAATTCTACATGATCATACGAAGGAAATGAAATTTTGCTCTCGTTTAATTTTTGACAATCAACAGTATGACTGTCGAGTTTCTCCTCACTCGTAAAATAATTTAAACACCTGTCGCAAATGAATGTTTTATGTCCATTTTTACTGAGTTGGCGACTGAGTAGGCGAGATAAATCCTTTATCCAAACATAATGGAATTTTATGTCATCGCCGACGGCATCATCGGCGTCGGCGATTTCCAGTGGTGGTGCCTCGTAATCATTTAATTTCGGGTGATATTCATTTTGAATGAGGAGAAGATTGACATGTTTGTCTAATTTTTGTTTCGTGAGTCGGCTCGGAACAGTATCGAAAAATGCCTCCTTGTACGCCTGCGGCTGAATCAATTCCAAGGTGTACACATTCACAGATATGTTGTTCAATCGCTCAAATTTGGTAATTTGTTTAAATTTCATAGGGAAGTCGATTCCATCCAAGTTCAGTAGATTTGAATAGTGAGGGTATGATGAAATTCTATCTGTATTTTTACCCGATTCAACAGGGTACAAGGCCGAAACCACGGCCCAAAAGAAACACGCATCATTTTTCAAATTAATGCAAGCTTTTTTATTCGCAATAGATTTTGGCAGCTCGATGAAAGACGAACCATTTCCCACGTCCGATTTATTCGTATTGATTTCCAAACTAACAATTTTCTGAAAACTCCAGCCACTTTCTTTGTCCGCGAATTCCGACAGTTTGTTTTGAATTTGATCGATGACATTTTCTAGAAACCACTTTTTCAAAGTTGTACCCCTATCGATAACAACGTTTTTAGTGTTGAAATATTTATAGTCGCTCATTATTTGTTCTTGATTCAAGGAATTTTTCACGAATTTACCACAAAATGTCGTATTGACTTTGATGCTTGGATGTTTTTTCAATAAATTTTGAATTCTGCTTTTGAATAGAATGAATGCATCACCAAAAAATTGTCCAATATCTATATGTTTCAAATTTATAATTATACCGGTGCGTAAACGCGAAGAAAATGCCGATTTCAAGTCCTCCCACTTTATTCGAGATGTTAATTTTGATTTGACTCCCTCTCCCACCACCACGTCGACGCCTGGCTGTTGTTGACCTGACTTTTTGATTGAATTTCGTATAATTTTCAAGTGTCCGCATAAAGTTTGTAATTTTCTCAGAGAGCCTATGCAATCCACTGCCGCGATCGCACTATTGATCAGGCGGGCGGTGTACTTGCAATGGGCCAGCCAATGTTTGCGTTCTTCATCAGTGCAATCCTTTTTGAGGATTTTTTTTGATCTTACGCAACTTGGCTACCATCTCCATACTGTGTGCAACAATAGCGTCAGATGACATGATGATGATGATTATTCAACAGACACACAAAATTTCAAGAAAATGTCAAATGAAAATACAAGAAACTCACTCTTTGTTTCCAACGGCGGCGGTGGCGTCGTCAACGTCTTCAGGCTTTAGCGATCTCAAACAGCTGCTGCGGATGATTTTGATTGTCAATTTTCAGCTCGCCCCTGTAGATGAGCATATGCTGGGACTCGGTTAATTTGTCGAGGATGGGTTTGAATGCACCAGTCACTCGATTTGGCAGGAATACTTTACACTCCTCCAACTCCACTAGGATGGAGTCTCCAAATTTGGTTGTTTTCGCTTCAGCGCCGAGGATCAGATGGGGTTCGTCCTTCGGTAGCTCAGACAACTTCCGCAGGTTCTTCCTGCAAGCCAACGAAATCTTGTTAATTTCGTCGAGAAGATGAGACATCTGCGAAATCATTTTTTGAAAAATGATAAAAAAATTCATACACGCTGTATTATAACTCTCACTCACTCACTCAAAATGAAAAATGATTTTTATTATTCACCCCGTGTATGAGAAATAAATATGATAAAAATAAAATATTCCAATCACACTGTATATAGCAAATGGAACTTTGTGAGAGACACCCTGTATGAGAAGGAATTACGATAAAAATGCAATCCGCACACACTGTATGAAAAACAAAAAAAATATGACGTTTTGTGAGAGAGACACTCTATTTGAGACGAAAAACAAATATGACAAATGAACTTTTCTGAATTTTTTTTGAAAAAGAAACACTACAAAAAGTGAATCGAAAGAAATAGGCACACTTGAAACAATCGCTAAAAATAAAAAAGAATAACTACTACTACTACTGACCTTTGCAAATCACGAATTAAATGGCACTCACAATAAAAAACAATGCACTTGTATAGAAAAAAGCGAGAGACAGATGAGCGGCAGAGAGGCACTTGTTGTTGCTTCGAACGCAGATAATGAAATGACGCAGGCTCGCTGTGAACGTACGTATTAACTCTCTGTGTCACGTGACGCCGAGTTCGCGTAACCCACGCTGCAAATGTATGCAACGGTCGATCTGGGGAAAACCCAAATTGCGCAATAACAGTAAACAAATCCAAGGTCAATTTAGCTCGAGCAGCGTAAACAGAGATACCGGATGTGTGGGATAAATCTGAAAAACAAATTCAAGGTCAAAAATGGATCATCGTCGTGTTTACTGAGAATTTCGTTCAACTTGAGAGAGTAGACAGTAAACAAGTCCAAGGCCAAATCGTATTTCTTAGAATTTCATTGGAGAGAGAGTAAACACCAGATGTGGCTCTTATCGCTGTTTACGACTACAGTGCGCGGAGACGTATTTTTTTTTCATTTGGAATTTCATTCGAGAGCGAGTGAATTAATAATAAGTCGTCCATCATAATTTTCTGTTGTGTGTGTGTGTTCTAAGACAGTAGAGACATTTTTCATATTTAATTTTTTGTTTTGTCAATTAAGGTGGCGGCGGCGGCGGTGGCGGCGGCGGCCATGTTTTTTTCTCTTCCAGCCAATTGCTCTCAGCGAATCACGTGAGGGAAAGAAGTTTTTTCATAACTTCCGCCATCGCGCCATGTTTTTTTGCCTTCCGCTCCATCGCCGCCATGTTTTTTTGCGTTCCGCTCCATCGCGCCATGTTTTTTTGCCTTCCGCTGCATCGCCGCCATGTTTTTTGGGTTCCGCTTCATCGCCGCCATGTTTTTTGCCTTCTGCTCCATCGCCGCCATGTTTTTTTGCCTTCCGCTGCATCGCCGCCATGTTTTTTTGCAGAAAAGACGCGCGCCACTTAGGGTGAAACGTTTTGAAGCCCCCCACCCCGAAACTCTTCGGCGAACACGTCATCTTCTTCAGCACCAACCCTCCACCAACGGCAAGAACTCGATGGACGCGGCCATCGAGAGATTCACCGTGTGGAGCAATGCCGATGCTGCCTCATGCTAGTGAGGCAGCTTCGGCATTGTCCATCTACTGCTGCCTCCCTGGATATCGCTCTAAATACAATCGTTCAGCGGCATAAGAATTTTTTAAACATTCACCATAAATGAGAAGCATGTCAATTTGTTCGGTTCGTGAATAACAGGGCATTTTTAGAATATTCCACTAACTGATTTCGATTTCCAAACCCTTTTAAAATGGCAGAATCAAAAACACTACTTCGAACGTCAAAATAATATGGATAGCAGCGTTCGTGAGAGCTCTCGATTCTTTTTTGTTTCATTCCAAAATACATCTTAATCAGCCTACTTGTTAATATTTTGGTTCGAATGATTATGGCAATGGAATGATTATTCTGAATAGCACAAACATCGTCCATAGGTAGATATTAGAATATCTATGGACGATGGCACAGACGAAGTACGTTTATGTTCCTATTTAACCTAGAACCTACAGGATATAATTTATCATTCCACATTATTTTTAATGTTATTTTTGCGTATGGCGATAATCTGTTTTGTTATTTGAAGAATAAAAATTGGATTTTTTGGTATTTCATTTCAAAAAATTACTTTCTATTATATCATTAGAAAGGAATGGTTATGCTGAATAGTACAGGCAAGAAAAAGTTGTATGTTCCTATTTAAGTTATGGACCTACAGAGTATTGTTTTTTTCCCAATTTTTCCAATATTTTTTTTGGCGGCTTTTTCTAACGCCGACGAATGAAAATAAAATAACACAGTAGTAGCAACTGTTATCAAGTGACGTATGGTTTCCATAGCCAACATTTCAATTTTTGGCTTTCATTTTGCTTCCACGGCCTACTCGGTGAATTTCAATAATAATTTTTTTCTGATCTAGTTTCTGGTTAGATACCAACTTGTGATATGTCATTAGAAAGGGAATTGAATGCTGAATAAAGCGAAAAGAAAAAAAAATAGGGTTTCCATTTAAAATAAGAAAGTTGATGTTACTTCCGGTCAGACCGGAAGTTAACTTCGACATGTCAATATGCTCAAATTCTAGCTCTTATGTCATTATATCGACGCTCCAAATTTCACAAACCTACTTCATACAATAACTGAGATATTCCGTAGGCAATACTTCCGTAGCCACCCGGTATATTCGAATTCGAAGAAACCCAGTTATCTTTACCGAAAAATAACATTTCGACCAGACATATATAATTTGAACTTGAGATATAGAAAGGCAGCTAACACCTCCCCAACATATAAGACCTCTCTCATTTTCGTAGCTCCTTCTCATATTATATTACCTGGCTGTACAATGCACTGAAGGTCTTGAATCCCATCGCTTTTAAAACTACATTAAAAAATTATTTACTAATGAATAAAATTCACAATTTAGTATCCTGTTTCAAGAGATAATTTGACAACACTCAAATTTGATTCTCAGCTCTGCAAACAAACAAATGAAAACAAAATATAATAACATTTGAAACACAAAGTAGTAAAGTTCATATTGTCAACATCTCGAATTTTGAACGATAAATGTGCACACGTGTGTATAGACACTCCCGCGATATATCATCGCTGTTCTGTACACACGTCTCTGGTTGGATGGAAGAGCAAGATCTGGCTGTGTTTTTCGTAGCACAGACAGAAATTGAATCCTTCCATTTGATAGGATGTATTAACTATAGGTAATCTAAATTAGGAATGTAGGCTTTCACGGCTGGCGTCAATGTTTTGGTTGGTTTCCGGGTTATGGCGTGGTCGAAGTACTCTTCTAGACGTATCAACTGAACGTATCAACTGAACAGTTTCAGTTGATACGTCTAGAAGAGTACTTCGACCATGCCACTGAAGATGACTGCCGCAGTTACAGTTGAAACGTTTGGAGATTTAAACCAAAGAAGACCACGGCAAAACCCGGAAACCAACCAAAACATAATCTAAATTATTTTCTTTTTTGTATATGTTTTTTCCTATCAATAAAATCTTTATTATTATAAAAATCAATAAACTATGTTTGGATCAGTTTTACAACCTCAGTTTTCCAATTCTTTCGAAGCGAGAGTGTAGAACTACAAGACTCACTCTAGAGGCACGATAGAAAACACAGGAATTATTTGCAATTAGAAAATACGCATGGGATCAAAATCTCTTTTGAGGACCCTGGGAATTAGGGATGGGTTCACTGTGGGAAGTGGACCTATCTCAACAAACCATGGGAAAAATATGGGGATATTTTTCCGACAAAATACAAGGTATTGGTCACAAGAAAATCAAAATTTATTGTGGGGGGTAATTTTCAAGTGCGGTTCGGTTTCAATGTTTGGCTTGGAATACTCGGTCGTAGAATCATTGGTGCAATGATATTTGAAGAACCCTTTTAACTGGACCTAGATACTTAGGATTTATTATAGTAATTGATTACCTTCAACAGGCATTCGAAGAAAACGTAATTTTGACGAATGGTCCTGTGCGATAGCCTCCAAGGTTACCTGATTAGACACCTGTTAATTTCTTTGTTTGGGGCCTTTAAAAAAAGGTTGTCTATGCAACCGCAGTTACATCTCGCGAAGGCATGAAGTCGCGAATCAGACGCGCAATTAATAGTATAACGGCCCAGCAATTAGCGAACGTTCTTCAAGAAACAGCTATGCGAGTTCAAAAGTGCATTGCACTATCAAAAATTTTGTCTTTTGTGTGGTATCATTGGATTCAGAAAATCATGCGGATTTCAGAAACGAAATGATATACAGGGTGTTCCGATTAAAAATCGAATGTGGTAGCACTTCCGGCGAAACCGTGAATGAAAAAAAAATCATTTGTAGGTCAAAAAGTGCTTATTATTTATATGGGATATACCAAATTTCAATAAATTACCTTCCAAACTAATTGAAATTGTTTGTCCCAGGAATACCCACTGTGGCTTGAAATAAAACTAGCAGTAACTTTATGGTGCTATATCCAATCACACTGCGCTATTGACCAGTGTAGAAGTTGCCTGACCAATTCGCAAGGAATTATTTTGATACCATACCGTTTTAACAGGAAATGTAATGCTTCTGCATATATTTCATCGGGACAGTCGAATGCGAAATTGATCAAAAAAAATATTTTCCAAAATTTCATTTTTTCAGTGTTGAAGTCGCCAGACCAATTCGCAAGGAATAATTTTGATATCATACCTTTCTTTACATGAAATGTAATGCTTCTGCATATATTTCATCGGGACAGTCGAATGCGAAATTGGTAAAAAAAAATTATTTCCAACATTTCTTTTTTTCAGTGTAGAAGTCGCCAGACCAATTCGCAAGGAATAATTTTGATATGACATCTTTCTACACATGAAATGTAATGCACCTGCATATATTTCATCGGGACAGTCAAATGCGAAATTGGTAAAAAAAAATTATTTCCAACATTTCTTTTTTTCAGTGTAGAAGTCGCCAGACCAATTCGCAAGGAACTATTTTGAAATCATACCTTTCTTTACATAAAATGTTATGCTTCTGCATATATTTCATCGGGACATTCGAATGCGAAATTGATCAAAAAAAATTTTTCCAAAATTTCTTTTTTTCAGTGTAGAAGTCGCCAGACCAATTCGCAAGGAATAATTTTGATATCATACCTTTCTTTACATGAAATGTAATGCTTCTGCATATATTTCATCGGGACAGTCGAATGCGAAATTGATCAAAAAAAAATTTTTCCAAAATTTCTTTTTTTCAGTGTAGAAGTCGCCAGACCAATTCGCAAGGAATAATTTTGATATCATACCTTTCTTTACATGAAATGTAATGCTTCTGCATATATTTCATCGGGACAGTCGAATGCGAAATTGATCAAAAAAAATATTTTCCAAAATTTCTTTCTTTCAGTGTAGAAGTCGCCAGACCAATTTGCAAGGAATTATTTTGATATAACATCTTTCTACACATGAAATGTAATGTACCTGCATATATTTCATCGGGACAGTCGAATGCGAAATTGGTAAAAAAAATCATTTACAAAATTTCTTTTTTTCAGTGTAGAAGTCGCCGGACCAATTGGCAAAGATTTATTTTGATATGACATCTTTCTACACATGAAATGTAATGTACCTGCATATATTTAATCGGGACAGTCGAATGCGAAATTGGTAAAAAAAATTCATTTACAAAATTTATTTTTTTCAGTCTAGAAGTCGCCAGACCAATTCGCAAGGAATAATTTTGATATCATACCTTTTTAACAAGCAATGAATGCTTCTGCTTATATTTCATCGGGACAGTCGAATGCGAAATTGATCAAAAAAATTAATTCCAAAATTTCTTTCTTTCAGTGTAGAAGTCGCCAGACCAATTCGCAAGGAATCATTTTGATACCATACCTTTTTAACAGGAAATGTTATGCTTCTGCATATATTTCATCGGGACAGTCGAATGCGAAATTGGTAAAAAAAAATATTTTCTAAAATTTCTTTCTTTCACTGTAGAAGTCGCCGGACCAATTCGCAAGGAATAATTTTGATATATCATTATTCTACAAATGAAATGTAATGTACCTGCATATTTTTCATCGGGCTAGTCGAATGCGAAATTGGTAAAAAAAATTATTTCCAACATTTCTTTTTTTCAGTGTAGAAGTCGCCAGACCAATTCGCAAGGAATAATTTTGATATGACATCTTTCTACACATGAAATATAATGCACCTGCATATATTTCATCGGGACAGTCGAATGCGAAATTGGTCAAAAAAAATTATTTCCAACATTTCTTTTTTTCAGTGTAGAAGTCGCCAGACCAATTCGCAAGGAATAATTTTGATATCATACCTTTCTTTACATAAAATGTAATGCAACTGCATATATTTCATCGGGACAGTCGAATGCGAAATTGGTCAAAAAAAATTATTTCCAACATTTCTTTTTTTCAGAGTAGAAGTCGCCAGACCAATTCGCAAGGAATTATTTTGATACCATACCTTTTTAACAGGAAATGTAATGCTTCTGCATATATTTCATCGGGACAGTCGAATGCGAAATTGGTAAAAAAAAATATTTTCTAAAATTTCTCTCTTTCAGTGTAGAAGTCGCCGGACCAATTCGCAAGGAATTATTTTGATATAACATCTTTCTACACATGAAATGTAATGTACCTGCACATTTTTCATCGGGACAGTCGAATGCGAAGTTGGTAAAAAAAAATATTTTCTAAAATTTCTTTCTTTCAGTGTAGAAGTCGCCGGACCAATTCGCAAGGAATTATTTTGATATAACATCTTTCTACACATGAAATGTAATGTACCTGCATATTTTTCATCGGGACAGTCGAATGCGAAATTGGTAAAAAAAAAATTATTTTCAACATTTCTATTTTTCAGTGTAGAAGTCGCCAGACCAATTCGCAAGGAACTATTTTGAAATCATACCTTTGTTTACATAAAATGTTATGATTCTGCATATATTTCATCCGGACATTCGAATGCGAAATTGATCAAAAAAAATTTTTCCAAAATTTCTTTTTTTCAGTGTAGAAGTCGCCAGACCAATTCGCAAGGAATAATTTTGATATCATACCTTTCTTTACATGAAATGTAATGCTTCTGCATATATTTCATCGGGACAGTCGAATGCGAAATTGATAAAAAAAAATATTTTCCAAAATTTCTTTTTTTCAGTGTAGAAGTCGCCAGACCAATTCGCAAGGAATAATTTTGATATCATACCTTTCTTTACATGAAATGTAATGCTTCTGCATATATTTCATCGGGACAGTCGAATGCAACATTGGTCAAAAAAAATTATTTCCAACATTTCTTTTTTTCAGTGTAGAAGTCGCCAGACCAATTCGGTAGGAATAATTTTGATATCATACCTTTCTTTACATAAAATGTTATGCTTCTGCATATATTTCATCGGGACAGTCGAATGCGAAATTGATCAAAAAAAATATTTTCCAAAATTTCTTTCTTTCAGTGTAGAAGACGCCAGACCAATTTGCAAGGAATTATTTTGATATAACATCTTTCTACACATGAAATGTAATGTACCTGCATATATTTCATCGGGACAGTCGAATGCGAAATTGGTAAAAAAAATCATTTACAAAATTTCTTTTTTTCAGTGTAGAAGTCGCCGGACCAATTGGCAAAGATTTATTTTGATATGACATCTTTCTACACATGAATTGTAATGTATCTGCATATATTTAATCGGGACAGTCGAATGCGAAACTGGAAAAAAAAATTCATTTACAAAATTTATTTTTTTCAGTCTAGAAGTCGCCAGACCAATTCGCAAGGAATAATTTGGATATCATACCTTTTTAACCAGCAATGAATGCTTCTGCTTATATTTCATCGGGACAGTCGAATGCGAAATTGATCAAAAAAATAATTTCCAAAATTTCTTTCTTTCAGTGTAGAAGTCGCCAGACCAATTCGCAAGGAATCATTTTGATACCATACCTTTTTAACAGGAAATGTTATGCTTCTGCATATATTTCATCGGGACAGTCGAATGCGAAATTGGTAAAAAAAAATATTTTCTAAAATTTCTTTCTTTCACTCTAGAAGTCGCCGGACCAATTCGCAAGGAATAATTTTGATATAACATTATTCTACACATGAAATGTAATGTACCTGCATATTTTTCATCGGGCTAGTCGAATGCGAAATTGGTAAAAAAAATTATTTCCAACATTTCTTTTTTTCAGTGTAGAAGTCGGCAGACCAATTCGCAAGGAATAATTTTGATATCATACCTTTCTTTACATGAAATGTAATGCTTCTGCATATATTTCATCGGGACAGTCGAATGCGAAATTGTTCAAAATAAATTATTTCCAACATTTCTCTTTTTCAGTGTAGAAGTCGCCAGACCAATTCGCAAGGAATAAATTTGATATCATACCTTTCTTTACATGAAATGTAATGCTTCTGCATATATTTCATCGGGACAGTCGAATGCGAAATTGGTCAAAAAAAAATATTTTCTAAAATTTCTCTCTTTCAGTGTAGAAGTCGCCGGACCAATTCGCAAGGAATTATTTTGATATAACATCTTTCTACACATGAAATGTAATGTACCTGCATATTTTTCATCGGGACAGTCGAATGCGAAATTGGTAAAAAAAAAATTATTTTCAACATTTCTTTTTTTCAGTGTAGAAGTCGCCAGACCAATTCGCAAGGAACTATTTTGAAATCATACCTTTCTTTACATAAAATGTTATGCTTCTGCATATATTTCATCGGGACATTCGAATGCGAAATTGATCAAAAAAAATTTTTCCAAAATTTCTTTCTTTCAGTCTAGAAGTCGCCAGACCAATTCTCAAGGAATTATTTTGATATAACATCTTTCTACACATGAAATGTAATGTACCTGCATATTTTTCATCGGGACAGTCGAATGCGAAATTGGTCAAAAAAAATTAATTCCAACATTTCTTTTTTTCAGTGTAGAAGTCGCCAGACCAATTCGCAAGGAATAATTTTGATATCATACCTTTCTTTACATAAAATGTAATGCTTCTGCATATATTTCATCGGGACAGTCGAATGCAAAATTGGTAAAAAAAAATTATTTCCAACATTTCTTTTTTTCTGTGTAGAAGTCGCCAAACCAATTCGCAAGGAATTATTTTGATATGATACCTTTTTAACAAGAAATGTAATGCTTCTGCATATATTTCATCGGGACAGTCGAATGCGAAATTGATCAAAAAAATATTTTCCAAAATTTCTTTCTTTCAGTGTAGAAGTCGCCGGACCAATTCGCAAGGAACTATTTTGAAATCATACCTTTCTTTACATAAAATGTTATGCTTCTGCATATATTTCATCGGGACATTCGAATGCGAAATTGATCAAAAAAAATTTTTCCAAAATTTCTTTCTTTCAGTGTAGAAGTCGCCAGACCAATTCTCAAGGAATTATATTGATATAACATCTTTCTACACATGAAATGTAATGTACCCGCATATTTTTCATCGGGACAGTCGAATGCGAAATTGATCAAACAAAATATTTTCCAAAATTTCTTTCTTTCAGTGTAGAAGTCGCCGGACCAATTCGCAAGGAACTATTTTGAAATCATACCTTTCTTTACATAAAATGTTATGCTTCTGCATATATTTCATCGGGACATTCGAATGCGAAATTGATCAAAAAAAATTTTTCCAAAATTTCTTTCTTTCAGTGTAGAAGTCGCCAGACCAATTCGCAAGGAACTATTTTGAAATCATACCTTTCTTTACATAAAATGTTATGCTTCTGCATATATTTCATCGGGACATTCGAATGCGAAATTGATCAAAAAAAATTTTTCCAAAATTTCTTTCTTTCAGTGTAGAAGTCGCCAGACCAATTCTCAAGGAATTATTTTGATATAACATCTTTCTACACATGAAATGTAATGTACCCGCATATTTTTCATCGGGACAGTCGAATGCGAAATTGATCAAACAAAATATTTTCCAAAATTTCTTTCTTTCAGTGTAGAAGTCGCCAGACCAATTCTCAAGGAATTATTTTGATATAACATCTTTCTACACATGAAATGTAATGTACCTGCATATTTTTCATCGGGACAGTCGAATGCGAAATTGGTCAAAAAAAATTAATTCCAACATTTCTTTTTTTCAGTGTAGAAGTCGCCAGACCAATTCGCAAGGAATAATTTTGATATCATACCTTTCTTTACATAAAATGTAATGCTTCTGCATATATTTCATCGGGACAGTCGAATGCAAAATTGGTAAAAAAAAATTATTTCCAACATTTCTTTTTTTCTGTGTAGAAGTCGCCAAACCAATTCGCAAGGAATTATTTTGATATCATACCTTTTTAACAAGAAATGTAATGCTTCTGCATATATTTCATCGGGACAGTCGAATGCGAAATTGATCAAAAAAATATTTTCCAAAATTTCTTTCTTTCAGTGTAGAAGTCGCCGGACCAATTCGCAAGGAATTATTCTGATATAACATCTTTCTACACATGAAATGTAATGTACCTGCATATTTTTCATCGGGACAGTCGAATGCGAAATTGGTCAAAAAAAATTAATTCCAACATTTCTTTTTTTCAGTGTAGAAGTCGCCAGACCAATTCGCAAGGAATAATTTTGATATCATACCTTTCTTTACATAAAATGTAATGCTTCTGCATATATTTCATCGGGACAGTCGAATGCAAAATTGGCAAAAAAAAATTATTTCCAACATTTCTTTTTTTCTGTGTAGAAGTCGCCAAACCAATTCGCAAGGAATTATTTTGATATCATACCTTTTTAACAAGAAATGTAATGCTTCTGCATATATTTCATCGGGACAGTCGAATGCAAAATTGGTAAAAAAAAATTATTTCCAACATTTCTTTTTTTCTGTGTAGAAGTCGCCAAACCAATTCGCAAGGAATTATTTTGATATCATACCTTTTTAACAGGAAATGTAATGCTTCTGCATATATTTCATCGGGACAGTCGAATGCGAAATTGGTCAAAAAAAATATTTTCTAAAATTTCTTTCTTTCAGTGTAGAAGTCGCCAGACCAATTCGCAAGGAATTATTTTGATATCATACCTTTTTAACAAGAAATGTAATGCTTCTGCATCGGGACGGTCGAATGCGAAATTGATCAAAAAAAATATTTTCCAAAATTTCTTTCTTTCAGTGTGGAAGTCGCCGGACCAATTCGCAAGGAATTATTTTGATATGACATCTCTCTACACATGAAATGTAATGTACCTGCATATATTTCATCGGGACAGTCGAATACGAAATTGGTAAAAAAAAAATCATTTACAAAATTTCTTGTTTTCATTGTAGAAGTCGCCAGACCAATTCGCAAGGAATAATTATGATATCATACCTTTTAACAAGAAATGTAATGCTTCTGCATATATTTCATCGAGACAGTCGAATGCGAAATTGATCAAAAAAATTATTTCCAAACTTTCTTTCTTTCAGTGTAGAAGTCGCCGGACCAATTCGCAAGGACTTATTTTGATCATCTTTCTACACATGAAATGTAATGTACCTGCATATTTTTCATCGGGACAGTCGAATGCGAAATTGGTCAAAAATAATTATTTCCAACATTTCTTTTTTTCAGTGTAGAAGTCGCCGGACCAATTCGCAAGGAATAATTTTGTAATCATACCTTTCTTTACATAAAATGTAATGCTTCTGCATATATTTCATCGGGACAGTCGAATGCGAAATTTATCAAAAAAAATATTTTCCAAAATTTCTTTTTTTCAGTGTAGAAGTCGCCGGACCAATTCGCAAGGAATTATATTGATATGACATCTTTCTACACATGAAATGTAATGTACCTGCATATATTTCATCGGGACAGTCGAATGCGAAATTGGTAAATAAAAATCATTTCCAAAATTTATTTTTTCAGTGTAGAAGTCGCCAGACCAATTCGCAAGGAATTATTTTGATATCATACCTTTTTAACAAGAAATGTAATGCTTCTGCATATATTTCATCGAGACAGTCGAATGCGAAATTGATCAAAAAAATTATTTCCAAAATTTCTTTCTTTCAGTTTAGAAGTCGCCAGACTAATTCGCAAGGAATTATTTTGATAACATACCTTTTTAACAGGAAATGTAATGCTTCTGCATATATTTCATCGGGACAGTCAAATGAGAAATTGGTCAAAAAAAATATTTTCTAAAATTTCTTTCTTTCAGTGTAGAAGTCGCCGGACCAATTCGCAAGGAATTATTTTGATATAACATCTTTCTACACATGAAATGTAATGTACCTGCATATCTTTCATCGGGACAGTCGAATGCGAAATTGGTAAAAAAAAATTATTTCCAACATTTCTTTTTTTCAGTGTAGAAGTCGCCAGACCAATTCGCAAGGAATTATTTTGATATCATACCTTTTTAACAGGAAATTTAATGCTTCTGCATATATTTCATCGGGACAGTCGAATGCGAAATTGGTAAAAAAAAATCATGTCCAAAATTTCTTTTCTTTCAGTGTAGAAGTCACCGGACCAATTCGCAAGGAAATATTTTGATATCACACCTGTTTACACATGAAATGTAGGTAATGAACTTACATAAATTCTATCGGGACAGTCAAATCCGAAAGTGGTAAAATAAAATTATTTCCAAAATTTCCTTATTCAAGTGTAAAGTTACCGAACCAATTCGCAAAGACTTATTCTGATATCACACCTACCTGGGCAGAGGACATGAACTGTAATGTACCTGCATTGCAAACTTTTTTTTCGGTGTTGAAATCGGCAGACCATTTCACAAAGAATTGTTTTGATATCATACTTATCTAGACCTTAAATGTAATATCTGATCAGAATCATTGTTATTCCAGTTACTACTACGGTTATGATTTCTATTTCTTATTCAGCAAAAACAGGAGAAACAAATTATATTAGCAGCTAAATCAATCGATATCATAGAATTTCCCCAAAAAAAATTTTCACGTACGTCACTGGTCGTTCGGAAATGTTCGGAAATTTTAGCAGCTAGCTCTGGCTGCCAACTTCACCTTCCTAATTAATTATAACTATAGGCTGTGCTGGTGCTGTTGGACGTAGTAATTTTTCATTTACTTTTAATATTAATATAACATAAGGAAATGAATTGTCAATTGTCAATGTCAATACTGTCAACTGTCAATGAACAGTGTCAACCATGAAACTGAAGTTATTTTAAATTTTATTAGGAACGCTACAAACAAATGTGATCTCCCAATTAAAAAAGGTACTGACGTAAGATAAACATAATTTTTCTCATTGAGCCGATCTGAACAAACTATCGATGTTTAGCTAACACTATACCACAGTGCAAGAATTATTTATCTTCAAATGTATCCATGTACTCTTTTTCCAGAAACCATAGTGCCAGAAATTTGCTAAAGCATGGGGAATTGAACTGAATTGGAAGATTTCATACTTGGTATGATATAATTTGTTTATAATAATTGGCGTGAATCTACCCAGGTACCCAATTATTTTCTAGACACAAGAAGCAAAACATTTAAATGATTGAAGAAAGTGGTCATTTAATCTCAAAAACTACCAGAAACTAGTTCATCAAGGCAACGAAATGTTAACCGATCTGGGAGAAAGTGGTAACAGGAATTTTTAAGGTCCAATTTATGCAACTTTGTCATTATCATAGTCCTTATTATAGTCACTGTCAATCATAAAATAAAATTGAAACTGTACATTTCAGTAGTAGCATTCATACAAATTCCTTAGTTTTAGTCTCAAAAAACAATTGAGACTAAAACTGTCATACTGATTGTGACTTTGATAATGACAAGTTGCATAAATTGGCCCTAACTATAATTTTTTAATGATTTTAATACTTTACAAAGTTAGACGCTGTTGATGGCGCAGAAGTTACAGGATCTGGAGATGTTTTATCAGTTCAGTGCTTTTCATTGGGTGTAGCCAGATCACTTTCAGTCCACGAACAGATCCAGATTCAGATTCCAATAAATTAGATGAATTTACAGACAAATCTGTTTGAACACCATTTTGTTTGTAGGATCTCAGAGCTAATCTTCAATCAGACAATAATATGATGTGTTTTACTGGTATTGACAGAAAGATTGTGAAAATATACTTAATTCAGAAGATATTCCAGATAATCTCCAAGCAACACCACACTCACAAGCAACACTGAGAAGTCTTCAAGAGATTTGTACGACCTAGGAAAGACCTATCCCTCACCTTGAATGCTTGATGCCATGCACGAGACCATCAGTGACCCTGTTGAGGTTCAAACCCATACATCTATCGATGATTGGATTGAGAAGCAATTGCTTAACCAGCTTGCTACCATCGCTCGTGACAATACTGAAATGCAACCATACTTTTCGCTGACATAGTCTTAAGTGATCCTAGTAATATTTTAATTAAATACCTCATCTATTCAATGTGTACTAACTATAATAAGATTTATAAATACTGTGACATAAGTATAAACACAATTAATGAACTCTTCAGGGTAGCCAAGGTTTGCCTTTAAAAATCATTTATATTGTTACTTAAAACTGTTTGCACATTATTGTAACTATCTGCATAAATTGTCCTTTAAATCGTTCTACTATTGGACAATAAAGATATTTTTATTATTTGATACATGATAATGAAAACCTGGACTGTTAATCGAATTATTTCATATGTTGGGTAGGTACAGTAACAATTATTTTGTATAGGTAATAAATGAAATAATAATTATTTCCAAATAATAGTTCTTTTTATTCAAAACTAAATCAAGATGAATGGATGTACTGTGGTGTCACAATAATACATTTCACAAGTAGGGTGAAGTGAATACTTCAATTTATTATTACTATTGATTGGGATGTTGAAGAATTTCATAAGTTTGGTATTTCAGACAATCACAACACTATTAACAAGTTCAAATTCTCTTTTTCAACTTCTTCATTGGAATTGAATTCATATCAATGCTTCTTTCCACTGCTCTTTCAGCATAAACTGCCTCAACATTTTTCTCTGTCCCAAACCCAAACTTGCTTGACATTAGTACAGCTCAACTCGTTTAGTTCTTCATGACTGCAACTACATGTTTATAGAATCCAGGTTGGCCCCCTTAGCAACTGCATTCACAGTTCCACTTCGTAAGTGGTGTATCTGGAGATCCCAATCCAATTTTCAATTCATGAGGAAAACTTCAAGACCGAAGTTTGCAGAGAAAGTCCAAAAACTCGTCGCTCATCGATATTCTCTACCTCACATACCTCACATACCTACTTTTTCCGATTAAATATTGAAATTTTCAGACAAATGAATCTTTACCACAGGCATTTTAGAGGAAACAAAGTTGAGACGTAAATTAAAAGCTAAAGTATTTTTAAAAATAAAAAATATCAAATATCAACAATACATCTGTCATCAACTGTCACGTGACTGATGTGATGTTCACAGACCTCATGAAAAGGATTTTTTGGCGAGATACCGTTTTACGAACGGTAACAAATTATCTGTAACCGCATCGTTTTCGCGATTCAACGGTGATAGGAGAGGTAGGAGTGACGTCATAAATTGACGTCATAGGCTGTAAAACGGTAACAGGTTCTGTAACACATCCGTAGACAAGAGTTATAAGCGGTGACTGGTGACAGACGACAGGTGTTCATTCAAAAAGTTGAGTTTATTTGAATTTTGAAAGAGAAATGGAGGTTTCGAATTATGTGGAAATCTGTCTCAATAATGAGGGTCAAGATTATCTCGTAGTGGTCCCAATAGAAACGGCCAACATCTTGTTGAACGGTAAGAAAAAATCGACTAGTGTCATTTTAACAAATTTCTATTATTTTGATAAACCGTTTCTAACAGAGCAATATTACCACCGAACTTTCAAACACAACTCATGAGATTTCTGATTTTACCGAATATCAATACTCTTGAAGTAGCCAAGTTGTTGGCAACTATAATCTGTCGAGTGAAAGTGAGATGTGTTATGGAAGGCTCCCATTCACACCAAAGATTCTTATGTAACTGATCATTTTTCAGATCCAGAAGAAGCAAAAAACTTTATTATGGCCGAGAACGATCAAGCTGGTGTATCAACATCAACAACTGAAGGGAGGGACATGGTTTGGAATTCTAAGAAACCAACCCAAATTGACAATGAAGCAACTCAATATTTCTTACAATTAAGAAAATCATTTGGTCCCAAATTTGATGACAAAAAAACCATAAAAAAACAACTTTGGGCTTTGATTGCCAAAAAAATGAACGAAGTTGGTTACTATGTGGGAGACGGAAGAGAAGCTATAGAAAAATGTCGCATGAAATTTGCAAATATGCAGAAGCATTACTTGCAATATATTAAACATACAAAGACTACAGGTGTGGAACACAGAGATCCGCCTACTTATTTCAATGAAATACATGCTATATTGGGTGATCAGGATAAAGTAAATCCAGCAAATCTGCAGGACAGCTTGGATATCTCAGAAGATTTGGAAACAGATCATGATTTGAAAGAAACTGAGCGCACAGCTGAAGCAGGCACAAATGGTAAAGATTGTTATGCTCCTGGACCAAGTGGATCTGTATGCAGCAGTAAATCTGATGAAATGAAAAACAGATTTTCAACTGTACGAACAGTAAAACCTACTAGTGCCAATGCTCAGATGTTGAAAGTGTTGAGAGAGCAACATACAGATAGGCAGGAGAACTTTGCCAGATTGGAGAAAATTTTGGATACTCAAAACAATCAAAGAGAAAGAATGTTACAACAACTCCAATCGCTTGTCGATAGTCAAGTAAAAAAAAGAAAAAGAAGAGATAGTGATAATTCTGATAGCTCTTGAGTTAAAAGAATCTGCCATTATCTTTCCTTGGACAATTATGTTTCTTTTAGTCATATTTTGAGTTAATTCCTATATATATGTTTATATACTGTTTCCATTTAGTTTTTTTATCGAGAATAGTCTTCAAATTTGTTGTTTAGTTCAAATTTATTGTTTTATTTGCTAGTCCATATTTGAGTTTGATCACTTATGTATATTTTAAGTTCAATTGTGAACTGTGAAAGGTTCACCACTCAATATATTTATAAAAAATCATTTATAAAGTGTTTCATTTATCAATATTCATTCTTCATTCATAAATGCAAAGGTATTTTATCACTTCCAAAAATGTTTCTGAAATTAAATAAATTTTAACACAACTAAAAAATATTTGTATTTCGTATTTGTTCATTATAAATTTAAAAAAAATCTATTCTACATTATTTATGAAAATGTTTTCTGCAATAAGGTCCCTTTTGTTTTCTCCCAAGAGGTAAGCTTCTCTATCATTTTCTGCAAAATCGCCATCAGCACAAATCTCTTTTTCTGGCTCCTCATCCCAGTGGTCTCCATTCATATAACAGAAATTGTGCA
Organism: Chrysolina americana; assembly: GCA_958502065.1. NCBI lineage: Eukaryota > Metazoa > Arthropoda > Insecta > Coleoptera > Chrysomelidae > Chrysolina > Chrysolina americana. The sequence goes on along the minus strand of OY293419.1, from coordinate 30,424,653 downwards.
AAATACATGCAGCTGTGGTTATTTCGATAGACTTTGAGACACAGTATGTGTTAATATACTTCAACCTGGCCCATCTTAGCTTGAGAATTCCGAAGGAATTTTCAATGCAAACTCTATCTGCACTCAATTTATAATTGTGTAATTTCTGCATGTTTGTGAGATTAGTCTGTCTTCCATAGGGTTTCATGAGCCATGTCCTCAAAGGAAAAGCACTATCACCAATCAGATGCAGATCATCTGGACAATATTTACTTTTTCCATATACTTCTATATGTCTCACTAAACAGGAGTTTGAGAATACCTAGAAAATAAATTCTTTTTTAAGTTGAAGGATAACCTCTCTATGCATGTTTTTCTAACCCGAGAATCGTGGGCAGACCCTGGATATCCAATAAATACATAAGAGAAAATTTTGTTCGCAGTACAAATAGCCATTAAATTGATAGAATGATTCTGGTTCCTATCAATATAACTTGTATGCTGGTTCAGAGGTACTTTCAAGTGAATATGGCATCCATCCACTGCTCCAATTGTGCCTATAAACAATATCATTTCAGATTAAATTTATTTTCACTGTTTTTCAAAGACTATGTGGAAAGTTAAAATTGATAGCTTCATTGGTCATAGGGTGCTTACCGGGATAATTTTTGAATCCTTCTTTTACATGGTCATATTCTCCTTGAGTTCGGGGCCAAAATATAAATTTCTTTTTCAATCCAACAACAATATAAAGAAACGCATTCACCAGACACATGACTGTACTTGGTACAAGATGGAAACGGTCAGCAATTGAATGGAGTGTATCCTGTTTTGAGATATACCAGAGAAAAATTAATAATGCCTTCTCAGGATGTGTTGGGTAATTTCCACCACGATATTTCTTTTTTATGAGGGAATGTGTATCATTTTCCAACACAATTTTAAATAATCTTAAGAATGTCTCTTTCTGCGTCCTGAATAAACGAAAAAATTCAAGCTCATGATAGTGGTCTATCCAAATTGTGAAATCAACAGCTTGGCCTATGTGTACTTCACGAAGAATTTTGTAAAAGTTACTTTCTTCTAACATGTGATGAACAACAAGAACATTATTATCATTGAAATATGTGTCTTCAAGTACAGAGATCAACCAGTTGATATTCATTTTTGAGACTTAACACCAAAGGTTACACTGACTACTGACTTTACAATTGAGACTGAAGAGATGCTGGAGAGTTTCGTTAGCTTATTTATATTTATATTATGATATTTGTTCACTACATTTCATTGCTGTCAACCGGTTTTGGTTACCGTTTTGTTTTGGCGATTCCAACGTAATAGAGAATGAGTAACATAATTTTCAAGGGTAGGGGTATAACCGCTACGGTTACTAACGGTAATCAACGGTATCTCGCCAAAAAATCCTTGAAGTCTGTGGTGACGTTTGCTTTGTTTTCCCGGAGTTTTGAAGCGCCCCCTGGTGCCATTGGCGACCGCGAATTGAAGTATGTAGTTTATGGTTATGTTTTATTCTGATAAATAGAGAGCGGTGAAGAATATTCTATATTCCATTTCAAAATTTGAATTTAAGGTAATTCAAGTCGTAGCACAAGTTTTCTTCAAGAAGTGGCAATTGCAGAACTGATGAACCTTTGGAAGATTATCTTCAATTCTTTTTTCAGGTTATTTCACTTCAAGATCTAAAATGAGCAGCTACTCTCACAGTATCAAAATTTTTTAATACTCTGGCTCAATAGTTTTACTTCAGTTTTGGTTATACTTGTATACAAATTTATGCTTACATGATGTCTGATTTCTTTGAACGTCTGGAATCCAATGATAAACAAACCGTAGAAAAGGCAATAAATAGTATTAGAGAACAGTTCACAAAAGGTAAGAGTTAAGCCTAGTCCTAACAATTTTTTTTAGTAGAAGCAAATGTAATTGATTTTTTTTATGAAATAAGTATCCTAATATACAATTCCAATTTATGCAACTTGTCATCATAGTTACAATCATTATCACAGTTTTAGTCTCAATTGTTGTTTTTTGAGACTAAAACTAAGGAAATTGTATAAATGCTACTACTGAAATGTACAGTTTCAGATTAGGACAGTGACTATGATTAGGACTATGATAATGACAAAGTTACATAAATTGATATAAGATAGATAATTTCAATCAAGAAGTGATTTCAAGACAATATAAATGAACATATACGATCTTGAAGGCAGATATTGATGACTTTTTTATCTATTGACAACTCCCCAAACGTATTCATAAGGTGATCTATATCAAAACTTATAAGCAATATATAACATTCAGGACCGCTCCCTCCCAGTAATGAACTATTTTTGTTCATTACCTCTCTTACTGAACATCTAAAATACAAAGTATGGTCTCTGGACTTCTGAATACTCCCATATTTGTTTTTACATCTACGATTCGAATTTGGCCATCAGTGCTGAGATTTACTAATGTGATGACTTCTGGGCAAAACATTTCTACAGAATTCTGAGTCAACGATCATTACCAGATCACCAATTTTGATTTTTCTTGCGGAAGGAATGAACCACTTCGTTCTTTTACTCAATGTAGATAAGTACTCACAAACCCGTCTTTGCCAGAAATGATCAACTAACAATTTTTAAATTCTCTAATATTTGCGTGAGTCCAAGTCGTGCTAGTCTAATTTTCTAGGAAGTTGTGCCTTACTAAAGGAACCTAATAAGAAGTGATTGGGAGTCAATGCTTCACAGTCAGCATGAGACTAGTAAAACGTGGACTAACGGGCGACTGTTGATAATATACTCAGCTTCTAGAAACAAAGTTTGTAAAGTTTCCTCACGAGGGGCTTTCTCCTTTTGAGTAACATTCAGTGCAGTTTTAATTGACCGAACTAAACGTTATCAACTCCCTCCCATATGGGGGGCTGATAGTGGAATGAAATTCCATTCAATGTTGCTTATCGTTTCAGTTGAAACAATCTGGTTCTGGTCAAATTGTTGGCTATTTCTAGGTGCGCAGCATGGACACCCATGCACGTGAATAAAACACTATACCTTTTTTCTCTTCTGTGTCCTAAAGTGACATACATAGGACCAAAATAATCCATTCCGGCTATGGTGAAAGGTCTTACAAATAAAGTTAATCGACAGAATGGTAGTGGGTCCATTTCTGGGATTTGATATGTAGCTCTTCTGTTTTCACACCACTGACAAATATTCCATGAACTTCTCACATCCGATCTAAAATTTAATATCCAGACTTGCGTTTCTGTATTTTCCTGAAGTACTCTTCAAAACATCTTTGTTGTTGCTAGACCAGTTTCAAACTGCTTGTCATCTTCTACTATATCTACACTATCGAGATAGTCATCAGCATAATATCGTTCACGAATAGCATTTTCAGCTTCTGGAAATGTTACCATGAATTCTGCAGCTGCATTAAATACGAACCGTATCTTGTTAGGTTTCTTAGGGTTCGTTATGGCAAAATTGGGCATTTCTGTTTTCTTCACTAGCTTCTTCAGACAATTTTCTTACATATCTGTTTGTCAAATACACAGGTTCCTACCTCTTTTTTATACTGTTCAGAGAATCCAGGATTTTTATTCATATTTTTTCTATAGAGAAAAGTCTTGTAATAGCTGTTGTAGTAAGTAAACGAAAATTGTCATTTTTCCACAGTAAACCAGATTCCAATCTACTCAAACTGATTCTTCTGGTAATTTGATTCAAAATTCCTAATGCTCGACCATCTTCGGGGTTCAGCAAATTTTCGTAATATTTCACTCCTAAACTCTCGGTTTTGAAATTTATTTTTAACTAGCTGATCTAAATGTTGTACTACTTAAATAAATTCTTCGTCTTCACGCCCAGTATAATTTTTTAAAATGTTTCCATGTACAACCCAGCCTAAATTAGATTTTGATAGATTCATAGCATTTTTATCACTTTCAAGAACCTCTCTCGTAGTAAGGTTGATAATAATAATAATGATAATAATAATAATAATAATAATAATAATAATAATAATAATAATAATATTTATTTGAAAAATCACATATGTTCTGGTGAGTTGGTAACTGATTGTACAGGAAGGGACAAATTGTTTACTGTTCTCAAGTTATTCATAATGAATTTTTCATTCTTATTCTGACCTCGGATCTAGTTGGTTGGTCAAAGAGTTTGTCCATCGGATTCTCGGAGGTTCAGCAGGTCCAACAGCCTCGAATTTTTCTTAAGTTACTGTCTTTGGCCTTTGATTACATAATCAGATTTCTAAGTGAAAACTATCAAACGAGACAAGACAGCTTCCCTTAACTTTCTTATCTACTGACAACTTCCCAAAACATATACACAAGGTAATGTATATCAAAACTCATAAACACTATATAACACTCCGGAACAATAATATTAAAGCACATTGACAGGTTTTACTGATACTTCAATTTCAAGTGCTCATTCAATAAATACTTCAATAATCTCACAGAATCGCATTGCTTAATTTAAACTGGGAGCTGTTACATTCTAGCAAACCTCAATGGAAAATGCTTTAACCTACTTAGCGAGACATGTTTATGGCCTTAATTTATTGATATTATCTTATGCGGTGGGTGGAAGAAAGACGCACTATTGAAAAGTAGGATAGAATACTTCGAGATACCTATTCACTATCTAGGAATTCGTTAATTATGTTGGTCGTGGGGGAAGGATAGCAATGAACTCTATATTCGCGCAATTTGCTCTCAAACAGAAGAGATATCCATTCATCATCGTTTATTATTTTGATATCTATGACCGATATTCGAGAATAATGAATTGCATGACGTCGTTTGATGACGGATCATTTCAAAAATCAGAATGGGACAGGGTGGATCATGACACAGATACTGAAAACTATCTGACCAAGTGCTCAAAATGTTTGCCATCATTTGCCAAACAATAGCCCAAGCGGTCATAAAATTCCCTCTAGGTATTAATTAGCATTTGAGGAGTGATTAAAAGAGCTGCCTGACATATTTTATTTTTTAAGATTTCTTAATTTGCTGGTTGCTCAAACTACATCAATTTAAAATTTGATATTTGGAGACATAAGTAATTAGGCGTCGCTGAATTGATTGCAATAAAAACAAATAGGATGTTCCATACGAAAAAATTGAGATATCCTCAATTTCTGAATAACTGTTTTGGAAAAATTGCCGATATCACCATTGAATCGGGCATCATCAAAAACCGTCTTGTTTAAATTTCACGAATTTTCCTTGAACCGTATTGAAGATATTGGAACGTTCCCAGACTTTTGAACAAAAATGCCATGTTGTCATATTTCGAAAACTGCATCAATTTAAAATCTGATATTTGGAGACATAAGTAATGAGGCGTCGCTGAATTGATTGCAATGAAAATAAATAGGGTGTTCCATTTGAAAAAGTTGAGTTGACCTCATATTTGAAAAACTGTTGATTTGGCAACATTGCCGATATCACAACTGAATCGGGCATCATCAAAAACCGTGTTGTATAAATTTCACGAATTTTCCTTGAACCGTATTGAAAATATTGGAACGTTCCCAGATTCTTGAAAGAAAAAGCCATGTTGTCATTTCAAAAACTACAATAATTTAAAATCTAATATCTGGAGACATAAGTAATGAGGCGTCGCTAAATTGATTGCGATGAAAATAAATAGGGTGTTCCATTTGACAAAATTGATTTACCTTTGATATCTGAAAAACTGTTGATTTGGCAACATTTCCGATATCACCCCATTGAATCGGGCATCATCAAAAATCACCCCATCGTAATTTTCATACATTTTCTCTGGGCCATTTCTGAAATATGAGACCGTTCCAATACTTTTGAATGGCACTGTATTTATACAGGGTGTTAATTAAGTGAGTTGACAAACTTCGAGAGGTGATTCTTTGAAAGATTCCAAGACGAAAAATTCAAATAAACATATGTCCCAAACGGTTTGGTTTTTGAATTACAGGGTGATAAAAATACATTTTTTTAAAAGATTTTCTGGAGTTAACTTTGACATTTTTGGAAATAATCGTTTCAAATTAGGCAAGTACAATCCATTCAATAGTACGCACGTTACAAAATAATTCATTTCTCAATTAATTCACAGGATCTTCCTTTTTTCGGAGTCAACTTGTTCAACCCTTCAGAATTTTTTTCCGCCACCACTGAGATATTGTGTTTTCATTTAGCATCTTTTTATTCTCTTGAAGTTTTTGATTTACTTACTTGTACGGTTCAGGAGCCATAATGAAAATATTAATTAATTAAACATTTTTCAGTGTCGCATACTTAACATATAGAAATTTGAGATGCAAATATTCTCACAAACTTCGAAGGGCGGTTGTTGTTCTGTGCTTCCCCCGAAATCTGGATTGTGTAACGGCTAATATGTTATTGTTCTCCATGTATTGTTTCAATTGGATAGAATTAATTTTTTCTACAGTTTTAGATAATGTTGGCAATATACTTATTGGCCTAAAGTTTAATATTCGGTGGGACGATTATTTTTTGGAACCGGAGTAATGTGAGAAAGTTTCCAGGCATCAGGCATCAAGCATAAATTAATTATATGTCAGTATTTCACTTAGGTAAGGGAAGACCAAACGTATAATTTTCAAATTTATATCGTCACTCCCTTTCCCATTAAATCTGAAGGAATTAATAACTTTTCCGACTTCCTCGATATTAGTTGTTTGAAAATAGAATTGATCATTCTCAATGACATCATTATCAAATTTCAAATCAAATCAAATTTATTCAGTCTCTCTTCCAGTACATTGTTCATGAAAACATTATAAGTACAACAGATTGAGGAGAAAAGAGATAAATAAGATACACCTTACGAGGCAGAATAATCTGCCTGTGTGTAGGGATATACAAACGAATTAACATGAAACAAGTGGTAAGTAGGTAATTAACATAGAATATAAAATAGAATATAATAAAATAAGTGTATAACTAAATTATACCTGTTAAAATAAGTACAAGTTTAAAAAAACATGCATATATATATATATATATATATATAAATATATTTGATTCTTGAACTTATTGAAGTTTGGTTCGCATCTTAACTCATCAGGTAAGTGACTGTATAGTTTTGGTCCTAAATAAGCGTAATTTTTTTGACCAACTGTTTTGTGCATTAGTGGTATGACAATTCTGTGATATCGACGAGTAGTATATTGATGGCTAAACGTGATGAGTTCATTTTTATTTTTATGATGTACAATAATAATGTTGATATAATATAGCTGCCTGGTATCAAATATTTCAGATTCTGAGTAAAGGAGGTCGCTAGGGTAGTCATATTTTTTCTGCAGGATGCATCGTAGGAATCTTTTTTGGATGACCTCAAGAGGTTGTAGATAGGTTATGGATACTCCACCCCAACCAATTATGCCATAGCTCAGATGGGACTCCACTAAACTTTTATAGAGAATGATTTTCTGTTTATGATTGAGCATGTTTATGATTCTTTTGAATTTGTAGAGTATACAACGTAGTTTTTTAACTATGTAATCCATGTGGTGGTTCCATCTAAGATGGCTATCCAGAAATATGCCAAGATATTTAATTTTGTTTGTGGCTTTGATAACCGCTCTATCGGAAATTTTCAATTCATATTTTGGAAGGGATATTTCATAACTGCTCAGTGGTAAATAATTTGTTTTATCAAAATTGATTGATAAGAGTCTGTAGTCCAACCACGAAATAATTTGATCTAGATCGTGTTCTAGTTTCCGTTTTAGGTCAAACCAGTTGTTGTCTTCGCAAAACAATACGGTGTCATCAGCAAAACTTATAATGTTGGAGTTGGTATTCAGTAAAAAAATATTGTTCAAATAGATATTGAATAGGATTGGCCCTAACACCGTCCCTTGAGGCACACCACATAGAATAGTTTTCTCTCCACTTTCATGATCTCCTATTCTTACCCTTTGCTTCCTATTGAGTAAATAACTGTTGAAAAGTTCATTAGCTATGCCTCTTATTCCAAGATCTTCTAAGAGAGTCAACAATATATTGTGGTCAACGGTGTCAAAGGCTTTCCTTAGGTCTATGAAAACAGCTATCGAAGGTTTTGATTTATCCAAACACTTATAAATTTGCTGTGTAAGTATTTTTATCGGATATTGAGTTGATTTATTCTCTGAAGCCGTATTGTGATTCTGACATCAGCTGGTGTTTTTCCAGAAACTCATTCAATCTTTTTTGGATGACCTTTTCTAATATCTTAGCAAGACTTGTTATGAGGGATATCGGTCTATAGTTTGCTACATCACTTTTTTGTCCACTTTTATATATAGGTGTTACTATTGCTGTTTTGAAGGCTGTGGGAAAATGCCCCTGCTCTAACGACATATTGATTAAATGTGTGAGTGGTTTCGAAATACTACTAGACACTAGTTTTAGAGTTTCTGCTCTGATTTCGTCATAACCAGGCGCTTTTTTATTTTTAAGTTGCGATATAATATTTTTAATTTCCTCTTCAGTTGCTGGTTTTAGAAATATGGAATGGTTACATTTACGTTTTATTTCGGAGTAATTTACGTTTCTGTTTATATTATTTGCTAATTTCTCACCTATAGAAATAAAATAATCGTTGAAATTATTTGCTATTTTAATTGGATCTTTGATTATTTCGTCGTTTTTTGATTTTATCATATTTATAGGTATTGGTTCTTGTTCAGTTATCATTTCATTGACAGTTTGCCAAAGTGTTTTAGAGTTATTTCCTCCTCTTTCAATTCGATCCCTGTAGTATTTCGTTTTGGCCTCTTTAATTGTTTTTTCCAAGATTTTTTTATAATTTCGATACTCATCTTGTAGATCTGTATTGTTTGGATTTTTTCGTAGTTCACGATACATATAATTTTTTTTGTTCACAGAATTAATCAAGCTACCAGTAATCCACTTTTTTCGTTTTTTTTGGTTATTTTTAATTTTTATGTATTTTGAACACTCTTCCAAATTTGTTTTTATGATCTCAATAAACTTGTTTACTCCAAGATCAAGACCGTTGCACAAAAAAATATTACTCCAGTCGACACCCTCTAGCTTTTCCATAAATGTTTTCTTGTCTAGCTTTTTATAGTATTTTTTATTAATATTTATATTTCCAGCGATATTTTCATCAGGTATAACTATTTGTGTTAAGGTTGAGAAATGGTCTGTAACGCATGTTTCAAAAGTGATTGGTAGGATTGTCTCATAATTTAGATTTTTTGTTTTGATGAAGATATGATCTAAACATGTGTGGGAATTTTGTTGGACTCTTGTCGGTGTATTTATTGCGGAAATATACCCGTGTTCACTCATGGTGTTTAAGTAGTGCTCGCTTTCGCGAGTATTAACCGATATGTCAATGTTCATGTCACCAATTATCACATTAAAACCAGTTTTTTCATTATCCCGATTCAGAATAGAGTTCAACTCATCAACAAAAGGTTCAATTTCTGTCGCTGGTGATCTATAGATAGCGTTAATAGCGAAAACTTTATTATGCACGTTCATTTTGACTTTGAGTAAAAAGCTTTCATTTAGTTCGATAGTCGTGTGCGAGTCGTATATCTCTGACTTGACAAACATTATAACACCATCGTTTTGATTTAGTTTCCCAAAATTGTATAATGTTGTATAGCCTGGTATATTGTAGATTGAGATGTCTGGGATGATACGAGTTTCGGTGAAAACTATACAGTCGAATGATAGATCTAATCCATCGAGCAGAATTAAAAATTCATCAAGATTACTTGATATGCTACGAATATTATTGTGAATTATTTTAAAGTTACTAAATCCTGAATTTATTTCCAATACTTCTTTAACCTCTGAATTACTACTCAATGAAAATGTATCTATTTTGGTTATGGAGAAATCTCGTATGTATGGATCCATTTTAATAGAACATGCGAAAAAACTAAGAATATAAGACTTGGATTTTTACATCTATTACATTAACAATAACAATAATATTACTGCATTGTTGAGTTTGTTCTTGTTCGCAGTTGTTGTGGTTTTTCTGGATTCTTCTTACTTTTTTCGTTTTTATATTTTTCTGTTTTTCCTGTGTTGTTTCTATTTTCTGGATGTTGGTTTTCAGAACGGTTCCTTATCTCTAAATTAGTTTTTTCCTCTGTCAGCAAGTCTTTATAGGTATAGCCTACGCTGTTTATAAATAGTTTCCCGCCCTTTATATATGCTTTTTGATTATTCTCCTTTTCTTTTTTCATTCGTTGTATAAGTAATTTTCTTTCTTGTATGTCTTCTAATCCTAGGTCTTCTGTTATCACTATAGGTGTATTTTTAAGCAAATAGCAGTTTTTCAATACGAGCTTTTTTGTTAAAAAAGAGACAAATCTTACAGCAATAGCTTTTGATTTTTCTTTGTTTAGAGGGATCAGGTGGATGTTATCTATATCACTATTTGTAATTGGTAGCTGCAGATGAGTTTGGAATAGTTCTTTTGTGTATTCTAGTGGGTCTCCTTGGGTATATTGTGAGTTGAAGATTATTACGTTGTTTTTTTTTTGTTGATCTTTCTAGGCTCCGGTTTTTTTGTTTAGTTTATGGCTGTATATTTTCAACAATTCGAAGTCAATAACATCCTTTGTGTGTGGGATACTATCAATGAAATAAGTGTTGAAAACGTCAGCGTTCTTAAGATTATGAGATATTTTTTTCCTTGGTTTGATATTGAGGTACTCCAATGCTGCCCAAAATTTACTTGGGTTCGGATTTGACTTGAATTGAAGGCAATCCCTCTTTTCAGATTTCACTGCCTTATTAACAATATTCCTTAGTTCCTTATAATAGTTTCAAGAAGCTTCCAATTTTTTTTTATTTAGAAAATGCCTTCTATTTCGTTTTCACCATGAGTTTCAAATTATAAGTTATCCAAGGAGTGGGGGGTTTACCTATTCTTGCTGTTCTGGATGGTGCATGAATGTCAAATATACTGTAACGATTTCGAGACCGGCCCAGAGACCGGCCCTGATCTAATTAATTATGCACCCTCGTTCAACTACAACTGCATATCTGCTGTCGTACGGATCGCCGAGAACAAGCTGGAATAGATCGATTGTTCGATATTATTCGAAGAGCCATCTAGATGAAATGTTCTATACTCCTGAATATTCGAGAGCCGTGAATGGAAACTGCTTGGGAGTATATAAGCGGGACAGGCAGAATAGTTAGTTACAGTTCCAGAGTTCGCTGATAGATAGCCACAGTATAAATAAATTGAAATAGTAAATGTTTTAGTGAATAATCGTTGTAAATAGTGTTTCAAATAAATTAGGAAAATTAGTTAGTGCAGTTTTACTACATTTGTTGTCAGAAGTCGGATGTTTAAAATAAATAAGTGTTAAAGTGTTCGCCGTTTAAAAACTGATACGTTCATCGCGCCTAATAGACAGTTAAGTGACCCGTTGAACATTTGAGTGTTTGCAAAGTGGACAGTTTTGCGCGTCGCGGGACAATAAACTGAAAACTTTTTGTGTGAAATAAATAATAGACTGATATCTTGGTGAAAAAGACACTGAACAACAAAATGGAAGAAACGAGGGTGCCGAGTTCTGAAATACGGAAGTTTTACGTGAAGCCGCCCCAGTTCGACGGAGAAATTCCTTGGGAAAATTACCACCGACAGTTTGAAGCAGCGGCCAAAGCAAATGGTTGGAATGCAGGGGAAAAAGCTGTTGCACTAATACTGGCATTACGTGGTGAAGCAGCGAATATCTTACAAACCCTCACAGAGCGAGAACTAGAGGACTATAATAAGCTGGTGAAACATCTGGAATTACGGTATGGCCAGATTCGCCTGGAATACGTGTACCATCTACAGTTGAAAAATCGAAACCAGAAGGTGGGCGAATCCTTACAGGAATTCGAAGCTGATATTGCACGCTTAGTTCGCCTGGCATACCCAGCCACACCGAATAACGTAATGGAGCGATTAGCGGTTTATGCATTCTTGGATGGACTTCGCGATCAAGAAATCAGGCAAGCATTGATATTAGCACGTCCAGTTGATCTCGTAGACGCACTGACACGCGCTTTGGAATTTGAGGGTGCGAAACAATACTGCAAAAGCCAGAACAATATCCGAATGGCTGAGGAAGACCGACAGGAGCCTACTAATATGGAAGCTGTGATGCGAAAAGTGATGAAGGAAGTTGTGCCTGAGAGAAGACTGATTCGATGCCGAAATTGTAGAGAACTTGGGCACGTGCGTAGCAAATGTCCAACATTGAAAAAATCGACATCAACGATGAGGATCAAGAAGGAGCAATCGTCAGCCCGTATCCAACAAGCCCCAGTTAACAATGCATATGCCGCTGTACTTCAAAGACAAGACAAAGGGGCCTTCGTAGACGGTCTCATTAACAACGAGCCTCGCACCATGCTCCTTGATACGGGTGCGACTAGGACAATCCTTGGACCTACTTTTGCCAAAACACCGGCAAGAATCGAATCGTCGAATTGGAAGCTACGCACAGCAACAGGAGAGCCGGCAACTGTGTATGGTGAACTTCCAATTGAACTGACTTTGGGCAGCACTACAGTGAAACACCGGGCTCTGGTAGCGGATATTGAGGACGAGATAATAATTGGAATGGACATCATGAATTCTAGAGGATTCGAGCTGAATTTTAAAGACGGCGTCCTTCGTGTGAACGGAGAAGAGCTGGCACTTCATGGGAGAAATGAAGAAATGGTTCGAGTTCTGCTGGCTGAAGACGTAAGCGTACCGGAGAGGGCAGAAACCATTTTGGAGGCTCGCCTGGATGGAGGTGCGAGCAGTGGAAACGTGGTGATGTTCGAGCCCAAGCTACATGATGAGGAAATTGGACGAGGAATTGCACTAGGATAAACCTTGTTGCGTGCTGATAAATTTGTGCCAATAAGGGTAATGAATGTCAATTATTACCCGGTGACCTTGAAGAAGGGAACGATTTTGGGGCACTGCTCGTCAATTTCCTCTGTAATCAGGAGTGTACGTGGCACTGTTAGCCAAGCCAGTAACATGCCAGCAGAATTAGAGAAGTTGGTTGCTATCTCGTCCAAGGACATGGGGCCAGCACAGAAGCCTAAACTGAGGGAACTAGTCAGGAAGTATCAGGACATCTTCGATACCGGAGTAGGCAGAGGCGGTAGAACAAAGGTGGTTCAGCACAAGATAGATACTGGAAATGCCCGACCAATCAGGCAATCAGCCAGAAGACTTCCTCTAGCCAAAAAGGAGGAGGCTGACAAAATAGTCTGCGACATGGAAAAAGACGGAGTCATCGAGCCATCCGACAGTCCCTGGTCCTCTCCAGTCGTGTTGGTGAAGAAGAAAGATGGATCAACACGGTTTTGCGTAGACTACCGTCAACTAAACAACGTGACGAAAAAGGACAGCTACCCTCTCCCAAGGATAGACGACACGCTAGACACGCTGGCTGGATCTACGATTTTCTTTACCTTAGATTTGAAGAGCGGATACTGGCAGGTAGAACTGGCCCAGGAAGATCGAGAAAAGACAGCTTTTACCATCGGCTCCGGATTATGGCAGTTTACAGTTATGCCATTCGGCCTCTGCAATGCTCCAGCCACGTTCGAAAGATTGATGGAGACGGTTTTGAAAGGACTATCATGGAAGACGTGTCTGGTGTATCTCGACGACATTATTGTGGTTGGCAGATCATTCGAGGACCATGTAAAAAACTTGGAAGAGGTATTTCAGCGACTGAGAAGCTCCGGACTGAAACTGAGCCCCAAGAAATGTCATCTGTTTCAAAAAGAAGTACGTTATCTCGGCCACGTTGTCTCTGGGAAAGGAGTGGCAGTAGATGAGCAGAAGATCAAAGCTGTTAAGGAATGGTCCGTTCCGAAAGACATTCACCAGCTTCGAAGTTTTCTTGGCTTGTGCACTTACTATCGCCGATACGTGCTGGGATTTGCTAACATCGCAAAACCACTGACCAGGCTCACGGAAGGACAAACAAAGTTCCAGTGGTCAGATGAATGCCAAGATTCATTCAGGAAGTTGAAAGGAGCTTTGATCAACGCACCAATCCTGAGCTACCCCCTTCCAGACGGGAAATTCATCTTGGACACGGACGCCAGTAACGTGGGACTTGGAGCTGTCCTGTCTCAGATCCAAGAAGGACAAGAGAAGGTCATCGGTTACTTCAGCAAGACCCTCAGTAAACCGGAGCGGAATTACTGTGTCACCAGGCGGGAACTGTTGGCTGTTGTCAAGGGAGTTGAGCACTTCTACAAGTACGTGTATGGACGAAGATTCCTACTGAGAACTGACCATGCAGCTCTCAAATGGCTCCTACAGTTTAAGAATCCCGAGGGTCAAGTGGCACGCTGGATTGAGAGGCTCCAGGAATTCGACTTTGAGATCGAACATCGGGCGGGGACCAGCCATAAGAATGCGGATGCCCTATCGCGAAGACCATGTCCAGACGACTGTTCGCAATGCCGACGAACAGAGGAAAAGGAGTCGACACTCTGCAGAACCACGGCGGTCGATGATAACTGGAATGACCACAAGATCCAGAAAGACCAAGAGAAAGATCCAGATCTTGGTTTAGTCATCGGCTGGAAGAAGAGTGATCGAAGACCGTCGTGGCAGGAAATAGCCAGTTGTTCTCCAGTCGTTAAAACTTACTGGGCCCAATGGAACTCTTTCACCTTAGACAATGGAGTCTTGAAGCGTATGTTGGAGTCGGAGGATGGCGGGGAAGAAAGACGTCAGGTAGTAGTTCCCAGGAGCAGAAGACAGGAAGTGCTCCGAGAAATCCATGATGGGGTCACCGAAGGAAATCTGGGAGTGACGAATACCCACCAGAAAGTTAGGCAACGGTTCTACTGGGCCAATTGTCAAGCTGACGTCAAGGACTGGTGCAGAAAATGTGCTGTATGCGCTGCCAGTAATGGGCCTCGAACAAGACCTAAGGCCCCGATGCGCCAGTACAATGTGGGCAGCCCATTCGAAAGGATCGCCATTGACATCGCTGGCCCGTTCCCACAATCTGAACACGGGAACAAGTACATCCTTGTGGCGATGGATTACTTCAGCAAGTGGACCGAAGCCTATGCCCTGCCCAACCAAGAAGCCATCACTGTTGCCGACGTCTTGGTGAAGGAGTGGATTTGTCGATTCGGTGTCCCGTTAGAGCTGCATTCGGATCAAGGCAGGAATTTCGAGTCAAACCTGTTCCAGGAGATGTGTCAGATGCTGAACATCCGGAAAACGAGGACCACAGCTCTACATCCGCAGTCCGATGGAATGGTGGAGCGGATGAATAAGACGATAAACCGCCACCTGTCCAAGGTAGTCTCTGACCACCAGAAGGATTGGGACCAGTACCTCCATCTGTTTCTGATGGCGTATCGTTCCGCAGTTCATGAGTCAACCGGCGAAACCCCTGCTAGTGTTATAATGGGCCAAGAGCTGCGACTTCCATGTGACTTGAAGTTTGGGACGCCACCAGGACAAGACACTGCGGGAGATGACTACGTCAGCAAACTGCGACAGAGAATGGACGACACCCATGAACGGGTCCGTTTGAACATCCAGAGTGCCAGCGACAGAATGAAGGAGACCTACGACATCAAGGCGGATGCTGGTGGATATCAGACAGGTGACCTTGTCTGGCTATACAACCCTAAACGTCGCCGTGGACTATCACCGAAACTTCGGAACTCGTGGGAAGGTCCATATAAGATCATGAAAAGGATAAACGACCTCGTCTACCGCATATATAAGCCACCACTAGGAAAACCTAGGGTAGTCCACTTCAATAGGTTGTCCCCTTACGCCGGAAACCACGATCAAGTCCGCACCGTCAGATCACCGGAGGACGAAATGATGTTTCAGAGGTTCATGTCCCTGTACTCGAACGGACAGAAAGTTCAATATGGGGTAACCCGAGAGGAGTCACGAGATCTTTTCAAGGTGCCTGCCAATTACGCGTTAGCTCACTGTGTGGCAGAAGATCTCCAAATGTCCAGAGGCATTGCAGTAGTTTTCTCCAAGAAGTTCGGTCGAATCCAGGAACTGAGAGAACAGAACCCGGAAGTTGGAGGGGTGTTACAGCTGAGGAAAGGCCAGAGAAACATCTACTATCTGGTTACCAAGAAGCGTTCTCGTGATAAGCCGTCTTATGAAGATGTTTGGAAAAGCCTTACGAGATTGAGAGACACGATGCTGGACCAGAATATTGTAGACCTGGCAATCCCAAAATTGGCCTGTGGGCTTGATCGGCTGGACTGGAGAGTTATAAGAAGCATGTTGGAGACAATATTCAGATCCAGCGGCATCAACATTCTGGTGTGCTCCAACCATCTTCCTCGACCCAAATTGAAGACTGTGGAGTGCTACTTCCATCGAACGTCAAGGTGCAGATATGGAGAATCTTGCAGATATCTTCACACTCCAAGAATGACGCTTCGGGGCGAAACGTCTTTAAGAAGGAGGCAATGTAACGATTTCGAGACCGGCCCAGAGACCGGCCCTGATCTAATTAATTAGGCACCCTCGTTCAACTACAACTGCATTTCTGCTGTCGTACGGATCGCCGAGAACAAGCTGGAATAGATCGATTGTTCGATATTATTCGAAGAGCCATCTAGATGAAATGTTCTATACTCCTGAATATTCGAGAGCCGTGAATGGAAACTGCTTGGGAGTATATAAGCGGGACAGGCAGAATAGTTAGTTACAGTTCCAGAGTTCGCTGATAGATAGCCACAGTAGAAATAAATTGAAATAGTAAATGTTTTAGTGAATAATCATTGTAAATAGTGTTTCAAATAAATTAGGAAAATTAGTTAGTGCAGTTTTACTACAATACGTAACATATTATTGGTATTCAAAAATTCAAGAATATTATCAATATCATCCATTGTATATATCTCACCCCAGTTAATTGATAAAAGGTCTTTACAAAAAAAAATCATAATTAAAATTGAAAAAGTCTCTGAAAGCACGAAAGATTTGAGTTACTAGGGGCGGATCCAGGCGATGTTTTGTTGGTCTACTGATGAGTCATAGTCAAAAGTGTTTAGTAAACAGAATATCATATTTAGTTTCCTCTCATATGTCAAAACAAGTTCAAACTAATTGATATATTTCATAAATATATGTATAAATAAAAAAATATTTCCGTTTAAAAACCAATAATCAAATATTAAAAACTAAATAACCATTTCCAGTCTTCTATTCTTTCGACTAGCGTATCTTTGGATCTTTGGATATTTGGATAGTAAATTTAACTTGGTAATGGCTGATGGCTCAGCCACAGTAAAGCATATGCGCTCAGCCCTCGGTTGGGACGACGACGGTGGCAGGTGCTTAGTCCGAGCAAGTTCGAGCATTTCCGACCGTACAGCCGCACAATAAATCCTAGACCAAAAGAGCAATACCATTATTAGATATTTGATGGGGGTGCGGTTGAGTGGCTACAAAGACATTCGCGTGTTTTTTTGTTGGTGAGTTAGGATACCTAAATTTTTATATTTATTGGTTTCACAAGGGGGAGGGAGGCATGGTCCCTATGCCCCCCCAGAATCCGCCCCTGGAGATACTTTATCACTTCGAAGATTCAAATAACATTCAATCGAATGATGATCAGATATACCGTCCATAATGACCACATCGTGTCTTATTTTCATCCGATGTTAAAATGAGATCAATAATCCTTTGGGGGTGTGGAGTAATCCTAGTAGGGGGATACTATTTGTTTCAAGCTACATTTGTTGCAAAAGTACATTAGTAAATCTGTGTTAATGTCGGTAGGACGAGACAAATCAATATTTAGATCTCCGCCAAAAAGAACTATATCATATTGAAGTAAAAAATTTGTAACAAAATTTTCCAGACAATCGATGGTCGAATCAACATTAAAACTGGGTGGTCTATAGACAGCACCCATACATAGAGATTTTCCCCCGATTGTAGTGCTTACCCATAGATACTCTAGATTAGACTCATGCCGAAGTGGCACATCTAGAACTTTATATTTTTTAATCGAATCATGAATATATCGGATAATATTATATCCGTGAATCTGAACCGCCTAATTGGCATATGTTGAATTCAAACATTCGTCTGGCGGCACAAGCCATCATCAGTCATTCCATTCATTTAGTCTTCATGTCTGCCATTTCTGTATATTCAACCATTTTATTTTAAGGGATATTGAATTAAGGTTCATGTTAACCCGTGAAAAATAAACTGCAAATTAAAAAATTCTGAAAAAAATTCGAGTTATTTTGGCATTCATATTGAATAATTAGAGAGATGTAGAAGAAAATCTGATGAACAGTTTTCGAAGAAAAAACAAAAACCTGATTTTTAGAGGACATTTTAGGTTTTCCCAAAAACCATTCATCAGATTCCATTTCAAAAATCATGAAATATCAATGTGAAAGTAAAAGATAATCACGATTTTTTTCAGAATTTTTTAATTCAACGTTTCCTCACAATTAAAAAAAAATCAGAAAATCTTGTTATAAAATCAAAGACAGTTGAGATGAATCGCTTTTGCAAGTGATATTTATATGAAATTTAGAAGACAACATTGAGGAAATATACGTACTATTCTTCATACATAAAATCAAACGATTCATATTTTTAATAATGATTTTCAAAAACTCGGACAAAAAACGGTAAATTGCTCCAGTAAGTGATTCCTCTGTAGTACATGAACGAAAAGACAAAAGTAGTTCTGCCACTGTCCACAAGGTATTGCACAGAATTATTGTCACTGTCATATTTACTGTACAGCGTTGCCAATAGTTGTTCTAGACAGCGGTAACCGATGTAATTTGTTTAATTTATCGAAAATAAAAGTTACGTTAATAGGGGTTTGTCAGTTCATCAGTCGGATGTTGAACTGGTTAACCTATAGCCTTGGAGTCCTTGGACACAACTGAAGAAGTATGTAAGTAATAAGTTTTATGTTTTGCGATTTAAAATATCAGTTTTTAAAATAAAACAGGATGCAAAACAGAATTGAATAATATTAATAATATTCATAATAGAGTCTTTATTGTCCAATCCAGTTGTTTTTAAATAACATTAACTTATATACATAAAAAATAACGGCATAATAGGCGGAGTTCAGCTTACAAAGTTGAAAAATATTGATAAAAATGAATTATAGTGAGTTGTTCATATTAGCAACTATTTTTGAATTTTACCGTTTGTACTAAAAGCAAATCCAATCTAAGAAGCAAGATGAAGCACGGACTGATTATATCTATAACAAACCCATGGGCACTGCAACCCCGAAT
Organism: Chrysolina americana; assembly: GCA_958502065.1. Taxonomy (NCBI): domain Eukaryota; kingdom Metazoa; phylum Arthropoda; class Insecta; order Coleoptera; family Chrysomelidae; genus Chrysolina; species Chrysolina americana. Next base: position 30,405,344 of record OY293419.1, on the reverse strand, counting down.
ATCAGAGAAACAAACAGAAGAAATGCAATAAACAATATACTGGTGAACCGGGAAAAAAGGGCAATATCAAAGATTCCTAAGATTTCCTTCGACAGGAAAACCGACGGCACAGGCATCATCAATAAACCAAAATCTAAGAAAAAGAATGAACCAGCTTCAAAGAAAATGGTCCCCACCTTTGGAAACACTAAAAACGGTTGAAAAGATAACCCCTGTAAAAGAGAAGGAGGTTTTCATTGTAAACCTGGATGTTCTGCAAATCAAGCGAAATTTGCAGACAAGGAAAATACATCACTGTTTCTGAAAAATGTGGTGTACACCCATTACAAAACTGAAGACTCCGCAAATTTTCCGAAACTTGCAGACATGATTCGTCACTGGGGTTGAGTTCGAAAAACGAGGTCTCCACCCAATACAAATCTGAGGGTGCAGCAAATTTCCTGAAATTTTCAGACAGAACACAGTAAGGAACACTGAATTCTAATAATAAAGTCTCCGAGGTCTCCACCAAACAAAAACCAGAGGAACTGCAACTTTCACCAAATTCAAGGACTCAGCAGAGGCCAATGAATTCGAATAACGAGGTCACCGAGGTCTCCACCCAACAAAATAATGGAGACACTGTAAATTCCACCAAATTTACAGACAGGACTCAGCAGAGGCCACTGAATTCGAATAACGAGGTCACCGAGGTCTCCAGCCAACAAAAGAGCGAAGACACTACAAATTCAACCAAATTCGTAGACAGGACTCACTTGGCTGAATTTGTAGTATCTCTGGTTTTTTGTTTGGCGGAGACCTCGGGGGCCTCGTTTTTCGAATTCATTGGCCTCTGCTGAATTCTGTCTACGAATTTGGTTGAATTTGGTAGTGTCTCCGGTTTTTTTGTTGGGCCAAAATTTTTTTTGAACCTCATCATTATTCAGTTCACATACTTCTTGAGTTTTCCTATTTCTACACATTGTTGCAAAGTGATTTGTTTTCGAACAATGGCTACATGTTTTTCCATGCGCAGGACATTTACCGATTTCGTAGTTTCTACCGCATCTGGAACACTTGAAATTTTTTCTTTCTTCTGGATATTGATTAGTGAAATTTCGACTTCTGTTGGAGAATCTGGATACATTTTCCACTTATTTTCACTTGTTTCGAATTTGAATCCGTGGTTAAAATTTAAATATATATATATATATATAATTAAGTAGGAATTCTCGGGTAGCGGTCTGTTGAACAATGAAACTCATTCGATTTAAATCTTCAATATTTCGTCAACCTTTATTGACTTCTTCAGGAAGAGAAAATTCACAGAGTTAGTTCTAACCTATGGAACATTTGGACAAACCCCTATTAACGTAACTTTTATTTTCGATAAATTAAACAAATTACATCGGTTACCGCTGTCTAGAACAACTATTGGCAACGCTGTACAGTAAATATGACAGTGACAATAATTCTGTGCAATACCTTGTGGACAGTGGCAGAACTACTTTTGTCTTTTCGTTCATGTACTACAGAGGAATCACTTACTGGAGCAATTTACCGTTTTTTGTCCGAGTTTTTGAAAATCATTATTAAAAATATGAATCGTTTGATTTTATGTATGAAGAATAGTACGTATATTTCCTCAATGTTGTCTTCTAAATTTCATATAAATATCACTTGCAAAAGCGATTCATCTCAACTGTCTTTGATTTTATAACAAGATTTTCTGATTTTTTTTTAATTGTGAGGAAACGTTGAATTAAAAAATTCTGAAAAAAATCGTGATTATCTTTTACTTTCACATTGATATTTCATGATTTTTGAAATGGAATCTGATGAATGGTTTTTGGGAAAACCTAAAATGTCCTCTAAAAATCAGGTTTTTGTTTTTTCTTCGAAAACTGTTCATCAGATTTTCTTCTACATCTCTCTAATTATTCAATATGAATGCCAAAATAACTCGAATTTTTTTCAGAATTTTTTAATTTGCAGTTTATTTTTCACGGGTTAACATGAACCTTAATTCAATATCCCTTAAAATAAAATGGTTGAATATACAGAAATGGCAGACATGAAGACTAAATGAATGGAATGACTGATGATGGCTTGTGCCGCCAGACGAATGTTTGAATTCAACATATGCCAATTAGGCGGTTCAGATTCACGGATATAATATTATCCGATATATTCATGATTCGATTAAAAAATATAAAGTTCTAGATGTGCCACTTCGGCATGAGTCTAATCTAGAGTATCTATGGGTAAGCACTACAATCGGGGGAAAATCTCTATGTATGGGTGCTGTCTATAGACCACCCAGTTTTAATGTTGATTCGACCATCGATTGTCTGGAAAATTTTGTTACAAATTTTTTACTTCAATATGATATAGTTCTTTTTGGCGGAGATCTAAATATTGATTTGTCTCGTCCTACCGACATTAACACAGATTTACTAATGTACTTTTGCAACAAATGTAGCTTGAAACAAATAGTATCCCCCTACTAGGATTACTCCACACCCCCAAAGGATTATTGATCTCATTTTAACATCGGATGAAAATAAGACACGATGTGGTCATTATGGACGGTATATCTGATCATCATTCGATTGAATGTTATTTGAATCTTCGAAGTGATAAAGTATCTCCAGGGGCGGATTCTGGGGGGGCATAGGGACCATGCCTCCCTCCCCCTTGTGAAACCAATAAATATAAAAATTTAGGTATCCTAACTCACCAACAAAAAAACACGCGAATGTCTTTGTAGCCACTCAACCGCACCCCCATCAAATATCTAATAATGGTATTGCTCTTTTGGTCTAGGATTTATTGTGCGGCTGTACGGTCGGAAATGCTCGAACTTGCTCGGACTAAGCACCTGCCACCGTCGTCGTCCCAACCGAGGGCTGAGCGCATATGCTTTACTGTGGCTGAGCCATCAGCCATTACCAAGTTAAATTTACTATATATATATATATATATATATATATATATATATATATATATATATATATATATCAAACAGGGATATGCTCTCGAGGGAAATTGTGAATAACAAGAAGGAACATTTTATTGGACTAAGCCCTCTAGTAAAAATGCAACCGTAGACACGTGTTTCGATCTTAGGGATCTCATCAGTACGGTGAAAGCAAGTGTAAGGATGTGCAACACTTGATTGCAGGTGAAACAACAAATGAACGGAGTCAACAAACAGGAAGCCAACCGCACATTTGTGGCTTCAGTCGTAACACCTCGTGTTTACAAGGCAAGAAACGACGTCGCCACGGAGGCAGCTATAGCTACCTGCGTGACATCCGAGTCCAGGAATATAAATCAAACAGGGATATGCTCTCGAGGGAAATTGTGAATAACAAGAAGGAACATTTTATTGGACTAAGCCCTCTAGTAAAAATGCAACCGTAGACACGTGTTTCGATCTTAGGGATCTCATCAGTACGGTGAAAGCAAGTGTAAGGATGTGCAACACTTGATTGCAGGTGAAACAACAAATGAACGGAGTCAACAAACAGGAAGCCAACCGCACATTTGTTTCACCTGCAATCAAGTGTTGCACATCCTTACACTTGCTTTCACCGTACTGATGAGATCCCTAAGATCGAAACACGTGTCTACGGTTGCATTTTTACTAGAGGGCTTAGTCCAATAAAATGTTCCTTCTTGTTATTCACAATTTCCCTCGAGAGCATATCCCTGTTTGATTTATATTCCTGGACTCGGATGTCACGCAGGTAGCTATAGCTGCCTCCGTGGCGACGTCGTTTCTTGCCTTGTAAACACGAGGTGTTACGACTGAAGCCACAAATGTGCGGTTGGCTTCCTGTTTGTTGACTCCGTTCATTTGTTGTTTCACCTGCAATCAAGTGTTGCACATCCTTACACTTGCTTTCACCGTACTGATGAGATCCCTAAGATCGAAACACGTGTCTACGGTTGCATTTTTACTAGAGGGCTTAGTCCAATAAAATGTTCCTTCTTGTTATTCACAATTTCCCTCGAGAGCATATCCCTGTTTGATTTATATTCCTGGACTCGGATGTCACGCAGGTAGCTATAGCTGCCTCCGTGGCGACGTCGTTTCTTGCCTTGTAAACACGAGGTGTTACGACTGAAGCCACAAATGTGCGGTTGGCTTCCTGTTTGTTGACTCCGTTCATTTGTTGTTTCACCTGCAATCAAGTGTTGCACATCCTTACACTTGCTTTCACCGTACTGATGAGATCCCTAAGATCGAAACACGTGTCTACGGTTGCATTTTTACTAGAGGGCTTAGTCCAATAAAATGTTCCTTCTTGTTATATATATATATATATATATATATATATATATATATATATATATATATATATATATATATATATATATATATATATATATATATATATATATATATATATATATATATATATATATATATATATATATATATATATATATATATATATATATATATATAATAACAAAGTATTCTCGACCGAACTCTATTAATTAAGTAGGAATTCTCGGGTAGCGGTCTGTTGAACAAAGAAACTCATTCGATTTAAATCTTCAATATTTCGTCAACCTTTATTGACTTCTTCAGGAAGAGCTACAATTAAAAAGGAATATGAGTTGTTGAAGGACTACATAAAAATAACATGATAACTTACAAAATTCACAGAGTTTGTTCTAACCTATGGAACATTTGGGAGGACAATTGTTATTCTCCGCTGCAGACTAATCGCTTAATTTACCTGACTGGAGTGTTACTATGGTTTGAATAAGGATTCGTTTAAATACAATGGTGTTAATTAGTGTAGGTATTCCATTGGCACCAACTGTCAAACTACACACAACGTTGAATGGAATTTAAAATATTACAATATATACTACTAAGTTGTCCTGTATCGGTTTTGTAGTTAACTGTGTTAGGATTTTTGTTGATATGGACCATCTCAAGGAATAACCTGTTTTTTTGATTGCTGACTTTGTCTAGAATTTTTGGATTTGAATAATCAAACCGGTGGCCTGTTTTCTGGGTGTGGTCGACTGCTGCACAGGAGTTTTTTCCCAATTGGGCATCACTCTTGTGCAAAGCTAGCCGTTGTTTTAACCACTGTGAGGTCTGTCCGACATAACTACCTTCACAACCTTGGCATGGTAGTTCATAAATTACATTGCTAAGGAGTGGAGTTGGTGTTTTGTCTTTGATTTTGGAGAACAAGTTGGAAAGTTTTGTATTATTACGCTTGGCTATTTTGATTTGTGGAAAGTCTTTGAAAATTTTTATTATGCGGTTGGATACTTTGTCGATGAATGGGATTGATTTATACTTATATTGTATTGTAACGTCATCAGTTGGTCCGTCATAAAAGTTAGAGTTATAGATTAGTTTTTTTAAGATGTGTTTTGGGTAACCGTTGTGTGTAAAAATGTCGAATAACTTTCTCAGATTCGCTTTCAAAAACGTTTCATGGCAGATGTGGGTGACTCTATTTTTCATAGCAATGACGGTGTTGTATTTCTGATTTAAGGGATGGTGAGAGGCAAAGTTGATGAAACGTCCTGATGCTGTTTCTTTTTGGTACCAATCCAACAAAATACTGTTGTCTTCAGTACGTATCAACCTTGTATCTAAGAAGGGGACACTGTTATCTGTTTCTTTTTCGACAGTAAACTGTAAATGTTTATTGAACGAATTGAAAGTATCAAGCGTCATCTGTATAGTGTCTGCCGGTACTGCACAAATGATGTCATCTACATATTTGTAGATGAAGGGCAATTGGAAGGGTAATAATGGAATAACGGAGTCAAGTAAGTGGTCTAATACAATCTCTGCTAAAATTGGACTTATTGGTGAACCCATAGGAGTGCCGAAAATTTGCTTGTAAAATTTTCCATCGAAACTGAAGTAGGTATTGTCGAAAATGAAGTTAATGAGGTTCAAAAAATGATTTTTTGAGATAGAAGTGTGATTTTGCACTAAGTGCCATTTTTGTTCTAGAATAGTGTTGATAAGTTCTACGGGGATATTGGTGAAAAGTGAAACTACATCTAAAGAAATGAGTACATAGCCTTCGGGTATTTTGCCATTGGAGATTAAATTTACAAAGGTGAAAGTGTCTTTTATGTTATAATCAGAATTATCCTCGAAAGAGAGCTTGAGAATGTTTGCTAAATATTTAGAGATATTATATGTAGTGGCACCAATAGAACTAACAATTGGACGTAGTGGGGTATTTGGTTTGTGTATTTTTGGTAAGCAATATAATTTAGGAAAAGCAGAGTTGTAAATTGTGAGCTGTTTTGCATCTTGTTTGGATATTTCATTGCTGTTTAGGAGTTGTTTTATCAGGAGGTTGTGCTTATTTTGCACAGTAATCGTGGGATCTCTTTTAAGTTCTTTGTAAGTTGTGGTGTCTTCTAATAGGGTTATTGTTTTGTCCGTGTATTCCTTTTTGTCCATTGCAACCGTGCAGTTGCCTTTGTCAGATTGTAAAATATATAACTCTGGGTGTTCTCTTAGGAAATGTTTAGTTTTGTTGAAAATTCTGTTGATGTATGTCGGATTTTTAGGGCGAGAAACATGGAAAGCGTTAGTGAGAATATTGGCGGCTCTGGACCTTAATATGTCTTTTGATTCTGTTGGTACGTCCTCAATGATGTTCTCTACATCTGCCAAGAAGTGGTCTAGTCGAAGTGATTGTCTAGTGTCTGGAATAGCAAACTTCGGTCCGAGAGAAAGAAAGTCAGATATGTCTTCAGGAATGTCTACCGTGGAAATATTCCTGAACCAACTGTCCTTAGTGGACGGGGAAGTTATACGGTGTTGAAAGTTCCCTGGTTTAGTTAATAGTCTGGTAAGTTTGTCTTGGTTATTTTGTCTTATTCTTTCGTGTAGGTATTCGTATGTTTTCTTTTGTTTTTGTTCAAACTCACTGATTATGTTATTCGGGAGTAATTGTCTTAGAATAACATAATCAGTGAGTTTGAACAAAAACAAAAGAAAACATACGAATACCTACACGAAAGAATAAGACAAAATAACCAAGACAAACTTACCAGACTATTAACTAAACCAGGGAACTTTCAACACCGTATAACTTCCCCGTCCACTAAGGACAGTTGGTTCAGGAATATTTCCACGGTAGACATTCCTGAAGACATATCTGACTTTCTTTCTCTCGGACCGAAGTTTGCTATTCCAGACACTAGACAATCACTTCGACTAGACCACTTCTTGGCAGATGTAGAGAACATCATTGAGGACGTACCAACAGAATCAAAAGACATATTAAGGTCCAGAGCCGCCAATATTCTCACTAACGCTTTCCATGTTTCTCGCCCTAAAAATCCGACATACATCAACAGAATTTTCAACAAAACTAAACATTTCCTAAGAGAACACCCAGAGTTATATATTTTACAATCTGACAAAGGCAACTGCACGGTTGCAATGGACAAAAAGGAATACACGGACAAAACAATAACCCTATTAGAAGACACCACAACTTACAAAGAACTTAAAAGAGATCCCACGATTACTGTGCAAAATAAGCACAACCTCCTGATAAAACAACTCCTAAACAGCAATGAAATATCCAAACAAGATGCAAAACAGCTCACAATTTACAACTCTGCTTTTCCTAAATTATATTGCTTACCAAAAATACACAAACCAAATACCCCACTACGTCCAATTGTTAGTTCTATTGGTGCCACTACATATAATATCTCTAAATATTTAGCAAACATTCTCAAGCTCTCTTTCGAGGATAATTCTGATTATAACATAAAAGACACTTTCACCTTTGTAAATTTAATCTCCAATGGCAAAATACCCGAAGGCTATGTACTCATTTCTTTAGATGTAGTTTCATTTTTCACCAATATCCCCGTAGAACTTATCAACACTATTCTAGAACAAAATTGGCACTTAGTGCAAAATCACACTTCTATCTCAAAAAATCATTTTTTGAACCTCATTAACTTCATTTTCGACAATACCTACTTCAGTTTCGATGGAAAATTTTACAAGCAAATTTTCGGCACTCCTATGGGTTCACCAATAAGTCCAATTTTAGCAGAGATTGTATTAGACCACTTACTTGACTCCGTTATTCCATTATTACCCTTCCAATTGCCCTTCATCTACAAATATGTAGATGACATCATTTGTGCAGTACCGGCAGACACTATACAGATGACGCTTGATACTTTCAATTCGTTCAATAAACATTTACAGTTTACTGTCGAAAAAGAAACAGATAACAGTGTCCCCTTCTTAGATACAAGGTTGATACGTACTGAAGACAACAGTATTTTGTTGGATTGGTACCAAAAAGAAACAGCATCAGGACGTTTCATCAACTTTGCCTCTCACCATCCCTTAAATCAGAAATACAACACCGTCATTGCTATGAAAAATAGAGTCACCCACATCTGCCATGAAACGTTTTTGAAAGCGAATCTGAGAAAGTTATTCGACATTTTTACACACAACGGTTACCCAAAAACACATCTTAAAAAAACTAATCTATAACTCTAACTTTTATGACGGACCAACTGATGACGTTACAATACAATATAAGTATAAATCAATCCCATTCATCGACAAAGTATCCAACCGCATAATAAAAATTTTCAAAGACTTTCCACAAATCAAAATAGCCAAGCGTAATAATACAAAACTTTCCAACTTGTTCTCCAAAATCAAAGACAAAACACCAACTCCACTCCTTAGCAATGTAATTTATGAACTACCATGCCAAGGTTGTGAAGGTAGTTATGTCGGACAGACCTCACAGTGGTTAAAACAACGGCTAGCTTTGCACAAGAGTGATGCCCAATTGGGAAAAAACTCCTGTGCAGCAGTCGACCACACCCAGAAAACAGGCCACCGGTTTGATTATTCAAATCCAAAAATTCTAGACAAAGTCAGCAATCAAAAAAACAGGTTATTCCTTGAGATGGTCCATATCAACAAAAATCCTAACACAGTTAACTACAAAACCGATACAGGACAACTTAGTAGTATATATTGTAATATTTTAAATTCCATTCAACGTTGTGTGTAGTTTGACAGTTGGTGCCAATGGAATACCTACACTAATTAACACCATTGTATTTAAACGAATCCTTATTCAAACCATAGTAACACTCCAGTCAGGTAAATTAAGCGATTAGTCTGCAGCGGAGAATAACAATTGTCCTCCCAAATGTTCCATAGGTTAGAACAAACTCTGTGAATTTTGTAAGTTATCATGTTATTTTTATGTAGTCCTTCAACAACTCATATTCCTTTTTAATTGTAGCTCTTCCTGAAGAAGTCAATAAAGGTTGACGAAATATTGAAGATTTAAATCGAATGAGTTTCTTTGTTCAACAGACCGCTACCCGAGAATTCCTACTTAATTAATAGAGTTCGGTCGAGAATACTTTGTTATTATATATATATATATATATATATATATATATATATATATATATATATATATATATATATATATATATATATATATATATATATATATATATATATATATATATATATATATATATATATATATATATATATATATATATATATATATATATTTGTTTCTCAATATCAAGTGTTAACTATAACATACAAGTATGAACAATAATATTTCAACCTATAAAACACATATGTACTTTGAACATGAAATAAATGAAAATGCCAAGTTAAAATTGGTGAAATCTCTTCGTACATAATGTTAATGTTAGGGTTAATAATTTCACAATTCCTCAGTACTACTCAAAAAAGTTTGAGAGCAGTTTCGCATATAATGCACCTAGGCTATTGAATCTCTATCTCAGACTTATGAATATAACATTTTATTCCTTCAGGAAATAACTCCAAATGTTATTACTGGCTGATCAGAATTGAGCATCTGTTTTACTTTCTATTATCTATTATATTATCTGTATGTATACTTTTGTATGTATATATTTTAAATTTTTTATTTATATGAAGATGTAAGTTGACATTTTTTTGTGAATATTGTTACGAGATTGAAAAATTCCCCTATCTACGCCGCTGAGAGATCTATAGAAAACAAATCGCATACAAATGTGTTGACGTCGCGCCGCAGGTATTTATTAATCGAGCAGTTCTAAGAAGTGATCATTTGAACGGCCTTCTGTCCCGAGTATTCTAGGAAATTTCGCGAAAGATCCAGTCGGCATAAATGGACTATATAAAGAGATTTCACTGGGATTAAGAGGATGAAGAAGATTATGAAGAAGTAATAAGCAGTTTTTGAAGAAGTATAGAAGTGTTTGGAATATTTAGTTAGTTGTATTGTTGTATAGATCTAAGAGTTTAATAAGTCAGTGAAGTAGTTGTATGTTTTTAGTGAAGTTAGAAAATAAACAGTTTAGTAGTGTGCTCGGCATTATTATTTAGCAAATTGTAACAATATCAAGATGGAATGGAAGAACGACTGTAGCCGAATTTTCACCTTTTGTGCTGTACAAAATAGTGTCAAAATCAAACTATTTTAACACTAGTGCATTTTTCTAGTGCAATCAGTGCAATGCCTCAGCTAGATAATACACACCTTGTACGACTTTTTTAATCACAATACTGTACTTGCTAATTCTTTTTCCAGTACTGCTCAATACATATTTTATTGTTATTATTTTAATTAGTGACAAAAAGCCCACTTTGATATTTTTATGAATTGAAATTGATTACAAAATTTTTGCGTTACTGCAGAAAAAAAACAAACTGAATTTTTTGATAAATACAGTATTACGTACGATTGAAATTGAAAAAAAATATTTTTTTAGAATAACAAAAAATCTCTATGAGTTCTTTATCAAGACTGGATGAAAGATTTCCATGTACTTGCACTGTACTGTTTGGAACCTTTAGTGTAGTAATGAATATACTGGAGTTTTATCCCAACACCAAACCATTATTTTCAACACCTCGACACGTGTTTCGGTCACCAAGTGACCATCTTCAAGAGGAAGATTGAAGATTTCCAATCAAATATCTGAATGAAAATGCACATTGGTACTATCAGAATTTTCACGTTGAAAGTTAGGGTTTTCCCAATATCTATCAGATGTAGTTCAATATCACACAATATCACCACAGTGACGTATAGTAGTTTACTGTTAGATTTCACAAAAAGTAATTCTATTTTTACACTAACAAGCTTCACTTATAACTAACAATATAAAAAAATCTTGCAAGTTGAATTTGACCCACTTCTAATAGTCCGTTTGATTTGAAATTTGGCACGTTCACGTAATTCCGATTACAATGCATTACAAAATGTTTGTTAAAAAACAAAATGGCGGCTCCAATATGGCGGACGAGTACTGTGATTATGGTCCGATTTATTCAAAATTGGTATGTGATGGTTTTTGGGTTGTAGAGTTTTAGTTTCACACAAAAAATAAACTAAAAAGTAAAAAATAAAAATTGTGGAAAATTGTTTTTATACAAGTTTTTATATAATGCACTGAAAAGGAAAAAATAATTTATTCCATTGTTTGATCTAGTCTATGAGTAACAAATTCAAAAGTTTTCGCGGATATAAAATAGGTAATCTTGCGCAGGAAGATTTTGAATCTATTACTAACAGAATATCCTTTATCAAACAATTAAATAAATAATTTTTTCAGTACATTTGTATAGAAGCTTATATTATATAATTTTTATTTATCGTAGTCTTATCTAATTATGAAAGAATATTTGGGATGTTTTATTTTCAAATGTTCTCATGTTATGTGTCACTGGAAAGCGTTTGCATTAATATTTTCATTATAGCTCCTGAACCGTACAAGTAAATGAAAAACTTCAAGAGAACAAAAAGATGTTAAATGAAGCAACATTGATTATTCCTCTCTATCAATCTCTCAGTGGCAGCGGAAAAAAATCTGAAGGGTTGAACAAGGTTTTACTCTGAATTAAGGAACACCCTGTGAAATATTTGAGAAATGAATTATTTTGTAACTTGCGTACTAAGTATTGAATAGTTTGTACTTGCCCAATTTGAACTGATTATTGACGAAAATGTCGAAGTCCAAAAAATCTTGAAAAAAATTTATTTTAATTACGTACGTCGAAAACCGAGCGGGAGATGTTTATATGGACCTTGCGTCTTGAAATCTTTCAAAGAATCACCCCTCAAAGTTTGTCAGCATACTTAATCAACACTTTTGTATTTATTGCCATCAATAATTTTTTTCCACTCTGAAACTGTTGGCTGTAGAACAAAAGTTTATTATTCTCCATATAATCACGAATTTGGTCATATACTGCTAACTCAAGCACTCTTTCAATTGGAGGAAAAGCATTAACAGGTCTGAAATCAGTTCTTTCTTTCATGTTATTTCCGGAATTATTTTTTCATTATATTTTAAATTTATTCTTTATATACCTTCCTACTTACTTTAACATTATTATACTTAATTTGACTGATTTATTCCATATCATGTAAATCAACGAAGGAACAAATAAACTATTTTTATTATTAAAGATTATATAAAATATATCCGGAAGTAGATATACGATCTAGCAGATCATCAGCAAAATCTGCGTCACAAAAACCTTCCAAAATATCGCTTTTGACTAAAAATGGCAGAAAATTGATAGGGAAGCAAATATCAGGCCTGTAATTCACCACTAAATACATACACCCCACAACTTCTTTATATTAATGTTTTTTTAATGACCCCATTTCTTTCTTTCTTTCAAATTTATCTCTGTTAGAGTTCTTTGTAAGAAATAAAGCCAGTCGCGGATGAGGAAGATAGGTACTGTAGAAAAAATACACCCAACTTCAATTCTAGTAATATATTTAAAACTCAATAACCATAACTATTTCAATTCATTTTCACTGTCGCTGTTTATTTGCCAAATCTTGAACTAACTATGTCTGCAACTCTGCGACACTGCCTGACATCTCATGTTGAGCGTCTTATATTCGGGCAAGTAGATGCCTTTCCCGAACTATCGAGAGTAATCTATGACCCGTTCTCGTACATTATCGAATGTGGATAGAACGACGATTTCATTCTTTAGCTAGTTCTCGTTTCTTCTTGGACGTGATGAGATCAAAGATGAGCAGAGATGAGATCATGCGTATTTTACAAGCCGAGGTGGAATAATTAGGCGGGCAGCGTTTCTCTAATAATGTAACAAAACAGATAATTATCAAAAAGAAAAAATGTATTAATAGCGTGTGATTCTATCTCTATTGGCTGTGCCTGCTTCATCTTGAATTTGAAATTGAATTGCCTCACTGACCTAACGCCCTGAATAGGTGGTTGATGTCCCAAGCATTTTCAATGCAGTTAAAATCTGGAGAATGCGGGGGTAATGGCACATGATTAATTTCATTGATTGCTAGCCGTTCTTGTACTACCCTGAATATCACAGTACGCCACTCATCTTTCAAATTAGCTTTTTCATTACACCACAGCAAACGTTGAGCTTTATGGGCTGCGGCCAATGAAGGGCGTCTTATAGACCTAGAGCAATGTAAACCTGCGTCATTTAATCGATTTTAAACCGTCCAAGTGATAGTACAAATTCTGGTGGAGGCGAAAAGGTCCTGTCTGAGCAACGTGCAGTTTGCTGTTGGATTCATCCTAGCTCCTCTCACTAGTCTTCGGTCCTCCCTAGCATTTGTCGATCTTGGTCTACCCTCCCAATGCCTGTTCATGACAGATCCAGTCTCATTAAATCGGTTATTAAGTCAAGAAATTACACTTTGAGAGACATTAAACCGATCAGCCACATCGATCTGTCGCGCACCTCCAAGAAGCAACCCAATGGCTTGATTTGCTTCCTCTACTGTTAAATTCAGATTCATATTTTTGATGATAGAATAACCACAATATCGCAAAATGCGCTTAACAACACACAAACAAAACCAAACTTTACAAACATACCATTTATGATGATAATACTTGTTATCTGTTCGGGTACAATTTTATGTCTACAAACAACTGTTTTGTTAAACCGAACGACATACTTATAGTCTAGTTCCTTAATTGTAGATAGTGACTCACCGGTTGTACGGTTCATAATTCATATGAAGCAGGTCAAAAAATAGAACAGAAATAAGCTAGGTACTTTGGATTCAAATCAAGTTTTACTTTGCCACTTTCGTTCATCCCCTCCGCACTTTCAAATTCCGTAAAAACCAGAAAATATACAGTTTAGGAATAATTTAGGTACTAGACTATAGGTATTAACAACTGTACCACATGTTTTCTAAAAAATTTTCGGTATAGCAAAAACCCAATATCCTTAACTTTTTTCTTTCAGTTTAGATGGCTATTAACGGGCTCTCGTAAAATGAAAGATTATTTCTTGTTATTTATAAAAGTGCTTTGTCCCTCAAAATGGTAAATGATTACCTCGTTTTATTGAATATCAGCTAAATTGAGAAAATCGTCTGCCATAATATGTCGTTCTGAGGGACAGAGAACTTTGTAGGTACCAAAAATTGTATCATTTCACTAGAGCTCGTTGATAACCATCCAACATAATGTACCGCCATTTTGTTTTGGATGAATATTATTGTTGAAAACCGTTTCGAATGAGGTATCACTCGACCGACGACCCCCAATGCCATTTAGGTTAGGTTAGGTTTGAACGTGAGAGGGTCCATATCAGGCCCTCCACTACGGCCAATGGCCTATTGTGGGTCACCCTATGGTTATATTTCTCCCAGTATATCCAATCTCTTAACGAAATTAAGGAATACGTTGGGAGAAAAATTTACCAGGTTCTCTGGCCTTACTGTTGTATTGCCAAATGTTGAAAATCTGGTTCTGGCCGCTGCGGGGCATGTACATAAAATGTGTTTAGTCGTTTCATTCTCCTCCATGCATAGACGGCACTCTGCATCTTGTGCAAGTCTGATTTTATACATGTGGTGTTTGAGTTTGCAGTGGCCAGTGAGCAAACCTACTATAACTCTGATATGTGCCCTACTGAGTTCTAGCAGTTTGTCGCAGTTCTGTTTTTTCCTTGTGCAAGCAATAAATGCTTTGGAATGGGCTAGGTCCGGTAGACTACGCCGATACTCGAGTCTTTTATTGTCTGCCCAGTATGTAATATCATTCTTGGCAGGGCTAAGTGCTATAACGATTACCGGTTCTGGCCCAGTGAACGTTATTTCGCCCCCCCTTTTGCTAGGGCGTCCGCTATTTCGTTCCCTTCTAGGCCCGTGTGACTTGGTATCCAGACTAGGTTAACGTTGTTGCGTTGTGCCAGTCGGTTTAAGATTTCTCTGCAGTTCCATACTGCTCTGGATTTAAAGCAGTTGGATTCAAGCGATTTCAGTGCTGCTTGACTATCTGAAAATATTTTTATTGTTTTTCGTGTGTGGTATCGATTTTCCAGCTCCCTTGCACATATTTCAATGGCATATACCTCTGCCTGGAATACCGTAGGTAATTTACCCAAATTTACAGCAGTATATTCTTACTATCATAAAATAATTGAAAATATTAAAATGGGAGAGTGTCCTGTTGGGATCTTCTGTGATCTCAGTAGGGCATTCGACTGTGTTAAACACAATGTTTTTTGGAGAAATTCTGTATATACGGAGTAAGAGAATGTCCTCTCAACTGGGTGAAAACTTTTCTCTCTAGCAGAAATCAATTTGTAGTTATTTATTAAAATAATTGAAAATATTAAAATGGGACAGTGTCCTGTTGGGATCTGCTGTGATATCAGCAGGGCATTCGACTGTATGAATCACAATGTTTTTTGGAGAAATTCTGTATATACGGAGTAAAAGGATGTCCTCTCAACTGGGTGAAAACTTTTCTCTCTAACAGAAGACAATTCGTAGTTGTTGATGATAATCCGTCCGAATATGCAATAACTGATATAGGCGTGAAATCATTTTAGGACACCATTCGAACGGTCTATATGTGCTCTGTGTATAACTGTGAATTTCTCAGCCAGTAACTCTTCTCCGGATCTATAACTTTCGCTCACTGGCAGGTGAGTTATAGAGCTAAGTGGATTTAAAATTGCATCCATAATAGTTACTCGTTTGATATTGTAATATTTGAATTACTATTGCAATTCAGTGCAGTAGTACGACAAATTGTCTTCGTCACAAAAACTGACGAACAAAAACTCTTCGTGTATCGGAGCCTATGATATTAGTACAGGTGATTGATATAAGTAGTTCGTGTCATATTTACACTGCTTACAAATTATGAACTCTGAATACCTTGAGACGATACTTAAAAGAATTGAAGATGTAGGAAATGAAAATAAAGAAGAAATAAAAAAGGAGATCAGGGATGAAAATCAAAAATTACTGCTAAAACTAGAAGAGCAATCAACTAAAATTACAATATTAGAAAAGAAAACAGTTGATTTAGAAAACAACCTCAGACATTACGATCGCCTATTAAGAATAAACATTCTAGTCTTTGGTCTGAAATCAGACGAATCAACCAATCTATTATCACATATAATATCTCGATTAAATGATCTATTAGAAGTTCAACTGACTGAATACGATACAAGTAATATCTACAATTTAAGAACTACATCCGATCAAAGTCGATATCACCAGATATGTAACAAAAGAACTTGTCCTTCGCAATTCAAACAAGCTCAAGGGAAAAAATATTTATATTACTCAAGACTTGTGTAAGGATGATAGAAACAATCAGAAAATATTCCTGAAGCATCAGAATGAGGCAAGGGCTAAATCACTAAATGCTGTAATAAAAGGCAAAACTCTGCAAGTTAACGGGGATTCCTACACTGTAGAACAACTGCAGGGAATTGAGAAAGTTAAAGTCGCTACACCAGAGGTAAAAAAACTAAAATCTAATAGTGCACCAGAAACCCCCAATACTTCTGTCTTATAACAGAATGACGCTTGGACATTAGGAGAAACCCTCAATATTTCTGTCTTACAAGAGGAAGACTCTTGGACATTAGGGTCTATCTCTCAATCTGCGGAAGAATCTGATAAATCTATCAGAGATGAAGAAAATCATATGAAGACAAACGTTCTAACAGGACATGATAGAGATAAGAAAAAACTTTCTAGATCGGACTCAGTTTCAAGTGACAAATGCGGTAGAGCAACTGGGCAACAGAAGATAAACAAGTAGTTATTGGTCATTTGTCGTTTTGATTCTTCCTTGGTATATTTAGCTCTGGCAATTCCTGTATTAGTAAAATAATTTCACTGTTATTAATGATATATCTGACTGTTTAACATTATTCTATACTTTTTTTATTATCTTCCGTACTAATAAATTTATTTTCTCCAATTCCTCGTCCACACTGATATGCCAAGTTCTCACATTTTTGCTCATTTGAACGTGAGATCTATATTCACCGGTTTCGACCAGCTGTGTCAGTATGTTTTAAATGGAAAAATTTACATTCTCGGCCTAACTGAGACATGGCTTACTCCAGACATAGATGACGAAACCGTGAGTATTGACTCATACCGGATATTACGTGCTGATCGTGATAGTCGAGGAGGTGGGGTTGCTTTGTTTATAAACAATGCAATAAATGCTTGAATTTTCCACTTTTGAAACATAGATGTTAAAGTTACCTTGTATGATATAATAATAATAATAACGTTTATTATTCCCAAGAAACAATAATATGTTTATAATTGGGAACATTAAGAACTATTGTTAATAGATAAATTCATAGTAAAAAAGCAGTAAAAGCAGAATATTCCTGAGGAAAAATGAATAATGTATAAGAATATTCAGAGAACGAAAAAATACTTTTATGTTAATAAATATTTCTTCAATTTACTTTTGAATGCTGTTAAACTTTTTGTGAGTTCGAGAAACTTTGGTAAATTATTATATTGAGTTATACCATTATGATAAATAGATCTTTTGCCAATATCTATAAGTCATTAGCTTATCTAGTTGAATGGCTATGATTAATTTGATTAACTGTAAATTTTAAATTGGAATGCTTCAGTTTATTTTTGACAGAAAAAACCAACAGATATTTTGTATTTATATAAGGAGGTAATATCAAAAAGATTTTTGGGTTTATGAAGATTTATAGTTGGTTCACGATAGTCTAAATAGAAAATACATTTTATTGCTTTGTTCTGGAGAATTTTAAGTTGTTTGAGAATACATGATTTGGCTGTTCCCCATACTGAAATCAAATATTGTAATTTTGAGTAAATCAATGAAAAATAAATGCATTTTCTATACCTCAACGGAACTTGACTTCGGATTCTATAGAGAACCCCAATAACTGGAGATATCCTTTTTCTCAAAATTTCAACATGTGTAGACCATGATAAATGTTGACCAATGTATGAACCCAAGAATTTAATTTCATTGGAATATTTGATCATATCATTTTTGAAACGAATGGGAATTTTATAAATGTCGGATAAACGTCTTTTAGATACGTCAATGTTGCCAGTGAGTCACTATTGTCACTAATGGTCACTATTTTAAAATCGTGTCACTTTTCTCACTATTTTCGAAATTTGGTCACTATTGTCACTATTTCAGAGCTCAGAAGTGGTTAGAATAGAGGTGCTCGTTAGAATACTTTGCATCATTTAAAATATAAAACCAAGAACACTTGCAATTTCCAATTCAGTATACCATCAAAAACTTTACAAATGATGAAGAAATACTTCGTAGAAAACAATTACTAAACATCACTAGTAAAAAAAATACTAAAGAAAAACAGAACCCTGAAAAAACGAATAGAACAACAAAATCGAAATGTTATTATAACAAAATACCATATGTAAAAAATCTTCCAGAAAAACTTGCAGATGAACATTGAAAAAATAGCGTTTGATAATAAAAACGGAAAAGATGCAAAAAACTAAATGTTAACAATGCCGCTTTGGTGAACACATCACAGAAAACGGTCACAGTTTTAACTTTATGACAACTATCGTTTTTGATACGTTACCCTTTTTATCTAAAAGACTACCCAGTGAAATTATTCACATATTCAAACATAACAGTGTCAATACCAGAAGAAATATTGAAGGTTCAAACACAAATTTTTTTAGTTTAAAGTTAATCACATATTCATGTCTTTGATGTTTAATTTTCTCTTATTTTTTGGTCCATTTTATAAAATTTTCAGAAAAAAAATATTGTACTTGGCTCTCAGAATTCGTATATGTGTTAATGTTTTAATTGTTCAAAGAATCTTTCTCCGTTTTTGAAATTATTTCAAGCATTTTAAGTAGAGGTAAACAAAATTTTCGTAATCAGTCCTCCTGAATATTCAAACTTATTCTCGTCGAAGTTAATTACATCGTAGCAAGTAAAACATATTTTCAAAAAAAAATCCGTTGTTACAAAATGAATGATGATGAATTAAATATAGTTCGAAACGTTGGCCCAAAAAAAAGTTTTTCTTTCCAAAGCTTAACTTTGAATGTTAGGTAATAGTTTTAGTGAGTTTTTAAGTACGATGTTCAAAGTAAAGATTACTTCAATCACTTTAATCTTGATGAATATTCTTATCCTTTTATTGTAGTGTTTGTCTTGTCCTAAAAAGTTCTCATTAAAATACTGCAAATGGTCTCTGGAATGATAAAGGAAATATGACCAGCGTTCATAAAAGTTCCTAAATTGGTTGGGAAAATGTCACTATTTAGACGAAAAAGTCAATATTATGTCACTATTTCTGTTAAAGATAAGTCACTATTCTACTATTTTTGACCCTCTGAAACCCTGGCAACCCTGAGATACGTATATATATGAAGATTTCGAATAATTTAACGTCAGTTTATGGAAAGAGAGCCATGGTGATAATATATTTAAATTGCTCAATATTTTTCCATTAATTTCCTCCACATTAATTCCTGAATAAACAAGTGTCGTGTCGTCAGCCAATAAATAAGCCTTTCCTTTAGGGCCGAGATACTGGATGGAATTTATGTAGATAAGAAAAAAAAAACTGGACCCAGTATTGA
The DNA here is from genome assembly GCA_958502065.1 of Chrysolina americana. NCBI lineage: Eukaryota > Metazoa > Arthropoda > Insecta > Coleoptera > Chrysomelidae > Chrysolina > Chrysolina americana. The sequence goes on along the minus strand of OY293419.1, from coordinate 30,385,395 downwards.
TCCTTGTGGCACGCCACATAGTACGGTTTTACTGGGGCTCGTTTCTTCTCCCATATACACAAACTGCTTTCTATTACTAAGATAATTTAGAATATATATGCTATGATATATGTCAATAAGTTATTAAACATCTTGTCAATCTTTTCAATACTGCAAGTATTATTTTACATGGTGTCAGAAGTTCTACAAAATATAGAATATTGAAAACGTGTTGTCGAGAATCCGAATCATTATCATAATATGCCAAATACAGCCGAAGGAGTTGCAGACCTATCAAAGAATCTTGTAATAAATCATGAAAATGTCTCTCGCATGGAAGAATTGGTTACAGCAGTTCGAATGGTATGCCGTTGCAACACAACTTTCTAGTAAATCGCCAGAGGTTCAAGCTGCTATTTTCATGACTGCCGTTCTGATGTTATAACAATTTTCAATAACTTAACAGAAACTGATCTAAAGGATATAAATGTGTTGAAAGCAAAGTTTCAATCATACTTCATGCCAAAAGCTCACATTACTTTCGAAAGATATACTTTTTTCAAAATAACGCAATAAGAAGATGAAAGATTTGATGAATTTCTCACAATTATCCTGATGCAAGCTAAAAAATGTGATTTTGTAGTTTTGTATGATAGTCTTCTACGTGATAAAATAATATTATTCGGTGTCAACTCTGCGAGTGTTCGTCAAAAATTGCTCACAGAAGATGAAATTGAACTCCAACGAGCAATAGCCATATGTAAAGCGTAGTGAACAAGCCAATAAGCAACTGAAAGAAGTTCTGGGTACTGAAAGTAATCATGTTAATTTACTTAGAAACAATGAAGTTTCAACCAATAAAACAGAAAATTTTCAATGTAGAAGATGTGGCACAAAACATGGAAGACAAAATTGTCCTGCTCACGGATATAAATGTGAACTATGTAATATGAAAGGGCATTTCAAAAGCCGGTGTTTCAAAAATCGAGAAAACAATAAGGTGAAAAATATTAATGTTGTAGAAGATGATGAAAATGTAGAGAGTACAGATGAAGTATTCTACTTACATTCAGTTAAGGAAAATGGTGAAGAGGATTGGCATGAAATGCTGAAAGTTGATAAAAAACATTTGAGGTGAAATTGGATACAGGAGCTCAGTGCAACGTTTTATCGAAATTCTTAGCTCTAAAACTAAGAGGTATCATCAAACCCTCGAGCACCAAAAGACTAGTCAGTTTTAGTGAAAATCAAATTCCATCATAGGAGAAGTGTCATTGGCATGTCAGCTCAAAAATAAGAAGAAACTGATAATCTTCAAAGTTGTAAATCAAGATGTACCACCAATTCTTGGAAGAAAAAGTTGTCTTGATTTGGGTCTAGTTCTCAGAGTTAGTGAAGTCCATAGCACTACGCCGGATGAAGATATTTTTAATGGGCTCGGATGTTTCAAAGATTTCATTTATGATATAGATCTGGTCGAGAACCCACAATTTGAAATAAGACCTGCAAGAAGAATACTCTATTGTATTAGAGATCAAGTGAAGACAGAGTTAGATACTATGGTCAAATGGGGAGTAATAAAGCCTATAAGTGAACCTACTCCAGCTGTTAGTCCGTTGGTAATAATTCACCAGAAAGAAAAACTGATGTGAACAAGAATATTCTGTGACGTCACTATTCACTAAAATCAATTGAAGAAATATCTGCAAGAATATCAGGATCTAAATATTTCACTTTATTGGACTGCAGAAGAGGTTTTTGGCAGATCAGAGTTTCGGAGAGGACTCAAAAGTATTTGGCATTGGCCACGCCTTGGGGAAGGTACTCTTGTACTCGTTTACCTTTCGGATTATCATCGGCGCCAGAAGTTTTTCGAAAAGCCATGAATTTTATTCTGAAAGGCATAGCAAATACGTAGTGTTGTATGGATTGTTCACCTTGGAAATATGCATAATAATACCCATACATATACTGTCATCCTTTTTTGTTTGTTACATATCTTGGTGAATGAATAAAGACGATTATTATTATTTTTTTTCCGTTAGGAATTACCCAGTCAGGCCCTGTCTCCGGAGCCCCGACACTTCCGGAGGGCGCGCTGGTGTGTCATTAACCCCAGTGAACACTCCCCACATCCATGGGGTAAGTGATTACTGGGTCCGAGAATCATGTGCCATGAGTAGGCGGAGTGAACCAAGAATTACGGCCTTCTGCATTCGCCCGGCTAGGATTCCTGCCATGTCACGGCAAGCCGGTATGATTTTTAAGTTTGAGAGCAGTGTGTCCATCATTCCACCAAGGACCCCTATTATCAGAACCACCATATTGACAGAATGGTTTGGGTAAAGCCTGCGGGGTTCAAAGAGAAGATCTCGATATTTAGTCCGTTTTTCCTCCTCTTTTCGGACGATGTTCGTTTCGCCAGGAGCTGAAAACTCAATGACGAAAATCGTCCTACTTTGATGGTCGAGGAGTACTACATCAGGCTTATTGGCTTGTATTTGCCTGAGGGTGGGGAATGAATAGTTCCAATAGATTCGGCACTTCTCATTCTCCACCACGGACTCAATATCCCCCGGAGCATAAGGCGACACCGGTGTCTCGTCTACACCGTACGAGTGTCGTAGATGGTAGTACAACACTCGTAGGGCCGCGTTATGTCTGTGGATATAGGCTGAGACCGCATAAGCTGGACAAGCTGACAGCAAATGCATTATGGTCTCAGCTGCCCCACGACACGCTCTGCATCTAGTGTCAGGGACCCATCACGCGACTGCGATAGACGAGAGTGTTAAAGACACCATCCTGGCAGGCCATTATGAATCCCTCGGTCTCCGACTTCAGTCCACTTGACCTGAGAAACGAGAAGGTCAGGTGTCTGGATAAGCCTAGGTCTTCAATGTTCTTGAAGAAGACCCCATGCATCGGCTTATCCTTATGTAGCTGCAGGAGCCTCTCACATTCCGCAGCTTTTACGTGGGCTTTTTGCTGAACGGGTTCCAACTCGGTGATAGAGTTTGGGTTTGTCCGTTCAGTGTCGAATACGAGACCGAGTTCATCGGCTGCACGGGTTGCTGCCTTGAAAAGAAATGCTCCAATCCCTGCTTTTTCATGATCACATACCAAGCAGAGAAGGGGATCTGATCTCCTGATGACTTTACAGGCTCCATCCAGTACCATTCTGTTATGTAGACACTCCAAACTCAAAAGTCCACGGCCTCCCCGTTGTCTGGGGAAGTATAACCGTGGAACAGACGATTTAGGATGCAAGCTTCTATGAAGATGCATCATTTTGCGAGTTTTTACGTCGAGTTGTCGCAGCTCTTCCTGAGTCCATTTCATTACTCCAAAGGAGTAAAGTAGAATCGGAACGGCAAACATATTAGTTGCAGCAACTTTGTTCTTCCCCGACAGCTCTGAAGACCAGATCTGTCGGAGTTTGTGCTGATACTTGCCGCGGAGAGAGCTTTTGACAGTAGCTACCTCTTGGGTGTGGCGTTGTTCCACCCCTAGGTAAGTATACGTCTCTCCGGCATCCAGATGATGTAGGATGCTTCCGTCTACGTGCTGAACGTCCTCTCCGTATTCCTCGCATCGTCCTCTTTTGAGATGAACCGTGGCACATTTGTCTATCCCAAACTCCATTCCGATAGCATGCGTGTACTCTTGCACCACCCTTAAGGACTGGTGAAGGTCCTTTTCTCCGGAGGCATAAAGTTTAAGGTCATCCATGTAAAACAGATGGGTGACCTTATGCCTCCGGTTGCTGGGGGTGCCGCAGTTGTATGCGCGGGTTTTCCGTAGTGCAACGAGCAATGGCAGTAGTGAGATGCAGAAGAGAAGAGGGCTGAGGGAGTCTCCCTGAAACACGCCTCTTCTAAAGATAACCTGCTCTGTTTGGACTCTGACTTGACCAGATGTTATGGTAAATCGAGTCCTCCAGAGCGGCATCAGCTGTTCAATGCATCTCACTATTTGATCGGGTACCGCAAGGCATCTGAGCAAATGCATGATGAGTTCATGCGATGTTGTATCAAATGCCTTGCGATAATCGATCCAGGCCATTGAAATGTTACGCTTATACTGCACGGAGTATTATTATTATTATTATTATTATATTATTATATACTCATATATGCTGAAACCAAAGATAAACGTGATCTTCATCACTAATCAAATTATCGATGCTTTAAAAAATGCAGGATTGAAACTGAACAATGATAAATGTATTTTCGGGGCCACAAAAATTAAATTTTTAGGACATATATTATCTAAAGATGGGCCTTCAGTAGATCCAGATAAGTTTTCTGCCATTAAACATTTGAAAAGACCTACCTATAGAACATAATTACAAAGATTTCTGGGTATGGTAACTTATCTAAATACATTTATTCCTAACATGTCCGAACTAACTGATCCATTGAGAACATTTCTTAAAAAAAAGGAATTGAATTCAAGTGGGATTTTAACAAAATGAAGACGTAATTGAGTTCACCGCCTGTTCTGAGATTCTACGATGTAGAAATGTGAAAAAGGTAACTCTGTCAGTTGATGCCAGTTCGAGGAGTTTGGGAGCTCTTCTAATACAAGAAGGTCAGCCAGTTGCATATGCTACAAAATCTTTGAACAGTTCACAACGAAACTATCCTCAGATCGAAAAAGAAGCATTCGCAATTCGAGCGGCTTGTAAGAAGTTCCATGAGTATATTTATGGAAAAAATCTGGTAATCGAAACGGACCATAAACCTTTAGAAGTGATATTCAGAAAACCTATTCAGTGTGCCCCAGCCAGAATGCAACGAATATTATTTGATGTTCTTCAATGTTCACCTAAGGTGATATACAAAAAAGGAACAGAAATACCTATTGTGGATATACTTAGCCGTGACTGCGAGGAAAAAGTTGTTGATGAGCTTAATATTCAGATAATTTTGTCCTTGTCAAATTATGCCAAAGAACAATTTATTAAAGCAACCAAAGTCGATCAGGAACTTCAAACTCTTATTTTGTACATATCTAATGGTTTTCCCGAGAAGCGAATTTACCTGCCCGATACTATAAGGAGACAAGATAGTTGTTCCGAAGTCTGAAATTCATAAAATGCTGATGACGGTTCATTCAGGACATTTGGTTGTCTTCGTAGAGCTAGACAACTACTTTATTGGAGGAGACAATTCGAGGACATAGTTGACTTCATCAGTAAATGCAGTATTTGCGAAAGTAATCGGAAATCTACTACTAAAGAATCAGTCTATACCAAACAAATTCGTGAATTACCATGACAAATAGTAGCAACATATTTATTCAACTTCAAAAGTCGAGAATATGTTGTGGTCATCGACAGTTATTCCAGTTATGTAGACTTCAATGAAGTTATAGAAAATCTAAAGTATTGGTTCGCTTCACATGGAGTTCCCCAAATTCTTGAATCGGATAATGGACGCCAATTTTCATCTAGAGAATTCAAAGAGTTCAGTGCTAAGTGGAATTTCGAGCATAATACTAGCAGTCCATATCACCATCGAGCAAATGGTTTAGCTGAGAAAGGAGTTCAGGTTGCCAAGAATACTCCCAACCTGATCGTTCAGTACATCAGTTGTCATTATTGGACCAATACCACAATTGCCCGTACGCTGAGGAATCTGAAAATACATTTAAATTCACCGCTACTTCTTCCCAAACAGTTCAAATATATCTTAGGCGCATCAAGTCTAACGCTATCGGCTCTGATAATATGTCTATCAAAATGATCAAAATGATTAAGTTAATAGACTCGCTTCTACTAAATCACATTACATTCATTGTTAACTCTATCATTACCTCTTCTCAGTTTCCTAATTGCTGAAAAATGGCATTATAATACCTTTAGCTAAGAGCAACCCACCATCTGATTTCTGATTTTTCTGACTTGAGGCCTATTACCATCTTACCTTGCATCTCAAAAATGGTTGAAATGACTGAAAGATGAAATTAACTCATTTGTGAACCTACAAGGAATAATCACATCAGTACAATCTGGATTCAGAGCACAACATAGCACTACCACAGCCCTCCTATCTATAACGGATGATATTTTCAGAGCTACCGATGAAGGTAATGTTACATGATTGGTTTTACTTGACCACAGTAAAGCTTTCGATACTCTTGATGACAAAATTCTCTGCGACAAAATGAAATTCGTTGGGTTCTCTTTAAATGCAGTCAAATTAATGGAAAGTTACCTTTTGAATAGATCCGAAAGGGTAATTTTCATTGGCGTGATTTCACAAGATTTGCCTGTGAACAAAGGGGTTCCTCAAGGTTCTATTCTCGGGCCATCACTTTTCAGTTTTACATTAGCGATTTTCATCGATCTGTCAATAAATGCAATATACACCATTATGCCGACGATACCCAGCTATATTTTTTCTTTCAGTCACGTAATTTAGACTCTGTTCATAATGATATCAACAATGACTTCCAAGCAATTTTTGATATTTCCTGTGTACACAGGTTGAAACTAAAAAAAGTCTGCACTCATGTTCTTCGGACCCAATAAAATCAGATCAAATATACAAAATTCTTACCCGTGGTGACAGAAATAAAAAATTTAGGACTCTGGTTGGACTCCACTCTTCACTTCGACAAGCATGTCAACTATCTCACCAAATCTGCATATAACGTTCTCAGACAATTATATCCAAATCGAGATATACTCTCCACCAAACTCAAACTTATCATCATATCCAAAGTTTTATACTGTGATACTATCTATGGACCTGCATTACGACTATCAGACTCAGTGAGTCTACAACGCATCCAGAATAGTTGTTTACGGTTTTCCTTTGGTGTTCGAAAATATGATCACATATCTTTTGCAATGAAGTAGGTTGGCTGAGACTCGAGAAACTTAGAAAATTACATCTGCTCACTAATACTCATAAGGTTTTGACTACACATATGCATGGATATCTTGCCAATAAAATCATCGCTCTCTCAGAGGTTAACACATTCTCAACACGTAACAAATCCGTGGTCGTTATCCCTAAACAGAAAACTGCTATATTTACTCATAGCTTTTCCTATTCTGCTCCCAAACTCTACAATAACTTTCCCACCGAATTTAGATCATATTCTATAATGAATTTAAAAAAAAGGCTGAAGTGGCATCTTCTTCATGAAAAATAATTTATTCCTTCAATATTATTTTCCGGCTATCATATAGGTCAACTGTCTACGGCCATGGCTAGAATATAGACTTTTCATCACTATCATTATAAATAGATAGATAGATGGGCATTTTATTGATCATTTTCCAACATTTACATCGGATTGATAAGTCAGAATAGGAAGTGGCCCAATTGGTGGGCAAACATATATACAAGTACAATAATCACAGTGAGAGTTTATCTAGGAATTTTGACACAGAGCAGTAAATTCATTCATATCGTAGAATGCATTCAAGGTAAGGAAAGTCTTCAGTTGGGATTTGAACCTGAAGAGATTAGGCTGTTTTTTCAATTCATCAGGTAACATGTTGAGCAGATAGGGCCCAGCATATCTTAGTGACTTTATGACTTGTGTACTTAATCTTTTCTAAGTGAAATAAATTTTTCGTCCTTGTTGGCTATTTGTGAATGTCTGCATTTAGTATGAAACTGTTTTTATGTGTGTAGGTATAGCAGAGAATTTTATACAAGTATATGCCTATGAATGTCAGGAGTTTATTGCGCTTGAAAGTATCTCTGCAAGACTCGCGATAATCAAGAGAAAACATTAGACGTATGATTCTTTTTTGTGCTATTATTATTGTCATTCGCAAGACTCTAGACTATGATATAACTTAATGTGGTATACAGTGTGTTTCACTTCTCATGGAAACACCCCCGTATCTTCTGCTATTGAATGTAACTGTATTACTGTTTATTTTTAAATTATCGGTATTCATTTTGGGGATAAATGATTTGTGAAATTGCAATGCCACTGTCTTAGTATAATTGATGATTAATTGATGTTTTCGGCACCAGGTATCGAATTGAAGAAGTAGGTTAGCTACTTTTGCTCGCGTTTGATCGGCATCTGGACTAGAAACTATGATGGAAGTATCATCAGCAAACATATAAACTCTACCATCACTTATGTAGTCAGGAAGATCGTTAATGAATAATAGGAAGAGTAAGGGGCCTAGGACACTACCCTGGGGAACGGCTGAATCAACCAAATATTCCTCAGATGTTTGATTTTTGACCTTTACAACCATTTTTCGGTCCTTCAGGAATGAACCGATCCATTTTAATATATTGCGTCAGAACCCTATTGCTTCTAATTTCAGTAAGATAAAGTCGAAATTGAGGCTGTCGAATGCTCGAGAGAGGTCGAAAAACAATCCTACAATGTATTCCCGTTTTTCCATTCCCTCATTGATAAACTGTATGAATTCTGTAGTGGCTGTTTCAGTGGAGTATCTATTCCTGAAGCCATGTTGATTGTGGTTCAATATATTGTGCTTTTCCAGATATTTATTTATTCTTATAGCGAGGGCTTTCTCAAATATTTTAGAAAATATGCTAAGTAATGCAATTGGTCTATAATTCATAACTTATAGTCTGTCATCTTTTTTATAGATGGGGGACACAAAGGCAATTTTCAGGCGACATGGAAACTGTCCCAGCTCGATTTATTAAGTATAAATGTTAAATAAGGTGCGATTTCTGAGGAGCATTTTTTCAAAAGGTGTACCGGTATTTCATCCAACTCAGTAGATTTTTTATTTTTGAGGTTTTTGATTGTTTTCTATCTCAGTTGACGTGAAAGGTTCAAAGAAAAATGAATTGGATTGTTTTGTTATAGTTTTTGTGCAGTCAACAGAAAGGTTATCACAAAAATTAATTTTAACCTGGTCGCTGACTACTGATACGAAGAAATGGCCAAAAATATTCGCTATTTCGTTATCTGAGATTCTCTTTCCATCGTGGTCTAATTCGATGTCATTTTGGATTTTAATTTTATTTAATCGAGAGTTTACTATAGACCAAATGGTCTTGCTTTTATTGTTCGAATCATCTATGTGACTGTTATAGTAGTTTTGTTTTGCTTATTTTATGTTTTTGTCATAGGTCCTTTTGGAGCGTTTGTATAAATCATTTAGTTCGGTTTTGGATGTAGAAGTTTTACGCAAGTCATTCAACAGGCGTAATTCGTTTGATTCGATTCGTAGTTGATGAGTATACCAGGGAGCTGGTGTTTTGGGTGATATATTTCTTTGAATGTATTTAGGGAATGATGCTTCAAATGCGAAAGAGAAGTGTTCCCAAAAGATTCCGAAACATTTATTGATGTTTGGGAGGAGTAGTCTACTAGGGTTGAGATGATTCAATAAATACTTGAATTGCTGGATGTTTAATTCAGTTAGCTTTCTCCTGTATATTTAATTTTTGTTTATTGGGCAATTTTTTGCAGGACACGTCATTTGAATAGTTTGCGTGAAGTGGTCTGAGGTGCATAGATCGAATTTTATCCTATTTTTTAAATTAGTTATTATGTAATCGATAGCATTGGCACTTGTGTTTCCTCTTATATTAGTAATCCGAGTGAGTTGTTTCATGAGTGATTCTAAGTTATGTGATGCAAGAATATCACACAAAATGTTTTTATTCATGCTGGTCTGAAGGAAATTGATATTGAATGTATTGCTCAGGATATCGAGAATCTTGCAGAGATTGATAAAAAATTAATCTATGTTTCCATTGCTCGATCGGTATGTAACCATAATGCACATATTATAGTTTGTTGAAATTGCACAACATTCAATATCTAACTCAACTGATAACTTACCTACCTGCTTTGTTTCTCTACAGTATTCAAGTTCTTTTGACTTGGCTAGGATAGCAACGCCACCATGAATTTTGACTGATCGGCAATAAGAAGACACTACATGATAATCACTTATAACTATACTATTTAATGTTTCATATTTTTGCCAGTGTTCTGAGATCAAGAGAAAATCCGGTTTGTGTTCTTCCAAGACTGCATCTAGAGTGTTCAGTTTATTGGCCAAACACTGTATATTCAGGTGGATGATATTCACAGGTTTTGATTCCGGTGAAGGGGAATCGGATTGTTTTGTTTCTACGGGCTGTTTGTCTGGGAAGCATCCTGGATTCTCATTCAATTTGGCTGTCATATTTGATTCATTTTGGATAGATTTGTCTTTTTGGTTTGCTGGTTTTTCTAATCTATTTTGTCTTGATCTAAAAAAGATTTGGTCGATTTCCATCTTCATCTTCAATAACACTTCTTGTCTGATATTTGTCATAGTGTTTATTGAAATCAAACCTTCTATAGTTCACTCCTTTTGGCCAGAATGTCGATTCATATAAAAGTAATAAACTATAATTCATTGAAATATACTGCTCCCTTACATACATATCACCAGACTCTCACCTGTGCCAACTTTTTATGGTTATAGCTAGAATGTGAACATTTTAATTTTTTTGTATTTTTGTATGGTATTACTAAATTTGTTTAAAAACTAAAATTTCATTAGAATCATTATTCAGGTTAACATCTTATGTATTTCAAAAACTATATTAATGTTATACTTCATTATCATTTTTTTTTTATTTTGTGAGGTTGAGTTGAAAAACAGCTATGAGCTGATACTTCGCCATTTCACCACAAGTCTGTTACCTTGTTATGATTTTTTCTGTTATGTTATTATGTTTTTGGTGAATAACGACGCTTTATTATTATTATTATTATTAAATATTGATCAGTTGTTGCAGCTCTTCTTCTACTACTACTACTACCACTACTTCTACTACGTTGAAAGTTGGCTCCGGTATGGAATCAAGTTCTGGGGCTTATTGGTTTCAGCTGAAGATGTTTTTATTGCTCAAAAACGAGTATTATGCTCCATGATTGGCATATCAAATCGTGAATCATGCAGACCTACATTTAAAAATTTTTAAATATTAACACTGGCCTCCCATACAATATTTCTATTATGTGTGCATGTTTCAACAAACGATGAAAAACATGATATAAACACACGACAAAAGGAAAACTACTTTGTTCCCTTTGCTAAATTTGAGACAACATATAAATCACCAAATTATATGTCACTTGGATTATTTAACGCTCTTCCATTGGATATCTCACAGTTTACTCAAGAGAAATTTAAGCATTTCCTTATAGAACAGTATTTCTATGATAATAGAGAGATATTGCAATAACGCCAGCTAGTAATAAAGGCAACTCTATTTCAATGGCGACTGGCACCATTCTGTGATTAAGAACAGAAATATTGCAGTTTTGTCTATTCGTCCCTTATTTGTACAGTCGTTCGTTATTCATAACACATGAATCAAATCAGTTCCTCAGATTTTTCATTCGACATAATTTATTTTATACTAAGATATAATTATTGTGATGTTAGAATTGCAAAAGGGGGATTCGATATCGATTTGTGTTGAAAAAGTCATACAAGTATCAGACATAAGTTATGTCGTGTTCACGATCTCACCCCAAGTGAAAATAAAAGAACTTCAATTCCAGCCTTAACCGTCCTCTAATAAATGCAGGCAGTATTTTATCAAAGCTGTCCTTATTCCAGATTCACATTGCGCGTGCGTATATGTCAAAATATGGACAACTTTATTACTGACTGACGTTATTATGAACTTCAATATCTCTCTATTAAAGATTATTTTTAATGATTTTAGATACCTTTACTTTTGTGTACTCTTTGTATTTCTATGTTTGTACTTATATTTTGACTTTTTCTATAGTTTTATAGCTTTCTTTAAGAAATGAAGGTTTACTTACTCACCCATACTGAATGAGTGTTTCACTACTGGGTTCATCCCGTATATTCCAGCTCCGACGCCTTCCAGAGTTTTGGAACCATCGGTGAACCAACGTTTATTTGCCCTACATGCCATTTAAAATAATCTTTCAAAATGGCGTTCTTAAGTCTTTCAAATATTCAACTTTTGTGTTTATTGTACATTTTATATTCCCTTCATATTCAATAATTCAATATTCTTATACTTTCATAATTTTTAACTTTTCACTACATTACTTATGTGTAGCATACACTAATTCATTTCTTCTATAAATTGGTTTTTATAGGTTTATACCTCAAACCATTCTCACTTTTTAATAATAATTTGATAAAAAAGCCCCCTAGCTGCGCCGCTGAGTCCATTCCGCGGACGCCTCCCATAATTAGTTCCAAGAAGTGTTTATTTGGATGGATCGTTTTCTGTACTGCATGAATAGTCTAGATAACGGAGCTGCCGCGTCATCGCTCAATTCCTGGAAATGTGTAGAAGTTCTCCGTTTTGAGTATTCTCGAATCAACGCGATTAATCCAGTCCACATGATGAGCGCCTATATAAACGGAGACGTTTGACTGGGAAGGAAGTTTTTATGAAGAGAATTATTTAAGAAGATTAGAAAGTGATAATAAGCAGAAGTGTTTGGAATATTTAGCTAGTTGTATTGTTGAATAGATAGATCTAAGTGTTTTATTAGTCAGTGAAGTGTTGTATGTTTGTTTATAGTGAAGTTAGAAAATAAACAGTTTAGTAGTGTGCTCGGCCTATTATTTAGCAAAACGTAACAATAATAATATCGATGCCAAGTATAATAAATTTCAGTTGTTCTATACAAAGATATAATGTTTTGTTTAACCTATATATAAAAACGGTAATTATTATTACAACATTTTAAATGATTTTAACTATTTTGTATTGATTTATTCAGTCAATGTATTGAATGAACTTATGACTTTTAGTTGAGCTTTTATTGTATAATTGTCAAGTCGTACAAAACTGTCATTATGATGATAATACTGAACATTATAAAAATAACTACATATGAGGTTTCAAACTACGCCAAGAAGACAAACATAAACTGTAAAGTGAATAAGATAAACATAGAGAACTACCTGAAGAACTACAATTTGAAATCAGAATATTTTGTCGGCATTCTTCTATTTCTCTTGGGATGATTGTATTGTTGTGGTCCATTATAGACCAGTAAGGGTCGTTGTTTGATCGGACTGCTTTGATGATGAGTGATTTCACTGTTTGAACCGTTCTTTCGACTTGGCCGTTAGAAATTGGATAGTGAGGACTAGATGTGTGAAACAAAGTAAAGTCGGCAGCTGTAGACGATAAACTGTGAGTATTGTCACATAATTGGTATCAGTCGAACGAGAAAGTGAAGAGTCATAACTACGGCCAACTATTGTTTTTGATATCTTTCAAACGAGTGATATAACTGATAAACAAAATAAATATATTTATTCTGCTATATCATATCCGTAGAATTCCGACTTACTTTTTACAGGTAATAAAAACCAAATAAAAACGAAATAAAACGAATTCCTCACTGGGCCTCTTCGACTGCGTTTTTGTTTGCATGATTAGTCCATGAGCCGAACTCACTTAGGAAATGGGCGATCTAACTAAAGATGAACTGATGAAAATGTTTCAACATATTGTTTCCCAAAAAGAAGCCATCAAATCCCAGAATAATCAACTTGTCGATCAATTAGAAGCATTGAGTGGTGAATTTAAGTCCTATAAAAAGTCGGTAGACGATAAAGTAGAAGTAGTAAATTTGAAGGAAGGGTGACAGCAAGTGAAAGGAGGAACAAAAAGTATAACCTCATCATATATAATTTACAAGGGAATGCTCCACACAAGGCAATCATCAATTTGTTTCAACAAAACTTGAAAATGAACTGTGAAGATAAAGATTTTAGAGACGTTTATAGGATAAACTCTGCAAGCAAAAATAATCAACCGGCACCCACTCTTGTTGAGTGCTTGACCAACAAGTTCAAAGTGGATGTCCTCAATCAAGCAGAAGAACTGAAGGGCACTGGTATTTTCATACGATTATATCCATGAAGATTACCAAAAAAAGAAACTGCTATACTCATATCAAAAATCTTGAGGGGAGAGGGCAAGGAAGTCAAGATCAAAGGCTTTTTACTGATTGTGAATGGGGTTGTCTCAAGTCTTGAAGACCTGAATGAAAACGTGTTGGCAGATGAAGATTATACAAGGAAGGAGAGGAAAGATAGTGCATCCACTTTCGGATCATCATCTAAGAAAGATAAAACTCAAATACACGCGATCAGCTAATAAAAACAAATTGGTATAGAGCCCAGTTACTATTAAGTGTTTTGTTTTCATTATTTTCGAATATATATCGGGTATAGGTACTCTTTATTTTATAATAAAATTAATAAACATTGGTAGAATCATGAACTTGAGAATTTATTATCAAAATTGTAGGGGTTGCGTACTAAACTAACTGAATTCAGACAAAATATATTATTAGAGAATTATGATTTACTTGTCCTGTCTGAAACATGGTTGAATAATGACATTTTTTATGCTGAACTTTTCAATGAAAACTACAGTGTCTTTCTGGGAAAGCAAGAGGGGGTGTAGTACTGATAGCACTGAAAAAGTATAATGCCACCTTAATTGTTTCCGAAAACTCCCAATTTGAAACAATTTTTGTCAAAAGTTGGTAATGAAGCTATTTTCAGTGCTGTCTACATTCCACCGAACTCAAATTCGCAATTGTACAAAAATTATTTGGATTTGTGTGATTCTATTACCAATAACTATCGACAAAATACGCATTTCTTTTTTCTTGGTGATTATAATATACCGTATATTAATGGCACACATTTTGATTTCACAGGGAATAACAATAACATCATCAAATATTTGACTTGTTTTATGAATATAAATAATCTGAAATCATACAACAACAGTTTGAACGAGGACAACAGAACGCTAGATCTGATTTTTAGTGATATGAATATGAAAGTAACAGAAGTAAGTCCTCTAGTCCCACTAGATCGTGAACACCCATCTTTAATATGTGAAGTGGAGTTGCCAAAAATGCAAAAATTTAGATCCACCAAAATATCCTTAGAAAATAAATATAATTATAAAAGGGCAAACGTTGAGTTGTGCAATCAGCTTAGATATGTCCACTGGACACCAATAGGTCATATCAAAAATATCAATGAACAAGTGAATTATTTTTATGATGTACTCCATCAAGTCATCGATTTGTGTGTTCCAAAAATTAAAAAGTCTGTGAATAGAAAAACGTACCCTCCCTGGTTTTCCATTTCAATTAATAACAAAATGAAAGACAAAGATTATTATAGAAAAAATAAAAATCAATCGATAGAATTCCTATATGAATATAAACGGCTTAGAGCGGAGTTAAAACTAGACATAAGAAATGCTTACAAGTATTTTATCAAGGAAACTGAAGTCAGTCTCATAGATAGTCCTAAAAATTTTTGGAATTATGTCAACTCCAAAAATCAAAGTAGAAACTCCGATTCTCATTTCATACTTGAAAATGAAACTACAACTGATCCCAAAATAATCACTTCAGCCTTGCGGAATATTTTTCTTTAGTATACGTTGATTCGGCAGCAAATAACAATTATAGAGATGACAAAAGTGAAGTGATAAACGGGAAAGTTTTAAAAATATCACACATTACAGTCTCAGATATGGAATATGCTTTTTAAAAACTAAAACCGAAAAAATCGTCTGGGCCCGATGGTATACCATCTTACATAATTGAAGCATGCAAGGATTACATAATGTACCCGCTAATACTAATCTTCAAGAACTCATTGCAATCTGGAATACTTTATAATGGGTGTGAGAAAAATAGATTATATCTGAATTTGAGTAAATGTCACGTTAGTTTTTCCAACTTAAATTTTTTTAAAAAATTGAGCTATTTTATGAATGATCAAGAACTGGAAACATGCTATGAAACTGTCGATCTAGGTGTCATTTTCCAACCTTCCTTAACTTTTGAAAAGCATATAGAGAAAATAGGACACAAAGCCGAAAAAATGTTGGGATTCGTAAAGCGATTCACATGTGAGTTCAAAAACATTCAAACAATAAAAACCCTTTATTTCGCTTTTGTTCGAAGTCGCCTGGAATTTGCAGCAATAGTTTGGGACCCCGGTAAAAAAAATTGAAGAAACGCCTGGCAACTATACTTACAAAATGAATTCATATCATATTTACACTACAAAAAATATGGCAATTCATCGGATTACTCATCCTATGACCCACTAAGACTAGAATTTAATTTACTGAAACTTGAAAATAGACGGCCCATCCAAAAGATAATTCAAAATCAACAGTCCATTTTTGTTATCCAATCTGAAACTGTACTTGCCAAGACTACGACCGAAAAGCATAGTATTTCATATTCCCAGAATTCTCCTGTTGTTTGATAAAATGTGTGTCTGTCAACAAGTTCCTGCAAAAAAATACTACTGTGGATATATTTATTGTTAAATTACCACGACTAAAATGAGCTTCATAAACTTTTCCTACCTGCATGTAATTTGTGATTGTATATCCATCACCACAATGACTTAAGAACTTACTGGTCGATTGATTCTGAATAAATCATTAAGTAAAATTGATTATAATATTTAGTGATTCAATTTGTATTCTATATATTATCATTATTATTTTTATATCATCCTAGTTATCTGTTATTTTTTCTCCCCTCTCTTTTTCAAGTTATAATTATGTAATACGATATATATGTGTATATTTGAATATTGATACCTACGACAGAATTTAGTTATTAACAATATCCGCTATATTATTTAGTATTAATGCTACGGAAACAATAAATGTGGAATGTTTGATACCCAATCTTCCAGTGAATTCCTTGAATTCGGTACAATCGAAAGGAGAACTGTCACTCATTATTTCCAAAGGTGAACCAAAATGGACGAATATATGTTTCAGCACTTTGATAACTGCAGTAACTGTTTTGGATTTCATGTTGTTTATTGAGACGAATTTAGAATGGTAATCGATAATGAGTAGGTAATTGTTTCCGAGAATCTGACAGAAATCAATTCCAAGTTTGGACCATGGAAGTTCTTCTATAGGATGTGATTGAATGGGTTGTTTGCTATTCAAACTGGCATATTCTAAACAAGTTTTACATCTCTCAACTGCTTTAGTTATGTCTTGATAGAGTCCAGGCCAATAATAAGCCCGTTTAGCCTTCAAAATGCAAGCATTGATCCCTTGATGAGCTTTATGTATCACCTGAATGATATAATTTCTTTGAATCGTGGGCACAATTAATCTATTGCCTTTATAAAGAAGAGCATCTTGTTCTATTATTTCATCTTTGAAGTCTCAATAAAGTTTACTTAAAGGAGAGCAGGATGTTTTCGATTTTGGCCATCATTCGATGACATAGGTTTTGACTATTGAAAGAACAGGGTCACTGTTTGTCTCTCTAACAAACTCCAATAATTTTTAAGGAGTAGCGACCATTATTGAATCAATACGTGTAGCATTATCTTCTAAGTATGATGTATCGATAAATCTATTATCTGGACTTCTAGAAAGCGTATAAGCAATGTATAAATGTTTTCCTGGTACATACACTAGTTTAGGAATAAATTTGAGAAGCCTCAGCGCGAGTCTTTGTAAACTTGGTGTGAGTGAATCTGAAAGTTTTTGTAATAAACCTAACAAAGGTGTATGATCTGTTTCCACGGTTAAGCCAATGTCATATTTGAAATGTTCGCAAGCACTTACAACTGCTAAAAGTTCTTTTTATATTTGAGTGTATCCTGATTGAGCAGAAGTAATGAGACTGAGGAATATGCAATTGGTTCAGAATCTTGAATTAGTTCAGAACCTAAACCATGCTGACTGGAATCTACTGACAGTATAATTGGTTTATTTTTGTTAAATATCGGCTTTAGCGGATATTATGAAATCCTTAAATTTATTAAAAGATCGTTGCTCATTAGCGTCTCACCTCCACTGGGTGTTGTTCTTTAATAATTGCCCAAGCACATGGTTTTTTTCTGACAAATTAGGAATGAATTTCCCCAAATATGTGATTAAACCAAGAATCCTATGAAGTTCCGTTTCATCTTCGGGTGGTTTGATGTCTTTTATTGCCTTGATTTTCGTTTCCATGATATTAATTTTATTTGGTTGAATTTGATATCCCAAGCTTCAAATTACTGTGTTTAGCCCGCTCCACAACAGCAACCAATCTCTTGTTGTGTTCTTCTAGGGTATTCCCAATAATGAGAATGTCATCTAAATAAACATGAACGCCCTCAAGCCCGTCCAAAATCTCATTTATGGCTTTTTGCCGAATCTCTGGGCTAGACTTTGTGCCAAATGGTAACTTGGTATAGCGATATCTCCCAAATGCAGTGGCTATAATTATCGAGCTACTTTCGTCAAGCGGTACTTGGAGAAATAATAATAATAATAATAATAATAATAATACTTCCTCATACCCAAAGGCATAGCCTGTGGGGGTAGAGGACGGCTATTATTATTATTTGCTTTGGCGATCCGGGGCGACTTACTTATGTTTCAGGTGGCACCACCTTGGATGGTCGGTGTGCACTCCAAGCTAGCACTAGACGAAATTGGCTTCTAGACAACTCACCATACACTTGCTTTTCAACAAGGCATGCGGTCGCCTATCGATCCGATATAAAGTAGTTGAGAAAAATTCTCGTACCTACATCGGACTCGAACCGACTATCGCTATGCTGGAGTTTCGAACGGCCTGTGCCTTAGACCGCTGATCCACCGACCAGTTCAGTTCTCGAGGGTCCATACATATTCTGATGTCTCCATTTTTCTTAGCTATCGCTATGGGATGTGCCCAGTCTGTCGGTTCATCTACTTTTTTGAGTACCCCAATATGCACCATCTTGTCTATTTCCGCCTCAAGTTCATTGTTCAGAGAAAAAGGAATTTTCCTGGCACAATTGGCACATTCGGTGATAAAGAAATCTATATCGTGTGAAATGTCATTCATTTTGCAAGATAATGTGACAACCCCTTTTATTGAAATAATGTAATCTGTGTAGCTTGTTAGGTGTCTATTTGTCTTTTGTATGCTAAGGTCATTATATTCTGATCAATCCTTATTAGAAATTATATCTACTTCAAGTTCTATTTTATCATCTCATAAAGTGATTATAATAATAATAATAATAATACTCCCTCATAAACACTCGTTCAGTGTACCCAAAGGCATAGCTTGTACGGGTAGAGGACTGCTATTATTATTATTTGCCATGGCGCTCCGGGGCGACTCACTGATTTTTGGTGGTGTATTCACTTTTCAGCTGTAGGAAAAACCGAAAAACCTACAGCACCACCTCGGGTGGTCGGTGTGCACTCCAAGCTAGCACCAGACGAGATTGGCATCTAGACAACTCACAATACACTTGCTTTTCAACAAGGCATGCCGTCGCCTATCGATCCAATATAAAGTAAATGAGAAAAATTCTCTTGTACCTACATCGAACTCGAACCGACTATCGCTATGCTGGAGTTTCGAACGGCCTGTGCATTAGACCGCTGAACCACCGACCACTTCAACAAAATCGCTGTCATCCGAGTTGTCATCTATTTCGATGTGATTAATTATTTGGGACAATTCGCACATTCTTGAAAAATGATTTTGATTGTTGCATTTACTACAATATTTTCCCCATGCAGGACATTCTCTGATTTTATGAAAATTTCCACATCTACTACAATCAATAATAAAACTAATATTATCTTTATTACATTCATTTCTGGAAAAGCTTCTATCAAAATGCTTCTTTCATACTATGATTTCAACGCAATCATACCTAGAATTTTCTGAAGTCATGGCTTTAGCCTGTTTTTTTGATTATTCATCGGCTCTACAGATATCAATTGCTCTTGCCAACTTCAAATTGGGTTCCTACAACAATTTTTCACGTAATTCTGAGTTGTCCATACCGCAGATTATCCTGAGGGTTATAAGGTCGTCGATAAGGTTACCAAATTCGCAGTTCTTGGAAATCTCAAAAATGCGTACTAACTACTTATGATTTTCTAATCTTATTTTTACTGCTTATCCAAGTGGCTAATTGCACTCATTACCTAGTACTCTAGTAGCTACATTATACCTGCCTAAATTTGATTTAGTACCTGCTCTGATTCTCTACTTGATTTTCAAGTTGACCTGCTATAGTCGACCTCCCATCTCTTTGTTTTGAATTAATTGACAATATTCATGAAAATTAATGTTTTCTTCAATTAATTTTATAGTTTACCTGCAATATTCTACGTTATCTTTTAGTTCTGGATTCAATGACAACATTCTTAAAATTAATGACTGATAATTTCTATACTGCTCTATGAACTTGAACAAGGGGCTGTTTGGTACTGGGCCCTTATCCGCATTCATATTATTTTTACATGCTGCAATTTTCAGACAGTATATTGGAATGAACCTGTCTAATTAGTTTCAAATCGCTGTTCGTGATCCAAAGCATGTTGGGCTGGGCCAAGCTCGATTTTTCTGGTCACGAAAAACGGATATGAGCGCCATGTTCTCCTTGAACCGTACTTTCATGGTCCTTCCAGTTTGACCCACATACTTCTTCTCGCAGCCCTTGCAGCTAATTTCATAAATCCCCGACTTTTTTTATCCTGTCTTATTTTTGGGAGTACCCAGGATGTGTTGTAGCTTATGAGAGTTTTTGTACACCATTCTTTGTACCTGTTGATACTTGAACGTAGAGAATGACTCATCGGCATGAAGAGAATGTTTTCCTAGGCATGTAGTATTAGAAAATAGAACCACAAGTTTTGTCATAATGAACTACTGTGTTATACGAGGCGAGTGTTGAGGCAATTGGGGCCCTTCTCTATCTCAAAGGCTTCTCTGATGATCCTGGTTTGCAGAGTTTTCTCGGTGGAAATTGTTTTTGTAGACTCTGGAAGTTACTCGTTTGTTAGTCTGGCCAATATGAGTTCTCGGGCAGTCTGAACATGGTATTTCATATATACCTTGAGAATTGTGAGGAATTTGGATATTTGGTTGTTGGCCGTGAATATTGTTTTTATCCCTCATTTCCCACCAACCCAGTTCCCGCACACATCTCACCTAGCGCCAACCAAGTTCCTGCACACAGCTCATCTAGCGCCAACTCAGTTCCCGCCCATAGTTCACCTCGCGCCAATACATTGCACACGGCCATTACAGCCACGTCCACTATAAATACAGTTCCTCAACCCACAATTCCTCAGTTCTCTCGAAGGAGTAGGCAGATTGAGACCTTAGAGAGAACCAGTGACGAGACATGGGGAGTAGGCAGATTGAGACCCCGACGTCAAGTCACAAAAACCTAACTTCTTGAAAATGGCTCCAAAATCAGAGCCGAAACGTCGAATTTCAACAAATTCTAGATGCGGTTCAACCCAAACTTTTAGTTTTCAAATATCTGACCGCGGAACCGCGGAATCTTATCTAAACACACACACATATATAGGTAAAATGATTTATACACCTCCAAAATATATACGTTCTGGAACAACACGCCTCCAAAATCGGAGGCGAATTCGAAAAATCGGAGGCCAATACGATCACACGTGTATTTGCGTTCATTCTTATTTTTTCGTCACCAGAGGTCGTTAGCAAAAATACGTTTTTACAGTACGGGTAAGAATTTCGAAACGAGTACTGGAAAAAGTTAACTGGACATTTTACGAAAATTTCATTTAAAACTGATTACAAACAACAGGGACCATAATTAGAGTGCGCGGAGAGTGTTTTAGGAATTTGATTGAAATGTATGGTCTAGTTGTAAGATAGCATCCATAGATACGCGAGCTAGGAAAAATTATTAATTATTTTGACACTACTGTTATCGCAAGTTATTAATGGCAAAATGAATCATCAAATAGTTATTTATGCATCAAGTGCAAAAAGTAGGTGTTTATTGCACTCGACGTGAAATTGTCCGACGAGGCCGTTAGACCGAGTTGGACAACACGTCGAGTGCAATAAACATTTTTTGCACGAGTTGCATGCAGCATTTTTTCTACGTTCATGCAAAAAGCAAAAAATTATATAAAAAAGGTGCGGCACTAGGTGAAGGAAAATGAAATACGCAATTTAAATTAATAATTATTACTATCGATTTCATCACCATCATCTAGTTTTCCATTGATATTACTTATTTCAAAACTTTCAGTTCTGTAATTGTCAGAATTAAATTTTGACTGACGTTTATATAACCACAGTTGCATTATAAAAATCAAAATCATAGTAGCCATGAGCGCGTATGTTATCACGAGGTGTGGTCATAGTACAGACAGTTTGCTCTATGCAGGTAGACGATTTAAAACATAGCGGATCGGTTTTGATTATGAAGATATTCTCGGGAAGGCATTGTTTGTTCAACTCTGACTGCTAACATTAATACAAAATAATATGAAATATGTAGCTGTTTAAAACGTATGGCCAATCTCACAGAATACCTGCTTAATATGTAGTGGAACGTTTATGTTTATGCATTGTTAACGAATACCGTCACACCCTTGGTCCCAGCCGCATCACCTGTATTAGTACATAACTTCTCCGACACACCACTAGATCAAACTAGCCTTGCACTACTATCAAGAGGATTCAATTATTCCATCACACCAAACAGAATCCCAACAGAAACCATCATCACACAAATAGAAAGCGCTATAACCCATCTACCAGAAAACACAGCTGAAGAAACTAGACAAGATATTGCCACCACACTTAGGAGAGCAAAACTCCCTCCATCCAACATAACACCTGCCGAAAAACATCGCCTCAGAAACCTCCACAACAACCCTGACATAATCATTCTCCCAGCAGACAAAGGCAACGCCACGGTGGTTCTGAATACCTCAGATTATGTAGACAACCTACCTCGAAAAGAAGACCAAAAATCTGATCAATAATTCTAAACTACCAGCCGAAACCAAGAAAGCCACTATCCCTAGAGAGAAGTCATCACGCACCCCTCGTATCTACGGACTACCAAAAATACACAATCCTGATATCCTACTCCGACCTATCGTCAGCGCCTTTGGATCACCAACCCAGAACCTCGCCAAGTATCTGGCGAGTACTCTTCAGCCACGAGCAGAAGAAGCTTCATCATACGTGAAAAATTCATTCCACTTCTTAGACCTTCTCAAATCCTATAGAATCCAGAACACCGATATCCTAGTGAGCTTCCATGTTGTCTCCCTCTTCACAAACATTCCCCTAACGGACACGCTAGAAATCCTTAAAACTAAACACAGAATTCCAAAAGACACCCTGGACCTCATCAGTCACTTTATGAACAACACGTACCTTCTCTTCCAAGGAACTTACTACAAACAAGTGAAAGGTGCTACCATGGATTCCCCCCTTTCTCCAGTCCTTGCAAACCTTTTCATGGAAGACTTCGAAACCAGGGCTGTAGAAGCATTTGACCACAAGCCTACTTGCTGGTTCAGATACGTTGAAGACATTTTCGTCATATGGCCTCATGGTTACGAAATCTTAAACACGTTCTTAGATCACCTAAACGATATCCATCCTAACATGAAATTTACAATGGAGACCGAAATGAACAACTCCCTAGCTTTCCTGGACGTTCTCATCACGAAATCCAATATCTCTTTCACCCACAGAGTACACAGGAAACATACCCACACCAACCGATACCTACACGCAAACTCTCATCACCATCCAGCACAAACAAACTTCGTACTGAACTCTCTGATATACAGATCAATTCAGCTCACCGACAACCAGAATAGACCACAAGAGCGGGACAAACTGAAATCAGCCTTACTCCAAAATGGTTACAACAATTCGCTTATCGACAAGTCTATCCGCCATCAACTGACCCGTCCTCCAAAAAAGAATGATCCACTAGAGAGTATTCAGCCACACAAAGCTTTCCTACCATAGATCAAAGGTGTGACAGACAAAATCAGTAATATCTTGAGAAAACACGAGATAAAAACAATATTCACGGCCAACAACCAAATATCCAAATTCCTCAGATCTCCCAAGGACACAATACCAAACGATTCTTAAGGTATATATGAAATACCATGTTCAGACTGCCCGAGAACTTATATTGGCCAGACTAACAGACGAGTAACTTCCAGAGTCTACGAACACGAACTTGCTGTGCGTCAGGCATCCTCCACTTCCGCACTTTATAAACATCGAGAAGACACAGGTCACAAAATAGACTTCAAGAACACAAAAACAATTTCCACCGAGAAAACTCTGCAAACCAGGATCATCCGAGAAGCCCTTGAGATAGAGAAGCGCCCCAATTGTCTCAACACTCGCGACGACGGACGTAGACTTCCCAATACCTGGAAGCCTCTCATTGCACGCCAACCCACTTCCCGCACACAGCTCACCTAGCGCCAACCAAGTTCCCGCACACAGCTCATCTAGCGGCAACCCATTACAGCCACGTCCACTATAAATACAGTTCCTGAACCCACAGTTCCTCAGTTCTCTCGAAGGAGTAGGCAGATTGAGACCTTAGAGAGAACCAGTGACGAGACATGGGGAGAAGGCAGATTGAGACCCCGACGTCAAGTCACAAAAACTTAACGTAATTATACCTGAGGAGTTGGCAGATTGAGACCTTTGCGTAGAATTACGTTTCAGCCTTTTATTAATTTTCATTCTTTTTCAGTTCTTGAAAATGGCTCCAAAATCGGAGCCGAAACGTCGAATTTCAATAAATTCTAGACGCGGTTCAACCCGAACTTTTAGTTTTCATTCCTCTGATAGGAAATTTACATTTGATAGGTCATCCGAGTGCGATAGGTCGCCCATATATGGAGGACCTAACGCTTCCCTTGTAAATCGATCTGATATGTTATCCTGAACCATCAGGCAAATTTTGGGTCGACTCTTTTGAATATTTTAGTTCCGACATTTGCCGCAATCGCCGCTGGCGCTACTGTGGCGGGTATATTCATAGACAGATATACGTTTACCAGTTTACAGTGGATCAGTCACCTGCCGTATATCAAATTTTCGTTTCATCACCTATCGGTCCTCCATAAGCGTGGCATAAGTGCATTCAATAATTCCACCTCGCTGGGAATTGGTTTTGCATTCTTACCACGTTTTATTAATTCGTGCTCATGTGTACAAGTTTGGTACAAATTTTGCAACCGAGTTTCAACTAGTTACCAGAGTCTTGGAACTCTGAACGTAGCTCAGAACTGTATGACAATGCAATATCAGTACATAAAATGTTCGTGATAATAATAATAGGGATAAATTTGCAATTGATTTCAATGTATTTTCCCAATGAGCTAGAGACTTGAAACTTTAAACATAGCTCAGAACTGAATAACAATACAATATTTTTGTGAAATTCATCAATAATAAGTATAATAATTTTGCAATAAGCTAGAGACTTGAAAATGTCAAAATAGCTACAACTCGATGACCGTGCAATATCATTGGTATAACATGATATGATTTAATTCGAACGAAGTTTGATACAGTGCTGGAGAGTTTAAACAAATAAAACGAATAATTTTGACACAGGACTCGCTTTTCCATAACATCTGGTCTAATCAGAGTCCAAATAGAGAGGGTGTTTCAGGAAGACTACCTTGGCCCTCTTCACTTCTGCATCTCCCTATTGCCATTGTTCGTTGCACTACGGAAAACTCGCGGATACCCCTGCGGCACCCCCAGCAACCGGAGGCATAAGGTCACCAATCTGTTTTACATGGATGACCTTAAACTTTACGCCTCCGGAGAAAAGGATCTTCATCAGTCCTTAAGGGTGATGCAAGAGTACTCGCATGCTATCGGAATGTAGTTTGTGATCGACAAATCTGCAACGGTTCATCTCATAAGATAGCGATGTGAGAAATACGGAGAGGACGTTCAGCTCGTAGATGGAAGCTTGCACACATAACTCAGTACGGGGTGTTGAGTTTGAACAATGAGGTCTCCATCCAAGACAAATCTGAGGGTGCGCGCAACAAATTTACTGAAATTTGTTGACAGAACACAGCAAGGGACCTTGAAACCGAATAATGAGGCCCCCGAGGTCTCCATCAAACCAAAACCGGAAGCACTGCACCTTCCACCAAATTCACAGACAATACTCTTCAGAGGCCATTGAATTCGAATAACGAGATCCCCGAAGTCTACATCCAATAAAAAACTGGAGACACTACAAATTCAACCAAATTCATAAACTGAACCCAGCAGAGGCCACTGAATTCTAAACAGGAGGCCCCCGAGGTCTCCATTCAACCAAAACCGGAAGCACAGCACCTTTCACCAAATTCACGGACAATAGTCTTCAGAGGCCATTGAATTCGAATAACGAGATTTCCACCCAACACCAGAGACACTACAAATTCAACCAAAATCATAGACAGGACTCAGCAGAGGCCACTGAATTCGAATAATGGGATCCCCGAGGTCTACATCCAATAAGAAACTGGGGACACTACAAAATCAATCAAATTGATAGATAGGACCCAGCAGAGGCCACTAAATTCAAAAAACGAGGTCTCCCAATTCGCCACCAGAGACACTACAATTTTTTTTGTTTTTTTTTGTTTTGTTTCTACGAATCATCAAGGTTTTTGGAGAAAACCCCTCAAAAGCAGAGCTTGTGCGAGCAAGAGAGATCCGGGACCTACAGTTTGAATAAAAGTGGATCCCGAACCACTCTAGCTGCATGGCAGACGTCGGGAATCGAACTCGGACCGCCTGGGTGGAAGGCAAATGCTCTAACACCACGACCACTTCGCTTCAATCAAATCAATTGATAGGACTCAACAAAAGCCACTGAATTCGAATAACGAACTCCACGTGGTCTCAGCCCACCAAAAAAAAAACAGAGACACTACCAATTCAACCAAATTCGTAGTCAGAATTCAGCAGAGGCCAATGAATTCGAAAAACGAGTCCCCTGAGGTCTCCGCCCAACAAAATATTTCAGTTTTGCAGTATCTCCTTTTTTTTGTGAATTTAGACTTCGCGAGCCCCATTACTGTTGATTAGCGACCTCTACAGAGCCTTGTCAGTGAATTTAGTGAAACTAACAGGGCCTCTAGTCTTTTGTTGGGTTGAAATTTTTAGCGATCAATTGAGTCCTGTCTGTGAATTTGGTGGAATTCACAGGGCCTGCATAATTTTGTTGGGTGGAGACCTCGGGGACCTCGTATTTCGAATACTGAGGGCCTCTGCTGAGTCTTGTCTACGAATTTGGTTGAATTTGTAGTGTCTTCGCTCTTTTGTTGGCTGGAGACCTCGGTTACCTTGTTAATCGAATTCAGTGGCCTCTGCTGAGCCCTGTTTGTAAATTTGGTGGAATTTACAGTGCCTCCATAATTTTGTTTGGTGGAGACCTCGGTGACGTCGTTATTCGAATTCAGTGGCATCTGCTGAGTCCGTGAATTTGGTGAAAGTTGCAGTGCCTCTGGATTTTGTTTGGTGGAGACCTCGGAGACTTTATTATTCGAATTCAGTGTTCCTTGCTGTGTCCTGTCTGTAAATTTGGTGGAACTTACAGTGCCTCCATAATTTTGTTGGGTGGAGACCTCGGTGACCTCGTTATTCGAATTCAGTGGAATCTGCTGAGTCCGTGAATTTGGTGAAAGTTGCATTGCCTCTGGTTTTTGTTGGGTGGAGACCTTGGAGACTTTATTATTCGAATTCAGTGTTCCTTGCTGTGTCCTGTCTGAAAATTTCAGGAAATTTGCAGCGCCCTCAGATTTGTATTTGGTGGAGACGTCGTTTTTCGAATTCAACCCCAGTGCCAAATCATGTATGCAAGTTTTGAAAAATTTGCGGAGTCTTCAGTTTTGTAATTGGTGTACACCACATTTTTCAAAAACAGTGATGTATTTTCCTTGTCTGCAAATTTAGGTTGATTTGCAGAACATCCAGGCTTACCATGAAAACCTCCTTTTGTTTTGAAAGAGGTTATCTTTTCAACTGTTTTTAGTGTTTCCAAAGGTGGGGACCATTTTCTTTGAAGCTGGTTCATTCTTTTTCTTAGATTTTGGTTTATTGATAATTCCTGTGCCGTCGGTTTTTCTGTCGAAGGAAATCTTAGGAATCTTTGATATTGCCTTTTTTTCCCGGTTCACCAGTATATTGTTCATTGCATTCTTTCTGTTTGTTTCTCTGATATTCGGGGTTGCAGTGGCCATGGGTTTGTTATAGATATAATCAGTCCGTGCTTGATCTTGCTTCCTAGATCAGATTGGCTTCTAGTACAAACAACAAAATTGTTGGTAAAATTAAAAAAATAGCAGCTAATATGAACAACTCACTATAATTTATTTTTATCAATATTTTTTAAATTTGTAAGCTGAACTCCGCCTATTATGCCGTTATTTTGTATGTATGTATGTGTGTGTAAGTTAATTAAATACAACTGGAATGAACAATGAAGACTCTATTATGATTATTATTATTATTTTTCAATTCTGTTTCGCATCCTGTTTTATTTTCAAAAGTGATATTTTAAATCGCAAATCATAAAACTTATTACTTACATACTTCTTCAGTTATGTCCAAGGACTCCAAGGCTTTGGACCAGTCCAACATCCGACTGATGAACTGACAAACCCCTATCGACGTAACTTTCATTTTGGATAAATTAAATAAATTACATCGGTTACCGCTGTCTAGAACTATTGGCAACGCTGTACAGTAAATATGACAGTGTGAATAATTCTGTGCAATACCTTGTGGACAGTGGCAGAACTATTTCTGTCTTTCCTTTCATCTACTACAGAGGAATTTTTTGTCCAAGGTTTTGAAAATGATTATTAAAAATATAAATCGCTTCATTTTATGTCGGAAAAATAGTACGAATAGTTCCTCGATGTTCTGTCTTTTAAATTTCATATAAATATCACTTGCAAAAGCGATTATTCTCAACTGTCTTTGATTTTAAAACAAGATTTTCTGATTTTTCTTAAATTGTGAGAGAACGTTGAATTCAAAAATTCTGAAAAAAATCGTGATTATTTTTTAGATATGTCATGATATTTGAAATGGAATCTGATGAATGGTTTTTGGGAAAACTTAAAATATCCTCTAAAAATTAGGTTTTCATTTTTTTCTTCGAAAACTGTTTATCAGATTTTCTTCTACATCTATCTTATTATTCAATTTGAATGGCCAAATAACTCGAATTTTTTTGCAGAATTTTTTAACTTGCCGTTTATTTTTTCATGGGTTTACATGAACCTCAAATCGGTGGTCGTGATGCATGTTGGGCCACACTCGATTTTCCTGGTCTTGAAAAACGTACATGAGCCATGTGCTCCTTGAACCGTACTTTCATGGCCCTGTTAGTTTGACCCACAAACTTATAAAATTAAATTTAGGAAGGTATAATGTAGCTACTAGAGTAATAGGTAATGAGTGGTAATTATCCACTCAGATAAGTAGTATAAATTTTTGTGTATGTGACAAAGTGTGCAGCTACTAATATTATTATCTATCTGAAATGAATACGGAGTACCCTTCTCTCTTAGCCTTTCCACCAAGTGGAAAAATAAAGGCAAACATCTTTCAGAAAACAACTACTTCCCCGGGCTGATACCACGACGGACATTGAACTACATCTGACAGATATTTGTGCGACGTTCTTCCAAAAAGACCCAATTGCAAGTGCTTGTCTTGTAGTTAAACAGAAGATTATCCTTCATTTGGCTGGGAATGACCACCTGCAGATATGCATGTTTCGAGGTTTATTGTCTCTCATTAGTGACAGGGTAGGTCGGACAACATTATAAGTGTCCTGTCACTGCCAAATGAATAATAATCAACCGTTTAACTAATAGTTCTCCACGTATGACACTGCAACCCGCAACTGAGTTGGTCGCAGCGCCATCCGCACGGTAAATCAAAAATAAGACAATCAATCCTAAGCAGCACAGACTCCCGGGAGGAGAAAACTGTAAAAATTTCGAAGCAAGTTCGAAAATATTGTGCTAGAAAGGTATCAACAAAGTGAAATGAATACGGAGTACCCTTCTCTCTTAGCGTTTCCACCAAGTGGAAATATATTAATTATCTTTTTTTTTAAATTCCTTTTTCAAATATAATGCATTCTTGATAACAATGCATATACCGTTTAGAATTCGTAGTTTCGTAGTTTGCATTACAATGAAAAACTACATTATTCAAAGCAGCAAATGTATGCTGGTCTCGGAAACTATGTAACCTTCATAATACATTTACATGTTTCATCTTGGTTTACTATCTATCTATTAACTGAAAATTTTATTATCATTTTCAGTTAATGAATCGTGGCTATTGAATGGGCTGTTTGAATATTATTTAAGTACAAGTTCGGAACGTGCAATGGAAATATTGGTTAACATTAAGGAACCCCACCACAATTACTTATTTGATCGGTAAGATTTTACTGTTTTTCAAAATTTCTTAGTGAAACTATATAAATTTCAGTTTATCAGAGTGTATGAGAGTACCGAAAATGGATACAAAAGTTCAAGCACTAACACTTTTTGGTTATGTGGCGCGCAGGCAACCGACATGGCTATATAAACTACAGGAACATTGTCTGCTCAGAGATTTATTGAAATTACTCAAGGTAGGCAGAAGTTGATAAAATTATTAAACATTTTGATTTATTATCCAAATAACTTTTTACATAATTTTCCATAAGATACAAATATTTTTCCAATATTCAGGCCGGTTTTAGGATGTAACAATTTTAACAATACTCTTGAGGAGTTTTTCTGTTGAAATTATAAACCGTTTTGACTTTTTCTATGTTGATGTATTGTATGCATTTTAATTGCAGTAATTGATATATTATTATTAAAACCTACTACTTTGCTCATGCTCAGTCAATCCTAACATTTGGCCTGATTTTCTGGGGAAACTCTCATCTTGCCGATAGAGCTTTTTTGGTACAGAAGCGTGTTATAAGATGTATAATGAAAACACATTTTTTGGAACCATGCAAATTACTATTAAAAAAACTTGAAGTACTGCCATTTCCAAACATATATAGGCTACCAATTTTTGTTAAGAGTAACACAAATTTGTTAAATAGGAATATTGATGGATATATAACCAGTGATAGGATATTACGCTCTTCCAATAACTTGAGAATTCCGTTAGATAGAACAGCCTTAAAATGATCAAGTCTTTACCTGGCAATCTTAAATCAGTAAAAGGTATAATGGCTATCAAACATAAAGTTGAGGAATATCTATTCTGTTGAAAAATACCTTGGCTTCACCTCATTTTTTTTTTAATTTTTGTGTTTGTATGTCGGTATGTACCTTTTTATGAAGTTATAGTGAACTCTCTAGCCTATTTAATTTTATATAGAAACCGTGAACATGTCATGTCCAATGGGGTGCTATGACTACTATAGCTGGTAAGCCAATGAGACGAATTGTTCTTTTGTGGACATAATGTAACAGTTTCGGTGTATGTTTGGTGCTGCACTCCATTTGTGGGAACACTATTCCAGGACAGGTCGGATCTGTCCCTTATAAATCCTAATTAGTTGAGAGAAAGTGAAATAGCTCTTGGCACGAAAAAGAAAACAGAGTTTTATAGAGGCACTTCTGGCAATGCACCTCACATGGTTTTTCCATGAAAGCGGACTACCAATGGTAATACCAATCAACAAAAAGTTGGACTTAATTGGTATGGATACTCCTGTCTACAGAAAAAAGGCATGCCTTTGTTTTATTCACATTGAATTCCAGTTGTTAGTTGTTTGATCCATGGACATGATGTTGCTCCCAACAAATCATTGATGTGAAGTAGAAACAGCGTGGTGCTAGAACAGATTCCTACGGTGTCAGATGAAACTCCATCAACCACCATTCAGAATAATCTGTCTGAAAAAAAGCTTGGCGAGGAGTCACAGGTGCCAATTGCAATCAAACGTCTTGGAGATATACAGGGTGTTTCCTAACTACGGTTCCTAACTGCAGGTGGTGATTGGTTAGGTTATTTCATATTAACATATGTCCGGAGTTGCTTCGTTTCTGAGATACAGGGCGTTGAAATAAAAAAAAAAATGGTAATCATAAAATATCCTGCAAGCGACCTTACCTGCATTTAAGGGCCATTATTCATTATCGTATGCAGGAACGCCTATCGCAATTAAATTATTACGGATAGTGAACAAATAACAACCAATAATCCAAAACAAAAATTAACTTTTTCAATTTGAAATGAAATATGTGTAGGAAAAACCCTACTATCGATGTCAGCTGGTCTCCAATGCAGGTGTTCATTATATGCAATAGAGTGGCTTTAATTTTTTTTCTCGAAAACTAAGCTGGATATGAAGAAAATACAGTGAGTGGACCAAAAAGTTGTATATTGAGTTGTTCAATCTAACAAAATGAAAATCTATGGAAAAAATGTCAGTAGTGTACTTTTTTTTTAAATATTGTTGGCTGTGGTGCCCACTGAGACGCCACTGGCCATAATAATTTCAATCTAGTTAGGGCTAAATGAGCGCCTTATTAGTTCAAATAAATGTACCAAATTTCAACCAAATCGGTTCCAGGATATTTATGATATTTTATAATTACCATATTTTTTCTTTAATTTCAACGCCCTGTATCTCAGAAACGAAGCAACTCCTGAACCTTCTGAATATTTCATGAGCTCGTAACCATCGAGATAATAGCAGTGTAATAGGTCTGTAGTTTGCTAGGTCGGATCTTTTTCCAGACAACGGAAACACCACCAAATCTTAGGAGAAAAATTATTCTGATAATTTGATGGCGGAAGGTAGGGTAGGATTTGCTGCAATTATGTTGGCTAAAATATTGGCTTTTCCTGGACGTTCGTCGCTAGTGTTTCATTTTCCTTGGTTACGGGAGGATATGAGCTGTAAGTGAAATTTCTTCCCATTGCTTGGCATAAAACCAAAACAAGTTAGTCCCGTTAGGACACTCAACGAGTTTCAATCATCTTGGCGTTGTAAGCCTCTTCTAAAGATTCGATTGTCTCCTATCTTCATCATATTCTGATCTGGTCTAAGGGCCCTAATTTTTGTACCATTGATGTTATGATGCCTTCTTGAGGGCGATAGCTCTGGAGCAGTTTCAGTTAACCATGGTTTATCAGATGTTCTTGACGTGTTCGGTATATATGTTCGCCTGCCCAGCATGATAATCTCAGAAATTGTCTCGGCACCTTGGATTGGTTCTCCAAAAGAGAAACGCACTTATTATTTTGTAAAAAAAAACAATTGAAATTGTTTATCGTAATATACAAATATAAGTTCACAAGTAATATAAGATTGAGTGAGTTGAAGACATAAATATAAATACATTGTAATATATTCTGCTGAATTGTAGTGCCATATGAGACGGGACAGTGTTGATGGTGTAGAAAAAGAGCGAAGAGTAATCGTACGGATCAGTGTTGATGGTGAGAAAAAGATCAAGTGTATTGACATACTGGGTGTTGACATCAGGAATGCGTGTGGTAGCTCGACTAGTTGTTCTAGACCTTACGTGATAGCGAAGGTCTCAGTTTGACGACCTGCCTAATTTCTTTTGATAGAATATTTAAGCCACATTGAAATCTCCTATTATGATAAGTTTAGGTGCTGGATAGTTTGCTGAATAAATTCCAATTTGAGTGATAATAACTCGAATGGCTCATTAGGTGATAAGTAAAGGCAGCAGAGGCTTTTTGTCTGTTTGGCATTTGCCAGCTTGAAATATCCCAAAGTCTTTCGCCTCTGAACCCTCTTCATGTGAACCTTTTTGGTAAAGGAGCTTGTGTTTGTCAGGGCCAGAATATCAGGGTTTTTCTGTCTGTGAGTGATGATGGAAGCTATTAATTAGGTATTGCTATTGTTTTATCTAAAACTTTTAGATTATTAAAAAAAAATTGTCAATGAATACAACTTGTTTAGACAATAAAGTATATTTCGTTCTCCATTACTTATATGGTGTTATTGAAACATTATAGTATTTCCGTTTTCATGGATCCAGAATATTAAGAGTTTTTTTTTTTTGGAAAAGATGTATTCCAATGTTTGCCGAGAAATTAATCAGGAATGAAATAGTTCTGTCAAACAGCTGCCATTGAAACACCTATTATTTGCAAAAAAATTGAGATATAATATTGCTGGGTAGCCGTTACTATGTTGTAGGAGATCATCATGAAATATGAGAAATAAAACTTCCAAACTGCCGTTATATCCGAATATCCATATCGGACATAACTGCAATAACAATAATGTTACAAATATAAGTAGTACAAAAACGTTAGAAGTTTTATTATTCATATTTCAAGATGTTGTATTCTTTCAATTGTGTGAAGAAATTATCAAAAATTCTTTTAAAATTTCCTTGTATTTCAGAATGAAGTGGAGCTTCTGCCCTTAATAAGTGCTCTTCTTGTTTTAATTGTGTTGCTACCTATGATTCCATCTGTAATGGGACACTACTTGAAAGACATCTTCGAAATTTTCAGGTAATGGATTCATACATTTCTCAGTAACAAATTTCAATTTATTGATGACTATAAGAAAATATTATAATTCTTATAAAATGAATTGAGAAGTGTGCAAATTCTGATGGGTTAAAACACATCGTATTAATAAAAGTTCTTCTCGAAATAAAGCATAAACTTTCCAGACAGTATATCTGGATTCTTGATTAAGCCTTCTCCGTTTACTTTAAAATTGCCAGTGAGAGTACTATTTGATTCCCAATCATATTTGAATTATTGGGAAGCAATCCCTAGTATGTTTTTGTTGAACCAATTTGATATAATTCAACATTTTTAAATGTTGTTATATGTTTTAGGTTTCTTGTAGTTTTTATTGTTTATTATACATTTTTTAGACTCGAGGCATGAGGTATAATTATTGGACTAAATAAAGGATTCATGTATTGACGGTCAATTTCTATCGCCATGTCAACAATAAGTGACATCAGATTACCATTAGCTCTACGTGATTAGATATATTAATTTATAAGGAAATTTATTCTAATCTAATAGTTGTTTGTTTTACTAGGCATAAGAGCACAAGATTTAATGCCGCGGCTGGTGTTTCATAGCCGAGCGTAGCGAGGCTATGAAACCAGTTATAATTTTTTCTTCAAATTTGTTCCAATTCCACGCAAAATTGACTTTTTCATATTTAAATTGCGTTTCATCATCAATATCCAAATAACTAAATTATTTCATCAAAGGTAACTGGGCCCTGCGTTACTATGTTTACCGCTGATGACGTTTGTTGAATTTGTTTGTTTACTGTTTACTTTGTCATTGTCAATTTCAATAACCAGTTTGATTTAAATTATTACTTGGAAGGTTACCTAGCAACGAACTTTTTCTGCCTAGGCAGTAAAAGTGGACTTTTTCTGCCTAGGCATTAAAAGTACAACTTCTAAGCCTGCCAAGTGTCATTAAAAGGCCGCTTTTAATGTTATTTGGAGAAAAAATTAATTTCCCGTATTGTTTTAGAAGTCATGATGCAGGTATATCAAAAATAGTGCATGATAGTATAAGTGCATTTAAAACACTTGCAATGTTAAGGGCACGACGCGGAGCCCATGCTATAAAGATTCACTTATAATCTTGTATCATAATATACCTTCCACAAATTGTCCATACAAAAATAATGACTTTTTCACTCATTTTTCACATAGTGTGACCAATCAGAAATCAAAGACTACTTGTATTATCGCGAAAACACCAGCTGTCTTTCAATTCTCATTGGTGTTTTCAACGATGTAACTCATGTAACCAGGGATGTCAAAGCAAAGTTTGACAGTTGGACAAAAATAATGGACTTTCCACGGACTATTAGAAAATATATATGCTGATATCACTTGAGATTTTTTACTTTTTCTGACCGCCAGTTTTTATAATTTGAAAAAAGGGGTTTCGTGACGTCACGTTCATCAAAATTGAACTTGGCAACGTCGTATAAGTTGTACACCATGGAATCTCAAAGTATCATTACATCTGGATTGTGTTCTATGATACTTGTAATTTGATACCAGAATTGGTTTATTCGTCTGTTTCACGAAGCAGATCAATAACAAAATTGTTTTTATCTGTTTAACTCATTTGCTTACCTTATGGGGGATGTATTTATCGACTTCTCAGTCTAGATTCGCCGTGTTCGGAAACACAGGGCCACGTCGTGTAGGATGCGATTCTTCATCGCGCACGGACTGTCTTTGAAATAGCTTCTTCGGAAGGTTTGCCTGGCCTCCTCTGCTATTTTCCGGGGTAGGTGGCCGTATTTTAAGCAATTCAGGTTTTACATGGATTGTTCATGTTCATAATAAATGCTTGTTATTCTTCGTGAAATAGTCTAGCAAAATACCACTTTGTTTTGAATATCTTCTCATAATTCTGTCTCTTCATTAACTTGATTACTCTACAGAAATACCACTCGTCCTCGAGTGGACTCGTGATGTTGCTCGGCAACACAACTTTGTGACAACAAAGCGACAGAATTATCTCGAATGTTCAGAACATCGTGATATTTCTTGAGAAAATCTAACTCATCTATCAAATTCCACAATTTCATAACTCATTTTCATAGTTTCACTGATGCTTAATTTTGCACCTGTGCAATAATTGCATTGATGAATTTTATATTTTTGGCCTTTATCAACATATTTAGAAAGTACAAGTAATTTTCATTCTTTTTTCTGTTTCTTCATTGGAAGCATGTTTAAACCGATTCATTTTCACTGGAAAACTCATACTGTCCGAAGAAAATTCCAACTATACATCTGAATTATGGATTATATTTTGACTAATCTTTATTCATGTATATTACTCAACTTGTATTTGCGCATATTTGCCAAAAATTATCGGAAACATTCATTGCACTTGTTACAGTTTGAAAGTGAATGAATGAAATTGGGATTATAAAAGTAAGAGAATTTTACTTTTTCAGTCGTTTGGCTTGCTGGAATTGTAGTCCTGGAAAAATTGTAGAAGACCAACTGATCCATATGCAGGTTGCTTTATATGCTTTATTCCTGAGGTTGTACGGGATGTTTCCTTGCAATTTCCTGGGATATTTGAAAAATCATTATAAGGACAAGAATACCCCAATATTTGTTCATACTGTGAAGGTACGTCTTAGGTTATTTGTGATTGATATTATAATGGCATATCTCCTTGTTATTAATATAATAGTAAATGAACTTTATTGAACTGAAATGATTCAATTCATAAAGAATAGACGACACTACTTGACGGAAGACCATTAAACTAATAATGAAAAATGAATTACATAATAATAATTATAATAATAATAAGTTTACTCTCAATTCTTCAGTCAAGTTATTACAAATTAAACTTGTAGTGGGATATTCATTGGAGTATTTTTTATTTAATTATAATATAAACCATTCTTTGTGGTATTTTATCACTTTTCATGAAAAATTATGCTTTTTTTTGGTCAATCGTTTTGTTTACTCTTGATTTCTGTCATTTTATTTTTTAACCTGTTATTATAAATGTGAGACCAATATAATATAACAGTATCCAACCTTCTGCAAAAAACCTATTCAATAGGTATTTTCGTCGTCAAGTAAGTATCCAATAATAAACAACTACTACCCCCTACTGACAAGGATTACTTGTTACTGCTCTTTAAATACCACAGCTGTAATTATTTCTCAATTTAAATGAGGGAACACCTACTTACCCACTTCATGATTCTTACCAATCATCAGTGAAAGCTAGTTCAACCCAATTAAATCAAACTTCAATATGAAGCCAGAAATAAATATATAGAAAAAATATAAGAAGACTATTTGACGAACTATTCAATTCAACGGGCTCTTGACCAATGTAGGAATGCAGGCTTTCACGGCTGGCGTCAAATCCAACACATTTAATAAATAAAGTATTAATAGAGGGTCATTTTCCATCAATTTTCAAAGAAGGTATTGTACAACCTCTATTTAAAAAATGGTTGCAAAAAGAGTCCAGGTAACTATCGCCCAATTTCTTTTACAAATAATTTAGCGAAAATACTGGAAAAAGCAATAAAAACTAGAATGATAAAGTATATAGAAATATATAATTTGATTTCAAATAGGAAATTCGGGTTTCGTGATGGTTAATCCACAGAAGATGCAATTCACCTACTTTCAACAAAACTCTATGAGGATTTGGACAGAGGCCGACCTTCCTTATGTGTTTTTTAGAACTGTTAATCACTCACAGTTGTTTGAGGTATTGCAAGATCTGGGATTCAGAGGAAATGCCCTTGAATTGCTGAAAACTTACCTTCTAAGGAGAACACAATGTGTAAAAATTGATGAAACACTGAGCAAACAATTGAAAATAAAATGTGGAGTCCCACAAGGAACCGTACTGGAACCAAATACTTTTTATAATTTATATAAACTCTATACTCACCTACAATAGCTCCGGCACGGTTTCCAGTTTCGCAGATGATACTATAGTTCTATACGAGAACGATACTTGGGACGGATTGAAAAAAAAATCAGAAAAAGATATGGGAAATCTAATTAAATGATTTGGACAAAAAGTACTCTCGTTAAATTATGAAGAAACCTCTTTTGTTTCCTTTTCTTGTTACGTCAGTGGCCTCCCTGACTATGACACGTTACAAATTGAATTCTGACGAAACTATCACGATTAAAAGAGCCAGAAACGCGAAATATTTGAGTATAATAGTTGATTGTCATCTTCGGTGGGATAAACATCTAGTACAAGTCTGCAAAACTATTCGTTCGCTCCTCTACAAGTTAAGATACTTTCAGCAAATACTAGATTTCAAATATCTTAAAATTCTTTATCAATCATTGGTAGAAACAAGACTTACATACGGTATTCTGGCATCGGGGGCAGCAACAGATGCACACTTGCAGAATCTCGAAGTTTTACAAAAAAGATTTTTGAAAATTATATCATCCAAACCAATCAGGTATTCATCCGACCTAATATTTACAGAAACAGAAGTCCTAAATATACGTCAGCATTATTACTATAAAATTGTAATTAGACAATTCAAAAACAGATTTAATCTACCACTCATCAGCCATAACTACCAAACACGTCTGAAATCAAATAACGCTCTAGAAATGGTAGCATCCAGAACAAGAATAGGACAGAGAAATCATACATTTTTGGCCAGTAGATTTTATAATTTCCTTCCGACTGAAATCAAAGGAGTATCAAACATAGACTCTTTATATATTAAATATACATAGAATAGTTTCGAATTAAATACAAGTAGTTCCATTCTAGATCTACTTGCTATCCCGCAAGCCAGACCTCTTCAACATGTATCAAACACACAATATAATAATATAATGCATAGTAAACAACATCTAAAATACTTAAATTACTGTTGAAAATAAGCAAGCTTTCTAAATGCATATTCAAGGAGACATTTCTTATATTACTAGCCGTTATTGTTACTGACGGAGGTATATTAAAAACAGT
This sequence comes from Chrysolina americana, assembly GCA_958502065.1. NCBI lineage: Eukaryota > Metazoa > Arthropoda > Insecta > Coleoptera > Chrysomelidae > Chrysolina > Chrysolina americana. The sequence continues at coordinate 30,346,044 of OY293419.1, read as the reverse complement.
TAAATAAACAATGGAAGCAAGCATATAAATGTTTTTGGATAACAGTTCACATACATAAAAACATACTTTCAAAGATAGAAACCTCATAGTCATTACTAAATACCTTTGTTTTGCGCAATAAATCAATATACATATACCAATTACACACCTAGTAATCAAATATCAGAATCGGTACACAAAATATACTACTAACAGTACATGTTTCAAGTCATTATATAGGTAACATGCGATAAAATCAGGCAAATAAAACATTAATCCGACATACAAGACATAAACAAAACGGTTAATCAGTTCAAACCTTAATAAACGCAAATCAAGCAAATACACAACATGATATATTCTTAATAATTGAAATAAGACAAATTTTGGGAGCGGTAATGGTCACTTCATACATAAATCTGCAGTACTACTTTTTTAGTTTTTATTCCGGTCACCTACAGAGTATGACTCGTGCTGGCCTTTTTTACACGGTCATATCCATACCGTAGTGGGAGTCAACTCGTCCCTTAATGATCAGTGGAGCGCGAAATTTATTTTAATAAGGAAAAATGATTAATATAATCCATTAATCTGGATTTACAAATTAGTATCCAATTCCCAAACATTCTGCCCCGGCCAAAAAATGCATATAACATTTTTTTTTCATATTTTATTCACCCAAAAATTTTAAAGAAAAGTAAATTAATTGTATTTCGATTCTCTTGATCGAAGAGAAAAAAAGAAGAAAGAATAAAAAAAAGGATAATTTACCCCAAATTAGACTCATCACACACATGGATTGACGACACGTAGATACAAATATTCATTAGGAGTATGTTAGGAGACAGGAAGTGGTGCTAGCTTCACTAACGGTCTTTTGGAATTCCTTGTAGCGGTTTTGACCGTCGCGACGCGCGCAACATTGTCATCGCCGGGATGAAGAGTCACTATTCGCGCGAGCGTCCACTTACATGGAGGTACATTGTCGTCTTTGATTAACACTAATGATCCTATCGCAAGATTGGAGGTCGACTCGAGCCATTTTCCCCGTTGTTGCAACGTGTGAAGATATTCACGATGAAATCGTCGCCATAGCGCATAATTTAATTTTTGTATTAGGTGCCATCGTGATACACGATTGAGGGGAATAAATGTCATATCAGGTACAGGCAGAGGGGAAATCGGTTCCGTAGTGAGGAAATGCTCTGGGGTTAAAGCATTTATATCTTCAATGTCAGAAGTGATAGGCGTTAACGGGCGAGAATTCAAAATGATTCAATTAAGGTATGAAGTGTGTAGAATTCTTCGTACGTTGATCGCCTATAACCTTTGAAAGATGACTCTTGACTGATTTAACTCCGGCCTCGGCTAACCCATCACAATGCGGTCCTGAGGGGGGTGAAAATTTGAAATCTATCATCTCTTGTTGCGCTGCTTCTTTATTTAAATTGAGTTCTCTGTGTGCTCCTACAAAATTGGTTGCATTATCAGAATATAAGGCAATAATTCGGCCACGATGAGCTATAAACCGTTGAAGAGCGGATAGAAAAACTTCAGAAGAGAGATCACTAGCCAATTCTAAATGAATAGCTCTAGTTGCTAGACAAACGAAAATACACAAATATGCTTTGCAGGTCTTTACCCCGCGATGGCGATTAAATGTGATGAAAAATGGACCTCCGAAATCAACCCCTGAATGCAAAATCGGTTTATTTAAATTAACGCGAGTAGGAGGTAAAGATGCCATAGGTGGCTGAAAAGTTTTAGGGTGCATTTTCCAACAGCGAATGCATTTGGATAAGACAGAATTTATTGCTCTTTTTGGTGATAATATCCAAAATGTTTGAGATAATAAAAATTGCGTTGTGCGAAAACCAGTATGGAAATATTTTTGTAATAATATTCAATTACTAGTGTAGTCAAACGACTATTGCGAGGTAAAATCATGGGATGTTTTGCATTATATGACAAATTAGAATGCTTTATACGTCCCCCCACTCTCAGTATTCCTTTATCGCCCAAAAAAGCATCAAGTCTTCGAAAAGGAAGCGAATAAGGTGGACTCATTAATTCATTAGTAAAATAGGTTTGTTGTGTGAATTTTACCAAATATATGGTAGCAGAATACAATTCGGACACTAGTAAAGTACCAAATCGTTTCTTATCGGGATTCTTTGTATTGAAAATGAAACGTAAAATGTACGAAATAATTCGTTGCAACGTAATAAATGATGAATACTTATCTAGCAATTCATTCAAAAAATTATTTGCTGGTTGTGAAGTGAACAACACAAGTTTTCTTTCCTCATCCACAGGAAAAGTGAAATTGTATTGCGAGTTGGTGACCGGTAATTCCAGTTCACGTAGAAAGGTTGGACCTTCCCACCATAAAGTATTTGAAATCAGTGCTGAGGGTAACAGTCCCCTCGACGCTAAGTCTGCAGGATTATTGGAGCTTTCCACATGAAACCATGACTCGGTCGAGGAATTGTCTCGGTGCGCTAAAAAAGTTTTCCATCTGTGGGATTGTCCTTTTTATCGAATGTAAACATATTTGCGAGTCGGATCAGAAAAAAATGTTTTAAAATTTTATTTCTTTAATACATTTCATCGCAGAGCGAAGCAAACGTGTACCAAGGACGGCGGCACATAATTCCAACCGTGGAATAGTAACTTTCTTTAGAGATGCTACTTTTAATTTAGCACATAAAAAATCAGTAGAGACTTTACGCGACTCATGAACAGCTCGGAGGTATATGACACTTGCGTAACCTTTTTCGCTCGCATCGCAAAAACAATGTAACTCGAGTGTCGAAACGTTCGGTAGAATAACCAAACGTAAAATTTTTAAATTTGAGAGAAGTGCTAGTTCAGATTTGTAGTGTTGCCATATTCGCACTATATCATTACTGGGAGTGTCGTCCCATCCCGCCCCCGACGTCCACAACCGTTGAATCAAATATTTATTGAAAAATGTTACAGGAGAAATGAATCCTAGCGGATCGTGCACTCGAGCCAGTTCAGATAACATAACCCTTTTTGTACAATTTGAGTTCATCGCGGATTTTACTGAAAACGAGAAATAATCTTGGGTAGGATTCCATTGCAATCCTAAAATGTTTAAAGGAGAGCCATCCCCTAGGTTTGAAGAAAACGAAAACGAGGAATTTTGGATAAATGCGATTCTGGTAAATTCTTCAAAATAGCGGGTTACTTGAAAATTTTCGAAGTTCGAAACCTCCTCTTTGCATTATCGAAATTAGTTCATCTCGCAATGATGGGGCCGTTCGAGGGAAAAATTGCGGATTGCATGCGCAGCTAGTGGAAAATGCTCTTCTTCATCAGAGCTAATTTCCCTTAAATACCCTCAAAGCTAAAAATGGAGCTGGACCAAATCCAAACGAAATGGTTCGAAGTTTGTAATCTTGGAGTTTTTCCAAAGGAGAAAATCTCCAAAGAATTCGCTGATAATCACATTTGGCGGATATCTGTGCATAGCACGTAAGGATACAATCTAAAATTCAGAAGTATATGTGAGATATCTTGTTGCAGTTTCGGACCTGTCATCAAACATTCGTTGAGTGATTTTTTATTTGACATTTTAGCAGAAGCATTAAATACAACTCTCAATTTAGTAGAGGAGCTTTCTGGTTTGAGTACAGCGTGATGTGGCAAATAGCAGGATTCCATATGTCCTGATTCCAGATAATCTCGCATAAATTGGTAGTATTGTTCATATAAATCGGATTGCTTCAAAAGACGTCGTTCAAGCGAGTAAAACCGAGCCATAGCAAGTAGAGTAGATATGAGAGAGCAAAAGGATTCAAGGTCAAATCCTATGAGAGAGAAAAAGGATTCAAGGTCAAATCCTATGAGAGAGCAAAAGGATTCAAGGTCAAAACCTACGAGAGAGCGTTGGTAGGAGTTCAAAGGTCATTTCGTGGAATTCGATGACGTCATGTTTCCGGTTACATGTCTAGACAAGTAAAAGAAATCTGAGATGGGTTCAATGACCTATTTCAAGTGCACGTGTCAAATTTCCTGGAATTCGATGACGTCATGTTTCCGGTTACAAGTAAAAGAAATCTGAGATGGGTTCAATGACCTATTTCAAGTGCACGTGTCAGATATCAAATTACCCGGAATGTGCTGACGTCATGTTTTCGGATACATGTCTAGACAAGTAAAAGAAATCTGAGATGGGTTCAATGACCTATTTCAAGTGCACGTGTCAGATGTGGAATTACCGAATGTGCTGACGTCATGCTTCCGGTTACATGTCTAGACAGATCAGCGAAATTCAATACGGGTGTTTACGGTTACATATTTAGGCAGATCAGCGAAATTTAATACGGGTTAATAGACCTCTTCCAAGGTCAAAGAGTGCTCGTGTCAGATACCAAATTATGTGGAATTTGGTGACGTCATGTTTCCGGTTACATGTGTGAAATTCAATATGGGTTCAATTATCAATTTCAAGGTCAATAATTGCACGTGTTAGATACCTGGAATTTTTCGATATCATGTTTCCGATTGCAAATAAGTCTCAACACGTTTTATATGTCTGATACGGGTTTGATGGCTCATTTCAAGGTCAAGAGATGCAAACGCCAGGTATCAGATGGCATCACACGTTAAAAGGTAAGAGCTACGTTTTCCCTAGCTCGCAAATGTCTTTTGAAGACTTCTGAGAGTTGTGCTCGTGAGAGTGCAGCCGGTTGACGGAAATGACGGAACATACAAACAAAAGAAACAAAATCTGGAATATTTTTTCAAATATGTCTGGGCAAGTTGGAAAAATTCGATAAGGAATCAATGACAACAAGGTCGAAATTTTTATTCATTGCAACATATTGCTTATCTATTAATGTGAATACGTATGGAGATCTGAATTGTGAATGCACGAACAGAGGAATACACGAACATGAACAGAGATACACAGAAAGAGAGGAGGAACACATGAACGAAGGAACACAGGAAAAGAGGAACATACGAACACACAAACAGAGAAACAAACGAACATACAGACAGAGGAACGCCCGAACAGAGGAACGCACGAACAGAGAAATACACGAACATGAACAGAGAGACACAGGAAAAGAGGAACACATGAACAAAGGATCACATGAAGACAGGAATATACGAACAGAAGAATACACAAACATACGAACAGGGCAACACACTAAAAGAGGAACACACCTTTATACGAACACAGGAGCACACGAACAGGGAAACAGACAAACACAAGAACACAAATATATAAACAGAGGAACAAACTAATAAGGGAACACCAACATACGAACACATAAGCACACAAAAAGACAAAAACCTGAACAGAAAAAAAACGAACAGGTGAAGATACGAACAGAGGATAGCACGAACAGAAGAATACACGATCATACGAACAGGGCAACTCACTAATAGAGGAACACACTTACATACGAACACAGCAGCACACGAACAGAGAATCAGACAAACACAAGAACACAAATATTCAAACAGAGAAACAAACTAATAGGGGGAGCACTAATAGAGGAACACACTTACATACGAACACAGAAGCACACGAACAGACAAACATAAGAACATAAATACTCAAACAGAGGAACACACTAACAAGGGATCACTAACATACGAACACATTAGCACACGAAGAGAAAAAAACCCGAACAGAGGAAGATACGAACAGAGGAAGACACGAACAGAAGAACACGCGAACAAAGGATGGCACGAACAGAGGAATTCACGAATATGAATAGAAGGACCCAGGAAAAGAGGAACACATGAACAAAGGAAGACATGAAGAGAGAAACATATGAACACGCAAACAGAAGAACACCTGAACAAAGGAACACAGGAAGAGAGGAACATACGAATACACGAACAGAGAAACACACGATCATACAGACAGAGGAACGCACGAACAGAGGAACGCACAAACAGGACAACACACGAACAGAGGAATACACTTAGACACGAATAGAGGAACAGAAGAACACACAAATAGAAGAAATACGCGAACACACCAACATGAAGAGGGGGACTCAGGTAAAGGAAAAATACAAGAATGTAAATTTGTAGTTGTGAATCTTTCCTATGATTTTGATTTTACACCATGCATTGAGATTGTCAGAAATGAAGGAGATCGAGTGATTTTCAGCAGCAGTTTTTGACACACCAAAGAGTCATTTGATAATTGTTTTTACTATTTCGATTAACTGGAGGCCATCTTAGACTATATATTCACCATTGAATTTATCTAATTTACAAACGGACGAGTAGTCAAAATAAATAAAGATTACTCCTTGGTGCACTTGGGGAATCAGTTTGCAAATTTTGGGAACTTCGACCCTGAATTGAATATAGGGCAGTTATCTTGAAAAGACAACATTATGGAAAATATTTCAAAATTTCGAGAAATGCACTCTATAAGCTGAGTGGAAATATGCTGCAAATTGCTTTGTATTTGCTTCAGACAATGGTGAACTGCAATATTGAAATTCCAAGATTAACTTTGGAACTGATCCATCTTTACCTAGAAATTTTCAGAGCTGAATTTTCTGATAGACTATGAACAAGAGGGTATCTATTGAAAAAAGTTGTAATAAAACTTATCGACTTATGTTCAAATACATTTGTATTCAAGGATTATTGGAAAACGGATTGGTATCATGCAAAAGCAAAAATCGATAGAATGCGCTTTGAGAGGCGAATGAATAACAGGATGTTCGAATATCAATACCACAATTTGTACTCAACACTTTTCAATCATAGAATTTATGATTAACTTATGTGAAATATAAGTGAATAAAAAAGTTTTGTGAATATTATTTTGTTTCATTTGACAGAGTATCATACAAAGTAATTTTTTCATATCCACGAATTTAATCATTTGAAGTCGAGTTTATATCCTATTAATTTTGAAATTTTTCGTTCGGAAACACTTCAAGATGTTTCAAACTTTTTGGGGTTTCTATCCATAAAATCCATTTTGTATGTCAACACCTTTCAAAAATTACACTACATTATCCGACTGATTGACTTTTCTCGCAGTGAAAATTTCATGGACCAGTTTTATGCCTTTAGCAAATATCTTTCCGTACATATTCTCATGTAATTATTGATTTCAAAACACTCGGTTTCCTAAATCCACCGTTATGGGTATAAGATATCATTCCTATTGTCCTGTGTACAGAATTGTTATAGCTATTCACTACTTCTGGAAGAATATCCAAGCATGTTACGTTCATTCATTCAACTATGCTAACTTTCAAATTGGTGAATGTTTCATAAACTTTCCACTCATCCATCAAATACCTGATGCTGATAATATTTTAAATTTTACAGGTGATTCCAGCATATTGTGAGTGAACATATTGTGAGTGGCATAAATGCGAAAGATTAGGAAAACCAAGGTAGTCGGCTCGAAGTTAATAAGAGTAAAATTATTGACAAGATTTCGAATATTTGGAGTTGAAAGGAAAATCAGTTGAAGGAATGGAATTGTCAAACATGACAGATGATGATGCTGATAAATTTCAGATCGAGAAGTTATTACATGAATGCATGCGTATTCGGTGAGTGGTAAGCTTGACGCATGTGTGATGGAGGATGAGAACACATAGCTAGTTGAGTAGACCTCAATCCTACTATTTCAAATGAAGAAAAAAATCAGTGTTAATATACTCTGAACCATAAGTGAAGATTTCTGCGATTTTTATTCTTTTCAACAACTCGAACATAATCTGAAATTTGGAGTGTATTCTCTGTTGAATTTTCAGAAACTACTTTAGCCTTTTTCATTACAATTGCGGTCTTTCATCCGCATGTGGTAGATGATACTGAGTAATTGCAAGCGTGAAATTGCATATTATATCGTTTTCTTCAATCCAAAAGTATGGTGTGATTTGAATTCCATTTGAGTAAATTTTGGCCCACTCATATTTTTATCGATACCCATTCACATTTTTCGACTATTCATTAGATAAAATCAAACTTTCTGCTGAACAAATGCCACTGTAGTTTACTAGAATAGATTGTAATTCTCGATAACTTTTACTTATGTTGAGAAGGACTGGATCATTGGATTAGCCATACTGATGGTCTACGGTGTTGACGGAAAAATTATGGAACTTGGGACTACTTCCCCCAATAGAAATCATTAAATATTTTTCATACAAAATTACTACTAAGTATATCTCATTTAGTAAAATTTAACAAATACAGATTGAAATTTCAAATTGAATTCATCAAATAGTTCGAGTTGCTTCTTCCTTTGATATTGACATGAGCATTATTGTTGGAAACGCAACGATATTTTATTGAAAAGACAATATAGAAACTCAATTGGAACAACATTCTGTATATTTATATGTAATAGACATATGTTCAACTTGTTCAACACATCACCATGAAAGTCGCTATCTCTGGTTAATTGATATGCTCAGAGTATATAATAGATGAGTACTGAAACTTCAGGTATGAGCGTGATTGGAACATTTTCGGGGAAAAAATTAAATATTATTAGCATTATTTTCGAATACTCGAATTGGAAAATTTCGAAAGACTAATTCAGTACATGTGGATTATGACCATCATCATTATTTTTAGTCTTGTCAGTGATTACTGATTTATAGAAGCATATTTCCTATATCCATAAGCTCAACTGCAGTGCGTCTTGATTCACAAGGTTACATGAATCTTATTCATAAATCATTACACTTGGTTTCATCACAGAATTTGTTCAGACCATATCATACTCAGTTTTAAAATCGAAAAATGAAAACATCCCGAGCCGTGTCGGGTTTACACCAACAACAAAGGTCTGAATCACTACTTGAGTTTTGTTTAAGAACTGTACCGTTAGACAGCCGAATATTGTCACAGTCCTTTCACTACACCAGTAAATTTTCAAGTTTTTTGTTTCGAACATAACATTTTCTGTTGACAATGACTTCTTGGCACTGTTTTTTCTCAGTTGATCGAAGTCATGTTATTCATCTTATGTATTTTCTATAATTGAGCGTCTGTATATTTTTGCATATTATACCAATCATTTTTCAAGTCACTCTCATATTTTGAATTCACTCAATTCCCTCTTCAAACTGTATAGACATTTTTTTATAATGTTCAACTGTGCCGTGTTTAGATTCTTATATTTAGAATGCACACTGCAGAAATACATATAATTAGTTTTCTTAATTTTTCATAGCTCCACTGAGAGTTCACATTGGCTTCGATATTTATTTAACTCGGTACATGTCTTAGTAGTTTTCTAGTTTTTTTCATCTTTACATGTATTTGTACTGTACATTTTTAATTATTTGCTTCCACTCCAATCTCCTACTTCTTCACCTTTTATTTCTTATGAGCTGTCGTGTTATTTAATAATATTCGGCCCTAGTCACGTATTTAATTTTTTCTACTCCCTATTGCAATTTCATGTTATTCGATTTTCACCCTGTACAAAGATACTATATTGAACAAATTACTTTTTAAAGAAAAAACTTTTTAGCTAAACCGGTCTTCAAAACTCATATTTGTTTTTTTATATATTCTTAGTATTATACTAATAACAAGAAATTTTGCCAACTCGTACAGGCCAAAATAAATCACACAAACTACCTGCTGAGATACTGCCCTAGATGACGAAAAACATGAAAAAATTAAAGTTAATCATCTTCAGTCAACAAATCGATTTTCCAAATAAACAAACTATCAATTCGATATGCGATATTAGTTCTTTCCTTTTTCTTTCTCAATACAGCACTGATGAATGTTTTCATAGCCATCGAAATACTCAGTCTGATAAAAGTAATGTCATGTTGACATTGAAAATTATGTCCTTTTTTATGTCATTCTGATACCTAACACATAAAAATCTGTTCGACGATAACAAATCACTGAAATTGTGATTGACTTCAAACGTTTCTAGAAAACCACCTGCCAAGAAACCTATTAGTTATTAGTTGAAAATGTTATATTTTGTTATAACTCGCTGAACATTTTCAGTTCCTTTCATTCTATTTCACCTCGTATACGAAATAAGCAATGTTTTTGAACATTTTTTACCCTATATAGTCAGGAATGTAATTTTTAATTATCACCGTTTTCGATTTTTTCACCCTGTATTTTCAAACACATCATCATCTATTATATACTCTGAGCATATCAATTAACCAGAGATAGCGACTTTCATGGTGATGTGTTGAACAATTTGAACATATGTTTATTACATATAAATATACAGAATGTTGTTCCAATTGAGTTTCTATATTGTCTTTTCAATAAAATATCGTTGCGTTTCCAACAATAATGCTCATGTCAATATCAAAGGAAGAAGCAACTCGAACTATTTGATACTAAATTTGGTTTAGATGAACTTTTCCATAGTGATCTCAGCTGGATGAATTCAATTTGAAATTTCAATCAGTATTTGTTAAATTTGACAAAATGAGACATACTTAGTAATAATTTAGTGTGAAAAATATTTAATGATTTTTATTGGGGGAAGTAGTCCCAAGTTCCATAATTTTTCCGTCAACACCGTAGACCATCAGTATGGCTAATCCAATGATCCAATTCTTCTCAACATAGGTAAAAGTTATCGAGAATTACAATCTATTCTAGTAAACCACAATGGCGTTTGTTCAGCAGAAAGTTTGATTTTATCTAATGTATAGTCTAAAAATGTGAAACGGGTATCGATAAAGATATGAGTGGGCCAAAATTTACTCAAATGGAATTCAAATCACACCATACTTTTGGATTGAAGAAAACGATATAATATGCAATTTCACGCTTGCAATTACTCAGTATCATCTACCACATGATTTTGATGCTACCGACAGAAGCGAATTCGAAGCAAAAACTGCTGAGGAAATCAAAATAATGTAAGTTTATCGATCATTCGACGAAAACAAATCTATAGCTGCATACTTTGTTAAATCACCCAAACATTTATAACAAATTCGGGAATATATTCATTATAATTTAGCAAACTGATGATAATTCAGTAGCTATCGAAATTGAAAAAACTGTGATTCATGACAAGCTGCTCTATTTGGGGTTTACAATTTTGGATTCTTCAAAAACAATCATTTATAAATATGGTTACAGAGAAAATCTCTGTTACACAAATACCGAATAATTTATTGCTTTCGATAAATTCACGAAAAATGCATAGAGGATAAATTTCCTGGATCACAAGAGAATACACTCCAAATTTCAGGTTATGTTCGAGTTGTTGAAAAGAATAAAAATCGCAGAAATCTTCACTTATGGTTCAGAGTATATTAACACTGATTTTTTTCTTCATTTGAAATAGTAGGATTGAGGTCTACTCAACTAGCTATGTGTTCTCACCCTCCATCACACATGCGTCAAGCTTACCACTCACCGAACACGCATGCATTCATGTAACAACTTCTCGATCTGAAATGTATCAGCCTCATTATCTGTCATGATTGACAATTCCATTCCTTCAACTGATTTTCCTTTTTACTCCAAATATTCGAAATCTTGTCAATAATTTTACTCTCATTGACTTCCTTGGTTTTCCTAATCTTTCGCAGTAATCTAGTTTTGATCCCTTGTCCAAAAATGTATTTATTATAATTTTCATATTGGAATGGAGAATGCATCAGATAGATCGATGAATTCTTGGTTATAATTTCTTTAGTATTTATTATACCCTTCCTCATGACCAGGACCAATTATTCTTGCTGTTCCATCACAACTAGAAAAATGAGACTGGCTAACAGTTATTATATTTACTGAAATAGTTCATAATACATGAATAAACTCAATTCCTTGATTTCTTGTTCAATTTGTGATTTTAGTGTTGATTGAATACATGTTATAAGTCACTGAATTATTGTTGATTCAAGCTTAAGGTGGGCGTCTAATGTCGTGTATTGCGACTTTTAAAAGCATTGAGAAACGGTTACACTTAGAGAGCTGAAATTTGGTAGGTGAACTCAAAAAAGATTGGAGTATGCAGTGAATATATTGAGATTTTTTTCATTTCGAAAAGTGACATTATTTTGGTGAGCAATTGAGGAAAATAAGCCAATACTGGCTTCTGTTTTATGCTAATCTAAATATTGATAAAAATAGTGCAATTTCCGATTGAAAACGAATCTCCAGACAATATCGTTTGTTAGATTAATTCCAAGTTAGAATTGGGCTAGGAATAGCCAAATTCGAACATATGGCGCGAAACAGTTCCTACTTTACCAACATTCTTACTCATTTTTTAGTTCGGCAGTTTTCGGATAGAAAGCGCCATTGTATATTTCATTCATTCAATTTACTCAATGAGACGGAATGTGATTTTGATAACATTGGTAGGAGGAGCCAGGTCAATAAAGACGTGTTGTTTCGGATCCCCAAATAAATCATAAGCGTATCATGGAGTGCTATTTGAGGATGCATAAATAAAAATCAACAATCGATGACGGGATCCGGAGTTTCAATCTATATGTAATACAACGAAACTTCTCCTAGCACATGCGAAGTTCTCTAAACTTCTTGCTGAGGATAGTGTACATCTCGCAGTTAATTTATTGAATATTTTTGAAAACGCTGACATTTTTTCAAGATTTTATTAAACGTGCGTTTGTTTCTCTGTTCATTCATTTGTATATTGAGGTGAAATCTTGCAAGTGAATTTTGACCCACTTATAGTTGCCCGATCATCATGAAATTGGGCAGGTGTGTTTATGATTCCGATGACAATGTATTATGAAGGGTCATATATGCCACTGGAAACATCTATTCCTAGAGCTCTGTGGATTTTTTTGAGTAGGGATTAATCATTTTAGAGGTAGAAAGAAATGTTTCTTCATTTGAAATGTTCCTGGCTCTACAGGGCGAGCTACAAAAATGCTTGAATGTCTAACGCCAAATACGCAAAAAAGTGTTTGCCAGTGGATTTTTCTTGATTTATAATGCTATGAAAATTATCGATTGACTTCGAATATATCTATTAGTTATGGTGTACCTACTCACAGGGTGATGAAGAAAACGCTTTTTTAACTCGTTTTCAAGCTTCTCGCAAAAATGTGGTTTTCCTACATTTCACAGAGTGAGCAAAAAAAGTGATAAATTATGGGAGATCGTATGAGTGGATTGTTTGATATTTCACAGAGAATAAAGGTAAACTATTTTTTACTTTTACGTGACTCGATACAGAGTGAGCCCAAAAAGACGAATTTTCGAAAATGAGCGAATATTGATTTTATTTCTGTTGAAACGAAAGCAATTGATATAAATATATTGCATATTTCACATTACATTTCCCAAAGTGTCTACTTATGGTTAGACAAAATAACATTGACATATTGGAGACTATTATTGGTGGAATTTGCGTTGATTTTCTGGATATGACATTCCATTTAGGAGGATGATAATGTTTTGTGTAACTGTAGAGAAACTGAGATATCCCAAAGAGAGATATTTTTGAAAACTTCTGGAGGTAATCCGGTCGTGAAACAAATACATTCTTGAGACTTCTAAAACATATCCAAAACGCTTAGTGTTTCTTCTAACCTTCAAAGAGTGGAAGCAGCTGCAAGCGCATGAGTTTATACAAAAGTCATCATTACAGCAGAGCCAAGTAATGTATATAAAGTTAGCAAGGCCACTTGCCGGAAAATCGATGAAACCAATTCCAATAATTGTCGAATAATTGTCGAGAATTTGTCGTGAACGAAAAAAATTTGTCGCGCTTATAGTTTTTTTTATATGGGGTGGCTGTGCTAACTTTATATTAAGTTAGCACTGCCACTGATATAACTTGACAAATAAACATCAAATTTTATAACTGTGGTAACCAACAATTGTCGTGTAATTGTCGAAGTCTATTTGAAGTAAAAAAAATGCGAAAAATCTTTTCTTTACAGCTTATTATGTATTTTTTATTGGAACACCGCATACCTATGAGGACAATTTGAACTTTTTTCATTAAACTATTGTTAAATATGTATGGATTATGCATTCTTTTTGAAACAAATGAAAAATTTATTGTGAAAAATGGGAAAACTCAGTGTTTAATGAAAAAACTCATCAAACTTGAATATTTTTTTGTATTCTCACAAATTCAGTGAATGATTGTCGAATAATTATAACATTGCCCGAGAAAACTCCTACTATTGTATAACTGAAAAACTAAATACAAAAGGTGGAAAAAGGAGATATTAAAAGCCGGAAAATTGCTTTTACGCTAAATAATGGAGAAATTCCCTTTTCTTAGTAATATACACACATAATTTGGTTGGATTATTTTTTCTGTGACTGAAAATTAACTCATCAATTGTCGAATGATCAAATCTAATATGTCGTGGAAAGTTGAAATTTCCTAAAGCGGAAAAACTACCTATAATTGGTAAAATTCAACTATTTCCAGTCTTTCTGTATCACCAACGCACTGAATAATGATTAAATATAATGTTTTTTTGACAAAATCAAATTTGTCGTGAAACGTTGAAATTTTCTGAAGCGGAAAAAACTACCTGTTATTGGTAAAATTCAATTATTTCCAGTCTCTCGATATTACCTAATGATTATGATGTTTAAATATAATATTTTGTAGCGGAAAATTTATGGAACAATTGTCGAACGACGAAAACATATTTGTCCTGAAAATTTTCATTCTTGAAAAGCCGGAAAATTATTTTAAAACGATAATTAATGAAGAAATTCCATTTTCTTAGTAATATACACACATTATTTGGTTGGATTATTTTTTCTGCGACTGAAAATGAACTATTCAATTGTCGAATGACAAAATCAAATTTGTCGTGAAACGTTGAAATTTCCCGAAGCGAAAAAACTACCTATAATTGGTAAAATTCAATTATTTCCAGTCTTTCGGTATCACCAACGCACTGAATGACGATTAAATATAATTTTTTTTGGAGGAAATTTATGGAACAATTGTCGAACGACAAAAACATATTTGTTGTGGAAAGTTTCATTCTTGAAAGTCCGGAAAATTACTTTAAAACGCTAAATAATGAAGATATTCCTTTTTCTTAGTAATACAGACACATAATTTGGTTGGATTATTTTTTCTGCTCCTGAAAACTAACTCATCAATTGTCGAATTATCAAATCTAATTTGTCGTGGAAAGTTGAAATTTCCTGAAGCGGAAAAAAGAATTATATTTGGTAAAATTCAATTATTTCCAGTCTTTCGGTATTACCAACGCACTGAATGATGATTAAATATAATTTTTTATGGCGGAAATTTAAGGAACAATTGTCGAATGACGAAAACATATTTGTCGTGAAAATTTTCATTCTTGAAAAGCCGGAAAAGTACTTTAAAACGCTCAATAATGAAGAAATCTCCTTTTCTTAGTAATATACACACATAATTTGGTTGTATTATTTTTTCTGCTCCTGAAAACTAAATCATCAATTGTCGAATAACTGAATCAAATTGTCGTGAAACGTTGAAATTTCCGAAAGCAGAAAACTACCTGTAATCGGTAAAATTCAATTATTTCCGGTATCTCGATATTATCTAAGCACCAAGTTTGATGAGTTTTTTCATTGAACACTGAATGCCCAATCAATTCATATTTGACAATAGTTTAATGGGAAATTATCCTTATAGTCATGCGGTGTTGCCACTTATTCAAAATTTTACCCAATATCAAGAATTCCATTAAGATTTTTCGCATTTTTTTACTTCAAATAGACTTCGACAATTGTTGGTTACCACAATGATAAAATTTGATGTTCATTTGTCAAGTTATATCAGTGGCAGTGCTAACTTAATATAAAGTTAGCAAAACCACCCCATTTAAAAAAAAACTATAAGCGCGACAAATTTTTTTTGTTCTCGACAAATTCTCGACAATTATTCTACAATTACTGGAATTGGTTTCATCGATTTTCCGGCAAGTGGCCATGCTAACTTTATATACATAGCCAAGTAATAAGATTATCGGAATTCAAGAAAACTCCAAACTAGCATTGGATACTTTTGGTTCTAACTTTTGTCTATCCGTGTAGACACATGTAATCTGAAAAGTGTAATGCCTTCAAGGCTTTTGCGTCAACAAAAATTTAATAAATCCCGTTTTAATATAGATTTCTAAGAATTCGTTCTTTTGGACGCAACTGTCATACAAAATAGTAGACGAAACATGATCTTTATTCACATCGCAGACCCCTTACCGATGATTTTACAAATTAATTCAACTGAATTAAAAAAAAAATCTGTTCATAATGAAACAAAGAAAAAATACTAGGTACAATGAATTTGACAAAAAATACTTGAAAAATGGGAAGATATTTTTATGATCAACCCTCGGATCAACCCGATATCTACAAACCTATAAAGCAACTGATAAAATGCAAGTCACTAATTACCGACCAATATCGCTCGTGAATCATTTCGCAAAAGTTGCCGAGAAAATACTCAAAAATCAGGGTGGGAAAGTACCTATAAAAATATAAAGTACTTTCTGATAAATATTTTGGTCTCTGTGATGGTAAATCTACACAGAACGCACTTATATTCCAAAAATAATCAGAGAAACAAACAAAGCAAGTTGAGAAGAAGCTTGAAAAAATTTCAATGTTTTTCGAAAAACCACAATGTTTTTAAATATTGAATTTACTGCCAGATGTGCACTACCACCAGGAAGAAATTTGGAGATTCGAAGGCATTTGAAAAAATAAACAAAATTTGATAATTGTGTGAGGACTGAAATAGTATATTGTGCAACTAGTGCAGAAAATATCCAGTTTCCGTATGAGTTGCACTTTATACTTTTCCGACTACCTACTAAAAATAAAATATGACGGATTTTGAAAATATTTTTCAACAAGAATATTCATCTACCTACAAATAATTTCCCAAGAAAAACTAGTTCTATAATTAAAATTTTGAAAGAGACATATCAATATTTGTATTTTTTTAAAACGAGGCAGTATAAAAATTGAGTTGGTGATGGTTGCTAGATAACGAAACGTCGGACAGTAAAACTGCGACATTATCACATGACAGCTTGACTTTAACACCAGAAAAAATTAAATTAATGACCACAAAATTCAGTGTTTCTAGAAACATTTTTATATATTTTTTTATAAATTTGACTTTTGTTATGCAAATATTCTCTCACTGAATTGAAACTGTATAACCGTTTCCGATATCCCCGTGATGGACAACCTCTTAGACTCACTGAATAATACACTTCTTCAATCAGTCAACTCTATATCATGAGCAAGTAGTATGAAGCACACTCATTTCTAAAGATGAATTATTTTTAGGTAGGTAGGTATGAAGCGGTCACGCAAAAATCAATTTACTTGTTCTCGTTCAAAAATATTTTTCAAATTCTTGTTTTTGAGGTTGGTTGTCGGAAAGTTATAGTGTGCGGAAACTGGATATTTCATACTAGTGTTAGGAGCCATAAGCGAGTGGTTAGTATGAAATATCCTATTTTCCGCACTAGTTGCACATAATACTATTTCTATGAAGATTGAACTAAACACCCCATTGACTGAACATTTCACTTATCTGACTTCAATATGTTTTTCCCAAATCACCACACCTTTGAACCTACGAACATATTGTAACGATTTCGAGACCGGCCTCGAGACCAGCCCTGATCATCCAATTACACTCCACACTTGAAATGTAAACAAGTTCTCTTCTGACAAACACATGACTCATCCGTGGAAGAGACACGAACGTCTAATCGAATATTCTAGGGACCTCTCAGAAGTCGCCGAAAAGACTGGAAAGATCGAAAACTGTAAATGCTTCTATATATAGCCGCTGTATAGCAGATGGCGGAGTAGTTAGAATTCAGAGTTAGTTACAGTTCCAGAGTTCGCAGATAGAGACTGACACAGTAGAAATAAATTTGAATCTAGTGAAGTAAATGTTTTAGTGAATAATTGTTGTAAATAGTGTTTTAAATAAATTAGGAAAATTAGTTAGTGCAATTTCACTACAATATCTACCTTACCTACCTAGGATTCAAAACTAATATAAACTTGGATGACAACGCGAGATTTTCAAAACATTAAAAAAAAAAAACCAATAACGTTTCCATGCCACTGATGGTGCTGAAATAATTCATTCCATGATATAGGATTTTCTTATACTTCTTAGTACAACACAACGCAATAAATAGGTGGGCTATTCTCAAATAATTCGCTTTTAATTTGCGTAAAAATAAGAGATAAAAATATACCTATATAAGTATTTCATATGTATTGATGTGAAACAGAAAATCGAAATCGCATAGAAACGTACAAACTCGAGAATAGCACACCTGCTGGCATGTTGTCAAGAGCGCCAATATAATTACTAATCTCCAGGCTTATTTTTTTTGTCGCTGTTGTACCTGATAGTAATGAATATAACAACATTAAATTTCATTTTAAAAAAAAGTTGATTTGGAATAAGTATTCAATGAATCATTTCTTCTTGAATAATCTCCAAACCAAATGATAATTGATAGTCAGAGATGTATTTATTATACGGAATACGTAACAGTATTGGCAACAGACTGGCTCCGTCGCCGTCCCCATCCCCAGCGTTTGCAAAGCGTAGTCGTAGTAGACATTAGTTTTGACTATCATTACTCATTTGCACGGAGGGAAACTTGGATAAATATTAAACAGAAGGCATGGTGGCTCCTCTGTCGGATTAGTTTGTCAAGCCGTACCAATCGCCGACCTTAAAAATTTCATCTGCTGTGATAATTTTTTATTCGAAAGTAGGTAATTGTTTATGTAGGTAGGTATTTAGTTTGGGCAATTCTTTCAGATACGAGTTTGTATTATTTGAATGTTTCACGGTTTTAAGTAAAACTTTTTCCGTTTACTAAATTGAATTAAAACAAATACCTAATTGAAAAATTTATCGAATCACTTCGGATAAGCATATATTTGCTTCAATGTTCAATGTTTTTCATTAAAAATCGATTTCGCTTTATAAAAAGTTAGCGGACAGACTTATAAACGTCAGTCAATCGAATTTAAAAATTTTTGGAATGAACCACATGATATATCATTATCTCCCTTAATAAACGATAATTTCCTTGTCTTTTCAACACCTCCTTAGGTCTCGCTTCAAAAAGCGAGAATCGTCCGAAGCAAGTGTAGAACAGAATACCACTTTCTTCAACTGTAGCTATTCATTGTAGAATTCTATTGTAAAAGAGTCAAGATGGCGGTCCGAATGCTGTCAAATATCAATTTTTCGCCAGCAAAACTGTAGCTAACTATACACACGGAATACCGTTTACGTCAAATCATAGCGATATGTAGAATACTATGATACACGGAATCCCACTGCTGGTTAGGTGTACAACTAACAGATCTCTATCTAATTTGTTTTGGCTCTTGCTTCCTCTTAGGTACATTGAGCCATATCGTGTCCGGGGGCTACAACTTTGTCTGATAGGTCATCACGTTGCAGCCCAGAACTAACAGATGACGAGGAAGAGGAAGACGATATGACGTTTGACAGCTGGCAACGTGGTGACACATGACAAATGTAGGTTTGGTGGGTTAGATGACAAATTACAGGTTAGGTTAGGTTACTGATGTTCCGTGACGAAGAAGAAGAGACAAATGACAGGTTAGGTGACAGATGAGAGGTTAGGTTAGGTTACTGATGTTTCGTGACGAAGAAGAAGAAGAGACAATGACAGGTGACACGATGAACGCAGCTAGGATCTGATCGTCCCCCCACTCCAAAAAGAGCCAAAAATTGCAGAATGGACCACCATAAGAAAATACATGGGATTTTGATCTCGAACTCTCATAGCCTATTCACTTAAAACAACTTTTTCATTACCAATACATTTTATTATATATTTTTTTAAATGTATATATGTATAAAATTTCACAATAAATCAAATACAATTCTAGTTACGCCTAAATGTTTTGCAAACTTGATACATTTTGAGCCCATATGTGATATGAGAGCTTAAATATCCAATTCAGCTTCAGTCATTTAGGAGATACAATCAATCTTAAATCTGAACTGATTTCAAAAAAAGACAATGGTTGCTTCCACTTATCATAAGATACTCCTCTTGCCTTTACTAATGCATTTTATGATGGAATACATTTCCTTTCCTGAAACATAAACATTAAAAATAATTTTGAAAATTAAAATAGATTCAATAAGATTCTTTCCACTCAACCAAATCTTCAAAACCTATCAATTCATCGTATTTGAGATCATACTGCATACTACTTTTAGTGAAACTTCATCTATTTTGAGATTAAAAATTTTGTCCGCTTTATTTTTTTCCTGTAGCCTCAATTTGAGGCTCCTGAAAACAAAATCATCAAGTCCCGGTTGCTTTTGGATATTTTGAGTCATCCTCAGAGTAGTCAGTGATAAAAAATAATGGGTTTTTAACATTCACTTATAGGTTTTTGGTCTACTATAATACAGAGATAAGGCATGTTGTTTGCAGATCTCTCGTAATCTTGATTGAATTTCACATGCTCTCTTGAAATTTCCCTTTGAAGTATCTTCATTTGGAGCAAGGACTCTAATTTAGGAAATCTGAAGTTTTATTTTTTTAATCTCCACTTCTCTTATGATCTGACCTTAAAATCGGTAAAATTATAATTATCATTTTTTAAAAACACTGAAAAACTATCTCGTAAATCTTGTAATTTTTTTTTCTTGGTTCCTCTGAAGTGATCTCATTTGTAGTTTGAGTTCGTTGTTCCATAAAGTTATATCCGTTTGGGATGCTTGATACAATGTGTTTTCGATTCTTGTCTACATGCTGGCATGAATGTATTTGCTCTCCAATACAATTTCCACATAACTTGCGATATCCATGTTCGACATAATCATGTTTAAGCACAAGATTATCTTCAAAATGTTCACTTGCTACTTTCATATAAAACCAATAGTTTCTTCAACATTATGTCTTCATCATTACATGCCATTTTTCCACTTCATATAATAATAATAATAATAATAATACTCCCTCATAAACACTCGTTGAGTGTACCCAAAGGCATAGCCTGTGCGGGTAGAGGACGGCTATTATTATTATTAGCCGTGGCGCTCCGGGACGACTTACTGATGTTTTAGGTGATGTATTCACTTTTCAGATGCAGGAAAACCCGGAAAACCTACACACCACCTTGGGTGGTCGGTGTGCACTCCAAGCTAGCACTAGACGAGATTGGCATCTAGACAACTCACAATACACTTGCTTTTCAACAAGGCATGCGGCCGCCTATCGATCCGATATAAAGTAGTTGAGAAAAATTCTCGTACCTACATCGGATTCGAACCGATTATCGCTTTTTCTTTTGGGTTGAGAAACCTAAAAAACCTTTAATTTTTCTTTGAACTACCACTGGAAAAATATTGGTTTGGACAGTTTTTGACGCCACAATTTCCACCCATTGTTACGAACGAAAATGGCAAAGTGTATGAAAATCTTGCAAAAACAAAAAATTGAAAAGGTATTGTGATCTAATAGAATTCAAACAGAAAAAAAAATAAAATATACATACCAGAACAATTAAATTCTGAATATTGACTTTTGATATTCTTGAAATAACATAACAGAATTTGACATTTGACGAATTGTAAATACTAGTAAAAACTCAAGGCCAATGGCAGATTTTTCCCGCCTTTTGAGAATGCAACATCTTGTTTAATCTTTGGTATAACTCTCGATATTTTAAAAATATTGGGAAATATTCCAGTTGAAAATACTTGATTAATTATCGATGTTAGAGATACTCTAAGTATATCAGCAATAACAGATTTTATCATCGGACTATTTAAATCGTGTATATCACGTGAATTTGGGTTTTTTATGGAAGTTATTGTAGAATACACTTCTTGCGGACACACAGGTTCTAAAAAGAAAGACTCACAAGGGGAAGGAAATGTTTTGAAATTATTCAATAATTCAATTGATAAAATAAGATCTTTAATAGTTTTTTCAGCTATATTACAAAAAAAAATCATTCAAATCATTTCCGGAGATTTGAATTTGGAGAAGTTTACGTTTCATTGCATTTCTCTCTATATTTATTGAAGCCCAGCAAGCCTTTGAAGTATGGCCGGAGCTCAAAGTTTATTTTTCATTTACAATTTTTTTGTTTCTGCAAATTGAATTTATAATATTTTTCAGTCATTTGTATTGCTTCTAAGTACTGAGGGTTTTGGTATACTTCTGCTATGATTTTCACAGCCTCAAGGATATATTTCTCATTTGTTTGACAGAATCGTTATACCAATTTAGTTACAAGTTTTTCTTTGAAGCAGAAACTTTCAGATGAAGTTAAGTTTGGATAATAGTTTGAAAGATATCAAGGAGAGATTTACCCCCATGTCTTCAGATTAAAAAATGCTCCAATCTATTTTGAGCATTGAATCTCTTAAATCTTAGAGCCCTTTTTTGGTGAAGCATAATTTGACAGTTTTTTCACTGGAATTTTCAGAGATTTGATTTGTGATGGCGAATTGTCCCTTATGGTCTGAGAGACATGAATCTAATATCCCTGTGTTAAACAATGTTTCAGTTTGGTTCAACTCAAACTAATTTCGAATGGAGATTTTCCTATTGTAGAGTGTGGCATGATCCGGTAGTTCATTAGAAATTGATTAATTTGAGAGTCAAACTTACTCATTTCCAGTTGAGCGCATTTGAGAAATTTCCTGAATTTCTCGACAAATCTTTCTGCCATACCATTCGCTTCTGGCCAATAGGGAGCCACTTTAACATGTTTGATTCCATATTCAGAAAGAAGTTCTGAAAATTCACGTCCGTTGAAAGGTGGTCCGTTATCAGATTTTATCGATTTTGGTGTTCCAAAAGTAGAAAATGTTTTTCCAGTATGTTTTCAATCCCTAAATTTTGAGGAAAAAACTACTCCTACTATTGGATATCTTGGGTGTTCATCATTCTGTTCGGAAAAGGAACTGCATAATCCACGTCAAGGTTTTGAAAAGGTGATTCTGGTATTTTAGATGATATTATGGGGTCCCTTCGATCACTTGGTGTAATGGTTTGACAGGCTAAGCAGCTATTAATGTAAATTTCTGTCATAGAGTCGATATTTGGAAACGAAACCTTTGTGCGTAGTAGCTGTTTTGATTTGACATTACCCTGGTGACCCTCATGTGCTATTTCAACTGCTTTTTGTTGTAAAGTTGTTGGTAAGACTATTCTTGTGTCTCTCAGAATAATATTCCTCTGCAAACTCAGTTCTTCTTTTATTTTGCGGAATGGGGTTAACTTAGGATGAATCCATGTTTCATTTTTGCTATTAGTTAGGACTTCCATCAGTAAACACAAGATGTTGTCATTTCTTGTATGTTTTTCGACTTCTTCAACTGTCACCATCTTTGGTATAGAATTATTAACAGCTAAATTTACATATGAATCAATTTTCTCATCGATAGATTCTGCGTTGATTTTGGTGTATGTTGATAAATACTCTGATGGGTTGGTTTCTTCTTTTTGGTGTACGACATTGAATTGGTATGGTTGAATTTTTAGTAACAGTCTTTCTATTCTAATACTCAGTGCTGTTTTGATCTTTTTAATTATTCTGACTAGAGGTAAATGATCACTGTGCAAAATGAATATATAACTATATAAATACACATGAAAATGTTGTATCGCCCAGGTTCCAACTAATGTTTCCTTTTCAATTTGACTGTACCGTTTTTCAGTGTTGGAAAGAATTATGCTGGCATAGGAGACAATATTCGTCTTAGATCCAGCTTCCTGTGATAATATAGCTCCCAGTCGTTTTGGTTCTGAATTAACATGGGGATGACTAAACTTTCTCATATAAAAATAGGCTAGTTTAGTTGCATCATTAAATTTTTCTGTTGGGTAATGAAATGCTTCGTTATTTTATTGTGTCCAGTTCCACGTAACATTTTTTAGTGTAAGCAGTCGTAAAATTTTTGTGTTCTCTGCTGAGTTTGGTAAAAATTTTCCTACGTAATTTAGCATACCAATTAGACTTCTAACTTCGCTGACATTCTCTGGTGGTTGTAAGTTGTTGAAACTTAACTTTCTCTGGATCCGGATGAAATCCATCTTTTGAAAAAAACTCAAAAAAATTTGATTTTTGTTGTACTAAAAAGACATTTCGAAACGTTCACTGTGAGATTGGATTCATTTAGAGCCATGAGTACTGATTCGAGAGCTTTATTGTGGTCTGATACGGATTTTCCAAAGATAAGGTGTAGGTATATTTACTGAAATAGTTCATAATACATGAATAAACTCAATTCCTTGATTTCTTGTTCAATTTGTGATTTTAGTGTTGATTGAATACATGTTATAAGTCACTGAATTATTGTTGATTCAAGCTTAAGGTGGGCGTCTAATGTCGTGTATTGCGACTTTTAAAAGCATTGTGAAACGGTTACACTTAGAGAGCTGAAATTTGGTAGGTGAACTCAAAAAAGATTGGAGTATGCAGTGAATATATTGAGATTTTTTTCATTTCGAAAAGTGAGATTATTTTGGTCAGCAATTGAGGAAAATAAGCCAATACTGGCTTCTGTTTTATACTAACCTAAATATTGATAAAAATAGTGCAATTTCCGATTGAAAACGAATCTCCAGACAATATCGTTTGGGAGATTAATTCCAAGTTAGAAATGGGCTAGGAATAGCCAAATTCGAACATATGGCGCGAAACATTTCCTACTTTACCAACATTCTTACTCATTTTTTAGTTCGGCAGTTTTCGGATAGAAATCGCCATTGTATATTTCATTCATTCAATTTACTCAATGAGACGGAATGTGATTTTGATAACATTGGTAGGAGGAGCCAGGAAAATGAAATAAAGACGTGTTGTTTCGGATCCCCAAATAAATCATAAGCGTATCATGGAGTGCTATTTGAGGATGCATAAATAAAAATCAACAATCGATGACGGGATCCGGAGTTTCAATCTATATGTAATACACGAAACGAAACTTTTCCTAGCACATGCGAAGTAATTTCTCTGAACTTCTTGCTGAGGATAGAGTACATCTCGCAGTTAATTTATTGAATATTTTTGAAAACGCTGACATTTTTTCAAGATTTTATTAAACGTGCGTTTGATTCTCTGTTCATTCATTTGTATATTGAGGTGAAATCTTGCAAGTGAATTTTGACCCACTTATAGTTGCCCGATCATCATGAAATGGGGCAGGTGTGTTTATGATTCCGATGACAATGTATTATGAAGGGTCATATATGTCACTGGAAACATCTATTCCTAGAGCTCTGTGGATTTTTTTGAGTTAGGGATTAATCATTTTAGAGGTAGAAAGGAATGTTTCTTCATTTGAAATGTTCCTGGCTCTACAGGGCGAGCTACAAAAATGCTTGAATGTCTAACGCCAAATACGCAAAAAAGTGTTTGCCAGTGGATTTTTCTTGATTTATAATGCTATGAAAATTATCGATTGACTTCGAATATATCTATTAGTTATGGTGTACCTACTTACAGGGTGATGAAGAAAACGCTTTTTATAACTCGTTTTTGAGCTTCTCGCAAAAATGTGGTTTTTCCTACATTTCACAGAGTGAGCAAAAAAAGTGATAAATTATGGGAGATCATATGAGTGGATTGTTTGATATTTCACAGAGAATAAAGGTAAACTATTTTTTACTTTTACGTGACTCGATACAGAGTGAGCCCAAAAAGACGAATTTTCGAAAATGAGCGAATATTGATTTTATTTCTGTTGAAACGAAAGCAATTGACATAAATATATTGCATATTTCTCATTACATTTCCCAGAGTGTCTACTTATGGTTGGACAAAACAACATTGACACATTGGAGACTATTATTGGTGGAATTTGCGTGGATTTTTGGATATGACATTCTATAGAGGAGGATGATAATGTTTTGTGTAACTGTAGAGAAACTGAGTTATCCCAAAGAGAGTTATTTTTGAAAAATTCTGGAGGTAATCCGGTCGTAAAACAAATACATTCTTGAGACTTCTACAAAATATCCAAAACGCTTAGTGTTTCTTCTAACCTTCAAAGAGTGGAAGCAGCTGCAAGCGCATGCGTTTATACAAATGTCATCATTACAGCAGAGCCAAGTAATGTATATAAAGTTAGCAAGGCCACTTGCCGGAAAATCGATGAAACCAATTCCAATAATTGTCGAGAATTTGTCGTGAACGAAAAAAATTTGTCGCGCTTATAGTTTTTTTTTTATGTGGGGTGGCTGCGCTAATTTTATATTAAGTTAGCACTGCCACTGATATAACTTGACAAATAAACATCAAATTTTATAACTGTGTTTACCAACAATTGTCGTGTAATTGTCGAAGTCTATTTGAAGTAAAAAAAATGCGAAAAATCTTTTCTTTACAGCTTATTATGTATTTTTTATTGGAACACCGCATACCTATGAGGACAATTTGAACTTTTTTCATTAAACTATTGTTAAATATGTATGGATTATGCATTTTTTTTTAAACAAATGAAAAATGTATTGAAAAATGGGAAAACTCAGTTTTTAATGAAAAAACTCATCAAACTTGAATATTTTTTTGAAGGCTCACAAATTCACTGAATGATTGGCGAATAATTATAACATTGCCCGAGAAAACTCCTACTATTGTATAACTGGAAAACTAAATACAAAAGGTGGAAAAAGGAGATATTAAAAGCCGGAAAATTACTTTTACGCTAAATAATAGAGAAATTCCCTGTTCTTAGTAATATACACACATTATTTGGTTGGATTATTTTTTCTGTGACTGAAAATTAACTCATCAATTGTCGAATGATCAAATCTAATATGTCGTGGAAAGTTGAAATTTCCTGAAGCGGAAAAACTACCTATAATTGGTAAAATTCAATTATTTCCAGTCTTTCGGTATTACCAACGCACTGAATGACGATTAAATATAATTTTTTTGGCCGGAAATTTATGGAACAATTGTCGAACGACAAAAACATATTTGTTGTGGAAAGATTCATTCTTGAAAGGCCCGAAAATTACTTTAAAACGCTAAATAATGAAGATATTCCCTTTTCTTAGTAATACAGACACATAATTTGGTTGGATTATTCTTTCTGCTCCTGAAAACTAACTCATCAATTGTTGAATGATCAAATCTAATTTGTCGTGGAAAGTTGAAATTTCCTGAAGCGGAAAAAAGAATTATATTTGGTAAAATTCAATTATTTCCAGTCTTTCGGTATTACCAACGCAATGAATGATGATTAAATATAATTTTTTGTGGCGGAAGTTTAAGGAACAATTGTCGAACGACGAAAACATATTTGTCGTGAAAATGTTCATTCTTGGAAAGCCGGAAAAGTAATTTAAAACGCTCAATAATGAAGAAATCTCCTTTTCTTAGTAATATACACACATAATTTGGTCGTATTATTTTTTCTGCTCCTGAAAACTAAATCATCAATTGTCGAATAACTGAATCAAATTGTCGTGAAACGTTGAAATTTCCGGAAGCAGAAAACTACCTGTAATCGGTAAAATTCAATTATTTCCGGTCTCTCGATATTATCTAAGCACCAAGTTTGATGAGTTTTTTCATTGAACACTGAATGCCCAATCAATTCATATTTGACTATAGTTTAATGGGAAAAGCTCAAATTATCCTTATAGTCATGCGGTGTTGCCACTTATTCAAAATTTTACCCAATATCAAGAATTCCAATAAGATTTTTCGCATTTTTTTTACTTCAAATAGACTTCGACAATTACTCGACAATTGTTGGTTACCACAATGATAAAATTTGATGTTTATTTGTCAAGTTATATCAGTGGCAGTGCTAACTTAATATAAAGTTAGCACAGCCACCCCATTAAAAAAAAACTATAAGCGCGACAAATTTTTTTTGTTCTCGACAAATTCTCGACAATTATTCGACAATTACTGGAATTGGTTTCATCGATTTTCCGGCAAGTGGCCTTGCTAACTTTATATACATAGCCAAGTAACAAGATTGTCGGAATTCAAGAAAACTCCAAACAACTACAGGCGCCTATTCTGAATTAGCATTGGATACTTTTGGTTCTAACTTTTGTCTATCCGTGTAGACACATGTAATCTGAAAAGTGCAAGGCCTTCTAAGAATTCGTTCTTTTGGACGCAACTGTCATACAAAATAGTAGACGAAACATGATCTTTATTCACATCACAGACCCCTTACCGATGAATTTACAAATTAATTCAACTGAATTAAAAAAAAAATCTGTTAATAATGAAACAAAGAAAAAATACTAGGTACAATGAATTTGACAAAAAATACTTGAAAAACTCTAAACAGAAAAATGGGAAGATATTTTTATGATCAACCCTCGGATCGACCCGATGTCTACAAATCTATGAAGCAACTGATAAAATACAAGTCACTAATTACCGACCAATATCGCTGGTGAATCATTTCGCAAAAGTTGTCGAGAAAATACTAAAAAATCAGGGTGGGAAAGTACCTATAAAAATATAAAGTACTTTCTGATAAATATTTTGGTCTCTGTGATGGTAAATCTACACAGAACGCACTTATATTCCAAAAATAATCAGAGAAACAAACAAAGCAAGTTGAGAAGAAGCTTGAAAAAATTTCAATGTTTTTCGAAAAACCACAATTTTTTTAAATATTGAATTTACTGCCAGATGTGCACTACCACTAGGAAGAAATTTGGAGATTCGAAGGCATTTGAAAAAATAAACAAAATTTGATAATTGTGTGAGGACTGAAATAGTATATTGTGCAACTAGTGCAGAAAATATCCAGTTTCCGTATGAGTTGCACTTTATACTTTTCCGACTACCTACTAAAAATAAAATATGACGGATTTTGAAAATATTTTTCAACAAGAATATTCATCTACCTACAAATAATTTCCCAAGAAAAACTAGTTCTATAATTAAAATTTTGAAAGAGACATATCAAAATTTGTATTTTTTTAAAACGAGGCAGTATAAAAATTGAGTTGGTGATGGTTGCTAGATAACGAAACGTCGGACAGTAAAACTGCGACATTATCACATGACAGCTTGACGATAACACCAGAAAAAATAAAATTAATGATCACAAAATTCAGTGTTTCTAGAAACATTTTTATATATTTTTTTATAAATTTGACTTTTGTTATGCAAATTTTCTCTCACTGAATTGAAACTGTATAACCGTTTCCGATATCCCCGTGATGGACAACCTCTTAGACTCGCTGAATAATACACTTCTTCAATCAATCAATTCTATATCATGAGCAAGTAGTATGAAGCACACTCATTTCTAAAGATGAATTATTTTTAGGTAGGTAGGTATGAAGCGGTCGCGCAAAAATCAATTTACTTGTTCTCGTTCAAAAATATTTTTCAAATTCTTGTTTTTGAGGTTGGTTGTCGGAAAGTTATAGTGTGCGGAAACTGGATATTTCATACTAGTGTTAGGAGCCATAAGCGAGTGGTTAGTATGAAATATCCTATTTTCCGCACTAGTTGCACATAATACTATTTCTATGAAGATTGAACTAAACACCCCATTGACTGAACATTTCACTTATCTGACTTCAATATGTTTTCCCCAAAACACCACACCTTTGAAATGTTCGATATGAAAATGTCCTTTGTAACATTTTCTAAAAACGAATAAAACACTTTAATCCATGGTAGAAAGAAAAATATTCGTTAAAAATCGGTCCATTTCCAACAATCGTAATCATAATATAGGTACCTACCTACGAACATATTGTAACGATTTCGAGACCGGCCTCGAGACCAGCCCTGATCATCCAATTACACTCCACACTTGAAATGTAAACAAGTTCTCTTCTGACAAACACATGACTCATCCGTGGAAGAGACGCGAACGTCTAACCGAATATTCTAGGGACCTCTCAGAAGTCGCCGAAAAGACTGGAAAGATCGAAAACTGTAAATGCTTCTATATATAGCCGCTGTATAGCAGATGGCGGAGTAGTTAGAATTTAGAGTTAGTTACAGTTCCAGAGTTCGCAGATAGAGACTGACACAGTAGAAATAAATTTGAATCTAGTGAAGTAAATGTTTTAGTGAATAATTGTTGTAAATAGTGTTTTAAATAAATTAGGAAAATTAGTTAGTGCAATTTTACTACAATATCTACCTTACCTACCTAGGATTCAAAACTAATATAAACTTGGATGACAACGCGAGATTTTCAAAACATCATTAAAAAAAATAAAAACCCAATAACGTTTCCATGCCACTGATGGTGCTGAAATAATTCATTTCATGATATAGGATTTTCTTATACTTCTCAGTACAACACAACGCAATGAATAGGTGGGCTATTCTCAAATAATTCGCTTTTAATTTGCGTAAAAATAAGAGATAAAAATATACCTATATAAGTATTTCATATGTATTGATGTGAAACAGAAAATCGAAATCGCATAGATACGTACAAACTCGAGAATAGCACACCTGCTGGCATGTTGCCAAGAGCGCCAATATAATTACTAATCTCTAGGCTTATTTTTTTTGTCGCTGTTGTACCTGATAGTAATGAATATAACAACATTAAATTTCATTTAAAAAAAAAATTCATTTGGAATAAGTATTCAATGAATCATTTCTTCTTGAATAATCTCCAAACCAAATGATAATTGATAGTCAGAGATGTATTTATTATGCGGAATACGTAACAGTATTGGCAACAGACTGGCTCCGTCGCCGTCCCCATCCCCAGCGTTTGCAAAGCGTAGTCATAGAAGACATTAGTTTTGACTATCATTACTCATTTGCACGGAGGGAAACTTGGATAAATATTAAACAGAAGGCATGGTGGCTCCTCTGTCGGATTAGTTTGTCAAGCCGTACCAAACGGCGACCATAAGGATATCATCACTTGAGTTGATTACACCTGGTATATTGACAAGAACTTGTCTGATAGTATTTTGGAATTTTGGAATACTTCAGCAGCTGCATTGATTCCAAAACTTGAACGCTTGTAGCTGTATAGACCATTATGCGTGGAAAAAGTGGTAATATATCTGGATTCTTCTTTCAATGACAGTTGATGATATCCATCCTTGAGATCGATTATACTAAACAGCATGGAACATTTCACTTGTTGAATTATATCATCAATAGTAGAAGTATAGCCTTATTTGGTGCTCGCATATCTACACAAATCCTAATCACTTCTGGTTTGTTGTATCATCAGCGAGAGGGTAGGTCGCACAATTTAATTGTCCTGTCCCTGCCATATGAATAATAATCAACCGTTTATCTAATATTTCCCCAAATTGATCGCAGCGCCATCCGTATGAGAAAACAATAACAAGACGAAACAGTCATAAGCAGCACAGATTCCCGGGGGCAGAAAACTGTAAAATTTCGAAACAAGTTCGAAAATATTGTGCCAGAGAGGTATCAACAATGTGAAATGAATACGGAGTACCCTTCTCTCTTGGCGTTTCTACTAAGTGGAAAAATAAAGAAAACATCTGTCAGAAAACAACTACTACCCTGGCTAATACCACGACGGACATTGAACTACATCTGACAGATATTTGTGCAACATTGTTCCAAGAAGACCCAATTGCAAGTGTTTGACTTGTAGTTGAACAGAAGATTATCCTCAATTTGGCTGGGAATGACCACCTGCAGACATACACGATTCGAGGTTCATTGCCTCTCATCAGTGACAGGGTAGGTCGGACGCTAAGAGAGAAGGGTACTCCGTATTCATTTCACATTGTTAATACCTCTCTGGCACAATATTTTCGAACTTAACATAATAATCATCCGTTTAACTAGTATTTCCCCACGGATGACACTACGACCCACAACTAAGTTGATCGCAGCGCCATCCGCACGGGAAATCAAGAACAAGACAAAACAATCCCAAGCAGCACAGACTCCCGGGAGGAGAAAACTGAAAAATTTCGAAACAAGTTCGGAAATATTGTGCCAGAGAGGTATCAACAATGTGAAATGAATACGGAGTACCCTTCTCTCTTAGCGTTTCCACCAAGTGGAAAAATAAAGGCAAACATCTGTCAGTAAATAACTATTACCCTGGCTAATACCACGACGGACATTGAACTACATCTGACAGATATTTGTGCAAAGTTCTTCCAAGAAGACCTAATTGCAAGTGCTTGTCTTGTAGTTGAACAGAAGATTATCCCTTATTTGGCTGGGAATGACCACCTGCAGACATGCATGTTTCGAGGATTATTACCTCTCATCAGTGACAGGGTAGGTCGGACAACATTATAATTGTCTTGTCCCTGCCAAATGAATAATAATCAACCGTTTAACTAATATTTCCCCACGGATGACACTACGACCCACAACTACTCCGTATTCATTTCACATTGTTAATACCTCTCTGGCACAATATTTTCGAACTTGTTTCGAAATTTTACAGTTTCCTTTGACGGCATATACGTCAGCTTCGACTTTGTTAGGTCCATATTCAAATTTTTCATTGAATTTTCCAAGAATTTATTACTTGGTGTTGAAACCAAATGGAAATATAGTACTCGTACCTTGAGTAAGTTCTTAATTAGTAAACTTTGTGAATGTTTCAAAACTGAAGAGGTTGACAGATGTGCCAGTTTCTATTACTAATTCAATCTTTTGATCATTCAAACTAATGATTACTGTTGGCATATTGGTTTGTTGACCAGTAAATGGAATGAATGTTCCGAATCACTTGAATCTTCCCTATCAGGATGTTCAATATTACAGTAAACTCGATTTTGTTGTACTAATTTCTGTTTTGGGTTTCCACTGTAATATGAATTGTTTTCAGTGCCTCAAATTTTTGATAAACAATCTTTTGAAAAATGCCCTTTTTCCCATCAGAATGGCAGTTGAATGATATTGCTGGACAAGAACTTCGACCATTATTGTGTCATTCATTGCCACAATTTTTACATATCCGCTTTGATATACATGTTGATGTCTTAAAGGACATGAACCTGATTATATGGGTTTCTGGGGTTCTGCGAATTTGCGAATTTCGTTCAATTTTTGATATGTGATGTAGGATGGGTAGGTGATTAAACGTTAATATTGGCCCAAACGTGTGGCACGCATGGTTTGGTCAAAGAAAGTACAAAGAAAAACCCCTCAATATAAAATGTTCATTTTGAATCCAGCCCGATTTTCAGTATCGAAAAATTTTCTCAGATGTTAGGTGATCAAAAAGTCTATGTGTGATCACAAAAAATCAAGTAATGTAGTGGGTGTCCCACAATTAATGTAACGAGTCGTACAAACATATGCCAAAAAAATTACCAATTCCTGCATTTTATTGAGTGCGTCAAATAATCTTCAAGAAATAGAATCTACATTGTTAGAATCTTCAGGCTTTTGAATAGTTTCTATTTATTGAATTCTAATCACACCAAAGGTTTCAATTATTCGATCAAATTTCTATGCTGATTGTATCAGAATTTGTGTTTTATTGTTAAATGAAGAAAATAGAAAACAGTGTGATCAACACTTCATATCCAAATGCCCTAAAATTTTTTTTATCCCTTCATGAAGCACCGAGTATTTTTGCTATAAGTGGTCTTTTGGATATTACGCTTTATGTCTAGCGTAGCCAAAACATCATTAAATGCGTGAGACAAGTAGACACACCAATAGATTCTAGCGCCTGCTTGAGTGTATTTGTTTCAAACTGCAAGGAAAATTTCATGAAAACATCCGATGCATTTCTTGTTTCTTTGTTATAAACCGTTGTGATTCATATCTACTACTCAGCTCGGTAATGTTTGGAGAGCGGTAATGACACTTTACATCTCATAAAAAAAAATCATCTCTAACAAAAAAAAAATTCGGTTTGCTGAAATCGAACTCAAGCCATCTGCTTATTATGTTCTGTGTCTCACTTCTAGGCCATCCTAGATAGTCATGAAGATATGATTATTATATTATTCAAGCATGAATTCATTTTTCAAAGATTCTTTACATTATCCCCGCATTGAGATATAAAAGCGTCAAAGTTCAGTTTGCTCAGCGATTGTTCCTTGAGAATAAATATATCACACTTTGAATGGTTCACAGGTTTTTTATATTTCATCACTTTTTCTTCGAATTATCGAATTTTATCATCTGGTTAAGTGTTGCGATTTCTCTATCTGCCGCTTGCTTCATTCATTCATGTTCATTTTTCAGTTAACAGAAAAATAAGACCAACTTCAACAAAAAAGTATTGATCATAGCAGGCACTGGAATGATTTCACCATGATGAAGCAAGTGAAAATCTGTTTATTTTTACATGACAACTATTAATCTACTAAATAAGCTCTTTCAAAATGGTGAATTTTGTAATAATATTAGGGCAAATCGCAAGATAGATGAAATTGATGTGGACATCGGTCCGTAGAAAAAAATGAATTAGCCTTATTACATAGGAATAGATTTCGACTAGCAAATATGGACACAACTCATAATTCAAGAATTTGTGTTGTTTGTGATATAAGATTGAATATGTAATGTACCAAATGAAAGAAAACAACTTTGCTCTCGAAATGAATGTTATCGTTTCCAATCCTCATAGATATTTCATTCGCCAAAGGAATGGAATTAATAGTAGACTTGCACTTAAAAGCGCAAGTGGGCTTCATTTTCAATTGAAATTTCAATTATGGCATCTCCATCCACTAATCCATCAGAATTAGCACCCAAAAATTGTTTTCTTCATCAACAAAAAATAGCCACATATTTCTACTAGTATCCTTCCCATGACTCATCAATAGATCGTTTATCATTCTGGTATTTATGCTACAACCTGGCTGCGATTTAGACTGAAAAATAGCGATATTGTAGTAAAAATGCACTAAACTAATTTGAAGATCAGGGCCGGTCTCGATATCGTTACAATATTTTCCAATTATTTATTTTATGAATTTCCCTCGTAATCTTCGACCCCAAAAACACTAACATACTGATTTTGAATCCAATCGGGCCATAATCACAAAACTTGTCCATCATCATTTTTATTTCTTTCCCCTTAGGAATTTCCCAGTCCTCTGTCTCCGATGCTCCGACACTTTCGGAGGGCGTGCTGGTTCATTTTCCCCAATACCCCACGACGTGCGGTAAGTGACTATCGAGTCCGAGAATTATGTGCCCTGAGTAGGAGGAGTGAACCAAGAATAACGATCTTGCATTCTTCCGGCTAGTTTTCTGCTGTATCACGGCCCGCCGGTATAACTTTCAGGTGCGAGAGCGGCGTGTCCATCATTCCACCAAATACCCTTATGATCAGAACCACCATTTGAACAGAATTGTTTGGGCAAAGCCTGTGGAGTTCAAATAGTAAATCTCGATATTTTGTCCGTTTTTCTCATCTTTTCGGACGAAAACCGAAAGCCGAAAACTCTATGATGAAAATCATCCTCTCTGAACTTTATTATTATGATCTTTCTGCCAAATTTCATTCAAATGCATTCAGCGGTTTTTTGGTGATTGACTAACAAACATTCACATTTATATTTTAATACTTGTCAAAATATGCATTATAAATTTCAAAACTATGAAATAGGTAATTCCTATATTTTTGATTAATCTTTTAAGTATTAAATGAAAATAATCAAATTCTTACCGTGGTATTCTATCATTTTTTTAGTTCTGTTTTTTGGCCCATAGTTTTATTCCACTGTATCACTCACAACATCCAGAATAACACTTACATCTCTAACTCTAATCGCCAGACTGAAATGAAAAATAACTTGTGATTTGTGGAGACGCCACTGAAATCGGATTCAAATTTATCTAATTGCGTAGTATAATGATCTGACACACTCCAAGACATACGACGACGGTCAGGTGAATCGCGTAGATTAGGCCGTAAACAAAGACAGCGACCAAAATTTTGTTCTCGAATCTAGATAATGACGATGGGTGCTGTTTCATTTGTATCGAAAAACGTTTGAATTCTACAAACCTATGAAAATTGCAGCATGAATCAAATGAAGATTTTCCAATCTTGGAAAACGTTTCATTCAAAAACAGAAAGGTTTTTATGAAAAATGCTAGTTTTTGTATACTTCCGTGGTATATAAGAATACCGGATAGTCATAATTTTTTCAATTATGGAGGTTCATTCCTATTTTTTTAATGTAGGAAAAAAACATTGACTTTGTGGAATAACAATTAAAAAGACTTTTTTTTGTGGTCGATGGTTTTCACCGAAAACATTTCTGGAATATGTAAAACAATTTCCAGTTTCACCAAGGTGGTGAATGCTCTTAAAATAAAGGTTGATAAAACTCTTATGAATCATAAAATGTTTTTGTCAATAAAAAAAATCGTTTCAGCTCTGTTTTAAATATATTATGGTAAATAAACTACTGAAAATTCTTGGTCCTGAACAAAATTGTGAATGTCATGGTAGTTTCAAACGGGCATATCATTCTTATTTCTTGTGTTTATTGAATGAACTTCCTCATATTGGTTTTATATTTACCCCGATTATAAAAAAAAACAAATATGTACATCAAATATGACCAAATATGACCGACCGTGTTGAAATCCCAAATCTTTGAAATAACGAGTTACAAGAATGTCTACAAGGTACGCTTGCAATACATCTTGATATCCCTCTTTATATAAGAAATGCCCTTTGTGTGGAAAAATGGTTTCTACAGAGGACAATACCATAGATTAATCTTAATTCTACCATTGCGAATTAAACATTGAGCATCTGTTCAACATTCAATATACTTTTTTTATTTTTAGATAGGTACACAGATTTGCTTCCAATCTAATGTTTAATATATTCCTAAAAACTTAACTGGCTGAGTAGTAGTGTAAACACTGTCACTACCAGCACTGACGTTTCAGTAATACATAGATTTTGAATAGTATGAAACCTCATCATTTCAATTTTTGCTAGGTTAAAATGAAGATCATTACCATTGGAGTATCATCTACCTCTATTCAACTCTGTATTTATTTTGTTTTTCAAGTTAAGTTAATTTTTGTCTGACATGGTCAATGTAAAATCATCTTCATAACTACGTTATTATGACTGCCAATAATAGAGTCTTCATTATTTATGTAAAGGAAACTAAGCACAGATCCTAATAGAGAGCATTGTGGAAGACCCATATCCAATAACATCAATGCTGAATTAAAATCGTTTATCAAGACCATTATATTAATTTCTCATACTCATGTATTTTGTGCATCTCTCAATGAAAGATGATATTAATTCATTAACCTCAATTTTCTAATTCATTAAAAAAAATATGCGGTTCACTCAATCAAAAGCTCTACTTGAATCACAGAAGATGATTACCGGACCTTTGCCTGTTTCTATACTGCAAAGAGCTATTTTCTGAAATGAATATGGTAATGTTACTGGAAGATAATTTTCCATTAAGTGGTAACTATTCTTCTTGTTTTCCGGGTGACAACGAAATCATTGGCCAGAGCGTATCTCTGTTGTTTTTCAAGATAGCGACATTTGAATCAAAGATATAGTTCCTCAGAACCCATATTTTCAATGAAAAAACAATAGAATTTCGATTTTACTGGAAATTGACCTAGTCGAGAATTTTGAATGGACCCCTGTATTTTTACGCAATTCAATAAAGCACAATTTTCTCTTTTCAATGACATATCACAAGTAGGCACTTGTTTTCAAAATGGCGGCGGGGGTTACTTTTTTCAAGGGGGCACGGTGACGTCATCCATCAAATTTTCATCAAGCAACTTCATAAAATAGCAAATAAACAAAAACTTTCATAATTTTTTATGTAACATTTTCAGTTATCGCCATTCAGAATTTCTTTTAGTAAGCTTTTCAAATAACATTCTTTTATTTATGCCGCCATTTTGAAAGCAAATGCTTACTTGTGATGTCACTGAAAATTAAATATTTGGCTTTATCGAATAGCGTAAACATATCTACAGTGTTCAATTTGAAATTTTTGACCCAAGTCTACTACCGGTAAAAACGGAAGTGATTTTCAATTGTTTTCTTTATGGAAATGTGGATCACGCGGTATAGGAATCACTTTACCTTTTTTCAATTTACTCCGGAAAATACCTGTACCTACTGAATGACAGATTTTTCGAATAAGTTAGCTCATTAATCACAACGAACGTGTAACACTTTTTCATAAACCTTTAGATCTATAAAAAACTACTTCATATTTGACAATATTCAATTCTGAATCGAATTTACAGTAATAGTATGTGCTTGAGAGTTTATATGAAAATAGTCATTTGTATTTATTATTTGATTTATCTTTCATTACTTAAATGTTACTGATAATAGTCAACACATATCATTAGATCCTGCTAATTTTTTACTTTTGTTCTCAGCCAATGCTTAACACTGTAAGGATGCATCCATCCCTCGTCACTTCCTCAGAAGATGTTGAAACTACAACTGAAAGGTAAATTATATTTTTGTCCTCTTATATTTGAAGTTATTTTAAAATGATTTGGGTTTCAAATTATTTCATTAGTCAAATGTCAATGGGCCCATTACGAATGAATTATAAACGTAATTTATTGGCAATTACCAAAAGGTCATTATTCGAGGTCTTTTAGCCAGTGAACAATAATTTTACATTATAAGAGTCTTATTCAGTAAATTGTCGTTAGAATACGATATCGTTGCGCTAACGACATTTTCGCCAACGACATTCCTAACGATAAATTCTTGAAATACATTCAGTATCGATGCCGTTGTAACAAAATCTGGTAACATAGTATTAAATAGATTTGGTAATGTTGGTACTTGATGTTTAATGTTTTGTGACCCAAAAACGTTTGTCGATACTTGTATGCGCGCGTTTGAACAAAGTTGTCTGCTGTCAGAGTGCTGTCTTCATGTCTTCAGTCTTAACAGTGAACTGCAGAATGAGATTTGGTTACAGTTTGAATAAAATATACATACATATATCTGTAATTTTTTCGTATAATGATAAACAATTCAATATAATCTGTAATAAATAATGATTGTTTTCATCCAGACTTCACTATGACTACTGCCAAACCGTTAACAAAGAAGCAGCGGGTATGAAGGAAGAGACGACTAGGAGCAAATTTGAGGCATTTCTCAACGTAATGGGAACTAATGATTCTGAAAACTAGTTGGAACAATTTTTATATGGGTGCAATCTATACATCCTAGCTATGATTCCTGGTATATCATGTTTCATAAAGAATCTGTAAATTCATCAGTTATTTGTTGTTATTAAACATCTGCTACATACTCATAATTTGTGTGAAATATTTCATCAGCAGTCTGTGGAAATTTTACATATATGCTCTGTGCAAGATTACTCACTGTAATATCAACAAAACCTCATGAACAGATCTATACTGACATCCGGTTGAGATTAACTAATGTGTCTATCTGATTCTACAGGCTTCTGGTAGCTTCCATGCGCCAGAAATAATAAAGTACTAAAAAAACTGTGAACATACAAATGACACACTCGAAATATGACATCTATTTTCATCTCACCCTGATAACAGGAGCTGTTCCTGTGTTTCTTTGTGCTGGCAACATGAACATCACAACTTCTTCGAATAATTATTGCGCTGCCTCTTTATTCGATCTGTACATTTGCCGAAAAAGAATATCTGGTAACTCAAACGGGTTGCTTTGAGTCCCTCAGTATTCTGAGTCGCTACTGTCTCAAATAGTTTTATAGATCATTTTTGAACGTTCATTTAATAAGTGCTGAGAATATTGTAGTATTCATGTATTTCATCTCTGCGCAATATATCTTCTCTAACTAGCTGTACTCTAGTTGTCTCTGGTTATTCATTTTTTATTGAACAATCGCACCACTTTGAAATATCCCAAAATTTGTGCTAACCACTCTTTCTTTCCTCTTTCCAAATATTTAGATTCTAATTCAAATTTCAAATAATCACCTATACCAATATGTTCTGTGAATTAAATCATGTTTCATGTTTGATATCCACCAACGACAATATAAAGACACCTCCATCGACGTCGATAAATTTTATCGTAGAATAGCGATAAAACGATAACGATATTTTGCTACAGAATCGCAAATATCGTTAATTAACGACATCGTTATGCGTTACAGAATACGCCTCTAAGTGTTGAGCTATAGTACATAAGGAAATATGATTTTATAATAATGTAATAAAAATAAACCCAACTATAATTGGCTAATTTATTTCAACTCTAAATAATAACTTTTGATTAACTTCAAACATTTATGACACTATCACTGTGTATTTACATAAGGCGTTAATTTTAGACTGGTTAAACCTAGAGTCATACTAAAATCGTTGGTGTGAAAATTGATAAATTCCAAATTTTTTACTGGGCAAGTCGAGTCACATTTATTTTTGTTGACATTTCGTAAATGTTTATTTTCTATTTCAAACTTCATGGATACTTAAATATGAACCATTCAAAATATTTCTTGTCCGAAATGGATATACATTGTGAAAGGTAATGATAAAAATTGCAAAAAACTGTGTTTTAATATAAGTATAAATTTAGTTTTAGTACACTATTATATCAAACTCTCATGGCTTTGATATGTCTGGTCTTTTGGAAACACGGAGTAATACATTGAGAGGGGCGCCGATCGGCTATATATCCGATGTTATAAGTTGTATATGATGAAAGTATCAATCAGGATGTTTCCACTTTTCCTGAATTTCATTTTCAAGAATTTCATTTTCATGATATAAAACTAATTTCCATAACTTTTATAATATCGGATATGTAGCCGGTCGGCGCCCCTCCTTATATGTATTCCTTATGAATCTCGAAAACTGGTAATAGTAATGCGACTAGGGCCTTAGTGAAGCTATAAGCCCTATCGCTTGGGACGTAGTCAGGATGAAAAACCAGTTTTCTTCTCGGTGTTACTAATGATAAATGAAACAAGTCACAGATTCACCGTATTCATGAAACATATATATTGAAGGACACAATACTCAGGGCGAAACAAAGCCCTATATTCAAGTCAAGTCAAATCAACACATAATCAATCAATGATATATTATTTACAAAGGTCTCTTACCAAATGAACACCGCTAATTCGCCAAAGGACATCTTTTTGGAGAGGTTTGTCAAGGAGGAGTTTTGGTCCGCTAATCGGTAATAACTAATAAATTCTCCCGCAACGAAATCTGGACACTTCCGCCAGAATACCCCGTAGACTCGCACTCGCTCGACTGTCCCGTCTTCCTTCGTCATAAAGCATTTATCCAAGTTTCGTGTATTTTGGCCTGATGTAAATACAAGGAATTATATTACTTGGTTTTGTATTCTCAATTACGTCGACAAGATATTGCGAATAGCATTTTGTTGTAAAAAATCATGCAGCGGGTGTACTCTGCAACTATTTCATTAAAATTCTAATTTTTTGTGAAATCGTCGTCGAAACATAAACACATTTCGTCAAAATGTTGCAAATCGCTCCTTCTTTACTCTCCGATGAAAAATTTCGATTTCCCGAGGGAGCCAGGGGGTCGTTTACCAAACCCTTATATTAAAAATACGAATTCTGGGAGAAATCGTCGCCAGAGCATAAACAAATTTTGTCAAAATATTCCAAATTACTTTTTCTTTACTCTCCAATAAAATAATTCGACTTCCCGAGGGAGCCAGGGGGTCATTTACCTACCCTTCTATTTAAAAATTCAACTTTTGCGAGAAATCGTCGCCGGAGCATAAAAAAATTTTGGCAAAATATTGCAATTAACTTTTCATTTACTCTCAGATAAAAAAATCGACTTCCCGAGGGAGCCAGGGGGTCATTTACCAACCCTTATATTGAAAACTTCGAGTTCTGAGAGAAATCGTCGCCGGAGCATAAACAAATTTTGTCAAAATGTTGCAAATCACTTCTTCTTTACTCTTCGATAAAAAAAATCGACTTCCCGGGAGGGATTGCTGAATGACCCTATGGCTCCCTCGGGAAGTCGACAT
The DNA here is from genome assembly GCA_958502065.1 of Chrysolina americana. NCBI lineage: Eukaryota > Metazoa > Arthropoda > Insecta > Coleoptera > Chrysomelidae > Chrysolina > Chrysolina americana. The sequence continues at coordinate 30,304,124 of OY293419.1, read as the reverse complement.
TTTTCATCCTAGAGTGAAGAAGAAGTGATTTGCAGCATTTTGACGAAATTTGTTTATGCTCCGGCGACGATTTCTCTCAGAACTCGAATTTTTAAATATAAGGGTTGGTAAATGACCCCCTGGCTCCCTCGGAAGTCGAATTTTTTGATAGGAGATTAAAGAAGAAGTGATTTGCAACATTTCGTTCAAATTTGTTTATGCTCCGGCGACGATTTCTCTCAGAACTCGAATTTTTAATTATAAGGGTTAGTAAATGACCCCCTGGCTTATAACGAAACCGGGGTTACTTTGATTGCCTGACTGCTCAGCAGAGAACGGTGTAGGTTCTTTGGACTATATTGTTGAGCAGAGTTGGTTTCAAAACACAGTGTTTGCTGGGAGACCAAAAAACATCAACACCAATTGCACTTTTATGTACTTTTATTTAAATAATCACGACAAACAAAAAACATGGATGGATTTACAGCATAAGCGGTAGAGCCAGTGGAGCGGTACAACATAGAACATAGAACTATTATATTGACAGATGTCAAAGAGCATATCTAAATCAGTGTTGCAATCATACAAATATTTGAAGGTCAATTTCGATTGCATAGAACATTGAATAGGAATAACATCCCTCCTCAATCGAAATTTCCCCAAGTACTTGGCAAATAACATATACATTATTTCAGCATTTTAAACCTAACATACATTTCAACTTATCAAATTGTTCAATGGTTAAATTTTTAGTTAAAATATCTGCAATCTGATCTTTTGTATTAATGTATTCTATTGAAATAATTTTATCATGTACTAAATCTCTAATAAAGTTGAATGTGACATCTATGTGTTTCAATCTTTTGTGTTCAAACTTTTTAGTTAACTTAATGCAAGATTGATTATCCTCAAAAATAGTAAAACCAGATTTCTGACAGCCAAATTCTTTCAACAAATTCATCAACCATAAACCTTCTGTAGTAGCTTCAGCTAATGCTACATATTCTGCTTCGGTGGAGCTCAATGCAACAGTAGATTGTTTTTTAGAAAACCAACATACTAGACTTCCAAATACCTTAAAGCAGTATCCTGTAGTCGACTTTCTGTCCTTTTCATCACCTGCCCAGTCCGAATCAGCAAATCCTATTAGCTCTGTGTCAGAATTCTTATAAAAACATAATTCTAAGTTTACAGTACCTTTTAGGTACCTAAGAATTCTTTTCAAACTACTCCACAGCTGATCAGTAGGATCACTTTGACTTCTGCTACATAAATTTATGGAAATGCTTAAATCAGGACGTGTAGCAAGCATCAAGTACATCAGGCATCCTGTAAATTCTCTTACTGGGTTGTTTTTAATTTCTTCATTGTTTTCCCTTTTGAAATTTGTTCTTGGATCCATAGGTGTTTTTGCATCGTTGCAATCAATTTTTATTACTTGCAATTAAAATATCATCAACATAGAGTAATAGATAAATTGTGGAACAATTTTCAATTTTGAAATATAAACAAGGATCATAGTTTGACTTTGCTAAACCCTCAGTTTCAGCGAAATCATTGAATTCAGTGTTCCAGCAATAGGGTGCTTGTTTTAAACCATACAAAGCTTTGTTAAGCTTACAAACCTTACCTTCATTTTCAAAACCTTCAGGAATAGTCATGTATATGTCTTCTTTGATTGTACCATGTAAACACGCAGATTTTACATCCATTTTTTGAATATCCATACTTTTAAAATTTGCAACAGCCAATAAACACCGAACAGTGGTTAATCTGGCAACAGGTGCATATGTTTCATGATAATCAAAGCCTTCCTTTTGCATAAAGCCTCTGGCAACAAGCCTGGCTTTATATTTTTCTATGTCTCCATTTGCATTTTTCTTCAAACGAAAAACCCACTTACATGATATTAATTTAACTTCAATTGGACTTTTAACTAGAGTCCATGTCTTATTCCTTTTCAGCGAATCCATTTCTTCCATCTCGCGTTTTTCCATAGGTTGTGATCAGGTCTACATTTGGCTTCTTCATAGCTTTCAGGCACGTCATCCACAAAAGCTTCAGCATTCAATGCTAAGTGTTCGAATTCTTCCTCATTCAAAAATTCATTTAGATACTGTGGTTTTTTAATTCTTCTCCCACTTCTAGTTCTGGTTTCTTCAATATTTTCATTTTCTAAAATTTCTTCTGGTAAAAAATCATTTTGAACTTCAGTTTTAGCTTCCGGTTCCATTTTATCTTCCTGATTCTGTTCAGATTCTTTGCTTTCAATGAAGGTTATATCTGAATTTATATGACTGATATTTTTACATTCGTCAAATACTATATTCCCACCAATGACAATAGTTTCTTCCTCGGGATCCCACAATCTGAATCCATTATTCGCATATCCAACCATAATATGCACCTTTCCTTTCGGATCAAACTTCCCTTTCTGTTTTTCTTTGGGTATATGGTTGTATGCCAAACAGCCAAATATCTTCAGATTTCTTAAATCAGGTTTTTTATCATAAAACAATTCAGCAGGAGTGTAAGTATTGTTTAAAGAGTTTGAAGGACTTCTATTTAATAGGTAGGCAGCACAGAGTACAGCTTCGCCCCAGAAAGTTTTAGGTAACTTAGCTTCAAGTAACATAGCCCTTCCTTTCTCAATGAGGGTTCGGTTCAGCCTCTCTGCACATCCATTCATTTCCGGATTATAAGCTACAGTATAATGAATTTGCATTCCTTTTGCCCTACAGAAACCTGTAAACTCACGAGAACAATATTCACCACCATTATCACATGAAATGGCCTTAATATTATAACCAAATTTATTCGTAACAAAGGCTTCAAATTCTTTGAAATATTGAAAAACTTCACTTTTACTTTCAAGCAGATATACGATGCTAAAATGTGTATGATCATCTAAAAAGGTAAGAAAATATTTTTTATTATTGAAAGTTGTAGGTGTAATCGGACCACATACATCTGTGTGAACAAGATCTAAAGGTTTAAAAGTTCTCCTTTTTGTCAACCTTTTGAAAGGTAAACGACTGATTTTTGATTGTACACATATTGAACATATTTCATTGTCAAATTTACTTTCTTGAAGATTTAGTCCCTCAACCATACCTATTGACAAAATAGTTAAATTTTTATTACAAATATGACCTAGTCTCTTGTGCCAAAGATCAAACATTTTATTAGAACTACTTACATTTGCTTCAGATTCACCTACTATATCAAAATTTATAACATACAATCCATTATATCTTTTACCACTAGCAAGAAGTTTTCTTTCGTTGAAAATATTAACTTCTCCCTTACTAAAAATAACCTCATATCCAGCTTTTTCCAATTTTTGTACAGACAATAAATTGTTTCTTAGATTTTCAACATACAACACATCTTTAATAATAGGAATTTGGTCAGTTTTATTTAGTTTTACTGTAATTTCACCTTTCGGACTAGATTGAAGAGATTGATTCTCTTTTGCTACATTGATTTTTAAGATAGTATTCAATTTACTTACATTACTGAAGTAGGTATCATTATTAACCATATGATCTGTTGCGCCAGAGTCTATTAACCAACTTATCTGATTGTCTTTTTCATTTATTTCACAGCTGGTAGCAGCCACTATGAAGGCAACGGGTTCTTCGGTAGACTTCACTTGATTAACTTCCCTTTTTGGATTGTTTCGATCAATCCTGTACCAACAGTCTGGTTTCAGATGACCTGGTTTTCCACATCGGTATCACTTCACAAAGTTTTTATTGCTAGTAAATTTCTTTGATGGATTGAAATTCTTTGAAGTTTTACTATTAAATGCTGACGATGAATGTTCACCCAATACCGAAGATGCAGCTACATTTTTCCTTTTCATTTCATAATCAAGAAGTTTTGACTTTACAAAGTCTAAAGACAACTTATTAGGTTCAAGTGTTTCCAGTGCAGTTATAATTGGATCATAATTGCTTGGTAGTGTCAGCAAAATATGACAAACAATGTCAACGTTTTGCAAGGTGGCTCCAACTGATTTTAGTTCCCTGACTATCTCTTCAAATTTAATGAAATGTGTTTGAAGACTCTCGCTTTTATTCAGCTTCATACTCAAGAGTTTCTTTCTCAAGAATAATTGAGATGCAATTCCTTTTCTCTGGAATACAGATTCAAGTGCGTTCCAAATTTCAAAACTAGATTTTTTATCCTTCACATACTCAAGATGCGAGTTAGCGATGCACTGAACTATTATTGATTTACATTTTATATCAAGCTTATTAAATTGATCTGGATTTTCCTCATCCCCATCCTTTTCGATGCACTGTTTTACATTATTTTGTTCCAGAATTAACTGCATTCTGAATTTCCAGTGATCAAAATCCTTGCCTTCAAATTGTGCAATACCAAATTCGTCACAAAAACCTAACGTAATTATACCTGAGGAGTAGGCAGATTGAGACCTCAGCGTAGAATTATTACGTTTCAACCATTTATTAATTTTCTTATTTTCTTTCTTTTTCAGTTCTTGAAAATGGCTCCAAAATCGGAGCCGAAACGTCGAATTTTAACAAATTCTAGACGCGGTTCAACCCGAACTTTTAGTTTTCAAATATCTGACCGCGGAAACCTATCTGAACATATATATATAAAATAAAAAATATATATAAAAAATAGAAAAAATACTCAGGATACAAAATCCTATAGAGATCAATAAATGTCAATGATTTTAAATTCCACAAATTCGTAGTTTAGTTATCCGAAACTCAAAATTGACGTTTTGAGGTTAGCACTCCGATATGTAAACTTGATAAAATGTTCTTTACGGCAAACGAAAAGATACAATTGTCAGCTTGACAAAATGGTGCCGCTTTCTGGTATGCAACATGCACAAATAACTATTATATTTGAGACTCACAGCTTTTAAGGTAAATTCTCTTCCACTTGATCAGACCTCTGAATTTGCCCTAGGTGATTAAACTCCTTTGCTTATCGTCGCACCACTGCATTCCAATTAACCAAAACGGCCATAATTGATGGTTGATCAACAGGTTATAAGATCATAATTTCCGTTTCAATTGGCACTGTATTCTGGATTGGAGCTGATTGACAATCTAATGAGCTTAATTCAGAAATACTTATGATCGCTTCAATTCATATGGATTCAGATTTATTACCGTCACTTGAATCACCACCAAGCCAGATCTTCACCCCTCGACAGCCAAACTAAGAAGAGAGCGATCCTTCCTCTCCCATTCTCAAATTAAATTACTGACATCAGCTCAGTGACATCTATAGAAACCCAACGCATTAAACAATATAGCTTTAGAAAGGCCTGTTTACGCTTTTAGTTATTAGGTGTCGCTCCTAGTACGATTTTGGAATTAAGTGGAAGCAATATTTTTGTTACAGGCTCCCTCGGGAAGTTGAATTTTTTTATTGGAGAGTAAAGAAGAAGTGATTTGTAACATTGGTGATCGGTGGATCAGCGGTCTAAGGCACAGGCCGTTCGAAACTCCAGCATAGCGATAGTCGGTTCGAGTCCGATGTAGGTACGAGAATTTTTCTCAACTACTTTATATCGGATCGATAGGCGACCGCATGCCTTGTTGCAAAGCAAGTGTATTGTGAGTTGTCTAGATGCCAATCTCGTCTGGTACTAGCTTGAAGTGCACACCGACCACCCGAGGTGGTGCTGTAGGTTTTCCGGGTTTTCCTACAGCTGAAAAGTGAATACATCACCTGAAACATCAAGTCGCCCCGGAGCGCCACGGCAAATTATAATAATGGCCGTCCTCTACCCGCACAGGCTATGCCTTTGGGTACACTCAACGAGTGTTTATGAGGGAGTATTATTATTATTATTTTGACAAAATTTGTTAATGCCCCGGCGACGATTTCTCTCAGAACTCGAATTTTTAAATATGACGGTTGGTAAATGACCCCCTGGCTTCCTCGGGAAGTCGAATTTTTTGATGGAAGAGTAAAGAAGAAGTGATTTGCAACATTTTGACATTTGTTTATGCTCCGGCGACGATTTCTATCAGAACTCGAATTTTTTAATATAAGGGTAGGTAAATGACCCCCTGGCTCCCTCGGGCAGTCGAATTTTTTTATTGGAGAGTAAAGAAGAAGTAATTTGCAATATTTTGACAAAATTTGTTTATGCTCCGGCGACGATTTCTCGCAAAAGTTGAATTTTTAAATATAAGGGTGGGTAAATGACCCCCTGGCTCCCTCGGGAAGTCGAATTATTTTATTGGAGAGTAAAGAAGAAGTAATTTGCAATATTTTGACAAAATTTGTTTATGTTCCGGCGACGATTTCTCGCCAAAGTTGAATTTTTAAATATGAGGGTTGGTAAATGGCCGCCTGGCTCCCTCGGGAAGTCAATTTTTCTTATTGGAGAGTAAAGAAGAAGTAAGTTGCAATATTTTCAAAAAAATTTTTCATGCTCCGGCGACGATTTCTCCCAGAATTCGAATTTTTAATATAAGGGTTGATAAACGACCCCCTGGCTCCCTCGGGAAGTCGAATTTTTTTATCTGAGAGTAAAGAAAAAGTTAATTGCAATATTTTGCCAAAATTTGTTTATGCTCCACCGACGATTTCTCGCAAAAGTTGAATTTTTAAATATAAGGGTTGGTAAGTGACCCCCTGGCTCCCTCGGGAAGTCGAATGTATTTATTGGAGAGTAAAGAGGAAGTAACTTGCAATATTTTGACAAAATTTGTTTATGCTCCGGCGACGATTTCTCGCAAAATTAGAATTTTTAAATATATGGGTTGGTAAACGACCCCCTGGCTCTCTTGGGAAGTCGAATTTGTTTATGCTCCGGCGACGATTTCTCGCACATGTTGAATTTTTAAATAGAAGAGTTGGTAAATGACCCCCCGGCTCCCTCGGGAAGTCGAATTTTTTCATCTGAGAGTAAATAAAAAGTTAATTGCAATATTTTGCCAAAATTTGTTTATGCTCCGGCGACGATTTCTCTCAAAATTCGAATTTTTAAATATATGGGTTGGTAAACGACCCCCTGGCTCCCTTGGGAAGTAAAATTTTTTTATTGGAGAGTATAGAAGAAGTAATTTGCAATATTTTGATAAAATAATAAAATGGAAATGGAAACGCCATTCTCCTCAAGCAAATAATAAGGTGAGAATCTCAAGAGCTGATTTGATTGAGCTGATTTGAGCAAAAAAAAATTAAATTCGCTTTTTTCATGAATACACCCGAATATCTGTTATTATAAATGCAATTTTCTTGAGATTTTGAGTATTTGGCACAGTGATCACATTCATTAACCATTGGCGTGCAAAGTTGGGGGAAGAAAAAATGCATTTTTTGAGAAAAGGATATTAAGGCTTATTTTAGACAACTTTTCTTATCAGATTCGGAATCAGCATCCCCAAAAACCCTCCAATTCATATTTTCAACATCTCACGAGCTGATTTGAGCAGAAAAAAAAATTCAACCCTTTTTTTAATAAGTCCTTTATTTGTAACAGTGGTAACAAAATTACGAATTACTTTATTTTAGATTCTTGTGTTTTCAAAATAACTACCTTCTGAATCAATACGATTTTCTACAATTCTTCTCAAACGTAATTTCACTTTTCTTAAAGTTTGGGGAGTTATTTCCTGACACCCTTGCCTAAATGCATAGTGTTACGAGATTGATAAAAGCTCCCTAGCTGCGCCGCTGAGTCCATTCCTCGATACATCAATTCCAAGAAGTGTTTATTGGATGGATTGTTTTCTAACGGAGCCGCCGCGTCATCGCTCAATTCCTGGAAATGTGTAGAAGTTCTCCGTTTTGAGTATTCTCGAATCTTCGCGTTTAATCCATTCCACATGATGAGCGCCTATATAAACAGAGACGTTTGACTGGGAGAAGAGTTTTATGAAGAGAATTTATTAAGAAGATTAGAAAGTGATAATATGCAGAAGTGTTTGGAATATTTAGCTAGTTGTATTGTTGTATAGATAGATCTAAGTGTTTTATTAGTCAGTGAAGTGTTGTATGTTTATTTATAGTGAAGTTGGAAAATAAACAGTTTAGTAGTGTGCTCGGCCTATTATTCAGCAAAACGTAACAGTGGTGTCCGAAGCGGGATATTAGTGAAAAACAGAAACTATTTATGGTGAATACGAGGAGTACATCGTACGATACGATAGAGGACATTGTGAAATTTATCCAAAATCAGTTTGCGAATTTGGAAAGAAGGCGCCAGGAGGAAAAGCAAGAACGACAAGGAGAACTTCAGAAAATTCTCGAAGAACAGAGAAAAGAGCGAGAAGATGAAAAACAAGAACGAGAAAAAGAAAAGTAAGAACGACAAGGAGAACTTCAGAAAATTCTCGAAGAACAGAGAAAAGAGCGAGAAGATGAAAAACAAGAACGAGAAAAAGAAAAGCAAGAACGACAAGGAGAACTTCAGAAAATTCTCGAAGAACAGAGAAAAGAGCGAGAAGATGAAAAACAAGAACGAGAAGAAGCACTCCAGAAAATTCTCGAACAACAAAAGAATGAATTGGAACAAATAGAAAAACAAAGGAAAACAGACTTCCAGAAGGTTCTAGAACATCAAGATAAGTTCTTTCAACATGTATTACAGAAAACCGAAGTACAAATGGAGGAACTGAAAGAAGAACTGAAAGAAGAACTAAAGGAAGACGTCAAGAAAATCGACGATGAGGTTAATAAGAAATTTGATACAGTGCGAGAGGAGATGAAACGACTAGAAAATCAGATAGCACTCCTCAAGAAGCAAGATCGTCGAGACAGGGTTGCCACATCAGGAATTTCCGTAAAACCACCGACTTTTGATGGACAGTCCTCTTGGTCCATGTATCGCCGACAATTTGAAGCTGCAGCAGTGGCTAATGGATGGGGCGAAGAAGATAAAGCTATTGCCCTAATAGTAGCTTTGAGAGGGCCAGCTTTGGGTATGTTACAGACGATACCAATCGAACAGCAAAATAGATATAAAGACCTGATTACTGCATTAGAGTTGCGGTATGGCGATCAACATCGAGAACAGCTGTATCGGGCTCAAATGAAAACGCGCACTCAAAAATCAGGTGAGAGTTTGCAAGAATTTGAAGCGGATGTGAGACGCCTAATTCAGCTGGCTTACCCAGAAGCACCGGGAGAATTCAAGGAACAGCTGGCGGTGAGTTATTTATAGATGGACTGAGAGATACCGAAATCCAGAGGACTTTGCGATTGACACACTTTAAGAGGAGTAGCGATGGCTTGGTACGTTCCTTAGAAGTGGAGGCGGCCTTCAACACCTCGAGGCCGAAAGTACGAGCGGTATCGATAGAAGAACCCGGATAACGACCAAGCGCAGCTACTAGTTCATTCGAGATGGTTCTGGAAGAGATTAAATCTTTGATAAGGGGAATGAGCACCCAGAAGAACAGGGCGTGCTATAGATGTGGGAAATTGGGCCATCTTATCAGAGACTGCTGGGTAAGAATGCCACTACGTTCGCTATCACATGTGTGGACAAAGTCTTCCAGCGAGTCTTCAAATTGGCGACAGAAAAAATTAGAATGAAGACAACATTTCGGGGCGCATACCGGCTAGCAAAGATGGAGCCCCCAGGATCATCCCTGTTAAGAGGCTACAAACAACCGAATTGATATCAGGGAGAACGCCGGCTAGTAATGATATAGCCCCCAGGGTCATACCAGTGAAGAGAATGAGAACCGAATTGATATCGGGGCACATGCCGACTAGCAATGATAAAGCCCCCGAGGCCATCCCAGTTAAGAGGCTAAGAACAACTGAATTGCCCAACAACACAGATACCTTGTCCAGAAGACCTGATTCGGATACTTGTGAACGAATTGGACGTCGAAAAGGAATCAACCAAGTGAGATTAATGGTTGACGACAATTGGACCACAACGAAAATGAGGCAGGACCAAGAAACTGATCCAAACATTGCAGATTATCTACGATGGAAGGAAAGCGGATCGAAAAGACCCACCTGGAAGGAAATCTCCTTACGATCACCTGTTTTCAAGGCATTGTGGGCACAATGGGATTCCCTGATTGTTGAGAATGGTCTATTGAAGAGAACTTGGGAATCAGACGACGGCAGAAAAGTGATTTCTCAATTGGTTGTTCCTAGGTCGAGGATAAGTGAAGTCTTGGAGGAGATCCATGGCAGCAAATCAGGTGGACATTTTGGAGTGAATAAGACCATGGATAAAATACGGCAGAGATTTTACTGGGTCCAATGTCGTGAAGATGTAGAGAGATGGTGCCGAAGATGTCTGAAGTGTGAAGCAAGCAAAGGTCCCAAGACAAGATCGAGAGGAGAGATGAAACAATACAATGTAGGCGCTCCCTTCGAACGAATCGCCATCGATGTAGCAGGACCGTTTCCGATGACGAATGATGGCAACAAATACATCCTCGTTGCCATGGATTAATTTAGCAAATGAGGTGAAGCTTATGCCTTGCCTAATCAAGAAGCATCCACAGTTGCAAGAGCTCTGGTGGATAACATGTTTTCAAGGTTTGGAGTCCCAATGGAACTACATTCCGATCAAGGAAGAAATTTTGAATCAAATTTATCCAAGGAAGTTTGTGAATTGATAGGAATTAGCAAGACCAGAACAACGGCCCTCCACCCACAGGCTGATGGCATGGTTGAAAGGTTCAACAGGACTATGGAAGAACATCTTTCCAAAGTAGTAGAGGAGCACCAAAAGACCTGGGATCGACATCTTCCACTATTCTTGATGGCTTACAGGGCCTCTGTGCACGATTCCACAAAGCTCACTCCAGCCAGCATCATCTTCGGGAGAGATCTTCGGTTGCCCTGTGACTTGGTGTTCGGATCACCAAGTTCTGAAGAAAAAGAGGTACAGGATTATGCAGACGAACTGCGAGATAGCTTGAATGGGATCCACGAATTTGCAAGAAAAAGATTGAAGATAACTAGTGACAGAATGAAGGCTCGATACGATCTTAAGGCCAATACTGGTGGATTTAAAGAAGGAGATCGAGTGTGGCTGTACAATCCTCGTCGTAAGAAAGGATATTCTCCTAAATTAACACCATCTTGGGAAGGACCATATACGATAGTGAAAAGAATAAACGACGTGGTCTATAGAATTCAACGCAGCCCGAGAGCGAAAATGAAGGTCGTTCACCTAGAGAGACTCAAACGATATAATGGAGACAACGACACATTGTTTGATCGGAACGATCAAAATTGAGAGGGGGATAATGTTACGAGATTGATAAAAGCCCCCTAGCTGCGCCGCTGAGTCCATTCCTCGATACATCAATTCCAAGAAGTGTTTATTTGGATGGATTGTTTTCTAACGGAGCCGCCGCGTCATCGCTCAATTCCTGGAAATGTGTAGAAGTTCTCCGTTTTGAGTATTCTCGAATCTTCGCGTTTAATCCATTCCACATGATGAGCGCCTATATAAACAGAGACGTTTGACTGGGAGAAGAGTTTTATGAAGAGAATTTATTAAGAAGATTAGAAAGTGATAATATGCAGAAGTGTTTGGAATATTTAGCTAGTTGTATTGTTGTATAGATAGATCTAAGTGTTTTATTAGTCAGTGAAGTGTTGTATGTTTATTTATAGTGAAGTTGGAAAATAAACAGTTTAGTAGTGTGCTCGGCCTATTATTTAGTAAAAACGTAACATTAGCAAAGTTCCTCTCTATTACGCGGCCGAGTAGCATACACTTCATTCTTCAAATGCCCTAACAGAAAAAAGTCACAAGGGGTAATATCTGGCGATCTAGGGGGCCATGGTTCTAAAGGAGAATTTCTACCTATCCACTTAGGGATAGGATATAGGGAAAATTGCATTTTAAAAAGTTCCGAATTATCAGAGAATTGTGTGCGGGGGCACCATCTAATTGAAAGATTAAGTTTTGTCTTTGTGCTAATGACAATTCCATGAGAAAATCATAGAGATCGTTTTGTATTGGTTTTTACAATGAATTACCCAATTCGGATTTTCAGCTGCTCAAAACCTACAATTTTGACTAGATACCACACCGTTTGTTGAAAACGTTGCCTCGTCAGTATACATCATGTTCTTCAGAAAAAGTCTGTCGTTGAGATAGTTACCCTGCAAGCATAATCAAAATTCAAACCGTTGCGTCGTTCAAAATCAGCATTTAACAGAGTATTTTGGTTTAAATTCCCTATTCCTGTGGCGTTTCAAACATCTCAATATTTAAATTCATTGTCCTCGCAACTGCCCTTACAGTACCATTTGGGTTGTTTCAAAATTCTGCTATGATACGTTCGTACGTATGGATAGTGTCTTTGATTCAAATTGTACCTCCCTGGTCTTATTTTGAAAACCGATCCAGTCCTTGCGAACAATCTGTTGATTTTGGCAACGGTATCGTGAGATATTGGTTCTTGATCATGATGCCTTCCATTGAATATCCCAGCAACCTGACGCGTAGATTACCAAATAATCGGATAATCTTTACTTTTTCTCCAATTGTACTTACGCTTCGGTTGGGTGCCTTCTTATTAACAGTTAAGTAAGACTGATTGACAATTCGTAATGATTACCGAATGTAAAACAAGAACTTTTTTTTCAAAGCACTCTTTTATTAATTAGCTTGATGTGGTATGGTGGGTTACCATTCCGAGAGTAAGGCTAATATCAACAATTGTTATTGAGATAGTTGTTATTTATTGGGAAAAAAAACCGTATTTTACAGGACGTTTATTTATTGTCGTGCTACATGTCCCATTCGCGCGCGTAGACCTCTTCTTTTCTTCTTCTTCTTCTTCCATGGATAATTTTAGGCGTGTTTTTGCTACATTTCTCCCCCACTAAAAATTAATAACTGGGAGGACTAGGTCCGATAACGTGCTGGTGGTCTTCGGTCTCTGGGCGGATTTCGTCTGATATCTGGAACGACGTTGTTTGAATCTCTAAGTTTGGAGATTTTATTTTTTTTTTATCGATCATCGATTTCTGGCGGTTTGGAAGGAGAATTATCAAATAATACCGCAGATTGTGGTTGCTCTGGTATGGATCCCATCGATGGCTCGTTTCATTCGAATTGTTTCAGTGGAAAGGATCTATCAAACGAGGTCTTAATTGATCACCATGCTTCCTTCTAGGTGATCCATCAACATCAACGATATATGAGTAGGGCCTGGTTTGTTCAACGATTTCTCCGGGTTTCGAACCTTTTCCCAAAGGATTGTTAACCCAGACAGACTGTTTGGGATCGAAGATCAAGTCTCTGGAACCACGATTATGGATACGTTTCTGGTCTAGTTGAGCCTTATCCATTTTACGAAATAGGTCCGGTTTTAGTTGATCGAAAAAGGAACGCAAATGTCTTCCAAAGAGTAATTCGCTTGGGGCTCTCCCTGTGGAACGTTGTATCGTATTACGATAAGTAAACAGAAAACTGTATAAACGTTCGTCAAGGTTTTCCTTTGCACCGCTGGCTAGCATACGCTCCTTGAAGGTCCTCACTGCTCTTTCCGCGAGTCCGTTTGTTTTTGGGTGATACGGAGTTGAACGGATATGTGTAATACCGCACCTCTCACAAAATAGTTCGAACTCTTCCGACGTTAACTGAGGTCCATTATCCGAAACGATAGTTTTGGGATAACCGAGTCTCGAAAATACTTCGCGCAAAGCACTTAACGTCGTGGCTGTAGTAATATTTTTCATTGGCAGAACTTCAAGCCAGCGAGTATACGCATCGATTATGATAAGCCACATTTTTCCTTCAAAAGGGCCTGCAAAGTCTATATACACACGCGAACATGGTTCGGGTGGTGCACTCCATGGATACAACGGTAGTTTATGATTATTTTGTTTCGATTCCTGGCAGGACGTGCAACATTTCACGTGATTAATAATGTCATTGTCCACATTAAGCCGGGGATACATCTGAGAAACGTTGCCATTTGTTCGCTTTCGCTGGTATTGCCATCAGTGCTGCTCGTTCGTAGTCATTCGCGGCAAAGTTGCTAGTAGTCTAGTCAACAAGTGCCATTTAGACCAACTTTTTTCAGCAGTCTCCGAAAATTATGATTGAGGTGTCATTCGATTCGGAATGACATCCAGATGATTTTTGAAAAAAATGAAGTTCCGCATGAAAAAATTGTAAAAGTTATTAACAATTAACTAAAAAAAAAAGATGGCTTTAGTATTTTGTAAATATCTCAAAAACTAATTAAAATTTTTTAAATCTAAAAAAAGATTCAAAAAGAGGAGGAAATTTCCTAAAAAAAAAGCTCAATTCCCGGAATTGGAGCATCAATATTTATAATTTTCCCAGAGGGATGAAAATACGGCCGAAAACGGGTACTCTGGCTCGGGCAAGCCACACCCACTTTGGACACTTTAACAATAAAAATTATTTTAAAATACTAAATATGAAAATAAAAAATTGGAAAAATTCAGGCACTAACTGAATAGATTAATGAACAATAATCCGCTTGAAAAAAATTTTTATCACAATTTTTCAATTAGTTAATCAATAGTTAATTAATAATTTTTTTCTGCTTGAACATGAACATTGCAAGTGTGATAATTGTTAAACTATAAATTTAAGATTTTTTTCCTCTTTTGGAGCAATTCTTGAAAGGCTTCAGAATAGAACCCCGTTGGAAAAATTAAAAAGTTTTTATTTTTCAGTTTTTTATTAACAATTTTCGTTGTTGCAAAATTAAATACTTAAATTAATCATTGAAAAAATTTTTTTTTTTTAAATATTATCAATAATCCGTTTTTATGTTATCAGGAACTACATAGAAATAATTTTTTTAAATTTTTATCTCTAATTGTTTAAAAAATTGTTATAAACAAATGCGTTGTTTATAAGATAATTGAAATTTTTTTTATGGAATTTCAATCTTTGATACAAATAATGATTTTTAAAAGAAAAATTGTTCCTTAAAAAAATTTTTTTATTGCTTGAAAACGCATTTGTTAATTAACAATTATTTTCTCCCGCTTCTAATTAATATTAAGGAACCATTTTTTTTTTAATCATTATTTGTCTTTCTTTCTGATATAAAAAAAAAAAATCCATTTTATTTAATTTTTCATTGTTTATGCAATAAACAATTTGTTATAAACAAATAAATTTTTACCTTATATTTTTTTTTCTATTCTAATTTCTGTCACAAAAACAGACATGATTTTTTTTCTTTTTTAAATTTTTTTTTATTATTTTTTATTTAATTTTTAAATATAAGTTCTCTCTAACTTCGTCATTCTTACCTGGTCTTCATCCTTAAAATTATTATAATTTACAAACTAATGGAGATACGATGAAAATACTTAAGACTTATTTATTCTCCATTACATAAAAAACAAATTTAGCAGAAAAGTTTAGTTGTTACTTATTTATTTATTGAATTTATAGCAATTGTTGTAAAAATGTTGAGTAATGAACAATAATTGATAAGATACTTGAATGAAGTAGTCATATTTTTAATAGTTGATAAGATGTTTAAGCATTAAAACATTTTTAAACAACAATTGCTATAAATTCAATAAATAAATAAGTAACAACTAAACTTTTCTGCTAAATTTGTTTTTTATGTAATGGAGAATAAATAAGTCTTAAGTATTTTCATCGTATCTCCATTAGTTTGTAAATTATAATAATTTTAAGGATGAAGACCAGGTAAGAATGACGAAGTTAGAGAGAACTTATATTTAAAAATTAAATAAAAAATAATAAAAAAAATTTTAAAAAAGAAAAAAAATCATGTCTGTTTTTGTGACAGAAATTAGAATAGAAAAAAAAATATAAGGTAAAAATTTATTTGTTTATAACAAATTGTTTATTGCATAAACAATGAAAAATTAAATAAAATGGAATTTTTTTTTTATATCAGAAAGAAAGACAAATAATGATTTAAAAAAAAAATGGTTCCTTAATATTAATTAGAAGCGGGAGAAAATAATTGTTAATTAACAAATGCGTTTTCAAGCAATAAAAAAATTTTTTTAAGGAACAATTTTTCTTTTAAAAATCATTATTTGTATCAAAGATTGAAATTCCATAAAAAAAATTTCAATTATCTTATAAACAACGCATTTGTTTATAACAATTTTTTAAACAATTAGAGATAAAAATTTAAAAAAATTATTTCTATGTAGTTCCTGATAACATAAAAACGGATTATTGATAATATTTAAAAAAAAAATTTTTTTCAATGATTAATTTAAGTATTTAATTTTGCTACAACGAAAATTGTTAATAAAAAACTGAAAAATAAAAACTTTTTAATTTTTCCAACGGGGTTCTATTCTGAAGCCTTTCAAGAATTGCTCCAAAAGAGGAAAAAAATCTTAAATTTATAGTTTAACAATTATCACACTTGCAATGTTCATGTTCAAGCAGAAAAAAATTATTAATTAACTATTGATTAACTAATTGAAAAATTGTGATAAAATTTTTTTTCAAGCGGATTATTGTTCATTAATCTATTCAGTTAGTGCCTGAATTTTTCCAATTTTTTATTTTCATATTTAGTATTTTAAAATAATTTTTATTGTTAAAGTGTCCAAAGTGGGTGTGGCTTGCCCGAGCCAGAGTACCCGTTTTCGGCCGTATTTTCATCCCTCTGGGAAAATTATAAATATTGATGCTACAATTCCGGGAATTGAGCTTTTTTTTAGGAAATTTCCTCCTCTTTTTGAATCTTTTTTTAGATTTAAAAAATTTTAATTAGTTTTTGAGATATTTACAAAATACTAAAGCCATCTTTTTTTTTTTAGTTAATTGTTAATAACTTTTACAATTTTTTCATGCGGAACTTCATTTTTTTCAAAAATCATCTGGATGTCATTCCGAATCGAATGACACCTCAATCATAATTTTCGGAGACTGCTGAAAAAAGTTGGTCTAAATGGCACTTGTTGACTAGACTATAGGTACTGACCACACCAACGAAGTTTTTGCTCATTTCCATTTGCCAAAAAAATTCACTAGCGTTCCACTCATTCGTGAAGATTAGTTGACGGTGTAAACATCTCGTGCACGTGTTTATTTACTACTTTTCAATAAAAAAGTGTATTTGTTTGTTAGCTTCTCTGAAGTATGTAAAAATTCGAACGAGTTCGAATATGTATGTATTCTGCTTAACAATTCAATACTTTGCAGAATGATGCCAAAATCTTCTCGAGACATTCTGGTGAAGTTTTTAAATTCGTATGATTTAAATCGGCTAGTAAATTCATACCATATCTAGTTCTTCATAAATATAAATCACTCATCGAAACAAGTCTCTGCTTTCTCTTCTTTTTTTCTCTTCGTCGCTTTATGATTTTATATATAATGATGTACGAGGCAAAGGCTACTATTAACTGATTTTCACTCATATTTTTTCCTTCACACACGAAATCAACCTTTCTCATCGAATTACAGCGAAGTATACTACGAATCATTTTCGTCACTGCCACATATGAACGCCTAACATCGTTCGCAGACATTCGCAACTCGGATTTCCTTTTGATCTTTTGAGTTTTACCGACAGGCGATGGAAAACGTTCGTTCGCATCGCTGGCCTTTCACCAAAAATTTATTCGTTACAAATGACCGTCTACATTTGACGAACGAATGCGAACGTATGGCAACGTTTCTCAGATGTATCTCCGGCTTTTAGGCCAATAAACGTGTAAACGCGCACACGATTGCATCGCACTTATTCCAGGATGTCCATCGTGTAGCATCATTAACACATCATGTCGAAGAGATTCTGGAATACATATCCTCCCCTTCCAAAGAAGAATGTTTTCCTCAAAAGAAAGTTCGTCTCTTTTTTCAAGTTATGGGAGCATTTCATCAGGTAATTGTCTTTTGTCTGGCCAATAAGAATCCAAACATTTAATAACCTTCAAGAACATCTTGTCTCCCAAAGTTTTCGATTGCAAGATTTTCTTTGTAACAGGAAGATGATGTACCCTAAGATGCAATAAATGACTTCGTTTAGGTAATCCAACTTCTTCTATAGGTGAAGAATTTGAGTCAGGAAGTGGTAGACGTGAAAGTGCATCTGCGGGGGCATTTTCCTTTCCTGGCTGATAGGGTATGTCAAAGTCATAACTATTGAGAATCATCGCCCATCTCAGAAGTCGATTACTTGCAATTTTGGGTGTTTCACGGTCTTTGCTAAAAATACGCTCTAACGGTTTATGGTCCGTTAAGAGCATGATGTCGTCCATATAAATAGTGATGGAACTTAGTCACAGCGAAATCAATTCCTAAAGCCTCCTTATCAATGGTCGAATATCTGGTTTCAATATCAGTTAAACTTCGAGAAGCGAAGGCAATAGGTTTGAGAGTTTTGTTTGTAAATTCATGAAAAAGGACAGCGCCAACACCTTTTGCGCTTGTGGTCTGTGGATCAGCGGTCTAAGGCACATGCCGTTCGAAACTCCAGCATAGCGATAGTCGGTTCGAGTCCGATGTAGGTACGAGAATTTTTCTCAACTACTTTGGATCGATAGGCGATCGCATGCTTTGTTGAAAAGCAAGTGTATGGTGAGTTGTCTAGATGCCAATCTCGTCTAGTACTAGCTTGGAGTGCACACCGACCACCCGAGGTGGTGCTGTAGGTTTTCCGGGTTTTCCTACAGCTGAAAAGTGAATACATCACCTGAAACATCAGGCTATGCCTTTGGGTACACTCAACGAGTTTTTATGAAGTAGTGTTATTATTATTATTATCACTGGTCACAACCACTGGAAGAGTATCTGACGAAGTTAAAATATTTTTCAGTTCGTTAAATAGTTTTTCATCTTTAGGTGTCTAGGTAAAGACACAGTTACTTTTCAAAAGTCTGTATAAAGGAACACAAATAACATGCAAATTTTTGATGAATCGTCCATAATATGTTATCGATCCAAGAAAGGATCTCAATTCACTCACATTTTTAGGACTTGGCATATCACGAATGGCTGTAATATGCTCTTGAGTAGGATGTAGTCCTTCAGAATCAATCTTGTGTCCTAAAAATGTTACACTATTTTGTAACCATTTACATTTTGATTGCTGAGTGCGTACACCTGCAACCTGCAATCTTTCTAAAACTTGTCGAAGCCGCTGTAGGTATAGTTATTTGTTGGGTGCTGTTATTAAGATATCAAGAAAGTACACTGCTCCTTCGATATCAGCTGGAAACTGATCCATAACTTTTTGGAATAGAGATGGTGCAAAATTCACTCCAAGCGGGAGGCGTTTGTAACGATAGTATCCCCGGACAGTGGAGATTACTAAAAATTTTCGTGAGTCTGGATGTACCTGTAATTGGAGGTAAGCATCCTTCAGATCTATTTTGGAGAAATATTTGCCACCACTGAGTTATGACATAATGCCTTCGAAACGAGGGAGTGGATAGTCATCTTTCTTAACCTATGGGTTTATAGTGACTGAAAAATCTCCGCAGATGCGGATGTTTCCATTTGATTTAACAGCCAACACTATAGGTGTTGCCCATTCAATTGGTGTTACTGTTGTATTTACCGGCTCTAGTACGTCTTCTGCTACTAAACGATTTAGTTCTGCAGTAACTTGTTCCTGTAATGATATAGGAACTGGCCTCGGCCGACATGCCTTTGGCTCTGCTTGTTCTTTCATGTGTATATGTACCATCTGGCCACGAACAGCACCTATATGTCCGTTAAATATTCTATTCTTTTCGTCCGATTCCCGTTTAACTTGACACAACTTTGCCCCTGGTGGAAAGGATAACCCAAAAGCAATACACCAATCAAGACCAAACAAGGGAATGTCATCTGTTTTTGTTATGTAAATGGGTAAAACTTTTGTTTCGCCATTGAAAGCATCAACCTTAACTTCAGCAATACCCAAAGTCTCAATTTCTACATCTGTGTAAGCCACTAAATTTGCAGTTTTTTTCAAAACAGGACAGTCTATAGACTTCCACAGTTGTTTTCCGCCTACTGAATGCGCAGCTCCCGGATCATAGAGCATATCGATTTTTTTACCGTTTAACTGTACCGTCAACATTACTTTGTTTGAGGAGTGTATGTTTCGTACGTTAGTTGTGTTGGTAGAGGTGTAACTCTCATCACTTTCGTTGTTTTCATTCGATTCAGTTTCGCGTACATGCCTTGTTCCAGATTTTTGTTGATTTTGAATTTGCGCATGTCCAGTCGATATGCATACTTTTGAAAAATGGTTCAACAAACCGCAAGCCGTACACTTTTTATTTTTCGCGAAACAAGTTCCTTTATCTTTATGTCGTAATTTACCGCACATTAAACAGTCTATTTCAGCATTTAAAACTAAGGTCTTTGTATCGTTAAATTTTGATTTGGCATTGTTGTCGTTTCGGAGATGTCTAGAAAACCGCCTCGATTGTTTCGAAGTTGAAGCTATCGCATTAGTATGTTTGTTGTCGAACTGTCCGGATAAATTCGAAAGTTGCTTTGATTGGAGAGAAGCCTGTTCGAGTATCAATGCTGTCGCCTCTATTTCGTCAAGAGTTGCTGTGTTTTTCGGGTGTAACCGAATCAACTCTTGTTGCCAAGCCGAATTATTTATACCAATCACAAGTTGATCGCGGAGTCGCAAGTCTACGTAAAGAGTTTATGAACTGAGTAACAGTTTCATTTTCTTTTCGGTAACGCAGTGCAAACGTGACCTTTTCAGAAAGAATGTATGGCGTTTTGCCGTAATATTTATTTAAGACGACAACAATTTCCTCGAAAGTTTTCGTAACTACATCGTCCGGTTTGAAACGATCTACTAGTATTTTGAAATGGTCAGGGCCTACCTTGCACAGGAGTAAATTACGTCTTTTCACCTTTGTTGTCATCTTTATCCAAACCATGGAGCTGTAATTCCATCTTGAATCTCTGTATGTAGTATTCCCAACCCTCTCTGTCAGGAGAAAACTATCAAACTGAAAATGTTTGAGGTATTATGTGTCTGTTGACATTGTGGAATTTTCACATTCACTACACTAGTTACTAATCGGGACCGTAGACACTGTCTAGTTGTTTATCACACAATTTACACGAATTTTTTTTTCAGGTGCACTGTTAACGATTGATTTTTAGCTTGTTGGCCACTTACTGTTCTGGTTTTGTTTAGAATATTGTTTATTCTAGGTCCACAATTTCCTCCCCGTTTTGTTTTTTAGAGAGAAAAGTTTTTCACTTCACTGTTTTTACCGCGCACTTTTGTTGTTCGAGTCCGGTAGGTTTTGTTAACCTATACCCAGCGACACTGTTTGTTTTTTTCTTCTCACTTTATCCTCGTCGCCAAAAATGTGGTATGGTGGGTTACCATTCCGAGAGTAAGGCTAATTTCAACAATTGTTATTGAGATAGTTATTATTTATTGAGTAAAAAACGTATTTTACAGGAAGTTTATTTATTGTCGTGCTACATGTTCCATTCGCGCTCGTAGACCTCTTCTTCTTCTTCTTCCATGGATCATTTTTAGGTGTGTTTTTACTACACTTGAAAACACAAATCGGCAAGCCAACGGTGACAAAGCGCGTGTATCTTCGGAAATACCTAAATTGTAGTATAAGGGCAGTTGCAAAGGATACTGAATATAATGAAACGGAGGTGTTTGAAATTCAACATAGGATTAGGGCATTCGAACTAAAAAGTTAGAAATAATCAATTTTGATATTTCGAAAATATGAATTGAGGGGTTTTTGGGAATGCTGATTCTAATGAAATAAATTATTTAAAATGAGCCCTAATATCATTTTTCCAAAAAATTGGTTTTTATACCCCCCAACACCGCACACCAATGGTTAATGAAGATGTTCACTATGCCAAAATACTTCATTATCCTAACATAATCACCACCAAAATTTCAAGAAAATCGCATTATTAATAACTGAAATATTAGGGTGTATTCATGAACAGCGGGACACACTGTATATCACCTGAAAAGAACTTGAAAGATTGCAAAGATAAAGCAAGGTAAACATTGCCTGCATACCGCTTTAGGCTAAGTAATTGAATGATTCAAGGGTTGATAACTTGAGATGAGATAGTGAGAAATAAATGCACTATATGAGGAATGAATGAAAAATGATCACTTAAATGAACTGAGCCCAGATCTTACCTCATGTCTAGCAGTCCTGTCCGTCTTCGGGGAGTCCTTAGTCGGCCGACTGTTGTAGGTTGTAGGTGGAAGAACTGATCTTCAATTCACTTTTTTAATGTTGCCAGTGTTCACACGCAAAATGGTTTTAGCGATGAGAAGAAGACTTGTATGGCTTCTGTCGATGATCTCGTCGTTGTTACTGTTCGACGTATTGGCTCGATCTGGCTATGGGTTTTTTGGTTGAAAATAAAAGAATGATATGGTACAGCGTTTACCGGAGAAAATGAGAGGTCGTTAATAATTAATAGATGTGAGATGAAATATAAAGGTATTCAGTCTGATCGTGATTAAAGAATAGTTTATAAAAAAACAATAAAAACAACTATAATAGCAGGACGCGACACTAAGTAAATTACAAAAGGCAAAAAGTTGGCTAGGAATGTTAACCTGCAAAGTCCATTATTGACCAAAACTGAATTTTTTTATCAGTTCATTTGATTATGACTACGTTATATTCAAAAAACAGCTTGTTCCATTAAAAAACCAACATAAGCTTATTTTGTCTCCACAACAATCTGCTATCAGCAAACGCAGTTTTAATTACTGTGCATATGTTTTTCGGAGAAGCCTATAAAATCTAGATAATTACACTCTTAGCCAACGAAAAGGTTAATAACAATTTATGGGAGTTATTTTCACATTCCTGATGTCCTATTCAAATCAACAAACCACTCCGTGATTTTTCTGTGGAGAAAGGTAGGCTACATGGAAATGATGAATTAATGTGAGAAGAAAATTTGCCTCGGTAATCGTCGAATTAGAAGAGAGTCTTTAGTACGCACGCAGTCTAGCTTCACCTTCATGAAGAAATAGCAAACAAACTCAGTCATGCGTGAATCGCGCATGACCGCCTTAAAATGACAGTGTGTTCTGTAATAAAAATACGGGTTGAACTGGTTCTCTCATATGTGTTATGATTGATAGTGATCGACTCTAAAAATTGATCTCATATGGATCGAATGCAGATGTAAAGTTTTGACTATTGACCACTAGATGGGCCCGATATATATGATAAAATTAGTTATTATGAATAATGTAACGTTAAACCGTTACACTATCTGGTCAACAAGAAGCTTTGTCGAGATAAAACGTCCTATGAAGATGTCGGAAGAGACTTACCAAATTGAGAGACACGATGCTGGACTAGAATCTTGTGGACCTGATGTTCCCAAAACCTGAAGCCGGACCTGACCGCGTCTGGGATATTCACGCTCAGCCTGACCGGATGATCTCATCTCTACTCGATAACAGTCACCCATGACTCATCACCTCCAAGAAGGAACGGGAAAGATGTAGAGAAACATGTTAGAAAGGTCCAGAAAAGTCGCTAAATGACGGTGACACTACTTAAAGAGGAGCCTTTCCGATATGTATAAAGGAATCTTGAGCGGGTGAGATAGTCAGTCGCAGTTATAGCTAGTTCCAGAGTTTGCAGATAGAGAGTGAAAATAAACTAAATCCGTTATAGTTATATTGAGATAAAAATTAATTACTAGATTATAGTTGAGTGCATTTTTAATTTTTTTTTTCAAATTTTTTTTCTTTTGAATCCAATCCAATCCAAACTTCAAGTCCTAGTGAATTTTTGTAAAAAGTGTTATGATTAAGCCATTATCAAGTTACCAAATAAAACAAGGTGAGTTTCAAGTAGGTACCATGCAAGTTGAAAGAAACCCTTTGTAAAAGTTGAAAACTATGTTATATTGTTTTGATGAAAGGACATGGCACTGGATACATGTAATCCTGGGGCTCGATAGATTTTTTTGATTTTTGGATATATCATTCCACAGGTCAAAGCAACTTTCTTCATTCGACTTTTTTTCTGGCTCTACAGCGTGAGCTATAAACATGGGTTGATTGTTCAACGCTAATTATGGAAAATATTTTCTGCGACTGGATTTTTCTTGAATTTTGAGTATAATATCATGTGAAAAATATCAATTTCCTTTGATTATATCAATTATGTACATTACTACAGGACGTGGCAGAAAACGCAATTTTTCTGAAACTCGTTTTATTGACTTTTCGCCCAATTGTGGGCTTATCGTTGAATTTTTCGGAACCAAAAGTTCTCCCGGAGTTGCTCGTGTTAACAATTTTTTTTTACACACATATATATATATATATGAAAACTAAAAGTTCGGGTTGAACCGCGTCTAGAATTTGTTGAAATTCGACGTTTCGGCTCCGATTTTGGAGCCATTTTCAAGAACTGAAATAGAGAGAAAATTAATGAAAGATTGAATCGTAATTCTACGCTGAGGTCTCAATCTGCCTACTCCTCAGGTATAATTACGTTAGGTTTTTGTGACTTGACGTCGGGGTCTCAATCTGCCTACTCCCCATGTCTCGTCACTGGTTCTCTCTAAGGTCTCAATCTGCCTACTCCTTCGAGAGAACTGAGGAATTGTGGGTTGAGGAACTGTATTTATAGTGGACGTAGCTGTAATGGCCGTGTGCAATGTATTGGCGCGAGGTGAACTATGGGCGGGAACTGAGTTGGCGCTAGATGAGCTGTGTGCGGGAACTTGGTTGGCGCTAAGTGAGCTGTGTGCGGGAACTGGGTTGGTGGGAAATGAGTTGATGCGTCCAATGAGAGGCTTCCAGGTATTGGGAAGTCTACGTCCGTCGTCGCGAGTGTTGAGGCAATTGGGGCGCTTCTCTATCTCAAGGGCTTCTCGGATGATCCTGGTTTGCAGAGTTTTCTCGGTGGAAATTGTTTTTGTGTTTTTGAAGTATATTTTGTGACCTGTGTATGCTCGATGTTTATAAAGTGCGGAAGTGGAAGATGCCTGACGCACAGCAAGTTCGTGTTCGTAGACTCTGGAAGTTACTCGTCTGTTAGTCTGGCCGATATAACTTCTCGGGCAGTCTGAACATGGTATTTCATATATACCTTGAGAATCGTTTGGTATTGTGTCCTTGGGAGATCTGAGGAATTTGGATATTTGGTTGTTGGCCGTGAATATTGTTTTTATCTCGTGTTTTCTCAAGATATTACTGATTTTGTCTGTGACACCTTTGATGTATGGTAGGAAAGCTTTGTGTGGCTGAATACTCTCTAGTGGATCATTTGTTTTTGGAGGACGGGTCAGTTGATGGCGGATAGACTTGGCGATTAGTGAATTGTTGTAACCATTTTGAAGTAAGGCTGATTTCAGTTTGTCCAGCTCTTGTGGTCTATTCTGGTTGTCGGTAAGCTGAATTGATCTGTATATCAGGGAGTTCAATACGGAGTTTGTTTGTGCTGGATGGTGATGAGAGTTTGCGTGTAGGTATCGGTTGGAGTGGGTCTGTTTCCTATGTACTGTGTGAGTGAAAGAGTTATTGGATTTCGTGATGAGAACGTCCAGGAAAGCTAGGGAGTTGTTCATTTCGGTCTCCATTGTAAATTTCATGTTGGGATGGATATCGTTTAGGTGATCTAAGAACGTGTTTAAGATTTCGTAACCATGAGGCCATATGACGAAAATGTCGTCAACGTATCTGAACCAGCAAGTAGGCTTGTGGTCAAATGCTTCTACAGCCCTGGTTCGAAGTCTTCCATGAAAAGGTTTGCAAGGACTGGAGAAAGGGGGGAACCCATGGGAGCACCTTTCACTTGTTTGTAGTAAGTTCCTTGGAAGAGGAAGTACGTGTTGTTCATACAGTGACTGATGAGGTCCAGGGTGTCTTTTGGAATTCTGTGTTTCGTTTTAGGGATTTCTAGCGTGTCCGTTAGGGAAATATTTGTGACGAGGGAGGCAACATCGAAGCTCACTAGGATATCTGTGTTCTGGATTCTATAGGATTTGAGAAGGTCTAAGAAGTGGAATGAATTTTTCACATAGGATGAAACTTCTTCTGCTCGTGGCTGAAGAGTACTCGCTGTGTATTTACACAAGCCTGATATCCCACTCCGACCTATCGTCAGTGCCTTTGGATCACCAACCCAGAACCTCGCCAAGTATCTAGCGAGTACTCTTCGTCAACACTTTGAATAATAGTTTTCTTATAAGAGTATCAAGATTGCATTTATTCAAAAATTGCATTCCCTTCAGAAGGTTTGAAAAAATACCTCTTCAGGATAACCCATCGGGATCCCTACGGTTAAAAGATCAACTATCAAAAGAAATCTACTAGTAATAAAAATTATTAATGTTTTTTGCCTAACTATGTAGACACTTTGGGAAATGTAATTTGAATAGTTCAATTAATGTATTCATAGCTTTTGTGATGTACACGTAATTGTGATTATTACTCATGAATGATTAAGGGAATAAAGAATCCCAGCTCTTGACTCGGTCGGCCAGTCAGTCTTGATACGGACATCGACGGAGTTGAGTGCGGGTTGAAAAACCTAGAGTGTTAGTGTTATTCCAAATACCCGAATACCTAAAGTGTGTACTAGAGTGATTATTGACTATAGTGAACACCACATTGGCGACGAGGATAAAGCAAAGAAAAGGGCTGTAAGTACGAAATGCATTCATTGAAAGAAAAATTTCGATAAGTATCATACTGATTTGTATGTATATCTCATGTAAAGAGACAAGGATGCCAAATCCAGAATGGTAGGGCTGAAGTATTGATAAAGCAAAATGAACAAAGTACCAAAGGTACTGAGGTGTCGGAAACTCGCACATGTTGCAAATTGGACAAAGTATCGATGGTACTGAGGTGTTGAACAATCGCACCTGTTGAGAAAAAGAGTCGAAAATTCGCACCTGTGTGCAAATTGCAAAAAGTACCGAAGGTACTGAGGTATCAGAAACTCGCACCTGTGGGGAAAAATAAATTGTCTAGGGTGTCAAAACCTCGTACCTGTATGCAAAATGCACAAAGTACCGAGGGTGTCGAAAATTCACACCTGTTAGCAACTTGCATGTAGTACCAAAGGTACAGAGGTGTCACGCAAAAAAAATAACAAACTGTTTGTTCCAGAAACATGGCAAACATTCCTGCCCTGGAAAATTTTGACTGCGATGGAGATGCCAGCTCAGTAGGATTAAAATGGCAAAAATGGAAAAGGGCCCTTCAAATATACTTGGATGCTGACCCACTCAAGAAGAGAGCAACTCTTTTACATTTTGGAGGGTTGGCCTTACAGGAGATATTTTATAATCTTCCTGGAACAAATGTGAACCTATCTGGTAGTGAAGAACGCGATGTTGAGTTTAAAAACAGCGAAAGCTGACACTCCGCCTATTCACTGTGAAATTTTCTTAGGCTTACGCAATATGTTACTATTTATTTATTTCTTGTATCTCATGGTGAATAAAGACGCTTTATTATTATTATTATTATTATTATTATTATGTGTTTGATATCGCAGTAACAAAACTGTATGAAAATTTTGCCCCTAAACAAAGGAAGGTGTATGAACGGCACTTGTTTAGATTATTAAAACAAGATGATTGTGAAAAATTCGAAAAGTTCCTGGTGAGGCTTAGGCACCAAGCTGAATAGTGTCAATTCAAGGATTTAGATGAACAGCTTATTGATCAAATAACGGAAAAATGTTCATCACTCGAACTGAAGAGGAAAATACTAGCTGCAGGCGAAGCAATAACCCTCAATACAATAATCTCTGAAGCTAATTCCTTAGAAACCATAGAAAAACAACTGTCAGGATTTATCGATAAACCAACAACCAGTGTAATGAACACCGTTAATGCTCTCGCAGCACAAAAAAAGTTATAGACATCTTCGGCCGAAATGTTCACGCTGTGGATCACAGGAACATAACATCAAACAAAGATGTCCTGCTAGTAAATAGGCTACAAGAGTTCTAGGACAAAATCCCATGTATTTTCTTATGGTGATTCGTTCTGGCAATTTTTGCTCTTTTTGGGGTGGGGGGAAATTAGAGCGTCGCTGGTCTGCGTTAATCGTGTGACGTAGTCGAGAGAGATCCAGTTGATTGATAACATGTTGCCAATAGAGCGCGGCGTACACATATTATAAATTGAATTTAAAAAGAAAAAAAGATTTCCGAGAACGAGGTTTGAACTAGCGGTTTATGTATGGTAGCGAGTGACGCTAGCCTTGCCTCCACGGAGACTTCGTACAAGTTAATGTACAAATGTGGGATATATCTTCATCCAGCTACCAGAGCACGCTGTTTGAATATTTAAAAAAAAATAATGATTGTGAGTCTGATAATAATAATGATGCTTGGAATAAATATGAAAAAATGGCGGTTCAACGGTGGTCTAGCGTTTCAACAAGCTATGTGTATAGGGTCTCTCAAAAAGTATCAGTTACGAAAAAAAACATGACGGCTGCTCGTTAGATTTATTATACCAGGTGTATCAAAACATACCATTTAAGAGAAAAAATACATGGCTGCTCGATTGATTTAGTATACCTGGTGTACCAACATATTATTTAAGAGAAAATATCATGGTGGGTGCTTGTCTTATTTAGTATACAGGGTGTCTCAAAACGTATAATTTAAGAGAAAAAAAATGGCGGCTGCTCGTTAGATTCAGTATACAGGGTGTCTCAAAACGCAAAGTTTATGAAAAATCATATCGTTTGAGAGAAAAAAAGACATGGCTGCTTAGGGCAGAGAAAAAGGTACCATTGGGGACATGGGGATTTAAAATACGAATCATCGAAAAATAAGCACTTCCGGTTTGAAAAAATTGAGGTAGAAGAAAAGTAATAGTGAATTCGGATTATCCACATCGAGGAGAGTTCAAATATGCAATAAAATTGCCACTTCCGGTTTTCACTTCCGGTTGTCCGATTTCGATAATTTTGGCATCATGGATTCGTTTCGATGTCAAACATTTTTAATCATTATCCAATGCCAAAAGGGCATAGGAGGCTAACTTCGTTATTAGCGAAGGTACAACGACGTGCGGGTACTCTAACAAGACAACTTTTATGGGGGATCAAGAAAATGATAGAATTTCCTTCCGTCAACTGCCATAAGTGCCATAAACCTCACATTTTAATGCGTTATGTACTCATCGCTCAAATGTTAGAAGTCGGTTCGTTAACGTTTGACATTTTTTTGTATAGAACGTCGCTCAATATATCGGCGGCGCCTCACACTCGATATCTGTCAGTTGTCATTGGTAATATCGTTGAAGAAAAAAAAAATGTGATAAATAAACATGGTTGTACAGGTCAGATGGAAAATGGGTCATTGGGAGAAGCAAAGTATTCAGCAATAGTATATACAGGGCGTATCAGACATTATTTAAGAGAAAAAACATGGCTGATGCAAATGTCAAATAACATGTGGAAAATGGGACGCAGAAAATACGTATCATTGGGGATATGGGGACCCAATAGAAAAATACGGTGATATTTCATAATGAGTGTTCCAAAATTTTCTTAGACATACACAGAGTGTTCAAAAACTATTCAAGATAGGAAAAAAAACGCTCATAGGACGTTTCAATCCTAATCAAGAAGGTAAACAGAGCATCTCATTTATAAAAAAAAACATGATGTTTTAACAGGAGTTTAGCGTTTCACCGTGCGATATCAATCGGAAATGTATTACATGTCATCGAGACCGAATACGTCAGCGCTCTCTATCATCAGGAAGGTGCCCAATCATTAAAAATTGAGATAGAGCATTGATAAGGGTCCAAATTTAGATACTATCGGTCGTACGATTTCAATAATTTCGACACCAATGGGTTTGTTTCGATGTCAAGAAACAATGTTGAGCATTTTCCAATGCCAAATGGGCATAGGACGCTAACTTCGTTATCAGTAAAGGTATAGAAACATGCGGGTACTCTAATAAGACAACTTTTATGGGAGATCAAGTTTGATCAAAGCAGAACGAACTAACCTTATAAAATGTCTATTTTATTCGCATCTTTGCATGTTTTACCGTTTCAAATTTTAGCTGTTTTTTCGAACGCAAAAAACGGTTATTGTGGTCGCATTTTGGCATGTTTTAGCGTTTCTAATTTCAGTTATTTTTTCGAACGCAAAAACGTATATTTTGAGCACTTTTGAAATGCCAAATCTCCATAAGAAACATAGAGTTTTTCGGTTTAATTTAAGGCAGTTTTTTCGGACGCGAAAAACGTTTATTGTTTGCATTCTTGCAGGTTGAAGCGTTTCAATTTTCAGGTGTTTTTAGGAACGCGGAAGTCGTATATTTTGATCACATTTTTGCAGTTTGACTCTGTTTCTTTTTTTGGTATTCATCATCAGGTGGGTGGGGAGAGGGTTAGGCAACTTTAATTTCTTCTCGACATAAGACTTGTTTAATTGAAAACAATCTGATTAATTCCCGCCCATTGCAAGTATGCGGCCAGTTATTTCTCCAAGACTTTCTGAATCCATATAGTCCAGACAAAAGCATTATATTTTGACACCTCAATCATTGTTCTTAGTCTTTTCGTTAAAAAGTTTTAGTCTAAATACTGAAGGTCATTTATTGGCCAAGTAGTCGAGATAATTTTAGATGCAAAGTATTATATGAGACCTAGAGGCACAACTGGTGTAGTTGAATCTCTTATCACATTTTTAATCTCGAGGAGTTTCAGATCTGAGTGCGATAAGTAAAATTTAGATATTTTTGTAAACTATTTTCTTTAGGAATTTTCAAATTGATGTTTTTTTTTATTCAACCAAATGCTTCTTCACTATCAATAAAGCTGTAGCTCAGTTATTACCTAGTCTGAATCCATATAGTCCAGACAGAAGCATTATATTTTGACACCTCAATCATTGTTCTTAGTCTTTTCGTTAAAAAGTTATAGTCTAAATACTGTAGGTCATTTATTGGCCAAGAAGTCGAGATAATTTTAGATGCAAAGTATTATATGAGACCTAGAGGCACAACTGGTGAAGTTGAATCTCTTATCACATTTTTAATCTCGAGGAGTTTTAGATCTGAGTGCGATAAGTAAAATTTAGATATTTTTGTAAACTATTTTCTTTAGGAATTTTCAAATTGATGTTTTTTTTATTCAACCAAATGCTTCTTCACTATCAATAAAGCTGTAGCTCAGTTATTACCTACGTAGGTGTTCTACAGGCGTTTGAATCCACCTTGAACTTTGGACTCTCGGTTCGTCGCTGGTCTGCGTTCATCGTGTGACGTAGTCGAGAGAGATCCCTTAGATTGATAACAATTGTCCAGTACAGCGCGCGCTGCTAAATTTCGTTGCGTCGCTGTGTTTGGCGTTCATCGAGTAGCGGCGATAGATCCCTTAGATTGATAACAATTCTCCACTACCGCGCGCTTATAGTATATATAATATATATAATAAGAATAATGATTGAGGATGATATATTCAGACTCAAAATACAGGATTTAAGAAAAAAAAAACATGGCGGCTGTCAAATGTTATACCAGGTGGCTCAAAATACAGTATTTAATAGAAAAAAAAACATGGCGGCTGCCAAATGATATACCGGGTGTCTCAAATAACAATATTTAAGAGAAAAAACATGTCAGCTTAACGGAGGTCGTCACCTTCAATGTGCGATACCCATTGAACCGTTCAGTCTTCCGTTCGACTGTATTCGTTGACACGTGTCGATTGTCTCGTAATCCGGTGTGGATGGACGGCTTCCGCAAAGTTTCGGATTTCTCCGAAACCATCCTCAGCCGCCCACCGCTCTGCTCCAAGTGACCTGGAGGGCAAGGACGTCGTCACCCAGGGATTTCGGGTGGCAACTTCCGTGTCCCAGCCGACACCTGATTCGAAATCTGCCTTCGTAGCTCTTATTGCTTGTTCTGGCCGTGCATATTGTGGTATCCCTTGGGAGGTACGCTGAACCCGCCCCTGGAGAGATATGGGAATGCGAGCATTCCCAACTCCCTCCGAGAGCCTTCCACCACCCCCTAGTTCTTCCACTAGGGCCTCAGCATCACCCGGTTCCCTTAGGGTATGCACATCTATATCCGGCCTCCGCTGTGGTGCGTGGGGCACACCCGATGACCCCGGAGCGCTTCGGCGCATTCCGAGGGGGCGTACCTCACGAGCTTCGCCAGCACGGACTCCTTCGTAGCCCTCCGACCTGCAAACAGATACATTTCTGGTTAGTCGAAATTGCTCAAAACGGGCTTCCAAAGGTGGAGTTGTGACAACTCCCGCGGAATCGATTACTAACCCTACCTGAGCCGACGGGGAAGGCTGCCTCCCTCCGTCTAAGCTCGACTCTAAAGTACCTTGGTCCAGCACACTTCTCGGGGACAAGGTAGTTGACATCGTCAACTCACGATTTTCCCCGGTAGTACGTACCTGGGGGACGTCTCCGTCGAGGCGTCGCGACGCTTCGGGGAATAGACGCCTGGCGTCTAAGTCACCCGACGGCGGAGGTGTCCGAGAAAGCCCAACGCCGGCGAACACGGCTTGGGTATTCTCCTCCGCGAGCATATGAGATCTCAATCTCATATTCGTCATTGCTCTAAAGGACAAGCAATTACGGCTGTAATGTATTGTCGGGCTACTTGCGTGTGCAAGTGTGTGGCAAAGGAGAAGTGCACTAAAATCGACCTCGCGTCGACCCAACTCAAGTGTGACGATGAGAAGGGTCACCCTATAGCTAACTAACCTAACACCTAACAAGACCTCGCCGGGAAATGGACGAGGGAGGAAGGATTCACGGTTTAGAAAAAACTATCTAAATAAAATTTCCTAACTTCAAAATTTGTGTGAAGCACCAAAAGGAAAAATTAAACTTGAAAAATTTTTACTTCAAAAATTTACAACTGGATGTGACAAAAACCAAGACAGAGATTTGGGTAAAAGGATCACGGAGCCTAACCAGACTGTCTCAGGTGGAAAAGCCGAGAACAGCCGCAGGAAATAGGTATGGGAAGGACGCGAAACCCCTAGGTACCACAGGAAATGTGGCTCGCCAACGACAAAGTCGCAGCTAATGATGTCTTGACAGGCCGAGGAATTTAAGCTCGAACGATACAATCTTCGTGGAACTCTACGATCGAGCCGATTGTATCAGGTGAGATCTCGTTTTGGTGCCTGACCCCTTTTCATACGATGGGGATTTTTCGTCAACGTCGCGTACAGGTATTAAGTCGGGAAATAACTTTGATGAAGTTAAATCCCTAAGTGTCCGTTGCAAAAGATCACTTTACACTGATTATTGCTCGAGAGTTAAACTACCTATCAACGTACTTTCGTAGCGCGAATAAAACACCTGTAAACCGTACAAGTGAGTCTAACCCCTTTTAAGATAGAAACAAAACGTTATGAATCCACTGTGAACTGAATTATTATTACCGAGAACCTGACTCTAACTGCTAGCCAAAACGATGAATTGCAGAGACAAAAGGCAAAGCCAAACAAACGTAAGTTATTTAACGGAAACACGAAATTGATTATTACACTGCAATTCGACAAGAAAGAGTGGCTGTCTGCTGCTTCGCTGCTTGCATATTTATGCAATCCTGACTGCTGAATCCGCGACACCCATTGGCCTAGAGGGCCAAAGTGGGCGTCGCCCTTGGCTGAACAAAACCCTAGCTCGCGAAAACGCGCGGGATTTGGGCAAATGACCGTTAAAGTCCCGTTACCTGCGTTTTCTAGGGAGTATTTGACAAAAGTCACTAAATACTCCCCAGATCTAGGGAGATATTGAAAGTCAGAATTTCAGATATCTCGATTCCTAGGGCGGTCCGATATTCGGAGAGCCCCGAGAAAAACCATAAACCAACGTGATTCTTGAACGCCGAAGAAATACACGTATTCCTTCGCCGAGGAATCTATACCCGTTTTCCGATTTGGCCAACCTGATGAGAAATCGAATTGAAATAAAATAATTTGTGAAAACAAATGGAGCCACGGAATCTTTCCACCCAACAAGAGACTAGCGTGTCGAAACCTTGCTCTAAGTGTTCTGTATACCGGGTGCTCGACTGTTTGGGGCCACAAATTAATAAAATTGAAAACTAGTCAGGAATTTCCGGTAAATCGGTAAAACTACGTACAGTGGAGTTCCACTGGGTGGAGATTGGGACTTTACATCATACAGGGTGAGACTAGACTAGTGACCTGAATATAATGCAAAAATATAATGTTATTCGACTGGCTTCTAGGTGAAAATTGAGAGTTATTAAGTGTAAAATGGCTCACTAAAGGTGACCATACACAAAAAAAATCATCGTAGGAGCGCGGCGAGCCTGCCCTGCGACACCCCCCTACTAAAGAGTTTAACTTGGTCGAAGTTATTTCCAAACGAAACAACCGACAAAAGCTAAATTTACGTTAACTCCCTAATAGTCACCTTCCGCACTCTGATGAACCAAGGCTGGAACCACCAAAGTTACTGGAGCGTCATCCTCCATGTCGGAATCGTTCTCAGTACAGTCTTTACTAACTCTAGGAGCTTCGCTGTAGCTCTGGGCTGGTACGGGATCTTCGTCAGACCCGGTCACCGAAACATACTGACGGGCGGAGTCTGTCGGTGGCCGCTGGATCGGAGCTCTGTCGGAGTCCAGCGCCGCAGCTCGGCATCTCCTTCGCCGTCCTGTACTCTTACTAGGAATCTCAGTCCTTACTGAGCCTTCCTGTCTCACATTCTCTCCCGGGTCGACCATCAATGATAATGGAGACCCCCCTACTGGAAGTGCTAACTCTCGGATAGCAGCTTCCACTTCCGAATCTGAATCGTACGCTGGACTTTGGTCTGAAACGACCGCTTGACGGGTAAGAGCGTCTACTTCAGTAGTAGCACGCCCCCCTACTGACGAGTTTGCGACGGGGTGTTCAGAATCTCTGATCTCCAAAAGGCCAGAGTTCACCACCGGCAACGGACTCCTACGGGATACTCCTCTCTTCTCCGCGCAGTCTGAGTCGCGTTTCCGTCCTTGTGGATTCCTCCTCAACCTTTTCACTGTCCGCCGGACCGCTTTGTCCTTTGGATCGAAACTGACCGTTACTTCCCGTGGATTCATTGAGTTGGGTGCGTCAGCTCGTACCCGGATTAACGAAGGTGGCCTCGGACCGCCCCCAGTCGTCGGCCTAGGTGTGACTTCCCCTGTCACTTCTTGGTCAGCGTCGTTGGACTCTGGCTGATCCGGACCTGGGCCACCATCGTCGTGGCGGACGCCAGCCGGCAAAGTCCTGCTTACCCAAGAACGGATATCGTCTACGTGCACCAGCCTCTCGGTGCCGTTCCTATCTACGAGGTAACTGTCTCGCCCCATCACCCTCGTGATCGGATGCGGTCCTGACAGTGTACCTCCGAAGTTTCCTTTGACGAAATTCCTAACTAAAACGCGGTCGCCGACCCCGTAGGTCCGTGGCGACGGTAGATCTTTATCAGGGAATAAATTCCTCTGATAAACTGCCTGACGTCTGGCTGCTTTTGCAAGACGTTCTTGCCGATCTTCGGGGCTATTATGTACCGGATCTCGGTACATAGGTAGCCTCCAATCTCCTGGACGACCAGGTGTATATCCTAACAATAACTCCGCTGGAGTCTCCCCTGTTGCTCTATTCTTACGGTTCCGTAAGCAATAGAGACTTGCAGCCAGACCTTCTTCCCAAAGCCCTTCCGAAGTGGTTTCCAGCATCCTTGCTCTTAGGCACTTCTTCAGTTCCTGGACCCTTCGCTCGACAGGGTTCGCCTGTTGATGAAAAACAGGTGAAAATTTGACCTCGATGTTCTTCAAATCGTAGTATTTTAGCAGATGATTGCTCTGAAACTGCGGGCCGTTGTCAGAAATGACGACTTCTGGACAACCCCAACGAGATAAAATTTCTTCGTCTAGAAAACGAGAAATTACTTTCGACGTGCATGTCTTAGTGGCCTTGGCTTCAACCCACTTTGAAAACATATCGACGGCAATTACCACGAACCTGTTTCCCCTCCTTGAGGCTGCATAGGGCCCCAGGACGTCAACAGCCAGCATCTGCCACGGTCGCTTCGGCACACTAGGCCGTTGCGGTGCCGCTTCCTGATGCCGTACGGCTTTAACGCACTGGCAGACTAGGCAACCTCTCACGTAGGCCCGGACGTAGTCCTCCATGGCCGGCCACCAATAGTGCCGTTTTAAGGCACGTAAGGTTTCCTCTTGACCAGGATGACCAGCGGTCGGGTGTTCATGGTAATAAGCCGACACGTCCTCACGGAGCGCCTCGGGCACATACAATAGCCGTTTACCAGCAGAAGAAACATATACAACCCCTTGGACATCTGAAAACTTGTTGATAAAACGAAGATCGTCCCTGGACGTAGGACCTAACTCCTGTATCGTTCTGATACGCGCCCTCAACCTTTGCGTCTCCCTATCTATGGCCTGCCGCCGCACGACCACTTCAGCCGGCGTCTCTACGACGCTCACCACACCTTGGTGTTCAGACAATTGCACCTTCATAGGTGGCAACCCCATACGCTCTACATCAGCATCCAAGTCTTCACTGTGAGACCCCGAGGGATTACGGGACAAGAAATCAGCTAGCTGATTGTCTCGACCTGCGACGTGCTCCACAGTGAAGGAATACTCCTGTAGCCAACCAACGGTGCCCAAGAATCCTCGGAGCTGAGAGACATTCTTGGGTAGCGGGAATTGTTGAACCGCTAACACATGACCTGGCATTGGTTCGTTTGACGTTTCCGTCACCACATGCCCCAAGTACTCCAGCCTACGCTGAGCGAAGTTGCACTTCTTTAAACTGCACCACAGGCCATGTGCTCTGAACCTCTCCAGCACAAGGCGGAGATGGTAGAGGTTCTCCTTTTCATCTTCGCTGTAAACGATTATGTCGTCTAGATATACTTTGACGAATTTATCGACATAACCAACCAACACTTCCGTCATAAGGATTTGGAAACTTCCAGGTGCATTCGTTAGACCAAACGGTATTGAGTTAAACTCATAACAAGCTCCATCTGGCGTAGCAAAAGCTGTATACTTTTTACTAGCCTCATCCATGGGTATCTGCCAAAACCCAGACTTCAGATCCAAAGAAGTGAACACTCTCGCTGTTCCGAGCTCTTTGATAGTCTCGTGAATACCTGGCAATACCGACGACTCGGGTATTGTCAGACTATTCAACTTCCTGTAGTCGACACAAAACCGAGCCGTACCGTCCTTCTTCGTGACGATAACGACCGGACTAATAAAGGCAGAATGGGACCTACTTATGACACCTGCAGCGAGCATCTTATCCACCTCCTCTTGGATAAGAGCCCTCTTCTGATCGGAAACTTTGTACGGACGGAGCTTGAAGGGTAGCTCCTCCTTCAATCGGATTTTGTGGCAAGCAGCCCTCGTCACTGGTTGCCTTGGAGATTCGTAAAAGACGTCTCCAAACTCTCGGATAAGACTCCGAAATTCCTTTCTCGAGAACGCCGATAGCTGTTCGTCCGCTACCTGTGGTTCAGGGAACTTTTCTGGTGGAAGATAGACCTCCTCCGCCCAGAAAATAGTTTGCCTAGGCCCCTTTCCAACGTACATGGTGCGACGTGCAAAGTCGACCATAGCCTCGTTTGATGCCAGCCAGGGACACCCGAGCAGAAGATCCTCGACAAGATCATCCACCACTTGCACGACAACTTCGTGAACGACACCATATATTAACAGTTCGACTATTGTCTCCCCTAGACTGGTGATGCCACGACCGGCGCATGCAAGCTGCAACGGTGTCACTTGCTTCCTATCCACCCTCCAGGTGACAGGCAACAAACTACGTTTCAGGAGATTTAGCGAACTTCCGCTGTCCACCAAAACCCTAACTCGACGACCCATCAGTTCAGCCTCGATTCGCGGCAACTGATGCAATCGTCCCTCAACCTTGTTGTTCGCTAAGCTAGTATCACAGCGACGATATAGACACAATGGATCCAGCAGATCCACCTCCGACTTCTTCCTAAGCGGGTCGGTCTCAATGAAACTCAGAAGTTCCGACTTGCGATTGACATCAAGTACTGCAGCACCAACTGCAGCCAACGATGGGACTTGGCGATTGCATCCCTCAGGAACCTCGCCTCCGCCCCGACTAAGACGTGTAACTCTCTCAGATGACATGCCTACCACGCCTCTGGTATCTACCAACGGGGAATGGCGATTCGCACCTGCGATCCCATCTGCTCTGCCCCTCGATACCGTCCTTGAGACTTGGCATGCATCGACCTCGAAACCTGCGTCCTGTGTGGGAGTGAGTGACAGACCACCACCCTCGGTGTCTTCACTACCCCGAAGTGGAACCGAAAAGAGTACGTCACTCTCGACGACTTTTTCGTTCCGAAACCTTGATTCGCAATCTTCCCTTGGATACACCTTTTCATCTCGACTTGTGCCTATACCGGACCTGTGCCCAGTTTGCAGTGCCCTAGCACTCTCTTTGACAACAGGCCCCTCCTGGTCCTTCTGTATACCGATCACTAACTCCGAAACCTTGTGTTGTGGCGGATGGAACGACCCACCAACAACGACCTGGGGTACCTCGATGATCTCACAACTCCATGAACCTGAAGATGATTCATAACCCCTTCCATTCGTTCCAAAACTAGAACTTGACATGTTTGAAATGACTTTCAACCCTCTACGTTTAACGTCTGCCGACGAGTGAACTTTTTTCCGCCTACCACCAGTGGCGCGATCCACACGCTCATCTACCACACTGAAACAAACGG
The DNA here is from genome assembly GCA_958502065.1 of Chrysolina americana. NCBI lineage: Eukaryota > Metazoa > Arthropoda > Insecta > Coleoptera > Chrysomelidae > Chrysolina > Chrysolina americana. Next base: position 30,265,443 of record OY293419.1, on the reverse strand, counting down.
ATTCACAATCTGACCGGTCTGCCCAATGTAGTTTGCCTGATGACGGTGGCGTTTCGGCTGAAACGACTCCAGCTTCAACATCCTGGAACTCCTTCTCCTCCTCCTTGTTGGGAATACATGCCGCATAATTTCTATGACAGTCCAACACTGTCACAGAACCGCAAAACGGTGTTGAAGGAGTACCTACTCCGATGGAGCCCCCTGATGGCTCCTGTTGGAGTTTTTTGATTCTTCTTTGCAAAGTGCAATTTTGTCTGCGTCCTTAAGTGACGTTTAACGACGCGAGGTTTTACTCGCCTGCACGGTATTAACCGTATGTGCCTTATTGGCCTGATCTAACGGTTTTGTTCCCGCACTCTGACGTTTGGGACCGTTCTTGTTGTCATTTTGCTGAGGGCAATCTTTGTTCCAGTGAGCTCCCCCGCAAGTGAAACATCCGCTCGAAGGAGCGTTGTTTCCTCCAGAACGCCTCGATTGATCATAATTCTGGAATTTAGTGCCATTGTTGTTAAAGTTATTGGACCTAACATGGTTCGAACCCCTGTTGTCCTGTAACTGTCCCTGAGGACGTTTGGGTGGCACATCTTCGGCCTGATGAGGACGGTTGGTGTTCGAAACAAGTTTCGGCCCTGACTGTACACTTTGGCTGGTGCTACGAAGTAGCGTCTCGACAGCAACAGCTTTTTGTGTCAGCTCTTCAATAGTTGCAAATCTATGCAATTGCAAATGGACTTTGATATCCGGTCTGATCCGGTTCAATATTAATCGCACAACCCTTCCTTCGTCCATCTCTGGGTAGAGCCTCTGTGAAAGACTCCACTTGTTCAGGATGAAGGAAGTTATTGACTCTCCCTTCGGCTGGTCAGTGCCAAAGAACTCCGCTTCTAAGCTCGAGACCAACAGATCGTTATCGAACCGTTCCTGGAGCCGGTTTGTGAAAAACTGCCAGTTTAGGCGTGAGTTGCGATATGGAGCATACCACTGCTGGGCTGCTCCCTTGAGCCACTGAGCTGCAACGCTCACCCAGACGGTTGGATCAAAGCCCCCCAAATAATCCTCAGAGGATTGAATAAATTGTATTGGATCTTCGTGAGGAAGCCCACTGAAACTGGGATGTGGTTTATTGTTAATTAAACCCCCATCAACACCGTTTAGGGTTCCCCGACGTCTATCCTCCAGCAAGTCTGCGAGTCGCACGAGCACGTCGTCGACCCCCGTCACTGGTCTCCTGGAATTCTCCTGAATCCGGACTGTGGGCACTGGCCTCCTCGATGGGTAATATCCACTCCTGTGGACATCACCGGGGTTGGAAGCGACGTTTCGAGCAACTCGAGGGACATCCTCAGATTCCCTATTATGCCGATTCCCGGTTGGCAACCGGGTAAACGTGCCATATGGGCGCCAAAGGGTTTCCGGTTCACCCATAACCATTTCATTAACTGGGAGTCTCTCAGGAGAGAGATCCCGAACTCTAATTCTGTTTGCAGGAGGAAGGCTACACCCGCAGATCCCTGAAGACGGTCTGTCTTCAGCAGCCCCACGTTGGGCGCCATGTCTCGTAATCCGGTGTGGATGGACGGCTTCCGCAAAGTTTCGGATTTCTCCGAAACCATCCTCAGCCGCCCACCGCTCTGCTCCAAGTGACCTGGAGGGCAAGGACGTCGTCACCCAGGGATTTCGGGTGGCAACTTCCGTGTCCCAGCCGACACCTGATTCGAAATCTGCCTTCGTAGCTCTTATTGCTTGTTCTGGCCGTGCATATTGTGGTATCCCTTGGGAGGTACGCTGAACCCGCCCCTGGAGAGATATGGGAATGCGAGCATTCCCAACTCCCTCCGAGAGCCTTCCACCACCCCCTAGTTCTTCCACTAGGGCCTCAGCATCACCCGGTTCCCTTAGGGTATGCACATCTATATCCGGCCTCCGCTGTGGTGCGTGGGGCACACCCGATGACCCCGGAGCGCTTCGGCGCATTCCGAGGGGGCGTACCTCACGAGCTTCGCCAGCACGGACTCCTTCGTAGCCCTCCGACCTGCAAACAGATACATTTCTGGTTAGTCGAAATTGCTCAAAACGGGCTTCCAAAGGTGGAGTTGTGACAACTCCCGCGGAATCGATTACTAACCCTACCTGAGCCGACGGGGAAGGCTGCCTCCCTCCGTCTAAGCTCGACTCTAAAGTACCTTGGTCCAGCACACTTCTCGGGGACAAGGTAGTTGACATCGTCAACTCACGATTTTCCCCGGTAGTACGTACCTGGGGGACGTCTCCGTCGAGGCGTCGCGACGCTTCGGGGAATAGACGCCTGGCGTCTAAGTCACCCGACGGCGGAGGTGTCCGAGAAAGCCCAACGCCGGCGAACACGGCTTGGGTATTCTCCTCCGCGAGCATATGAGATCTCAATCTCATATTCGTCATTGCTCTAAAGGACAAACAATTACGGCTGTAATGTATTGTCGGGCTACTTGCGTGTGCAAGTGTGTGGCAAAGGAGAAGTGCACTAAAATCGACCTCGCGTCGACCCAACTCAAGTGTGACGATGAGAAGGGTCACCCTATAGCTAACTAACCTAACACCTAACAAGACCTCGCCGGGAAATGGACGAGGGAGGAAGGATTCACGGTTTAGAAAAAACTATCTAAATAAAATTTCCTAACTTCAAAATTTGTGTGAAGCACCAAAAGGAAAAATTAAACTTGAAAAATTTTTACTTCAAAAATTTACAACTGGATGTGACAAAAACCAAGACAGAGATTTGGGTAAAAGGATCACGGAGCCTAACCAGACTGTCTCAGGTGGAAAAGCCGAGAACAGCCGCAGGAAATAGGTATGGGAAGGACGCGAAACCCCTAGGTACCACAGGAAATGTGGCTCGCCAACGACAAAGTCGCAGCTAATGATGTCTTGACAGGCCGAGGAATTTAAGCTCGAACGATACAATCTTCGTGGAACTCTACGATCGAGCCGATTGTATCAGGTGAGATCTCGTTTTGGTGCCTGACCCCTTTTCATACGATGGGGATTTTTCGTCAACGTCGCGTACAGGTATTAAGTCGGGAAATAACTTTGATGAAGTTAAATCCCTAAGTGTCCGTTGCAAAAGATCACTTTACACTGATTATTGCTCGAGAGTTAAACTACCTATCAACGTACTTTCGTAGCGCGAATAAAACACCTGTAAACCGTACAAGTGAGTCTAACCCCTTTTAAGATAGAAACAAAACGTTATGAATCCACTGTGAACTGAATTATTATTACCGAGAACCTGACTCTAACTGCTAGCCAAAACGATGAATTGCAGAGACAAAAGGCAAAGCCAAACAAACGTAAGTTATTTAACGGAAACACGAAATTGATTATTACACTGCAATTCGACAAGAAAGAGTGGCTGTCTGCTGCTTCGCTGCTTGCATATTTATGCAATCCTGACTGCTGAATCCGCGACACCCATTGGCCTAGAGGGCCAAAGTGGGCGTCGCCCTTGGCTGAACAAAACCCTAGCTCGCGAAAACGCGCGGGATTTGGGCAAATGACCGTTAAAGTCCCGTTACCTGCGTTTTCTAGGGAGTATTTGACAAAAGTCACTAAATACTCCCCAGATCTAGGGAGATATTGAAAGTCAGAATTTCAGATATCTCGATTCCTAGGGCGGTCCGATATTCGGAGAGCCCCGAGAAAAACCATAAACCAACGTGATTCTTGAACGCCGAAGAAATACACGTATTCCTTCGCCGAGGAATCTATACCCGTTTTCCGATTTGGCCAACCTGATGAGAAATCGAATTGAAATAAAATAATTTGTGAAAACAAATGGAGCCACGGAATCTTTCCACCCAACAAGAGACTAGCGTGTCGAAACCTTGCTCTAAGTGTTCTGTATACCGGGTGCTCGACTGTTTGGGGCCACAAATTAATAAAATTGAAAACTAGTCAGGAATTTCCGGTAAATCGGTAAAACTACGTACAGTGGAGTTCCACTGGGTGGAGATTGGGACTTTACATCATACAGGGTGAGACTAGACTAGTGACCTGAATATAATGCAAAAATCTAATGTTATTCGACTGGCTTCTAGGTGAAAATTGAGAGTTATTAAGTGTAAAATGGCTCACTAAAGGTGACCATACACAAAAAAAATCATCGTAGGAGCGCGGCGAGCCTGCCCTGCGACACGATTGTCTCGTTCCACGGTGTGGGTGGACGGCCTTAGCAAAGTTTCGGATTTCTCCGAAACCATCCTCAGCCACCCACCGCTCTGCTCTATGTCGCCTGGAGGGCAAGGACGTCGTCACCCAGGGATTTCGGGTGGCAACTTCCGTGTCCCTGCCGACACCCGTTACGAAATCTGCCTTCGTAGCTCTATTTGCATATACTGGCTGTGCACGTGTGTTCCCTTGGGAGGTACGCTGAACCCGCCCCTGGAGAGATATGGGAATGCTAGCATCCCCAACTCCCTCCGAGAGCCTTCCACCACCCCCTAGTTCATCCACTAGGGCCTCAGCATCACCCGGTTCCCTTAGGGTATGCACATCTATGTCTTGTGGCCTCAGCTGTTGTGCGTGGGGCACACCCAATGACCTCGGAGCGCTCCGGCGCATTCCGAGGGGGCGTACCTCGCGAGCTTCGCCAGCTTGGACTCCTCTGTAACCCTCCGACCTGCGAACAGATACATTTCTGGTTAAATGAAAACGTTCAAAACGAGCTTCCAGAGGTGGAGTTGTGACAACTCCCGCGGTATCAATTTCTAAATCTAACTGAGCCGACGGGGAAGGCTGCCTCCCTCCGTCTAAGCTCGACTCTAAAGTACCTTGGTCCAGCACACTTCTCGGAGACAAGGTAGTTGACTTCGTCAACTCACGGTTTTCCCCGGTAGTACGTACCTGGGGGACGTCTCCGTCGAGGCGTCGCGACGCTTCGGGGAATAGACGCCTGGCGTCTAAGTCACCCGACGGCGTAGGTGTCCGAGAAAGCCCAACGCCGGCGAACACGGCTTGGGTATTCTCCTCTGCGAGCATATGAGATCTCAATCTCATATTCGTCATTGCTCTAAAGGACAAACAATTACGGCTGTAATGTATTGTCGGGCTACTTGCGTGTGCAAGTGTGTGGCAAAGGAGAAGTGCACTAAAATCGACCTCGCGTCGACCCAACTCAAGTGTGACGATGAGAAGGGTCACCCTATAGCTAACTAACCTAACACCTAACAAGACCTCGCCGGGAAATGGACGAGGGAGGAAGGATTCACGGTTTAGAAAAACTATCTAAATAAAATTTCCTAACTTCAAAATTTGTGTGAAGCACCAAAAAGGAAAATTAAACTTGAAAAATTTTTACTTCAAAAATTACAACTGGATGTGACAAAAACCAAGACAGAGATTTGGGTAAAAGGATCACGGAGCCTAACCAGACTGTCTCAGGTGGAAAAGCCGAGAACAGCCGCAGGAAATAGGTATGGGAAGGACGCGAAACCCCTAGGTACCACAGGAAATGTGGCTCGCCAACGACAAAGTCGCAGCTAATGATGTCTTGACAGGCCGAGGAATTTAAGCTCGAACGATACAATCTTCGTGGAACTCTACGATCGAGCCGATTGTATCAGGTGAGATCTCGTTTTGGTGCCTGACCCCTTTTCATACGATGGGGATTTTTCGTCAACGTCGCGTACAGGTATTAAGTCGGGAAATAACTTTGATGAAGTTAAATCCCTAAGTGTCCGTTGCAAAAGATCACTTTACACTGATTATTGCTCGAGAGTTAAACTACCTATCAACGTACTTTCGTAGCGCGAATAAAACACCTGTAAACCGTACAAGTGAGTCTAACCCCTTTTAAGATAGAAACAAAACGTTATGAATCTACTGTGAACTGAATTATTATTACCGAGAACCTGACTCTAACTGCTAGCCAAAACGATGAATTGCAGAGACAAAAGGCAAAGCCAAACAAACGTAAGTTATTTAACGGAAACACGAAATTGATTATTACACTGCAATTCGACAAGAAAGAGTGGCTGTCTGCTGCTTCGCTGCTTGCATATTTATGCAATCCTGACTGCTGAATCCGCGACACCCATTGGCCTAGAGGGCCAAAGTGGGCGTCGCCCTTGGCTGAACAAAACCCTAGCTCTGTCGAGAATGGGAGTTGGTTGAATTATTAAAAAAAATAGAATTGTTTATTTGAGGTGCCTCGGCCAGCTCCGGGTTCGACCTCATTCTCGCCGCCCAGAATCTCTCCATTTTTCTACAAAAAAATTTACAAAGAGAAAATTCTGCAAATGATAGGGAAAATGCCAACCAATGATTTTTATAAACTAGCCTACTCCTAGCAAGAGCCCTAAGTCCCTAATTTAACTTACCAGAGTAGCTGAAAGAGAGATTATGATTAGTCGATAGCTAAACAAAATCTACAAAATAAAACTAAGTGTTTTAACGCGCCTATCCAGGGAGTTTACCCGTGTCTCTCCCGGGAGAGAAGTTGCGCTTTACCGCCCCGTCTCACCTTAGTGCAATGGCTCGTCTTATAACGGAAGACTCACCCCAGTGATCCGGTAGGCATCACCTGGCATAGATTCCGGGACCACGCAATCTAATCCAGGCAATACGGAGCCGCTGCTTCCACCGGCGGTGGAGGCCAGGCTAGGCTGAAAGAGAAAATTGGATTAGTAAATATAAAAGATATATTCAAAAGTACGAATTCTTTTATAGTGGGCTCGCACTGAGTCCAAAAATGTAACACTTTGCTTTCAGTTCTGAAAAGAACTAAAGTGTCCAGCAATCATGTGATCAATCGAATTCTTTTTGGAGGGATGTTTGTTTTTCTTGATATCCCTCCAAGAAACACAAGTTGGCCTAGCAGAAAAATGTTGGCTGAAGATCTTCTTTCTTGAGCCTGCACACCTTCTGGAATCTTCTCTCTTCTTTGAAAACCCAATATTCCAATATTCGGACTTGTAAAATTCTCTTTCTCGAGCTTTCGACTTCACCTTCGTCGAAGGACTTTCCTGGAACACTATTTCGCCAAATTTATATTATTCTCTTTCGCCAATTATTCTCAGGAACTTTCTGGAACTCTCGTACTATCGATTTTCGATACTTTGAAACTGGTTAAAATACTGACTTTTCACTATACTTTCAATGCTTTTAGAATAATTCACTCAGCTGAGTATACGTAGCTTTTTCGTTTCTAAAACTTAGTGAGCCGGAACACTGTGTCGAGTCGCGCAAAGCGCTCTATATTTATAGTCGCGGTTCGGAGGGCGTGGCCTGGCTTTAGCCAATCGCGCTCGAGAACGGCGAACAAAACTCGGTCGAGAAATTGTGACGCTCATTTCTCGACGGAAATTTCTTGGCGAATGCTGAATTGGATTCATTCTGAATCTCTACGTTAAAAATTTTAATCATATATTGGGTTTTCATGACACTCCCCCCCTTCAAAAGATCGCTGACATCTTTTCTGCTAGTGGAATGTCAAACATTTTTGCCGCCGGAGCAACGTGCGCCTCGGGAGGGTTTTATTTTCTTTCTCTTTATTGATTTTTTTTTTTTTTTTTAAACCACAAGTACAATATTTTTTTGTATGGGCAATGCCCCTAAACCCGACTGGGTGTACAATATTTTGTCCCTAGCCTAACTTGTATAATGCTATCTTAACTACCTACGCTAGCTAAAATGAGAACTAACTTATGTTAGGGAGATAAATTTACAATGTGCTTACACTACAGGGACGTTGACAAATAACACCTTCTGGGCATAATAATGTCCGGTGTTCCACGGGCCTATCTTACAGACTAGAGAAGGATATGTACAGTGTTCAGGGTCTATTCGTCCTCTCCTGGGGCTGGAGTTGGACGTGGATCCAGGTGGTCTTGGCCACTTCTGGGATCCGGGGCTGGTCGGAGATCATCGGCGGAGATATTCTGTTCGTAGCCTCCTTTGAGGACCACATAACAGTTGGGGCCGATTTGCCGTTCGACTTGGAATGGGCCGACCCAGGTCTGGCCAAAGTTCTTACGTCGCGGACCAAAATTCCGGCACAAAACCCATTGTCCTGGCGAAAATGATACAGGTTGGTCATCCTCTAGACTTGGGAAAAGCTTACTCCGGTAGTTTGAAGAAGAAGCGGCTGCTTCTGCGACGCGCTCAGCACGGTTTTCGTTTCTTCTTTTCCTCTTCTTTTGAGAAGGAGTTATCCACTCTCCGGGCTGGGGTATCTCGTAGCCTAACAGCAGCATGCTCGGTGACATCCCTGTTGCGGCGTTAAATCGAGTCCTTAAATTGAAGATAATACTAGGAACCTGCTCTTCCCAAAGGGTTTCCTCCTTGTTCAGTAAAGCAGCTCGTAGCATCTTCTTAATCTCCTGTACTCGCCTTTCTATTGGATTCGCCTGTTGGTGATAGATAGGTGACCACTTAATTTCAATATGATAGTGCTCTGTGAACTGTTCAAAGACTCTGCCCTTGAATTGGGCTGCACTGTCTGAAATTATTAACCTTGGGTAACCCCATCTTCCAAAGACATCCTCCTGAAGAAATTTGACGACAGCTTCGGCATCGGCTTTTCGTACCACCTTGGCTTCAACCCATTTGCTAAAACAATCTGTGGCCAGAAGAATGTACCGGTTCCCGTTCCGGGATGCGGGATATGGACCCATGGCGTCTATAGAGACGATTTCCCATGGCCTCTCCGGACAATTTGGCCTTTGGATCATTTCCTGTTGAGGAGCAGCACGTTTAGTTGTCGCGCAAGTGAGGCACCTCTTGATGTAGTCATCGATGCGAGATTTAAGGGGAGAAAGTTGGAAGTGTTTAGAAATTTGTCGATAGGTCTCTAGGCTTCCAGGATGCCCTATGTCGTCGTGATACCGTTTAAGCACTTGGTGCAGAAAATTCTTTGGTATCACAACCCGCCGACTTTCAGGATCCTGGCCTATAAAATAGAGCACGCCATCCTCTAAGACGAACTCGTCACGAATTCTTCGCTCATAGGGGTTTGGATTTGGCGTATTCCTTGCTCTGATGATTCTTTCTATAAACCTTTGGAGGCTAGGACAATCTCTCTGTCTGTCTTTAACTTCCTCGTAAAACGTTCTTATTTGGGTGAGTGTCGGTAATTCTCCTACAGGGGATTTTTCCTGAGTCTCTTTGACTGGAAATATCATCCGCTCTGTTTCAGAGTGTATATCGTGGCCTGTCGGCTCGTCTATTGGATTTCTGCTAAGAAAATCCGGGAGCTGGTTCAGCTTCCCTGGAATATGGATGATCTCAAAATCATATTCTTGTAATAGCAAGGACCATCGTGTTAACTTCGCTCGTTCGTCCTTCATTTTGCCTAGCCACAGGAGTGCTGAATTATCTGTGTACAGTTTAAAGTGTTTATCCTGTAGGAAATGCTTGTACTTTTTAATGCTCCAAACTATGGCCAAGCATTCGATTTCGTTTACGTGGTACTTCCTTTCGGTCTTAGATAATTTCGCACTTGCATAGGCGATAATATCCCTGTTACCGTTTACGTTTTCCTGAAACAGGACTGCTCCCATGCCAATGAGGCTTGCGTCCGTCTGGAGACAATAAGGTCTCTGGGGATCAGGTCTGGAAAGCTCAAGTGGTTGGCTGACCAGCTCTTTTATTTTGTTAAATGCTGCTTCGGCAGCAGGAGTCCATTTGAACCTCTTCTGGGTATCAATGAGATCTGTAAGGGGAGACGCAATTTCTGCAAAATGGGGAATGTATTCCCGTAGCCAACTGGCTGTCCCAAGAAACGCTCTGAGCTGTTTCAATGATTTGGGGGTAGTAAAATTTACAGTATTAAGGATGTGAGCCTCTTGTGGCCGATTTCCTTTTGCGGAGACGATTCTGCCTAAATAATGCAGTTCTCTTGAACCAAAGTGGCATTTTTGAGGAGAAAGCCATAGACCATGAGTTCTGAGGCGTTCCAAAATCCTCCTTAAATGTACGCAATGTTCCTCGACATCGCGGGAATAAACAATAATGTCATCGAGATATACTTTGCAAAAGACATCAGTATATCCGACTAAGACTGAGGACATAAGTTTCTGAAATACAGCCGGGCCATTCTTCAGGCCAAAGCTCAGAACTTTGAATTGGTACACTTGTCCGTCAGGGGCTCCGAATGCTGTGTATTTTTGAGACTGTGGTGTTAAGGGTGCTTGCCAAAACCCGTTTCTCAAGTCAAGTGTGGTAAAAATCTTTGCCTGCCCCATTTCTCTAACAGTCTCCTGAATAGGAGGTAAGTTTGGAGCTTCCGAAACTATCAACTTGTTAATCTCCCTGTAATCTACACAGAATCTCAGTTTTCCGTCCTTCTTTGGGACGAGGACTACAGGGGAGCAGTATGGGGAGTCGCTTGGCACTATCACGCCAGCCTCCGAAAGTTTTCTTATCTCTTCATGGACTATTTGTTTCCGGCTTTCCGACATCTTGTCATAACGAAAGCGTCTAAAAGGGCGTTCCTCTTTGACCTTAATGTCATGTAACACAGCTTTAGTAATCGGCTGCCTGATGGTTTCCTCGAACACATCAGGAAAGTCCGTTATTACTTCCATGATCTTGTCCTTCGTTTCGGGCGAAAATTGCTCTTCAGCGAACTCCGCTAACTGAATCTCGGCAATTGCCCTCTCTGAAACTGGACTCCAATAGACCGTTTGCCTGGTCTCACTTCCCAAGTAAACGCATTTTCGTTTAACATCTAGGATGGCCTCATTATCATCCAGAAATGGGACTTCTAGAATTATCGACTCATTAAGATCTGCTAAGACTGTAGCAGTTATATGGAACTCCTGTCCTTCAATATCCAACGTAATCTCCTTTTGTCCTAAACTGTAGGACGTATTATCCCTGCATCCTAGTCTGATAGCAGTCGGATTTGGAAGATTTGACAGATCATGATCCCCAAGTAGGCTTGCTCTTATAAAATTGGTGCTTGCTCCAGTATCTATTAGGGCAGATACCTGTTTGCCGTCGGCGCACACAGGGATCCTAGGAAGCCTTCTGCACTTTATGTGTCCGTCTTCCAGGCTCACTAAAGCCTCTAGAGGGGGAAAATTATTTACAGGGACTTCAACAGACTCATCTGTTTGAATTGAAATATTTACACAAGGAAAATTGTTTTCAGGGTTTGCGTTTCCCAAAGTTTGGGTGGAAATGTTTGCATGAGTGACGATTTCCACTTTGGGAATGTAAGTGGGGACTCGGCTTATTGGCGAGCGGACGTCACCATCGCCGTAGGTGGTGCGTCTTGCCTGGCGTTTCCCGAACAATAAGCGTCCTCTTCCGCTATGTAATTAAGTCTACTATCTGTAGATCTTTGATTTTGTGTGGGTGGGGGATTCCTCTGACCCACGTTCCCATATGAGCCTCTGCCCCGAGCAGCAGAAAACTGACCCCTTGTATAATTTCGAGAGTCCTCTCTTTCTCTATGAGAGTCTCTGTTTTCATTTCTGTTAGTATTAGAATTCCTCCATCCATTGGAGTTCGAATTCTGATTGCCTCTCCAGTTTCCATTATACTGGCTCTGGGTATTAGTGTTTCTAGAAATGTTAGCATTGTTCGAACCCACGTTAGCTTGTCTAGTAGGTTCCTGGACAGTGACTTTACTGTTTGTTTTGAAGCAGCTAGGGGCTGTCAAGCTGGCCTCTATTTGAATGCAATGCCTTGTGAATGCTTCGAGATTCACAATAGACTTGTCTCGGAGAAAAGATTGTATAGCGGGGTCAATCAGTTCTGTTATTAAGCGTATGGCCTCCAGTTCGGGCAGATTTGGCATCACTCGACGGATAAGGGCCATTTTCTCCCCAATAAAAATATCAGTTTTACTTTTCGTTTGTTTTTCTCCATAAATTTTTGCAAGGAGTCGTGAGTGTAGCTCCTGGCTATCAAATCTATCAAGGAAGCGGTTTACGAAAAATTGCCAAGTGGCATTAATGTCGTTGTATAAATTCATCCATGTTTGGGCCTCACCTTTAAGCTGACTTCGAGCATGAGCCACCCAATCATCCAGATCTAAATCTGCTTTCCTGAATTCAGATACCAATTTATTCAGAAAATATCTGGGGTTTTCTGAATCTTTTCCACTGAAAGTGGGTAATTTGTTTCTATCAAGGGTTTTCGGCTTCGAATGGCCTGTTAGTTACTTGAGAACTTGCACCAGCTGCGCCATGTCGCTTTGTGGCGGAGCAGGGGCAACAGTATTTATGGTTTCCGGGTTTATCGTAGAATTTCCGGCTGGAATATTATCCTCCGGAGCAAAAGAAACCCTTCTTGGGCTTTCTTCGTTTTTAAAGTTTGGGCGCCACCTGTTCCCACTTAATTTTTCGTCGCTGGGATCGGAAGTTGGCGACGTTTTGAAAAGTAGTGAAAATGGATTATTAGCAGACGCACTCTGCAAATATGAAGCTTCCGCCCGCTCACCATCGAGGGTGCGTGTCGAAGCCATTGAGCGAGTATACCAGTCGCTATCATTCATAATAGTGGAAATTCGTGGATCGAACGTTTCGACCTGAACACGTTCTTCCTCAGACATATGTGCATGGCGTTCCCTATCAAGGAATTGAGTTCGTTCACTGATCACAGTGAAATAATCGCCATTTCGTTGTCCAGAATTCTCTGGAATTTCGAAACTTCGAAAATCATCATTTCCGACGTTTCGGACATTTTGTTCATCATCAGTATGACGATTAAAGGCCCCACGTTGGGCGCCATGTCGAGAATGGGAGTTGGTTGAATTATTAAAAAAAATAGAATTGTTTATTTGAGGTGCCTCGGCCAGCTCCGGGTTCGACCTCATTCTCGCCGCCAAGAATCTCTCCATTTTTTTACAAAAAAATTTACAAAGAGAAAATTCTGCAAATGATAGGGAAAATGCCAACCAATGATTTTTATAAACTAGCCTACTCCTAGCAAGAGCCCTAAGTCCCTAATTTAACTTACCAGAGTAGCTGAAAGAGAGATTATGATTAGTCGATAGCTAAACAAAATCTACAAAATAAAACTAAGTGTTTTAACGCGCCTATCCAGGGAGTTTACCCGTGTCTCTCCCGGGAGAGAAGTTGCGCTTTACCGCCCCGTCTCACCTTAGTGCAATGGCTCGTCTTATAACGGAAGACTCACCCCAGTGATCCGGTAGGCATCACCTGGCATAGATTCCGGGACCACGCAATCTAATCCAGGCAATACGGAGCCGTTGCTTCCACCGGCGGTGGAGGCCAGGCTAGGCTGAAAGAGAAAATTGGATTAGTAAATATAAAAGATATATTCAAAAGTACGAATTCTTTTATAGTGGGCTCGCACTGAGTCCAAAAATGTAACACTTTGCTTTCAGTTCTGAAAAGAACTAAAGTGTCCAGCAATCATGTGATCAATCGAATTCTTTTTGGAGGGATGTTTGTTTTTCTTGATATCCCTCCAAGAAACACAAGTTGGCCTAGCAGAAAAATGTTGGCTGAAGATCTTCTTTCTTGAGCCTGCACACCTTCTGGAATCTTCTCTCTTCTTTGAAAACCCAATATTCCAATATTCGGACTTGTAAAATTCTCTTTCTCGAGCTTTCGACTTCACCTTCGTCGAAGGACTTTCCTGGAACACTATTTCGCCAAATTTATATTATTCTCTTTCGCCAATTATTCTCAGGAACTTTCTGGAACTCTCGTACTATCGATTTTCGATACTTTGAAACTGGTTAAAATACTGACTTTTCACTATACTTTCAATGCTTTTAGAATAATTCACTCAGCTGAGTATACGTAGCTTTTTCGTTTCTAAAACTTAGTGAGCCGGAACACTGTGTCGAGTCGCGCAAAGCGCTCTATATTTATAGTCGCGGTTCGGAGGGCGTGGCCTGGCTTTAGCCAATCGCGCTCGAGAACGGCGAACAAAACTCGGTCGAGAAATTGTGACGCTCATTTCTCGACGGAAATTTCTTGGCGAATGCTGAATTGGATTCATTCTGAATCTCTACGTTAAAAATTTTAATCATATATTGGGTTTTCATGACAGCTCGCGAAAACGCGCGGGATTTGGGCAAATGACCGTTAAAGTCCCGTTACCTGCGTTTTCTAGGGAGTATTTGACAAAAGTCACTAAATACTCCCCAGATCTAGGGAGATATTGAAAGTCAGAATTTCAGATATCTCGATTCCTAGGGCGGTCCGATATTCGGAGAGCCCCGAGAAAAACCATAAACCAACGTGATTCTTGAACGCCGAAGAAATACACGTATTCCTTCGCCGAGGAATCTATACCCGTTTTCCGATTTGGCCAACCTGATGAGAAATCGAATTGAAATAAAATAATTTGTGAAAACAAATGGAGCCACGGAATCTTTCCACCCAACAAGAGACTAGCGTGTCGAAACCTTGCTCTAAGTGTTCTGTATACCGGGTGCTCGACTGTTTGGGGCCACAAATTAATAAAATTGAAAACTAGTCAGGAATTTCCGGTAAATCGGTAAAACTACGTACAGTGGAGTTCCACTGGGTGGAGATTTGGACTTTACATCATACAGGGTGAGACTAGACTAGTGACCTGAATATAATGCAAAAATCTAATATTATTCGACTGGCTTCTAGGTGAAAATTGAGAGTTATTAAGTGTAAAAATGGCTCACTAAAGGTGACCATACACAAAAAAAATCATCGTAGGAGCGCGGCGAGCCTGCCCTGCGACACGATCAACGTTTGATTTTTTCGATTCTTGACAGACAGACAGGCAGAGAGTGACAGATATTCAGTTTGATTGAACCAGAACGAACTAATGAACTAACCTTATAAAAAACGCTTTTTGCGGTCGCATTTTTAAGTGTTTTAGCGTTTCAAATTTTAGTTGTTTTTTAGAACGCGAAAAACGCTTAATGTAGTCACATTTTTGCGTGTTTTAGCGTTATGAATTTTAGCTGTTTTTTCGAACGCGAAAAACGTCTATTTTTGAGGGGGCAGACCAACTTAGGTTATAACAATAATAACATTGAAATTGTGCACTAACTGGTCCATGATACTCTGCTTCGTTTAGTGATGCCGTTGACAGTCCAAACTCATTTTGATAATGAATGAAACATGGTAGACGAATCTGCAAAGCGAATCGATTTTTGTAGTCCTTTGGTAACCTATGCCATACATCCAGCAACTCCCAAGGTCCTGCGTTCCCAATCAAATATTCGATTGACAAAGGTCGCAGTTGAGTATCTGTGAAATCTCGCAATGATTTATATTTATGCATTTCAGCCAACGATTGATACATCTCAGCGGTGGACACTATGAAGTAGAAACTTTAGGCAGAGATGTCCGCAATTACTCTGATTGTAATTTTGATATTGACTATTATTATATGTAATTCTTACGCCCCTCCCAAAATATCTTGCCAATTCCAATGGAGGTTTGAGATTGCCAAAACTATCGAAATATTGTGCGACATTGCCGTTTTTATTGTAAGCTACCCAATGAGTGCCCGCATTCAAGTGGGAATCCAAGTTCAATATAGCGCATTCTCGCAGCCAAGGACCACAAGTTGGCAACGTATCACGCATAACGACTCCACGAAAATGTGGTATTTTCATCTGACGAGCACACTTCTGAATTTCCGAATCGTATAATGCTCTATGGGGTAGCTTATCTAGCAGTTTTTTTTCTTTTTCAGATAAAGACCGCGTCCTCTGCGTTGATGTTGTTTTTTCAGGAACAGCCCAAATCCTCGAGGGGTTTTTCGCAGGTACAAACCCGAACCCAAATTCTCCATGGATTTATTGTGACGTTGATCTTCTTCAAGTTTCTTTTTAGCATTTTTTGCGTCTATTGCGGTTTTTGCTATGGAGCTCGCTTCACCTGCCAACGCACCCAAAGCCGAAAGTGCAGCAAATATAGGTATAAGTGGTAAAATTCCTCCAGACTTTGCATCGAATGGAATTATTCTAGGCACTCGTATTTTCTTACGTCCTCCAGCTTGACTCAATGCCATTTTAGCAGCTCGCAAAGCCGAAGCACTAGATTTCTTAATATTAGCAGGATTGTGTTTCCAATTTTTAATAATTTTTTGAAACAAGTTACGGCGAAAGGACACGCCCATACCTAGCTTACGTTTGGCTTTCATGGTGGAAGTAACAAGCCAAGCTGCTGCCCGTTCCCCAAATTTAGCGTCTTTAGATTTAACTCGTTCCCAAGCTCTATTTTCCAATACTTGATCTGCTTTAAGACGGTCTTCTAGAGAGGCGGATTGAGAGTATGCAATATCGTGCTCTCTGCAGCTTTCGTCCAAAGGATTCACGCCAGTTTCTCCGCGTTGTAATCTCTGCCTCAATTTGGTGCCAGGCCCGCAAAACGAATAACCTGGTAGATGCAATTCGAACGGGAGCACCAGAGTAAGTCAACATTGATAATGATGAAAGATACCTTCAATGCGTTTATTTATAACCGTGGCGCACTCATGTTTTTTCATCACATCATGGGAATGGAGACCTCGATAGCAGTATGGTTGGGAAGCATGGTAAATTATTACCGAATTCGTTTCGTGCAATTATTTGCGGGCCAAGTGGTTGTGGAATGACAAATGCCATCTTAACACTGTTATTCCACCAGAAACATATATTCGATGAACACGTTTCCCCAGACATGACGTTCGAAGAATTCAAGGCAATGTGTGCAGAATGTTGGCGACAGCATCGATATGGAACCGTTGTGATTATGAAAGATTTTGATATAAATGCTGGACGTTATCGTCAAGGATTCGATAAATATATAAGTATACAGAGGGATTGATGTATCTCACAGTTAAAGACTAAAATCAATGAAATTGCAAAAGCTATTCGAAAAAAATATTTGGCTTTGAAATTGGGTAGATCCGAAGAAGATGAGTCGTTGCAAAAATTCTTTAAACCTGTATCTGTCCCATTGAGGAAAATAGCAGCAATGCCGCCGCCGACGTTGCAATCTCCTACTACCCCAATGAAAAGTGAGGTAAATTCTGAACTCAAACAAGAGAAAGTGGAAGAGCGTAAAACGTCTCCATTCGAATCCATCGAAACGATGACTCCATTCCAATCCCTCGAACATGTTGCAAGTACAGATGATAATGATGGTGATGATGAGGATATCTTTAGCGTAGGCACACAAGAGGAACAAGATAAGAGCTTTGTGTCAGACATGAATGAACAATTTTTACAGGAATATATCGATCAATATCCTATAATGGCTCAACCGTACATTATAAAACATTGGAGAAGTGACAAAGAAATAGATAAAGTAAGTATGATGGTGTATCTTCAAAATGGTTCCTAGGTAACAAAGAAATAGATTTTGACAAACGCAGCGGATACATTAAAATGGGTGGATATCAGTGGAAAGCAACACCCGGTATATATGAACTCATATTTTTAAACACACCTGAAAACTATAATAATGAAGATATGCAGGCATACAAATCAATTGTAGATTTGTCGAACATTCACAAAAACTCCCTAGGCTATCCGAAAGGTAGTAAAAGATACAAATATACCGAAATAATTAAACCGATGTTTCCTATACGAAATCAACGTAAAATATCGACACGTACCGGTTTACCTAAAACATCCAACCCTGCAGCAAAAGGTAGCGGTTTACCTAAAAATATACCTATTGCAATGACATTCAATACCAAACCTATGGAGTTTGTTTATTGGGATGACCCAAACGAACTATGCGAACGCATCAAATTATTGATAGCCTCTCGGGATGCCGGAAATACTTCGCATGACAATGAGATTATTGCCATTTTGTGAACTCAAAGAGGCAAATATAATTCTATAAGATGACATACATCCATGCATACATTCACATTTTCAAAATGGTTATCGATAAGTTCGGACGTAGCGACAGCAACACCGGTGATAGAAAGCGAAAATTACCTACGCCCTCTGGATGCGGCGGCTTGCTGCACACTCCAGATGGTAACATCGATTTTGATAATTTGAAATTGAGTAATGTAAAGAGGCCCACCAAAAATACTGATGCTGCCAATAAACAATATGTGGATGAAATCGATAGAAAAATTGCTGCAACTATACAACATCAAGGTGAACAACACCATTCGGAAATAGTTCAACTGAGTGACAAAATGGCAAAGATGCAACATGAAATTGAAAATGAATTGATTGCAACAAAAAATTATCTGGAAAAGAAAACACGAACACTTGCAAGTAATTTTATTGAAATATCGCAACTAAGTGAGGTACGCTATAATGAAACAAGGTCATTTTTCGTAAAATTCAACCTACAATACAAAACTGATATTGAAAATATTCGTGGAGATTTGTTGAAAAAAATTTCTGAAATAACCGATTCTATTCATGCACACAATTTAAAATGGGATATTAAGCACAAGGAAATGCTGCTAACCAAGAATGAGTTAAACCAGTTTCGAATTGATATTTTACAGCAAATCCCCAAAATAAATTCAGATATAGCGAGTGTAAAATCTGCTGTCGAGGAAATTACTAAGAGACAAAATGTAGTGTATACATCACCATAATAAAATAGCAGGTTTCACAGTTTCGCCATCACATATGTGCGTGATGGCTTCCAAAGACAAGATTCAACTTGTCCGTGAACTGCACAAACCAATTAGAAAAAATTATCCTCGACGTCGCACCATTATTAAAGGCTTAGATGATTTATGGCAAATGGACTTGGCTGAGATGAGACCGTACGCCTAACAAAATCGTAATTTCAAACTCATTCTAGTTGATATAGATTGTTTCTCGAAATTCGTGTGGACTCGTCCGCTGAAAACGAAATCAGGTGAGGAAATTACTAAAACGTTTGCAGATATTTTAACACACACGAAACGATGCCCAAAAAATCTACAAACCGATCAGGGAACGGAATTTTACAACAGTAAATTCCAGAGTTTGATGAAAAAACATGAGATAAATCACTACAATACGTACAGCATCCTCAAAGCCTCTATGGCCGAACGGATTATAAGGACTTTGAAGGAAAGATTGTACAAGTATTTCAGTTTGAATGGCACCTACAAATGACTGAATATATTACCTGAAATCACAAAATCTTACAATGATACACGTCATTCAAAGACGGGTATGAAACCTTCGGAAATTGATAAAACCAACGAAAAAGAAATTCTCAAATCAACATACAGCCACTTGAAAATAGCTGGACCGAGAAAATTCAAAGTCGGCGATGTTGTGCAAATTAGTAAGGCAAAGCACGTTTTCGAAAAAGGTTACACACCCAATTGGACTACGAAATTATTCAAAATCATCAAAGTCAATATCACCAACCCTGCCACCTTCATGCTGGAAGATATGCCGGGTGCTCCTATCAAGGGTGTTTTCTATGCAGAGGAATTACAGAAAACTGCAAATCCCGATATATATCTCGTGGAAAAAGTTCTGAGGAAGAAAGACAAAAAAATGTACGTTAAATGGCTCGGTTTGGATAACAAACATAACAGTTGGATCGAAAACGTTGATTTTGTATAGAATCCTATGGGAAACAAACACAAATCATATAATTCCGAGGGGTCTTTCAAATATATTTTTTTTTTCAGTCAACAAACATGCAACAACATTTTTAAAATTGACCACGTGATCTGAAGCTATAAAAGCGTATGCAAGCACAGACGAATATTCAGTTTGAAAACGAAAATGTCTCAAGACAGTGGTTACATCAGTGAAGTTGAAGTAATGTGCGATAGTGATGGAGAAGATTAAAAAGAAACTCTAAATGCCATCGACAGAGCATTGGGGCAATACGAAATGGCAGCTCGGAATGAACATCAGTTGATGTTGATGGTCTTCCCTATGCCATCCTACGAAATTCGATGTGGCATAAGTCCCTCCAGGGATTTTAGCTCATGCATCATTTTGAAGCAGCAGTTCTCCATTCGATCCATCAATTTTGCTTCTTTTGAATGGGCAATCCTCATTGACATCCTGCAAGAAATAAAGGAAAATTTCTTTGAATCACAAATCGATGAGTATGTAGATGAGTATGATCCAATCACAACACGTTGCGGGGATTACATTTACATCACACAGTACATCGAAAGTAATACCAAACAAATTTCCATTTCTAAGGATATCACGAACATGGAGTTGTCTGAACAAGATGTGAACGACATTCTCAATACACACTTGGGGGTGCTGTCTGACCGTATCGCTATGCTGGATGCTATGAACTTTTGTGACTATTATCGAGGTGTTTTTGATATTATTCAAACATGGTTGCGTGACAATAAAATTAATTTAAGTTTGGAAGAAATTATAGAAGGTTTTTGTCAAGCTTCATGTTTAGATAGTATGTTGGCTAATGCTTTGCGTGAATATTTATTTTATTATAAGCAAAAATTTGTGTATGATTTATGTAATAAATGAGAAAAAGAAATTATGTGTGTTTAATTTCTTCAAGTTTAAATTTTTATTAATTTGCAGACACTCAAACATAAAAACATTTTCAACTTACCTTTTTTTGCTCTATCCTCCATTGTAAGCTCAACCTTTTGATATTATTATAAAAAAACACGACTACTAGTCTCCCAGTATTACGATATAACTTTTTTTTTCAATTAAATTCAGTTCACAAAATTTCGAAAATGAAATACATGATTATGCACTTTTTCAAAGAAAAATATTTTACTTACATCTTATTATTGATGATTGTGCACACACGCAAGTAAGTCTAACATCTAGTACTGCTTGGGTAATCGAAAACTGAAATTTATCGCTCATCCCCAACCACATTTTTGACCCTAATGTGAGAACAAATTTCTTAAATAAAATTTAATACTTGATATAAAATTTCAGAACAAACAAAGCAAATAACGTAATAATCGTTACTCTGTGGTTTTGATAACTAAACTGCTGGCCTGGGTTTTTCGATAATCGTTAGTTCGATAAACACATTTCAAGGCCAACTGATTATTACTACCAGCATAATAACCAAGTTTCCTGTTTGCGTGGTTTTCCCATAATTGATAACGCCGAATGACACGTTTCAATGCCAACTGATATGAAACGAATAACAGAAATTGATAGCAGAATGTTTGTATGGTAATAATAAAAATAAAATTCAATTTTCGAATATTTTTATTTAAACCAAATTATGTGAAATTCCAAAATTATATCTTGTATAGTTCTAATTAAAATACATAAAATACATGCTAATATTATAGATACTATGATTAGAATTCTATAAACGTTATATTCCATTTGCGACTTCTTTTTCCCCTGTCCTGCTGGAACAAATTCGGTGGTTTTTGTGTCTATTTCACGAAGATCTTCAAATATCAGCTTCAATTTATACTTGAATGCTGTATTCTTGGGAACATCGCTAACAAATACTGCTAACTGCCTCTGATTGACCCGAGTTAAACGCATTGTTTTCCATTGTGTCCTATTACAATGAGGATCGAAATCATCTGCCTTCATGCATATTGCCATGAATTTCACTCTTTTCGGCACATTGACGTATAAATCATTTTCAATATTGCAGTCAGAAGAATAATATTTGTTTTTAGTTGAGGAGACATATTCTACGATGCTTTAGGCTGGATTTTACTTAACGGATATCTCGTTTGCGGTAATTTTCGATTGAACACTTTGTCTTGAATACCCAAATCAGTTAACTGTTTCACCACATTCTCCTTTCCTTCATAACATTGAATATCTTCCTTTAACTCTTGGACACGTCTAGAAAAATCTTCAACCTTCTGTCTGTATTCTTCAGATGACATTTTAATACTGATTATTTCAACTGTTTAATGGCAATATCATAATTTCCAAAAAATAAAGTTGCCTAACCCTCTCCCCACCCACCTGATAATGAATACTAAAAAAAAGAAACAGAGTCAAACTGCAAAAATGTGATTAAAATATACGTTTTTCACGTTCCAAAAATCAACTGAAAATTGAAACGCTTCACTCTATGTTTCTTATGTAGATTTGGCATTTCAAAATTGCTCACAATACACGTTTTTGCGTTCGAAAAAACAACTGAAATTAGAAACGCTAAAACATGCCAAAATGCGACCACAATAACCGTTTTTTGCGTTCGAAAAAACAGCTAAAATTTGAAACGGTGAAACATGCAAAAATGCGAATAAAATGCTTTGATCAAACTTGATCTCCCATAAAAGTTGTCTTATTAGAGTACCCGCATGTTTCTATACCTTTACTGATAACGAAGTTAGCGTCCTATGCGCATTTGGCATTGGAAAATGCTCAACAATGTTTCTTGACATCGAAACAAACCCATTGGTGTCGAAATTATTGAAATCGTACGACCGATAGTAACTAAATTTGGACCCTTATCAATGCTCTATCTCAATTTTTAATGATTGGGCACCTTCCTGATGATAGATAGCGCTGACGTATTCTGTCTCGATGACATGTAATACATCTCCGATTGGGATCGCACGGTGAAACGCTAAACTCCTGTTAAAACATCATATATATTTTTTTCTATAAATGGGATGCTCTGTATACCTTCTTGATTAGGATTGAAACGTCCTATGAGCGTTTTTTTTTTCTATCTTGAATAGTTTTTGAACACTCTGTGTATGTCTAAGAAAATTTTGGAACACTCAGTATGAAATATCACCGTATTTTTCTATTGGGTCCCCATATCCCCAATGATACGTATTTTCTGCGTCCCATTTTCCGCATGACATTTGACACTTGCATCAGCCATGTTTTTTCTCTTAAATAATGTCTGATACGCCCTGTATATACTATTGCTGAATACTTTGCTACTCCCAATGACCCATTTTCCATCTGACACATACATGTAGCAGCCATGTTTTTATGTACCTGTACAACCATGTTTATTTGTCACATAATTTTTTTTTTCTTCAACAATATTACCAATGACAACTGACAGATATCGAGTGTGAGGCGCCGCCGATATATTGAGCGACGTTCTAACGAACCGACTTCTAACATTTGAGCGATGAGTACATAACGCATTAAAATGTGAGGTTTATGGCACTTATGGCAGTTGACGGAAGGAAATTCTATAATTTTCTTTATCCCCCATAAAAGTTGTCTTGTTAGAGTACCCGCACGTCGTTGTACCTTCGCTAATAACGAAGTTAGCCTCCTATGCCCTTTTGGCATTGGATAATGCTTAAAAATGTTTCTTGACATCGAAACGAATCCATTGATGCCAAAATTATCGAAATCGGACAACCGGAAGTGAAAACCGGAAGTGGCCATTTTATTGCATATTTGAACTCTCCTCGATGTGGATAATCCGAATTCACTATTACTTTTCTTCTACCTCAATTTTTTCAAACCGGAAGTGCTTATTTTTCGATGATTCGTATTTTAAATCCCCATGTCCCCAATGGTACCTTTTTCTCTGCCCTAAGCAGCCATGTCTTTTTTCTCTCAAACGATATGATTTTTCATAAACTTTGCGTTTTGAGACACCCTGTATACTGAATCTAACGAGCAGCCGCCATTTTTTTTCTCTTAAATTATAAGTTTTGAGACACCCTGTATACTAAATAAGACAAGCACCCACCATGTTATTTTCTCTTAAATAATATGTTGGTACACCAGGTATACTAAATCAAACGAGCAGCCATGTTTTTTTTTCTCTTAAATGATAAGTTTTGAGACACCCTGTACACTAAATAAGACAAGCACCCACCATGTTTTTTTCTCTTAAATGGTATGTTTTGATACACCTGGTATACTAAATCTAACGAGCAGCCGTCATGTTTTTTCTCGTAACTGATACTTGTTGAAACGCTAGACCACCGTTGAACCGCCATTTTTTCATATTTATTCCAAACATCATTATTATTATCAGGCTCACAATCATTATTTTTTTTAAATATTCAAACAGCGTGCTCTGGTAGCTGGATAAAGATATATCCCACATTTGTACATCAACTTGTACGAAGTCTCCGTGGAGGCAAGGCTAGCGTCACTCGCTACCACACATAAACCGCTGGTTCAAACCTATAATATGTGTACGCCGCGCTCTATTGGCAAAATGTTATCAATCAACTGGATCTCTCTCGACTACGTCACACGATGAACGCAGACCAGCGACGCTCTAATTTCCCCCACCCCAAAAAGAGCAAAAATTGCCAGAACGAACCACCATAAGAAAATACATGGAATTTTGTCCTAGAACTCTTGTAGCCTATTTACTCCTGATATAGATATTACCTGTGGAAAATGCAATTTCAAGGGCCACTTCGCAAAATGCTGCAGGTCTAAACGAAAGTTTCAATCTTCGAGCAAACCAAACTTTCCACTCAATAAAAAATTCAAATCAAAACCGAGACCAGAAGCAGAAGATGTCGATCTCGTTTCAGAACCTGAAGAAGCAGAGTACGTGTTTCACATCGATAGTGATGATACGATCAACTGTGCAGTAGGTGGGGTGAATATTAACATGCTCATTGATTCAGTAAATCTAATATTATAGCTGATACAACTTGGGAAATTCTAAAGAAAAAATGGTTATGGTATCAAATCAAAATTCTAAGCCTAATAAAATTATATTTGCCTATGGCTCAAAAAATCCCTTATGCATCGTTGGTTCATTCGAGGCCACTATCAGAATAGGTTCTAAACAGAGTCAGGATACCTTTTACGTAATAAAAAATGGCAAAAGGAATTTGTTAGGTAAAAACTCTGCTATTTCTTTAGGAGTTCTCAAGATCGGACTTGATGTGAATAATATAAATACTGAACCATTTCCTAAATTTAGAGGTATAATAGTATCCCTATAGACAAAACGGTTAGTCCTGTCAGTCAACCATACAGGCGAGTACCTATTCCCTTGGAATGGAAAATAAATGAAAAACTTGAAGAACTTATTGCATTAGATATAATCGAAGAAGTTGAAGGTCCTTCGGAATGGGTATCACGTATGGTACCAGTTTTGAAAGAAAATGGCGATATAAGAATATGTATAGATATGCGTAAGGCTAATACCGCAATACTTAGGAAAAATTATCCGCTCACAACAATGGATTCTCTGTTGCCAAATTTTCGTAAAGCAAAATATAAAAAATGCTTTCCATCAAATCGAAATATCGGCAAGGTCAAGATATATTACAACATTCATCAGTAGCAAAGGTCTGTATAGGTTCAAAAGGCTTCTCTTCGGAATTAACGCAGCTCCTGGAATATTTCAAAAAATGTTGGAAAAAATGTTACTATCATGCGAAGGCACAATTAATTTTATTGACGGTATACTTATTTTTGGTAGTAACGAAGAAGAACATGTAGACGAGTTAAATTCACATTGGAATTACTATCTGAGAATAATATGCTACTCAACAAAGATAAATGCATTTTTATAATGAAAAAAGTCAAGTTTCTGGGGCATACATTATCACCAACAGGAATAAGACCATTAGAGGACTATATTAATGGTATAAAATCGTTTAGGACACCTAAAACAATTGACGAAGTTAATAGCTTTTTAGGACTGGTTAATTTTATCGGAAAATGGATTCCTAATCTTGCCACTTTGACTGAACCATTACGGGTGTTATTGAGAATGAAATTAGGTAAACATGTTAACATCTTAAAACATTGGGGTAACGATCAGAAAGATGCATTCAGAAAACTCAAAGATTTCTTAGCGAATATTCCTACATTAGGATACTATGATCCGAACGACAAAACCCAAGTCGTGGCAGACGCAAGTCCAGTCGGACTAGGCGCTGTGTTGATACAGTTTGACAAGAACGGTCCCAGTATAATTGCTTACGGTAACAAAAGTCTTTCCTATTCCGAAAAGCGTTATTGTCAAACTGAAAAAGAAGCTCTTGCTCTCGTATGGGCAGTTGAACATTTCAAAATTTACTTGTACGGTAAGGAGTTTGATCTCATTACAGACCACAAGCCCCTAGAGGTAATTTTTGGACCAAGGTCACGACCTTTTGCCCGTATAGAACGATGGGTACTGCGTCTGCAGTCATTCAGCTACAAAGTTCTATATTGTCCTGGAAAAAGCAACATTGCTGATCCCCTGTCTCGTTTATGTCAAACAAATTCATGTACTCCATTTGAAAGCGATGGTCATATTCACCATATTGTCGAATACTCTCGTCCAACTGCTGTTAATTTACAAGAAATACGTGAATCATCAGAAACAGATGAGGAATAAAGTCAGGCATTAAACAAAATGTTTGGAGTGAGAGAGTGAAGCATTGTCAAGTTTTTCAGGCAGAATTTTGTTTGTGTTGAGGGGCAATTTTGTTGTTTTGTTGAGGGGCAATAAAATCGTCATACCGAGAATCTTGAGACAAAGAGTTCTAGATGCTGCACACGAGAAACATCCGGGTATTGTGGCTATGAAAAGCAGACTACGTACCAAGGTGTGGTGGCCTAAAATTGATGAACATGCGGAAAAAATTGTTAAATCGTGCAAAGGGTGCACTCTTGTGTCGACACCAATGGCTCCTAACCCGATGAAGAGGAGACAAATTCCGAGAGGGCCATGGATAGATGTTGCCATTGACTTTTTGGGGCCGCTACCAAATGGTGATTATATTTTCGTGATAGTCGATTATTTCAGCCGATATAAAGAACTTAAAATCATGAGATTTATCACGTCAACGAATACTATCAATGTCTTGAAGGAAATTTTTGCTAGGCTTGGGTTTCCAGTTTCCATAACATCCGATAATGGAACACAATTTACAAGCAATGAAATAAAAGCATTTTGCATTGAAAACGGTATCAAACTATATCACACTATACCCTATTGGCCTCAAATGAACGGCAAAGTTGAACGCCTGACAGGGACATTTTGAAAAGACTCAAAATTAGCCAAGCTTTAAAGAAAAACTGGCAACAGGAACTGAATTTCTTGAGGCATATTGTGTAGATGAACCCAACGTACTGTTCTAAATACATTTCACAACGTTTCTACACAGTGAGCAAAAAATAAGGTGGTTGATTAATGGGATATGATGGGATAGTGGATTTATTGTTGATATCTGAGTTTGATTTTTGACAGAGAATGAAAATCAAGTTTCTTCTACTGTGTTACCCCTTTTTGACTTTATAGGGGACAAATGCTCACGGCAGCTATTTTTCATTATTTTGTCTGGAGACAATAATTAGGTCGGGGTACGGATGTCGACAATCAAACTTTCATTGGGCACCACCCAGATTTGCTGATTTTAAAAATGGGAAAAATAAGGTGAAATGTATGATACCTTTCTTAAGAGGGTACAAAATCTTTGGTTACGGTAAGACGGGTAGTAATTTAAAATTTGTATAAAACGTATGCTTACAAGGCCATAAAAGCTTATCTGACGTCACAGTTACAGCAATTATTCAAAATTATTTTCTCCTCTCATAGATCCATGGTCGGCTCACACGAATTTTAGTTTTAGTATTAGGGATATAATATGTACAAGGTGAATACTACACTTTTTCGACGACAACGAATTTTACTTTAGTATTGGGAAAATAATATACACGAAGTGAAAACTACTCTTTTTCGACGACCACGATTTGACCTAGTGCTTACTATTATAGGTCTGGTTGCTCCGTTCGGATTCGGAGTTCGCAGCTTCGCTGAATTGTATGTTGGCTTATCAGTGTACAGGCTGCTTCCAAAAGCCTTCTGAACATTATTTATGCAAACGGGACAATTTTGCCGTTACACAATCACCCCCCTCCATAAAATAATGAAGATTGAAAATCTTCATTGAAGTCCATTTTTTTTGTACCCCAATTTTCTGTTGCATCTTCATTCTTAAACTAATGATTCTTAGTGTCTAAGGTTCTGATATATTTATTTTTACATGGTATCTAGTTCACACTCATACTCTTACAGTTAACTTAACGCTATTCCTAACTAAACTCCGTAGCTATATCTAACCTACTATACCTACCAACTCAATTCCATAGAATCGTTATTTTTTCACTGGATTTCATGAATGTGCATTTCTCATGCAATTGCATATGACGATCAAGCCAATTTATTCCTCGACAAAATTAATACGCCAAAATACTTCGCCTAGTCGTGATTCTGTACAGATAATTTCGATTGAGAACCCGATATAGAACCGTAATAGGGCTTCAGGTCTTTTACATGCCAATTTCCCGCTCCCGAACCGTTTTCATATTTGAGAGAGTAGACTAATTTAGAAATCTTCTTCACGATGCATAACACATATCGTGGAGCTAGCTTCTGGGCAAAACCATGAGCAGCATCCGACAGAACCTTATTGCGTTTCCACAACTTATCACCTACAAAAAACTCTCTTTCTCGTTTTCGAAGTTTGTAGTTACCTGCGTTGCGTTTGTAAGCTTCGTTAAGCTTTTTTTGAACGGAATCATAAATATAATTCAAATCTCCAAATTTTTCAGCATACGCCTGTCTAGATGCACAATCTACATCTGGCTCTCCACAATTTCCGTAATAATCTCCCGTTGCTGGTACTACCCTTCCAAAATTTAAAAAGGTAGGACTGTAACCAGTAACTTCGTGTTTCGCCATCCTCAACGCAAAACCGATTTTGGCAAGGTTTTTATCCCACGATCTGTGATCGCCTTCAATGTAACTGCGAATAGCAGCACCCACAGTTCGATTTGTTCTTTCAACAAAGTTGGTTTGGGGATGGTTCCTCGCGGTATACCATATTTTCGAATTATACTGTTTTACGAGATTTTTGAACCGTGCACTTGTGAATTGTACCCCGTTATCGCAAAGTATGTACGCCGTACACCAAAAATACCTCATTTTCTATGAAGCGAGCAATGCTAGGGATCGTCGCTTGACGTAAAGGACAAAGAATTGGATATTTCGAAAACCAATCACTTACGACCAAAAGATAAGAATACCCGTTAGAGCTTCTAGGGAGTGGACCCATCAAATCAACAGATATAATCTTCCACGGAAACTTTGCTTTCTGCTCAGCTCCCATGAATCCAAATCTACCAATATTTGGGGATTTCTGAGAATTACATATTTTACAGGCTCTGATATAATGATATATGTCAGTAATAACTAAGGGATATTCGAGCTAACGTTTTCGCGAACGCCAAATGGGCGGCTTTGGGATCGTCGTGACATGATTCAATAATAGATTTGCGCTACGCTTTCGGTACCAATAACTTCCACTCTGATATATTGGTTTGTACAGGTACTTTTGAGGGAATGAGTTTGTATACATAGTTTTGTTTAACGCACCACTGGGGGTACATGTCCGGTTGATCTAGAATTCTTTTGCGCATATTTACATAAAAAGAATAAAGCTCTGATAGATTTATATCTAACGTAATGCAATCGTCCTGGTCAATTACTTCCACATATTCTTCCTCCTGAGTGGGTTGGTCGACCGGGTTACGCGAAAGAGCATCCGGTACAACATTGAGTTTACCTTTTCGGTGGACGATGTTGAAATCGAATTGGTTTAATTTAACGCTCCATCTCGCTAGTCTACCAGAAGGTTCGCGCATATTATGCAACTATTTCAATGCAGCGTGAAAGGTTATTACCGTAAACGACGTACCCTCAATAAAAGGTCTAAATTTGTCGCAACCGAACACCACAGCTAAACACTCCCGCTCAGTACAGCTATAATTACGCTCAGATTTAGACAAACTTCGGCTCGCAAACGCTATCACTTTTTCAATGCTCCCCTGTTCTTGGGTAAGGACACATCCCAGTCCTGTATCTGAAGAATCAGCTTGTATACAGAATGGCAACGAAAAGTCCGTCGACGAAAGTATGGGAGCCGAAACCAAGGCTTGTTTAATGTCCAAAAAAGCCCTTTCGACATCAGGTGTCCATAAAATTCCTTGGCCATTTTTTCGTCCTTCTAAAAGAGAATTAATAGGTGACATACGAGTACTGAAGTGGGCAATGAAAAGTCTGTACCAGCCACACATTCCAACAAACCTTTTCACTTCAGTAGTTGTTCGCGGTTGAGGAAAGTTGATCATCGCCGAAACCTTGTCAGGATTGGTTCTCCAACCCAACCTGTCGACTATGAATCCCAAATATTTCAAGGATTGCTTGAAAAACTCGCATTTTTTACGGTCAATTTTGCGTTCTCCAGACGACTAGCTAGTAGAACGATATATCCAAAAATCAAAAAAATCTGTCGAGCCCCAGGAATACATGTATCCAGTGCCAAGTCCTTTAAAGATTTTTCAAAATACGTACCAAAAATATTCTCCGTTCATTTTTCTCCACTTGAATATACATATATTGTAACGATTTCGAGGCAGTCCCTGACCGCCTAATTAATGATTCGTCCTCGGCTTATAAGCAAACAACGCGTGATGGCACATCTGCTGACTAACGGTTCAACCATGAGTCATCACGTCCAAGAAAGAACGAGAACTAGCTCGAATGAAATCGTCGCTTCTATCCGAATTCGAGAGCCATCTGAATAAGTCGCCGTATAGTCTCGATAGTTCGAGAACTGTAAAAAAATCTGTTCAAAAAATACGACGCTCGACATGAGATGGCGGCAGAGTCGCAGAGTTGTGTTGCAGATATAGTTCGAGAGTCCGCAGACAGACAGGGACAGTGAAGTTAAATTGAAATAGTGACTGTGATATAAATGTTTCAAATAAATTAAGTTATTGTATAGAAGAGTTGTAAATGATTAAAAGGAATTATAGTGCAATCACAAATTCAAATACGGACGATGTCAACAAAAGCACGTGAACGTCAAACTAGAACAGAGACGTGTTAAGCTTGTTTACCCTGTGAAATGAATTTGAAAATATAACGTCATCCATAACCAACCCAAAATTTCACACCAAAACAAATATTTCAAATGAATATCAATAATGTAATTAAAGACACAAAAACAAATCACCGCGGCAACTTCAAACAAAACGCAGCTTCAGTAATTGTAACGCAGCCAAGCTGAATATATCTCTGCAAAAAAAATAGTGCCAGGTTGATGTTCTATTGACCAATAGCGTTGCAAGAATTGGCGATAACGAGGTGGACATACTGCAAGCATGCATTGATCACTGTTTACACGCAGAGTATTTGAAATGTGAATATACTATAGTTTAGTGTATTTTCACTCCATTTGGTGTCATTAGTCGTATGTTTGAAATAAATAAGTGTTCGCCTTGTCAAAAACTGATAGACATTTGTCGCGCCTTATAGACTAGTGACTCGCTAAACAAGTCAAGAAAAATGGTGGATTACGTAATCCGAATCTTCCGCTAAAGATTCTATACAATAGGCATTGTCGTCGAAAAGTATTCAACCGAAAACAACTACTGCCCCCTACGACCGTTGAATTATATCTCTTTAATACCTGGCAAAGTTTTCTACAAAAACAAAATTTGCAATGCATTTTAGAGCTAAATTTTTTTTCGATTTAATT
This sequence comes from Chrysolina americana, assembly GCA_958502065.1. Lineage (NCBI taxonomy): Eukaryota > Metazoa > Arthropoda > Insecta > Coleoptera > Chrysomelidae > Chrysolina > Chrysolina americana. Next base: position 30,234,102 of record OY293419.1, on the reverse strand, counting down.
GGGGGTACACCTCCGTACCGGTTTCATGGTCCTTGCCAATCATCAGCGAAGGCTAGTTCGACCAAACTGAATCGAAAAATCCATCTCTGGGTTCCAGAATTAAAAGGCACTTCGTCTGCGTGTCGACTTCAATACAAAGCCAAAAACATCATGATGTTCCAGCGGAATTGAAAAGCTGGTTGTCACGTCTTCCAAGGGCATAGAACAAGCTCAAAAGCCCAAATTCAGAGAATTGGTCAGGAAGTACCAAGACATCTCTGATACCGGACAAGGAAAAGGTGGCAGAAGGTTCAGTACAAGATAGACACTGAGAATGCTCGACATATTCGCCAATCAGCCAGAAGATTTCCACTCGCAAAGAAGAAAGAGGCTGATAAAACAGTCTGCTATACCGGGTGGCTACGGAAGTATTGCCTACGGAATATCTCAGTTATTGTATGAAGTAGGTTTGTGAAATTTGGAGCGTCGATATAATGACATAAGAGCTAGAATTTGAGCATATTGACATGTCGAAGTTAACTTCCGGTCTGACCGGAAGTAACATCAACTTTCTTATTTTGAATGGAAACCCTATTTTTTTTTCTTTTCGCTTTATTCAGCATTCAATTCCCTTTCTAATGACATATCACAAGTTGGTATTTAACCAGAAACTAGATCAGAAAAAAATTATTATTGAAATTCACCGAGTAGGCCGTGGAAGCAAAATGAAAGCCAAAAATTGAAAAGTTGGTTATGGAAACCATACGTCACTTGATAACAGTTGCTACTACTGTGATATTTTATTTTCATTCGTTGGCGTTATAAAAAGCCGCCAAAAAAAATATTGGAAAAATTGGGAAAAAAATGATACTCTGTAGGTCCATAACTTAAATAGGAACATACAACTTTTTCTTGCCTGTACTATTCAGCATAACCATTCCTTTCTAATGATATAATAGAAAGTAATTTTTTGAAATGAAATACCAAAAAATCCAATTATTATTCTTCAAAAACAAAACAGATTATCGCCATACGCAAAAATAACATTAAAAATAATGTGGAATGATAAATTATATCCTGTAGGTTCTAGGTTAAATAGGAACATAAACGTACTTGGTCTGCGCCATCGTCCATAGATATTCTAATATCTACCTATGGACGATGTTTGTGCTATTCAGAATAATCATTCCATTGCAATAATCATTCGAACCAAAATATTAACAAGTAGGCTGATTGAGATGTATTTTGGAATGGAACAAAAAGAAACGAGAGCTCTCACGAACGCTGCTATCCATATTATTTTGACGTTCGAAGTAGTGTTTTTGATTCTGCCATTTTAAAAGGGTTTGGAAATCGAAATCAGTTAGTGGAATATTCAAAAAATGCCCCGTTATTCACAAATCGAACAAATTGACATGCTTCTCATTTATGGTGAATGTTTAAAAAATTCTTATGCCGCTGAACGATTGTATTTAGAGCGATATCCAGGGAGGCAGCAACTGTCAAGAAGGTATTTCCAATGGCTTGATGAAAAATTAAGAACTGAGCCTGATGTTCACGAAGACCAAGAAGCATTTGTTATTAATGAGGAAACTGAAATTAATGTATTAGCTTTAGTACAATATGATAGCACAATTTCCTCAAGGCATATTGGCGCCGAATTAGCTATAAGTAAGGACTCTGCTAGGAAAATTTTGAAAAAACATCGATTTAAATCCTTCAAGTATTAGCTGCATCAACATTTGTATGAAAATGACGGTGAATGGCGCCTGGAATATTGTAATTGGTTTCTTCGACAAAATGCTGAGAATCACCTATTTAACTATTATATCTTGTTTACGGACGAGTCAAGATTTACCAACAATGGATTATTTAACAGGAATAATAAGGTAGGTACTGTACTTTATTTGGATTATTGTCGATAGTCGAAGTGTAAAGTGCTAAAAGTGTGAACGGTCTTTTGTTTCAGGTACTGGGCGATAGAAAACGAGCACCGGATTCGACAAGGTGGCTTCCAGGAGAGATTTGGTGTGAATGTTTGGGCAGGAATAGTTGGAACTCATATTGTTGGCCCCATTCTTTTTCAAGGCCAACTAACCGGAGAGAGATACTTTAATTTTTTAACGAATGAAATTTCGGAATTCATTAACAACCTACCAGCGGAAATAACTGAGAGAATGTACTTCCAGCAAGATGGCGCCCCTCCGCATAATTCAAGAATAGCGAGAAATTATCTTCAAAATCGCTTTCAAGAGAGACATAACAACCCATGGTCCAGTCAGGTGGCCACCAAGGTCACCTGATCTTACTCCGTGCGACTTTTTTCTATGGGGGCATCTTAAAAATAGGGTGTATTCCACACAGCCTACAACTCTACATGAGCTAGAAGTAAAAATTCGTAGAGCTTTCCAAGATATCACGTCCCAAATGTTGAGAAACGTTTTACATGAAAATATTACCAGAGTCAATAAATGTATTGACGCTGAGGGAATGCATTTCGAACATTTGTTTTGAATTCATTTCATATTTAATCCTATCAATTTGAATAATTTTTTTCGATAAATCTGTTTTTTGTTATTTGAGCAATAATAATTGGATTTTTTGGTCATTCATTTCAAAAAATTACTTTCTATTACATCATTAGATAGGAATGGTTATGCTGAATAGTACAGGCAAGAAAAAGTTGTATGTTCCTATTTAAGTTATGGACCTACAGAGTATTGTTTTTTTCCCAATTTTTCCAATATTTTTTTTGGCTGCTTTTTATAACGCCGACGAATGAAAATAAAATATCACAGTAGTAGCAACTGTTATCAAGTGACGTATGGTTTCCATAGCCAACTTTTCAATTTTTGGCTTTCATTTTGCTTCCACGGCCTACTCGGTGAATTTCAATAATAATTTTTTTCTGATCTAGTTTCTGGTTAGATACCAACTTGTGATATGTCATTAGAAAGGGAATTGAATGCTGAATAAAGCGAAAATAAAAAAAAATAGGGTTTCCATTTAAAATAAGAAAGTTGATGTTACTTCCGGTCAGACCGGAAGTTAACTTCGACATGTCAATATGCTCAAATTCTAGCTCTTATGTCATTATATCGACGCTCCAAATTTCACAAACCTACTTCATACAATAACTGAGATATTCCGTAGGCAATACTTCCGTAGCCACCCGGTATAGAAAAAGGAGGTGTTATCGAATCATCTGATAGTCCCTAGTCCTCTCGTCGTGCTGGTGAAGAAGAAAGAGGGATCAACGAGATTTTGCGTTGATTATCGTCAACTCAACAACGTGACAAAAAAGGAAAGTTACCCTCTATCAAGAATAGTCGACACGCCAGACACGCTGGCTGAAGAGCGGATACTAGCAGGTAGAACTGTCCTAGGAAGATCGAGGAAAGACACCATTCACCATCGGCTCAGGATTGTGGCAATTTACAGTTATAACATTCGGCCTCTGCAATGCTCCAGTCAAGTTCGAAAGATTGACGGAGACGGTTTTGAAAGGACTAAAATGGAAGACCTGTCTGGTGTATCTAGACGACATTATTGTGGTGGGCAGATCGTTCGAGGACCACGTGAAAAACTTGGGAGGAGGTATTCCACCGACTAAGAACCTCCGGATTGAAATTAAGCCCCAAGAAATGTCATCTGTTCCAAAAAAAAGTACGATAGCTCGGTCACGTTGTCTCTGGGAAAGGAGTGGCAGCAGATGAGCAGAAGATCAAAGCTGTTAAGTAATGGCCTATTCCAAAAGACATACACCAACTTCGAAGTTTTCTTGGCCTGTGCACTTACTATGCTGGGGTTCTTCAACATCACCAAACCGCTGACCAGGCTTACATAAAAACAAAGTTCCAGTGGTCTGAAGAATGCCAAGACTCGTTCAGGAAGCTGAAAGGAGCATTGATCAACGCACCAGTTCTGAGCTACCCCCATCCGGACGGGAAATTTATTTTGGACACGGACGCAAGCAATGTGGGACTTGGAGCTGTCCTGTCTCACATCCAGGAAGGACAGGAGAAAGTCATCGGTTACTTTGGCAAGACCCTCAGTAAACCGGAGCGGAATTACTGTGTCACCAGGCGGGAGCTGTTGTCAAAGGAGTAGAAAACTTCTACAAGTACGTGTATGGGAGACGATTTCTACTGAAAACTGACCATGCAGCTCTCAAATGGCTCCTACAGTCCAAAAATCCTAAGGGTCAAGTGGCATCTTGGATCGAGAGGCTTCAAGGATTCGACTTTGAGATCGAACATCAAGCGGGGACCAGCCATAAGAATGCGGATGCCCTATCGCGAAGAGCACTGCCGACGAGCAGAGGACAAGGAGTCGACACTCTGTAGAAATACCAAGGAGAAAGGATCAGATCTTGGTTTAGTCATCGGCTGGAAGAAGTGTAATCAAAGACGTCTTGGCAGCAAGTAGCCAGTTGTTCTCCAGTCGTTAAATCTTATTGGGCCCAATGGAACTCCCTCGCCCTGGAAATGGAGTCCTGAAGCGTGTGCTCGAGTCGAAGGATGGTGGGGGAAAAAGGCGTCAGATAGTAGTTCCCAGGAGCAGAAGACATGAAGTGCTCCAAGAAATCCATGATGAGGTCACTGGAGGACATCTGGGAGTGACGAAGACCCTCCAGAAAGTGAGGCAACGGTTTTACTGGGCCAATTGTCAAGCCGACGTCAAGGAATGGTGCAGAAAATGTGCTGTATGCGCTGCCAGCAATGGGCCTCGAAGAAGACCTAATGCCCCATGCGCCAGTACATCTGAAAGGATCGCCGTTGAAATCGCTGGCCCGTTTCCACAATCTGATCACGGGAATAAGAACATCCTTGTGACGATGGACTACTTCAGCAAGTGGGCCGAAGCCTTTGCCCTGCCCAACCAAGGAGCCATCACCGTTGCCGACGTCTTGGTAAAGGAGTGGATTTGTCGATATGGCCTTCCGTTGGAGCTGCATTCGGATCAAGGCAGAAATTTTTAATCAAACCTGTTCCAGGAAATGTGTCAGATGCTGAACATCCGGAAGACGAGAACCACAGCTCAACATCCGCAGTCAGATGGAATGGTGGAGCGGATGAATAAGACGACAAACCGCCACCAGAAAGATTGGGACCAGTACCTCCATCTGTTCCCGATGGCCTATCGTTCCGCAGTTCATAAATCAGCCGGCCAAACCCCTGCTAGTGTTATTATGGGCCAAGAGCTGCGACTTCCATGTGACCTGAAGTTTGGGACACCACCAGGACAAGACACTGCGGTTATTTAACTACGTCAGTAAACTACGACAGAGAATGAACGACATCCATGAACAAGCCCGTTTGAACATCCTGAGTGCCGCAACAGAATGAAGGAGACCTACGACATCAAGACCGATGCTGGTGGATAGCCGTCTTTTGAAGATGTATGTAAGATTCCTATCAGATTAAGAGACACGATGCTGGAACAGAATCTTGTGGACCATTCAATACCAAAATTGTTATTAGAAGCATGTTGGAGACAATATTCAGATCCAGCGGCGTCAAGATTTTGGTGTGCTGCAACCATCTTCCTCGACCCAACATGAAGACTGTTATTTTCATCGAACGTCAAGGTGCAAATACGGAGAATCTTGCAGTTATCTCCACACTCCAAGAATGACATTTTGGGACGAAACGTCTTTAAAAATGGGGCAATGTAACGATTTTGAGACCGGCCCTAATCAATTATGCACCCTAAAAGTATACAATGTGTGCTGGCTAGCGGATCGACAACTATGACTCATCGCCTAGAAGCAGCTCGAATGAAATCAAATGCCTTTGAAGTTACGAGACTTATCTGACTGGATCAACACGTAGTCTGGGCATTTCGACAACTGTAAAAAAATCTGCTTGTGGGTATATAAGGTGCTCGACGGGAGGGGGCAGGGAGATAGTCCGCAGATAGAGAGCCACAGGAGAAATAAATAGTGAAGAAGTCAATGTTTTAGTTGAATAATTGATCAAGTAGTGCACTAAACTAGTTTTGCTAATTTATTTAAAACACAAACACAAAACACGCTCGTGTTAAAATAGTTCTATTTCGTCCTTACCTCAAAAAAAATTGAACTCGGGGTACCACAGGGTTCAGTCATCATCATTCAATCACTTGTGTCGATACATAGCACCTACAAAATGTCTACTGTTCGCCGACGACACAACCCTTGTGTGCTCTGATAAATCTTATACCAACCTAACCGTATATTATCATCATCAGTGTGATTATTTCTTCTAACACTATGCACCAAGGTGCTTGGTCTGACTATAGAGAAAAGATTGAATTGGTAGAATCATGTAGATAACGTAGTTCAAAAATTATGAAGTGTTTTGTTTTTACCGAGACAATTGAAATCAATAACAAATCCCAATATCTTGAGAAAACATACTACTCCATATTTCATTCTGTGCTCTCTTATTTTATTTTGGGGAAATTCAACAAGTGCTATATCAGTTTTCAGATGTAAGCTATCAGAATATTTTTCAAATTTGGGTATTAGTGATCATTTTATTGAACTTGGTATCATGGCCCTGCCAACGGTTCTCCTAGAAATTCACTAAAATGTGCTACAGTACAAAATTGGCACAGACTAGCACAGAAGTGAAAAACTATAGTCAAAAAATTTAACGGATTGGAACTTTGTAAGTACGTCGTTCGCCAATATAATCACCAATTCCTCTATTTATACAAAATGCCGTTAACACGTGAAATAATTTCCGAGCTGCGTACGGCAGCCGACGTGTGGATAAAACAACTGTGTACAGATGAAAATTTCATAATATGGCTTGTTGATAGTGTCTCCGCAGGTATTTTTACAAGGCTAGAAGAAGAACTTGGAAAATATGAACAAAAAATCAACGACCTACAGACCCAAATTACCCAAATGAGAGATTAGCACCAAAAACAAAAGCAGACAGTTGACCAAAACGCCGAGGAAATAAACAAAAGAAAATCCTATAGTCCAGTGAAAATAGTCTCAGAAATTGGCGAGATGAGACGGTGAGAAAATAATATATTATTGTTTGGAGTTCCCGAAAATTCTGAAAACGAGGTCAAGGAAAAAATTTAAATACCATCATTCAGCATGAATGACGTGAAAACGTATCGTCTGAGAAAAGTCCATAATGATGCAATAAAATGTACACCGATCAAGGTCATCCTTTCCGATAAAAAAAGTAGATCAGCAACAGGGGGGCTGGGGCGGAAGTGGCTAAAAGGCATTCTCGTGCGTTCATCGTGTGACGTAGTCGAGAGAGATCCCTTAGATTGATAACATTTTGCCAATAAAGCGCGGCGCACATATTATGAATTGAATTTATAAAGAAAAAAAAATTTTCGACAGCAGAGATTTGAACCATCGTCCTTTTACTTGGTAGCGAGTGACGCTAGCCTTGTCTCCATGGAGACTTCGTACAAGTTGATGTACAAATGTGGGGTATATATTTCTCCAGCTACCAGAGCACGCTGTTTGAATATTTAAAAAAAAATATGATTGTGAGTCTGATAATAATAATGATGTTTGGAATAAATGTGAAAAATTGCGAGGTAACGAGGGTGTAACGTTTGAAGGTGTGATTCCAATGAGGAAAGTATACAAGGTGTTTCAAAATGTATAATTTAATAGAAATGAAAGTCCCGTTCATCGAACGTGACTGCTGCGTGTGTGTGTGTCAAATATCATGTGGGAAATGGGTCATTGGGGCAATGGAGGGTAGCAAAGTATATATATCATCAAAAATATGAAGAGAAGAAATCAATCACTGATGGTGTCCGTCATTTTTAACGTTCGATACCCAGTATGTGTCAGTTTGATTCTGTTTCTTTTTCGTTGATAGGAGATAGGAGACAGACAGATTGACAGACATTCAGAAAGTCAGTTTGATTGAGCAGAATGAACTAACCTTATAAAACGCCTATTTTAGTCGCATTCTTGGATGTTTTAGCGTTTCAAATTTTAGTTGTTTTTTCGAACGCGAAATCGTATATTTTCAGCAATTTTGAAATGTCAAATCTCCATAAGAAATACATGTAATCATACAGTTTTTTTCTGTTCAATTTTAGAACGCGAAAACGTTTATTGTGGCTGCATTTTTGCGTGTTTAAGCGTTTCAATTTTCAGTTGTTTTTTGGAACGCGAAAAACGTCTATTTTGATCACATTTTTGCAGAGAATCGCCGCCGCAGTACGTTTCGTTTCGTGCTAGTTTGACACTGTTTCTTATTTGGTATTCATTATCAGGTGGGTGGGGGAGAGGGTTAGGTAACTTTATTTTTGGAAAGTATGTTATTGCCATTGAACAGTTGAAAGAATCAGTGACAGAATGGCATCTGAAGAATACAGACAGAAGGTTGAAGATTTTTCTAGACTTGTCCAAGAGTTAAAGGAAGATATTCAATTTTATGAAGAAAAGGAGAATGTGGTGAAACAGTTGACTGATTTGGGTATTCAAGACGAAGTGTTCTTCCGAAAATTACCGCAAACGAGATATCCGTTAAGAAGAATCCAGCCTCAAGCATTGTAGAATATGTCTCAACTGAAAACAAACTTTATTGTTCTGACTGCAATATTGAATAATGTTTTATACGTCAATGTGCCGAAAAGAGTGAAATTCATGACAATATGCGTGAAGGCAGATTATTTCGATCCTCGTTGTACTAGAACACAATGGAAAACAATGCGTTTAACTCGGGTCAATCAGGGACAGCTGGCAGTATTTGTTAGTGATGTTCCAAATAATACAGCATTCAAGTATAAGTTGAAGCTGATATTTGAAGATCTTCGTGAAATAGACACAAAAACCACCGAATTTGTTCCAGCAGGGCAGAGGAAAAAGAAGTCGCAAATGAAATATAGAATTCTAATCATAGAATATATAATATTAGCATGTATTTCAATTAGAACTGTACAATAAATAATTTTGGAATTTCACATAATTTGGTTTAAATAAAAATATTCGAAAATTGAATTTTGATTCATTTTTTTCACCTATAAATATATGAGATAATTACAATTTGTTATCAGTTAACGTTGAAACGCGCCATTCGATGTTATCAATTATGGAAAAACCGCGCATACAGGAAACTTGGTTATTATGCTGGAAGTAATAATCAGTTGGCACTGAAATATGTTTATCGAACTAACGGTTATCGAAAAAACCCAGGCCAACAATTTCGTTATCAAAACCGCATAGTAACGACTATTGTGTTATCTGATTTGCGTTCATGGGAAACTGGTGTTTATTCTGGAATATTCTCGAATGTTCTTTTCTTATCACACCAGAGCTATAAAAGTAGTTTGGAATGCGCGGCGAACGTTAGTTTTCGATTACCGTTCAGCAGTGATCAGTTAGATATCTCTAGATACAAAGTAAGTTTTTCATACATTTTCTATTAGGTGGTGAAAGTGTTTTTCAGTTAAATTGAAATAAATGTTTTCATGTTAGGTTTTTGAGCGTTTTTAGTTTGGGCTTTTCAGATGAATTCAATTGAGTAAATGTTTTTTCAGATGAAGTTATTTTCACGTTTTTACGTTTGATTTTTTACATTTTCGTTTTTCGTTTAATTTGTAATTCAAAGCGACTTAATTGTTTTCGAATTACAAAAACATTTTTAAAAATTATTGCATGATTTCTTTATAGCAAAAGCTTTTTATTCTGGTGGGTGTTTTTCAGATGGATCTACAGAAAATTAATTCAAGTTCTCTTGTGGAGAGGAAGCCAACCACCATATTAGCAGAGTTGCCAGTGGGGGCGCCGCAGAGAATATTCTCTGCGAGGTGGTGTTGCTGGATTTAGGGGAGAGCGTCACCTTTTTGCCAACAAGGGTTACGGACGGATATCGTCCTTACACAGATCAATTTTCGAGTGAAAAATATTCGATAATTTTCAAGGGGTTAATAAACACGGGGAAAGCTAATCCAGCTGCGTCATTCGAGATTGTAGAAAATTAAGGTTAGTATGGTTTTTTATTTGTCTTCGTTTCTTTGTATGTGCTAAAAATTCGTTTGATATTATTATTTTTTTCTTCATTTTCAGATAGTTATATACCCTCCCCAATCATAGCAGCACCATTTTTCTTCAAGCTTCCCTTTGGACATCATCTCAGTTCGCCACTTCGTCATTCCATCAAGCTCCCTTGTTCATGCAGTTCACCAGCAAACACCCGTTTGCGAATCTGTCACCACATCAACCAATTGCAGAAGAAAAATTTTTCGTAAGTTGAGATATTAGTTGAAAATGGTGTTTTCAGAAACTTTGTCACAAATCGACAAATTACTTGAAGCGATCAAGCAAAATTATTCAAGTGCCATTGCACGAACGTCTTTAAATTTGATAAGTAGACATATTAGAAAATGTGAGTTGGCAATGAAAAAAATTAAATTTTCGGTGTGGGAAAAAAGAAAATCGTTAGAAAAATTGGGGAATTGAAACGTATTAGATGCATAATAAACGTTATGAAAAATGATAAATACATTGGATCGAGGTTGAAACGAAGCAATAGAGTTAAATGGGATAATCTTAATGCAATTTTCAATGATAGAGTGAGGACGGGTGTAATTATGAATTTAGGGCACAAAAAGTCCGAAAATTTTTGAGTGATGCATATTTTCTTTTTAAATCAAGAATTTCCAAAATTTTGAAGGACATGCAATGCCTCAAAGTGAATATGACGTTGTTGGGAGATTTCATCAAGAAGTCGAATGACTGTGAAATAGTTTATCGAAAATTTTTCAATACTCCTAATGCAATCATTGATTTGGGCACGGACTTGGCTGCTTGGTAGAATAAACATGTTGTGGGTGTTATTTTGAACAAATTAAAAGAATTTCAAGAAAAATACTCTGGTTGGGCGTTGTGTAAAATTCTTTTGCTTGAGGTATCAATAAATAAATACGAAATAGGCAACGGTTCAGGGTTCATACGGTTACTTGAAGAAATTCAAAATAGGCAAGCATGCATCAATATTGATAATCAAGATGATGCTTGTTTTTTTAGAGCAATCGTGCATCTTCATATCCAAATTATGACACAGTTTTAAATACAGAGGGTTTGAAAATTCCTATGCTAATTCACCGCATTACAAAATTTGAAAAATAAAATGATATTTCCTAAATGTATATAGTTTAGAAATGAATATTGTCAAGGAAAAGGCATTTTACGAAGTAGTACCTGCACGATTGACCAAAAGTAAATTGAATAAACATGTTAATTTGTTAATAATTCAAAATATATATTTCTCTAAATTAAACGAATACGACGCTTCACCTATGGATACAGATGATTCGGAAATCAAATATCATTATTGCTGGATTAAGAATATGTCTAGATTGTTGGCGAGCCAAGTGAGTAAGTTTAAAGTCAGAAATTTTTTTTGCGGCAGATGTTTGAATTATTTTAATAGCGAACAAAAATCGAATGAACACATCGGGTTGTATGAGAATATTAACGAGTGTAAAATTTCATTTCCAAAATTTGATTATGTAGAATTTCGAAATTATGTATACAGGGTGATTCACGACGAATTGTACATAGTCCAACCATAAGTATTATGGACCAAGGCCATTTCATATCTGGTATTGAAAAATGCCTTGTTGCGTTTTTGACGGATATGCAGGGCGATATTTGAAAATATGTTAATTATTCTACGATAAATATCTCTAAAAGTAAAAAACTCAGACATATGAAATTTGGCACACTGAGACGCTCCCTGCGCTCAATAAAATAAGTTTTTGAAATAAATTAATTTCAGGTCAAGACTATGTTTTTTTTAGATTTTTATTGTTTTCTTAAAAACAACACCCTGTAAGCCAGATCAGACAATTTTTATTTTTCTCACTTTAAAGCTTAATGACAATACTAAGCAACAGTTGGAAAAAATTGAACGCGGAAGTTTCTGTTTTCTGCAGAAAAAAAAATAAACTTTCAAAAATAGGATAATTTTAATGGATTCACATTCTGCTTATGACTGATGCGGCACAACATCGATAGCACATTATCATTTTTCAACAAAAATCATATATTACTCGAGATACAGTATTATTCAATCAACCGTTGAAATTCCAGGGCCGTATTTATTTATTTTTTTCACGTTTTTATTAATCCTATAAAAACAACACCCTGAAAAGCAGGTCGAAAAGATTTTCAAGCAGGTGGTACTAACCGAAATAGAAAAACTGTTTGGCATAGAAAAAACTTTTACTTTTGAAAACAGTGCAAATGTATGTCTTTCTACTACGGCTAATACTAAATTGGAAAAAACATTTATTTAAAATAAAATTATTAGGGAAGTATTACTTACTCGATTGAAAGGATGATGTTACAGGTCACAACTCAGTTTTTTTAACGTTTTAATTGGTTTAGTAAAATTGATACTCTGTCACCTTGGAGGATGGCTAATACTAAGTACTTGAGCAAAATTAATTAAAGAAGATCAACGTAAAATATTTGAAAACTAGTTTATTTCGCCTGCAAGTAAAACAAAACTTTGGATGTCGTATCCAATAAAGATGGCAGCCGACCAATTGTAAACTATGGAGCTAAACTCTGATTTATTTTTCTACGGTACATCAGTTTTTAAAGTTTGCTGCTGACCGTTACCATAAAAAATACATGAAAATGATTTACCATTCACCTTCCATAACTGATTTTGTGAAAAATGGAAAGGATAGTAAGTGCAATTACAGACATACAAATACTAAATTCAGTTTTCTAGAAAATTTAATTCAGTTGACTCAACGATAACAATAACATATTAGATAAACACTACTTGAAAAAGACTTAATCTGATTTGAGTTTATTTTCAAAATGCCATCCATTCGCCTCCCGGCACTTCCTTTCTCTTTTCAAGATATTCCTTACGGCTTTTCTTATCTGGTCTGGATGCCTTTTTGTAAAACGAAATGCTTCAATAATTCTCTCCCGTAGCTGTTCTCTTGTTGTTATCTCTACCTCATAGACCATGCTTTTTAAAACACCCCACAAATAATAATCTAGTGGGGTGAGGTCAGGTGATCTCGCCGGCCAGGGAATCGGACCACCGCGTCCCATCCATCTATTGGGAAAATTTTGATTGAGAAACTGATTAATTGCCCTGGTGGAATGGGGTCCAGCTCCATCATGTTGAAATCTCATGTCTCTCACATCGACTTCCTCATCTTCCAGAAGAACAGGGAGAACATTTTCCAGAAAATCAAGGTATTCCTGCCCACTCAATCTATCGATCAAAAAATAAGGACCCACTAATTTATTACCGATGATACCTGCCCAAACGTTGACAGAAAATCTAACTTGAGATCTTGTTTGCTTTATTGCATGTGGATTTTCATGTCTCCAGTTGTGATTATTTCTGGAATTGTTTATGCCGTCTTTCGTGAACTGGGCTTCATCGCAAAACGATATCTGATAAATGTATCTTCTATTCGCAGCGATCCACCTGCATAATCGCAAACGTGGAATATTATCTCCCGGATGCAGTCTCTGCACCAATTGGGGGTGATAGGGATGAAGGAGGTCTTTCTTCAACGTCCTGAAAACTGTGGACTGAGAAATGTGCAAAATGCTGGATATTCGCCGGGTACTTATCTTATCATTTAGATTAACCATTTCTAAAATATCCTCTTCTTGTTCTTCAGTCACTCGCTCACCACGTTCTGCAGTACCAGAAGGAAATTTTCCGGTTTCTCGCAGGTGCGTAAAAACGTTGTTAAACGTTTGGTGGTTCGGGACTCTTCTATGTGGGAATCTTCTCCGGTACTCCTTGACTGCTGCTCTGGCATTTCCATTACAATATCCGTATACAAAAATTATATCTGCGTATTCTGCGTAAGTGAACTGATGAGGCATCGTGCTAACTAACCAACTCAAACTGTCAAACTGGACACCCCAGCTTCTGTCAACCGTTTTTTCATTTGTTTTTCAAAGCGATTTCAAAGCCTACTTGCACTTGCACTGTTTTCAAAAATAATAGTTTTTTTCTATGTCAAATAGTGTTTTTTCATTTCGGTTAGTATAATCATTATCTTTGACGTGATAGAAAAAAAATTTGTTCAACTCGCTTTACAAGGAGTTATTTTTAAAGGATCAATAAAAACCTAAAAAAAATGAATACGGCCTGGAATTTCAACGGATAATTAAATAAACTTTATCTCGAGTATTATGAACTTTCCTGATGTGAATTCATTAAAATTGTACTATTTTTAAAAGCTTAATTTTTTTCTGCAGAAAACAAAAACTTCTGTGTTTAATTTAACCTAAATCAGATTCAGTCTTTCTTAAGTAGTGTTTATTTAACATGTTATTGTTATCGTTGAGTCAACTGAATTAAATTTTCTAGATAATTTGATTTAGTATTTGTATGTCTGTAATTGCACTTACTATCCTTTCCATTTTTCAGTTATGGAAGTTGACTGGTAAATCATTTTCATGTATTTTTTATGGTGACGGTCAGCAGCAAACTTTAAAAACTGATGTCCCGTAGAAAAATAAATCGGAGTTTAGCTCCATGTTTTATAATTGGTCGGCTGCCATCTTTATTGGATACGACATCCACGGTTTTGTTTTACTTGCAGGATAGAAATAAACTACTTTTTAAATATTTTACGTTGATCTTCTTTAATTAATGTTGTTCAAGTACTAAGTATAAGCCATCCTCCAAGGTGACACAGTATCGATTTTACTAGACCAATTAAAACGTTAAAAAAACTAAGTTGTGACCTGTAACATCATCCTTTCAATCGAGTAAGTAATACTTCCCTAACGATTTTATTTTAAATAAATGTTTTTTCCGATCTAGTATTAGCCATAGTAGAAAGACATACATTTGCACTGTTTTCAAAGGTAAAAGTTTTATTCTATTTCGGTTAGTACCACCTGCTTGCAAATCTGTTCGACCTGCTTTTCAGGGTGTTGTTTTTATAGGATTAAAATAAACGTGAAAAAAAATAATAAATACGTCCCTGGAATTTCAACGGTTGATTGATAATACTTTATCTCGGGTAATATAAACTTTCCTTATGATTTTTGTTAAAAAATGATAATGTGCTATCGACGTATTGCCGCATCAGTCATAAGCAGAATTATTCTATTTATGAAAGTTTCATTTTTTTTTCTGCAGAAAACAGAAACTTCCGCGTTCAATTTTTTCCAACTGTTGCTTAGTATTGTCATTAAGCTTTAAAGAGAGAAAAATAAAAATTGTCTGATCTGGCTTGCAGGGTGTTGTTTTTAAGAAAACAATAAAAATCTAAAAAAAACATAGTCTGGACCTGAAATTAATTTTTTTCAAAAACTTATTTTATTGAGCGCAGGGAGCGTTCTCAGTGTGCCAAATTTCATATGTCTGAGTTTTTTACTTTTAGAGATATTCATCGTAGAATATTTAACATATTTTCAAATATCGCCCTGTATATCCGTCAAAAACGCAACAAGGCATTTTTCAATACCAGATATGAAATGGCCTTCGTCCATAGTACTTATGGTTGGACTATGTACAATTCGTCGTGAATCACCCTGTATAAACAAATATGTCCATTCGTTTTATATGCTGATTTTGAATCTACCCTCGAAAATTGTGAGGAAAAAATTTCAGATAAACCTACAAAATATCAAAAGCATAAAGCGTTCAGTGCAGGCTACTACTTGAAATGCTCTTATGATAACAGCTTGTCCAAGTTTAATTGCCAGAGGGGTAACGATTGCATACAATGGCTTACAGATGAAATGGCTAGCATTGCCAAATTTGTTGAATCGAAAATCAAAAATATTGTACCAATGATAAGTAATCCCGATATTGATAAAGCAAGGATATGTCATTTTTGTGAGAAACCTGTTGTAAAGAAGGATATCATTGTTAGGGATCATTGTCACTTTTCGGGGTTGTTTAGGGGATGGAGTCATCAATTTTGTAATCTCGCCTTCAAAAAGCTTTTTATGGAAGCCATTACATTCCATAATCTTTCGGGGTATGATATTCATTCTATTATTAAAGATGTAGCAAAACGAGGACGTGTGAGCATACTTCCCATCAATACAGAAAAATACATTTCATTCACTCAATACGATAGTGAAACTAGCATTAAATTTAGATTTATCGATTCATATCGTTTTATGGGAGCCAGTCTAGATGAGTTGGTTTCCACAATAGATGCAAAAAATTTTATAATTTTTAAAAAGGAATTTGCACAATTATATGATGAAAAATTCAAACTTCTCATTAAGAAAGGGGTTTTCCCCTACGATTATGTTAATAATACGGAAAAACTCCTCGATACTGAGCTACCTTCCAAAAAACATTTTTACAATAAGCCCAACGATGTTGAAATTGATGATGCGAAGTATGCTCACGCTCGAAATGTTTGGCAGTAATTTGATATCAAAACTTTGGGGGAATATAGCGATTCATACTTGCGAACAGATATATTGCTTTTGGCAGATGTTTTTGAAAATTTTCGTGAAATTGACTTGAAAACTTATGGGTTGGACCCCAGCTGGTACTATACTATGCCGGGATACATGTGGGATTGTATGTTGAAATATACCGGATGCAAATTACAAATTTTAAAAGACGTTGATATGGTTATGTTTGTGGAAAAGGGTATAAGGGGAGGAATTTCAGTTTGTAATAGATATTCGGAAGCTAATAACAAGTATATGCCTACATACAATCCCACGCAGCGGTCCAAATTTATCATGTATTTCGATGTAAATAACTTATATGGGTGGGCGATGTCAGAATGTTTACCATATGGAGACTTCGAATGGGTTGATACGAATATTGATATGACTCAAATTCCTGATGACAATCCCGAAGGTTATATTTTACAAGTTGATTTGCAGTACCCTGAGGATCTTCACGATTTACACAAAGGTTTTCTATTTTGCCCCGAACACCGCACATCACCAAATTCCAAATTGAAAAAATTAATGGCGACTCTCCATAATAAAACAGAGTATACATTACACTATAGGAATTTGAAACAAGCTATGGAACATGGTTTGAAATTAACTAAAATCCATAAAGTTTCGAAATTTAAACAATCTGCGTGGTTGCGCCCGTATATCAAGCTGAATACTCGATTGAGGACTGCAGCCACTAATTCTTTTGAAAAAAATCAACTCAAGTTGGCCAATAATGCGATTTTTGGTAAAACCATGGAGAACATCTGGTTGCACTGAATAGTAAAATTAGTTTCTTCCGACGAGGGTAGATATGGAGCAAACAATCTCATTTCCAGCCCTCGATTTCATAATCGTACCGTTTTAGATTCAAACTTGATGGCTATTGAACTGAAAAAAGCCGAACTTGTATTCAATAAACCAATGTTTGTTGGAATGGCAATTTTGGATTTGTCAAAAACTTGCATGTTCAAATTTCATTATGAATTTATGCTTCCCACTATGGGTGTGAAAAAATCCAAGATAATGTATACCGATACAGATAGTTTCATTTATGAACTAACGTGTAACGATGTATACGAAGAAATTATCAAAAAACATATTTCCAAATTCGATACGTCTGATTATCTAAAAGATAATGAGTTTAACATCCCACTTGTGAATAAAAAGGTACCTGGGTTAATGAAGGATGAAGCAAATGGCAAAATTATCACACACTTTGCAGGGTTGCGTTCCAAAATGTACACTTATAAAGTGCAGGGGGGCAAAGTATGTAAAAAAGTAAAAGGAGTTAATGTTGTGGAAAATAAATTGACCTTTGAGAATTACGTGGATTGTCTGAAAAATTCCAAGCAAAAGAATATTAGTATAGAGCAGGCAAAAGTGGCCCTTAGTCCGTATGACGATAAACGTCTTCTTATCCCCAAATCATTTGATACATTACCGTGGGGACATTATAGTCTAAATAAATTTTTTTATCCATCTTTTTTTTCTAAAATTTTCTCTCGTTTACAGGTAGTACAATTAATTTACAACAATTGTGCATCAAAACGATCTGTGAGAATATACGGTCTACAGGAAGGTTCCTCATCCGCTCACCTTTACCTCAATCATTAACAAAAGAAATTATTCAAAATTATTCGCGTTTCAAATGGCCGTATATCATTCATTATCAACGTCATGAAGACAAATGATGATGATAATCATGATGAGGATTACTTATATATTCTATGGAATTTCGAATATGTTGATATGTCTGACTTTAGCAATTTGAAAAGACATATTGATTTTCGTACGGCATTATTGAATGTTTATGACTTGGAGCCATATTGTCAAAATGATTCGTACTGTATTTGGATGAAATATTACGAACTTGTTGATTTTAATTTAGTTGTGTGCGTTAGTTGTTTTGAAGCTTTCAAATATTGTGTTGAATGTAGTAATTATGGTAAATTTTAAAATTCATCATATACATGAAATTTTCACCAGTTATGAACTACATAATGCATTCCAACAGAAGTCTTATTGGTGTCAACATGACTTTACACATGTTCTTTTTGAACTGCAAACTCAAGATGAATGCGGAGATAATTTACATAATCATAAAAAAGTCAAATTTTGTTGATAATACACACACACCTGAAAGCACCATTTTTCGGCTAATATTTCAACTACTTGTTTATAATTCAAAATATGTATATATATTTTTTTGTTGCTGTATTTTAGGGAAGGTATTTTAAATATAGAAAAAATCAAATTATTTCCTGCGTTTTATTACAATAATCCATTTGCAAGAATATTGAAATATTTCAAAGTTAATAAATCTGTTTGTGTTCACATTTCACAAATCAATGCGAACACGAAAATCTGAAGTCGACCCAAATTGAGTCTACTTCAAAAACAGTGCAATCCAAGTCAAACTCAACGTTTGTTTTTGAAAGATTACAATATTAAGTATTATGCCTACAATGGAGGAAGAGGATAGTGAACCCCCAGCTTTGTATAGTTTTAAGCAAAAAGAGGTAAGTTAAATATTTTTTTTCTTCAAATCTCGCTGAAGTAATAATTTGTTCAAAAAAAAAAGGTCATCACTTAATACATTTGAAAACATGGTGAAAAATTTGGTAGTTCATTGACTTGTTCTTTTAACCAACAATTGATGGAATAAAAAAACTTGATTTCTTTTTCTCATTTATTACATAAATCATACACAAATTTTTGCTTATAATAAAATAAATATTCACGTAAAGCATTAGCCAACATACTATCTAAACTAATTTCTTCCAAACTTAAATTAGTTTTATTATCACGTAACCATGATTGAATAATATCAAAAACACCTCGATAATAGTCACAAAAGTTCATAGCATCCAGCATAGCGATACGGTCAGACAGCACCCCCAAGTGTGTATAGAATGTTCGTGATATCTTTGGAAATGGAATTTCATTTGGTATTACTTTCGATGTACTGTGTGATGTGAATGTAATCCCCACAACATGTTGTGATTGGATCATACTCATCTACATACTCATCGATTTGTGATTCAAAGAAATTTTCCTTTATTTCTTGCAGGATGTCAATGCGGGTTGCCCATTCAAAAGAAGCAAAATTAATGGATCAAATGAAGAACTGCTGCTTCAAAATGATGCATGAACTAAAATCCCTGGAGGGACTTATGCCACATCGAATTTCGTAGGATGGCATAGGGAAGACCATCAACATCAACTAATGTTCGTTCCGAGCTGCCATTTCGTATTGCCCCAATGCTTTGTCGATGGCATTTAGAGTTTCTTTATAATCTTCTCCATCACTATCGCACATTACTTCAACTTCACCGACGTAACCACTATCTTGAGACATTTTTGTTTTCAAACTGAATATTCGTCTGTGCTTTCATACGCTTTTATAGCTTCAGATCACGTGGTCAATTTTAAAATTGTTGTTGCATGTTTGTTGACTGGGAAAAAATATTTGAAAGACCCCTCGGAATTATATGATTTGTGTTTGTTATCCAAACCGAGCCATTTAAAGTACATTTTTTTGCCTTTTTCCACGAGATATATATCTGGATTTGCAGTTTTTTGTAATTCCTCCGCATAAAAAGCACCCTTGATGGGAGCACCCTCCATATCTTCCAGCATGAAGGTGGCGGGGTTGGTAATATTGACTTTGATAATTTTGAATAATTTCGTAGTCCAATTGGGCGTGTAAGCTTTTTCGAAAACGTGCTTTGCCTTACTAATTCCCACAACATCGCCGACTTTGAATTTTCTTGGGCCAGATATTTTCAAGTGGCTGTATGTTGATTTGAGAATTTCTTTTTTGTTGGTTTTATCAATTTCCGAAGGTTTCATACCCGTCTTTGAATGACGTGTATCATTGTAAGATTTTGTGATTTCAGGTAATATATTCAGCCAGTTGTAGGTGCCATTCAAACTTAAATACTTGTATATTTTTTCCTTCAAAGTCTTTATATTCCGTTCGGCCATAGAGGCTTTGAGGATGCTGTACGTATTGTAGTGATTTATCTCATGTTTTTTCATCAAACTCTGGAATTTACTGTTGTAAAATTCCGCTCCCTGATCGGTTTGTAGATTTTTTGGGCATCGTTTCGTGTGTGCCATAATATCTGCAAACGTTTTAGTAATTTCCTCACCCGTTTTCGTTTTCAGCGGACGAGTCCACACGAATTTCGAGAAACAATCTATAACGACAAGAATGAGTTTGAAATTACGATTTTGGTGGGCGTACGGTCTCATCTCAGCCAAGTCCATTTGCCAAGCCTTTAATAATGGTACGACGTCGAGGATAATTTTTTTTAATAGGTTTATGCAGTTCACGGACAAGTTGAATCTTGTCTTTGGAAGCCATCACACATATGTGATGGCGAAACTGTGAAACCTACTATTTTATTATGGTGATGTATACACTAACACTACATTTTGTCTTAATAATCTCCTCGACAGCAGATTCCACACTCGCTATATCTGAATTCATTTTGGAGATATATTGTGAAATATCAATTCGAAACTGGTTTAACTCATTCTTGGTCAGCATCGTTTCCTTGTGCTTGATATCCCATTTTAAATTGTGCGAATAAATCGAATCGGTTATTTCAGTATTTTTTTTCAACAAATCTCCACGAATATTTTCAATTTCAGTTGTTGGTTGAATTTTTCGAAAAATTACTGTTTCATTATAGCGTACCTCACTCAGTTGCATTATTCGAATGAAATTCTGATTGAGGGTTTGAACTTTCCTTTCCAATTGATTGTTTTATTCCATTCATTTTCAATTTCACGATACAACTTTGTCATTTCATCATTCACTTGAGGTGGTCGGTGGATCAGCGGTCTAATGCACAGGCCGTTCGAAACTCCAGCATAGCGATAGTCGGTTCGAATCCGATGTAGGTACGAGAATTTTTCTCAAGTACTTTATATCGGATTCGATAGGCGGCCGCATGCCTTGTTGAAAAGCAAGTGTATTGTGAGTTGTCTAGATGCCAATCTCGTCTGGTACTAGCTTGGAGTGCACACCGACCACCCGAGGTGGTGATGTAGGTTTTCCGGGTTTTCCTACAGCTGAAAAGTGAACACATCACCTAAAACATCAGTAAGTCGCCCCGGAGGGCCACGGCAAATAATAATAATAGCCGTCCTCTACCCGCACAGGCTATGCCTTTGGGTACACTCAACGAGTGTTCATGAGGGAGTATTATTATTATTATCATTATTTCCGAATGGTGTAGTTCAGCTTGGTGTCGATTTCATCCACGTATTGTTTATTGGTAGCATCAGTATTCTTGGTGGGCCTCTTGACATTACTCAATTTCAAATTATCAAAATCAATGTTACCATCTGGAGTGTGCAGCAAGCCGCCGTCTCCAGAGGGCGTAGGTAATTTTCGCTTTCTATTACCACTGCCACCAGCGGTGCTGTCGCTACGTCCAAACTTATCGATAACCATTTTGAAAATGTGAATGTATGCATGGATGCATGTCATCTTATAGAATTATATTTGCCTCTTTGAGTTCACTCGAAATGGCAATAATGTCATTGTCATGCGAAGTATTTCCGGCATCCCGAGAGGCTATTAATAATTTGAGGCGTTCGCATAGTTCGTTTGGGTCATCCCAATAAACAAACTCCATAGGTTTGGTATTGAATGTCATTGCAATAGGTATGTTATTAGGCAAACCGCTACCTTTTGCTGCAGGGTTGGATGTTTTAGTTAAACCAGTACGTGTCGATTTTTTACGTTGATTTCGTATAGGAAACATCGGTTTAATTATTTCGGTATACTTGTATCTTTTACTACCTTTCGGATAGCCTAGGGAGTTTTTGTAAATATTCGACAAATCGACAATTAATTTGTATGCCTGCATATCTTCATTATTATAGTTTTCAGGTGTGTTTAAAAATATGAGTTCATATATACCGGGTGTTGCTTTCTACTGATATCCACCCATTTTAATGTATCCGCTGCGTTTGTCGAAATCTTTTTCTTTGTTACCTAGTAATTCAGAATACAGATTGGCTTTGCTCAGCTTCCATTCGTACAACAGTATACCCAACATTGAAGAAGGTACAAAATTCTACTACTCTGAAAACGGGGGCAAAACTAAACAGAGTATCGATATCCCTACTGGCTCTTACGAAATTGGTGATATTGAGGCTTTGATCAGCAAACACATCACACCCAAAACGTACAAGGAAAACCCCGAGGAATTTTTCTACCTCAAACCGAATAATAATACGTTAACAAGCGAAATATTCTGCCTTAAACACTCAATTGATTTCCGACCTGAAAACAGTTTGGCCCGTAATTTAGGGTTTTCGTCTACTCTTCTCAACCCAACTTGCATTACGCATCAGATCTACCTGTAGATATCATTAAAGTACGTACCATACACATAGATAGCAACATTACGTTCGGATGATTCTACAACGACGCACCGTCTCATACGATATACGAATTTGCTGTTGGTGTTGATACTGGTTACGCAATTGACGAAACGCACAGCCACCTCATTTATCTACCCATTGCTCATAGAGACTAAATAAACAATATTACGCTACGAATGTTGGACCAGCATTCTCAACTCGTTGATTTTTGAAACGAAGAATTAATCGTTTGTTTGGAATTGAAGCGAAAGTATGGTGCTAACTATTCATAAGAATAACTCACCACCATACCCCACCTCAGTCTTCACCAAGACCTTCAACGTGCGTCAACTACTGTCACCGGAGAATAAACTGTGTTTGGAATCTCTTGAGTATCATGTTGTCCAATCAAGTGTTCAACATTTTCCGAAAACCACACAACGATGAATATATACAAAAGGTGGAATGGCGGACTTACTACCCATATGTCAAGTCCTTTCGCAACAATGATGTCATTGAAATCAACATCAATCAATCTGACGCTTACGATGCTTTGTATGATAGCCTGTTATTCATCAGTGGAAAAGTTGTGAAAACCAAAGGAGATGGTCGTGTAACATTCGTTAACAATGCTGGTGCTTTCATGTTTCAATCTGCTAGTTATGAACAAAGCGGTAAGGAAGTGGAGACGGTTCGTGAAGTTGGAATTGTTAGTACTGTCAGAGGCATTCTCACCAGCACCGACAAAGATATCAAGCACTTGGCCAATTCAAGTTGGACTTTTCCCAGCAACGCTGGGGTTATCAACACCACTAATCTATCATTCAACATGCTCATACCCATCAAGCATTTTCTGAATATTTTCAATGATTATCAATGTGTTTCCTATGGCAAACATACCATCCGATTAGTACGAGCTGCAGATGATAGCAACTGCTTCAAAATAGAGGAGACCGCTGTATCGCCGGCTGGTACGACAGCAGTCAAGTTGGAAATTGAAAATATTGAACTCAAAGTTAAGCGAATCTTTCCGCATGATCAAATTAAATTGCAACTCTTGAAGGCCATCCAAGCTGATATTCCTATTCTCATGCCGTTCAGAAAATGGGAACTTCATATGTTGCCCGCTCTCACACAAGGTGCAAAAAGTGAAATATGGGCCGTCAAGACTTCCTCGTTTCTCGAAAGTCCTCGCTATGTGATTGTATGTTTCCAAAAAGACCGTGATTACACCAAATTCAACAATGATCCAACAATATAACGCTCACTCTGAACGGTGAGAATTATCCCAAAGAGAATATGCATCTGAATTTTGCAAAGGGGAATTTTTCGCAAGCCTATTTCAACTATGCACAATTCGGTCTTAGCTACAAAAGTACTAATCAAGGAATTTATTGGCAAGACTCTTTTTGTCATCGATTGTTCCAGAAGGGATGAGAGCATAAAAAGTTCCACTGTTGATGTGAAACTCGAAATCGAGGCATCTGAAGGATTTCCCCAAAATACTAGAGCCTATTGCATCACTGTGCACGACACTGTTATTGAGCACCTCCCACTCAGCGAAATCATTACCAAATTAAACTGAACATATGCTTTTCACTTCATTATCAATCACAGAGTCAACATGAGAATAGCTGTTGTAGATATTCAAGGCTTTACCATCGAGCAACAATTCCATCCTAAGGAGATTGCCATTAGGATTGGAATTCAATGTAGTAATTTTCTGCTGCTGCCAACTATACCATTTTCCTCTTTGAGTAGAGCAGATAAACGTACTGCCTGAGCGAAACGTTCATGGATTGAGGTATTCCTCTGGCTTTGTGGAATATCATCAATTAGATTCCATCCTCAAGAAAAATTTACAGAATGTTGATATCATTTATGTACAAGGACTTCAAAAACGTGATTATCTTACTGAGAAATTTCATCAATTGGACCTACCTATACGTGTTGTGAATTTGGAGGACTATGATAATACGTCATGGATGGTTCCAGCATTCGGAAACAACGATGGTATCTCTCCTTGTATGCATCACATTGATAATCAACCCCACTATAATTGCAGTCTCCGAAATGTAAATATTCTATACAAATGTCTTTGTGATATGTTACCAAAATAAAACTGTATAATAAATTTTTCTATTTAAATTGTTATTTTATCTAACGTCACCTGATGATGAAAACGCAGCGTTTTAAAAAATCTCCACCTCATATCCTCAATGATGTGTTTTTTCTTTAACCTCCATGTTTCTCCTCTTAAATGATATGTTGGTACTCCTGGTATACTAAATTTGACAAGCAGTCGCCATGTTTTTTCTCTTAAATAATATATAAGACATCCTATATATATTTTTGCTGAATACTTTGCTACCCTACATTGCCCCAATGACCCATTTCCCACAAGATATTTGACACACACACACACGCGCAGCAGTCACGTTCAATGAACGTAACTTTCATTTCTATTAAATTATTCATTTTGAAACACCTTGTATACTTTCCTCATTGGAATCACACCTTCAAACGTTACACCCTCGTTACCTCGCAATTTTTCACATTTATTCCAAACATCATTATTATTATTAGACTCACAATCATAATTTTTTTTTTAATATTCAAACACCGTGCTCTGGTAGCTGGAGAAATATTTATCCCATATTTGTACATCAACTTGTACGAAGTCTACGTGGAGACATGGCTAGCGCTACCAAGCAAAAGGACGATGGTTCAAACCTCTGTTGTTGAAAAATATTTTTTCTTTATAAATTCAATTCATAATGTGTGCGCCGCGCTCTATTGGCAAAATGTTATCAATCTAAGGGATCTCTCTCGACTACGTCACACGATGAACGCGAAGCAGCGTCGACTACGTCACACGATGAACGCACGAGAATGCCTTTTTGCCACTTCCGCCCCAGTCCCCCTGTTGCTGATCTACTAAAAAACGTATCGATCTCACTGAGGAATAATAAAAAACTTCAGTCAGGACCCAGACAAATTTTCCAAAATATTCTTCACCGTTTGTCAGAGAGAGTATCAATTGAATGTACGGAAGGAACTGGGTTCAAATACCATCAAAATGGTTAAGCTCAAATGTAATTGTGATGTTATCTACGTATTCGTATTCCATGTTTTGCTCTTGGAGGGAATGTCTACTTCATTTATGCCAATGCGTTGTTGTGTAACGGGGTGTAAGTATTTTCTTTCCCGAAGTGGAATTCAGCAATACCTCTTAAAAATGTTAGCACTTCTCGAAGGTCTATTGAATGTGCGATTAATTTTCATGATAATGATATCATCAGATATGCAACAATTTCTCTACCAGATGGATCAATCAAAAAAAATTTGCTTAAACTTCCATTTACCAATAATTTTACCAAAATATTTTTCGAATCCTGCAACATTATTGTGACAGATGTCAGAAATTTATATGTTCGTAATAATTCAGTGGAAGATATACAAAACAATTTACCTGAGTTTGGCACATTCAGTATAGGTATGTACCTTCTGAACTATTATTTTCATCAGTCAGACTTCGTATGAAAAGTCTGAGAAGAATCAGAGGCCATCTGTGTGGTTTGGATACAAATCAGAAATAAATTTAAAAAAAATCTGAAACGTGAATTTTCGGGCATGTGAAAACCGAATTCGACAGTTTTCTCGTTTCTGAGAAATCCAGTTTGTGATGAAAGAAATGAAACAACTACATTAATCGGCGTTCTTCGTTTTTCTCTTAATTTTCCAAAGAAGGAAATTGACAATAACGAATAAATGACTCGGTCGTCAAATTGATTACCGTTCGCCGGTGTTGTCGATTTTCTCAACACGGCTCTGAGAATCAAGACGGCTGTGGTTGTACTATTCAAATTCAGTTAAACGTCGAATTTGATATTCCAAAATATTATTTACTAATTCATTAAATATTTTTTACTCATTCATTGACATGAAAATATAGTCAATAATATTTTGAACTCTACATAATAAAATTATCCCATCAATCCAAATAACTATCTCACTCGCATCCGCTTAGATGTATACAGCGTGATTTACGTAGGCCGTGCATTAGAAGTTTTTCAACTTGCAGTTGGACTAGAAACTTGAAATTTGGTATGCTGTCATAATTGATCATGTGCGTTCTACCTCAAATATTTTTAGTCATACAACTATACAGGGTATGCCAAAAGTCGGTACCAACTTTCTGATTATGACTTCAGACAACCTCAGTTATGTTTACTTATCTATCACAGTTTTTGAGATATGTCCATTTTTCTGAAAAAAATTACGGCTGTAGTAGTTTACGAAAACACGTGTAGCCCGCAAACCGTTGAAAATTAGGAAACCAAATTTATGGAGCAGTTAGCTGGTAGTCCAGGCTAACACCTGAGTCCCATCGACGGTCCCATTTTGTAACATATGGGCGCAGCCGCTTTTTGAATGTCGCAATATAAAATTGTCAAAAACTCCATTTTTTCAAATGACACGTACCATTTCTTTTTTAACCATTCAAAAGAAAATTGAATTTTAGGATGAGGTATTTCAGCTTTCCCTATACCCAAGTTCAACCTCTATCGAGTTATTCAATAAAAATCAAGAAATGCCTTATCTTACAGAATGATTATGTGTGTATGCTATGGAAACAAAAGAAAATTGTAATAATTTAATCAAAAATATTGAACAATTTTGACAGAACTCTACCGTAAATGTTCAATATGACCACCATTGTTGTTCAGACATTCTATTATTCTACGTTCAATAGATTGCGTAGCACGTCTGATTTCGTTGGGATCGAGACTGTCAAAAGTCTGTATTATTCTAAGTCTCAACTCATCTATATTGTGAACTGGTGAAGAATAGACCAAATCTTTTACCCTACCCCAAATATAAAAATCTAAAGGGGTAAGATCTGGAGATCTTGCAGGCCAGAGAAAGGGTCCTCGATTTCCCCACCAACGGTGCTCGAACATGGAAGTCAATTTGGTATACACAGTTCGTGTATTGTGCGGTGGTGCCCCATCCATCTGGTACCATGAACGTGCAGCTCTAGCCAGTGGCAAATTGTCAAGAAATGTTTCTATTACGTTTTGAAGAATTTCTACATATCTGTCACTATTCAGATTTTCATCGTACATAAAGTAGCGTACCTCTTGGTTCATTACCAAACAAAACACATTTATTCGAAATTGTACTTGATTTTCAACTTCGAACACCATATGTGGATTTTCAGAAGCCCAAAAATGTCGATTGCGCCTATTGTAAACTCCCTGCTGACAAAACTTTGCCTCATCAGTCCAAATTATGTTGTCTAACAATCCGGCGTGCTCTTGTATTTTGAGTAATAAGTCCTCGCAAAAGTTTACACTACGGGGAAAGTCACCTGGGTGTAATTTTTGCAATCGTATAAATTTGAAAGGATGTAGCTTATGGCGGTGTAAAATGGTTTGTATTGCAGAGTATGAAAATCCCAATTCCAAAGACTCCGTTCGTATTGAGGATTCAGGATATGCTTGAAAATATCCGAGAATGGTAATTTGATTATCGTCATTGCCAGTTAGTGGTTTGACTCTCGTAACGGGTCTAGCCACCTACCCAAAATGTATAAAATTAGTTTTCAATCGTGAGAACTTGCCCCGTGTCATCCTCAGTAATTTGGATATTTCAAATTAAACTCTCGGACAGTTCGCTGCACCCTTTTTTGTGATACATGCCGTGGATAACAAACAAGTCAAACACAACTTCGTTTGTATAATTTTCCATATTCCAATCAATTTTATTTAAGAATTAGCACGACTCGTTTTTACTTTGACAGAATAGCACCTTCTTGTTCACAGTTGTTTTTTGTTTTCATGGCATACTTGAATAAACACAAAAGCATTCGGCAGGATAAGGCATTTCAAGTTTCTAGTCCAACTGCAATTTGAAAAACTTCTAATACACGGCCTACGTAAATCACGCTGTATTGCATCGCGTTCGCACCTACAGCTACCCTGTATATTTGTCTGGCCAGGTGTCGAAACTGTCCGGCAATTGTGGAAACATCAACTAGTAAAATTTAACGATTATGGGTTATTACAGATTTAAAAACTGTTTCAGGTGGAAAGAAATGGGAGTTCACGATGTAATTGTAGAGTGTGAAAGATTCAGCTTAGATTTAACAGATAGATGTCCTCATGATTCATGTCAGTACACTTCTGGTTTCCGTTCTCGATCTGGCACCGCAAATTCAACTTTTGGTGAGTAATAACTGAACAATTATTATATTGACTGAAAACAATTCGTTCTTCCACAAATATTTTTGCAAGGTTTAACTATAACAGAAAAAACTTAACAAACCGCATATACTAACATGTCATATTTGAATGCCAATAAAGTTGGATTTCACGTACATTCAATTTAAATGAATTATTTGAAGAGATTTACTAATGTTTACCATGAATTGTTATCTGTGAGTTATAGCTGCTGGGAATCGTGGTTAATTTAATGGGTTTGTTGTAGAAAGGGGGCATCCATGAAAATACATGGAAAATTGGTTCTCTATTGAAACGCACTAGTGCGGAAAAATGACACCTCTCAAACTAAATTGCGTGCGGGTATAGGGTGAATCACGCACGCTTGTAGGATAATTCTATTACATAACCTTTCGAAATCAGTTGTTTGATTCTGTAATCAATCCCAACTAGACAAGAACAAATTATGAATAACAATATAAAAATCACTAAATAACGATTCTCATAATTTGTCATAGTGTTGTAGATAACATTAACCAATGATTTTGAACAGTACCGTATCAAGAACAATATCAATAATATTAACTGAGTTTTTACGTTTGAAGTCGTTATCCATAATTTGTTCCTGAGTTTGCGTTTATTGTTCTGTACAATCTTGTTGTTGAGCAGAGTTAGGGTTTTATTATAGTATCAACAATTAATATCGCGATCGAAGTCATGTAATAGAATTCTATTTATCAAAAGATTCCCTACAGTTTTGTACAATCGATAGTTAGAACCCCACGTATTGTTATACGTTATACGATCTGTGAATTGTTTTCATTATAAGGGTATTTTCCAAAATTTAAAAAAATCATATTTCAATCAGAGAAAAACAAAATATGTTTCAATCGACTAGAATAGACTGAAACTATAATGCGTTTCCAAAATATGACTTCTTGTTTGTTATATAATAGAGCTAAAAAAAATCCGTGAAACGATCTTTTCGACTACGAGTCGTATAGACCCTAATGCACTATTATTAATAGGATTTTAATTAGATATGTAAACGAGTTTCGATAATTACATTTCCATCCTGAATTTGTCTTATTTCGACCAACAAAACAGTTTTTTCCATATCAATCCCACTCAACTACATGTTTACAAACTTTGGCCTTTTATATTTCAGAAATGACACATACAAAATCATTTAAACCATTTAATATGATTTTGACGGTACCTGCTATATACATCTACAAACTTTTGTTTTTCACGTATGAGAAAATACAAACGCTCAGAAAATGCAGTGATTTACACGAACACCGAACAAGAAATGCAGATAATCATCTTTTTAAATAATCATAACCAAAAATGTTATAGAAAATCCCCTCATTATGCTGGTTCCTATCTATAATAAGTTACCTCATCCCGTCAAAACGCATAAAACACTCTAGTCCTTTCAAATGATATTTGTCGATAGGCTATAGAACATTTGTTGCTATTTTGTTGTGAATTTATTAGGTCAATAATTGTTTAAGTAAGTTATTAAGATAATACATGTTTTATTTTGTCATAAGAATGCCTTTGAAAATTGCTCATATGAATGTTCGCTCTCTAGTAGCACATTTTGATAATTTGAAACTGTCCCTCGACAACGAACTTGATGTTGTTGCGGTGTCGGAAACTTGGCTCACAGAAAATATTTTGTCGGTTATGATTTTGTCAGAAATGGCCGAATAGGTAGAGGCGGGGGAGTGGGGTTGTACATCAAATCATGTTTTCAGTTCGAACTTATGGAAGATGATGATTCAATCGAGCAAATATGGATAAATTTGAAATTCAATACAGAATCATATTTTATCGGTAGTTTATATAGACCTCCAACTCAAAGTTGCAATGAATTCCTGAATACTCTAGAGGCAAACTTTTTACTAACTACAAATTAAATTGTTTGTGGGGGCGACCTCAATATTGATATAATGGATGTGCAATCTTCCTCTGTGAATAACTCACTATCAATGTTGGACACGCTGTCATTTTCTCAAATCATTGATCTACTCGTGTGACTGGCAATTCAGCAACGCTGATAGACTTGTTTTTGCTTAGCGACGGTATGAAATTAATTGAGAAATAGGTCATATCAGTTCCCGATATTTCAGATCACGAGTTAATTCACTGTACCTTACATATCGACTTTGTTACTGAGAAAGTAATTATCAGGGAATATTGAAGTATCAAAGACTTCAATGTGATTCAGTTTCGATCCCATCTCGCATCCATTCCATGGCAAAACATTTTTAACATAGAGCAGGCTGAAGGAAAAGTAGATTTTCTGTATCAAAATTTAACATTCTGCTTGATATACACTGCCCCATAAAAATATCAAGATTCACAAAAAAATTTACTCCTTGGAATATTAAAACAGCTTAGGAAAAAAGCTTTGAATCGCTATGAAAAAAAAAAAACAAAAATGGTTGTAATTGGGAATACTACAAACAAATTCGTAATTATTCTACTCTAGCAGTGAAACATGAAAAAAAAAACATATATGAATCATAGTGTAGTAAAACTGCACTAATTGTTCTAATTTATTTAAAACACTACTTGAAACAACTATTCACTAAAACATTTATTTCACTATTTTATTTCTACGGTGTCAGTCTCTATCTGCGAACTCTGGAACTGTAACTAACTCTGACTGTCCTGCCATCTGTTATACAGCGGCTATATATATAGTAGCATTTACAGTTTTCGATCCTTCCAGTCTGTTCGGCGACTTCCCTAGAATCTTCGGTTAGAACGTTCGCGTCTTTTCCACGGATTAGTCATGTGTTTGTCAGAAGAGAACTTGTTTACATTTCGAGTGTGGAGTGTAACTGGATGATCAGGGCCGGTCTCGAGGCCGGTCTCGAAATCGTTACATTGCCCCCTTCTTGAAGACTTTTCATCCCGAAATGTCATTCTTGGAGTGTGAAGATATCTGCATGATTCTGCATATCTGCACCTTGCTTTTTGATGGAAGTAGCACTCTACGATCTTCAGGATTGGTTGTGGACGATGATTACAGCATACCAAGATCTTGACGCCGGTGGATTGGAATATCGTCTTTATCATGCTCCTTATGACTCTCCAGTCCAGTCCATCGAGCCCGCAGGACAATTTTGGGATTGCCAGGTCCACGAGATTCTGCTCCACCATCATGTCCCTTAATTTCTCAAGGCTGTTCCATACGTCTTCATAGGACGGTTTGTCTCAAGACTGCTTCTTGGTGACTAGATAGAAGATGCTTCTCTGGCCTTTCCGCAACTGTAGCACCCCTCCAACTTCCGGGTTTTGTTGCTGTAGTTCATGGAGACGACCGTACTTCTTGGAGAACACCACAGCGATGCCTCTGGACATTTGAAGGTCTTCTGCTACACAGTGGGCTAGCGCGTAATCCGCAGGCACCTTAAAAAGGTCTCGTGGTTCTTCTCGAGTCACCCCATGTCGAACTTTCTGTCCGTTTGAGTACAAGGACATGAATTTCTGGAACGTCATCGCATCCTCCGGTGGTCTGAGGGTGCGGACTTGGTTGTGGTTTCCAGCGTAAGGGGCCAACCTATTGAAATGGACGACTCTGGGTTTTCCTCTAGGTGGTTTTTCAATTCGGTAGACCACGTCATTTATCCTCTTCAGGATCTTATAAGGGCCTTCCCATGAGTTCCGCAACTTTGGTGATAGGCCACGACGACGTTTGGGGTTGTACAGCCAAACCAGGTCACCAACCTTGAATCCTCCGGCATCGGCCTTGATGTCATAGGTCTCCTACATTCGGTCGCTGGCACTCTATATGTTCAAACGGACTCTTTCGTGGATGTCTTCCATTCTCTGCCGAAGTTTGCTGACAGTCCTCTCCCGCAGTGTCGTGTCCTGGTGGCGTCCCAAACTTCAGGTCACATGGTAGTCGCAGCTCTCGGCCCATAAAAATACTAGCAGGATTTTGGCCGGTCGACTCGTGTACTGCAGAACGATAGGCCATCAGGAACAAATGGAGATACTGGTCCCAGTCTCTTTGGTGGTCAGAGAATACCTTGGATAAGTGGCGGTTCATCGTCCTGTTCATCCGCTCCTTCTGCTTCTGGGTACAACTGTCTGACGTCTTTCTTCTCCACCATCCTCGGACTCCAACACACGCTTCAGAACTCTGTTGTCCAGAGTAAGGGAGTTCCATTGAGCCCAGTAGGAATATCCTGCTACTTCCTGCCATGTCGGTCTTCAGTTACTCCTCTTCCAGCCGATAACTAAGCCAAGATCTGGATCTTTCTCTTGGTCTTTCTGGAGCTTGCTGTCATTCCAGTTATCATCTACCGCCGTTGTTCAACAAACTGTCGCCTAGTTCTCCTCTGCTCGTCGGCAATGTAAGCAGTCATCTGGACATGGCCTTCGCGATAAGGCACCTGCATTCGTATGGCTGGTCCCTGCTCGATGTTCTATGTCGAAGTCGAATTCTTGGAGTCTCTCAATCCAACGTGCCACTTGACCCTCAGGATTTTTGAACTGTAGAAACCACTTGAGGGCGGCGTGGTCAGTTCTCAGCAGGAATCTCCTGCCATACACATACTTGTAAAAGTGCTCTACTCCTTTGACCACAGCCAGCAGCTCCCGTCGGGTGACACAGTAATTTCGCTCCGGTTTACTGAGGGTCTTGCTGAAGTACCCGATGACTGTTTCCTGTACATCCTGGATCTCAGCTCCAAGTCCCACGTTGCTGGCGTCCGTGTCCAGAATGAATTTTCTGTTCGGAAGAGGATAACTTAGAATTAGAGCGTTGATTGATGCCCCTTCAGCTTCCTGAACGAATCTTGGCATTCCTCGGACCACTGGAACTTTGTCTGTCCTTCCGTGAGCCTGGCCAATGGTTTGGCGATGTTAGCAAACCATAGCACGTACCGACGATAGTAGGTACATAGGCCAAGAAAACTCCGGAGCTGATGGATATCTTTGAGGATGGGCCAGTCTCTAACAGCTTTAATTTTCTGGTCATCTACTGCTACTCCTTCCTCAGAGACAATATGGCCAAGATAGTGGACTTCTTTCTGAAATAGGTGACATTTTTTAGGACTCAATTTCAATCCAGAGTTCCTCAGACGCAGAAATACCTCCTCCAGATTTTTCATGTAGTCTTCGAATGATCTGCCGACTACGATAATGTCATCGAGGTATACCAAGCAAGTCTTCCAGGAGAGTCCCTTCAACACCGTCTCCATTAATCTCTCAAAAGTGGCTGGAGCGATACAAAGTCCGAATGGCATAACGGTAAATTGCCACAGTCCTGAGCCGATGGTGAAAGCTGTCTTGTCTCGATCTTCTGGAGCCAGTTCTACCTGCCAATATCCGCTCCTCAGGTCTAAGGTCGAGAAGATTGTAGAGCCGGCGAGCGTTTCCAAGGTGTCATCTATTCTAGGTAGTGGGTAGCTGTCTTTCTTAGTCACGTTGTTCAGTTGTCGGTAATCTTCGCAGAATCGTGTTGATCCGTCTTTCTTCTTTACCTGTACAACTGGAGATGACCAGGGGCTATCAGATGGTTCAATCACTCCTTCTTTCTCCATGTCCCTGACTATTTTGTCTGCCTTCTCCTTCTTGGCAAGAGGGAGTCTTCTGACTGATTGACGGATTGGTCGGGCATCTCCAGTATCGATTATGTGCTGAACACCTTTGTTCTACCCCCTTTTCCTTGTCCGGTGTCAACGACGTCTTGGTATCTCCTCACTAAATCTTTTAATCTGGGCTGCTGTGCCGGTTTTATGCCTCTCGATGATATGGCAACTAGCTTTTCTAATTCTGCGGGTAAATTGTTGGCTTGGTTAATGGTACCGCGTACATTCCTGACCACAGATGAAATTGGCGAGCAGTGGCCCAAAGTTGTTCCTTTCTTCAACGTCACTGAATGGTAATTGACGTTTATGACCCTTACTGGTATAAGTTTATCGGCGCGCAGTAAGGTCTTCCCAAGGGCAATTCCTCGTCCGATTTTTTCATCATGGAGCTCGGGCTCTCCTCCTCCTCATCGACCTTCTTTAATTTTCCTGCGTCGATTCTTTGAATGTTGGGCATTTGCTACGCACATGCCCAACTTTATCGCAATTCCAGCATCGTATCGGTCTTTTCTCAGGCATAACTTCCTTCATCACTTTTCGCACCACAGCTTCCATGTTAGTAGGCTCCTGCGGGGTCTTCCTCGATCATCCTGACTCTACTCTGGCTTTTGCAGGATTGTTTTGCAGCCTCAACTTCCAAAGCCCGC
Organism: Chrysolina americana; assembly: GCA_958502065.1. Lineage (NCBI taxonomy): Eukaryota > Metazoa > Arthropoda > Insecta > Coleoptera > Chrysomelidae > Chrysolina > Chrysolina americana. The sequence continues at coordinate 30,198,848 of OY293419.1, read as the reverse complement.
GCCAATGCGTCTACAAGATGTAAAGGACGAGCTAATGTTAATGCTTGCCGGGTTTCTTGGTCGCGAAGCCCATCCAAAAATACCTGAACCGCTAGTCGTTCTATTACATTTTCCGGTGTAGCTGGATATTCAAGGCGAACCAAGCGTGCAATGTCTGCTTCGAATTCTTGTAATGATTCGCTTGATTTTTGGCATCGGTTTTTCAGCTGCGAGTAATATACGTGTTCAAGGTGGGCTTGACCATAGCGAAGTTCCAGATGTTTTACTAGCTGTTCATAGTCCTCCTGTTGTTGGGCGGTGAGGGTCTGTAAAATGTTTGTTGCTTCGCCACGCAATGCCAGTGTCAATGCTAAAGCTCTTTCCAAAGCATTCCATCCGTTTGCTTTGGCAGCAGCTTCGAATTGTCGGCGGTAGTTTGACCATGGAGTGTTTCCGTCGAACTGAGGCGGTTTCAATGAGAGCTTTCCTGGTTCCGTACTGACCTTGAAATCTTTGATGTCTTTTTGAACTTCCTCCAAGTTGAGACTCAGATCCGGCATTGAATTTCTGTTGGAAATTTCAGGAAGGTGCACAGAATCCATTCGCTTTTCTAGCTCACTAAATTTTTCCTTTATTTCATCGTGGAGCGTTTCCTTAATTTTTTTCATTTCTTCCTCCATGCCATCCTTGATTTTCTCCATATCTGCTTCAACAGTTCTCATTCGATTCGATACACCACAAAGTTCTCTTCTCAAGCCTTCTGAGTTTTCTAGGAGCTTCTCTTTTAGGTTTCTCGAATTTTCGTGAAGTTTTTCTTCCAGGCTCTTCACATTCTCTTGAAGTTCCTCTTTTAGACTATTAGAATTTTCGAGAAGTTCTTCTTTTAAGCTATTTGAATTTTCCAGAAATTTATCTTCCATATTTTTCAGGCTAACCGAGTTTTCTAGAAGCTTTTCCTCCAAACTCTTTGAATTTTGAAGAAATTTATCTTCCAGACTCACCAAATTTTGTTGAAGTTCCTCCTTCAAACTATTCGTGGTTTCCTCGAGTTTGTTCATTATAGCACTCAAATCGACTCCAGAAACTTCGAACAATCAGAGGGGTGGTATTCCTTCTCTCCGCTTGGGACATGGTCTGAGCGGCGTCAAACATGGCAGAGTTGATCTGCCAGATGTCAGCCTTTTCTGAAAGGACATCGTGAATCTCCGCATCTACTCGTGCCAGTTGATGTGGGTTCTGATGCCTTCCATTGGTGGTATGATGCGGGCCTCCTCTACAGCCAGGTCAACGCTTGGCATATCTGCCACTGCGTTAACAGGCTAAGGAGGGGCTCTTACGTAGCCTCAAACCCGAGGGTGGGATACATAATCCCTCAGAATTTGTGAGGATAAGGCAGCATGCTCTGGGTGTGTTGCACACCACAGAGCATGCATTCTCGCCATGTATCCTCTTCGGGCGGGCTCACTGCTCTCAAAGCAATGCAGAAGACTGTCCCTTAGTTCATCCGTCCACTCAAAGCGTTCGTTGTCATTGCGGTTACTCAAAGCGTCCGTTGTCATTGCGGTTACTCAAAGCGTCCGTTGTCATCGTTTTGGACAAATTATAATTTTTATTTTATTTTATTTATTTTTTTGTCATAAGGAATGTACCAGTAAGGCCATGTCCCCGGAGCTCCGATACTACCGGAGGGCGCGCTGGTGTATAATTAACCCCAGCAAACACTACCTACGTCCGTGGGGTGAGTGATTACTGGGTCCGAGAATCATGTGCCCTGAGTAAACGGATTGAACCAAGAAAAACGGCCTTCTGCATTCTTCCGGCTAGGTTTTCTGCCGCATCACGGCATGCTGGTATGATTTTTAGATTCGAAAGCAGCATGTCCATCATTCCACCAAGGACCCTTATTATCAGAACCACCATCTTGACAGAATGGTTTGGATAAAGCCTGCGGAGTTCAAAGAGAAGATCTCGATATTTAGTCCGTTTTTCTTCCTCTTTTCGGACGATATTCGTTCCGCCAGGAGCTGAAAACTCAATGACGAAAATCGTCCTACTTTGGTGGTCGAGAAGGACTACATCAGGCTTATTGGCTTGTATTTGCCTGAGGGTGGGGAATGAGTAGTTCCAATATATTCGGCACTTCTCATTCTCCACAACGGACTCAATATTCCCCGGAGCATAAGGCAACACCGGTGTCTCGTCTACACCGTACGAGTGTCGTAGATGGTAGTACAACACTCGTAGGGCCGCGTTATGCCTGTGGATATAAGCTGAGTCCGCATAAGCTGGACAAGCTGACAGCAAATGCATTATGGTCTCATCTGCCCCACGACACGCTCTGCATCTAGTCTTAATATTATTATTATTATTATTTGTGTTCATTTAATCATATTTTGTATATTTTGTCGTATTATAAACATAGTGTTCTTTTAACGTAACTTATTCATACTTCTATGGCACAAAAGGTCGATAAAATTATCTTATCTTATTATATTTTTTTTTTAAATCTTATTTTATCTTATATTATCTAATAAGCTCACTTGTGCCCCAGTGTCGACCAGAAATTTTAAACCAGTTCTGCGGTCTGTGACGAAAAATGAATTGCATAATCCTTGAAAAGGGGGAACTTTTATCAATGCAGCATTCGCCGTCACTGATAAATGATACCTTAATAAATATGTTCATGTTATTATGTTTCAAATACAATCGAATTACAGTTTATTATTCCTTCTAAAGGAATCAGATGACTTGAAATTGATCAGTATTTTGAGGTAATGCTATTTTTTCTATTTCAGACACATCGTATCATCTTCAGAGTCTAAAAAATGAGGCACCTCTACAAAAGTCTGCTTCCGACAACAATCCTTTTTTTTCACCTAGTATGATGTACGCAGTCCATACTCCACCAATTGCGGAATCCGTTCCTCATTCTCATGTAAGTTTTTAATTGACATTTAATACCAAATGACTACTCAAGTAACAATAATAATAATAATAATAATTTATTCATAATATCCCAAGAAACAGGTTTGTTTATGCTAGGGATTCAAAATAATAATAATAATAACAATGCCTTACAAATCTACAGAAAAAATAATATACAATTGACGTAGATAAAATTCATAATCAACTTAAAAAAACAGAAAAAGTCATTTAAGACTAATTGACTAAGATTTTTAAAAATCGTCACTTTTGTAATTTTTTTAATTTCATTTGGTAGTGAATTGTAGATATCTATACCATCATGGTATATCGATTTTTTTCCAAAATTAATTTTGAAATTGCTGATACTTAAACAGTTTGCTTGTCTTGTTTTGTGATCATGTATGTTATTGATTTCAATGAAATTTAAATTAGAAACTTTCTGTTTCAATTGAATAAATTGAATAATTGAACAAATTATTACTTTATAAAGGGAATTCAAATTCAGTAAACTATTAGGTTCATATAAGTTTGCTGTTGGTTATAAAGCGGTACGTTGTAAATACATTTCAAGGATTTATTTTGTTAATTTTTTAGAGGTTTCAAAACTGAATTATTAGCAGTTCTCCAGATTGATATCAAATACTGTAGGTTAGAATAGATAAGACAAAAGTAAATATTTTTAAGGTATTTGATCGGCACAAATTTTCTTATTTTGAACAGTACACCAATGAAAAATTTTGAGTAAATCCTCATATTCTTCATTTGTATTCTCATAACGAAAAAGGGTATTGCCAAATTAATAAAGTTCATTTTTTAATTTATTAATTTCATAAAACTTAATTTTATTCGCAACTTGTTGGATTTTGTTTTTTGTAGGTCTATCATTAATACATGCTATATACATTTTGTGATCGCTTAATGCGGTATTAATTAAACACAAATCTATATTTTTTTTAGAATTTGTTATGAAATGGTCAATTAATGAAGAGCTGTTGGTTGTTTCTCTAGTAGGAATCTCATAATTACATATTGAAAAATTATTCAAAACATATATATCCAATAACTCTTTCGACTCATTATCATTTGATAACAAATTTACTTTCATATCGCCAAAAAAGAAACATTGACAATCAATATTGTTAAACGATTCGAGGGTTCTATCCAAAAAATTGAGAAAGCGTTGACTTTTAAATTGTGTGGGACGATATAAACCACATCAAAAATGAAGGAGATTTTGTTTGAATTGCTAAATAGGCTAGAGGATTTTCCTTTTTTTCAACTATTTCAAATTCAATATCTTTTTGAATGAATACTCCTACACCACCACCACGCTTATGCCTACTTGAATATACAGAGTTGAAATTCTTGAAATTATAGTACTGTTCTTCTTTCATCCAGGTTTCAGTCACCACTAAGGTTTTCACTCCCAGTTTGTTGATCATTACTTCCAGCTCATCGATTTTGTTTCTTATTGATCTTGAATTGATGTATAATATTTTCCAGTGATTCCTGTTAGTACACTCATAGTCTAACATCGAATTTAGTTCATATAATTTGATTTTATCTTTAGGACTATTCATTGTCAATTTTTGGAATATTTTGAATCCTAGGAAAGCTTTATAATCAGGAATATGGATTTTTTAAGAGTTGTAATCTATTTGGGAATTCAGCTGATTTTGGTAATATATAAATGTCGGACAACTTCTATCTGAAGCAAGGTGGTTAACAGGATGGTTAGTTTTGTAAACTGTATTAGAATGAGTGCAGTTATTACATTTGACGACCAGCATTTTTACATGATTTTAGTTCACGTGAGCCAGAACATCGTGGGCACACAAATTCATTTCTGCAGTTTTTATGTGTATGTTTAAGATTGAAACATTTGTCACACTGAGTGATATTATTATTTTGGTATACTTGGAGATTTTGCCACCCAATGAATAACTTTCCTCTATTAATCGCTATTATTTTCTCTAATAAAGTGCCATTCACTTCTGCAAATATAGTGAATCGGTCTTTATCTTCAAAATGTTTCAAAAATTGAACAGAAAGGTGGTCCTTATCATTTATTATGTTATTCTGTTCTCTGGTCTTCTGTTCAACATCAGCTTTGGTTACCTTGTAACTTCAGGTTTGGGATCTTGATTCTTGGTTTCAATAACTTTCTTATTTCTGTTTCGTATTGATTGGATAATTTTTCTTAGATTTCTTGCTGAATTTTTTGTATATCTTCTTTATTTCTACACTTGATCACTACATTTCAGTTATGCATTTTATTATGCAATTTATTCCAATACCTAATTTACTGATTCTCACATTATTTTCTAAATCAATTTTTGTTTTTACTGATGTTTGTACCATTTTTGGTTTTATAGTCAATGTCTGATCAAGAGGTTTTTCTTGCAAGTATTTGTCATTTTTTGTTACATCTGCATATGTTTTATTAATGTTCGTATTTTTATTTGTTGAATATGACTCCAACGTACTAATTTTGATACTAATTTTATTAAAACTGTCCGATACACTTTCTTTGTCTACTATGATTGACAATAAGAATTCATAATTTTGTATGTTCTTTTCTTTTTGTTCTATTATTTCCTCCTTGTCCCTAATTATTTGTTTCAACAAAAACATTTCTTCTCTCAAGGTTTCAATTAGTTCATTTTTGAAGGTTTTCCTCTTGATACTTGAATCCAATTCATTATCTGATGATGGCTCTAAGGTTTTTTCAAAGTAATTCACTTGAAGTAGTTTCGATTTTGTCTCTGATTCATTTTCCGAAAAGTCGACTTTAGGATGTTCCGACACTGTTATTTGGGAACTTTTGGAGAAGTCTTTATCACTTATGCTCTCATTTTTCTTCTCACATTTTTCTCATTTCACACCGGACTATTTAAATATATCTAACTGCCATAATGACAATTCACAAACTTCAAAACTGAATTAAAACTCTTTGAATGCAGCAAAACCAGATGAAATTTGGATAAAACTGATTTGTTACCCTCTTCTGCAATTCCTCAGGTAAATTTGAATGTTGCTTGGTAATTTTTTTGTAACTTATTCACTGTAGAATGCAACACCTTCGGTTAGCCAGTATCATACGTCAATGTGAGTACTTCAGAATCACGTCTTGCAAGTGGTAGAATAATGTGAAAGTTCTAGAGATTAACGTAATTTTATTGCTATTATTTCAAACTTCCATTTTCTGGATGGTTACTTGAACACTACGTTTAAAATCGATATGTTATTTCCGATCGTTATCAAGTGTATAATATCATTATCGTCTGGTGCTTGCCCCGGGGTGGTACTGTAAGTTTTCCTACAGCTGCAAAAGTTAATACACCACCAAAAATCAGTAAATCTCTTCGGAGCGCCACGGCAAATAATGATAATTGCCGTCTTCTACCCGCACAGGCTATGCCTTTGGGTACACTTCACGAGTGTTTGAGGAAGTATTATTATTATGATTATACCCGTCCTGGTATGTTATTTAACATAAGCTACGAGCCAATCAATTCGCTTCATATTGTCTTTTTCGATTGAATCTATATTGCGCCTTCACTCCGCCTTTTTTCTTTCGATTATAAAGAACCAATTGACCAAGATTTTCGTTTCTGTACCGTCGACGTAGTTCTTTCAGTTTTAGTCTGTACCTATGATGTTTCATCTAGATGTTGGCATAGAATAGAATAGAATATTTATTTATCTTCCAGGAATGTACAATAATACAAAAATATTGGATAGCATACACTGTCAGGTTAGTCACAGTATGTTTTAGCCATACTTACCGAAAAGTATAGGAGTACCTATCAGCTTTCTCAACCCTTTTGCTCAAACACAGCACGTTGTTGAATTTTTTCAACAGTTTCTGATTTAAGAAATTGCTAAACATTTTTTTTTATACCAAAAAATGAACATTTTTTCCCCCAATGGATGATATCTAGCGGTGAAATGCGAAATCAGGAATACATATACCTGAGTCACAAAATCTGTGTGATATTATTATAGTATATTGACATCACAAATTTATCATAGATATTCCTATTTTACTTGTGAAACTACAATAACTCAACCTCAAAATAAGTGTTGTTCTGAAGAATTCATCACGTGTGCCACATTGAATGGCATAGTTGTAACTTGGTGGAAACTTTTAAATGAAAGCAAGAAATAAGATTAAATAGATGTAATGTTTCGATAAAGCACTAAGGTAAACGATTAAATTTCCACACTTTATTAAATTCGCGACATGTTTCACTACACTGTAGTTTTATCAAGCGATAATGGTTTACATCAGTAAACCATCAGTAAACCATTATCGCTTGATAAAACTACAGTGTAGTGAAACATGTCGCGAATTTAATAAAGTTTTGTGGAAATTTAATCGTTTACCTTAGTGCTTTATACTATGGATTTCCATCAAGTAACGACCAATTCAATCCAAAAGTAATATTTCGAAACAAGTTTAAAAATATTGTGCCAGAGAGGTATCAACAAAGTGAGATGAATACGGAGTACCTTTCTCTCCAAGCGTTTCCACCAAGTGGACAAATAAAGGCAAACATCTGCCAGAAAACAACTACTATTTGTGCAACTTTCTTCCAAGAAGACCCAAGTGCTTGTCTTGTAATTAAACAGAAAATTTCATACTAGTTAATTTTAGCCAATCAGATGCCTGCATTTTGACATGTCGCTATGACAATAACCTAATTTCTTCGGAAATTTCCATGCGTAGGGGAAATTAATAAGTGGAAATTTCCCTCTGGCTTGACAGCTGTCATAAACAAAGTGGCGTAAAATATTTTTGATAGATATTTATTTATAACTCAATTATAGGTACATGTTATTATCTGTTATTTAATTATTTAAACCACATTTTAATAGAGCATAGGGAAATTACAATATTTGACAACAAATCCGAGATCAATATATGAAGGTGCCGCCGATTTAATTCATTAGCGTCCGATAGAAGTAGACCTTAACTTTTTTCCCCTTTCTTCTAGTACTATAAAATTATGTGATTTTGGTAGAATATTTGCTTCTCTATTTAATTATTTAAACCACATTTCACTAGAGCATAGGGAAATTAAAATATTTGATATCAAATCCGTAAAAAAAAAATCTTAATTCGCTGTTGTGAGACGAAGCCTTAACAACGGCCTACCATGATGCCCGTTACATGGATAATAATATGTCACCTAAGTATGTCACCAATTCAATTTCTATTTAAAAAAATTTTGGTATACATTTTTTCAACCGAATCTGCCGCGAGCATGAATTAATATTCCGGAAATTCGCACTTCGAGAAAATTTCCGGAAATAATTCATGCTCTAGGGAGATTATAAGTGAAAATTATCCTTCATTTTTGGCTAGGAATGACCACCTGCAGATATGCATGTTTCGAGATTTATTGCCTCTCATCAGTGCCAGGGTAGGTCGGACACCATTATAATTGTCATCATCATCCGTTTGACTATTATTTCCCCACGGATGACACTACGACCCACAACTAAGTTTTTCGCAGCGCCATCCGCACGGGGAATCAAGAACAAGACAAACAATCCAAGGCAGCACAGACTCCGGGTAGAGTAAACCGTAATATTTCGAAATAAGTTCTAAAATATTGTGCCAGAGAGGTATCAACAAACTGAAATGAATACGGAGTACCCTTTTCTCCAAGCGTTTCTACCAAGTGGGAAAATGAAGACAAACATCTGTCAGAAAACAACTGCTTCCCTGGCTAATACCACGACGAATATTGAACTACATCTGACAGATATTTGTACAACGTTCTTCCAAGAATACCCAATTGCAAGGACCTTACCTCAGAATCAGTGTTGTTCTCGAGGATTTGTCATATAGACTATTCCAGAACACGTGACTTTGACAGGTCAGCCACAACATTTGTTTACGGCTCATTTGCATTGTTATTTCCGTTTGGTTAACATCAATTTTGTGTTTTCTGTGCTACAGTTTGTGTTAAAAGTGTTTATATTTATTATCTATACTATTTAGTGATAACAGAAAGAGACTGCTCGTTTCATTATTGCTAGAATGTCGCTGTCACGGAGTGCATATTTAGCAACCCTATCGGGAAATGTCCTGTCACGATATTTGAAGAATACAATAAGTGGTGAATACGACGTCCCAAACAGATTTACCAACTGTGACCATTCTGTAGTTAGGGTATTTTTGTGGAGACTACTACACAACGAAGCAGTTGAAAGCTATAAAAAGATTGAAGGCTCTTGAAAATCATAACTCGGGGGCAATTCTGGAATTTATGGTGAAGAAAGTCAACGACGCGTTCGTTATTTTAAGCAAGGTAAGAAATTTCTTTGATTCAAAATTTTAAGTGTTCAATCTGCAATCTCTATCAGAGTTGAAAAACTAATATTGCAGGTTCGACATTCACAAAACTTTGGATGACTGGATCATTATTTTAGATGATGAAAGTATGTGCAGGGCTCATCGCACATGTGCAGCCATGTGGCTATTGTTTTATTCGGCCTGTATGCAGAATCTGGTGTTACGGAGTTCCCTTTCTTGCACAGATCAATTGTCAGTTATTCCGATGAAACATGTGGAGATGATAAGAGTTCGTGATATGGATTATGACAGAAAAGTTAGGCAGACATCCAGATCCCAGCAACCCCATGGTACCATCAATGACCAAAGACGAAACGAGGATACTGCTCACAAAGCTTACCAGAATATTGGAATTTATTCAGCAAAGAGCCCATTCACACAACCGCTAGTTTCTGATATAGCAAATAAAACAAAAGGAATAGAAGCTACCAAGTACTCTCCAGGAGTTATTGAAACCATCCCATTCAGTGTCTGATGCTTGTTGTCAAAGCTACTAAATCACAATTACTGAGGATGAACGGGATATAATCGAAAGAAATGCAATGAAGCAGGCCCTCAGTAATTCATGGTTTAAGTTTAGAACGGGCCGCATGAAAACATCAATGTTTAAAACTGTTTGCCGGACATTAATTGCCAAATCCTCAGAAAGTAATTCTTCATTTGAAAGCTGCTGCGTATGGGATAAAACATTTTAAAATAACCCTCGAGCAATATTTGAACATGATTCAAGAAAACTACCAGAAATTGATTATTCGTGAATGTGGTTTAGCAATTTCTTCTAAACATCCAGAACTTGGTGTGAATGTTGTGGATTAGGTATTGTGGAAATTAAATGCCCTTTCCTTATAAAAGACAATGTGTCTATCGAAGACTACTCATGTATGAAGCATTACTCGTTATAATGCCTAAGTTGCTGGCAGGGTATTTCACTGTTGAAGGGTGAAAAATCAATATTCAAAGCTGGTGCGTTCGTGGGAAACCAGATGATGTGATATCGATGACTGCCCAACTCAATTGTTTTGAATGAAATAGCCCATATACCCAGTTGGTTTTGCGCTAATTGTAAATAAAATTGTAATTACTCTATATTTACATTTTTTTATACGAGTGTGTTTTTTTCTAAATCATCTACAAAACATTCAGAAAAAGAAATGTGTGAACCATCAGTATGGTTATCAAAAATGATGATTCAAGATGCAGCTGATAAGGTAATAAAATGATGATTCCAAATTCAAAAAGGCACAATGTATTTAAAAGATAGCACAATGATACATTACAATAACACTGCCTTCATGATAGTGTCGTGTCTGTATTCGTGCTCTACAAAATCCATAGCTTTGGATGAGTTCTAGATAGTCAAATTTTACAATATTTTTTTCTAAGTGAGTTTACAAGATGTCCAGTGCTAAATGAAGTTGAGACGAGCTTCCCACGTTTTCCCAAAGTTATCTTTGATACAGGACCTCTAAATTATATATACAGGGTGGGGCACAGAAAACGAAACATCGAATATCTTCAAAACACATGTGTTGTGAGAAAAATAAATAAATACGTCGATCATAACCTCAACTGTCATACCTCTCTCTCCCCCCACCCTTTGGTCACTATCACACAAACAATTGGAATAGGGAAAGTAGTAAGTGTGACACATCATTAAAAAGGTAATTTCATAAGGAATTCAGCCATGTCAATTTTTGCTACCTAAATTTCTATTCTGGCGCCCTCTGGCGGGAAAAACAACTGTTCTCTATTCCAAATTTTGACACTTCATTCGCAAGCTAATTGGACATGAATTCGGTGATAATGCATTATGGAATTTTTCTAAGGGAAAAAACAAAAAGGCGACTCCAAAATGGCGGACAAGATTTAAAATTATGGTCCGATTTGATTCAAAATTGATAAGTGGTGGTTTTAAGGGTCGGAAATTGTGAATTGTTTGTCAATACAAAAAAACAATATGTTGACTCCAATGGCGGACGAAATTTGTAATTATGGTCGGATTCGAATGAAAATTAGTATGTGGGGATTTTCAGGGTCGGAAATTATGATTTTTTTTCAGGGTCGGACACAATCGTGTTTTGAAGAATTTGTTTTCGGTGCCGGGTCGAATCGAACCATAATTACAAATTTATGCATCGACAAAAAAATCAAAGTTTCCGACCCTGAAATCCCCACATACTAATTTTCATTCGTATTCGATCATAATTACAAATTTAGTCCGCCATCTTGGAGTTACCATCTTGTTATTTTGTATTGACAAAAAATTCATAATTTCCGACCCTGAAAACCACCACATCAATTTTGAATCAAATCGGACCATGATTTTAAATCTTGTCCACCATTTTGGAGACGCCATTTTGTTTTTTCCCTCAGAAAAATACCATAATGCAATATCTCCGAAATTCATGTCCAATTAGCTTGCGAATGAAGTATCAAAATTTGGAATAGGGACCAGTTGTTTTTCCCGCCAGAGGGCACCAAAATAGAAATGTAGGTAACAAAAATTGACATGGCTGAATTCCTTATGAAATTACCTTTTTAATGATGTGTCATACTTACTACTTTCCCTATTCAAATTGTTTGGGTGGTAGTGACTAAGGGGTGGGGGGAGAGTTATGACAGTTGAGGTTATGATAGGAAGATGTAACGCTTGAATTAAAAATCGACGTGTTTTTGCATTTTCTTCACAAAACATGTGTTTTGAAGATATTCGATCTGTTTCGTTTTCGGTGCACCACCCTGTATAAACCTTCGGAAAGGCCACTCAAAACAAGCTAAAGAAAATGGATAAAAACAAGTGCAAGAAATGTGAACAAGTATTCGAACCAAACAACTGGTTGTGTGTGACAGCTGTAAAAAAACCTTTATGTAGCGAGGGTGGAGATCTTACTTCATCCGAAATTAAATGTTTGCAGCTGAAAACCAAAAGGAAACTGATTTTTCTATGCGGAGACTGTGAATCAGGATTTTGGAAAGTACCCTTCCTTATCAAGCAGATTAATGAACTTCAGAGCAATTTTGACAAATTGAATAACAAATTTTGACAAATTGAATAGAAATTATTATCAAGTGCAAAGCTCTTCACCCCACTCCAACTCACTTGATTATGAACTATTCATTCAAGAATATGAATTGTTTATAATATTGCTGAATCTCAAAAACAGTTGATTAAGGATAAAATAAATGATGACAAGATCATAATTAAGGACTTGATGGGGCAGCTAGTTCAATCTGGAACAATTGAAAAAGTAATTCGGATCAGGAAAATAAATAACAACCGTTCCCGAACAATTAAAGTCATACTGGATAGCCCTCAAACGGCACTACATATTCTAAAAAATTAAAATTATCTCAATGACCGTCAGCCAGTGTACGCTCAGATCTGTCATTCAAACAAAGAAATCGCTTGAAAGAACTCAGAACTGAGTTAGATCTCAGAAAAGCTAAAGGTGAAAATCTATGTCATGCTGTATTTATGACATTATAATTTTGGTTGAAACTTGGCTAACGGCTTACATTACCGATGCTGAATTGGGTTTCTCAAGTAGTAGTAGGGTGGCCACTACTGTAGCCAGACAAGTAAGCCCCAATGGGCCCTTTTGTCACCCTCTTGTCTCCTCATTCGTGACATGCTCTTCAAACAACTTTTTTCTCCTCAAAATAAATCCATTTCTCCGAAAAATAAATCCTTAGGTTTCTCAAACTATAACATTTACAGATTCGATCGTGACAATATACCTGGTAATACCAAGACGGGTGGTGGTAGAATATTAGTTGCAGTACTTAAAGATATTAAAGCTAGCCGTATTGAAATTACTGAAGATTCCGTTGAATAAATGTTCATAAATATACACTGTGGATCAGAAAAACTGATTATTGGGGGCTGTTATATTCCACCAAATTGTTCTGATGAAATTATATCAAGCACCGTCAGTCTGTTGAAGAAATTTCCTTAAACTATCCCGAGTCCAAACTTATTCTCTGTGGTGACTACAACATTCCAGTAACCTGTCCAGACAACTCACCAGCAAAGATAGTTTCGAACTATTTCAGTTTTTTTAATTTGTTCCATAAACATTCTGTACCTAATAGTAGAAATATTCTGCTTGATCTAGTTTTCAGTCAAATTGAATCAACCTCAGTCGTTGAAGCTACTGATTTTCTATTATAAGGTAGTATTCATCATGAACCTATTGGGATAACAATATTCGTTGAGAATGACTTTATTGCGCTACACTATGAAGAGTGGTTTTTCGATTTCAAAAGTTTTAAATGGATCAGATTGGATAATTTCAATATCGACCAGGCAATAGAAATGTTCTATGACATACTTTACAATGCCATGAATCTATTCATTTCATTTAAAAGATACAAGAAAACCAATTTTCCATCTTGGTACAGCCCTGAGCTTAAGAAAACTATTATTGAAAAGAAGAAAGCGCACACAGAATCTATAAAATGTATAATAATTTCGATGATTACATCTTGTTTTCTCATCTGCGAAGCCAATGTAAGTCACTCACAAACTGCTGTTATAATGAATATTTAAATAAAATGAAAATATCTTAATAAGCAATTCAAGATCATTCTGATGTATTGCCAAGCTGAAAAGTCTGATAAATGAATGACACTGTAGATCTATTCTCAATAATTTTCTCCACCGATTATACACCAAATGACTTCGTAAGTATATCAAACTACCAATATTCAAAATCTGTTGATGTGAGAACTATGAATGTTAATGTTATCGATTTAATAGATAGAATACAAGATATACCATATAAACTCTGTTTTGGACCTGATGGCATTCCCACCTCCTTTCTAACAAACTGCGTGTTTACCTTTGCCATTCCTCTCACGAAAATCTTCAATTCCTCCATAATTTCAGCTAAATTACCTAAATTATAGAAACACAGCTTTCTAAAGCCGATATTTAAATCTGACCACAAAGAAAATATTGAGAACTACAGATCATCTTCTTGGGAATGCAAAAATTTAATAATGAGTGAGCAACACGGTTTCATGACTGGTCGTTCAACAGTAACGAATCTCCTGTATTATCAAAATATGATGACTCAAGCTTTAGAGAATAGAGTGCAAGTTGACTCTATCTGAAAAAGTCAGACAAAGTCTGATGGCTTCAGGAGAGAGACAGAACTTCAGACATGTCGGGCAAGATTTTGCTACTTGATACAGAAAGCATTTGTAGCTGTCTCCCAGATTCTAGGGAGAACGCTGCACAGATATCTGTCAGATTTAATTCAACGTCCGTCGTGGTATTAGCCAGGGAAGTAGTTGTTTTCTGTCAGATATCTGCCTAAATTAAGGAGAGAATAAGGTTTTTTTGCTGAAGTTCTGTCTCTCTCCTGAAGCCATCAGAATTTGTCTGATTTTTTCAAATTAAACTCTACCCCGAGTTACTTTGGAGTGCTTTCTGAAGTTTTCTAGAGGTGGCGCTGCGACTGTCTTCTTACGAGACTCCGTATCCACTTCAGAGAATCATTTCAAGTATCAGTGAATTGCATGGCATGACCAAGGACGTCGACGACTGCAAATGTTGTCGGACTTACCTTGCACTGAAGAGAGGCAATACACCTCGAAACCGGTATGTAAGTGGACAAGTCCTTGATCATGTCGGGCAAGATTCTGCTACTTGATATAGAAAGCATTTGTGGCTGTCTCCCAGATTCTAGGGAGAACGCTGCACAGATATCTGTCAGATTTAATTCAACGTCCGTCGTGGTATTAGCCAGGGAAGTAGTTGTTTTCTGTCAGATATCTACCTAAATTAAGGAGAGAATAAGGTATTTTTGCTGAAGTTGACTCTATCTATACTGATTTCTCGAAAGCATTTGATCGAGTCAATCACAATCTTCTCTGTGCTAAACTCAGAGCTTTGAGGTTTGGTGACCCATTCCTCTCATGGATTACCGGCTATTTGTCTGACAGAACATAGAGTGTGAAGATTAGAAACTCTGTCCCACATATTAGTAATGTTACCTCTGGTGTCTCGCAGGGCTCACATAGTGGGCCAATACTCTTCAACTTATTTATAAATGATATTTTCGAAGTTATTAAACACGGTCAGTTTCTTTTATTAGCAGACGATCTTAAATTGTTCAAACCTATATACGATCAAATGATGTAAAACTCTTACAGGAAGATTTAAATAGTGTTAGTTCTTGGTGTACTTCCAACAATATGTCATTGAATGCATAGAAGTGTTTGTTTCAGTATAACGTTCTACAAAATAAAACTTCCATTAGTTACTAACTATTTGATTGAGTCTGACGTTGTAATGAGAGTCAATCAAATTCGCGATTTGGGTGTCATTTGACAGCGGTTTTACATTTCAACCACATTCGATACTATGATTTCCAAATCCCTCTAGACACTTGGCTTTATGAATCGTTCTTCAACAAACTTTTCTCACACGACCCTGAAACTATTTGTTGCTCCCTTGTAAGAACTATAGTAGAATATTGCTCTGTAATTTGAAAGTGTCCAAAATAAATTCATAAGCGTATGTGCATATAGGATGGGTTTTATTTGGGGCAAGTTTCATTATGATGATGTAAGAAATATTCTCAATATGCAAACACTCGACGATATGAGAACCATGTTTGGTTCTTGCTTTTTACATAACCTCATTTTGAATAAAATTGACTTTCCAGCACTGCTCGATTAATTTTAATATATCTGAACGAACCAGGCACAGTGAGCTCTTTAGGGTTCCTTTTCACCTTAGAAACTATGGATTTTATAACCCAATTCCTAGGGTGATGAGGGAATCGAACCAGCTTGCTTGTGAATTGGATCTGTTTGGAACATTTCTTGCTGCACTCAAGTTAAAATTGAATTCCTTATAAATTTCTGTTTAATCAAAACCATTTTTATCTTTTATTTGATAAGTGTTTGTCTTGACTGTTTGTAGACTCAAAGTGTTATATATGTATGTTTAATATTTAAGTAATGTTAGTTTAAAGTGTTAATTTTAAGTGTTACCCGTTTATACTAAATAAATAAATAAATAAATAAATAAACATTCAATGATATTTAAAATGCTGGTACAGAATTCAGAATTAAAGTGGAATTGTTCCACAGCCGTTTCCAATATTCAGTATAAATTCAATAAATTATTTTTTGGTTCAATTCTTGGGTAAACATTCAAAATAATTCAAGACAAAGACAAATTGCACATTAACATTTCCTAACGAAGAGGTACTCATGATGGACACATATTCATTATTGCACTACAAAGAACTACAATTTTATCCAATGCACTCATATTATCTTTCCTAGAGTAAGATACCATCGATATTGGACGCATGATCATACATTTTTTCTTCAAATAGCCCTTATTATTCTATCCACATGAATTCGAACAGTAGCAATGTTACGTGTTTTCTCAAGGTCCAGTGGATGTAGTTGACTTTTACCTTTTGTAAAAGCAGGCATAATCAACTTTGCACCTTTAAATTTCACAGCATCATCTATGAGAAAGCCTATATCAGCTAAAAGTATATCACCAGATATTCTAAGATATTATCCAGAAACCCACAATTTTCAGTTATATATTTATTGCTACTCCTACCTCTCAATGCTTCCTTGGGTTGTTATCCAAAACAAATTCTTGATTCCATGGTGTTTATAATTAGATCAACAATGGGCTGAATTCAAGGTATTGGAAGGTCGTTCGGCGAATATTCCAAAACAATCAATAAGCACTGCAACTTTGTTGCCAAATGCCTCTTTTGAAGCATTCGGGAACTCTTCTCTGTCAGGCCAGTCTACAAGTGCCTTAAAGCCTTTTATTCAGAAAATGTAGATATGTCTAAAAAGTCTCTCAAGCTGTCGTTGAACTTACTATGAATTGATAGCTCAAATATTTTAAGGGTAAATTCAATCATAATTTCATTAATGTAAGCAATGATTGTTGAAAAGTGGTTAAAGCATTATTAGGATAAGATAGATGTAGAGATAGGTAAGGTAGCAAGTCTTCATGAAGTAAAAACAACATTTCAGCCTTTGGCAATCCTCTAAAATATTATGTTTTTGAATCATTTTTCCTCAGAGAATTTTCATTTAATTCCATGGTCTCTAGCTTTGATATCAAGGTGTATTTTTCACTATTACGACATGAGTTCCTTTATTGAATTACATAATACTTCTACTGTTGAATCGGTTTGAACAGAAATTTTAACAAAATCACCTAGAAATTGTGTAGACGAAATGTTTTCTTCAGTCGCTGAAGTATAAGAATAGCCCGGGGCACTTTCTGGACCAATAGGATCAACAGTTCCCTGAAAACTATCCGTTTTGACCTAAAAAAATGTTAGGTATTTCAGGTTATAATCGATAATATACGAAAGATAGTCAACAGAAGGAATAACACAAACCTCTCGTTCACCATCATCATGATAGTCCTCTCATATCTTGTTACATCGGCTTTAGATTTAGGACTCCCAGATAAACGCCTATATTTTGATTTGGTATCTAATCAGGATTATTTATGTCCTCCAATGGAGCAGGTTTCCCTGAAATATGAATAATTTTCAACTATAGTCTAGTTCCCAAATTGTAGATAGTCGTACATTTTCTGTTTTTTACGGGATTTGAAAGTGCGGAGGAGATGTACGAAAGTGGTAAAGTAAAACTTGATTGGAAGCCAAAGTACCTAGCATATTTCTCTTCTATTTTTTGACCCGCTTTATATGAATTATGAACCGTACAACTGATGATTCACTATCTAAAATTTAGGAACTGGACTATAATGTTGCCAGAGGCATAGCCTGTGCGTTTCTTACCACCAATGAAATGTTTGGAACATATACGACCATTTCTGACCTGTGTTCCTGTTAAAGGACCTCGTTTAAAGCCCTTATTTATGCACTACGACGTTCACTAGATACTTCAAATAATCTCCTCGATTTGTAAAAACGGCAGGAAATCTGAGAAATTATTGTCCCTTTCAGCTCGCATAGAGCATTTCAGATTCGAACAAAACGTAGTCATTTTCGATGTTACTGTAGATCATTGAGTTGCCCTAGAAAACTTTCCAGGTAGTTTGCAAGCACAAATAAATACATTCCAAACGAATATTAGAGTCAATTTATGCAACTTTGTCATTATCATAGTCCTAATCATAAAATTAAATTGAAACTGTACAATCCAGTAGTAGCATTTATGCAATTTCCTCAGTTTTAGTCTTAAAAAACAGCAATTGAGACTAAAATTGTGATAATGATTGTGACTATGATAATGACAAGTTGTATAAATTGTGTCCATTGAAATCCAGAAACGAATTGTCCAATGTATTAAACAAAAGATCCGTAGATGTTCATAAAACAATATCCACAAGAATTCTCGTGTTGATAATTCGTACAAACGAACGTTCAACCCGACACATGTGATTTCGAGAGGATGCATGTTAACAAAATTCGAGAAGACATAAAGTAATCCCTTGATTCAGTGGCCTATTACGTGACAGTTATGAAACATAAATTAGATCTCAAAGGAGCCGTCGATCGTAAATAACATTCCGATCAATTAGTACGTAAATTAATGCTCTATGAGACACGATTTCCCCTTTCTATATTTTCATATAAAAGGCGTAATCGCGAAATGAAAAGGCAGTTTCATTTAGCCCAGGCCAGTGATCAGTTCTACTTCGACGTAACTCGAAGAAACGAGTAATCTACGTGTATGTAGTTTTTGTTATTTAGTGCAGTAAAGAGTTTGTTGTATACGCCTTTTGGAGATGTAAACCCTCCGGAATCGCGAATAAAATCAGTGCTTGTGCAATTTTTATCATAATGAAGGACCGGGTTTGCGATTACCGCTGCCAGATACACGTCTCAGATAGATTCCTTGGAATCGTATTTCGTAAGTGAACGTTGTTGTCGACCTTTCTGAAAAAGAGTCGCAACTTTGTAACTATATAGTATTCTCTGAATAATTAATTCGTCATGTGGTTATTTACTCTGATATCGAACGGTTTGTAAATGTCTCGCCTTGCATAATTTAAGTTGAATATATTTTATGGAGATGTGTACTCGATATGAATATTTTAAGATGTCATTCCCAGGTATGAAGTGAATGGTATAATTCGTATTATAAAATTGTAAGGTGTAAAAGGTAGAATATGATAACTACTAGTATTTCCGCACTATTGCTGATATGTTTCGGCGCCCTTGTGTCTAAAGGTATGCTTATAGGTACTTGTTTGTTGATATTACAGTGTTTGAATATGATATAATGCTCCAATGACAACAGTTTGGATTTGTATGTTAAGTCAGATAACTAAATATGAGTAGGTAATTTCTCCGCTTAAGCAACTAAGAAAGCAAAGCGTTCCCTGGCAAGTATAACTAGAGTTAGCATAATGGATCGAAACAATATATAGTTGGATTCAGTAATATTGGAATCAGTAATTTAAGTAATGATTGTTTAGACAATGCGCATTATATGTTGCATATATTGGATTCGCATTAAGAAACTGATATCGTCATGGGTTTGAAATTAGTCTGTTCCAATACAGGCACATGAATAGGGAAGTGAATATGTAGTGTTATGTAAGATATAACACCTATCTATGTTGACTTTGTTTTGATTGGCATTAATACATTTACATTAAAATAATTATGACTTTTTGTGGTATAATCTTCTCTATAGTAGCTGTAATAGCCGTAAAATAGTACGAACCCATCGGGTTTCACTCGGTACCGCTCGACGAGTGTTACCTGTTTGTTTTATGTCAACGTGCCTACGTTTCGAGCCACCCATCTATCCTAGGGCTCAGATCTATGCTCTCAGATCTTTGAGCGGGTGTTAAGAATCTAGGTAACGTTACTGAGCAGCAGGAGAGTCGTGGAGGCTTGGAATTCCTTCAAGCTCTTGGACAACCCACCTGCTGTACTCGTATGACCTCGGAGCGTGTCTGTCACGTTCTACGTCATATGGGCCTTGACAATTGGCCCTTACACTCTATGTTATCACAAGACACTTTTCTCGAAAACTACAGGATAGAAACATGAAAATTGATATTAAAATCTTAGAAATTACAGTGCAATTGATACGTATCAAACTTTGTGTGTCCCTACTGCCTCTCAACAAACATGGCCGACCTGTCAGTGGCGTCATTCTGGAATGGTCTATCATGGCGGAAATTTCAAAATTGAAGAAAGAAGTAATAGTAAATAGGTGATTTTGACGGTGTTTTGTAATAGAATATTAGTTGGGTAATTACCAAGTTTAAACAACATGTAAGTAGATGAAATGAAATTAAACTCAAAACAATTTGATATAATATATATGTCAAACCCTTATCCTAACCTAAACTTCAGTATTCTCGAGAATTTATCTGCTGTATCTCATTGAATGGCCAAATTGTAACATGGCGAAAATTTCAAAATAATAAGAAAAAAGAGTGAATAGATGATTGGACAGTAGTTTGTAATAGAATACTAGTTCATTTAACAAGTGAAATGAAGTAAAATGCAAAGCAAGATAATATAAAATAAATACAAAACCCTTAACTTAACTTGTCCCTTCTCGAGGATTTGTCGGGTGTAAACACATTGAATGGCCAATTTTAAAATTAAAGTAAGAAATAAGAGTTTAATTGAGTTTATGCAACGTTCTTGTTCAGGAAATGAAACTACGTAAGTAACACTACTTTTCATTAATTTCATTCTGAGGTGGAGTCCTCTAAATTTTCCTTTGCCGAATATTAGATGACGATGTCCTAGAATGTAGAGGAGTGTACGAGAAGGGTGATTATTTGCATATGTTTGATAAACCTACATCTTTCCAGAACAATGGAGTGACCAAGCCTCGACAGCTCTCTAAACATGGTGTACATTGCCAACTGCGTTATTATTGATGCTACGAATTCGGTTAAATGTTATTACGAATCGAAATGCATGAAAAAATATAGGGTGTTCTATTAATAGAAATATCATTTTATGAAATATTCTGAAAACGTGACTGTAAATTTTTTGTTTGTTTTCGGCATCGAGAAGGCGATTAAAAATGCTACTAGTTTGCCAATTTAACCGAATTCGTAGCATCAATAATAACGGAAGTAAGCAATGCTGCCGACTTAATTTGGAACACCCTGTATACCTAATCTGATTGAGGCTGCAATTCAAAACTCTATAATGTGAATTGTAAAAATAATTGTCGGTCAAACGATATTTTGATACAAAATGTCTACTGATATACCGGGTGTAACAGGATCATGGTACACCCCCCGTATCTCCGTTAGTTTTAAAGGTAATTGATTGAAATTTGGGATATCCCATATACATAATAAGCGGAACTTATTGACCTATGAATGATTTTTGTTTCACTCCTGGTTTCGCCGGAAGTGATACCAACTTTCGATTTTTCAATAGAACACCCTGTATATTACATTTCTGAAATCTGCATAATTTTCTGAATCCAATGATACATAGGTGGCATTTCAAACGTCAACATTTTAGATAATTGAATTTCTAGTTCTAGTAATATTAAATTGCGTTTTTTATGAGCACATAAAGTTCATCGTAATCGATTTTGGGGTAAAACTCAATTTTTTCAAATGAAACCATATTGGTACCATGATACCATATTGGTACCATGATACCATTTATTAGTACTAATAATAAGGAATTTAATAATACCTGGCGATAAATACTATCAAAATCACAGTTAAAACAAAATGAGAAAATACAATTATTTTGTTCTAATTTAAAGTTAAGAAGTTACTAATTGTTTATTGAAAAAGTCTTTACATTTGTTTTTATTTTTGTTCTAAATGCCGCACATTTATACAAGGGATGGAAAAGTGGACATGTTAATTATTTATGGGGAATGTAGACAAAATGCCGTTGCGGCTAGAAACCTTTATATGCCGACCGATATCCTGATAGACAATGTCCAGCGATAAATTATTTGAATCGTTTTAAAAATCAATTCCGAATAAACGTTATCACTGTTTCTTCATGGCAAATTGGGTTTGAATTGGGCTTAATACTACCCGGAAGTACAAAAAATTGCCACTAGATAGGACACTCAAATGGCGGAAATATAATTCTCATAAGCACAACATGTAAACATGCATGTATGAATTTGAAATTTTATTATGAATATGCAGTTATTCAGGAATTATTGTATTTCACAACAAGAACAATATACAGGGTTGCTGATATGTATGGAAACTGTCGATTATTTCTTAAAGTAAGATAGCTAGCGAAAAATATTAATATACAGAATTTTTAAAGTTTTTCAAAATCCATTATAATAACGAAAAATTAAGTATACAGGATCAGTCAAAAAGTCAAACAATTCTGACGGAATTTTGTCAATTGGAGAACCAACGTTTTACCACTGCGAGGACACGTATTTTCGTAAGAGTAGAATTTGGTCAATAAGGTTAGTTCGATTGAAACATTTAGAGCTAGGGTTTTCAATTCTAGAATCGAGTCTGGAAGAGTCTCTATTTTTATGTTTGGTTGGGTTGGCCATTCATCTGGTGATCTGGCAAGCCAAGAAGGCCCCTTCCACCAAAGTGGATGACAAAGCAATTCCGAGGCTGTGCAGCCCCGTGATCTTACGTCTGTCGGAATTTCGGCAGTAGGAACGTATCTCCAAGAGTTCGGGGGAATAATTTCCTGAACATGTGATACATGATTAGCGATAAATATTTTTATGCGATGAGCTGAAGAACAGAGCCAATATAAAGCGACTTGTGAGTCACTCCATGCGTAGATGGCATCAAATATCGTTGATTCACCATAAGCCTCCTTCACAAATTTTACTAAATTAGCGGCCAAGACCGTTGCCGAAAGCTCCAGCCTATGCAAGCTCAAAACTTGTTTCACCGGTGCCACGCCACTCTTTGAGCAAACTAGAAAGGTTTTGACTTCACCATTGCAATATTCTGATCTTATATAGATGACACAGGCATAACCTATTTGTGAGACATCGGCAAATACATGCAGTTCCAGTCTGGAATATTTCTTGGCAAATATATGTCTAGGTAAATTTACGTTAGATAACAAATGTAGTTCATCCTTGAAGGAGTTCCATTTATTTTTCAAGTCTAACGGAGGATTTTTATCCCAATCAAGTTTAGCTAACCATAGCTTCTGCATGATGTGTTTAGCTAAAAAGACAACTGGCGAAACAAACCCTAGAGGGTCGTATATACGAGCTAGCTCTGAAAGAACGTTGCGTTTCGTGCAAGATGTGTTGAGCGGAGTGCAACTAAAGCTGAAGGCATCGGAAGTGGGTTTCCACTGAATTCCGAGAACTTTAACAAAGGGGGGTCCTTCTTTGTCGAAGCTTAGAGACATCTAAGCATGCTCAGATGGGACTGATGCTAACAATGCGGAGTGATTTCTTGCCCATTTGCGCAGCTCAAAGCCACCAAGTCTGAGAAGCTGATTGAGTTCCTGTTGGAGAGACACGGTAGATCTGACGTCATCGCCCCCTCCCAAAAATTGTATTTTTCAGTACATATGCTACATTGGGGTACTCTGCTTCACATAACGTAGCCAACTCCTGAAGAGTTCTGAGTGCCAAATAAGGGCTGTAGGACACTCCAAAAGCAACAGTGGTAAGACGATATTGCTGAAGGGGTTCTTTGGGAGAAAAACGCTGTTACATTTTGCTAAATAATAGGCCGAGCACACTACTGAACTGTTTATTTTCTAACTTCACTATAAATAAACATACAACACAACTGACTAATAAAACACTTAAATCTATACAACAATACAACTAGCTAAATATTCCAAACACTTCTGCTTATTATCACTTTCTGATCTTCTTAAATAAATTCTCTTCATAAAAACTTCCTTCCCTTCAAACGTCTCCGTTTATATAGGTACTCATCGTGTAGACTGGATTAATCGCGATGTTACGAGAATACTCAAAACGGAGAACTTCTACACGTTTCCAGGAATTGAGCGATGACGCGGCAGCTCCGTTATCTAGACTATTCATGCAGTACAGAAAACGATCCATCCAAATAAACACTTCTTGGAACTGATTTATCGATGAGGCGCCCGCGGAATGGACTCAGCGGCGCAGCTAGGGGGCTTTCATCAATCTCGTAACAACGCCAAAGAATGCGTTGATAATCCCGGTGGTAGGGCTCGATTAATATTTGTCTGCAACATTGCTTGATATCACATACAAAAACTATTGGATGCAATCTGAACAGGAGTAAGATAGTAGCAATATCTTTCTGCAGTTTTGGGTCAGTAAGTAATGTGTCATTGAGACTAAGACCGTTGGAGGTCTTTGAGGAGGCGTCCAGCACTACTCTTAGCTTAGTTGAAGTTGAATCAGGTTTACTTACAACCGTGATGAGGAATAAAGAATGCCCTTGGGAAATTGTATTCAGTTTTGGGAACAGATTCCATATGATGAAGATCTAAATATTCTCTGATGTATTGAGAGTATGACACATATAAATCGGAATGTTTTTGGAAGCGATGTTCGAGATAATTGAACCTACGAAGGGCCTGTGAATAGGAATCACCTAAATCGGGCTCCCCATTTTTAAATGGGAGAGAAACTATAAATCTACGGGTGGTTTCTTGATAGATTTTCTCGCATTTCTTCTGTTCAGCCGATAGTAAATTAAATTTATGGGTAACTTGTTCTAAGGTCCAAAATTTTTCTAAGAGCAGGTCTAAAGATGGATCCAAAGAAATATGGTAATTATTCATTGACCGAATTGTGGAAAATTCATTTTTTCCCTGTAAGACCCATCCAAATATCGTTTCTAAGGCAACTGGCTGACCAGGTGCTCCGAAAAGTCGACCTGATTTTAGAAAATATGGTACCAGTTCGGCACCTGCCAGAAGGTCTATGGGACCGGGAGTCTGATAGTTCTCATCAGCTAGGGGAAGCTGTTGAATGTAAGGCCAGTCTGAAGGGTTGACTTGAACCCTTGGTAAATTTGATCAAACTTTGGATAAAATCATAGTTTCCAAAGAAAATGAGATTTCAGTTTGTTTGCAAGGTTTTATGGTACAATGGCTTGACAATGTTGAGTCCTTCAATGTGAATTGAGAATTTTCGCCTTTTCAATCCCAATCGAGAAACACATGATTCTGATATGAAATTGGCCATGCTGTATGTATCTAGAAGGATTCTGATTGGTTGATAAGCGCCACTAGCAACTAGAATATCTACTATGGATGTAGATAAGAGAACAATTGATTGATTATTGAACTGAGGACTTGTACATCCTGACAAAAGTGGAGTTGCTTGATTTCAATTAGTCGAAGGCTGTGTAGGTTCATGGTGAGCTGTAGGAGCCGATTGTAGGATACCTGGAACCGAGGGGTTCGTATTTTTAAGATGAATTAAAGTGTGGTGAGGATAATAGCAAATTCTGCAGTAGGTGCATGTGATGACCGGAGACAATTTTGACATTAATTATTTTGCTTGACAAAATTCATGCGTTCATGAGGAAATTTTTCAAGAAAAATTGGACATCGGTAGAGTAGATGAGACCTTTGGCAGATCGGACAATTTGATGAATTGTTTGAAGGCACGGAAGTATGAAATACTGATGGATTCATTGGTTTTCTATAACTCGAGGCTGTAGAGGTACTTCCGTAAGAGTATGAATTTTGAGGAGTTTTTGGGTGAAATTTGGCTTTTGTTTTGAGTTCAGTTGATTAGAAAAATTAACTGATTCAAGGGCCTTACAATGTTTTTCCAAAAAATACATCAATTCCGTGTAAGAAAGTACATCACAATGGCCATGATCAATTTCAAATTTTGTGCGAGTCTGATTATCAAGTTTTTGAAGCATCATGTTGAATAACAAAAAGTCGTAGCCAGCAGTGGGAAACTTTAAAACTTTAAGGCCTGCAACATTTTCAGGAAATGTATCAATTAGATTTCTAAGTTCTCGTGCTGAGGGCACTTTGATTTGTGGAGCATTGTAAATCTCATTATTGTAGGTAGTAGCGAGCATTCGTCTATTATTATAACGTTTACATAAGGTCGCATAAGCTATTTTATAGTTAGCTTCGACCATGGGAATGCTACGAACTAAGTGTTGTGGTTCACCCTTAAGAGCGGTAACTAAATGCTGAAATTTTTCAATGTCTGAAATAGCTAAATTTTCATGCACAAGGCACTTATATAGATCAAAAAACGTTGGCCAGTTTTTAAGGTTCCCATCGAATGCTGGTACATCTAATCTCGGAATATTGGGGTGTTGACGTACTGCCGCATGAGGGGCAGTAGTTCGGGTGCTGCTTGAGGCAGCTGACAACACTGACGTCAGCTCGTTTCTTCGAGCCTTCACCTTGTAAAAGGCTTGATCAACTTTCGAACGAATTGCATCATGGGCCTGAAAGCTTTCATCATCCTCAACTAATGATATGATTTGGTTTTGTACTGTCTGAAATTCATCGTAAGTTTTGTTTATATTCTCTGAACGAGCCAAAAAATACGACTCATTTGACGTATCAATTTTTAAGGATATATCATAACATTCAATAATGCTGTTTACTATTGCAGAACGCCTTACCGAATATTTATTTATTTTTTCTGCGATTTTATCAGTCATTTTGAATACAGAAATTTATAAAACTGTATTTAAATTTTGCTGAAGAGCAAGTTATTTCTTATGCTGAAAGTAAGCAAAGCAACGTGGCACAAAATAGTGGTAAATTTATAAAAGCAATCCTCTAGTCAAGATTTTATTCCTTTCCGCAAATAATCGCTAAAAGGCAAGTGAAAATAAATACAAACATTGAATTGAATGGAGTAGCCTGACTTCTGCGAATCACCAATTGGGATGGTATGCGTCAAGGGGGTGCGCGTACGGTTCTTATCGGAAAACGTTTTCATGGAATGCTAAATACCTACTTTGTCGTTGGGATTTTTTTTTTGTTAAATGTTCTCACACATTATTTAAATTTAACAAACTCATTTGTCTCATCCGGCTGGAAGGACCAAAATGTTTCCGTGAAAATTTGATTTTTTGAAACGTAAGCGGACTGTATGATCAATTATCGTAATTTAATGAAAATGCGTATTTTCTAAATGCCCAAAAACATGTGAAATGGCGCCTACCTTGATGCTTACCGGAATCTACCTGGAGTATCCTCCTGCTGGTAATCCAATGGATGACGAATAGGCTTTGATGTCCTTCTTAGACACACTCCGATACTTTCTCATAAATTAGGATACAAGGGCACGATTAATTTAATGAGGTCGATTTTCAAAATGACAACCGGCCGTTAGGATAACGTATGTTCAACTGACCCTAGGTCACTAGATATGCCGCACTTCGCCGGTAAGGTAGGCAACCCATAAATGAATCTGGGCGATTTTTGCGCATGATTGAAATTTGAAACAGAAAATCTACGAGACAAGTGAATGAATGACCTATCAAAAAAAAAAGATTAATCCGATGTGGATTGAACACTCTCATCAAAGAAGAGTGAACGACCCTACTTGACGGTATATCCGCATAGACCTATACATTTTTCAGTTGCTCATTGTCACTAAAATCATTTTTAGCCACCCTGTATAATTTGAAGGCATGAGAATGGATCACAAATATCACACATCTGTCTATCAAATGTTATTATAATGATTTCCTCTATTATTTCGATTTGCATCTGCATATAGAAGCCCATGGCCCATCATTACATTTTTTTATCTAACCTAATCATAATCAATAACGTTTTCAGTTATTTATAGTTGTTTTCAGTATAAATTTTCTCTGCGCTACCTCACCTTCCACTTGAAGATGAATCGCATAGTTTTTCATCGAATATGTTTATAATAAATTTTTATTTTACGAAACGAAATCAAAAAGTTTCACTTACCTTTAGAAATTTTGCAACTTTTCTACACCTAGGGACTGAACTATGCACGAATACCTACAAAATACACAACTTCATAAAGTACCGATACAATAATTAAGTTTTGTTAGCAACTTACAATTCTGAAACTAAACAAACAATAGCGCTACAAGCTAACAAGTTCATTAACATCAAATGACAAAGTCAAAATGTCTGCCATGGTTCCATGGGCCGGCCGTTGCGAGTTGATATTCTCTGCCGCTAGTGTCGAAAGAGGCGCTGTTCACTTCTCACTTCTCAACTTCTCGAGTAATATATAATTGAAAATTCAATAAATATCACGAAATGAACGTTAATACAAAACAGTCAAAAATATGTGGCATGGTGGTAACATTGTGAAAGTCGTAAGGACTTCTCTAGATCGCATTGATTTTAACAGCTTTTGAATGGTATTTTGCGAAACCACAAGGATAATATTTATTGCATATCATTGTCCGCAAAGCGAAATCGCTGGTACTTATTTGTAAAATCGCATTGTTGATACATATAGAGACATTAAATTGAATTCCCTGCCACTTACTGCGACTTCGCTGGTTGACTGGGATGATGATCATGGATTAAACCGTGAGTATCCTATGTTTTATAAAAAGCTCTCTACAAGAATTTCTAGGGTTAACTTTGCATACATTTCTCACAGCTCGTTTTTGTGATACTAGGACTGAACCTAGCAGGCTGTCACTACATGCCCCTCAAAATGGAATACTGTAATGAAAATGCACTCAACTATAATTTGTTTACACTCTAAACGATAGAATTTATTCAAGAACATTGATTTCACTATAACTATTTCAATTTATTTTTACTGTCGCTGTCTATTTGTGAACTCTCGAAATATATCTGCAACTGTACGAATCTGCCTGCCATCTGATGTTGAACGTTTTATATACCGGCAAGTAGAATTCTTTTTACCGTTCTCGAGCAGCTGCGACTCTACGGTGACTCGTTCAGATGGCTCTCGTAAGTTCTCGAAATGTGAGTAGAACATTCTTTAGCTAGTTCTCGTTCCTTCTTGGACGTAATGAGTCATGGTTGTACCGTTAGCGAGCCGAGGTCGATTAATAAGTCGTTCAGGGCCGGCCTCAAAATCATTACAATACCATACCAAGGGTGGGCCTCCACTCTCAGCTGCAGAAATCCTACTTCTCTCACTCTATCCCTCACTGCGTGAAATCCAGATGATATTTTTTATTGAGATTATGAGTTTCAATAAAACGTAAAGAATCTTGCATATGCTTATTAATAGTAAGTATCATTGGTCCTCCACGAGATAAATTAGTTCTAGAATATTTGGAAATGACTGTATAATTTAGAATAACAGCTGGTTCATTACAGTCACACCAGTTTTCCGTCCATAATATTATACCTGGAAAGCTTAAACTGCCCAAGAATGAATACTAAGAGATTGGGTAATTGCTAATTTTATTGAACGGGCATTGTTATTTGAGTTAATAAAATTATATTTTTCAGTTGAGTAAAGTCTTCAGCGCTTAAACCAATTGATTTTAATTCAAAATAGGGCATGAAAAAGTATTTTCCAAATCACATGACTGCTTATTGTGACTAGTGAACTTGAAACTATTAAATAGTTTCACAAAAATAAGATTTTTGCGCACAAATTTGTAGACCAAATTGTCAATTTATTCTCTTCTTTGAATTATAGCAACCATCTTGAGTATTAAAAAAAAACGTGACCTTCTACGTAGCAGATCAACTTGTTATTGATCTTAGGATGTGACCCGACATGTGGCACACTAGCTAAAATTATGTTTGTATCACCGCAACATTTATTTTTCTATAGTTTGTATATTTCCCCAATAATAAACAACCTAACACGTCAACGGTTTCTTGATGTTTTCAATGGGCGAGAACACGAATTTTTTATAAAAGTACTACGACCTTCAGTACGATGAATAAAGTCGCGAAACATATTTTTTGATTTTTTATTCGAAGTACTTTTTCCAAAAAAAAAATAAAAAATACCAAAGAAATGCCCCGATTTAAACACGATGAAAAAAGCTCGGGAATATTACGTCAGGAGTACTTGGCCAATCATTAATAGCGCTCGAAGACTACGGAGAACGAAAGAAGGTGGGACGAAAGCCGTAGACAAGGTTGCCGTCTCAATTAATTTACCGGTAAATACCACACAATTTATTATCATTAAATGAATATAAAAAACTATTGATTTTCTCATGATATAAATAATATATATGAAAAGCTTCAAAACGATATAGAAAGTTGAGTCTTCTCATACGGAGAGATATATTAAAATCAGTTTGACGCAGCTTCAGGGTTTTCAATCGAAAGTGATCTGACACCATTGCTTTATTTCAAGATGACGCGGATGACGGACAGTTGACTTGACACTATTACGGCAGCACTGTTGTAACCTGTAATTATTATTATTATGCGATTGACGATCATTTTCGAAAAACAATGGCTGTCAAGACGTTTTGTTCCATCATGCTTGAATAATAGTGAACAAAGTATTTATGAACAAACTCTTCATTATGGTACCTATCAAGGAAGATATTAGAATGAAATGGTTCGTTGCTATAGATATATACAAAAACCATACATTTGTATTGCTGTGAAGATCATTTTGACCTGAGTAACATGTTTTGCATACCAGTCGTAGTTACATAAATAAATATTTGTCCCAGCTTACATTTTTGATATGTTGAATTGAATGGAATCAACTCTTTGGATCCAGAGTTTATATGCGATATCAACAGTCCTAAACCAACAGAACATACCAAAATCCCAACTATATTCATCATCTCTGAAGAGAAGATGTGAAGGGCTTGGGAGACAAGGTTTAGAGGAAGCTTGGCTTCGATAGGCCTTCCGTAGGAGAAACTATTACAAATGTTACTTCTCAATGCAATCCTGGGGAAGAACTGACAACAAACGAAATTGATTCTTCTTCATGAAAATTCTTAGAGGTCCTAGTGAATCATCCCAGTAGTCAAAGTTTTTATATAGACTGTGAAAGTGAACACAACCCTGAAATCACATACTATGAATCTGAACCAACCCCAATGTTTTTTGATAAAAAGATTCAAGTAAACATTAAATCAAAGAAAATAAGGATACATGAAAGAACTTCCATAAGTGTACGTTCTTGTAGTTCAATCACTATTAATTCAGATGCAAACAGTTTCCAGAAACCTCAAGAGACACCCTTGCCAATCTCCAAGCAGAGATGCAGTTCTTCCGTGTCCTCATTGATGAACAATTCATCCTCAAACTCTTTTAATTCAAGAAATTATTCTGAATCGAGCAGTGCTATCAGTGCAATAGGTGATTTGAGATTCTATCATAATATAAAAAAGTTGATTTTATCTAGGACTGCCAGAAAACCCTTATTCTATAGTAGATCTGATAGTTATGTTATAATTAGTGTAACTGATACTTTTATTCGTTTGATAGTATTAGTAGGTTATGAAACGATTTTGGAATCTCTAAGATAGATATATGAATCAAAAACTATGATAGTCCTAGGAAGTGTATCAAAAAAAATTATATTTTCACAAAAACGTGAAACAATCCAAGCCTTATTGCCTATTCCATTTAGATATGGGTTTAGAAATGTAGTCAATAATTGATTGTTTAGAAATTGAAATTATCTCAAGCCCTGAAAAACATGCACAGTCTTAGTCTCAGTGTAAAAAGTGTAACACTGTCATGTTTTTTATTTCTACGAAACCACATGGTTTTATCAATTTCATTTCTAGTGGATTTGAGGTAGTCCTATTGATGAAATAAAAGAAAAATGTGGGTTTTTAGATGCCTTACCAACAGGTGCCCTTGTAATGGCAGATAATCACATTTTTGTACTTTTTCATTTACATATAAATTTTGATCTGTGTTAGATTCTCTCTGTAAAAATCATTCTTAGAAATGTGATAGATTGAAAAAAAATCTTGCCTCATTTAACTATTGCCAAAAACATTCGATAGAAATAAATAAAATAATCTTGAAACCAAAAAAATCAGCATTAACC
Organism: Chrysolina americana; assembly: GCA_958502065.1. Classification (NCBI taxonomy): domain Eukaryota; kingdom Metazoa; phylum Arthropoda; class Insecta; order Coleoptera; family Chrysomelidae; genus Chrysolina; species Chrysolina americana. The sequence continues at coordinate 30,166,681 of OY293419.1, read as the reverse complement.
AATAAAATCAGTTATAGTTATAATATACAGGAAACGGCATAAATATTACTCTTGAAAAACAAACTCTAAATCAAGCAAAATTTAGGATGTTATTTCAAAAAAATTGCATTGCATGCAGCCTCCACAAACCTTAAATGAAAAGTTGAGGATAAGTTGCTGCGCTAATTTAAGGCAGTAGTTTGGGGAATACATTTAATGCGCGTTGTCCTAAAGGCACTGCCTGTAAAGCCATCCCCACTACATCACTACATAATCTTCAATATATTTACTCCTCAAATAGAATATATGAGTGAAAAATATAATCATTTAGAGAACACAGCATCAGAAATTGGAGCTTTTTCAAAATTATGAAGTGGGGGTGAAAAAAATTATCGAATATACTCTTATCAAAGAAGAGTGAACGATCCTACTTGACGGTATATCCGCATAGACCTATACATTTTTCGTTTGGAAGTATTCAACTGAAAACAACTATTGAATTTTTATAATTTACAGTAGCTCGATTTCACTTAAATCATTTTTAGCCACCCTGTATAATTTGAGGGCATGAGAATGGATCAAAAATATCACACATCTGTCTATCAAATGTTATTATAATTATTTCCTCTATTATTTCGATTTACATCTGCATATAGAAGCCCATGGCCTATCAGTACATTTTTGTATCTAACCTAATCATAATCAATAACGTTTTCAGTTATTTATAGTTGTTTTCAGTATAGATTTTCTCTGCTGCTACCTCACCTTCCACTTGAAGATGAATCGCGTAATTTTTCATCGAATATGTTCATAATTTTGTTTATTTTACGAAACGAAGTCAAAAAGTTTCACTTACCATGCTGGAATCTGTAAAGTGCAAAGTGGGGTTTTTAGAATACGGGAGATAATATGAAATAAAACTACTCTCCTCAAGTCTAGTTAGCATCTGCCTTTATTTCTTGTTCCTTGGTGAATCGTCTGTGTCATGTGTATGACACTTGTCATTAGTCATTCATGTCAGCGGAGTGTGTTCCGCAGCTTGCATAGGTGCAGCTTGGAATACTCCACATAATCCACAACATAATATTACGACTTGTTGCCTATTCAAAGCCAAACTCCATCTCTTCGATATATAGACACAATAAATTTCAATAATTTAGTTTGAAAAACAACAATGCAAGATAGATTATAATCACAGATTACGGAAACAGAGTTTAGATATGAAACTGAATACCTGTAAACGATGAATCGTATTACGCCACTGATGTGAAGTGGATGAATCCAGACCTAAAATATTTTTAATTCAGTTACACAGATTTCTGTAATGGGTTGGTAAGTCACTCAACTACAAATCATCTTTACCGATAGAGGAATAAGCGGAATATTTTGAAATATGAAATATTTCATCCTGAAATAATAATTACAGAAAAGTAAAACTTTTGTCCAATTTACAGTTGGTGTTGGTTTATTTGTTAGGAATGGTTTCTTTTTCAGCATTATCAAGTGAAATAATTTCTTGAATACGGTATACAAGCCGAAAACGGTCCTAACAAATAAACTAACATTCAGTGGAAATTAAACAAAAGTTATACTATCAAACCAAATCAATTCAAATATACTTTATTGACGAAGATAAAGCAATTTCGAAACATTACAAAGATGAATTATACACAAAATAATAAATGATATAGTATAACTTGAAGTTAAGTGAAATAGTATAATAGTATGCAAGAATTATATAATGATGGTTATTAATACACCAGCATTAGCCAGCCTTCGGCTCGTTTCGTATCGTTTATGCGAGTGTATTTATTTATTTATTACACGGGATGAAGATACCCATTTACATTAATATAAAACAGTTAAAAATATGCCAATACCAATAATGCTTTTCTGTCTGTTCCATAATCTTCCAAGCCTACAATTTCATCAGCACTCCTGTGATAACATACCTTGTTGTCAATGGCAATTTCATCAAACATCAATATGCAGAGCTTCTCTTTGTCATCCTTCATTTCTTGAACACTTCTTTTCAAAGATTCAAATATGTGATTATTTATACCTGGACGAAATGGAACCTTTCTCAATAAATTAATTAAGGTACGTGCAGATGGTAAAGCAAAAATTTTTCCCAAGAAGCGAAACCCCTTTCCCCTACTCTTGAACAAAGACAATGCCAAAACTTTCTCCTCCACTGTATATCTTTGAGCTTTTGGCCTCAGACGCTGGTTGCGAAGCTGACACATTATAAAGTGAAATGATGGTAGATTGACAAGTTTGACAAGAATGACTGAAAATTTGGTGTGACTGTAACCTTTTGTGCATTGGCTAGATTTATTAATATTTCTGCATTTTTGACATTTGGGCTCCCCATCTCTTCACTTTATGGTAGAATAGTCTTGCTGTAGGAGAAACATTTTTAGCTCGAGTTTCATTCACGTCACCCAATCATTCCCATAAAAAAAAAATTCCTCATCAAGTTTAATTGACAATTTTCTTCATATTGTAGTAAAACTGCACTTAACTAATTTTTATTATTTATTTACACACGTCCTAATCAATAATTTATATCACAAGTCACTATTTTGATTTATCTTTACTGACACTTTCTATTATTCAAATATCTCCGGATGATTCCAAAAACTGTCGTTTCGCCGTGGAGATTTCTTTATATAGCGTGATGAACGAGTTCCGGAAATCTCTCGAATTTCTACTGGCGACTAGATGTCGCTTCTCGAATGATCTTGTGTCAGGACCGGCTTGAGGAGAAATCGTCGCATTGCCCCCTTCTTAGAGATATTTCGTTCCAAAATGTCATCCTTGGGGTGTGCCGATATTTGCATGATTCTCCATATCTGCACCTTGCTGTTTGATGGAAGTAGCACTCTACCGTCTTCAGGTTTGGATGTGGACGATGATTACACCATACCAAAATCCTGACGCCGGTGGATTAGAATATCGTCTCCAACATGCTACTTATAACTCTCCAGTCCAGTCCGTCAAGCCCGCAGGACAATTTTGGGATTGCCAGGTCCACGAGATTCTGCTCCACCATCATGTCCCTTAATTTCGCAAGACTGTTTGTTCCATACGTCTTCATAGGACGATTTGTCTCGAGACTGCTTCTTGGTGACTAGATAGAAGAAGCTTCTCTGGTCTTTCCGCAACTGTAGCACCCCTCCAACTTCCGCGTTTTGTTGCCGTAGTTCATGGAGGCGATCGTACTTCTTGGAGAACACCTCAGCGATGCCTCTGGACGTTTAAAGATCTTCTGCTACATAATGGGCTAGCGCGTAATCGGCAGGCACCTTAAGAAGGTATCGTGGTTCCTCTCGAGTCACCCCATGTTGAACTTTCTGTCCATTTGAGTATAAGGACATGCATTTCTGAAACGTAATCGCATCCTCCGGTGGTCTGAGGGTGCGGACTTGGTCGTGGTTTCCAGCGTAGGGGGCCAACCTATTGAAATGGACGACTCTGGGTTTTCCTCTAGTTGATTTTTCAATTCGGTAGACCACGTCATTTATCCTCTTCAAGATCTTATGAAGGCCATCCCATGAGTTCCGCAATTTTGGTGATAGGCCACGACGACGTTTGGGGTTGTACAGCCAAACCAGGTCACTAACCTTAAATCCTCCGGCATCGGCCTTGATGTCATAGGTATCTTTCATTCGGTCGCTGGCACTCTGAATATTCAAACGGACTCTTTCGTGGATGTCTTCCATTCTCTGTCGAAGTTTGCTGACATAGTCCTCTCCCGCAGTGTCTTGTCCTGGAGGCGTCCCAAACATCAGGTCACATGGTAGTCGCAGCTCTCGGCCCATAATAATACTAGCAGGGGTTTGGCCGGTCGACTCGTGTACTGCAGAACGATAGGCCATCAGGAACAAATGGAGATACTGGTCCCAGTCTCTTTGGTGGTCAGAGACTACCTTGGATAAGTGGCAGTTCATCGTCCTGTTCATCCGCTCCACCATTCCGTCAGACTGCGGATGTAAAGCCGTAGTTCGCGTCTTCCGGATGTTCAGCATTCGACACAATTCGTTGGTCTGAATGCAGTTCCAGTGGGACACCAAATCGACAAATCCACTCCTTCACCAGGACGTCAGCGACGGTTATGGCTTCCTGGTTGGGCAGGGCATAGGCTTCAGCTCACTTGCTGAAGTAGTCCGTTGCCACGAGGATGTATTTGTTCCCGTGGTCAGATTATGGAAACGGTCCGGCAATAGCGATTCTTTCAAATGGGCAACGTTGTACTGACGCATTGGGGCCTTAGGTCGCGTTCGAAGTCCATTACTTGCGGCGCATACAGCGCACTTTCTTCACCAGTCTTGAACGTCTGCCTGACAATTGGCCCAGTAAAACCGTTGCCTTACTTTCTGGAAAGTCTTCGTCACTCCCAGATGTCCTCCGGCGACCCCATCATGGATTTCTCGAAGCACTTATGGTCTTCTGCTTCTGGGTACAACTGTCTGACGTCTTTCTTCTCCACCATCCTCGGACTCCAACACACGCTTCAGAACTCCGTTGTCCAGAGTAAGGGAGTTCCATTGAGCCCAGTAGAACTTGATGGCTGGCGAGTATCCTGCTACTTCCTGCCATATCGGTCTTCGGTTACTCCTCTTCCAGCCGATAACTAAGTCAAGATCTGGATCTTTCTCTTGGTCTTTCTGGAGCTTGCTGTCACTCCAGTTATCTACTGCCATTGTTCTACAAATTGTCGCCTCTTTCTCCTCTGCTCGTCGGCTTCTGGGCATGGCCTTCGCGATAAGGCATCTGCATTCCTATGGCTGGTCCCTGCTCGATGTTCTATGTCGGAGTTGAATTCTTGGAGTCTCTCAATCCAACGTGCCACCTAACTCTCAGGATTTTGGAACTGTAGAAGCCACTTGGGGGCGGCGTGGTCAGTTCTCAGCAGGAATCTCCCGCCATACACATACTTGTAAAAGTGCTCTACTCCTTTGACCACAGGCAGCAGCTCCCGTCGGGTGACACAGTAATTTCGCTCCGGTTTACTGAGGGTCTTGCTGAAGCACCTGATGACTTTTTCCTGTCCATCCTGGATCTGAGACAGGACAGCTCCAAGTCCCACGTTGCTGGCGTCCGTGTCCAGAATGAATTTTCCGTTCGGAAGAGGATAACTTAGTATTGGCGCGTTGATTAATGCCCCCTGCTTCCTGAACGAATCTTGGCATTCTTCGGTCCACTCGAACTGTCTGTCCTTCCGTGAGCCTGGTCAATGGTTTGTCGATGTTAGCAAACCCTAGCACATACCGACGGTAGGTAGTAGGTACATAGGCCAAGAAAACTCCGAAGCTGATGGATATCTTTGGGAATGGGCCAGTCTTTAACAGCGTTAATTTTCTGGTCATCTACTGCTACTCCTTCCCCAGAGACAATGTGGCCAAGATAGTGGACTTCTTTCTGAAATAGGTGACATTTTTTAGGGCTCAGTTTCAATCCGGAGTTCCTCAGACGCAGAAATACCTCCTACAGACTTTTCACGTGGTCTTCGAATGATCTGCCGACTACGATGATGTCATCGAGGTATACCAAGCAGGTCTTCCAGGAGAGTCCCTTCAACACCGTCTCCATTAATCTCTCAAAAGTGAGCGTTACAAAGTCCGAATGGCATAACGGTAAATTGCCACAGCCCTGAGCAGATGGTGAAAGCTGTCTTCTCTCGATCTTCTAGAGCCAGTTCTACCTGCCAATATCCGCTCTTCAAGTCTAAGGTCGAGAAGATTGTAGAGCCGGCGAGCGTGTCCAAGGTGTCATCTATTCTAGGTAGTGGGTAGCTGTCTTTCTTTGTCACGTTGTTCAGTTGTGGGTAATCTACGCAGAATCGTGTTGATCCGTCTTCTTTACCAGTACAACTGGAGATGACCAGGGTCTTTTCTCAGGCACAACTTCCTTTAGCACTTTTCTCACGACAGCCTCGACATAAGCGGGCTCCTGTGGATCTTCCTCAGCCATTCGGATGTTGTTCTGGCTTTTGCAGTATTGTTTCGCACCCTCAAATTCCAAAGCGCATGTCAGTGCGTCTACGAGGTGGGTTGGTCGAACTAATGTCAGTGCTTGCCGGGTTTCTTGGTCACGAAGTCCATCCAAGAATGCCTGTACGGCCAATCGCTCCATAACATTTTCCGGTGTAGCTGGATAAGCAAGACGAACCAAACGTGCAATATCAGCTTCGAATTCTTGCACGGATTCGCTTGATTTCAGACAACGATTTTTCAGCTGTGAATGGTATACGTGTTCTAATTGGGCTTGGCCATACCGTAGTTCCAGATGTTTGATCAGCTGTTCATAGTCTTCCTGTTCTTGGGCGGTTAGGGTTTGTAAAATATTTGATGCTTCTCCTCGCAACGCCATACCTTGTCAGTCCTACAGCTTTCTCACCTGCATTCCATATGTTCGCCTTGGCCGCAGCTTCGAATTGTCGGCGTAATTTGTCCATGGAGTTTTTCCATCGAACTGTGGTGGCTTCATACAGAGTTTCCCTTCTTCAGGGCTGATCTTGAAGTCTTTCATCTTTTCTTGGGTTTCATCCGGATTTAAGCTTATGTCCAGCAACGAATTTTTGTTCACAGTTTCTGTGGTGTGGACGATTTCAATTTGATTTTCCAACTTGCTGATTTTCTCTCGCATTTTGTTGATTTCCGCCACACCACCAAGTTCTCCTTTCAGTTCTTCCTTCAAACTGTTTTCTAGAAGTTTCCCTTCAAGTTCTTCCTTCAGACGGTTCGAATTTTCTTGAAGCTTTTCTTGAAGTTCTTCTTTCAAAGAATTTGAATTTTCTTGGAGTTTTTGTTTCAAGTCGTTTTTCAAGCTCACTGACTTTTGTTGGAGCTTATCTTCCAGACTCAACGAAATCTGTTGAAGTTTCTCCTCCAATGATTTCGTATTTTCGTCGAGTTTGTTCATTATAGAGCTCAAATCTATTCCAGAAACTTCGAACAAAAATGTTTCGGGGTCTTCTCCTTCTTCAATCAGTCCATCTGAAAGTCTTTTCTGGAGTACGGCCTTCTTTCCAGTTGTTTCTAACTCACGCTCCTCTAACTCTTGCTTCAATTCACTAACTTTAAGGTCAACTAGGTGATTTCTCCTTGGAAACATTTTGTCTCTTATTGTCTTTAACCGAGATCAGTCTATTATTTGTTTCACAAAATAAGTTTTCAGTTTATTCCCGCGACGCGCAAAAATGTCCTGCAAACACTCAACTGTTCAACACTTCTGACGCCAATTGTAGTAAAACTGCACTTAACTAATTCTTATAATTTATTTACACACGTCTTAATCAATAATTTATATCACTATTTTAATTTATCTTTACTGACACTCTATTATTCAAATATCGTACTCCGGCTGATTCGAAAAAATGTCGTCTCGCCGTGTAGATTTCTTTATATAGCGTGTTGAACGAGTTCCGGAAATCTCTCGAATTTTTTTGGCGACTAGATGTCGCTTCTCGAATAATCTTGTGTCAATCGCCAGCGGCGAGTTAATGGTCACATCATCGGCTATAAATAGCGCTGTTTTCTGTGCTGTTTACGAGCTCCGTCAGGACCGGCTTGAGGAGAAATCGTCACAATATTATATAAAGCAATTGAATGTCCTCATTTCCTTGTTCCAAACCCATGACAAGACATTTTGAAAACATATAAGTTTCTATAATTACAACAATCATGGTTAATGTAGAAACGTCACTCTGACGGCGCAACTGACACTAATGACAAAATGAACCGTTTTTGCAACCCAAAACTGAGAACTAAGAGTTTATCAATGGAACTTTAACTAGTACTAAGAACATTTGCATTGTTCCACTCTTCTTGGTATTAGGTTTGGTTATAAGAAATAGGTTTCACAGGTTTAGTTCTTAGGTAGTGGTGCATAAACCGACCCTTAGTCCATATATGTATTCGTGAAAGTGTCTGATCGAATATCCCTTCAAAATGCAGACTTTTCAAAATACTTTCACCTGGTCATTCAAACCGTGCTGCCGTACAAAATACCCCTCGCTCTCTTGGTGTTTCAAAGCAACACAGTTTTCCTGACAGCATAGTAAAAGTATTTTTTGAAAATTTTGCATTGTGTTCAGAAATTATAGTACTGAAAATTTCTTGGAAAACCCCAAATTAACTTGTTCAAATTATTCCTAGGTTTGAAAATATTGAAGGCAAAAAGTGAGAATGGTTCATAATTGCCGTTTTTATAAAATAGCATTCACCTGAGTAAATATCAAATATATTGCATTTACTTATGTTTAATGAGAACTTACTACAATTGGTTACCTCAGGATGAGATGTGTCAGCGATGGAAGACATAGGCATCACAGGCGCAGGGGACAGACAAGGGGGTGTCAAGAAAACATTGGAAGGACGACTATTCACTTAATCGTTGGGAAGGACCAGGTATTTTTCCATCATCCATTACTCCTGAAGACTCTGCATCAAATTCTGAAATTTTATTTTGAGAATAAATGAAAACACGTGAATATCTCTTTGCCGTCCTTTTAAGACCCTTTCGTGTACCCATCACTAGACACTCTTGTGAGAAATGTTGCCCACAGACAACATATTTATAATGTATTTCTTTCACCGAGAGATCATCATGATGTGGTGGTTTGATCCTTGCACCGGTTGCTCAGGAAAGTGGTGTCGCAACTCACCAAGGTCTTGGATGGTGGTTGGCCCTCCCTGTTTTTTTTTTTTTTTCGCTAGAAATTACCCAGTCAGGCCCTGTCTCCGGAGCCCCGACACTTCCGGAGGGTGCGCTGGTGTGTCATTAACCCCAGTAAACACTCCCCACGTCTATGGGGTGAGTTATTACTGAGTCCGAGAATCATGTGCCCTGAGTAGGCGGAGTGAAACAAGAATTACGGCCTTCTGCATTCGCCCGGCTAGGATTCCTGCCATGTCACGGCAAGCCGGTATGATTTTTAAGTTTTAGAGCAGTGTGTCCATCATTCCACCAAGAACCCCTATTATCAGAACCACCATCTTGACATAATGGTTTGGGTAAAGCCTGCGGAGTTCAAAGAGAAGATCTCGATATTTAGTCCGTTTTTCCTCCTCTTTTCGGACGATGTTCGATTCGCCAGGAGCTGAAAACTCAATGACGATAATCGTCCTACTTTGATGGTCGAGGAGTACTACATCAGGCTTATTGGCTTGTATTTGCCTGAGGGTGGGGAATGAATAGTTCCAATAGATTCGGCACTTCTCATTCTCCACAACGGACTCAATATCCCCCGGAGCATAAGGCAACACCGGTGTCTCGTCTACACTGTACGAGTGTCGTAGATGGTAGTACAACACTCGTAAGGCCGCGTTATGTCTGTGGATATAGGCTGAGACCGCATAAGCTGGACAAGCTGACAGCAAATGCATTATGGTCTCAGCTGCCCCACGACACGCTCTGCATCTAGTTGGCCCTCCCTGGTTTTTATTATTATTATTATTATTATTATCATTATCTCTGAACTAAGAGACATATTTAGCACATTTTGTATTTATGTCTACCTCAGGTTTCCCAAAAATTCGAACAATTTTATTAAAATAATTTGAGGAGAGAGACCACTCCGTGTCTTCACTGCAACGACGGGATTCCTCATCTGCCAGCCAATTATCTTTTGAGCTTATATATGAAGCAAATATCCACAGCTTCCTTTTTTCACACCACTGCCATATCTCTCCCAACAAGTCTGATAACTCTGGAAATTGTACAGAACCCATTCTGTTCACGTACGATATGGCTGTGGTATTGTCAGACCGTAGCAAAATATTGCATTGTCTCAAATTGCTGGCAAAACACTTGAGGCCATGTAGGACGGCTTTCAGTTCGGGAAAATTAATGTGCTGTTTCTTTTCTGGTTCAGACCAAAATCCAGAGTTTTTTCGGTGCCACTCCATGTCCCCATCCCGTTAATAATGCATCCGTAAAAATTTCGGTTGCAAACGAATCTCTTTACGTTGTCAAGACATGAAAAATGTTCTGTTCCCACCAAGCTAAGTGATTCAAAATCAAGTGAGAAGTAGTCGTATGAAGCCAACCATATTCTACGGTCGGGCAAGCTAAAACCAAAACTGCAATAAAGTTTGTTAATGTGAGAATTTTACACTTTTTATTCTTTTGGATATCACGGGCTCGGCTATATATTGCTATCCATTTTTCCTCTGGCAATTCCATTGTTAAATTTTTGCTGTTGTAAAGAAGCCCCAAAAATTTTTGCTTTAAATTAGGAGTCAAACTACATTTTTTCATAATTTATGATAAGCCCCAAGTCATTCAAAAGGTTGATGAGAATATTGATGTTCTTGGAACATTCCTCGAAGGATCTTCCCAAAATCAAGAAATCATCCAAGTAATTCACACAAATAATATCCTGTAACCTAAGAGGTTTCACGATGGGCCTCATTAACTTGGAAAAAGCAAACGGGGCTGACGAAAGGCCATTTGGAATAGACGTGAATTCAAAAAGCTTGTTATTAAAATTAAACCTCAAATATTTTCTATGACTGGGTTTTACGGATACAAGAAAATAAGCATCCTTCAAATCTACAGAAGCCATGAATATACCCTTTTGCATTAGTCGTGAAACGGTTCTATGATCCTCCATCTTGAAATGGGGGAACACACAAAATGATTCAAGTTTTTGAGATTCAATATGAATCATTTTTTACCATTATTCTTATCGGCAAGAAATATATTGGATATAAATTGACCCGAGCACGAACAGCATTCTTCAATCGCTCCCAGCTCGAGCAACTCATCTATTGACTTCGACATCAATGTACTTTCAGTCTCGGTAAGACGTATGGGTTTTGGGAGACTCCTCTGATGAAGTTGAAAGGAAAATGGTATAGTGTAACCCTTTATCCAGGATAAAATCGTAGGGTTCGAGGTTAAGCTCGACCACTCAGCTCTGAAATGCATCAGTCTACCAGCAATGAGTTTTTTCCTTACCTTTAATATCTCTTGCGGTCCCGTGATTTGTCGGTTCTCGAGGACTGTCCCTTGTGTGGTCTTACCTCCCTCGGATGGTAGACCAGGCGTCTCCTATTTAAAGTTTGTGAGGAGGTCCTGCTGGACTGGTAGTTTTGCCCCCCTCTTCCTTTTTTGCCAGAACTATCAACAGTTTTCTGTACTCATTTCCTTTCCAATTTTTTCCAACGTTTTGGCAGATTTAATTTTCTCTTCTAGATCCGAATCAAATAAAAATTCTTTAGGGTGAGATTTTTCTGCAATGTCCTTGACTGCTTTGCTCATTATAGGAGTTATAAGCGATCGCCTCACCTGGGAAATGTCATGGAATAGATTGGTAAGAATTTTACCAGCATCAACCAAATGAGGAAGGACGTCTCATTTAACTATTTCTTGAAGGTTTTCCTTTCCCAGTAAGATACTAATCCCTTTACCCAAAGATGTCAGTCCGTTTCCTATTTGCTCTTGGTATTAATTGCAATTGTCAGGCAGTGTATGTCGACCCGTCAAATTGCGTTTTTTCTCTCCGTCTAGACCATACCTTAAAATGTGTGTCAACCTCGAGGCCATAGCCTGATGTAGACGGAATGATACACTCTTACTTTTTGTAGGGTCGTCCTCTAAAATATTCACAATGTCTTCCGGTAGCTCTTCGTTATTTTCAATAACCAAAACAGGCGACCCTGGAGGCGATAAATTTCGCTGAGCAATATTCTCATCAGTTATCGACGCCACAGTATAATGCTAAAAGAACCAGTAAATTCACTTGGCGTCGGCACCTTTGATCTCGGTGGTACGAGATTTCCATTGCGCCGCCTGATTCTGCCCACTACTCGCAACTATGTCGACGTTCGTGTAGGTTGTATACACTGCCCGCCACATGAATTCTAGCATACGCTGCTCCACACAAAACGTTTTACTTATATTCATGAGTATTTTAAATTTGAAAATTACTATCCATCAAAAGTAAGAATTAATCAATATTGATTATATTTACCTATTATTTATATTCAAAGTCGGTGTTTTAACGTGTTAGTGTGAATACATTTTCTTGTTATGTTATTAATTCAGAGGGAAATATGATCAATAAATGAAATCTTTACATCTCTCAGAAGTTTGCCTGTATTTTTTTAAATATAATAATGTAATGGAACATTTCATCATATGGATAAATGACCAAATAACCCTAGGAAACTTTGAGGATACAAGAATTATTTAATCAATTTGTGGATTGTAATAATTATTGTATTGTATTGTTTATTATTTTATTATTATTCAATGAACGAGTTTCTTTGTTATTCACTTCTTTATGAAGAGAATGTAACATGATTTCATGAATTCATATCGTATTTCTTTAATCAAAGCCAATATAATTCACTATACTCACTCAATGAAATGTTGTAAGAAAAGTTTTACATAGTTCAATTGGGTATATTACATGTGTTCTCAAATTCCACAACACTGGTTTTCAGTAAATATAGACATTGATTTAGTGCCTCGTTTCAAACTAGCTTCTGTTGAAAGATTCTCAACAGACCTCAAAGTGATCAAGTTCTATTCACAATGGGAAAACAGAATCATTGCATATGCAATGCATTTTAGACTTTATGGAATGAATAATTTATTCTCACCAATCTGAAAAACCTGGGAGAAAGAATGATTCAGAAAATTTAGACTGTTTTTCCCTTTCAAGCATCATTGATTTGAAATAAAATGAACATCTTTCAAGACCACAGATATGAAATATTTCGGATAAATCATAAATGGTACATTGACTAAATGATTCCAATCAGAAGCCATTTAATATTTGCAAATGAATAAATAATTTAATATGGCAATAGTTGAAAAGCTTGGAGAAGTTCTGCCCCAAAATTAAACCGTATTATTTTCATCTCTTATGCGACTTGAAATGAAAACTTTCAGAGCTCAATTATTCACACACCACTGAAAATGTTTGCATTCGACGCACATTTCGCTGTAGATACTAACTTGGTCAGCGAAACTAGACTTAATTAGCATCGTCAGCGAAACGCGAGTCGTAGGAGTATTTTCAGTTTGGGTAATTGACCCCTGTTCAAAAGAAGCCACCGTCATACTAAAGGTTACAGTCATACCTATGACTGACATCGATATTATGTGGAAAAGACCCATTAAAAATTAAACAACTGAAAGTTTGAGACATATTTTATTGCTATATATAATTGGTTATATCACTTCTACATATAAAACAAAACATACAAAAGAACACAGATAATTCCATTATGTTGATTTCCATTCTCGGAAGTTGTACACTATACATATTCTACGATAACGAGAATTGTTGCTATTGAAATTTTTGGATTATTGCCACCTGCTATTGAGCTCAATTTAAAAAAAAATTAATATACTACATACATACAATATATATACACTTATTATAAAATAAAATTTATTTTATTAGGATAAAAAAATTACATTCAGGAAGGAGATTAAGAAAAAGGTAGAGAAAGTGATTCCTATCACACCTGTATGTGAATGACAGTATTTATGACATTACTCAATGCTATCAGATGAGATATGACAAATGAATAATTTCAACATGCAATTAGTATCAGAATTTTGGGTTTTCATAAAATGAAAATAACAATTCTCATTAATTCTCATCTTACTTCCAAAATTTAACTAATAATAATATTACCTAAAATATACTTCATGTTTGGTTCCAACCAATCTGTGGAATTAAGCTACGGAAGTTACAGAAATGAGATAAAAAGCAAAAGTTGAAGAAGAACACACCTAATAAGAGAGGTTCAGTTGGCTTGAGCAAGATGCACATCAAAACAATCAATATGGCGAAATTTAATGAAAAAATAAAAATAAAACATACTACTAGAAATGTTTAACAATATTTAATTTACTGCAAGACTTTATTATTTTGGTTCTTCACAGTTCTCAATTGAAGAATTTTAGAGTTAAAAAAAATCCCACTCTTATAAATAAAGAAAAGTAAATAACAATTCAATTCAAACAGATAACAGATAAATGTAGGATAAATTAGTTTTCATCCAAACAGAAAATACAATCTTTGGCCTGTTCAGTCAACATAATGATTTCAATTTCAATACAGAAAACAAAAAGTCACTGAAACCTGGACTAATATCCCATTTGTTGGTAACTCGAGTTAGTGTTCTCATTGAGGGTAATCGAAATATTTTAGACAAGAATTTGTGAACTTTTGGACTCAAGAAATATACTGTTAAAGCAAACTGTTTATAATCGGAGGAATACCTAGAGCCTTTAGGTGACTTATTTGTCAAATCAATCTGCGTTTTTATGAAGTTGATAACTTTTTCAGATCAATGTTCTTTCAGAAATACAGAAACATCATCAAAGGCAATTTTTTTTTCCGGCTTGATGTTGGTACAGGAGGTGGAAACAAAATTATTCTTCTCAATCCTCGAATCCTTTTTCATAGCTCTTCTTTTCAGGAAGTGTTGCTCGTCAATTTTTGAGATGTCTGGGTCATTGCATCTAGAAAATATAATAATAATAATTGGTTTTGAATAGGGCAACATACACAATTAGAAAATTATTTGAAGAAATCATGCTGAGTATGAAATCAGACATTTTGAGAGTATCATCTGGACGTTTATAATTAGTTATTGTTATCTGTGAAAGAGTGAAATGTCCATATTTACATTTTTTTTCATCAACATGAGTTAATTAGTAGTCACACACACACAAGAGACCTTTTAGGTCAAAGTGCTAGTGGTGATGCACGGCCTCTACGACCCCCTCTACAATCTAAATCTAATCTAATTAGTTCTCACCAATATGCTGCTCACTGTCTGAAAAGCTGGTAGTCATGGCTGATATACTCGAACATCCTGGTTTGGCAATAGCTTCATTATCAGGCGAATGAATCACTGGCGGTGGAGGACTTTATCAACATCTTCATCAAAAACAACTGAAATTTGTTATGAAAAAATGAGACACAGAGTAGGGATGAATTGTTCATAAATGTTTTCTCATGCAGAAATATTTCTGTCTGAGAAAGCTACTGACAGTTAGGTTCATAATGCATCAAGTGGATCAATCGAAGACTGTCATAAACAGCAAATTGGATTTCATTATGTTTCCATACCCTCTCTGCAAATGATATCCTATGGTTGTTTACGATCGTCTCCGCCCGACTCTGCTTTGGTGGATCATGGTCTTTGAATAAACACATAAAGTAATTTTGCTACTGTACTGTATACGTTTTTTTATATTGTTTTTATCTAGTATCTACCTGGTACAATACATCAACATGAACACAAAACTTCCATAAAGGTATAACTCTAGATGAATGTAAATATAGGCTATCTAAAGGTTTGTGTGAATCATTTAACAGTTATATTGAATTATCACAAGAAATAAACATGTTTGTGCAGGAAATCGTCTCTTGCCCACACAATCTGTTCTGCCATCTGGGCGCACCCGTAGAAGTGTTTGAATAAGGAAAAATATAAAATTAAAAAAAATATTCATTTTTAAAGAAAGACTCCCCTATTTATCTGTGACATCTTGGAATTTTTTTGAAAGAAATGTATCTTAATGTTAAGGATTTAAAAAAAAACTGCGACTCGAAATTCTCATATTACGGTATCAGAATTATTCTTTGGCAATGAATAGGTACTGTCAACATAAAACCTGATTATATAATTTCCAATCCCAAAGCAAATACTATCTAATCAACATTCTACTTGTAAGGCTGACATTGTCTCAGATCTTTGTGTGAAATGAAAACTTACCGAGTTGAATATCTCCTGGAAGGTTGAAAGTTTCTGTTGAAGTACTTGGATCAAGCACAGGTGTATGTAAAACTCCAGTTCAAAATAGCAGAATTGCTGGTTGCTTCAGTTATAGAATCATCTAAAATGAAACATTACCCTTGATAACATGCAGAGCTTAGTCTAATGAAATATAAATGTTTCGAACACTATAGGCCAATATTTTTCATGTACTTAATATAAACTAACCCTCAACTAGAACTATATTCTCAAATGTCAAATTGAAAACTGTTGGAATGGCACCTTTCTTTAAAAGGGTTTTTTGCATGCTGGAAAACATTTCCTCTTCGAAATGCTCGCTGCACAATCGAAACTTCTAACAATATTCTGAACTTACTGATTCTAACTTCTCCATATTGACATAAGCTTTCCATAATGATAAGGTATGAAAATATATCTGAATTATAATACCTACTTCTTCCATAAAAGTATTTACAGAAATCTGTATGTCATATGATGATAACTATTATTGGATACACAAATCAAAGGATGAAGTAAATCAATTGTAAGGATGCCGATGAATCAGTTGAAATGTGTTCATCCACTTTTCCTTATTCATTTTCTGTAAGCACACCTCCAGCGATTCACATTGCAAAAACTTTTTCAATGTAAAAGTTTGTTATATGAACCAAGCAAATGTTAATCTGTACTTAGATAGTTCTTAACAATATTTTAAAAATTTACTCCAGTATAAATAAAATGGAATATTAATAATGTAACATAACCTGTTCATGAACCTGAGATGGTATCAGTGAAAGTACTTACCTTTCTTGTTCTCTTGGGAATCTGAAGAAACTTACAAGAGTCGTCCTTAGAATTCTTTCCACAAAACAGGCATCGGATTATTGACTTTTTCGTAAAGTGATTCCTGAGGCTCAATATAGCAGACAACACAAAACAACACTAAAAACAGCTTCAGCACAAACGATATCACTCAAATTATTTGATTTTAATCAATTGGTTACATTAACAACATAATATAACGTCAAACTCCAAGTAACTGTTATTTTTATTTATTATGATTCTTCATTCTTCGATGTTAGCTTTTAGCTTCTCAAATTATAATTTCCAATACACTGTTGCCACTGTCGTTCGTAGACTTCTTATTTTTGGCGAGATTGCAGAATTCCGGCAACTCCGAACGGTTTACTTCGCATCTTGAGAAGCTGACTGCGCTCATGCCACGCCCCAAAATGCAAAAAATGAAACTTCGACCACGATTTGCGTAGGAGTGAAAATTCTGGTTCTTTTAGCATTATACTGTGTCGACGCCAAACCGTGTAGATTATGGCCGTCGACTGCCTTTGCGTCTGCCGATTCGTTAGAGAAAGGGCCAGAGCCATCTTCAAGTGAATTCGAGCCGCCCGGACTGCGACATTCACGTTCCCCACGATGTTTACGCCTGTATCGCAGAATCGAGTCGAATAAAATCAAATCGTTTATTTAACTACGTTATGCAAAATACAAACATTTGTAGCAGGTCAGAGGTAAGGTAATGTGAGATCAGATTCTCAATTGAAAATGAATATATAGTAAAACAAAATAAAACGAAAAAAACATGACAAACCACATGAAGATTAACCCATTAACTCCCAGGCATAGAAAAAATATAAAAACACGCATTTTAGACAGGAAATATTTATTATTACACACTTTGATATGAGTTTTTGAAATAAAAAAAAAATACAAAAATCTAGAACACAAAAATATATGATGGTGCATACACGCACCACTGGTAAGGAAAGTAAACAATATTTTTTTTTTGTTTCCTAAAAACTTGCCCTAAGCAGACAAATATTCACAGAGAGTAACTTCTATTCACTAGGGTACAAAATAAAATAATTGGGCCAGAACAAGATGAAAAATATCAACGTTATGTCAGTTTGCTCTTTGATGCACAAACGCATCACTGGTAAGAAGTAACAACCAAATTATTTCCTATCTTTGGTGATATTTTGCAAAGCATGATTCATGCAAATGTTCTTTACATTTTCCACAAATATAAATTGTTTGATTATGACATACTCTACATCTTCTTCGTGCTTTACTTTCATGAGTTATAAGAATATGACCAATGTTATCAAAACGAATTTCATCAACAGGGCGAGATACCTTTCTTACTACGTATACCCTTTTATTTTTCAAGAGACGTAAAGCAACGTATGATTTGAAATCAAGTTGGGACATTTTTGTTTGATTGGCTACATTATAGAGCTTCCAAGCATTCACAACTATACTATCTAGAGCATTGCGAAATATGGGCCACCACCATTTCTTCCCCAATACTCTACACCTATAATTTGCAATACCGTTGTCATGGAGGTCAACCCCTCCCATGGATCTATTATATTCGGTAATGGCATGAGGCTGGGATACCTTGATTTCCTTTTTTTCTTTTCGATTATATCGATTTACTTGAATTATTGGTTGTACATTGAAGACATTGCTGCAGACAGTAACCGTAGAGTTATCATTCCAGCGCACGAGGGTAATTTTAGTGTTTTCTTCAAATGCAGAAATATAAGAACCTCGCTCCCGCTTAGAAAATAGTTTTGAATTTTCGAGTGGACAGTGGTGAGTTCTATTATCTCGAATTGTTCCTGTTGCAAAAAATCCATTATTTTTCAATAGTTCGAATAGTTGATATGATGAAAAAAAATTATCAAAGAAAATTTGATGCGACATAGGACTATCAATGACAGAAAGAAGACTCATTACAACATCACCACCAAGGCCTAATTTTGAGTGTTTCTTACTAGCCCCTGCATATGGGAGAGAGTAAAATAAATAACCATCGGATGAACAAATGCACCAAAGTTTGAAACCAAACCTCACTGGTTTGCCTTTTATGAACATTTTGCAAGAATGTCTTCCATAATATGGGACCATTTGTTCATCAATAGACGGATTGTATGTGAAAACACCCCACTGTAAATTATTTCTATTGATTGCATCCAAGAATGGTCTGACTTTAGCAAACTTATCATTCATATCTAAATTAGTGTTATTGTAACAGTGAGCACTGTTATTTTAATTAATAGTGCACCCTGTACTATAAATCGGTCTTTTAAAATTTAAGGAATCGTATGTGCGTGTCTGGATTCAGTGTGAGTGTGAGATAAGAATTTATACCTACGCTCGAACCGGGGAAAAATTGTTTTTACATATAGAAAGGTCGCTCTGGGTTGATAAATTTAATGGCTTATGACATTAGATAGGGTAGTCTGAGACGTCGTGCCTAGAAACAAAATGTTAGGATTTTCATAAAGGGCATTCGGTGTAAAAGAGTCTTAGGGTGAATTTGGGTTGGGTCCAACCGTGAGAGTGGCTGATGCCGCTCTCGAATGTGTAATGTCTCGTAGGCCGATGTATGTGTATAAGTGAACAAAGTAAGTGATTTAATATATATTTTATTTACATTTTTCCATGTCTCGTAATAATAATAATTACATACTTAGTTTCGTTTTGAACTTGGGGCGTGTTTGGGCTGTTGACGATGAATATGGGGTGTTTCACGATATCAGTATAAGCTTCAGGCCTCATTCCACTTAGTTTCATGTGACTAATAATAATAATTGCTAACTAAAATTGGGTGTTTTGTCATTTTAAATTGACGGTAGTTATGAGGGCGAATACGAGAGAATAATAATAATAATAGTTAAAATTTGGCCATAATTTTTGTTGTAATTATAATATTAGTGAGTTAATTTGAAAAGTATGGCTGTTGATTTATTATCGGGAATGTTGCTGAAAGGGTAGACAAATGCATTTTTAACTGTAGAGCGATCTTTCATGTTTTGAGAGGGTGAACTATTTTTTTTAAACTACATACTTTATTTTTCTTGCGCTTATTTGCATATACGGAGTGTATGAATTCTTACAGTTGGTTTATTTTACAAATTTTTACAAATTATACATTTTTATTTTTATATTTTACACATTTTCTTTTATATTTCCGTTACTATTTTCCACCATTTTTTTGCTTTGGTGAATAAAGCTGGTTGGTGGAACTTTGCTTCTTAATATTACTTACCCCTTCAACCCCTCATACAAAGTCCACGCATTTGAGAAGCCGTGGCCGAACCTACAAATCTACATCTTTGCCTTCGAGGACGATGATGAACTTACGAAAAACAGTAGAGCTGTGAATTGTAAGGTTGAGCATTCTAGCTTTTGGGGAGGCTATCCCCTTTGCCTAAATCCGGGTGATCCAGAGCGGATTCAAAACTATACTCTGGGTCTGGTGGCAGCAAAAGTATTTAACATCTATACTTTAATTTAATTTCAATAAAAAAATACTTCCAAGGGTGGGCGACTGAGGAGTGGTTGTTTGCTTTGGTCAGTTTGAAACTGAATCAAAGATATCGTCGGCTAAACACCCTAGCGATTTATTACAGTGGTGGCAGCGGTGGGATGTTCTTTTTGACGGGGTTGAAGAAGGGTGGGATGTTCTTTTTGACGGGGTTGAAGAAGGGTGGGATGTTCTTTTTGACGGGGTTGAAGAAGGGTGGGATGTTCTTTCTGACGGGGTTGAAGAAGGGTGGGATGTTCTTTTTGACGGGGTACGTTGAAAAAGGGTTGGATGTTTCTTTTTGACGGGGTACGTTGAAAAGGGCTGGAATATTCTTTTTGAGGGGGTTAAACGAAGGAAGTCGAAAAAATTTTAAATTTCTTTCGGTTGAAAATTGAGGAATAAAGTGATGTTGTTTTTGAGAGTGTTAAAGAAGGAGGTCGAAAAACAAATTATTATTTGAATAATAACTTTTTACGTTGTGAACCAGAGAGCGAAACAGAAAGGTTAAAGAAAGAGGTCGGGAAAAATTAGTAAAAATTGGTTGAAAATTGAGAAATGATAAGATGTTATTTTTGAAACGGTTGAAAAGGTATTTGAGGTGTTCTTTTAGAGGAGGTTAAATAAGCAGGTCGAAATGTTTTATTAGTTTTCAAACGTGTATTGTAATGCGAGATTTTTAAATATTTTTCGTTCTATGAATATCTCCTAATGTATTCGAGTGTCTACTGGTAAAATTTTTCATATAAATGGATGAATTATGATTTTTGAAAATTATTTTGTTCAAATCAAATTAACTGAGTTAGGTAGTTAGTAAATCGATGAGTCGCGATTATAATTTCTTTTTAAGCTTCAAGAAGGTTGGCAAAGAAACTGCTTTCATATATTTTGTTAAAACAAATAAAACTGAAACTGGATTACTGAATGTTGGAAAGAATGGGCATTTTGACAGTCGAACTGAACTTTTTTGAATAAAAAGCGACTTTAATGCTTTTCGTAATTCAAAGTAGATTTGTTTGTGTGGTTGAATTGGATTAATTATTAATTTCATAAATAGAAACATTTCTTGAAACGAAAACTTCAGTTGAACGTTATTTTTAAACACATAGGTACTTAATTTT
Organism: Chrysolina americana; assembly: GCA_958502065.1. NCBI lineage: Eukaryota > Metazoa > Arthropoda > Insecta > Coleoptera > Chrysomelidae > Chrysolina > Chrysolina americana. The sequence continues at coordinate 30,145,493 of OY293419.1, read as the reverse complement.
TTTTCTGAATTACAGATCGTTGAAAGTTTAAGTAAATTCAATTTACTTTTGGAATTTGACATTTATTCTAAAAAGGTTTGCCTAAGATCTGAAGGTTTTGCTCGGAAAAAATATACCAATTGAATAATACAGAATAATTTTATTTATGGAAAAACTGATCGATTTGAGAACTGGATTAGGGATTTTCAGATTAGTTTCGTCGGAGATGAAGCCAAAATAAAGGTTGGTAGGTTACACGCTTTATCGCTATATTCTTTTTCTGTGCATGCGAAAAGGTCACCCTCATTACTAACCCAGGAAAATTTACTATGAAAAGTTTTTATGAAATTGATGAATTATATGTTGACGATGCAGTTTTGATATTTGAAATTGAATTTAAATTTATTTTGTTTTTGTGAAATTTTAGACAGGGACGAAGTTTTATCGTCTTTGTTGTGAGAAATTTTGATTTGGGTCATAGGATTTTTGAGTCAGAAGAGCAAGGTGGATACACACGTCGGCCCACACGAAGGGGGCCTGCCATTAAAGGTTGATGGAGAAATAGCAGGAGGAGCCGGAGGCAGGTGGAGGATGAAAGTGGTCCTCACGAAGAGAGGTAGTTAGAAGGAGACTGTGAAGTGACTGCGAAGAATAAATGGAAGAAAGAGTATTTGTCGGCTGTAATTCAATGTTCGTCGGGGTATGTGCCCGGAAAGTAGTTGTTCCTTGTCGAATATGAATTTCTTTCAGTATAGGGGTGTCGATCTGTAGAGGAAGCAGAATGAAGTTTCATTAGACGAGAGGTTCGAGGATGAACCAACAGTGAGAGGTTCCATGTGAGGAGACCCATTATCTGCTTAGAGGGAGCAGATTGTAGTGGTCTGAGGATGGACAAAAGAGAGAGGCTCGATAGGAGAAAGGGCGTTGTCTGTTCAGAATGAACGGATTATTGTGTGTTTTTTTGGTCCGAGAGTAGACCGAAGTGAGAGAGAGAAATATAATGTTAGCCGTTGCATGCTCAGTGAGAGAAAGAGAGAGAGAGGGATAGAGCATATTGTAGCGGTTTTCATGGTCTGAGAATGGACAAAATAGAGAGGCTTGAGAGAAGAAGGAGCGTTGTCTCTTTAGAAGGCGCAGATTTTGGTGTTTTTTTTTTGTTCTGAACAAGAGAGAGAGAGGTTCCAGTGGAGGAGAGCCATTATAGGCTCAGAGAAAGCAGATCGCAGTGGTTTGAGGATAGAGACCGTGAGAGAAGTGATAGAACGGTAGTTTCTACGAGCTATTTACGGGCGATATATGACATGCGGTGTGAATGCGTTTTTTTGGCGCCATAGTATGAGTCTTACATGTTTTTAGGCTCAGTAGGGAGGGGCCGCAGAATACTCCTACCAGGGTTGGGCACCAGCTGGTGAGTAAAAGTCTCACAACTTGGGAGCCCGTTTTTTTTAATGTCTTCGTATGATGACTGCAGAAAAGCCAAAGGATCGTTTACCGAAGTGCTGAATGATATTTTCTGAATATGTTTTTTTGTAGGTGATGCAAAGTGAGATGTTCGATGTGTAAGACAATATATGTTCTCAACGAATGAGTGCTTTGGTCGAGAACTTGAGATTAGTTGGAAGGTTTTCCGGAGCTGAAGATTTAGATTTTCTTTATATTTTGTTTCGAGCAATATTTTTTCGATATTGTTGAAGGGGTTGAAGCACCTTTAAGCTTTTCTAAAAAAAAAATATTTATAATTCTATTGGCTATCTGATAGGACCGCAGATAGGCACTAGATTAGGGATGAATGGATTGGTAGAATGTTGATATTTATGGAAGATTTGTTTCGATACTTATTTTAATATTACTATTATTTTTTTTAATAAGAGGCACTGACGAGATGTTTTTTGGTAATGATATATATATATATATATATATATGAAAGCTAAAAGTTCGGGTTGAACCGCGTCTAGAATTTGTTGAAATTCAACATCGAAGCTCACTAGGATATCTGTGTTCTGGATTCTATAGGATTTGAGAAGGTCTAAGAAGTGGAATGAATTTTTCACGTAGGATGAAGCTTCTTCTGCTCGTGGCTGAAGAGTACTCGCTAGATACTTGGCGAGGTTCTGGGTTGGTGATCCAAAGGCACTGACGATAGGTCGGAGTGGGATATCAGGCTTGTGTATTTTTGGTAGTCCGTAGATACGAGGGTTGCGTGATGACTTCTCTCTAGGGATAGTGGCTTTCTTGGTTTCGGCTGGTAGTTTAGAATTATTGATCAGATTTTTGGTCTTCTTTTCGAGGTAGGTTGTCGGGTCTCATTGGGTGATCTGATACTCGGATGAGTTTAATAGTGTACTCATTTTGTCTACATAATCTGAGGTTTTCAGAACTACTGTGGCGTTGCCTTTGTCTGCTGGGAGAATGATTATGTCAGGGTTGTTGTGGAGGTTTCTGAGGCAATGTTTTTTGGCAGGTGTTATGTTGGATGGAGGGAGTTTCGCTCTCCTAAGTGTGGTGGCAATATCTTGCCTAGTTTCTTCAGCTGTATTTTCAGGTAGATGGGTTATCGCGCTTTCTATTTGTGTGATGATGGTTTCTGTTGGGATTCTGTTTGGTGTGATGGAATAATTGAATCCTCTTGACACAACTTCTCCGACACACCACTAGATCAAAATAGCCTTGCACTACTATCCACCTTCTCAAATCCTATAGAATCCAGAACACCGATATCCTAGTGAGCTTCGATGTTGAATTTCAACAAATTCTAGACGCGGTTCAACCCGAACTTTTAGCTTTCAAATATCTGACCGCGGAAACCTATCTGAACATATATATATATATAATAACAAAGTATTCTCGACCGAACTCTATTAATTAAGTAGGAATTCTCGGGTAGCGGTCTGTTGAACAATGAAACTCATTCGATTTAAATCTTCAATATTTCGTCAACCTTTATTGACTTCTTCAGGAAGAGCTACAATTAAAAAGGAATATAAGTTGTTGAAGGACTACATAAAAATAACATGATAACTTACAAAATTCACAGAGTTAGTTCTAACCTATGGAACATTTGGGAGGACAATTGTTATTCTCCGCTGCAGACTAATCGCTTAATTTACCTGACTGGAGTGTTACTATGGTTTGAATAAGGATTCGTTTAAATACAATGGTGTTAATTAGTGTAGGTATTCCATTGGCACCAACTGTCAAACTACACACAACGTTGAATGGAATTTAAAATATTACAATATATACTACTAAGTTGTCCTGTATCGGTTTTGTAGTTAACTGTGTTAGGATTTTTGTTGATATGGACCATCTCAAGGAATAACCTGTTTTTTTGATTGCTGACTTTGTCTAGAATTTTTGGATTTGAATAATCAAACCGGTGGCCTGTTTTCTGGGTGTGGTCGACTGCTGCACAGGAGTTTTTTCCCAATTGGGCATCACTCTTGTGCAAAGCTAGCCGTTGTTTTAACCACTGTGAGGTCTGTCCGACATAACTACCTTCACAACCTTGGCATGGTAGTTCATAAATTACATTGCTAAGGAGTGGAGTTGGTGTTTTGTCTTTGATTTTGGAGAACAAGTTGGAAAGTTTTGTATTATTACGCTTGGCTATTTTGATTTGTGGAAAGTCTTTGAAAATTTTTATTATGCGGTTGGATACTTTGTCGATGAATGGGATTGATTTGTACTTATATTGTATTGTAACGTCATCAGTTTGTCCGTCATAAAAGTTGGAGTTATAGATTAGTTTTTTTAAGATGTGTTTTGGGTAACCGTTGTGTGTAAAAATGTCGAATAACTTTCTCAGATTCGCTTTCAAAAACGTTTCATGGCAGATGTGGGTGACTCTATTTTTCATAGCAATGACGGTGTTGTATTTCTGATTTAAGGGATGGTGAGAGGCAAAGTTGATGAAACGTCCTGATGCTGTTTCTTTTTGGTACCAATCCAACAAAATACTGTTGTCTTCAGTACGTATCAACCTTGTATCTAAGAAGGGGACACTGTTATCTGTTTCTTTTTCGACAGTAAACTGTAAATGTTTATTGAACGAATTGAAAGTATCAAGCGTCATCTGTATAGTGTCTGCCGGTACTGCACAAATGATGTCATCTACATATTTGTAGATGAAGGGCAATTGGAAGGGTAATAATGGAATAACGGAGTCAAGTAAGTGGTCTAATACAATCTCTGCTAAAATTGGACTTATTGGTGAACCCATAGGAGTGCCGAAAATTTGCTTGTAAAATTTTCCATCGAAACTGAAGTAGGTATTGTCGAAAATGAAGTTAATGAGGTTCAAAAAATGATATTTTGAGATAGAAGTGTGATTTTGCACTAAGTGCCATTTTTGTTCTAGAATAGTGTTGATAAGTTCTACGGGGATATTGGTGAAAAGTGAAACTACATCTAAAGAAATGAGTACATAGCCTTCGGGTATTTTGCCATTGGAGATTAAATTTACAAAGGTGAAAGTGTCTTTAATGTTATAATCAGAATTATCCTCGAAAGAGAGCTTGAGAATGTTTGCTAAATATTTAGAGATATTATATGTAGTGGCACCAATAGAACTAACAATTGGACGTAGTGGGGTATTTGGTTTGTGTATTTTTGGTAAGCAATATAATTTAGGAAATGCAGAGTTGTAAATTGTGAGCTGTTTTGCATCTTGTTTGGATATTTCATTGCTGTTTAGGAGTTGTTTTATCAGGAGGTTGTGCTTATTTTGCACAGTAATCGTGGGATCTCTTTTAAGTTCTTTGTAAGTTGTGGTGTCTTCTAATAGGGTTATTGTTTTGTCAGTGTATTCCTTTTTGTCCATTGCAACCGTGCAGTTGCCTTTATCAGATTGTAAAATATATAACTCCGGGTGTTCTCTTAGGAAATGTTTAGTTTTGTTGAAAATTCTGTTGATGTATGTCGGATTTTTAGGGCGAGAAACATGGAAAGCGTTAGTGAGAATATTGGCGGCTCTGGACCTTAATATGTCTTTTGTTTCTGTTGGTACGTCCTCAATGATGTTCTCTACATCTGCCAAGAAGTGGTCTAGTCGAAGTGATTGTCTAGTGTCTGGAATAGCAAACTTCGGTCCGAGAGAAAGAAAGTCAGATATGTCTTCAGGAATGTCTACCGTGGAAATATTCCTGAACCAACTGTCCTTAGTGGACGGGGAAGTTATACGGTGTTGAAAGTTCCCTGGTTTAGTTAATAGTCTGGTAAGTTTTTCTTGGTTATTTTGTCTTATTCTTTCGTGTAGGTATTCGTATGTTTTCTTTTGTTTTTGTTCAAACTCACTGATTATGTTATTCGGGAGTAATTGTCTTAGACTTCGATTTATCTTTGAAATGTTTTTGTTAATCTTTGAGATGGTATTGCAAGTTATTTTAATTTCTAGAGATAACGTTTTTCTTTTGAGAGTTGTGATAAAATAACATAATCAGTGAGTTTGAACAAAAACAAAAGAAAACATACGAATACCTACACGAAAGAATAAGACAAAATAACCAAGACAAACTTACCAGACTATTAACTAAACCAGGGAACTTTCAACACCGTATAACTTCCCCGTCCACTAAGGACAGTTGGTTCAGGAATATTTCCACGGTAGACATTCCTGAAGACATATCTGACTTTCTTTCTCTCGGACCGAAGTTTGCTATTCCAGACACTAGACAATCACTTCGACTAGACCACTTCTTGGCAGATGTAGAGAACATCATTGAGGACGTACCAACAGAATCAAAAGACATATTAAGGTCCAGAGCCGCCAATATTCTCACTAACGCTTTCCATGTTTCTCGCCCTAAAAATCCGACATACATCAACAGAATTTTCAACAAAACTAAACATTTCCTAAGAGAACACCCAGAGTTATATATTTTACAATCTGATAAAGGCAACTGCACGGTTGCAATGGACAAAAAGGAATACACTGACAAAACAATAACCCTATTAGAAGACACCACAACTTACAAAGAACTTAAAAGAGATCCCACGATTACTGTGCAAAATAAGCACAACCTCCTGATAAAACAACTCCTAAACAGCAATGAAATATCCAAACAAGATGCAAAACAGCTCACAATTTACAACTCTGCATTTCCTAAATTATATTGCTTACCAAAAATACACAAACCAAATACCCCACTACGTCCAATTGTTAGTTCTATTGGTGCCACTACATATAATATCTCTAAATATTTAGCAAACATTCTCAAGCTCTCTTTCGAGGATAATTCTGATTATAACATTAAAGACACTTTCACCTTTGTAAATTTAATCTCCAATGGCAAAATACCCGAAGGCTATGTACTCATTTCTTTAGATGTAGTTTCACTTTTCACCAATATCCCCGTAGAACTTATCAACACTATTCTAGAACAAAAATGGCACTTAGTGCAAAATCACACTTCTATCTCAAAATATCATTTTTTGAACCTCATTAACTTCATTTTCGACAATACCTACTTCAGTTTCGATGGAAAATTTTACAAGCAAATTTTCGGCACTCCTATGGGTTCACCAATAAGTCCAATTTTAGCAGAGATTGTATTAGACCACTTACTTGACTCCGTTATTCCATTATTACCCTTCCAATTGCCCTTCATCTACAAATATGTAGATGACATCATTTGTGCAGTACCGGCAGACACTATACAGATGACGCTTGATACTTTCAATTCGTTCAATAAACATTTACAGTTTACTGTCGAAAAAGAAACATGTAACATGTAATTATAATAGTAGTGAGTTAATTTGAAAAGTATGGCTGTTGATCTATTATCGGGAATGTTGCTGAAAGGGTAGACAAATGCATTTTTAACTGTAGAGCGATCTTTCATGTTTTGAGAGTGTGAACTATTTTTTTTAAACTACATACTTTATTTTTCTTGCGCTTATTTGCATATACGGAGTGTATGAATTCTTACAGTTGGTTTATTTTACAAATTTTTACAAATTATACATTTTTATTTTTATATTTTACACATTTTCTTTTATATTTCCGTTACTATTTTCCACCATTTTTTTGCTTTGGTGAATAAAGCTGGTTGGTGGAACTTTGCTTCTTAATATTACTTACCCCTTCAACCCCTCATACAAAGTCCACGCATTTGAGAAGCCGTGGCCGAACCTACAAATCTACATCTTTGCCTTCGAGGACGATGATGAACTTACGAAAAACAGTAGAGCTGTGAATTGTGAGGTTCAGCATTCTAGCTTTTGGGGAGGCTATCCCCTTAGCCTAAATCCGGGTGATCCAGAGCGGATTCAAAACTATACTCTGGGTCTGGTGGCAGCAAAAGTATTTAACATCTATACTTTAATTTAATTTCAATAAAAAAATACTTCCAAGGGTGGGCGACTGAGGAGTGGTTGTTTGCTTTGGTCAGTTTGAAACTGAATCAAAGATATCGTCGGCTAAACACCCTATCGATTTATTACATTATCTGATAAATGCAAGTTTTGTTTTATACTCTGGAATCTATTTCTACTCATGCATTTTTTTATAATATCGACGCCTTTGTCCTCATCAGTGGACCAGTACATTGGAATTTGTGGTAATGAGTGATAACCAGAAAATAACAATATACCTATAAAATTCAAGAGATCATTTTTTGACAGACGGAAATCTAATCGGTTGTTATCTTGCGCATATTTCAGCGAAAAGTCCGATACCATTTGGAGTATTTCATCGTCCAGAAAAAGATGAAAAATCTCCAGTGGTGTCTTGCCAGCAAGCTCATTCTGGATACGCTCCTTATCCGCAGATTCCCTAGATATTGCGGAATGAGTATACTGAATTTCCCCGTTCACCCACTGAACCTTACGTGATGACCCAGGAGCTAAGCGTTTTCTTATAGATGCCAAATCCTCTTCATCGGATGAACTCCATTCTTCCTGTTCATCTTCCCCCACAGCAGCGTTATGTGAATGAGGCATGTGTAGTTCAAAAGTTCCAGCTATATCAGTTGTTTCATTTTCTGGAGAATAGTTTTCATCGTCAATATTTTCCTCGTCTGTGAGCGTATCAACATCTGGAGGTATATAGACTGCATCAATGACATCTGAAAAAGAAATCTACCATGATTTTCTGCATGAAGAATAACTATTCATTATGACAATTATATTGCAAACAATCATAACTACCTTCATATTCCCCCATGTCTAGTTCATCAACAGCTTCCTCTAAAGCTGCTTCTAGTTCTTTTTGGGTTAAAATATTTCTGAGAGACATTTTCACGCACTTCGATAACCGAACAACTATCCCGCACCATCGATGAATCGGTTCTGACTTATTCTCACGTAGGCTCACAGCTTAGGGAATCTTGTCTGAGCTTGTCGAAATATTGCTAGAGTTCATGCACGATACCAGTGGTGCGCGAACGCACCAATCATTTTTCTATTGCTACAATTATCTTATTGTTCATTAGAACAAGTTCATGTGTAATATATCATATTGTGTCACTGAATGACTACACATTGATGAAAGCTGAAATAAAAAATCTTAAATCTGAGTTATGTTTTGTCAGTGCTAACAAAATGTATACAGCCAAAGTAATTTTCACCCCGCTTTAGAGTACACTAAAATCTAAAATTACTTTCTGATTTAACGTTACATATTTTCATTCAACAGTATAAGCGGATTGAATGGTAATACCAACTGATTTTCGCGATATCAACAAAATATTGCCCGCAAAAAAATATCAAAATTTCGATGCGTGAACGCACCACTGGGAGTTAATGGGTTAAAATAGAGTGTGTCCGCTTAGGTTCTCTACATATGGGAAACTTTTTTATTATTGGGTTTACGAAAAAAATTTATTCATTTTAAAAGTTCTGCATGGTCTGAAACCTAAAATACCACCATCAGATATCAATTTTTTTGTGCCGTATACGAGGGTTGTCAAAAAATATAAAATTTTCTCAAGAATAACTACGTTCAGATATCTAATTACACCTGTCTACATAAAAAGTCAGGTTTTGTTATTTTTCACAATTTATTTTTTCACTTTGTTTCATATGAGAAACTTTCTATCATGAAATTGACCTAAGAGAAAACCTAAGAAAAGAAAGTAATGAAAAAGAAAAAAATATATAAAGTGGGAGGAATGAAAAAATATATCTAAGGTTAGACTCTTAAAATTCCAATTGAAAAAAATAAAGAAATTTCAGCTGTGTATCATGTTACAGAAACTAGACCATATTGGAGTCATTTCGCCTCCCATAAGTTTTTAGAATTATTTTTCCACGAGGAGTTACAGAGTGTTGAATACCTTATATTTTTTGAAGTAATATCGATATATCTCCGGAAATAACGTTGATAAACAAACATGACCCTATATTTTTTGAATGGTCAAAGTAACCTCTATTCAACCATGTGATGAAATATAGGGTGTTCCGTTGCAAAAAACATAAGTTTGGTTTGGTGCACTTTTCTGGGTGGCCTTGTATACTTCGGAATATTTTCCAAAGATACTCCCTCAAGAAGGAAACATGCTTGCATTCAAAAGAAAATTTCAAGTTGCGCCGTTTAGAAGCTATGGACCACCGGAGCGCAGTTACAGGACCCTGTATAATTATTTATTTACGTGAAACGCAGTTGTAATCATGAGTGTTACATTGAAATAATTTAAATACCTTTGCCTTCGCCTCTCACTGTACATCGTTTTGACCTTTCAATACTTTCCTAATTTATTCAACAGTAAAAACATAAGAGCTTTTGCTTACTCGGATGAATTTCTTTCTTCGACGAAATAATTTTGCCAAACAGTAATTTCACGAGAAAAACTTTTGCGAGGCCCTATGTCGAGCAATTTGCTTTAATTTCAGTCTGTCGAGTTAAATTACTGATGGAAAATTTTATTTGTTGAAAGAAATTTATTCAATAAAAGAAAAGTACGAGTGTTTTTGGCAAGATAAATCGACGAGAATGTACAAACATAAGAATACATTAATAAACACCTTTACCAAAATAGTCATTTGCAGTTTAATAAACACAATTTTTATAATGTTAATTTTATGATATATTCAGATGAAACTTTCCCAAAACGATTCCTATTGTGTCAACTATACTGAACAATCTGCCATGACAGAAATTGAAGGGACGGCGGCTTACTAGATGAAGGTTTGAGAAACAGGCATTATTATAGCGATAAAAAAGGATGAGCTATTTTTATTGCTGTCAAATTGACACAACGTCATATTTATATGGTTTCTTTCATTAGGAGTTGATTTATCTAAGTTTATTTACATTTTTTGTTCATTGTTGTTGTTGTTGTTGTTGTTGTTGTATACATTTAATTATTTAAACATGCCGTCGAAATTGAATATGCAAGAAAAAATTTAAATTGTCCTAATTGTTGGCGACAATTACAAAACGTTTAGAGAAGCTGCAGAAATTTTCAACCACAAACACCCTGAGAAAGATATTCATTTCACAACAGTAGGAAACATAGTTAATAAATTCAAGACTTTTGTAAGTGTGGAAAATAATTATAAGAAGAAACGGGTAGCAAATAATGGAAATGTGGAACAAGTAATGTTATTTGTAGTAGAAGATCCTAAGAAGTCACTGCGCCAGAGGTCAATAACATTACCAAATCTTGTTGGTAAAACAACAGCTGCAAAAATATTTAAAGAACACAAATTTCGGCCTTACAAGCCAAAATTCATACACACTTTGAAACAACGTGATTATGAGCGACGTTTCGAATTTTGTTCTTTGATACAAGGAGAGATAGAAGACAACCCTTTCATATCAAGAAGTATCATTTTTACCGACGAAGCAACGTTCACCTCTAATGGTACTGTCAGTTCACAAAATTGTCGTTGGTGGAGTGACGTAAATCCAAATTTCGTTATCCAGACACGTGATCAGTATTCTTTTAAAACAAATGTGTGGTGCGGAATCTACCGAGATAGAGTGGTAGGGCATTTTTTCTTCCGAGAAACTCTAAATAGTGAACCTTACTTATGTTTTTTAAATAATCATTTGTTTAATTTTATGGATGAACTACCCATAGGTGATAGGCTACAGATATGGTACCAACAAGATAGTGCACCATGCCATAGTACAAGGGATGTAAGACAATATTTTTATACCCTTTTCAATGAAAGAGTGATCGATAGATATTCTGACTTTTTTGGCCCGCTAGGTCTCCGGACTTGAGTCCCCTCGATTTTTTCTTGTGGGGGTACTTGAAAGAAAATGTATACCTTCAGAGGCCTTTCCAAAATGTGGACCATTTGGAGAGGACAATTAGAGAGACAATTGCACACATAATTCCTGTTATGATAAGAAATGTATTAAAAGAATTTTCTAAAAGAATAGGAGGATATATCGAGGCAAATGTACAGTGATCGAGAAAAGTTGATACATTATTTTCATTTAAATTACATATTTGAATGTCAAGTTCAATTTTGGAATTGCATCATTCAAAAATAAATAACAAACATGTTTCTAATTGATATGAACGCCTTTCATTGGGAATTTTAACGTTGTTATGTCGGATATACAAAATTACCAAACATTACGTCATTCTCTTCTTAACGAAAAAATCTATAATCATAAAACATGGCAAAACCTGACAAAATAATTATTTTATGATATTGGCATTTTAGGTTTCAGACCATGCAGAACTTTTTATAAAGAATAACTTTTTTTCGTCAACTTGATAATAGGTAAGAAAGTTTCGCATATGTAGAGAACTTAAGCGAAACCTGACTTTTGATGTAGGTAGGTGTTATTAGATATCTTTACGTAGTTTTCAATTCTGTTCAACTTTTCTCAATAACAATCTTCGATTTTGTCAAAAACAAAGGTACTTTATTCTTGAGAAAATTTTAAATTTTTTGACAACCCTCGTATACGGCACAAAAAAATTGTTATCTGATAGTGGCATTTTAGGTTTCAGACCATGCAGAACTTTTTATAAAGAAAAACTTTTTTTCGTAAACCCAATAATAAAAAAGTTTCACATATGTAGAGAACTTAAGCGGACACACTGTATATACGTAAAAGCAATAACACTTCATTAAAACACTACTTTCCGTTAAAAACTGCGTGAAATCCCTATGCTTATAGTGAATCGATCATTCATCCAAAGAGACATATCAAAGTCCAAGTATTCGTCCACCGAATAATAGTTAAAACTTTCAAAATGACTTTACACCTTTCTTTTAAAAAAGATAAAATCAAGATTTTGCCAACCAATTGGTATTTTGTTAAATATATGCAAGTTCAGAGAATTACGTTCTGAGATTGCCTTATTGAATCTTGGAGGTCTCAAGTGGTCAGCATCTCTAGTCGAGTAATTATGATAATAATGATTTTTATCAATTTCATTTTTTCTTTTGCTTATCTCTAGTAAACTTTGATACAAATAAACGGAAGGGAAACACATTAACCTAAATCTTTTGAAATTTTCCCGGCATGGAGAATTATATAACAAACTTATAGCACGTTTCCGGAGACGGAAGGCCCTAATAGAGTGCGGGGAATTTCACCATAAAATAATTCCATAACTCAAATGGGAGTAAAATAGTGCATAGTATGACGATAATAAAGTAGGAAAGTTCACAGAACTTTTGAGACGTCGCAGTAGAAACAGCTGGGTGGATAATTTTTTGCTTAATACATCAATATGAGGCTGCCAACTCAAGCCATCATCAAGAGTCAAACCAAGCAATTTTTCAGATTTAGATTCATTTATTCTTCGTTTTGATGAAATTGTAATCTTTTGTGTTTTCCGCTTATTGAGATTCAAATCATTTGCTGTGAACCACATGTTGACATTCTCTTCATTCCTATCTGTCGTTTCGTTGAGTACAGATAAGTGTTTGTTGGATTAATTAATGTAGTATCATCCGCATAACACACGCAGTGCACAGGAAAAAACAGTCGAATATTTGTTCACTAAATTTTCAAGTATATTATTATTGATGTAATGAATTGTCTGGAACCTCATATTATACTGTCTTATAAAATTTCAACAAGGCTGGGCGGTCCCCTTTCATGACAAAAAATTCCAGTTCATTTATTTTATTATCAAACTCCACTTCTAATTTGATTTTTCTCATAGGATAAATTCTTTTTCCCGAATAATTTACCAAAGAAATGTTAGTTGGACATAGCATAAAACTATTGAAATATTTGTTATAAATAGCGACTGGCATAACGGAAACTGCTGCCTCTGAATCCAACTCGAATTTGAACAGCTTACCCTGTATACAAATATCAATATAAATAGGTGCATCTTTTTCAATTCCTAAACATAAAACAGGCGATTCGCCCTCTGTTTCCAGCGAGTTCATATGTTTATTCAAGTTTCTACATACCACTCTCAGATGACCTTTACCATTACAGTTGTTGCAAATATAATCCTTATATTTGGTTCATGACCCTTTCCACAGCGAAAACACTGCACACGCGCACTACCACTTTCACTTGAACTTCTTCCGGTTCCTGTTTGCTGCGAGTTTGCCATTCCTTGTCTTCGAAAGCGATATCTCTGTCCTTGTCCTTGTTGATACTGGCTCCTTTGTTGGATTTTATTTATTTCAAAATCCTCCTCCAAGCCCGGTTCCTTCTTCACTTGAAGCTGAGCATTCATTTTCACTTCTTGTAGACCCGCAATTGCAGCCTCTTCCGTAAGAGCTGTTTCCATGGCTTTACTGAACTTATCGTCGGCTTTTAGCCCTAATAATGAATTTTTAACTCGTCCTTCACTAAATCTTGTTATAAAAATGTCGGTTAGTTTAGTGTCCAACTCCGTGCCAAATTTACAATTGCTGGCCAATTTCTTCAGTCGCACGGCCCAGTCTTGCACCGATTCAGTATCACATTTTTGAGCCGCGTAATATTTAGCTCTTTCCACCCACACTACACGTTTTTTATCGTAATATCCATCCAGGTGTTTAACGATTTCAGCGTAGGCACTATCTTCAGGTTTATTTGGTACCGACAAATCAACTACCAGCTGGTATGCCTCTTCGGCGAGACTGTACAATAAAACTGCCCGTTTGATTGTATCCTCCTTAATATTTCTAGCTATGAAATATTGTTCAAGTCTCTTGATAAACACGCTCCACTCCAAAATTTTTGGCAAGGTTGGGCAGTACCAGATGGAGTGTGGTCACGTATCCACATAGATTTTGGTGAAACTAAGAAAAATAAATTTTTCTTAATAATATTAGACGCTTTCTCAAAATGGTTAGGAGTTTTTCCTATGGTTACGGTAACATCTTTTTCCACAATAAACAAATTGAGAGAAGTTTTCTCCCGATACGGGTTGCTAAAAACACTTGTTAGTGACAATGGGCCGCAACTGACTTCTGCAGAATTTAGGCAGTTTACTCAAGTCAATGGAATCAAACATATAACTAGTCCACCGTTTTCTGCACATTGCAACGGCGCGGCAGAAAACTGCGTCAAAACTGTTAAGGCTTTTCTTCTCAAGGATTTAGATTGTGAAGATATAAATTTATCTTTGTCGAAATTTTTGCTCACCTACAGAAACACTATTCATTGTTCATCGGGAGAAACTCCTGCGAATTTTTTTTTTGGTAGATCGTTATGAACTAGGTTGGATTTAATAAAACCAAGTAGTTTACTAACTTCGCCACAAAAAATGGTGGATCTAAGACAGGTGAAAGATAATTTGAACAAAGCTCAAGATAGAAATAAAAGATATTATAGAGGGGGAAGAAAGGTTACATTTTTTATTGGAAATACTGTTTTGGCAAAAGATTATAGAAATGAAAAACTATGTTGGTGTAAAGCACAGATTTCACGAATTCTAGGCAAAAATGTATATATTGTTAAAATCCTCTGGGAACAGAGTTGAAATGGAAATGACATGCTAATCAAATTAAAACAGTGATTCCTGATTCAAAATTCGATTTTGAAAATAATATTAATTTTGACGTTGATAGGGATGATAGCGATGTGCTTTGTGATGGGGATGGAACTGCTGAAGTAGCTGATATTGACAAACAATTGGAAGTTGATGAAGTAATAACCGAAAGCACTTCACCACCATCATCGTCAAGCACGCTTTTGAGTCGCCCTTTTCGAAACAGAAAGGATCCCGATAGATTTAGGTTTTAATGCTGAATTCAGTTTCCTTGTATATTCCATTTTGGGGCAGTGGTGGTGTAATATATGTACGGAATAAAATGTACCAATTAAATGTATCACCCTGTATAGAGCATATTGGTATCCACTGGCTGCCCCACTCGAGCGACACCGATACACAGTCAGTAATGTCACGTCTGCCGTTAACATGAAACTGAGTTAGCTGGAAGCGTATTTTTATTTAAAAAATAAGGGATATTTCAAGATGAATGATAAAAAGCAGTGGCCCCAGCACAGAGCACCGAGGCACACCGTAGTCGACATTTGTATATTTTGAAGATATGTCTTCTAGATATACTGACTGCATTCTATTTTTGAGGAAAGATCTGAAATAGTCCAATGCCACACCTCTTATTCCATAGTAGTTCAATTTATCCAGCAGTAGGTCATGTGAAACACAGTCAAACGCTTCACTATTGAAGTATGCTCGCGTCTTTCAAGTCCTTCGACCACAGCTTGCACAACTTTAGTAAGAGCTTTCACTGTAAAGCAGTTGCTTCTGAATCCAAATTGGTTTTTGTTCAGATAATCATGTTTTTCAAAGAAGTTCAAGAGTCTTTCTTTGGCTATTATTTCTATCAATTCTCCAAATATCGGTATGATTAAAATTGGGCGATAATTGTCAACATCATCCTTATCTCCCTTATTTTTGAAGATGGGTATTATTTTGGTAAGTTTGAACGCATCCGGAAAGACCCCTTCTGAGAAACATAAATTTATAAGTGTTGTGAGAGGCTCTAATAGTATCTCCCCAGTCTCTCTAATGATTCTGCTGTTGAGATCATACACATCACAGCACATCGAGTTTTTCAGTTTTTTTATAGCATCCGCCACTTCCATCTCTGTCACTGGTAAAAAAAGAAAGATTCTTTGTGTTTCGAGAGATTTTTCAAAAGATCTGCTGTAAGATGATTGACAGCCGGTAACGAATTTACAATATCTTGTGCAATCTCAGAAAAAAAATCGTTGAATTCATCAGGAGTTTTCGATTTGCTAATTTTTCGTTTGTTCTGTTTTTGTTCTTTTCATATCACTCAAATATTTATTAGACGATAATATGTCTCTCATCAGTCGGAGACTGTCATTAAAAAACAGACTGCTGGGCTATTTTTGGAGGTATACATCCTCAATGGAAAAGATTCTTGAACCAAGGAAGTATAGGCCTTCAGAAGATATTCAGCTAGTGGTGTCGCTTCAGCAGTAGAGTCATAATTTTTTTCATACCAGATTTTGTAATATTTTTTTCTCACTCTGCCATTATTACTACTAATTATGTTTGATTTGACATTCATGAATTGAGCAGTGTGATCTGACAAACCAGGTTCAATAACACCTGATTCGTAGTCAGTTATATTGTTGTTGTTGTTTTGTTTAAAATTGTTTTTCCATTAACCAGCTGTCATCCTCCTAGGAACGACAGTCCTCAGAAGTCGAAACTTGTGCGAGCTAAGGATTAACGGGATCTTACCTTTTAACGTGCGATTCCTAGGTGAATATATTATTAATCAAGCTAGATGATTTATTCGTGACCCTCGTATAGTCAGAAATGGTAACTAAAAGTCCAAAATAATTTATTATATATAGCCAATTGTTTGTTTTATTTGAACATTCTTTCAGGTTTATGTTGAAATCACCCAAAATAACAATATTTTCATATCTTTTGGAAATATAGTTTAGCATTTCTGAAAACTTCTCAAAAAATATATCAATGTCACCATAGGACGGTGATCTATAATCAGTGATTATCGCAACTTGAAGAGATACTATTTCAATTGCACAAAACTCAGAATGCAATTCTGTACTGAACTGGTCTATTTCAATAGATTTCCATTCGAATTTCTCATTAACGAAAATACATACACCTCAACGGATTGAAACTCTCCTACAGAAGTAAGTGATCAATTTCAAATCACGAAGATTTATCTCCTTCAGAGACGTTTCTTCCAGCCAGTGTTCGCTCAAACATAATATATCAACATTATGCCTATCAAAAGATACGTCAGTAGTTGATCTACCTTGCTTGACAGACTTTGACTATTTAAATGCAAAAATCTTACCAGAGAGGATTCAAGCAGTTTATCACAAAGACTAATTTTATGATTATCAAATTTCATCAAGGGGTAAGAGTATTTTTTTCCTTCCTGAATAAAAAACGTTGAACATATGAGTCTTTTGGCCATACTGATGGTTCCATTGCTTTTCCGAAGTTCTGCTCGTGTATTGTTACCTTGAAGGATGAGTACTTTTCCGTAAATTTGGATTTCCATGACTCACAATTAACTTCTGGAAAATTTGGTAATAAGAAGGCTGTGAGAGTTCCTATCGTAGTAATAGGATTCAATCTGGTTACGTGTAGAACCGAGACTTCTGGAATACCTCGTGGAGATGCTGAACTCTCATGTGTGCCAACTATTCCTAACGACTTTGCTTTCATTTTCTTCTTATGATTAACAGTCTTCCAAGGTAAAATTTTTTTTGTAAAATTTGTTTTTACGAATCACCCAGGTTTTCAGAGAAAACCCCTCAAAAGCAGAGCTTGTGCGAGCAAGGGAGATCCGGGACCTACAGTTTAAATAAAAATGGAATCCGAACCACTTTAGCTCAGTGGCGGGCCGTCTGGGTGGGAGCAAATACTCTAGCACCACGACCAACTTCACTTCAAGGTGTATCCACACTTCTCGTATTCTGTTGATTCTGCTGTTGTTCATTCTTCGAAGTACTTGCTTTCGCTTGAACAATGCCTAAGGTGACTTGTTCCGCAGTGATGATATTTTGATCACTGGCGAAAAGTTTGGGTTCCTCTTTAGAGAGATTCATATCCACAACGAGTTTTTCAAGATTTTGGACAGATCTGGCAACTTCGCTATTTGAAGTATCTTTTTCTACGACTACTTGACTACTATCATCTTTCAAAAGCATAATAATGGCCTCCTTGTCATTTATGGTCCGTATTAGTTTCTCATTGAGTCTTTGTAAGTAGTCAATTTCTATATTCTTGCATTCGACTTCACATTTAAGGTTATTTATATCTAATTCTGGACTACTCGCACTGTCGAAAAACTCGATATTTTCATCTGCTTCAATCATTTTCGGCACATTTTCACTCACTTTGGCATCGGTTGGACTTTTTTCTAAATAATTATTTCAATCAATTCTGACTTTTTGAGCCTATCCACGATACACTGCTTCGGATGTTGCCATTGTGCATAAGTCGTGCGGACTTCGACTTATGCTGTTACCTGCTGTATTCCCTGATGAACGAGACAATCTTGATCGAGATCGGCTCCTCGTGAAAGAACGTCGGTGATGCGAGAACGTGATCTAATACGAGATTCCATTTTGGCTTCTTTCAATTCTTTTTCCAAATTAAATATTCTTTTCATAAGGTTCGAGAATCTCTCTGAAGAGCTTCTCTTCTCTCTCTTCCTTTTATGTTTTCCTTCCCATCTTATCCTAAAAGGGGGTATTACCAAAGAGTAAGGTTATAAAGAGAAATCACTCAAGCTATTTATGAATGAAAACGTAAAATTTTATCTTTGACCTTGGGCTAACCCAACCAAAATTTTATGAATGGGATGAAGCGATGGGTTAAGCAAATCAGAGCGATTGTAGAGTGACAGTTGTCATTGTCATTCGAGACTCCAGCTTCCAGCTGTCGTAATCGAGAAATCAATTCGGATTGATTCGAGTTGAAATGCACAATAATTTATAAGCTATAATAACATTGAAAACTAAAAGACAAGATGAATTGATGATTTTTCAAGAAAAATGTAGTCTTTGTAAAGCAGCACAGACATAATTAGGTTGAAAAAAAATTGTAACTCTTGACAACCGAAGAAAATCAAAGTGAAAACTGATCTAACGAATTTTGTAGGTGAAATTTTCAAATTTCACCAAAAAGGATAAACGAAACGCAGCGAAAATATTTATTACTCGTTATTGTGTTATTGAGGGTTTTAAAAACTATTTAGGAAAAGTATACCTCTTCTATCAACGTGAAGGTTAAGTAATTTTATGTAATTTTTAATAGGCAAACTTGCATTTCATTCACGCAGGGACTTCTTTTTCTTGATATTATAGAAAGTTGAGTCAAAGTTACAAGAGTAGCAGACATTAATTTGAACTTGTACTTTTTCATCTTTCTTGAAAATGTATTCGAGTTTCCTTAATAAGTAGAGTTCAAGCAGATAGTTTCTGCTAGGATCTCCAAGTAGATGCATCTCGTCAACCAGTATTATTGTATTTGAAATTTATTTATAATGCTTTGTCAACAAGAACGTGTTCTTCGGACAATAAAGTATATTTAATTTAATTTAATTTACACATCTTTTTCATATAGAACTTGTGAAAATGTCAGGAAAATAAATTTAGAATAATCATGTTCTATCTACAGAAAATGTGATAAAAGTATAATAGAAATACTAATAGATATTCATTCAAGAGAATCGTAGGACATTATCAAATTTACAACAAAAATCTCATGTAGACTTGCAATTTTCCTTAGAGTATTTTTCAACCTTTGCATCAAACCCATAAGTACATCTCTAATCTGTGTAGTCACTGTAATATGTTTTTTATATTATGTGTTTTACATTGCTTTGAATTTTGCTTTTTTACACTATTTATATCTTGCTCGTGCTGGTACAGAACGTAACCTTTTTTATGGTCATCGTAAGTAATCCCACTTCTTTCAGAATAAGTGAAGAAGAAATAAACAGTTCCCATATTGAAACAACTTTTTCATTACCAATACATTTTATTATATATTTTTTAAAATTTATATGCAATTATATAAAATTTCACAATAAATCAAATACAATCTAGTTACGCCTAAATGTTTTGCAAACTTGGTAAAGTTTGAGCACATATCTGATATGAGAGCTCAAATGTCTAATTGAGCTTCAGTCATTTTGGAGATACAATCATATACGATCAATCAGTCTTAAATCTGAACTGTAACAAACATAATTTAAAAAAAAAAACAATGGTTGCTTCCACTTATCATAAGATACTCCTCTTGCCTTTACTAATGCATTTTATGATGGAATACATTTCTTTTCCTTTCCTGAAAATAAAAATAAAAAATTATTTTGAAAATTCATATAGATTCAATAAGATTCTTTCCACTCAACCAAATCTTCAAAACCTATCAATTCATCGTATTTGAGATCATACTGCGTACTACTTTTATTAGTGAAACGTCATCTATATTCAGAACACAAATTTTGTCTGCTTTATTTTTTCCCTGTAGCCTCAATTTGAGGCTCCTGAAAACAAAATCACCAAGTCCCGGTTGCTTTTGGATATTTTAAATCATCCTCATAGTAGTCAATGATAAAAAATAATTAGTTTTTAACATTCACTTATAAGGTTTTGGTTCACTCCCATCAGTGAACCAGAATCCATGGCATTAAAGTTGCAAAGAGTTACTGCTGGGATCTGCGACTCCGCAATGTGGATACACAATAGATGCACAAGTAATTATTTGCGAGTGCTTAATGTCCGCAAACACACTCATCGCCAGTAACTACCCAAGACGTCGCGAAGCGTATATTTTTAAGTTTCTATAGACAAAGCAGCGGTTTTTTGAAAGATTATAAATATTTAAATGGAATTTAATTGCACCTCTCACGGAAATTAAATGAATGTACACATTTGTAATTACTGCATTGAACTTTTGAAAGCATTCCTTTTATATTTACCAAATTGATGAAATAAATGTAGGTTTGGGAATTTCTCTGGAATGAATAAATGGAAAGCAATTTGATATAATTTTCAACATATTTATTAACACTACTATAAAATAACATAAAACAACAAAATAATAGCATAGTCTTCAAAAAAATATATTTGTATACAGTGCGGTCCAAAGGTATGGAATAAATTCATTTTTAGCGTTATTATGTATTTTATGAAAAAATTCTGAAACAGGTCAATTTTTATTGGCAATTTGACAATTTACAGTATGAAAATATTACCCCCTTCTTGCACCCCCTCTGAATTATGAGCACCCCCTCAAAAATTTTAAATGAGAAGGGGGGTCGTGTGGCATCTTGTTCGAAAGGGATTTTCATTATCTGTTCAGCAATACTAAGTGTTTCATATTTGGTGCAACCATAACGAAGAAATTTTTTTATTAAAATTTAAAAATATTGACACTGTAAATGATGTATCCGTTGAAACAACCTGAAACAGGTCGATTTCTATTCTCAATTTGACAATTTATAGTATGAAAATATCACCCCCTTCTTGCACCCCTTCTGAATTATGAGCACCCCCTCAAAAAATTTTAATGAGAAAGGGGGTTGTGTTGCACCTTTTTCAAAAGGGATTTTCATTATCTGTTCAGCAATACTGAGAAAATTTATTCTGAATATGTCAAATGTTGATAGACTGAAGGAAATAATGTAACATAATGTTTAGGAAGTATATTTCAATTTGTTTTACAGTTAAATTAAATGTTCAAAATGACCACCATTCACTTCTTGACAATAAGCAAGGCGATCTTGGAATTCTCGTAGAACATTTTGTAGGACCTCGGGGGTTATGTTGTTAATTTCTTCCGATATCCTAGTTTTTAAATCTGCAATATTGTCTGGTCTATTGAAATATACTTTTGATTTTAAATAACCCCATAAAAAGTAATCGAGAGGAGTCAAATCGGGGGATCTAGGCGGCCATTCAATCGGTCCACGTCTGCCAATCCAACTATTGGGAAAAACTTCTGTCAAATAATCTCGAACAATACGTGTGTAATGCGGTGGAGCTCCGTCTTGTTGATACCAAATTGATCTATCTATTCCATTTGGATCATTAACATCGGGAAAAAGTCGTTTTAATGTAGGCACTAAAAAGTTCATCAAAAAACCTAGATAAACCTCACCATTAATTGTGCCTTCAAAAAAATAGGGATCAATAATTTTGTTTTTAATGATACCAGCCCAAACGTTCACTTTTTTGGGATATTGTGTGTGAGCCTCACACATCCAATGAGGATTTTCTCTGCTCCAATATCTACAGTTTTGTCTATTAACCGTTCCATTTAAATAAAAAGTAGCTTCATCAGAAAACACAATTTTGTTTATGAACTGCAAATCTGCTTCGATTCTATCCATCATCAGTTCACAGAATTGTTGCCTTCTATCAGGGTCATCCTCATTTAATTCCTGAACCAACTGAACTTTATAAGGATGGTATTTTTCTTTATGTAAAGCTCTCAATATCGATGATTTACTTACATCATTGTCGGCGGCAAGTTGTCTACTTGTCATATGCGGATTTTCCTCAATCGCTAACAGTACATCTAACTTTTTCTCCTCATCCAATGCAGCATTTCGACCTGGTTTTTGACGAGTTTTTACATGTCCAGTTTCACGGTATTTTGTTTCTATTTTGCTAACTGTAGATTGTGATACGTGTTGACCAGGGTATTTATTATTGAACATTTCACAAACTTCCGTTTGAGTTCGTGTTTTATTACCGCATCCAAACATAATTAAAATGTCTATTCTTTGAGTTTCGGATAAATGAGCCATAGATGAATCGAATACACACAAAAATATTTTTCAATACACTGACGTCTGCCAGCAACTCACAAATATCAAAATAACAGTAGTCTACTAGATTGACATTATATTATTTATGGGTTTCGTGAATAATTTTTTGGTGTCTTCAACGACTTTTTCCTGACTTTTTTAGCAAGACAGATAAGAAAGTATAAATTGTCAAATTGAGAATAGAAATCGACCTGTTTCAGGTTTTTTCAACGGATACATAATTTACAGTGTCAATATTTTTAAATTTTAATAAAAAAATTTCTCAGTTATGGTTGCACCAAATATGAAACACTTAGTATTGCTGAACAGATAATGAAAATCCCTTTCGAACAAGATGCCACACGACCCCCCTTCTCATTTAAAATTTTTGAGGGGGTGCTCATAATTCAGAGGGGGTGCAAGAAGGGGGTAATATTTTCATACTGTAAATTGTCAAATTGCCAATAAAAATTGACCTGTTTCAGGATTTTTTCATAAAATACATAATAACGCTAAAAATGAATTTATTCCATACCTTTGGACCGCACTGTATATAACGAAAACAAACAAAATTTTCAATGGTGGCTAATCACAGAAATCGACGCAACAAAAAAAAAACTTCCTTCATTGCTTGCAGCCTCCACAAACCTGAAATGAAAAGTTGATGATACGTTGCTGCGCTATTTTAAGGCAGTAGTTTGGGGAATACATTTAATGCGCGTTATCCTAAAGGCACTGCCTGTAAAGCCATCCCCACTACACCACTACATAATCTTCAATATTTTTACTCCTTCTCAAATAGAATATATGAGTGAAAAATATAATTATTTAGAGAACACAGCATCGGAAATCAGAAAATGGAGATTTTTCAAAATTAAGAAATGGGGGTGGAAAAAATTATCGAATACTCTTATCAAAGAAAAGTAAACGAACCTACTTGACGGTATATCCGCATAGACCTATGCATTTTTCATTTGCAAGTATTCAACAGAAAACAACTATTGAATTTTTATAATTTTTAGTTGCTCATTTTCACTAAAATCATTTTTAGCTACCTTGTATAATTTGAGGGCAAGAGAATGGATCAAAAATATCACACATCTGTCTATCAAATGTTATTACAATTATTTCCTCTATTATTTCGATTTCCATCTGCATATAGAAGCCCATGGCCCATCAGTACATTTTTGTATCTAACCTAATCATAATCAATAACGTTTTCAGTTATTTATAGTTGTTTTCAGTATAGATTCTCTCCGCTGCTACCTCACCATCCACTTGAAGATGAATCGCGTAATTTTTCATCGAATATATTTATAATTTTGTTTATTCTACGAAACGAAGTCAAAAAGTTTCACTTACCTTTAGAAAATTTGCAACTTTTCTACACCAATAAGGGACTGAACTATGCACGAATACCTACAAAATGCACAAATTTATAAAGTACCGATATAATAATTAAGTTTTGTTATCAACTTCCAATTCTAAAACTAAACAAACAATATAGCTACAAGCTACAAACAAGTTCATCAACATCAAAATATCTGCCATGGGCTGGCCGTTGCCAGTTGATATTCTCTGCCGCTAGTGTCGAAAGATGCGCTGTTCACTTCTCAAAAAAGTCGCCCGATCATAATCCATGGAACTTCTCGAGTAATATATTACTGAAAATTCAATAAATATCATACGAAATGAACGTTAATATAAAACAGTCAAAAATAAGTGGCATGGTGATAACATTGTGAAACTCATAATGACTTCTCTAGATCGCATTGATTTTAACTGATTTTGAATGGTATTTTGCGAAATCATAAGGTTAATATTTATTGCATATCATTGTCCGCAAAGCGAAATCACAGGTACTTATCTGTAAACTCGCATTGTTGATCCATATAGAGACATTAAATTGAATTCCCTACCACTTACTGAGATTACGCTGGTTGACTGGGCTATATGATGTGGCAACTCCGCAGACGGTCACTCCTCAATTGCACCTAAGAAAAGAAACTGTGGCTGGAAAAGTGTGGCTAACTTTAAGAAAATTCCTTCCTTTGGGTTTGCAGTCCTTCAGATCTCTCGTTATGTCGACCGAATTGGATAAAATGTTTCTGCTCTCTTGAAATTTCCCTTTGAAGTATCTTCATTTCGAGCAAGGACTCTATTTTAGGAAATCTGAAGTTTCACTTTTTTAATCTCCACTTCTTTTATGGTCTAAGATTTCACCTTAAAACTCGTAAAATTATAAATATAATTTTTTTAAAACACTGAATCACTACCTTGGGTAAATATTGTAATTTTCTTATTCTTGGTGCCTCTGAAGTTATCTCATTTGCAGTTTAAGTTCGTTGTTCCATAAAGTTATATCCGTTTGGGTTACTTGATACAATGCGTTTCGATTGTTGTCTACAATTAGATTATTGTATCTTTACCCGTGCGTCATAATCACAATACCATAATTCTTAGCTTAGAAGACGAATGTTAACGAATTTTGATTCGCTCATAGCGGTTGTTAGAAAGAGATGTTCGATAGAGGGTGTGTGATTTCTTCGTTTATAAATTGATGACGCATGGGTAAAGATATAATAATCGAACTGTACATGCTGGCATGAATGTATTTGCTCTCCAATACAATTTCCACATAACTTGCGATATCCATACTTTCAACACTGAAATAAGAATATTCTTCAAAAGTAAGCGTTTTTTTTGTTAAAAACCCTCAGAAGTCATAGAGAGACTTGTGTGAGCTAGGGAAGATGCAGGCCTTACCTTTTTAAATGAGTACCACTAGGGTGGTGGTGGCTGATACAGATTCAACAAAGGAACAATAACAGTACGACATAATTCATGTTTAAGCACAAGATTATCTTCAAAAAGTTTACTTGCTACTTTCATATAAATCTAATAGTCCCTTCAACATTATGTCTTCATCATTACATGCCATTTTCCATTTGATATGAACAAGGTATTTTTGTTTTGGGTTGAGAAACCTAAAAAACCTTTAATTTTTCTTTGAACTACCTCTGGAAAAATATTGGTTCGGACAGTTTTTGACGCCACAATTTCCACCCATTGTTACGAACGAAAACGGCAAAGTGTATTAAAATCCTGCAAAAAAAATAAATTGAAAAGGTATTTATTGTGATCTAATAGTTTCCGTAATCTGTGATAATATAACAGAATTTGAAATTTTTGACGAATTGTAAATACTAGTAAAAACTCAAGGCCAATGGCAGATTTTTCCCGCCTTTTGAGAATGCAACATCTTGTTTAATCTTTGGTAGTAGTTCAGTTATTATACTCGCGCGTTGATAAATATCCAGCTCAGACGGCGGACTACTTGGTTAACAATCTGAGTGAGTTCGAGGACTGGACGCTGAGATATAATTCGGAAGTAATTGAAAGAATAGTCAAACACAGTGTCTAAGGTTCATGGGAAATTAAAAAACACCCGAGTCGTCATTGTATATGCCTAATTGAATGAGCAAAAATTTTAATATTTTTTGATTTTTGCATTTTGAAATTGTCAAATATCTTAATTTTTCAACTATTTCTAGTAAAGTGGGTTGTCGTACACCTCTATCTGGTATTATCATTACTATCATTATTTTTCAGAGGACATCTTCCCATGAGGGCACTTCACCTCCAGAAGCAGCTATAGAAGCAACACCAGAAACGACCCCTATTGCGGTAAGTTTGTTTTCAGAACTTTGACCTAGTCTTATAAGGGAACTATGGTCAATTTAATGAAAAAACTATATAGGTCAGTTACAGATGAACCCAAAATGATTAAAACTTTCAAAATATATTTATCCAATTCTTCATCTTCCAGTCTGAAAATGAGAAAAAAAACAAATTTAAAGAAAATCTGTACAAGTGTAGAAGGGCAAATGAATCAATTTGCCACGATAAGTCACTGCGTTTACAAGATTGTTGCCTTTAATTAAAAAATTCAATTTTGTCAGTATCCCATTCAGTACATTGAGTTCGATACTTGCACATACGAAAACTAAAAACACTCAAAAAGTTGTTTTTTTAACATATCTTATTCGAGTGGTGAAAGTTATGTGTGTATAGTAAGCTCGGGTAAGTGTGAATTTGGGGCAAGTGTGATTTTGCTCGCTATCTTCGCTAAACCGGGCGACAGCCCATTGCCGTCTATTGACGAATAGCTTACTTACACTTATAATGAATCCATAACCATCATAAAAAATACAAAAGAGATCTTGTGAAATCCAAATATTTTCCCCAATTTTCTAACCTACAATTTATCAACCCGAACGAGTATAACGAGTTTATTTCAAGCTTTGAGTGTATTGTTAAAATCTAAGGTAAGAATCCATTTTATACACTTTTATTCTGCCTAAACAATGAGTCTGACTATAGATGGCCGTTTTTTCATGAAGTTGTTTTTTTTACATTTTTCCATTGCATGTCACACCCCGAAATTAAATGTTGTTGGGGATAGTGTGACCTATCTGTCGGGGTAAGTGTGAACCTGGTTCATTTGGCCAATGTAAACAGTAATATTTTCTCAGTATAGTACTCAGAGAGCCAAACAATATACCCGGCCAGATGTAGAAGACATTGATACACTTTCTGAGGATGAAATAACAACTGTGCTTCCATCACCAATCGTCAGAAGATGGGGATCAATGAAATTCTTTTCAATAAATGTTTCGAAATTTCGAAAAAATATTGTCTCACAGTCAACCCTTCAAAGTCGTTCGTAATGCTTTTCGGCAGAGCAGCCATGAGAACACGACACAACATACACAACGACACGACATAAATATATTTCTTGAGAATCAGCTGCTACCCTTCAAAAATAATACGAAGAATTTAGGCATTTTCCTAGACCATTCTCTTAGATTTTCTCTACACACTTCGCATATTCTCAAACGTGGGTATTGTAATCTGAAATTGATTTACTCCAACAGAGAAGTGTTGAATAAAAAATCAAAAAAAATGTTATGCGATGCTCTAGTCTTATCGCACGCTAACTTCTCAGATGTGGTGTATAGACCCAATGTATTGCAAACCGATAAACACAGGTTACAGGTTTTACAAAATTCTTGCATTCGATTCATTACCGGAGCGAGTAGACTCCAACATATATCACACCATTTAAAAACACTTGGGTGGATAGATATGGAAACACGACGAATTTTTCACGCCAGTACTTTCTTTCATAAAATAGTTACGACTACGAAACCCAGTTATCTTCACGATAAAATTAGCTACAGAACGGATGTCCATAACTTAAACCTGAGATTTAAACACTTGCTCACGCCCCCCATCCACAGGACTTCCCTTTTTCGTGGCTCTTACACATATTATATTGCCTGGCTATACAATAGGATACCGACTTCCCTCAAATTACTTTCCATCAACGCATTCAAAACTAAACTTATATACCTTCTGCTGGAAAACAAATTGCCCAATCTTCATTAGTGCTACTCAATATTATGGTTTTCATTGCTTTTTTGTACTTGTTTTTCGTTTTTCTGTTTTCAATTCTTATTATTATTTTTGTTTGTTTTCTTTGGTTGGATGGAAGAGCAAGTTCGAACCTAGTCTATGACTAGGTGAGAAACTGAATCCTGCCTTTTGATAGTATTCATACAAGCCCTATTGAGACTTTCATGTTCATGTTATGTATGATTGTATGTATGTTTTACTATTATTATTATTATTTTTTTTTTATCCGTTAGGAATTACCCAGTCAGGCCCTGTCTCCGGAGCCCCGACACTTCCGGAGGGCGCGCTGGTGTGTCATTAACCCCAGTAAACACTCCCCACGTCCATGGGGTAAGTGATTACTGGGTCCAAGAATCATGTGCCCTGAGTAGGCGGAGTGAACCAAGAATTACGGCCTTATGCATACGCCCGGCTAGGATTTCTGCCATGTCACGGCAAGCCGGTATGATTTTTAAGTTTGAGAGCAGTGTGTCCATCATTCCACCAAGGACCCCTATTATCAGAACCACCGTCTTGACAGAATGGTTTGGGTAAAGCCTGCGGAGTTCAAAGAGAAGATCTCGATATTTAGTCCGTTTTTCCTCCTCTTTTCGGACGATGTTCGTTTCGCCAGGAGCTGAAAACTCAATGACGAAAATCGTCCTACTTTGATGGTCGAGGAGTACTACATCAGGCTTATTGGCTTGTATTTGCCTGAGAGTGGGGAATGAATAGTTCCAATAGATTCGGCACTTCTCATTCTCCACCACGGACTCAATATCCCCCGGAGCATAAGGCAACACCGGTGTCTCGTCTACACCGTACGAGTGTCGTAGATGGTAGTACAACACTCGTAGGGCCGCGTTATGTCTGTGGATATAGGCTGAGACCGCATAAGCTGGACAAGCTGACAGAAAATGCATTATGGTCTCAGCTGCCCCACGACACGCTCTGCATCTAGTGTCAGGGACCTCTATACCCATCACGCGACTGCGGTAGACGAGAGTATTAAAGACACCATCCTGGCAGGCTATTATGAATCCCTCGGTCTCCGACTTCAGCCCACTTGACCTGAGAAACAAGAAGGTCAGGTCTCTGGATAAGCCTAGGTCTTCAATGTTCTTGAAGAAGACCCCATGCATCGGCTTATCCTTATGTAGCTGCAGGAGCCTCTCACACTCCGCAGCTTTTACGTGGGCTTTTTGCTGAACGGGTTCCAACTCGGTGATAGAGTTTGGGTTTGTCCGTTCAGTGTCGAATACGAGACCGAGTTCATCGGCTGCATGGGTTGCTGCCTTGAAAAGAAATGCTCCAATCCCTACTTTTTCATGATCACATACCAAGCAGAGAAGGGGATCTGAACTCCTGATGACTTTACAGGCTCCATCCAGTACCATTCTGTTATGTAGACACTCCAAACTCAAAAGTCCACGGCCTCCCCGTTGTCTGGGGAAGTATAACCGTGGAACAGACGATTTAGGATGCAAGCTTCTATGAAGATGCATCATTTTGCGAGTTTTTACGTCGAGTTGTCGCAGCTCTTCCTGAGTCCATTTCATTACTCCAAAGGAGTAAAGTAGAATCGGAACGGCAAGCATATTAGTTGCAGCAACTTTGTTCTTCCATGACAGTTCTGAAGACCAGATCTGTCGGAGTTTGTGCTGATACTTGCCGCGGAGAGAGCTTTTGACAGTAGCTACCTCTTGGGTGTGGCGTTGTTCCACCCCTAGGTAGTTATACGTCTCTCCGGCATCCAGATGATGTAGGATGCTTCCGTCTACGAGCTGAACGTCCTCTCCGTATTCCTCGCATCGTCCTCTTTTGAGATGAACCGTGGCACATTTGTCTATCCCAAACTCCATTCCGATAGCATTCGTGTACTCTTGCACCACCCTTAAGGACTGGTGAAGGTCCTTTTCTCCGGAGGCATAAAGTTTAAGGTCATCCATCTAAAACAGATGGGTGACCTTATGCCTCCGGTTGCTGGGGGTGCCGCAGTTGTATCCGCGGGTTTTCCGTAGTGCAACGGACAATGGCAGTAGTGAGATGCAGAAGAGAAGAGGGCTGAGGGAGTCTCCCTGAAACACGCCCCTTCTAAAGATATCCTGCTCTGTTTGGACTCTGACTTGACCAGATGTTATGGTAAATCGAGTCCTCCAGAGCGGCATCAGCTGTTCAATGCATCTCACTATTTGATCGGGTACCGCAAGGCATCTGAGCAAATGCATGATGAGTTCATGCGATGTTGTATCAAATGCCTTGCGATAATCGATCCAGGCCATTGAAAGGTTACGCTTATACTGCACGGAGTCCTGCGTGATGCATCTGTCGATCAGCAGGTTCTCCTTGCAGCCAGCGACCCCCTTTTTTGACACTCTTTGCTCATATATCCGTTCATACACCGGCTCAACTGCGGAGAGTATTCGCATGTACAAGATGCGTGTAAACATCTTATAACATGCGTTCAAGCATGTTATCGGTCTGTAGTTCTTCGGATCAGACAAATCTCCGTTTTTGGGGATTAGCACGGTTCGCCCCTCGACAAACCAATCCGGAATCTGCTGCTCCCCATCTAGCCATGAGTTGAAAACTCTTGCTAGATGGTGGTGGGTACTTGGAATTTTTTTCCACCAATAGTTATTCAGGGCATCAGGACCTGGAGCAGCAAAATTCGTCGAACTTCTTCCGGGATTGAGCAGTACATTGAGTTCAGGCTGACTAAGCCTCCTGCAGAAAGCTTCGAACTGCGCTAGGGCTGGAGTATCTACGTTGAGTGGTTGCGGAAATTCGTAAATACCCTTCCAGAAGGTTTCTACCCGATCAGCCGCCGGCGGGTTTTCCACAACACGTGGAGGCTCTTGGAATAGGCGAGAAGGTTTATCGCGGAACTTCATGTTTTCCGCGATGCTTCTCGCCCGCCTCACTAGTGACTTTTTTGCAGCCACCAGCATTCGTATCCTATCAAGACAGTGCTGTTTGATGGTTATCAGCACGCCTTGATTTAGTGTGTGGTGAGCTCGTCTTAAATTTGCGGCAATTCGCCGCACTGCGGGCGTGAAGGGCCTATTGGCCGCCACGTAGTCCGCCACACACTGCGTGTTGTCTCGCTGACCTGATCTTAGCTTCCATCTTGTGAATGCGTCGCTCATGCCTCCCAATCAGAGGGTTGGTGTCCCTCCTCTCCGTTTGGGACAGGCCTGAGCGGCGTCATACACGGCAGAGTTGATCTGCCAGATGTCAGCCTCTTCTGAAAGGACATCGTGAATCTCCGCATCCACCCGAGCCAGTTGTTGTGGCTTCAGGGGCTTGGTGTTATGCAGCGCCCTGCGGGTTCTGATGCCTTCCGTTGGTGGTATGATGCGGGCCTCCTCTACAGCCAGATCGACGCGTGGCATATCTGCCACCTCTGCCACTGCGTTAACCGGCTGAGGAGGGGCTCTAACATAGCCTCGAACCCGAAGGTGGGATACATAATCCCTTTGGTTTTGTGCGGAAAAGGCAGCATGCTCTGGGTGTATTTCACACCACAAAGCATGCATTCTCGCCATGTATCCTCTTCGGGCGGGCTCACTGCTCTCATAGCAATACAGAAGACTGTCCCTTAGTTCATCCGTCCACTCAATGCGTCCGTTTTCATTGCGGTCGTTATATAGTGGCAATCCATCGTTCTGGGCCCCACCACCTTGCCAATGACCCCTAATCCGAGGGGGTCGGTTGTGGGGGCCTCTTTCTCGTCCATCGTGAACCGAGTAGTGGGGTATACCGGGGGGTTAACCCAGTATACCCACGGCCGACATTAGAGGGAATGAGCATTCCCTCCAGGGTGCGCCATAGCTGCCGGTCCGGTTTTGCACCGGTAGCTCAGGAAAGTGGTGTCGCAACTCACCAAGGCCTTGGATGATGGTTGACCTTCCCTGCTTGTTATTATTATTATAATTATTATTGTAAGGCGAGCACTCTAACATCACGACCATCACGGCCCATTGATATATAAAAAGGGTTCAGGAGCTGACGTTACTTAGATCAGAGAATGGTTAAATTATTATTTTATTTTAATCGTCTCTGTAAAGGAACGTATGATCTATTCAATTGTATCTTTTTGTTCAGACCTAGGTCATTATTTTGTAATTCTTTGTCAATTTGTAAATCTTCTAGAAAAACTAACCTATTAATATTTTTGGAATTAGGTTCTTTCAAAATTTGTTAATTACGTTTGTGACTAAAAAATTAGGTGAATTTCAAATGATAACGGAAAGCAGAGTTTTCATGTTTATTCAAATTATCATTTATCCGAACTTGCAAAGGTCTACAGATCCTTCCTATAAATGAAGGTACACAATCATTGCAATTGAGTTTGTAAATACCACTTATTGATAGATTTTTGATTTTGTCTTTTGAGTTGATCAAGTGTGTACTTAATCATTTGTACTCTTGAAGGAAATTTTTCTGTCTTTTAATTTATTAATAATGAGACCGGATACTTTTTGAAAAATGTTTTTATTTAAAACAGTTGGGCTTTATATTTTTAGAGGTTTCTCTTCGATAGGATAAGTTAGATTTGTTCTCTTTTGTTCCCAATTTTTTGGATTAAAGGACCGTGCAGCAGCCTTATGGAAAAACTGTCACCGGTTAATTTTTCTGAATTTTTGGTACGTGTAGAATATGACCCCATGGGTCCAACTCAATCCTATGACTAGTTTTCGAAATACAGGGTGTCGAAGTTGAAAAATGGCCATTTCTTCAAAGTAAAATTGCTCGTAAGAAAACATCTTGAATGAAAGAGTTTCGAGCGACAAAAATTGCTTACCCATTAGGCAATGATTTCAGACGGGTTGTTATTAATAAAAATTATTTTTAGACACAGGGTGAGTCAAGCATTATTCAAAATGAAATGCTTATTCGACCCTATAAAATGAAGATGTGATCAAACCAAATAACATACTGCAACGCCCATCGTTCGAATATGTCAAAATCGACTAATTAAATTTTTTTTTGCAGGAGCTCTTAAATGGCGTCTGTTTCTCTGCCTTGTAACATTTCGTTTTCCCCATATCAATCAAAGTTATTTCTGAAGTAGACTAGGTGAGGCACCCTGTATATATAATTCACCTGCAATTCATTCATTTTCCCCATATTCATCAAAGTCCTTCCGGAAGTAGAATAGGTGAGGCACCCTCTATGTATAATTCCCCTGCAACGTTAAATGCGTTGATCCATCCATAGGTTGAAGGTCAGGCCTGTTGAGGAATCCTTATCAGGAGTATCGAGTACTTAGTTCAGTTTTTTTCGAGAGAGAAAAACCGGTGAGAGAAGATATTCTGGAAGTTGAAAAGTGTGTGGGTGCTATTTACGATATGATGTCCATTAAATGGGATATTTTCTCAGTGGAGTTGTATTTGAAAGATTGAAACTTTGCTTCTTGGAAGGGTTCGAATCAACGCCAGATACATCGAACTCACAGTGGAATAATCGTACCCTCAAAAACATCGAGGTATGAAAAAAATCTTGTCTCATTGGGTGAGTGTAACCTGGTATCGTTTTCATAATTTTAGAGTTGTCCTGGAGTCTAGAGTAATCTCCGTCAATTAATTTTTTCTGCCTGAATACCGATAAAACGAATGTAGCTGGAACAATAATTACTGATACCAAGAAATTTTATTGGCGGGCTCATTACGCAATACTCCTGACCTAGGGGAGTTTGGTAGCTGAGGCCCAGTCATTGAGAAGGTCTGCCTTATTTTGGTTATCATCCCCAAATGCTGAAGGCCTTGGAAGTGACCCCTATCCCGGAAACCAACAGATAAGCTTATTGTCGTGTTTATGTCCATTCCTTGCCTAGAAACGCTTTTTATTATTACTATTTACCTAGTTGATGAGATTTATCGTTTCGTCCAGTACAGTATATCAACCCCTATCTTATTAGAGGGTTAGATAAGCTTATTGTCGTGTTTATGTCCTTTCTTCGTCTAGAAACGCTGTTTATTATTACTATTTACCTAGTTGATAAGATGTATCTTTTCGTCCAGTACAATATATCAATCCCTATTTTATTACAAGGCTAAATTTATTTAGTATCAGAGTTGAACAATAACCCCTTCGTTTACCAAGTACTACTCGCAGACAGTGGGTTATTTAAATGAAATTCAATTGTGAACTCTACGTGTACACGTACGGTAATTTCTGATCAAGTTATCTGATTATTTCTGTAAAATTGTAATCCCACGTTTGCTTTCTATCTATAGACTTTTACGAGGGTAAACTAGTTTTGGACGTAAAATTTAAATAAATGAGTTATTTTGTGGGTATAAATTCTGGTGTTTGATTTGCTGGATACCCTTCTTAACTAAATACAGTTCCAAATAATAAAATAAAAAATGATTACAGAATTGAATAAATAATTAAATGAATAATATATTGATATAGTTAGGATAACGGAGTTTGACACCATTGAGTTTTCTAGTTTGAGCTTGCGGATATTTCCGAACTGGTGGCGCCCCTCACCATTTTTTTCCATTGATCCCTTTTACCCACACTCTTAACCGACTGACTCCGAGCACCTTTTGCTCGTGCTTTTCCTCCGCAGCTGTCCCTGTATTAATATATGCCATAATGAAAAATGACACGTAGCAGCCCTCCATGAAACCATACTGGTGTGGGTTTATGAGTCGTGCCTGCGGTATCTGCCTGTATATTTGTTTTATCAAGATCCGCTCGTACATTTTTCCTATTCCTGACAGGAGGGTTATTGGTCTCAGAGACTTTGGGTCGGTTGGGTCCTTGTCCTGCGTCTTCATTATGGTGACCAGCCTGTCTCTTTTTCATCTCCTAGGGAAATATCTACGTGTCAGGCATCCTCTGAATACCGACAATACAATATCGATACTGTCTAAGCCTGGTGCTCTACCTACTCTGACTTTGGCTGCTGCATCGCACGTCTTCGGCTTCTATTCGCACATCGTGTTCTAGCACGCCTTCATAGTTAGCGATCTGGCATCTGACTTCATCATTTTCTTCAGTATCATCTGCCATGTTGTCATCCGGCATTAGCCTAATAACAATTGCCTTTAATGTGGTATCTATGGTATTAGTGAACTGTCTGGTTCCTTGCTTCATAGTTGCCATCATATCTAATAATAATAATAATATTATTAAAGGTCTTTATTAATAACGTAACAAATTTCTTAACACATTATAAGATAGTAGGGCGAGGTTCAATTCATTCAGTGGCTAATCTGAATGTTCTTCCACCTAACCCTGAAAAGATAGATAAAAACACTGAGAAGTAAACTATACTGAGGAATTCAGTTTGGCAATGATAAAAAAACAATATTTGAAAAAGCAAGATGTACATTACTTACTGAGAAAAAAGATGCTCAGAGAGGATGCTCAGAGAGTCTAGTTTTAAATAACATGATACTGACGGATATTCCAACGTTTGATGGGAGAGAATTGATTACTTTGGCAATGTCGTAGGTGAAAGATCGCTCGAACTGCACTGTATTGTGTAGGGGAGGTGTAAGCTTTCCCTTCAATCTTATATTCAAGTTATGAACATCTGTGCGAAAACTGAATTTTTCGTAAAGATAGGGTGGTGTTTTATGATTCAATATTTTGTGATACTTACATGCAGTATGTATATATCCACGTTCTTTCATTGTCACCCATTTGATTTCTTTGTATAAATGACTGATATGAGTGTTATACAAGAGTTTTGTACTTTTTGAAGCCTCAGAATATCCACGTTATTGAGACAGTTACCCTATAGAACATCACAGTAATTTAACTTTGACAAAACTAGGGTTTCACATAATAGAACTTTTATGGATTTAGTAAGGTACTGGCGTATTTGATAAATTAATTTCAAACTAGCATAAGCTCTCTGTAAACAGATAGAAACGTGCTTAGTGAATCTCAATTCTTGGTCCAAATATGTATACACCTAGATTTTTCAAACATTCTTTAGTTTTAATAATTTCATTGTTGGTTACTATGTGATGATCTTCACTTAGCCCAGTTACTTTTAGCCGATCTTTGATTTTTCCAAACAATATAGAAGTAGACTTTTTTGGGATCAACATCAAGCAGTGCTGTGAAGAATGTTTATATATATATATATATATATATATATATATATATATATATATATATATATATATATATATAAACAGAGATATGCTCTCGAGGGAAATTGTGAATAACAAGTAGGACATTTTATTGGACTATATATATATCGTTTGAGCCTGACGAATATACACAAGCTATAACATTACGAATTATGATCTTCAACATTTATTCAAACATTCTTCACAGCACTGCTTGATGTTGATCCCAAAAAAGTCTACTTCTATATTGTTTGGAAAAATCAAAGATCGGCTAAAAGTAACTGGGCTAAGTGAAGATCATCACATAGTAACCAACAATGAAATTATTAAAACTAAAGAATGTTTGAAAAATCTAGGTGTATACATATTTGGACCAAGAATTGAGATTCACTAAGCACGTTTCTATCTGTTTACAGAGAGCTTATGCTAGTTTGAAATTAATTTATCAAATACGCCAGTACCTTACTAAATCCATAAAAGTTCTATTATGTGAAACCCTAGTTTTGTCAAAGTTAAATTACTGTGATGTTCTATAGGGTAACTGTCTCAATAACGTGGATATTCTGAGGCTTCAAAAAGTACAAAACTCTTGTATAACACTCATATCAGTCATTTATACAAAGAAATCAAATGGGTGACAATGAAAGAAAATGCAACCGTAGACACGTGTTTCGATCTTAGGGATCTCATCTATAGCTGCCTCCGTGGCGACGTCGTTTCTTGCCTTGTAAACACGAGGTGTTACGACTGAAGCCACAAATGTGCGGTTGGCTTCCTGTTTGTTGACTCCGTTCATTTGTTGTTTCACCTGCAATCAAGTGTTGCACATCCTTACACTTGCTTTCACCGTACTGATGAGATCCCTAAGATCGAAACACGTGTCTACGGTTGCATTTTTACTAGAGGGCTTAGTCCAATAAAATGTTCCTTCTTGTTATTCACAATTTCCCTCGAGAGCATATCCCTGTTTCATATATATATATATATATATATATATATAACTGAGTATCAACTGCGTAAAAGTGATGATTGCATGATAAGAATACTTTTGTGAAGTTGGAAATATATAAGGGGAATAGTAACGGACCAAGTATTGAGCCTTGTGGAACACCAATGCCATTGATTAGGTACTGAGACATTCTGTTGTTATAACTTACTACTTGTATTCTGTGACTCAAATAATCCATAATAAGAGTAGAGGCACTCTAAAGACAATCCAGAAAATTTCATTATGGCCTCGATAATTTGATGATTCAGGGTGTCGAATGCTTTCGAGTAGTCTAACAGAACCAATAGTGTTAGTTTTCCTTTATCATTCTCCCTAAAAATATCATCCGTAATCTTCATCAGTGCAGTACAACAACTATGATTTTTTTTTATCCTGATTGGTTTACCGGGATTATTTTATTTTCCAACAGGTGTTTGCTGTTCTATTTTTTTTCGAGGATCTTTGACATTGCTGGTAAAATATTTATTGGTCTTATATCATTATGTGATGTTGGATTGGGTATTTTAGGAAGAGGAATCACTTTGGATTTTTTCCAAATCACTGGGAAGACAGAATGTTGCAAAGAGAAGTTAATAACATGAGTTAAATAGGGCAAAGCGAAGGGTATGCATAGTTTTATACTTGAAATATTCAAATCATCCAATTATGTAGCTTTACTCTTCAAGTTTTTGATGATGTTTAAGATTTAGAATTCCTCAACTAGTTTGAATGATAGTTGTGAAGTGATATTTTCATGAGTATTGTTTTGATAATATGATATGATATCTTTATCAGCTGTCAGTTGTGGTATAGAATTGACGAAATGATTGTTCAGCTCATCTACATCCGCCAGATTGTCAGTAACTTCCTGCATGACACCTTGTACGTAACACCCCATGGGTTTTGTGCCAAATTGTCCTCCAGGAAGGACCTCCATGAATTCTGTTTGAATTTGTCGACTTCAGCCTTGTATTCGCTTAAGATTCTAGCTTGACCTTGTTCTGTATACTGTCTAGGTTTTCATTCCACCAGGTTGTTTGTCTGGTGCTGTAGCTATTATTTTTCACAATGTTTTCTGTCAGTTTCATTATTTCGAGCCTTAGCTCATCTATAAGTGCTTCGATCTGCTGCTGTGTTGTTCAGTGGGTCTAATGTTTAGTCT
This sequence comes from Chrysolina americana, assembly GCA_958502065.1. Lineage (NCBI taxonomy): Eukaryota > Metazoa > Arthropoda > Insecta > Coleoptera > Chrysomelidae > Chrysolina > Chrysolina americana. The sequence continues at coordinate 30,107,137 of OY293419.1, read as the reverse complement.
TGCCCTTATTTGTTCAGCTTCCGCTTAGAGTTTTGGAACATCAATTACCTTAACGTACCTATCGATATTCTCTGGTCCGTGGGCTATCTGATGTTATTCAATCTGGATGTATCATGACCATACTTTTGGCATTGGAAGCACCTCATAACTTTTATGTGGTCTTTATCCTTGCATTTGGCCCATCCCAGGTGTAGATTTCCTTTGTCAACCATGGTTTTCCTAGTCCTGGGGGCCGTCTCAGCCACCCACACGCAGGACTCCTCTTCTGAACGCCCAAATTTATATAGTGCTCTGACCTCTGCCGGGTCATCTATGGGTATGTCCAAATTATTGTTGATGAGATCCTTAATATGTTATGCAGTGTGGGAGGCTGGGACTCCATAGACTGCTACCATGGGCAGTTATTTTGCGACTAATTTGGCTGTGAGGACTGCTTTGGCGAACTCTGTTGTGTCGATTGAGGATTCGGGCGTGACTATCTTAATGCCACTCCCTGCTATTTTTATCAGCTTTTTATCAGCATCGAGCTTGATCAATTGGGCGATATATGCAAGGGCTGTCCTATCGCAAGTGCATATTTGCACAATTGCAATAACTGCCTCGGTCATTTATTCTAGTCTTTGTAACGAGTCTCTACTCGCGTTGATGAAACCCAATAGGATTTGCTTTGAGTTCAATTCATCACTGACTGTTTACAATTACTCCTGAACTCAAATTTCTTAATATCTAACTATTCAATAGTGAAGTCAAATAATTATACCAATAAGGCAGGAAAAAGTTTATCTCGACATGGGACAAAAAATCGATACACTATTAAAAATCGTTGGTGAAATAAAAGCAGACATCGAAGATATCAAGGGTACAATGAATTGTCTGAAAAACGAAAATGTTGAACTGAAAAAAAGAGTGGATAGACTCAAATCTAGACTAGATTCAACCGAAAGACATTTGTATAGAATATCTACGTTTCGGAGACTGCAATTATAGTGGGGTTGATTATCAATGTGATGCATACAAGGTGAGATACCAACGTTGTTTCCGAATGCTGGAACCATCCATGACGTATTATCATAGTCCTCCAAATTCACAACACGTGTAAGTAGGTCCAATTGATGAAAATTCTCAGTAAGATAGTCACGATTTTGAAGTCCTCGTACATAAATGATATCAACATTTTGTAAATTTTTCTTGTGGATGGAATCTAATTGATGATATTCCACAAAGCCAGAGGAATACCTCAATCCATGAACGTTTCGCTTCAAGAAACAGGCAGTACGTTTATCTGCTCTACTCAAAGAGGAAAATGGTATAGTTGGCAGCAGCAGAAAATTACTACATTGAATTCCAATCCTAATGGCAATCTCCTTAGGATGGAATTGTTGCTCGATGGTAAAGCCTTGAATATCTACAACAGCTATTCTCATGTTGACTCTGTGATTGATACTGAAGTGAAAAGCATATGTTCAGTTTAATTTGTTAATGATTTCGCTGAGTGGGAGGTGCTCAATAACACTGTCGTGCACAGTGATGCAATAGGCTCTCGTATTTTGGGGAAATCCTTCAGATGCCTCGATTACGAGTTTCACATCAACAGTGGAACTTTTTATGCTCTCATCCCTTCTAGAACAATCGATGACAAAGAGAGTCTTACCAACAAATTTGGTGGATCTCAGCAGAGGATTATGTTGATTAGTAATTTTGTAGCTAAGACCGAATTGTGCATAGTTGAAATAGGCTTGCGAAAAATTCCCCTTTGCAAAATTCAGATGCATATTCTCTTTGGGATAATTCTCACCGTTCAGAGTGAGCGTTATATTGGTGATATTCGAATGAGCGAATATTGTTGGATCATTGTTAAATTTGGTGTAATCACGGTCTTTTTGGAAACATACAATCACATAGCGAGGACTTTCGAGAAACGAGGAAGTTTTGACGGCCCATATTTCACTTTTTGCACCTTGTGTCAAAGCAGGCAACATATCAAGTTTCCATTTTCTGAACGGCATGAGAATAGGAGTATCAGCTTGGATGGCCTTCAAGAGTTGCAATTTAATTTGATCATGCGAGTTATGAATGCAAGAAGTTGGAGACCAGGTTAAAATATTTATTTTATAATTTCAAGTAAAAATTATTACAACTTGATTGTTTGAAATATAAAGTCAGACTGTCTATTCTGCGTGTCGTTGTAAGGAAGCTTCGTCAGCGGAACTATGGACAGAATGCCGGAGTCGCATTTGTCAGTGGCGTAACTCCTCCCCTCAAAGATGGAAAATTATTTTTCATTTGGAAAAATTGATTTTCTTTCCATTGGTATGGCACTGGTTGCGGTGGAGATTTCCTGTTCCATATTGAGTGTTTGTATTTGTATATTATGAATACACATATGGACAATATAACTATAACATACAGGGGGATGGTCCAGGCATGGAACATGGGTGTATTTACAGCCTGTAGTGGTGTAATTCGATTTGCGTCCTCTTGAAGTCAATGCAGTTGGTCCAAGGGGATGTCTTGGATTTTTATATGTGGCAACGGCTCGATTTCGGCAAATTTTGGCACTGCCAAATCTGGTAGTAGTAGAGGCTGTTGCTGTGTTTCACTAGCTTCATTTCGGTAGGCGTCCGTTGGTGTTTTGAATAGGCACCCTGGAGGAACAGCTATGAGATAGGTCACTGTTAGAGTTGCTATATCCGTTGTTCGGCAAGTTGTTTGGATTCGGGTAGGATTCTTGAAGATCCCTATCTAATGGGCTTCATCGACTTGTTCGATTATGTCAATGTCAATTCGTATTGGCATCTGTTGGCATCCTGAAGGGGTGGTGCCAATGTTCAATATTTGAAATACGCAATCCATCTTGGCGGCTCCAAGGAGAAGGTCGTTGGATTGACAGTAATAGGTCTCGTGGACATCCATACATGGCGTGGAAGAATATTGGAAGTATACCTCATTCATAGTCAGATAGGGTGCCGGTGGAATAAGGGTAGTTTGTTCAGAGGTTGGGATAGAGTAAAGATGGTAATGAGTATATCTATTTGGAAATACTAACGGGAACTTTATAACAAATACTATTTTGCTCTCTTTTTGATAAGTGCCCACGTCCAAAATATCATAGTATTTATGGATATTATTGGATTCAGTGCCAAATACTAAATTTTCAGAATGGTATTGTCGTTTTAGAATTTTAATAAGAATTTCTAATTCGTTGATATTTATTATGCTTGGGTGAGCTATATTCATTTTCGAGAATGTAATAGCATTCTCCAAATCTACTAGTAACTGGGATATAATAAGTAAAGATGAGCTGATTTGATCAAAAGCTAATTTTGTTTCTAAGAAGTGTGTAAAGATATATACAAATGTCGATAGGTTAGAAGATATCTTATTTATTCTATCTGTCATGATATTTTCATTTTGTTTAAGTTATTTGATTGTTTCATTGAAAGTTCCTATAATATGCTTAGAGAGAGAAATTTGATCATTGACTTTTACAATAACATTTTTCTGATTGGTTTGTAGCTCTGAAATGGCTTTTTCATATTTTTCAGCATCTGTCGAATCTAAGTTTCCTGAAATACTTTTTATTATACTACCTAAACCATTAATCAAGCCTCTTTTTATTCTTTCATTTGGCGTGATTGAACTGTACTTTTCAACAGCTAAGTATAATTGAATGATTATTGATTGATTTATTGCCGATAGTTCATTAAAATATAGATCATATAGTCCGCGATTCACAGCGTCAGAAAGAAGTGAGTATTGATAAGATATTTTTTGTATTTCATCGGATATAGGTTTTAGGTCAAAATAGTGTATGAAAGTGTGAGATTTTTCCCTAATTCTCGCAGTTCCTAGCTTGAAGGGTAATATGCCTGTGTTTTTGTCAAGGGGTATTACTTGAATTTCCTGGCTGAGTGTCATCGACAGGAAGGATCTGAAACAAGGGACGTTTTAAGTTTGATTTGTGTATCTTTTTACCGTCTGCTGTATCAATTTTAGTATTTTCATCAGATCTTATTCTGACGATTTTGAACTTGGGGGGACTTTTATTACGAGGAGTTGTTCCCTTATAAGCAATATCACCAGATTGATAACCTAAGGGTTCTTCGCGATTTTTATTTAGATTTCCAATATTTTTCTCCTTTTGTTATGTAAGTCTTTCGTTAAGGGCTTTGTACATTAATTTGGTTTTTTCTTTATGATTTGCTACATATGCGCTTTGAATTCGATACTCATTTTTGAATTCTGAACCACTATCCGAAACTATCGTTTCAGGAATACCGTGGTGACTAAGAAATATAATTAGTTTGTTTGCTATTTCGATGCCGCTTTTATGAGTAAGGGCGTATGCTTGCGCATATTTCGAAAAAGCATCCACTATAGTTAAAAACTTTTGATTTTTTATCTGATAGATATCGATATGAATGATTTCAAATGGTTTACTGGTAGTTGGGGTAATTGAAAATTTTTGATTGGGGGGATTTCTATCATATTTATTTGTGTGGCATATTTCACAATTATTTATATACGATCGGAGATCGATTCCTAATTTGGGCCAAGAATAGGTTTCCCTGATACGTCTTTCTGTTTCTACAATACCTCGGTGGTTTGTTTTACCTTCATGGTACTGTTTCAGAATTTGGTTTTGTTCGTCACTGTTGGTAACGTCTTCTAACATTTTTGTACAACGAATAAATTTATATGAAGGAGTTTTGAATGTTTTTTGTACTACCTCGCAAAATTTAGGCATGATACTATCGTTTTCTATATACAGGGCGTATCGGAATTTTGGGTCTAGATATTCCTTGATTAATGAAATGATATTTTGTTCTGAATTATTTATAGATATCTGGGCAATAATTCTCCTTCTTGTAGGAAATATTTGTACAATTTTTGGTAAGGCTGGGGAATGAAATACAGTTATGACTTGTAGTTGGTTGTCATAACTATTTAGCGGGTTTTCAGAAATAGGAATAGTCAGGACAGGGTTTTCTTCACTAGTATGGACGGTATTGACATCGTCTAGTTCTAGTAAATCAGGTGGTTCGCCAATTTGTCCGATAATCGACTCTATTTCTTCATTTCTATGAGTGGGATTTTCGTTTCCACTACTAAGGTCAACAGATAGTTGGAGTTCTCTGTCGATGGTTTCCTCAGATTCATTCGCGTGAATTTCGACTCTCGATAGAGCATCTGCGTTGGTATTTAATTTACCGCGCTTATAAATTATTTCGTAGTCAAACTCCTCGAGTCTGAGCCTCCATCTGACTAAACGGGAGTTTGGTTCCTTCAAGGACATGATCCACTGAAGGGGTTTGTGGCCCGTTAATATTTTGAACTTACGGCCGAAAAGATAGGGCCTGAAATATTTGGTGGCCCAAACAATCGACAATAATTCCTTCTCTATTGTGGAGTAATTTTGCTCTGAGTCATTTAGCGTTCGTGATGCAAATGCTACTGGCTTATCTGATCCAATGGAACCTTGCGAAAGAATTGCTCCAAGGTCAAATTTACTTGCACCGGTGGTAAGTACAAAGGGTTTTTCAAAATCGGGATATATCAAAATAGGCTCATTCATCAGGAGTGTTTTGCAGTGTTCGAAACAATTAATAAAAGTAGGGTCATGAATAATTTTGGCGTCCTTTTTTAAGTAAAGAGTTAACGGTTTGGTGAGTTTGGCAAAATCCTTTATAAATCGTCTATAGTAACCTAGAAGTCCTAGGAATCCTTTAATCTGTTTAGTAGTCTTGGGAATAGGAAAATTGTGTATAGCCTTGATCTTATCGGGATTTGGTTTGACACCGTTCGTTGTTATCACATGACCTAGGTAGGCTGTTTCACGTTTCAGAAATTCAGACTTATCCATTTGAATTTTGAAATTGGCTTCTCTTAATTTTTGGAAAATCTTACTTAAACTATCGATATGTTCTTGTAGTGATGTCGAATAAATCAAAATATCATCAAGATATATTAGGCATATCTTGTTAATATACTCTTTCAGTATGTTATCAAGACATCTCTGGAAAGTGGAGGGGGAATTTTTCAAACCCATGGGCATACGGACAAATTCGTAATGCCCTCCTTCAACATTGAAAGCTGTTTTCTCAATGTCTGCTGGATTCATCTGGATTTGGTAAAATCCAGACGCTAGGTCCAGAGTTGTGAAATATTGGCAGCGGCCAATTTTGTCTAGAACATCGGTGATGTTCGGGATAGGATACTTATCGTCTACTGTCTTCTCATTCAGTTTACGATAGTCAATCACTATCCTCCATTTCCTTTTGCCCGAAGCATCAACCTTCTTTGGCACAATCCAAATAGGCGATGACCATGGTGACTTACTGGGACGTATAATATTCTGTTGCAGCATTTCGTTTATTTGTGAAGTCACCTCTTGTTTATGAACAAATGGGTAACGGTACGATTTAGTGTACACCGGGATCTCATCCTTCAATTTAATTTCGTGTTTCACTCCGGTTGTAGATGTTAGTGGTTCACCCTCTACATAAAAAATATCCGAATAATGCCTACACAATTTTAAAATGATTTCTTTTTCCTCATTCATATGATTGGTTCTAATTAATTCGGTGATATTAGATCGGTCAAGTTTTTGCAAATTTCCTGTGAAGAACACTTCAAAATGTTCATTGAAATCATTATCATTTATACGTGGAAATATTTCAAGAAAATGAGTTTCATTGTTTCTTAAAGGCGTAACTTTAACCGGGTATAACGTTACGAGGTTGATGTCATTATACGTGGGATTGTAAATCTCTACAGTAGCAAAGTTATTTTTAGCTTTGGTCAACGTCTCTGCAATTTTGCAAGATAATATGTCCTGTCCCTGAATAATAACGTCACCGTCATTACAATCAACTGGAATTTCTGCTGAGATTCGGCTTCATTTCGGAATAATTTTTTCAAATAAAATATTAGGGTTAGACTGAAAATATTGGATATCAATTTTTGAATTTGTCGTGTTGACTTCATTATTGACGAGATCAAAATTGGATTTCAATAGCTTTAGGTTGTCTACACCGATTAATCCGTCGAAAACATTATGAAATTTATACAGGAAGAATTTGAGTTTTTTATTACTTTTGAATTCTTCGAAAGCAGGGATGTTCATGGCAAATTTATGCCGGGATGAATTGAAACAAGTGGATACTGTGAATGGTTTTTCGAATATAAATGAACTGAAATATTTTTCGGCTAAATTTGGATCTAGAAATGATCTAGTCGAACCTGTATCGACCAAAAGTTTCAATGGTGGATTTTTTATTTGAATGAAAGGCAATATTCTTTCATTAGTATTATGTGACTCATATACTATGTTTGATCTTGAAATTCTGTAATTTGGGGAAAATTTTCATGTTCGTCTTGATCTTCAAATAAGTTTTCTATATCATAACCTACAGCACCTTCTTCAGAATTATCGTAAGTACCGGGATTGTCTTCTGGGTAATCAATTTCGGAGCACGGATTTTGTTCGGCATTAAATAATTGAAGCGAAATTTCGGGTTTGTCCATTATTTCGGAAATGGTTATAACGTGGTTGATGTGGTGGGTGTTGTTGTGGATGTTGTGGTTTTAGTGAACCGTAAGAAATTCTGCTCATTGGGGTTTGTCGGTAATTATTCGGTTGTCTGTTTGGTGGATTTTTCCAGACATTTTGCGGACGACCAAATACTTGAGTGTTTGTAGGGAATTTTTGAGGTGGACGGGTGATTGGCTGTATCGGTATAGGTGCACTGGGAAAATTTGTAAATTGGGGAACGTTTCGATTGAAATTGGGGTTGAAGTTTGGATTGAACTGATTGGGTTTCGAATAATTTTGTTGTACTGGGCGTTGCATTAATTTCGGACGATTGTTATGAATATTTTGAAATTTGGCAAGTGCATTTCTGGGGTTTTGGAGATTGGATATATTGATTTCATCATTCATAATTGTTAAGGCTTGTGGTAAAGTAATGGGGTTTCGAGCTCTAACTCTAGCACTAAGTGGGTCTCTCAAACCAGTGAGAAATCCTCTCAAAGTTTGATCGGTGAATAGATTTCTATGACTTATTCTTTCGATTTCTGTTGGGACGTGTAAATCAATGTGATTGCAAATTGTATTTAGCATGTGAATGCAATTAGAATATGGGGTATCTTGATCTTGTCTCAATGCCATTAAATTATGTATCAATGTATTGAGATCTCTTTGATCACCAAAATTTTGAAGTAAGGTAGCTCTTATTTCCACCCAATTAGAAGCATTATAAATATTAACAGTTTCTTGAGCTGGACCTTTTAATTTTGAAAATATAGTATTTGTTATCAAAATAATTAAGGTTAACTATTTTAATAAACCTAGATAAACCAGTTGAATTACCGTCGTATTCTGGGACAGTTTTCAACAGGTCAGAATTAATAACTGGAATTTGCACTGGGGGCATTTTGAATTCTAGTAAATATGTGTATGTCTATGTAAATATATGTTATACCTATGTGTTTGATTAACTATTTCTACCTTGATTTGTGAGTGAAATATTTTCAGGGAAGGAACTCTGGGGATTCAGAGAAGTCTGACAATGAATGAAAATATACTCACAATAAAATAACCAATACCATGTTGGTTGTAGTTGTAGCTTCCTGGTCTGCTTCTCGGTTCTCTTCTTAACTATGAACCTCTTGATCCTCGATGGAACGATGGTTCGCAATTCTGAATTAACAGTAGATACTGCAGAAATGAATTTTCGATAAATCCACGACTTTCAGAATCCTACTCGACTGCGCCAGTTATAAATGCAAGAAGTTGGAGACCAGGTTAAAATATTTATTTTATAATTTCAAGTAAAAATTATTACAACTTGATTGTTTGAAATATAAAGTCAGACTGTCTATTCTGCGTGTCGTTGTAACTATGGACAGAATGCCGAAGTCGCATTTGTCAGTGGCGTAACTTGCGGAAAGATTCGCTTAACTTTGAGTTCAATATTTTCAATTTCCAACTTGACTGCTGTTGTACCAGCCGGCGATCCAGCGGTCTCCTCTCTTTTGAAGCAGTTGCTATCATCTGCAGCTCGTACTAATCAGATGGTATGTTTGCCATAGGAAACACATTGATAATCGTTGAAAATATTCAAAAAATGCTTTATGGGTATGAGCATGTTGGATGATAGCTCAGTGGTGTTGATAACCCCAGCGTTGTTGGGAAAAGTCCAGCTAGAATTGGCCAAGTGCTTGATATCTTCATCGGTGTAGGTGAGAAAGCCTCTGACAGTACTAACAATTCTAACTTCACGAACCGTCTCTAATTCCTTAACGCTTTGTTCATAACTAGCAGATTGAAACATGAAAGCGCCAGCATTGTTTACGAATGTTACACGACTATTTCCTTTGGTTTCCACAACTTTTCCACTGATGAATAACAGGCGATCATACAAAGCATCGGAAGCGTCAAATTGATTGATGTTGATTTCAATGACATCATTGTTGCGAAAGGACTTGACATGTGGGTAGTAAGTCCGCCATTCCACCTTTTGTATGGATTCATCCTTGTGTGGTTTTCGAAAAATGTTGAACAGTTGATTGGACAACATGATAACCAAGAGATTCCAAAAACAGTTTATTCTCCGGTGACAGTAGTTGACGCACGTTGAAAGTCTTGGTGAAGACTGAGGTGGGGTATGATGGTGAGTTACTCTTATGAATAGTTAGCACCATACTTTCGCTTCAATTCCAAACGAACAATTATTTCTTCGTTTCGAAAATCAACGAGTTGAGAATGCTGGTCCAGCACTCGCAGCGTAGTATTGTTTATTTCTTCTCTATGAGCAATGGGTAGATAAATGAGGTGATTGTGCGTTTCGTCAATTGCGTAACCAGGATCAATACCAACAGCAAATTCGTATATCGTCGTATGAGACGGTGCGTCGTTGTAGAATGCTCCGAACGTAATGTTGCTATCTATGTGTATGGTACGTACTTTAATGATATATACAGGTAGATCTGATGCGTAATGCAAGTTGGGTTTGAGAAGAGTAGACGAAAACCCTAAAATGCGGCCAAACTGTTTTCAGGTCGGAAATCCATTGAATGTTTAAGGCAGAATATTTCGCTTTTCAGCGAATTATTATTCGATTTGAGGTAGAAAAATTCCTCGGGGTTTTCCTTGTACGTTTTGGGTGTGATGTGTTTGCTGATCAAAGCCTCAATATCACCAATTTCGTAAGAGCCAGTAGGGATATCGATACTCTGTTTAGTTTTGCCACCGTTTTCAAATTAGTAGAATTTTCTACCTTCTTCAATGTTGGGTATACTGTTGTACGAATGGAAGCTGAGCAAAGCCAAACTGTATTCTGAATCAGAATCCAATTGAATGGGCGGATTGAAATCGATGGAGAAAGCGTTGAAGAACGACTCGTTAACGTCAATATCATAGACATGACTGATATAGTGTCGGAAGCGACCCGCCTTAAATAATGAACAACAACTTGGATGAAAAATCATTTATTATTACAATAAAAACATTGAAATTGTGCGCTAACTGGTCCATGATACTCTGCTTCTTTTAGTGATGTCGTTGACAGTCCAAACTCATTTTGATAATGAATGAAACATGGTAGACGAATCTGCAAAGCGAATCGATTTTTGTAGTCCTTTGGCAACCTATGCGATACATCCAGCAACTCCCAAGGTCCTGCGTTCCCAATCAAATATTCGATTGACATAGCAGTTGAGTATATATGCGAAAATTTAGTATTTTTATCTGACGAGCACACTCCTGAATTTCCGAATCGTATAATGCTCTATGGGGTAGCTTATCTAGCAGTTTTTTTGCCTTTTCAGGTAAAGACCTCGTTCTTTGCGTTGATGTTGTTTTTTCAGGAACAGTCCAAATCCTCGAGGGGTTTTCCGCAGGTACAAACCCGAACCAAAATGCTCCATGGATTTATTGTGACGTTGATCTTCTTCAAGTTTCTTTTTAGCATTTTTTGCGTCTATTGCGGTTTTTGCTATGGAGCTCGCTCCACCTGCCAACGCACCCAAAGCCGAAAGTGCAGCAAATATAGGTATGAGGGGTAGGATTCCTCCAGATTTTGCATCGAATGGAATTATTCAAGGCACTCGTATTTTCTTACGTCCTCCAGCTTGACTCAATGCCATTTTAGCAGCTCGCAAAGCCGAAGCACTAGATTTTATTAGTAGGATTGTGTTTCCAATTTTTAATGATTTTTTGAAGCAAGTTACGTCGAAAGGACACGCCCATACCTTGCTTACGTTTGGCTTTCATGGTAGAAGTAACAAGCCAAGCTGCAGTCCGTTCCCCAAATTTAGCGTCTTTAGATTTAACTCGTTCCCAAGCTCTTTTTTCCAACACTTGATCTGCTTTATCGCGGTCTTCTAGAGAGTCGGCTTGAGAGTATGCAATATCGTGGTCTTTGCAGCTTTCGTCCAAAAATTACCTACGCCCTCTGGAGGCCCACCAAGAATAATGATGCTGCCAATAAACAATATGTGGATGAAATTACGGATAGAATTGGTACTAGTTTAGATCAGAACACCGATGCATTGGAAATATTGGTTGAGGAACTGATGAAGACGAATAGGGGTGAAATGAGGAATCAGTTTGAAAAAAAAAATTCAAACGCTAGATACTAATTTTATTGAAATGTCGCAAAGAAATGTGGAACGTTATTACGAGGGGGTTTCTTTTTACAAAAAATTCAATGAACAATATAAAACTGATATTGAAAATATCCAGGGAGATTTGTTGAAAAAAATCTCGGAAATAACCGATATGATTCGTTCACACATCAACACTTTGAAGCAAAATGAAACATTGATAAAAAATTAAGTGACTCAATTTCGAACCGATATCTCGAAGCAAATCACCAAAATAAATTCAGATATTGCGAATGTAAAATCTGTCTATAACGAAGACTTGAAAAAATCTCGGAAATATCCGATCTGATTCGTTCGTACAACAACACTTTGAAGCAAAATAAAACGTTGGCGAGAAATGATTTGAATCAACTTCGAGTTGATATCTCACAACAAATCTCCAAATTAAATTCAGATATAGCGAGTGTAAAATCTGCTGTCGATGAGAATACTTAAAGACAAAATGTAGTGTATGCATCACCATAATAAAATAGTAGGTTTCACAGTTTCGTCATCACATATGTGTGATGGCTTCCTAAGACAAGATTCAACTTGTCCGTGAACTGCATAAACCTATTAGAAAAAAATGTTCCTCGACGTCGCACTATCATTAAAGGCTTAGATGATTTATGGCAAATAGACTTGGCTGAGATGAGACCGAACGCCCATCAAAATCGTAATTTCAAACTCATTCTTGTCGTTATAGATTGTTTCTCGAAATTCGTGTGGACTCGTCCGCTTAAAACGAAAACGGGTGAGGAAATTACTAAAACGTTTGCAGATATTTTGGCACACACGAAACGATGTCCAAAAAATCTACAAACCGATCAGGGAACGGAATTTCACAAAAGTAAATTCCAGAGTTTAATGAAAAAACATGAGATAAATCACTACAATACGTACAGCATCCTCAAAGACTCTATGGCCGAACAGATTATAAGGACTTTGAAGGAAAGACTGTACAAGTATTTCAGTTTGAATGGCACCTACAAATGGCTGAATATATTACCTGAAATCACAAAATCTTACAATGATACACGTCATTCAAAGACGGGTATGAAACCTTTGGAAATTGATAAAACCAACGAAAAAGAAATTCTCAAATCAACATACAGCCACTTGAAAATAGCTGGACCGAGAAAATTCAAAGTCGGCGATGTTTTCACGTTTTCGAAAAAGGTTACACGCCCAATTGGTCTACGGAATTATTCAAAATCATCAAAGTAAATATTACCAACCCCACCACCTTCATGCTGGAAGATATGCAGGGTGCTCGTATCAAGGGTGCTTTCTATGGGGAGGAATTACAAAAAACTGCAAATCCAGATATATATTTCGTGGAAAAAGTTCTGAGGAAAAAAGGCAAAAAAATGTACGTTAAATGGCTCGGTTTGGATAACAAACATAACAGTTGGATCGAAAACGTTGATTTTGTATAGAATCTTATGGGAAACAAACACAAAACATATGATTCCGAGGGGTCTTTCACAATCAACAAACATGCAATAAAAATTTTAAAATTGGCCACGTGATCTGAAGCTATAAAAGCGTATGCAAGCACAGACGAATATTCAGTTTGAAAACGAAAATGTTTCAAGATAGTGGTTACGTCAGTGAAGTTGAAGTAATGTGTGATAGTGATGGAGAAGATTATAAAGAAACTCTAAATTCCATCGACAAAGCATTGGGGCAATACGAAATGGCAGCTCGGAACGAACATTAGTTGATGTTGATGGTCTTCCCTATGCCATCCTACGAAATTCGATGTGGCATAAGTCCCTCCAGGGATTTTAGTTCATGCATCATTTTGAAGCAGCAGTTCTTCATTTGATCCATCAATTTTGCTTCTTTTGAATGGGCAACCCGCATTGAAATCCTGCAAGAAATAAAAGGAAAATTTCTTTGAATCACAAATCGATGAGTATGTAGATGAGTATGATCCAATCACAACATGTTGTGGGGATTACATTTACATCACACAGTACATCGAAAGTAATACCAAACAAAATTCCATTTCCAAGGATATCACGAACATGGAGTTGTCCCAACAAGATGTAACCGACATTCTATACACACTTGGGGGTGCTGTCTGACCGTATCGCTATGCTGGATGCTATGAACTTTTGTGACTATTATCGAGGTGTTTTCGATATTATTCAATCATGGTTACGTGATAATAAAACTAATTTAAGTTTGGAAGAAATTATAGAAGGTTTTTGTCAAGCCTCATGTTTAGATAGTATGTTGGCTAATGCTTTACGTGAATATTTATTTTATTATAAGCAAAAATTTGTGTATGATTTATGTAATAAATGAGAAAAAAAAACAAGTTTTTTTTATTCCATCAATTGTTGGTTAAAAGAACAAGTCAATGAACTACCAAATTTTTCACCATGTTTTCAAATGTATTAAGTGATTTGAAGAAAAATATATTCAACTTACCTCTTTTTGCTTAACACTATACAAAGCTGGGGGTTCACTATCCTCTTCCTCCATTGTAGGCATTTTCAAAAAAATAACTTTCAAAAACAAACGTTGAGTTTGACTTGGATTGCACCGTTTTTGAAGTCGACTCAATTTGGGTCGACTTCAGATTTTCGTATTCACATTGATTTGTGAAATGTGAACACAAACAGATTCATTTGAAATATTTCAATATTCTTGCAAATGGATTATTGTAATAAAACGCAGGAAATAATTTGATTTTTTCTATATTTAAAATACCTTCCCTAAAATACAGCAACAAAAAATATATATACATATTTTGAATTATAAACAAGTAGTTGAAATATTAGCCGAAAAATGGTGCTTTCAGGTGTGTGTGTATTATCAACAAAATTTGACTTTTTTCTGATTATGTAAATCATCGCGGCATTCATCTTGAGTTTGCAGTTCAAAAAGAACATGTGTAAAGTTATGTTGACACCAATAAGCCTTCTGTTGGAATGCATTATGTAGTTCATAACTGGTGAAAATTTCATGTTCATGAAGAATTTTAAAATTTAATTTACCATAATTACGACATTCAACACAATATTTGAAACAATTGAAACAAGTTTCGCACACAACTAATTTAAAATCAACAAGTTCGTAATATTTCATCCAAATACAGTACGAATCATCTTGACAATATGGCTCCAAGTCTAAAACATTCAATAATGCCATACGAAAATCAATAGGTCTTTTCTAATTGCTAAAATCAGACATATCAACATATTCGAAATTCATTAGAATATCCTAGTAATCCTTATCATGATTATCATCATCATTGTTATCTTCATGACGTTGATAATGAATGATATACGGCCATTTGAAACACGAATAATTTTGAATAATTTCTTTTGTTAATGATGGAGGTAAAGGTGAGCGGATGAGGAATCTTCCTGTAGACCGTATATTCTCACAGATCGTTTTGATGCACAATTGTTGTAAATTCATTGTACTACCTGGTAACGAGAGATAATTTTAGAAAAAAAAGATGGATAAAAAAATTTAGTTTAGGCTATAATGACCCCACGATAATGTATCAAATGATTTGGGGTAAGATAACGTTTATCGTCATATGGACTAAGGGCCACTTTTGCCTGCTCTATACTAAAAACGTTATGAGCAAATTATCTGATTGTGCATTGTGTAATATTCTTTTGCTTGGAATTTTTCAGACAATCCACATAATCCTCAAAGGTTAATTTATTTTTCACAACATTATATTTAACTCCTTTTGCTTTTTTACATACTTTACCCCCCTGCACTTTATAAGTGTACATTTTTGAACGCAACCCTGCAAAGTGTGTGATAATTTTGCCATTTGCTTCATCCTTCATTAACCCAGGTACCTTTTTATTCACAAGTGGAATGTTGAACTCATTATCTTTTGGATAATCAGACGTATCGAATTTTGATTTGTGCTATTTAATAATTTCTTCGTATACATCGTTACACGTTAGCTCATAAATGAAACTATCGGTGTCTGTATACATTAACTTGGATTTTTCTACACCCATAGTGGGAAGCATAAATTCATAATGAAATTTGAACATGCAATTTTTTAACAAATCCAAAATTGCTATCCCAACATACATTGGTTAATAGAATACAAGTTCGGCTTTTTTCAGTTCAATAGCCATCAAGTTTGAATCGAAAACGGTACGATTATGAAATCAAGGCCTGGAAATGAGATTTTTTGCTTCATATCTACCCTCGTAGGAAGAAACTAACTTTACTATTCGGTGCAACCGGATGTTCTCCATGGTTTTACTAAAAATAGCATTATTGGCTAACTTGAATTGATTTTTATCAAAAGAATTAGTAGCGCAGTCCTCAATCGAGTGTTTAGCTCTATGTATGGGCGCAACCACGCAGATTGTTTAAATTTCAAAACTTTATGGATTTAAATTAATTTCAAACCATGTTCCAGAGCTTGTTTCAAATTCCTATAGTGTAATGTATACTCTGTTTTATTATGGAGAGTCGCCATTAACTTTTTCAATTTAGAATTTGGTGGTGTGCGGTGTTCGGGGCAAAATGGAAAATCTTTGTGTAAATCGTGAAGATCCTCAGTGTACTCCAAATCAACTTCGGGATGGTTATTAGGAATTTGAGTCACATTAATATTCGTATCAACCCATTCGAAGCCTCCATATGGTAAACATTCTGACATCGCCCACCCATGTAAGTTATTTACATCGAAATACATGATTAATTTGGACGGCTGCGCGGGATTGTATGTAGGCATATACTTGTTATTAGCTTCTGAATATCTATTACAACAAACTGAAATTCCTCCCCTTATACCCTTTTCCACAAACATAACCATATCAACGTCTTTTAAAATTTGTAATTAGCACCCGGTATATTTCAACATACAATCCCACGTGTATCCCGGCATAGTATAGTACCAGCTGGGGTCCAACCCATAAATTTTCAAGTAAATTTTACGAAAATTTTCAAAAACGTCTGCAAAAGCAATATATCTGTTCGCAAGTATAAATCGCTATATTCCCCCAAAGTTTTGATATCAAAATGGTTGCCACACATTTCGAGCGTGAGCATACTTCGCATCATCAATTTCAACATCGAGCTTATTGTAAAAATGTTTTTCGGAGCTCAGTGTCGAGGAGTTTTTCTATATTATCAACATAATCGTAGGGAAATACACCTTTCCTAGTGAGAAGCTGGAATTTTTCATCATCTAATTGTGCAAATTCCTTTTTCAAAATTTTAAATTTTTTTGCATCCATTGTGGAAACCAACTCATCGAGACTGGCTCCCATAAAACGATATGAATCGATAAATCTAAATTCAATGCTAGTTTCACTATCGTATTGAGTGAATGAAAAGTATTTTTCTTTGTTGATGGGGAGTATGCTTACACGTCCTCTTCTTGCTACATCTTTAATAATAAAATGACTATCATACCCCGAAAGATTATGGAATATAATGGGTACCATAAAAAGCTTCTTAAATGCGAGATTACAAAATTGATGACTCCATCCCCTAAACAACCCCGAAAAGTGACAGTGGTCCCTAACGATGATATCCTGCTCGGAAAATGGCTTCTCGCAAATATGACTATGCTAGCCATTTCATCTATAAACCATTGTATGCAATCGTCACCCCTATAGCTATTGAACTTGGACAAGCTGTCATCATAAGAGCATTTCAAGTAGTAACCTGCACTCAACGCTTTATGCTTTTGATATTTTGTAGATTTATCTGAAATTTTTTCTTCACAATTTTCGAGGGCAGATTCAAAATCAGCATATAAAACGAATGTACATTTTTGTTTATATACATAATTTCGGAATTCTACATGACCAAATTTTGAAAATGAAATTTTACACTCGTTGATATTCTCACACAACCCGATGTGTTCGTTCAGTTTTTGTTCGCTATGAAAATAATTCTGTCGCAAAAAAAATTTCTGACTTTAAACTTACTCACTTGACTCGCCAACAATCTAGACATTTTTAATCCAGCATTATTGATATTTAATTTCAGAATCATCTGTATCCATAGGTAAAGCATCGTATTCGTTTAATTTAGGGAAATATATATTTTGAATTAACAAATTAACATGTTTATTCAATTTATTTTTGGTCAATCGTGCAGGTACTACTTCGTAAAATGATTTTTTTTGACAATATTCATTTCTAAACTATACACATTAACGGAAATATCATTTTGTTTTTCAAATTTTGTAATGCGGTTAATTGGCATAGGGATTTCCAAACCCTGTGTATTGAAAACTTGTCATAATTTGGATATGAAGATGCACGTGAAACTCCCCCTTTGGGAGGGTACAAAGCACTCACGATTACTCTAAAAAAACAAGCATCATCTTGATTATCAATATTGACACATGCATGCCTATTTTGAATTTCTTCAGGTAACCGTATGAACCCTGAACCGTTGCCTATTTCGTATTTATTTATTGATACCTCAAGCAAAAGAATTTTACTCAATGCCCACCCTAAGTCTTTTTCTTGAAATTCTTCTAATTTGTTCAAAATAACATCCACATGTTTATTGTACCAAGCAACCAAGTCCGTGTCCAAATCAATGATTGCATTAGGAGTATTGAAAAAAAAATTCTTTCAACTATTTCACCGTCATTCTACTTTTTGATGAAATCTCCCAATAACGTCATGTTCATTTTGAGGCATTGCATGTCCTTCAAAATTTTGGAAATTCTTAATTTAAAAAGAAAATATGCATCACTCAAAAATTTTCGGACTTTTTGTGCCCCAAATTCATAATTACACCCGTCCTCACTCTATCATTGAAAATTGCATTAAGATTTTCCCATTTAACTCTATTGCTTCGTTTCAACCTCGATCCAATGTATTTATCATTTTTCATAACGTTTATTATGCATCTAATACGTTTCAATTCCCCAATTTTTCTAACGATTTTCTTTTTTCCCACACCGAAAATTTAATTTTTTTCATTGCCAACTCACATTTTCTAATATGTCTACTTATCAAATTTAAAGACGTTCGTGCAATGGCACTTGAATTAATTTTGCTTGATCTCTTCAAGTAATTTGTCAATTTTCGATAAAGTTTCTGAAAACACAATTTTCAACTAATATTTCAACTTACGAAAAATTTTTCTTCTGCAATTGGTTGATGTGGCGACAGATTCGCAAACGGGTGTTTACTGGTGAACTTCAGGAACAAGGGGGAAGCTTGCTGGAATGACGAAGTGGCGAACTGAGATGATGTCCAAAGGGAAGCTTGAAGAAAAATGGTGCTGCTGTGATGAGGGAGGTTATATAACTATCTGTAAATGAAAAAAAAAAATTAAATTTAAACGAATTTTTAGCACATACAAAGAAACGAAGACAAATGAAAAAACTACTAACTTTACTTTTCTATGATCTCAAATGAAGTGGCTGGATTAGCTTTCCCTGTGTTCATGAGTCCTTTGAATACGATGACGTATTTCCCAGTAGAAAATTCCTCTAAATACGGCCGATATCCCTCCGTCACTCTTGTCGGCAAAAAGGTGACGCTCTCCCCTAAATCCAGCAACACCACCTCGCCAAATTTCCCTCGAACTATTTTTGCACGCGATATCTTCTGCGTCCCCACTGGCAACTCTGCTAATTTGGTGGTTGGCTTCCTCTCCACAAGAGAACTTGAATTAATTTTCTGTAGATCCATCTGAAAAAAACCCACCAGAATAAAAAGCTTTTGCTATAATAAAAACACTCAAAAATGTTTAAAAATGTTTTTTGTAATTCGAAAACAATTAAGTCGCTTTGAATTTCACGAAGATCTTCAAATATCAGCTTCAACTTATACTTGAATGCTGTATTCTTTGGAACATCACTAAGAAATACTGCTAACTGCCCCTGATTGACCCGAGTTAAACGCATTGTTTTCCATTGTGTTCTAGTACAACGAGGATCGAAATCATCTGCCTTCACGCATATTGTCATGAATTTCACTCTTTTCGGCACATTGACGTATAAAACATTATTCAATATTGCAGTCAGAACAATAAAGTTTGTTTTCAGTTGAGACATATTCTACAATGCTTGAGGCTGGATTCTTCTTAACGGATATCTCGTTTGCGGTAATTTTCGGTTGAACACTTCGTCTTGAATACCCAAATCAGTCAACTGTTTCACCACATTCTCCTTTTCTTCATAAAATTGAATATCTTCCTTTAACTCTTGGACACGTCTAGAAAAATCTTCAACCTTCTGTCTGTATTCTTCAGATGCCATTTTATTACTGATTATTTCAACTGTTCAGTGGCAATAACATACTTCCCAAAAATAAAGTTACCCAACCCTCTCCCCCACCCACCTGATAATGAATACCAAAAATGAAACAGAGTCAAACTGACACGAAACGTACTGCGGCGGCGATTCCCTGCAGAAATGTGATCAAAATAGACGTTTTTCGCGTTCCAAAAAACAACTGAAAATTGAAACGCTTAAACACGCAAAAATGCAGCCACAATTAACGTTTTCGCGTTCTAAAAAAACAGGCTATAATTGAACCGAAAAAAACTGTATGATTACATGTATTTTTTATGGAGATTTAACATTTTAAAATTGCTGAAAATACATGTTTTCGCGTTCGAAAAAACAACTGAAATTTGAATACGCTCAAACACGTAAAAATGCGACCACAATAACTGTTATACGCATTCGAAAAAACAGCTAAAATTTGAAACGCTAAAACATCCAAGAATGCGACTAAAATAGGCGTTTTATAAGGTTAGTTTAGTAATTCAAACACTCCAGCCAAGTTGATGAATTTTGACTTGGATTGCACATTTTTCAAAGTGTGCCCGCCCCGGGTACACTTAAATTTCACATATTCGTGTTGATTTTTCTGAGATGCATGTATATGTATTCCGATAAATTTATTAATATTGAAATATTGTAATATATTCAGAAACGGATTAGCCAAAAACCACTTTTCACCTTTATCGTCTACAACGGTCTTCACTTCCAACTCTTCACCGGCAAAAACGTGTTTTGGTATGATGTCGTCCCACTATAATTGCAGTCTCCGAAATGTAGATATTCTATACAAATCGCTTTGTGATATGTTACCAAAATAAAACTGTATAATTAATTTTTCTATTTAAATTGTTTTTTTTTATCTAACGTCACCTGATGATGAAAACGCAGCGTTTTGAAAAATCTCCACCTCATACCCTTAATGATGTGTTTTTTCTCTAACCTCCATGTTTCTCCTCATAAATGATATGTTGGTACACCTGGCATACTAAATTTGACAAGCAGTCGCCATGTTTTTTTCTCTTAAATAATATATAAGACATCCTATATATATTTTTGCTGAATACTTTGCTACCCTCCATTGCCCCAATGACCCATTTTCCACACACGCAGCAGTCACGTTCATTTCTCTTAAATTATACATTTTGAAACACCTTGTATACTTTCCTCATTGAAATCGCACCTTCAAACGTTACACCCTCGTTACCTCGCAATTTTTCACATTTATTCCAAACACATTATTATTATCAGACTCACAATCATAATTTTTTTAAAATATTCAGACAGCGTGCTCTGGTAGCTGGAAAAATATATACCCCACATTCGTACGTATCAACTTGCTCTTGGTGTGTTTCACACCACAGAGCATGCATTCTTGCCATGTATCCTCTTTGGGCGGGCTCACCGCTCTCATTTCATTTCATTTCCCTTATTTCATCCGTCCACTCAAATCGTTTGTTTTCATTGCGGTTGTCATCGTTTGGCAAATCATCGTTTTGGGCCCCACCACCTTGCCTATGACCCCTAATCCGGTGGGGTCGGTGGTGGGGGCCTCTTCCTCGTCCGAGTAGTAGGGTATACCGGGGGGTTAGTCTAGTATACCTAACAGATTAGCAATTTCTTCACAGTTTTCAGTGAGTGTATAATTTTTGTCTTAGATTTTTGTTATCGTGTTTTGATCTTTGCTACCGCACATTTCCCTTACTACTTTCCAGATTGTTTGACTGTTTCCTCCATCATTTATCTGTTTCATATAATAACCCTTTTTTGCATTTTTGATCAGACTATTTAATGTGTTACGATATCTGAGATATTCATTATTTAGGGCTATATCGTCTGGATGATTTTTCCGATTATTAAATAACATATCTCTTATATTGGTACATTTAACTAAGCCTGGGGTTATCCAGGTTGTTCTTTTTATTTCTTTTCGTTTAATTTTTATATACTTAGTATTTTCCCTAATTTTTTCGTTCAATACATTTACTAGGAAGTCACTGCTTTCGTTTACATCATTTATGGAGTAAAAATTTACCCAATCATAATTCCTCAAATCTTTATTGAGATTTTCATAATTAATCACCTTTTTTACATTGTTCGTTAGTTTCCTGATGTTGTCGAATTGGACTGGGATATTAACAGAAACTGCACAGTGGTCGGTTATATTAAGTTGTAATTTACATGAAATGGCATCAACCGAATAATTTTTTTCTTTAAGAAATATGTGATCGAGGCATGTGCCGCTGCTTTCTCTTGTTAGACTGTTCACTATTGAATGGAAGTTAAATTCATATAAATTGTTCAAGTAGTCACATGTTTCATCATCTTCCTGAAGGATATTGATGTTTATATCTCCTACTATCAGATGAAAATATGCATTATATGTATTTATTTTTTGTAAGTACTCTCTTAGTTTGTTATTGAATTTTTTATCTGTGCAGGGAGATCTGTATATTGCGGTTAAATATACCGGGTGTCGACGAATCTATTAGACAAGTCATAACTTCTAGACCATTAGGTAAGTATATCGAAATGAGATTTGGTATAGGTAAATGGTATATGGAGAGGAGAGTTTTCACATATTTTTCACTTTCCAGTCACTTCCGGTTTCACCGGAAATAGCTCCGGTGTTGAATAAAATTTTCGTGTCTATTATTCTTCAAATGGCGACCATTTTTTGACAAGCACTTTCCGAAAAAATGATATTTTGACGAATCTAACGATACGTATTTATTTGCGATTGGATTACAAATAAGAACATAAATTAAATATTACTGAGGAAAATACTTCATAATAATTTATTTACTTTTATCAAGTGTGCCATGGATATTTTGACGAATCTAACGATACTAATTTATTTGCGATTGGATCAACAAATTTAACAAAATTAACAATAATTTCAGCGATGCACTTACATTTTTTCAATATCCTATTTTCTTAAAATTTTCACTATAGTAAATTTTCAAAGTGCAGTCCTCCTTGTTGAAGACACATTTCAGCTCGTTCAATTGTTTCTCTCAACACGTTTCGTAACATTTGTGGCGTTATACTTCTAAATGCCTGTAGAATCCTTACTTCTGAGATTTCGAGAGTGGCTGGGGCTGTTGCATAGTAAACCCTTTCTTCAACATATCCCCGAATGAAAAAATCTAGCACAGTCAGATCCGGTGAGCGGGCAGGCCACCGTACTGGACCGTTGGTTGCAATAACTTGATTATTGAAATGTTCTATTAAGTAATCAAGAACGTATCCGGTATTATGAGGGGGTGCTTCATCTTGTTGGAAGTAAATTTGCCGTAAAACTGCTAAAGGTAGATTATTAAGATGATCCTCGATTACATTTTGAAGAAAACCTAAGTACCTAGCCCCTGTTAACTGACCTTGAATTAATATTGGTCCAATTATTCTGTTTCCAACGATACCAGCCCAGACATTGACGCCAAACCTTTCTTGAAAATTGCCCTCTCTCATTGCAAGTTGATTTTGTTGGGCCCAGTACCGAGAATTTTGCTTATTAAACAAGCCATTGTTTGTAAATCGTGATTCGTCGGAAATTAGAGTAAAGTTGATGAAATTTTGGGTAACTCTATGATTTTGAAGCAACCAATCACAAAACACTACTCGTCTATCGCCATCGTCAGCATACGAATGTTGATGTAACTGATATTTAAATGCTCGATATCCGTGCTTTTTCAATATTTTTCTTGCTGATTCGTGACTTATCTGCATTTCTCGACTAATTTCTCTTAAAGAAACCGTTTTGTCCACCTCAACCATAGCAAGAACGTTAATCTCAATCTCCTCATTTATGATAAACCTCTGTTCTGCCTCTCGATTTCCCTCTTTCCTTAAACGATTCTCAACATAAGGAAAATACTGATGGAATGGATGTTGGCGATTGAGATATCTCTGAGCATACAACTCAGCAGCATTCCTTGAATTTCTGTGACATTCTCCAAACAATAACAACATATCCACTTTTTCACTTTGAGTATACATTATTTTGACGGACAATTGAACTAAAATTTAACGAAAATCAAGAAAATTTTTCCTTCTGCTCTTAAAGCTTATCACTGTCATAACCTAAGTGAGTGTGTAGTTCTCCAAAGAAGACTTGATCGAAATAACTGCAAAATATTATGCATCATGCCTATCCTCGGCACACTTGACAAAAGTAAATAAATTATTATGAAGTATTTTCCTCAGTAATATTTAATTAATGTTCTTATTTGTAATCCAATCGCAAATAAATTAGTATCGTTAGATTCGTCAAAATATCCTTTTTCGGAAAGTGCTTGTCAAGAAATGGTCGCCATTTGAAAAATAATAGACACGAAAATTTAATTTTGCCAACTTGTCTTACTCATATCTATCATACTAGTCACTAAAACTTTGCGATTGTAATATTCTTATATCACCTGAGGTCCTTAGATTAGTTTACTTCCGATCATGGCCACCTAGATGTAATTTCAAAAGTGACTCCAAAAAAATTAAGTAGACATAGATACTTTCGAAAATGTCACATTCTGATCTAGAATTGTCTCAGAAATCCAAAAATGTTACAATATACAGGGTGTTCCATTTAAAAATTCAAAACCGGAGCCATTTCCGGTGAAACCGGAACTGACCGGAAAGTGAAAAATATGTGAAAACTCTCTTCTTCACATACCATTTACCTATACCAAATCTCATTTTGATACACCTAATGGTCTAGAAGTTATGACTTGTCTAATAGATTCGTTGACACCCGGTATAGTTTTATTACCTGAGTTGTTTTTTATTTCAATCGCTTTGCAATAATCTACCTCTATTATCGAATGTGTAAAATGGAAATTTGTATTCATGTATAGTATAACCCCATCACACTTATTTACACTTCCATAGTTACAAATAATATTGTACCCTTCGATCCTAAAAATTGTTAAGTCCTCTATCATCCAGGTTTCAGTGAGTACGATGCATTGTGGTTTCGTTTTGAATTGTGATAAGTAATCCTGAGTTCATCAAGGTTTTTAGATATGCTTCGAATATTCTGATGTAGTAGGATGAAATTATATTTCTCATTTCCCTTGGTACTCAGAAAATGATTATACTCATTGATATTATTTACTTCATTTGTTCGCATTTTCCTATATTCTGAATCCCTAATGAAACTATCCATTATGTGAGTTTTTGGTACAAAAATTTATGAAAATTTGAGTAATACAGAAGAATTATTGACAATATGAGATGAATTAAATATTGATAACTAATGAAATATTAAATTTTAAATTAATAATTATTTCTTATTATTGGCAAATTGTCTAGTTTCCTCTTCGCGACTACGGGTGGGGTAAGGTTTGTTTCGTGCTTCTTCTTATTCGCTGGAGGTAGGCTACTGTGAAAATATGCTTGTTTTTCCGGAGCTTATCAAGGACTCACTGAATTCGAGATTAGTTGGAATAACTAACTGCCCAGCAGAGAACGATTTTTTTTGCATTTTTTGCATCATTTGATGAAATGTCATGGTAGTCGATATTTGCTACACCGTTTAAAATCACTCCATTTTTTATTCTGAACCAATATTATTTGATAAATTCAACTACGATTTTCCAAATTCCAACTGCGCATGTTCGAAGAATATTCTGAAATATTTGGTTTGAATGAGATGTGACGAAGCTCAAACTGCGCATGTTGATTATAACCGCGTCGTTGAACGGCCCGTTGAGATTTTGTAGGCACAAAAAAATACCAAGTATCGATTACTTTCTTGGCTAATACCCCACACATTAAATTCGTATACATATAAAACACAAATTTCTTATGCTTTACTGGCGTGCGCATTCTCATCATTTCTGTATCTCCGCTTACTTCTTCTAAACCAACCACATTTCTATATGGATTTCATTGTCATTTAAATAACTTTTTACGGAATGTTAATATGTGAAGTGCATTATTTTTTTCAAGTTTTTCTGTACTGAAGAAATTTCAATGTTTTGTAGTCAAGTCGTCAAAATATCAATTTTTGAGCGCTTATATGGCTTCAACTGACTAAACCTCAAGAGGTACTAGATATCTGTAGTCCTTCAGAAAGCCTAGACAACAGTTCGGGATGGCAAATGTTGACCTATAGTAATAATTTCTACTTATAAAACAATATCGAAGCAATAAACTCTGAACCGATCTGACCCAAATGACACCACATGTAAATGGTATCCGTGCGTAGCAGTGGCTAGGGTTATGAATTTTTTCTAGATTTTTAACAGTTCCTATCGACATTAATTCATATAGAAATGATGAAATTCATGTAGCTGATAAAAAGTGTGTCAGTCAATGATTTTTGTTTATACTATGGTGAAAAAAGGTATTGTGGGATATTACGTTCCGTAATGTAAAATCTGACCAAGAAGTTTTTCTAGATTTTCAACAGTTCCTATCGACATTAATTCATATAGAAATGATGAAATTCATGTAGCTGATAAAAAGTGTGTCAGTCATTGATTTTTGTTTATACTATGGTGAAAAAAGGTATTGTGGGATATTTCGTTCAGTAATGTAAAATCTGACCAAGAAGTTTTTCTAGATTTTCAACAGTTCCTATCGACATTAATTCATATAGAAATGATTAAATTCATTTAGCTGATGAAAAATGTACCAGTCATTGATTTTTGTTTATACTATGATGAAAAAAGGTATTGTGGAATATTTCGTTCGGTAATGTAAAATCTGACCAAGGTGATTATTTTGAATTGTAGCCTAAATTGAAATAAAGGTATACCAGGTGACGCAATGAGTTTTTTCAATGGGTTACTATTTTGTGGTAATTGTATGTTTTTGTATTTTCTGTAACTCGATTTTCACCCTACACGTTTTTAAACTTGGATGACATTCATACAGGATGCTCATTTAATGCATGAAAACTTGTTTTGTGAATTTCAAGTCGGTAGGTTTTTTTCGAAGGCAATTGGCAATTTTCGTTCTTTTGGAGGGTTGATCCTGTGAATTTCGTCTCGGCAGGTTGTTTCTGATGGCATTTGTCTATTTCAATTCTTTTGGAGGGTTGATTTCAATCCTTCATCTCCTTTGCAAGTGGATGAAATTGATACCGACCCGTTCATTTCATGTATACAAACTCATCCTATGAATTTCGTCTCGGCAGGTTTTTTCTGATGGCATTTGTCTATTTCAATTCTTTTGGAGGGTTGATTTCAATCCTTCATCTCCTTTGCAAGTGGATGAAATTGATACCGACCGTTCATTCCATGTATACAAACTCATCCTGTGAATTTCAACTCGGCAGGTTTTTTCTGAAGGCATTTGTCTATTTCAATTCTTTTGGAGGGTTGATTTTAACCCTTCATCCCCTTCGCAAGTGGATGAAATTGAAACTAGACATTAATTTCATGTATTCAAACATTTTATGTGAATAACAAATTGGTACGTTTTTCCCAAAGGCATTAAATTTGTCAATTTTCGTTTTTGTAAAGGGGTGGTATGAACCCTTCATTTCCTTTGCAAGTGGATGAAATTGATATCGAACGTTCTTTCCATGTATACAAACTCATCCTGTGAATTTCAACATGGCAGGTTTTTTCTGAAGGCATTTGTCTATTTCATTTCTTTTGGAGGGACGATTTTAACCCTTCATCCACTTCGCAAGTGGATGAAATTGAAACGAGACGTTCATTTCATGTTTTGAAACATTCCATGTGAATTACAAACTGATAGTTTTTTTCCGAAGGCATTTGTCAATTTTCGTTTTTGTGTAGGGGTGATATCAACCCTCCATCCCCTTAGCAAGTGGATGAAATTGATAATGAACGTTCATTCTATGTATACAAACTCATTCTGTGAATTTCAACTCGGCAGATTTCTTCTTAAGGCATTTGTATATTTCAATTCTTTTTGAGGGTTGATTTTAACCGTTCATCCCCTTTGCAAGTGGATGGACTTGATACGGAACGTACATTCCATGTATACAAACTCATCCTGTGAATTTCGTCTCGGCAGGTTTTTTCTGAAGGCATTTGTCTATTTTATTTATTTTGGATGGTTGATTTCAACCCTTTATTCTCTTTGCAAGAGGATGAAATCGATACGGAACGTTCATTTCATGTATACAAACTCATCCTGTGAATTTCAACTTGGCAGGTTTCTTCTTAAGGCATTTGTATATTTCAATTCTTTTTGAGGGTTGATTTTAACCGTTCATCCCCTTTGCAAGTGGATGGACTTGATACGGAACGTTCATTCCATGTATACAAACTCATCCTGTGAATTTCGTCTCGGCAGGTTTTTTCTGAAGGCATTTGTCTATTTTATTTCTTTTGGAGGTTTGATTTCAACCCTTTATTCTCTTTGCAAGAGGATGAAATCGATACGGAACGTTAATTTCATGTATACAAATTCATCCTGTGAATTTCAACTCGGCAGGTTTTTTCTGAAAGCATTTGTCTATTTTAATTCTTTTGGAGGGTTGATTTCAAGGCATTTGTATATTTCAATTCTTTTTGAGGGTTGATTTTAACCCTTCATCCCCTTTGCAAGTGGATGGACTTGATACGGAACGTTCATTCCATGTATACAAACTCATCCTGTGAATTTCGTCTCGGCAAGTCTTTTCTGAAGGCATTCTATTTCAATTCTTTTAGAGGGTTGATTTTAACCGTTCATCCCCTTTGCAAGTGGATCAAATAGATACGGAACGTTCATTTCATGTATACAAACTCATCCTGTGATTTTCATCTTGGCAGGTTTTTTCTGAAGGCATTTGTCTATTCCAATTGTTTTGGAGGGTTGATTTGAACCCTTCATCCCCTTTGCAAGTGGATAAAATTGAAAATGTATTTAAACATTTCATGTGAGTTACAAATTGGTAGGTTTTTCCGAAGGCATTTGTCAATTTTCGTTCTCGTGAAGGGGTGATTTCAACCCCTCATCCTCTTTGCAAGTGGATGAAACTGATTCGGAACGTTCATTCCTTGTATACAAACTCATTCTGTGAATTTCTAGTCGGCAGGTTTTTCTGAATGCATTTGTCTATTTCAATTCTTTTGGAGGGTTGATTTTAACACTTCATCCCCTTTGTAAGTGCATGAAATTCATTCGGCATATGCATTTTGTGAAACGATTTTTTCTGAATACATTTTTTTCACAGTCATTCAATTTTTATCCGAACCAGTGAAAATTAAATTTTTACCGACGCCACTGGTGGTTTAACTGCTGGATCGAAAGTTATTGCCAACTTCACACCGGTGTAAAAAACAACATTGTTTTTGAATACCATTTGAATTGTTTGAGGGGTTTCAATGAGGAAACTGCAACTTAACATTGTATTCGGTCATATGCTCACAATGCTTCTAGTATCGAACAGTCAAAGGTAGCACCTATTCTTCACGATAATAAGCGTCACCTTATCTTGGTAATTTTTTTCTCGATTTTCATTACAAATAAAACGCTTTCTGTAAAGCTGATTTTCTCCTATCATCATTACCTTGAATATTAATGAAAGAAATTATGAGAAAATACGCAAAGCACAAGCATCATTATATTATGGTTATTAAATGAATAATTGGAACATTTGGAACCTTTGGTATCAATAGAATTCAAGAAATAGAAACTACTTTAAACACCAAAACAATGTCAGTTTCACTCGGCTCACGTTTTGCTAACAAAGGCATCATCAGGAGCTCAAAAAAGTGTACTAACTACTTTATGCTCTTCTCATCTTCAGGAGTACCCAGAAAACAGAGGAGAAAGAAAATTTGGGGATTTATAAAATTAGCTTCAATGATCGCGAGAAAAAGTATGTATGTTGGTCAAACTAGAAGGGTTATGAAAATACGGTTCAAAGAGCACATTGATCATATCCGTTTTTCGAAAGAGAAAAATCGACCACTGAATCAATGAAAATTTGAAATTAATTAGACAGGTTCATGACAATATAGACTTCTCGATGAATGCGGATAAGGGCCCTCTACCATACAGCCCCTTGTTCATAATTCAATGAAGAAATCATTGATCAATAATTTTCATTGACTCTAAAACAAAGAGGTAGAACGTAGAATATAGCAAGTCAACTACAAAAATAAGTAAATAATCAAAGTAGTTTGACAATTTAATTAGGGCAGGTCAGGTAGCCGAGTGGTTAGAATCAATGCTTTTCAATCATTCTGGCTTGCCGGTCGTAGGTTCAAAGCCTAATGATTTCAATAAATTTTTCTGATGGCCTGAGAAACTAGGATTCGCACGTTAAAAAGTATCACCTCGTTAATCCTTGTCTCGCACAAGTTTCGACTTCTAGGGGGGCGAGAGCTGGTTGACGGAAAAAACGATATCAACAAGAACAACAATATAGGTACTAGAGTGCAATTAGCCGCTCAGATAAGTGGTATTTATTTATCATTCATACAAACGGTTTTATTGCATGAATAAATATTGTAGTAAAACTGCACTAACTAATTTTCCTAATTTATTTATAACACTATTTACAACAATTATTCACTAAAACATTTACTTCAATATCTATTTCAATTTATTTCTACTGTGGCTATCTATCAGCGAACTCTGGAACTGTAACTAACTCTAATATGACTGTCCCGCTTATATACTCCCAAGCAGTTTCCATTCACGACTCTCGATAATTCAGGAGTATAGAACATTTCATCTAGATGGCTCTTCGAATAGTATCGAACAATCGATTTATTCCAGCTTGTTCTCGGCGATCCGTACGCCAGCAGATATGCAGTTGTAGTTGAACGAGGGTGCATAATTAATTAGATCAGGGCCGGTCTCGGGGCCGGACTCGAAATCGTTACAATATGTAATTAGATACAATGTGCAAAATAACTTTTTAGTAATCAATAAAAATATTAATACTGAGAGTTGTCATCTATTTTCTAGAGATAATATCTTAAATTCATTCCTATACCTATCCCTTCTTATTATTTGGAAGTCAGGATATACGTGATGCTTTTTAAAATAGAGTAACCGTGAAAATTTCTTTCGAATTTTTTCTAATTTATTCAAATTACTTTGAGATTCCGTGATCCAAAGTAATGAACCAAACTCTAACTTGCTCCCAATAATACAAAAGTTTAAGTGTGTTAATATTATTGAAAATATGCGATTATTTTATTATAACACCTAACATTTAATTAGCTGAGTTTACTATGTTTTCAATGTGCAAGGCAAATGAGAATGTCGTCGTGGTAAGAGCAATACGTTGTATGTCATATTTTGGAAAGTTTTCATGAGAAACAAAAAACAGTATAACTTGTGCACCTAACTGAAAAAATGGATAGTGCTCAGGCCTTAAACAATAAATATACTACTGAAGAAGGCTGATATGTCACATATTAAGAAAGTATTTTAATTAGTGAGCAAAATTGATATACGACAAGATGCTTTTCAACTTGAACAATTCTTGTTGACATACACCTTCTCACACTTGAAGGAAATAACATTAAAGTACGACTTGGAATCACAATGAGCGGCCTTAAACCCTTAACATAAAATGTATACTCCTACAAACCAACTGAATGAGTTGTTTGTCACTTATTTCTCTTTCTCAAAACTTAGTTTTAAGGGATACTAAACCAATAAGAAAATAGAAAGAACACTTTACTAGCGTCAATGATAAAGAAACAAAATAAAACAACGAAATGTAACTAACTCTATTTCGATATAAGTGAATCATAGAAAAAGTGGTAATCTCTTGGAATAAACTGTTTTAATTCCTGCAAATATTTATGTTTGCTCGCCTCGATAGGACACGGTCCTTGGTATAAATTTGGATGTGTAATTTTAATTGGATGA
This sequence comes from Chrysolina americana, assembly GCA_958502065.1. Taxonomy (NCBI): domain Eukaryota; kingdom Metazoa; phylum Arthropoda; class Insecta; order Coleoptera; family Chrysomelidae; genus Chrysolina; species Chrysolina americana. The sequence continues at coordinate 30,075,432 of OY293419.1, read as the reverse complement.
CTTAAACGCCTAGGAAGTGGAGCCCAGATATGAGTGAAGTCAAGTTTAAAGTTTATTAGCGTATCTGGGTGGTACTGGAATGCTACCACGTCATTTACACGTGTATCTCCAACCTTATTGTCAGGTCGTATACTTTTGTAATAATCTGTGCCGAATGTTTTGAAGTCCAAATAATCGCAGTAAATGGTTGAGTACGGCCTTGGATTTAGTCGGGCACTTTGAATTATTGTCATATAATCTCCTGGTACGAATATTTCTCTTCTCTTTCCTAATTTTTTTTGATTGTCGCATGAATGGAATCCACTTCCATCTACGTGTGACCCACTTCTAAATATTTTTGCTCTATTAATACATCGTACTTGAGGTGGGCGTCTAATGTCGTGTATTGCGACTTTTAGAAGCATTGAGAAACGGTTACACTTAGAGAGCTGAAATTTGGTAGGTGAACTCGAAAAAGATTGGAGTACACAGTGAATATATTGAGATTTTTTTCATTTCGAAAAGTGAGATTATTTTGGTCAGCAATTGAGGAAAATAAGCCAATACTGGCTTCTGTTTTATGCTAATCTAAATATTGATAAAAATAGTGCAATTTCCGATTGAAAACGAATCTCCAGACAATATCGTTTGGGAGATTAATTCCAAGTTAGAAATGGGCTAGGAATAGCCAAATTCGAACATATGGCGCGAAACAGTTCCTACTTTACCAACATTCTTACTCATTTTTTAGTTCGGCAGTTTTCGGATAGAAAGCGCCATTGTATATTTCATTCATTCAATTTACCCAATGAGACGGAATATGATTTTGATAACATTGGTAGGAGGAGCCAGGTCAAGAAAATGAAATAAAGACGTGTTGTTTCGGATCCCTAAATAAATCATAAGCGTATCATGGAGTGCTATTTGAGGATGCATAAATAAAAATCAACAATCGATGAGGGGATCCGGAGTTTCAATCTATATGTAATACAACGAAACTTTTCCTAGCACATGCGAAGTAATTTCTCTAAACTTCTTGCTGAGGATAGTGTACATCTCGCAGTTAATTTATTCAATATTTTTGAAAACGCTGACATTTTTTCAAGATTTTATTAAACGTGCGTTTGTTTCTCTGTTCATTCATTTGTATATTGAGGTGATATCTTGCAAGTGAATTTTGACCCACTTATAGTTGCCCGATCATCATGAAATTGGGCAGGTGTTTATGATTCCGATGATAATGTATTATGAAGGGTCATAATGCCACTGGAAACATCTATTCCTAGAGCTCTGTGGATTTTTTTGAGTTAGGGATTCATCATTTTAGAGGTAGAAATAATGTTTCTTCATTTGAAATGTTCCTGGCTCTACAGGGCGAGCTACAAAAATGCTTGAATGTCTAATGCCAAATACGCAAAAAAGTGTTTGCCAGTGGATTTTTCTTGATTTATAATGCTATGAAAATTATCGATTGACTTCGAATATATCTATTAGTTATGGTGTACCTACTTACAGGGTGATGAAGAAAACGCTTGTTTTAACTCGTTTTTGAGCTTCTCGCAAAAATGTAGTTTTTCCTACATTTCACAGAGTGAGCAAAAAAGTGATAAATTATGGGAGATCATATGAGTGGATTGTTCGATATTTCACAGAGAATAAAGGTAAACTATTTTTTACTTTTACGTGACTCGATACAGAGTGAGCCCAAAAAGACGAATTTTCGAAAATGAGCGAATATTGATTTTATTTCTGTTGAAACGAAAGCAATTGATATAAATATATTGCATATTTCAAATTACATTTCCCAAAGTGTCTACTTATGGTTGGACAAAATAACATTGACACATTGGAGACTATTATTGGTGGAATTTGCGTTGATTTTCTGGATATGATATTCTATAGAGGAGGATGATAATGTTTTGTGTAACTGTAGAGAAACTGAGTTATCCCGTAGAGAGTTATTTTTAAAAACTTCTGGAGGTAATCCGGTCGTAAAACAAATACATTCTTGAGACTTCTACAAAATATCCAAAACGCTTAGTGTTTCTTCTAACCTTCAAAGAGTGGAAGCAGCTGCAAGCGCATGCGTTTATACAAATGTCATCATTACAGCAGAGCCAAGTAATGTATATAAAGTAAGCAAGGCCACTTGCCGGAAAATCGATGAAACCAATTTCAATAATTGTCGAGAATATGTCGTGAACGAAAAAAATTTGTCGCGCTTATAGTTTTTTTTTTTTATATGGGGTGGCTGTGCTAACTTTATATTAAGTTAGCACTGCCACTGATATAACTTGACAAAAAAACATCAAATTTTATAACTGTGGTAACCAACAATTGTCGTGTAAATCTTTTCTTTACAGCTTATTATGTATTTTTTATTGGAACACCGCATACCTATGAGGACAATTTGAACTTTTTTCATTAAACTATTGTTAAATATGTATGGATTATGCATTCTTTTTGAAACAAATGAAAAATTTATTGTGAAAAATGGGAAAACTCAGTGTTCAATGAAAAAACTCATCAAACTTGAATATTTTTTTGTAGGCTCACAAATTCACTGAATGATTGGCGAATAATTATAACATTGCCCGAGAAAACTCCTACTATTGTATAACTGAAGAACTAAATACAAAAGGTGGAAAAAGGAGATATTAAAAGCCGGAAAATTACTTTTACGCTAAATAATGGAGAAATTCCCTTTTCTTAGTAATATACACACATAATTTGGTTGGATTATTTTTTCTGTGACTGAAAATTAACTCATCAATTGTCGAATGATCAAATCTAATATGTCGTGTCATGAAGCGGAAAAACTACCTATAATTGGTAAAATTCAATTATTTCCAGTCTTTCGGTATTACCAACGCACTGAATAATGATTATATATAATGTTTTTTTGACAAAATCAAATTTGTCGTGAAACGTTGAAATTTTCTGAAGCGGAAAAACTACCTGTTATTGGTAAAATTCAATTATTTCCAGTCTCTCGATATTACCTAATGATTATGATGTTTAAATATAATTTTTTGTGGCGGAAATTTATGGAACAATTGTCGAACGACAAAAACATATTTGTCCTGAAAATTTTCATTCTTGAAAAGCCGGAAAATTATTTTAAAACGATAATTAATGAAGAAATTCCATTTTCTTAGTAATATACTTACATTATTTGGTCGGATTATTTTTTCTGCGACTGAAAATGAACTATTCACTTGTCGAATGACAAAATCAAATTTGTCGTAAAACGTTGAAATTTCCTGAAGCGAAAAAACTACCTATAATTGGTAAAATTCAATTATTTCCAGTCTTTCGGTATTACCAACGCACTGAATGACGATTAAATATATTTTTTTTGGGCGGAAATTTATGGAACAATTGTCGAACGACAAAAACATATTTGTTGTGGAAAGTTTCATTCTTGAAAGGCCGGAAAATTTCTTTAAAACGCTAAATTATGAAGATATTCCCTTTTCTTAGTAATACACAGACACATAATTTGGTTGGATTATTTTTTCTGCTCCTGAAAACTAACTCATCAATTGTCGAATGATCAAATCTAATTTGTCGTGGAAAGTTGAAATTTCCTGAAGCGGAAGAAAGAATTATATTTGGTAAAATTCAATTATTTCCAGTCTTTCGGTATTACCAACGCACTGAATGATGATTAAATATAATTTTTTATGGCGGAAATTTAAGGAACAATTGTCGAACGACGAAAACATATTTGTCGTGAAAATTTTCATTCTTGAAAAGCCGGAAAAGTACTTTAAAACGCTCAATAATGAAGAAATCTCCTTTTCTTAGTAATATACACATATAATTTGGTTGTATTATTTTTTCTGCTCCTGAAAACTAACTCATCAATTGTCGAATAACTGAATCAAATGGTCGTGAAACGTTGAAATTTCCGGAAGCAGAAAACTACCTGTAATCGGTAAAATTCAATTATTTCCGGTCTCTCGATATTATCTAAGCACCAAGTTTGATGAGTTTTTTCATTGAACCCTGAATGCCCAATCAATTCATATTTGACAATAGTTTAATGGGAAAAGCTCAAATTATCCTTATAGGCATGAAGTGTTGCCACTTACTCAAAATTTTCCCCAATATCAAGAATTCCAATATGATTTTTCGCATTTTTTTACTTCAAATAGACTTCGACAATTACTCGGCAATTGTTGGTTACCACAATGATAAAATTTGATGTTTATTTGTCAAGTTATATCAGTGGCAGTGCTAACTTAATATAAAGTTAGCACAACCACCCTATTTAAAAAAAACTATAAGCGAGACAAAATTTTTTTGTTCTCAACAATTATTCGACAATTACTGGAATTGGTTTCATCGCTTTTCCGGCAAGTGGCCTTGCTAACTTTATACACATAGCCAAGTAACAAGATTGTCGGAATTCAAGAAAACTCCAAACAACTGCAGGCGGCAATTCTGAATTAGCATTGGATACTTTTGGTTCTAACTTTCGTCTATCCGTGTAGACACATGTAATCTGAAAAGTGCAATGCCTTCAAGGCTTTTGCGTCAACAAAAATTAAATAAATCCCGTTTTAATATAGATTTCTAAGAATTCGTTCTTTTGGACGCAACTGTCATACAAAATAGTAGACGAAACATGATCTTTATTCACATCACAGACCCCTTACCGATGATTTTACAAATTAATTCAACTGAATTAAAAAAAGAAAATTCTGTTAATAATGAAACAAAGAAAAAATACTAGGTACAATGAATTTGACAAAAAATACTTGAAAAACCCCAAACAGAAAAATGGGAAGATATTTTTATGATCAACCCTCGGATCAACCCGATGTCTACAAACCTATAAAGCAACTGATAAAATGCAAGTCACTAATTACCGACCAATATCGCTGGTGAATCATTTCGCAAAAGTTGTCGAGAAAATACTCAAAAATCAGGGTGGGAAAGTACATATTAAAATATAAAGTACTTTCTGATAAATATTTTGGCCTCTGTGATGGTAAATCTACACAGAACGCACTTATATTCCAAAAATAATCAGAGAAACAAAAAAAGCAAGTTGAGAAGAAGCTTGAAAAAATATCAATGTTTTTCGAAAAACCACAATTTTTTTAAATATTGAATTTACTGCCAGATGTGCACTACCACCAGGAAGAAATTTGGAGATTCGAAGGTATTTGAAAAAAAAAAAAACAAAATTTGATAATTGTGTGAGGACTATATTGTGCAACTAGTGCAGAAAATATCCAGTTTCCGTATGAGTTGCACTTTATACTTTTCCGACGACCTACAAATAATTTCACAAGAAAAACTAGTTCTACAATTAAAATTTTGAAAGAGACATATATTATCAAAATTTATATTTTTTTGAAACGAGACTATTAAAAATTGAGTTGGTGATGGTTGCTAGATAACGAAACGTTCGGACAGTAAAACTGCGACATTATCACATGACAGCTTGACGATAACACCAGAAAAAATAAAATTAATGATCACAAAATTCAGTGTTTCTAGAAACATTTTTAAATATTTTTTTAAAAATTTTACTTTTGTTATGCAAATTTTCTCTCACTGAATTGAAACTGTATAACCGTTTCCGATATCCCCGTGATGGACAACCTCTTAGACTCGCTGAATAATACACTTCTTCAATCAATCAATCTATATCATGAGCAAGTAGTATGAAGCACACTCATTTCTAAAGATGAATTATTTTTAGGTAGGTAGGTATGAAGCGGTCACGCAAAATTCAATTTACTTGTTCTCGTTCAAAAATATTGTTCAAATTCTTGTTTTTGAGGTTGGTTTTCGGAAAGTTATAGTGTGCGGAAACTGGATATTTCATACTAGTGTTAGGAGCCATAAGCGAGTGGTTAGTATGAAATATCCTATTTTCCGCACTAGTTGCACATAATACTATTTCTATGAAGATTGAACTAAACACCCCATTGATTGAACATTTCACTTATCTGACTTCAATTTGTTTTTCCCAAAACACCACACCTTTGAAATGTTCGATATGAAAATGTCCTTTGTAACATTTTCTAAAAACGAATAAAATACTTTAATCCATAGTAGAAAGAAAAATATTCGTTAAAAATCGGTCCATTTCCAACAATCGAAATCATATTATAGGTACCTTCCTACGAACATATTGTAACGATTTCGTGACCGGCCTCGAGACCGGCCCTGATAATCCAATTACACTCCACACTAGAAATGTAAACAAGTTCTCTTCTGACAAACACATGACTCATCCGTGGAAGAGACGCGAACGTCTAATCGAATATTCTAGGGACCTCTCAGAAGTCGCCGAACAGACTGGAAAGATCGAAAACTATAAATGCTTCTATATATAGCCGCTGTATAGCAGATGGTGGAGTAGTTAGAATTCAGAGTTAGTTACAGTTCCAGAGTTCGCAGATAGAGACTGACACAGTAGAAATAAATTTGAATCTAGTGAAGTAAATGTTTTAGTGAATAATTGTTGTAAATAGTGTTTTAAATAAATTAGGAAAATTAATTAGTGCAGTTTTACTACAATATCTACCTTACCTACCTAGGATTCAAAACTAATATAAACTTGGATGACAACGCGAGATTTTCAAAACATTAAAAAAATAAAAAACAAAAACCCAATAACGTTTCCATGCCACTGATGGTGCTGAAATAATTCATTCCATGATATAGGATTTTCTTATACTTCTCAGTACAACACAACGCAATAAATAGGTGGGCTATTCTCAAATAATTCGCTTTTAATTTGCGTAAAAATAAGAGAGAAAAATATACCTATATAAGTATTTCATATGTATTGATGTGAAACAGAAAATCGAAATCGCATAGATACATACAAACTCGAGAATAGCACACCTGCTGGCATGTTGCCAAGAGCGCCAATATAATTACTAATCTCTAGGCTTATTTTTTTTGTCGCTGTTGTACCTAATAGTAATGAATATAACAACATTAAATTTAATTTAAAAAAAAAGTTCATTTGGAATAAGTATTCAATGAATCATTTCTTCTTGAATAATCTCCAAACCAAATGATAATTGATAGTCAGAGATGTATTATACGGAATACGTAACAGTATTGGCAACAGACTGGCTCCGTCGCCGTCCCCATCCCCAGCGTTTGCAAAGCGTAGTCGTAGAAGCCATTAGTTATGACTATCATTCAGTGTTGCCGTTTACCGGATAATTATCCGATTTGCGGATAATTTGAGGTGCCCGTGGATAATTTTCGGATCCAAGAATTTGCCGGATAATTTTCGGATAATTTCGAGAAAGTTCGGATAAAATTCGGATCTTACGATTTTGTTTATTTTGTGTTCTGTGTCATGGAACACAAAATCGTTTCATCAGGTTTATTTTGTAATTGTAATTTGTTCGGGTTCTGAGATCCAATGCTTGCGTTAAAGTTCTGTGGCTTTAGCAAGGTAAATGGAAAGCTTAAAGCTTGGTACAGCTCTTCTGTCTCGTTTGCTCTACTGGAATGGAACACAAAAGAGCTGCCTGTACCAAGCTTCTCATTGCTGAAAAGTGCCTATATATTTAAAAGTACTACTGCTGCATTTGAATATTCCCATACATTTTAAGTGAAACTCCATCTGCTTGTGAATTATGTAAGCATTACACAAAACTAGAGGCAAGGTAGGTTATTCTTAAGCCCGTGGCTCACGGTCACAATAGTTTCATCAAACTGATTTGAAGTGACGTCATTTCCATTATTTTGTTTTAAACAATTATGATGAAACTGATAAAAATGACTTCAATTCAAGGCAGTTTGATCAAATTATTTCACCGTGAGCCATTTGCTTTGAGCCTATATGGCTTACGTCGTATAATTTGAAAATCTTCTTCGAAATTACGTCATTCCTATTGTTTGTTTCAGGCATTTTGAATGAAACCGATAAAAATGACGTCACTTCAAGGCTATGGTCAAAGTATTTGACATCGAGTCACTAGCTTTAGGTGGCGAATACGAGTTTTACCAAAATAAAATAAATTAATTTAGGAGTTACATTATTTCTAGGAAATATCCTTTTCATTTTTCAAAATCGGACAATTTCGGATAATTTTTGAGTGGTCACTGGATAATTTGGGATTTCGGGTCCGGCAACACTGCTATCATTACTCATTTGCACGAAGGGAAACTTGGATAAATATTAAACAGAAGGCATGGTGGCTCCTCTGTCGGATTAGTTTGTTAAGCCGTACCAACCGGCGACCTTAATACTTAACTCGAGAAGAGCATTGGATAATTGAGCATTTCTGTTCGCCGTCGCTCCAGACTATAATTTTTTTTGGATTCTTCTTTTCAATTTCTTTCGTCATAAACATTGTCCATATAGACGCAAAAATATCGCTCTCAAGGCATCCAGCAGCTTCGTGCCATAAGTAGCACGTAACGTCTTTTGTGCTCAAAACAAAAAAGGCCAACTTGTGTACTTTAAGCTTTATTTTGTAGTAAGTAGCAGAAACATTAAATCTTGGTGACGGAAGCACTGCTTAGACATCAACGGTATAGCACAGAATTTCTTGACTCTCCATTGCCGATTTTTTGTCATTTTCTTTTTCGGTTCGAGCTGCCTCTTTCTTTATAGTATGCTGCTGAAATGCTTCTTCGTCGGAGTTACCGTGTTTATATGATGTACATTTATCGCATTGATCTTTTTTTTGTGTGTATATATCTAAATTCATTTTTCTTAAGGTTTTCAAAAATATGGTCCACGATGGTGATAATTTTTCGTTCTTGTCCTTACATAGTTGTACATAATATCGATGCATTTCCCTTAAGCTGGACCATGTGGGTTCTAAATAAAATTTGCCAGTGGATGCTCGGCAATAACGAGACTTGACTTTCGGTAAACTATTTAGAAAATTTTCCAAACTTTCTGTGATTGAGGATCGAGCGTTCGCATGTTTTTCTTTACGTTCAGGCGTATTATCTTCAGAGACTTTAGTTTCCAACACCCAAGTACTTAACGATTTCTCACCTAAACATAAACTGTTTAGAAACATAGTTTCACAAACCAGTTTCTTTACTTTCTGATTCTGTCCCACCTTAACTGTTAAAGAAAAACGCAATGAAGTCTGCTTTCTCGAGCGATCATCGTTTGTTTTTTGCGATGTATGGGATACGATGGAATCACATTTTCTTTGACAAACACATGTTTAGCATCCCATGATGAGAGTGACCAAAAATTGGAGAATATTAACTGACGTTCCTCATCAGTAATTGTAGAACATAGAAATTTTTGCCGGAGCTCACCTTTTTCCAATAATTTTGTTGGGTGGCCTTTACAACGTCCTTTGAGAACCCTATTTTCTCTTGTAGAAGTCTGCTTGTATTTGCCAGTTGCATCTTTTGTAAAACCAATGTAGCTTTCACCTTTTAAACGTAGTATCGAATTTTTCTGCCGTTTCCATTCCTTTCTATCGACCTGACTTTGGCGTTTTCTTTTACGTGCCTAAAGGTACACCTTCATTTTCAGTTTCAATACAAAGTTCCGAGTTCACTCTGTTATCCTCAGAATTGGAATCAGGTTCATGATCTGACGGCTCATACAGCTCACCAGATCCCGAACTGAAGTCAGAGACATCATCAGGTAAATTTGAGGCTTCAGCTTTTCTACCATCGGTTTGTGGATCCGTATCCTCTGGAAACAAAAATATAGACAATGATACAATTTTTGGTGGAACTCAAAACATTAGACAGTGTGTGCGATTCCCCAACCAAAATAGGTTTGCCATGCATACCTTGCTATCTGTACGATTTGTGTTTATACTGTTTTACCTACTCATTTGTAACTTTGAACAATTCATCAAAAATATTTAAATATTTTCAAATATTGAACAACAATTAAGAAGAGACCACAAAAAAAATTATTTAACCAAAATTGGGACTGTTAAATTGAAATTAATTAAGAAAGGTGCACACCAATATCATCTTCTACTTGGGCTTCAGTTTCACGGGTCGCCAGTTCTAAAATATAAGCACTCCTTCCCTTTCCAAACATTTTGATATCAGTTTCCTAGATTATATTGTAACCTGTAACAATGATTCAATATGCCGAATGTCATAGAAAATAAAAAGCAAATGGTAGTATGTCAAAACATGATATGACAAGGAATGTGATTATATTGTTACTTACAATGAATATCTACGTACTAGCAACTAATATACGTTTATTGTACTTAAACCTCTAACGTTTTCAAAAAATATCCCAGTAAACGATTCATATTTTCAAATAATGTTAGGTTATGACCATATTTACAAATAAAATGTTTCTGTATTACTTCAAACTAACAATGAACTAACAATTTTACTTACAATACAATAGTGATATGAATACTTACGTTAGTCCTTCTTGCTTTAAAAGTATGAAACACACCAATAAAACAGGAGAAAACTACTAATAGCGCGCAAACATCAACACATTCATGATATACGGCTTATTTTTGTAACCAGTGTGGCAAACTGCGTATACCTCATGTCACAACAAGTCTGATATACGACATATTACTGTAACCAAATTGCATTAGTTCGAATTTCGTCATATTGCAACAAGATGCGTTGTCGGTACCTGGTTGGTTGATTGACATACAACTTATTGCGATGCATGACGTTAGAGATTTCGGTTACACAGATTCAAAAAGCCAGAAATCGAATTTTTTTTCGACATACGACCTCTTGCGGTTACCACGACGATGTGCTGTTATAAGTAATGCCCCAATCTTTGATTCCAGTAAAGCGTTTTAAGCTTTGATTTTCCATTAAATTATCAAAGACACACGGTTGGTTAAATTTTCGAGGTTTTCTCCTTCTTGAATCAGTCCTTCCAAGAGTATTTTCTGGAGTTCCCTTTCCTCCAATTCCTGCTTCAATTCCGCAAAACAGTCTCATTTTTATACACGGAGAGTGTCGAATTTAAAACAAGTAAAGTTATTCCCGTATACAAAAAGGGCGATCCCAATATTCCAGATAACTATAGACCCATATCTATCATTCCTATATTTGGTAAAACTTTTGAGATGCTAATTAAAGACCGCTTAATTTCATTTTTAAATGCTTATTCAGTACTTAATAAAAATCAATTCGGATTTAGGTCTAAAAAATCAACAACCCAAGCTGTGATGGCTATAGTTGAGTCATTAATAGATAATATAGAAAGGGGCTTAGTGTCAGCTCTAACTTTATGTGACTTAAGTAAGGCGTTTGACAGTGTAAACCATGAGCTCCTACTAGGTAAACTGGATTATTATGGAATACGTGGCACAGCTTTAGAGCTAATGAAAACCTATTTATGTGGGAGAAAGCAAGTTGTTTATACAGTTGGAAACTCTAGCACTTGCAGATCCATTTCGCACGGTGTTCCACAAGGTTCCATACTGGGACCAACTCTTTTTGTGTTATATATTAATGATATTTTCAATTTCTTACTTCCAAGCTTATCAGTTTGTTATGCAGATGATGTATCAACGGTAGAAGCAGACTCAAATGTTAACGACTTAATGGACCTATGCTCTAGAACAGATTAAAACGCTGAAACTTGGTTTACTTCAAATTATCTAAAACTAAACAGGGACAAGACACAGAAAATTATCATATCATCAAATCGACAAGTAACAATGAAGCAACATGTAGATTTATTAGGGTTTAAAATTAATGACATGTTAAATTGGGAAGCACATATTGCTGGTTTATGCAAAAAACTCTCTACACAACTGTTCGTACTGAGACAACTGAAAAATTGTCTTAGTCAAAGTATGGTATTACAGACATACTTTTCTCTTTAAAACAGCCACCTAACATATGGCCTACTTTTATGGGGTCAGTCTTCTCATGCAATTAAAGCCTTTCGCATGCAAAAAAAGCAATCAGGATCATAGCCAATGTTTCTTACAGAGAACACTGCCGTCCTTTATTTGAAAAACTTAAAATTCTACCCTTGCCATGTATTTTCATACTTTACGCTATATTAGAAATACACAAAAATAATATGAAGTACCACACAAATGCCACAATTTTATCGACTGGATCTATCAGCTCGAAATTCACTCAACTTAAGTTTATATAATAAAATACCGGCAGACATCACTGGTTTGTGTTATAACCGATTCAAGGTTAGAGTTAAGCACTCACTACTGAGGCACTGTTTCTACTCCATTGAAGAATATTTAACCTGCAAGACATTTTAGTGTGTATAGTTGTAGTGTGTTTAGTGTGTATTGTAACTATTTTAACTGTCCGTTCCGACTATCCGTTTGACTTGTCACTATTGTACTGTATTATATTTAATGTGATGGAAATAAATCTATCTATAATTCGCAAACACCCATTTATTTTGAAAATATCGCCTCTAACACCAGTTGTAATCAAAATACACTCAACTCTGTCTTTCTGATATGTTTTCAAAATCAATATTTAGCCAATTTATATTCAACAACTATAATTCATATCACATTAATACTATTATGGAACCTGGCTTGCTTCTGTATTCACGGTAAGTTGTATACCGACTGTACTTCTTGCTACCACAAAATCTTATCTAGTTGCGGTAGAGTTCTTCCAGACGTTTCTCGAGTTTCCATGATCGTCGTTCGATATTCGACGACTGGAATCTAGATGGCTTTCGGCATTTCGATAACAGACTAGAGTGGTGACATCATCGCATTCCTCACCGGCTGAGTAAAGGCAGACAGGTGTAGTAGTCAGATCCATCCCCAGTTCGTTACAGTTTGTGTGTATTTCACTATTTTTTACTAAATGCTTGCTTTATATGTTGGTTGTACACCACTGTTTACATGAACTTAAATATACCTACTCAAGTAGCAAAGTATTTTGTACATTGGTTTTTCCTGTAGAGTGTTCAAATAGATTCTGTTGAGGTATAGCATTGGTTATTCTCAAGATAATTGGAAAATTTTCATGCCTCAATTTACCTTAACTAGGTAGATATGTTTCGAAGTTCTTTGGAGGTGTATTGATATCATGTATCATTGATTTATTGTGTTTATTAGTGGTTTCAGTTTATTAATGGTTAGGATGAGAAAAGCGAAGGTTCTCAGATAGAGTGCAATTTTCTAACGTAATAATGACAACAATAGCAATTTAACTTCAAATTTCTTTCCTGAGTAGGATTTTCATGCAGGTAGCAATAACTCTCCGTTACGACGTTAGTTGTTGCCTTGTAAATACGAGGTCTTCTAACAGAAGCCACGAATGAGCGGTTGGCTTCCCGTTGTTGGCTCCGTCCGTTTCTGAATCCGCCACTAAATATTGCACATCTTTGCACTGCCCTAAGTGTTGCACGTCTTTGCACTGCCACCAAGTGTTGCACATCTTTGCACTGCCACTAAGTGTTGCTCATCTCTGCACTCAGCTACACCGTACTGACGATGACAAACAGTCTGAAAATCGTCTCTACGGTTGCTCTGCAATTCGAGTATGATACTCAATCAATTTCAGCTTTGATATTCAAAGAACATTGCAAAGTAGTTCATGCAGAAAACTTTGCTTAGTATAAAACTGATATAATTCAAAAATGTTTTTTATCTAAGATTGGATTAAGTAATCCATTTTTCAGTATTACTTCAATGGTCTTCTATCAAGTAATGTTGTCCATTTTTCATGAATTGATTTTCGGCTTCATATTGACGTCGACACATAATCGATCTGCTTTTCCTGGAATCTGAAGATGGCTATGGTCATATACTTCAGTATTTATCTTGGAATTTCCAACAGAAGCTAAAATAATTTTTCGATTTAACAAGAACCATGAACCCAGTACGTAGATGTTCCCTCTTTAAATAAAGAACTAATTTCTGCTTCGATATATAAAGATCATTTCAAAATAGTTCTTCTAGAGAACTTTGCAAAGTACCGATTCAATATAATTCAACAGTCGTAATAAGATGCGGTAGTTATTTTCTGTCGGATACTTGTCGATTGAAGTACATATTCCATAGTTTGTTTGTGGAAGATTTGTTTATATAATCCATTTTCTATTGTTAACTCATGTCGTCTTCAATAAGAATCATTGCATTCAAATGAAGTCCGGGAAATTCATCGTTTGTACCTAACCCAATCATATATACATACGTGAAGTTTTTAAATTTTTTTCAAAATTCAAGATATGCTGTGAATCAAATAAAACACTTACGTTTTTTTGTTTTTAAACACTTTTGGTGCATTATTTGAAAAATGGTTCTGATTGATTTTTTATTATTTTTATTGTAATTTATCATGCGTTTATGTTTATTTCTCAGTTTTTTGTTTTGTGAAAAATCAGTTATTTTCTAGGACTATCAAGAAGTTTCAACCAGATCTCACCCAATAAATTCTGATCTTGTCCGAGAAATAACAACTTTCAGTTCAGTAACTAGAACACTTCATTTACAACCAGCATCTCCAATGCGTAAAGAAATTTCACCATTTTGTTTTCCTTTGGAATGCAGATCACGTATATCATTGAACAATACAAAGCAAGAGAAGCGCATTAAACAAAAATTTAATAGACTGGTGCTAGACAGGTTACAGGTTGGTATTTCATATAAACTCTCGAACAGTATTTCTTCCAAATCTCTATTAAATAACTTTTCCTCTGCATGCTAGTAACATTAACACCGACGTTAGATCAACTATGGAGTTACTTTTATACTAGAATTCGTACAAATGAAAAACTATTGTTTTAATGCTCGTTTCTTATTTTATTATATAATGAAAATTAAAGATGTGGATTATTATCATTATTTTATGTACTGATTCTAGTTTCAACTAACTTGGTAGTAAGTACTAATAATGGGTCACTAAACATTTCACAGAATATAAAATTACTAACCATTTATTGTGAAATGAATAACTGCTAGAAGTTCTACCTGCATTCATACGTAGGAACACAAATTCGAAAACACTGAACCATTTCTTTCATTTTTATCTGTATTTTTTGTAAAACTTTTTTCAGTAGACTCTTTTCTGTCTTGATATTAATTTTGTCCAAATATTTACCTTTTTATTGAAACTTTTTCCATCATTATTGCTGATTTTCTTGATATTCCTTTATTTCTTCTATATCTTATCGTAGATATATATCCATTTTTCTTAAACTGCTACTAATTTCCTAATTCTGTGTGAACATCGCCTCCACCATCCTAATTGCTTTTATTCAAGAACTCTGTCTTTGATTCAATGAGTTAGCTGAAATTTTTAAATACAAAGTAGCAGATAAAGATGAAATAATAAGAAACAACAAATGATTGAAGAAGAAATCATTAATTTAAAAATACTTCAAATTGATCCAAGCTAGACTGATAACCTGCAACTGTAGACCACTAACACCCTCATATAAAACAAGTTAAAAAATGTGCTTGCTGTCTATACCCAAGACCCCCGTTTGTGTCCAAGCTTCCACCTTATGACTTGCCCTCTCCCTTCTCATTTGTTTCCTTTGTTATCTAGCTTTATTTCGAACAGATATCTCTGTGTGATGGTCGATGTTGTTTTAGACACTATGATTGATTGTATTCTACAAGGATCTATTCTGACACCAACGTTCCCAGATAACACAATGATATCCATTGGACATACGATGGACTTCCAGATCTGGATACCCTGGACATCCACTGGATGTACACCATTGTCCACTATACGCCCAATGAATGTCCATTGGATAACAAATGTCTGAATTTATGGACATCCATTGGATGTCCATAGTATTTCCATCAGTAATCCAATGGACATCGAATGGATGTCCATTTCATGTCCATTGGATATCCATATCTGTATGAAATGGACATCTAGATCTGGATACAATGGACATCCACAGGATGTACACCATTGTCCACTGTACGTCCATTGGATAACAGTCCAATGGAAGTCCATTGGATAAAAAATTTCTCAATTTATGGATATCCATAGCAATTCCTTGAGTGATCCAATGAATATCTAATGTATGTTCATTGGATATCCAGATCTGAATGAAATGGACATCCAGATCTGTAAACAATGGACATCCATTGGACATATATATTGGTCCAATGTGCAGCGGGGAAAATCCTCTGTTGACTTCAAGAAAAAAGTTCCTATTAATTTACTGTCTGGAAACGCTTCGTTCACCGAGGTACAGTGTTGAAGTTTTATGAAACTTCAATACCCTGATCTCGAAAACGAATGGGTTTCTGGGAAAAATGTAATACTTTTTTCTTGAAATTGACTGAGGTTACCTTCCTGAAATATTTTAGCGTTATTAAAGTTACATTTTGTAAGTAGGAGCACAGTTGTTCGGAGAGATTTAAAAAAAAACATAACTGTTTCTTGCAATTCTGGAAATGAAAATAAAGCTCAAAGATCATAGAACAAATCCTGTTTTAATGTTACAACGAAATAAAATTCAATCTCTATACAAAAACATAAAAGGAACCAGTTTAAATTTAGGAATGCAATTGGTTAAACATATTAAAAAATACTGTTTTCTGCATTTTTAAAAACAAAAATAAACTGCCAACATGAACAGTACCTGTTTATGTTATTACAATTAAACAAATCCTATATCTCTACACAAAAAATAATAGTAACCAAAGTTTATATGTGGGAAAACAATTGGTTCTACAAATCAACACTACTCTATTTTTCAAACTAAAATTGAGGATCAAAGATTAACAAGTCTAGGCTCAGACTTATTTTCATAGGCATTCCTTTCTTTTGCTCTTCTTAGGAATTTTTTAATGGCATCTTCCACATTCTTCCTATTAGTATACGCCGAAATTTTTTCAGATGCTTCTGAAACAAAACCCGAATATATAGGTATGTGAACACATTCAATGAGTTTTAGTTTATTCAAAATGTTTGTAACAGGCTTGTGAAATTTAAATGCCTAAATCATTTGGTAATCATTGAATTGCTGAAGATTTGAAAGAAATCACAATATATTCCTGATCATATCACTACTGTGGACTAAAATAATCTTTTTAAAAATATGATGTAAAATATCATTTCCGACTGATAAAGTGAGGATTTGGAGACCATGACTAAAAACAAATACAAAAATATATACAATCAAACAAATACAATAATATTTATCAAAGCCTGAAAATTAGCTGACTCCTTATTATCTTTTTTACTTCACAGGTCTACTGTAGATGGCAACTTACTTACAGAAATATGTTTTTAGGCTTTTCTAATTATTATTGAATTTTTTCAATGTATATATTTTTTATTTTCAACTGATAAAATTTGTTTGATATGATGATTATAACTTATGGAAATGAGTAAGATGACTTATTATCCTCAACAAATATCAAGATAAAAGAACTTACTCAGTATAGTTTGACCAAACTTGGTAGACATGAGGCCTCTTTTTTTATTTTGTTCCATGCCAAGTAAACTGCATCAGTAGCGAATTTTTCATCAGCCAACTTAGTGATCTTTTGATAAAATCATACTCATTGGTACCTTGATTTTTGAGATTTCTATTACCTGCAAACAAATCATAATAATCTATGAATCTGATATATTTTTAACTAAGTAATTCTATATTTTCCCATCATTCCAAAAATATCAATGACCTTAGAAGCAAATTAGGCTTTGGTGATAAAAAAACAAAAAATTATATAAGGTGTTGATTGTGGATAATTATTTCCTAAAAACTTACCGCCGAATTGAATTGTTTTTCATTAGAGAGATATTCTTCTAATTCACTGAACGTTTCCTGATTTGATATTGGGAAATTGAAATTTGAACTCAGCGATGAATCTGGTTGGATATCTTCCCTGTTATTTTTTTTCAGCTGTATTGATAAATTCTTCACTTCGTCAATGCTTTCTGTTATTACTGACATCATTAAATTGTGCTTCTTTGAGATGTTATGTATTTCACTAATCAAATTCTTCAGAGTTATTTGCAATTCTGAAAATAAATCAAATCACTATTTATAAAATGTCCTTCTGAAGAATCAGGTTTCAGCCCTGTTCAAACATGTACATACAGTTTTAACAAAAAAAAAAGATAATATATTAAAATTAAAATAAAATAAAGAAATAAGGTATGAGACCACAAAAATCTTACCATTCATATGAAATTGGCAGCAGGTACAGGATGGATTTTTCTTGTTGAGAATTTGAAGCAGATGAATTTCCATTTCCTGAAAAAGAATTAGTTATTTATAAAAATAATTAAAATCTAATTAATGTTATTGAACATTTACCTTCAAAATCATAGAATGTATTTATTTTGGGAACATACTTTTTATGCTGGGATTTGCAAATTTGGTAAGTGGCTTCACAGACTTTCTTGGCGGTGTGGGGACATCAGAGTTGTCGTTTTCCTCTGAGGAAGATAAATTTTTTTTTTACTTCCTGATTTCCTAGTTTCTCTAGATTGTTCTGGCTCATCATTGATATCACTTGTATCAATTGCTACTTTTGATTTGTATGATGCTTCTTTGTATGTATCTGTAATAATTAGTTCACATATAGGAATCAAATAGAATATCTTTAGATAGTGAATTTACCATAGGTGGCATTTCGAAAAATCCTTATTTCGAAGGATTCCCAGCAACTCTTAGGATGTTCATGATTTTTAATGGCCTTGTACACTTTATCAGAAGAGAACACTGGCCAATAGCACTTATTTTCGACTATCCATGTAGTGGGGACCGCCACAATACTATTTTCCTTTATAAAATATACAATGGTCCATGTTTGATCCATTGGTTCACTATGACTCTGTGGAAAAATTTCATGAACAGTATCAGAGTAAATAAACACAATATGATGTGTCTATGGTAGACTTAAAAATAATATCTAAAAAATAGATAAGCAAATGTTTCCAAAGCATTTAATATAAATATTACTGAGAAAGTCATAATGTGCATCTTATTTAGCAGAACAAAAAATTAATTCCATATTGGTACCAGTATGCTACGTTTATGTGAAAGGATAATAAGATAAGAACATAAATTCAAAAATGCATGAAATTGTTATTATTATCGAAAGTGTAACAGTGTCCAAGATAAAGAATTACTTTATTTGTTAATGAAGAAGTGGTAATGAAAATGCATTTTTCATTTTTTGGTGTATTGAATTAAAGTAAAAAATAAATAAAAACCAATATCGAAAATATTACTTTTTTCAAAATATCTCGAAATCCGAAAACGATATCCCACTTTTGCAAACTCCATATAAAAAAAGGACTTTGGATTTAACTCCAACCGTTTGTATGATCCTAATGCTATCTCCCATTCTTGTCTTGGAACACTATAAAAAAAGTACCAACACATTAATTCAAGTGCAATAATGGAAAAACTACATATTTATTTTTATAATCTAATTTTACTAGTTTACAGAATTCAAATTAAATTGGGAACAACTCGAGAGGACCCAAATTTGATACCAAAAATATTCCTAAATCTGAAGAATTACCAGGAGATGTATAGAAGTTTTCCATATGTAAAAATTTCTGCCCTATTATCATTAATTTATTTCCAAGTGATAAAAAGTTTTTATTACAACAATATTATTTTGATCCATCTTACAGCAATTATTTGGTTCAGTTATTCCCAAGAAGTAATCTTTGAATTGAATTTTTTTGAACTGTTTTTCATAATTGATATCGAGTAGAGGCCCATTTGAATGTTCATTGCAAGGTATGAATTTTTTTTTTCACATTTTGATTAACTTGGCTTGTACTTCGGCTAGTAGAATGTAAGGAATTTAATTCATTAATTCTAAAAACAATTTGCTGCAGGGGCTTATCTCCTTTCCTTATGTATTTTTTTAATGTTTGCATGTAATTTTCAAATGGAAATGCGCTAAAATCATCAAGTGAACCAAATCTTCGAACATCATCACAAATATGTAACAAATTGTGTACATTATGAGAGACATTTTCTTTTCCATATAAAATGATGAAGGTATCAACAAAGTACTTCAGTAGTATTTCTGCATAATCGATTTGAAGCACTCCCTGCCAAAATAAATATTGAAGTGTGTAGACTTAAAAAACGTTTGTATTTATTTTTACTCAAAACCGATTCAAGAACTACTGGGCCTGTATACAATAAAAATTGTCGAAATTCAGTGGCCTTCCATCTCTTAGCTTCGCTCAGAGATCTTGGTTTTCGATTAAACTCTCCAGGTATATTTGAAACTTGTTGCAGTAAATTCTGTGAAATATTATTTATTTCAAAAAATGACAATTTATGTTGTGGTTTACCACCTATCCATAAATTTACAATTAGTTTTTTAACCACTCCTAAGCAAACAAGATGCATGTAATCAAGCGGAAAATTGTTTATCATATCAATGTTGGGCAAATTGTCTAAAATTGATGTACCAGTGTGATGAGATTCATGTTGTTTCAATCTGAAACTTTCGTCAGTTCTCAGTACTGCATTTCTATTATTTGAGAAACAAATACGATTATTAACATAAATACCTTCAATAGAACATTTTGAACATGACTGGTAACCACTATGTCCCCTAGAATACTTAATGAATGATTTTGCAGGCACATCACAAATAAATCCCTTGATTTTAATAATATATTGAACTCCTTGAAACATAAAACCATTATTCAAAATGACAGAAGCCTCATCCACGAAGTATTTCAAAAATTCGTTAGCATCTACAGGCTTTTCTGAAACATGATAAATACCTACAGCACAAACTATATTTTTATTTTTATGTAAATTACATAGAATAGGATAGAATTGACTTCCAGAGCTTTTACTCAGTGGCAAACCATCAATATTGATATTGACTTCTATTAGGTTTGATTCCAAAACTAAACCTTTCGAAACCTGCAACAATGTTTCCAAACAATTTGCAAAGCCGAAATGATGATACTGTCCAGGTTCTACTCTCAAAAGCATATTTATTCTCGGGGTTTTCAATAATGTTCTGGCATCAACTGGTAAAAATTTGTTAATTGGTTTAAGTATACCTAATAAATCAGAGATCGCAGAATGAGTGATATTATGTTGCAAGGCCCAATTTGCTAGTTTTACTTTCAAATCGTTTTCTGACTGAGATTCATTTTGGGCCTGTATGGGCATTTGTATATTATTTGCCTCAGTATTTTCTAAGTATTGTACATCAGATTCGTCTGAACTATCATCAAGGGTGCCTCTATCATCATGATCACCAAACAAAACATTGTGTTCATGATGTTCATTCTCATTAGTTTCATTAAAGTTGGTGTCATTTGGACTATTGTCACTATCTTGATGGCTACTGCTAGAAGCATCTTTTGCTCTTGATGTTGAGCAAGATGTGGCTTTTGGACACTTTACTCGAAAAAGTCGCTTGCAATGTTTATCGACAATTGTTAATTTTCTCTTAGACCGATCCATATGATAAGGATATAAAAACAGATATAAGTACTTTATTGGTAAATATTATATAGTTAGATCTTTCTACTTACCGAAACATTCATAATTAAGAGTTTTATAATTCACAAATAATCACAATTTACATCATATTCTACACTTGTACTTGTTGCTTGTTGAGTTTCCTTGTTTGTAGCTCGGTTGGCGCAGTTGGCGATGTTGCAGTTTCCTCGATTAACGGTAGTGTGCCAGCGCAGTGCGCGCATTTTGTACAAACCGCGCGCAAGTTTGAAAATTATTACATGCTCTGATTGATCTCACGTTATCAATAATAATTATTAATACTTATTTAAATAATAAGATATTCAGTATGATAATTTTTCTTTTTCACTCGTCTCATTAAACAAATTTGGCGTCAATAATTAGGAATTTTTTGTATTAATTTCAAAGATTGAAAATTCAATATAATGGCAAAGATAGGCATGGGCATTTGTGGCCTGCATACCTATATCATTGTTGAGATTGAAATGCACAGGAGATGCATGAAAATAAAATCAAATAAAGTTTCTTTGTAGGTATTTCAAGAATTTATTTTTACCGTACGTACCGACTATGAATGGATGTCCAATGGATGTCCATGGACATCCGAATACATGATGGACATAAAATGGATATCCATTGGACGTCTATGTGTTATTTGGGTTATTTCTACTTCACACTTGACGATATTTTGAGAACAACCTTATTACGCAAATTTTAGTTGAGGTTGAGTTGAACCAAAATTAAATACTTTATTGCATAAAAATATAACAATAAAAATATGTGTGTACTGTATAAATACAAAGTCAAGACTGACGTTAGGTGAAAAATAATACAGCATCGTCCGAGATTGAAACTGCTGACGCATATCCGAGGTACGGCGAACCTTCATGGGAGTACTCGAGTTCGCTGACATGGGTTGATATCATCGGATATAATTCCTCCCTCCTCAGAGAGATCCATACAGGGGATAATAATAATAATAATAATAATACTCCCTCATAAACACTCGTTGAGTGTACCCAAAGGCATAGCCTGTGCGGGTAGAGGACGGCTATTATTATTATTTGCCGTGGCGCTCCGGGCGACTTACTGATGTTTCAGGTGATGTATTCACTTTTCAGCTGTAGAAAAACCCGGAACACCTACAGCACCACCTCGGGTGGTCGGTGTGCACTCCAAGCTAGCACTAGACGAGATTGGCATCTAGACAACTCACCATACACTTGCTTTTCAACAAGGCATGCGGTCGCCTATCGATCCGATATAAAGTAGTTGAGAAAAATTCTCATACCTACATCGGACTCGAACCGACTATCGCTATGCTGGAGTTTCGAACGGTTCGGCTATTCGTCTTCATCGATAGGGGTGGTATTTATGGGCAGCTGAAAGTGTTGGGACTTCCCATCCATTTGCTGCACGGTCATGGTTGTACTGGTGGAAGGCAGTACGGTCATGGATGTACCGGTGGATGCCAGTACAGCCAGGGGTTGGTTTGTCCTTGGGGTTGCACATCTGGTTCTGACGATCCTCGTCAACCAATATATTGCTAACATGAATAAGGCAATATAAAGTAGTATTGTCCATTGGGGTGAGCTTTTCAACGTGATCTGTTGAATTTCCTCTTGTTCCCTTTGTAGTTTATGAATTTGGTCCAGGGGAATATCGTGCAGGTTCAATTCTTGTAGGTGGCTCAGGCTTGCTCTGGGGGTCTTAACCTCCGGTAGTAGTAGTGGCTGGCCTGGGATGATGTCATCTGTGTTGGCGAATGCGTGCCTTGTGGTCTGGAAGCTGCAAGTAGTTGGCACTTCTACGAGGTAGGCGCCTTTGAGAGTGGCAAGGTCCGTTTTTTGACAATGGACTTTGACATTCGTTTCATAGGGGAAGACGGCTATGTAGTGGGCATCATTGATTTGCTGAATGATTTCGTGATCAATTCTGATTCGGACTGGTCACATGTTGAAAATTCATCGGCTTCAACTTGAAGGAGTTGAAAGACACAGTCTTTCTGGTTGAACGGCTGGAGTTGGGTACCATCTTCGCAAAAATACGTGTATTTTTGCATTTCCTGTCCTCGTACTTGAAGAATTTACTTCCCATAGCCAGAAAAGGTGTGTGTGGAACGAGAATGGTATTGTTTTTGGTGGGTACTGAATATAGGTGGAAGTAGGTGTAAGTTTCAGGTAGCATGATAGGAAAGTGTATTATGAAGACAATTCTATCGTTGGAACAATACGATTCTACTTTGAGTATTTCATAATATTTGTGAAAGGTTGAAAAGTGACTTCCAATGATGTATTCCAAATCTTCGATTTTTAGTATACTGTAATGAATTGTTTCCAATCTAGCAAAAGTAACGGCACTTTCTAAATTGTTTATTATTTCCGCTAAAATATTAAGTACGGCACTGATTTGATCTAAGGCATTCTTGGCTGTGAGGTAGCTATTATCATCAAACATCAACTCTTTCAATTCTGAATTGAGTTCGTTAATTTTGTCGGCGATTTGCATTTCGTTTTGTTTAATCAAATATAGCGTTTTGTTGTAATTGTCGATTATTCTACTATTCAATGAAATTTGTTTGTTAAAGAGTCATTACTATGTTTTTCTGATTTTCTTTTAGAGTCTCTATGGCACTATCGAATCTTTTTCCGTCCTCGGCATCGAGGTTACCTGAAATGTTTTTGAAAATACTTCCAAGACCATCAATGAGGCCTCTTTTTATTCTTTTAGTAGGGTGAAGAAAATTGAATTTTTCCTTAGTATGGTTAAGTTGAAATAAAATATTATTTTGAATGGTTTTGAGTTCTTCGTCAAAAAGTTTGTGTTTACTATGAATGGGTTTTTGAATATTTAGGAATTGATTGTCGATTTTTTCGAGTTCGGTTTCGATTGGGTTCAAAAGGTGTGGTAGGTACTCGTTAATTTTGCATCTCATAGCTTATATGGTAATATGCCAGGGTTGGACTCCAGGTTAGTCAACTTGACTTCCTGCGTAGTCTCGGCTAACGGAAGGACTAGGAGTATCCTGCAATGGGACAATTTTCTGATTAGATAAAGGTCTCCTCAAATTACTCCCATGATAAGTGATGGTTTTGCAAGCTATTTTACCCGGATGTTTTTTTTTGTTAATTTTATTGCTCGAATGCTTAGTTTATTATCTTTCTTGAGTAGCTTCATTTCGTGATCTAGTTTTGTGATAAATCAGGGTACCCGGATCATAAGTAAGTGGATCGTGACGGTTTTTATTGACCTTTTCGATGACAATTTGTTTCTGTTTGGACATTTGTTCATTTAGATGTTTGTAAATTTCTTCCGTACATTCTTTGTGTTTATTAACGTAGTTTCCGTACAGTTTTTCCTTAAAATTTATATCGAATGGGCTATTACTGTCCTGTGATAATGTCTATGGGACGTTGTTTGGTGGCAGAATGAATGGCATGATTGTAACCCAATATGGCGTATGGCATTTGATCGAGAATGTTAAGGTCTTTTCGGGTCTCTTGAATGATCCGAAGATGTTCGATGAGTGTTGAATGAAATCTTTCAACAATTGAATTTGAGTTCGGATTCCAGGCAGTGGTGTAGTGGACATTTATTTTATGTAGGGCTGTGAATTCTTGTCTAACATTATTATTGAGTTCGGTGCCCTGGTCAAATACTAACATTTTTGGTGTACCATGGTGAGTCATGAAATTTATAAGTGCTTTTGCTATATGGATAGCAGTCAGTCCTGTTAGTGCAAACGCTTGCGCGTATTTTGAAAATTTGTCTACCATTGTCAGAAATTTTTGGTTTTTGATCGTGAATATATCGTCATGAACGACTTCGAAAGGTTTGTTCGGAGTAGGGGTCAATTCAAATTTCTGTTTTGGTGAATTTCTATCATATTTCAGCCTTTGACATATTTCGCAGTTACTAATAAATTTTGTTACTGTACCTCTAATATTTGACCAAAAATAGCGGCGTTTTATTCGTGATTCAGTTTCAAGAATTCCGCGGTAATTAGTTTTACCACTGTGGTATCCTTGAACGATGTCTTGTCTTTCGTCGGCTGATATCACGTCTTCCAATACGTTATTACAAAGAATAATTTTGAATGCGGAGTTTCTGAATGTATTTCTCCGGATTTCGCAGAATTCGAGGAATGCAGGCCGTTTCTTTTATCATATGGTAACATTGCTATATTCTAAACCGTAATAGATACAAAGAAAATTAAATGGGAAAAAAGGTAACTATTGTGGTGAGCAGTAAATTGGTCATAGAAAATTTATGGGGATTCTCGCCCTTCCCAACTTATACAGGGAAAACTGAAAATGCTGTTTTCGTTTTTTACGAATAGAATTGTTATTTCAGAAAATATAAAAAAATTAACGGGGAAAGTTTTATTGTATTCAAAATGTACTAGAACTACGTAACGATGAATTTTTAATCAAACGTTTCGTGTCAATACCGCCATCATCAACTATTTTTTTCAAATACGGACCTGTCTATTTCATCACAAATATTGATAGAGCGATAAAATTAAAATAAATACAAAAACTTTCCTCTTTCATTATTTTATATTTTCTGAAATAACCATTCTATTCGTAAAAAACCGAAAACAGCATTTTTAGTTTTCCCTGTATAAATCGGTAAGGGCGAGAGTCCCTGTAGATTTTCTCTGACCAATGTACTATTCAAAATGTACTAGAACTACGTAACGATGAATTTTTAATCAAACGTTTCGTGTCAACACCGCCATCATCAATTATTTTTTTCAAATACGGACCTGTCTATTTCATCACAAATATTGATAGAGCGATAAAATGAAAATAAATACAATAAAACTTTCCTCTTTAATTTTTTTATATTTTCTGATATAACCATTCTATTCGTAAAAAAACGAAAACAGCATTTTTAGTTTTCTCTGTATAAATCGGGAAGGGCGAGAGTCCCTGTAGATTTTCTGTGGCCAATGTACTGCTCACTACAATAGTTAAATTTTTTCCCATTTAATCGTCTTTGTATCTATTACGGTTTAGAATATGGCAATGTTACCACATGATAAAAGAAACGGCCTGTATATTCGCGTTTGTCCAAATTAACTGCAAACATTTTTTTTGTACTAATAAATTCTTTAAAGGTATTTATAATATCTTTTTCAAAATTATTTACGGAAATTTGAATTTCTGTTCTAGTTTTATTTTCGAATAATTGCTTAATTTTTGGTACTATTGGCGAATGTAGAACCATCTTAAGAAATAACTGGTTCTGAAAGTTGTTAATGGCCGTTTCTGAAATCGGGATTTGGTATACGGGGTCTTCTCGACTAGTATGAACAGTTTCGTTGTCACTATTGTCGATTTCAATATTAGTGTCGTCTAGATTTGGAGATTCATCGATATTTCCTGATATCGATTCGTTGTCTTCCTCTGAGTCGCGATTGTTTGAAGTTAAGGGGTGTCTTACTTTCTCCATTATATTTTCATTTAATTTTTCTTTCTGGGTAGATACATTATTAGTATTAATTTCTTTAATTGTTATCCGCGAGAGGGCATCGGCGTTGGCGTTGAGTGTACCTTTTTTATAGAGGATGGTGTAATCGAACTCATCAAGTTTGAGTCTCCATCTTGTGAGGCGTGCATTAGGATCTTTTATCGAGAAAAGGCAATGCAGCGGTTTATGGTCACTGTAAATGAAAAATTTTCGCCCATATAAATATGGCCGAAAATACTTGGTGGCCCAGACAATAGCTAAGAGTTCTCGTTCTATCACGCTATAATTTTGTTCCGCTTGATTTAATGTTCTTGATGCGAATGCAACAGGTTTATCCTGACCAACGGATCCCTGTGATAAGACAGCACCAAAGGCATATGCACTGGCGTCCATACTAAGGTTGAAAGGTAGAGAAAAGTAGTATGGGGTCACTAGTCAACAGTTCTTTACAAGTTTCGAAACATTGAATATATTCGGGATTATTGATATGAATTTCAGCCCCCTTTTTTAAGCACGATGTCATAGGCTTAGTTATTATGGCAAAATCCGGTATGAATTTGCGATAATAACCCAAAAGACCCAGGAAACTTTTTATTTCCGTTTTTGGTACTGGAAATTTTTGGATTGCGACTATTTTATCTGGGTTAAGTTTTATACCCTCAGTAGTTATCATGTGTCTTAGATAGGCTGTTTCTTTTTTCAGAAACTCACATTTATCCAACTGAACCTTCAAATTTGCTTCTGGAAGACGGTCAAATACTTTTGCAAGATTGACTAGATGTTCTTGTCGAGTAAATAATAATATCGTCGAGATAAACAAGACATATATTATTATTGAGTCCTTTAAGGACGTGGTCCATAACCCGAAGGGCATTCGGAGGTACTCATAGTGCCCATTCTCAACATTAAATGCAATTTTTTGGACGTCTTACGGGTGCATCTCAATCTGGTGAAAGCCGCTCGCTAGATCAAGTGTGGTGAAGTAGTTACATCTCCCCAGTTTATCTAACACGTCTGTAATATTGGGTATGGGGTATCGATCTTCTATAGTTTTATCGTTGATTTTCCTATAATCAACAACGATCCTCCATTTCTTATTTCCTGAACTATCTGCCTGTTTTGGAACTATCCAGATAGGAGAGCTCCACGGCGAGTTACTTTCGCGAATAATGTTTTGTAGAACCATTTTGAAGATTTCGTATTTACTGGTATTTCGTCACGAGTCAAAATCCGATGTTTAATTTGGTTTGTGAATGTCAGTGTGTTGTGGTCCAGGTGAAATATATCAGCATATTTTTTGCATAACATTAAAATTGCTGATTTTTTCTCGCTGTTCATATGATCAGTTCTTATCAATTCATCAATATCGAACTGATTATCGGTTTCAGAATAGTCAACAAAATTCATGTTGAAATATTCAAAGTTGTCGTGCATAGGTATAGTTTGAATAGGGTATAGTAACGTAAGGTTGGAATCATTAACAGAACTGTTAAAAATTTCAACAATTGCCCAACCGTTTGTTGATATGGTTACTGTTTCGGGAATTCAAAAATTCTGGAAAATTTGTTCGGGAACTAAAATCTCTCCAGATTCAGTAGTTACGGGAATTTTAATTTGGGTAATTGAATTGCCCGGCAAATGCCATTCAAAAAATATTTTAGGCACGGCACTGAAATATTTCATTGAAATCCTGGCGTTCTTTGTAACAAATTGTAATTCAGCAAAGTCTAGGTTTACATTTGAAAGTTGTAAAGTATCTATTCCTAGAAGTCCATCGAACATGCTATGGAACTTGTAAGCATAGAATTTCAGAAATCTTTTATCGTTGAATACGCGGGTATAGTTACTGAGAAATCGTGTCGAGTCGACGAAAACGCTGTTGAGACCACAAACGGATCGCTAACTTTAAATTTCATGTAATGTTTATCAACAATTTCGGGACATAAAATTGATTTGGTCGCTCCGGTGTCAACAAGTAATTTCAGAGGAGGTTCATTTATAACTATATACAGTAGTTGCCTTTTATCATATGAACTATAGTATTGAATTACGTGATGGAATGGGGAATTCTCCTCAATTTGGGTTATTGGAGCAAATGCAAGTTTGAACAAAATAAAGTTGAGTTTCATTCATGAGTTTTTCAATTTCACTGCCAAAAGCATTCAAATTAATTTCTCAAATGTTAGGTTTTAAATTTTAAAGGGTTTTGTTTCTAATCAACATGTTGGCAACAGTGCCTACAAAACGTATGGGATGATAGTATGCTAGAAGAAGAAGTACCATAGTCAATATATCTGTTTTTGTTGGGGGTTAGGCACACAGAACACAAAATGTCACAGAATGACTCGAACCACCGACCTATATTTTATAATAGGTCTGTGCTCGGAACATTGTCATCTCAGTATAACTTATTAACGTAACAGATTTGTTTTCCTTTATTATTTGTCAAATTTGTAGCCGATGTTGCCAGATGGTGAAATAGAAACAAATCCCTTTAAATTTTAAATGCCCAATTTTGTTTTTCGTTTTTAAGTACTCAAATAATTTTTTTGAAGAAAAATGTGGAAATGGTGTATTTTAAATGCAGTATTTTATATACCTTTAATAGAAAATACTTGATTATCGTCAGGTGGAGAATTCCCCATTCTGATGGCCGTCCGACTGAAAATCCTCGCTGTTTTCGTGCGTAAGCGTTTCAGCGAACTCGAAATCAGTCGATGGATCGTATTCATCGTTAGGAGATAAATCAAATTGGTCGGTATACTGTAATTGTTCTGTATGCCACATTTGGTTCGATTGATTGGGTCTGAAATTATTTGTAGTTTGACTCATAGGAGTAGGTTTTGGAAGATTATAATTCGAATTTGGGTTGGGTCTCCACACATTTTTCGGGGCTCCGAAAACTTATTGGTTTGTCGGGAATCTTTGGAAATTATTTTGTCTAGGCTGAATATTAATGGGGCCTGTTGGAAATGATTGATTTTGTTGGCCACTAGTACTGGCTTGCATGTAGTCCTGTGGTTTCGGGAAATTTTGGGATGGCGAATTAAATTGTTGTGTATAATTTGGGACTGGTGAAAAATATCGTGGTTGTGAATTTCTCTGAGCAGAATTATTTGGAAAAAAATTCGATTTCGATTGAGGGTGATTGGCTGTCTTTTTTGAATGAGAATTTGATTGATTTTGATTAGGGTTTGCCGAATTTTGTAAGTACCGGATTTTATCTTCGTTCCTTATGAAATTCATAGCCTCGAGCATAGATTTAGGATCTTTAGTACGTACCATAATGCCATTGGGATTTTTTAATCCAGCTAAAAATACTTGCAACGCTTGTTGGTTGTACGTTTGTTGCTTAAATTTCCCAATATTTTTATCAGTTTCATGAATAGCTAAATAATTTGATATAGTATTCAAAATTCTTCTAACCCTATCATGGAATTGATAAGGACTTTCATTATTAGACTGCCTAAGAATTTTCAACTCAAGTGATAAACAGTTTTCATTTCGAGGGTCACTAAAATTTATGATTAATTCCTTCTTTATTTCATCATGGTGCTAGAACAGCTGATATTTACTACTTCTCTAGCAGGTCCTTTTAATTTACTTATGATTGTTCTCAAAATAACTACATTTTGAAAATTTTCGTTATTGAGTTTGTCGTAAAAGTGTTTTACAATACTATCTATACTTTCTAAAAAGAATTGTAGTTCATTGACGTCCCCGTCAAAATCTGGGATCGTTTCTGCATGAACTTTTGTGAAATTTGGTAGAGACATTATTATTTCTCTTGTTCTCTCAATCAATCTGATAGAATTTGAACTTTGAGATAAATTATCTAGTTCTGAATCGATAGTTGAAATACCTAAACCTAACTCTAGATTGTCTGCACGATCACAAAAGGATGAGGATTCACTAGAGGAGTCTGACATGGAAAGCAAAAGAGACTTACAGTACGAGTTTCTCCATTAAGCTCTGCTCTGCTCTGTTCTGCTTGGTATTCGGTTCGCCTCGTCTCTGATATGCTTAGGTTCTGCACTCTGCTTCCAACTTTCTTCGATAGAGCGATGGAAAGTGCGTATTTTCCTTACTACGACTGCGCCAATTTTATAACTCAGGTTGAGTTGAAGCAAAATTAAATAGTTTATTAAATAGAAAAAAATAAATTCAGATTTAAAAAAAGTCTAATGGGATTGCTTACGTCGCCCACCTTCGGAAGTATTTTTTTATCAATATTAAAGGCAGTATGATGATATGATGTTAACTTTTTGCTGCCACCAGACCAGAGTATAGTTTTGAGTCCGCTCTGAATCATACCGATTCAAGCTCAAAAGAGAGCCTCCCCAAAAGCTAGAATAATCAACTACAGACTTCAAAACGATACTGGTATTTCACCATAATAAACTCAAATGGCTTGTTATAGATTAGCAGATTCGGGCTTTGCTAAACAAATGCGTGGACTTTGCTTTAGGGTTCGGAGAGGAAAATAATAGCCAGCAGAGTACATAAAAATAACTGAAATTTGTAAAAAGAATTAATCCTAATTCGGAAGAATTCATGCACTGAATATTTGCAAACAAACGAAAATATTACTGAAGGCGTCAAATAAAATGGTCAAGTGAAATGGTAACCCTCTGATGAAGAAAATGAAGCTTGCTCTCTATATCAATGTTTCTAGAACCTAGCCACTCACAAACATGCTTTTGACTACCAGATTTATCTCCAAATTTTAATCGTGATTCGAAATTTCGTTCTTGTCAGCCTCAGATACACTTTTAATAAAACGCACTCCTAATTATACAAAAAATCAGCCAATTTATATTCATTACTTTTATCATTCCTAAACTGAGAAACATGTCTAAAGCTTATATTTAAACTTATTACGAGAACACCACTATTTCCTATCCAACTGATATTGCTTTGAAGCAAACAAAAAAAACATTATTATTATTATTATTCGCATTTAAAAAACTACGTTTATGAAATTGAACCTGAACTACTACATCCCGTCGGCCCTACGCTCTATTATTCTCGAGTTTCAATATACCATCCTGGCTCACTGGGTGTTCGTGACCTCACCCGAATTCTCCCTGCCGTCAACTCTCTTCCTACCCAAGTCGCTCGAGAAATACACAAATACAATGCATAAGCAGTATGTGAATATTTGTGTTCAAAACGTTACAAAATCGCAGTGTCCATTCATAGATAGATAGAGAGATAAATGTGCTTTATTGTCTAAAATGAATATTGACAACAATGAAAGTATACGATAAAACTAGAACATGAAATGAAAGAGAACAAACACTTTTTAAAATACCTAATATAGAACATTCTTTGAACATAAAAAGACTAGAAATGATGTGCAAAATACTCTTCCAAACTGTGAAAACAACCTTTTGAAAGGTTGTTCACTGATTTTCGAAATTGCTTTTTGTTATTGGTTGTTGTTATTTATTCTGGCCAATGATTATATATTTATCTACCTCCATTACAGAATGTCTGGTCAAAGATGATATGGGCAGTGGAAGAGCAAGTTTTTTATCACTATGAGTATGCCTTTCGGTTTGGTTCGAAAACTTTGCTTTGTGTCTGTGAAGCAAACAGACAGTCTCTACAATAAAAATTTAAATATTATTCTTAAAGCTCTTTTCTGAACAACGAAAATACTCTGCAATAAAACGTGGCTGCCAAAACCCCCTGAATGAAATTCCATACCGCAGGTGACTCTCCATAAGAAAGTAGTATGCATTCATTGATGCTGAAAATCCGAGTTCACGAGGTATAACATTTATTGCGAAGCAAGCAGAAGGCATTTTTTTCTCAGAGCATTAATTTGCGCATGAAATTTCGAATCACTGTCGATATGTATGCCAAGAAATTTAGTTATCGGCTTACTTTCAATCATCTGATCACTTAATGTTACCTGCTCCAAATACCACTTGAATGATATCACATTAGTTTTAGGGACATTAAACGATAACATATTCGATTCACACCAGTTTTTTATTTTTTTCAAATCTATGTAGATATATCGAGTTAAAGTGGCTGGATCTTACTTACGCCAGAGTATGGTGGTGTCATCGGCAAATAAAGTGAATGCTTCAGATATATCGAGTTTAGCTATATCGTTTATATATAGCAGAAATTAAATTGGGCCTAACACTGACCCCTGAGGGACTCTGCGTATAATTTTTCTACTCAAGAGGTTTTGATACCTTATGATATTATCTGATTTCTATCACTTAGATAAGACCTGAACCACTGTAAGGCTGTTCTTCGGAATCCATAATGGAATAAGAGGATTTCATGTCCTTCATAGTCAAATGCCTTAGAAAGGTCCAGAAATACTGCCACAGCCACTTCCTTCTCATTAAGAGTGGTGTAGATTTTTTCAAGACCATCAATCGTGTTTTTATTACATTGAAAATCGAACTGTTCGGTAACTAAAATTGTGTGTCTATCAAAACAACCCATGATCTTACGTTTGATTAATTTTTTGATGATTTTGGACAACGTTGGTTAAATTGAGATTGGCCTGAAGTTGCTGGGGTTGTCAGTGATACCTCCTTTGTATAGCGGTATCACTTTAGCATTTTTCAAACTAGATAAAAATACACCATTGGTAAGGCTTGAAGAGCTTTATCAGGCAAAAAAGCAACTTCGCAGATAGGTTGTCGTCACCAGCGGCTAGTTTTAGCTCACTTAAATTGGTATGATACAAAAACACAGAATTTATTGGAGCGCTCACCTTACTCAAATTATGAAGCGGTACAATTGTTGGAATGATATCATTTGTCAGTTTTGAGGCTATTAAACAATAATATTCATTCAACTGGTCGAGACTCAATTCTATTTCTGGGTTGTTTCTTATTGCCTCTTAATTCATTAATATTTCCCACATTTCTTTTTGTTTTTTACCTGCTTGATTCAACCTGGATTAAGGTTCACAGGAATTACGATGTCTAAAAAATTTTAGAAGAAATATGGTAAGATAAAATATTAGAAAATAGTAAATTTATCAGATAATTTTTAATTGTTTCTGGTAGTGACTCGTTTCACTCAGCCACATAACTTTAGCACCATTGTATGATTACATGATTAACGTCTATCCATCTCGCTTTGCTAAGCTGGTCAGGTTGTTCCAACATAATGCAACTCAACTTTATTCAATACCCAACAGACAACATTCATAATCCCAACTGAATAAGGTAGTTAGGGTAACTAACCCTTGGTTTTCCACGAGGGTTTGGTTACTTCCTGTCATTTGTAAAATTAATAGATGATCTTCACTCCAGGTCGACTTCATAGTCGTGCCTGGAGTGTTCAACACCTCTGTCAGCCATTCCAACATGAGAAAAAATTATCTGTATCTTACTGTGAGAGATACACGTTAAATTTAGGAAATTACTAGATTCGATGAACTTACCAAGAACCCAATATTTTCGCTTTTCTTGGCGAGAAACAAGTGACCAACACTCAACGGCCCTTCACCTTCTCTCCTTCCCTACCTTGAATGTCCTAGTACGCAAGAACTCGTCTAAGTCCACTACGCCATTTTTCAAGACAACTCTTAAGATCTGAAAACTTAACGATGGGTAGTTTTTTTCCAAGTCGGATAGGCTTCTCAAAAACTGGAGGTACATATATGTCAGCGTTTGCTCATATTTCGATTTATGTTCACTATAATTCCAGTGACTAGTTTTGCTGGAAAGTATGTTAGGTATTCCTCGTTTATTTCAAAACCTACTCTTGTGACCTCCACGAGACGGAAGTTGAAATTCCAATAATTCAATATTCTTTTCATATACTACAAATACCTACCTTTCTACTATATACAATGAAAGAAAAATGTTAACTAAAATGTATAGATGGCTTATAGTGCGATTTTTGGATATTTTCCTAATATTCGAGCTAATATTCGAAACGCTACAAAATACGACGAAAATTATTGAAATATGTTGTGAAAAATTTATTGTCACTGTGGAATTTTTTAATGGTATGTAGGCACCTTAGATTTTTCGACAAAATTTTGAGTCCTTTTGTTATCCATGGTTCGGATTTTTTCTGTTTTATCATGTGCAGAGGAAATGCCTTATAACATTTCCTTCAGCTTCATGTATCGAACAAGCACACACACACAGTTCCTTGAAAAGATTTCATCACTCCCGTTATTCACACCCGACTACGCAGTCAGAATTAAATTTGTCCGTGTCAAGCTTTCTTATAACATTTTCAAGTGGACGTTGAACTGGTTAATAATTTTCACACGACAAATGCAGATTAGTGACTCTGATACTAAAAATAATTGGTCATTGCAGGTCATATCTTTTTTCACCAAGATTCATGCCAACGATATCTAGGACACTCTTTCCCTTGATCTTATCAAATCCAAAAAAAGTTCCTTCTATTGAAATTTGAAGAACACTTATATGATCTTGACCTGTCACTGTTACATCGGTCATCCAATTTGACAATGTACAAATATTTTTCCACCTTGCTTAGCACACCACAACTATACGTCTCCCTAAATATGCTGATTAAATAGACGAGAGCCGTAGCCCACTGAGACTCTGCAACTCATTCTCTGTGAGGTTCAACTTAGTCTATCAACCCAAACGAATACTGCACAGTATGTAACCAAAACCAGCTTGAAACAATCGAACACATTTTCTTCATCTGCCCCATATACTGCTCGACAAAACCTGCATACTTGAACTCAATACCGGATATGGTTGCTCTGGCTCACGCCCTCGATACTCTTACGGTAGACAACGCCAATACTTTCGCCCTCTATCTATGGAGCGTATTGAAACTTCGCTCATTCATTATCAATGAGTAAAAAACCCAACCCAATTTTTTATGTATGGGCATGTGTATATGGGTGAACATGTACGTGTGTATATGCATGTTAGATTGGATTCCACTCAAACCCGTTTTTAAAACTTCACTTTATTTTACAAACAATAAAATATTCAAATACAATAATTTAACGTGAACTTGCACGGACTAAAGCTTGCAGCAGTAATAGTGATGCGTCGATCTTGGAGGTTTCATTTATAAGCTTGGAGATGCTGACTGGGTGTCTTCTGGCTTCTACGTCTTCAATAAATAACTGAAATTGCGTTACAGGATAACCTTGATAGTCGGCGACATCCTGGCACCATTGGGATTAATTGTGTAGATAACTGCGCAATTTGGAATAAAGGTCCATTGTATTTTTTCATATAACAGCTCCCCTCATTTTGAAAAAGTTGATGCTTTGGATGCAGCAACTTTTAGGTAAGAGTTTTGTTGCTCGAAGTTGGATTTATGGAGTTCCTCTTCTTCGATGTCTTGGGGGTAGATCATCATTTCTTGATGCCATTATTCCAAGTTTTACAGTACGATTTTTCATGCATTTACAAAAAATGTATAAAATTATCAAAACACAAATTATTTCAATTATGAAATAGGTAAACCAAGAAATATGTTTTGTTACAAAAGGTTCATTAATTATTCTATCAAGATCTTCTGAATATTGATCTAATTTATGGTGCGCTATATTCAAATCATCGACATTTAATTTACTGAGTTTCATTGGCTTTAAATTTGGAAGATTTTTCTTTTCTGGTAGATGATTACAACATTCATATGGATCTGTGGGTATCTGTATGATTTTGTGAAAATAGGTTTAGCATCGTTGGTATCAAAAGTATGTTTGATCTCATTAGTGAAGGTTAGTTTGTCACCGTCTAAATAAAATATATCTGAGAATTTTAGGCATAATTCAGTAATCATTTCTTTTTCCTCATCATTAAGATGTTCAGTTCTCAGTTGTTTTTTGATTTCGTACTCTCTGTCTACTTGTGTATCAGAATAAAAGTAATTTTTCTGGGTTTAAATTCATAATTGATTCTGTATCAATTATTGGTTCTAATATCAAATCAGAAAAATTTACTGTCTTTAGAATATTATTGACATTAGCAACTGTTGTAAAGAATTCTCCTTCATTATTTATTCTTACAAGGGCATTAGAAAAACGAACTTGGTCCTTTTCTTGAGCTAACAGTATAGCATCAACGTTGGTTAAATTTGTTTCCAATTTAAATACTTGTTCTGTTCGGGGTTCAATAGAAATTGTATTTTCAAATTTTAATTTGGTAATATTGTTTTGTTCTGTGCTAATTTGTTCTTGTTTTTTCAATTCTACCTTGAATAGTGGGACAGTTTTGAAATTTGTTTTCAAAATTTTATGTTTTATGTCGACGATTCCGTCATAGTGTTCTAAAAAGTCTGCTCCTAATAATCCATCAAATTCTATGTCAAGATCGTGTACGTATACTTTGTGAAAATCATTATCTTTGAAAGGTATCATAACCGATTCTGTGATTATAATTTTCTCATCAGTTATTCCACGAATTGGTAAATTTTCTCTGTTTCGCAAATTATACTGTTCAACTACTTTTGGTTTTAATATCGAAATTCCTGCTCCTGTATCAATTGAAAATTTGTATCGGTTTGTAATGTCTTTTATATAATATAAATTGGATTAACAGAATTTAAACTAATTTCTGAAGATTGCTTTGTATGAAGTTCGTCCAATTGACTCGTTCCAATGTTTTGTCCTGAATCTGCAACAATTTTGTCTGTTCGGCAAGATTGCTCAAATTCTCTGTTGTCGTTTCTTCTTGGTTCGCATATTGAATCGCTGGAGGTCTGTCTAGAGATAGACGCGAATGAAAATCCTGATTGTTCATTTCATCATAATAAAATTCATTGTTGGAAGTGTAATCTTCGTATTGCGAGTCTGGATAATAATTATTAGCAGTATAATAATTATTAGATGGTGCGTCATTGTAAGGATAAAAGTTCTTATTGTATTCATTTTGAAAGTAAGAGTTGTCACTAAGTTCATGTTGAAAGTAAAAGTTTTCAACTGGTTGTTCAACATAATTTGTCTCGGTTGAAACCTGTTGAAATTTTGTGCTGGATTTCTTTGGAATTGATTTAGCCTGTGTTGGAAACTTTGAAATTGAGTTGGTCTTTGTTGAAACATTTGGACATTTTGAGAAGTTGGCATTGATGGGTGTTGAGAATTCTGAAAATTCTGAGAGTTTCTGTTCAAGTTAGGATTGAAACTTACATATTGTTGGTAGTTTCTTTGAAATTGTGGATTATTTGGACGTACAGTAGTTTGCATTTTTCTTTGTTGATTGTTAAAAGTATTTTGGGTTTTTTCTTGGTTATATTTTTGAGTTTCGAAATATGATAATTGTAGTTCTCTTTTAATTCTTAAACACGCTTCAATCATATTCGCTGGGTTACTTGCGCGAATGATATGTCCAAGTCGGGGTTCTAGTCCTGTTAAAAGTGTATTCAACACCATAGATTCAATAAGTGTTGATTGTGCCGCTTTTTGTAAGTGGGTTAAATTCGATTTCTGAATACATGAAAGCATTTTTGCGTTGTGGGTTTGTAGTCTAGAAAAGAATGTAAGAGCGCTTTCTCCGTTTAATTGTTTGAGTCTTTGTAAATCTTGAATAAGTGATGTTAAATCGCTAGCGTCACCAAAATGAACATTTAAAAGAGTTTTGATTTCACCATAAGTGTCTGAATTTCGTGAATTTATCAATTGAGAAGCTTTCGATTTTAATTTATTTTTTATATGAATGGTCAATAGAACTTTTTGTTGACCGATTGCCATTTGTTGGGCAGCATCGCAAGCATTTAAAAATGTATTCAATGTGATTGGATCTCTATCATATTCAGGAATGATTGAGAATATTTCAGATAATTTATAAGGTTCTAACTCTGGCCGAACATCAGTATGTTCTCGTTCATTATTCAAATTTAATTTTCTTCGGCTGATGACATTTTGAGTTGTTTTTTCCTTAAGATAGTTGAGGGAAAATTGGGTAAAGTGTCAAAATTGGTAATAGGACAGTTTCAAAGTTAAAAATTCAAAAATAGAAATTTCAAATTTTGAAATCACGTAGTTCGAATATTCAAAATATTTAATGTAATGACTAGGATGATTCTATGTTACTTACACTAATTCCTTACAGCTAAATCGGTTTCTTCGTGTTGGTTTCTTTGGGTTGACGGAAGATGAAATCCTTTCTACTGTGTGAGGCTAACGCTACTCTGGGATGAGCAACGTTGGACGACTTCCGCGTGTTTCTCGATGCCTTCTTGGACAGCAAGATGAGCAGCGTACAGCGACTTACGCGTGTTTCTCAGAGCCACAGAGACCGTCTTCTCGTCTTTACTTCTGGTTTTTCTCCCTTGAAGGTTTGGTAACCACCACCGTTGTGTAGGGATGTCTTCTTTCTTTTTCTTCGTTTCTTCGTGTGAGGGGGCCTTACCCTCGGCTAATTATTCTTCTTTTTTTCGGTATTGAGGGATCCTACCGACTGCGCCAATTTGTTGAATTGGATTTCACTCAAATCCGTTTTTGAAAACTTTACTTTATTTTACAAACAATAAAATATTCAAATACAATAATTTAACGTGAACTTGCACGGACTAAAGCTTGCAGCAGTAATAGTGATGCGTCGATCTTGGAGGTTTCATTTATAAGCTTGGAGGTGCTGACTGGGTGTCTTCTGGCTTCTACGTCTTCAATAAATATCTGGAATTGCGTTACAGGATAACCTTGATAGTCGGCGACATCCTGGCACCATTGGGATTAACTGTGTAGATAACTGCGCAATTTGGAATAAAGGTCCATTGTATTTTTTCATATAACATGCATGACCTGGACTTTCAATACCCTTGCTAAATTACTTTTGTAACTTTTCATTTTATTTTCAATTTTCTTTCGCACTCTTGCCATGAAATGTAATTTTTTTAAACTTAGTAAATTTATTTATCTATCGAATTCCAATCTGCGCTCTGGCAGGGATTTGTAAATTGAGCACAACTTTTTCTGCTATATATTCATCCATATTGTGTATCCTGTTGTTTGGTTGTATGTTTGAAAATGTTGGGAATGAGAGAAAGAACAGTTTCGTGATCCGAAAACCCTGGATTATTTACAGAGCTCTATACATTTTTGATGTTTGTACAGACATAATCTATAATGCTCGATGAGAATTTAAATATACGAGTGGGGCTGTCTACATGCATTACAAGATTAAAGCAGTCTAACAAGTTATTTAGTGTTTGGAATTCAGTGCATGTTTCATTCTCATAGTATATGTTGAAGTCTCCAGCTAAAATTATTGATGCCAAGGGGGGGGAATTTTGATAACATATATTCTTGTCTTTCCATAAAAAATTTATAATCTGATGAGGGTGGCCTATTGACACACACTAAATAGACATCGTTATATTGTGAGTGAACTAATGAAAATTCAAATTGCTTTTCCAAAATCAAATCGTCAAATTTAATAATATTTACGAAGGAGAAAGTTTCCAAGAACTTTGTTTTTACCATTATTAATGTTCCTCCATGTAGAATTATCCCTACAATATTTTGAGATGATGGCATAACCAGAAACATATATTGGATTATCTGGGAAATTTTGTTGTTCTAGGAATATACCTAACTCATCAGTTTTGTTCCGTAACGATTGAATATTTAATAATAGTATCTAATCTAAAAAAGACAATACTTGGTGTGTATTTGAAGGACTGTTACTGCAATTTTTACTATAAAATTTTTTATTGAGTACGATATCAAACGGTATCAA
This sequence comes from Chrysolina americana, assembly GCA_958502065.1. Classification (NCBI taxonomy): domain Eukaryota; kingdom Metazoa; phylum Arthropoda; class Insecta; order Coleoptera; family Chrysomelidae; genus Chrysolina; species Chrysolina americana. Next base: position 30,034,935 of record OY293419.1, on the reverse strand, counting down.
ATATTTTCCACTAATGAATAAATACATACATTCATGATTATTTCTTCTGGCTGGACCGGCCAAATACATGGTTCGTATATCAAATTCAACATCCATACCGAGCAACTTAGTTTTTACTAGGTATTGATTACCATATAAATGTAACTAAACGAAATTATAGTTGGATGGGTCAGTAAAGTAAGTCGCAGCACCATCCGCATACAGATCAAAAAAATTCCTTGTTGCAAATAAACCGAACAAAGTTCGAGTGTGTATATTGGAGAGTCCAATTCAATGAAACAAATAGGTATTTCGTGAAACCCAAAAATACCAGTCTCTCCACAAAACTCCACAAAGTAGAACTTAAGGCAAATGTCTGACAGAAAATAGCTACTTCCCCCTATGGACATAGAATTATATCTGTCGTTGTGCAAGCAAATGAAAGATAATTTTCAATTTTTAACATGCAATTATGTATCCGTGAGGAACTTTGCACAAATGGACGACAGATATAATTCAATGTCCGTAGGGGGAGTAGTGCTTTTCTGTCAGATATTTGCCTTAATTTCCACTTAGTGGATCTGTTTGCGGATGGCGCTGCGAGTTACGTTATTGTAAATCGCAGCTCCATTCGTAGACGGATACTATAAGGCTTTCGAATGTTATCATTCAGATTGTGGAACAAGACGACTACATTGTTGTCTGACTTATCCTTGCATTGATGAGAGGAAAAGACTTCGAAACATGCAAGTATGCAGGTGGTCATTTCCAACAAAATGAAGGATAATATTTAATGGCTTTATAACAATAAGCACTTGCAATTATGTGTCCGTTTGGAACGAAAAAATTTATAATTCTCTCTTTCGAGCTGAATGAAATTCCAAGAAAAATGCACACACGATTTGACCTTGGAGTTGTTTTTTGATCTTCGCAAATTGTATTTATCTCTCCGCGCTGCGGCTAACAGCGATAAGGCACATCCGGTGTTTGTTGTTTACTCTCTCGCACTGAATGAAATTCCGAGAAAAACACGATATGACTTTGGATTTGTTTTGATCTTCGCAGATTGTTTGATCTCTCCGCGCTATGGCTAACAGCGATAAGGCACATCCGGTGTTTGTGTACTCTTTCGAGCTGGAAAAAATTCCAAGAAAAATGTATATACAGCTGCATTTTGTTACTGCGCAATTTGTTAGTGTTTGGAAATGAAACAAACACATAGATAGTATGCATATTTCGTAAAACCTAAAAATGCCTGTCTCTCCACACAATTCCACAAAGTGGATATTAAGGCAAATATCTGACAGAAAACAACTACTTCCCCCTACGTATATTGAATTATATCTGTCTTCTATTTGTGCAACGTTCCTCACGGACACATAATTGCAAGTGCTACTTGTTATAAAGCCATTGAATATTAATCCTTCATTTTTGTTGGAAATGACCACCTGCATACATGCATGTTTCGAGGTTATTTTCCTCTCATCATTACAAGGATAGGTCAGACGACTATGAAGTCGTCTTGTTCCACAAATATGAATGATAATATTCAAACTCCTTATAGTATCCGTCTACGAATGGAGCTGCGACTCACAATAAAGTAATTCGCAGCGCCATCCGACATCAGATCAAGTAACCCTCCTGGTAACACTGTCTCCAGGCAGAGATCAAAAGTACATAAAACGAACAAAGTTCGAGTGTGTATAGGAGAGTTCAATTCTAAGAAACAAAATATTTCGTAAAACCGAAAAATGCCTTTCTCTCCACACAATTCCACAAAGTGGATATTAAGGCAAATATCTGACAGAAAACAACTACTTTCCCCTACGGATATTGAATTATATCTGTCTTCTATTTGTGCAACGTTCCTCACGAACACAATTACAAGTGCTACTTGTTATAAAGCCATTGAATATTAATCCTTCATTTTTGTTGGAAATGACCACTTGCATACATGCATGTTTCGAGGATATTTTCCTCTCATCAGTGCAAGGATAGTTCAGACGACTATGAAGTCGTCTTGTTCCACAAATATGAATGATAATATTCAAAAGCCATATAGTATCCGTCTACGAATGGAGCTGCGACTCACAATAAAGTAATTCGCAGCGCCATCCGACAACAGATCAAGTATCCCTCCTGGTAGCACTGTCTCCAGGCAGAGATCAAAAGTACATAAAACGAACAAAGTTCGAGTGTGTATAGGAGAGTTCAATTCTAAGAAACAAAATATTTCGTAAAACCGAAAAAATTTGTTTTCTGTCAGATATTTGCCTTAATATCCTTTGTGGAATTGTGTGGAGACACAGGCATTTTTCGGTTTTACGAAATATTTTGTTTCTTAGAATAGAACTCTCCTATACACACTCGAACTTTGTTCGTTTTATGTACTTTTGATCTCTGCCTGGAGACAGTGCTACCAGGGTTACTTGATCTGTTGTCGGATGGCGCTGCGAATTACTTTATTGTGAGTCGCAGCTCCATTCGTAGACGGATACTATAAGGCGTTTGAATATTATCATTCATATTTGTGGAACAAGACGACTTCATAGTCGTCTGACCTATCCTTGCACTGATGAGAGGAAAATAACCTCGAAACATGCATGTATGCAGGTGGTCATTTCCAACAAAAATGAAGGATTAATATTCAATGGCTTTATAACAAGTAGCACTTGCAATTATGTGTCCGTGAGGAACGTTGCACAAATAGAAGACAGATATAATTCAATATTCGTAGGGGGAAGTAGTTGTTTTCTGTCAGATATTTGCCTTAATATCCACTTTGTGGAATTGTGTGGAGAGACAGGCATTTTTCGGTTTTACGAAATATTTTGTTTCTTAGAATTGAACTCTCCTATACACACTCGAACTTTGTTCGTTTTATGAAGTATGCATATATTTATCACACTTCGGTGCCAGTGTCGTAGTATGATGATACACTGTCATTATCGATTAAAATTTTTTTTTGATGCATGGATTTAATAAACTTATATATGGATTCGGACATTTGAACAGTCAGAACCATTGACACGAAAAACATAAACCAATCGTGTAGTATCGGCGGCGGCTCGCATTCGGAATCCGATTAAGGATGACGACTACGAACTCGAAGTGCTGCTAGAGGGGCAAGATGTCTTCAGCGGAAGCCACTGCGTATCGCTATAGGTATGATTTGTATAAATCTTCCGCAGTCTGTACGATGAGACGTTCATTGGGATTTTTTTCTTTCAACACAGGCAAATCTCCATCATTGGCTAGCGCCTTAGTCATTTTCGTCCAGTTCGAAGTGCTCGAATCCTAGTGCAAATGCTCGTGCTCTCATATGGCGGGCTAATATACAGTACGTTCGACAGAACGGCTGCTAGAATTATATAGTTTGCTGCCGTCATGACGATAGCTCAATGTACAATGAGAAACAGCGTATATGTCACTCAAATATACAGTGAGGACCAAAAGTCCGTCGCCCCCCCCTGTAACTTCTTTATTCTACATATTACAAAAAAATAAAAAAATATTAAATACATAAGTTGTAGGGTTTCATTCGATCTCTTTAATGGTTTAAGTTTCATTCATACAGAGTGTCTCAAAAAAGCACGGTGACTTAGAAGTTAATATTTTTAAATGGGACACCCTATATTTCATTGCATTATTACATTCTACGTTGAATTCTGAACAAGTTTAATAAATGGTTTTCTATCAAAAAAGTTAATAGTTTTGGACTTGTAAATAATTGTTTCGACTACTTTTGCACCAGTTCACGAATAAATTAATGAGGTAGGCAATGCACGCTAGGCGCGTTTATTTTATCCATGACAACGAAAAAAAACTCTTATCTGTTTTTGCCAAATGTCATTGACATTTTGTAGGTTTTCAAAACTTTGTTTCAAACGGTTTTCAATTTCTCTTGTTGATTAATACGGCTCGTTCAGTAGCAGACAAAGTTGAAGCCGTTATCATATTTGGTGAAGCTAACCGAAATTACCACGCTGCTATTCGCATTTTCAATGAACGGTTTCCAGAACGTCCGATGTGTCGAAAATATCTGCAGAAATTGGTGGCAAAATTTAACCAAACTGGCACCGTGAAAGATGGTCCGAAATCTGGGAGGCCGAAAATAATTACGGAAGATGTTGAAATTCAAGTACTAGCCGAAATGGTAAATAACCCACAACAATCAACTAAGCAAGTAGCTGAGACATGTGATGTTTCTAAAACATCAGTAAAGAGGGTTTTAAAACAAAATAAATTCCATCCTTACAAAATAAAAATTTTGCAACAATTGGTTGAAGATGATCCAGACCGGCGACTTGAATTTTGCGAGACCATGGCAGAAAGAATTGTTGCAAATCGACTTTATTTTCAACACATCTGCTTTAGTGATGAAAGCACTTTTTACCTAAATGGAAATGTGAATACCCAGAATTGTAGATATTGGAGTGATGAGAATCCCCATGAGTTCCGCGAGGGGCATACTCAATTTCCCCGGAAAATTAATGTTTGGGCTGGTATTTTAGGTCCCATATTCTTGGAAGAAAATTTAAATGGTCCCAGATACCTCCAAATGCTGCAAGACACAATAAGTCCCAGTATCGATGAGATCGTTGCGCAAAACCCACATGAATTTTACTTGGATGTAACATTTCAGCAAGATGGAGCGCCACCACACTATTTTCGGGAGGTGAGAAATTACTTAGATGAAAGGTATCCAGGTAGGTGGATTGGACGTCGAGGTACAACAGAGTGGCCAGCTCGCTCACCGGACCTCTCACAGCTTGATTTCTTTCTCTGGGGCTATGTGAAATCCGTAGTTTTTAAGACAGTTTGTGGGTCGTTAGATGAACTGCGCCGTCAAATTATTGAAGTGTGTTCAGAAATAACACCTTAAACCTTGATTAATGTTAGGGAAGAGTTTACAACCCGACTATTTATGTGTCAAGAAATGCATGGTGGACATGTCGAACATCTTTTGAAATAGATAAAAACTCACCGTTTTTAGTTATAAATTAAAATATCTCTTCAGTTTTTAATGATTTTTGATCTGTATTTATGGACTACCTTATTTGTTAATAAAATGTTTCAACTTCATTTTTACTAGTTTTTCGTGAGATTCAACAACTCTAACAATTGTAAAATGGTACGACGAGGTAAGTTACACATGGTGCCATCAGCAGTTTGCAACATTGGATAGCTTTCAAAAAGTTAGGATAGGAAAGTGGAATACATTGTGATCCATTTGTTACGATTTTCTCATTGAACTGGCGCAAAAGTAGTCGAAATAATTATTTACAAGTGTTCATAAGTCCAAAACTATTAACTTTTTTGATAGAAAACCATTTATCAAACTTGTTCAGAATTCAACGTAGAATGTAATAATGCAATGAAATACAGGGTGTCCTATTTAAAAAAATTAACTTCTAAGTCACCGTGCTTTTTTGAGACACTCTGTATGAATGAAACTTAAACTATTAAAGAGATCGAATGAAACCTTACAACTTATGTCTTTAACATTTTTGTGTAATATGGAAAATGAAGAAGTTACGGGGGAGGCGACGGACTTTTGGTCCTCACTATACACTGAGAGGAATACACATTGCTCAATGTACATGACTCCTATTTCTTTCATTCTCTCTCTCTCTCATTCATTCTAGTCGCAAAATAAATCGAGTAAAATTGGTTTTATACATCTATTAATACATAATAATAATAATAATACAATATGATTATTAATATATTATGAATAATAATATTTCGATGCGTGATTCGGCTAGTCTTGGTGGCTGACGTCATGGATTTCAATTCATTTCCCATCGTTAATTTGCATATTTTGGAAGCGTTTAAATATACGCAGCTTGTGTTCGTACTCTGCTGTGTGCGCCTTGAGCTCGCGCAAATTTTCTAAGTGCCGATTGATAGAAGTGTCGTCGTCGTTGTTCCTCACCATATCAGGTGCGACGATATCCATTGCCTGATTTCGAAACAGTGTATCACGGCACAATGCACTTTTAATTCTCCGGATGCTATATATGATTCAAACAGAGCGGGCTTTGCTCCTCGAGTGTCGGTGGAGCTGCGTTGTAACGACTGCACTTGTAGTGGGTGCTGTAGATTTTCCAGGTTTTCCTACAGCTGAAAAGTGAATACGCCACCAAAAATCAGTAAGTCAACCCGGAACGCCACGGCAAATAATAATAATAGCCGTCCTCTATCCGCACAGGCTATGCCTTTGAGTACACTCAACGAGTGTTTATGAGGGAGTATCACTATTTTTTTTTTAATCCGTTGGGAATTACCCAGACAGGCCCTGTCTCCGGAGCCCCGACACTTCCGGAGGGCGCGCTGGTGTGTCATTATTCCCAGCAAACACCCCCCACGTCCGTGGGTGAGTGATTACTGGGTCCGAGAGTCATGTGCCCTGAGAAGGCGGAGTGAACCAAGAATTACGGCCTTCTGCATTCTTTCCGCTAAGTTTTCTGGTATGATTTTCAAGTTTGAGAGCATCATTCCACCAAGGACCCCTATTATCAGAACCACCATCTTGACAGTATGGTTTGGGAAAGCCTGCGGAGTAGATCTCAATATTTAGTCCATTTTTCCTCCTCTTTTCGGATGGTCGAGGAGGACTACATCAGGCTTATTGGCTTGTATTTGCCTGAGGGTGGGAAATGAGTAGTTTCAATATATTCGGCACTTCTCATTCTCCACAACAGACTTTGGCTTATCCTTATTTTTTTCCATAAAGAATGTACCAGTCAGGCCCTGTCCTCGGAGCTCCGATACTACCGGAGGGCGCGCTGGTGAATCATTAACCCCAGCAAACACTCCCCACGTCCGTGGGGTGAGTGATTACTGCGTCCCAGAATCATGTGCCCTGAGTAAACGGAGTGAACCAAGAATAACGACCTTCTGCATTCTTCCGGCTAGGTTTTCTGCCGCATCACGGCAAGCCGGTATGATATTTAGATTCGAGAGCAGCGTGTCCATCATTCCACCAAGTACTCCTATGATTAGAACCAACATTTTGACAGAATGGTTTGGATAAAGCCTGCGGAGTTCAAAGAGTAAGTCTCGATATGTTGTCCGTTTTTCCTCCTCTTTTCGGACGATATTAGTTTCGCCAGGAGCCGAGAACTCTTTGACGAAAGTCGTCCTACTTTGATGTTCGAGGAGGACTACATCAGGCTTATTGGCTTGTATTTACCTGAGGGTAGGGAATGAGTAGTTTCAATATATTCGGCACTTCTCATTTTCCACAACGGACTCAATATCCCCCGGAGCATAAGACAACACCGGTGTCTCGTCTATACCGTACGAGTATCGTAGGTGGTAGTACAACACTCGTAGGGCCGCGTTATGCCTGTGGATATAGGCTGAGACCGCATTAGCTGGACAAGCTGACAGCAAATGCATTATGGTCTCAGCTGCCCCACGACACGCTCTGCATCTAGTGTTAGGGACCTCTATACCCATCACGCGACTATGGTAGACAAGGGTGTTGAAGACACCATCCTGGCAGGCCATTATGAATCCCTCGGTTTCCGACTTCAGCTCACTTGACCTGAGAAAAGCGAAGATCAGGTTTCTGGATAAGCCAAGGTCTCCAATGTTCTTGAAGAAGACCCCATGCATTGGCTTATCCCTATGTAGCTGTAAGAGCCTGTCACACTCCGCAGATTTCACGTTGGCTTTTTGCTGAACGGGTTCCAACTCGGTGACAGAGTTTGGGTTCGTCCGTTCAGTGTCGAATACGAGACCGAGTTCATCAGCTGCACGGGTTGCTGCCTTGAAAAGAAATGCTCCAATCCCTGCTTTTTCGTGATCGCATACCAAGCAGAGAAAGGGATCTGAACTCTTGATGACTTTACAGGCTCCATCCAGTACCATTCTGTTGTGTAGACAATCCAAACACAAAAGTCCAGTGCCTCCCCGTTGTCTGGGGAAGTATGTAACGAAGCGTATTTTCTATACCCGGATTAGGGGTAACTTCAAACTTATATAGGGCCTTCAGCTGACAGTGCTTCATTGAGTCACTCTGTAACCTTCCGATAGATGTTGGAAAGTTTGTTATCAGGGTAACAAAGTTCTGAGATGATTTTTCGAATAACCATGACCTCACTTTCGATTTGTTTACAAATTCAATTCAAATCCTTGCTGTACAACACCGGCTTCACTGATTCCCTACTGTACCAAGAAGTGCAGTCCCCTTTTTTAGCCTGTTCATTTTTTGAGCAGAATAATTTAACTTTCCAATAGGTTTCCAGCTCCGATTTTTATGAGTCATGTTAAAAAGTCAGAGCAGACTTTTTTGTATTTTTGTAACATGAATTATTTGTGAATACTAATAATCCCTTACGCCGACCCTCTCCTGCGACTTTTTTCTAGTTGACAGAAATGTAATGTCAGGTTGTTCTCAATTTTGACACTTACTTCACTTTTGGAAATAGTTTTTGCAAAGTGTTCATCTTGCTGTGTTTGTACAAGTGCATTTTAATAAAATAACATCCTTTTTGAACCTAATCATTTTCTAAACGGAGAACCACAATAACAAACCCATTACAACTGGCGCCCAAACTAGCGGCCGTTGAAAGATTAGGGTTTCGAAAAAGACGTTGCTTGTAGCAGATCAAATTTTGCTTGGACATTTTTCGCCGGTTTTGGTGCATATAGAAAAAAGATTAACTTTCTGTTTACGAGTAAGTACTGACTCGAATTGACTTTTATCTGAATTTCCGCAACAATTCGAACTACCTCGCAGTTCTTTTTCACATCTCGTGTGTGCTTAGAAAATTTTGAACATTTTCGTTGATTCGTTCGAACAATTCGAACTGCTTCGCAGTTTTTTCACGTCTATTAGTGTACCGAAGACGGTTTCAACATTTTTTGAATATTCCAAAGTGATTTTGGTAGCTTTGTTAACTTTCGCATTAGTTGTCCTAATTGTCGCTGTTGACATTCCTTACGAGTTGTGTGAATTGAATAATTTGAACTATCCCGCCGTCTTGTTTTTCGCATCGCGTGCGTGCTGATGATATTTTCGTGCATATGAACTATAATAGTAAACTTCGCAGTAACAGTGTGTCTGCTGAGCAGCTAAAAGCATTATTGGAAGGAATGAAACAAATGGTAATAGGTAATCAACAGCCTACACCCGCACCACAAACAGGTAACTTTGCTGAATGTAATAGAAGATTCACTGGCAAAAAAGATGACGTCGAAGCATTTATCGATGCCATCAGCATTTATAAAGAATGTGTTAGTGTTACTGAAGCCAATGCTATAAAAGGTATTCCGATGTTACTAGATTCACATGCAGCAAGGTGCAAAAGCTTCGATTACCACTTGGGACGAAGCAATAACAGCCCTTGGTAGAAATAAATCTCCACCAAAAATTTTCAGAGAACTGTTTTCTAGAGAACAATGGGACAGGGAACCAACCGATGTTTTTGTAAATAAATGTAGAGCATTGTTATCACAGCTCCCTGTTACTCCTGAGTTGCATGATTCACATAAACTTGATATGATTTACGATTTATTGAATTCAAAAATCCGATAACGTATTTCTCGCACAGATATTTCTTCTTTTGAAAAACTCATTACAATGAGCAGAGCTGTTGAAGACTCTTTCGCTGAAACAAGACAAATGAGCAATATTGTCAAGTCATCACCAGAAAATAATAAATTCCGACCGAAGTGCACGTTTTGTAAAAACTTTGGCAATCTTTAAGCAGAATGTAGAAAATTTCTAAAGAGCCTGTGACTACTCAGAGTATGGGTAGATTAAGTATAGGTTTGCCAACTCGCACGATTGATATGCACATGCCCGCGCATAACAATATCGTCTGCTATGGTTGCAATACACCCGGTTGTGTGAGGTCGAACTGTCCCAACTGCCGTGCCTCGTCTCACGTACAGGCTTTCTCTTCCCAAAATATATCATCTGTAGATGTTCCCTTAGCTGATACCAATGATGACGTTAGACGACCCTTATTGAGAATTACAATAGAAGGTCTTACCGGAGGTGCTTACGTGGATACTGGCGCCAAATGTTCTCTCGCTGGGTCTCGACTTTATAAACATTTCATGGAAAATGATATCCCCTTCTTTTCTTTCTTCTAGGAATAAGATTCTAGCCGATGGTAAATCCCGTTTCAACTCGCATAATTCATTGTAACGTTATTCTATTCGGTAGAATCATCCCTACTCAGTTCATAGCAATTCCAGATCATGTATCTGCCAAAACTCTTTTAGGAGCTGATTTCATAACATATGCTAATAATGTTATGAATATTCCAAGAATGAAGTATCACTTCACAGATTCCCCTCATATTCAGTATGATTTTTTGTCTGAAACTCCACAAGTTGAAGATACAACTTTGCATTTCTTGGACATTTCTCTTCGTGAAGACGAGGCCACGCAAATCAGTGACCTTGAATGTGATCAGTCGCAAAATCTGCTGGAACGTCACAGAGATGTTTTCGAAGATAACGAGATAGCTACTCCGTATGCAGAGCATGCAATTAATTTGACAAATGAGACTCCAATAGCAGTGCCCCCATATAGAATGACGACGCAAAAATCTGAAATACTAAGGGCGGAACTGGACAGCTTAATCAACAAAGGGATCGTCGAAGAATGTGAATCAGCTCAAGGTAATACATTCCTCAGAGAAGAACAATTCTCTGATCCGGAGGTCAGGAAAATAATCGATTGTTTAGAATCGCCAGAACCAAATCAAGTGGACTTTAGCCGATGGACTGATCGAGGATACATCATGACTAAAGGAGTGCTTTATCGCTTTACCCCTGATGTGAAATTAGAAGAGGCACAGTTGGTAGTACCACGATCGAAGTTTCCCATGATTCTCAAAGAATACCATGACTCCTCTATCGCTGGTCATTATGGCGTAGAAAAGACTATCCAACGGATAATCACCCCTTATTACTGGCCCACACTTAGGCGAGATGTTAATCATCACGTTAGATGTGTTGACTGTCAGAAATTCAAACCAAACAACCTCAAACCAGCGGGTCTCATACAAACTCCCGTCCTAGCGCAAAGGTTCGAAACCATAGCATGGATCTCGTTGGACCACTTCCAATTAGTAGAAAGGGTCATCGATGGATTTTTCACAATAGAAGATACCGCTACAAAGTGGATAGAATTATTTCCACTACGTAATGCCACTTCAGAAGAGTGTGCTAAGAAGATGATTTCAGAAATCTGTTTACGGTACGGAACTCCTTGACGGGTTATAAGTGACAATGGCTCGCAATTCGTGAGTGTTGTGATGCAACATGTATGACATTGCCTCGGTATACATCAATCTCTTATACCAGTTTATCATCCAACTTCCAATCCGGAGGAACGGAAGAATCGAGACTTGAAAACTCAACTCGCCATTCCAGGATGATCAGACTGGATGGGATGAAATGTTGGCTGCTGTAAGGTTTGCGATGAACAGCGTTCCCAACCTCAGTATGGGATTTTCACCGGCATATCTCAATTTTGCACGTGAAATGCGTACGCCTTTCGATGTCCAGCGAGACTTACGTGTTATTTTGGATAATAACAACATTGTGCCCGAAATTACTCCTTATTTGAAAAGACATGTGGAAACACTGCAACGTGCTCGCAAAACGAATGAAAGACAGCAAGACTACTAAAACGTATGCGGATAGACTACTAAAACGTATGCGGATGAACATTTTCGTGAAACACCGATATATAAACCTGGTGACAAAGTGCTAATCGATTCTCACGTACTAAGTAACGCGAGTGCCGCGTATACATCCAAATTCGCACTTAGACGCGACGGACCATATCTGGTATTGAGGCAGATATCAGCAACTTCTTATGAGGTAGCCAGTCTCGCAAATCCCAACTCTCCTCTCAGTATATACCATGCCTCAGCTGAGGCCATTCGTCTCGCACGGGACCGACAAACCGCCGGAGCCCATACGACCACTTCGTCAGAGAGGCCGCCCGAAGCATCAGGCTCAGCCCGAGTCTCAGCAAGAGAAGAAGGACCGTCAGGTTCCTACCGAGCTTCATCAAGAGGATCAACCTTTACCTTCTACTAGCTGCTCTGCTAGACCGATGCGCATCAAGAAGATGCCACACCGTTATTTTGAGTGACATTTCTTGTATCACTCCCGGGACGTTAGAGTGATATAAAGGGGGAGAATGTAACATGAATTATTTGTGAATACCAATAATCCCTTACGCCGACCCTGTCCTGCGACTTTTTTCTATTTGACAGAAATGAAATGTCCGGTTGTTCTCAATTTTGACACTTACTTTACTTTTGGAAATAGTTTTTGAAAGTCTTCATCTTGCTGTGTTTGTTCAAATGCATTTTAATAAAATAACATCATTTTTGAACCTAATCATTTTTAAACGGAGAACCACAACAACACACCCATTACATTTTTTATATCATTTAGCTTCTCGAACCATCGCATTCCAGTGGTTTTTATGCCGTTTTGCTACCATGGCCATCAGTTTTCTATAAATAGGAAAACATCGCTGCAGGAGGGCTCTCTTTTTGACTACTACTGTGCATTATTCGGGAAAGTGGGTTGAAAAGAATTTTAAATCCATATCACCCAGTATCCGTTAGTTTTCCACACCGTCCTGCAGCTGTGTCTTTTATTTCTTATCCTTGCCGTTTGCTAGTTGCTGAGTGTGAAAATCAGGTATGATAAACTGTTGAACAGTTGATCATATGTGAGTATCTGTGAAATACAAAACAAACCCGTATAATACATCAGAATAGATTTCTCAGACTGTCAATTAAAGCAAACAAACGTCGCCTCTTCCATAAAGTGTTGTCAAAGTTGCTGCTGGCTGGAAGAGGCGCGTGAAAGGAGTATTATATTTGTTCTGTGACCTCAAGGTGTTGACAAAGTCGCTGGCGGGACACGATCGCGAAAATTTAATAGAACAGTATGGAGATCTTTCTGTTCGGAATTTATCTCGGGCTAGTACTAATCTAGGGATATTCTCCTGAATACGAAATTAGCTGTGCGTTCCTAGTATCCCAAAGGCGACAAAAATCTATCACTGGAGGGATCAAGTCTCGCTTGAAATAATACAGCATGGTATAGTGTTCATGAGGTGTTGTTAAAGTTACTGCTGGCTGAGCACTTGCGGAAAAGTTGTAAGGGAGAATCTTTGTCTAGTCGCCGTGGCTAATTAGCCGTGGGCCGTGGAGGAGCCGTTTGTAGAGACAAATATACTGAATATTTGCTAAATAAATTTATCCAAGCACAACCGTCTAAGTCACAGATACTACGAATATATATATATAGATACCGGGTGCTCCAAAAGAAATTGATTTAATCGATTCGAATACAAATTCACTTGATTGGCATACGTATGCAACATCCGAAATCCATCTAGAGAATTCAACGTACCGGGAACCCCGCTTAACAAACAGAACATGAGTCCTCGATCATTAGTTTACCTCAGGGTTTGATAGAAGTTACTAGTTACTACTTTGGCAGGCAGGTCCTGCATTGTATTATTTTCCCTGTGAAATAAGTTAATTTCAATAAAAACAGGAATTGTACTCTCAGTTCTTCTTTGAATTCTATAAATAATTACTAAAAACCTGACAGTTGGTTAAAGCAGCCGGTATCTCACCAACCTCATGGGGTTGCAATTAAAGCCTGCGACGCCTTGACTACGTTTGTGTCTGTATCACTTCATCTGACCCTTGGGATACCGTATCTCCATCTGAAGCTGCCCTGGGCCTCCCACCGAACTGAGACTGAGGGAGAGTGGAGCATACGACTTAAAATAACTGGCGCCCGAGCCGCCTACTGAGTTTGTGGTCTGCCCTCGTTAAAGAGAACAGTATAGACCCAGTAACCGACGCACCATTGTAATGACCGCCTTCATCCCGTGAGAGGAATAAAGAGCGTTACAGCACATTACTGAACTGTTTTTATTAGCTATAGAAATACAACTACTACACTGACTAATAAAACACTTAGATCTCTTTAAACTGCTCAACTGATTCAAGTAGCTGAATCTTTCAGAAGCTTCTTGAAAATGTCCTCAAAACTACTTCAAAATAATTTCAAGAATGAGGAAATGTTTACTGCGATCGGCACCGGTTGATTTATTATGCAAATGAGTTACTTTTATGGTCGGCGCTCGACATCGGCATAGCTAAGTACTGGATATTTTTCAATCTCGTAACAATATGGATATTTAAAAGAATACGGGGTACCCTTCTCTCTTAGCGTTTCCACCTAGTGGAAAAATAAAGGAAAACATCTGTCAGACAACAACTACTTCCCTGGCTAATACCACGAAGGACATTGAACTACATCTGACAGATATTTGTACAACGTTCTTCCAAGAAGAACCAATTGTAAGTGCTTTCTTGTAATTAAACAGAAGATTATACTTCATTTGGCTGGGAATGACCACCAGTAGACATGCATGTTTCGAGGTTTATTGCCTCTCATCAGTGACAGGGTTGGTCGGACAACATTAACATTATCCTGTCCCTGCCAAATGAATAATAATCAACCGTTTAACTAATAAAAATATTTTTCTACATGGTGGAAACGCTTAGAGAGAAGGGTACCCCGTATTCTCTGGCACAATATATTCGAACTTCGTTCGAGTTATTTCAAATATTGATATTTATTCGAAAAATATGTTCAACACAATAATATATACAGTGTGTTTCACTTCTAATGGAAACACCTAAGTATCTTCTGTATCTTTTGACGAAAAATCATGAAATTTTCAGGATCGATAGAAACACTAGAGAAGAATTCTCTGCACGAAAAAGGTTACTCTACGTGATATATACTACACGCCAGCAGCGATGAAACCACCCATTTTTCCAGAAAATTATATCAGGGGGTAGAATAAGTCCGAAATTCCTATCTACTGAAAAAATGTTGATTCTGAAATATTCCAATTTGTGTGCCGCCGTGCATATCACGTATGATGACCCCTTTTGTGCAGTTAGTTCATTCCTAGTGTATATATCTATCCTGGAAATTTCATTGTTTAACGTCGAAAATAACAGAAGATACGGGGGCGTTTCCATGAGAAGTGAAACAAATTGGAATTTTTCAGGACTAAAACTTTTTCAGGAGACAGGTGTATTAGTAGTAATTTGGGGATTCTGAACACGAATCCGAAGTAATTTCGGGTTAATTTTACCTCCTAATATAACTTTCCGGAAAAATGGGTGGTTTCATCGCCGTTGGTGTGCAGTGTTTATGACACCTATTGTGCAGTGGGTTCATTTCTGATGTATCTATCGATCATGAAAATTTCGTGGTTCTACGTTGAAAATTACGGAAGATATGGGGTGTTTCCATGAGAAGTGAAACACAATGTATACAAAATTAAATAGGATTAGACAAAACATTTTTTATTTCTAGATTCCATGTCCTGAACAATGTCCTAATATTTCCCAGTACACTCTCATGAGCCTTGGTTTGATTTTGAGCATCACCTAATTGCTTGTTTTTCACAGTATTTTCTGCATCTATTTCAATTTTTATGGCTTCGCTCTTTCTCTACTTGGCAATCCTAACTTTCAATCTGACAATCACATTGTGTATATCATTTGTGGCATTCATTTTCTGGTTAATGGAATCATCAATTTCCTGGCATTTTTTAATAACTTTGAATGGCGTCACTCAGACCGAGGTGTTTTCATCTTAGTGGATAGTATTTTATTCATAATTCATACTGGAAGAACTGACAAAGAACTGCTTTGAATGAAAATTCTGGAAACACACATTTGTCAAAGCTGTAAGTTGAAAAAACTCAGTCAACCATTTACTTGAAAGCCACGTGAAGGCCATGACTGTTAAGTCATGGATATACGTTCCTCCACATTATCTAGAACCAGTAGTGGTAATTCCTCATCTTGATTATATTAAACTGCTCTATTGATTACTTGTTAGTTATCATCATGCAAAATATGGTGAAGAAATCTTTGCAACCGTTTATGCAGTATTATTTCCTGTATCGGCTGTGACGTTCTTTTTTCCAAACTGGACGTTACTATGGCGCGTTGGATATTGAGCTAATATTGTTCTCGTTAGAGAGAACTTCCCAGTAAACACAAACATCTCTGCGATATCGCTTTCTTGTTCATGAATCGGTTAGAAAGTGAGGTACATTTGTACATCACTGTTACCAAGTGAGGATACTAACTGTGACTACTGTGACCAATGCAACTGAAGATCTCGGTTATCTTCTGATTGATGTCGATCTGAGGCACAAAAATGTGCTTCCTTATTCGAAAATTTAATAGTATATCACATTCACATCATTGTGAGTGACATTTGACATCACAATGTGATACGTTTGTCGGTCAAGAGGGCCCCAAATAGAAGTTATTGAGATTGAAATGTGAGTAACAATGCACTTCACGCATGTGACTTGAAACTTGAATGTGAAACACTCTGCTGTCTCTGAGAGCATTTTGTGTTAACTGGGTTAAAACCCAACCCATCCTCGGGCGCCAGTTATTTGAAGTGTTATGCTCCACTCTCCGATATGCAATTCCGGAGGGAGGTCTACGACAGATTCAGATGGAGATACGGTATTCCGGAGGTCAAATGTGGTGACTCACGAACCAAAACTATAAACAGATTGCAGGCTTTAATTGCAACTCTTGACAGTTTCAGGACGGTTCAGTAAAAGTGCGGACTCGACTCGATAAAATCTCACAACAGCTAAATCACCAACTCTGCAACGGCCAGAATAACGAAGGAAAAAATAACGTCCGAATATCACAACAGCTAACTCAACAACTTTTTCAAGGAACGGGGGTGCTTGTGTGCGCCGCGCTCTATTGGCAAAATGTTATCAATCTAAGGAATCTCTCTCGACTACGTCAAACGATGAACGAGAAGCAGCGACGGCCAACTCCATAGCGTTTGGCATGCTTGACCGTACTGCGCATGCGGTCCTGGATCTCTCTTTGTCACACTACTCACGGTGTAGCAAAATGCATGAAAAACAGAAAAAAGTCTTTCATAACTTTTTCAATATATCATGAATACAGCCTTCGGAAACAGGTACCTACTCGAAAATAAATATGTTTGCACAAGAAACCGAAAGGTTAAAAAACGGCACGTCGCGTCATGGTAAAGTATGAAATGATTTGAACTGATGTTGCATAGAAAGGAATTGAATAAAATGTTTTAAAAAACCGAGAGTAGGAAGTGAAGTTAGGGATTTTCCAAATATCTGTCTCTGACCTTGTTGCCCTGATAACAAACCATTCTAACTTAATACTATTTAAAAATTCCAATCAACGATTATGATGTTGAAGCCCTAAAGTTATCTAAATGTTTACACTATTCGGTAATGTGAGAGCGAATATATCTAGGAAGCTTTCACGGTGGCCCAACGAAGCATCGTCATCTGAAGGCCTTATGTACAAGTTAATAGTGCGCTTGATAATTAGGCTTGAAACATGAGAAGCAAACCTTTTTCGACTCAACCCATTTTCAACTCTCATCGATGACAAGTAGCTTGCACCCCTGGCGCAAATTTTCAATAGTGGAAAAATTAGTACTTAAATCCATATATGAATCCGGATTTGTTACAAAACTCGCGCTTTCAGCTACATCTAACCATAGTGTGAAGTCCCAAAAAGTTTCCTTCATGTTTCCACTGCAGCCTCAAACTTTGAAGGCAATTTATCAATGAAAGTCTGAATGAATTGATGCTTTGTTGAAGATTCTGGAAAATTATGTTTTCAATGGTTGCAACTGCATTAAGTACACTATTTGTAAAACCGATGAGACACTCTAAATTGTATTCCTTGGTATATAATAATTAATTCAGAAGGCCTAAGCTACTTTCCAAGATTTGTTGAGGTTTTTCAATTTGATCTGGAAAATTCAATAAATTTGAAGTGGTTTTGGTGTTTGTAAATCGATACGAAGAAATGTTAGCGGCTATTTAGACATGAAAAATGGAAATTGAAACACTGAAATAAAAATGTAAACCATGGCCCCCAATATCTAGTCAGGTGCACTTAACTAAACCAAAAATAGATTAATTTCAACGTTTCAATGTAGAATACAAGTCTCACATAGCTACATGCAAACAATCCACACATTATGTACAATCTCACCTTCTGGGTGGGTCTACAGGGATCCCGGTATCACAGTGGTTAAATGCACCTGATTAGAGATTGGGGGCCCAGGTTTGAATTCCTGCTGGTACATTTTTATTTCAGCTTTTTTTAGTTTCCTGTTTCTAATGTCGGGATTTCCTCTAACATATTTCTCCAATAAATATTTTATGTTTTTTTTATTTAATTTCAAATATTTTTGTCAAACACATGATTGGAGAATCCGCAGAGTTATATTGATTAACAGAATTGGCTGATGAAATGTGTCCAATCCATTTACTCATCTCCAAAATAAAGTAATTACTCTGTTACAGGTTGTCTCAGCATGTATTTATTCATATTCACACGATGAGCTATTTTTGTTGTGTACAGTATAATGAGCCACTCGGCGGTTTCAATGGAATGTACTCCATGTAGTTTCTGAATATTCTTCCGTATTCTTCAGGTATTCATCGACCCACGGCTGAATCTTCTATTGAAAGACGAAGACAATTCACTGAGAATTTTATGTTCGTCAATAAACCGGATTTCAATCGAACGTAAGTGGCATCTCTTCAAGTTTCACTCAGTAGCAAAGCTGACCACCATTTTGACAGAATGTTTTGCGTAAAGCCTGCGGAGTTCGAAGAGTAGATCCCTATGTTAGGTCCGTTTTTCGTCCTCTCGTCGGACGATGTTATTATTATTATTATTATTAGTATTATTACCAGGTTCAAAATCTGAAACCTCAACTTACTTATGTATACGAGTGCAATTCTACAAACGGTTTCTCATCAATATAAAGGAAGACCCTGAGTTCATGAAGAATATGATATGTACATTTGCGAAGAATTACATGTACAGCCGCCATAATTGGGCAGCAGAAAATCTAAACATCGTTGGTCATCGCAACTTCCAGAAATCCAGGGGTTTCAATGTTTTTTGTGCTATAAAGGATAAACGAAGTTCATGTTTATATCTTTATGTTGACAATTGGAATAGCGACAGATATTCGCATAAGATAAGTGTTAGTTTAATTCGGTTTTGATTTGGATGTTATAAAATAAAAGAAGTATTATAATACATCTACATTTATTTCTCATCTATTACAAATCTGAATCTAGTTCTAGACTATCTTAGACTAGTGACTAAATTATAGAATTATATCAGCTTTCATTTTATAAGATGGAACATATTTTAACGTTATGAGTTTATCACTAAAACACTTTCTTACTCTTATAATATATAAATATGTTTAGGTTTAGAATGATACATAGGATTAGAGCTGAGATTAATACAACTCTGATTATCAACATGAATTAGTATGGAAGAATCGTCACCAAACGACTCGATACATAAATATCTTAGAAAAATAGCTTCTTTACATGCTTCATTCAGAGCAACGTACTCTGCTTCAGTGGTAGATAGTGAAATACACAGTTGTTTCTTGCTTTCCCAGAAAACAGGACCACCTGCTATTTCAAAGAGAATACCAGAGTATGATTTTCTCTGCTCATTACCTTTACCAGCATAATCTGAGTCACTGTAACCTTCAAGCCTTTTACCTGTCTTTGAGTACACAAGACATACTTTTAGTGCCTTGAAGATAACATAAAACTCTCTTAGCACACAACCAGTGATCCTCTTTAGCACAAGTGTTGAATTGACTCAAAAAACTTGCTGCATGAGCAATTTCTGGACGCCCTGTCCTGTAACTGATATGTAGTTAAGACATCTCATCAACCTTTGATAAGGAAAATTACCTGGACGCAAAAAATCATTTGTAAACTTAAAATTAGGATCAAGAGGTGTACCAGCTGGTATACATTCAGATATATGCCAAATATCGAAAGCACTTTCTCAATGTATTCCTCCTGATCTACATACACTTTACCATTTTTATGTCTAATTCTTAAACCCAAAAGTTGATTAACTTCACCTAAATCTTTGACTTTGAATTTCAGCTCAAGATTTGTTTTCAGTTATTTTTTCTCGCATAGATCATTGCTAACTACAAGAAAATCACCCACGAATAGTGCAATAATCGTAAATGAAGTTTCAAACTTCTTATAAAAGATACATGGTTTGTAATTTGAAACATTATAGCCTAAACCAACAAGTTCACTAGTAATATTGATATTCCAGGCCCTTGATGCCTGCTTCAATCCATATAATGCCTTATTCAGACGACAAACTTTTTTTTCATTACCTTTGACTGCAAAACCGTCAGGCTGGTACAAGGAAATTTCCTCATCCAGCTTTCCATTTAGGAATGCTGTGCAAATGTCAAAATGATACATTTTTAGATCATATTCGACAGACGTAGCAAACAGAAATCTTATGACTGATCTATGTATAACAGGAGAAAATGTTTCCGTATAGTGTATTTCACCAACTTCAGAGAAACCCCTGGCCACCAACCTATCCTTGAAATTAGGATCTCCTCTTGGAACACATTTTACTTTATATACCCATTTACAGGATACAACCTTTTTGTGTTTTGGCAAAACAACTAAAGTCCAGGTTTCATGAGCCGCGGTGGTGTAATGGGCCGCGGTGGTGTGCCGGTTGAATCCTCGCCTCATAGGCCAGAGAGCGTGAGTTCGAATCTCAGCATTGCCACCGGTCTCGTGCATGGCATCACACGTATTAAAAGGCAAGGGCTACGTCTTCCTCTAGCTCGCACAAGTCTCTGACTTTTGAGGGTTGCACGTAGGGGTGCAACCGGTTGACGGATATAACAATTTTTTTAACAATTATCAATGAGAGCCTTATATTCTTCTTTCATTGCTTTCATCCACTTACTACTATTTTATCCTTTCATAGCATCTACTTAGCTCACAGGATCTTGATTATCGAAATTGATTTGAGAAACAGCCAAAAAATCAAGTTCATAATCATCCAAATGTCTTGGACGACGAGAAGTTCTTGATGTTCTCTCATTACGAGTAATTGCATTTGACTCATTTGACGAATCAGTCCCATCATCACTGACAGATGTAGACATACTTGATTCAGTGATATCGTCCACATTAAATGAGGATTGTGGACTACCGAAGTTTTCAGAAGATCGGTCATCACCTTCACCCTCTTCAGGAGACTCAGCTTTCTCCGGAGCATTTCCAACCTGAACAACAGTTTCATCTGGAGAATCAGCTGGTTCTCCAAAACACACAGGTTTGATGAACTCAGCTGATGACTCTCTGCTGTTTACACCCTCAGTGGCTCCTTCACTCTCAAAGAACACAACGTCACGAGCAAAAACAACTTTCCTGGGGTTAGTAAGATCAATCAATTACTGGTATTTTCACAATAACCTGCAAAGAACATTTTTCTACCCTTTGCATCAAACTTCCTCCTAGTTTCCCTAGGAAAATGCATGTAAGCAACACAGCCAAATACCCTTTTATCAGACCAACACTCTTGTGGAGTCATATTGATCAAGGATTTATGAGTTAGGCGTTTTTAATGTATCCAGCAGTGAACACAGCCGCAGCCCACACGCTTGCTACATGCTGAATCACTCATCATACATCTGGCCATTTCACAAAGTGTACGATTCAGTCTTTCTGCTAGACCATTTTGTTGAGGATTGTATGGGGCTGTACGCCTACGTTCGCTTCCTGAAATATTCAGGAATTTTGCAAATTTGTTGTTAACATATTCTGTGCCATTGTCAGTACGAAGTGCTTTGATGGTTCGACCACACTGGTTCTCAACCAAACCCTTAAAATCTTGGAATAGATTGAAAACATCATCATAAGAAAAAGAAATGAAAATTTCTGTTTTTATACCACTTTAACTTGTAACACTTCGTTACTGCAGTTTCGTCCTATATGGACATCTAGTTTTAACAGATTTCCCACTCTAGAAGCAGTCCCTAGGATTTCACCATGAACAGAGACATTATTATGATTCAAAATCTTACATCAATTTTCATCAAAATATACAGCATGACCTTTTTCTACTAATTAAACTAATAATAAGTTAGCATTAGCTTCTGGAACAAATGGTACATTACTTACATTTGTTACAGAATCATCACCTTTCAATTTCACAGGTTCATGTCCAAGTACTTGAACTTGCAGTTCTTCTTTTCCAGCTGTTGAGACTGTGAGTCCTGATGCTGGTTTGCTGTCTCCCACAGTCAGCCAGTCCCTCCTAGAAGTCAGGTGTGACGTAGCACCTGAGTCCACGATCCAACTGGATTCTAGATCCAAAGCTTCATGGGGACCAACTTGTAGTGCAGCCAAAAAAGACTTCTCGGTACAATTTGCGTTCCACTTCTGCTTCAGTGCCTTTTTGTTCCCTCTATAGTTCCCATTTGTTGACTGTGACGACTTATCACTCTTCGACAATCGAAACTAGTATGTCCTTGCTGTCACAGCACTGAACTCCCTTATGCTCTTTTCTTGAATTTGAAAAAAGGCAGCATCATGAGACTTTGTACTAACTTCATGCTCTTGAAGAATTCTTGTAATCAGATCTGTGGTTATGTCGATTCCACAATAGATTGAAGATGCTGTCAAAATAAATTCAAAATGGTTGCTGGATTGTAAACAAAACTACCTGGTGATTATGATTAATTTACAAGGTGGTACCAAAGTTTAATAACCTGAGTTTAATTACTTTTTTTAGAGTTATAAAGTATTGAGTGGTGGTTTTGGAGTCTCTCTTCTTTTTCTGTTGTTGATATTTATCGGTGGTTGAAGTTGAATTGAGCGATTGCTTTTATACTGAATTAGAAAGGTATGATCGATCCTATGAAATGTGATTCCAATTAATCCAATTTTTATTTCCGTTTGGTTTCAAGATGTCGTTAGATGTGTTATCACTGTTATCAAATGTGGAGGTACGCATACCATAGAATTCTATAGTTGATCAAATAAGTGAGATGTCATTATCGTTGAATTCATGGGAGAGAAAGAGACATAACTATAGAATCCCACCTCTGTGATTGTTTGTGATCCAGCGGCCATTTTTAAAGAGTGGTGGTCACGTGTTCTGGAATACTCTATAATCATATGTTTGTCTCATTGGCTCATACTTGTCAGGTAAGCTGCAACAAATTCATCATCCAGAGGCTTGTTCATGGATCTCACTTTGTCAGCAATATCAAGAAAACTATAGGTGTAGTCTGACACATTATCAAAATACTCTAACCGCAAATCTTCCAGCTTACGCAGTAGCCTGCATCTTCTGTACAGACCACTATAGTCGAACGCCTTAGCGAGGCTATCCCAGGCTTCCTTCGCATTTGTAGCTGTCCGAATATGGGGGTAGCATACTGGTTTCACCATGAGACCTTTCTAGGTGAACGCCTTTAGCATCATTACTATTTTTGACTGATTCCTGAGTCGTATCATTGGATGGATATCCTTCAATACTTTTCCATACACCCAAATCCTTCAGATATAGAGTCATACCAAACTTCCAATCTGCATAATTCGACTGACCCACGAGCTTCTCGATGGGTGGCAAACTTGGCTCAGACATATTTGCGAATTAGTCGGCAAAAATCACTTTCGGAACACAAATTTATAGTCGACAACGTTTATGTTTGGTTTATTTCGTCACTGGGCCAATATCCTGTTAGTTTAATTCGGTTTTGATTTGGATGTTATAAGATAAAGGAAGTATTATAATACAGCTATATTTATTTCTCATCTATTACAAATCTCAATCTAGAGTCTAGACTATCTTAGACTAGTAACCTGACAACTGACTGACAAGGTATGTCAATTCATAGAACACTAAATTATAGAACAGAAAGCCTTGGTTACATATTCCAACAATTAGGAATGTGGTTGCTTCCAAGTTATGGTATCAGATGAATGGAGCCCCTGCACGTAGTACTGCTGCCGTTAGTTGAGTGTTAAATGGGATGTTCGAATATACCTGACGCCACAGGACTTCTTCAGAAACAGAAACGAAGGGATCTGAAAGCTTTCAACAATTTGTTTTTTGACTACGTACAGAAAACTACAAATAATGGTAGGTATGCAAAAAGAACCAATTCTTCTTTAGAACAAATCGGCGTGCCACTTCGCTAAAGTGGTTCGTAATAATTCACTTGCACGTAAGAGGTCCCGGATCTCCTTTGTTCGCACAAGCAATGCTTTTGAGTGGTTTTCTCCGAAAACTTGGATGATACGTAAAACATTTTTTTTACTTTTCTGGTAGTATTTAATTCCAATTCATTCATTTTCATTTCAAGTAACTACCAAAGACGGTGGAATTTCCAGAGTTAATATTAGTGAATTTGTTCTCAAAGCTTTGATATTGCTACGAATGATTTACAAATATTACCCAAAATCGGATATATCTTGCCATGGGTGCATGTTCCATGAATTTGATATATTTCCAAAAATAATTGAATAGTGTATAGTTACAGTATACATTTGAAAATATCGTGTTTTTACTGCACAAGCGTACGCAGACGATGGCGTGACCGTAGTGAGCGGACGATACATCGAAGTCTTCTGCGGCCTGAGTGAGGCAGCCTGCAGAATTATTGAAAACTAGGCCGGTGAAGCAGGGCTCTCGCTAAATCCGAAAAAAACAGAGATGATCATGTCTACTCATTGTGTTTGTTCATGACCAGGAGTTAATTCAACAGGTCAGATACCTGGAGGTGGTCCTGAACTTCAAACTCTCATGCAGGCGATATAGGGTTATTCAAAAGTCAATAGCAAGACCACTGAAGAAAGTTGTGGGACAAAAATGGAGAATCAATTTACTGGCAGTATACGGCAGTCGTGAGACCAAAGCTCCAATATGGGGTCAGTTGTATGGTGGACAGGCACACAGAGAAGCACAATAAGCCGAAATTTTGGAAGAAATCGACTGTATAGTTTTCCCGGATGCAATGATATCGACTCCAGCCGCACTGTTAGATGTACTGCTGATGCTACCACCGCTGCCAGTCTGAATCGAGAAGGAGGTGATAACAGTCCATGTGATGACGCGGGACTCTGGATCCTGGCTCAAAGAAGGAACGATGATCAGTTATGTAGGAATCGCAAAGTGGGCGGAACAGGAGATTCCCATTCCCATCCTCAGATTGAAAAGCGCACAAGATAGAATGCAATGGAATAGGAAGTTTTCTCTAATTATTGAAGGAGGTACAGTGGAAATTCGTCCAAGACGGTTCGCATCTAACCGTCAAAGAGGCTTCGGATGCAGCCATCTACCTGGAAAAAACAGTTGTTCGAGAAAGCTACGGTTTGAGAAGATATACGACTGTTTGCCAAGCTGAATCGTTCGCCATTCTTACCGCAGCTGTGATACAAGACCAATACCAAGACCAAGACTCAATAAATCTTCTCAAGACCATGACTCTCCCAAGAGTCTTGCCAAGACCAATAATCTCTCCAAAGAGTCTTGCCAAGACCAATAATCTCTCCAAAGAGTCTTGATCTTGGTCTCGAAAGAAAAATAATGGACCTAAATCTACTTAATATTAAGAAAAATCTGATGAAAAATGATATGGCATTTTATTTCAGTTATTTATTTTTCATACGGTAGGTTTTCAATTTTTGTTCATTCAACATCGAAAATACATCTTTCAAATTCAGTATTGCAGTTTTCAGTTTACAACAAATAAGTGTATCTTCGCAGTGATTAATGAGTATTGCAATTTCCTCGGGATTGCGATTCCACCCCTCTGCCGCAACCGCATCGTACTGCTCATCACACAATAATCCATTCTAAAATGGTCAATGAAATCCTAATGAACATTCCGACCATTTTGAACTTTTTTCTGGCCTGTCAGGCGTCGGCCTGAGTGCTGTGTGGGTCTAATTTAATCTTTATTTAAGATTTCTCAAAAATTATATTCCTATGATGAAATGAGAAATTTATTTCTCTTACTTTACCCGTACAAATTGACAATTGTTAAAAACTGAGTAATACGATATACCTATTATATGCATATAAACTGTTGGACAATTGAATTGAATAATTCAAATTTCTAGACGCATTTTGATCCAAGACCAAGACTATCAATACCAAGACTAAGACTGATCAGTCATATGTTTTTAGTTTTCTTTACTTCCCTCATAGATGAATATCAGGAACCT
This sequence comes from Chrysolina americana, assembly GCA_958502065.1. NCBI lineage: Eukaryota > Metazoa > Arthropoda > Insecta > Coleoptera > Chrysomelidae > Chrysolina > Chrysolina americana. The sequence continues at coordinate 30,008,765 of OY293419.1, read as the reverse complement.
TTGGTGAAAATACAAATTCAAATGCGCAGAAAATATCCTAAACATCAAAACTTTTCGAAAATCCAAATAAACAATATATTTATCAAAATGTATTCTCTTTTGATTTTGTATTCATAAAACACTGATGAAATTCAGCGCAGTCATATTTCAAGACTTCCTGACTAATTTTTTTTCAGTTCAAAGTAATTTTGGCTAAAGCGTTTGAAAATGTTGTGAATCCAGTGGTGTCTTCAGTGTTTTTAGATTTTCACCTTGAAAAATAAGAATAGATGACCTTGAAAATGAAGATACATTTGAGAAAAATTCACTCCAATCGGTTAAAGAATTAATGTTTAATGAGGGTCTTTCCATTTTATCTGTAAAACATATTCGTGGTATAGAAGATACTGAGGCAGTAAGCCTTTGTGAAGAAAAATCAGGATGTTTTAAAAATGGTACATGTCCAGTCCACTTGGCTGGAGTAATGAATTAATAAACGATTATAGAAAAAAAAGGCCGGTTATGCTCTGTATAAAAGATTGAATGAAAGACAAGCCCACTGAAAAAAAGTAAATGGATATAGACAACAAAAATATATTAAAATGTGAAATAATTACAGCTTTTTCAAATATTGCCCCAATACAGTAATTATAACGTTTATTATTTCCAGGAAATAACAATATGTTGATAAGAGACAGTATCAACTGATACTATATTGAAAACATTGTTAAATTACTAAGACAAGCAAAATCAGAAAACTTGGAGAGGGAAATTAATGCGTCATAGAATTCAGTGAATATTTGGAAAACAAAATAATATTTTGATGTTGATAAATATTTCTTCAATTTAATCCTGTTTTCTATTAATTTTTGTCAGAGTCTAAAACATCTTTTGAAACTTCACAAGCACGAAGAAAAAGGTTTTCTTTGGTTGACTGTAATTTTCATAGCTAAGCTAAGAAATAATAGTATACTCAAATGTAAACAATTTTTGAACATCATACTATTACTATGAGATCTTCTTTCGTAAAGAATACACTGATAATGTATCCCAATATTATTACCAATTAACCATTTTCTGTAAGATCAAAGGTTCAAAACAATCTTTTTGTGTTTTTTTATGTGGTATTATTTTCTGTTGCTAATCATTTTATTTTATGTTTTTTGGTCAATGGTTCAATTCAGTTACCGTATTTTTTACATTAACTTGGCATTTTCAGGTTGGTGAAGCATCATCTGGTACAGATTTATCCAAAAGCAAAAATTTACCACAACCTTCTAGTCCACAACGTATCATAAGTTCCGAATCAGTACCAAGATATTCGAATTTAAACCAAAGAAACGAATCTCCGGTTAGCCATGAGGATGAAGAAGTTCTATCTATTATTAGTAAAACCAAATTAGTTGCACCTTCGGAAAGTGATTCTATTTCTCAATGCTTGGATGATGGTATGTATATTCAGTAGTTTTTTGTCTTTTTCCAGCAGAATTGACAACCAAATCTCGCCATCACATATTATAATATTCAAACGTGTTATTTTAAGAGTTGCGACGATTTTCATGTCTGATGAATTTTCATACCTGGCTGGCCCTAGGTAGTACAAAAGATAGATTTCAGGATCAGAGTGCAAAATACCCAACCCACAGAATTGTACTTCAATTAGGTACTTCTCAACTCGTATTCGAGCTGAGATTTAGCCTACTGAATAGTCATAATGACTATTTTGAATTTTCATATTATGTTCACAAACTTGTTGACATGTATGAAGCTAAGTATCCAGAACATGATAAGGTTCCAGGTCATAAATCCCTTGGTCTCCGACTTCAGCTCACTTGACCTGAGGAATGAAAAGGTAAAATTTTCTTTTGTGCATGAACCTCTATCGATTTGAGGTCTGGGATTCCGAGACTTTCTACAAAGTTTATCATTTTCCTGGGAGCTTAATTCCTGACGTTGGCGGGCCATCCCTTCCCAGTTGAGCTCCGTCCTCTTTGTTGTTGTTTATGACCACTTCAAACAGTGCATTTCGAATATCTAACTGGAATTAAATCTATCGGCTCAGACATGACTTGTAGGTGGATGCGTTCCAATATCTTTAGATGTCCGATCAGATTTTCTTATTTTAAGTACACCGTCTGGCTCAGTCTAAAGGCACTAATTGCTGCTCCTTTCATTACACGAAGGTGTAATGACGGAAAATTGAGAATTGCCTCTAGACAAGCTATCCGCTGCAATGTCTGCAGCTTGACTTGTGCCGAAGTGCAAGCATTCATCATTTAGCTCTTGTATTGTTCGGACCTATTTTTGTTAATATAGTTCAGTTTTTGAAGAAAGACTTTCACTTCTGAAAGTTATATTTGGCGCAGTTTGTAGGATACCTAAAATTGTAACACGGTTTCGTTTCAACAATGAATCAAATTTTCAATCAAGTCCTGTGTTTGTGAAGTTGCGGTTCTTCAACATTCATAGAGGACCGTTAGCTACTCCAACAGGCAGATCATCGGAGAGTGGAACAAAATAGTCCAGTTTCGTCAGGAAGTCTTTCTGGAAATAAAAAACCGAAGAACAAGGTCCTCTACTATCAGTGTAAATTGTTATCTTCAAATTAATATTGATAGGTTATCACAAATTCTTGGAAATATAAATTTGACTAACGGTAACCCTTTCAGCTGACTATATATAGATAGATATATGCTACGTCAAAAGGTAAGACCTCGTTAATCCTTGACTCGCACAAGTTTCGACTTCTGAGGGCTGTCGTTCTTAGAGGTACGATAGCTAGTTAACGTAAAAACAATTTCAAACAAAATAATAGATAGCTTTGTTGTCTCAAATTTAACATTTTGTCGACAAAGTTCAATGAATTTGATTTGATACATTCGTGGTATGTACATATTGAAAAAGAACGTCATTTTATACTTGAAACATTCACATTTTTGTATAAAAAGTCAAACGGTAAAATACCGAACCAATACATTTGTAGAATGTACATATTGTAACGATTTCTAATTAATTATGCACCCCCGTTCAACTACGACAGCATATCTGCTGGCCTACGAATCGCCGAGAACAAGCTGGAATGGCCATCTTGATGAAATGTTCAATACTCCCGAATATTCGAGAGCCGTGGATGGAATCTGCTTGGGAGTATATAAGCTGGATAGTCAGGGACAGTCACAGAGAGTAACCAATATAATTCCAGAGTTCGCAGATAGAGACAGCCACAGTAGATATAAATTTAAAATAGTGAAGTAAATGTTGAAAGAATACAGGGGTACCCTTCTCTCTAAGCGTTTCCACAAAGTGAAAAATAAAGGCAAACACCTGTCAGAAAACAACTACTTCCCTGGCTAATACCACGACGGACATTGAACTACAACTGACATATATTTGTGCAACGTTCTTCAAAGAAGACCCAATTGCAAGTGCTTGTCTCGTAATTAAACAGAAAATTATCACTAGCACTAGTAGTTGTTTTCTGACAGGTGTTTGCCTTTATTTTCCACTTTGTGGGAACGCTTAGAGAGAAGGGTACCCCTGTATTCTTTCAACATTGTTGATACCTCTCTGGCACAATATTTTCGAACTAGTTCGAATGTTTACAGTGAAGTAAATGTTTTAGTGAATAATTGTTTTGAGTAGTGTTTTAAATAAATTAGAAAAATTAGTTAAGTGCTGTTTTACTACATTTATTGTCAGAAGTCGGATGTTTAAAATAAATAAGTGTTCGTCGCGTTGAAAAACTGATAGACATTTATCGCGCCTAAGAGACAGTTAGTGACCCGTTGAACATTTGAGTGTTTGCAAAGTGGACAGTTTTGCGCGTCGCGGGACAATAAACTGTGAAATAAATAATAAATAATAGACTGATATTTCGATTAAAAACAATGTTTCCGAGGAGAGTTCACCTAGTTGACCTTAAAGTTAGTGAATTGAAGCAGGAGTTAGAGGAGCGGGAGTTAGAAACAACTGGAAAGAAGGCCGTACTCCAGAAAAGACTTGCAGATGAACTGATTGAAGAAGGAGAAGTCCCCGAAACGTTCTTATTCGAAGTTTCTGGAATTGATTTGAGATCCATAATGAATAAATTCGACGAGACCACGAAATCCTTGGAAGTTAAATTTCTGGAAAATTCGAATAGTTTGAAGGAGGAACTTCAACAAAATTCTGTGAGTTTGAAGGAGGAACTTCAACAAAATTCTGTGAGTTTGAAGGAGGAACTTCAACAAAATTCAGTGAATCTGGAAGATAAATTTCTTCAAAATTCAAAGAGTTTGGAGGAAAAGCTTCTAGAAAATTCTGTCAGCCTGAAAGAGGAACTTCTAGAAAATTCGAATTGTCTAAAAGAGGAACTTCAAGAAAATGTGAAGAGCCTGTAAGAAAGACTTCACGAAAATTCGAAAAATCTAGAAGAAAAGCTTAGAGAAAATTCGAAAAATTTAGAAGTGATGCTTCTAGAAAAGTCGGAGGATTTGAGAGAAGAGCTTTTAGATAATTCTAGAAGCTTGAAAGGAGAAGTTTGCAGTGTGGCGAATCGGTTGGAAGAAAAAATTTGAACTGTTGAAACAGAGATAGAGAAAATCAAAGATGACATGGAGGAAGAAATATAAAAAAATTAAGGAAACGCTCCATGATGAAATAAAAGGCGGAATCGAGACAGAAATCGGCAGAATAAAGGAAAAATTCAGTGAATTGGAAAAGCGAATGTATTCTGCGCATACCCCAGAAACTTACAACAAAAACCCAATGCTGGACCTGAGCATCAACCAGGAGGAAGTCCAGAAAGACATAAAAAATTCCAAGATTAGTGCTGAACCTGGAAAACTCGCAGTGAAACCGCCTCAGTTCGACGGAAATACTCCATGGTCAAACTACCACCGACGATTCGAATCTGCTGCCAAAGCAAATGGATGGAATGCTGGGGAAAAAGCTTTAGCATTGACACTGGCATTGCGTAGCGAAGCAACAAATATTTTACAAACGCTCGCCGCCCAACAACAGGAAGACTATGAACAGCGGGTAAAACACTTGGAACTTCGCTATGGCCAATCCCACCTTGAACACGTATATCACTCACAGCTGAAGAACCGATGCCAGAAATCAAGCGAATCGTTGCAAGAATTTGAAGCAGATATTGCACGCTTGGTTCGTCTTGCGTACCCAGCTACACCGGAAAATGTAATGGAGCGACTAGCGGTCCAGGCATTTTTGGATGGACTTCGTGACCAGGAAACCCGGCAAGCCCTAACACTAGTTCGCCCCGTACATCTCGTGGATGCATTGGCACGCGCTCTGGAAATCGAAGCAGCAAAGCAATCCTGCAAAAGTCAGAGTAGAGTCCGGATGATCGAGGAAGATCCACAGCCACAGGAGCCCGCTAATATCGAGGCTGTCATGAGAAAATTAATGAAGGAAGTCCTGCCTGAAAGAAAACAAATAAGGTGCTGGAATTGCGGGAAAATTGGGCATGTGCGTAGCAAATGCCCAACTTTTAAAGAAGCGACACTGACACAGGAAAACTAAAGAAGGTCGATGAGGAGGGGCAGTCGTCGGCCTGTATCCAGCAAGCCCCAAATAACAACGCATATGTCGCTGTCATTCAACGACAGAACAAAGTTGTTTTTGTAGACGGTCTCATCAACAACGAGCCTCGCAGCATGCTGCTTGACTAGGACAATCCTTGGGCCTACTTTTGCCAAAACACCGGCAAGAATTGATTCATCGAATTAGAAGCTACGCACAGCAATAGGAGAGCCGGCAACTGTGTATGGTGAACTTCATTGACTTTGGGCAGTACTAAACTGAAACACCGGGCTCTAGTAGCGGTTATCGAGGATGATGGAATCATAGGGATGGACATCATGAACTCCAGAGGGTCCGAGTTGAATTTCAGAGACGGCGTCCTACGAGTGAATGGAGAAGAGTTGGTGCTTCACGGGAGAAGTGAAGAAATGATTCCTGTTCTGCTGGCTGAAGATGTGAACGTACCGGAGAGGACTGAAACCATTTTGGAGGCTCGCCTGAATGGGGGTGCGAGCAGTGGAAACGTGGTGATGTCGAGCCCAAGCTCCATGATGAGAAAATTGAACGAGGAATCGTACTAGGGAAGACCTTGTTGCGTGTTGATAAATTTGTGCCGGTAAGAGTAATGAATGTCAATTATTACCCTGTGACTTTGAAGAAAGGAACAATTGTGGGGAAATGCTCGTCAATTTCCTCTGTGAAAAGGAGTGTACGCGGCACTGTTAGTCAAGCCAGTATATTGCCAGCAGAATTGGAGAAGTTGGTTGCCATCTCATCCAAAGACATGGGACCCGCACAGCAGCCCAAACTGAGAGAATTAGTCAGGCAGTATCAGGACATATTCGATACCGGAGTGGGTAGAGGTGGTAGTACAAAGGTGGTTCAGCACAAAATTGACACTGGAAATGCCCGACCAATAGGGCAATCAGCCAGAAAACTTGCTCTCGCCAAAAAGGAAGAGGCTGAAAAAATAGTCTGCGACATGGAGAAAGACGGAGTCATCGAGCCATCGGACAGTCCCTGGTCCTCTCCAGTCGTGTTGGTAAAGAAGAAAGACGGATCAACACGTTTTTGCGTAGACTATCGTTAACTGAACAACGTGACGAAGAAAGACAGTTACCATCTACCAAGAATCGACGACACGCTAGACACGCTGGCTGTATCTACGATTTTCTCGACCTTAGATTTGAAGAGCGGATACTGGCAGGTTGAACTGGCCCAGGAAGATCTAGAAAAGACAGCCTTCACCGTCAGTTCAGGTTTGTGGCAGTTCACATTTATGCCATTCGGGCTCTGCAACGCTCCAGCCACATTTGAAAGATTGATGGAGACGGTTCTGAAGGGACTATCATGGAAGACGTGTCTGGTGTATCTTGACGACATTATTGTGGTCGGCAAATCATTCAACGACCACGTGAAAAACTTGGAAGAGTTATTCCAGCGGCTGAGAAGCTCCGGACTAAAATTGAGCCCCAAGAAGTGTCATCTGTTCCAAAAAGAAGTACGATATCTTGGCCACATTGTCTCTGGGAATGGAGTGGCAGTAGATGAGCAGAAGATCAAAGCTGTTAAGGAATGGCCCGTTCCGAAAGACATACACCAGCTTCGAAGTTTTCCTGGTTTGTGCACTTACTATCGCCGATATGTGCTGGGATTTGCTAACATCGCTAAACCACTGACCAGACTTACAGAAGGACAAACAAAGTTCCAGTGGTCAGAGGAATGCCAAGATTCGTTCAGGAAGCTAAAAGGGGCCTTGATCAACGCAACGTCTGAGCTATCCTCTTCCGGACGGAAAATTAATTTTGGACACGGATGCGAACAATGTGGGACTTGAAACTGTCCTGTCACAGATCCAGGAAGGACAGGAAAAAGTCATAGGATATTTTAGTAAAACCCTCAGTAAACCGGAGCGGAATTACTGTGTCACCAGGCGGGAACTGTTGTCAAATGAGTAGAACACTTCTACAAGTACGTGTATGGGAGAAGATTCCTGCTGAGAACTGACCATGCAGCTCTCAAATGGCTCCTTCAGTTAACGAATCCCGAGGGCCAAGTGGCACGTTGGATCGAGAGGCTCCAAGAATTTGACTTTGAGATCGAACATCGAGCGAGGACCAGCCATAAGAATGCAAATGCCCTGTCACGGAGACCATGCCCAGATGACTGTTCGCACTGCCGACGAGCAGAGGAGAAGGAGTAGACACTCTGCAGAACTACGGCGGTGGATGATAACTGGAATGACCACAGGATCCAGAAAAACCAAGGGAAAGATTCAGATCTTGGTTTAGTCATCGGCTGGAAGTGGAGTGGTCGAAGACCGTCGTGGCAGGAAATAGCCAGTTGTTCTCCAGTCGTCAAATCTTATTGGTCCCAATGGAGCTCCCTTTTCCTCGAGCAGGAGACAGGATGTTCTCCGAGAAATTCATGATGGGGTCAGCGGAGGACATCTGGGAGTGACGAAGACTCTCCAGAAACTGAGGCAACGGTTTTACTGGGTCAGTTGCCAAACTGACGTCAAAGACTGGTGCAGAAAATGTGTTGTATGCGCTGCCAGCAATGGGCATCGAACAAGACCTAAGTCCCCGATGCGCCAGTACAATGTGGGCAGCCCATTTGAAAGGATCGCCATTGACATCGCTGGCCTGTTTCCCCAATCGGATCACGGGAATAAGTACATCCTTGTGACGATGGACTACTTCAGCAAGTGGGCCGAAGCCTATGCCCTGCCCAACCAAGAAGCCATCACCGTTGCCGACGTCTTGGTGAAGGAGTGGATTTGTCGATTCGGAGTTCCGTTGGAGTTGCGTTCGGATCAAGGCCGAAATTTTGAGTCGAACCTGTTCCAGGAAATGTGCCAGATGCTAAATATCCGAAAGACGATCCACGAAGATCCACAGTCCGATGGATTGGTGGAGCGGATGAATAAGACGATAAACCGCTACCTGTCCAAGGTAGTCTCTGACCACCAGAAGGATTGGGACCAGTACCTTCATCTGTTCCTGATGGCATATCGTTCCGCAGTTCATGAGTCAACCGGCCAAACCCCTGCTAGTGTTATTATGGGCCGAGAGCTGCGACTTCCTCCTGACCTGAAGTTTGGGACGCCACCAGGGCAAGACACCGCGGGAGATGACTACGTCAGTAAACTACGACAGCGAATGGACGACATCCATGAACGGGTCCGTTTGAACATCCAGAGTGTCAGCGACAGAATGAAGGTGACCTAGTCTGACTGTACAACCCTAAACGTCGCCGTGGACTATCACCAAAGCTTCGGAACTCGTGGGAAGGTCCATATAAGATCATGAAAAGGATAAACGACCTCGTATACCGCATATATGAGCCACCACGAGAAAAACCTACGGTAGTCCACTTCAATAGGTTGTCCCCTTATGCCGGAAACCACGACCAAGTCCGCACCGTCAGACCACCAGAGGATGAAATGACGTTTCAGAAGTTCATGTCCCTGTACTCAAACGGACAGAGAGTTCAACATGGAGTAACCCGAGAGGAGCCACGAGACCTTTTCAAGGTGCCTGCCAACTACGCGTTAGTTCACTGTGTGGCAGAAGATCTCCAAATATCCAGAGGCATCACAGTAGTTTTCTCCAAGAAGTTCGGTCGACTCCAGGAACTGCGGGAACAGAACCCGTAAGTTGGAGGGGTGTTACAGCTGAGGAAAGACCAGAGAAACATCTACTTACCAAGAAGCGTTCTCGAGATAAGCCGTCTTATGAAGATGTTTGGAAGAGCTTTACGAGATTGAGAGACACGATGCTGGACCAGAATATTGTGGACCTGGCAATCCCAAAATTGGCCTGTGGGCTTGATGGGCTGGACTGAAGAGTTATAAGAAGCATGTTGGAGACAATATTCATATCCAACGGCATGAACATTCTGGTATGCTGCAAGCATCTTCCTCGACCCAACTTGAAGACTGTGGAGTGCTACTTCCATCGAACTTCCAGGTGCAGATATGGAGAATCTTACAGATATCTTTACACTCCAAGAATGACGTTTCGGGGCGAAACGACTTCAAGAAGTGGGCAATGTAACGATTTCGAGACCGGCCCTGATCTAATTAATTATGCACCCTCGTTCAACTACGAAAGCATATCTGCTGGCCTACGAATCGCCAGAACAAGCTGGAATAAAATCGATCACTTCGATACGGTTCTAAGAGCCATCTAGATGAAATGTTCTATACTACCGAAAAATCGAGAGCCGTGGATGGAATCTGCTTGGGAGTATATAAGCTGGATAGTCAGGGACAGTCACAGAGAGTAACTAATATAATTCCAGAGTTCGAGGATAGAGACAGCCACAGTAGATATACATTTAAAATAGTGAAGTAAATGTTTTAGTGAATAATTGTTTCAAGTAGTGTTTTAAATAAATTAGAAAAATTAGTTAAGTGCAGTTTTACTACAATATTAAAAATTGTAAAAACATTCGATACTAAAAACAATAAACAGTCAAGTGATGACGAACAACATGCATTTGGAGTATGAATAAATCGCTCTACACATCTCACAGTTCACAGAAAAACTAAAACTCATATGATAAATATTTCTCTAAAGATTAGAAGCATTTTACAATGAGAAGTTTCCTAACATATTCTTTAAATTGCTTATGTCATTTATGTATCTTATCACCCTGGGTAAATGATTATAAATTTGTTTGCTCCTGTAGATCAAGGACATAGAAATATATATCACATACTCACTCTACAATGCTAATACCAAAGGCCGAAGGGGCTGTAAAATGTTTGAAGTCGTCAGCAATGCGTATGTGCGTCATCAGGATAGTTTATAACAGACCCGGTTTCAGCAAAATATTATGGTACCGGTAGTGGTCTGTAACGTTCTTCCGTCGTTACGGGTCACTTTGACGCCAAGTCCAGGTCACGGGTTACATCGGGTGACACATCTGTTTACTGTGTGATGGTCCACTTGCTCCGGGCAGCTTCAGTGAAGAAATTGATAGCTTTTTTCCAATTGCCAGGAGTAGTCGCACCAAATGGAGCTTGTTACCCTTCAACTGAACCTGAAGTGAACCGCACCTGACTTTATAAATAGTGTTTAATCGGAACACAATTTATCATTACCTGTCAGATCACTGTGGCAATTGGAAAGCAGCTAAAATACTCCAAGGGTCACTATGGTACTGACGAAACTCTGTGGCCAGTAAGGATTTCTGGGTACCTGCTGCTTTTAGACGTAACTTTAACAGAGCAATTATTTAGAATTAACATCAATAAGTTTTATTACTAGCAAACTTTTACTCTTCTCGAAAAACAACTTACTATAAGAAACTGGAAGCGGGAGAGGAAAGCAAGCAAAGCTATTACCCGCTTTGCTTGCTTTCCTCCCCCGTTACGGTCCACCAAAACAAAAACAGAATAAATATTAGCAATAATAAGCTCTACGGTTAGCATGAAAGCCCTACTCATCTATTAGACGGTAAAACAACACCTTCAGAAGTTCATTGCTACGTGGGGACCCAACTGAAACACTGTCCCTTTGACGGCGGTGGAATCCACGAATGCAGTGCCACGTGGTGGCCCAGCTGAAACACTGTATACCATTCGGTCGCTTGTTACTATAAAAAATCACCTCAACAGGCTCAGTGCTACCTAAGAACCCAACTGAAACACTGCCCCCGTACCGGCGGCGGTCTCCACGAACTCAGTCCCACGTGGCGGCCCAACTGAAATACCGAGTACGTCTTGACTGCTTACAAGTCGATATAAAAATAAACTCCACAGGGTCAGTGCCACGTGTGGCCCAGCTGAAACACTGCACGCGTGTCGGCGGCGGTCTCCACAAACTCAGTGCCACGTGGGGACCCAACTAGAACACTGAGAACGTTTTGACTTGCAACTTACAATTCTTACTAAACTTTCGAACTCACCATTACTCTACACACTACTTCGGCTCGGCAGACTGGGCTGCTTCTCGTCGGTACTGGCACTGGAACAAAACTGCCTCTTCGAACGGTCACACCTCGAAAGTTAGCTGCTTTCCCTTCCACTGTCTCCGTAGGTTTTGCGCGAATCACCATACAGACTTGGCAAATTTTCCTTCGTTTTGGCCACGTCGGTCGGTTGCAGCTGGCTGGTTATTCTCGCTTGGTGGCACCAGGCCGTTCCGTGAGTTGTGCAGAGTAATGGTTAATAATAGTTGCGCAACGGATAAGAATCTGGACCCCCACTGGATGATTTAACTCTAATATTACTGGTGATATAAGTTAATTGGGAAGTGAGCTTGGGTTTGCTATGAAAATGGTTATTATAAAATAAATAATAATAATAATAATAATTCATTTACCAATACAATACAATAACACAAATTTTTTGGATCAGGGTACAGAAAACAAATCAGAGACCACTAAAGGAAAGCCCTTGAAAGTGGTAATTATCCTTATTATAATACAATGATCCGCAAGATTTTTTTTTTGTTATTAGTATCACTGTGCAAATAAGTAAATGAATGATTGAAAGGTAGATATAAAAATTTAAAAATATAGAGTTTACAGATATAAATATAGAACAGTAAGTAGTGATAAATTCAACAGCGCTGACAAAATTGACAATACTTAATAACGTGAATGCATAAATAAATAAGTAAAGATAACTAAGATATACTTAATATAGTCCGGAATAGAATTTTTCATTTATAACTAATTTGAGTAATATCAAATACATATACACACATTCACACATTTTTCAAACAGGAATTTATGAAAATATGTAGCAATAACAATTTAACATAATTTCCATCAAATATGAAGATGGAGAAATTATGGGTGTATTAGAAATTATACAAATTATTATAATCAACAAACTGGTGTATTTGAAGTCTTGGCAATTCAATAATCCATTTTTTGACTCTTTTTCGGAATGAGTAAATAGAAAATGTATCCTGGCAATATACGGGAAGGTAATTATATAATCTAGGGCCTAAGTAAATGTAACTTCTTTGTAAAGTTGTTTTCTCAGGCCTTGGTACAATGCAAGATTTATTCCGGGTTTGGTATTTATGACAAGCTAAGGTGAGTTCTGCTTTATATTTATGTTGTCTAGTTACTGTTTTTAAAAAGAATAATTGACGTATATCAAGCATACTAGTTTCTGCAAATAGGTCATTGGTTGGGTGATTGCGAGGTTTACCATACATTATTTTTAATATCCATTTATGAATCTTTTCGAGGCTCAGTATATAGTTGCTGAGTTATGTATGCCTTCCCGTGGGAATAGCTGAACTAAGCATTGCTGCCTATTCAACTTCGGTTCATGGGAACGAAGAAACATTTAGAATAGACATAGACTTCGAGCAATAAACATCTCATTGTATTATTTGTTGTTAATTAAAGTTTTTGAGTGAAATAATTTTTTTTAAAAACTAAGTTCCGTGATCGGAAAACATAAAGTGGCGCAGTCGTTGTAGGATTTTGAACGGATATTCGTTGTGAATAATCCGTCAGTTCCAACTGTTAATTCAAGAGAACCTCCGTTTCTGGACAGTCCCTCTGGGTAGCAGATCAAGCAGAAGCCAAAAAAGTAAAGAAGAAAAGAAATGAGAACAGCCATCTCAGTGGTACTAATGTAAGTTGCTTTTCCTTGTATCTTGTCTATGTCATTCTCCTCTAGTCCTGATTCATCTCCCGAAAACAGTGATTGTGAGTTAATTTTTAGTGAACAAAATTCGCCGAAACCTAATTCGATTTTCGAAAATAGTTCTCGCGAATCAATAGAATTAGAAGCACTTCTTTCGAAGCTATCAATAAGTAGAAATATCAAAATGCCAGTTCCAAAATTTGATTCAAAACTTTTGGAAATCGTTCCAAAATTTGACGGCAATACTTTGGAACTTTCATCATTTTTAGAAACAGCTAATTCAATTATTACTACATACTGGGACCCAACACCAGAAAATATCAGTTGTGTCCAAAATATTACAATAATTTATGGAATTTATTCAAAATTTATAGGCCAAGCTCGCGAAGTTTATAGCATTTGCATTGATAAAGATTGGCTATCAGTCAAAAATGCTCTAATCGCACATTTTGGCGACCAAAGAGACGAAAATGGATTATTATTTGATTTAGATCAATTGAGACAAAATTTCAATGAACCATCATTACAATTTTATACAAGGGTTATGTCAAATTTAAGTGCTCTTCATAACTATGTAGATACACATGAAAATGTAGTTGCGACTAAAACGGTGAAGAAAACTTTTTACAATACTCATGCTCTTAAAATATTCTTAGCTGGACTGAAAGAACCTTTAGGATCAACTATTCGTGCTATGAAACCATCAACTATGGCAGAAGCTAGGCAATATATTATTTCCGAAAATTATATTCGGCATCTCCAAAAACCGAATAACAGTGATCAATCGAAAATTAGGCAACCTCAAAGACCCAATCACCCAAATCAATTGTCCAATTTTCGCCAATACGCAACTCCTAACCCCAACTATCAGAATTTCAAACCCCAAATGCATAATCCCTCATTTCCACGCGGCCCAATAAATATTCAGCCGAGACCGGCAGAACCCCAAAAATTCTTCACAAATCGTCAAGTATTTGGCAATCCAAGAGGCTCAACCAACGTTTGGAGACCAAATAACCAAAATAATTTCAATCGCCCCAAGCCAACACCTATGAGTGGCATTTCACAAGCCACCACTTCTCGTCAACCCAATACTAGACCATATCAAAACCCCAATCGACCAAATTTCATTGCAGAAGAACTTTACAATTTTGATAATCCCCATTATCAGGAAGAATCAATACCCTTCCAAAATGAATATTACTCCCAAAATGATTTTTTTTACCAAAATCAACCCTGTTCCTCCAATGAATTTGATTTTTACGAAAATATGAACTATGACCAAATCCAACCTGAATATGTCGATAATCAATATCCAATCGATACCCAAATCGATCAAAGTTCCTCACAGGACCAAAATTTTCAGGAAATCGACCATCACGAAAAAATTTCATAGAAATACATTCTATTTACGATAGAAAGGACCTCCCATACATTCAAATTTCAGATCCACCCCTGAAACTTTTGATTGACACAGGAGCGACTAAAAGCTTTTTGAATCCCGAAATTGCCAAAAATTATTTTCCCGATTTTATCAGAAAAGAACCGTTTACAATCAGCTCAATATTTCAGACCACTTCGAAAGATTTTTGCGCTGAAATACCAGCCTCTCAGGAATTCCACACTGAGAAAACTATAAAATTTTATTTGTTTAAATTCCATCACTTCTTTGATGGATTGATTGGTTATGATACATTGAAAAACTCAGATGTTCAATTAGATTTGAAAAATTCAAGTTTAAAAACATCTGAATCAGAGCTTCCTCTGGCGCACTATGAAAGCAAAAAGAAATTACTCTTTTATTCTCGTATAGAACCATTTACAATCGAATCAATCAAAATTCCTGTAACAGTACCAAACGGTGACATCACGATTATCGAAACAAAATTATTTGAATGCCGAATTCGCGAAGGTTTGACAATCTCTCGAAACGGCTATGCCCCTGTCGAAATTCGGAATGATACAGGTGAAATACACATCACACATCACAGACAAACCAATCAATAACTTTTTGTGCCAATTAATGATAATTAAAGTTGATCGTAACCCTCGAATGGAAACCAAAAAACTATTTAGGAATTCAGTATGTCGTACCCGATGGTATCTATATGTTACCAACGAATCATTTCAAGCCCAAATTATTGAACATCTGAAAGAATTTGGTGTTCCAAAACGCACCTACGTCTTTTACTTCCAAAATGATACCGAAGACGTACTCTATAAAGATATGTGCAGGTTCATACCACAAACATTCAAAAATTCCTCCTTTGAGCTTTTCAAATCCAATAAACTCCTCTTCGATGTGACGAACGAAGATCGCCAACAAAATCTCATCAAATCCCAACATGAAGGTGTTACCAACCATCGAGGCATTCACGAAACCATTGCCGAACTCAAAACCAAATATTATTGGCCCAAGTTACACGATGACGTAAGAACATTTATCAATAATTGTTCAATATGTCAACAATCTAAGTACGAACGTCACCCACCTTTGATCAAACTACAGTTAACGCCCACTCCCAAAAAACCATTCGAAACTATACACGTTGATACCTTCAAATTTGGCAGTACTATATCTTTAACAATCTGTGACAGCTTTACCAGATTTGGACAAGCGTACATCATTCCCAGTCTTTCCGCACTACACGTATATCAATCACATTTGCAGTTCGTTTCAACTTTCAAAATCCCGAAAATATCGTCTCTGATAATGGTACCGAATTCTCCCAAAACCTTCTAAAAGAATTCGCGAAACTGCATAGAATCAATCGGCATTATACACTTCCATATAATCCAAATTCTAATGCCATTGTAGAAAGGTTCCACTCCACTCTCATAGAACACATAAGAACACTCAACCTCTCGAAACCAAATCTGAACCCCTTTGAAAAATTGACTTTCGCCGTCCTTGCATATAATAATAGTCTTCATTCAACAACAAAATTGAAACCAATAGATCTAGTGTTTGGACATCTAGAACTAAAAGATCCAATCTATATTGATTCCGAATTCGAACCAATCAATACCACATTGAACGAACACAAAGA
The DNA here is from genome assembly GCA_958502065.1 of Chrysolina americana. Taxonomy (NCBI): domain Eukaryota; kingdom Metazoa; phylum Arthropoda; class Insecta; order Coleoptera; family Chrysomelidae; genus Chrysolina; species Chrysolina americana. The sequence goes on along the minus strand of OY293419.1, from coordinate 29,992,592 downwards.
ATCTATTTCCCAAATATATAGAAAAATTCACGAAGACAAAACGTAACGAAAATCGAGAAGACCCTCCAAATTTTGAACCCGGAACCATTGGATATATGAAAACACCCGAAAGACAGTCGAAAACGGCTCTCCTCTACAAACCCGAACACATTCTCAAAAGCACTGACCTAACTGTGACAACCCCACAAAATACATACCACAAACAATCTTTCAAACCACCAAGAAAAATGACAGACCAAAATCTGTTACAGGTCGATGATACTTCATCAGACAGCGACTCAGAAGGTTCAAATCCAGAACCTCCAGACGAATCCAGGGATCCTTCCCTTTAAAATGGGAACAGCACGAATCAAAGTAGCTTCCCATACTTTCCTACATTATATTCAACTTAGTCCATTAGAAAACCAAATAAACTCATTAACCAGTCAATATAAGCTATTAGAAGTAACAATAAATAATACAACCCCTTTCAATAGAATTGCCCTATTTAACGCATATAAACACCTCGAATACGAAGTCAAAAATGTTAACCACAAATTCAGATCCTTGTTTCCCCATAAACGCACAAAACGAGCCCTCATTGCTCCTCTTGGCTCCCTCGTAAAATTCATAAGCGGAAATCTAGACGAGCAAGATGCGAAAGAAATATATCACAGCCTAGCCGAACTCGAATCAAACCAAAATCGAATTATCAAAAAAACCAATAAACAAATTTCAATTACTTCAAAATTGATGGAAAATATTAACGAAACAATGACTTCTGTTTCAGATAATCAAAAACTGATAGGAGATAAAATCAATGAGTTGAGAATTGCACTTAACGAGACAAAATTCAATTATGCACATTTTTTGGAAATTCATGAAATATTGAATCAAATAAAAATCAATCTCGATTCTCTACTAGATTTTCTAACAGAAACAGAAAATGCTATGGGATTTGCGAACTTGAAAACATTACATCGCAGTATCGCCTCTCCAGACGATCTAAAAACAATAATAGATGAACTCTACTTATCACATAGTCATTCTCAATTACTATTTGATAATAAGGAATACCTCAAATATTATAGTGTTGTTGAAACCAAAGTTTTCGCCATCGAGGACAAAATTATATTTTCATTAGATTTTCCATTGGTTCACACTGAAACTTTCGATCACTATCACCTTTATTCGATTCCAAATCAAAACCAATCAATTATTATCCCACCTGCCTCCTACCTAACCCTAAGCAACGAAATGTACCAGTACCAGAACGAAGAGTGCGTTGACCTACAACCAAATTTTCTGTGCGAGAAGAATCACCTTCTGCCCATCCAGGACAACCCAGACTGTGTGACGTCACTACTTTCCTCCAATGCCTTTGCTGATAAATGCCATCAAATTCCAGTCAAAATCAATCAGGAAATAATCGAGGAAATCAATGATGCCTACTACATAGGCATCTTTCCGAACAAGAGAAAATTCCAGACAAACTGTGTGGAAAACGATGTCGCTGTGCTGAAAGGTGTATACCTCTTTATTGTTCCACCAAAATGCTCCCTGAGGACTTCCAAATACACCTACCGGAACGAGAAAGGATCAACTGTAGGACACCCCCTCACATTGGAAGAAATCAAAGACATTCATATTCCAATCCTGCAAGTCGAGAAACTCAACTTGGAGAAAGTTTCCCTTGACAAACTGCACGAGCTCCAACTAGACGAAATTCGGGAAGACCCATTGGACCTCATCAATCTTCGCCCGGATTACTCCAGATGGTCCCTATGGAGCGTTGCGACGCTAACCGCCTTCGTCGTGGTATATCTTGTGGTGACCCGGAAACAAGATATCCTTCGCCTACTCAACCCCAACAAACCACCAAACAACCAGGCCATCAACGAAACTCAAGTGGTTCCACCCTCGAGTTCCTTCTAAGGGATGGAGGAGTTATGTATGCCTTCCCGTGGGAATAGCTGAACTAAGCATTGCTGCCTATGCAGATTTCCAGGAACACGTCGAGACGGTGTTGTATTCAACTTCGGTTCATGGGAACGAAGAAACATTTAGAATAGACTTCGAGCAATAAACATCTCATTGTATTATTTGTTGTTAATTAAAGTTTTTGAGTAAAATAATTTTTTTTTAAAACTAAGTTCCGTGATCGGAAAACATAAAGGCTGGCCTGCTCCCCAAGCAACGATGCCATATCTCAAGTGACTCTTGACGAGTGCAAAATAAAGAGTTTTAAACTGATCCTGTGTGAGTATGTCATTCATATATTTGAATTTGAAAAATGTGCATCGTAATTTTTTTATCACAAATTCAACATGTTTGTCCCATTTTAAGTGTTTATCTACGTAAATTCCTAAATATTTGACATGTGAGCAAATAGCAATTTCCACTGTTTCCAAATTGTCGAGAATTTCCAATTTCGTGTATTGAGGTAAGTATGTAGCATACGATGTGCATGGGATGAAATGAGTCTTACTAAAGTAATCAGAAGGCGATTACGGAAAAATTGTGATCTTTCAGAAATCTTTCTCCGCCTTTGTCTTCAAAGATTCTCAGCTATTGCTGTTATAAATAACAGCTGTATCGTCTGCAAAACTCAAAACATCCCCCTCAATCTCCAATTTGAACAAGTCATTGACGTTTATATTGAATAGCAATGGTCCAATAACTGTACCTTGGGGTACTTCATATTCTACATTGGATGTGTCACTTCTAGTGTCATTGAATTGAACCATTTGCTTGCGATCGATTAAATAAATTCTAAGAAGTTCATACGAAGTCCCCTTAAAACCAATGTTTTCAAGAACCATTAACAGTTGTTCATGGCTAACAGTATCGAAAGCTTTAGCAAGATCTATGAATATACAGAAGGAAGGATTTTTACTATCTATATATTCACTGATCTTGGTTGTGAGATGAGTTATGTCATCTTCTGTCGACCTATTTTCTCTAAATCCATATTGGTCCTGGACATCAGTTGATATTTTCTTGAAGTCGTATATGTCGCCGGAATAATTGTATTGTTCTGCTTGATTTTGTTTGCAAATTTTGTGCCGACTGTCGAGAAATATTCGTTGAAAACTTTTGCTATGTCTGAATCATTATTAAACTGATCACCAACGGTATTTCTAATATATGTTATTTTCTCTTTTATCGTGTCACCATTGGTTATCTGCTTAACACATCTCCAAAGTTCTGATGTATTATGTTTATTTGTCATTATTTTTTGTTGATAATATTTTTTTGCTTCTTTGATTATGTCGTTAAGTTTATTTCTATATCTTTTGTAGGTTTTTTTGTTCTCTTCTGTGGAATATATTTTCATTTCTTTGAACAATTAATTTTTTCTATTTGTTGACTTTACTACTGCTGTTATCATCCATGACTTTTTCTTTCCGTCTTTCTTTTTGATTCTCACAGGAATTTATTTGTTTTATCGTCTATATCTTCCGTAGAATACATATCCAACCAATTTTCTCCAGCTAATGCTTTTGACAATTTTTTTTGTCTAAATATTTATTGAAGTAGCATTCATCGATTTTGTCTTTTGGGGGTTCATGATGAGTTATGCGAACAAACTGAGAAAAATTAATGCAAGTTTCAATTACTGCAGACGTTATTTCATGGTGATTTTTGTTTGATAAAAAGGTGGTCGATACAACTTTTACTTTCATTTTGAACCCTAGTATATTTATTGATCGCGGACACGAATCCATTTTCTTCTAATATATTTATATAGTCTTCAACATAATCATCAGGTTGTGTTTCTAAAATATTAATGTTTGTGTCTACAACAAATAAATGAAAATCAGTATTTTTGGAACAACTATCAATATAGTTTCCTAAATTACTTATGAAATCTTGTATGCTTTTGGATGGGGGTCTGTTAATAAAATAGACTTTTCATTAATTTTTGCAGATATTTGTATTGCGCTAATTTCTCCTATTTTAATAATGGTATGACGGAATGAGATATTTTTTTTACATATACAGCGACCCATAATTTTGATTGATTTTTCCTTCGCTGTAGATATGAGTATAATCATTGATATTATAAAGAGAGTAAGATGCGACTTGTCAAGTTTCAGATACAACAATAAAATCTAAATTTGTCCATGATTTGATTATCAATTACTATAATTTTCTAATCATAAAAATCAAGGATACACCCCTCTATTAACAACTCTACAGCTCTTATTTCAGTCAAATTTTGTTATACAATCTAACTCAAATAATGGAAAGTTACAATTATTCTATTCGATGTTTCACAGCCTGTTTGGTGTTTTTGTAAGCAATGAGCTTGCAACTTTTTGTCTATAACTATTTAGACGAGTAGATGATCTCACTTCATTAACAGGTTTACTAAATTTCTTTTGCTCGTTCCGCCAACTTTTCCAGTCTCAAATACTTCTATATGGTCTTCGCCAAGAACCGTTTGAATCTTCTTCACTGGTTTTCTTTTTGCTAATTCTTGATTTCTCTTCTCTTGTTTTTCTTGTGACTCTTTGTAAGTGTTATCAGTAGAAGTTGTAGGGGTAGGTGGGGCACTGTTGGGATGTATATAATCTTGTTCAATATTGTTCTCAGTACCATCAGTGTATTCCTCAGAATCTCCGTCCAGTAGTCCTTCTTTTGCTGATCGTTGAAAACCAGTATTTTGTTTTTCATATAAGCATTCAATTGCTGTCACGTGCTAATTTTAAATGATACCTTAGCACTTTAACTCTACTCCTTTCTTTCGGTGTTAGTGATTCACTAATTGAAATGGTCGAGCCTTTGAATTTGTCTCAATTTTTGAGGATCTTAACCTTCTAAAGTATGACGTGAGTTTGACAATAATTGGTTTTTTTTGTGCACTTCCAACTTCAAAAAGATTATTGATATAGTTCATAATCAAGTTCACTTCTAGCAATTCATTTATTTTTTCAACAACAAATTTGGGTAAATTTGTTATTCCTCCACTCTCTAGACCAAAAATTATTATATCATTTTTCTAAGTTCTTTTTCCAGCATATAATTTTTTTCTTTCAGCTGATTATATTTCAGATCAAATTCAGAACTTTTTTTGTTAATTTCAACTTCGAATTTTGCCTGAAGTTCTGAAATTTCCTTGTTTATGTGTTGCTTAATATCAATTGATTGTTTCTGACTAGCCTCATCGATGGTCTTTCTTGTGTTATCTTGAAGAGATTTGATTTAGTATATTAAAGTATAAGTGGATAAATAGGTCTTTCAAACACGCGCGATTTTTCGAACACGACGGCTCTGCCGGAGTGTTCGAAATAGAGCAAGTGTTTGAAAGACCAGTTATCCACGCATACTTTACGCAATTTTTTTTTATTGGTTCAATTTGAAATCATAAATACTGGTATTATTACTACATAACATGGAAATAAGAACTAATAATGTAAAATGGTTAAATTCGTGATGTGAAATCAGTATACCTTTCGTTGCCATGAAAAGAAAAGCAAAAATAAATATGCAACTTGTCATCAAAGATTGATAGTTGTCACCGCGGTCCTTCAAAATGAATTCTTATATTGATTCTTTGAATAATAAAGCAGAATCGCAACTAATACCGCAAAAATCTAGAGAAGCCTATATAACAAGGAATATGACAAGTTTGTACACTGGATGGAAGTGCAAAAGTTGATTGAAATAGATGAACGAGTTGTGCTTGCTTAACTTCAGAAAATGTCGGAGCAGTACAAGGCGTCGACTATGTGGGCTATCCATTCAAAATTACAATGTATGTTGAGGATAAACAAAGGAGTCGATATAAAATCATTTGTAAAAGTGCATGCATTCATGAAGGCAATTACTTAGTAGGAATAACGTAGCCAAGAAGGCATATATATTCAATGAAGATGATTTGCGGAAGTTTTTCATAGATGCACCAGTCATTACCTATCTATTTTTGAAAGTGGTTGCCATTTTCGGTATTTTTGGATCTTGTAGATGTGAGTTATGCGATTTGTGCTTACATGATATCAAAGAAAAAGGAAGTGTATTGGTTATTACTATCCGACCGTCTAAGACAGTGAAGGATCGACGTTTGACTGTAACCGACAATGAAGCAATTATTTATGTGCGTTTAGTATAGTAAAGCAGTATTTATCATTGCGTCCACAAAATGTGAGTACAGACCGAGTTTTCCTACGATATGATAAGGGGAAGTGTACCAATCAAGTGGTTGGTATTAATACATTTGGATCATGTCCCTTGCAAATTGCCCGTTATCTTAAATTGGATGATCCTGAGAAATACACGGTGCATGCTTTTCGATGCACGTCCGCTACCATTATGGCAAATAGTGGCATAACAATAGATCAAATCCAACGACAAGTAGGATAGAAATCGGCAGCTGTGGCGAGTGGTTACGTTGAAGAGAGCATTAGCAATAAGAAGAATGTTTCACACGTTATAGGGAGTGCCATTAATGGAAGTTCAACCTCATTGAGCTCTCAGAATGATAACAGTATCAATTTAAATGCCATTTCCTCCGATTTGAAAAATCGAAATATTAATATATCAAACAATACTAACTGTACTTTCCATTTTCATTTATAAAATTAAAATTGTTGTATAATGTTTGAATAAAGGTTGTTTTGGTTAGTAATATTTTATTAGACGTTAGAAGGTACTGCTGTCAGATCATTCATCAAAAGTTGTCATTTAGACTTCTTGTTTCTCGAGTTGTTGATGTTGCCATGGTAACTTTAAAAAACGCGCGTTTTTGAAAGTTCGATTTAAACACGCATAGGCGTGATTGAAATGGCTAAAATGGGGCACCAATGAAAAAAAATATTTAAATTATCTTCATTCATTAATCTACTAATGGACACCTTGGGTACTATTTCTTTATTCCCTTTATCTTAATACCAACAAAAACATGTAATTAGCAGCTACTGGTTTTGTTTTTTTTGAGCATCGTTTTTTTTTCTTTTATTTCATTTCATGCAAATATCCTGAATTTTATGTTGGGTATAATATTATTGTTAATTTTCTAATTCTATAGCCGGTATGACTGGAGACTCACCGATTTCTATATAGATCAGTAACATATTCTTTTTTAGTACTGGGTCCTTTCCAGATTTTAATTTGTAACTTTCATCAACTTTTTACTCACTTTTTATCAGGGCAATAGAAACACGTCTATACTACTACTACTACTAAATAACTACTACTACTACTAAATAACTGAATAAAATACGGAACACAATAGTATCTTCTTTACAGATTAATGAAGTATAATTCTCAAAATGTATGTATTACTGCTACCATCATTTTCGCATTCAGATTGTCAATTTTCATATTGAGGAAATGTTCTTAATATATTTTGCAATTCGAAGTGGTTGGAAATGAGATCGATAAACTTCATTTACCTTCATTTAATCAGCCGATTTGTTTCTACACATCCAACGTTTTTTTATTTTATGTATACAGAGTGAGTCACAGAAACCGGTTTGTAATTCAGGAGTCAGTGCCACAATGTAATAAGCATAATTTATTGTCATTAGGATTGTGGTTCATCTAAAATGAAGTCACAATATGGAAATGTGTGGAGAGAAGGGTTTTCGACCGTATTCAGAATTATTTCTTCTCATTTAAAATGAAGTAGTAAACAAAATTAAGTCATATCCTCATCGGAGTAATTTGATGTTGAATGTTTTAATTCATATTCTAACATATTTCATACTTTCTAGGGCATTATTTTTATGGCAGTCTTTTAATGAATTAGGCTCGGAATTAGGTATACCTATAGCAATGACAACTTTGGTTCAGTTTGCAGCATTTCTAGCTGGTGGAAATGAAAATTATCGGTTCTTTTAGTGTGAATGAGCACGTTAATAAATGTTAACGAAGACATAAGGACAAATTTACAAATTTGCACTTTCAGAATTGTTCAAAATCAATTGTTTTCACTAATTGGAAAAGAACCAAAAAATGCAGTGGACTGAATTTCATCAGTCTGAGAGTTATTGAGGAAGAATTTAATAGAAATGTTCACATGTCAACATTATCAGTACGGAACGGGATCGGTTTATAACTGACTGGCAAGACTTCGTGTTGATTACAAAGCACTGTTGCACGATCACTTAAATCCAACAAGTTCTAATGAATAGAGGGAGAAGTAAACAAAGCAAACTGGCCCTTAAACAATGCAAATTTATGCAAAGTTATTCAGATTTTTCCTACGCAAATAACGTAGCCCATTGGCTGATACAAAAATTATGCGAATTATTCTTACACAAATAACGCAACCAATTTGTTTTTCAACGGTGGCGGTTCGTGGAGGTTCTGTTACCGCAGTTGCGCCACAGATTATGTGGTTGCGCAGTTCGCAGAATGGCGAGAAATATTGGGCTTGAGTGATTCGCCTATGAACATATAGGTGGGAAACACGAAGGAAATGTAAAAACTTAACGGTTTTTTATCAGATTAGCAACAGTAGTAGTGGTTATTGCGGACCTATCATTCCTGTAGTTTACCTCCTTTCAAGTAATCGCAACTGGAGCACACTCTGTGACCATGAGCTAGTGTTCCCTAGTTGCGTAGGAAAACTGTCAATTTTTTGCGTTGCCATTAATGGAAGTTCAACCTCATTGAGCTCTCAGAATGATAACAGTATCAATTTAAATGCCATTTCCTCCGATTTGAAAAATCGAAATATTAATATATCAAACAATACTAACTGTACTTTCCATTTTCATTTATAAAATTAAAATTGTTGTATAATGTTTGAATAAAGGTTGTTTTGGTTAGTAATATTTTATTAGACGTTAGAAGGTACTGCTGTCAGATCATTCATCAAAAGTTGTCATTTAGACTTCTTGTTTCTCGAGTTGTTGATGTTGCCATGGTAACTTTAAAAAACGCGCGTTTTTGAAAGTTCGATTTAAACACGCATAGGCGTGATTGAAATGGCTAAAATGGGGCACCAATGAAAAAAAATATTTAAATTATCTTCATTCATTAATCTACTAATGGACACCTTGGGTACTATTTCTTTATTCCCTTTATCTTAATACCAACAAAAACATGTAATTAGCAGCTACTGGTTTTGTTTTTTTTGAGCATCGTTTTTTTTTCTTTTATTTCATTTCATGCAAATATCCTGAATTTTATGTTGGGTATAATATTATTGTTAATTTTCTAATTCTATAGCCGGTATGACTGGAGACTCACCGATTTCTATATAGATCAGTAACATATTCTTTTTTAGTACTGGGTCCTTTCCAGATTTTAATTTGTAACTTTCATCAACTTTTTACTCACTTTTTATCAGGGCAATAGAAACACGTCTATACTACTACTACTACTAAATAACTACTACTACTACTAAATAACTGAATAAAATACGGAACACAATAGTATCTTCTTTACAGATTAATGAAGTATAATTCTCAAAATGTATGTATTACTGCTACCATCATTTTCGCATTCAGATTGTCAATTTTCATATTGAGGAAATGTTCTTAATATATTTTGCAATTCGAAGTGGTTGGAAATGAGATCGATAAACTTCATTTACCTTCATTTAATCAGCCGATTTGTTTCTACACATCCAACGTTTTTTTATTTTATGTATACAGAGTGAGTCACAGAAACCGGTTTGTAATTCAGGAGTCAGTGCCACAATGTAATAAGCATAATTTATTGTCATTAGGATTGTGGTTCATCTAAAATGAAGTCACAATATGGAAATGTGTGGAGAGAAGGGTTTTCGACCGTATTCAGAATTATTTCTTCTCATTTAAAATGAAGTAGTAAACAAAATTAAGTCATATCCTCATCGGAGTAATTTGATGTTGAATGTTTTAATTCATATTCTAACATATTTCATACTTTCTAGGGCATTATTTTTATGGCAGTCTTTTAATGAATTAGGCTCGGAATTAGGTATACCTATAGCAATGACAACTTTGGTTCAGTTTGCAGCATTTCTAGCTGGTGGAAATGAAAATTATCGGTTCTTTTAGTGTGAATGAGCACGTTAATAAATGTTAACGAAGACATAAGGACAAATTTACAAATTTGCACTTTCAGAATTGTTCAAAATCAATTGTTTTCACTAATTGGAAAAGAACCAAAAAATGCAGTGGACTGAATTTCATCAGTCTGAGAGTTATTGAGGAAGAATTTAATAGAAATGTTCACATGTCAACATTATCAGTACGGAACGGGATCGGTTTATAACTGACTGGCAAGACTTCGTGTTGATTACAAAGCACTGTTGCACGATCACTTAAATCCAACAAGTTCTAATGAATAGAGGGAGAAGTAAACAAAGCAAACTGGCCCTTAAACAATGCAAATTTATGCAAAGTTATTCAGATTTTTCCTACGCAAATAACGTAGCCCATTGGCTGATACAAAAATTATGCGAATTATTCTTACACAAATAACGCAACCAATTTGTTTTTCAACGGTGGCGGTTCGTGGAGGTTCTGTTACCGCAGTTGCGCCACAGATTATGTGGTTGCGCAGTTCGCAGAATGGCGAGAAATATTGGGCTTGAGTGATTCGCCTATGAACATATAGGTGGGAAACACGAAGGAAATGTAAAAACTTAACGGTTTTTTATCAGATTAGCAACAGTAGTAGTGGTTATTGCGGACCTATCATTCCTGTAGTTTACCTCCTTTCAAGTAATCGCAACTGGAGCACACTCTGTGACCATGAGCTAGTGTTCCCTAGTTGCGTAGGAAAACTGTCAATTTTTTGCGTTATTATTGATCCAAACAAAGCCTTCACGTATAGGTGGGAATGCTTCATCTAGTATATATAAAATCGGTGCTTAAATCACCGTAACTTTGGGTAGATTGTTGTAAAGAATTAATTTTATTCTCGCCTAAAATTGAAAGTAATCAAATTCTGAAGACTTATTCGGTTTGAAAACGCCTTGAATGCGTTGAAAAAAATATCTTTCAAACGAAATGGTTTCATTGCCTCATGAAACAAAATTTTCAATAGAATAGACAAATAATTTTCAGACTTGGTAAAGTTCTACCTGACATATACTGATGTGACATGCGGCATGCTTTTCGCAGTGACGCAAGGTTGGATCAACATTCTAGGGTAAGTATACAGGGTGGGGCAATAGTGCGTCAGAGTCCGATTGCTTGAGTTCTAAGATACTTAGGACGATAATTCAAAAACCAAATATAACGAGAACTGTGTCTGTATCTAGAAATTATTGTCGGATATACAGGGTGAACCAAGGAAAATCTACAGGGTCAATTGCATATTTTTCAAATGAAATGATATGTACTTCAATCCATTTTTTCAAGCATTTTAGTGGTCTCCATCCACACCTCCAATATCCTTTACTATCTCCCAACCACTTGGGAGTTATAATTTTTTTTGTCAAAATAATGCTATCTGCAGATGCATACCGAAAAAAACCACCGTTCTCAAGATTATGGAATGCAGGAGGTCATGATTATAATCCTATTCGTCGGACATATGAGTGATATTTCAGAATCATTATCATTCCCAAAAATTATACAGGATGACTGAAAATCATTTTTCAATTCGGAAGTTTTTGAATTAAATTTTCTCGAGTTCTTCAAATGGAACACTCCGTATATTTTTCGACCATGTGATATAGGATTGAGAGGCGAATATTTTTTGTATGTACATCCCTGTAGATATTCCTAGCCGTTTTCGAGCTATCCACTCGGACAATTTTTAATAGCTCATTTTTACTGACACCTCTTATAAGGATGATGGAAACACATCGTTTCAATTATTTTAACGATTCCCAACTTCTTTTATCCTTCAACTTTATTTCGTGTGTTTGATTCCTGATTTGGAATTATTTTCGTTTGCTACTGTATGCCATTAATTGAACAACATTTATCGTGGGTACATACATTCTGACAGATGAGGGAAATAATGACTTATAATCTCCCAAGTGCTTGAATTATTGCCGGAAATTTTTCGAGTACATGAATTTAAAAAAAAATAAACTCTCAGCAATTAATTCAAGTACGCGGGGGGTTCAGTAAGAAAATTTCAGGTGAAACCATCGTCAGTTATTTCTTATGAATTGTTGAATGATGTTCATTTCTCTAGTTATATTTGGTTTTTGAATTATCGTCCTAACTATCTTAGAACTCAAGCAATCGGACTCTGACGCACTATTGCCCCAACCTGTATAATATATATTTCTATGATCAAGGATTGTATCAGGGTTGAAGTGGGAAACGGAAGAACAAGTTTCTTCCTGATGAGTGTGCCTTTTTACATGGGCATTCACGAACCTATCTCTGTATTTGTGTAACGAATAGACTGTTTCTAGAATGAATAATTCAAATAGGGTTAATATTTTGTATCCGGAAAAAATAGGCCGACATGATTTTCGCATCTTAACTTCGAATATAAGTCGCAGAGCTTGTTTCTGTAACACGAATATACTTTGCAAGAGAACCTGGCTACGAGTACCCCAGAATGGAAATCCATAGCGTAGGTGGGGCTCAATAAATGAACAGTAGTGAGTGAAGCTTGCGGGATATATGAATATAAATAGTTTCTTTACAAAATACTTCTGGTGATTCAAAAAAGCTATTGGCTGCAGCTTGACTTGTACCGAGGTTTGTTGTATCTTTGACCATAATATTAAAGAATCATAGTTGACCATAGGTTTAATGATCGTTTGGTATGACCAGTGGATCTTTCTGGGTTTAGGATCCATTGTCTTAATAAAGACTCTGTGGCATGTCCAGCTCATCGCCATAGCTCTAGAAAGAATGTGGTCCATTTCAGTTTTTGATCAATTATAAAGCTCAGATATTTAACCTCTTAGAAAAAATGTTCAGAGTTGGGGCTTCAAGTTCGTACTTTCGCCTCTTTGTGAATGGAACGAGCTTCCTCACCAAGACGAAACCTGAAAATACAGTAGAATCCAGCCAAAACTGGATTTACGAAGTCCCATGTGAATGTGGAGATTCTTACATCGGAGAGACCGTTATCCGTAAGAATAAGCGAACACAAAAAGTGGACTGAACGAGGAGAAACATTTAAATCGCGAATTGCTGACTATGCGTGGACTGAGCACATTCGAATTCATTGGGACGAGGCTATTGTTTTTAATAGAGAGGAACACTGGTTCAAACAAAAATTTATTGAAACCACGTATATCGAAGCCAATAGCGCTTTCATTCAGTCGAGCGTGGAAATTAAAAACGTATGGAGACCGCTCATAGACCGCTTTGGAGAGAAGAGAAATCGCAAAACTACACGCGCCACAACTCCGCCATAAGTACACAATAATTACACTACATTAACAGACCTATAAAGACCCCTTGTTAGTACTCACCTGAAGAACATTGTGAAAAAGTCAAATATCTTTCGACCCATTAAGACAACGGACGTCCGAATCCTAAGTAATCAAGTTACTACATCGTCTACAACCTTCAAACGAGCACTGTTTAGGCCCATTTGCATGAGGTTGAAAATTACTCCGTAATATCTGCCCCTGATGGTGACGAGTTATATCAAGATTTCATACGAGATAAAATATTACGGAAGCCAGTCCGCCGACTCAGCACAACGTCACTTTGAACCGATGTTATTTATATACCTTAAATGTAATTATTCACCATTTATTTTCTGTCTTTTGTCAGCTTAATACAAATAAAGTTTTTCAAAAAGTCCTTCGGCCAATCGTTAGAAATAATTGACGACCATGTCATCGGCGTAACCTTGAGTTGTGATAATCAGTGACCAAAGCAAAGGCGATAGACCCCCTTGGGGACAACCTTTTTCTGCTGTCATCCTGACTTTCTCCCCCCAAGGGTTGCTACAATTTATTATCCTGCTTTCCAGCATTGATTGTATTTATCTGGTGACTGAGGCGTTTATACTTCTTTCCTCTGAAGATCTGCTTATGGATGTATGTGAGGTTCTATCAAAAGCAACCTCTATTTTTATATTTCAAACATCTTGAGAAATCGTTTTTCTCAGATAATAGCTTTTACTCTGTGAATGAATATTTTGAACAAATTTCACTACCGATTTCTGTGTTCGAGAACATACCCACTGAGAAGTGATTTAAAATTTCATCTATTTATTTATTTATTTATGTAAGTATTTCGACACTGCCCAAATAAAATGACCTGCTTTAAAAGGGGTGAAAAATCTTCCAAAGACGCACCAACCTGTTGGTCTATCGGCTGGCCAGGGTCGGATTCGATCCAAATGGGATCGCCTACTGACTAAAAAAATTCCCCTCCGTAGGCTACAGCGTAACGTATCAGAATCCGCTTTCGCATTACTACAATACGCTTTGCTTGTCATGAATCTATTCCTAGCTTGCAGTTGTGGAAAATTCGGAGTATCTTGGTTTCTATTATGTCTCAGATCGCTTTATACGTGAGGTTCCATGATTCTTCGCTTTCTAGGAGGCATTTCATCATATTCGTTGGATTGAAAATGTTCGCCGATCTTCGAAAGCATTCCCTGCGCTGTTCTTCTCATCAGACACAGAGGAAGAGGGTATGTTTGACATCATCCTCCTCGGTTCAATAAGTGCACCTACTCGACTCTAGTCTGCTGCATTCAAACAAGTATTTGTTGAAGCACCCGTGCCCTGATAACGCCTGTGTGGTGAAATAATCTATTTCTCCGAGCTTTCGGGTCATCCATCTCTCGACATCTGGAATTAGGAGATAGGTCCACCTTCCTTTTGGAGAATTGTTCCAACTTTCTTGCCACTTGTGTAACTAGTGTCCTAGCCACAGTCTTGTCAACACCGTTGAATTTTTCCCTCCTCTCCATAATTTGGAGTCCGATCGGCGGTATTCCTGAAATGAAGCACACTACTTCTGTCGATATAGTCCGATATACACTAGACACTCTGATAGCTACTCTCCTCTAAATGCTCGGGAGTTTGGTCATGAATTTCTTGTTTTTTGTTACCTCGTACCACGATGGAGAACCATAGACTAGTTGTGAGTGTACTACCCTCGAGTATAGCTTGCGTTTTGAGGACTTAGGCCCTACGTTTGGCATCAGACATGATAAAGCTTTGACAGTTTTCTCTGCTTTTTCGATAATCCTGCTGACATGCTCAGCAAAAGTCAATTTTGTATCCATTCATATCCAAAGGTAGACTGCTTTGGTGGGATTTATTGCCACTCCTTGAAGGATAAAAGAGATTGGATCTATTTTCCTCTTTTCAGTGAGTAGAACTACTTCTATTTTTTCTGCAGCTACCTGCAGTTGGTTTCTTTCCATCTAGTTTGAAACCCGCTGTAGACCCGCATTTGCCGTATTCATAAGAATCTCCTCATTCTTTGCAACCACCACCATTGCCACGTCGTCTGCGAAGCCGACTTGTTCTGCTCCTCTGGGCATTTCTATCTCCAAGAGATCATCGTACAAGATATTCCACTGGGTTGGGCCTAGGACGGATCCTTGTGGGACACCACTGTGGATATTGAGGCTCTTGCTGTCACTTCCTTCACTGAGGACTATACTCCTATCTGAAAGGTATGACGCTATCAGTCTCATAAGACTCTCATAAGCTGCCATGATGATGATTAAAATCTTTTTTCACATCTATTGTGATCATAGAACATATCCTACGATGTTCAGGAGACTAATCTTCAGCATTTCGGACGATCCTAATCATTCTATTTATAGCGTCCACTGTTTGCCTTCCCTTTCGAATTCCATACTGTCTATCCGATAGAGATCCAGTGCGGAGCAGTTCACTGTGCAGTCTGCCGAGTACTAGATGTTCGTATAGTTTTTCTTCTGCGTCCAACAATCATATCCGTCTGAATGTTTACTATTCCTATACAAAATGAAATTTTTTGTCATTTTAAAGACAATAAAGGATTGATTGATTGAATGATGAGGGATCATCAAGTGGCTTATCCCTTTTTGATTGCGTTTCGCATAATCTTTCTGCTGTCTTGGTAGGCAGCCCACAGTTTTCGGTTCATATCTTGCTGACCTCTCTTGGCATTTCTGGTGTATCCCCTTCTCTTTCGTAAACAGTTTTTGCGCAGTTCTGCAAGGTCATCATTCCACCAGTACACTGGGCTACGGTTTGCAATTCTTTCTTTCTTAGGCATTGAATAATCGCAAAGCTTGGCAAGTTTTCCGGAAAAATCTAGAGCTGTTGAAGGGGTAAAAGAATCTTCGAAAGACGCACCAGCCTGTTGTTCTGGCGGCTGGCCAGTGTAGGATTCGGTCCCCGGGGCCACCTACCGACTAAACAACTTCCCCTTCGTCCTTTATAGCTCTCCACGTTGGAATTCGCTCTCGCATTCCTTCAACGTGAAGGCTCTCTGTCAATCACTGACTTCTACTTTCTCTTTTTTTACTTTCTATTATAAATTTTATAACAGTGTAGGCTTGTTTCCAACTTTCTTCAGATTCTATGAGACTTTCCATCATATTGAAGGCATTTGATGTCGTGTTGGTTATTCTTTCGTACTGCTCTCGCGTTTCTTTCCATCTAGAACACTTGAATGGGGTATCAGCTACATCGTCCTCGGTTCCTGGGCAATAGACACATTCACTCGTTTCTGCTCTTCTCCGTTCAAAAAGATATTTCCTGAAACATCCATGACCAGATAGTGCCTGGGTGAGAAAATAATCTACTTCTCCGTACGGTTTATTCATCCATCTTTGGATATCCGGAATGAGGCTCCATGTCCAGCGCCCATACCTTCCTTGGATTCACTTCTCATGCCATTTGGTCATAAGGTTGAATTTTGCTCCGTTGTATTTTTCTAGTCTCTCCTGAATTAGCCTAGTTATACTGGAGTAATTCCAGCAATAACACCCACACCCTCTGTCGAAATGGTTCTGTATGCACTACAGACCCGAATGTTCATCTGACTCTGAACTCTATTCAGTCGTTGGGTGAGCTTCTTGTTCCCTGTATGCCTCTTCGAGGCCCTAGGTCCTCCCATATTCGGCATGATACTGAAGAGAGCCGTTACTGTCTTCTCAGCTTTTTCTATAGTTTTGCTGATGTGTTCAGCATAAGTGAGCTTGGTGTCAAGCCACACCCCGAGATATTTCACAGCTTTGCTGAGTTCAACCACTTGACCTTGAATGTTGAACTTGATCGGGTCTATTTTTCTCTTTGTGGTGAGAAGCTCAGCCTCAGTTTTATACGAAGCTAATTTAAGTTGCCTTCTTTCCATTCAGTTTGATACTGTGTTCGCCGTACTCTTTAGCGTTTCCTCATTTTTGGCCGTCACTACAAACATCACGTCATCGGCAAACCCAATCAGCGTAGTCCCTTTTGGTTGTTATTTCTGCAGTAGGTCATCGTACATGATATTCCACAGAGTCGGTCCCAGGACCGATCCCTATGGGACACCACTGGTTATCGTCACTTCCTTAGATTCTCCTTCTGCTTCCAATATAATTTCTCTTTCTGAAGGTATGAGGCTATGATGCCAATAAAATTTTTGTCAGTACCCTTTTTCCTCAGCTCTTCCAGGATTAATTGCCACGAAGCACTATTGAATGCGTCATCAACACATAATCTTCGATGCATAGCTGAGTAGGCTGCTGCTTCCCTAGCTATCACCAGAACCTCTTTTATAGCATCAACGATCCGCCGGCCCTCTCGGAATCCATACTGTTTATCCGAGAGACCACCTGTTCGCTCCAGTTCTTTAATAAGTCTGATACGTATGAGGTGCTCATATAGTTTTCCCTCCGCATCTAGTAGACATATGGGTCTATACGATGCGGGGTAATCCAGGGATTTGGTTCCTTTCCTCAGTAAAACCAGCCTTGCACGCTTCCACGCCTTCGGGAAGTTTGAGCTGGATGCCAGGCCATTATAAACTGCCAGGACATATACTGGCTTTTCTGGCGGTATGAACCCTGGACCAGGGGCTTTCTTTTCTTTCAGCTTTCGGCAGGCCGTCTGTAGCTCCTCTAATGTAAAGTGAAGGAACTTATCACACTCAAATGTAATTGGTCGGTGGATGGGGAATAAGTGGTTGACCACTTCTACAGTTGCTTCTATCATATATCACCGTCTATTTTATCGCATAATGCTTTCCAGCACGTTCCTTTTTCTTTTTTGATAGCGTTTCTCAGTTTCACCTTGCTTTCTCGATACTCCATCCACAGTCTTTGGCATATATCTGCCTCGTCTCTTCTTGCAGCCCTGGTATAGAATTTTTTTTTTTTTTACGCACTCTTTGCGGAATTCTGATATTTCTTCAGTCCACCAGTAAACCGGCTGCCTGTTTTCAGTCCTCTTTTTTCTTGGCATGGATTTGTCGGAAACTTTTACAAGAGAGTGACTAAATCTATGTATCTATCGGTTCATCCGTCCATCCGTCCTTCCGTCCATCCGTCCGTCTATGGGTGGTATCCAAAAAGGTTCATGCTTCTGGGAAACAAAAATGAAGAATACTCCACTTTAATGGTCGTATACTTACACTTTATGACCTTCAGAATCTAGAAGAAGAAACTGACTCAACTCATCCCAAATCACGAACCCGGTACACCAGGAACCCAAACATCCAGGTTTCTACAAAAACAATTATTCATCTATTCGTTTCGTTCAAATACCATTGCATAAAATATCTGGTACTTTTTGAATACTCATATTGTATTTACTATGACTTTCATATTGACCAATATACAGACAACTTCTTTTATCATCGCTATATTCTAAACGTAACAGATAAGAAGGCGATTTAATGGAAAAAAAGTAATTATTGTGGGAAACAGTACAATGGTCAAAGAAAATTTACAGGGCCTCTTCCCGAGTAATACAGGCAAAACTAAATATGCCGTGTTTGATTTTTTACGAATAGAAAGAACTGTTATTTCAGAAAATGTAAAAAATGGAACAGAAAAATTATTGTATTCAAAATATTGTCGCGACTAGGGCCTTAGGAAAGATAAGCCCTACCGCTTGGGACGTAGTCAGGAAGAACAAACAGAGAAACTTGTGTAGGAATGTAAGCTTTCACGGCTGGCGTCAATATTTTGGTTGGTTTCCGGGTTTTGCCGTGGTCTTCTTTGGTTTAAATCTCCAAACGTTTCGACTTCAACTGCGGCAGTTATCTTCAGTGGCGTGGTCGAAGTACTCTTCTAGACGTATCAATTGAAAACTAGTTGCGGTGCATTCCTCTGTAATATTTGAGTGGGTATGTTGCTACATACGCAATTTATACAACAAACTCAATAAAGTTGCTAAATCAGTGTTATATGAGCAAACGATGAACATAGCCAGGAACAAAACTAAGAAGAGCTGGAATGTTGTCAATGAACTCAGAGAAAAGAACAAAGGTACCAACGATTCTAAACTGGACTCGAACACTCTCAATAACTTTCATTGCTCCATAGCAACTGATTTAACATACAAAATTAAATCGACTAACGATCCAATTGATTATTTAAAAAATATAAATGTAACACAGTCCTTCTTTATGAATCCCACAGATATGACTGAACAAAAATAGTTCTGGGCTGGATATCATCCCAGCCAAGCTATTCAGTTTTATCCCAGATAACGCATTAAATGTAGTGGTTCGTTTAATAAATGCATCGTTTGAATCAGGAATATTCCCTGAAAGTCACAAAGGTGGAGATACAGATGATCCAGGAAATTTTCGCCCAATATCACTACTATCTACTTTTTCAAAATTTATAGAAAAATTTGTGAAAAAGCGGCTGATGTCCTTTCTTAGTTCGCTGCAATATACTTAGTTCCAACCAATAAGGATTTCAAGCAAAGCGAGGTACACAAGATGCAATCTTCTCCTTCTTGGAAAGGACATACCAAAGCTCAAATGAATGAGACATGGCAAGAGCTGTATTTTGCGCCTTCTCCAAGGCTTTCGATTGCGTGATTCATGACATCTTGTTGAGAAAGCTTCATTGTTATGGAATTAGAGGTGTTTCTCAGAATTGTTTTTCTACATACTTAGCAGACAGGCATCAAATTGTGAAGAAAGATAACCAATATTCAGGTTGTGGAGTCATTGAAACGGGTGTACCTCAACGATCGGTCCTAGGACCAATACTATTCCTCCTGTACATAAATGATATTACCCTCCTACCGATAACTGGTTTATTCACATTATTTGCTGATGACGCAACAATAAGCTGGTCAGACAGACACCATGATAACCTCCACCATAACATGTCTAAAGACCTCGCAGTGGTTGCAGAATGGTGTGCAGCTAATAAAGCCACATTCAATTTCAATAAAACACACACTTTGACCTTCAAAGGTGGCCAGCGGGAGATTGTTGTAAATGCCCATACCATTG
Organism: Chrysolina americana; assembly: GCA_958502065.1. Classification (NCBI taxonomy): domain Eukaryota; kingdom Metazoa; phylum Arthropoda; class Insecta; order Coleoptera; family Chrysomelidae; genus Chrysolina; species Chrysolina americana. The sequence goes on along the minus strand of OY293419.1, from coordinate 29,972,325 downwards.
AATCCAAACAATGCAACAAATTCTTGGGAATACAAATTGACAGTAGACTGAATTGGGAAGATCACATTGTTGCCCATGGAAAAAGAATTTTGAAGGGTGCCTATGCTATAAGAGTTATTGTGAGTGAGCTAGGTACAACAGCAATTAGACCCGTATATTTTTCACTAGTAGAATCTTACCTTGTATATGGTATACCATTTTGGGGAGCATGTAGTCGATATCATTTCAATATCATATTTGTTCTGCAGAAGAGGGCTCTCAGATATCTCTGCAAAACAAACTACAGACAATCATGTAAATTTTTATCAAAAATAAAATATTGACCCTTCCAGCTCTTTTTATAGTCCGGTCTATTTAGACATTCGAAGTTACCTAAATTCCCACCAAGCTGAAAATCGGTAAGATTGTTTAAAATATCATTAAAAACAAAATTTGAAAGTTCCCCATCTTTCCCCTGTAAGGAAAAAATTTTATTCAAGGTCAAAGGTAAAAAAAATGAATTTTTCGCGATTTTCAGCAAAACGGTAAATTTTATCATAAAAATATTTCAAACAAAAATTGTAGATCATAAAATTATCTACAAAAAATTAATCGATACTTTTTTTTCTACTAGCCACCGTTTTTTGAGATATAACGATTCAAAAAGTTGTAATCGTCATAATATGCACACGTTTCCTCGCCACCTATGAGGTAGTGTACTTAGCGCGTTTTTTTTTTTGTGGTTTCCCCAGTAGGCCTATTCCACGGGTCAGTTTTGATCCTGTTTAATTTGAAACTATTGAAAAATTGTGGATATTAGCAGAGATTGAAAAAATAAAAGCAATTTAAGTTAAAAAAAAGTAGTGAAATTTAATCGTCCGAGTCGTAACTTTCAAAATCTTTTCTTGATCTTCTTGTTCTTGTTCGTCTTGTTCTTGTTCTTCTTGTTCTTGTTCTTCTTCATCTTCATCCTGAGTGCATGTAAACTGCGTTAATAGCAATGTATCGCATGTTGCCTCGTTGGAATCAAACGGATCCTCTACTGTTGGTGATTCCATATTAGAGCACAACCGGCCTTGACAATGTGTACATGCCGGAGAACCGAACAGTCCGACTTTTTTGCAACCAGATTTAGCACTGCATCCCTTTTTGCAGTTGCAAAAAATCGAGTTCAGCAGTTTTTCCGGCGCAGGTGGAAGTACAGTGTGCACTGGTTCTAATAAATTGTTGACCAACTTCCAACCCCAGTGTGTAGGATCTAGCTGATAACCAAGCCACACTTGAACTTGGTAATATACCCTAAAAAGATGTTGATGAGCAGCAACTGAGGTTGGAGGAAGACAAGCTAATTGTACTTGTATTTTACTTTTGGTGTTTTTAACAAAACATGCATATCTATACTTATCTAAGCAGGTAGTTTTTTTAGGAGCTCCATACATAGAAAGAAGAAAGCGAATGCCGTTAGTAATAATTTCTTGTCGAGTAGGACTACTATTTTTAAAAACTTCAGCACGTTCAATTAAATGTTGTTTCTCAAATATTTTGAAGACTGTTATTTTACCTCTCCTGTTAAATGCAGATGTCGTATCACAGCCAGTTATTGCGTGTAAAAATAGTACATGATTTTGACATTTTGTAAAAGTAGATAAACTTTTTGATGAATACATTTCCGATTGATGTTGAACATTTCCTGGTTTTAAGAAGAAAATAGTTTTTTCAGTTGGAGTTCGAGCAGTCAGTAATACGAGTAAGTCTATATCTTCACCAACAACAATAGTTGTATTTGTCAAATTGAATTGCTCAATTGCTGTTTCAATTATCAATACATCAGCATCATTATTAGCTTGTCTTACCGATATATTTTCATGCATATTATGACGATTACAACTTTTACAAATTTTTGAATCGTTATATCTCAAAAACGGTGGCTCGTAGAAAAAAAGTATTGATTAATTTTTTGTAGATAATTTTATGATCTACAATTTTTGTTTGAAATATTTTTATGATAAAACTTACCGTTTTGCTGAAAATCGCGAAACTCATTTTTTTTACCTTTGACCTTGAATAAAATTTTTTCCTTACAGGGGAAAGATGGGGAACTTTCAAATTTTGTTTTTAATGATATTTCAAACAATCTTACCGATTTTCAGCTTGGTGGGAATTTAGGTAACTTTACTCTTATTTTTTGGACCGGACTATTATTTTTGAAACTGTCTGCATCATTCATAAATATAAAAGTTCATTCCCTACTAGAGTTCATGTTTATAACACACGTCGTGATAACAACATAAGACTGCCAATTCCAACATCAACTCTTGTTAAGAATTCTTTTATTTATAATGGTTTGAAAATGTTTAATCACTTGCCAGAATCAATTAAAAGTACTGAAGGCTATTGTAGGTTCAGGAGGGCATCAAAAAAATACAGAACAGCCATTTTATTCTATCGAAGAGTTTTTATCTTCTCTCTGAAATTAATTTTTTTTGTTTGTTTTTTATAAATAAAGATTTTATATATACATATACCGGGTGGCTACGGAAGTATTGCCTACGGAATATCTCAGTTATTGTATGAAGTAGGTTTGTGAAATTTGGAGCGTCGATATAATGACATAAGAGCTAGAATTTGAGCATATTGACATGTCGAAGTTAACTTCCGGTCTGACCGGAAGTAACATCAACTTTCTTATTTTAAATGGAAACCCTATTTTTTTCTTTTCGCTTTATTCAGCATTCAATTCCCTTTCTAATGACATATCACAAGTTGGTATCTAACCAGAAACTAGATCAGAAAAAAATTATTATTGAAATTCACCGAGTAGGCCGTGGAAGCAAAATGAAAGCCAAAAATTGAAAAGTTGGCTATGGAAACCATACGTCACTTGATAACAGTTGCTCTTGCTCTATTATCGCCATACGCACAAATAACATTAAAAATAATGTGGAATGATAAATTATATCCTGTAGGTTATAGGTCAAATAGGAACATAAACGTACTTGGTCTGTGCCATCGTCCATAGATATTCTAATATCTACCTATGGACGATGTTTGTGCTATTCAGAATAATCATTCCATTGCAATAATCATTCGAACCAAAATATTAACAAGTAGGCTGATTAAGATGTATTTTGGAATGAAACAAAAAAGAAAAGAGAGCTCTCACGAACGCTGCTATCCATATTATTTTGACGTTCGAAGTAGTGTTTTTGATTCTGCCATTTTAAAAGGGTTTGGAAATCGAAATCAGTTAGTGGAATATTCAAAAAATGCCCCGTTATTCACGAACCGAACAAATTGACATGCTTCCCATTTATGGTGAATGTTTAAAAAATTCTTATGCCGCTGAACGATTGTATTTAGAGCGATATCCAGGGAGGCAGCAACCGTCAAGAAGGTATTTCCAGTGGCTTGAAGAAAAATTAAGAACTGAGCCTGATGTTCACGAAGACCAAGAAGCATTTGTTATTAATGAGGAAACTGAAATTAATGTATTAGCTTTAGTACAATGTGATAGCACAATTTCCTCAATGCAGATTGGCGCCGAATTAGCTATAAGTAAGGACTCTGCTAGGAAAATTTTGAAAAAACATCGATTTAAATCCTTCAAGGATCAGTTGCATCAACATTTGTATGAAAATGACGGTGAAAGGCGCCTGGAATATTGTAATTGGTTTCTTCGACAAAATGCTGAGAATCACCTATTTAACTATTATATCTTGTTTACGGGCGAGTCAAGATTTACCAACAATGGAATATTTAACAGTAATAACACAAGGTAGGTACTGTACTTTATTTGGATTATTGTCGATAGTCGAAGTGTAAAGTGCTAAAAGTGTGAACGGTCTTTTGTTTCAGGTACTGGCCGATAGAAAACGAGCACCGGTTTCGACAAGGTGGCTTCCAGGAGAGATTTGGTGTGAATGTTTGGGCAGGAATAGTTGGAACTCATATTGTTGGCCCCATTCTTTTTCAAGGCCAACTAACCGGAGAGAGATACTTTAATTTTTTAACGAATGAAATTTCGGAATTCATTAACAACCTACCAGAGGAAATAACTGAGAGAATGTACTTCCAGCGAGATGGCGCCCCTCCGCATAATTGAAGAATAGCGAGAAATTTTCTTCAAAATAGCTTTCGAAAGAGACTTATAACAACCCATGGTCCAGTCAGGTGGCCACCAAGGTCACCTGATCTTACTCCGTGCGACTTTTTTCTATGGGGGCATCTCAAAAATAGGGTGTATTCCACACAGCCTACAACTCTACATGAGCTAGAAGTAAAAATTCGTAGAGCTTTCCAAGATATCACGCCCCAAATGTTGAGAAACGTTTTACATGAAAATATCACCAGAGTCAATAAATGTATTGACGCTGAGGGAATGCATTTCGAACATTTGTTTTGAATTTATTTTATCTTTAATCCTATCAATTTGAATATTTTTTTTTCGATAAATTTTGTTATTTGAATAATAATAATTGGATTTTTTGGTATTTCATTTCAAAAAATTACTTTCTATTATATCATCGGAAAGGAATGGTTATGCTGAATAGTACAGGCAAGAAAAAGTTGTATGTTCCTATTTAAGTTATGGACCTACAGAGTATTGATTTTTTCCCAATTTCTCCAATATTTTTTTTGGCGGCTTTTTATAACGCCGACGAAGGAAAATAAAATATCACAGTAGTAGCAACTGTTATCAAGTGACGTATGGTTTCCATAGCCAACTTTTCAATTTTTGGCTTTCATTTTGCTTCCACGGCCTACTCGGTGAATTTCAATAATAATTTTTTTCTGATATAGTTTCTGGTTAGATACCAACTTGTGATATGTCATTAGAAAGGGAATTCAATGCTGAATAAAGCGAAAAGAAAAAAAAATAGGGTTTCCATTTAAAATAAGAAAATTGATGTTACTTCCGGTCAGACCGGAAGTTAACTTCGACATGTCAATTTGCTCAAATTCTAGCTCTTATGTCATTATATCGACGCTCCAAATTTCACAAACCTACTTCATACAATAACTGAGATATTCCGTAGGCAATACTTCCGTAGCCACCCGGTATATGTGTTCTAAGTGAATACGAAATGGTATTATGCGAGGTATTATGTCTTAATTATGTTTTTATTTATATGTTCTATTGACTGCTTTTCTACTAAAATGTATATTTTTAAACGAATACTTGGTATTGTTTCAATTATGTTTTTATTTATGACATGCTTTGTTACAAAACTTTATATTTTTAAACAATTAAGCTATTTTTGACTTTGTATTTGCCTGCGGAAAAGTAACACTTTGCGCACTTGTAGGAAAATAACTATTTCAATTCACAAATAACCTCAATACAAAATTAAAAGAATTAACTATCATAAAATAACCCAATGTCTTACGGCAGATCTTATTCTTCGGCTGATGAATGAATGAATGAATGAATGAAATTATTCGGTAATTAGGGAACATGGGAGTAATATAATAGGATAGGGCTAGTCAGGTAGTTGAACTATAGGATAGTGCAATGATAGTAAACTGTATGAAGGAAATGACTGAAATAAAGCAATGCAATTAATATACATACCTTATTCTTCCGTGTTTATGACTATTAATGATTGCATGGCAAATTGAATTGGTAGTCTCATCCAAAATTAGTTGTTAGGAAATAAAATAGGATTGGGCAATCAGGGAATTATAAAAAAATAGGAATATATTTGGGTTTTTTTCAGAAATTTTGTATTAGAATGGATGGTGAGAATTTGGCATCCTGAATGTTTAATCTGAAAAATATATTGAAATATCAGTTAATGTCTCCAATGATAATTTTTCCTTTTATTTTACACCCCATGAGCATTTTTTTATAAATATTATATTAACTTCTATTAGTTGGAGTTCAAAATATTAATAATAGCCCTAAAAAACAACCTTGTTTTCATTCCCATGAAGTAACCTCAAATAGTTCTACCCCTTCAAGTAGCACAAGATAATAATGACTATATCCAAATGCATAAACCAAGTCCAACGATTTGTTCGTTTCATTAAAAGGCGAAATTTAACTATACATGAAAATGTATTCAGTGTCCACCCTTGCTTCTTATTTGTTGAAAATACTGTAGCTTTCGAATCTATGTGTAGGAAAACTCTATAATTTGACAACAAAAATAAGTTAAAAAGGGAAACTTTTTCAATTAAAAAACATACTTTTCCGGAGAAAATCTACGATAAAATGCAAAAATGTTTGGTAATATCTAACAGAAAACAACCTTTTCCCCGCAAAAACCACGCTGGACGTTTGATGGATATTGTGAAAAGACCCTATCTTGAAAGAAAAATTCTGAAATTTAAAATTTGTATTTCAATTCAGATAGTTGATTTTCAATTTTCTAGTATCCAGGTTTCATTGGGAAAAATGATATAACAGAGAAAATTAATTTTTCGAAAAGTCAAAAAGAAGTTGTTTCAGCCTCAAGTAATATCTGCAATGTATTGAAACTTAAAAAATGGTGCATATTTGATCACAAATATCAAATGCTTCTATTCTATTTTTCTCAACTGTTTCTCCGGAAGGATGAAAGTCACACAGATATTTCTTCCTAACACTGAGTTGATAATAGTATTTTTAGTAGTAGTATTTTATTAATCACCAAATTACATGAATTTATAAAAGCATAGAATAGAAAAAAATGGTCGATTAATATAGGTAGAAGGAAAGGTTTGTCAAACCGAGGCTCATTACTTAATTTTTATTAGCGGAAACATAGGTATTGATGATTCACTTAAGTTTTTGGAAAACTTGTTTATGAAACATCAATATTGAAATTATTTCCTTTGAAGATGGTCAAGATATAATGTATTTTGAGATACTCGGGATATATTCCTGTATGTTGAAAAGCAAGACACATTGTCCTTTCACTTGTTATTTCAGAACCTAATTTTCTGAGAAGAATGAAGAAACTAATGGATACCTCCACCAAACAACTTTTAATCAGAAATCTGTCAAAAGGCATATTGCATAAAACCTCTTCAAGAAAAAACATTTATATCATTATTTTTTATCTATAATATAGATATGTTCGTTCCTCTACCATATCTCTTAATACCCAGCAAACATCACATAAATGGCCCTGCGAAGGCGAGATGCTTGCCTCCGGCAGACAACGGAATGGCCCATAACCGTCTACAACTCACTGGGCCAGCTCGCCCGCGTCCCACCGGCCGGCTGCCGGCCGCCAACAGAGTCGCAACAATAGCCGGTAGTTATGTTAGTGGAACGCACCAGGGCCTCTGCCGGCACTGTCTGACCACTGCTGGCCCATATTTGATGGGAAATAATCGGTAAGATGGTGGTCATTATATTCGAAGATCGGGAAAACTGCAATGGTTATAGCACTCACCCAGACTAGATGGCGGTGATTTTCTGGTATACTTCTCAACACGCTACTGAGCCATCAATTACCCACTATACAGTGTGTTTCACTTCTCACGGGAACACCCTCGCATTTTCCGTAATTTTTGGCGAAATAAAATTTTCAGGATCGATAGATATACTAGAAATGAACTTATTGCACGATGTACACTGCACGCCAGCAGCGATGGTACCACCCATTTTTATGGTAAAACATAGTAGAGGGCAGAAATGCCTCGAAATTCCTTCAGATTCGTGATTAGCACCCCCAATTACTACAAAAACACCCGCCTCCTTGAAATTTTTCAGTCCTGAAAAATTCTTATTTCAATTTTCATGAAAACACCCCCGCATCTTCCGTAATTTTCGACGTAGAATCATGAAATTTTTGGAATCGATAGATACACTTCAAGAAAACGCACTGCACGAAAGAGGCCATCCTTTGTTATTTATATACACTGCACGCCAGTAGCGATGGGTGGTTCCATCTTGCTGGTGTGCAGTGTATATTACGTAGGATGGCTCCTTTCCTTGAGTAAGTTACTTGTGTATCTATCGATCCTGAAAATTTCACGGTTCTACGTCGAAAATTGCGGAAAATACGGGGGCGTTTCCATGAGAAGTGAAACAAATTACAAATTTCCAGGACTGAATTTTTTTCAGGAGACAGGTGTATTAGTAGTAATTAGTGGATCCTAAAACACGAATCCAAAGGTTTTTCGGGCAAATTTTGTCTCCTAGTATAGTGTATATCACGTAGGATGACCTGTTTTGTGCAAAGAGTTCATTCTGAGTGTATCGATCGATCCTGAAAATTTCATGATTCTTCGTCATAAATTACGGAAGGTACGAGGGTGTTTCCATGTGAAACACACTGTATAACCGGTGTTACATATAATTACGAATTCATTAGATCTACAAATATATTTATTTATATTTATAAGGAACATAAAATAAACATTTAATAAACAAACATGAAAGAAATATATCAAAAATAAATTATTCTTTCGAAACATAAAACAGGTGGATATTTCATTAATTATATATTCTCAATCATGGGACTCCTTATTGTTACTGTCTTTATTGACCCTCTTGGCCCTACCTCATTCCCTGTCGGAGGCATTCCTTAACCAAACCTTCACTATATTTTCTATTTCTGTGAATGTGGCATTCTGGGCTAATGGGTTTTTCCTAAGGCATACTGAAATAAAAAAGAGACTGTTAATAAAGTGATATAAATTCACATTTAAATAATGTATACATATTTATACACGATAAAAGGGAATATTTTGGCTGGCTTGTTGGCGATTATATACAGTGTAGCCAAGAGTATCAAAAAAGCGGACTCAACAATAGAAGTAATCACAAGGCAAGATTCTGACTTACCATGGATGAGTGTGAGTATTTTCTTCAAAGCACAAAATACCACTTTGTTGTTCCTTCCACTCCAGTTCATTGTTAAAGACAATTGGTGTGTGATGAGATTTGCCAATATCTTTCTTGTCCCTTCAGCGGCATCTTTCCCACCTAATAACTGGAACTGGGAACACTGAAATTAGAAGTGCAGCGTAAGACCACAAAACCCTATTATAAAATTTATTTTCATTCATCTTGAGTCTATACAGTATCAGAAATAATATGTCTTGAGTTTGCTTCCTAATCCAATCATTGCTAGGTCCCAAGCGGTCACCGGTCCCGTGCATGGCATCACACATTAAGAGGTATAGGCTACGTCTTCCCTAGCTTGGACATTTTTTTTTTCAATAGACGGATCTAGAAGAGTAACAAGAAACGCAATTTGTTGTTAAAAATATGTTAAAATTGTTGTTTCCGCCAACCGGCTGCATCCTTACGACAACCCTCTGTCAGAAACTTGTGCGACGTGTGATACCATGCACGGGACCGATGATCGCCTGGGATTCGAACCCACACACTGACGGATGATTGGATTGAGAAGCGAACAATTTCGCCAGTCGGTCCATATATTACATTATGATAATTCATACTCAAGAGAAATGCAATGCTGTTCTCCCCTCCTGATATCCCATTCGACACTTCAACGGAAAATTCGATATCCCTTATTTGAGCTATTCGAGAAGAAATTGTAATGCTCTCTCAATATATAGCAAGCTATTCTTTCTGCCCTTCTTAAACCACAATACCCAAGGTATATTCTTTCCAATACTGTAAATAGAGTGTGACAAATTAAAGTTGTTATTTTTATCACCAATCTGACAATAAAACAGTTAATTAGCTGTTAAATGACAATGATACAACCAAAAAGCTTCCTTATATATAAATAATAACCATTACGTATATGGGTAAATTTTTGCCCGAATCATTTTTCAGCATTCTCTGACCAATTATAAAAACGCATATGATTTCTGTTGGAGAAACAATATATGCTTCCAAATACTTACGGCTTTTACAAAACATTCCTCATTATCCAGGCTACTATTGAATTGTAGCAATTCTTCTGTACTATCGATTGCTTGAAATGATTCGTACAGTGTTGGTAAATCCGCTTTTGTCGAATTTAGGTTTATTAGATGTTTGAGGTCAATTTTTGTGTTATCTAGCTGCCTTAATACTTCAACAAGTAAACCTACAAATGCATTCATTCATTGTGAAATGTGAACTAATAAGTATATAATCTGTCAGAACATTTGTAAGCAGTTATGAAAATAACAACAAAAAACACTAGAATGAGTGCATATTCACCTTTATTCTCTTGGCACCCTTTACAACTTATCATACTTTTCGAGCTACTGCTTTGGCTAATGCTTTGGATGTGGCTACTGGTTTGACTGTCGCTTTGGCTGTGGCTTTGATTTTTGCTAATACTCTGACTGTAGCTTTGGTTCTGGTTTTGAATGGTTCTTTGGCAATTACTGAAGCTGCGTTTAATATATGTAACTGGTGTCAGGGCAGCAAGTTTCTTTGGCTGAGAAACCTTGGGTATCTCCATTTCTGTGTCACTGAAGTCTGGTTCAAAATCAGAAAAATATTTCTTTTTTGGTACTCTCTTGTAGGGTTGATTTTCGTATTCAGATTCTGTTTGAGACAATTCTTCTAATCTGGCTAACTTAGCAGTCGCTTTTTCATAGCTGTCTGGAAAAGAAAAAATATTGGTATTAGTCACAATTGAAAATTTTCATTATACACATCCTGTAATGTGGTTGAGAATACCTGTTGAGAATTTTATGGAAATTGCACACTCCATGCACTTATCCTCCTTCAGCTTCTCATGATTTTTAATAAGTTTTTCTTTTTCTTTGTCTGATTTCAGATAAGATGGCCAATAGCAATACAAACACCCATTTTTCTCATAGACCCATGAGCTGGACAGAATAGCCATTGGTATTATTCCATTGCTATTTTCCTCTTCAGGAAATTCCGCAACAAGAAAGTCATTTGTATAAAAAAAAGTCAGAGCAATTACATGTTATAAAAAAAAATATAACTCATGTTTTAAATGAACAATGTAGGTGGCCTTGGGAATTAAAAGTTAGCTGATTGCTTTTTGATTTGGTATAGCTAATAACATAGCTACAAGAAATTTATAAATTCAGAAAAATATTTTGTTGTTTATAAATTCATCATATTATCAATACTATGAGTACTAAGAATTTCGGTATTTCAGTGAAGTAATTGAGTTTTGATGAAAACTTTTTCATCACGAAAAAATTGTATTGGAGTTATTAAAATTCGAAATTTCCGAACGTTGTCAGGGGAGCAAAATAAATTGGAATTTTGATTAGTATTGATGTACCCTTATTTTTGATATTATCAAAAAAGTCTTTTGAGAAAAGTTGTTTAAAATTTAAGACAATACTCAAATTTCAAGTCACAGCCACCTTAGCCATAAAATATAAAAAAATTTCATGGTTCTAGCCTCTAGTATCTCATATTCATCTCAGCCGGCTCCCTCATGTTCCTATAAAAATAAGTCAATACGAAATTTGTACCAATTTATTATTTTTAACAAAATATCGACGTTTTTGTTGAAAATAGTTTCAATTTTGATTGGTGTTGTTTGGTACAAATTTGATATTTCACTCTTATGTATGTACACATAATAACATAATAACTATCAATATAATTTTATAACAGAAAATTATTGAATACATCAATTAATGCTAAATAATTAAATAATACAAATCTGCGAATTTAAGATCACTTTAACTATAAAAAATAGAAAAATATTATTTTGTTACGTAGGTGACTGTGATTTCAAATTTGGATATCACTTCAGATTCTTAACAACTTTTCCAACAATTTTTTTTTGATAATATCAAAAATGAGGGTAGTTTACTTTTGATAACTTGAATGCAAGTTTTTCGGAATAACCAATTTTTATAAAGAATTAAATATTCTGACGAATGAATAATAAAAAAGTTTCCCATATGGTGCAAACTTTTTGAAACTCACTGTATATGAATGGTGTGTGCAATTATTAAAACAAAATCAAACAAGTATGAGGAGAATTTTCCGTGTTAAAGACAATGAACCAGAGGAGTAGAAATATAAGTACTGTTAGTTTCCAAAAGAACACCTTTTCGAAGTATATCTTTCACTGAATAAGTTAATTCTTCACCTGTTTCAATGTTATCGAGCGAGACCTCAAACAGAGATAAAAGATTACTGCTTGTGGGATAATCTAAGAAAGGTTTAACAATTCGTAAGTGTTTTCTCTGGATAAAAGTTTCATCAGCCAGAACAAAAATAGAAGTGATTAAAAATATGTTATTGTTATTTAAATAAACACAATTATTTCCCATTTCATCGGTCAATGTGCAATTTTTCAATGACAATTTTTTATAAAAAATTCCATTGATACCAACTTTGCTATAACCTTTTCCCATGACGTGTATGTCATTAGACGATGACTGAACTTTCATCTCTCTACCTTCAGATATTCTATTCACTACTTGCTGTAAAGAATGATTCGATTTGCGAAGCATTCGTTTCAGAAACGACAAGTAATTTTTAAAATAAAAACAGTTGATTTCATTGAGAGATGAAATATTCCTGACTTCTTCTGCAAGATGAATAACAGAATGGACATTATAGATACAAAAATCTTTACCATATATTTGTATTGAATTGCTCACAAACAATTTCAACAACATTTCAGCATATTTATTATATTCGGAGTTTAGTGATGGAGTCAATAAAATTGTCATTCCAAATTTCAATACCATGAAATTAGAAAAAATATGTTTAGGTAAAATATCAATAAGGAGCGGTGAAATATATAATAGAAATTGTCTATATTCAGTTGCCTTCCAATGTTCCAACTCTTTTAAGGGTCTTGGTTTTCTATTGAATTCAAGAGGCCAAAGCTTGTTGAGTTGAGTATTTCTTTTTTCCAATACATTATATTTCTCAATTTTAAATCGGTAAAGACGACTACCATCCCTCCACAAATGTAATAATTTTTTAACTACCCCAAGACAAATACTATGCATGTAGTCAATTGGGAATTTTGACACCATCCCAATATTCAGCTCACTCAACGGACTAGGACCTTTTTGATAGTCACTATACTCACCAGAAGAAAATAAATCATCTGTTCTTAAAGTAGCTTTCAAATCTGTGAATGTCATTTTATGATTAATGTATATTCCTTTCACCAAACACTTATCACAATCCACATAGGCATTATGACTTTTTGTATTCTTGACAAAAGCTCTGGCTGGAGTATCACAACAAAATGATCGACATGCAATGCTAATTACACTATTCTGGAACACCATTCTATCATCTAAGTAGCTCTTTAATTCCAACACAAATTCATTGAAATAGAGATTCAAAGGGGGTTTGCATGGCCCAGAGTATATTGCGACAGGGAATGGAGACTCATTTGGATACTCAGCTATTTTGCATAGAATAGGCCAGAACGATGCTTTTATGAATGGGCAAACCATCTATGTTGAAGTCAAGGGTACACTGCATTCGGTCATCCTTGTACTTCTCTAGAATTTTGTGAATTCCATCCTTCAGTCCAAAATAATAAAAATAACCTTCCAACATTTCGATGGAGTATTGAGCAATGTTCGAGCATCGATTGGGAGATCTTTCAGATTAGGTTCAGTTTTGAACCATTTCAATAACTGAGTAAGGGCTGTATGGGTAACATTATTTTCCAATGCCCACCCACTCAAAAACTCTTGAGTACCAACAGCCTGTCCTGGAGAGGGCTCCACAATTTGACTATAACTTTCAATCGCGGGTGTGTTATTTTCTTGAGAACCATGTTCATCGTCATTGGGCTCCAACATATTATCAGAATCAGAACTAGGATTGGAACACAACGAATCATTTTGTGAATCGGAAGTATCCTCTGAGTCAGAACAATCTAGAAGTTTCTGATCGTATGAACATGAAGCTTCAAAGCAATCCTCAAACTGTGTTCCTTGCTATTGATTCGGCAGTAATTGTGTTTAGAGTTATCTGGGTACTTCTTTTAATCAACCTATTCATGTGTCGCTTGCTTTTTCTTTTCAATGTAGGTAGTATAGACATCATAAATAATAATGTGTATTTATTATTTATAAGTTAACTTACCCCTTTGATTCTTCCATGAGTAAATAAACACAATGGAATAACTAACTGCAAAATGCTGCAAAACCTAAATCACTTAAAACAGTCGGAGAAAAACACCGCTTCGCGCTCAATCCATAACCATAACATAACCACAAATCACAACACAGAACATGTAATAATGGCGCCACCGCCATTATCCTCTACCACAGTCACCGTCCCCGTTCCTTTACCCAGCCTCTTCCTGGGCCCTAGGCTCATGACGTGCATGCGCCCTGTCGAAAGCAGCGTGAGACTGCTGAACTCCTGAAATGGCCCAGACACGGCCCAGATATGTAAATACGCCTACGGCAGGTAGATGGCACGAGTGTGGAGGCCCAACATATTTTGAAGCACGGAATGCCGTGTCGTAATTGCCTTTTATTTCCGTGCACTGGTCCACCGTTTTTCTACCGGTGCCATCACTGAGCCGTTAGTTCCAGCCAAGGCCCACCAGTTTACCGGACATTCATGTTTGCTGGGAAACATCATAATAGTTTGAAGTATTGAAAAACTGAATCAATAGATGAAATTTCTCCCAGGATCTATGGAGTCCAGAATTAGCAAGAATTACAAAAATAATTCTACAGCTTTCAAACTGATAATTTCTCAAGGTTTTCGTAACGATATTATTGATTTTTAAAGAGAATTAATTTGGTGTACTTTTGTGTTATGTATTCATCCTTTTGTAGAGTTTATGAAACATTCTACTATTAATTTTATCAATTGAACCCTATGGTTGTTCAAGATATCTTGAGTTTTGATGTGATTGGTCATTTCAATCGTATCAAATATTTTCATTGCATTGTTCATAACAGTTGTTATTATCAAAAATTTGATATTTTTTTTTGGTGAATAGTATATCTTTGTGTAGCCTAATTGTTTTGTCATATCACAAAGTGTTATTACATCTCTAGATGGAACTAGTAACTTTCCCCTATTCTTGATCTGAATCAATAGTGGACATGTTTTGCCCAACAAATGTTCCCTGCATATTTTGCACATAGATAGATAGATATATTCTTTATTGCCTTATTTTCTATTATACAATAAATGAGACGTTGTCGAAATAAATAAATATATAAATGGGAGTGGTACTTACTTATAAATACATAATACATACCTAATAATAAAAACAATACACAGTAAATAGTAAAAATAGCATTTAAATATTGCTAGAGGACTAATTGTTACCAACGTAACTTTAAAACTCTTTCAAATTGTAAAAACATTCGTCATGAAGGATCTTCTTTAATCGTCTCTTGAATATACTATAGGATTCAATATCCTTAACCGGAAGTTTATTATAATATCGAATGCCACAATTAATGGGAGCTTTTTGACTAAACGAATGATTTCTTCTTTCTAAAACAAAATTGTTTTTGTGTCTTGTATCGTAATTGTGGATGTCACTGTTTCTCATTAGTTTATCTTTATTGATGTAGATGTAACTGAGCAATTTTAGTAAATATACTGAAGAGACTGTTAAGATTTTATGGCGTTTCAAAGTTTCGCGACATGAAGATCTATAGGGTAGATTGAAAATTAACCTCAGAATTCATTTCTGTAAAACAAAAACTCTTTGCACATCACGTCCCTGACCCCAGATTATGACACTGTAGGTGATAGCAGAGTAAGCATAAGCATAGTATACGTTCAAGAGGGTGTTTCTGTCTAGCATGGATTTGAGTAGGGTCAATAAATAATAACATTGATGAATTTGTTTTTTTACAGACACCATCAATTTGTTTCTCCCATGTAAAATTACTGTCAAACGTTGTTCCCCAAAAATTTCACCGATTTAGAGGTTTCAATAATGGACTCATTTAATACAATTAGACATTTCAAAGGTGTTTTATACAAGCTGCAATATTCTATACATACAGTTTTCTTCAAATTTATAATAAGTCTATTTCTAGAACACCAGTTTTCAAATTCAATAAAAGTATTGTCAATTTTTCTTAGAAGATTTCGTTCCGAATGATCAGTTATAACCATGCATGTATCATCTGCATACATAAAGACTTCAGCTTGTGTTATATAATGAGGTAAGTAATAAAAAAATTAGGCGCCCAAGAACACTGCCTTGTGGGGTACCAATATCAATATCATATTCTTTGGAGATAACGTCGTCAATTTTCACGACAATTTTTCTGTTTTCTAGGTAGGAGAGAAACCAATCATGAAGACAACCACGTATGCCTATCGCATTCAACTTATCAGAAACAAAAGATTTATCAACCGTATCGAAAGCTTTGGTCAAGTTAAATAAAACAGACACAACGTGATTACCACTATCTAATTGTTTGTTAATATATTCGGTATAATCAACTAGACTAGTTTCAGTTGAAAACCCTTTTCTGAAGCCGTGTTGGCAATTTGTAAGTAGTTTGAATGAACTCAAGTAATACTCAACTCTTTTAAAAACGAGTTTTTCTATCATTTTGGAAAAAACACTCATTAATGCTATTGGTCTGTAGCTTTTTATGTTACTAGGGTCATCCTTTTTGAATAATAAAATTATGGAGGCTATTTTAAGGCTTGTTGGAAATGTGCCTTGTGTGATAGAACTATTTATAATTCAAGTGAGTATTGGAGCGATTATCTCTTTACATTGCTTGATAACGTTAATTGGAATTTCATCTAAACCAATAGATTTTTTATTTGGTACAAGTTCAATTGCGTCGATGACTTCTAATTCCGAAACGGGAGCAAAAAACATTGTTTGAGGGGTAAGACTACTTTTGATACAATTGGTGCTAGCATTTTCCCCAAAGTGATCAGAAATCTTTTTATGAATGTCTGCAGACAGGAACTCGCCAAAAGCTGCTGCTTGATCTATTGGATTACTTAAATGTTCGTCGTTATAAATAATTTCTGATATATTGGCACTTTTTCGTTTACCCTTAACTTCATTTACTAAGTTCCAAACTGTTCTGTTTTTGTTATTTGAATGATCAATAATATTTTTATAAAAAAGTTTCTTATCAGAGATGGCTTGTTTATTTACTTCTTTTTTTAGTTTTTTATACCTGTCATTCAGGTTATCGTTATGAACTCGTTTTCGCAACCAGTCAAGATTATGCAGTTCTTTACGTTTTTTGTTCAGTTGATCAGAAAATTTTATTTTACGAGACCTGCTCTTACTTACCAAAGTATTCTTCCGGAAAGCAATATTGAAACACCACGAGAATTCTTCATGAAATTCTCAAAAACAGTGTTGGCATCCATTTCTTCATTTACTCAAAAGTTATTCTTGAAAACTGATATATAAATTCATTAATTGAAACATCATCAATTTTTCTGAATGTAATATTTTTTTGGATCTCAGAGACAGCACTTGAAACTGTAAATAAATCAAATTTGATTACTTGGCAATGGTGATCAGAGAGACCAGGATCAAAGTTATGTGTTTCAAGAATCTGTGGTGTGTTGGTTTTATTACGTAATCTATTGAAGAGTAACTAGTATAATTTTTTGTCGTAAATACATATCTGTTTTTGTAACTTTGCTGATAACATAGCCTGACATATACTCTATTACTCCTTCCACATATAAATTCAATGACCAAATTGAACTGATGAAAATATAATCTTCTGAATTAATATCTGTAATATCTTCCTCGCTAGTTATTTGATCGTTACAGATTTTCCTTGAGGAAACACTCAATATGTCTAAGTAGGTAATCACTGATACAATTGCTATTTCCATCAAAGAACTTAATTTAATTTTTATCAGTAGTCGTCTGAAAGCACTCTTGAACTGAACTACATTGGGATTATTATTGAATCCCCCTCTATGTCTTACTGCACTGAAAAACATTTCAATAGGATGTTGAGTTAGTTTGAAGGTTAATAAATATGGTAGACCACGGGATTGAAAAGTTTTAAATAATTGAAATACATTTCTAAGACAAATTATCAATCCCAAAAACCCAGTGAATCTTTTTGTTTCTAAAATTGGAGTTCCATATTCATCTTTTGTATTAATGATATATTTCTCAAACTTAATAGCACTTTCCTCAAGATGATCTATTGAAGATGAGTCAATGGGAACATTAAATTTGTGTTTTTCGAAAATCGGTTTCTACAATTCAGTAAATCAAATATATGATCCATATAACAGAAATCTGCAGTTGGTTGAACGTTTTCGAAACCATTTCTCTTGGATTTATTCAAATAAATGAGAGCATTAGAAACACTTTCACTAAGAGTTTGCACAGCTAGGCGAATATTCATCCTGCTGTTCCCATACATAATATGCTTTTTAGTGAGTTTATTAGCAACGTGGAGACCTTGCTGTGCTTGAAGATCATAGAGTTTTTGAAAATATCTTCATTCAATTTTATTGTTATCCCCATCAAGGAGATTTTTTTTATCTCCAATCGTATTCTTTACCAACTTTATCATGTGGCATGGGTCCCAAAAAATGAAAACTTTTTCTTTGTTGTAGGATTGATGAAATATGGTTTTAAATTTTCACCAATGGCGAAACTTGCACCAAGCACTTTACACATTTTTAAATGAACTAATGTACTATCAAATGTTAAAGATGTTACAATGCTCCCTGTTTCATGAATTAGTTTCAAACATAGCATGAGTAAATTAGCTCTCTCATCAGCATCTAAACCGTTTATCAAGCAATACCCAATCTTCAACTTCCAATTACTATTGATAGCAACTATCTTAAAAACGAGAGCACTGGTTGCATGTTGTACACATTCATTTTCATTTTGAAACCCTTTGCCCAAATCTACACCTCCAACAAATGTATTGTTATGATATATCATTTGGGACCGAATTGACATTTCATCTATAATGATATTCAATAAGACCTGTCCATCTTTATTTCTCGAAGTGAGAGAATTCAATGCCTCACTCGAAAATCCAGGGTTACCATCTACCGCACTATACCATTTTCTGATGGTACTTGTATGAGGCAATAAATTTCTATAAGTTTTTCTCACGTAGTTGTAAGCCCTGGTGGAGTAAAACTGCAAAGTCACTGCAAATTTCCGTAACTCTGGGGAATAATCTTCTGCCATGCTGTCTTTCAAAAATATATTTCAAATTATCGTAAACATTTTCCTGTGAAAAATTAATCATAAACATTTTTTTTTTTTCATTATAAAATTGATCTGTTTTCTGGAACTTGATTTGATTTTGTGATATCATCAATAGAAACCTGTAAAAATATAGTGGTGTTTCCACAAGCCTTTATTTACCATCTTTCCAATTTTAACTATACCCAATGAATATAGTAATAATAGTTGTGAAAATTATAAATTAATAAATATTTTCATCTAACATACATTTTCACTGAACTAAATGTTAATGTAACAGTTGACAGTCACCAATATTGGTCCGTTCTGTTCAGCCTTTTGAAATTGTTGATCCATAAATATTTCTGCAAAGAAGAATAGTGAGTAAATAATAAAGTGGAGTTCCAAATATCTTCAAATTCATTAATATTTTCCAATGTTTTGGGTTTTACTGTGTCAATGTCAATGCAAGACACATTCATTTAATCGAACATGAATTATGTGTGAGAAAATGAGAAATAATACTTCCTGTGTTTATACCACAATTATTTGTAACCAACGTTACTGCAGTTTCATCCTATATGAACATTATCAAATGAAAACATTAAAAATGTTTGTAGCATTGGTTTGATAATGTCCCATATACGACGAAACTGCAGTAATGTTAGTTACAAATATAAGTGGTATAAAAATATAGAAAGTTAAATTTCTCATTTTTTTCATGATGATCTACCACATAGTAACAGCTACAATCATCAATTTATTGAATTATGTATGTTTTTTGGAATAAATAAATAAATAAATAAAGAAAAATTAATTAAAACTAAGGATACCACTCATCATATGTTTTTGTGAGCTCAAAAAATGATGATTGAAATACACCTAATTGATTTCCTCAATTATTGTGGATATTGAATGAAATATTGCTTTGGCAATTTATGTATAATATACTAGTATATTGTGCTTTGAGGTTGAGAAGTGTCACCGTCATACAATAAAAGTAATCTAGTAGGCAAGATCACCAGTTACGCTTTTGACAAGTATCCAAAAGCTGTTAGAGTGACAGGGTAGGCTCGCGGCTAAGCTCCAGTGAAGAGGGGAGTGGGTTGAACAAAACAAAATGTCATGTGATGTTAAAATGCAGGCGCCAGTCATATGAATGCTGAGCCCCCTGTATAGATAATTTTACCAATTCCCATATAACACGAATAGTAATAATTTAGGCAGATGCCACACACTCAAATGATAATCAGCTTATGATTGGAGTCATATATTATATAAGGTGACAAGGGTTTTACGATCACATAAAAGTCTAAGTAGCTGAAGGCTTATTAGGAAGTATCAGAGACACTATCAAGGTGAATTATAACAAACAAAATATATATAACATGAACTGTAGAATAGCCCAAGTCTCAAAATATCTACGTGTAGTTAATCACAGTTATCTTACTCAACACAATATACCCCTTTAGGGTAGGATTTGAAATAAAGCCGCCTGAATTAGGTGCACCATACCTGTAGCGTTTACATAAATTCAGAGTTATAATTAAAAAGGTATATATATATAATATTGAGTGAACTGGTTAACTTGCGTGCCACATCAGATTGGTTCCAGCCAGGCATTTACGGTGGAATTTACCAGGTGGAAGGATACCAGTAGTGAAGGTGCGAAGTACAGGTCAGCCTTCAGGGTAGTGACACCTGAATGAACGATGAGTTCTCCAGTCTAACAATAAGGATGCTAACACCAAGATGAGTTTCCCCCCAGACGGCTAGTGCTCTGGGATGATGATAAGTACACCGATACAAAAGATGAGTTTCCCCCCAGACAGCTAGTGCTTTGGGATGACGCTAAGTACACCGAGACAAAAGATGAGTTCCCCCCAGACGGCTAGTGCTTTGGGATGACGCTAAGTACACCGAGACAAAAGACCCTGAAATGAAATCATTGACTGTCTGATACCATCTCGAATAAAACTCATACCTTTGTCTAGGAAGGCCTGGTCATATCATAGTCCTAGTCAAAGGGTCAACGACGTCAGGCTTGATTTACACGCTTTTCCAAAATTTATTCCTAGAAAATAAACGGAACTGCCAAAGACTCAAAGGATACAGTTAGGGGGTTCTGCTTACCCGAAGAATATGTGGTTAGAAATTGAGGTTATAATCCCATATTGGGTATGTTTTCCAAAAATTAATCAACTTCCCATCAAATCACCAACGTGACAAAATACGGAAAACATTAATTCAGTTGAAAGAATAATCCCATTAACTGGATGATTGCAGAAATCAATAATCAATATTCAACTCAAAATATCCATCACTTCTACATATGACACAGACCACAAGAGACTTTTTCTTCTTCTTTATTAAGACCGATATCAAGAACCTTAGCGGAGTTGACAAGTAACTTCATTCCTCGAAGAGTCCAAATGTCAACAAAGGATTCTAAAATGTTCCATACAAAATTTCATTACCTAACATTATCTGATACTCAAACATACGGGAATTCGTCGTGACAGATAACTATTTTCACGATATGGAGTCTTTCTAAATGCATGTCACCGACGGCCTTTGAAGGTCATTTCCACCGATACATCACAGAGAAGTCGTATCTACCTGGAAAAGTGATCGATGCCCCAGCGACAGTCACTGAACTGAACAGCTGTTCTCTGACAACAGACAGCGCTAAAGATACAAAATCACTGTAATATATCCAAAGTAAACAAACTACGGAAGAAATAATGTCTCAAGCATCAGTCTAATAAATATAAATCGAATTCAATTTCATAACTAAAACTCTGATTAGCTGATAGTGGAAAAATAATAATGTTACAGAATGTACATGGAATATAATAATTGTCTCCTCAACCATAGTGTACACATGATTGTTTCACTACTAGTACTCAATTCAAATTATTTATTTTCCAATGAAAAATTAGAGAAATATAGCTTTTTCAACAAGTAGGCATATCTGTCAATTATTAGCTATTTAATAATTTTCTTTTCTCAAAGACCTTCGAGTTACGATACACAAGGGTTTCTCTCCCAGTAAAACATTGCATATCTCACAACTTTATAGTTTCAATTTTGTTTCATTACTGACTTTTTTCCTTTTGATTATTACGCTTATGATTAAGGCCCTTTCAATTCTAATGCAGTTTAAAAAATACAAAATAAAGATATATTTGATAAAATATAAGTTAAATGTTGATTGGAAAAGTATACGTTACCGTGAGATGATCATATGCACCACTAGATATTAAATTTCTGGACTTCAGTTGCCCCATAAGTTGTTTATGGCAATCTTTTTTTGTCGTCTGTTGTTATGCTGGAGGATTCTAATTTTTTTCTTCTACTCTGCTACTCTCCTTTGTAGAATCTGTTTGTTTGGTGAAATATCTGAATAAAAAAAATACATATGTCATAATCAAAATCATCAAATCAAATTTCGGTATCTGAGAAAATAAAAGAATCATATGGCAGGTGCAAGCTTAGCATTTGACAGCAGGTATATCATATTGAGTGGTCGAATATTCTGAAGATATTTACGATTTTGGCTTCATGAGGAATTCTTCAGCATCAGTTTATTATTATTATTAATTCTTCAAAAATCTTTTAGCACAATCTGTTATTCTTTTACAGTTCAGTTATGATAATGAATCAGTAAACAGAAGTGAGAAAAACAGACACCCTCAACTTGCATAGTAAAAAAATCAGGCATGAAATATAAAAAAAATAATACATGAAAAAACTCAAACATATCCGAGAGAGTTCTCAAATTATTACTTTCAATCTGCATGTTATTCAGGAATAAAACAAAAATTGTTACATTGACTTGACATCATTATCAACTTCAAAACTTTTTGATTATATCTTGTTTCACCTTCTGGCCTGATTACTCATCAAATTATCAATTCACCTGTTTCATAAACTTGTATACTTCTTCAGTCATTCTAAAACTACAAAAATTCGGCCATGTCTTCCGGAAGCAAGGAAAGGTTGTTTTCCTAAAGAATCAAGAGATATTCTTTATTTTAAAAAGAATTAAAGCAATTTTTTCAATAATAAATAGATAGATGTCCTCTATTCAGTTTTCAACTTTGAACATATATGTTTGGATGACCCACTCCATGTATTCCATTAATTTTTTTGTTACTTACTTGTGTTCTCTCTTATAACTGTCTCATTGATATTTTCTTGTTCCTCTGTGCCATAATCCAGTCTGGATTATATTGAGTTTGTTTCACCTGAAAAATCAATAATTTCATATGATACCATATTTTGCAAAAAGCTTAGAAAATTTGTGTTTTTTGAATGAATATGGCTTCTCTTAAGGACGAGTGTAGCAAGTACTCATTAGCCATGTGATTTTAGAACCCATAAAAACTGTGCACATATAATTTTTTAGCAGTTCTTGGTGATTTTAATATTTCCACCAAGTTGCTATGCTGAAAAGTTTTTAGATGTACAGTGCAACATAACTTTCATTGAAATGGACTCTTCACTGTACAATGTGAATAAATAACAAATATTATGCCATGGCGTGACTCAGTAGTAAGAGTATTCAAATCTGAAACCAAAGGTCCCAAGTTTGCGCCCCAGTCAAAGCTGGGATTTTTTAAATTTAATTTGACAGATTGAATTATCAAAATCTCGTGGCTTGACTGGGGTGAGTCCTGCACGATTCACTGTTGAGTTCAAATTAACAGTGCTGCTCCTAAGGTGGCGTATGATGTTAGTAACACAGCCTACCCAGAACACATACTGGCTAATGATCACAGCAATCGATGGCACTCTAAAACACCAAATAACAAATATTTATTTGCCCAATAGTTCTCAACCAAATAATCAATTCAATTATCTATATATTTACTCACAAAGAACATCTTTCGCATCCATTTTTGTTTTCTTTGTTTGTGGACCACCACTACCAACAGATGTTTCGTGTTTTCTTTTTGGAGAATTCTTCAAAACTTGGCAGTTATCTATAAGAAATATAAAAGGAAAAATTTGTAATTATTCAAATATTTTTCCCCTATTTTTATTTATTTATTAACCGGCAAATTACATGAACTAAGCTATACAGTCTGCCATTGAAAATTCCAAATTATGAAAAGTACCATTCAAGAAACAATTTTACTCACAGTGATATGGGCTAATTATGAAGATTTTAGTTGAAATGCTTCATTCAATATTCACACATATTAAAGAGTAATTTTTATACGAATATTTGACAAAAACTCACCCTTTTAAACAGTAACTCAATATACATTTTGTCTGAATTAAATACCTCTCCCATAGTCTAAGAAATAAAAAATACATTTGAAACTACAGTTTTTTACATCTGTGAATAAGTTAATAAACAAAGTATATAGTGTGCTTATTAAAAAAGTATTTTGATTATCATGGTCTCTTTTTAGCCTTGAAGGGTAATCGAAAGCACTGCATTTCGGATTCGTGTTAAGGAGACAGAAATATATAAATTTTACTAAACCCAATCAACACCAGTATGTTTTTGAAAATATATAATATTTCAAACATACCTATACTATATTCAATCTACTGCCTATATCGAGCCCAAAGAGTGGGTGAGTCAATAATTATTGAGGGTACTGCATCTTTATTCAAAACGGTCTTTGTACGGGAGATTTTGAAATCTTCCTGGCGAAAATGATTTCCACATATTCATGCATTGGACACATCATCATTTCTATCCAAAATGCAAATTGTCTTCCATACCAATAGCCGTTGTGGATCTTTTGGGATTCTGAAATGAAATTCACTGTCACCCATGAATATTTCAAGAGAAATTATCTTACCTATGATAGAAGCTGGAACTTCTACTATCACAAAGTAAACAAACTGTTTTTTTCGATGGGGCCATCATATACACTATACACTACAATGAACTAGAAACTGAACACAAGGAACAACAATAAACGATAACGAAATTAATAATAAAGAAACTCAACACTAAACGAAAACGAACTTTAATAACAACCACAAACGAACCCAAATAACGAAAACACTTATAACAACAAGGGGAAAGGAATAAACAATGATTATTAAAAAAAATCAACTCAAACAACAACTAAAACAACACTCGGATTAAAAAATTTAAAATTAAAATATAAACTTTGTAAACACAACAAATACGGATACCAGAATACGATGTTATGTTGAGATATGCTTCTTCTCAAATCTCCTCATATCCTCAATAATTATTGGTGCCGAACCATGCACGCGGGAAAGAGATGAAAATACAAAATTGTGTCTTTGAATAGGAATCTCCTGGCGCAAGCGCATTAATTCAGCAGCGACCAACTCGAGGTCGATGCTCATTTGTTTCGGCATCACATAGGCTGTCTTTATTATCTATATTCGTAGTTGATAGATATGTTGTTCGCCCCTTTCAAGTCCTCAAATGTATCTTAGAGAACTCAAGATTGGAACAGACTTATCACTTTGGCGCTGAAACCCTCATTTGAATTCAACAAACTATTATCTCGAATCTAATGTAGTTTTCACTTTCAACAAAGTTGAAAACCACTCATAAGTCAGAAATTACTATTTGTTTCAAAGTCTACTTTACTTGTTTATTTACCCAATGTAAATTAATTTTTTAGGGTCCGATGAGAAACAAGCTGATGAACAAAAACATGGCTCACCTTGTACTGCAGGTGGCCTTCATATGCCAAACTCGAAATCAATAAATAAATTTTCGAAACGTTTTCAGCGATTAAGGCACCATAGTCAATGTAATCCTGAACCAGATAAAATTGAAACTCCCACCGGCAGCAGCCCAGGAAACAGTAAGTGTTATTGAATTATCAGCCTCATGATTTATTATATTCGTTGAAGAAATTTTAAATTTGCTAAGTAGGTTTTCCATTATTTTTTCAAGGTATTCCTTTTCCCAATAGCACAACAGTAAGACGTGCTGTCTCATGCCCAGAAATGAAAAAAAGTCCAGTAATTCCAACTAAAGATAATATCAGTAAACCCTTGAATGAAACAGATGAAGAAAGTTCACCGGAGAAACCTGATGCTGCTTTGGACAATGTGAATGGATCAGATCGACCAGAACTCAAGCGACAAGAAATCTTCAGTTCCTGTGCAACTCAGACTGAAAATTTTTTGCCTTATGAACATTTGTTTTTGGGTGTTTTTCCATCATTAGAAATTAATGAAATTAAAGCTAGTCCTGAAACAAACCCAGCGCCATTTAATGTTTCCGAAGATAAAATTCTTCCTTCATCTATTTATGATATTTTGGACAGGTGAGTTTTTTCAATTATGATAGTAATAAATAACTTAGAGCAGCTTATTTGATTTTCATATATTTTCAATGAAAATACAAGCGTGTAAAAATAAGGCATATCATTTGTGCAGATTCCACAAAATTTGGTTTCTTGGACAATATCATATTTTTCTCATCACTTGGGTGCTTATTGTATTCATTGCCATAATGAAAGTTGGCACATTCGTAGACGATGCAAATATTTTTTTACAAAACTCAAGAGACTATAGTTACGAGCTAATTAAATATTCAGTTCTGGTAGAGGTAGCTACTCAAAAGGAATTAAGAAATTATCGAAATACCTAAAGCGCACAGTGTAAGCTGTGTTGTTACTTTTGATATTGTGCCAAATAATAGATAATGTGGAAAATATGAAATTTTGTAGTTACACCTCCGTAGATATACTCTCAGAAGATGATTATGGGTTTGCGCCTATATAGCAATACAATTTTTTAATGCAGATTATTTATGACCGTAGAATTTCAACAAGATGAAAAGATTCAGACCTTCTAAAGAATGAGTGAAGCAATATTATAATTTTTTATAAATCGAGAAACACTTTGTTTAATATTATTCACCAAGCCATCAAGCAGAGAAGTCCTTTCTCCTGGCGATTTATCATTCACCAGTATCCACCAAATCCTGAAATTCTTTCTCTGTGTATCCAAATTCTTGAAAACCCTCTTAATTATTATAATAATCCTCAAATTTAAGAATTAAGTAAATCCTGTTGTTATTCTGATTGAACCAACAAAACGCGACTTGATGTTCAAATAGAACTAGACAACGTAGGAAATTATAAATTCAACGTCTCCAAGGAACATATATTACCAAAAATCAAACACGCTCTTCTCTTTCTTCCCGTTAATAATTATCAATCCACACGTGATTTATTATACTTTCAAAAATACCGCACGAGACAAATTATGACCTAGTCAGAAGGAGTCACATTGTGGAAGATGTCTATAATTTCAGGGACAACTATTCTTATCTTTCACAGCCAAAAAAAAGAGATTTTCTACAAAAAATCCGACTACACCACTGGATTTGCAACATTTTCAAATGGTTTATGTCAAACTCCATAGAAATGCACTCATCCATAAAAAAGTTGAAAGTAAATAAAATTTGAAAAATTATTCGAAGTTTCTGGAATTTTTCTGATTAATAATTTGAATAACCACAAAATCTTTGGGAGACGAAATTCTAAGAGTTTGGAAAATAAACTTTTAGAAAACTCGAAACTTGAGAGAGGAGCTTGTTGAAAATTCGAATGGTTTGAGGGAAGAGCTTCTAGAGAATCGAAGAGCTTGAAAGAAGGAGTTTATAGTGTAGCGAATGGGTTGGAAGAAATAATTGGAACCAATATCAAAGATGAAATCGGGACAGAAGTTAACAAAATAAAGGAAACAATTAGTAAAATAATAGACAAAAATGGGTAAAATGAAGGAAATAATCAACACAGAAACTTTCAACAGAAATTCGATGCTGGATCTGAGCGTGAATTTGGATGATGTTCAAAAAGACAAAGGATTTTAAGGTCAGTGCTGAACCATGAGAGCTTTTATTATTGTAGCCGCCTCAGTTCGAAGGAAATACTCCATGAGCTAATTACCATGCGCCGACTATTTGGAGCTGAAGATTTTCCCTCGCCATGATAGTCAGCGATATGGAAGAAGAAGGAGTCATCGATCCATCCGACAGTCCCTGGTCATCTCCCGACGATAGATGCCACCCAAAACACGATTTTCTCGACCATTGCCTTGTTGAGCGGATATTTTCAGGAATAATTATCTCCTGAAGATTGAGAAAAACACATTTCATCGTCGGTTCAGGACTATGGCAGTTCACAGTTATACCATTTGGGCACTGTAATGCTCCAGCCACATTTGAAAGAATGATAGAGACGGTTCTGAAGGGACTCGTATGGAAAACTTGTCTGGTGTATCTCGACGACATAATTGTGTATAGCAGATCATTCGAGGACCACATAAAAATCTAGAGGAGGTATTTCTGTGACTAGGAAGTTCCAGATTCGAATTGAGCCCCAAGGAAGAAAAACGATATCTCTGCCACGTTGTCTCTGGGAAAGCTGTGAAAGAATGGCCCGTACCAAGAGACGTACACCGAAGGTTTCTTTGCTTGTACACTATCGCCGATATGTGCTGGGGTTTGCCAACATCGCTGAAGTAGGTTCACGGAAGAGCAAACAAAGTTCCAGTAGTCCGAGGAGTGCCAAGAGCAATAATCAACGCACCAATTCTGAGCTATCACCTCCGAACGAAAAATTCATCTTAGATTCGAAAGCAAGCAACGTGGAACTTGGAGCTGTCCTATCTCAGATCCAGGAAGGAAAGGAAAAAGGCTAGTCAGTTATTCTGTCACCAGGCTAGAGCAATTGGCTGTTGTTACAGGAAGAGCACTTCTACAAGAACGAGTGAGGAAGAACTGACCACGCAGCCCTCAAATAGCTTTTACAGTTCAAAAATTTTGAGTGTCATGTGGAACGTTGGACCAAGAGGATCCAAAAATTTGAATTCGGGACCGAACATCGAGTGGGGACCTTCCATAAGAATGCAGATAACTGCTCACATTGCTAACGATCAGAAAAGAAGTAGTCGACACTTCGTAGAACCACGGCAGCGAATGATAATTGAAACAAAAACAAAATCCATATAGACCAAGAGAAATATTCATATCTTGGTTCAGTTATCGGCTGGATGAAGACCAACATGGCAAGAAATATAAATCCGTTAAATCCTACTGGACTCAATTGAACTCCCTTACCATGGACAATGGGGTCCTGAAGTGTGTGTTGGAGTCCGAGGATGAAGACGGGAAAAGCTCCGAGAAATCCATGATTGGGTCACCAAAGGGTATCTGGAAGTGACGAAGACCCTACAGAAACTGAGGCATCGGTTTTTGTTGGCCAATTGCCAAACTGACGTTGAGGACTCGTGCAAAAATTGTGCTGTATGCGCTGCCAGCAATGGACTTCGAACACGACCTAACGCCCCGATGCGTCAATGCAACGTAGACAGGCCATTTGAAAGAATCGCTGGCACGTTTCCACAATCTAATTACGGAAATGAGTAAATCCCTGTGGCAATGGATTACTTCAGCAAAAGGGGCCGAAGCTCATCCCTACCCAACCAAGAAGCATGGATATGTTGATTCGGTGTTCCGTTGGAACTGCATCCGGACCAAGGCAGAAATTAAATTCCAACGTGTTCTGAGAGAAGTGTTAAATGCTGAACATCCGAAAGACGGAAACCACGGCTCTACATAATAATAATAATAATAAATGCTTTTATTGCTAGGATACTCGGTACAGATACCTAACCTAACAAAAGACAGGATTCAATCTCCGCACATTAATAATCATTGCAGACAGAGCTTGCTTTTCCATCCAATCATCCACAGTCCGATGGAATGGAGGAGAGGATGAATACGATCATAAACAGTCACCTATCCAAGGTAGTCACTGACCACCTGAAAGATTGAGAACAGTACCTCAATATTTTCTAAAGGCCTGTCATTCCGTAGTACATGAGTAAACCAACCGAACCCCTGCTGGTATTATTTTGGGTCGAGAGCTATGACCCCGTGACCTGAAGTTTATGACGCCGACAGGACAAGGC
Organism: Chrysolina americana; assembly: GCA_958502065.1. Classification (NCBI taxonomy): domain Eukaryota; kingdom Metazoa; phylum Arthropoda; class Insecta; order Coleoptera; family Chrysomelidae; genus Chrysolina; species Chrysolina americana. The sequence goes on along the minus strand of OY293419.1, from coordinate 29,942,386 downwards.
ACTGCGAAAGAGAAATATGTTAGCAAACTTAGTATGAACTTTCAGAGTACCAGCGACAAAATGAAGGAGACCTACCGATGCTGAAAGACTTTAGGTTGGTGATCTGGTTTGTCTGTGAAACCCCAAACGGCGTCGTGGACTTTCACCAAACTTGTGAAACTCGTGGGAAGGTCCGTGCAAAATCATGATGAAGGTAAACGACCTCGTTTACCGAATCCCCAAGGAAAACCTAGGGTCGTTCGTTTCAATCGGTTGTTCCCTTATGCTGGAAACCACGACCAACTTTGCACCCTCCTACCACCGGAAGAGTAGACAACATTCTAGAAGTTCATGTCCTTGTTCTCAAACGGACAGAAAGTTCTACATGGGGTAACTCGAGAGAAGCCACTATGTGGCAGATCTCCAAATGTCAACAGGCATCGCTGTGGTATTCCCCAAGAAGTTTGGTTGACTCCAGGAACTACAGGAACAGAACTCAGAAGTTAGAGTGGTGCTACAGCTGAAGAAGGACCAGAGAAACATCTTCTGCCTGGTCATGAATAAGCAATCTTAAGATAAACTATCCTATGGAGATGTCACCAGGTTAATAGATACGGTGCTGTACCAGAATCTTGTGGACCTGCCCATTCTAGAATTGTCCTGTGGGATTGAGGGGAAATTTATTTATTTTTATTCATTCATTTATTTATTCATACGGGATAAACCCCATTATAAGGTAAAATTATAATGATATAAACTAAAATCGATAAAAAGTTATTGCCTAATACTAAAAGATTTACAGAATAATAGTAAACAAACAACTATGTGGAGCAAATAATACAAACTGAATTACCCAGAATAAGATTTCGAAACGGGTTACAACATAGTCAAACATAAAATTACATAAACTATCACCAACTTATATAATTCAATAACTTTTTAAAATTATCAAAGGAGTCTCCAAAAATACTGATGTCTTTGTCATTCAATAACTTTAGGGTTCTTTTCAAGGGTGAATAATTTGTAAGATGGAATGGTATATGAAATAAGTTGCTGTGTCTGAGATTTCTGTTTGGCACATGAATATTGACAGAGTCAAGTAATTCAGGACAAGTCATCAGTCCATTCAGCAGCTTGAATACATAGTATAGATCTGCGTGATTTCTTCTTGTTTGTAATGATTTTAGACCCATTTCTTGCAACAAAATAGAATAGTCATGGTTCTGTACTCGAAATCCCAATTTAAAAGCACAAAATCTTAAAAATTTATTTTGCACTCTTTCTAAAGTTTGGAGAGTTAGAAGTATGTTGGAGACGATATTCAGTCTATTCAACCTGACCTGACCCTCACGTGTACAGAATAACCATACAAAATGGTTAATGAGATAACGACTATGAATTAAAAAATTTCAATACTATCAGGTATGATCGGAGCGCATATGGTGTTCATTTTACTGTATTCTGTTTCTTAGATGTCTCAATTCACGGTTTGGACAGATTTTTATTCGAAGTCGGTATTCTAAAATCTTGCACAAAATTTCATCAGGTTAGGTAGGTATGTAATATTATATCAGAAAACAGACACAAAAATTTGGAATCATCAAAATAGCATAAGTATTTATGTTTGTAAAGATGTGTGTGGATATTTGAAAGGGCATAATACAATTTTCATTCTCTCTAATTAACTTCACTTTTTGGGAAAAGTAGGTGGAAACCAAAATTACATCAGAAATAATGATTATTTCAAAATCATCGAACTGGTGAATTATCTCGAAAAGTCGTTGATTTCTGAAATATACCCCTAAACATGAAATCGTTTAATATATTTTTGATTCAAAGCTCATTGAGAAAAAAAGGTCCTCGGACTGTTTTCATATTATTGCATATACAAGGGTAGTCACAAAAGTATGTATGACTTTATTATTATTCATCCGATTCGAATATAGTTATCATAAAGAACCAAATCTTGTCTCAGGATATTGTAGATTTTAGGACAATCCCAAGTTGTAGAACGTATAAAATAGAATATAATTAATTTACAGAGCTCAGCACCACTCACTTCCTATCAATATATTTACATTTTTTCAAAAGGAGTGGTTGACACTACTTGACGGAATATTATTATGATGTAACTTATACAGTAGGTATTTTTGTCGACAAGTTTCCAACAGAAAATTACTACTGCCCCCCACAACCGTTGAATTATATCTGTTATATGTTTTCTAAATCTAACAGCAAAATAATGTTCAAATTAACTTGGAGGAACACCTAAGTACCGGTTTCATGGTTACTGCCAATTATCAGCGATGGCTCGCCAAAGGACCCCGCACCGCATCAATGGGAAATTGGCTTTCGGTGAATTTTCTTGATTTTTTCATATGTTATAGACCTCATGATACTGATCAAATGTCTCCATTGCACTAATGTTCTAAATTCAATAGGTTCGATTATACAGGGTGCTGAAGTTCATTTTTCCAAAATTTCAAATGGCCATTGTGTCGATACTATTTTGAGTATATCAACCAAATCAACTACGCATAGTTTGTTCGATAGGCTGAATCGGATCCACTATAAAGTGCATTAATTCCAACACGGACTCACGATATACAGTGTGAGTCCAAAGTTAGCCAGTTTTGTTGTGATTTCTGAAAAATTGAGAGGTGGAATTTTATTTATTTTTAGATATTTCGTAGAATACCAACATCAATTCCAATTCAAGATGTCAGCATCTCCTGAATCCGAATGACATACTATATACAAGATGTTTCTCATGAAATTCTGCACCCGTTCCTATTATTGCTTGAAATTCTGGACAACTCGATGAATAACTGGGTTTTTCACTATGAGAATCTAGATTACAGATACTTCGAATTACGGGGTGATTCCAAAAATAGTGTCTTTCGTTGATATTTTTCAATGTAGTTTTTTTTAAGTTCTAGTTATAGATGAATTTTTATAATCACATAGTATTTGACACAAACTGAAATATTTTGAACAATTTACAGAGGGGTATTTTAAATACATGGGGTATTTTAAATACCGATACATACTCACGGGTGGAAACTCATGAGATATCGAACATTTTGTATATAGTATGTCAGTGGAATTCAGGAGATGCTGACATCATGAATATGAATTGATGTTGGTATCCTACGAAATATCTAAAAATGAATAAAATTCTACTGCTCAATTTTTCAGAAATCACAACAAAACTGGCTAACTTTAGACTCACCCCGTATAACGTGAGTCCGTGTAGAAATTGATGTACTTTATAGTGGATTCGACTCGGCCTATCGAACAAACGATATGGAGTTGATTTGGTTGATAACATCGAAATAGTATCGTCACAAGGGCCATTTGAAATTTTGAAAAAGTGAATTTCAGCACCCTGCATAATCGAATTTATTGAATTTAGAACATTAGTGCAATGGAGACATTTGATCAGCATCATGAAGTCTATAACATATAAAAAAATCAAGCAAATTCACCGAAAGCCAATTTCCCATTAAGGCAGTGCGGGGTTTTTTATTTAAAAAAATCTCGTCTGTATGAGTTTGATCAAATTGCTTCGAAGTAACGTGAATCTATTGGTTTGTTTCCCACAATTTGAAAAACCCATTTTATAGAGGACACTTCAAGGCAGTTCAATCAAACTATTTGACCGTGAGTCACGGGCTTTATATGAACACTGAAGTATTCATCCAGCGCCATATCTTCCAAAAACCACTCAGAGTATGAACTTCAATTGAAGCCAAAAACATTTTATGAGAATTGGACGACCTTACTTATTATCAAGCATAATAATAAAAAATTTATTCAATAATCCTTTCTTCCAATAAGACCTAAATAAAAAGTATTTTCGTTGGCGGGTCTTCATCAGAAAATAACTTCAGCCTCCTGCAATCATTGAATTATATTTGTCAGATTTTTTGAAACGTTTTCTGTAAGAACTAAGTATTTTGCTTCAATCGAGAAAACAACTGTAGTGCATAAGCCCAGTAGTGTCAATTCGAAAGTTAAGCAGCCGTGGAAGCCGCTATAAGCTTGGATAAGTGACTGGCATACTTAGACATATATTATCAATTTATATTTTCGACTCCGGATTCTCTCACAGCTGAAAAGTGAATATGCCAACAAAAATCAGTAATGGTCTCGGTGCGCCACGACAAATAATAATAGTTGCACTCCACTAACCGCCCAAACAGCGCCTTTGGGTAAACTCTACAAGTATTCACGGGGCGTATTATTATTTTATTTGGATAATTCGTATAATATGTCATTTTGAATTATTGAGTTTTGGAAATCTCATCACTTACTCCAAAAACCGCTAGATGAATATTTTGAATATAAGAATTTTCTAATTTTACCAAAAAAAATTATACTACTATTGGTCCTTTCGAAAGAACAACAAACGAGAGAACATTTTGATTTCTGCGAAACCTAGTGTAACACTTATCAACCAAAACTTGAGTTTATGATGATTTCAGCACCAGGGAAATAGTTTGCAAGCAAATGAACAATAATTTCGACCTGTTCTGGATTTGTGGCTCGATTGAGACAATATCTGGTCTATAGTCCTTACATAATAACTTTATCATTGTCATAGGTTCTTTCGTCCGCTACGAATTTACACCGCATTTTGAATCGAGTGTAGTTACAGAAAGGAATGTGTCAATCCAATCGACAAACAATTTTAATCCTTTCATCCTAATTGGAAATCCCTGAGACAGACACTGAGGTATGAATTCTGCGCCATCTCTGGGTTCCAGTTTAAAATGCACTTCGACTACGTGTCGACTTCAACATGAAGCCAGAAACATCATGAAAGAGGGGCGAAAGAGGGGGGAATTTTCGATTCAATTGGGTCGAACTAGCCTTCGCTGATGATTGGCAATGACCATGAAACCGGTACGGAGGTGTTCCCCCAATTAAATCAAAAAATAATTTCAGCTTTGATATTTGAAATGCACTGCAAAGTGGTTCTTGTAGAAAACTTTGCCAAGTATTAAACAAATATAATTCAATGGTCGTAGGGGGCAGTAGTTGCTTTTTGTTGAATACTTGGCGACGACTTTACCTATTGTATAGGTTTTATTGCGGAAGATTGGATTACGTAATCCACCATATTTCATTATTAGTTTTATGGTCTTCCGTCAAGTGGTGTCGCCCCTCTTTCATGATGTTTCTGGCTTCATGTTGAAGTCGACACGTAGTCGGAGTGCATTTTAAACTGGAACCCAGAGATGGCGCTGAATTCATACCTCAGTGTTTGTCTCAGGGATTTCCAATTAGGATGAAAGGATTTTTCGATTCAATTGGGTCGAACTAGCCTTCGCTGATGATTGGCAATGACCATGAAACCGGTACGGAGGTGTTCCCCCAATTAAATCGAAAAATAATTTCAGCTTTGATATTTGAAATGCATTGCAAAGTGGTTCTTTTAGAAAACTTTGCCAAGTATTAAACAAATATAATTCAATGGTAGTAGGGGGCAGTAGTTGTTTTTTGTTGAATACTTGCCGACGACTTTACCTATTGTATAGGTTTTATTGCGGAAGATTGGATTACGTAATCCACCATATTTCATTATTAGTTTTATGGTCTTCCGTCAAGTGGTGTCGCCCCTCTTTCATGATGTTTCTGAGCTATTATACGATTGTCGAGATGCCTGATATTTATGTTATTCACAACAACTTCAAAAATCTTCGTTACATATTTTTTTTCACATGTATGCTAATTTTTCAATTTTCATTTCAAAATGCATTTGTTTCCGCAATTCATCTTGATGTTTTCTTCTATTTAGCTTTAAAACAATCCTCAAAAGTTTACATCTGATTCTATTGTTAGTAAATAAGTCGTTTATAATCTTTAAATATTGGAATCACAGCATCATATAGACCTCCCTCAACAAACTTGAATTTATATACTGAGGATTTTGGGACCTACTTCACTAACCTTCCAAAACTTCAAGTCGAGCTGTTCATGGGTGATATCAACATAAATTTGAAAGATAGTCACTCGAATAACGTGAATACTCATATAAACTCCCTTACAGAACACAGATTCATTTTTCATATATAATCACATTTACTCGGTAAACTGAAATATCCAAAACGATTATTGACCATATTTTCACAAGGATTGCTAACTCTGCTGCAAAAAATAAAATTGAAGTGAAATATATGGTAATTAATACAGATTTAACCGATCATTATGCCATAGCAGCCGCAATAATTTTCAACCAACAGCAGGGTAGTACAAACATCAATGATTATGAATATAAACTGAAAAAAGTGTTAGAAATGAAAGACTGGGTTAACATTTTACAAAATTCTGATATTCAATACTCGTATGATTTGTTTATAAATAAACTCAAATACCACATTGATAATAATAATATATATAATAAAATCGCATAGAGTGAAAGCCACAAAACGTAAACCATGGATTACAAACGGACTCATATCCTCTATTAAACAGCGTGATAAACTAAAATAAATAATGAGAAGACAAAATACTGTAGAAACTAAAGAAATTTATAAAAATTATAGAAAGAGTCTTAGTACAATCTTGAAAAATACAAAATACTCATGCCATCAACAAAAACTCATTGAAAATAATTATAATTATAAGAAAACATGGCAAATTATAAACCAGGCCACAAATATAACTTCGAAAAACAAAAATCTTACTGATGTCCACTTGATTGACCAAAATAGGAGTTAGCATGGCAGAAAAAGTTGAAAACAATTTATTGCTTACAAGACATTGAAATCAATAAAACAGCTCAAATGTCATCCATTTACCTCAATTCCTTATCAAAATAAAGAATAATTGCTCCTGAAGATCAGACGGTATTACATCAAAATTATTAAAAGCTCTGCATACTCAACATAACCCCATTATTAAATCTCATAAACCAGTATTTACCAAGGGAAAACTTCCTAAACAATTAATAACCCAATCTATAAATCGGGAAACCAAAATCAATTTACAAACTATCGACCAATATCCATGTTTAATATTCAATGAATATTCACCAGAGAAGTGCGATGTGTTGCCTATCTATAAGGCGAAAATTCGATGTTCTCAATTGTATGTATGAGAAAAGGTTACAATAGCTTGAGTTGTCCATGTGTGAACGCTGGTTTTTGAACGTGAAGATATTTTTTAATATATCGGTGAGAGAAAAGGGTCCTTTCGAGTTTCCAGCTATTACGGAGTCTACGTGGGATTTACTACTTTTCTCAAAATTTTTCTGTGGTGTTTCCCGCTGTTCGATTTTTGACGTCCAGTTTTCAGCACACATAAAAAATGTATTTAAATACAGTCCATTCTCTGTGAATTATCGAGCAAACCCCCATTAGGATTAAACATTGGTCCTTCTGAACCAGGATCTTTGAAAATTTTAGTTCTTGGATTTTGAAAAATAGTTTTCATTCTGAATTAATTCTTTTTTATTCATGATATTGAAAAGTCTTGTTTTAGACAAATGAGTTCAACTCAATCGATCTTTTGTGCATTTCAAATAGGAAATCCATTCAATCATAAGAATATCTAAGAAAAACAATTTGTTCATATTTTTAAAACGAATTGTCTATTATAAATACGAATTCTTCCACCGTTACTTTCACACGTGTGCTGTTTGTAGTTTTTATAAGGCACCCGGTTTTTTTGTGTCTAACCGTTTAGGTAGGCATACTGATTTATAGCGAATTCGACTGAAATGCTCGCATTCGGTGTAGGAGCGCATTTAGTGCTACTCTGATTTGGTACAGAATTCTTGATTATATACATGCAAAAAATTCCAATTTATGTAGCACAACTATCACTGGCACGAGGCACATGTAAAGTGACAAACGCATTCGACTAGACCGATCAAAGCATCAAAAAGCAGAACCCGTGTTAGCACCGTCCACAAAATACAGTGCAGAAAGATTCGAATTCGTAGCGAGTCGAACATAGATTTTTCTCTAACCTCGAGTTATAAACGCCAAGAATATTATTGGTACCGTAGCAGTGTATATCCAGCCGAACACACAAGCTCTATAAAGATTGGAATAAATGCACATTTGTGCAGCCAGCCGAATACACTATTAATTTGAAATATCGATTTTGAATAATTGCAAAATTCGTGTATTGGTTTAATTGATGCAACATTTATTTGTTATTAAACTGATTTTTGATAGTTTTCGGTTTTCAGTGAGGAATTATTGGCTCACTTTGATTTAATATACAATAGAAATGCTCGTATCAATGATATGACTAATTATTCTATTGCTTCTAAAAGTGATAATAGTAAACGTATGATCTTTAAAGTTAGATACGCTGACATTGAAGGGGCCCAGATAGCACAGGTTCATCCTATGGATGTCTGAAGGATATCTGCAAGATATTCCAGACATCCATAAGATATCCCGTAGGGATATTGGATATTCTATGGATATCCAAGAGATATCTGATGGCCACCAAATTGGACATCCATAAGACATCTGTTACTGACATCCATAAGATATCTGTTACCTACATCCATAAGATATCTGCAACCGACATCCATAAGATATCTGCAACAATTATCCATAAGACATCTCCAACCAAAATCCATGAGATATCTACAACCAATATCCATTCGATATCTCCAACCAATATCCACAAGATATCCGGTAGTGATATCCATCAAATATTCTTCGCGGATGTTCATGAGATATCCTTGTGAATTAAACTAGATTTGATATTCAACTGATATGATTCAGAATTTGTTATCAAAAATAAAATTATTTTTGGACCATTTTCACTTGTGCAATGAAAATTGAAAATATAATATATTGAAGCAACAAGATTTTTGTTACTCAAATCGTTACTACAATATACAAATTAAAAACTCAATGCAAAAGTGAAAAAACACTCCTTTATCAAGTTACCCAGAAATTATTTTTCTTTTGATTACAAGACCTAATCCTCTTATAAAGTTCGTTATATAGAACTTAAATAAATCTAGTTTTATTCACAGAAAAAAACTTTTGAATATAATTACTTTCCAAGAAGATGAAAGAAAACAAATTGCACTTGAACATAATTTATAATTAAATAAAACTCAAAGAAACACAACAAACTATACTTAATATAAAGATATCCACTTCAGAGTTCAGTTTTTTTTTTCGCTGGCCAGGACCCTCTCCTTGGCCCTTCTGAGCCAATTTTTGATGGCTATTTCTGCCTTCTTATCTGTAGCGAGATGGCTTTTATCTGCGGCCACTAAAAAACACAAAAATCAGGACACTTTAAAACCTTTTTAATCAGGAAATGTGAAAAATGATAATTAGAATTGTCCAACAATGGCATACTTTTGTGTAGTGCACTGGTATACATATTGTACCCCACCACTTATACAGATCATCTCACAGCACTGCGAACATAGGAGAGAACATAACCAATTAACTATCGTCCAACCCCTTCATTATTTTAATTTTCGCGTTTTCGGTCAAGCCAATCACGATGACAGTTATTGTCATTGTGACATCCTAACAATTATCTAGGAAGCAAAGACACTTTTATAAGTAGCTCAGTGAGACGTGTTATGACATTATTTGTTGAATAAGGTTTACGAAATTGCTGAGAAAGTACAAATTGTCAAATTGATTGATGCATTATTTGATGAAACTTTTGAAAATATAGGCCAGGCAATTATCAATTGTTCTAATTCTACCTATGTTCCGTGCTCTGTGAGATGATCTGTATAGTAACAGTAATGAATTTAAGTCATCATGCATATCTAATAACAGTGGAGATTGTTTTAACTAATTGTTCCCAAAATATATTTGAAAGGTATCCATTTATATCAGCAGCTACCTACATATTTGCATAATGAAAAACCATAATTAAAGTAACACACTATATGATTTTCACCAAGATGAGTGTACAAAACCACTACACACATGTTTCAGTACTTTACCTCAACCTGAAGAATATATACAGTGAAACATTAATCTTGGTTTTATAAACACATTTGAGTAAAAATTATACAGTGAAACATGTGTCGTGGTTTTATATATACACATTCGAGTAAAAATTATAAAGTGAAGTGTTTTTGTTTTAGTTTAATGAATTGTATGTTGAAAATCTCACCCATCAATACTTCAGCCAGTTTTGTTGACCAAAAAACTTTCTTTTTCTTGGCTCCCAACCAGCTATATTCGTCAGCATATTTATTTGTCATTATCTGATTCATGCACCTCTTTATAAAATCGTACAAGGTACTTCCTCCTACCTTGGAAAATTCCTTAACCTGAAATATTCAATATTCAGTATATATATTTACAAAAGAAAGAAAGAATTAACAGAATCTGCTGCAATTGTCTGTTTCAAGACACATTTGGTTATCAGGAATGTAAGATGTTGAAGCCTCAGCTGTATAAGAATCAGTCCATACATTTATTTTAGTTGAAGAAACATTAGAAACCAATGCAACAGAATTAGAACCAGTAGAAACATTGGGAATAGAAGAAACAGGGTTTTTCTTCAATTTTTCCTGTTTTTTTATAAATTTTGTTGAGAATACTTTTTCTTTTGTTGGATTTAATGTTCTCCATAACTCGCTAACCTATAATAGTGTGGTTGTATTTATGAAAATTATCTCAATTTTTAATACTCACCCAAGGAAAACAAACGGAATATGACCAACAACAGTATTAATCGAGTATTTAAACGCTTGCATGTTGGATAAAGTGAATAAAGTGATAATAAAAATAAAAGCCTGTTCACCTTCACGTGCTCACAAGATATCACAAATCACAATGCATGAACGCAAACGCATCCACAACACAGAACGACAGAACACAAACCAGTAATTAAATCGGTCATCGGTGGTACATACAGAAATACAGAGACCTGAGACACTAGAGACAGAAATAAACAACCATGCATTAAAGAAGGGCTCTGTGATTGGTCATGGTCACTAGCTGTAATGGTGGGAAGTTTAAATGTCAAGACGGCCGCTAATGGATATTCTATGGACGTCCATAGGAAATCCGTCACGGTGAGAAAAGGATATCAATTTACTGCCGCTAATGGATATTCTATGGATTTCCATAGAATATCCAGTGTTGAATAGCCATAAACTATCTGTTGATGGATATCTTATGGATATTCATTTTATGTACGAGGATATCCCGACCTGAAATGGACACGAAACGGATTTCCATAGGATATTGTTTGCTATCTGGGGGGTTATGAAGATTTTTTGAAAAATCATAACAGTATTTTCAGTTGATACGTCTAGAAGAGTACTTCGACCACGCCACTGAAAATGACTACCGCAGTTACAGTCGAAACGTTTGGAGATTTAAACCAAAGAAGACCACGGCAAAACCCGGAAACTAACCAAAAAATTGACGCCAGCCGTGAAAGCCTACATTCCTACAGTATTTTGAATAATTCTTTACAAAGAAACCCTGACGCTGATTTAACTAATGATGAAACAATTCGTGAAGCTTTTCTAGCTGATTATTACACAGTGAAAGCAACTTACGTTGACTTGTTTGAAAACCAATCAAATTCTTCAGATCAGTCACTGTCAAGACAAAGTTCTTCTTTTTCATTCAATGTCAGGCTACCCAAAATTGAATTGATTAAATTTCATGGTGATATAACCAATGCTATAACCTTTTTTAACTTATTCGACACTTTGGTCGATAAAAATGATTCTTTAGGGAATATTGAGAAGCTAAATTATTTAGTAACTTCTTTGGAGGGTCCTCCTCTTTCTTTAGCTCGATCTCTGCCTCTTGCTGGAGATAATTATGATAAAATTTTCAAAAGCCTCAAAGAAAGATATTGTTATCCACGCTTGAGAGCAACGGCACATTGGAGTGCAATTGAAAATTTTCCAAAAGTTTTTTCGAATGATTCAAATAGCATTAGAAAGTTATTAGATACTTTTTCGGAAAACTTATCTGCGCTATAAATTCTGGAATTTCCTGTTGACAAATGGGATTTCATCATAGTTTGTATGATTTTGAATCGTCTAGACGACGATACAAAAAAAAGGTTTGAATTGCAACATGGTTCAACTGAAATTCCTAAATACGAAAAACTCGAAGATTTTTTAACAAAGAATTATGTGGCTTCAGATTCTTTGAATTTTTCGTGTTCCTCTGGTAATGGAAATACACTCCAATCAAAAAAATCAAATTTTCATAATAATAGAGCTGCATATAGAACCAACTAGTTTTCGCTGTTTGCAAACACAGAATCGGTGAAATGTTCTTTATGTAAAGTTGGTCATCACTTGTATTCTTGTTCTTCTTTTATAAATGAAACACCTTTTGAAAGATTCTACTTTTGTAAAAAATTACATTTATGTTTCAAATGTTTAAGCGACACGCATGATTTGAAAAGTTGTAAGGTAACGTCTGTTTGTAGACATTGTGGATTGTCTCATCATAATTTGTTACATTTCAAAGTTAAATCTCAATATAATGGAAATTCTGATTTGAAATCATCGACAGATACAGACAATAGGCCTTCCACGTCATTCTCTGGAAGTAAAGTTTTGAACTCTACAACCAATATGGCTGGTTTTGTCTGCAAAAAGACTAGTAGTGTTTTGTTATCTACTGATAAAGTTGAAGTTCTCGATAGACAGGGAGCCAAACGTTGCGAGCTCTGCTAGATTCGGGAAGTATGAGTTCTCTTGTTTCGAAAAGGTGTGCGCAGCGTTTGGGATTGAAAAAGTCGAATTTTGGTGAATATAAAAGGTCTTGGATCTGTAAGGCCAATCGTAAATCATGGTAGTGTAACACTGTCTTTACGCCCTGTAGGCCAGCTTGAACCAATTTTCAACATTAAAAACTTGAAATTAGCTGATCCACAATTCTATAGTCCAGGCAATATTGATTTATTGTTATTGGGAGCTGACATATATTCTCATATTTTAGTGAACGGTAAAGTGACAGATGAAATTGGAGAACCTGATGCACTGAATACAATTTTTGGTTATATTCTCATAGGAAAAATTGATATTTCCCACTCTGAGTCTATCCCATCACTTCTTTATACTACTATCAGTGATTCATGCACCGTTGGAAAATTCAATTTAGAATTTTTGGCAAGTTGAATCCGTCCCTGATGTGATTCGTTTATCGTCAGAGGATTCAAATTGTGATGAAAATTTTAACGAAACTTACACTCGTGATTCATCTGAAAGATATTCAGTTGCACTTCCTTTTCGTGGAGCATTGCCTCGCTTTCTTGGCATGCGTTCTTTGGCTGTGAGCCGGTTCTTATCATTGGAAAAAAGACTAATCAGGCAACCTGGGTTACATAAAGATTACTGTGATTTTGTGCGAAAATATCTGGATCTAAAACATATGCAACCTGTTTGGGAAGCAGAGTCGTATCATATACCTCATCATTATGTCATTAAACTTGAGAGTATTTCTACGAAACTCAGAGTGGTTTTCAATGCTTCAGCGAATTTGCCAAATCAGTTATCTCTCAATGACTATTTGTACGTTGGTCGTGAGTTGCAGAGAGATATTTTCAATATTTTGCTGCGCTTCAGGCTCCATGCCTTCGTTTTCACAGCTGATATTTGTAAAATGTTCAGGCAGGTTTGGATTAAACCTGAGCATTGTGATTATCAGAGAATAGTTTGAAGATTTTCTCCGGATGAGATGAAAAGATTATCGTTTGTTGACCGTCACATACGGAACTCGTCCTGCTTCTTATTTGGCCATTCGCACCCTCTTGCAATTAGCTGATGATGAAGGTAATGATTTTCCTTTTGCAAAAGAAGTTATACAAACAGATACATATGTTGTCACTGGATGTAATTCTATTGAAGATGCTCGTATTCTGCAATCTCAGCTAATATCATTACTTGAGAAGGGGGAATTTGAACTCCGTAAGTGGTCATGTAATGAACTATCTCTTTCGTCTGGATTTCCAGACACGCATCTTGGTAGAAAATCCTATCTTTTGATGACTGTAATTCTCAGTCAATATTGAGGGTTCTAGGGTTGGTATGAAACCCCAATTCTGATCATTTTTCATTTTCTGTACAAGCTTTAGATATGCCATGTACCAAACGTAATATTTTATCGGAGTTAGCTAGAGTCTTTGATCCCATTGGATTTCTTGCCCCTCTCACATTTTTCACCAAGTATGTCATCCACTGTTCATGGGAGAGTGGGATAGACTGGGATCAGATTCCATCTAATGAAATTGAGACATTATGGTCACAATATAAATCGGAGTTACCTTTACTTGCTCAACTCCAGATACCACGATTGATTATTTCTAAAAATATTTCTTGCTGTGAATTACATGCTTTGTGTGATGCCAGTGAAAATGGGTACGCAAGCGTTATTTATTTTCGAATCTTCGTTGGTGATAAAATTGATTCTTTTTTCGTTTGTTCCAAATCAAAAGTATCTCCTTTGAAAAAAATTAATATTCCCAGGTTGGAACTTTGTGGTGCAATTTTATTATCTAAATTAGTGTGTTTCACATTGAAGACCTTTGAGGGTAGGTTGAATTTCGATGGAATTTATGCGTGGACAGACTCGACCATTACTTTAGGTTCGATAAAGTCATCACCCCATAGGTGGAAACATTTGTCGCTAATCGAGTGGCCTATAGCCAAGACAGGGTGTCGCCATCATGCTGGTTCCATGTAACGACCCAAAACAACCTTGCTGACATGGCCTCGCGAGGATTATTTCCCTCTCAAATTATAGGTGATGTCTTTTGGTTCAAGGGACCCGATTTTCTCTGTGATTGGGATTACAGAGATTTCTCTTCTTCACGTATTGAAGATCATCCCTCTATGTTGGATGAAGAACGTAGGATTGTTATTTCTGCAATCACAGAGACAAAATTCCAAGATAATTTATTATCATTTTCTCGTCTGCTAAGAGTGGTTGCATACATTCTGAGATTTATTTTTAACCTTAAACCTTCCTCTGACAGGCGGTATAGAGCTGTGAGCTCTGCAGAGTTGTTTGAAGCTTTTCAAGTTTTGTTGAAACACACTCAATTTCTTCATTTTGAAGATGAATATAAGAATGAAACATTTACGAAACCCTTTCGAAAGCTCAATGCTTTCATTGATGAAAATGGTATTTTGAGGGTTGGTGGTCGCTTGAAATACGCTTCATTGAGTTACAATAAAAAATATCCTGCTGTTCTTCCTCGAAATAGTCGATACACAGATTTACTGATAGAATTTTATCATAAACGATATTTTCATGCTGGTGCAAGTACTGTGCATTTTTTGCTTGCTCAACGTTTTTGGATCTTATCTCCAAAAAAAGCAATTCCATCTGTTTTGTCAAAGTGTATTCGGTGTTGGAAACATGAACCTAAAAATTACTAGCCAAAAATGGGAAATTTACAGCTTCCGAGAATTTCCGAAGTTAAACCGTTTTGCAATACTGGTGTTGGTTTTGGTGGACCTTTCTATGTCACCATGAATAGATATCGGGGAGCAAAGTCTTGTAAGATTCATTCATGTCTCTTCATTTGTATGGCTACGAAAGCAGTGCACTTGGAACTAGCATCTGATTTGTTTACTAGCACCTTTTTTTTATGTGCCCTTCAGCGGTTTGTTGCTAGACGGGGAAGATGTGTCACTATATTTTGTGACAGTGGAACAAACTTCCTTGGCGCTTCTAACATACTGAAACGAATGCAAGATGCTACTTCCAAGGAACAAATCACTTTTCATTTCAATCCTCCCTGACTGAATTCGCGCCCCTCGACCCCAATGAGTTCAGATCCAACTGATTGTTTGGCCCTGGACATTTTTTAACTCTGGAGCCCTTGACTGCCATCGTGCCACCCGATGACGAACCCTTGGCTCCAATTCCCCTGCTTGCCAGGTGGACCCTTTTGCAAAAACTGTGTCGATCGTTTTGGAATAGGTACTTTGCATCAGCGCAACAAGTGGACAAATTCTGATAGGTTACGACCCGCTGAAATTGGTATACTAGTGGTTAACAAAGATGAACAAATCTAAACATATCTAAATTATACCCGAGCGGCGATGAAATTTCTCGTGTAAGAGTATTTTGACATTTCCTTGCATTTATATCTTAAATAGTCTTTTATATATACATAAGAATAAATATGGCTATGCTAAGAGTGGTGATAATCATGGGTATCAAACACGACAAAAAGACAATTTCCGCATTGACAAATTCCACTGCACGTACTATAAAAAATCGCTGTTACCCTATACAATTGCCTTGCCAACAACTTGAAACAGCTACCATCGACGATATTAAAAAAAATCAAACAGATACTTGAAGAATTTATGAACCATTGTGAAAATAATTGATCACTATTATCGTTTGTCTCGTATGTTTATATTTTTTTTATGCCCATATAAAATGTAATGAATACTTCATGTGTGTGTATGTAGTTTTCAATATGCATTTTATGCATTTTTAAATTTATTGGTTGTGAAATGCGATTTTTATGAAATGCCATATTACCGAGTACAAATGTGTGCTCAATTTTTTTTTATCATAAATGTATGCCTTCTTTATATTTTATTTAGTCAGTAGGCTAAAAAAAATGTAAAGTGTTGATTCGCTATATCCGAGCTTTGCTGGGCTACAACTGGTTAATAAAGTATTTTATTGTATTATTCAATGTTCTACACCTGGGCCTCTTTATGAAACTAATGAAAATTATTGACAATCTGAACTAGTTTGCATTTGAGGATATCAAATAAGTATTGAAGAAATCACGACATTTTTTCAATACTATTTTTTTGTACCTTCATATACAAAATTTCTCAATGTGATTTCATTTTGACCCCATTGAAACGGCAAAGAAGACAGAAAAAAACCTGTTGATGTTTGGGAAATATATGTTACTACATTTTAACAATTGGATATTTTGAATGTGAAAAATCAACAAACTATTGACCTAATTTTGAAATGTTTTAAAGGTATGTGGAAATGGCAGTACAATCTAGTGATAAAAACAGCTTGCAAAATGTGAAAGAACAGTTACAACTTGTACACCAACAGCTCTTGTTTGAAAGGCATAGAAGAGAAACTCACGCATATAGGAATCGCCGTTTACTCTCAGACGCTAAAAGTTCTAGATCATTAGAAGAACATAATTCGGCCTTGGTATGTATAAATTTCATTTATTTGGCAAAACTAATACTATATGTAACATCAGATTTGATTATTATTATTATTCAAAAGTTTTTCCTTATTTGAAAACTATTGTTAACTAATCATTTATTGCCACGGCGAATAAAAATAGTAGACGTCCTCTACCCGCACAGGCTCGGCTTTTGGGTACACTCTATGAGTGTTTATGAGGAAGTACTATTATTATTATCTGAATTAATGAAAACATTCTATAAATAGAGTGTTTTCTGTTCAATTCCGAGAGTTCATCATGCACCGACATCTGTGTAGAGGTTTTCCACCAATCAGGACGGCTTTGAGGTGTCTTACGAAATTAAAACGAATGCACTCTAAATTAGTACCCTACGGCAAACACAGTGTGAATGAAGAGAAACTTGTTACATCTACAGTCACTAGTAAACTTTATTTGAATCTCGGGTTGGTCAGAACAACAAAATATTGTTGGCAGCCCGTCAGTGAGTAGTTAATCATCTAACTTTGGATTCCATGGCTTGTTTCAAATTAAGTTTTAACTTCAATTTCAACTAGTATCTGTAGGGGTTAATCAATCATTACCTTATAAAAACTACCGCAACATCTCAAATCCTGCTAAATCAATCAATAATACTTTGTAGATACAAGAAATATGTCTTATATGGATATCTCTAGTTGTTAGTTTTGATATACAGTAAGCATGTAAAGGTTGGAACAAATTCGCTAAAAGTTTGATTTAACCATTGGGGCAAAGAAGCTCAGCCGATTTCCTTTTTCACTTGCGCATTTTTTTACCAACAAATATTTTTCATGACGTCATCACTGTTCTAGTTATGACGTCACTATATTTTTTTTAATGGCAATACCCTATTTTGATATTATCTCTGTGTATGGATGTCATATTTTTCTCATGTTACATAACCGTATGTCCGAGCCAAAAAAATATTT
The DNA here is from genome assembly GCA_958502065.1 of Chrysolina americana. NCBI lineage: Eukaryota > Metazoa > Arthropoda > Insecta > Coleoptera > Chrysomelidae > Chrysolina > Chrysolina americana. The sequence continues at coordinate 29,924,315 of OY293419.1, read as the reverse complement.
CTTTCATAATAATGTAATTCCAAACATGACAACTGGACTAAATAAACTTACAAACTATTAAATCAAGCTTTTGAATTGCAAGCCATTTGCCTCTTGACATTATGCAAGGCCATCTTGAAACTCTTGGTTAAAATCCAGCTATTGGGAAACATTTACGGATATTCACGTTCATGTAGTGCGTTATGCGCTCCATCTTGCTGGTACCCATAGTGAATTGTGAGGTAGCTGAGGATTTTGATGATGTGGGTATAGAGCCGATAAAAAGTAATTTTGAAAGCTTATTTACGGTCAGTGTTGCCATCGGAACAAAAATTAGAAACATGCGTTGCTATGTAACAACAAAATTGACATCCAAACACAGACAAATGCGTTCTTTTCGAAGGTATTATCAAAATGGAGTATTGACATTTAAAATAAATGATAATGACGTCATAACTCAAACAGTGATGACGTCATAAAAAAAATGCGCAACGGAAAAAGAAAATCGACGTGTCTGAGCGATTTTTCCTCAATGGCTATATCAAGCTTAACGAATTTGTTCCAACCTTTACGTGCTCACTGTATTTTTCGTAATATCCATTGTCAATAATTGTGTGCAATGAATGTTTTTTTTTTCATGGTCCCTGTCTTTTTTTTCTAAGAAGACTTATTGTACTTTCCCTTATGCATATTATGAATTCAACTTAGTAACTCTGTACCACTTACTAGTCTGCACATTTCTATTGGCGGCCTCTTTTTCACCCTGTGTTGAAACGGTAATCTCAGGGCGCTTGTTCGTGGGAACTTAAAGCTGAATGTAAATGATACCCAATCCTCAAGGCGGAAGAGGTTTTAATTCGGCGTAGTCTACACCTATAATATTAACTTTAAACATAAATAGGTACTTTAAACAAGCAGACAAAGTATTCAGGGGCATATTTTGTCCCAACTATAATATTGACTAGGCGGCAACAAATAAACTATTTGACATTATTTTATTCAGTGGCATAAAACCAAAAGGTTCAAATTTCAAGTATATTCTACTCGCATTTAGTTGGAAGGAAACCATTCCCTTCGAATACACTGGTTAAAAGAATCCAGAAACGCAAAATAAATCTTTATCTTTGCACAAGTGTTTTTTTCTAGTTCCAAATATGCCACGAAAAGCCCGGACTGAACGCCGAGATTCTTTTCGCGGAGAACGGAGACATAAGGTAGGCAACCAACTCTACCGACTTACCGTACCAAAAGTCAAAGTTGATCGGTCGATTAATGAAAAGGAATCCCCATTCAGAAAGGGTAGGGTTGTTTCGCTACAACCCTTGATATGTTATTTTTTCTATGATCAAATGAATTGGTTCGCGTGTAACATCCAGTTTTTTTTTCTTTTAATGCATTGTATAGGAATCGTCGCACTTTATACCTATAACCTAACTTAATCAAAGGATACATGAATACTATGAAATCAGAAAAACATTGCAACAAAATGTGGTCTCACGAGAAATATTCTACAGACTAACAAAATTTAAACATAGGTTTTGAAAAGTTTGTTTAATGAACAGGATTTTGTTTGGTGGGAGTTTGTTGTATAAAATATTGTTTAGGAATCTGAAAGTGACCATCTTCCTAGTCATACTTAGTTGTAGGTTATCTTCTGACCTATTGTTGAGATTATATAGATTTCGAAAATATATAATAATGCCAAAGTTAAAACTTTCAATAAAAAAAAAAAAAATATTAAAAACGGTGTATGGACCATCCAGAATATCTTCCGCATATACAATAGGTATTTTCATTGGCAAATCTTCATCTGCTCCTAGGTAGGGGAAATAGCCCTCTTTCCCCTACCAGGAGGCACTTTCAACCAGTCGACCTAACTCGCATTGCATTTGAATTTACCGCTTATTAAAAATATATTTTATTACTTGTAATGTGGTAGAACTGCATGTGAAATATTGTGCACCAAGAAGTTATCGGAAGTGAATTAAAAAATTCATTGTGGAATAATGCACTGCAGGTAAGTTTTCAAACGAATTACTTTTTACAATACCAATAAAGTTTAAGGCATCACTTCACTCATTTGTTTATTATGTCTTTTTGTTATCATTTGAAAGCTGAATGTCAGATTGATATAACCTTGAAATCAAGAATATTGATAGGACATACAAATATTTATAAAAATGTGGTATGGGGCAGATTCGATCACCTGAACAAGGGACACATTCAGCCAGTGGTAGAATCTGCCCCATCCTAATCCGCGTGAAACATATAATATTATAGAAACAATGGTGTATTTCAGATGGTACGAACATATAAGAAAATGACAGACAGAGCAAATATAAGTGAAGGCAATATGAAAAACGCAATTCAGGAGATTTTATAGAAAAGAATGTCTCAGAGAAAATCTTCGAGATGTTTCGGAGTCAAACATGGAAATTACTTTCCAGAATAAAAAAGTTACGAGGCGAATATTCAGATGAACAATCAACCAAGCTTTATAAAGATGACTCGGGCAACGAAAGCGATAAATATGAGAAAGCTACATATTCTTCCAAGTATAGTGTTGCACAAGTATTTACAACCAAGCAGGAAGAAGAATTGGTTAAATATATCAAAACGTTTTCGAATATGAATTACGGTCTTGCTTATGAACAAATCAGAGTGCTGGCATATGATTATGCTTGCATTATTCCCAACTGTAAATTGCCTGTTAAATGGCAACAGAATAGAACAGCTGGTCTCGACTGGCTCAAATCCTTCATGAATAGACATAAGACCAAAATTTCTTTAAGAAAACCAGAGAATACAAGTTTAGCGAGTGCCACAGGATTTAACAAAAGATCCGTTTCTGAATTTTTTAATAATTATACAGGCCGTTTCTTTTATCATGTGGTAACATTGCTATATTCTAAACCGTAATGGAAACAAAGACGATTAAATGGGAAAAAATGTAACTATTGTGGTGAGCAGTACATTGGTCAGAGAAAATCTACGGGGACTCTCGCCCTTCCCGACTTATACAGGGAAAACTAAAAATGCTGATTTCTGTTTTTTACGAATAGAATGATTATTTACACCCGTTGAGTGTACCCAAAGGCATAGCCTGTGCGGGTAGAGGACGGCTATTATTATTATTTGCCGTGGCGCTCAGGAGTGACTTACTAATGTTTTAGGTGATGTATTCACTTTTCAGCTGTAGGAAAACCCGGAAAACCTACAGCACCACCTCGGGTGGTCGGTGTGCACTCTAAGCTAGCACTAGACGAGATTGGCATGTATACAACTCACAATACACTTGCTTTTCAACAAGGCATGCGACCGCCTATCGATCCGATATGAAGTAGTTGAGAAAAATTCTCGTACCTACATCGGATTCGAACCGACTATCGCTATGCTGGAGTTTCGAACGGCCTGTGCATTAGATCTCTGATCCACCGACCACACAGTGGTTTTGGAATCAGATGACATTTCGGAAAATAGCGAAGAAGAAACAGCTCCGATTTTATTGCATGACGATGATATAATAAATAAAAATGACTTTATATTAGTGGAATTTTGTATTAAAATTAAAGTTCTGTACTATGTAGCCAAGTTAATATCTACAAAATCATCTGAATTTGAAGTTAAATTTTCACGTCGTAAAAATCCATTGAATACATTTTTCTATCCACTGATTGATGATGTATCAATTGTCGAACGTGATGATATCGTTCTAAAGGTGCCGGAACCAAATTCTGCAAAAACTACTAGAACAGCTTCTTTGCTTATGTCTAATATTAATTTGAGTACATTTGAGTTAACTGAAATATCTAATCATATTTGTAAGTAAAAAATGTTATCAATATAAGACTTTTCACCATATCAGAAAATTTTATTCTTCACACTCTCTACTGTCGAATCTGCCCCACCGCATGGTTGAATCTGCCCCTTCGAAGGGTAATTTTCAACGTTTTCACACTTTTTCCTTGAATTAATGTATTATCTGTCCTAGCTCGTTTTTGTTCACATTTTTCACAATATTTAATATAATAAGGTATGTATTTTATAGCTGTGGCATAATATGTCGCTATCAATTGAAAATGACAAAAATATGCGAGTTTGTATTCAAATATGTTGAATATGCCCCTCTTTCCGCTACCAGTTTCATTGTTATTGCCAATCATCAGAGAAGGCTAGTGTTGAGTTTAGAAGTGGTCTACATTCAAATATATATTTTTTTCATTTATCTGTATACCTATCTGTGATGCTGATGTTACTATTGAGGTTTTGTTTTTGTATACAAGTAAAAATAAGAAACTCCAAAGTTTATCCTCACTTGAGATTTCAAAAAGTGATGGAACCAGTTCCACGTTGAATAATACAGAAATCGATTGAAAGAAATTCGTCAAAAATCTAATTTCCCAGATTTGGAATGGCAGAACATATTACCATTCATAGACGGGTTCAACTTCACATGTCTGGTGATAAGGATGTTTTCATGAGTGTTCGTTCTCTCATGATTTTATCAGACTTGGAAATGGTAAGAAGATGAATGTGACTCATATTGATGATGTAAAACTGAAAGCTCTGTCACCGTCGAATGAAGTGAAGAATGTAACTATTCATGATTATTTATACTCCCCTGAATTGAAAAATTATTTATTGTCATGAGAGAGAATGGAAGCTGAAGGTACCACAATGAGAGGCAATACAAATTATATATCTTTGTTCAGATATACTAAATTGTTCAAAGTTAATGTCCGATGAACTGACCAATAGTTTTATTTTTTGAAAAGTGATAGTTTTTGGGAGAAATATGAAATGGGCTCTCGCGGTCAGTTGCATCTACCAAGTGTGTATATAGAGAATATAGAGAGTGTATATAGTGAGTGGTTTTGACTGCGTTTCACTTAGAAAGACTCCATTACTGGCGATACTATAAACAAAATACTAGACTAGAGCTCGCGACAAAACCACCGATTTCATATATACTAGATAAAGAGCTTTCCCAGCTACACGTGAAAGCTTTGTTTAGCTCAATAGTAACGCGAACAATTGACAGTTTTCCTATGCAACTAGGGAACACCAGTCCACTAGCTCATGACACCACCAGTGGCGGTTACTTGAAAAGAGGTGAACTACAGGAATGATGCGCAATAACCACTGTTTACAAAATTCACTGCACTACTGCTGCTAATCTGATAACAAACCGTAAGGTTTTTACATTTTCTTCGTGTTTCCCACCTAGATGTTTATCGACAAATCACTCAAGCCCAATATTTCTCGCCATCCTGCGAACTGCGCAACTAAGGTAACAGAACCTCCACGAACCGCCACTATTGAAATTGGTCGCGTTGTTTGTGTAGAAATAATTAGAATAATTTTTGTATCAGCCAATGGGCTGCGTTATTTGCGTAGAAAATATCTAAATAACATTGCATGAATTTGCATTGTTTAAGGGTCACTTTGGTTTGTTTACTTCTCCCTCTATTCATAAGAACTCATTGGACAAAACATTGTTGATATGTTCAAGATTATGAGTTCGTGATATTTGTTTGTGTATTTTATTGACAGAATACTTGACATTAAATAATAACCTTTTGTTCTAATACAGAATGATCAGAAATTAGCGAGAGTATATCTCTTCTCTCATCATTTTTCCTAATATTTCAGGTACTTATTCTGGTTCTCTTCTCTCCCGAACCGGCCTGTGATCTTGCATGATATTTTGCCCAACATCATTTTCAGAAATATTTATACATACCATTGGATTCATTTCCCCCCTTTCCCCTGCAAACGTTTCGAAGTAGTGTTTGGAAAATCTATAGGATTATCTATAATTTTTTTTTTACGGCGAATAGCATCAACGTATCTACTGAACAGACACATTGACTCCTTCTATTCAGTACCCGGTATTCATTTGGAATCCTTTCCAAAATTCATATAGATTTTTTCCCTCTTGAAGAATTATTTATTGCGTTCTTGTAGCTTCTTGCTTCCTGGTTGTTGCCTCCTTACTTTTCATTTCTTCGACGAAGTTTGAATGAGAATAATCAAAATTTGTACGTATTTTGTGGTGTATTGAGAAACGGGTCCCTATCTTTCAATTTAAATAATACTTCTTAGTTTCTTGTACGAAACTTTCAGGTTGACTGTTGCTGAAGGAATGATAGGGAGATACTTGCACGAATTTCTTTCATATCCATGAGAAATCTGAATTATTCAGAGGTGAAAACAGTTGCGTCTGACATAACGTCTGGAAGTATATTGTGTAGCCATTCATTCTCAAAGTGCTTGAATAGTGAAATGAGAATTGGCCGCTGACATTTTTTCGACTCGAGCCATTTTGAGAAAGAATTCACCACTATGAGGAACTTTATTACCTTATAAGGACCTGCATAGTCTAAGATTGAGTAGTCGATTCCCAGGGATGGATGGGAGTTTTTGTTGGTGCAACATGAAATTCTTGTCATATGCCACTTTTCTTTGCCATTTTCTCGATATCATCATCCATTAATTGACATGTGGCTTCGAGCCAATGTATCATTCTCACGATACCGATACCATTTCTAATATTTCTGATCTAGCTGCTTCCGGAATAATCACACCGCTACCAAGTAATAAACAGTTTCTGTGTATAGATAATTCCAAGCGTCGCGTCGGTCGGTCGGTCGAAATAAGTTTCGAAATTTCCTGATTGTTTTTCTGTTGGCCCACTCTTCCATATGAAATTCCTTGTGACAAAATTGTATCTCTGGAAGTTAAATTTTCAACAACCTTCACAAAGATTGGTTTCTCATCATCCCAACACCCTCGAATGTTTGCTCTTTGATATCAACATTACATGAGTTATCTGATTCGTTATCGTGAACTCTGGAAAATCTAATCAAAGCATCCGTGTGTCTCAGGTATTTGCCTTGTCGGTATTCTAGTTTATAATCATAGTTATTCAAGAAAGTTTCCTATCTGACCACTCGTAAAGAAATAATATCTTGAATTGGTTTCAGTTCGCTCAAAATGTTAACTGTCCGTGATCTTCCATGAAAGTAACGCTTCTCGATATAGTTATTAATGCATTAGTTCAGTTGATGTTATAGTTTTTGAATGAAATGCAATAAGTAGCTTATCATTTTCGTCTCTATGACTCATACATGCCGTCGACCTGGGTAAAGCTCAGAGCCGACTGGGGGGGGGGGGGCAAATAACCGGGGCCTGGGCCACAGGTGTCCGGAACCACTGACCTGTAGAAAATATTTAAGGGAACTTGTATCCAAATTTACATCTGGCGGTAGTTTACAGGACAAAAAGCCCTCAGGTCATCCGTCCATTCCGGAAGAACAGCAAGTTCAAATAATTGGTGAAATGATAGTAAATCCTCAACAGTCTATTTCCTCCGTCGCAATTTTTTGTGAGGTATGTGCTCCTACTGTGTGGAGACTTCTGAAGAGGAATAGGTATCATCTATATGAAATCAAAATGGTGCACCAGTTGACTGAAGATGACCCTGACCGAAGAATAAAATTCTGCGAAATTATGACGGAAACCATTGCAAGTCATCCTACCTATCGCCACAATATTTGATTCATTGAAGAATGTACATTTTTTCTCAACGGTAATGTTCACAAACAAAATTGCCGTTATTGGAGTGATCCAACCCTCACCTTTTCCGATAAACTCATACTCAATAATCCAGAAAAAATTAAGGTTTAGGCAGGAATATTGGGAAACCATATTGTAGGACCTCTAGTCATTGAACAAAATTTAACAGAGGAACTGTATTTGAATATGCTGGGAACTACTGTTGACACTGTAATCACCGAAATCGTCATAGCGAATCCTATGAATTTGATATGGATGTTGTATTTCAACAAGATGGAGCACCACCACATTACTTCAGATGAGTAAGAAACTATTGGATAATACTTTCCCCGGTCGTTGGATTGGCCACCTAGGTCTTACGGAATGGCGGAATGAACCTGCTTCAATAATACGGCAGAGAATAATGAATATTTGTAGAAATATCGACGTTACTCTGTTCGAAAATATGCATTTCACTTGTAATGACTTACGTATGATTCTGTAACAATTTCGAGACTGGCCTCAAGACCGGCCCTGAACATCCAATTACACTCCACACTCGAAATGTAAACAAGTTATCTTCTGACAAACATGACTCATCCGTCGAAGAGACGCGAACGCCCTAACCGAAAACTGTAAATGCTACTATATATAGCCGCTGTATAGCAGATGGCGGAACAGTCAGAATTGAGAGTTAGTTACAGTTCCAGAGTTCGCTGACAGATAGCCACAGTAGAAATAAATTGAAATAGTTATTGAAATAAATGTTTTAGTGAATAATTGTTTTAATAGTGTTTTATATAAATCAACAAATTAGTTCAGTGCGTTTTTATTACATTTGGTGTCAGAAGTGGGATCTTTAAAATAAGTGTTCGCCGTGTTGAGAAACTGATAGACATTTATCGCGCCTAATAGACAGTTAGTGACCCGTTGAACATTTGAGTGTTTGCAAAGTGGACAGTTTTGCGCGTCGCGGGAATAAACTGAAAACTTATTGTGTGAAATAAATATTAGACTGATATCTCAGTAAAGACAATAAGAGACAAAATGTTTCCGAGGAGAGTTCACCTAGTTGACCTTAAGTTAGTGAATTAAAGCAAGAGTTAGAGGAGCGTGAGTTAGAAACAACCGGAAAGAAGGCCGTACTCCAGAAAAGACTTTCAGATGGACTGATTGAAGAAGGAGAAGACCCCAAAACATTTTTGTTCGAAGTTTCTGGAATAGATTTGAGCTCTATAACGAGCAAACGTGATGAAAACACGAAATCATTAGAGGAGAAACTTCAACAGAATTCGTTGAGTCTGGAAGATAAGCTCCAACAGAACTCGGTCAGCTTGAAAAATATGGAAGATAAATTTCTGGAAAATTCAAAGAGCTTAAAAGAAGAACTTCTCAAAAATTTTAATAGTCTGAAAGAGGAACTTTAAGAGAATGTGAAGAGCCTGGAAGAAAAACTTCACGAAAATTCGAGAAACCTAGAAGAGAAGCTCCTAGAAAACTCAGAAGGCTTGAGAAGAGAACTTTGTGGTGTAGCGAGTCGAATGGGAACTGTTGAAGCAGAGATGGAGAAAATCAAAGATGGCATGGAGGAAGAAATGAAAAAAATTAAGGAAACGCTACACGATGAAATAAAAGGCGGAATCGAGACAGAAATCGGCAGAATAAAGGAAACAATCGGTAAGCTGAAAAAGCAAATGGATTCTGCTCACACCTCAGAAACTTACAGCAAAAACCCAATGCTGGACCTGAGTATGACGTCTTGGTATCTCCTCACTAAATCTTTCAATCTCGGCTGCTGTGCCGGTTTTATGCCTCTCGATGATATGGCAACTAGCTCTTCTAATTCTGCGGGTAGATTGTTGGCTTGGTTAATGGTACCGCGTACATTCCTGACCACAGATGAAATTGGCGAGCAGTGGCCCAAAGTTGTTCCTTTCTTCAACGACACTAAATGGTAATTGACGTTTATGACCCTAACTGGTATAAGTGTATCGGCGCGCAGTAAGGGCTTCCCAAGGGCAATTCCTCGTCCGATTTTTTCATCATGGAGCTCGTGCTCGAACATCACCACGCTCCCGTTGCTCACTCTGCCAACCATACGAGCCTCCAGAATGGTTTCAGCTCTCTCGGGAATGCTCATGTCTTCAGCCAACACAACCCGGATCATTTCTTCGCTTCTCCCGTGAAGTACCAGCTCTTCTCCGTTGACACGTAGGACGCCGTCTTTGAAGTTCAGCTCGAACGCTCTGGAATTCGAAGCAGCAAAGCAATCCTGCAAAAGCCAGAGTAGAGTCCGGATGACCGAGGAAGACCGTCAGGAGAGCCGGCAACTGTGTATTGTGAACTTCCAATTGAACTGACTTTGGGCAGCACTACAGTGAAACACCGGGCTCTAGTAGCTGATATCGAGGACGAGGTAATCATTGGAATGGACATAATGAATTCCAGAGGGTTCGAGCTGAACTTCAAAGACGGCGTCCTACGTGTCAACGGAGAAGAGCTGGTACTTCACGGGAGAAGCGAAGAAATGATCCGGGTTGTGTTGGCTGAAGACATGAGCATTCCCGAGAGAGCTGAAACCATTCTGGAGGTTCGTATGGTTGGAGGAGTGAGCAACGGGAGCGTGGTGATGTTCGAGCCCGAGCTCCATGATGAAAAAATCGGACGAGGAATTGCCCTTGGGAAGACCTTACTGCGCGCCGATAAACTTATACCAGTAAGGGTCATGATCGTCAATTACCATTCAGTGACGTTGAAGAAAGGAACAACTTTGGGCCACTGCTCGCCAATTTCATCTGTGGTCAGGAATGTACGCGGTACCATTAACCAAGCCAACAATCTACCCGCAGAATTAAAAGAGCTAGTTGCCATATCATCGAGAGGCATAAAACCGGCACAGCAGCCCAGATTGAAAGATTTAGTGAGGAGATAACAAGACGTCTTTGACACCGGACAGGGAAAAGGGGGTAGAACGAAGGTAGTCCAGCACAGAATTGATACTGGAGATGCCCGACCAATCCGTCAATCAGCGAGGAGACTCCCTCTTGCCAAGAAGGAAGAGGCAGACAAAATAGTCAGCGATATGGGGAAAGAAGGAGTAATTGAACCATCTGACAGCCCCTGGTCATCTCCAGTTGTACTAGTAAAGAAGAAAATCGGATCGATAAGATTCTGAAGATTACCGACAATTGAATAACGTGACAAAGAAAGACAGCTACCCACTACCTAGAATAGATGACACCTTGGACACGCTCGCCGGCTCTACAATCTTCTCCACCTTAGATCTGAAGAGCGGATATTGGCAGGTAGAACTGGCTCCAGAAGATCGAGAAAAGACAGCTTTCACCATCGGCTCAGGGCTGTGGCAATTTACCGTTATGCCATTCGGACTTTGTAATGCTCCAGCCACTTTTGAGAGATGAATGGAGACTGTGTTGAAGGGACTCTCCTGGAAGACTTGCTTGGTATACCTTGATGACATTATCGTAGTTGGCAGAACATTCGAAGACCACGTGAAAAATCTGGAGGAGGTATTTCTGCGTCTAAGGATCTCTGGATTGAAATTGAGCCCTAAAAATGTCACCTATTTCAGAAAGAAGTCCACTATCTTGGCCAAATTGTCTCTGGGGAAGGAGTAGCAGTAGATGACCAGAAGATTAAAGCTGTTAGAGACTGGCCCATCCCCAAAGATATCCATCAGCTTCGGAGTTTTCTTGGCCTATGTACCTACTATCGTCGGTACGTGCTAGGGTTTGCTAACATCGCGAAACCATTGACCAGGCTCACGGAAGGACAGACAAAGTTCGAGTGGTCCGAGGAATGCCAAGATTCGTTCAGGAAGCTGAAGGGGGCATCAATCAACGCTCTAATTCTAAGTTTTCCTCTTCCGAACGTAAAATTCATTCTGGACACGGACGCCAGCAACGTGGGACTTGGAGCTGTCCTGTCTCAGATCCAGGATGGACAGGAAAAAGTCATCGTTACTTCAGCAAGACCCTCAGTAAACCGGAGCGAAATTACAGTGTCACCCGACGGGAGCTGCTGGCTGTGGTCAAAGGAGTAGAGCACTTTTACAAGTATGTGTATGGCAGGAAATTCCTGCTGAGGACTGACCACGCTGCCCTCAAGTGGCTTCTACAGTTCAAAAATCCTGAGGGTCAGGTGGCACGTTGGATTGAGAGATTCCAAGAATTCGACTTCGACATAGAACATCGAGCAGGGACCAGCCATAGGAATCCAGATGCCTTATCGCGAAGGCCATGTCCGGATGACTGCTCACATTGCCGACGAGCAGAGGAGAAAGAGGCGACAGTTTGTAGAACAACGGCGGTAGATGATAACTGGAATGACAGCAAGCTCCAGAAAGACCAAGAGAAAGATCCAGATCTTGGCTTAGTTATCGGCTGGAAGAGGAGAAACTGAAAACCGACATGGCAGGAAGTAGCAGGATATTCGCCAGCCATCAAGTCCTACTGGGCTCAATGGAACTCCCTTACTCTGGACAACGGAGTTCTGAAGCATGTGTTGGAGTCCGAGGATGGTGGAGAAGAAAGGTGTCAGACAGTTGTATCTAGAAGCAGAAGACCGGAAGTGCTTCGAGAGATTCATGATGGGGTCGCCGGAGGACATCTAGGAGTGACGAAGACTCTCCAGAAAGTGAGGCAACGGTTTTACTGGGCCAATTGTCAGGCAGACGTTCAAGACTGGTGCAGAAAGTGCGCTGTATGCGCGCAAGTAATGGACCTCGAACGCGACCTAAGGCACCAATGCGTCAGTACAACGTTGGCAGCCCATTTGAAAGAATCGCCATCGATATTGCTGGACCGTTTCCACAATCTGGCCACGGAAACAAATACATCCTCGTGGCAATGGACTACTTCAGCAAGTGGGCTGAAGCCTATGCCCTGCCCAACCAGGAAGCCATAACCGTCGCCGACGTCCTGCTAAAGGAGTGGATTTGTCGATTTGGTGTCCCACTTGAACTGCATTCAGACCAAGGCAGAAATTTCGAGTCCAACTTGTTCCAGGAATCGTGTCGAATGCTGAACATCCGGAAGACGCGAACTACGGCTTTACATCCGCAGTCTGATGGAATGGTGGAGCGGATGAACAGAACGATGAACCGCCACTTATCCAAGGTAGTCTCTGACCACCAAAGAGACTGGGACCAGTATCTCCATTTGTTCCTGATGGCCTATCGTTCTGCAGTACACGAGTCGACCGGCCAAACCCCTGCTAGTATTATTATGGGCCGAGAGCTGCGACTACCATGTGACCTGAAGTTTGAGACGCCACCAGAACAAGACACTGCGGGAGAGGACTATGTCAGCAAACTTCGGCAGAGAATGGAAGACATCCACGAAAGAGTCCGTTTGAACATACAGAGTGCCAGCGACCGAATGAAGGAGACCTATGACATCAAGGCCGATGCCGGAGGATTTAAGTTTGGTGACCTGGTTTGGCTGTACAACCCCAAACGTCGTCTTGGCCTATCACCAAAGTTGCGGAACTCATGGGAAGGCCCTTATGAGATCTTGAAAAGGATAAATGACATGGTCTACCGAATTAAAAAACCACCTAAAGGAAAACCCAGAGTCGTCCATTTCAATAGGTTGGAAACCACGACCAAGTCCTCACCCTCAGACCACCGGAGGATGCGATGACGTTCCAGCAATTCATGTCCTTGTACTCAAACGGACAGAAATTTCGACATGGGGTTAACCACGAGACCTTTTTAAGGTGCCTGCGGATTACGCGCTAGCCCACTGTGTAGCAGAAGACCTTCAAATGTCCAGAGGCATCGCTGTGGTGTTCTCCAAGAAGTACGGTCGTCTCCATGAACAACGGCAACAAAACCCGGAAGTTGGAGGGGTGCTACAGTTGCGGAAAGGCCAGAGAAGCATCTTCTATCTAGTCACCAAGAATCAGTCTCGAGACAAACCGTCCTATGAAGACGTATGGAACAGCCTTGACAAATTAAGGAACATGATGGTGGAGCAGAATCTCGTGGACCTGGCAATCCTAAAATTGTCCTGCGGGCTCGACGGACTGGACTGGAGAGTCATAAGGAGCATGTTGGAGATGATATTCCAATCCACCGGCGTCAAGATCTTGGTATGCTGTAATCATCGTCCACAACCAAACCTGAAGACCGTAGAGTGGTACTTCCATCAAACAGCAAGGTGCAGATATGGAGAATCATGCAAATACCTCCATACTCCAAAAATGACATTTCGAGACGAAAAGTGTATAAGAAGGGGGCAATGTAACAATTTCGAGACCGGCCTCACTCTAATTACACTCCACACTCGAAATGTAAACAAGTTATCTTCTGACAAACACATAACTCATCCGTGGAAGAGACGCGAACGCCCTAACCGAACATTCTAGGAACCTCTAAGAAGTCGCCGAACAGACTGGAAAGATCGAAAACTGTAAATGCTACTATATATAGCCGCTGTATAGCAGATGGCGGAACAGTCAGAATTGAGAGTTAGTTACAGTTCCAGAGTTCGCTGACAGATAGCCACAGTAGAAATAAATTGAAATAGTTATTGAAATAAATGTTTTAGTGAATAATTGTTTTAATTGTGTTTTATATAAATTAACAAATTAGTTTAGTGCGTTTTTATTACAATTCCATATAAATTCAAATACTTACCTCAAAAATATATTGCCATTCCACCATCTGAAAGTACTTGATCATGCTTTAGTTGAAAGTCACCTACGTTATGCTATAGGTTGCTGGGGTGGAGCACTGAACACCTATCTTGAAGTACTTCAAAAAAGATTTTTGAAAATTATTCTCTCCAAAGATACAAGATATGCATCAGTCCATATATTTGATTTTTAACAATTATTTTATTTCAATATAAATCTTAAATACCCCAATAGGAGGTAACAATTTTCAATTTCTGAACATTCCTACCATTCCCGCCATAAATATCTAAATATTTCACCACAGATGCAAAAATCTGTTGGGCAACAACACGCTCGTGCCTTGCTGCCTATGGGGGGTGATGGTGTAATCACCCCTACCCCCCATAACTGCCCCAATGTGACTGAAGTGTAACATTTTCGAACATATAGTGCCCGTGTATAGTCGGATCCCCCTCCTAATTTTTGAAGCACCTGGTATATCTCTACGAAATTTGGAAGGCTTAAATATATATACAATATATAATATATATAATATATAATAATATACAATATAAATTATTGTTTGACATAAATACGACGATTCATCCGTAGATAAATCGGTCAAAATATCTGCCAATAATTTGCAAACCGTCTGAGTTTCTTCATCTTACAATTATTGTCTCGGGAGCGGCATTGGCATGATGCAACTCTTTTTTCAGTAACCATGTTTTTCAACCATTTTGTACGACTCCTTGTCCTTATTTTTTCATTACTATGTACCCCATCATCCAAACTAGTAACGCAGCAGTTTTGTCCATGTTCAACTTTTACAAGGCAAAAATTCAAACCCCGAACACCACTAAACGCCAAAACCTCGTCTCGTCGTACCTCTTCCATTTCAACGGTTAATCGGTCATATTTTTCAGAATTGCGAAACATCACCGATCAAAGATAAATCGATCACAAATATGCAGATATTCCGTGACAGCCCTCATGTTGTGTGGTGAAGCACCATCATCTTGTTGATAAAATAATCCAACACGATTTATTCACGAAACTTCGTCTCAGAAATGCTCAATTTCCTGCGTGAGGAAACTCAGATCTCTAGCCCCTGTCGGGGGACCATCAAACATTATAGGGCATAAAGTTCTGTTACTTAAAATCCTATCCCAACAATTGAAACCAAACCGTTCTTGGAAATTTCATTCCTCCATCAAGTGTAAATTTGCATCAGACCAATATTACTAATTATTTCTGTTGTTGTGTCCCAAATTATTGAATCAGCTTTCGTCAGTATATAGAATTATGTATGAAAATGTGTCATCCTCCAAATATTTTCCAAAGAACCAATTGCAGTACTCAAGTCACCTTCGTTTTGGTACAGGTGCTGGTGTAGATGATATTTAAATGAATGATAGCTGCAGAAGACTTCGAAATGTCACATCCTCTTGCCATCCCCCTGAGTGACGTATTAATATTCACTTGAACGTATGTCAGAACATCTGATTTCAACCACTCCAAAGGAGCAGAATAGAATCGGAACGGCAAGCGTATTAGTAGCAGCAACTTTGTTCTTCCCCGACAGTTTTGATGAGCAGATCTGTCGGATTTCATGCTGATACTTGCCGCGGAGAGAATTTTCAACTGTGATTACCTCTTGGGAGCGGCGCTGTTCCATATACGTTTATCCGGCATCAAACTATAGTCTAGTTCCTAAATTGTAGATAGTGACTCATCGTACATTTTCTGGTTTTTACGGGATTTGAAAATGCAAAGGGGATTTACGAAAGTGGCAAAGTGAAACTTAATTTGAAGCCAAAGCACCTAGCTTATTTTTGTTCTATTTCTTTAACCTGCTTTATATGAACTATGAACCGTACAACCGATGAGTCACTATCTATAATTTAGGAACTAGACTATACTACTATACTGTAGGATGCTTCTGTCTACGAGCTGAACGTCCTCTCCGTATTCATCGCATCATCCTGGTTTGAGATAAACCGTGGCACATTTGTAGATCCCGAACTCCATTCGATAGCATGCGTGTACTCTTCCATCACCCTGAAGGACTGATGTAGATCATTATCCCCAGAGGCATATAGTCATCCATGTAGAACAGATGGGTGACCTTATGCCTCCGGTTGCTAGGGGTGCCGAATTTTCATCCGCGGGTTTTCCGTAGTGCAAGGAACAATGGCAATAAGAAGATGCAGAAGAGAAGAGGGCAGAGAGGTTCAATAAAGCATGCCCCTTCTAAAGATTGCTCTGATCAAATACATAATGAGCATAATGTTGTACACGGGAAAAGAGAACCAGAGGAACCAAAGGAACGCTGATGACACAAATTAGCAGGGAAACCTTTGAGAGACCCCCGAAACCACCTATAAGGAAAACAGAAGCAGAGATTTCTGGGACCCATTCGAGGGAAGCCAAGCCAACCGTCCCAAGGACGCCGACCCGAGGAACTTAAAGGGTTTTCTTTTGAATCCGTTTGAGAGATACACAAAAACTTGAATGACCTAGAACTTGTCTGGGTGTCAGGTTGCAGGGGTATCCAAGGGAATGGAGATGTCCTATCAAGAGCGGAGGCAGCACCAACTCTCATTGGACCAGAACCAGCCTGTGGAATCCCGTTTGGCACCATTAAGCAGGGCACGAAGAAATGGGTTGAAAACCACAATCGATCTTCCTGGAAATACTCACAGAAAAATTAGGATGAAGGCCAACCGACCGGTTATCAAGACACCTTCTCGAACTGAGGAAGGTGGTGGACCTTCTGACAGAGCCCTGCCTTCTCAGGGTACACCAAGGCTTCACATTAAGCAGGTTTTTTAAAATGAGCCTCCCACATACTGTTTGAATGTAAAGCTCAGGCTCTCACGAGGATGAACATTTTTAGCGATCGTCTAACCGAAGGATTACTCTTAATTAAATATGGTAATGAGATGATTCACTGCCACCAGATCATAAAGAAGTTTGGAATCCGCTGTGATCACACGGATTTGAAATCAGCGGATAGCTTTCTCAAATGATTATGATGATAATCACTCATGAATTTCTTCAAAGCTGCACTGGTTCTCATATTACACCAATATTTTGAAGGATTACTGTTGGTTTGATTACGGCTTTGCAGATGCGAAGATTCGGATGGAGGGGTTGTAGAGTGAAGTATATAAGCGAAATTTCCAACAAGTTAGGTTTATTGATAGATGAAGTGGGCAGAATAATGATATTAACAATTAATAATTATAAAATGATTTTGAAACGTTTTCCTCAATATCTAAATAATATAGGTAATCTTTCCATGTTTCTGATAGAGGTAGTAAATTACCAGAAAAATTCTCACAACTCAATATCACTTTATTAAATACTGAATTTGGCAGAATAACAAGTACCGCTCAAACAGTATCATATACGCCACTTTGATCGCCACCAACTGACCTTATTAGTTTAGGGCCATGTCTAATAAGGTCAATTATAGGGAAACTACAAAATCAAAAGAAGTTAGAACGTTCCTACAAATAGTATAATCGAAAATCGCTTCAAATAATTATGTTTGAGAATTGGATACTAATTTGTAAATCCAGATAAATGGATTTTATTAATAATTTTTCCTTATTAAAATAAATTGCGGGCTCCACTGATCATTAAGGGACGAGTTGATTCCCACTACGGTATGGATATGACCGTGTAAAAAGGCCAGCACGAGGCATTCTCTGTAGGTGACCGAAATAAAAACTAATAAGGTAGTACTGCAGATTTATGTATGAAGTGACCATTACCGCTCCCAAAATTTGTCTCATTTCAATTATTGAGAATATATCGTGGGTGACTATTATCCTCAAACAAACGAAGAACGTTCTCCACGGGGACTGGGACACCAAGAGGGCTCACTAAAGGTACCTTTCGCACGCAGCACCTAGAGCCAGAACTACGCTCTGTCCCAAGGATAAACCAAGTAAGTTCCTTAATGATCTCGAAACTATTGATTTAATCTCACACGATCAACTAGTTTGCGTTTGTCCGCTAATTACTTAATTTTTTTCTCATAAACAGTCCTTTTATCTCAAACCGCAAATTCTGAGTTTTCAGTTCGCTAACAGTATGTAGCAATTTTCATCATCTTGTGTCGTTCGTCAGTGAAAAGAGAAGGAGACAGGAAGAAGGGGAAAAGCAATCGCGATCATCCGTATTTGCGCACTACCGTTTCCATAAATATACGAGTCAACAGGTGTTCAGTTTTGAAATTAGATTTAAAATATTTTCCAGTTAACTATTTACTGCGAAATAAGTAATTGTAACAAAACTAATTATGTTGAAATGGATAAACTCAAAAGATACAAAACATATCGAAACACGTCGATTCTGAATAATTTAGCAGAAAAATCAAAAAAGGACAAAACGGTACATACATTATTTAAGGTTAGGAGTGCTGATATACAAGACGTTCATGATGAATTCAATAAACAGCACAATAATATAGTAGCTGCCTTATTGACTGATCCTAACCCGGACTTGGATGTAGAAAATGTTATCCGCGAAGGGTTTTAGCCGAATATTACGCCGTAAAAACGGTATATGCAGAACTATTCGATAATGTAAATAATCCCGGTATACCAAGTCACAATAGTATAGTGCTTTTTTCGAACTCCAACCCTAATGTGCGTCTTCCCAAAATGGAACTAATGAAATTTAGTGGAGATTTCAAAACTTTTGCTACTTTCATTGATCAATTTGATGACTTAGTGCATATGAATATTAGTTTGAATGACATAGAGAAATTCAATTATCTGATATCATCTCTACAGGGACCAACCACCTCTTCTTCTTGTCCGAACGGTGCACCTCACGGCCCTAAATTATAACAACGATTCCCTCGTTGCTCGCTATTCTCGTCTTCGAGCACAGAGTCATTGGGCGGAAATAGAAAATACTCCTAAAATCAATGCTGACACGCCTGGTGCTCTCAGAAAATTATTGGACACATTTTTCGGAAACTTGGCTACATTTAAAACTTTTCCTACAGAGGAATGGGACTTCATACTGCTGATGACCCTCCTCAAAAGATTAGATAACAATATTGTTACTCGCTTTGAAACCGAACACCCCTCAACAGAGGTTCCTAAATATAAAAAACTCCTAGCATTCTTGGATAGTCATTGTATAATATTAGATACTCTCGCATCGCCTCAAACCAGTCAAATTAAAAAAGTTAGTCCTAACAAACCCCCAACGGTTTCCCATTGCTCTACTTCTTTTTATGTAAAGAAATCTCCCGCTTCAAATTCAATTTTTTGTAAAAAAAATCACTCTATACAGGGCAATTCAAATTCGACCCCTACCATTGGGATCTCCTAAACTACAGGAGATACGTCGAAGCTTAAATTGGGGCAAAGTTGCGTATTCTGGTGCTTAACAAAATACTGTTTTGAAACTTGGAAAATTTCGAGTATTTCCGGAAATATCGGGAAAAATTGAAAATCGGAATTTTCGTTTTTATTCTTTTCTATCGTTATTTGACAAAACCAAAAGTACATTTTCATTGATACTTTTTTTCAGCTAAACGTTTTCATGTTCAGATTGAACGACGTCTTTTGAAGCAACCCGATTTATATGAACAATACTGCCAATTTATGGGAGATTATCTGGAATCAGGACATATGGAATTGGCGAGTAGTGATAATATACCTCTTGAATCGTGCTATTTGCCACATCACGCTGTACTCAAAACAGAAAGCTCCTCTACTAAATTAAGAGTTGTATTTAATGCTTCTGCTAAAATGTCAAATAAAAAGTAACTCAACGAATGTTTGATGACAGGTCCGAAACTGCAACAAGACATCTCATATATCCTTCTGATTTTAGATTGTATCCTTACGTGCTATGCACAGATATCCGCCAAATGTACAGGATGATTCTAATTGAACCCTCTCAATGTGATTATCAGCAAATTCTTTGGAGATTTTCTCCTTTGGAAAAACTTCAAGAATACGAACTCGAACCATTTCGTTTGGATTTGGCCAGCTCCATTTTTAGCTTTGAGGGTATCAAGGAAATTAGCTTCTGATGAGGAAGAGCATTTTCCACTAGCTGCGCATGCAATCCGCATTTTTTCATATATCGATGATTTTGTTTTGAGTGTCCCGTTCCTCGATTGCGCCATATCATTGCGAGATGAACTGATTTCGATAATGCAAAAAGGAGGTTTCGAACTTCGTAATGAACCCGCTATTTTGAAGGATTTACCCGAATCGCATTTATCCAAAATTCCTCTTTCGTTTTCTTCAAACATAGCGGATGACTCTCCTTTAAAAATTTTAGGATTGTAATGGAATCCTACCCAAGATTATTTCTCGTTTTCAGTAAAATCCGCGGTGAATCCAAATTGTACAAAAAGGGTTATGTTATCCGAACTGGCTCGAGTGTACGATCCGCTAGGATTCATTTCTCCTGTAACATTTTTCAATAAATGATTCAACGGTTGTGGACGTCGGGGCGGGATGGGATGACACTCCCAGTAATGATATAGTTCGAATATGGCAACAATACAAATCTGAACTAGCACTTCTCTCAAATTTAAAAATTTTACGTTTGGTTATTCCACCGAACGTTTCGACCCTCGAGTTACATTGTTTTTGCGATGCGAGCGAAAAAGGTTACGCAAGTGTCGAAGAAATAAAATTTGAAAACATTTTTTTCTGGTCTAACTCGCAAATACGTTTACATTGGATAAAAGGACAATCCCACAGATGGAAAACTTTTGTAGCGCACCGAGTATCTTATATTCAAGGCAATTCCTCGGCCGAGTCATGGTTTCACGTGGAAAGCTCCAATAATCCTGCAGACTCAGCGTCGAGGGGACTATTACCCTCAGCAATTATTTCAAATCCTTTATGGTGGGAAGGTCCAAACTTTCTACGTGAACAGGAATTGCCAGTCACCAACTCTCAATACAATTTCACCTTTCCTGTGGAAGAGGAGAGAAAACTTGCAACGAATTATTTCGTACATTTTACGTTTCATTTTCAATACAAAGAATCCCGATAAGAAACGATTTGGTGCTTTACTAGTGTCCGAATTGTATTCTGCTACCATATATTTGGTAAAATTCACACAACCAACCTATTTTACTAATGAATTAGAGAGTCCACCTTATTCGCTTCCTTTCCAAAGACTTGATGCTTTTTTGGACGATCAAGGGATACTAAGAGTGGGGGGACGTATAAAGCACTCTAATTTATCATATAATGCAAAAAATCCAATGATTTTACCTCGCAATAGTCGTTTGACTACACTAATAATTGAATATTATCACAAAAAATATTTTCATACTGGTTTTCGCACAACGCAATTTTTATTATCTCAAACATTTTGGATATTATCACCAAAAATAGCAATAAATTCTGTCTTATCCAAATGCATTCGCTGTTGGAAAACGCACCCTAAAACTTTTCAGCCACCTATGGCATCTTTACCTTCTACTCTCGTTAATTTAATTGAGCCGTTTTCGCATTCAGGGATTGATTTTGGAGGCCCATTTTTCATCACATTTAACCGCCATCGCGGGGTAAAGACCTGCAAAGCATATTTGTGTACTTTCGTTTATCTAGCAACTAGAACTATTCATTTAGAATTGGTTAGTGATCTCTCTTCTGAAGTTTTTCTATCCGCTCTTCAGCGGTTTATAGCTCGTCGTGGCCGAATTATTGCGTTATATTGTGATAATGCAACCAATTTTGTAGGAGCACAGAGAGAACTCAATTTAATTAAAGAAGCAGCGCAACAAGAGATGATAGTGTGAATGGCCGGGCTTCGTGAACACGCGGTACACGTTTCCACTCAGCTCTGTTTTCAACCAAGAGTTCGTCTTCAAACTCAGAAAGAAATCCTAGCGTTCTAGACTAATCTCAGTCGCCATTAACACGTTCCTCGATTCCTCCTCACTAGCTCGAAGGTTCGAGAGCAGGGACCTGAGCCTCAAGGATGGATGAGTGGTTCGAAACGTCGGAACGCGACATATAAATAGGTCTCTCCGTCGAGCGGTTGCCGGATGAGACCTAGTATGGGTTTTGCACTAAACTTTTTCTATCGCAGTTGTTAAAAAGCAGCTATCAGTTAAATCACGAACAAAAATGCACAAGTCATTTTTAATACTTATATATTAAGCGGAAATATACGTAGTCATACATATAAAATACATAAAACGCTCTTATAACTACCCACAGTACGGCATATATCATAATTCTGTTTATGAAACCTCATACTCTATATATTCGAAAAGCATAATATACTTGTCATTTACCATCTGGCTGCGTAGCTAACTCTTATTTCTAAATATTCATCCAGTTCAGATAAGGGTCAAGTCACGAAGCTTGCGATGAAATTATCTCCACACAATCCATTTCAAAAACATCCTTAACTGTACAAGCTCATAATTTACCGGTAGGTCAATCAGATACATTTATCGAAGCATCCATAATCACAGTGTATACATAAAAAAAATTCCCTTCGAATAGAGTTTAAACACAAAACAAAACTCAATAAAATACATGGTTCAAGGACTGAACTAGTTAATCACCCTGTAGACACAACATTGGTCCTTTAACAAGACATAAGATTATAAAACACATCGCAAACACAATGATAAACAGCATTACAGAATGGCAATCACTTGGTCTCAATTATCAAAATGGTTCAACATAGTAAAACTTATCGTACTAAATTTCAATACTTTATGCGCAAGAAACATTCTTTTTATTCAAGGGTCTCTGTTGACGACCGACATATCGGTTCAAATAATACACCAGTTAAAATCTCAAGTTCATTCATGTTCTAAGCGGCACTGAATTTGACTTCTATCTTATTTTCGGATGAAAACTCGCGAATATTACGACTAGCTTTTATGACTACATCTTGACTGTCTCGTTAACCGGTGTGGATGGACGGCTTCCGCAAAGTTTCGGATTCCTCCGAACCCATCTTCAGCCACCCACCGCTCTGCTCCTAGTTGCCTGGAGGGCAAGGACGTCGTCACCCAGGGATTTCGGGTGGCAACTTCCGTGTCCCTGCCGACACCCGTCACGAAATCTGCCTTCGTAGCTCTTGTTGCATATTCAGGCTGTGCATAGTGATTCCCTTGGGAGGTACACTGAACCCGCCCCTGGAGAGATATGGGAATGCGAGCATTCCCAACTCCCTCCGAGAGCCTTCCACCACCCCCTAGTTCCTCCACTAGGGCCTCAGCATCACCCGGTTCCCTTAGGGTATGCACATCTGTATCCTGTGGCCTCCGCTGTGGTGCGTGAGGCACACCCAATGACCTCGGAGCGCTTCGGCGCATTCCAAAGGGGCGTACCTCACGAGCTTCGCCAGCATGGACTCCTGAGTAGCCCTCCGACCTACAAACAGAAACATTTCTCGTTATTCTAAGTTGCTCCAAACGGGCTTCCAAAGGTGGAGTTGTGACAACTCCCGCGGAATCGATTACTAACTCTACCTGAGCCGACGGGGAAGGCTGCCTCCCTCCGTCTAAGCTCGACTCTAAAGTACCTTGGTCCAGCACACTTCTCGGGGACAAGGTAGTTGACATCGTCAACTCACGATTTTCCCCGGTAGTACGTACCTGGGGGACGTCTCCGTCGAGGCGTCGCGACGCTTCGGGGAATAGACGCCTGGCGTCTAAGTCACCCGACGGCGGAGGTGTCCGAGAAAGCCCAGCGCCGGCGAACACGGCTTGGGTATTCTCCTCCGCGAGCATATGAGATCTCAATCTCATATTCGTCATTGCTCTAAAGGACAACAATTACGGCTGTAATGTATTGTCGGGCTACTTGCGTGTGCAAGTGTGTGGCAAAGGAGAAGTGCACTAAAATCGACCTCGCGTCGACCCAACTCAAGTGTGACGATGAGAAGGGCCACCCTATAGCTAACTAACCTAACACCTAACAAGACCTCGCCGGGAAATGGACGAGGGAGGAAGGATTCACGGTTTAGAAAAACTATCTAAATAAAATTTCCTAACTTCAAAATTGTGTGAAGCACCAAAAAGGAAAAATTAAACTTGAAAAATTTTTACTTCAAAAATTTACAACTGGATGTGACAAAAACCAAGACAGAGATTTGGGTAAAAGGATCACGGAGCCTAACCAGACTGTCTCAGGTGGAAAAGCCGAGAACAGCCGCAGGAAATAGGTATGGGAAGGACGCGAAACCCCTAGGTACCACAGGAAATTTGGCTCGCCAACGACAAAGTCGCAGCTAATGATGTCTTGACAGGCCGAGGAATTTAAGCTCGAACGATACAATCTTCGTGGAACTCTACGATCGAGCCGATTGTATCAGGTGAGATCTCGTTTTGGTGCCTGAACCCTTTTCATACGATGGGGATTTTTCGTCAACGTCGCGTACAGGTATTAAGTCGGGAAATAACTTTGATGAAGTTAAATCCCTAAGTGTCCGTTGCAAAAGATCACTTTACACTGATTATTGCTCGAGAGTTAAACTACCTATCAACGTACTTTCGTAGCGCGAATAAAACACCTGTAAACCATACAAGTGAGTCTAACCCCCTTTAAGATAGAAACAAAACGTTATGAATCTACTGTGAACTGAATTATTATTACCGAGAACCTGACTCTAACTGCTAGCCAAAACGATGAATTGCAGAGACAAAAGGCAAAGCCAAACAAACGTAAGTTATTTAACGGAAACACGAAATTGATTATTACACTGCAATTCGACAAGAAAGAGTGGCTGTCTGCTGCTTCGCTGCTTGCATATTTATGCAATCCTGACTGCTAAATCCGCGACACCCATTGGCCTAGAGGGCCAAAGTGGGCGTCGCCCTTGGCTGAACAAAACCCTAGCTCTGTCGAGAATGGGAGTTGGTAGAATTATTAAAAAAAATTGAATTATTGATTTGAGGTGCCTCAGCCAGCTCCGGGTTCGACCTCATTCTCGCCGCCCAGAATCTCTCCATTTTTACAAAAAAATTACAAAGAGAAAATTCTGCAAATGATAGGGAAATATGCCAATTGATGATTTTTACAAACTAGCCTACTCCTAGCAAGAGCCCTAAGTCCCTAATTTAACTTACCAGAGTAGCTGAAAGAGAGATTATGATTAGTCGATAGCTAAACAAAATCTACTAAGTGTTTTAACGCGCCTATCCAGGGAGTTTACCCGTGTCTCTCCCGGGAGAGAAATTGCGCTTTACCGCCCCGTCTCACCTTAGTGCAATGGCTCGTCTTATAACGGAAGACTCACCCCAGTGATCCGGTAGGCATCACCTGGCATAGATTCCGGGACCACGCAATCTAATCCAGGCAATACGGAGCCGCTGCTTCCACCGGCGGTGGAGGCCAGGCTAGGCTGAAAGAGAAAAATTGGATTAGTAAATATAAAAGAAATATTCAAAAGTACGAATTCTTTTGTAGTGGGCTCTCACTGAGTCCCAAAATTTAACACTTCTTATTCAGTTCTGAAAAGAACTAAAGTGTCCACAGCAATCATGCGATCAACGAATTCTTTTTGGAGGGATGTTTGTTTTCTTGATATCCCTCCAAGAAACACAAGTTGAACTAGCAGAAAAATGTTGGCTGTAGATCTTCTTTCTTGAGCCTGCACACCTTCTGGAATCTTCTCTCTTCTTTGAAAACCCAATTCTTCAATATTCAGATTCGTAAAATTCTCTTTCTGGAACTTTCGATTTCACCTTCGTCGAAGGACTTTTCTGGAACACTATTTCGCCGAATTTATATTATTCTCTTTCGCCAATTATTCTCAGGAACTTTCTGGAACTCTCGTACTATCGATTTTCGATACTTTGGAACTTGTGAAATTACTAACTTTTCACTATACTTTCAATACTTTTTGTATAATTCTCTCAGCTGAGTATACGTGGCTTTTCGCTTTTTGCTAGGTAGCGGACTGGATCGCTGTGTCGAGCCGCGCAAAGCGCTCTATATTTATAGTTGCGGTTCGGAGGGCGTGGCCTGGCTTTAGCCAATCGCGCTCAAGAACGGCAAACAAAACTCGGTCGAGAAATTCTGGCGCTCATTTCTCGAGGGAAATTTCTTGGCGAATACTGGTTTGGATTCTTTCTGAATCACTTCATTAAAAATTTTAATCAGATATTGGGTTTTCATGACACTCCCCTCCTTCGAAAGATCGCTGACATCTTTTCTGCTAGTGGAATGCCAAACATTTTTGCCGCCGGAGCAACGTGCGCCTCGGGAGGGTTTTATTTTCTTCCTCTTTATTTAATCTTTTCAAACCACAAGTACAATGTATATTTTTATATGGGCAATGCCCCTAAACCCGGCTGGGTGTACAATATTTTGTCCCTAGCCTGACTTTTATAATGCTATCTTAACTACCTACGCTAGCTAGAATGCGAACTAACTTATGTTAGGGAGATAATTTTTACAATATTTACTTAATCTACAGGGACGTTGACAAATAACACCTTCTGGGCATAATAATGTCCGGTGTTCCACGGGCCTATCTTACAGACTAAAGAGGGGTATTTACAATGTTCAGGGTCTACTCGTCCTCTCCTGGGGCTGGAGTTGGACGTGGATCCAGGTGGTCTTGGCCACTTCTGGGATCCGGGGCTGGTCGGAGATCATCGGCGGAGATGTTCTGTTCGTAGCCTCCTTTGAGGACCACATAACAGTTGGGGCCGATTTGCCGTTCGACTTGGAATGGGCCGACCCAGGTCTGGCCAAAGTTTTTCCGTCGCGGACCAAAATTCCGGCACAAAACCCATTGTCCTGGCGAAAATGATACAGGTTGGTCATCCTCTAGATCTGGGAAAAGCTTACTCCGATAGTTTGAAGAAGAAGCGGCTGCTTCTGCAACACGCTCTGCACGGTTCTCGTTTCTTCGTTTTCTCTTCTTCTGGGAAGGAGTTATACACTCTCCGGGCTGGGGTATCTCATAGCCTAACAGCAGCATGCTCGGTGACATCCCTGTTGCGGCGTTAAATCGAGTCCTCAAGTTGAATATTATACTAGGAACCTGCTCTTCCCAAAGGGTTTCCTCCTTGTTTAGTAAAGCAGCTCGTAGCATCTTCTTAATCTCCTGTACTCGCCTCTCTATCGGATTCGCCTGTTGATGGTAGATAGGTGACCACTTAATTTCAATGTGATAGTGCTCCGTGAACTGTTCAAAGACTCTGCCCTTGAATTGGGCTGCACTGTCTGAAATTATTAATCTTGGGTAACCCCATCTACCAAAGACATCCTCCTGAAGGAATTTGACTACAGCTTCGGCATCTGCTTTCCGTACCACCTTGGCTTCAACCCATTTGCTAAAACAATCTGTAGCCAGAAGAATGTACCGGTTCCCGTTCCGGGATGCGGGATACGGACCCATGGCGTCTATAGAGACGATTTCCCATGGCCTCTCCGGACAATTTGGCCTTTGGATCATTTCCTGTTGAGGAGCAGCACGTTTGGTTGTCGCGCAAGTGAGGCACCTCTTGATGTAATCATCGATGCGAGATTTAAGGGGAGAGAGTTGGAAGTGTTTAGAAATTTGTCGATAGGTCTCTAGGCTCCCAGGATGCCCTATGTCGTCGTGATACCGTTTAAGCACTTGGTGCAGAAAATTCTTTGGTATCACGACCCGCCGACTTTCAGGATCCTGGCCTGTGAAGTAGAGCACGCCATCCTCTAGGACGAACTCGTCACGAATTCTTCGCTCGTAGGGGTTTGGGTTTGGCGTATTCCTTGCTCTAATAATTCTCTCTATGAACCTTTGGAGACTAGGACAATCTCTCTGTCTATCTTTGACTTCCTCATAGAACGTTCGTAATTGGGTAAGTGTCGGTAATTCTCCTGCAGGGGATTTTTCCTGAGTCTCTTTGACTGGGAATATCATCCGCTCTGTTTCAGAGACTATGTCATGGCCTGTCGGCACGTCTATAGGATTTCTGCTCCGGGCTGATTCAGCTTCCCTGGAATATGGATAATCTCAAAATCGTACTCTTGTAACAGTAAGGACCATCGTGTTAATTTCGCTCTTTCGTCCTTCATTTTTCCTAACCATAGGAGTGCTGAATTGTCTGTGTACAGTTTAAAGTGTTTGTCCTGCAGGAAATGCCTATACTTTTTGATGCTCCAAACTATGGCCAAGCATTCTATTTCGTTTACGTGGTACTTCCTTTCAGTCTTAGATAATTTCGCACTAGCATAGGCGATTATATCCCTATTGCCGTTTTCATTTTCCTGAAACAGGACTGCCCCCATGCCAATGAGGCTTGCGTCCGTCTGGAGACAATAAGGTCTCTGGGGATCGGGTCTGGAAAGCTCAAGGGGTTGGCTGACCAGCTCTTTTATTTTGTTAAATGCTGCTTCGGCAGCAGGAGTCCATTTGAACCTCTTCTGTGTATCAATGAGGTCAGTAAGGGGAGATGCAATCTCTGCAAAATGGGGAATGTATTCCCGTAGCCAACTGGCTGTTCCAAGAAACGCTCGGAGCTGTTTCAATGATTTGGGGGTAGCAAAATTTATAGTATTAAGGATGTGAGCCTCTTGTGGCCGATTTCCTTTTGCGGAGACGATTCTACCCAAATAATGCAGTTCTCTCGAACCAAAGTGGCATTTTTGGGGAGAGAGCCATAGACCATGAGTTCTGAGGCGTTCCAAAATCCTCCTCAAATGTACGCAATGTTCCTCGACATCGCGGGAATAAACAATAATGTCATCGAGATATACTTTACAAAAGATATCAGTATATCCGACTAAGACTGAAGACATAAGTTTCTGGAATACAGCCGGGCCATTTTTCAGGCCAAAGCTCAAAACTTTAAATTGATACACTTGTCCGTCAGGGGCTCCGAATGCTGTGTATTTTTGAGATTGCGGTGTTAAGGGTGCTTGCCAAAAACCGTTTCTCAAGTCAAGTGTAGTAAAAATCTTTGCCTGCCCCATTTCTCTTACGGTCTCCTGAATAGGAGGTAAGTTTGGAGCTTCCGACACTATCAACTTGTTAATTTCTCTGTAATCTACACAGAATCTCAATTTTCCGTCCTTCTTTGGGACGAGGACTACAGGGGAGCAGTATGGGGAGTCGCTTGGCACTATCACGCCAGCCTCCGAGAGTTTTCTTATCTCCTCATGTACAATCTGTTTTCGGTTTTCCGACATTTTGTCGTAACGAAAGCGTCTAAAAGGGCGTTCTTCTTTGACCTTGATGTCATGTAACACGGCTTTAGTGATCGGCTGCCTGATGGTTTCCTCGAACACATCAGGAAAGTCCGTTATTACTTCCATAATCTTGTCCTTTGTTTCGGGCGAAAATTGCTCTTCAGCGAACTCCGCTAACTGAATCTCGGCAATTGCCCTCTCTGAAACTGGACTCCAATAGACTGTTTGCCTGGTCTCACTTCCCAAGTACACGCATTTTCTTTTAACATCTAGGATGGCCTCATTATCATCCAGAAATGGGACTCCTAGAATTATTGTCTCATTGAGATCTGCTAGGACTGTAGCAGTTATATGGAACTCCTGTCCTTCAATATTCAACGTGATCTCCTTTTGTCCTAAACTGTAGGACGTATTATCCCTGCATCCTAATCTGATAGCAGTCGGGTTTGGAAGATTTGACAGATCATGTTCCTCAAGTAAGCTTGCTCTTATAAAATTAGTGCTTGCTCCAGTATCTATCAGGGCCGATACCTGTTTGTCGTCGACACACACAGGGATCCTGGGAAGCCTTTTACACCTTATGTGCCCATCTTCCAGGCTCACTAAAGCCTCTAGAGGGGGAAAATTATTAACAGGGACTTCAACAGACTCATCTGTTTGAATCGAAATATTTACACAAGGAAAGTTAGAAAAATTATTTTCAGGGTTTACGTTTCCCAAAGTTTGGGTGGAAATGTTTGCATGGGTGACGATTTCCACTTTGGGAATGTAAGTGGGGACTCGGCTTACTGGTGAGCGGACGTCACCATCGCCGAAGGTGGTGCATCCTGCCTGGCGTTTCCCGAACAGTAAGCGTCCTCTTCTGCTATGTAATTCAGTCTGCTGTCTGCAGGTCTTTGATTTTGTGTGGGTGGAGGGTTCCTCTGGCCCACGTTCCCGTATGAGCCTCTGCCTCGAGCAGCAGAAAACTGGCCCCTTGTATAATTTCTAGAGTACTCTCTTTCTCTATGAGAGTCTCTATTTTCGTTTCTATTGGTATTAGAATTCCTCCATCCATTGGAGTTCGAATTCTGGTTGTTGCCTCTCCAATTTCCATTATATTGGCTCTGGGTACTAGTGTTTCTGGAAATGTTAGCATTGTTCGAACCCACGTTAGTTTGTCTAGTCGGTTCTTGAACAGTGGTTTTACTGTTTGTTTTGAAGCAGCTAGGGGCTGTCAAGCTGGCTTCTATTTGTATGCAGTGCCTTGTGAATGCTTCAAGATTCACAATAGGCTTGTCTCGAAGAAAAGATTGTATAGCGGGGTCAATCAATTCTGTTATTAGACGTATGGCCTCCAGTTCAGGCAGATTCGGCATCACTCGCCGGATAAGGGCCATTTTCTCCCCAATAAAAATATCAGTTTTGCTCTTCGTTTGTTTTTCTCCATAAATTTTTGCAAGGAGTCGTGAGTGTAGCTCCTGGCTATCAAATCTGTCGAGGAAGCGGTTTACGAAAAATTGCCAAGTGGCATTAATATCGTTATATAAATTCATCCATGTTTGGGCCTCACCTTTAAGCTGACTTCGAGCATGAGCCACCCAATCATCCAGATCTAAATCCGCTTTCCTGAATTCAGATACCAACTTATTCAGAAAATATCTGGGGTTTTCTGAATCTTTTCCACTGAAAGTGGGTAATTTATTTCTGTCAAGGGTTTTCGGCTTCGAATGGCCTGTTAGTTCCTTGAGAACTTGTACCAGCTGCGCCATGTCACTTTGCGGCGGAGCAGGGGCAACAGTATTTACAGTTTCCGGATTTATCGTTGAATTTCCGGCTGGAATATTATCCTCCAGAGCAAAAGAAACCCTTCTTGGGCTTTTTTCATTTTTAAAGTTTGGGCGCTACCTGTTCCCACTTAATTTTTCGTCGCTGGGATCGGAAGTTGGCGACGTTTTGAAAAGCAATGAGAATGGATTATTTGCAGATACACTCTGCAAATATGAGGCTTCCGCCCGCTCGCCATCGAGGGTGCGTGTTGAAGCAATTGAGCGAGTATACCAGTCGCTATCATTCATAACAGTGGAAATTCGTGGATCGAACGTTTCGACCTGAATACGTTCCTCCTCAGGCATATATTCATGGCGTTCCCTATCAAGGAATTGGGTTCGTTCACCGTTCTCAGTGATATAACCGCCATTTCGTTGTCCAGAATTTTCTGGAATTTCGAAACTTCGAAAATCATCATTTCCGACGTTTCGGACGTTTTGTTCATCATCAGTATGACGATTAATGGCCCCACGTTGGGCGCCATGTCGAGAATGGGAGTTGGTAGAATTATTAAAAAAAATAGAATTATTGATTTGAGGTGCCTCAGCCAGCTCCGGGTTCGACCTCATTCTCGCCGCCCAGAATCTCTCCATTTTTACAAAAAAATTACAAAGAGAAAATTCTGCAAATGATAGGGGAAAATGCCAATTGATGATTTTTACAAACTAGCCTACTCCTAGCAAGAGCCCTAAGTCCCTAATTTAACTTACCAGAGTAGCTGAAAGAGAGATTATGATTAGTCGATAGCTAAACAAAATCTACTAAGTGTTTTAACGCGCCTATCCAGGGAGTTTACCCGTGTCTCTCCCGGGAGAGAAATTGCGCTTTACCGCCCCGTCTCACCTTAGTGCAATGGCTCGTCTTATAACGGAAGACTCACCCCAGTGATCCGGTAGGCATCACCTGGCATAGATTCCGGGACCACGCAATCTAATCCAGGCAATACGGAGCCGTTGCTTCCACCGGCGGTGGAGGCCAGGCTAGGCTGAAAGAGAAAAATTGGATTAGTAAATATAAAAGAAATATTCAAAAGTACGAATTCTTTTGTAGTGGGCTCTCACTGAGTCCCAAAATTTAACACTTCTTATTCAGTTCTGAAAAGAACTAAAGTGTCCACAGCAATCATGCGATCAACGAATTCTTTTTGGAGGGATGTTTGTTTTCTTGATATCCCTCCAAGAAACACAAGTTGAACTAGCAGAAAAATGTTGGCTGAAGATCTTCTTTCTTGAGCCTGCACACCTTCTGGAATCTTCTCTCTTCTTTGAAAACCCAATTCTTCAATATTCAGATTCGTAAAATTCTCTTTCTGGAACTTTCGATTTCACCTTCGTCGAAGGACTTTTCTGGAACACTATTTCGCCGAATTTATATTATTCTCTTTCGCCAATTATTCTCAGGAACTTTCTGGAACTCTCGTACTATCGATTTTCGATACTTTGGAACTTGTGAAATTACTAACTTTTCACTATACTTTCAATACTTTTTGTATAATTCTCTCAGCTGAGTATACGTGGCTTTTCGCTTTTTGCTAGGTAGCGGACTGGATCGCTGTGTCGAGCCGCGCAAAGCGCTCTATATTTATAGTTGCGGTTCGGAGGGCGTGGCCTGGCTTTAGCCAATCGCGCTCAAGAACGGCGAACAAAACTCGGTCGAGAAATTCTGGCGCTCATTTCTCGAGGGAAATTTCTTGGCGAATACTGGTTTGGATTCTTTCTGAATCACTTCATTAAAAATTTTAATCAGATATTGGGTTTTCATGACAGCTCGCGAAAACGCGCGGGATTTGGGCAAATGACCGTTAAAGTCCCGTTACCTGCGTTTTCTAGGGAGCATTTGACAAAAGTCACTAAATACTCCCCAGATCTAGGGAGATATTGAAAGTCAGAATTTCAGATATCTCGATTCCTAGGGCGGTCCGATATTCGGAGAGCCCCGAGAAAAACCATAAACCAACGTGATTCTTGAACGCCGAAGAATTACACGTATTCCTTCGCCGAGGAATCTATACCCGTTTTCCGATTTGGCCAACCTGATGAGAAATCGAATTGAAATAAAATAATTTGTGAGAACAAATGGAGCCACGGAATCTTTCCACCCAACAAGAGACTAGCGTGTCGAAACCTTGCTCTAAGTGTTCTGTATACCGGGTGCTCGACTGTTTGGGGCCACAAATTAATAAAATTGAAAACTAGTCAGGAATTTCCGGTAAATCGGTAAAACTACGTACAGTGGAGTTCCACTGGGTGGAGATTGGGACTTTACATCATACAGGGTGAGACTAGACTAGTGACCTGAATATAATGCAAAAATCTAATATTATTCGACTGGCTTCTAGGTGAAAATTGAGAGTTATTAAGTGCAAAAATGGCTCACTAAAGGTGACCATACACAAAAAAAATCATCGTAGGAGCGCGGCGAGCCTGCCCTGCGCCCCCCCCCTACTAAAGAGTTTAACTTGGTCGAAGTTATTTCCAAAGGAAACAACCGACAAAAGCTAAATTTACGTTAACTCCCTAATAGTCACCTTCCGCACTCTGATGAACCAAGGCTGGAACCACCAAAGTTACTGGAGCGTCATCCTCCATGTCGGAATCGTTCTCAGTACAGTCTTTACTAACTCTAGGAGCTTCGCTGTAGCTCTGGGCTGGTACGGGATCTTCGTCAGACCCGGTCACCGAAACATACTGACGGGCGGAGTCTGTCGGTGGCCGCTGGATCGGAGCTCTGTCGGAGTCCGGCGCCACAGCTCGGCATCTCCTTTGCCGTCCTGTACTCTTACTAGGAATCTCAGTCCTTACTGAGCCTTCCTGTCTCACATTCTCTCCCGGGTCGACCATCAATGATAATGGAGACCCCCCTACTGGAAGTGCTAACTCTCGGATAGCAGCTTCCACTTCCGAATCTGAATCGTACGCTGGACCTTGGTCGGGAACGACCGCTTGACGGGTAAGAGCGTCTACTTCAGTAGTAGCACGCCCCCCTACTGGTGAGTTTGCGACGGGGAGTTCAGAATCTCTGATCTCCAAAAGGCCAGAGTTCACCACCGGCAACGGACTCCTACGGGATACTCCTCTCTTCCCCGCGCAGTCTGAGTCGCATTTCCGTCCTTGTGGATTCTTCCTCAACCTTTTCACTGTCCGCCGGACCGCTTTGTCCTTTGGATCGAAACTGACCGTTACTTCCCGTGGATTCGTTGAGTTGGGTGCGTCAGCTCGTACCCGGATTAACGAAGGTGGCTTCGGACCGCCCCCAGTCTTCGGCCTAGGTGTGACTTCCCCTGTCACTTCTTGGTCGGCGTCGTTGGACTCTGGCTGATCCGGACCTGGGCCACCATCGTCGTGGCGGACGCCAGCCGGCAAAGTCCTGCTTACCCAAGAACGGATATCGTCTACGTGCACCAGCCTCTCGGTGCCGTTCCTATCTACGAGGTAACTGTCTCGTCCCATCACCCTCGTGATCGGATGCGGTCCTGACAGTGTACCTCCGAAGTTTCCTTTGACGAAATTCCTAACTAAAACGCGGTCGCCGACCCCGTAGGTCCGTGGCGACGGTAGATCTTTATCAGGGAATAAGTTCCTCTGATAAACTGCCTGACGTCTGGCTGCTTTTGCAAGACGTTCTTGCCGATCTTCGGGGCTATTATGTACCGGATCTCTGTACATAGGTAGCCTCCAATCTCCTGGACGACCAGGTGTATATCCTAACAATAACTCCGCTGGAGTCTCCCCTGTTGCTCTATTCTTACGGTTCCGTAAGCAATAGAGACTTGCAGCCAGACCTTCTTCCCAAAACCTTTCCGAAGTGGTTTCCAGCATCCTTGCTCTTAGGCACTTCTTCAGTTCCTGGACCCTTCGCTCGACAGGGTTCGCCTGTTGATGAAAAACAGGTGAAAATTTGACCTCGATGTTCTTCAAATCGTAGTATTTTAGCAGATGATTGCTCTGAAACTGCAGGCCGTTGTCAGAAATGACGACTTCTGGACAACCCCAACGAGATAAGATTTCTTCGTCTAGAAAACGAGAAATTACATCCGACGTGCATGTCTTAGTGGCCTTGGCTTCAACCCACTTTGAAAACATATCGACGGCAATTACTACGAACCTGTTTCCCCTCCTTGAGGCTGCATAGGGCCCCAGGACGTCAACAGCCAGCATCTGCCACGGTCGCTTCGGCACACTAGGCCGTTGCGGTGCCGCTTCCTGATGCCGTACGGCTTTAACGCACCGGCAGACTAGGCAACCTCTCACGTAGGCCCGGACGTAGTCCTCCATGGCCGGCCACCAATAGTGCCGTTTCAAGGCACGTAAGGTTTCCTCTTGACCAGGATGACCAGCGGTCGGGTGTTCATGGTAATAAGCCGACACGTCCTCACGGAGCGCCTCGGGCACATACAATAGCCGTTTACCAGCAGAAGAAACATATACAACCCCTTGGACATCTGAAAACTTGTTGATAAAACGAAGATCGTCCCTGGACCTAGGACCTAACTCCTGTATCGTTCTGATACGCGCCCTCAACCTTTGCGTCTCCCTATCTATGGCCTGCCGCCGCACGACCACTTCAGCCGGCGTCTCTACGACGCTCACCACACCTTGGTGTTCAGACAATTGCACCTTCATAGGTGGCAACCCCATACGCTCTACATCAGCATCCAAGTCTTCACTGTGAGACCCCGAGGGATTACGGGACAAGAAATCAGCTAGCTGATTGTCTCGACCTGCGACGTGCTCCACAGTGAAGGAATACTCCTGTAGAAGTAAGGCCCAACGAGTTAACTTCGCTTTTGCGTCCTTGAACTTGGATAACCAAGTCAACGCTTTGCTGTCCGTTCGAAGAGTGAATGGACGGTCTTCGAGATAATGACGGTATCGCTTGATACCCCAAACAATGGCTAAACATTCAGTCTCGTTCACATGATAGTTTAGTTCCGCGCCCTTGAGCTTGGCACTAGCATGCGAAACGATCCTTCTGTCGCCATGACAATCAACTTGATAAAGGACTGCAGCGATGCCTACCCCAGATGCATCGGTCTGCAGGAAAAACGGGAGAGTCATGTCCGGCCTGGCCAAGACCATAGGACGGCCCACGACTTCCTTGATCCTCTCAAACGCCTCCAATGCTTGAGAGTTCCACTTAAGGTCTCGACCTTTCTTCGATTTGAGCATGTCACTTATCGGAGCCTCCAACTCCGCTAAGTTCGGGATGAACTCCCGTAGCCAACCAACGGTGCCCAAGAATCCTCGGACCTGAGAGACATTCTTGGGTAGCGGGAATTGTTGAACCGCTAACACATGACCTGGCATTGGTTCGTTTGACGTTTCCGTCACCACATGCCCCAAGTACTCCAGCCTACGCTGAGCGAAGTTGCACTTCTTTAAACTGCACCACAGGCCATGTGCTCTGAACCTCTCCAGCACAAGGCGGAGATGGTAGAGGTTCTCCTTTTCATCTTCGCTGTAAACGATTATGTCGTCTAGATATACTTTGACGAATTTATCGACATAACCAACCAACACTTCCGTCATAAGGATTTGGAAACTTCCAGGTGCATTCGTTAGACCAAACGGCATTGAGTTAAACTCATAACAAGCTCCATCTGGCGTAGCAAAAGCTGTATACCTTTTACTAGCCTCATCCATGGGTATCTGCCAAAACCCAGACTTCAGATCCAAAGAAGTGAACACTCTCGCTGTTCCGAGCTCTTTGATAGTCTCGTGAATACCTGGCAATACCGACGACTCGGGTATTGTCAGACTATTCAACTTCCTGTAGTCGACACAAAACCGAGCCGTACCGTCCTTCTTCGTGACGATAACGACCGGACTAATAAAGGCAGAATGGGACCTACTTATGACACCTGCAGCGAGCATCTTATCCACCTCCTCTTGGATAAGAGCCCTCTTCTGATCGGAAACTTTGTACGGACGGAGCTTGAAGGGTAGCTCCTCCTTCAATCGGATTTTGTGGCAAGCAGCTCTCGTCACTGGTTGCCTTGGAGATTCGTAAAAGACGTCTCCAAACTCTCGGATAAGACTCCGAAATTCCTTTCTCGAGAACGCCGGTAGCTGTTCGTCCGCTACCTGTGGTTCAGGGAACTTTTCCGGTGGAAGATAGACCTCCTCCGCCCAGAAAATAGTTTGCCTAGGCCCCTTTCCAACGTACATGGTGCGACGTGCAAAGTCGACCATAGCCTCGTTTGATGCCAGCCAGGGACACCCGAGCAGAAGATCCTCGACAAGATCATCCACCACTTGCACGACAACTTCGTGAACAACACCATCTATTAACAGTTCGACTATTGTCTCCCCTAGACTGGTGATGCCACGACCGGCGCATGCAAGCTGCAACGGTGTCACTTGCTTCCTATCCACCCTCCAGGTGACAGGCAACAAACTACGTTTCAGGAGATTTAGCGAACTTCCGCTGTCCACCAAAACCCTAACTCGACGACCCATCAGTTCAGCCTCGATTCGCGGCAACTGATGCAATCGTCCCTCAACATTGTTGTTCGCTAAGCTAGTATCACAGCGACGATATAGACACAATGGATCCAGCAGATCCACCTCCGACTTCTTCCTAAGCGGGTCGGTCTCAATGAAACTCAGAAGTTCCGACTTGCGATTGACATCAAGTACTGCAGCACCAACTGCAGCCAACGATGGGACTTGGCGATTGCATCCCTCAGGAACCTCGCCTCCGCCCCGACTAAGACGTGTAACTCTCTCAGATGACATGCCTACCACGCCTCTGGTATCTACCAACGGGGAATGGCGATTCGCACCTGCGATCCCATCTGCTCTGCCCCTCGATACCGTCCTTGAGACTTGGCATGCATCGACCTCGAAACCTGCGTCCTGTGTGGGAGTGAGTGACAGACCACCACCCTCGGTGTCTTCACTACCCCGAAGTGGAACCGAAAAGAGTACGTCACTCTCGACGACTTTTTCGTTCCGAACCCTTGATTCGCAATCTTCCCTTGGATACACCTTTTCATCACGACTTGTGCCTATACCGGACCTGTGCCCAGTTCGCAGTGCCCTAGCACTCTCTTTGACAACAGGCCCCTCCTGGTTCTTCTGTATACCGATCACTAACTCCGAAACCTTGTGTTGTGGCGGATGGAACGACCCACCAACAACGACCTGGGGTACCTCGATGATCTCACAACTCCATGAACCTGAAGATGATTCATAACCCCTTCCATTCGTTCCAAAACTAGAACCTAATTTTTTTGAAATGACTTTCAACCCTCTACGTTTAACGTCTGCCGACGAGTGAACTTTTTTTCGCCTACCACCAGTGGCGCGATCCACACGCTCATCTACCACACTGAAACAAACGGATTCACAATCTGACCGGTCTGCCCAATGTAGTTTGCCTGATGACGGTGGCGTTTCGGCTGAAACGACTCCAGCTTCAACATCCTGGAACTCCTTCTCCTCCTCCTTGTTGGGAATACATGCCGCATAATTTCTATGACAGTCCAACACTGTCACAGAACCGCAAAACGGTGTTGAAGGAGTACCTACTCCGATGGAGCCCCCTGATGGCTCCTGTTGGAGTTTTTTGATTCTTCTTTGCAAACTGCAATTTTGTCCGCGTCCTTAAGTGACGTCTTACGACGCGAGGTTTTACTCGCCTGCACGGTATTAACCGTATGTGCCTTATTGGCCTGATCTAACGGTTTTGTTCCCGCACTCTGACGTTTGGGACCGTTCTTGTTGTCATTTTGCTGAGGGCAATCTTTGTTCCAGTGAGCTCCCCCGCAAGTGAAACATCCGCTCGAAGGAGCGTTGTTTCCTCCAGAACGCCTCGATTGATCATAATTCTGGAATTTAGTGCCATTGTTGTTAAAGTTATTGGACCTAACATGGTTCGAACCCCTGTTGTCCTGTAGCTGTCCCTGAGGACGTTTGGGTGGCACATCTTCGGCCTGATGAGGACGGTTGGTGTTCGAAACAAGTTTCGGCCCCGACTGTACACTTTGGCTGGTGCTACGAAGTAGCGTCTCGACAGCAACAGCTTTTTGTGTCAGCTCTTCGATAGTTGCAAATCTATGCAATTGCAAATGGACTTTGATATCCGGTCTGATCCGGTTCAATATTAATCGCACAACCCTTCCTTCGTCCATCTCTGGGTAGAGCCTCTGTGAAAGACTCCACTTGTTCAGGATGAAGGAAGTTATTGACTCTCCCTTCGGCTGGTCAGTGCCAAAGAACTCCGCTTCTAAGCTCGAGACCAACAGATCGTTATCGAACCGTTCCTGGAGCCGGTTTGTGAAAAACTGCCAGTTTAGGCGTGAGTTGCGATATGGAGCATACCACTGCTGGGCTGCTCCCTTGAGCCACTGAGCTGCAACGCTCACCCAGACGGTTGGATCAAAGCCCCCTAGATAATCCTCAGAGGATTGGATAAATTGGATTGGATCTTCGTGAGGAAGCCCACTGAAACTGGGATGTGGTTTATTGTTAATTAAACCCCCATCAACACCGTCTAGGGTTCCCCGACGTCTATCCTCCAGCAAATCCGCGAGTCGCACGAGCACGTCGTCGACCCCCGTCACTGGTCTTCTAGGATTCTCCTGAATCCGGACTGTGGGCACTGGCCTCCTCGATGGGTAATATCCACTCCTGTGGACATCACCGGGGTTGGAAGCGACGTTTCGAGCATCTCGAGGGACATCCTCAGATTCCCTATAATGCCGATTCCCGGTTGGCAACCGGGTAAACGTGCCATATGGGCGCCAAAGGGTTTCCGGTTCACCCATAACCATTTCATTAACTGGGAGTCTCTCAGGAGAGAGATCCCGAACTCTAATTCTGTTTGCAGGAGGAAGGCTACACCCGCAGATCCCTGAAGACGGTCTGTCTTCAGCAGCCCCACGTTGGGCGCCATGTCTCGTTAACCGGTGTGGATGGACGGCTTCCGCAAAGTTTCGGATTCCTCCGAACCCATCTTCAGCCACCCACCGCTCTGCTCCTAGTTGCCTGGAGGGCAAGGACGTCGTCACCCAGGGATTTCGGGTGGCAACTTCCGTGTCCCTGCCGACACCCGTCACGAAATCTGCCTTCGTAGCTCTTGTTGCATATTCAGGCTGTGCATAGTGATTCCCTTGGGAGGTACACTGAACCCGCCCCTGGAGAGATATGGGAATGCGAGCATTCCCAACTCCCTCCGAGAGCCTTCCACCACCCCCTAGTTCCTCCACTAGGGCCTCAGCATCACCCGGTTTCCTTAGGGTATGCACATCTGTATCCTGTGGCCTCCGCTGTGGTGCGTGAGGCACACCCAATGACCTCGGAGCGCTTCGGCGCATTCCAAAGGGGCGTACCTCACGAGCTTCGCCAGCATGGACTCCTGAGTAGCCCTCCGACCTACAAACAGAAACATTTCTCGTTATTCTAAATTGCTCCAAACGGGCTTCCAAAGGTGGAGTTGTGACAACTCCCGCGGAATCCATTACTAACTCTACCTGAGCCGACGGGGAAGGCTGCCTCCCTCCGTCTAAGCTCGACTCTAAAGTACCTTGGTCCAGCACACTTCTCGGGGACAAGGTAGTTGACATCGTCAACTCACGATTTTCCCCGGTAGTACGTACCTGGGGGACGTCTCCGTCGAGGCGTCGCGACGCTTCTGGGAATAGACGCCTGGCGTCTAAGTCACCCGACGGCGGAGGTGTCCGAGAAAGCCCAGCGCCGGCGAACACGGCTTGGGTATTCTCCTCCGCGAGCATATGAGATCTCAATCTCATATTCGTCATTGCTCTAAAGGACAACAATTACGGCTGTAATGTATTGTCGGGCTACTTGCGTGTGCAAGTGTGTGGCAAAGGAGAAGTGCACTAAAATCGACCTCGCGTCGACCCAACTCAAGTGTGACGATGAGAAGGGCCACCCTATAGCTAACTAACCTAACACCTAACAAGACCTCGCCGGGAAATGGACGAGGGAGGAAGGATTCACGGTTTAGAAAAACTATCTAAATAAAATTTCCTAACTTCAAAATTGTGTGAAGCACCAAAAAGGAAAAATTAAACTTGAAAAATTTTTACTTCAAAAATTTACAACTGGATGTGACAAAAACCAAGACAGAGATTTGCGTAAAAGGATCACGGAGCCTAACCAGACTGTCTCAGGTGGAAAAGCCGAGAACAGCCGCAGGAAATAGGTATGGGAAGGACGCGAAACCCCTAGGTACCACAGGAAATTTGGCTCGCCAACGACAAAGTCGCAGCTAATGATGTCTTGACAGGCCGAGGAATTTAAGCTCGAACGATACAATCTTCGTGGAACTCTACGATCGAGCCGATTGTATCAGGTGAGATCTCGTTTTGGTGCCTGACCCCTTTTCATACGATGGGGATTTTTCGTCAACGTCGCGTACAGGTATTAAGTCGGGAAATAACTTTGATGAAGTTAAATCCCTAAGTGTCCGTTGCAAAAGATCACTTTACACTGATTATTGCTCGAGAGTTAAACTACCTATCAACGTACTTTCGTAGCGCGAATAAAACACCTGTAAACCGTACAAGTGAGTCTAACCCCCTTTAAGATAGAAACAAAACGTTATGAATCTACTGTGAACTGAATTATTATTACCGAGAACCTGACTCTAACTGCTAGCCAAAACGATGAATTGCAGAGACAAAAGGCAAAGCCAAACAAACGTAAGTTATTTAACGGAAACACGAAATTGATTATTACACTGCAATTCGACAAGAAAGAGTGG
Source organism: Chrysolina americana (assembly GCA_958502065.1). Lineage (NCBI taxonomy): Eukaryota > Metazoa > Arthropoda > Insecta > Coleoptera > Chrysomelidae > Chrysolina > Chrysolina americana. The sequence continues at coordinate 29,882,448 of OY293419.1, read as the reverse complement.
CTGTCTGCTGCTTCGCTGCTTGCATATTTATGCAATCCTGACTGCTAAATCCGCGACACCCATTGGCCTAGAGGGCCAAAGTGGGCGTCGCCCTTGGCTGAACAAAACCCTAGCTCGCGAAAACGCGCGGGATTTGGGCAAATGACCGTTAAAGTCCCGTTACCTGCGTTTTCTAGGGAGTATTTGACAAAAGTCACTAAATACTCCCCAGATCTAGGGAGATATTGAAAGTCAGAATTTCAGATATCTCGATTCCTAGGGCGGTCCGATATTCGGAGAGCCCCGAGAAAAACCATAAACCAACGTGATTCTTGAACGCCGAAGAATTACACGTATTCCTTCGCCGAGGAATCTATACCCGTTTTCCGATTTGGCCAACCTGATGAGAAATCGAATTGAAATAAAATAATTTGTGAGAACAAATGGAGCCACGGAATCTTTCCACCCAACAAGAGACTAGCGTGTCGAAACCTTGCTCTAAGTGTTCTGTATACCGGGTGCTCGACTGTTTGGGGCCACAAATTAATAAAATTGAAAACTAGTCAGGAATTTCCGGTAAATCGGTAAAACTACGTACAGTGGAGTTCCACTGGGTGGAGATTGGGACTTTACATCATACAGGGTGAGACTAGACTAGTGACCTGAATATAATGCAAAAATCTAATATTATTCGACTGGCTTCTAGGTGAAAATTGAGAGTTATTAAGTGCAAAAATGGCTCACTAAAGGTGACCATACACAAAAAAAATCATCGTAGGAGCGCGGCGAGCCTGCCCTGCGACATGACACTGACTCTATGAGAATATTAAACATAAATCCGACTTCGGACAAAATATCATTCTGAATTAAAATTTGCACATGAAGAGATCGGGAATTGAACGTGGGTGGGTGGGTGAATTAGTCGGAGTGAATGAATGAAAGAAAGAATCTGCCTCCGCGGTCGAGCGTCGCGGGTTTTTATAACGCCGGCAAAACGGGGATAAGATTCACACGTGGCATTTGATGGCCATTAATTAAGTCACGCATGACATCTTTACGATCTGCGGTCTCTTTGTCGGTGCTTTTTGTAACTAAGAGTTATTGCTCTGGTGACCTCGCGGGGCAGGAATTGCCCTTATCTGGTCATTCGGCGCTATTAATTAATCGGGCCGGACTGATTTATGCCTCGCGGCACTTCTTCGTAGGCATGTATCCAGGGTCACGCGTTGCAACTGGCAACATCTGTTCACGCGGCCCCTACGTGCTTCTTACATGATTCGTTGACATCGCGGGGTAGCAGATCTCATGGACGCTCTTGGCATTGCTTCCGGGTTATACATAGCGGAGCGGCTGCTAATGAATATTCGTCGGGATTTGCGACTTAGAATTTTTGACTTTTCAATAACTTGAATTGAGGATATCTGTTTCTGTAATACATGGTGAGTGTGAGCTCACCACAATAGATTTCAAATTTTCACCCCCCTCAGGACCGCATTTTAATGGGTTAGCCGAGGCCGGAGTTAAATCAGTCAAGAGTCATCTTTCAAAGGCTATAGGCGATCAGATTTTAACGTACGAAGAATTCTACACACTTATTACCTCAATTGAATCCATTTTGAATTCTCGCCCGTTAACGCCTATCACTTCTGACATTGAAGATATAAATGCTTTAACCCCAGGGCATTTCCTCATACGGAACCGATTTCCCCTCTGCCTGTACCTGATATGACATCTATTCCCCTCTATCGTGTATCACGATGGCAACTAATACAAAAATTAAATTAGGCGCTGTGGCGACGATTTCAGCGTAAATATCTTCACACATTGCAACAACGGGGAAAATGGCTCGAGTCGAACTCCAATCCTGCGATAGGATCATTAGTGTTAATCAAAGACGACAATGCACCTCCATGTAAGTGGACGCTCGCGCGAATAGTGTCTCTTCATCCCGGCGATGACAATGTTGCTCGCGTCGCGACGGTCAAAACCGCTACAGGAAATTTCAAAAGACCGTTAGTGAAGCTAGCCCCATTTCCTGTCTCCTAACATACTTCTAATAAATGTTTGTATCTACGTGTCGTCAATCCATGTGTGTGATGAGTCTAATTTATATATTTAATAAAGTAAATTATCCGTTTTTTTCTTTCTTCCTTTTTTTTTCTTCGATCATGGGAATCGAAATACAATTAATTAATTTTCATTTAAAATTTATGGGTAAATAAAATATTTAAAAAAAATGTTATATGCATTTTTTGGCCGTGCAGAATGTTTGAGAATTGGATACTAATTTGTAAATCCAGATAAATGGATTATATTAATAATTTTTTCTTATTAAAATAAATTGCGCGCTCCACTGATCATTAAGTGGCGAGTTGACTCCCACTACGGTATGGATATGACCGTGTAAAAAGGCCAGCACGAGGCATTCTCTGTGGGTGACCGGAATAAAAACTAATAAGGTAGTACGAAGAACTGGTACTGGGACACCAAGAGGGCTCACAAAAGGTACCTTTCCCACGCAGCACCCATAGCCAGAACTACGCTCTGTCCCAAGGATGAACCAAGTAAGTTCCTTAATGATCTCGAAACTATTCCATCAACTAGTTTGCTTTTGTCCGCTAATTACTTAATTTTTTTCTCATAAACAGTCCATTTATCTCAAACCGCAAATTCTGAGTTTTTAGTTCGCTAACAAATTAGGTAATCAAAAATCGCCTCTCGTATTCGAGACCTGAACTACTTCAAAACTAGCACAAAATTCCCGAACTACTTCAAAACTAGCACAAATTTCCCGAACAACGTAATCTCAACTGAACCCTGCCGGTCGACTGTAACTCTTCGCGCCCCGTATGCCACTGTTTTTCTTTTTTGATTCGAAACCATCCCCAACTCAATCAGAGTGGCTTACCTTCACAGACTGCACCTAATGAAAAGGCTTGCTATTTTCCCCTTTTGCAACTAGAAGATGAGTTGCCGAGAATTATCGATCGGTAACTGTATTAAAGTCGGTATTTGGCAAATTTCTAGAGGAACCTTCAATTCCGTAAAATCCGTTACTTGGTTATTAAATATTGACTGACTGATTATCTTCTGCTTGGCGAAACCTATAAACTCGTGTTAAGGAAAACATTCTTTTCAGAAGCCAGATAAAAATATACCCACAGTTAATTTTTTACGATGTTCCGATAGGCTCTGTTCCTTTTAAACCCAATGCCTATAGCATTAACAGATAGCAGGTCCCCTTTTCTGTTAAATATAAACTTACACTTGATTTCATATTCAGAAAAAATATGTAACACTTTGGTTCATAACCTTGTCTTGTTCATCATATCTCCTTAGTTCAGTCAGTTCACTTATCCGTTTCCACAAGGTTTCTCATAATATCGTTAATAGTACCTATACTGTTAATGGATTGATTCTGGGTTATTAATGGAATATTGAGGTTATCCAGAACACGTGACCATACACGATTTTACTGCTGACGTCAGAGCTGTCAATTTTGTTGAGTTATGTGGTATACATTATCCAAACAAACTTTTCTTGTGTTTGATTCCTATATAAGCTGTTGAATTTTTGTGGACATTTGATTTATTAAAGGATTCCAAAGCGAATAACAGAAAGTATCTTATGTGTAAATGGTACTGTAGTAAAACTGCCCTAACTAATTTTCCTAATTTATTTAAAACATTATTTACAACAATTATTCACTAAAACATTACTTCACTTTTTTATTTCTACGGTGTCAGTCTCTATCTGCGAACTCTGGAACTGTAACTAACTCTGAATTCTGACTGTCCCGCCATCTGCTATACAGCGGCTGTATATAGTAGCATTTACAGTTTCCGATCTTTCCAGTCTATTCGGCGACTCCTAGAAACTTCGGTTATAGCGTTCGCGTCTCTTCCACGGATGTCATGTGTTTGTCAGAAGAGAACTTGTTTACATTTCGAGTGTGGAGTATAATTGGATGATCAGGGCCGGTCTCGAGGCCGGTCTCGAAATCGTTACATTGCCCCCTTCTTAAAGACGTTTCGCCCCGAAACGTCATTCTTGAAGTGTGAAGATATCTGCAAGATTCTCCATATCTGCACCTGGACGTTCGATGGAAGTAGCATTCCACAGTCTTCAAGTTGGGTCGAGGAAGATGGTTGCAGCACACCAGAATGTTGATGCCGCTGGATCTGAATATTGTCTCCAACATGCTTCTTATAACTCTCCAGTCCAGCCCATCGAGCCCGCAGGAGAATTTTGGGATTGCCAGGTCAACAATATTCTGGTCCAGCATCGTGACTCTCAATCTCGTAAGGCATCTTCATAAGACAGCTTATCTCGAGAACGCTTCTTGGTAACCAGATAGTAGATGTTTCTCTGGCCTTTCCTCAGCTGTAACACCCCTCCAACTTCCGGGTTCTGTTCTCTCAGTTCCTGGATTCGACCGAACTTCTTGGAGAAAACTACTGCAATGCCTCTGGACATTTGGAGATCTTCTGCCACACAGTGAGCTAACGCGTAATCAGCAGGCAACTTGAAAAGATCTCGTGACTCTCGGGTTACCCCATATTGAACTTTCTGTTCGTTCGAGTACAGGGACATGAACCTCTGAAACGTCATTTCGTCCTCCGGTGATCTGACTGTGCGGACTTGATCGTGGTTTCCGGCGTAAGGAGACAACCTATTGAAGTGGACTACCCTAGGTTTTCCTCGTGGTGGCTTATATATGCGGTAGACGAGGTCGTTTATCCTTTTCATGATCTTATATGGACCTTCCCACGAGTTCCGAAGTTTCGGTGATAGTCCACGGCGACGTTTAGGGTTGTATAGCCAGACAAGGTCACCTGTCTGATATCCACCAGCATCCGCCTTGATGTCGTAGGTCTCCTTCATTCTGTCGCTGGCATTCTGGAAGTTCAAACGGACCCGTTCATGGATGTCGTCCATTCTCTGTCGCAGTTTGCTGACATAGTCATCTCCCGCAGTGTCTTGTCCTGGTGGCGTCCCAAACTTCAGGTCACATGGAAGTCGCAGCTCTCGGCCCATAATAACACTAGCAGGGGTTTGGCCGGTTGACTCATGAACTGCGGAACGATACGCCATCAGGAACAGATGGAGGTACTGGTCCCAATCCTTCTGGTGGTCAGAGACTACCTTGGACAGGTGGCGGTTTATCGTCTTATTCATCCGCTCCACCATTCCATCGGACTGCGGATGTAGAGCTGTGGTCCTCGTTTTCCGGATGTTCAGCATCTGACACATCTCCTGGAACAGGTTTGGTTTGACTCGAAATTCCTGCCTTGATTCGAATGCAGTTCTAACGGGACACCGAATCGACAAATCCACTCCTTCACCAAGACGTCGGCAACGGTGATGGCTTCTTGGTTGGCAGGGCATAGGCTTCGGCCCACTTGCTGAAGTAATCCATCGCCACAAGGATGTACTTGTTCCCGTGTTCAGATTGTGGAAACGGGCCAGCGATGTCAATGGCGATCCTTTCGAATGGGCTGCCCACATTGTACTGGCGCATCGGGGCCTTAGGTCTTGTTCGAGGCCCATTACTGGCAGCGCATACAGCACATTTTCTGCACCAGTCCTTGACGTCAGCTTGACAATTGGCCCAGTAGAACCGTTGCCTAACTTTCTGGAGGGTCTTCGTCACTCCCAGATGTCCTTCGGTGACCCCATCATGGATTTCTCGGAGCACTTCCTATCTTCTGCTCCTGGGAACTAATACCTGACGTCTTTCTTCCCCGCCATCCTCCGACTCCAACACACGCTTCAAGACTCCATTGTCTAAGGTGAAAGAGTTCCATTGGGCCCAGTAAGTTTTAACGACTGGAGAACAACTGGCTATTTCCTGCCACGACGGTCTTCGCTCACTATTCTTCCAGCCGATGACTGAACCAAGATCTGGATCTTTCTCTTGGTCTTTCTGGATCTTGTGGTCATTCCAGTTATCATCGACCGCCGTGGTTCTGCAGAGTGTCGACTCCTTTTCCTCTGTTCGTCGGCAGTGCGAACAGTCGTCTGGACATGGTCTTCGCGATAGGGCATCCGCATTCTTATGGCTGGTCCCCGCCCGATGTTCGATCTCAAAGTCGAATTCCTGTAGGAGCCATTTGAGAGCTGCATGGTCAGTTCTCAGTAGGAATCTTCGTCCATACACGTACTTGTAGAAGTGCTCAACTCCCTTGACAACAGCCAACAGTTCCCGCCTGGTGACACAGTAATTCCGCTCCGGTTTACTGAGGGTCTTGCTGATGACCTCTTGTCCTTCTTGGATCTGAGACAGGACAGCTCCAAGTCCCACGTTACTGGCGTCCGTGTCCAAAATAAATTTCCCGTCTGGAAGGGGGTAGCTCAGGATTGGTGCGTTGATCAAAGCTCCTGAATGAATCTTGGCATTCATCTGACCACTGGAACTTTGTTTGTCCTTCCGTGAGCCTGGTCAGTGGTTTTGCGATGTTAGCAAATCCCAGCACGTATCGGCGATAGTAAGTGCACAAGCCAAGAAAACTTCGAAGCTGGTGAATGTCTTTCGGAACGGGCCATTCCTTAACAGCTTTGATCTTCTGCTCATCTACTGCCACTCCTTTCCCAGAGACAACGTGGCTGAGATAACGTACTTCTTTTTGAAACAGATGACATTTCTTAGGGCTCAGTTTCAGTCCGGAGCTTCTCAGTCGCTGAAATACCTCTTCCAAGTTTTTTACATGGTCCTCGAACGATCTGCCAACCATAATAATGTTGTCGAGATACACCAGACACGTCTTCCATGATAGTCCTTTCAAAACCGTCTTCATCAATCTTCGAACGTGGCTGGAGCATTGCAGAGGCCGAATGGCATAACTGTAAACTGCCATAATCCGCAGCCGATGGTAAATGCTGTTTTTTCTCGATCTTCCTGGGCCAGTTCTACCTACCAGTATCCGCTCTTCAAATCTAAGTTCGAGAAAATCGTAGATCCAGCCAGCGTGTCTAGCGTGTCGTCTATCCTTGGGAGAGGGTAGCTGTCCTTTTTCGTCACGTTGTTTAGTTGACGGTAGTCTACGCAAAACCGTGTTGATCCATATTTCTTCTTCACCAACACGACTGGAGAGGACCAGGGACTGTCGGATGGCTCGATGACTCCGTCTTTCTCCATGTCGCAGACTATTTTGTCAGCCTCCTCCTTTTTGGCGTGAGGAAGTCTTCTGGCTGATTGCCTGATTGGTCGGGCATTTCCAGTATCTATCTTGTGCTGAACCACCTTTGTTCTACCGCCTCTGCCTACTCCGGTATCGAAGATGTCCTGATACTTCCTGACTAGTTCTCTCAGTTTAGGCTTCTGTGCTGGCCCCATGTCCTTGGACGAGATAGCAACCAACTTCTCCAATTCTGCTGGCATGTTACTGGCTTGACTAACAGTGCCGCGTACACTCCTTATCACAGAGGAAATTGACGAGCAGTGACCCAGAATTGTTCCTTTCTTCAAAGTCACAGGGTAATAATTGACATTCATTACCCTTACCGGCACAAATGTATCAACTCGCAACAAGGTCTTCCCTAGTGCGATTCCTCGTCCAATTTTCTAATCATGGAGCTTGGGCTGGAACATCACCACGCTTCCATTACTCGCACCCCCATCCAGGCGAGCCTCCAAAATGGTTTCAGCCCTCTCCGGTACGTTCACATCTTCAGCCAGCAGAACACGAATCATTTCTTCACTTCTCCCGTGAAGCACCAACTCTTCTCCATTCACTCGTAGAACGCCGTCTCTAAAATTCAACTCGAACCCTCTAGAGTTCATGATGTCCATCCCTATGATTGCATCATCCTCGATATCCGCTACTAGAGCCCGGTGTTCCACTTTAGTGCTGCTCAAAGTCAGTTCAATTGGAAGGTCACCATACACAGTTGCCGGCTCTCCAGTTGCTGTGCGTAGCTTCCAATTCGACGATTCGATTCTTGCCGGTGTTTTGGCAAAAGTAGTTCCAAGGATTGTCCTAGTCGCACCCGTATCAAGGAGCATTGTGCGAGGCTCGTTGTTAATGAGACCGTCTACGAAGACCCCTTTGTCTTGTCTTTGAAGTACAGCGACATATGCATTGTTAACTGGGGCTTGTTGGATACGGGCTGACGATTGCTCCTTCTTGACCTTCATCGTTGATGTCGATTTTTTCAATGTCGAACATTTGCTAAGCACGTGCCCGAGTTCTCTACAATTTCGGCATCGTATCAGTCTTCTCTCAGACACAACTTCCTTCAGCACTTTTCGCATCACAGCTTCCATATTAGTAGGCTCCTGTCGGTCTTCCTCGATCATCCGGACTCTACTCTGGCTTTTGCAGGATTGCTTTGCTGCTTCGAATTCCAGAGCGCGTGCCAATGCATCCACGAGATGTGCGGGGCGAGCTAGTGTTAGGGCTTGCCGGGTTTCCTGGTCACGAAGTCCATCCAAAAATGCCTGGACCGCTAGTCCGCTAGCTCCATTACATTTTCCGGTGTAGCTGGGTACGCAAGACGAACCAAGCGTGCAATATCTGCTTCAAATTCTTGCAACGATTCGCTTGATTTCTGGCATCGGTTCTTCAGCTGTTAGTGATATACGTGTTCAAGGTGGACTTGGCCATAGCGAAGTTCCAAGTGTTTTACCAGCTGTTCATATTCTTCCTATTGTTGGGCGGTGAGCGTTTGTAAAATATTTGTTGCTTCGCCACGCAATGCCAGTGTCAATGCTAAAGCTTTTTCCCCAGCATTCCATCCATTTGCTTTGGCAGCAGCTTCGAATTGTCGGTGGTAGTTTGACCATGGAGTATTTCCGTCGAACTGAGGCGGTTTCAATGAGAGCTTTCCTGGTTCCGTACTGACCTTGAATTCTTTGATGTCTTTTTAAACTTCCTCTACGTTAGTACTCAGTTCCGGCATTGTTCTGTTGAAAATTTCTGGGATGTGCACAGAGTCCATTCGCTTTTCTAACTCACAAAATTTTTCCTTTATTTTGTACATTTCTGCCTCAATTCCTTCTTTGACTTGGTCACTTACTGTCTCTTTCAATTTTTCCATTTCTGTCTCGACAGTTCCCATCCTTTCTTCCAACCGACTCGCCACACCGCAGACTTCTTCTTTCAAGCTTTTCGAATTTTCTAGAAGATCTTCTCTTAAATTCTCCGAGTTTTCTAGAAGCTTCACTTCTAAATTTTTCGAATTTTCTTCTAGCTTTTCTTCTAGAATTTTCGAGTTTTCGTGAAGCTTTTCTTCTAAATTTTTCGAATATTCGTGAAGTTTTTCTTCCAGGCTCTTCACATTTTCTTGAAGTTCCCCTTTTAGACAATTCGAGTTTTCTAGAAGTTCCTCTTTTAGGCTGACGGAATTTTCTAGAAGCTTTTCCTCCAGACTCTTTGAATTTTGAAGAAATTCCTCCTTCAAATTCACAGAATTTTGTTGAAGTTCCTCCTTCAAACTCACAGAATTTTGTTGAAGTTCCTCCTTCAAACTATTCGTATCTTCCAAGGATTTCGTGGTCTCGTCGAGTTCATTCATTATGGAACTCAAATCAATTCCAGAAACTTCGAATAAGAACGTTTCGGGGTCTTCTCCTTCTTCAATCAGTCCATCTGCAAGTCTTTTCTGGAGTACGGCCTTCTTTCCAGTTGTTTCTAATTCACGCTCCTCTAACTCTTGCTGCAATTCACTAACTTTAAGGTCAACTAGGTGAACTCTTCTCGGAAACATTTTGTCTCTTATTGTCTTTGCCGAGATATCAGTCTATTATTTATTTCAAACACAGTTTTCAGTTTATTGTCCCGCGACGCGCAAAACTGTCCACTTTGCACTTAAATGTTCAACGGGTCACTAACTGTCTATTAGGCGCGATAAACGTCTATCAGTTTTTAAACGGTGAACACTTTAACACTTATTTATTTTAAATATCACACTTGCCAAATGTAGTAAAACTGCCCTAATTAATTTTCCTAATTTATTTAAAACACTATTTACAACAATTATTCACTAAAACATTACTTCACTATTTTATTTCTACGGTGTCAGTCTCTATCTGCGAACTCTGGAACTGTAACTAACTCCTCCGCCATCTGCTATACAGCGGCTATATATAGTAGCATTTACAGTTTTCGATCTTTCCAATCTGTTCGGCGACTCCTAGAAACTTCGGTTATAGCGTTCGCGTCTCTTCCACGGATGAGTCATGTGTTTGTCAGAAGAGAACTTGTTTACATTTCGAGTGTGGAGTGTAATTGGATGATCAGGGCCGGTCTCGAGGCCGGTCTCGAAATCGTTACAATACTGTAACAAAGTACCTATGGTAGAGTTTAAACATAATATAATTACATATAACTTTCATTTGTAGGTTGAAAATGGTAGAGAATGCAATGATTTCGATTATTTCACTAATTTCTCTGCACTAATTTCTACAAAAACACAAAAAATATGCCACATACACATTCTTTCAATGGTAAATATGGTTTGTTTGGATAATGGCCCGTGACCTTCAAGCGGCGTGACATCACACTAAACTGGTGTATTGCTATTTAAAAATGGCCGCCTGTAGGCACACAACGCACTGGTGTAAACATTCATTGTGCTAAGATTTACATGTTCAGCATATTACCACAGTTTTATCGTCTTTTATTAGTTATTATTGAGTGGATGCTTATTTCAGTGTGCACAGATAGTATTAGTATCACTTTTCATTAAAATTATAAAGGGTGTAAATAAATTTAAGTGTGGAAAATTTTAATGGTGATTTTATGTAAATGAAAATTATTTGAGTAAGATATAGCTCCTTGAAGAGGTTGCAAAAAAGTCGTTTATTATTTCTTAAAAACAAAAAATTCACCATCATTGAACCAAGCAACATTTTCTGCCATCAAGAAAGCTCTTCTTTATTTTGAAAACATAAAATGCTGCTTTTTGGCGTTCTCTTCAGGCGGCTGTATCTAAACAGGGGTTGCTCCACTAATTGATTTTTTTTTTAATAACCATCCTATTTCTATTATAAGAAGAATCACCCCTTGAATTTGTTCACATATATTTGTCAGGCTAGTACAATATTATGATTACTTGTAATGTTTATAATAATTATATCATTGCGATATATGATTTTGAGGAGTTCGAAATGGTGATCTGTTTTCATAATGATAATTTGCCAAAACATTTGTAGAGTGAGGTGTTGATGATGTCCAAATTAGTCTGGCCAATATAACTTCTCGGGCAGTCTGAACATGGTATTTCATATATACCTTGAGAATCGTTTGGTATTGTGTCCTTGGGAGATCTGATCTGAGATATTATCTTGTTGTTGAAATGTTCCATAGGTTAGAACTAACTCTGTGAATTTTGTAAGTTATCATGTTATTTTTATGTAGTCCTTCAACAACTCATATTCCTTTTTAATTGTAGCTCTTCCTGAAGAAGTCAATAAAGGTTGACGAAATATTGAAGATTTAAATCGAATGAGTTTCATTGTTCAACAGACCGCTACCCGAGAATTCCTACTTAATTAATAGAGTTCGGTCGAGAATACTTTGTTATTATATATATATATATATATATATATATATATATATATATATATATATATATATATATATATATATATATATATATATATATACAGTGTGACCCATTTAAGATGGAAGCACCCTTATAAAACTTATATTTTTCAACCGATTGGAATGATAGGACACCAAATATCATGAATAAATCTCAATTTCCAGGGCCAACTAATCTTATTTTTCAAGGTCAAAAATCTAAAAAAATTACTAGCGATTTTTTTAGAAAAAATCTGACTACACCACTGGATTCGCGACATTTTCAAATGATTTACATGTAAATTACGTTGGAATGCGTCAATCAATAAAAAAGTTATAAAGGAATGAAATTTGAAAAATATGCCGTTTAATCAATCCACCAATTCGAATTCATGAATTTTATGAAAATTCTGAATACACCACTGGATTCAGGATGTCTTGAAATATCACTGGTCACAGTTTCATCAAAATCTGTTCAGTAATAAAAAAGTTATAAGGGAATGAAATTTGAAAAATATGTTGTAAAATGAAATTTTAACAACGTTCTTACTACACCACTGTTGATTATTGAAAAAATTATTGGGGTGATTATTGCAATGTCGTACAATTATAACATCTGAAAATCATGATGGTAAAAATAGTCTATAGGTATTTCTCGAAGTGGAGTGGATACATAAACAAGTACAATCAGGAGAGAACTTCTGGTTAATCTTCATGAAAACAATTTCAACAATATAAGACAAGTCTAATGTACTCCCAATAGAAATTATAACGAAAAAAATATGCAATGGATAATAATTATTATCATTCCAGTAGGTAACATCAGCTGTGATTTTTTCCTTTTGTTGAATAGCAAAAAATGAGAGTTGCAATTTTAACTGCCTGTTATTCAGAATGCATTAATGAAATAAACAAGTTAGCTGTGACTTACAGTTTCTCATATATTTATTTGCACATGAATTGTCATTTTGTTACGCACCATTAGTGAACTGAATAATTTGTGTTCCAAAATAAAAACAGATAATGGCTCAATTGTCAATTCAAGAAAAAATCGAAATTATACGTCTTTCCGGTGATGATTACCGGAGTGAAAGAGAAGTAACTAGAATATTCAATGAAAGACACCCAAATCGTGCAGCCATAAATAACAGCACGGTACATAAAATAAACCAAGTTTTCAATCGGACTGGAGCAGTAACCACATATATTTTAAAGAACAATATACGAAGAAGGAACGAAAATAACCAGACTATATTAGATTACTTCAGAAATAATCCAAATAGTAGTTTGAGGGTTGCCAGCTTAGATTTAAACTTACCTAGGGAGAATATTAGGCGATGTCTGAAGAAAAATAAATTGAGGCCATTTAAACCAAAGTTTTTACATACTCTGGAACTAGGTGATCAAGAAAAACGATTGGAATTCTGCTTTTGGGTCCAGTGTCTTAATGACAGGCAATTTTTAAAGAAAATTTTATTTAGTGATGAAGCTAGTTTCACAACAAATGGAGTGGTTTCATCACAAAATATTCGCTATTGGGCCACTGAAAATCCTAACTGGGTGATAAACTGTAAAAGGCAGTATTCAGAAAAAGTGAACGTTTGGTGTGGAATACTGAATGAAAGGATAATTGGACCATTCTTTTTCGACGGCAACATGAATGGCCCAATTTTCCTACAATTTTTAAGGAATGAATTTTCGGACGCAATAGATGAACTTCCCCTTGCAGAAACAAGAAATTTATATTTTCAGTTAGATGGTTGTTCCATACATAATGCGGGAATTGTGAAGAATTGGCTGAATCAAAATTACCCTAATCGTTGGATAGGAAGGGGGAGTACATTAATTGGATGGCCACCAAGATCGCCTGACCTTACTTCACTCGATTTTTTCCTTTGGGGTTATGTTACACAAAAGGTTTACAAATCACGACCAAGGAATCGAGTGGAACTGTGCACCAGAATTCAGCAAGCTTGCGATGCAATTACTCCACAACAATTGAGGAATACTTTAAAAAATATTCGTAAGCGATATGATAAATGCATTGAATTGGATGGAAGTTTGGTGGAGGCCACCAGAATATGAATTGCACTAATTTATTTTTCAATTCGGTATCTTCTTGGTTTCTATTTTTACATTGATTGTGAATAAAAGATTGTTTTCCGCTAGTTTGTAGCAATTAGAAAAATGTACTTACAGTTATTTTTTTGTAGATTCATTTGAAATTATTGACACTAAAGTTTGTTGTGATAAACTGATTGATTGATATGGTTCGACATACATATGAAAGGAAATTGATTCTCCCATAAACGTTTCATGAATTTTATTTGAATAATATTTTGTTGAATATTGCCCCTAATCCAGTGGTGTAGTAAGAACGTTGCTAAAATTCCATTGAACAACATATTTTTCAAATTTTATTCCTTTATAACTTTTTTATTACCGAACAGATTTCGATGAAACTGTGATCAGTAATATTTCAAGACATTCTGAATCCAGTGGAGTATACAGAATTTTCATAAAATTCCTGAACATGAATTGGTGGGTTGATTAAACGGCATATTTTTCAAATTTCATTCCTTTATAACTTTTTTATTGATTGACGCATTCCAACGTAATTTACATGTAAATCATTTGAAAATGTCGCGAATCCAGTGGTGTAGTCAGATTTTTTCTAAAAAAATCGCTAGTAATTTTTTTAGATTTTTGACCTTGAAAAATAAGATTAGTTGGCCCTGGAAATTGAGATTTGTTCATGATATTTGGTGTCCTAATAGACTTTTTGAATATCTACCTAACAAAAAAAAAATCATTCCAATCGGTTGAAAAATGTAAGTTTTATAAGGGTGCTTCCATCTTAAATGGGTCACACTGTATATATATATATATATAAATGAATAGTAACTTGTGACATCTACAGTCACTAGTTTGAAACTCAATTCGACACGATCCATGGAATCCAAAGGTAGATGTTTACCTACAACATTGACAGGCAGACAAATGTTTATTTGTTCTGTCCAATCCAAGACTCAATCAAGTTTCTCGTGCGTTATGAGGAACGCAAGCAGAATCTAAAGTGAATAGAGTATTTTCGTTTCAATTCCGAGAGCTCACGATCCGTGGACAGCGCTGTTTCGTTGTTACCAACTCATCAGCACGGCTTTATGAGATCTCTCGAAGTTGAACGAATGCACTCTGAATTAGTACCATAAAGCCGTGCTGATGAGTTGGTAACAACGAAACAGCGCTGTCCACGGATCGTGAGCTCTCGGAATTGAAACGAAAATACTCTATTCACTTTAGATTCTGCTTGCGTTCCTCATAAGCACGAGAAACTTGATTGAGTCTTGGGTTGGACAGAACAAATAAACATTTGTCTGCCTGTCAATGTTGTAGGTAAACATCTACCTTTGGATTCCATGACTCGTGTCGAATTAGGTTTCAAACTAGTGACTGTAGATGTCACAAGTTACTGTTCATTTATACTCTCTTTGCCTTATGGTACTAATTCAGAGTGCATTCGTTTCAACTTCGAGAGACCTCATAAAGCCGTATATATATATATATATATATATATATATATATATATATATATATATATATATATATGAAAGTATACATCGGGCAAACTTCTAGACTCTTGAAAGGTAGGATTACTTCGCATAAAAGTGATTGTAGAAGAAATGTTAATTTCTGTGCATTAGCTGAACATGTAAATCGTTTTGACCATAGAATGGGTTTCGATAATGTTAGTGTGCTTGAAATAGAAAACAACATTTTCAAAAGGACATTTTTAGAAATGTTACAAATTAATGAAGAGAGTAACAGCTTAAACAAGAAAACTGATTTGAATAATTTAAGTAAAATTTACACCTATATTTTAAAACTGAATAGAGATAAATCGAAAAATTATAGTAATGCTGATACACCTAGTAGAGTCACTTGATTTTATAATATCAATTCAAATACATTGACATTAATTTTCAAATTCAAATACTGTCAGTCCGCATTTTAATTTTTATACAATATTTTTTACTTTACTGATGCTAATTTAAATTTTTACTCAAGTTATGTATGTTAGTAGATTCGATATATTTCTCCATTTTTAATTTTGTCCTGTTATAGTTGTCCTGAGGAAGGAAATAAACTTTTCCGAAAGCTTGACGAGATAACAAAGAGTTTTCTTTAAGATCAACATAAGACTGCAACCTCAAGATTTTTCCAATTCTATATATATATATATATATATATTTGTTGAAATTGGACGTTTCGGCTCCGATTTTGGAGCCATTTTCAAGAACTGAAAAGGAAAGAAAATTAATAAAAGGTTGAAACGTAATTCTACGCTGAGGTCTCAATCTGCCTACTCCTCAGGTATAATCACGTTAGGTTTTTGTGACGACGTCGGGGTCTCAATCTGCCTACTCCCCATGTCTCGTCACTGGTTATCTCTAAGGTCTCAATCTGCCTACTCCTTCGAGAGAACTATAGAATATATATACATATATACACATACAAGCACACACACACATATACATACATCCTATGTGAAATATTATTCACTATTTGAAAAAATATTATTAAAGTAATAAAAAAATATACGAATAAACGAGTATATGAAATAAATAAATGGAACTACAGCCATTATACTATGTCATCAATCGTAGTTACTTTTTTCAAAAAACGTATACAATGAATAGGCAACAAATAATTTCATATCTGTATGCCATCCATGTATTTGTCAATATACTCTTGAACACTATAATAGTTATTTTTGTATCTAGTGCGCGAAATGCTACTTTGGTGATCGTGAACTGATTTTTTTTAACGAGGCGCAGCCGAGTTAAAAAAAATAGTCGAGATTATCAAGTATTTCGCGCATGAGATGCAAACAAAATTTTTTCTACAAACGTTAAAAATATTGTTCTACTGCACCATTAATGTTAACATTGCAAATAATAAATAAAATTAGGTATTGTAAAATTTTCTCACAATTTGATAGCCTTAATTATTGTTATACATTAATGAATAAATGATATCTTGGATTTTTGCTTGAGGAACATAAAGGTTAAAATATAAAAATCCCATATAGTTTACATGCAGTGTGCGAAGTAAGTATTTCGCACACAATTTCGCGTACGGTGTCATGGTTACGAAGGAAAATGAAAAAAAGGGTCACTTCGCATATTGTTGTCAATGCGCGAACCTTGTCATTTTTTGACGTTTGTAGAAAAAAAACATTTTCAATAAGAGCTTCCTTCACCGATTTCCTGAAACGATTAAGTGATTGGATATCTTTAAACCCTATCGGAAGATGGTTATACATTTTAGCTGCATTATAAATTATCGAATTTTTAATCAAATTTGATGATGGAATGGGCAGTCTTAGCTTGTCATTTTGGCAAGTGGAGCCAACGTTAACATCATTAGATGATTTGTTCTTATGTACTAGGCACACAGTTTCTAGGATTAACATTGACGAAAGTGTAAGTAGTTTTTGCTCCTTGAATAAGGGTTCACAAGATACTCAGGCTCAACATTGCACATATAACGAATAGCTCGCTTTTGAAGAGCAAACACTGCATTGAAGTTCTGTTGGTTGCAGAATGATATACCATATCTTATATGCGATTCGATAACCTCGTGGTAAACAATTATTGCAGTTGCAATACCCAATTCCCTCGACACCATTCGCAACGCGTAACATCCCGAAGCTAGTTTTTTACTCAGTTTTTATGTGATTATTGAAATTGAGGCAGTTGTCCAAATTGATTCCTAGAAATTTATTGTTTTTTTCATTTGATATAACATCATTACCTAAGGAAATTCCTGATATATTACAATTAAATTATATACGGTTGGTTTTTCTTATATTGAAGGTAATCAAATTGGAGTTGCACCACTCTCTCACCCTAAGAATATCTTGTGCTATTTTGTTATGGAGAATATTTTCATTGGTTTCATGCCACAGGATGGTTGTATCATCCGCAAAAATTGTGAACATTTCATTAGATTCGATATAGGCCAGATCATTGAAATATAACAAGAGGAGTATAACAAGAAGAGTACTGGTCCTAGTAGACTCTCTATCTACCACCTTTGGTTCTTTATTTTAGCTGCATGTCGATGTATACAGCTTTGGATGTGTTGATACACTTCATAACTGGCATACACACGTCAGCCACTTTTATTTTCCTTCGCAATATTCAATACTACCATATTGTTCACCATTTTCCAATGTCCGTATATGTGTGATTTTTCTTCTTTACTGAAGGCATTTCTCTTTATTCTTTACTGACGGCTCTCCTCCTTCTTAGAATGAAAGAGAGTGTGACCGTATACAGGCTGAAACACAATGGAAGTTTCATGTTTTTAGTTTTAATTTTCATAATTTTGGATATGTTTTAACGCGACTCTATCATTGCTATCATTATTCTGATCTCGCCTTATAAACAATCTTGTTGGTAAAATTCAAGCTTTATATTTCAGTACTGTTTTGCATCTTGTTTTATTTTAAAAATTGATATCCAAAATCCTAAATCTTAAAACTCATTACATGAAACATCCATTGTGTCTACAGCTCAAAACAACTAACTAAGGATCTGAGGAATTAAGTTCAAAATGGTATTTTGTTTCTAAGATCGATGGTCGTTGCATTATAGTATTTCTAGAACTTTTGTTTATTTTTTGGATGTATAATAAACAAGAATGATAAAATTCAAATATAATTATTTTTCTATTTTTCAATTTTTCAGAGAGATAAAGTTCAGCTTCAACAGAAAGATATCGACGATTTGAGAGAACAGATGGAAAGGTACAAGAAGGAAAGATTGGAAGAGGAAAGAAAGTTGAATAAGACCATAAAATATTGGGAAAATGAGGTGAGAATAATAAAACTCTAAGAAAGACTTTGAAAATTTCCAAATCTACCCCCTTCTTGTATAACGAGTATAAAGAGTTGCATAGCAGTTCATTTTATATAGATAGGAATGAGAATGTAACAATAACAAAACAACTTAATTTTCATGAAAACGAAATAATATTGTAGGTGTTAGTTCAAAATAACAGTATATTATGTATGATACCATTGAACAAGTGAGTCTTCAAAGTATGCGCAACGAGACATAATGCTCTTAAACGTTGCGAGTGCTTTAAAGGCACTTGTACACGTGTATCGTATACTATTTTTTATTATTCATGCATCTTGATTCAACAGGATGATATATTTCATATTTCATTTCATCTTATCAACTAGGTATCACATCTGATGTCAGAGGTATCATTGACATGGACGCTCATTTGACATTTCATATTATAACACTGAGAACCTGACGTCTGACGTTGTTACCTAGCAACACAGCATGTTTTGAATCTTGGAGATTTCTCACGCTTTTTAGCAGTGCTTTTTACAAGGATAATGATGCAGTTATAGTGAAAAATTAATTGAGTCTAAAAATAATTGTAATCAAATATGACATGTTATCTTAGAGCCTAGAGGAAATCTGTGATCAAGGCCATTTCAGTTCAAATCATGAGTAATAACAAGTTGGATCTTTCATGTCATATTATTTATCTTTTCAAGAACGTGACAGATCCTTCAAAAACACAATTTTGTTATAGTATATCTATTCCCAATTGGACCGGCATAAAAAGTTTTGATAAAAAATTCTCTTTCTTGACATAGGCGTCGGTAGTGCGGGAAAAAAATTTCCGCACTCGAAAGTTTGTTCAAGAGTGCTACATAATTTTTTTTATTGATTGATGTGAAATATACACGGCACTGATTAAGGAATATTGTGAACTGGTAAAATAACTCGTCTTCAGATAACAGGTGCTCAGTCCACCTAGCCGAGCATTTATTTCTCGAATATATTTGATAGCGCTTTTACTCATGAGCTGGGCACTAGGGCCACAGTACTTTTTATGATTGTACCAGGAACGCTTTGGAAGTAAAAATACTGGTAGTATGTACATTTCCCATATGCCGGGCTGTGCATATGAACACTCCTTGTAGTACTCTTATTTTTATTGCCGTTCCAATGGGTTTAAGGAATACTATACGTAATTTTAAAAACTTTTCTGTTGTTTCAGAGTAAAATAATACTGGATGAATTCAAGGCGTTGAAGTTTGCTAATGATGTCCTAACAAGAGACTTGAATGAAATGAAAAATAATTATACCACTGCCAATAATACGCTTCGTGAAACCCAAGCAAACTTATTAGATGCTATTGCTGAAGTTACAGTGAGATTTGTTTTTTTTGTTATATGATAATCCCTGTCAGACTCAAAAACCTTAGGAAATATCATGTTCAGGATGCAATTGTGGAAGTAGTAAGTCACAGGAATTGTGAGACACATGGATTCCAGACTTACATGAACCAACATATTGAGAAAAAACATTGAAAAGATCTTGAAAGTCTAAGTTACTGAAAATTTCATGAGGTATAATAAACGTTTTGATACATTTCAGTATGCATTTCAACCAAAAACTTTTGAGTTTGGAATGTCTATAATAATAAACGACATTAGTAATAACGAGTAAAAAGACGAAGCGTCAGTGTAGTGTTTGTCAGCTTAACCTACAAAAAAATAATGAATGACATAAACATCGTATACAAGGTGTTCCTAAATGTCATGTACATACGGAAGGATGTAATTCTTTGGCTTATTGTCATTCAGTCGCAAATATGAACAAACAAGTAATGGAAAGTAAGCAGGCAGAAATCAAGGAGTAAGAAACTGCAAGAATGCAAAAGAAAATTACCAAAAAGGGAAAATTTTGGAATAGATATGAAATGGGTACTGGGTATGAGTGTGTTTCCACAGGTCCCTTTATGTTACTGGATGGAAGAAGTCAATGGGTCTGTTTGTAAACATGTTGATGCTATTCGTCGACGAGAACTTGAAGATAATTGTACAGATCTTCCAAACAACACTTCAACTTGGAATAGTTCCATTCTGAAGGAAGCTCGCGCAGGAGCCATCTCTGGATGATATCGAAAGGGGTGAAAATGAATCCAATATATGGTATCAAAATGGGGGTTTCGAATCATTTTCAGAAAAAATATATTTCGTTATAGTGCATTCATAAGTACCTTGTGTTCATTTTTTTAAATTTTCATTTGTCAATTTATCGAGATAAAAATTATTGAAAACGCCAAAATTAACCACCGAATTCAAACGACCAGAAGAGGCGGGAACGTGACGTACTTACGCGAGAGATTTTGATTGGTTATACTCGTCATGGTCGTCTTGCAGATAAAATAAAAAATGTGCCTGACAGCATTGCCATATCGCAAAAAAATATGATTTATCAGAATATACTATTTCACTTTCTTAATAATAACATTGGTATATATGTACCTACCTGTCTCTATGTTCGAAGTCTTGAAAAATTAGCTTGGTAATTTTGGATCATTTATTTTTGATTCGTTTTTATGAAAAATAGTATTTTTATTTGTATTCCAAAAAGCTATTTATGTACCTACTGTAACGCCTACAGATTAAAAAGCTCGTTTGGATTCAGGGTTCAGGGAACCCTAATCTGTGGTTCAGGAAGGCAGATATTACAATTATACAATATAACTAAATGAATGAGAAATCCAATTCAGATATTGATAATCCCTTGTCGACCTGAATCTAATTGTGGTGGCTATTATTAGAAATTTGTATGCATGAACCAGTATTTCTAATTCCAGAAGCATACTCACGGCAAATAGTAATAATAGCCGTCCTCAACGAGTGTTTATGAGGGAGTATTATTATTATTTTTAATAATTACTAAAATTTTCAGTGAAAAGTGCAAATAGTGGTGCAACTAATTATCAACTTGAAAACTGTGCATACTTCAACCTGTCGTTACACGTAATTAATTTCTAGATCTTATAAAGACTTGGCAACAGCGGCGTCACTCTCGGCTTTGTCCGCGCAATCCCAAACTTCAGCCAATTGTATTACATGAAGACAATGTCGTCACAGCTGAAGAGCATTTAAATTTATGCATACTGAAATCACGTATTCAATATTGAATAGTAAATCAGTTTTTCAAAATTTAGAGTGATTAAATGGTTAGGACTTTGTTATAAACTGCCCTCCATTACGTCAAGTGAAAAAAAGTGCATGCGAGGATGTATTGATATCTAGTTAGCCTAGACCAGTTCCCTGCATAAACAAAATATTGCGTTACCATAGCAACGAACAATAACTTATTAGAAGTGTCAGTGTAAACTTTGACGTCAAAATAGTAAACCAGAGTTACGCAATAAATTAAAAGAAAAAATATGTTCACCGAAATTGTGAAAATCGAAAAATTGTAGTATCGAGCCATCATCAAGTACCTGTATTTAAAAGGGTTAAGAGGTAAGCAGATTTACGAAGTTATGCTTAATACCCTTGGTGATCAATGTCCTTAGTATGCGACCGTGAAAAATTGGACTGCAAGCTTCAAAAGAGGTAAATTTTCTATTGAAGATGATGACCGATAGGGAAGGCCAGTTTCTGTGTCAGTCTCCGAAAGTATCGATGCAGTTCATAACATGATTTTAACAGACCGTCGGATTGGGCTAAAACGGATATCTGAAGCACTGAATATTTCATACAAACGCCTTCATTATATAGTTCACGTTAATTTGGACATGAGAAAAATTGCTGCAAAATAGATCCCCAAATGTTTGAATGTTGATCAAAAGAGTGCAAGGGTAGTAGCATCGCGTTCGATCTGTGCTCGATTTGAAAATGATGTAGACTTCTCAAACCGAATTGTTACTATGGATGAGACTTGGGTACATTTCTACGATCCAGAAACAAAGCAACAATCGATGGAATGGCGACACACCGGTTCTCCAAGACCTAAGAAGTTTCGTGTCCAAAAATCTGCTGGAAAATTTCTTGCTTCAGCTTTTTGGGATTGCCATGGAATAATCATGATTGATTTTTTGGATAAAGATAGAACAATAACTGTAGATTACTATTCGACATTACTGACCACTCTACGGGAAAAAATTAAAGAGAAAAGACGCGGAAAGTTATCCAAAGGTGTTTTGTTTTTGCAGGACAACGCCCCTGCACACAAATCTCATATTGTCATGCAGGGTTTGAATTACTAGAACACCCCCCTTATTAACCAAATTTGGCTCCATCCGACTATCATTTCTTTCCTCAACTGCAAAAAAGTTTGAAAGGTCGTAAATTTTCTTCCAACGAGAAGGTAATAAAAGCTGTGGAGGTCTGGTTTGCAGAGCAAGAAGAAACATTTTTTTTGAAAAGTCTAGAGACGTTGCAGGTTTGCTGTAATAAATGTATCCAATTAAGAGGAGAATATGTTGAGCAATAAAATATTTTGACATTGAAATTTCGTTTGGTTCTATGGTAGGCTAAGAATTTTTCAAAATATCCTTGTATTTTACGATACTGGAAACCCCCATTTCGAAAAATTATGTTGAGCAAAATATTATGCAGGATCAAAGACCAGTAGTTCGAGTGAGCAGAAAACCAGAATACTTCAAATATTATGAGAAATTAAGGAAAAAAGTATACCGGGTGGCTACGGAAGTATTGCCTACGGAATATCTCAGTTATTGTATGAAGTAGGTTTGTGAAATTTGGAGCGTCGATATAATGACATAAGAGCTAGAATTTGAGCATATTGACATGTCGAAGTTAACTTCCGGTCTGACCGGAAGTAACATCAACTTTCTTATTTTAAATAGAAACCCTATTTTTTTTTTCTTTTCGCTTTATTCAGCATTCAATTCCCTTTCTAATGACATATCACAAGTTGGTATCTAACCAAAAACTAGATCAGAAAAAATTTATTATTGAAATTCACCGAGTAGGCCGTGGAAGCAAAATGAAAGCCAAAAATTGAAAAGTTGGCTATGGAAACCATACGTCACTTGATAACAGTTGCTACTACTGTGATATTTTATTTTCATTCGTCGGCGTTATAAAAAGCCGCCAAAAAAAATATTGGAAAAATTGGGAAAAAAACAATAATCTGTAGGTCCATAACTTAAATAGGAACATACAACTTTTTCTTGCCTGTACTATTCAGCATAACCATTCCTTTCTAATGATATAATAGAAAGTAATTTTTTGAAATGAAATCCAATTATTATTATTCAAATAATAAAAAAACAGATTTATCGAAAAAAAAAATTCAAATTGATAGGATTAAAGATAAAATAAATTCAAAACAAATGTTCGAAATGCATTCCCTCAGCGTCAATACATTTATTGACTCTGGTGATATTTTCATGTAAAACGTTTCTCAACATTTGGGGCGTGATATCTTGGAAAGCTCTACGAATTTTTACTTCTAGCTCATGTAGAGTTGTAGGCTGTGTGGAATACACCCTATTTTTAAGATGCCCCCATAGAAAAATTTCGCACGGAGTAAGATCAGGTGACCTTGGTGGCCACCTGACTGGACCATGGGTAGTTATAAGTCTCTCTTGAAAGCGATTTTGAAGATAATTTCTCGCTATTCTTGAATTATGCGGAGGGGCGCCATCTTGCTGGAAGTACATTCTCTCAGTTATTTCCGCTGGTAGGTTGTTAATGAATTCCGAAATTTCATTCGTTAAAAAATTAAAGTATCTCTCTTCGGTTAGTTGGCCTTGAAAAAGAATGGGGCCAACAATATGAGTTCCAACTATTCCTGCCCAAACATTCACACCAAATCTCTCCTGGAAGCCACCTTGTCGAAACCGGTGCTCGTTTTCTATCGCCCAGTACCTGAAACAATAGACCGTTCACACTTTTAGCACTTTACACTTCGACTATCGACAATAATCCAAATAAAGTACAGTACCTACTTTGTATTATTCCTGTTAAATAATCCATTGTTGGTAAATCTTGACTCGTCCGTAAACAAGATATAATAGTTAAATAGGTGATTCTCAGCATTTTGTCGAAGAAACCAATTACAATATTCCAGGCGCCTTTCACTGTCATTTTCATACAAATGTTGATGCAACTGATACTTGAAGGATTTAAATCGTTGTTTTTTCAAAATTTTCCTAGCAGAGTCCTTACTTATAGCTAATTCGGCGCCAATCTGCCTTGAGGAAATTGTGCTATCATATTGTACTAAAGCTAATACATTAATTTTAGTTTCCTCATTAATAACAAATGCTTCTTGGTCTTCGTTAACATCAGGCTCAGTTCTTAATTTTTCTTCAAGCCACTGGAAATACCTTCTTGACGGTTGCTGCCTCCCTGGATATCGCTCTAAATACAATCGTTCAGCGGCATAAGAATTTTTTAAACATTCACCATAAATGAGAAACATGTCAATTTGTTCGGTTCGTGAATAACGGGGCATTTTTTGAATATTCCACTAACTGATTTCGATTTCCAAACCCTTTTAAAATGGCAGAATCAAAAACACTACTTCGAACGTCAAAACAATATGGATAGCAGCGTTCGTGAGAGCTCTCGTTTCTTTTTTGTTTCATTCCAAAATACATCTTAATCAGCCTACTTGTTAATATTTTGGTTCGAATGATTATTGCAATGGAATGATTATTCTGAATAGCACAAACATCGTCCATAGGTAGATATTAGAATATCTATGGACGATGGCACAGACCAAGTACGTTTATGTTCCTATTTAACCTAGAACATACAGGATATAATTTATCATTCCACATTATTTTTAATGTTATTTTTGCGTATGGCGATAATCTGTTTTGTTATTTGAAGAATAATAATTGGATTTTTTGGTATTTCATTTCAAAAAATTACTTTCTATTACATCATTAGATAGAAATGGTTATGCTGAATAGTACAGGCAAGAAAAAGTTGTATGTTCCTATTTAAGTTATGGACCTACAGAGTATTGTTTTTTTCCCAATTTTTCCAATATTTTTTTTGGTTGCTTTTTATAACGCCGACGAATGAAAATAAAATATCACAGTAGTAGCAACTGTTATCAAGTGACGTATGGTTTCCATAGCCAACTTTTCAATTTTTGGCTTTCATTTTGCTTCCACGGCCTACTCGGTGAATTTCAATAATAATTTTTTTCAGATCTAGTTTCTGGTTAGATACCAACTTGTGATATGTCATTAGAAAGGGAATTGAATGCTGAATAAAGCGAAAAGAAAAAAAAATAGGGTTTCTATTTAAAATAAGAAAGTTGATGTTACTTCCGGTCAGACCGGAAGTTAACTTCGACATGTCAATATGCTCAAATTCTAGCTCTTATGTCACTATGTCGACGCTCCAAATTTCACAAACCTACTTCATACAATAACTGAGATATTCCGTAGGCAATACTTCCGTAGCCACCCGGTATATAATATACTTACATACTCTTTTTAGTTTTTGATCATTCTGTATTAGAATAAATTGTTGTTATTATGAGTATTATATCAATAAAACATACTACAAATTATTACGAACCCATAATTGTGGGGCTCACATCATTGACCATGCCAAATAGTTGTGAGAATTTACACGGAGATATTTTTTTAGGGATCATGTTCCCTGTAATCCTCTTAAACTTTTTTGTGTTGCGCCGCTGGTAGATCCTAAATTTCAAAATGTAGAAAATATTTTTGTTCCATTGTAGTTTTTCGTAGTCGCCGCCGTTATCAAGAAAAAAGTTGAAAAACAATTTTCTGTAATTTCCTAGACCAAATTAATTTTTTTTTAATTTTCTATCATTTTTTGACAGTTTAGTCGGCACTACCTGTTGAAAATTAAATCTGGAATGCCCTGGTCTTCGTAGCAATGATTTATTACAATACAAAAACCAGAAAACAACAAGGAAACTACGTTACAATTGTTGAAAGTGACCTCTTCCAAAATGTATACATGCGTGTGCTCTCTTTTTCATTGATGCCCGTACTCTTTCAAACATCCCCGGAGTATTTCTTAGGATTTCAAATGTATCTAATATTGGATTTCATAAGTGATAAACGATATTCACTTTGTATGCACTATAGTTTCGAGATACCTCATAGAAAAAAATCTAGGCTATTCAAGTCAGGGGACCTCGGGGGCCATGACTATTGACTGATGTGTACTGAGCTGTGTCTAATATACCTTTTGGTTCATGTATTCAATCATTATCAAATTGAAAATCGTACACATCATAAATATGAAACAAAGAATAAAACGGATGGCTGGATATCAACTGAAAAATTTTCTACAACTTTGATGCAACAACATGCCATTTATAAGGTAGAAAGATTTATAATAAATTACCTGTTTCTTTAAAAATTAATAGTTATTCTAGATTTGAAAGTTAAATCAAACTCTGGTAGATTGATAAATCCGAAAAGTTGAAAAATTATTTGTGTGAAATAATATCATTATCATTTTTATTATTATTATTATTTTAAAATGTACCTATTTGAATTTTTTTGTCATTGTTTTTATATATTCAAAATGTGACCAATTATTAATTTTTTCTATTTTTCTTTCTTTGTATGTATATATATTATGATTTTTCAGTATTTTTATATATTATGATATACAGGCCGTTTCTTTTATCATGTGGTAACATTGCTATATTCTGAACCGTAATAGATACAAAGACGATTAAATCGGAAAAAATTTAACTATTGTGGTGAGCAGTACATTGGTCAGAGAAAATCTACGGGGACTCTCGCCCTTCCCCACTTATACAGGGAAAACTAAAAATGTTGTTTTCGGTTTTCTGCGAATAGAATGGTTATTTCAGAAAATATATAAAAATGAAAGAGGAAAGTTTTATTGTATTCAAAATGTAATAGAACTACGTAATGATACATTTTTAATTAAACGTTTCGTGTCAACACGGCCACCATCAACAATTTTTTTCAAATACGGACCTGTCTATTTCATCACAAATATTGATAGAGCGATACAATACCAATTCAGTGGTATATCACACTTGACATTTTTATAGCGTTTCATATAAAATATCTGGCATCATCAGTGACAACAATTTTTAATTACGGTCCTGTCGTTAGTTCTTTTGTAAATTGTTTTGATTTCTTCAAAACTCATTCAACTATTAGGATACTTCAGTCATTACCCAATACTTTCGATAGGAAGATACCCCAACACAACGAACATTCGTATTTTTCCTTTTTGGGGATTTTTGTATTACAGTAATCCTTGATTCAAGGCTGATTTCTCCTGTATCAATTTTTACATGGATTTTGATCAAAATACAAGTGTGACTGATATGCTATTTACTTATGCAAAATCAAATAGAAATCCTCTCTTGGCAAAAAATATGTATGGTGAGCTATACCCGAATCGTGGCATTCAAATGTGTAGACGATTAGAAAGAAATTTGAGAGACTGTGGTGCATTTGACAGAAATAAAACTAGAAAATGTGTTGTTACTGGAAGTATAAGGAACCAAATAAATGTTTTGGGTAAGCAAATATTACCTTATAAAGACTAAAAAGTGAAAAATAACATATTTTTTTTTAACCTAGGATTGGTCAGTTACAAAAATATTTCTAATCAAGATTTTTCTTTACGAGAAATTGCCCACGAACTTGGGATATCTGTAAAATCTACCAGAAATATTTTGAAAAAGAACAAATACAAATGCTACAAGATACGCAAAGTTCATCACCTTAATGAAAGGGATTACGGAAGGAGAGTACGATTTTCGAAATGGTTAAGACGTAGAAATAGGGAAGTTCGAAATATTTGTAAAAAAATAATATAGACGGTCGAATCAAAATTCACCAACAATGGTTGGTTTAACAGAAACATCCATTATAGGTGGAATAATACGAATGAACATTTACATAGAGATACCAATTTCCAGGGGAGGTTCGGAATAAATGTCTGGTTGGGAATTTTGGGAACAAACATACTAGGTCCTTTCTTTTACGATGAGCATTTGAATGGTGAAATGTATTTAAATTTTTATCCAATGAGTTTGATGGCTACTTAGATTAATTGCCATTAAGCACCCGCCGTGAAATACAATATTTTCAACAAGACGGTGCCCCTCCCCATAATGCAGCAATAGTAAGGGAACATTTAGATGCAATATTCCCAACAAAGTGGATTGGAAACAATGGACCAATTGTCTGGCCAGCTCGATCCCCAGACCTTACTCCTTTGGATAAATTTGTCTGGGGATACATAAAAGATACAGTTTTTTCGACACCTAGTACCGATATCGACCATCTCAAACAGAAAATAAGAGATGCATGTAATAGCATTACAACCATCATGCTAGAAAATTGCCACAGAAATTGTATGGACAGACAACTTATGTGCATTCAACAAAGAGGTCGTCAATTCGAGCATTTAATGTAGAATTCTTTTTCTGTATTGGTTTTATTTTCTTCCACAAATTCATTATGAAATAAATTGTTTTTCTGTTCGTTTGCTAAGTAAGTTTATTTCTGGGGTAAATTGCTATCATTCGTCTCTGAAACTGCAAAAATCTTTTATGAATTTTTATAGA
Source organism: Chrysolina americana (assembly GCA_958502065.1). Classification (NCBI taxonomy): domain Eukaryota; kingdom Metazoa; phylum Arthropoda; class Insecta; order Coleoptera; family Chrysomelidae; genus Chrysolina; species Chrysolina americana. The sequence goes on along the minus strand of OY293419.1, from coordinate 29,853,511 downwards.
ATTAATACAATTTTCATACATACATTCGTTCAAAACGTCACTGATAATTTTTATATCGAAGCGTTAGATCCTGTGGAATTCATAAACAAACTAACGAGAGGACCGTAATTAAAAATTGTTGTCACTGATGATGCTAGTTATTTTATATGAAACGTTATAAAAATGTCGAGTGTGATATACCACTGAATTGTTATTGTATCGCTATATCAATATTTGTGATGAAATAGACAGGTCCGTATGTGAAAAAAATTGTTGATGATGGCGGTGTTGACACGAAACGTTTGATTAAAAATTTATCGTTACGTAGTTCTATTACATTTTGAATACAATAAAACTTTCCTTTTTAATTTTTTTATATTTTCTGAAATAACAATTCTATTCGTAAAAAACCGAAAACAGCATTTTCAGTTTTCCCTGTATAAGTTGCTAAGGGCGAGAATCCCCGTAAATTCTCTATGACCAATTTACTGCTCACCACAATAGTTACCTTTTTTCGCATTTAATCGTCTTTGTATCTATTACGGTTTTGAATATAGCGATGTTACCACATGATAAAAGAAACGGCCTGTATAATTAATCATCTTAATTAATTTTACATGATGATGGACAAATTTTAAAACTTATTTGATCATATTTCCATGAAATATTAATTACTTTTTATCATATTTGTAACTATGTATTTGTCATTTTTAAACAAACAAAATAAAATAAAAATAAATTATAAAGTCATTACCCGCGGCACAGATGTACTACTTTTTTTCTCGATTACGGTCACAAACACGAGAAAACTACAAAAGAGCAAAAATATTTCAAAAAAACGGAAAAATCTATATATCTATAATATATTGGGTGGCCGGTAGCTTAGCGGCCGATGTAGGTACAAGAGATGTTTTCTCAAATACTTTATATCGGATCAATAGGTGACCGCATGCCTTGTTGAAAAGCAGTGTATTGTGAGTTGTCTAGATGCCAATCTCGTCTAGTGCTAGCTTGGAGTGCACACCGGCCACCCGAGGTGGTGCTGTAGGTTTTCCGGGTTTTCTTATAGATGAAAAGTGAATACATCACCTAAAACATCAGTAAGTCGCCCCGGAGCGTCACGGAAAATAGTAATAATAGCCTTCCTCTACACGCACAGGCTATGCCTTTGAGTACATTCAACGAGTGTTATGAGGGAGTATTATCATTATTATATCTCCCTGAAAATACAACCATGTGGCATGCCCAGTGATATCAGCCCATAGCGTAACCTATATTTCAAATATGAGCTCGACAGTTCATGTTTATATGAGTTTTTGGTCATGAAATAAGACAATTAATTACCTCCTTCCATATGTTCATGGCATTGAGAAACAACCTGTGTATCTTTATGTTTTCCCATTACGGAACTTTGTTTTCAAAAAAATGTATTTTACTCAAAACTTTAATTTACAATAAATAATACTATGAGATGTTTCTAGTTCGAAGTCCGTGTCTATTCTAGATGTTCTTTATTTCCATGAACCAAAGTTGAATTCAACACCGTCTCGACGTGTTTCTGGAAATCTGCATGGGCAGCAATCGTTCAGCGATGTCTCTAGGAAGGCATGCATAACTACCTAGATACACAAATAACCTGAATACAATATTTGGATATGAATATTATTGTTATGATGTTCCTGTGACTTGGTTGATTTATGATTTAATAATAGTGATAAAAATTTATTTAAATTAATGAAAAATAATAATAATCCCTACCGAGTACACTGCATAAATTCTAAAGAATCATGGAACCGTGAGACATTATTTTCAATTTATTTTTGATAATGTTACGAGATTGATAAAAGCCCCCTAGCTGCGCCGCTGAGTCCATCGATAAATCAATTCCAAGAAGTGTTTATTTGGATGGATCGTTTTCTAACGGAGCTGCCGCGTCATCGCTCAATTCCTGGAAATGTGTAGAAGTTCTCCGTTATGAGTATTCTCGAATCATCGTGATTAATCCAGTCTACATGATGAGCACTTATATAAACGGAGACGGTTGACTGGGAAGGAAGTTTTTATGAAGAGAAATTATTTAAGAAGATTAGAAAGTGATAATAAGCAGAAGTGTTTGGAATATTTAGCTAGTTTTATTGTTGTATAGATAGATCTAAGTGTTTTATTAGTCAGTGAAGTGTTGTATGTTTGTTTATAGTGAAGTTAGAAAATAAACAGTTTAGTAGTGTGCTCGGCCTATTATTTAGCAAAACTTAACAGTGGTGTCCGAAGCGGGATATTAGTGAAAAACAGAAAAAACCTATTTATAAACTATTTATGGTGAATACGAGGAGTACATCGTACGATACGATGGAGGACATTGTGAAATTTATCCAAAATCAGTTTGCGGATTTGGAAAGAAGGCGCCAGGAGGAAAAACAAGAAGAGGAAAAGCGGCGCCAGGAGGAAAAACAAGAAGAGGAAAAGCGGCGCCAGGAGGAAAAGAAAGAACGAGAAGATGAAAAACGAGAAGAGGAAATGAGACGATTGGATGAAAAAAAAAACGAGAAAAAGAAAAAAAAGAATGAGAAGAAGCACTACAGAAAATTCTCGAACAACAAAAGACCGAATCAGAACGAGTAGAAGAACAGAGGAAAACAGACTTCCAGAAGGTTCTAGAACATCAAGAAAAATTCTTCCAACATGTATTACAGAAAACCGAAGTACAAATGGAGGAACTGAAAGAAGAACTGAAAGAAGAACAAAAGGAAGATGTCAAGAAAATCGACGATGAGGTTAATAAGAAATTTGATACGGTGCGAGAAGAGATGAATGGACTAGAAAACCAGATAGCACTCCTCAAGAAGCAAGATCGTCGAGACAGGGTTGCCACATCAGGAATTTCCATAAAACCACCGAATTTTGATGGACAGTCCTCTTGGTCCATGTATCGCCGACAATTTGAAGCTGTAGCAATGGCTAATGGATGGGGCGAAGAAAAAAAAGCTACTGCCCTTATAGTAGCTTTGAGAGGGCCAGCTTTGTGTATGTTACAGACGATACCTTTCGAACAGCAAAATATATATAAAGACCTGATTACTGCATTAGAGTTACGGTATGGCGATCAACATCGAGAACAGCTGTATCGGGCTCAAATGAAAACGCGCACTCAGAAATCAGGTGAAAGTCTGCAGGAATTTGAATCGGATGTGAGACGCCTAATTCAGCTGGCTTACCCAGAAGCACCGGGAGATTTCAAAGAACAGTTAGCGGTGCAGTTATTCATAGATGGACTCAGAGACACCGAAATCCAAAGGACTCTGCGATTGACACACTTTAAGAGGAGTAGCGATGCCTTGGTACGTTCCTTAGAAGTGTAGGCGGCCTTCAACACCTCGAGGCCGAAAGTACGAGCGGTATCGAGAGAAGAACCCGAACAACGATCAAGCGCAGCTACTAGTTCATTCGAGAAGGTTCTGGAAGAGATTAAATCCTTAATAAGCGGAATAAGCACCCAGAAGAACAGGGCGTGCTATAGATGTGGAAAATTGGGCCATCTTATTAGAGACTGCAGGGTAAGAATGCCACCACGTTCGCAATCACCTATGAGGACAAGATCTTCCAGCGAGTCCTCAAGTGGGCGGTAGGAAAACTAGAATTAGCCAGCATATCGGGGCGCATGCTGGCTAGCAATAATGGAGCCCCCAGGGTCATCCCTATCAACAGGCTAAGAAGAACAACCGATAGCCTTACCATTTCAGGAAAATTGAACGAAATAGACGTCGTATGCACCATAGACACCGGTGCTGCAGTTTCGTTGGTACGCAGTGACATTCTTCGGCCGGAAAGCGTGAAACCTATCTCTTCAAACCTTCTTCTTCGAACAGTCACTGGAGAAAACGCACCGATTCGAGGAGAAGCTGAGATTACACTGATTCTTGGGCGACTCGCCATCACAAATACAGTGTACGTCGCGGATATAGAAGATGAATTTATACTTGGGATGGATTTGATCAGTGACTACGGGTTTTCGTTTGACAATGAAGAGAGTATCATGAAGTTTGGAGGGGAAGAATTTGTACTCACAACTCCAACAGAGAGGATGATGTCTGTGAAACTGCGATTAATGAAAACCGTGAAAATTCCTGGATTTTCGGAGAAAGTAGTTTATGCTACATTAGATGGAGACCCTGGGTGCTGCGTTAGAATAGTACAGCCATGTGTTGAATCACCTAGCGATTTGGTTCTTGCACGAGCCCTAGTAAAGACAAAACATACTATTCTTGTGAGAGTTGACAACGTGTATCCCGAAGAAATAACAACTAAAGAAGGCGATATCATTGGAATATGTGAACCTATTTCATGGGTAGCGAACTATGATTCAAGTGACCACGAAGAAAGAAAGGAAGCCTCAAAGAGTGTCATGACAATTCTTGAACAATCATTTGAACACTTGTCGGCAGAAGAATTGAGAGCTGCTAAAAATTTCATCAGAAGTGAAAGCGACATCTTTGATTCAACAACAACAGGAAGAACTAACCTGGTCAAACACAGGATCGATACTGGCCAAGCCCATCCGATTCGGCAACCACCAAGAAGAGTTCCATTTGCCAAACAACAAGAGGTGGAAGAGCTTGTTGACAAGATGATGAAAGATGGTGTGATTGAAGAATCATCGAGCCCTTGGTCTGCACCTGTTGTGTTAGTTTCTAAGAAGGATGGATCCACGAGATTCTGTGTGGATTATAGGAAATTGAATGATGTTACGAAGAAGGATAGCTACCCTTTACCAAGGATTGACGACACATTAACAACTTTGGCAGGTTCACGTTGGTTCTCAACCCTAGATCTGAAGAGCGGGTATTGCCAAGTGGGCATACATGAAGAAAGTAAGGAGAAGACAGCATTTTCGACTGGAAGCGGACTTTATCAGTTCACTGTCATGCCTTTTGGATTATGCAATGCTCCAGCAACATTTGAAAGGCTTATGGAGCTGGTCCTGCGAGGAATCACTTGGAAGACTTATCTAGTATACCTCGACGACGTTTTAGTCATGGGAAAGACATTTGAAGAACATGTGCAAAACTTACGAGAAGTACTCCAACGATTCAGGAATGCCAACCTTAAACTAAATCCCCAGAAATGCTCATTGTTCCAGAAAGAAGTGGATTTTCTGGGCCACACAGTGTCATCAGACGGCATCCGAACAATCGAAAGGAAGATACAGACGATCCGAGACTGGCCGAGACCTAAAGACAAACATGAAGTGAGGAGCTTTCTAGGGCTCTGCACCTACTACCGTCGGTTTGTAGAAGGATTTGCTGACATTGCGGCACCCCTACATAAGTTGACAGAAGACCGAGTCAAATTCGTCTGGTCCAACGAAAGTGAACGGGCATTTGGAAAGCTGAAAGTTGCTCTATGTTCCAGTCCGATTTTAAGTTTTCCACGTCAAAGAGGCCTTTTCGTTTTGGACACAGATGCCAGTAACAATGAGATTGGAGCCGTACTATCACAAGAGCAGGAAAAAGTGATTGAGTTTTACAGCAAGGCACTGACCAAACCAGAAATAAATTATTGCGTAACAAGGAAGGAACTACTGGCAATAATCAAGGCTGTCGACCACTTCCACAAGTATCTATATGGAAGAGAATTTGTCATTAGAACAGATCATGCAGCTTTGAAGTGGTTACTCGAAATGAAGACCCCTGAAGGACAAGTAGCAAGGTGGATTGAGAAGTTGAACCAGTATCACTTCAAAATAAAACATCGACCAGGACGATTACACAACAACGCAGATGCCTTGTCGAGAAGACCTTGTTCGGATACCTGTGAGCATTGTGAGCGAATTGAACGTCGCGAAAGAATCAACCAAGTGAGATTAATGGTTGACGACAATTGGACCACAACGAAAATGAGACAAGACCAAGAAAGTGATCCAAACATTGCAGATTTTCTACGATGGAAGGAAAGCGGAGCGGAAAGACCCACTTGGAAGGAAATCTCCTTACGATCACCAGCTTTCAAGGCATTGTGGGCACAATGGGATTCCCTGATTGTTGAGAATGGTCTATTGAAGAGAGCTTGGGAATCGGCCGATGGCAGAAAAGTGATTTCTCAATTGGTTGTACCTAGGTCGAGGATAAGTGATGTCTTGGAGGAGATCCATGGCAGCAATTCAGGTGGACATTTTGGAGTGAATAAGACCATGGATAAAATACGGCAGAGATTTTACTGGGTCCAATGTCGTGAAGATGTAGAGAGATGGTGCCGAAGATGTCTGAAGTGTGAAGCAAGCAAAGGTCCCAAGACAAGATCGAGAGGAGAAATGAAACAATACAATGTAGGTGCTCCCTTCGAACGAATCGCCATCGATGTAGCAGGACCGTTTCCGATGACGAATGATGGCAACAAATACATCCTCGTTGCCATGGATTACTTTAGCAAATGAGTTGAAGCTTATGCCTTGCCTAATCAAAAAAAAATCGTTTAAACGAACGACAGCTCTCAGAAGTCGAAACTTGTGCGAGCTAAGGATTAGCGAGGTCTTACCTTTTAACGTGCGATTCCTAGCACGAAGAAGCATCCACAGTTGCAAGAGCTCTGGTGGATAACATGTTTTCAAGGTTTGGAGTCCCAATGGAGCTACATTCCGATCAAGGAAGAAATTTTGAATCAAATTTATTCAAGGAAGTTTGTGAATTGATGGGAATTAGCAAGACCAGAACAACGGCCCTCCACCCACAGTCTGATGGCATGGTTGAAAGGTTCAACAGGACTATGGAAGAACATCTTTCCAGAGTAGTAGAGGAGCACCAAAAGACATGGGATCGACATCTTCCACTATTCTTGATGGCTTACAGGGCCTCTGTGCACGATTCCACAAAGTTCACTCCAACCAGCATCATCTTCGAGAGAGAACTTCGGTTGCCCTGTGACTTGGTGTTCGGATCACCAAATTCTGAAGAAAAAGAGGTACAGGATTATGCAGACGTACTGCGAAATAGCTTGAATGGGATCCACGAATTTGCAAGAAAAAGATTGAAGATAACTAGTGACAGAATGAGGGCTCGATACGATCTTAAGGCCAATACTGGTGGATTCAAAGAAGGAGATCGAGTGTGGCTGTACAATCCTCGTCGTAAGAAAGGATTTTCTCCTAAATTAACACCATCTTGGGAATGACCATATACGATAGTGAAAAGATTAATCCAGTCTACATGATGAGCACCTATATAAACGGAGACGTTTGACTGGGAAGGAAGTTTTTATGAAGAGAAATTATTTAAGAAGATTAGAAAGTGATAATAAGCAGAAGTGTTTGGAATATTTAGCTAGTTGTATTGTTGTATAGATAGATCTAAGTGTTTTATTAGTCAGTTGTATGTTTGTTTATAGTGAAGTTAGAAAATAAACAGTTTAGTAGTGTGCTCGGCCTATAATTTAGCAAAACGTAACAATAATAATAAAGGCAGTTATTGAACACACTACAAACATTCTAGGGGTTATTTCTTGGACCGTTCTAAGAATATTATGTCCTATGATGATTTTTTAAACCCCATTTTTTAAAGGATACAGAGCGAACAAAATGTTCGACAATAATATTTTATTAGAAAAAATTCGGCTATTCCAATGTTCGTGAACATATTCGACTCGTTTTTGTTGATTTTTAAAAAACAGTTACCAAGACGAGCGTTCAATAATTACCCCAAGGACCACGCACACTTCTTATGCAAAAAGTATTTCTGTCAAATTGTCCAAAATTTTAATGTGTTGTTGAACTCGGGCTCCTGAACAGAAGTTACGACACACAAAAATTCTATGTATAGTTAACGATATACAGAGTGTTGGAGTTGTAAAATGTCACTTTCAGGCCATTATTAACTGAACTTTATTGGTGGTAGTATCACAAATTATTAGTGGGTTTTTTATCTACACCACAGTATTACACTTGGCCAGGGCAACATTGTCTTTTTTCAGATATACAGGGTAAATCATGACTTTTCCTAGTTACTAAAAATGAAAATAATTTCAGAATGAAGTATACAGGAGATTGAAAGAGTACGTTTATATTATCTGGATTACGTGATTTGATCAATTCATTTCATCAAGTTATATGTGCCATCTGGCCACTTGACATAACATAAATTATGAATATTATACAGTGTAACTCAATTATACAGGAGACTAATATCAAGAAAAATTACAGAAATACCCTGTTAGAAGATAACTGATCGGTTTATTTTCCTGAATTCTTCTCATTTTACAGAGGATATATCATATGAACTTTTATGGGATATATATACATTATTTTGCTGTCTAGTTTTTGTTCAACCTAAAAAAAACAATATATATCATTACCTTTCCATTTATGTTTCAAATACCAATAAACTTCATTTTAATATGCTGGAATCTTTCCAGTCTGATTACAAAAAGGCGATAGGTCAAAGAGAGCCTTTTTTCATTAATTTAGGTGTGAGAACTCTTCTTCCCGTATTACTGTTCGTATCAAGCAATATGTTTATACTGATGGTGGAGATGGTAGAGATGGTGTAGATGGTGAAAACTTCATGTATCTACATCGTTATTTCTTAAGTACTAACTAACCTCGTATTTTGAACAAATCATGCATATCATAATCTGAAAGCACTCGAAGCAAGAAGAAAAAGTAGGGGTCACTTTGTCAAGAATCAATCCCAAATGTGCTTCAAAACAAACATGTTTTTGTGACGACTTCTTTCTGAGAATACTCACTGAAAATTCATCATCTCGGTCACTACTGTTGGCAACAATTTTGGCTGCGAAAAACCTGTCCCTCTTATTTGTACATAATTTCACAATAAAAAAATAAATTTCAATATCATTATACACACTTTGACTGTCCTACGAATGAGACGAAGATGGTACTGCTTCCTTCTCTGATATTTCAGCACCATCATCCAAATCTTCGTGGTTCTTGTCACTTTCCATATCATCATGTATAAGGGTTGGTATACGATTAGACGCCGAAACACTTTTTCCTGTTATTACATTCATTTTCTTCCCACGTTATGGAACTTCCCTACTCTCAATTTTCATTTGATTCAGGTGGTCGAGAACTGCACTGCACCATGCTTCGTTTTGCTGGGCCCCTTCTTGTTCTGGGTTTATTCTGGGATGGTTAATGTTTTTCAAAACAGCATTTGGTTAATATGGTAATATTCCACAGGCTTGAAATCCGGCTTCAGATTTGACTCCAATTTTGTCAATAGTTTCATTTAACAAACGAGGAAATCATGTCTTCGGGAGCACTCCTCGATTTTTTAACTTCCACGTTGTAGCCTGAAATAGACTACATCTAGTGGCTGTTGCATATGGGTAGAATTAGGAGGAAGAAGAACAAATCTTATATTGTTATCCTCACATTGTTGAATAACAGTGATCGTCAAGTGACTATGCAAATTATCGACAATAATTACTTTAGGACCATCCAAAATTTGCAAATATGGTAAAGCAATAGGAGAAACCGAAAGTTTCACTGTCGAACCATCCATTAGTTGTTCGATTGTATCTTGACCCTGGATAACCACCTTCTGTCCACCGTGGGTATATAGAGTGCCATTACCAGCTATTGCAAACATAAAACTTGTACTTTAATTTGAACTGTCGATAATTCGATGAGCATGTTTCACTCCTCGTTCAATCATAACTTTAACGGCACATGGATCATCGGAAAAGTTTGTCTCGTCATAATTATTAATATTAAGGCGGGACACCCTCAATGGAATTCTGCAAATTAATAAAATATTGTTCGATAATTTCATATGAGACAGCAGCTCTTACTATCTTTGTATTTTCGGCTAATTTTATTGTTAAGTCACAGTGGATCAACAAAATGGATCTTAACCAATCGATGCTAGGAAGGTTGTCCTTGAAGCGTTTGCCCCTTTTACCTAATTTGCTGATATTGTTGAACTGATTGACCAACATAATTTCCTGTTTGCTTTCCATGATATTTTCTATTCGGTGTTGAGTACGGTACTCCGTAAGACAATTTCATCCCACGTCGAACCGCCGCCACTGCTTTTTCTAAAAACACGTTTGATGTTTGTATTCAGATTCAGAACCGTCCATACGTATTTCACAGCTCTCTCTATAAAAGAGAATTTTTCTAATTGAAAATACTGTTAAAATTGTGCAGTTTGTTTGGATTGTTATTAGTGTACAAACGGACCTTTTTGTGAGTACAGATTGTTTTTTTAAAAAGCATTTTATTTATTTTTCATCTGTAATCGAGTATCGTCTCTTGAGAATGGCAACAAGTCTTATCTGTGGGGTATGCGCAGACATTATCAATCAACCGGCCGTGACTGCCTATCAGTGCTCAGTCTGCTATCGGATGATGCACGGTATTTGTGGTAAACGCACTGCAAATTCCCAAGGATCTCGTAGAATCGATAATACGGAAGAATGGATCTGCTCAACTTGCATTACTGACGGTAAACAAAATCAGTCACTCGTGGGAGCAAATAAAGAGGAACTTCTGACTGTTAAACACTTTGAATTATGATTCAATTTTCTACCTTGGATAATTCCATCAATTCGTGTAACGATCAAATTGAGTCGCTCCGTTATACGATCTCCACTCCCAGATCCCAGATTATTTCTTTGCAAAATCATAATGAATTATTACAGAAGCTAATCACCGATTGGTCTGAATGCGGATGATTTATACTTCGAATGCAATGATCGTTTAATACGCGTAAAAAATATCCTTAAAATGCAGACAGCGGAGATGATCGCGCTGATTTTCAACAAGTCAAAAATATAATTTCCTCTATTGTACCGAGCTCATCAGGCGAGCTCAAAAATACATTTCGCAATGGGAAAACTAGCCAAGGAGCTTGACATTTGAAAGCTTGCATGCTATCCCCAGATATGGTTCGTCTTATTCTTAAAAACGAAAATAAACTATCAAATACCGACTTTCCTGGTAATTTAATCAGGGCTGATCTAACTCCCAACCAACAGAAATATTTGGCCGACTTGAACATTAAGCTTGAGCAGCGAAAACGCAGGGGTGAAAATGACCTCACATTAAAATATATAAATAATCGTCTCAAAATTGTACAAAAAAGGAATTTTCAGACCAATCAGAAGAGGTAACGAGAAGAAGATAAGTCCCCAAAGCGCGATAGTGGAGTGAACATTTCGAAGAATTCTGTCTAGCAACCACTTACCATAGTTGCATGGAACGTACAAGGTTGTAAACATCTTTCAGATTTTCTTGAACTATCTTGTAACTTTCAAATTATTTATGTTTGTGAGACATGATTGAACACAGAACTGGAAGCCCCACCTACTGCACTTCACGATTATTACATAATTTCTAGCCCTGCAGTAAATGATCACTCTAGAGGCCATGCTAGTGGTGAACTACTTTTGTTAAGCATTGTTTTTCTCATTTAGTATTAGAAATAACGCCTTGGTGGATTTTTTGTCTCATCAAACACCAAAATTTTTCTCTTATTTTTTGTTTTGTGTACTTCAAACCCTCTTTATGTATTGATGTTATTCTAGAGTTATTTTTGTTATCACTATGCAAAGTAAATGATGATTACCCCAATCACCATTTTACCATAATTGGAGATTTTAATTGTACGGTTGGCAACATTGGAAATATTTCTGAAGATGTTATTGGAGGTACCTGTTTGTACTCGAATAGATTTAGTTTTGATGAAATTATCAACAAGCGTGGCCGTATATAGTTTAATGAGTTTCATGGATACGCACTCTTTCTGTTTGTTGAATGGTCGTACTCCCGGCGATCGGATAGCTAATTTTACTTTCAGTAGCAACGCAGGCCAGAGTGTTATAGATTTGGCATGGGTGTGTAACTCTGGCTTAGAATTGATTAAAGATTTCTCCGTAATGAATAACACTCTCCAATAAATCTGTTACTCAATTTGAATATTGAATGTAATCGAACTATTTCACTTAACAATACACCTGTGTCTTGGTTTGGAAAGACAATTCACTTAATGATTTCCGCTCGGAGATGCCATGGTCAGCAAAAGCATGCTTTTTTTCTGATACGAATGAGTCTTACATTAATTTCTGTTCAGCGGTAAATGATACAGCTGATAAGATCGGTATGCGCACGGTTATGCACTCTTCATATTCCGCTGAATTGTATTCAAATGAACCTTGGTTTGACACTGAGTGTAGACAACTGAAGAGCGAACTCAATCGTAAATTAAAACAGTGCAAATGCAATTTTTTTTCGAATGAATCCAGGACAGACATGTTAATAACAAAAAAGCAATACAAAACTTTAACTAAACGGATAAATTCGAATATGACTCTATCATATGGAAAAGATTGAGCAACGTGAGGAATTCCAAAGATTTTTGGCAAACTCTAAAGCAGTTTCGAGGCAGTCAATACAGGCCGCATATACCTGTATCTGTACGGAAAAATTCTATAAAAGTAGACTTCCACCAAGGTCTATCAATGATACAACTTTTTTCGATGCTCGCAGTGAAATATTAGATAAGGAAATTACATTACAAGAACTAGAAATAAACTTGCTGAGTTGTAAAAATAATAAAACTCCGGGTGAGGATGGTATTCCATACGAGTTTCTGAAATATTTACCTGATAATTGTCTCTTTATCTCTGTACTTTGTTTAATAACATTTTTGAGGCAGGATCGGTTTCCTCGTCCTGGGGTGATATTATCTTACTCATGCTTCACAAAAAAGGTCCCGTTGATAATCCATAAAATTACAGAGGTATTGCGCTTGTCGACTGTATTGCCAAGCTTTTTACACGAATTCTCTCTAACAGATTAACAGAATGGTCTGACTGTTTCGAAATCGTTCCTAAATGTCAAAATGGGTTTCGGGTAGGTCGGGGATGTACTGATAATATTTTTGTACTCAGCAGTATCATTCAACTTCAGCTTCGAATCAGAAACCACCAACTCTTTGTGACTTTCATTGATTTTAAAAGGGCTTTTGACACAATTGTTCATGAGAATATGTGGCAGAAACTTTACGCAATGGGGGTGAGCTCAAATTTCATTTATGTTGTTCGGAACCAGCATAATATAGCCACCGTTACAGTTAAATCGAATAATCAGTTTTCGAAAAAGTTTTACCTCTCCAAAGGAATTTTACAAGGTGAAAGCCTCAGCCCTATATTATTTTCACTATTCATTTCTGATTTAGAATCATTCTTTCGTGCTAGTGGGGCTAGGGGTATAAGTATTGACAACACCTCTGACATTGTTATCCTTTTGTATGCTGACGATCTAGTGATACTAGCCGACACGAAAATTGATTTATCCCGTAAATTAGGTATTCTCGAAAGGTATGGAGCTGAAAATAATTTAGAAATCAATATCTCGAAATAAAAATAATGCGTTTTTCCAAATATGGTTTCAAAAGGTCTTATAACTACCGTTTTCTTTTAAACGGATCAGAGATCCAGATAGTAAACAATTATACTTATTTAGGGGTAACTTTTATTTCATCATCACTCTTTAGAGAAATGGCTGTTTCTTTCGTTTCCAAAGCGAATCAAGCAATAGGATCAATTATCAGCCCATTATCCCAGTCGAAAACCAATTCTTGGGAAGCGCGCATCAAGCTTTATTAGGGTATTGTTGTCAGTACATTATCTTCCTGCCTAGCAGATTGGGGGTGTAAATTATAGTGAAATTTTGGAAAGAGTCCAAGTCAACTTATTTAAACGACTTCTCCTGCTTCCCCTCAACACACCAGATTTCCTAGTACGCTTAGAAACGGGTTCCACTCATTTGGAATATTCCGTTTTCAAGCATGTACTGAACTGGACAATAAAATTGTTAATTATGAACAATGATAGATACCCCCGAAAGTGTCTTCTTAGATTGCTCGAACTGGGTGGCGACGACATTAGGTACAACTGGACCAGTAAAGTTTAGCTCTGGTTCGGGACTATTGATTGTCTAGAGATATTCAACCAACTGAATCCTCGGCTTTTAGTTAGAAACAAAAGTGCTTTACTCGAAAAATTCGCTTCCAAATTGCACAATGAAGACATCAATAAACTGTCATTATCTAGATATAGTCTTTTTCAGCCAATCGCTACACCAAATTGCCTTACTCAAAAATATCTCACTTTCCGAATACTTATTCACCTCATCCGCATAATCACTCAGATTCGTTCAACTTACAAAAACTCACTGAGACTGGCATTCAAGGGAATTTATTATACCGTTGATTTCAATGAAATTTGTACTACATATAATATGTATCAGTGTCAAACCATAAACCATTTATTATTCGAATGTCCTATACTTTCTGTTGTTGTCTGAAGTCTTTAAACTACGTGCCTTCGTTGTTAGCGAGTGAGCAATTTATAGGTAAATGTTGATTGAAAAAAAATGTTTTTTTTTTTATTTATTCATTACTTTTTATGCAGTGTTTTTTGCTATTTTTTTTTCTTTGGTAAGAAAGCTTTTTTTAATTTGTTTGAAAATAATCCAAACTTCTTGTTATGAGATGTATATCTTTAGAAACAATAAATTAATTGAATTGAATTGAAAATTGAATTGTCATATGTTTGTTTCGCACGAAAACCCAACTTCTTTTTGTATACGCTCGGCATTTTTGTCATCTAAGGGTAGGTACCTGAACAACAAAAGTTAATATTAGTAGGTATTTGTATTATTATTAAAACTGATATTAATACCATAACCTCAAAGTTATTGTAATAATCAATTTCACAATCCTACAACTGAACATGAAAGACAAAATTGTTATAAAAACTCTGATCCACTTCACCCCATAAAATGTTTTTTTTTATAAATAAAAATATAAAAAATTTAAACTAGGCAAATTAGCCACGGCATCAAAACAATCAAGCTCAGACCTCTTAAGGGAAGACTATTTTATGCATCTGTCACTACCACAGAACTACAAATCAAGGGATCATCCTTATGCATTAGTTTGATTTCAAACTTTTGAAAATTTGCATATTTTATGTGAAATAAATTATACTGAAGCTAAGCCGCAAAGAACTCCGACTCTTGGTGGGAGTTCTAACCGGCCACTGCGGCCTCAGGAGGCATTTGACTCTTATCAGAGTTGAGGCAGAGCCACTATGCGCGGAATGTGGTGAGGAGGAGGACTCCTTCCACTTCCTGTGCGAATGTGGAAAATATGAGAGGCTCAGACAAAATGTCTTCGGAGCTGCTACCATTGAGGAAGAAGAATTGCACTCCTTGCAATGAAAGGATATTTCGACCTTCATAAGAAGGTCGAAGAGGTTTGAACAGGTATCTGCCATGGGATGAGTGAAGATGCCGAGGTTTGCGAAAAGGGCCCACTGGGGCCTAATCGCTGACGCTTGCGTCCCCCACCCATTACCATTACCAAAATAAATAATATATTTTCCAAAGAGACTTACCTAATCTATATTCGTCTCACAACGGCAAACAACTATTGGTGGTTTCTATTGACAATACTTGCAAGATTCGGTTATACGAGGGAATATTTGAAGAATGTACCTTTGATCCACTTCACTCCAGATGAAACATTACACCCCATTTGACGGTATTTCTTTAATTTTTGGTAATATTGGTTGCTTTTATTCTTGAGTCACACTGTATACCACTCAAAATTCACTTTTTTTCAAGCCGTCTCATTGCATATATAATCGGGGTACTGAATATAACTGGGACGCATATACTTTCAATCCCATCTGTAAATAAAATTAATTTTCATATATTATCAAATATATCCAATTTTAAATTCCGTAACTCGGAAAGTCATGATTTACCCTGTACATTGTTTAAAGAAATGCTTAGGAAACATACTGTTGCACTGGCCAAGTGTAATACTGTGTTGTAGATTAAAAAAAAACACTAATAATTTGTGATATAACCACCAATAAAGTTCAGTTGATAATGGCATGAAAGTGACATTTCACAACTCCAACACTCTGTATCTCGTAAACTATACATAGGATTTTTGTGTGCCCGAGGCACTTTCTGTTCAGAAGCCCGAGTTCAACAACATTAAAATTTTGGATAATTTGACGGAAAGACTTATAGCTTAAGAAGTGTGAGTGGTCCTTTCTGTAAGTCCATTGTAATGGCGGAGAGTGACAAATATTTCAGCCCAAACAGGAGAAATTAATCAGGAGTTCAATAATTCTATTAAAGATATCTAAAATAGATTAGATGGCTGTAAAACAAAAACTGCTTATCAGTTGAAAAGCAAAATAGAAATACTAGAATGTATATTGAACAATGTCATTAGCTGTGGCCAGAATAAGATGCCCAAAAACCCTGGTGTGCCGACTCATACCTGTAAAACTGTAGACAAAAACGCTGAACATTCGCTAGCTTGATTATGAGAAAACAAATGAAATCGTGGTCTGTTTTCCAAATATCCCGCGATACTTGCGTGAACCGCCACCGTCGGGTTTGTTGTTAAGGTACATTTTCATGAACTGATGTTCCAAGTATTGCGCAGCGGCATGAAATGAATAAAACAACATAATCAATCAAATTTCCGGAATCACTTTCTGCAAACAGTTTTATTCGTTACATTTTCAACATATTATATTATTTTTGTTTTGCTGAAATGCATTTTACTGGAATAATTAATAATAACACATTTCACATAAAAGAATTGAAATTCAGCTGCATGGAAATTCATCATTATAACCTGTCAATCTGGTGCCTATCTCATATCTGCCCAAGCTTGCGCATTTCGCAAGTATCTGCGCAACTGTATCCGATTATTTTTTTCAAGAGGTTTTTTAAGTAATAATTTTATCGCTTTTTCTGAGTTTATAATTGCTTTTCAGAAGATATATGTGTGATGAGTTGTGTGTTACAGTGTTCTTGCACTATTTTGAAAACTGTTAATGTTATTTAATAGTGGAGATAGTTCTCTGTGTTATTTTTCTAACAACACTGAAAAGATTTTACGAAAACGAAAACAAGCTTGATGAGATATGCAAAATTGATAGATTTCAGTAGGAGTGATGATTTTTATTTACTTTATCACAGACTTTCACAACTTGAACTTACGGAAGAGTTAAAGAAAGAGTATAGTATAACAACACGCACTCAGTTGATTTACTTGACAAAATGTTTGCCATAAAGTATTGTTAATTAGATCATGGAGAATTTAGAAATAAAATGTAAGTTTCAAATTGGTTTCAGAGTATGTTACAGATTCTAAGTGGTACTACTCACTTTAGTGAATTATTGTATTCGTTTTTCAGGATTTTATCCACACAAAAACGAATAATGGTCAAATTATTCATATTAATGGTCTATTTTAGTTCACTACGAAATATTTCATTCTGGAACAACTAGTTTGACTTTCAAACGGTATTTAGATCATTTTAGAAAAATAACACAATTTGTGTGGTGTTATTTTTCCAAAAAATTTGATCTTCCACTCCGAGTATGGACACTATATTAATTTAGAATGATATTTAAAAAGTTTATTGATATTCCGTAAAATTCAATTAACATCAATCGCGATCACTATATCCCTGGAATATTGACATGAGGACCAGGTGCCATCTCTGGATCCGATTACAGAAACAGACCACGATTTCATTTGTTTTGTCTTCATAAAATTCTAAACAAAATCTAATCAGTCGACACACCAGGGTGTAGTGATAAAAGTGACCTACTTGATGTTATTGACGATATTCTGATGGCAACTGATTGGGATAGAAGCACAGTTACGTTAAATTCCCAATGAATTGAAATTGAAATCCATAGCAACCTTCAAATTGGTCTAAAATTGAAATTGCTTGCTAATCAAAATTGAATCTAAATTTCTTTGATACATTTTCCTAACATTTTGGATAATTTCATTTATTTTTTCATAACTCTTGATTATTTGAATATTGTTATTTTCCTTTATCATTTCCTTTCCTGCCTCTAGATGAAAAACCGACCTACAACCACAAATGGCGCTGTCACTTGACCTTCTGCATTTTTCTTTTAACCCAGCGTGTTATATAAAGACCTTTATATTATGTTTATTACATGTAAAGGTTCATATTCTACAAGAACTGTTCAAAATGACTACTTCCAGCAAGGTTGCAAGAATCCAATTTTCTCGATTTCTGGCAAAATCTTTCAAAAACATCGAGGTCGTTTATTTTTCAGATTTTTCACTGTAGTAGGGTAAAATATTTACCTAAAATGGTCCCATAGAAAATGATTCTGGGATTTTGGTCCGTGGATGAAACAGATGAAACAGATGAAACATTTTTCATTGTGAACAAAGACCGAGTTCATTAACATGAAAAAATACAAGTTTGCTGGTATCTATCGTAGGTTGATGATCGAAGATCAAGTCATTAAGACGTCCAGCCCTGTGAGATATCTCTGAGTGCAGCTGGATAGGAGTCTAACGATGAACGCGCACATAAGTCCGGTGATCCAGCGGGGCAGTTAGGCGCATGTACCCGCTGATCGCCAGAACGTCGCCGTTGACGCTGGACAATAAGCTGCTCATGTATTTGCAGATTGTTCATCCGGCATTGTTATACGCTTGCCCGGTGTTCTGCAGTCTGTACAAGTCTCAATTCCAGAGGCTTGACAGCATGCAGAACAAGGTACTCCAGATTATCACCAATAGCAACCGCTACACTCGATTGGATACGTTGCGAGCGCTTGCCGGCGTCGACTCCATCCCGACATACATCAAGAATGTATCTTATAAATTCTATAAATAAGTACTTTCTCCACAGAAGTCCACTAACTAGAGACCTGACGAGGCTTAGGATCTTTGATAATCAACCCCGCAAACATGGCGGAGTTATTTATCAATCTCTCGATCTCTTTACTGGGAACAACCTGTTCCATATGGAACCTAAGTTAACCATCTAAAACGCCCAGTACCTCGATCCGTTTTTTGCCTATAGCCTTTTCCAGAATAACCTCGCAACAATACGCCAGAAAAAAAACAACATCTTTCACTATATGCATGGAATGCGAAATCCAAAATCACACATAAGCAACTGCACTACCTCTGCCATTTCATTGTTATTAGACCTATTCGCTAACATCTGCGAAGCGAACACCCTCGGATCAACTTAGCACCGTGCACATCCCCTGGACTTGGCAACAGGTCCGGGAGGATGTGAAGCACGCATGCCGTCCCTCCCCCTGTCCCTTCCTACCCCCGGGAGAAAAGCCAGAAGTGGTGGTACATAATATACAATGATACATATTAGCTAATGTAAATTTATAGGCAATACACTTTTAATCATTTTAATTAATACGCTAACTAGTAAACTGAAGGTGCCGGGTTCGATCGCGGCACTCGTTTTTGTTTATCAAGTTAGTTTCCTTTTTTTCTTTTGTTACAGATATAAATTATTGGATATTTGGATAGCTTATCCATTTGGGATTGATATTGAGTGTTAATTTTCTCATAGGTAATTTATGTGCCTATGTTGAATGAAGTATCAATCGCTTTTTGTCTAAGAGCAGAGTTTGTAGAGAAATAATGAGTGTATTTCGAACACTGAGTGTCATTGTCGCTCTCCAAAGATTTATCTCTTTGTCGAGCGACAATCAATCACTTCGCGCTTTAAATAAACAAATAGCTATTCAAGAAGTAAGATTGAAGTAACATTCATGTTTGAGTATTACCAGAATACAGTATAACAAGATGTTCTAGAAATTACGGAAACAATTTGAATATAATAAATTCACAAGTTTTGTCGTTTACAACTCACTTGAAATGAGAAGGAGGAAGAGTATAAGTTTCCTTCCTGATTTGAGGGAGGAAAGTGTTTACTTTCTATAGGGCTGGGAGGAAAAAATTGTTTTTGAAAACGGTCTAGGTCACTACCTGTCATTTAAGAGACTCCACAAGACAATACATAAAACTAGCAACAATCAACCCAACCACATAATACGATATTTGCAGTGGGATTCCAATGATACGAAATGTTTCATAGCATCTAAATGGGACGAAATGTGACGTTACATGCGAAATATCGATAAGTACTGATTTTTCCATTTCTAAGGTAATTTGCTTTCCTCATCAACGCCAATGAAAATAATTAAAAAAAAAATTGTAGTAAACGGGAAGAAGAAATTACATTACAAATATGAAGCAGAGTACTGATATTTCGAATATGACGTCACATTTCGATTCTATCAAACATTTCTAATCATCGAAGTCCTACTGCTGATACCCAGTTACAGGAGAACTCAACAAGACATAAAAAGGCAACACAATAATTAATGGAAACCATGTAATAAACATAGAATCTTTAAGGCATTCTGCTAGGAATCGCACGTTAAAAGGTAAGACCTCGTTAATCCATGGCTCGCACAAGTTTAGACTTCTGAGGGCTGTCGTTCGTAGGTAAACAATAGAAATACTTACAGTAAGAGGAACCAGGCAGTCTACGTAAGCCTTGAAACTGTATTCTGTTGACTTATAAATATCATTGAACTGTTTATATATGTATTTACATCATGTATAAAGCAGTTTCAAGTGAAGAAATTGATATGAACTGAACTATTAGGATAATTATAATTTTTTTTCTACTCCTGAATTAACCACTGCAGAACATTTTATGGTCTACAGAAATTTTGCCTCCGTGGCAAGTAAACCACTGTGTTTTTTGATAGACTGATTCTTCCCAATTGTATCCTAAACGTAACTACTGTATGGACAGGTTGACAGTACTACGCTAATGATTGACAAATGAAAAAAATATCTTACTGAATTTTTTAAACAGATTGCAAAGCAGCAGGCACGGTCAGGTGAAAAAGCCAAGAAAGAACTGGAGGAAGTGAATAAGGAACTACTTTTAATTGGTGAACTTCAGTTGGAGAATAAAACAAAGTTAGAAAATCTCTCCACTAGCAAAAATAGTGAATATGAACTGGAGGAATTGAAAAAAGCATATGAAGAAGAGATTAAAGGTATAATATAATTAACTAGATGAAATGGATTTTCAAAATAAGCAAATCTATTAGAATAAATAAATAAAATACTTTTATTACTTTTCGTAATAAAAATTCTAGTAGAAATCTGACTGTGCCATCACATGGAAGACAGTCTGTAGTTATATTCTGTTATGTTTTGGACTCGCAACTGTCATTTATTAGTTTGTTAAATCATTTAAAAACAAAAAACGTGTTTTTTTTAGTATTTTTGCATATAAAATGAAAACTCATACAGCAATCTAGCTACTCCAATGAAATCTGTAGAGAATGGAAATACTAACGAAATGAGATTTTTTTTCGATTCGATGGGATAATTAGTAACGGAGAAAAACTGAAAAACCGGAAAAGTTTGCCCTTTTTTTAAAAAAAAAATCATAATTCCGCCAATTTTCAAGTTGTGGGGTTGGCCCTTCTTATGAAAGTATTGAATCATGAGTACTTCACGTGTGCACAGGCGCTGTCAGATTATTAGTTTTGGCACAATTGCTATTTGATTATTTTTTGCACTATCTTGCAGCTTGCCTGGATGCTCTAGGGATGGTCCGATTTCAATTTCTCAGCCAGATTTTGAAAGTAAGAGTGTAATACCTCAAAACGTATATTCTCATTTTGAGCTATAATGCTGCGGAATGGGTGGAAAATGCTTGCAAACATGACTGAAAACGGCCGAGCCCATGTAAGTGTTCATGTAGTAGGAGATACCGGAAGATCATTATAGTTGAGGAGCGTCTCGTATGTAAACGGTTCTACGTGGCAGTATTTATGAAGATATTATGGGATATACTTTTTCTGGTCATTTTCATGCAATGAATGAATAATATTCATGGTGATACCCTCGGAAGTGTGGCATACGGTTTTAGTGACGTAATCAAAATGGCGGGAGATGAAAATGATAATCAGTAATATCTCTTTTATTCATACACAAATTTTACTTTAAAAAAACTCATTGAAATGTATAATTTCAGTTCTACAAGAGAGGTAATATGATAGTTTTTGATTGTTCCACTTTTTTGAATAATATGTTAAATATGAATTTCAATGGAGCCGTTTCAGACAAGTCTCGACATGAAAAAATTGTTTTCCGTTACCATACGATCGTATCGATTAGACATTAGACATTAGACGTGTCTCAGTATTCGAAAACATTTTGAAGGGTGTGGATGTCTTTTGTTTCATTCATTATCGAATCACGTTTTTCAGGATATACTTAGGAAAAAGTTACAGATAGTAACCAGGTACTAATTCATTTTCACATATACCGGGTGACCACGAGGTGAGGTACGCCCCCCAATTTTTCTATAGTTTTGAAGATACAGGTTTCAAATTTGGCACGTCGATATATTACTCAAATACGCATATTTTGACTCCATAACCGAAAATTCACCACTTCCGGTTTAACCGGAAGTGACCCCAAACTTTTTTTTTCAAATGACACCCGGTACAATTTTTTTCATTATCAGGAAGAACACGCAATTTGTGATAACACTGTTCTCCAAAATTGAAAATCGGTTGAAAAATGGCGGAGATACAGTTGATTGTTCAATCGAACAAAGTTGGCCGTGAACATCAAACTCAAATCATCACAACTGACGAACGGCGTCAGCATTTACGAGAGGAAGGTTCGAGGTAAGATACAGCTGAAAATTGAGCTTCCCATGTAATTGCAGCAACCATATTTCCCATCAATTATCAAACATTTCCTCAAAACGGATTAGTACCCATAAAGAAAGACTCACAACTGCCATTTCTCAAATAGCAACATACTCTTTTCACATTGTTATGTTGAAAGATGATGAATTATCAGATTACTCGAATGAAAAGATTTGAAGAATTCCGAAAGGAATCGAAGATACGGGATGTTTCATTATGAGTGTTCTCAAAATTGACTATTCTTAAACATAGGCGGCTTGAACCTACGAAAGCTAAACAAAAATTAATATTTAAAAAAAAATAGTGAAAATTTGCGGTACATTCTGAATAATGGAACATTGTGAGCTGTCGAAAAACATTCTACGGCGATGGAGCGAACTTTTTTCTCATTACTCGTATGCTAATCGTAATTGATGGTGGATTCATACAGCAGTTTTAAGATCGTTGTTGGAATAAATATTCCATTAACGAACATTCTTATGACTTCTTACTAGTGACTAAAAACTCATGAATTGGAACTGCTGTATAAATCCACCATAAGAATATACCTGCAGAGTAAAAAAAATGTATTAGATATTTATTCCAATTTCTAACATTTGATACAACTAATTTCTGAACGAAAAAAAAGGTATGAAGTAAATTGTTTATTGGTTCTGGTCACTTACTACACTAACAGAAATCAAAGTAATGAAAAAATGATTTACAAGTACTGTTCAAAATGTTCTCCATTATGTTCTCTGCACAAAATTGCACGTCTCACTATTGCTTCCATAACTCCATTTAACTGAGCTTGAGTAATACTTGCAATTGCTTCTCTAAGGCGATGTTCCAAATCCTCCCTTGATGTAGGACTAGAAGAGTAAACCTTGTTCTTCAGGTAACCCCATATGAAAAAATCCAGTGGCGTGAGGTCCGGTGACCTCGGAGGCCATCTTGTAGGACCATTCGTGCCAATCCATCGATTTGGGAATGTTTCATCTAGGTAACTGGTTACTATTCGGGAATTATGGGGAGGTGCACCATCCTGCTGGAAATACATATTTTGGTAGACGTCGAGAGGTAAATTCTCCATGAATCCTTCTATTTCGTTTCGTAGAAATCCCAAATAGCGTTGCCCATTCAACATACCATCAAATATTATGGGCCCAATGATTCGAGTTCCTATCAGACCTATCCACACGTTGAATCCAAAGCGTTCCTGAAAATTCCCTTGTCTTATGAGCCTGGGGTTTTCAGTTGCCCAGTATCTGGTGTTGTTTCTATTGAACATACCAAGATTCGTAAATCTTGATTCGTCGGAAAATATAATGTTTCTCGTCATATTCGGGTTCCTTATGTGGTTCTCAAGTAGCCAATTGCAATATTGGACCCTTCTTTGATGATCATTTTCGTAAAGGCGCTGATGTATCTGATATATATACGGCTTAAACCCATGTTTTTTTTAGAATTTTTCGAGCTGATTCTCGTCCAACTGGTAATTCATGTTCGATTTGTCGAAGTGATATGGTGGGATCTACATAAACAACAGCCAAAACATTAGTTTCCGTCTCTGCATCAATAATAAAACTATCCTGATCATGTACATTGTCATCTGGTTCTATCCTGAATTGCCTTTCCAAACGTGCGAAATAGTTTCTACTTGGTTGGCGTTGTCTGAGAGGGAATCGTTCACTGTAAAGAATGCAAGCCGCAGTTGCATTTTTTCTACACTCGCCATAAATTAGCAGTAAATCTACTTTTTCATTTCTAGTAAATTTTCGCTCCATCGGAATGTTTTTCAACAAGTTACAATTCTCTTGTATTGAATGAGTAGAACAAATTGTCACTTTGTTGACAAAATATGCTTTTTTGTTTAGCTTTCTTATGTTCAAAGCCGCCTTCGTTGAAGAACATTCAATTTTGGGAACACTTATATTGTATTTCTGGTTCCTTTCGGAATTCTTCAAATCTTTTCATTCGAGTAATCTGATAATTCATCATCTTTCAACATAACAATGTTAAAAGAGTATGTTGCTATTTGAGAAATGGCAGTTGTGAGCCTTTCTTTATGGGTACTAATCCGTTTTGAGGAAATGTTTGATAATTGATGGGAAATATGGTTGCTGCAATTACATGGGAAGCTCAATTTTCAGCTGTATCTTACCTCGAACCTTCCTCTCGTAAATGCTGACGCCGTTCGTCAGTTGTGATGATTTGAGTTTGATGTTCACGGCCAACTTTGTTCGATTGAACAATCAACTGTATCTCCGCCATTTTTCAACCGATTTTCAATTTTGGAGAACAGTGTTATCACAAATTGCGTGTTCTTCCTGATAATGAAAAAAATTGTACCGGGTGTCATTTGAAAAAAAAAGTTTGGGGTCACTTCCGGTTAAACCGGAAGTGGTGAATTTTCGGTTATGGAGTCAAAATATGCGTATTTGAGTAATATATCGACGTGCCAAATTTGAAACCTGTATCTTCCAAACTATAGAAAAATTGGGGGGCGTACCTCACCTCGTGGTCACCCGGTATTGTTGATTATGTTGATTGACTTATTATTGAAATCTTTTCAGATCATAGCTTTCCTTTGGTCAGACACTTATTTAGTCTCGAAATATCAATTCCATTGGCGTACGATAAGAATTTGTCAAATGGTTTTTTTCTAGTATATTCTGTGAACTAGATTAGTATTTCTATTACAGGCTGAGTTATGGAGGCTGTTATTCAAATATAGAACATTCCTCAGGATCAAAACTCAATCGCAGTAGTAATATCAACTTCAAGTTATGTATATCATGCCAAACTTTGAAGAAAGAACCCTTTTAGTTGAAAACAGTAAGAGTTTGCAGATATTGCTGAATGCACTAAAAATATGGCACCAATATGAAGACAAGGATTATTCGAACATTATAGAATGGAGCAAAGTGGCGTCTCTCCTGTTACAAAAACTATACACACAGAGTTCGTCTACAGAAGATACAGAATGTGTCTAGGAAACTTCCATTGGTGAACCTTCCTTCTTCAAGTAGAAATGAATTCCGTACCACAAGATCACGAATAAACGTTTCAGTTAGACAAAAATAAATGTGTTTTTTTTGCGAAAAACCGGAAACTTGTAGACACCCACTGCATTCTATTTTTACTGACGCTGTGGGTCAGAAGGTTCACGCTGCTGTTCACTTACAAGACAATCCTCAATGGAAATTGAAGTTGAGTGGTTGTATTGACCCTAAAGAAGGTCATACATAAAACATAGTATACCACAAAGAGTGTTTCACCAAAAATGTCCATAATGTTTTGCGAAATTCAGTTGAATGCACCGGATCATCCAGAAACATTCTCGAAAGTGCATTTCAAATAGAATTTATCGACTGCTTGACTGATGTTTTATTAGACGGCAAGATTGTAACAATGGCAGATGCTGAGAAGTGCTACGAAGAAATATGCTATTCAAAAGGGGTTGAAAAAAAGAATATGTTGTCTAGGAAGTCTCTGAAGTCACTCATTGTCAATGAGCTTTTCCATATCAGCAACCCACGGTGTAAAAACCAGTCACAGCGTATTTCAGTGAAATATGCGAACGATGCTTCTAAATTGTTGAGAAAACCAATTCTTGCAGAGCCAAAATGGTGATTTTCAGGCACCATTGGCGCAGATGAAATGAATAAAGCGATACCTATTGAGATTATTTAATTTTTTGAGTGGTGTCTAGGTGGAAAAAGAAAGTTCTTCAATAATCTGCAAGATAAAAGAGAAAAATTACATATGAAAGCTGCTACTTTATCTCAAACACTCATATGAGTGCCTCACAGACAGACAGGTATCAACAGTGTCATTGAATCGAAAACACACTTGTGATCTACCTCTTCAAGTTGCGTTGGGTCTAACCATCCACTATAAGACTCGTAGTGAATTTGGGATGGTTTGGGAACGTCAATAGAATATAGTAGAGTCCTAAGACTTGAAATTGCGATAGCAAATGAAATTTTACACCGTATGGAATGTAATGGTGGGTTATACGTTATACGTGCCAGGTACCCTTGTCAAAGGCAGGTTTTCGTATTGTGCTGCAGATAATTTGGATTTCCTTGAGGATACGCCTTATGGAAAAGGTACCCTTCATGCAACGGTACATTATGACATCGATACAACAGAAGGTCTGATTTTAACTGAAGATAGCTTGCACAATCGCACCCTCGCACAGTGGGCTCACAGAGCGATTTTTTTGGCCAAAACTCATGTTTTTATAATAACGGCTCAAAAATTATTTCCTTATTCATTTTATTCATTTACTTCCCACAGATACAATTTAAAAATACCAATTTGATTGTTAATAGTTCATAGGCGTACGTCATTCCAGAAATCATCCTCAAAAATAAGGAAAGGCTATAGTTTTATCATTGTTTCCAGTGATGAATATTAAATCTGAATTACATTACAGGCAATAGTGAAACATGATTTCCCAATTAATAGCCAGTGCCGTTGAATAATAACTGAACGAAATAATGTTCAAAATTTATTAATACGGTTTTTAGTTAAGAAATTTACTACATTTTCAAATATTGAATCACAAACTGTAGCAAAATAAAAAATGATTGAAACTACAAAAACTGTCAACTTAGAAGATTTTTTTGGCATCATTATTAAGAAAAAAGTCCATGGATAAATCTAGTGCTTTCGGAAAAAACACATGCCCTTGTCGTTTTGGCAAGGATTTGAGACTTGAAATGAGATAGATGATACAAGAGATGATACAAGGAATCTATTCAGAAGATATTGAGTTGTGTTTATTCTAGAGGTTTTTCTCGAAAAAAGCTCTCTGTAGTATTTTGAATTCCAAATAAAGGTAGAACAGTGAATAGCAACACTGACCATTTCCAACATGAACGTGTATTCAAGCCGACAAAAGTCACAGCTAGGCCAAAGTAAGTTCATTTTATTAAATCTTTTGTTTGTTTGGGCAGAAACATTTTTACTACATACACGTATTTTCAAGTCAAGACTGAGTCCCATTACTCAAACCCATATGTTTGTAGTACTCACTGAAATTTCAGCTCAAAGTCCATTCGGCAAAATTTGGGTTCGTTTATATCAAGAACGAATCGAGATTGTATCAAAACGTGCCCGGCCGTTTTGGAGGTTAGAATAGCTCTACCGTTTTTAGACATGGCACATAACCCATAAAAAATGCCCCACAGTTAATTCTTTATTTTTTTTCGATGATTTGCCGGTGATGAAAAATAAAAAAAAATGCGAAAACGAAGCGATAGAGCTGTCAAATGTCAAATTCTCAGATCAGTTTCGAATCGATCCTAATTCTGTCAAGAAAACCTTTAATATATGAATCCAAAAAACGGTACACAGAACAAACTCAGTCTTGTGTATGCATAGTAATTGATAGCATTGATGTGGAATGTATCCAGTTCTATAAGGGCATGTTTAAGAATAAATGGCAAAATGTCATAGAATTGCAAATGAATGCAGATATTTTTTTCACAGTTATAATCCTGGAAGTATATAGTTTTGAAATGTATCAAACTCTAAGTCTGATGAAATCAAAGTCAATGCACTTTTTTAAGTTTTTACACTCCAAGAATTAATTTCCTACTGTCCTTGAGTCATTTACTAAATTACTTTTAGATAGCCTTTTCTAGAATGTACTTACCTTCCTGTCTTATATTCATGTGAAACTCAATTCATAGTTCAAAATAAACCAAGTGGAAAACGCTTTCAAACTTTATCAAAATATGAAATAAAATGTACGTCACAAATCTCGGAATCACAACATAAAAACAAATCCATGTTGACGCTTGTCAAGCAATTTTTTTTTCTTGCAATTCCAGATCTACTAGATTGTTAACTTCAAGTTAACACTAAATATACTTGCAATAAAAGCATTTCACATTGAGCCAATTTTGGCCAAAAATATGAGACGAGAGCCGTCTGTGCCTCGGTAAGGTTCCTTCTTACATGTCCAAATTCATTCCATATAGTGGTCCAAAAATTTTAAAACCAAAAAGTAAGGTTTTCAAAGTTTCTGATATCGACGAAATATCGACTAATTTCAGTTCACAAAGCAGAATCGTGGATTTGGCATGGTGTCTTGGTAAATCTAGAGCATTTGACTATTCCTCGCATGAAAAAAGCGATGACTCACAACATACATTGTTTCCAACGTGGTCAAAGTTTAATGCAATGTATTATGGTGTTCCCAAACAAAAGACTAAAATATGTATCCTCCCAATTATACCAGCAACGCCAACGGATCGTTCCATTCAATTAACTTTCTTGAAATATCTTGAAGTTCTGACAAAAAATATTTGTGGAGCTGAATCAAAATGTATTGTGACATTGGATATGGGTTTATACCGTCCTGTTCAGCAGCTGTTGATGTCCCAGGAATGCCTACAAGATAAATTCGTTTTGAGACTTGGCGAGCTCCATATAATAATGGCAATTCTTTGTGCCATCGGCATGTTTCTAACTGCATAAAAACTGGCTACATGAATCTTAAACTATTGTAATGCAACAGACACATGCTCACAAGAAAAATAAAAACCATTCTTTGTGACGCTCTAGTTCTTCAAAGTGCAATATCTGTGATTCCATATATGTCCCTTGTATCGATTCAACCGACAAACGTCGCCTACAAGTTCTACAAAATTCATGTCTTAGAATGATATTCGGTATTCGCAGACGTCAAAGAATTACACATAAGCTGAAATATATCAAGTGGCTGAATATGTCCAATCGTCGGAAGCTCCATAGTCTTTGCCTTTACCATAAAGTTATAAGATATGAGACACCTGAGTATCTTCATAAAAAATCTCATTCCGGACAGATGTGCATCATATCAATACTCGTCGTAAATTCCACCTGAATCCTGCTCGTCACAGAACAGAGTTCTTCAAGCGATCGTACTCCTATCAGATTGTCAGCAATTATAATTCTCTGCCGGACGACTTTAAACTCCTTTCTCCCACCTCTTTCAAAATTAAACTACGTAAGCGATTATTAACCGAGCAGAATCGTGAGTGATTCTAATATTTGAAGGTGTATGTAGGGTTTTAGGTTTGTAGGTTAATTTCAAGAATTCAACCTGAAAATTGTATATTCTTTATTTTTTTTATTACTATTTTGTTTTTGTTTCGTTATAACTACTTGAGGCTGAACTCAAGTAATTGAGTCAAGGTTAGGTTGAAAAACAGAGTGTATGTTTCGTACATACTCACCTGATACCTCGCCTTTTTTCCACGTTAATTATATACCTATTATTATTATTTTATATACTTATTGTAATTTTGTGAAAAATAAAGACCTTCATTATTATTATTATTTTATTTTATTTATAAAGGAGTATTTGGTTCAGTGAGAGTACTGTGCAGCAAATCATCACGGGAAAACATGTTCGACGTGCCATAAATGCTCACAAATGCACACTTGTTGCACTGCATGAGTGTTACTTGAAGGAATTCTTCAAGGAACATCCTTGTTCAGAATTAAATGATTTGATGGTGGAATTACAAGCCATATCCCTTGAAAAAGACAATATCCACAAATTGATAAGAACTCTTGAGAAATGCAAAATGTTAGAGAAGATGAAAAAATTTGCTGATGAAAGGCAATCAAATGCAACATTCAAAATTGTAAGAAGGTATATGTCAATGGTTGAATCATTGTTGCATCTGATACGAAGTATCAGAAGTGGGAACTGGAATTCACATATTTTATGTATAGAGACAATTACCAGTTACTTTTTTGCATTTGGCTTCTACAGTTACACAAGTATGATGGAGTACTATGTTCAAGAAATGCATTCTCTCAAAGAATCTGACCCGTTGATATGGAAGGAATTTGAAAAAGGCAACTGGACTGTACGGAAAACATATATTCCCTTCAGGGCCATTGGGTCAGATGAAGCTCTCGAACATCAGAACAGAGCCTTAAAGGTCAACGGAGGTTTAGTGGGAATTACTCAACATCCCAAAGCTCTTGCGAGATACTTTTTGACAGCTTCTGTTCTAGATCAGATATGTGAAGAAATGTCGAATACGGTGGGAATATTGACGGAACAATCGCCATCATCAACCAAACTTCACACAACCAAAAAGAAAGCGATCAAGGAAAACGAATTTATAAGCAAATTGCGTACTGAATCGATACATTTAGAGAACCCGTTGGCATAGGCTGTTTCTGAATTGATCAACATAGCCACCAAAGCAGTTTTCGATGAAAATGTCAGAAAAGATGTTGGTGCATTCCATGATAGTGGCACTCGTTTGTATGATGAATTCAAGAAAAAGAGGCTCTTGTCAGATAGTAGTAAGGTTAACTTATGGGATCCAGTCAAGAAGAACAAACTCAATTAATGTTCAAGTACCAAGAAAAAAATAAGAGTGAAAATATCTTGAACGGTCAAAGAGCTACGTTGTGACAGATCCATTTTTGCCCGGCTTCTAGTTGAAAGCAGATCACATCGTGAGATTGATTTGCGTGAAACATTGGGTAACTATGAATTTTCTGCTGTACCTCGCTTCCTTTTCAATGACGATAGAACAATGCATTTCAATCAACAGAAAAGTAAGCTCATTGAAATTTTGAAAACAATTCCTTCTGCATCAGTAAAATCGTCTGCATCAGCTAATAGTAGTGGTACTATAATTGAAAACACATTTTAGCAGTAATTGATGAAATGGCAGAGCTCCAGGCTATGGATATGTCAAAAGTAATACAAACTTGCGAACACCTTGCCGAGTCATTCTCACAGAAAATGTATAGAAAGTGCACTTTATTTTTGACTCCTATCACGAAATGTCAATCAAAAATATGATGTGACATAAAAAACTTCAAGGTAGTACACAAACATGTAACAAAATTATGTACAGCACAAATATTGGCAATGTAACTATGAAGAAACTATTGTCGCACTCAAGAAAAAAAGATGAATTAACATAGTCTCTAGCTAACAAAACTCTTAAGCATGCACAATCAAGAGGAATGAAGTTTGTTGTGGCATGGTGATTGGGACGTAGTACACAAGAAGAAGCTGATACAAAAATTATTCTTCATGCTTTGAATGCTGCCGAAAGATGGGCGAATAGATTCATGATATTCGCACAGGATACTTATGTTTTGGTTCTTGCCATCAGGAGGCACCCGAAACTCCCTCAAAACTCTTATTTTGTACCAAATTTGAAAAACATCATCTCTATTCGTGATATTTTCTCATAGATAAGCCCTCAGAAAGCGTTTGCTTTACCTGCTCATGCTCTTGTCAGGTTGTGACACCACAGGTGTTTTATCGGGGAAAGGTAAAATTTCTTACTGGAAAACATTCAAGACTGCAAACGAAGAGACCCTCTCGGTATTGATATCCCTTGGAATGAGTGAAAATATTTCTGAGGAAGTATTAGACGTACTTTATTAGCCAGCAACAACTCTACGATTTACGATGGTTACTATTTTCAAAAAAACAATTGAGCTGGGAGAAACTACCACCGACAAGAAACTCTTCTGTACCGGCAATGAAAAGAATGAATTTTCAACTCATGGTTTGGAACCAAGATGAAAAGGCACGACTAAATTTACCATCTCCCGTTGGAAATGGGTGGACTTTGGAAAATGAACATATTGTTCCTGGTCTGTGACAATGCTATGTGCACCAGAATCAATTTTGCAACTTGTGAGATGCTCATGTGTCAAAAACAGATGCAGTCTGCTATGCAAATGTTTGGCTGATCAGCTTCCATGTACGGAAATGTGTGAGTGTGGCTAGGAATCGCACGTTAAAATGCAAGACCTCGTTAATCCTTAGCTCGCACAAGTTTCGACTTCTGAGGGCTGTCGTTCGTAGGGGGATGACAGCTGGTTTAATTTTCAATTTTAAATTCTGATTTCTGCGACAACGAAACGATGATCGCTGAAGAAGCAATGAACTCAGACAGTGAATATGAACCAGATGAGCTGAGTTGAAATCCAGATTGTGCTATGTAGAAGAATATACATATATTTCTTCACTCATTATCTCTTTCATGAATTTATAAATTTAGAATGGAATTTTTTTTTATGTTTCATAATTTATTTGCTGTTAAATTTTGGGAATGGACTTTTCTATCGGGAAATCAATGTCTTTAAATGAATATCAGCTTCAAAAAGAGTATTTGAAATCCGAAATTCATTTATAAATAACCAAGAAAATTGATATTTCTTGATTTTGAACCTCCGCCATTTTGTAAACGTCACCAAAACTCTCTGCCACATTTCTCGAGGTATCACCATGGAAATTATTCATCATAAAGTAGAAAAGAATATGAAAAAAAATATGTCTCATAAAATCATCAGTGAAACCGCCACGAGATTACAGACGCGCCTCAACTATTAGAAGAATTCCCCTTATCTCTCGGTCTCTCCTACTACTCGAACGCTTGCTTGGTCTCGGCCGGTTGACGGATATAACATTTTTTTACAATTCATCACTTGTACCTATAAATTTCTCCTTGAATACACAGGGTGTTAATTAAGTACGTAGACAAACTTGGAGAGGTGATTCTTTGAAAGAAAAAAAAATTCAAGGCTTGACTCTAAAAAAACGATTTATTGGAGAAATGAATTATTTTGTAAAATATTAGATGGATTGTACTTGCTCAGTTTGAACTGATTATTGTCGAAAATGTCGAAGTTACCTCCAAAAAATACCTTCTATAATTGGTATTTTGTTCAAAATTCGAAATTACATTCCATTGAAATATCTAAAAATTATATGTTTCGGTGTAATTTATTCAAAATTACAATATTTAATTTCAGTATGGAAAACTGCCAATTCTACTATTTTACGTCCACTTGAATCTTTACAAAACAAAAGTATTAAATGTATTTTTAAATTACCTTTCCTTGAATCAACATCTCGTTTATATGTTCCAATCTTCTAGATATCAATTCTTTGTACAAATTGAAAATATGTATATTCATACATTCTGTTATAAATAACAGAAAACGTCCATCTCCAGAATTTCATCCAATCAATACCATTCATAATCACCAAACTGGAAAATCCTATAGTCCCGTCACACACAGAATAAATACAACCTTTGGAAAAAAATAAATTTTATATAATGGAATTTTGTTATTCAATTAAATACCCAATAATTTGAAAAATATAATAGAGTTTCTATTGTTACGTACAAAATAGCTTCCCAAGTAAGCGATGAAACAGTTAGGGGTATGCACCGACTAAAATCTCAGTGGAGTCGGGGTGGTTTCCTTTTTATAAAGGTTAACAAAATTTTATAGGGGGCGCCAAGTGATTTACCAACACATACACCCCTCACAAGACATCAAATCACTAAACCATAAAGGCTTACTTGACAATCTAGATGAGTGAAATAAAAATAACGAGTATCCGGTAGAAATATATCTATATAATAATTTTCGGAAATAACAAGTACAAAACTACAATAAAAAATCGTAGGCCAAATTCATTAATCACCTAAAAAGTAGGGAAAACTCTCGAGAGAATAGTTCGAAGATAAAGTTACTTTAGCAATCACATAACCTTTATCCAAGAACGACGAATTTAGTTCACTTAGTATCTAGTCAGAACATTCACGATCAAACATTAACTATGATTTACGACTAAGAAAGTAAAATGGGGTGCACTATATATGTAGGGAAAAAATACTTGTTGGCATAAGATTCGCGAAAAACGAACACCGCATATAACACGTAACACAATAGTTAAAATAAATGAACTAGCCACTAGGTGGTACTTATCACGGTCCTTTCGGGCTACTCCTGGAAACACCAGAGTCGGATAATGTTTTCAGTCATCTGCCAATAACTGAGGATCCTACATCCACTACTCTTGTTCGTAAGCACGAGTTTCTGAGCTCCAGAAAAATAAATGACCTTCCAGGTAAATCCCAATTGTTCGTACCGCTACTGAATGTCTATCCAAGATTGCCACAAAATACAACTCCTCGTATATATGTGCGAATGAGAAAGGTTCCCAAGAAAAAAAACGTCTAAAAAGGATTAAAAAAACGTTAAGATAAGGATCCGATTGAAACCGTGGAAAGAGAATAATATTATTCAAAACTCACCTCTAGTGCGTAATCTCGATGCAACTAAGAGACGTTCACTACTTTACGATAACCATATCCTTCATACTAAAGAAAATCCGACGATCCTATCCAAATACCAGAAGCCACATGAAATCGTCGTGTGGGTGCAAATAGTGAAAAATCCGTTGAAAACGTTAAATTTACCAGTCACTATTCACCCATTCGTTTTCCAAAATTCTACTGCCACTCTTCAAATACGAATTCCTACACCCAAACGCTTTTTCTTATCAGGCGCCTTTTTTTCCACAATATTTCGACAGAAAATCTCAACTACAAGAAACGCTCGGTTTCACCGTCTAAGAAGATAACCAAATTAGCAGGCACAAAAATATAAAATACATATACGGAGTGTTGTGTTGGTGGAGTTCCAGTTCCTTTGACCTGATAATTTAAAATGATGAAATGAATGACCCTAATGATGTTTGAAAAATATGTACGACGATCGTTAAGACTCGACAATGTTACACTATTAACGCGAAAAGGGACACGGGTGGGTCACATATACTAACAGATACCTGCACAGGGATTCAAACCATCATCCAAGTCAGAAATATGGAATTATTACAACTTTAACCAATAGAGCGGAAAGAATTTGTGAACCTGAAGTACTCATACGCGAACTAGAGCATCTGGAAAACACTTTTATGGCTAACCGATACACAAAACGTGAAATCAGACAAGGGATTCAACCCACAGCATACAATAGAAAAGAGGACGTCCAGCCCGTAGGTAAAGCATTCTTACCCTACATACCTAGGATAACTGACAGAATAGGCCGACTACTCCAGAAAGAGAACATCAAAACCATTTACAGACCCTCGAGAAAAATCCAGGAATATCTTAGATCTGCAAAAGACAAACGGGACCCACTCTCCACTCCAAGGGTTTATCGCATTCCTTGCACTTGTGGAAGCGTGTATATCGGAACCACGAAGCGGTCCATTAATACAAGAATCTCCGATTATAAAGCTAATTGTCGATTGGGACAGACTAATAAATCCCCCGTCGCTGAACATACACTCACAAAAACTGAGCACCGCATAAAATTTGAAGAAACACAAGTCTTAGCAACTATTTCCTCTTACCATGCATGACTCGTCAGGGAGACAATCGAGATCAGAAAGCATAAAAACAACCTTGAACCTTAGAAAGAACGAGATGTTTACCTGGCCCCTCAAACTTAATTACGCAAACAAACGTACCTGGGAACAATAATCAACATATACTTACGGTACCTGAAAACGTAACTGTGGACAAAATTACTTCTTCTGTTAGTGAGAAATCGGGTATATATAATCTGAGACCAAGAGTACCACTTCAGTGATAGTAGAATACTCACACTCGTAATTTTCTGAAGAAACGTCAAAAGCCAAGAAAAATGGATATAAGACCGAAAACCCAAAAGTCATACAGAACATTGAGCGAGGGTCGTGAAAGCCTTAATCATTATATAAAGTTTATTATTATTTACATGAACTTTTCGTTTTGAAATCTTCCAAAGAATCACCTCTCGAAGTTTGTCAGTTTACTTAATCAACACCCTGTATAAGTTTTCCATTTTCAGAATGTGGAAGGTTGAACTGAATGTCGTCCATAAAATAAAACTTTCAATCAATACAAAATTTGAATGTATGATACATTTTTTATTGTAAAGGAAGATGCAAGAGGAATTATAGCTTGAGCACTTATGTTGGCTTAGAAATAGGAATGGGACATTACTGTATATAAAACATGCTACTCATTCTAACTTCTGTTTATCATTTTCATTATTTAATATGGTGATTTCGATTTTATAAAAGAACCGTTAAAATACGTCCCTTCCACAAAAACAAAAATGTTCCAACCAGGTTATTATCACCTCAAAACACAAATAATGGATAAGAATATCCATCAAACTACAAACTCATCATAGAAAGCGATAATACCGGAAAGTACCGGGTACCTCCCAAATACAAAAGCTGCAAAACGAACTGAGTAATTTGAAAAAAGTTACACACCGTCTTCACTAGATCAAGAAGATCTTTCTCTAGTTTACAATGTGAAATTATACTTTTTTCAAGTAGATCGTCGGAAATGATAATTTGTTAGTTTTTTCATTTTATCAATGACATCTTATTTCTTCACACACTGTAAAATAACAAAAATTGAAATTTAGTGAAAGTTTGATTTTTTGGAGGAAATTCGTTTTTAGACGAGGTTTCTGGTAGTCCCGCGTTCCAGAAAATGAAAATATTAAAAATTAAGGAATCAGTTGCAGTATATTTGCTATTTTCTACCCTTTTCAAATAGGTATAGAAAAATGTCAAGAATGAATTTGATGTTTTTTATTTGGAAACGAAACAATTCCCTTTGATTTATTTTTCAGCCACCAACCAACAACTGGAGGCAAAGTCGGCAGTTTTGGAAGCTTATAGGCATAGAGTTCTAGATTTGGAACATACCATATTAGAAAAGGACACCATCATTTTATCGCTGAAGCAAACGATTCAAGAGATAATTGATCAACGATTCGAAAAATTGGAGGTGGGTATCACTTCTGAAAAACTGATAATAACCAAGTAATACTGACAACGTGATGAACTGATTCACAAAACTTATTTTTAAATTGGATTGGTTTAACATTTTTTGCACATCATGTCTTGTCATTCAGCGATCAATTAAAGTACTAGTCTGCTACTAAATAGTTGCAAACATGTTATCAATTTTACAGTGGTGTTATTATAAAAAAGCTAAGCTTGTTATTTTTTGATATAGCTTAATATATTATCTTTTTATTATATCTTCATTGAATTAAATATACTGATTTTAATTGCATAAAGCATCAACAAATTTCATAAAAAAAATCTTAAAATCCGAAATGATCATATTTTGGACTTTTGAAGATCCTAAATTTAAAGAACTAAGCATTACTCGGAGTTTAGTGTAATACCGTAATACCATCAATAAAGGAACATAAACAAAAATGAAAAGACCGTTATTCACAAAACCAATTTTGTTAAACTCTAATGAATTGGAGTCACTGAACAAATAAATCACAATTGACATTGTCGAATCAAAATCTTTAGAAGTGTAAAGGAGCATTTTCATGCTGTAGCAGTATATGTATTCTTACACCACTCAGCTAAAAAAAGGGCCCCGCACCATCCTTATGGAAAATAGATTTTGGTTATATTCTCTGAATTTTTTATATGATGTAGAATTTGACGCAAGATAGGTACAGGGTGTCAAAGATGGAAGGTGAAGCTTTCTGCTCACAATTTTCAATAATTCAGAGAATTGACAAACAGTCTATTCATTCTGGGAATATCATGCCCCAATGATGGTACAATGCCACCTTGATCTCGTATCCATTATACATTTTCGTTTTGTGCTCTACAACAGGGTGAACAAAGAAAAATCCAATTCGATTGATTTTGAACCAGTCTGTGAGTATTCTGATTAGAACTGAATAATCAATTTAGTCTGGATGAACTACCTTGATCTCGATCAAAGTTAACTCATATTATTTTTTCTTATTCAGGGTGGTTCAAAAATAGGGGTATGTCAATCCCTCCTTTCTTAGTTTGAATGTGGGAGAGGATGTCATATGTATATTAACATCCTTCATTTTATAACGTCGCATAGTCATTCCATGTATATAGGGTGAGTAGGAAGAAACAGTCTTTTTCTTGGAAAAATGTTTTTTTTTCCAATATATACCTTGTATTTCAAAAAAGAATAGGTTAATTTCATTTCGATTTAATGTACGGTTTAAGGAGTCTGAGATATTGTTATCAATGCTATGATTGGAAATAGCAAAATAACGGAAATGACGAATAACGGTGACGTTATTTTGAACGGAAGTGATACAGCATAGGGCTGATTATCAGTATAGTTCTTCGAACTCGTTTGTCGTCTATATACTTTTGGATATATGGATTTTATTGCTACCTGATATACTTCATCGAAGACCAAAATAGTCCATTTTCAAGCAATTCGTCTTGTTGAAAACCTATTACAAAAAAGCAAATCCCGTATATATTATAACCTCAACTTTTTGTTTATTACTAAGATTGTTCATTTGCTTTTTCAGTTAAAACAATTGAGTGAAACATGCGATCGGCAGCTGTTCATCGGAGAGCATTTTGGGGTACGATTTTTAAGAAGCTTCATTAGGCTTTAAAGAAAAAAAATTTAAGAATAACTGGGCGCTATGCAACTTAATTATGCTTAAGATAAATTGTTTTTTTTAGTTACAAAATCCAAAAACAAGCACTAGATGGTTTGTATATATATACCAATATATGCAAATGCTGTGAGAGAAGAATTATGAACGCAAAGATATTATGAAACATTTAATGAAGGATAACTATTGTTGATATTTGACAATGGACAAAAAAATTGTGCATGATAATAATAAAAATATAATTTCATATGAAATAACTACTTTACAGATTTTTATCCTCGTCAGTAAATATTTGTAATTAAGAAATTGATGTTTATGAGAATAGGTAAATTTAGTAGTAATGCACATTACTCAATAAATAAGAAGTCATTCATAAAATATAGAGAATTAATGTTCAATTGCACCTTCCTTATCATCTTTCAATCGCTTCTGTTCACTTCTCTCGTGCGATCCTCACCGAACACCGTTTGTCCTAGCTCCCTACTCCTTTCAATTTTCTCATGTATATTGAGTTGCCTGACTCGAAGGTACCAGACTCACGCCTAACCCAATAAAATGTAGCATTTTTGAGAATGTTACAATATGATGAATGAAATGTGGGGTTTCTACAAAATAGGGGATATTTTCCACTGAAGCTGACGAAAACCTAGAATATTTCGCATTAAATTAAAATATTATGAATGGTGTAAGTATTAAATATATTTCCCAAAATTCTACAAAATCCGAGATAATAAATATCCACGTTTTATGGACATTTATTCAATTAACTAATTTTGAAATGTATTTGAATAAATTGAAAAACTTTTCGAAGACTAGATTTTATTAAATTGCACTGAAATATAAAATTAAAAATCTTCAGGGCTGTCACGCTATCTTGAGAGTAACAGATTCAAAAGCTTTCCGTGCAATGTTTTCAGTTTAAATACAGAATAGCGTGTTACCCACTTAGAAATTATTTTCTTCTTTTTAGTGCAATTCAATAAAAATTGCATATTATTTGTGTAAAATATATTCATTGAATAAATACCACAAAACGTAGATATTCACCATCGCGGACTTTCTGGTAGAATTTTAGAAAGTATAATACCTTCACAATTTATTTGTTGATTGTATATCAAATATCCCATTCCTAGGTTTTCGTCTCACAGAATTCATATAAAATATTTCTCCATCTAAATTAAATCAGCTTTTAAACAATGGGGAATGTCTCAACATTGAGAGAAATATCACTAGCTTCTCTATTTTTTTTGGAAATATGGCATTCAATTGAAAGACATTTTATTCACCATTTATATAAGGCATTGCATTTTTGAAATATTTACCGCACTAATCTACTCCGAATATTATTTAACAAGAAAAATTGTTCGAAAATAACTCATTGCGGTCTCTGATCGATCGAATGGGATCAATAAAATCCGTACATAAATAAGTATATAGCCGTCAAACGAGTCCGGAGACCTATGCTAATAGTGATGGCAATATATATATATATCTGAACACACACATATATATATATATATAATTAAGTAGGAATTCTCGGGTAGCGGTCTGTTGAACAATGAAACTCATTCGATTTAAATCTTCAATATTTCGTCAACCTTTATTGACTTCTTCAGGAAGAGAAAATTCACATATATATATATATATATATATATATATATATATATATATATATATATATATATATATATATATATATATCCCCATGTCTCGTCACTGGTTCTCTCTAAGGTCTCAATCTGCCTACTCCTTCGAGAGAACTGAGGAATTGTGGGTTGAGGAACTGTATTTATAGTGGTCGTGGCTGTGATGGCCGTGTGCTATGTATTGGCGCGAGGTGAACTATGGGCGGGAACTGAGTTGGCGCTAGATGAGCTGTGTGCGGGAACTTGGTTGGCGCTAAGTGAGCTGTGTGCGGGAACTGGGTTGGTGGGAAATGAGTTGATGCGTGCAATGAGAGGCTTCCTGTCACCATTTCACAAAAGAATCTTGCCTTTGAACCCAACTTGAGAGGGGGAGTCTGCATATTCACCGGAGAGACGACCTAGCTAGCCATCAGAGTAAAGAACAAGGCACAAGTATTAAAAAAGGTTTTTTTTTTTAAGAGTAAGTATTTAGTCTGGGCAACATTTGGACAAGGATAAAAATATTTACCTGTGTTTCTTTACCTATTTATCTTCAATCTATATAAAATTTTGATTTACAAAATAGAACAATATAAAATTTCACGACAAAAATTTATTTATACCAAAATCATTTACTATAGCATTATTAAAATATATCAATATATATATATATATATATATATATATATATATATATATATATATATATACATATAATATATATATATAATTTGAAAGATTCAGCGAAGATCTGACATACATCAATACACAACCAGAAATGCTGATTCAATTAAAATCGAAAGACACACAAGTTTATATGAAAAAACTCCTTCACTGACAGGAGCAAAATTATTCAACCACCTACCTTCTGTCATCAAAGATATTAAGCCTTTAAAGTTATTCAAAAGAAAACTAGGGTTATTTTTAACAGACCACAGTTTCTACTCCACCACAGAATACTTCAATTTCAGATTAATGAAAAATTAAACATAACATTTTAATTGAGTTTGTATGTTTTTTTTTTTGTTTTATATTTTTATACTTGTCACTTCTTTTTATATTT
Organism: Chrysolina americana; assembly: GCA_958502065.1. Taxonomy (NCBI): domain Eukaryota; kingdom Metazoa; phylum Arthropoda; class Insecta; order Coleoptera; family Chrysomelidae; genus Chrysolina; species Chrysolina americana. The sequence goes on along the minus strand of OY293419.1, from coordinate 29,811,972 downwards.
TACCTATATGTATATTCTTAAGACGTTATGATGTTATATTTTTAGAATTTATGTGGGTGTATGTGTACATGTGTTTGAATATATATATATATATATATATATATATATATATATATATATATATATATATATATATATATATATATATATATATATATATATATATATATATATATATGTGTAGGTGTGTGGGCATGTATATACATTGTTATTTAGTGAATATAGGTGACTTATTTTAAAATTCTATGTCACAACTTTATTACTCCGCAATTGTTCATTATTGAACCTATAAATATTATATTCTGATTTTGTCATTTGTACATTGACATATCGGTCTACCTGACCATTGTGACCTATCCTATATCATGTATTTGATCATAAAGGGCGAATAAATATTCTATTCTATTATCAAAGATGTCAGCGGTCGAGACGCTCGTATGTATGGCACAACCTCAACCGGATTTCCATCAATAAAATTCACATATGAATTAAAAATAAGGAACAACTTCCATTCCTTGACGTTCTTGAAAGTGGAGCGCTAGAATACGATGTATTTAGGAAGGAGACTAGCACTTACAGGTTTATTTCTGAAAGTTCACATCACTGTGGACAACACCAACGCGCTGGTTTGAATTTTCTAGTGCATCGTCTTTTGACGTTTCCTCTTACACAGGAGAGGTTTGACAGAGAAAAGGCGACAATGAAAGAAATAGCAGTTAGTAACGGTTTCTCGAGGGGGTATTGTAGATAATATTATAAGGAAGAAAAAATTTAGGTTAAGAATTAACGAAATCTCAACTTTTAGAAATGACGAGAACCAAGAGAGATATATCTCAGTTCCATACCACCATTACACAAAGAACTTTGGAAATATTTTCACGGAACTAAGTATAAGGGTGGTATTTAGAACAAATCAGACACTACCGAGCCTTTTGGGTAACCCTAAGGACAAAGTTGATAATTCTGAAAAGTTTTGAACGAAATCAAATGTAAGGACTGCGATGCATAATATTATGGACAGACGATAAGGTCTAGTAAAATGAAGATATAAAGAACACTTAGCACATCTGAAATATGGAAAAAAAGAAAAATCCGCTATCGCCCATTATGTTTTGCAACAAAACTATTCCATAGATTAGTTAGATAAGTTAACAACAACAGGCATCTAGGTGCCTATGAAAGCTTAGAAATAAGTAAACACCCAATAGTTTATTGTATAGCTTGCTGAAATAATTTGTTTGTTATCATATGACGTAAGTAATTAGCATATCCCTTCAATTTAACATTTACCTGGTTAGGAGATAATAATAATAAACACTCATAGAGTGTACCCAAAGGAATAGCCTGTGCGGGTAGAGGAAGGCTATTATTATCATTTGCCGCAGCGCTCCGAGGCGACTTACTGATGTTTTTGGTGGTGTATTCTCTTTTCAGCTATTGGAAAACCCAGGAAACCCGTCGGTGCGCACTTGAAGCAGCACCAGACGTCGAGGCAATATTGTGAAATTACTTAAAAATAATGAAGACGCAGGTATTCAGCAGAGATATCTAACAGGTATAAATAAGGACAACTTTGTATGTAGATTTAGTTTAATCTTCCTGTTGAAGACGATCACTTGGGGATCGAAACACTTGTCAAGGTGTTAAAAATAGTGGTTTGATCTTGGTATAAAACTCCAGTATATTCATTACTACACCAAAGATTCCAAACAGTGCAGTGCACCCTCGCAAACACATGAGTCACGCGTAGAAGAAACGCGAACTTGAGAAGGAATGAAATCGAATGCTTTCGAAGTTACGAGAGCCATCTGACTAGGTCGACGCGTAGTCTGGACAATTCGAAAACTGTGAAAAGAATCTGCTTGCGGGTATATAAGGCGCTTGATAGCAGAGGGCGGATATAGTCGCAGAAAGTGGCAGATATAGTTCGAGAGTCCGCAGACAGAGAGCAACAGTGAAGATAAATTGAAATAGTGACTGTGATATAAATTATTGTTTAAGGCGAGTTTAATAAATTAACAAAATTAGTTAAGTGTATTTTTACTACAATAACCTCGAATTTTCACCATTTTTATTTAATATGAATGACACTGCAATTATTTATTTTTATAGTTACATTTGATGGACCAATAAGACGTCCGGGTAATTTGCAATTGAAAGGTTAAATCAAAATGTGAAATGATTAATTCCTTCTTGATCTATAAAAATTTTGAATTCAATTATTCGGCTCATTGATCATTATTTTGAGCTGTGAAAAGACATTTCATTTATTCTTCAAAAACACAACGAAATTCAAATTGAATCATCAAAGAAGACCAACATAAAGATAGAAGTATACGAATTAAGTTTCATAGAAATTCTCAGTATCCAAGAAGAAATTTTAATGAACATGTGAGTCTGACATTTCATGAAAAAGTCAATTTGAAAAGTGAAGTGTATTAGTACGGTGCCAATAGACAATCGTATGAAAGCAAAAAATGACCAGACATAAAAAAAGAAACAGCACATATGAAGAAAATCAAGATAAATCTGAAGGCTTCCAGTGTATGCAAATTGGCTATGACGGATCCAGTTCACAAAGTGATAAAAATAACAAATATAACAATGAAGGAAAAGAGACAAATGAATCAATAACAATCCTAAAAGAAGAAAACAGGCATTTATGGAACCTGATAGAAAACAAAGAACTGTTATTATTAGAAAAAGATAAATACATAAGTAGACTTGAGAAAGAAAATGAGAGATTAGAATATAATTATGATTTGATTACTACAAATATTGTTGAAAAAGATACGATTATGGATACTTTGTGTGGAATTAATAAAAAAATTGAAGAGTTAGAAAAAATTCATATGAAACCAAATATTCCTGTTCCTACATATTCCCAAATAGTGGTTGGCCAGATGAAAGAAATTAACAATCACCAGCTTCCTGAAACAATTTTTATTAATCCAAAGTCAAACTAAGATTATATATATGCTCTCAATTTCACAAATCATACTCACCGAAAAACGTAAACAGTGTACAGCTGTTTCAAACTTCTTGGTTATCGGCACTGTGCATACAAATTAACAATGAATAAAAATTATAAAACTGAGAGCAATTATATCCGAAAATTATCGCTACACCAATTAGCTATCTGGGTTCAATGCTCTGTACCTGGTACAAATGTCACAACAACAAACATTGACCCGATTTTAATGTAGGCATATCTATGGAAATATCAAATAGATTATCACACAAATAGAAAGCGCTATAACCCATCTACCAGAAAACACAGCTGAAGAAACTAGACAAGATATTGCCACCACACTTAGGAGAGCGAAACTCCCTCCATCCAACATAACACCTGCCGAAAAACATTGCCTCAGAGACCTCCACCACAACCCTGACATAATCATTCTCCCAACAGACAAAGGCAACGCCACAGTAGTTCTGAATACCTCAGATTATGTAGACAAAATGAGTACACTATTAAACTCATCCGAGTATCAGATCACCCAACGAGACCCGACAACCTACCTCGAAAAGAAGACCAAAAATCTGATCAATAATTCTAAACTACCAGCCGAAACCAAGAAAGCCACTATATCCCTAGAGAGAAGTCATCACGCACCCCTCGTATCTACGGACTACCAAAAATACACAAGCCTGATATCCCACTCCGACCTATCGTCAGTGCCTTTGGATCACCAAAAGTTTTGAACGAAATCAAATGTAAGGACTGCGATGCATAATATTATGGACAGACGATAAGGTCTAGTAAAATGAAGATATAAAGAACACTTAGCACATCTGAAATATGGAAAAAAAGAAAAATCCGCTATCGCCCATTATGTTTTGCAACAAAACTATTCCATAGATTAGTTAGATAAGTTAACAACAACAGGCATCTAGGTGCCTATGAAAGCTTAGAAATAAGTAAACACCCAATAGTTTATTGTATAGCTTGCTGAAATAATTTGTTTGTTATCATATGACGTAAGTAATTAGCATATCCCTTCAATTTAACATTTACCTGGTTAGGAGATAATAATAATAAACACTCATAGAGTGTACCCAAAGGAATAGCCTGTGCGGGTAGAGGAAGGCTATTATTATCATTTGCCGCAGCGCTCCGAGGCGACTTACTGATGTTTTTGGTGGTGTATTCTCTTTTCAGCTATTGGAAAACCCAGGAAAACCGTCGGTGCGCACTTGAAGCTAGCACCAGACGTCGAGATAAGGCAATATTGTGAAATTACTTAAAAATAATGAAGACGCAGGTATCCAGCAGAGATATCTAACAGGTATAAATAAGGACAACTTTGTATGTAGATTTAGTTTAATCTTCCTGTTGAAGACGATCACTTGGGGATCGAAACACTTGTCAAGGTGTTAAAAATAGTGGTTTGATCTTGGTATAAAACTCCAGTATATTCATTACTACACCAAAGATTCCAAACAGTGCAGTGCACCCTCGCAAACACATGAGTCACGCGTAGAAGAAACGCGAACTTGAGAAGGAATGAAATCGAATGCTTTCGAAGTTACGAGAGCCATCTGACTAGGTCGACGCGTAGTCTGGACAATTCGAAAACTGTGAAAAGAATCTGCTTGCGGGTATATAAGGCGCTTGATAGCAGAGGGCGGATATAGTCGCAGAAAGTGGCAGATATAGTTCGAGAGTCCGCAGACAGAGAGCAACAGTGAAGATAAATTGAAATAGTGACTGTGATATAAATTATTGTTTAAGGCGAGTTTAATAAATTAACAAAATTAGTTAAGTGTATTTTTACTACAATAACCTCGAATTTTCACCATTTTTATTTAATATGAATGACACTGCAATTATTTATTTTTATAGTTACATTTGATGGACCAATAAGACGTCCGGGTAATTTGCAATTGAAAGGTTAAATCAAAATGTGAAATGATTAATTCCTTCTTGATCTATAAAAATTTTGAATTCAATTATTCGGCTCATTGATCATTATTTTGAGCTGTGAAAAGACATTTCATTTATTCTTCAAAAACACAACGAAATTCAAATTGAATCATCAAAGAAGACCAACATAAAGATAGAAGTATACGAATTAAGTTTCATAGAAATTCTCAGTATCCAAGAAGAAATTTTAATGAACATGTGAGTCTGACATTTCATGAAAAAGTCAATTTGAAAAGTGAAGTGTATTAGTACGGTGCCAATAGACAATCGTATGAAAGCAAAAAATGACCAGACATAAAAAAAGAAACAGCACATATGAAGAAAATCAAGATAAATCTGAAGGCTTCCAGTGTATGCAAATTGGCTATGACGGATCCAGTTCACAAAGTGATAAAAATAACAAATATAACAATGAAGGAAAAGAGACAAATGAATCAATAACAATCCTAAAAGAAGAAAACAGGCATTTATGGAACCTGATAGAAAACAAAGAACTGTTATTATTAGAAAAAGATAAATACATAAGTAGACTTGAGAAAGAAAATGAGAGATTATATATATATATATAATTAAGTAGGAATTCTCGGGTAGCGGCCTGTTGAACAATGAAACTCATTCGATTTAAATCTTCAATATTTCGTCAACCTTTATTGACTTCTTCAGGAAGAGAAAATTCACATATATATATATATATATATATATATATCCCCATGTCTCGTCACTGGTTCTCTCTAAGGTCTCAATCTGCCTACTCCTTCGAGAGAACTGAGGAATTGTGGGTTGAGGAACTGTATTTATAGTGGTCGTGGCTGTGATGGCCGTGTGCTATGTATTGGCGCGAGGTGAACTATGGGCGGGAACTGAGTTGGCGCTAGATGAGCTGTGTGCGGGAACTTGGTTGGCGCTAAGTGAGCTGTGTGCGGGAACTGGGTTGGTGGGAAATGAGTTGATGCGTGCAATGAGAGGCTTCCAGGTATTGGGAAGTCTACGTCCGTCGTCGCGAGTGTTGAGACAATTGGGGCGCTTCTCTATCTCAAGGGCTTCTCGGATGATCCTGGTTTGCAGAGTTTTCTCGGTGGAAATTGTTTTTGTGTTTTTGAAGTCTATTTTGTGACCTGTGTCTTCTCGATGTTTATAAAGTGCGGAAGTGGAAGATGCCTGACGCACAGCAAGTTCGTGTTCGTAGACTCTGGAAGTTACTCGTCTGTTAGTCTGGCCAATATAACTTCTCGGGCAGTCTGAACATGGTATTTCATATATACCTTGAGAATCGTTTGGTATTGTGTCCTTGGGAGATCTGAGGAATTTGGATATTTGGTTGTTGGCCGTGAATATTGTTTTTATCTCGTGTTTTCTCAAGATGTTACTGATTTTGTCTGTCACACCTTTGATGTATGGTAGGAAAGCTTTGTGTGGCTGAATACTCTCTAGTGGATCATTTGTTTTTGGAGGACGGGTCAGTTGATGGCGGATAGACTTGTCGATTAGCGAATTGTTGTAACCATTTTGAAGTCTATTCTGGTTGTCGGTAAGCTGAATTGATCTGTATATCAGGGAGTTCAATACGGAGTTTGTTTGTGCTGGATGGTGATGAGAGTTTGCGTGTAGGTATCGGTTGGTGTGGGTCTGTTTCCTGTGTACTGTGTGTGTAAAAGAGTTATTGGATTTCGTGATGAGAACGTCCAGGAAAGCTAGGGAGTTGTTCATTTCGGTCTCTATTGTAAATTTCATGTTGGGATGGATATCGTTTAGGTGATCTAAGAACGTGTTTAAGATTTCGTAACCATGAGGCCATATGACGAAACGTATCTGAACCAGCAAGTAGGCTTGTGGTCAAATGCTTCTACAGCCCTGGTTTCGAAGTCTTCCATGAAAAGGTTTGCAAGGACTGGAGAAAGGGGGGAACCCATGGGAGCACCTTTCACTTGTTTGTAGTAATTTCCTTGGAAGAGGAAGTACGTGTTGTTCATACAGTGACTGATGAGGTCCAGGGTGTCTTTTGGAATTCTGTGTTTCGTTTTAAGGATTTCTAGCGTGTCCGTTAGGGGAATATTTGTGAAGAGGGAGACAACATCGAAGCTCACTAGGATATCTGTGTTCTGGATTCTATAGGATTTGAGAAGGTCTAAGAAGTGGAATGAATTTTTCACGTAGGATGAAGCTTCTTCTGCTCGTGGCTGAAGAGTACTGGCTAGATACTTGGCGAGGTTCTGGGTTGGTGATCCAAAGGCACTGACGATAGGTCGGAGTGGGATATCAGGCTTGTGTATTTTTGGTAGTCCGTAGATACGAGGGGTGCGTGATGACTTCTCTCTAGGGATATAGTGGCTTTCTTGGTTTCGGCTGGTAGTTTAGAATTATTGATCAGATTTTTGGTCTTCTTTTCGAGGTAGGTTGTCGGGTCTCGTTGGGTGATCTGATACTCGGATGAGTTTAATAGTGTACTCATTTTGTCTACATAATCTGAGGTATTCAGAACTACTGTGGCGTTGCCTTTGTCTGTTGGGAGAATGATTATGTCAGGGTTGTGGTGGAGGTCTCTGAGGCAATGTTTTTCGGCAGGTGTTATGTTGGATGGAGGGAGTTTCGCTCTCCTAAGTGTGGTGGCAATATCTTGTCTAGTTTCTTCAGCTGTGTTTTCTGGTAGATGGGTTATAGCGCTTTCTATTTGTGTGATAATCTATTTGATATTTCCATAGATATGCCTACATTAAAATCGGGTCAATGTTTGTTGTTGTGACATTTGTACCAGGTACAGAGCATTGAACCCAGATAGCTAATTGGTGTAGCGATAATTTTCGGATATAATTGCTCTCAGTTTTATAATTTTTATTCATTGTTAATTTGTATGCACAGTGCCGATAACCAAGAAGTTTGAAACAGCTGTACACTGTTTACGTTTTTCGGTGAGTATGATTTGTGAAATTGAGAGCATATATATAATCTTAGTTTGACTTTGGATTAATAAAAATTGTTTCAGGAAGCTGGTGATTGTTAATTTCTTTCATCTGGCCAACCACTATTTGGGAATATGTAGGAACAGGAATATTTGGTTTCATATGAATTTTTTCTAACTCTTCAATTTTTTTATTAATTCCACACAAAGTATCCATAATCGTATCTTTTTCAACAATATTTGTAGTAATCAAATCATAATTATATTCTAATCTCTCATTTTCTTTCTCAAGTCTACTTATGTATTTATCTTTTTCTAATAATAACAGTTCTTTGTTTTCTATCAGGTTCCATAAATGCCTGTTTTCTTCTTTTAGGATTGTTATTGATTCATTTGTCTCTTTTCCTTCATTGTTATATTTGTTATTTTTATCACTTTGTGAACTGGATCCGTCATAGCCAATTTGCATACACTGGAAGCCTTCAGATTTATCTTGATTTTCTTCATATGTGCTGTTTCTTTTTTTATGTCTGGTCATTTTTTGCTTTCATACGATTGTCTATTGGCACCGTACTAATACACTTCACTTTTCAAATTGACTTTTTCATGAAATGTCAGACTCACATGTTCATTAAAATTTCTTCTTGGATACTGAGAATTTCTATGAAACTTAATTCGTATACTTCTATCTTTATGTTGGTCTTCTTTGATGATTCAATTTGAATTTCGTTGTGTTTTTGAAGAATAAATGAAATGTCTTTTCACAGCTCAAAATAATGATCAATGAGCCGAATAATTGAATTCAAAATTTTTATAGATCAAGAAGGAATTAATCATTTCACATTTTGATTTAACCTTTCAATTGCAAATTACCCGGACGTCTTATTGGTCCATCAAATGTAACTATAAAAATAAATAATTGCAGTGTCATTCATATTAAATAAAAATGGTGAAAATTCGAGGTTATTGTAGTAAAAATACACTTAACTAATTTTGTTAATTTATTAAACTCGCCTTAAACAATAATTTATATCACAGTCACTATTTCAATTTATCTTCACTGTTGCTCTCTGTCTGCGGACTCTCGAACTATATCTGCCACTTTCTGCGACTATATCCGCCCTCTGCTATCAAGCGCCTTATATACCCGCAAGCAGATTCTTTTCACAGTTTTCGAATTGTCCAGACTACGCGTCGACCTAGTCAGATGGCTCTCGTAACTTCGAAAGCATTCGATTTCATTCCTTCTCAAGTTCGCGTTTCTTCTACGCGTGACTCATGTGTTTGCGAGGGTGCACTGCACTGTTTGGAATCTTTGGTGTAGTAATGAATATACTGGAGTTTTATACCAAGATCAAACCACTATTTTTAACACCTTGACAAGTGTTTCGATCCCCAAGTGATCGTCTTCAACAGGAAGATTAAACTAAATCTACATACAAAGTTGTCCTTATTTATACCTGTTAGATATCTCTGCTGGATACCTGCGTCTTCATTATTTTTAAGTAATTTCACAATATTGCCTTATCTCGACGTCTGGTGCTAGCTTCAAGTGCGCACCGACGGTTTTCCTGGGTTTTCCAATAGCTGAAAAGAGAATACACCACCAAAAACATCAGTAAGTCGCCTCGGAGCGCTGCGGCAAATGATAATAATAGCCTTCCTCTACCCGCACAGGCTATTCCTTTGGGTACACTCTATGAGTGTTTATTATTATTATCTCCTAACCAGGTAAATGTTAAATTGAAGGGATATGCTAATTACTTACGTCATATGATAACAAACAAATTATTTCAGCAAGCTATACAATAAACTATTGGGTGTTTACTTATTTCTAAGCTTTCATAGGCACCTAGATGCCTGTTGTTGTTAACTTATCTAACTAATCTATGGAATAGTTTTGTTGCAAAACATAATGGGCGATAGCGGATTTTTCTTTTTTTCCATATTTCAGATGTGCTAAGTGTTCTTTATATCTTCATTTTACTAGACCTTATCGTCTGTCCATAATATTATGCATCGCAGTCCTTACATTTGATTTCGTTCAAAACTTTTCAGAATTATCAACTTTGTCCTTAGGGTTACCCAAAAGGCTCGGTAGTGTCTGTTTGTTCTAAATACCACCCTTATACTTAGTTCCGTGAAAATATTTCCAAAGTTCTTTGTGTAATGGTGGTATGGAACTGAGATATATCTCTCTTGGTTCTCGTCATTTCTAAAAGTTGAGATTTCGTTAATTCTTAACCTAAATTTTTTCTTCCTTATAATATTATCTACAATACCCCCTCGAGAAACCGTTACTAACTGCTATTTCTTTCATTGTCGCCTTTTCTCTGTCAAACCTCTCCTGTGTAAGAGGAAACGTCAAAAGACGATGCACTAGAAAATTCAAACCAGCGCGTTGGTGTTGTCCACAGTGATGTGAACTTTCAGAAATAAACCTGTAAGTGCTAGTCTCCTTCCTAAATACATCGTATTCTAGCGCTCCACTTTCAAGAACGTCAAGGAATGGAAGTTGTTCCTTATTTTTAATTCATATGTGAATTTTATTGATGGAAATCCGGTTGAGGTTGTGCCATACATACGAGCGTCTCGACCGCTGACATCTTTGATAATAGAATAGAATATTTATTCGCCCTTTATGATCAAATACATGATATAGGATAGGTCACAATGGTCAGGTAGACCGATATGTCAATGTACAAATGACAAAATCAGAATATAATATTTATAGGTTCAATAATGAACAATTGCGGAGTAATAAAGTTGTGACATAGAATTTTAAAATAAGTCACCTATATTCACTAAATAACAATGTATATACATGCCCACACACCTACACATATATATATATATATATATATTCAAACACATGTACACATACACCCACATAAATTCTAAAAATATAACATCATAACGTCTTAAGAATATACATATAGGTAAAATATAAAAAGAAGTGACAAGTATAAAAATATAAAACAAAAAAAAAACATACAAACTCAATTAAAATGTTATGTTTAATTTTTCATTAATCTGAAATTGAAGTATTCTGTGGTGGAGTAGAAACTGTGGTCTGTTAAAAATAACCCTAGTTTTCTTTTGAATAACTTTAAAGGCTTAATATCTTTGATGACAGAAGGTAGGTGGTTGAATAATTTTGCTCCTGTCAGTGAAGGAGTTTTTTCATATAAACTTGTGTGTCTTTCGATTTTAATTGAATCAGCATTTCTGGTTGTGTATTGATGTATGTCAGATCTTCGCTGAATCTTTCAAATTATATATATATATTATATGATATATATATATATATATATATATATATATATATATATATATATATATATATATATATATATATATATATATATTGATATAGTAAATGATTTTGGTATAAATAAATTTTTGTCGTGAAATTTTATATTGTTCTATTTTGTAAATCAAAATTTTATATAGATTGAAGATAAATAGGTAAAGAAACACAGGTAAATATTTTTATCCCTGTCCAAATGTTGCCCAGACTAAATACTTACTCTTAAAAAAAAAAACCTTTTTTAATACTTGTGCCTTGTTCTTTACTCTGATGGCTAGCTAGGTCGTCTCTCCGGTGAATATGCAGACTCCCCCTCTCAAGTTGGGTTCAAAGGCAAGATTCTTTTGTGAAATGGTGACAGTAAACTCTGAAGTAGAATAAAAATAGAGGTTTCAAAAAAAACTCAAAATTTGCAATTTTTATTTAAATAAATTTGGTGAATATTTTCTCAATTCAACTTCCAGATTCTTATACTTATTTTCCTACTCAGTGAAAGCTACCTTATTCTATGACCTGATCCAACCTTCCAAACTTTTTATTCCACACGGAATGATTTAAGTGAGACACAAATTTCTGGGTCAACCTCGTATTCTCCCAGCCCGATTGAGACCACAGCTGACTGGAAATCGTAGCGGTCGTAGCTCTTATTGAATCCCAGAATTTTATATTCTCATGCAGTTTGGAGGTTATGTCTATTGTGATGAATGATAAAAAAAAACAAATTACTTAAATTGATCAACATTCCATAGCTAAATAGTTCTATAATTAATAAAAGTTCGCCCTTTGTAGATGATTGTCAATGAAAAACGCGGAATCTGTGCACTTAAAGTTTCAAAGTTCGGTGAAGGTTATTTGGAAGTTCGTATTTTTCGCGGAGTTAAAGTTTTTGTTGAATCACAGCTACTGATCCCAAAAAAAAATCGATGGATGTGCAACGGAGAATACTTGGAATTGGAGATAAATACCTTGGAGTTTGTGGATATTTGCCTTTCAACAGAAGGCTTCCAGAAATTCTTCTGACCAGCTATTTTTCTATGGGATTTTTCTCATCAAAACAGCGATTCCCGACTGATCTCTTCTTATCAGCTTACACCAGGTACTTTCTTCTATAGTTTTATCACTTCAAACTAATTAATGTTTTAATATATTTCTTTTTTTGAATGGAATCTTGTAAAAATCTTTCCTGGATTTCTGCTTCGACTTTTCCACCCGGCAAAAACTTCCAGAATCTCCAGAAACTTCCAAACAAAAACAAAAGAAAGTTTTTCTCCTTCCCAGTCTGCACATTCGCGAAAAGCACCTTTTCATCGCGCACTTGATGATTTAAATAATTTTCAAAGAGCTCCTTATATTCTTAGTCATGGCCAATTTGTTTTCTTAACTTAATTATTTACAACTTAAATCTATCTTTAAAACTAAATTACTTACTAGAGTGCTCTTAAATTGCTACTAATGAGTTTTTTTTTATTTTCCTCTACATGATGGTAACCTTTTTATTTTGATTATTGATAATATTTTCTTCTCAATTTGTGAGGTTATGTTATCTGTCAGATTTTCTTTTTATTTTTAATTTCTTTGGAAAAATTAATCAAAACTAAAATTTAATACGCTTAGAATGATTAGAAATACTAAAAGAAACCTAGCTAGTATCTGAAATTATCTGAACTTTATTGTTACTGTTTGAAAACCTGCAGCGGAATGACCTAGACATTCTTCGGAAAGCACTATTTGAGCAATTCAACTTGGATTTTCAAACTGTTTTTGGGTGGTAATTAATAATTAAGGTACTCTAAAGTTAGGGTAAGGTATTTAGCCCTCATTTCTAACAATAATAATAACAACATATACCTAATTAAAAAAAAATAACTTTTTTCAATCATTACAATATATATATCAACCGGTATGTAGTCGGTTCTCCGTTTGAATCGGGTGAAGTCCTGCTGTTTGTTCAGAGAGCTCTTGCAAAGTTGTTCCTTCAAACTATATATCTTTTGCACATGTGTCTGACAGATATAATTCAATATCTGTCGCGGTATTAGCCAGAGAAGTAGTTGTTTTCTGTCAGATATGTGCCATACATACTATACAAAGTTATAGTTACTTCCTAAAGGATTGTTATCGACTGTCTTACAGTCACTTGGACATTATTTGCTCCTTGAAACAAGTATTTCACATATACCATTTCGTATCCGTAATGTCCTTCTGGAGTGCTCTCTAATCTGTCGTCAAGGTGAATTCTGTAAGCAATTGCAGTATTTATCTCGGCGGACGGTGACCGGTGAACCTATCTATATATCTATAGAGATATAGAACGAATGAGTTTTATTGGTAAACAGACCGCAAACCCGAGAGAAAATATATATATATATATATATATATATATATATATATATATATGAAAACTAAAAGTTCGGATTGAACCGCGTCTAGAATTTGTTGAAATTCGACGTTTCGGCTCCGATTTTGGAGCCATTTTCAAGAACTGAAATAGAAAGAAAATTAATGAAAGGATAATACGTAATTCTACGCTGAGGTCTCAATCTGCCTACTCCTCAGGTGTTGAGGCAATTGGGGCGCTTCTCTATCTCAAGGGCTTCTCGGATGATCCTGGTTTGCAGAGTTTTCTCGGTGGAAATTGTTTTTGTGTTTTTGAAGTCTATTTTGTGACCTGTGTCTTCTCGATGTTTATAAAGTGCGGAAGTGGAAGATGCCTGACGCACAGCAAGTTCGTGTTCGTAGACTCTGGAAGTTACTCGTCTGTTAGTCTGGCCAATATAAGTTCTCGGGCAGTCTTTACATGGTATTTCATCATATATATATATATATATATATATATATATATATATATATATATAACTTGTGCTGATGAGTTGGTAAAAACGAAACAGCGCTGTCCACGGATCGTGAGCTCTCGGAATTGAAACGAAAATACTCTATTCACTTTATATATATATATATATATATATATATATATATATATATATATATATATATATGAAAACTAAAAATAAATATATATATATATATATATATATAGGATTGTAAACTAAATGGAGTGAAGCCCAATAAAAGCTATACTTACTGTGTTATTGAGGTTGAATGCTAATGATGTAATAAATGAGATATAAACAATATCGAGTGAACAACATGACGTTGATGATGAAGTAACAAGTTGAAAACAATTAAAATTTTAGTCAAAGATTTAAAAACATTTTAAAATTATATGAATTTTTTTTTCAAAGTGTGGACCATGTGCTAATCTCTCATTTTCTTTCTCAAGTCTACTTATGTATTTATCTTTTTCTAATAATAAAAGTTCTTTATTTTCTATCAGGTTCCATAAATGCCTGTTTTCTTCTTTTAGGATTGTTATTGATTCATTTGTCTCTTTTCCTTCATTGTTATATTTGTTATTTTTATCACTTTGTGAACTGGATCCGTCATAGCCAATTTGCATACACTGGAAGCCTTCAGATTTATCTTGATTTTCTTCATATGTACTGTTTCTTTTTTTATGTCTGGTCATTTTTTGCTTTCATACGATTGTCTATTGGCACCGTACTTATACACTTCACTTTTCAAATTGACTTTTTCATGAAATGTCAGACTCACATGTTCATTAAAATTTCTTCTTGGATACTGAGAATCTCTATGAAACTCAATTCGTATACTTTTATCTTTATGTTGGTCTTCTTTGATGATTCAATTTGAAAAATATTTCGTTGTGTTTTTGAAGAATAAATGAAATGTCTTTTCACAGCTCAAAATAATGATCAATGAGCCGAATAATTGAATTCAAAATTTTTATAGATCAAGAAGGAATTAATCATTTCATATTTTGATTTAACCTTTCAATTGCAAATTACCCGAACGTGCAGTGTCATTCATATTAAATAAAAATGGTGAAAATTCGAGGTTATTGTAGTAAAAATACACTTAACTAATTTTGTTAATTTATTAAACTCGCCTTAAACAATAATTTATATCACAGTCACTATTTCAATTTATCTTCACTGTTGCTCTCTGTCTGCGGACTCTCGAACTATATCTGCCACTTTCTGCGACTATATCCGCCCTCTGCTATCAAGCGCCTTATATACCCGCAAGCAGATTCTTTTCACAGTTTTCGAATTGTCCAGACTACGCGTCGACCTAGTCAGATGGCTCTCGTAACTTCGAAAGCATTCGATTTCATTCCTTCTCAAGTTCGCGTTTCTTCTACGCGTGACTCATGTGTTTGCGAGGGTGCACTGCACTGTTTGGAATCTTTGGTGTAGTAATGAATATACTGGAGTTTTATACCAAGATCAAACCACTATTTTTAACACCTTGACAAGTGTTTCGATCCCCAAGTGATCGTCTTCAACAGGAAGATTAAACTAAATCTACATACAAAGTTGTCCTTATTTATACCTGTTAGATATCTCTGCTGAATACCTGCGTCTTCATTATTTTTAAGTAATTTCACAATATTGCCTCGACGTCTGGTGCTAGCTTCAAGTGCGCACCGACGGGTTTCCTGGGTTTTCCAATAGCTGAAAAGAGAATACACCACCAAAAACATCAGTAAGTCGCCTCGGAGCGCTGCGGCAAATGATAATAATAGCCTTCCTCTACCCGCACAGCCCATTCCTTTGGGTACACTCTATGAGTGTTTATTATTATTATCTCCTAACCAGGTATCTATATATATATATATATATAGAAAAGGGTAGTCTTGTTTGCTGACTAGTTAGGAAATGAGTTTTTTAATATTTGGGATATGCAGCAGGCCAATAAGGGTACTCTTATACACTTGTTCCAAGCTTTCAATAACTTTTTATTATCATCTTCAGGGAAACTACAAATATGTAAAGACAACTATGAGAATTAAGCCAACGAAAAACGTGGAATAACTTACACTGTTTCGAGGTTACATGGCGTATATGTTAAAAATAATCATGAAATATGGACAGCACTGGGAGTAAAGCATCATTGATAACAACCACGAGTAACGTGGATGCACACTCATTACTGATGATACATTGTGACATGGATTTTAAAAAATTGTTAAAATTCTATAAAAGCACGTGTTGTCCTTGAAGAGGCAAACAACCACGGCGAGTAATTTTATTCGACTGACTAGCCAAGACATGAGACAATTGATAACTGATATATGACAGGTGACATGAGCCACACGGAATCTTAGTTTTCATATATATATATATGAAAACTAAAAGTTCGGGTTGAACTTTTAGTTTTCATATATATATATATATATATATATATATATATATATATATATATATGAAAACTAAAAGTTCGGGTTGAACCGCGAATTTGTTGAAATTCGACGTTTCGGCTCCGATTTTGGAGCCATTTTCAAGAACTGAAAAAGAAAGAAAATAAGAAAATTAATATATGGTTGAAACGTAATTCTACGCTGAGGTCTCAATCTGCCTACTCCTCAGGTATAATTACGTTAGGTTTTTGTGACTTGACGTCGGGGTCTCAATCTGCCTACTCCCCATGTCTCGTCACTGGTTCTCTCTAAGGTCTCAATCTGCCTAATCCTTCGAGAGAACTGAGGAATTGTGGGTTGAGGAACTGTATTTATTGTGGACGTGGCTGTAATGGCCGTGTGCAATGTATTGGCGCGAGGTGAACTATGGGCGGGAACTGAGTTGGCGCTAGATGAGCTGTGTGCGGGAACTTGGTTGGCGCTAAGTGAGCTGTGTGCGGGAACTGGGTTGGTGGGAAATGAGTTGATGCGTACAATGAGAGGCTTCCAGGTATTGGGAAGTCTACGTCCGTCGTCGCGAGTGTTGAGGCAATTGGGGCGCTTCTCTATCTCAAGGGCTTCTCGGATGATCCTGGTTTGCAGAGTTTTCTCGGTGGAAATTGTTTTTGTGTTTTTGAAGTCTATTTTGTGACCTGTGTCTTCTCGATGTTTATAAAGTGCGGAAGTGGAAGATGCCTGACGCACAGCAAGTTCGTGTTCGTAGACTCTGGAAGTTACTCGTCTGTTAGTCTGGCCAATATAACTTCTCGGGCAGTCTGAACATGGTATTTCATATATACCTTGAGAATCGTTTGGTATTGTGTCCTTGGGAGATCTGAGGAATTTGAATATTTGGTTGTTGGCCGTGAATATTGTTTTTATCTCGTGTTTTCTCAAGATATTACTGATTTTGTCTGTCACACCTTTGATGTATGGTAGGAAAGCTTTGTGTGGCTGAATACTCTCTAGTGGATCATTTGATTTTGGAGGACGGGTCAGTTGATGGCGGATAGACTTGTCGATTAGCGAATTGTAACCATTTTGAAGTAAGGCTGATTTTAGTTTGTCCAGCAGGATTTCGTGATGAGAACGTCCAGGAAAGCTAGGGAGTTCATTTCGGTCTCCATTGTAAATTTCATGTTGGGATGGATATCGTTTAGGTGATCTAAGAACGTGTTTAAGATTTCGTAACCATGAGGCCATATGACGAAAATGTCGTCAACGTATCTGAACCAGCAAGTAGGCTTGTGGTCAAATGCTTCTACAGCCCTGGTTTCGAAGTCTTCCATGAAAAGGTTTGCAAGGACTGGAGAAAGGGGGGAACCCATGGGAGCACCTTTCACTTGTTTGTAGTAAGTTCCTTGGAAGAGGAAGTACGTGTTGTTCATACAGTGACTGATGAGGTCCAGGATGTCTTTTGGAATTCTGTGTTTCGTTTTAAGGATTTCTAGCGTGTCCGTTAGGGGAATATTTGTGAAGAGGGAGACAACATCGAAGCTCACTAGGATATCTGTGTTCTGGATTCTATAGGATTTGAGAAGGTCTAAGAAGTGGAATGAATTTTTCACGTAGGATGAATAGACCACAAGAGCTGGACAAACTAAAATCAGCCTTACTTCAAAATGGTTACAACAATTTGCTAATCGACAAGTCTATCCGCCATCAACTGACCCGTCCTCCAAACACAAATGATCCACTAGAGAGTATTCAGCCACACAAAGCTTTCCTACCATACATCAAAGGTGTGACAGACAAAATCAGTAATATCTTGAGAAAACACGAGATAAAAACAATATTCACGGCCAACAACCAAATATCCAAATTCCTCAGATCTCCCAAGGACACAATACCAAACGATTCTCAAGGTATATATGAAATACCATGTTCAGACTGCCCGAGAAGTTATATTGGCCAGACTAACAGACGAGTAACTTCCAGAGTCTACGAACACGAACTTGCTGTGCGTCAGGCATCTTCCACTTCCGCACTTTATAAACATCGAGAAGACACAGGTCACAAAATAGACTTCAAAAACACAAAAACAATTTCCACCGAGAAAACTCTGCAAACCAGGATCATCCGAGAAGCCCTTGAGATAGAGAAGCGCCCCAATTGCCTCAACACTCGCGACGACGGACGTAGACTTCCCAATACCTGGAAGCCTCTCATTGCACGCATCAACTCATTTCCCACCAACCCAGTTCCCGCACACAGCTCACTTAGCGCCAACCAAGTTCCCGCACACAGCTCATCTAGCGCCAACTCAGTTCCCGCCCATAGTTCACCTCGCGCCAATACATTGCACACGGCCATTACAGCCACGTCCACTATAAATACAGTTCCTCAACCCACAATTCCTCAGTTCTCTCGAAGGAGTAGGCAGATTGAGACCTTAGAGAGAACCAGTGACGAGACATGGGGAGTAGGCAGATTGAGACCCCGACGTCAAGTCACATAAACCTAACGTAATTATACCTAAGGAGTAGGCATATTGAGACCTCAGCGTAGAATTACGTTTCAACCATTTATTAATTTTCTTTCTTTTTCAGTTCTTGAAAATGTCTCCAAAATCGGAGCCGAAACGTCGAATTTCAACAAATTCTAGACGCGGTTCAACCCGAACTTTTAGTTTTCAAATATCTGACCGCGGAAACCTATCTGAACACACACATATATATATATATATATATACAGTGCGGTCCAAAGGTATGGAATAAATTCATTTTTAGCGTTATTATGTATTTTATGAAAAAATCCTGAAACAGGTCAATTTTTATTGGCAATTTGACAATTTACAGTATAAAAATATTACCCCCTTCTTGCACCCCCTCTGAATTATGAGCACCCCCTCAAAA
Source organism: Chrysolina americana (assembly GCA_958502065.1). NCBI lineage: Eukaryota > Metazoa > Arthropoda > Insecta > Coleoptera > Chrysomelidae > Chrysolina > Chrysolina americana. The sequence goes on along the minus strand of OY293419.1, from coordinate 29,792,724 downwards.
ATTTTAAATGAGAAGGGGGGTCGTGTGGCATCTTGTTCGAAAGGGATTTTCATTATCTGTTCAGCAATACTAAGTGTTTCATATTTGGTGCAACCATAACTGAGAATTTTTTTTATTAAAATTTAAAAATATTGACACTGTAAATTATGTATCCGTTGAAAAAACCTGAAACAGGTCGATTTCTATTCTCAATTTGACAATTTATACTTTCTTATCTGTCTTGCTAAAAAAGTCAGGAAAAAGTCGTTGAAGACACCAAAAAATTATTCACAAAACCCATAAATAATATAATGTCAATCTAGTAGACTACTGTTATTTTGATATTTGTGAGTTGCTGGCAGACGTCAGTGTATTGAAAAATATTTTTGTGTGTATTCGATTCATCTATGGCTCATTTATCCGAAACTCAAAGAATAGACATTTTAATTATGCTTGGATGCGGTAATAAAACACGAACTCAAACGGAAGTTTGTGAAATGTTCAATAATAAATACCCTGGTCAACACGTATCACAATCTACAGTTAGCAAAATAGAAACAAAATACCGTGAAACTGGACATGTAAAAACTCGTCAAAAACCAGGTCGAAATGCTGCATTGGATGAGGAGAAAAAGTTAGATGTACTGTTAGCGATTGAGGAAAATCCGCATATGACAAGTAGACAACTTGCCGCCGACAATGATGTAAGTAAATCATCGATATTGAGAGCTTTACATAAAGAAAAATACCATCCTTATAAAGTTCAGTTGGTTCAGGAGTTAAATGAGGATGACCCTGATAGAAGGCAACAATTCTGTGAACTGATAATGGATAGAATCGAAGCAGATTTGCAGTTCATAAACAAAATTGTGTTTTCTGATGAAGCTACTTTTTATTTAAATGGAACGGTTAATAGACGAAACTGTAGATATTGGAGCAGAGAAAATCCTCATTGGATGTGTGAGGCTCACACACAATATCCCAAAAAAGTGAACGTTTGGGCTGGTATCATTAAAAACAAAATTATTGGCCCCTATTTTTTTGAAGGCACAATTAATGGTGAGGTTTATCTAGGTTTTTTGATGAACTTTTTAGTGCCTACATTAAAACGACTTTTTTCCGATGTTAATGATCCAAATGGAATAGATAGATCAATTTGGTATCAACAAGACGGAGCTCCACCGCATTACACACGTATTGTTCGAGATTATTTGACAGAAGTTTTTCCCAATAGGTGGATTGGCAGACGTGGACCGATTGAATGGCCGCCTAGATCCCCCGATTTGACTCCTCTCGATTACTTTTTATGGGGTTATTTAAAATCAAAAGTATATTTCAATAGACCAGACAATATTGCAGATTTAAAAACTAGGATATCGGAAGAAATTAACAACATAACCCCTGAGGTCCTACAAAATGTTCTACGAGAATTCCAAGATCGCCTTGCCTATTGTCAAGAAGTGAATGGTGGTCATTTTGAACATTTAATTTAACTGTAAAACAAATTGAAATATACTTCCTAAACATTATGTTACATTATTTCCTTCAGTCTATCAACATTTGACATATTCAGAATAAATTTTCTCAGTATTGCTGAACAGAGAATGAAAATCCCTTTTGAAAAAGGTGCAACACAACCCCCTTTCTCATTCAAATTTTTTGAGGGGGTGCTCATAATTCAGAAGGGGTGCAAGAAGGGGGTGATATTTTCATACTATAAATTGTCAAATTGAGAATAGAAATCGACCTGTTTCAGGTTGTTTCAACGGATACATCATTTACAGTGTCAATATTTTTAAATTTTAATAAAAAAATTTCTTCGTTATGGTTGCACCAAATATGAAACACTTAGTATTGTTGAACAGATAATGAAAATCCCTTTCGAACAAGATGCCACACGACCCCCCTTCTCATTTAAAATTTTTGAGGGGGTGCTCATAATTCAGAGGGGGTGCAAGAAGGGGGTAATATTTTCATACTGTAAATTGTCAAATTGCCAATAAAAATTGACCTGTTTCAGGATTTTTTCATAAAATACATAATAACGCTAAAAATGAATTTATTCCATACCTTTGGACCGCACTGTATATATATATATATATATATATATATAGTGGATGCTGTTATATGGGGAGGAAGAACAGAAGAATTTTCCTTCTACAGTGCAAAATATATATATATATATATATATATATATATATATATATATATATATATATATATACATATACATATATATTTTTTGAAGGAGGTTAGCTCGACTAGCTAAGTTAAGGAACGACAAAGGGAGTTGTCAGGTATTGCAGTCGGAGACACTTTAATTGTGTGAACTCTTTATTTCAGTTCAGGCTTTCGAGAATTATTTTTCTCTTCATCAGGAACACTGGTGAACAAAAGAAGAATTGACTATTACAATCAGTGAAGGGAAAGAAGGATTTCCAAGTACTTACGAAAAGTGAGGTTGTAACGAAGCCGGTTGCATTAAACATAAACACTTTTCCTTATGAGTTGTAACATATTAAAAATGTAAATAATAAAATTGTGTGAGTACAGGAACACATTATACTAAGTCATTATAAAAATTGAAAAATTTTTGTGAAAATTTCCTACCACGAGGATTCAAGTTTACGTCTTCATAAAAAGGCGGAAAATTGTAAAAAATAAATTTTTAATTGTGACATTGATAGGTTTGACGTTTGGCATTTACAATCAGTGCTACCAACTGCAATCGTGATGCCAACTTGAATTTTTATTTTTAAATGTTAAAGACAAAAGGGACTTTTTGGCATTGGGAATTTGTTTGTTAATATTCTTTATTTAGTTAATGAATTGATTATGTTTGTTGAGGTGAAGTAAGTATGTATATATATCATTATGTCCTTCCTGGTATTGAGGGAAGATGTACCTTTGAAAATATATATATATATATATATATATATATATATATATATATATATATATATATATGTATATATATATATTCTCGAAAGCTTGAACTGAAATAAAGAGTTCACACAATTAAAGTGTCTCCGACTGCAATACCTGACAACTCCCTTTGTATATATATATATACACAAGGTGCAGTTAAGATATGGTTTTCACGAAAATAAGATCTGCAGGAGTCTAGTATCTTGAGACTGAATACTAGCCTCATAACCCTTTTCTGAGCCACAAATACTCTATCAATGTCCATTACAGCTGTACAGCTGTAGACCAAATTTCCATTAAATTACATTTTGACCAATACTACCACCTAATATTTGAATTTTATATATGACTGTAGTTATTTATATATCACTCTTCATAATAAATACAATCACTTAAAAAAGGACAACTCACATTGTGAAAACAAAATCAAAAATATTAAAATAGTTGCCTTCACGAAAAAGTGAGTGTTATTAGGCCTATAAATATTTTTATTTGTTGTTTTTATTTTAAATACTGTATTGTACAAAATTTAATTTATCTTGAAAACATCAATCCAGGCTGTGGAAAACAAATATCAAACCCAGTTGGTAATAAGCAGAGCTTTAGAAGAAAAGATTATGGATCTAGGGCAGCGACTTGAATTAGAAAAAGGAAAACGTTCTGTTCATTCTCCTGACACAAGTAGTTGCCACGAAGTTAATGTTACCACAACTGCTGGTTTCAGTCCTCACTCATCTCCTCTGTCAGCTTCGTTGGCATCTTCGGAGGGTAGCGCTGCATTTCATGAAAAGGAGATGAAAAACTTGCAGGTGAGTCTGTTGAGTTTTTTCTGTCAAAATATCATCACAGTGCATTTTCAATAATAGAATAGATTAAAATGAAACATTACCGAGTTCAGAAATTGTAGATAGTGACTAATATTTTATACGGTTCACAATGAATATTAAGCAGGTCAAAAAATAGAACAAACACTAGCTTTAGATTTGAAAATAAATTCAATTTTTGTACGCCACTTTTCAGGTAAAAAACTGAAAATTTACAATTGGTCACTATCTACAATTTCTGAACTCGAGTATTACTCAGTGGATTTAACTAATGTATTGGTTACATATGATGCTTTTCTGAGATATTTGCAATACTTTTCGTTGCTTTGTCTGAAACCTATACCTATTTCATGTTTATACAGTCTGTCCATAAAGTAACTCCCACTGCCAACTTTTGAACGGGTTGTACATTTATTCTGATATTATTTTTGGGTTAATAGTAGTTCATAAGCTACTTCTTGACCATAGAAAACCGACGCCATTTTGAAAGATTTTTTTAAATGGCATGGGGTCGAGTGACACGTTATTCGAAATATCTGTCATCCAGAATAAAGAACAATGTTTATTTTGCATGAATATCTGAGTAATTCAAAATAAAAATCAAATCAAATATTCGCCGTTGACTTCCTGGCACATGAAACATTTGTAAGATTCTTGCATACGTCTCTTATGCGTTTCTCCAATTCATTTATCGTTCCTGGGGCGGTTCTGTATTATATAATACAGCCGAAAATTAGATGCAATAAAAATAGTCGACTATTTATCAAGGTCTTGTTATATTACCCTTGATAAAAACCTACCTAGCTTTCCCGTGAATGGTAAGTGTTCAAATTTCTATCTTGACAACTGTAACTGTCTGATTGTTTTCGAGTTGTTAAAATAGAATGGCAAGATTTGGTCAAGAATCATTAAAATGCATTGAAAGAACAGTACTTAGTGTTATTCCAAGAAACACAGTGAATAACCATAAGTCTATAATGGAAGCAGTTCGAAACATATCTAAAAGAGATGCATTATGAACTTCGAGAAACGAAATGAAGATTTTGGGCTATTCATGAAAGATTGAGCTTTCAATATGAAGAGAGTTGATGGTGAAGATTATAAAGAATGTGTCATAAAGACTATGTGGAACGTTACTGCAAAGTACCTCAGGAAAAATAATACAAAGAGTAGAGCCAAAAATTAAATCCATTCGCAGATATTGAATTCAAAGGAGCGAGGGATGCGAAAAATGCGAAACGAAAGCAGCTTCAGTCTATTCCCGGGAAAATAAAACAAAGTTCGAATGTTTCATGTAAGGAAGATTTATATAAAATAATGAATCTATAGAACGAAGATTGTCCAGAAGGACTTCAAAAAAGCTGTTTCATATAATAGCTTTTGAGCTAGCCTGGAAAGGGGGCGAGGCAGCTAGATGCAAAGTAGAATAGATATGAGAGAGCAAAAGGATTTAAGGTCGCCGTTTGGTACGGCTTGACAAACTAATCCGACAGAGGATCCACCATGCCTTCTGTTTACTATTTATCCAAGTTTCCCTCCGTGCAAATGAGTAATGATAGTCAAAACTAATGTCTACTACGACTACGCTTTGCAAACGCTGGGGATGGAGACGGCGACGGAGCCAATCTGTTGCCAATACTGTTACGTATTCCGTATAAATACATCTCTGAATATCAATTATCATTTGGTTTGGAGATTATTCAAGAAGAAGTGATTCATTGAATACTTATTCCAAATCAACATTTTTTTCAAATGAAATTTAATGTTGTTATATTCATTACTATCAGGTACAACAGCGACAAAAAAAATAAGCCTAGAGATTAGTAATTATATTGGCGCTCTTGGCAACATGCCAGCAGGTGTGCTATTCTCGAGTTTGTACGTATCTATGCGATTTCGATTTTCTGTTTCACATCAATACATATGAAATACTTATATAGGTATATTTTTCTCTCTTATTTTTACGCAAATTAAAAGCGAATTATTTGAGAATAGCCCACCTATTTATTGCGTTGTGTTGTACTGAGAAGTATAAGAAAATCCTATATCATGGAATGAATTATTTCAGCACCATCAGTGGCATGGAAACGTTATTGGGTTTTGTAAGTGTTTTATTCGTTTTTAGAAAATGTTACAAAGAACGTTTTCATATCGAACATTTCAAAGGTGTGGTGTTTTGAGAAAAACATATTGAAGTCAGATAAAAATATTTTTAAAATCCGTCATATTTTATTTTTAGTAGGTCGTCAGAAAAGTATAAAGTGCAACTCATGCGGAAACTGGATATTTTCTGCACTAGTTGCACAATATACTATTTCAGTCCTCACACAATTATCAAATTTTGTTTTTTTTTTTCAAATACCTTCGAATCTCCAAATTTCTTCCTGATGGTAGTGCACATCTGGCAGTGAACTCAATATTTAAAAAAATTGTGTTTTTCCGGAAAACATTGAAATTTTTTCAAGCTTCTTTTCAACTTGCTTTGTTTGTTTCTCTGATTATTTTTGGAATATAAGTGCGTTCTGTGTAGATTTACCATCAAAGAGACCAAAATATTTATCAGAAAGTACTTTATATTTTTATAGGTACTTTCCCACCCTGATTTTTGAGTATTTTCTCGGCAACTTTTGCGAAATGATTCACCAGCGATATTGGTCGGTAATTAGTGACTTGCATTTTATCAGTTGTTTTATAGGTTTGTAGACATCGGGTATATCCGAGGGTTGATTATAAAAATATCTTCCCATTTTTCTGTTTAGAGTTTTTCAAGTATTTTTTGTCAAATTCATTGTACCTAGTATTTTTTCTTTGTTTCATTAACTGAATTTTATTTTTTTAAATCAGTAAAATTAATTTGTAAAATCATCGGTAACGGGTCTGTGATGTGAATAAAGATCATGTTTCGTCTACTATTTTGTATGACAGTTACGCTCAAAAGAACGAATTCTTAGAAATCTATATTAAAACAGGATTTATTTAATTTTTGTTGACGCAAAAGCCTTGAAGGCATTGCACTTTTCAGATTACATGTGTCTACACGGATAGACAAAAGTAAGATCCAAAAGTATCCAATGTTAATTCAGAATTGGCGCCTGTAGTTGTTTGGAGTTTTCTTGAATTCCGACAATCTTGTCACTTGGCTATGTATATAAAGTTAGCAAGGCCACTTGCCGGAAAATCGATGAAACCAATTCCAGTAATTGTAGAATAATTGTCGAGAATTTGTCGAGAACAAAAAAAATTTGTCGCGCTTATAGTTTTTTTTAAATGGGGTAGCTGTGCTAACTTTATATTAAGTTAGCACTGCCACTGATATAACTTGACAAATAAATATCAAATTTTATCATTGTGGTAACCAACAATTGTCGAGTAATTGTCGAAGTCTATTTGAAGTAAAAAAATGCGAAAAATCTTATTGGAATTCTTGATATTGAGGAAAATTTTGAGTAAGTGGCAACACCGCATGCCTACAAGGATAATTTGAGCTTTTCCCATTAAACTATTGTCAAATGTGAATTGATTGGGCAGTCAGTGTTCAATGAAAAAACTCATCAAACTTGGTGCTTATATAATATCGAGAGACCGGAAATAATTGAATTTTACCGATTACAGGTAGTTTTCTGCTTCCGGAAATTTCAACGTTTCACGACAATTTGATTCAGTTATTCGACAATTGATGATTTAGTTTTCAGGAGCATAAAAAATAATACAACCAAATTATGTGTGTATATTACTAAGAAAAGGAGAATTCTTCATTATTTAGCGTTTTAAAGTACTTTTCCGGCTTTTCAACAATGAAAATTTTCACGAAAAATATGTTTTTGTCGTTCGACAATTGTTCCTTAAATTTCCGCCATAAATTTTTTTATTTAATCATCATTCAGTGCGTTGGTAATACCGAAAGACTGGAAATAATTGAATTTTACCAAATATAGTCCTTTTTTCCGCTTCAGGAAATTTCAACTTTCCACGACAAATTAGATTTGATCATTCGACAATTGATGAGTTAGTTTTCAGGTGCAGAAAAAATAATCCAACCAAATTATGTGTGTGTATTACTAAGAAAAGGGAATATCTTCATTATTTAGCGTTTTGAAGTAATTTTCCGGCCTGTCAAGAATGAAAATTTCCACAACAAATATGTTTTTGTCGTTCGACGATTGTTCCATAAATTTCCGCCCAAATAAATTATATTTAATCGTCATTCAGTGCTTTGGTAATACCGAAAGACTGAAAATAATTGAATTTTACCAATTATAGGCAGTTTTTTCGCTTCAGGAAATTTCAACGTTTCACGACAAATTTGAATTTGTCATTCGACAATTGAATAGATCATTTTCAGTCGCAGAAAAAATAATCCAACCAAATAATGTGTGTATATTACTAGGAAAATGGAATTTCTTCATTAATTATCGTTTTAAAATAATTTTCCGGCTTTTCAAGAATGAAAATTTCCAGGACAAATGTTTTCGTCGTTCGACAATTGTTCCATAAATTTCCGCCACAAAAAATTATGTTTAAACATCATAATCATTAGGTAATATCGAGAGACTGGAAATAATTGAATTTTACCAATAACAGGTAGTCTTTCCGCTTCAGAAAATTTCAACGTTTCACGACAAATTTGATTTTGTCAAAAAAACATTATATTTAATCATTATTCAGTGCGTTGGTAATACCGAAAGACTGGAAATAATTGAATTTTACCAATAATAGGTAGTTTTTCCGCTTCAGGAAATTTCAACTTTCCACAACATAATAGATTTGATCATTCGACAATTGATGAGTTAATTTTCAGTCACAGAAAAAATAATCCAACCAAATGTGTGTATATTACTGAGAAAGGGGAATTTCTCCATTATTTAGCGTAAAAGTAATTTTCCGGCTTTTAATATCTGCTTTTTCCACCTTTTGTATTAAGTTTTTCAGTTATACAATAGTAGGAGTTTTCTCGGGCAATGTTATAATTATTCGCCAATCATTCAGTGAATTTGTGAGCCTACAAAAAAATATTCAAGTTTGATGAGTTTTTTCATTGAACACTGAGTTTTCCCATTTTCCACAATACATTTTTCATTTGTTTCAAAAAGAATGCATAATCCATACATATTTAAAAATAGTTTAATGAAAAAAGCTCAAATTGTCCTTATAGGTATGCGGTGTTCCAATAAAAAATACATAATATGCTGTAAAGAAAAGATTTTTCGCATTTTTTTTACTTCAAATAGACTTCGACAATTACACGACAATTGTTGGTTACTACAGTTATAAAATTTGATGTTTATTTGTCAAGTTATATCAGTGGCAGTGCTAACTTAATATAAAGTTAGCACAGCCACCCCATATAAAAAAAAAACTATAAGCGCGACAAATTTTTTTCGTTCACGACAAATTCTCGACAATTATTGGAATTGGTTTCATCGATTTTCCGGCAAGTGGCCTTGCTAACTGGATATACATTACTTGGCTCTGCTGTACTGATGACATTTGTATAAACGCATGCGCTTGCAGCTGCTTCCACTCTTTGAAGGTTAGAAGAAACACTAAGCGTTTTGGATATTTTGTAGAAGTCTCAAGAATGTATTTGTTTTACGACCGGATTACTTCCAGAAGTTTTCAAAAATAACTCTCTTTGGGATAACTCAGTTTCTCTACAGTTACACAAAACATTATCATCCTCCTCTATAGAATGTCATATCCAGAAAATCAACGCAAATTCCACCAATAATAGTCTCCAATGTGTCAATGTTATTTTGTCCAACCATAAGTAGACACTTTGGGAAATGTAATGTGAAATATGCAATATATTTATATCAATTGCTTTCGTTTCAACAGAAATAAAATCAATATTCGCTCATTTTCGAAAATTCGTCTTTTTGGGCTCACTCTGTATCGAGTCACGTAAAAGTTATTCTCTGTGAAATATCAAACAATCCACTCATATGATCTCCCATAATTTATCACTTTTTTTGCTCACTCTGTGAAATGTAAGAAAAACCACATTTTTGCGAGAAGTCCAAAAACGAGTTAAAAAAGCGTTTTCTTCATCACCCTGTAAGTAGGTACACCATAACTAATAGATATATTCGAAGTCAATCGATAATTTTCATAGCATTATAAATCAAGAAAAATCCACTGGCAAACACTTTTTTGCGTATTTGGCGTTAGACATTCAAGCATTTTTGTAGCTCGCCCTGTAGAGCCAGGAACATTTCAAATGAAGAAACATTTCTTTCTACCTCTAAAATGATTAATCCCTAACTCAAAAAAATCCACAGAGCTCTAGGAATAGATGTTTCCAGTGGCATATATGACCACTCATAATACATTGTCATCGGAATCATAAACACCTGCCCAATTTCATGATGATCGGGCAACTATAAGTGGGTCAAAATTCACTTGCAAGATTTCACCTCAATATACAAATGAATGAACAGAGAAACAAACGAACGTTTAATAAAATCTTTCAAAAATATTGAATAAATTAACTGCGAGATGTACACTATCCTCAGCAAGAAGTTTAGAGAAATTACTTCGCATGTGCTAGGAAAAGTTTCGTTGTATTTATTACATATAGATTGAAACTCCGGATCCCGTCATCGATTGTTGATTTTTATTTATGCATCCTCAAATAGCACTCCATGATACGCTTATGATTTATTTGGGGATCCGAAACAACATGTCTTTATTTCATTTTCTTGACCTGGCTCCTACCACTGTTATCAAAATCACATTCCGTCTCATATAGTAAATTGAATGAAATATACAATGGCGCTTTCTATCCGAAAACTGCCGAACTAATGTTGAAAGAATGTTGGTAAAGTAGGAACTGTTTCGCGCCATATGTTCGAATTTGGCTATTCCTAGCCCATTTCTAACTAGGAATTAATCTCCCAAACGATATTGTCTGGAGATTCGTTTTTAATCGGAAATTGCACTATTTTTATCAATATTTAGATTAGCATAAAACAGAAGCCAGTATTGGCTTATTTTCCTCAATTGCTGACCAAAATAATCTCACTTTTCGAAATGAAATAAATCTCAATATATTCACTGTATACTCCAATCTTTTTTGAGTTCACCTACCAAATTTCAGCTCTCTAAGTGTAACCGTTTCTCAATGCAATTAAAGGTCGCAATAGACGACATTAGACGCCCACCTTAAGATCAAATCCTATGAGAGAGCAAGAAGATTCAATGTCAAAATCTATGAGAGAGCGTTGGGAGCAGTTCAAAGGTCATTTCCTAGAATTAGATGACGTCATGTTTCTGGTTACATGTCTAGACAAGTAAAATAAATTTAAGTTGGGTTCAATGATCTATTTCAAGTGCACGTGTCAGATATCGAAATACCTGTAATGTGCTGACGTCATGCTTCCGGTTACATGTCTAGACAGATCAGCGAAATTCAATACGGATGTTTCCGGTTACATATTTAGGCAGATCAGCGAAATTTAATACGGGTTAAATGACCTCTTCCAAGGTCAAAGAGTGCACGTGTAAGATACCGAATTACCTGGAATGTTCTGACATCATGTTACCAGTTAGAAACAAGACTTAACAAGTTGGATGGGTTCAATAACCTCTTTCAAGTGCACGTGTCAGATATCCAATTACTTAGAATGTGCTGACGTCATGTTTCCGGTTACATGTCTAAACAGATCAGGGAAATTCAATACAGGTTCAGTGACCTATTTCAAGTGCACGTGTCAGATATCAAATTACCTGGAATGTGCTGACGTCACGTTTCCGGTTACATGTGTGAAATTCAATATGGGTTCAATTATCAATTTCAAAGTCAATAATGCACGTGTTAGATACCTGGAATTTTTCGATATCATATTTCCGATTGCAAACAAGTCTCAACACGTTTTATATGTCTGATACGGGTTTGATGGCTTATTTCAAGGTCAAGAAGCGCAAACGACAGGTATCAGATTACTTCGTGCATGGCATCACACGTTAAAAGGTGGGAGCTACGATTTCCCTAGCTCGCAAATGTCTTTTGAAGACTTCTGAGGGTTGATCTCGTAAGAGTGCAGCCGGTTGACGGAAATAACGGAACAAACAAACAGATGAAACAAGACCTGGAATTTTTTTCATATATGTCTGGGAAAGTTGGAAAAATTCGATAAGGAACCAATGACTTCAAGGTTAATTATTCATTGCAACATATTGCTTATCTATTAATGTGAATACGTATGGAGATCTGAATTGTGAACGCACGAACAGAGGAATACACATACATGAACAGAGATACACAGAAAAAGAGAAACACATGAACGAAGGAACACAGGAAGAGAGGAACTTACGATCACACGAACAGATAAACAAACGAACATACAGACAGAGGAACGCACGAACAGAGTGTAGCATGTAAATTTTCGCTACTGTGATATTTTTATTTTTATAGAGCTTCAGAGCAACGTATATTTCACTCTGCATAGACTAAGATGAACACTAATACATATAGGTGGGTTATTGCTCGTCTAACCTCCGATATAGAATCCGTGTCTGCGTTCCAAAGCTAATTTTGATTCATAAACATCGTTCAATGATCAAAATATGATGTAGTTTTGTTTATTTGGGAAGTTCATAGCGAGTATTTTCAGCTGTTCGATGATGTTCCTATTGTCAATTGACAACAATTTAATTTTCGAGCTATCAGTGTAGCCAACTTAGCCTTCCGAGTGTCTGGCCAGAGACAACCAAACAGATTATTATTTTATGCAGTTCCATTTAGTTCCACCTCTAGCGTATTTCAGTATTGTCTTCGATATATCTTCAAGTTAAATTATGACATATCTATTGAAAAAGGCACAACTGCTGTCAATTTTCTCTTCGTGTTAGATAAATGGAATGTTAAGTCGGAGCTGGGTTAAAGTTCTTACTTATTAAATCAATAAGAAGAAGAAGCAGGAGAGGAGGAGAATGATAGGTGAAATATTTTAGTCAGTCGGGTATCGAATTTCAGCGAGTGCTGTAGGGGTCCAGTTTTCAGGAAATTCCTGGCTCTGTTCAGTTGACGAATCCCGATTTTGTTTAGCGATCCTCGGTGAATATTCTCTTTTATCCGTCTCACCATCAACGCAAGCGTCCAGACTTCCTATAGAGTTTTATATTGGACGTCCACGACAACTTGGCAATAGAATACTTGTGCCTCGCCATAACCTTTTTAACCTTCACACACGAGGTGAGTTTTCCAATTTTTCTTTCCATCATTTCATGCTAGTGACTGAAAAGGACAGCTATTTATTTAGAAAACATTTATAGGGTTTTATGGTACCACGCAGCCACCTTTCATGTTAGTACCATCTTTTTGGCTTGTACCTCGCCTTCAACTTTCTTGGTAGTACCACTTTTCTTCGATTGTACCACCTTCATTGGTTGTACCGCTGTTCCACCTTCGTATGGTTGTACCAGGCCTTAACCTTTTTTTGATGAACTTGGAGGATTTTCATGCAGGGACTGCTCTGGTTAGATATCTCCAAAGCGTTGGTTAAGTCCTACACCTGTAGTAAATGGATATTCCTGTTTTTACGGCTCACGTTCCAGAAGGTATACCTCAAAGCTCAGCCTGAGGACTGCTGTTAGAAATCCGTCAAGCGGAAACCTTCGAAGAATCACTCCACTCAACACTTCACTCCTGGTTTGTCTAGGAGAACGTGCAGAAACTTCAAATTGGTGTCCTAGAGGAACAGGTTTTATTTAAATTTTTTTAAATAGAATAAAGCCTTAATTATATATTTATTCAATTTTGATACACTCAGGTTATGATATATATATATATATATATATATATATACTTCATTCACTACTTGTAAACCACCACATAGTACTATCCGCTGGGAAAACTGATTTCCTAAAGTATTTTCTACGAAATAACTTAACCTTGAGTTAAACAGGTATCTAACTTTGAATATTTTCTTATTTTTTAGAATCACAATAATTCTAATTTACAACTGTTTCTCTGAACCATTGAAGATTCATTTTCATCTATATTAAATGTTTTTGTGTTTATTTATCTTTTATTTATTTATTTATTGATTAACACTCATCAACTTGACAACATCTCATGGTTAAGTCTATTCTAGTTTTGGGTATAACATCTAATTAGTCTTTATTCGGTTGCTCAATTTTCCTGATAGTAATCTTCGACATAGACATTTTAAAAGTTGTAGTGGCGCCCCCCTCTTTATTTTTTTGACCATCCATTTATTGTTCAATGATACAATTATTCTGTTTTTAAACGAACCCATATTGCCAACCGACGAAGAGCTGCCGTCTGCATTTGCTCCTTTTTATTTTTCTTCATAAAAAGAGGTTGCAAGAGAAATACACGAACTTGAACAGAGATATACAGGAGAAGAGGAACACATGAACAAAGGAACACATGAACACTTGGGGAATCAGTTTGCAAATTTTGGGAACTTCGACCCTGAATTGAATATAGTATAGTAAAATTGCACTAACTAATTTTCCTAATTTATTTAAAAAAACTATTTACAACAATTATTCACTAAATCATTTACTATTTCAATTTATTTCGACTGTGGCTATCTATCAGCGAACTCTGGAACTGTAACTAACTCTGAATTCTGACTGTTCTCCAGCGGTTATATAGTCGCAAGCAGGTTCCATCTCGACTCTCGAATATTCAGGAGTATGGAACAACACACAGTTGCCGGCTCTCCTGTTGCTGTGCGTAGCTTCCAATTCGACGATTCGATTCTTGCCGGTGTTTTGGCAAAAGTAGGTCCAAGGATTGTCCTAGTCGCACCCGTATCAAGGAGCATGGTGCGAGGCTCGTTGTTAATGAGACCGTCTACGAAGACCCCTTTGTCTTGTCTTTGAAGTACAGCGACATATGCATTGTTAACTGGGGCTTGTTGGATACGGGCTGACGATTGCTCCTTCTTGACCTTCATCGTTGATGTCGATTTTTTCAATGTCGGACATTTGCTACGCACGTGCCCAAGTTCTCTACAATTTCGGCATCGTATCAGTCTTCTCTCAGGCACAACTTCCTTCAGCACTTTTCGCATCACAGCGTCCATATTAATAGGCTCATGTCGGTCTTCCTCGATCATCCGGACTCCACTCTGGCTTTTGCAGGATTGCTTTGCTGCTTCGAATTCCAGAGCGCGTGCCAATGCATCCACGAGATGTGCGGGGCGAGCTAGTGTTAGGGCTTGCCGGGTTTCCTGGTCACGAAGTCCATCCAAAAATGCTTGGACCGCTAGTCGCTCCATTATATTTTCCGGTGTAGCTGGGTACGCAAGACGAACCAAGCGTGCAATATCTGCTTCAAATTCTTGCAACGATTCGCTTGATTTCTGTCATCGGTTCTTCAGCTGTGAGTGATATACGTGTTCAAGGTGGGCTTGGCCAAAGCGAAGTTCCAAGTGTTTTACCAGCTGTTCATAGTCTTCCTGTTGTTGAGCGGTGAGCGTTTGTAAAATATTTGTTGCTTCGCCACGCAATGCCAGTGTCAATGCTAAAGCTTTTTCCCCAGCATTCCATCCATTTGCTTTGGCAGCAGCTTCGAATTGTCGGTGGTAGTTTGACCATGGAGTATTTCCGTCGAACTGAGGCGGTTTTAAGGAGAGCTTTCCAGGTTCAGCACTGACCTTGAGATTTTTTATGTCCTTCTGAACTTCGTCCAAGTTCATACTCAGGTCCACCCTTGAGTTTTTGTTGTAAGTTTCTGGGGTGTGCGCAGAATCTATTCGCTTTTCTAATTCACTGAATTTTTTCTTTATCCTGCCGATTCCATCTTTTATTTCATCGTGGAGCGTTTCCCTTATCTTTTTCATCTCATCCTCAATATCATCTTTTATTTTATCCACCTCTGTCTCAATGGCTCCTATTCTTCCATCCAGTCGATTTGCCACACCACAAAGTTCTCTTTTTAGGCCTTCAGAGTTTTCTAGAAGCTTTTCTTGAAGTTTCACTTCTAGACTTTTCGAATTTTCTTCAAGTTTTTCTTCCAGATTTTTCGAATTCTCGTGAAGCTTTTCTTCTAGATATTTCGAGTTTTCGAGAAGTTCTTCTTTCAAGCTAACAGAATTTTCTAGGAGCTTTTCCTCCAGACTCTTTGAATTTTGAAGAAATTTATCTTCCAGACTCACCGAATTTTGTTGAAGTTCCTCCTTCAAACTCACAGAATTTTGTTGAAGTTCCTCCTTCAAACTCACAGAATTTTGTTGAAGTTCCTCCTTCAAACTGTTCGAATTTTCCAGAAATTTATCTTCCAAGTTTATCGAAGTTTGTTGGAGTTCGTCTTTCAGAGAGTAGTTTCTTCGAGTTTATTCATTATGGAACTCAAATCAATTCCAGAAACTTCGAATAAGAACGTTTCGGGGTCTTCTCCTTCTTCAATCAGTCCATCTGCAAGTCTTTTCTGGAGTACGGCCTTCTTTCCAGTTGTTTCTAACTCACGCTCCTCTAACTCTTGCTTTAATTCACTAACTTTAAGGTCAACTAGGTGAACTCTCCTGGGAAACATTTTGTCTCTTATTGTCTTTACCGAGATATAAGTCTATTATTTATTTCACACACAGTTTTCAGTTTATTGTCCCGCGACGCGCAAAACTGTCCACTTTGCACTCAAATGTTCAACGGGTCACTAACTGTAAGGCGCGATAAATGTCTATCAGTTTTTCAACGCGACGAACACTTTAACACTTATTTATTTTAAACATCCGACTTCTGACAACAAATGTAGTAAAACTGCACTAACTAATTTTCCTAATTTATTTAAAAAAACTATTTACAAGAATTATTCACTAAATCATTTACTATTTCAATTTATTTCTACTGTGGCTATCTATCAGCGAACTCTGGAACTGTAACTAACTCTGAATTCTGACTGTTCTCCAGCGGTTATATAGTCGCAAGCAGGTTCCATCTCGACTCTCGAATATTCAGGAGTATAGAACATTTCATCTAGATGGCTCTTCGAATAGTATCGAACAATCGATTTATTCCAGCTTGTTCTCGGCGATCCGTACGCCAGCAGATATGCAGTTGTAGTTGAACGAGGGTGCATAATTAATCAGATCAGGGCCGGTCTCGAAATCGTTACAATAGGGTAGTTATCTTGAAAAGACAACATAATGGAAAATATTTCAAAATTTAGAGAAACGCACTCTATAAGCTGAGTGGAAGTATGCTGCAAATTGCTTTGTATTCGCTTCAGACAATAGCGAACTACAATATTGAAATTCCAAGTTTAACTTGAGGGTGACTATTGAAAAAAGCTGTAATAATACTTATCGACTTATGTTCGAATAGAAATTTGTATTCAAGGATTATTGGAAAACGGATTGGTATCATGCAAAAGCAAAAATCGATAGAATGCGCTTTGAGAGGCCAATTAAATAACAGGATGTTCGAATATCACTACCACAATTTGTACTCGACACTTGGACAGACAATTTTCAATCATAGAATTTATGATTAACTAATGTGAAATATAAGTGAATAAAAAAGTTTTGTGAATATTATTTCGTTTCATTTGACAGAGTATCATACAAAGTAATTTTTTCATATCCACGAATTTCATCATTTGAAGTAGAGTTTATATCCTATCAATTTTAGAATTTTTCGTTTGGAAACACTCCAAGATGTTTCAAACTTTTTGAGTTTCCTATCCATAAAATCCACTTTGTATGTCAACATCTTTCAAAAATTATACAACAGTATCCAACTGATTGACTTTTCTCGCAGTGAAAATTTCATTGACCAGTTTTATGCCATTAGCAAATATCTCTCGGTACTTATTCTCATGTCATTATTGATTTGAAAACTCTCCGTTTCCTAAATCCACCGTTATGAGTATTAAGATATCATTCCTATTGTCCTGTTTACAAAATTGTTATAGCTATACACTATTTCTGGAAGAATATCCAATCATGTGTAGTTTCCTTGTTACGTTCACTCATTCAACTATGCTAACTTTCAAATCGGTGAATGTTTCATAAACTTTCCACTCATTCATCAACTTTCTGATGCTGATAATATTTTCAATTACACAGGTAATTCCAGCATATTGTGAGTGGTAGACCAAATACTTGGTTGATAGCTACCGAACTTGACGCATAGATGCGAAAGGTTAGGAAAACCAAGGTAGTCGGCTCGAAGTCAATGAAAGTAAAATGATTGACAGGATTTTTTATTCTTTGAGGTGAAATGAAAATCAGTTGAAGGAATGGAATTGTCAAACATGAAATTTGAGCCGCAGTGGTCATGATGGTAGAGCGCTAGTCTATCAATCAGAGGGACGTAGGTTCGATTCCCAGCATGGTAACTGGTCTCGTGCTAGAAATCGCACGTTAAATGGTAAGAACTCATTAATCCTTAGCTCGCACAAGTTTCGACTTTTGAGGGCTGTCGTTCGTATGGGGATGACAGCTGGTTAACGGAAAAAACAATTTCAACAACAAATAAACAACAATGACAGATAATGATGCTGACACATTTCAGATCGTGAAGTTGTTACATGAATGCATGCGTGTTCGGTGTTAATATACTCTTATCCATAAGTGAAGAATTTAGCGATTTTTATTTTTTTCAACAACTCGAACATAATCTGAAATTTGGAGTGTGTTGAATGTTCAGAAACTACTTTAGCCTTTTTCATTACAATTGTGGTCTTGCATCCGCATCTGGTGTACTAATTTCGAGTTTATACGTATACAAATTCTATTTACTTATCCTCATGAAATATGTATTTTTGTATCCATTATTCAAATACGAATTGAAACAGAAATATTTGGAAATAGCACCCCTGAACCATAAAGAACATTCTATTGGTGATCCAGGAAATTCATCCTCTAATAATTTTTCGTGAATTTCTCGAAAGCAATAAATTAATCGGAATTTGTGTAACAGAGATTTTCTCTGTAACCATATTTATTAATGATTGTTTTTGTAAAATTGAAAATTTAAAACCCTACATAAAGCGGCTTGTCGTGAATCACAGTTTTTTCAATTTCGATAGCTACTGAATTATCATTATTTTGTTAAATTGTGATGAATATATTCACGAATTTGTTATAAATGTTTGGGTGATTTAACGAAGTATGCAGCTATAGATTTGTTTTCGTCGAATGATCGATAAACGTCCATTATTTTGACGTCCTCAGCAGTTTTTGCTTCGAATTCGCTTCTGTGGGTAACATCAAAGTCATGTGGTGGATGATACTGAGTAATTGCAAGCGTGAAATTGCATATTAAATCGTTATCTTCAATCCAAAAGTGTGGTGTAATTTGAATTTTATTTGAGTAAACTTTGGCCCACACATATCTATATCGAAACTTATTTCACATTTTTTCATCATAAGAAAAAAAAAGAAAATTTCTATGTTTTTATACCACTTTAACTTGTAACACTTTGTTACTGCAGTTTAGTCCTATAAGAGTTGTTTGACAATGTCCATATAGGACGAAACTGCAGTAACAAAGTGTTGCAAGTTAAAGTGGTGTAAAAACAGAAATTTTCTTTTCTTTTTCTTATACTGTAGTATAATTTTTGAAAGGTGTTGACATACAAAGTGGATTTTATGGATAGGACCCTCAAAAAGTTTGAAACATCTTGAAATTCGTGGATGTGAAAAAATTACTTTGTATGATACTCTGTCAAATGAAACAAAATAATATTCACAAAACTTTTTTATTCACTTATATTTCACATTAGTTAATCATAAATTCTATGATTGAAAATTGTCTGTCCAAGTGTTGAGTACAAATTACATCCTGTTATTTAATTGGCCTCTCAAAGCGCATTCTATCGATTTTTGCTTTTGCATGATACCAATCCGTTTTCCAATAATCCTTGAAAACAAATTTCTATTCGAACATAAGTCGATAAGTTTTATTACAACTTTTTTCAATAGTCACCCTCAAGTTAAACTTGGAATTTCAATACTGTAGTTCGCCATTGTCTGAAGCAAATACAAAGCAATTTGCAGCATATTTCCACTCAGCTTATAGAATGCGTTTCTCTAAATTTTGAAATATTTTCCATTATGTTGTCTTTTCAAGATAACTACCCTATAGTCAATTCAGGGTCGAAGTTCCCAAAATTTGCAAACTGATTCCCTAAGTGCACCGAGGAGTAATCTTTATTTATTTTGACTACTCTCCCGTTTGTAAATTAGGTAAACTCAATGGTGAATATATAGTCTTAGATGGCCTCCAGTTCATCGAAATAGTAAAATAATTAGCAAATGAC
Organism: Chrysolina americana; assembly: GCA_958502065.1. Taxonomy (NCBI): domain Eukaryota; kingdom Metazoa; phylum Arthropoda; class Insecta; order Coleoptera; family Chrysomelidae; genus Chrysolina; species Chrysolina americana. Next base: position 29,772,756 of record OY293419.1, on the reverse strand, counting down.
TCTTAGGTGTATCAAAAACTGCTGCTGAAAATCACTCGATCTCCTTCATTTCTGAAAATCTTAATGCATGGTGCGAAATCAAAATCATAGGAAAGATTCACAACTAAAAATTCACAATCCTGTGTTCTTTTTCCTGAGTCCCCCTCTTCATGTTCGGATGTTCGTGCAATTCTTCTATTCGTGTGTTTTTCTGTTCATGTGTTCCTATGTTCGTGTGTTCCTCTGTTCGTGTGTTGTCCTGTTTGTACGTTCCTCTGTTCGTGCGTTCCTCTGTTGGTGCGTTCCTCTGTCTGTCTGATAATAATAATAATACTCCCTCATAAACACCCTTTGAGTGTACCCAAAGGCATAGCCTGTGCGGGTAGAGGACGGCTATTATTATTATTTGCCATGGCGCTCCGGGGCGAGTTAATGGTGTTTTAGGTTTAGGTTTCAGCTGTAGGAAAACCCGGAAAACCTACAGCACCACCTCGGGTGGTCGGTGTGCACTCCTAGCTAGCACTAGACGAGATTATGTTTGGGTGTTTCTCTGTTCGTGTATTTGTATGTTCCTCTCTTCCTTTTTTCATGTGTTCCTGTGTTCGTGTCTTCGTCTGTTCGTATCTTCCCCTGTTTGTGTTTTTTTCTATTCGATTTTTTTTCTGTTTGTGTGCTCATGTGTTCGTATTTTAATGATTTCGAGACCGGCCCCGAGACCGGCCCTGATCTAATTAATTATACACCCTCGTTCAACTACAACAGCATATCTGCTGGCGTACGGATCGCCGAGAACCAGCTGGAATAAATGATCGATTGATACTGTTCGAAGAGCCATCTAGATGAAATGTTCTATACTCCGGAATAATTGAGAGAGCCTTGCGACTATATAACCGCTGGGGAACAGTCAGAGTTCAGAGAGTTAGTTACAATTCCAGAGTTCGCTGATAGACAGCCACAGTAGAAATAAATTTGAAATAGTTATTGAAGTCAATGTTTTAGTGAATAATTGTTGTAAATCGTGTTTTAAATAAATTTGGAAAATTAGTTAGTGCAGTTTTACTACAGTATGTTAGTGCTCTCTTATTAGTGTGTTCCTCTGTATGAATATTTGTGTTCTTGTGTTTGTCTGTTTCTCTGTTCGTGTGCTCCTGTGTTCGTATACAAGTGTGTTCCTCTATTAGTGTGTTACCCTGTTCGTATGTTCGTGTATTCTTCTGTTCGTATGTTCCTCTCTTCATGTGTTCCTTTGTTCATGTATTCCTCTTCTCCTGTATATCTCTTTTCATGTTCGTGTATTTCTCTGTTCGTGCGTTCCTCTGTATGTTCATTTGTTTATCTGTTCGTGTGTTCGTATGTTCCTCTCTTCCTGTGTTCCTTCGTTCATGTGTTCCTCTTTTTCTGTGTATCTCTGTTCATGTACGTGGATTCCTCTGTTCGTGCGTTCACAAGTCAGATCCCCATACGTATTCACATTAATAGATAAGCAATATGTTGCAATGGATAAATATTTTGACCTTGTAGTCATTGGTTCCCTATCGAATTTTTCCAACTTACCCAGTCATATTTGAAAAAAATTCCAGGTCTTGTTTCTTTTGTTTGTTTGTTCCGATATTTCCGTCAACCGGCTGCACTCACACGAGCACAACCCTCAGAAGTCTTCAAAAGACATTTTCGAGCTAGGGAAAACGTAGCTCTCACCTTTTAACGTGTGATACCATGCACGAAGTAATCTGATACCTGTCGTTTGCGCTTCTTGACCTTGAAATAAGGCAGCAAACCCGTATCAGACATATAAAAAAACCAGTTGAGACTTGTTTGCAATCGGAAATATGATATCGAAAAGGTATCTAACATGTGCAGTTATTGACTTTGAAATTGATAATTGAATCCATATTGAATTTCACACATGTAACCGGAAACGTGACGTCAGCACATTCCAGGTAATTTGATTTCTTACACGTGCATTTGAAATAAATCACTGAACCTGTATTGAATTTCCTTGATCTATTTAGACATGTAACCGGAAACATGACGTCAGCACATTTTAAGTAATTGGATATCTGACAAGTGCACTTGAAAGAGGTTATTGAACCCATCCAACTTGTTAAAACTTGTTTGTAACCGGAAACACTCGTATTGAATTTCGCTGATCTGTCTAGACATGTAACTGGTAACATGATGTCAGCACATTCCAGGTAATTCGGTATCTGACACGTGCACTCTTTGACCTTGGAAGAGGTCATTTAACCCGTATTACATTTCGCTGATCTGCCTAAATATGTAACCGGAAGCATGACGTCAGCACATTACAGGTATTTCGATATCTGACACGTGCACTTGAAATAGGTCATTGAACCCATCTCAGATTTCTTTTACTTGTCTGGACATGTAACCGGAAACATGACGTCAGCACATTCCGGATAATTTGATATCTGACACGTGCACTTGAAAAAAGTCATTGAACCCATCTCGGATTTCTTTTACTTGTCTAGACATTAACCGGAAACATGACGTCATCGAATTCCAGGAAATGACCTTTGAACTCCTTCCAACCCTCTCTCATAGGTTTTGACCTTGAATCCTTTTGCTCTCTCATAGGATATGATCTCAAATGCTTTTGCTCTCTCATATCTACTCTACTATGCAAAGTGCATTTTTTTCAAGGAGAAAAAGTTCAACGGTGAACTAACCGGAAGAATTGAATACAACTCGATATTTTCCAAAACACGTCAGGGAGGAGCTCAAAAATTATCGGTTAGTAAGTGGTTAGTGCCTAATCAAAATAATGTCGATGTGTGCCCGGTAAGGTTATTTAAAATACTTATATCAAAACGCAGTGATAAAATTACGTCAGACCGTCTATATTTGACTGTTGGAATAAAACCTCTTCTGAATGATACAAAAATATGCCTATTGGTGTAAATGAGATTGGGAATCAGCTGAAAAATTAGTGATTGATACTCTGACAAACAAGATCACGAATCATTCAAATAGATCAAGTGCTGTATCAAATTTTGCCAAATCAGGTGTCCCGGAAGAACAGCTCATCAAAATGACTGGACATGCAAATGCTAAGTCATTAGGACCTTATTTACAGTTAGACGAGGAACATCATGCTAGTTTATTAATCAACAACTTGAGACCACGACCTTCTAGAATAGAAACATCAGGTGATGTAAACATTATATAAGAAAATTTGACTTCAGGACACGTAAATAACATGCAAAAAAATCTGGTTGTAATATAACATATAACGACTGCATATTCAATGTTCAGAATATGTATGTTAGTGTTCAGTCGAATTCTTCATAATATTTATAATGTTTTAATATTTAATATATTTTAAGTACTTATAGTTTATCCAATCCCAGTTGAATGAGCTGTAAAACCGGATTAACACCTCAAATGATTTCGCCAGGCTTCGGACACCAATAAAAATATTAAGGGGTGATTACGGTTATTTATGCTACAGGCGGTCAGCGCATTACTGATTCGAACGTAAAATTCAAGTCAAGTCAAATTCAACTGAGATTGGATAAACTATACCAGTTGTTATTTTTGAATGAAATTTATGTCAAAATAATTTTTCTGTATCATGTAGTTGTGTTAATCTCTCTAAAATACATTCGAGATCATATTTTTATAACTGAATACATTTCAAATTGCATGAAAATTTTATTGTTTTCTGACAAAACATCTGGAATCAAGGGAACTAGAAAAAATCACTCGAGACAATTAAAAATATGCCTATTTATCTATAAAAATATGATCTCTTATGTATGTACCCCCGATAAATATACCACTAACTTATTCTTGACAAAGTCTCATATTCACACATTTCTGGCAATTCATGTTTCTCACAAAACTCTCGCATGATCTGCAGTGAGAGCCCAGTTAGAAGCTGTCTTATGATCCTCAGCTGCTGCTGCTGAGAAGTAAAATTTTTCGCACGGATCTGAATTGAATAGGCTGTGTCGTTTCTCCCATTGTTGTTGCAACAGTTAGCTGTATATTTTACTACAGTGATTACTGATTCATGGCCTAGTAAGTTTTAAAACCTGCTTGACAAGAAATTTATCAGCTTTTTCATTCTCTAGTATTTTGTTGTGAACTGGCAGCTAGAATAGTTTTAACTCTTCTGTTTTTATAAAGACTCGAGAATAAAGGCACTGTGATTTCAATAAAATATGTAAAAACAAAACTACCACCCAGCTGTGTCAATTTCACCCCAAGTACAGTTTACCATATATCTATAAACTATGAATATGGGTAACACGCCATAAGACGCCATGTAATCGAATTGAAGCCAAAAAAATATATCTTTCCTTTTCTCGCATGGGCGCTGAGAAACTACTGCGCATGCCAAATTCTGAAACATGAGGAATGCCATAAATTTTCAAGGTTGTACTAATTCTGACATTGTGACAATTTCAACCATACCATATTTGCAATGAACTATTATTTTTCTATAATGTGGATAAAATTAAGTGAGAATTATGCAAGACGGCAATTAAACTTCGTGTCATTAAAGAATCGATTTATTGATTCATTTGTAACTCTATATAACATAATGTCTGTTTGTTACCTGCTACCAGAGTTTCATCAATCAATTTTCTGCCTAAAGCGGATAAAAACTCATTAATCATTATAATTGAGGATATGTTAATTGACTATGTGACGGAGAGTTATTTGAAAAGGTAAATCTCGTTCCATATCGGCCTCATAACCGCCGAGAAAAATAGTTTGGTGGGTGGTAGTGATTACTGATTTTTTTATTTTTGTCTCCTGAACACATTCCCGAAGTAACGCTGTGATCTTAAATTCTTTCAGGCATGATTATAGAAATTTTTAAAACTGGGTCGTTTTTTCAGGAAATAAACCCTTATAGTATGAAAATAATAATAATAATAATAATACTCCATCATAAACACTCGTTGAGTGTACCCAAACTTTGTAAACAGATCCGGATATCAGAATACGTTATGTCGAGATATGCTTCTCCTCAATTCTCCTCATATCTTCGATAATTGTTGGTGCCGAACCATGCACGTTGGAACGAGATGAAAAAACAAAATCGTGTCTTTGAATAGGAATATCCTGGCGCAAGCGCATTTATGCAGCAGCGTCTAATTCGAGGTCGATGCTCATTTGTTTCGGCTGTCTTTATTATCCATATTCGTAGTTAATAGATAAATGCAGTTTACCCATCAAAATCCTGGAACAGTTAGTTGATATAACCAATGCCGTAAGTGCACATGTACCCAAAAGATAATTCTAACCAAGTATTTTTTCTACATGGGCTGAATTAAAGCAAGTTATCATTAAAAAAAAAGAAACATATATCAATTATATAAATCCAGTCTTTCAAATGCCGATAACCTGTTATTTTCAAATCTGAGATCTCATTGTTAATTATTAACCAAGCAGTGCTAAGAATCTTATATCTCGAAAGTCAATAACTCATTTTTGGAGTCAAATAGATCCTGTTAAAAAGGATCACGGTATTCCCAATGACATGTATTTTCAGAGAATTGATAGCAGAAGTGATTACACTGTTAATCTCATCATCTCATTTTTCAACTATCCACTCTGATACAAACTTGAATCATAAAATATATGTCAGTAATTGTGTAAATAATATGCCAATTCTAAGTTTATCGCTTGAAGAAATATTTACTGAAATTTCCAATTTAGAAGATAAAATGTATCATTGGCGATGATATTCACTAAGTTTCAAAAACAGAGACAAGGCAAATATTACTAACTTTTTAATTTGAACTTTTTATCTTCATATGTTTAAGCCACTGCAAGAACTTAATTGTCAATGAACAACATGGGTTTACAACAGGAAAGTCAACTGTGACCAATTTGCTATTATATTATGAAATGGAAATCAAATTAACTCCGTTTATGCAGACTTTTAAAAGGCATTTGATAGCGTGAATCAAATACATGATAAGCTCGTGCGATATTGTATCAAATGCCTTACGATGATTGATCTATGCTATTGAAAGGTTACGCTTATACTGCACGAAGTTCTGCATGATAAATCTGTCGATCAAAAGGTTCTCCTTGCAGCCAGCGACCCCCTTCTTTGACCCTCTCTGCTCATATTTCAGTTCATACACCGGATCAACTGCGGAGAGTATTCGCATGTAAAAAATGCGGGTAAACATCTTATAACATGCATTCAGGAATGTTATTGGTCTTTAGGGTCTTTAGTTCTTCGGATCGGACAAATCTCCGTTTTTGGGGATAAGCACGGCAAATCAATCCGGAATCTACTGCTCCCCATCTAGCCACGAGTTAAAAACTCTTGCAACATACCTCAGAGCTGACCGGCCTGAACTGCGGGAACCTTCCCATGTACTAGACTTAGGGATGTGGTCTGAGCCTTCCAATCAACCTAACATAATTTTGTTTTGAAAATAAAACACTAATTTCTGTTGATTTTAAATATGACTAAAATCACTAATGTAAACACAATGATGAAAGCAGACCCTGCAGGAAAAATAAATCTCCATGTTGAACCGCAGTCACCAAATCACCACTTTTCATAGACTTTTAAAGTCTATGAAAATTAAATACTGAAGGACAATAACATTCCTATTTTCTGTCTGAATGTCATATCTGCCCTACCCTGTGTAAGGAATGTTTTACGATATTTGTATCACTAGATGACAGAACTATCAATAAGATATGTATCTCCAGACTAAAGGATAATTAATTCATAATATACTTTTCAGGTGTTAGTGGACCAAAAAGAAGTTATGTCTAAATCAAAGTCGGAAGAATCTGGCGAAGGATATACTGAATTTGAAATGCGGCAAACTTCTTCCTCAAAAAATGACTGATTTTTGTAAATTAAGTTATTAATTTGAATTATCCCTCGTTTATGATATTGATCAACCCAAATCAGAGATTTATATAAATTTTATACTGTTAAATCAGATACCTAAGAATAAGGATAAGGAAAAAGCATGTTATTAACTTGTCTCATTTATTTAAGTTTAATCATTCATTATGATGAATTAACTTGAATTAGTCACAAGTGTCGATTTTTTTTAATTATAGTCAAACGACAAAATTCCTATTATTTGTTATGGCTGAATATGGAGCTGTTGTATTGAGTCAAAATAATTTCTATTAAATGTATATACTACCTGTATCGACTTTTGTTTTATTCCATTTTAAAAGTTTTCCCAATACTCTGGGAATTAATAAGTAAGTAGTTATTTCGTGTAAATGAGAACAATTAAAAAATTAATAGGTAATTCAATTTAAACCAACCTATTGATGTACAGAATTGGCAAAAAAGGTGCAGGACAAAGGTCTGGGTGTTTAGGTGTGAATTACCCGTAAATTTTTTTGTGTTTGTACGTTTAAGGCGATGCAAATATCTCTTTTTCACATAATAATTATACTCCCTCATAAACACTCATTGAGTGTACCCAAAGGCATAGCCTGTGCGGGTAGAGGACGGTTATTATTATTATTTGCCGTGGAGCTCTGGGGCGACTTACTGGTAATTTTGCAAGACTAACCAGTGTTAATATGAAATCATTATATAATATGACTGTATCCATAACTGAATGTTCTAGAAACGGAAAATCCTGTCTTGATAATGTACTCATAAACAAAAACTTGAAAAACTATCTACCATTTATTACAAATTTGAAAGTGTCCGACCATTTTGGAGTAGAGGTTACGTTTAGCAATATTAATAATAATCATAGTGTTCAAACAACATACACTGCTCAACCAATCACAATGATAGGACTAACTAGATTAAATAGTATTCAACTGGGACTTCTTGAATGAAACTGAGTATGATGTAAATACGAAAGCAGAGATGTTTTTCTCTTTAATGCAGAAAGAAATTGAACAAAATAAAGTGGTTCAACGAAAGCCTCAGAGACATGGGAGAACACCTGAACTTCTTGCATGTTGTTGCTAAAACTCACTCCCAGTGTACATTATAGTAGATTTAGAGAAAAATACCGCCAGGCATTAAAAAATTCCAAATGTTCAGCCAATGAACATTATTATCACTGATAACAAAGTAAAAGAAATGTGGAATGTAATAAAAGGTAGTTCAACTCCTAAAACCCCTTTGAAAACAAACCTAACATGTGAGCATACAATACATACTTCATCGATATTGGTGATGAAACCACGAAAGAATTACCACAAAATGAATCATATGGACCTACCGAAAATTTTACTTGAAAAAATTGATCAGCACCTAACATTCCGAGACATTTCGATTATAGAAACTAGAGACATTATCCATAATTTGAAAAATACACATTGTCGCGATATTTACAATATCAACACACAAATTATGAAGTGTATTGGTAATTTACTAGCTGTTCCGTTGACAAAACTCTTCAATTTGTGCCTACAAAAATGTGTTTCTCCAGACTCATTTAAAAAATCTATAATTCCTTCACACAAAAAACGGTCTAGAAATGTAATAACTGCAATTTTTTAAAAAATCTTTGAATAATAGAATTGAAGAACATTTTGAAACTTTTAATATATTCAACAAAGCACAGTATGGATTCAGAAATCTCTATCTATAACTGATGCTATAAATAAAATGATATTATTGTAACGATTTTGAGGCCGGACTTGATCGCCTAATTGATATGCACCCTCAGATCAATAACTATGAATCATGACTCATCGCCGAGAACCTCCGATCAAATAACATAACCTAGATGAGTAACTCGCCGCACATGCATTAAGATTTGTGTGTTAGGGACATCTTTCCCCCAACCGCAGTGTCGTGCGTTGTTAACAGAAATATTGAGGTTCAATAAAATAGAAATAATGGAAATGCAATGTGGAATAGAAACCTGAAATTATGATGAAATAATCTCCACATGATTTTGAGAACAGCCGATGCTCTAATTGACATGTTTTTCATACTTCATTAATTTTTCTCTTTTTCAATTTGGTTTCCCTTTCTCAATAGTTACGACACTGGTAGCTTCAAATGATTGTTCTGTCAAATATCAAATGCAGCGTTGTCGTACTGACAAGACTATATCGACAACGAAGGATCTCCGTTCGGCGATGGAAATACTATCGTTTTTACATGCTCCCAACAAGCTGCAATGAACGTTTCAATTGCCTTCCTTTTGTTATATATTTCATCCAAGGCAGTATTTTTGGGTTTTCGTTGCCATGAATCTACCCGACAGATATCGAAATATATCTGACGTGCTTATTGTATCCTTAAAAAATTGCGACATGGCAATAATGTCATGATTTGAGGGATAACATTATGAAAAGATGTTACTTTCAGTTCTATTTAAGGATTACTCATCTAGGTTGTGTTACTTGATCGGAGCCGAGAACTAGTTCGAATGGAATCGGTCGCTTCCATCCGCTTCGAGAGCCATCTGAATGAGTCGCCCTATAGTCTCGATATTTTGATAACTGTGAAAAGAATCTGCTTGCTGGTATATAAGACGCTGTACAGGAGAGGGTGGGATATAGTCGCAGAGAGTGGCAGATACAGTTCGAGAGTCCGCAGACAGAGAGCGAGAGTGCAGATAAATTTTAAATAGTGACTGATATAAATGTTGCTAATAAATTGAGTTATTGTTTAAGACGAGTTTCAAATAAATAAGCAAAATAAGTTAAGTGCATTTTCACTACATTTGGTGTCATAAGTCTGATGTTTAAAATAAATAAGTGTTCTCCGCGTTGAAAAACTGATAGACGTTTATCCGTGCCTAATAGAATAGTGACCCGTTAAACAAATAAGTGCAAAGTAGACAGTTTGCGCGTCGCGGGAAAATAAACTGAAAACTTATTGTGTGAAATAAATAATAGACTGATATCTCGGTTAAAGTGAATAAAAGACGAAATGTTTCCGAGGTTGGCCTGAAAGTTAGTGAATTGAAGCAAGAATTAGAGGAGCGTGAGTTAGAAACAACTGGAAAGAAGGCCGCACTTCAGAAAAGACTCGCTAGGGACTTATTGAAGAAGGAGAAGACCCCGAAACGTTTTTATTCGAAGTCTATGGAATTGATTTGAGCTCGATTATGAATAAACTTGAAGAAACCACCAAATCTTTAAAAAATGAACAACAAAATTCGGTGAGCTCAAAAAAAGAACTTCAACAAAATTCGGTGAGTTTGGAAGATAAATTTCTTCAAAATTCAAAAATCCTGGAAGATAAGCTCCAACAAAATTTTGTGAGTCTGGAAACACTTCTAGAAAATTCGGTCAGCTTGAAAGAAGAACTTCAGCAGAGCTCGAACAGTCTTAAAAAAGAACTTCAAGAAAATGTGAAGAGCCTGGAAGAAAAACTTCAAGAAAATTCGAAAAATCTAGAAGAGAAGCTTTCAGAAAATTCGCAAAATCTAGAAGTGAAGCTTCTAGAAAACTCTGACGGCTTAAAAAGAGAACTTTGTGATTGGAAGGAAGAATAGGAGTCATTGAGACAGAGGTGGATAAAATCAAAGATGACATCAAGGACAAGGTGAAAAAAATTAAGGAAACGCTCCACAATCAGTAAGTTGAAAAAACAAATTGATACTGCACACACCAGAGAAACTATCAACAAAGATTCATTGCCAGACTTTCAGATGAAGTCCAAAGAGACATATAAGCTTTCAAGGTCAGAACGGAACCAGGAAAGCTCTCATTGAAACTGCCTCAGTTCGACGTAAATACTCCATGAGCAAACTACCGCCAATTTGAAGCTGCTGCCAAAACGAATGGATGGAATGCTGCGGAAAAGCCCCAACAGTAGCTCGTCCCGCACATCTCGTGGATGCATTGGTACGCGCTCTGGAATTCGAAGCAGCAAAGCAATCCTGCAAAGGCCATAGTAGAGTCCGGATGATTGAAGAAGATCCACAGGAGCCCGCTAACATCGAGGCTGTCATGAGAAGACAAATAAGGTGCTGAAATTGCGGAAAAATTGGGAATGTGCGTCAATCTGTGTGATTAGGAGTACATGGGACCAGCAGAGCAGCACAAACTAAGAGAATTAGTCAGGCAGTATCAGGACATCTTCAATATCGGAGTAGGCAGAGGTGATAGAAAAAAGGTAGTTTAACATGAGATCGACACTGGAAATGCTCGACCGATCCGACAATCAGCTAGAAGACTTCCCCTTGCCAAGAAGGAAGAGGCTGATAAAATAGTCTGCGACATGAGTCTTGGTGAAGAAGAAAGATGGATCAACACGCTTTTGCGGTGACTATCGTCAACTGAACAACGTGACGAAAAAGGACAGCCACCCTCTCCCAAGGATAGACGACACCCTAGTCACGTTAGCCGGTTCCACGATTTTCTCGTCCCTGATTTGAAGAGTGGATACTGGCAGGTAGATCTGGCTCAGAAGGATTGAGAAAAGACAGCTTTCACCGTCGGTTCAGGTTTGTGGCAGTTCACAGTTACGCCATTCGGGCTCTGCAATGCTCCAACAATGAAAGATTGATGGAGAATGTTCTGAAGGGACTCTCATAGAAGATGTGTCTGATGTATCTCAACGACATTATTGTGGTCGGCAGAACGTTCAACGACCAGGTGAAAAACTTGGAGGAGGTATTCCAGCTTCCAGGGACTAAGAACTTCCGGATTGAAGCTGAGCCCCAAGAAATGCCATTTATTCCAGAAGGAAGTACAGTACCTCGGTCTCGTTGTCTCTGGAAAAGAAGTAGAAGTAGATGAGCGGAAAATCAAAGCTGTTGAGGAATAACCCGTTCTGTAAGACATACACCAGCTTCGAAGTTTTCTTGGCTTGTGCACTTACTATCGCCGATATGTGCTGGGGTTTGCTAACATCGCTAAACCACTGACCAGGCTTACAGAAGTGCGAACAAAGTTTCAGTGGTCTGAAGAATACCAAGACTCGTTCAGGAAGCTGTTCTATCCCAGATCCAATAAAGACAGGAGAAGGTCATCGGTTACTTCAGCAAGACCCTCAGTAAACCGAAGCGGAATTACTGTGTCACCAGGCGAGAGCTGTTGGCTGTTGTCATAGTGTCAAATATATGAAATCATCAAATCATTCAAATTCATTTAAGTAAATGCAAAAGCATAAAGATCTGTGAACCTCAATTTTCACATTCCAAATTACAAACACGCAGTATTCATAATTCAATAGTTTAATTTTCAAGTTCATAGACATGTATGTATGTATACAATTTCAGGATATAGAAATATAAAACAGCTCAAAAAATCGAAAAGTTGCATTGAATTCAGCAATCATCTTATTCTCGCCAAGCAACAACCTAAAGAAATGCAAGCTCGTAAAATGCGTCTTTATAAATATTGCGTGCGGTCAAGGTCTAAACAATAGTTATTTGCTCGTCATTGATCAGTCGACTTTTTACATTGAGATTGAGTTCATGTTTGACATCTCCCCATCTATGGCCAAGCTGACTATCAGCATAATGTAAGTTTTTTTCATATTTTTGTACATTTTCCTTATATTTTTTATTGTCCGTTACCCTTTTTGATTTTCAATGTTAAGTTATTCAATTGTTCTTTTTTTGTGACCGACTTATTAGTTATTTTTTGTTCTTCACATTAATAAATATTTATTTAGTTTTCTGAACTGAGTTCCTTTATTACTTGGATGACTGTGATTTGGGTGAGAACAGCTTGAAAAACTTCTCGAAAATTGCCAAGCGAGTACTGAGTTGCGACAATAGGAGTAGATCACTTCTACAAGTACGTGTATGGAAGAAGGTTTCTACTGAGACCTGACCATGCAGCTCTCAAATGGCTCCTACATTTCAGGAATCCCGAGGGTCAAGTGGCACGTTGGATCGAGAGGCTCAAGGAATCCGACATTGAGATCGAACATCGAGCAGGGACCAGCCATAACAATGCGGATGCCGTTTCGCGAAGACCATGCCCAGATGACTGTTCGCAGTGCCGACGAGCAGAGGAGAAGGAGTCGACACTCTGTAGAACTACGGCAATAGATAATGTGTATTCGACGAGGAATTAATACACAATTATTCTATTACTGAATACAGATTTATAATAGAACTAAATCAAAAGACGAGACATTTTTATGCTCCAAAACATTACATGATGACTGTCCTCCTTTGAGTGTTGTCTGTTGTCTGACTCAGTTTTTATATTTGATTGACGACACTAATTGAGAAAAATCAACAAGAAAATATATGTATTAACTGACTTTACATAAAAATATATGACAATTCAATATCATTCATAAAAAAATACAAAGTGATTTCTTGAAGTGAGTATTGTATCCAACATTGTCAACATCCAACATCAAATGTATTACCAACCGAACACAAGGGTATATGTTCATAATACAGGGGTGTGTTCAAAATACATAGCATTTTCTTCCACTTCTTAAATAGACTACATATAATCAAAAGTTACAAATCCAATTTACTAGGTACTTTGAAAACACGACCTGATCTGGTAATATTTTTAGAAGTTGATGGAGTATCATGTTCTTTAAATTTAGTTGACCTTTCAGTAAAACTTTTTGAATCTGAATCAGAATCTGAAGTGATAACAGCAAGTTGTAACGTTGTATACTGTTTAAATGTGCCAAATCTGACAAGAGGTCGCAAAGAGGAAACCTTGAAAGTGGTAAGTTTTCCTTTGTCGTCAAATCGACATCTATGGAGCGTCGGACTGCTGAAGATCCTTATTAATTTTGTCGGATGATGGTGCCATTGAAAAACTCATTTAATTTTTGTATTTTCCTAGAAAAATCAGATTGCTGCCTGTCGCCAACCTAAGTAGTGATATCGACACGTTTAGAGTGGGGGACAACCTAGAAGAATACAATTATCATGGAAATTAAGCAACTTTTTACTATCCTGAAAAAAAAATTACATTCATTTGTCCATATACACTCAATATTACGTTTACAATGGCTTAAGTTAAGCATAGATATAAACTTACCATAAAAATTAAGTAGACCTAAGTAACTTTTCAAATCTGTGATATTTTTTGTTGAAGTTGCTTTTTGAATAGGTACATTCAATTTTGTCTCGTTAATCTTTGCATTATATTTCTGTAATCTTTCTAACACTTTTTTAACATTCTGATAGCATTCATTTATCGTACAACTATGCACAATATTATCGTCTAAATAGCATTTAGTCTTTGGTCATTCTGATAAAATAACCTCTGCTAAACAATGAAAAATTCCCGGAGCGCTACTGACGCTATAGGTTGTTAAATCTAAAAAGACCAATGTGTGTATTTATTGTGAAGAGTTCTTTAGAAGCAGCACTAATCTGAAGTTTTTGATCAGCCTTCTTTAAATCTAAAACACAGTAATACTCGCTACCATGTAATGTGGCAAAGATATCAGAAGGCAATGGTAAAACGCAATGGTCATTGTCAATTGCTAAATTCAGCGGTTTTTTTGGAGGACCACAACAATTGGACTTGCCAATTGCTGTGGGATACCCTGGTTAAAACACCAGACTTAATCATCTTTGTAAGTTCCTCCTCAACTTTCGGTTTTAATGCAAATGACATTTCATATGCCCTATGAAAAATAGGTTCAAATCTTATTCTTTTATCTTCATCTCAGCTTTGAAATCTTTGATTGAAGTGAAAGGATCTTCCTCAAAATTTGACTTATAATCTTGTTTTAAAGAAGCAATCAACTTCAACTGACATTCTCTGACTCTGAACTTGAAACTTGATTTGACTGAAAATTGACTGGTCTACAGCTTTTCATCTGACACTTATTTAAACTGGACTTTTTTGTTACTACACTTCTATCTAGTAAAGAATTCCTCCAATTTTTATTTAAAATATTCAGCCAATTCCTACCTAAGAGCGGTATAAACTTGATGTCTGATTTTGAGACAACCAAAGGTAAAAAATACATATTACTTAAGTATCTAACATGCACATATACCTGGCCTGAAATTTCTGCTTTTTGCCATGTCAAAACTCTCAACTTAAAACTTACAGGCTCTAAGACTAAATTGTTGAAAAAACACTTGAAGTCTTGCTCATGCATAACTGCCCACTCGAATCAACCTCCATTTCAAGATTTTGCTCATCGATACACAATTTAACTTTTAAAACTGACAAAAAAACTTGTTTTAAGCGAATTCAACAAACCTAACTCAAAATTTTCATCCGTCTCTACTTCCAACTACTGATTTTCATCTTCCTGAAACTCCAAAACTGTTTTTACACATAGAAGCTTTTGCAGTGTGCCCTGTCATATTTATTGCTGGACATTTATCGTTATCAAAATGCAAACGACAGCATCTTCTACACTTCTGCTTTTGACTATATGACTGACTTTGACTATCACTTGGATGACGATAACTACTAGATAACTCACTTTTTCTGGTTTGACCTGACTTGACTCGGTTTTGCCTCGACTGTGACTTGTAATCGACTATGACTTGTAATTCTGACTTGACCTGTGCTTGTGACAGACTTTATTCACATTATGACCAGACTCCATAGCTTTAACCTGCCCATCAGCTAAGTCCACTAAGAGAGCGGTTTTTAGAGCTGCTTCGAAGTTATGATCTTCTAACAAATTTTGTTTTATATCATCACCAAGATTCTATCCAGAGAGCCGACACAGGAGCTGGGATCGCTTAAACATCCTGACGGCTCCTTTACGGCCTCCAGGAAAGAATCACTAGAGCTATTAGCTAATAACCACTTTCCAGGCACCCTGATTCTGGACAATTGACCTCCAGTCACAAACATAGGCCGGATAAAACGACCTGACAGAGATGACTGGGTGGTTGCCTACAAAATAATCACACCACAGGCGATAAGATGGGCGGTTAATGCGTTCCAACCTTAAAAGTCGCCAGGAGAGGATGGCATAGCTCCAGCTCTGTTACAAATCAGACTGGAACATATTGTACCTCATAAGACTCTTCAGAGCTAGTCTAGTTTGGAACCAAATTCCATTTAACTGGACCGCTACTAGGGTGATCTAGGTCGAACTGACCCACACCCAAAATCGCTCAGACCTATTGTCTGACCTCCTTTCTGTTGAAAAGCATGTGGAACATACTGGACGGGCACATGAGGTGTGGTGTATTGACAAAGCACCTACTCAATGTTCACCAGTATGCCTACCAGGCTGGCAAATCAACAGAACTTGCCCTCAACAACCTTGTCTCAGGAATAAGCGACGCCCTGGAACACCAGGAGGTAGCAGACGCCGCATTTCTGGACATAGAAGAGCATTCAACGATGCACTACCTCACTCTCTATATGAGGCCACCGTCTCTAGAGAAATTGAACCAATACTATGTGATTGGATAAGAACTATAACGAACTCTCTACAGGGGAAAAGTGTCAGCTTCAAACCAGCCAGGGGCTGCACTCAGGGGAGGGGGTTTCTCTCCCGTTTGCTATGGTCACAGCTGGTGTATGATCTGCTGGCCATTCTCTCGCTATGGGAGGTCGATCTGCAAGCATATGCTGACGATCTGGTCCTAGTAATACGCGATAAATCCGAAGAGGCGATTTCCTACGCCCTTCAGGATATATTGGACACCATATACAAATGGTGTGGGAGGGAGGAAATGTCCATTAGCCCTCAGAAAATGGCCATAGCACCGTTCACCAGAAAAAGGAAGCTGGAACATTTAATACCCCCTTCCATTAATGGTGTAAAAATTCCTTTTGCGAATGAAGCAAAATATCTGGGAATAACCCCATATAAAAAGCTAAATTGAAACTCGCATCTAGAAAGACTATTCGAAAGGCTAGCATATCATTATGGACATGCCGCATGTCACCAAAACAAGTATACTGGCTTTACGTGATCGTCATACGACCAATAATCACTGTAGTCTGGTGGAGCAAGGGCCAACAAAAAATGACCCAGGCTGAACTCAATGGACTACAGAGACAAGTGTGTCTGGCGATTACTGGGGCCATTCGCTCCACGCCCACGGCAGCAATGGAAGCCCTTTTTCGGATTACTTTCCCTTCACATAGTTCTGGAGAGAGAGGCAAGATGGGCAACATAAAGACTCCACCAAACGGCCATATTAGTCTACCGCAGGCAGTGGTCATGAGAAGCAGCAGCATGCTGGATGGCATAATAGCTCACAACATTCTAGGAATGCCCTCAGACATCATGCCCAAAACTATCAACTTTCACACGCCCTACCCTGTGGTCTTTCCTGAAAGAGAAGACTGTGTTCGGAATGAACTGACCTATGTAGCGCAAATAAACGTTGGTTTACCGATGGTTCCAAAACTTTGTAGGGCGTCGAAGCCGGAATATACGGGATGAATCCAGCAGTGAAACGCTCATTCAGTATGGGTTAATTAGCTACGGTATTCCAGGCAGAGGTATATGCCTTTGAAATGTGAGCAAGGGAGCTGAAAAATCGACACCACACACGAAAAACAATAAAAAATATTTTCAGATAATCAAGCCACACTGAAAGCGCTTGAATCCAACTGCTCTAAATCCAGAGCAGTATGGAACTGTAGAGAAATCTTAAACCGACTGGCACAACGCAACAACGTTAAACTAGTCTGGATCACACGGGCCTAGAAGGGAACGAAATAGCGGACGCCCTAGCAAAAGGGGGGGGCCAAAATAACGTTCACTGTTTTAACATCCTGGGCAGACAATAAAAGACTCGAGTATTGAAGTAGTCTACCGCCTAGCCCATTCCAAAGCATTTATTGCTTGCACAAGGAAAAAACGGGACTCTGACAAACTGCTAGAACTCAGTAGAGCACATCTCAGAGTTATAGTAGGTTTGCTCACTAGCCACTGCAATCTCAAACACCACATGCATAAAATCGTTCTTGCACAAGATGCAGAGTGCCGTCTATGCATGGAGGAGGATGAAACGGCTAAACACATTTTATATAAGACATGCCCCATAGCGTCCAGAACCAGATTTTCAACATTTGGCAATACTAAGGCCAGAGAACCTGGTAAATTGTTCTCCCAACTTACTTAATTTCGGTAAGAGATTGGATAAACTGGGAGAAATATAACCATAGGGTGAGCCACAATAGGCCATTGGCCGCAATGGTGGGCCTGATATGGGCCCACTCACGTTCAAACCTAACCTATCCTTTTGGGACTGTAGTGATCTTTTAATGCTTTCACTAAATCGGCGTATGACTTCGTATCAGGCAATGCAGGTGACACAAGATCTTTCAACCTACTATACTTACCCTTCTCTCCAGATTACAGTGAGTCCGTTTGAACATCCAGAGGGCCAGCGACAGAATGAAGGAGACCTACAACATCAAGGCCGATGCTGATGGACATCAGACAGGTGACCTAGTCTGGCTGTACAACCCTAAACGCCGCCGTGGCCTATCACCGAAGCTTCGAAACTCGTGGGAAGGTCCATATAAGATCATGAAAAAGATAAACGACCTCGTCTACTGAATATATAAGCTACCACGAGGAAAACCTAGGGTAGTCCACTTCAATAGGTTGTCCCCTTACACCGGAAACCACTACCAAGTCCGCACCTCAGACCACCCGTGGATGAAATTACGTTTCGGCGATTCATGTCCCTGTACTCAAATGGACAGAACGTTCAACATGGGGGTAACCCGAGAGGAGCCACGAGAACTTTTCAAGGTGCCTGCCGATTATGCGTTAGCTTACTGTGTGGCAGAAGATCTCCAAATGTCCAGAGGCAAGAAGTTCGGTCGACTCCAGGAACTGCAGGAACAGAACTCGGAAGTTGACATTTGTTTTAAAGTCTAAAGAACCATCAAAATTTATGAATATGTTGTCAAAACAATTTTTGAGTGTTGTATTTTGAATTATGTATTGGGTGTAGCCATAGGAATACATTATATCAATGAAAGAGTATTTCCGTCAATCGTCCAAATTTAAATGTGCACAGATACTCTTCATTCTCAGAGATTTTTGGTATGGTTGGCCGAATAATACACCGAAATCAGGAGTTTCCTTGAAGCTTCATTCCGAGAGTTTGACAGAGTGTTCTTGATATTTTCTAAATAAAATGAATGAGTTTGAAAACAGCGAAAGCTGACACTCCGCCTATTCTCTATGAAATTTTCTTAGGCTTACGCAATATGTTACTATTTATTTCTTGTATCTCATGGTGAATAAAGACGCTTTATTATTATTATTATTATTATTATTATTATTATTATTATTTACCACTCATAGATTGAAGAAAGGCAGAAAAAAAAACAGAAAACTGATAGGGAAATTTTTCCACAAAAATAGTTAACACTTGCCTAAATAAAATGACCAGGCATCAAGCGCGAACGTCGTATGTTGTACGCTACTTGATCTAAACCAACAAAGGTTCGATATTAAATTATTAAATATAAAAAATGGTAGAATATACGAATGTCTTCCACATATAAATCTTCGCGTATTGTTTATCTACTATTTTCTACAGCGATCAAATAGCTCAAAAACCTTCAAGAAATAAAAAAAATATCATCAAAAGTGTCTTGTTTTTATATCTCCCTCTGAAGTGTTACATATCGAGTGGCTAGAATCTAATTATTCTGCAACTAACAATACAGAGTGGGGTATGAAAGGTTGCATACCCTTTATTGGAACTAAATAATTCATAACGGCTATGGATTTATTATGTCAATTGTCACTTCAAACAAATGAGTATTTTGAATTTAAATGAAGAAAGAATTTCTTTATATTTAAGTGTTTAAATTGAATTACCATCAATGGTTTCAGCACATCGCGCCCCCAAAGCTTAAGTGAAGAAAAAGGTAACGTCACAGTTTATAGCTAAATGAATCAATTCGCTCACTCGCCGCCATCTTGTGTACAAGATAGAATAAGCGCAGGGGAAACAAATTCGGGTTGCGCAATAGATTTGCACACAAACTTACATAGTTGTCAAGTGTACTAAAAGTATTCAGTTTCCAGAAGTATATAAATTTCGCGTGTTTTATTTTTAATTGAGATTTCTGGGTTCCTATAGGAAACTGCAAACATGTTTGAGTACTTCTTTATTCATGAAATACCATTATTTTTCCAGGCAATTTTCAGAAAATGAGAGCAACATATGCAGCTCAAGTGTTCAGTGCCACTGTTTCTGCAGAAACAAATGCTTGTTTATCTTTCAAAAAACTCCCATTAGCAGACTTCAAGACAGTTGAATTCATAGAAAAAATTGATAATTTCTTTGATCTATTCAATTCATCGAAAGTCCACATGGCATAATCATTCAATATGACTTTCATGGGGACAGATACACAAATTCAATTTCTTAAAGATATGTTGGCGTTCTATGAATAACTTTGTTGTCTAACGAAACAAAAATATAACCAAAGGGATGAAATTTATTTTTGGGTGGAAATTGTCAATCTCGGCCTTTTTGCAAATGTGGGATGTTTTATAAAGGAAGACAAAATTCATACAAGAAGAATGAATCAGGCCTGTTTAGAATTTTATTTTCGGTAAAATCAGTCAGTAAAGTGGAAATTGCGGAAATTCTGCACCAATACAATTATAAAGGACATATAAAAAAAAATTTGCAATTAGCTATTTGGATAATTTCGAAGGAACAAACTGCCTTGATTTTGATTCAACAACTACGTCAATTCAATTCTCTCAAAGTAGAAGTAAACGACTACATCAACCTCAATATAACATAAAGAATGATTTCGTTTCTTAAAAAAAAAACACAAGTGAAAAACATATTCGAATCGAAATATGGCATGAACAAGCTGCCTTAAACAATTTACAGTTTTCACAGGGCTTATCCAAATGCCAATAATGATTCATTTGGCAACTTAAAAATGCTTGATACTATTTTTTTTTGTAATATATACATGCCCTTGAAAACTGTTCTTGTGAACTTTTTGAAAATTTGGCCACAAAAGAAGGTATTCGATAGAATATTAAAAATTGTCTTTCAAAAATTGATTTCTGTATATAAGCCTTGTCAAGACTTCTCAAAATATTACTCATTGTCACTGTTAACGAGAGTTCGTATTTCTTGTACTATTAAATTTCTATATTAGAATAAAGTCCACAGGTAATAAAAAAAAACAATGATAAACTGAATATTTTAAAACATAATTAGTTTATGTATATGAAAACTCATTTATCTACATTCAGTTATTTTTAATGTTTACATTTATTGCATTTACCCCAATATTTACGAACTGCTTGTTTATCTTTCTGGATCCGTAAAAGTACCATTTGGTTTACCACATTCAATAGGACTCTATAGTTTTTATTCAAGAGCAAGATTCTGACATTGAAAAAATGTAGATATCTTCTTCAAGTGTTTCGAAGAAGTTGAAATAATTGTGAATGAAAAATTGAAATACTTTCTCCTATAAAATTACAATTACTAGAGTGTGGTAATCACTAATATTGGAATAAATCGTGTCATAAGAAATTTCTCATCTTGCTTAAATTCATTAACTTATATATGTTCTCAAAATTAGCTTCTGAATATTTAATTTCGATACGTCATCGTCAGCTAGAACACACTGATCGCAAAACTTTTCCGACATATTCAAATTAACGAAAAAATAAGTAATATTTCCATCACAAACTCCTACCCAATTTTGAAAGAAGTCAGTACAATAACCACAAAACTTTGTTGCCCTTTAAATTTTTTGTCACAAAATTTGGTATCTTCTAGATTTTCAGCAATTTTTTAATAGGGCCCATAATGCATACATTTTATCAACTGAATGATGTTAAAAAACAATAATCTGCAATAACAGACCTCAATACGGTCAAAATATCCACAGTTTAGGTACCTATTTTTAGTTCCAGCAGTGTATCCATTTTTATGTTGAGCATTGTATGAATTGTAAGTGCCTGTATGCGCTAGGGATAAGGTTGCAGGTTGCGCAATGCACAAACGTGCACAAAAAGATCAAAGTGCCGAGGCCAAGTGAGCGAAATGTCTTTTAGCTATAAACTGTGGTAACGTCCTGAGTCTTAATAAGATTTTTTATAGAGTTTAATATGGGATGAATGAAAATCCCCTATCATATGTTGCCTCCCTAACTTTCTTCTTGATCCGAAAAGGACCCTCAAAGATCAAAATAAACTTTTTAGTCTCCTTCTTCAAGGTGGAGGACATATACCAAGTTTCAACTCATTTGGGGTCACCCAGTTGATTCATGTACTATCGAGTTTAGATACTCAGCGAAACGGGAAACCTCAAATGCCCACCTTGAATGTTGCTCACTGCAATAGGTGCGAAAAAACCCACCCAGCTACTTCATCACACGTTCTGAGGGATTGCCACATGGATGCCGAACTGAACTGTAAACTAGCTTTACTCCCAGTTCCTGCATTTCACGCTTCCAAAGACGAGAAGTGAATTGTGTTCCAAGATCATTCAATATCCTCTGAACCTTACCGTATTTGGGAAAATATTGCTTAAGCATTCGGTTGAGAATATCTCGAGAAGTAGCCCTTTTCAAGGGAAACAAAGAAACATGTTTCGTGAATAAGTTGTACAGAACAACTAAGTAACCCTACTTCGAATAAGGGGACCATAAAGAGCCATAGCCACAATTTCTTCTTTTGAAGTTGGATCAATTTGTTGCTGTGGAGGTTTTGGCATTACTGATGACTTTGCTCTCTGACAAATATCACAATTCAAAACATGTTTCCTCTATGTGTACACCAAACCTCTGAACCTTGGTTTTATAAACCCCAAAATGACCTATGGCTTCGTGATAAGCCAGAATGAAATCCCTAATCAACTGTTTGGTCACACACAAAAAGTAGGCATTTTCTTCAGAACCTCGTTTGTACTTACATAACATTATTGTGCAGTAGAAATTTTCTTTATAAGTTAGGATCTAACCCTAGTTGGGACCAAATGAGGTTCAGTTTCTCATCAGCAACTTGATGTTCTACTATATGCCCCAGAATCATTTTGAAGAAATCAGGAAATTTCCGCAGGATTAAAATATGAAAAACTTTATCTTCTATAGGAATACTAACACAGGCATAACGAGACAATGAATGGTCTTCAACATTCTGATGTTCAGGAACAAATTTAACGACAAAAGAGAACTCTTGAAGTGCCAAAGCCCACCTGGTAGTCCGAGGAGACAGTAACCGACACTTTTTGATGTATGTTAGAGCTCTGCAGTCCATATGGAAAGTAAAAGTTATACCAAGCAGGTAAATGCGCACTTTTTGTATACACCACAGTGCTGCTAGAACTTCTTTCTCAATAGAATAGTACCTACGTTCTCTTTCCAAAAGTAAACGCGATACATAAGCAACAACCCGACGTTCTCCTTCAACCATCTGTGTCACTGGCATCTGACTGGACATGCCACTCCGCTTGTAGATTATGATGGTGAAGTAGAACGTTCCGTTGCATTTCCGTTTTTATTCAGCAAAATGCCTCTTCCTGTAAATCACCCCACTTCCAAGGAACCTTCTTCTTCAACAATTCGGTGAGTGGGCTAGCTGAGTCTGAAAACTGATGGACAAAAATCCAATCGTACTGACAGAATCCTAGAAATTTCTGCAACTCCTTTTGCTTTCTTGGCCTAATATAATCTGCTAAAGCCTGCACTCTCTGCTTATCAGGTCTAACTCTATCTGAGTTTAAAACATAACCTAAATAAGACAACTCTGCATGAAAAAATTTATATTTTTCGATTCTTAAAGTGAATCCAGCTTTTGACAAATGCCCAAATACCAGTTTTAAATGATGTAGATGCTGTTCCATAGATTCACTCATGACCAAAATATCATCAGTATAAAAAACCACAAAATTATCGAATTCAGGTCCCAAAATCATATTGAGGCAACTGCTGAAACAACTTACTGCTTTGGTAAGACCAAAAGGGACAACACAGAAGCGATAAGTTTTTGTGCCCACAATAAACCCTGAATATTCTTGGTCTTCTTCTAGCACTGAAATTTGCCAGTAACCGTGAGTAAAATCCAACGAACTCATCACCTTTTTACCAGATATTGACTTAATCAGCTCTACAATCGGCCTTGGTAACTCCATGATCAGGTTCAACAACTGAATTCAGCCTCCGAGCATCTAAACAGACCCTTACTATATTATCTTTTTTCAGAGTTGTTACTAGTGGTGAGACAAACTTCGAAGAACAACGTTTTCTTGGGTACTATTAGTAATGCTGATGACCAGGGAGATCTTGCCGGTTCGATTATTTTGTCGTTTAACATTTTATCAATCTGTTTTTCGATCTCTAGTTTCTGTGATTGAGGAAGTCTGTACGGTTTTGTGTAAACAGGGGTTGTGTTTTCCTCAAGTTGAATTGAATGTTTATAAATGTTAGTTACTGAAAGTGTGTCATTGGGTAAATGAAAATCGTCCGCGAATTTTGCACAGATATGATCGAGTGCTCGTTTTTCCTCTCCATTTAATCCGTCTGAACAAATTGATTTTAATATTTCTTCCACTCATTGGACGGATGAGATATTCATGTCGCTGTAAGAAATAATGTCAAACAATTTAGCGTCAGCAATTTTTGGTTCAAAATTCTTAATTTCAACTGTTTCTTCTCGGGTGTTCAAAATTTTTACGGGAATTTTATTTCCGTCTACCGGTTTTGAAATAGATCCAGCCACAAAGACGCCACTGGCTATTTCCTTTACCTACTACTAAAGTTAGACTCTATTGGGATTGTTAATTTATTATTCTGTACTGTGAAAGAAAATTCAAAGTTTTCATAATCTATGATTGCAGAGTATTTTTGAAAAAATCTGCTCCTAAAATTCCTTGTTGTTATGGTCAAAGATGAAGAATTTATGTGTAAACGTACTTTTGTCGACTTGCAAAGGAAAGTTTAACGAGCCTAGCGTATTTGTTGACCCTGAAATTCCGTCGATTTTTATTGTGTCTGAGTAGTCTACTGTGTCTATTGTGAAAAATTGCGCTAATTGATGCACCTGAGTTGAGGAATGGTTATTGTAATTGAATCTAACATAATTCAAACCGTGTATTCCAAAAATAAAATTATTATTCAGACTATTGGCCTCGAAAAAATGTTTGCTCCTGTGAGCTGTTTTGACTAGATGCCTCGCTTTCTACACCATTTGTTAAAAATATAGTTTGTCTTCTACTGTCTCTAGTATTTTGCATTCGTTGGGAATGATAACCTGTTCTGAGATAGACGGCCTCTATTCATATAATTATTTTGTCTGTTATCCCTATTGAATCGCCCTCTGAAATTGTTGTTTTGATTGTAATTTTTATTGTTATATCTGTTTGAATTGTTTCGATATCTGTTAAAGTATTGTCCTCTATACCTATTGTTAAAATTTTGGAAACGTTGATCGTTTTGTCTATTTCTAATGTGAAACATAGTCGGTTGTTGCTGGTTGTCTTGAGTGAATTCGTCTTTTGCTCCATTAATTGCGTCGGTCAGTGTATTGTAATTCCGCGCTTTTATATGATAGTTCTAAGTTCTGTATTTTTAATACCTTTTGCAAAAATGCCAATTGCTAGTTTTTCATTCTCTTTCCTGAAAATCTCAATAGACTGTTTATTGTCACCTGCCTGAGCTAAAGTGAGATCTGACATAAATGTTTCTATTGATCTTCCGTATTCATCGATACTTAGGTTACTTTGTTTTATATTTTGCAATTTAGCGGAAAGAGTTGTAGCTGATTGCTTTGGCAAAAAATTAATTCTCAAATCTCCTTTTGAATTTCCATGAGTGGTATAACTATTTTTCATCTCTGTGAGATATGCAAGCTTTAAGAACATAATTGATTAAATATTGTTTGCTTACCGTGTCTAAAGCTAATTCGTATAATTCTATACCCTCTATTAATTGATACACGCCTTCAGTTGTGCCGTTTAATTTTGGCAGCAAGTTAGCTGCTGTTTTGAAATCAAATTTCTCTCCACTCATGATGATATCTGGAATTATACCTGTATCTAAAATTAGTATTACTATCCACTTTTCTACCTGACCTAGTTCTTCTAAAATATTTTTGACCCTAGTAGATATTTTCTCTATTCTGTGCAAATATAGTTCAGCTTGAGTAATTTCATCTGTAGTTGGACTACTTTTGTTGAACTCACTTACTAAAAAAGAGTTAAGAGTTAAGAGTCTTTACGAAGGTTTTCTTCAAATTTCACAAGTTGTTCTTCAGCTTCTGTCAACTCCCTAAGAATGTCTTTGCTGCTCATCTGCCTTAAACACTAATGTTATCTGGAGTTTCTTCTCTTCAGTTTGCATCAATACAAATCACGAGATCTTCGAAGTTCGCTCAACGCGATTTGTCGTTCCATCGATTTTTTCATACCATCTCGCATTTTCCTCCAGATGAAATAAATATATGATGACAATTATAATGAATATTAAAATTGGAATTATCATTCCGTCGGTGTGTGTAAATGCGGTGGAACTTGATTGATTCGCATGATTTGAGCCCGTGCCAGCAGCTTTTATCTGTATTCTTTCTTCGTTTGTAACTTTTGATCCACACATTTTGAAATGGTACTTTTTCTCTCTACCTTGACTGGACTGGCAGGATCGCCATGAAATGTTGGTCGTAAAGTAATTAAAACCAGTCATTACCAAAAGAGCTTAGTTTATTTTAAATACTGTTGTCACATCTCACAAGGTTGAATGTATAATCGTTGCTGCCCAAAATTAGGATTCAATACATATTGGTTCATCATCACTTTTTATCTAATTGTTTTTAATATTTTAATTGCAAACAGTTCAATGTACTGAAATGTTGCAGAAATACATAACTGGGTCGGTGTAATGTCCCGATCAGTTTAATGACACTGCAACGGTTCTGTACGTATATTTGCTGAAACAACATAATTAAAAATAAACACAATTTGGTTAACTATTGGAATTGAAATAAAGATAAATGATTTGGATCTTTATCACACCCTCCATGACTCCACGTCACAAATAGCCTTGTCTACTGCAACTCGATGTGCCATTGGATTTGGTAAGGCTTTACAAAAAATTCCGTTTTATCTTTGAGCTTTAAATTTTCAGAAATTTCCAAAGAAGCAACCAAGTTCATAAAGTTATTATCAGATAACTGATTTGGTGAAATTTAAGTTGTGTATAACACATTCATTTACAATCGCACAAACTGACAAAGAATCCTGGTTGGTTATGGTATTATAATAATCTGATTCAGGTATTTCTATAGTATTATTTCCAACAGTTAATAATACTACTTGCCTTCCTAAATCAATACAAACTTGAAAAAGTCTTATAAAATCACAGCCAACCATCAAGACTGGATAATATAAACTATCTATGATTGAAAATTAGTGAGTGAACAATTCTTTTTCAGCCTCAAAAGGAATCAAAGCCTGCAAGGCTACTTTTTTAAATTTTGATTTGAATACTCCTATAACTTTTATACCTGTACACTCAAAATGTGGTATTATTTTATGGAAATCACTAAGTTGGAACCACATATCATGTGATATTGCTGAAATGGAACTTCTACTATTGATAAGAGCAGTTATTTTATTCCCAAATATTTTTAACATAATAACTGGAGAACGATTTTCAGAAAAAGAATGATCATACTCACACTCTTCTAACAAATCTGCTGTGGGATTATGCCCCAGCAACGTTCGGTGGAAAATGTGGTGCCATGATGTCAATTAGATCGGATTCTGGATAAGGAGGTTGTGAATGTTTGGCCTTGGCAACCCAAAAATTAAAATGGTCAGAAAATAAACCCCCTCTATATGTCGCACTCTCCAATTGCATTTTTATTGTTTTGTTTTCTAGTGTTCCAGAAATTATCCAGAAATGCAGATATAAAGTGTTGATAAATGACACAGTTGTCAGAAAAAGCATCCCACCACAATTTAACGGATTTTTTTGAAATCTGTATTCAACAGTATTTTTATCTTATTGAAAGGAAAATCGTTGATGTTGATACCACCTTCTAAGATTCGCAAAAAATCCGGTGGTTGTATATCGGATTCATTTTCTAAAATTGAAATAATTTGTTAATGAAAATTCGTTGATGCCTGGTCTTACATTATTTTGTGGATTATTAAAGTTTTGTCTAGAATTACCTATTAATATTTGGTTGATTATTAACATATTGCATAACAGTAGCTACAACTTGACTAACTATCTAGTAAATTCTGCTTGAGGTAACTATACAAAATTTTCCTTTGTGGGTATAGCATTACTGCGATATTGATTTTCTACCGATGGAAAATATGGTGGTGGTTGTAAAGGACAGTATAATGAGCTCCCAAAACAAAACTCGCAAATTGGAATGGTATTCGTTTAATTTATTGGCCATTTCAGTTTTGTCAGTTATATAACAATTGAAAAAATAATTGAAAAAACAGCCTATAACCAATCAGTGAGGATTTGAATATTGAAAATAATGAACTGTTGAGTAAGTACCAATCCGGGTTTAGGAATAAACATAGCTGTGAAACAGCAGTTCAATGTGTACTGCGGGTGATTGGAAAGTCAGCCTAGAAAAAAATGTTACTACTCCTCGCAGTATTTTTGAATCTTCAGAGAGCTTTCGAGACAATACACAGAGAAAGGTTATTAAAAAAATTTGTAGCAGTAGGAATAGATGGAATAGTCCTAAAATGGTTGGAAAGATTTTTGAACAACAGAAAACAAAAGCTCAAGATGAATAATGAGGTATCAGATTATATAGAATCAAGGAGGAAGTGTGCTGGGCCCCCTATTATTCTTGATGTATATAAATGATTTGCCAGAGGTGGTAGGTGATAGCCCGGTTCATCTTTTTGTAGATGATACACTCATTTACTTTTCATGTAACGATCACACTAAACTCGTGCAAACCATCAACATAACTCTAGAATCAATTCACAGTTGGTGTTGTGCTAATTATTTGAAAGTTAATGTTCAGAAGACAAAGTACATGGTAATTAGCACAGAAAAACGATTCAGAAACTTTTGTGATCAAGATTTTGAGATACTGCTGGGTCCTGATAATGTGGAACGGGTCAACCAATTCAAATATCTTGGGGTCCATGTTGATAGGGGACTACAGTTTAGAGAACATGTCAGCTACATCATAAAGACGATAGCATATAAAATACATTATTTATCTCGTTGTGCCACATATTTAACAAGATGGACAAAAACTTTACTTTACAATTCATAAGTGCTTCCTCATTTTACTTACTCTTCAATTCTGTATCTTCTGAAACAAAATGAGTTAGCTCGTTTACAGAAACTTCAAAATAGAGCCATGCGCATAATTTTAAATTGCAAAAGATTAACACCAATAAAAGACATGTTGAAACAACTAGAATGGTTACCAATTAATTATTTTCTCCTCTATCATACATTAATTCTCATTTTCAAAATAAGGCATAAAATTTCACCGACATATTTACAAGAAAAAGTTATATATAATGACCAAATTCATGGATATAATTCTAGATTCAGAACTGACTTCCATATTCAACATGTCACGTTAAAACATACCCAAAATTCTATTTTCTTCAAGGGGCTTGAAAGGTACAATAAACTACCAGAAGAGATCAAATGTTTAACATCTTTAACATCCTTCAAGACAAAGTTAAAATCATATTTACTTCATCAATAAAAAAAACCAGTAGCCACTTCTTCATTTCGTTTATTTCGTTAAAAAATTTAACTATGACAGGTTCAGTATGTTCACAGTATTTTTCGTATTCATCCACTATTTTTAGTAAGTGTTTGTATAAATAGATGTGTGTGTTCAAATAGGTGTAGGGTGGATGTATATGTATTTGTGTAAATGTGTATATATATATTTTTTGCGACAAGGGTACAAAGGCCTTATGTGTGAGAACATTTTTATCTTTACCTGAGACCATGAGTATATTTATTATTCTCATTGTAATTATTTATTGTAAATTAGCCAAATGGACTAAATAAAGGATTTATATAACATGATTATCGACTTTCATTTTGTCAAAACAATTTTCTTCAATAATTTTTCCTATATATTCATTAACAACCTTCCATAAACTTTTGCTATCTCCATATTTGTTTTAAATTTTTTCTTTGTAGTAATTTGCCATTGCGTTCTTGATTCTGTAAGTATGAACTATAGTTGCTTTGTTTATGGCTTCTTCAATACCATGAATTAGGAAATTGGCATTCATATCGATATTTTTTTTGTGAAAAATGTTTTTCAGTTTGTATTTTTGAATTCGTCGATTAATTTATTTTTATTTAATTTTGTGATTTTCATTGTTCCAGGTATATTGGATTTAGAATAATTGCAGACTCAAGATCAAGAAGCGTGATTACTGGAAAGTGGTCCGCAATGTCATGTAATTTTTTAGCACATAGGATAAATGTTTTGCGTTTCAAAATCATATAAACAAGGCAGGATTTTGAGCCTTGATGTATTCTAGTGTGTTTATTTATAAGGAGCTCGTAGCCAAATTCGATTAATAAAGTTAGAAAGTCTTCAGCAAGAGCCTTATTCGATTCAGTATCAATATTTGTGTCCCCAACGATAAATTTTATTTGTTTTCTAAAAATGTTCTCAACTTTTCAATACATTCATTAACATTCTCGTCGTGTAGTCTGTAGAGAGCACTCACAAGAGCTTTTTGTTCATTCAGATTGAATGAAATATCAATTATTTTCATATTTCCTATATTTGTTGTTTCGCATTTGAGATGCTCTTTCTTGTGAGTGTTCTTCACATACACTATGACCCCATCGTTTTGGTTCAAAGAATCCTCACTATACATCATAAAGTAACCATCTATCTTGAAAAAGTTAATGTCAGGCACGTTCCAAGTTTCTCTAAAAATTATGAAATAATATAATTCGAATTGATGTAGAAGTAGCAATTCTTCAAAATTCTTGTTGATACTACGATATTGCAATGGAAGATTAAAAATTGTCTACTATTGTTTCCTTTCAAGTTGTTGAAAAAATGTTCAGCACTTTGAATATATTCACAATTTACTTTAGGTACCACAAAATGTGGCGCAAAGTCATCCATTTTTTACTGCTCGGTTTTGTTCTGGCTACGGGTGAGAATTTTTCCTCCAGTGGTACTTTTTGGACTGCTTCGCTTCCAATTCCTTCTTCTCCTTCTGAATGTTTGGACTGATTTTCTAGTTCAAATAGTTCTTCAATTGTATAGATATATTCGTCAATAACAAGCGTTTTTCCTTTAATTTTAGCTTGTTTTCCTTTTTTGCCAGGGGTATGTTGTTGATGTCGTTTTCAGTTAATTTTATCTTCAGGAGGTTGTTCGGTTCTAATAAAGTTGATTCTATAATATTTTTTTCGTCAACCTGTAGCCCGAATATAATTATATTATTTTTCTTGACTTGCCTTTGTACTGCTGTGTATTTCTTCTTCAATTCATTCAACTCTAATGTTATTTCAGCGACTTTTCTATTAACATCTCCCGCATTTTCTTTTATTTCCTTTCGTAGTAATTCTGTATTATCATTAGTTATTTTTGTTATTGCCTCCGTTTGATTAATCAGAAGTTTCTTCAAGGATTCCTCTGTTAGTAATGCCATTTCACTCTGTTCGCTTTCGCTTGTTCACTCATTCGACCGTAGAGCTCCCAACTTAATTTGAATACAA
Organism: Chrysolina americana; assembly: GCA_958502065.1. Taxonomy (NCBI): domain Eukaryota; kingdom Metazoa; phylum Arthropoda; class Insecta; order Coleoptera; family Chrysomelidae; genus Chrysolina; species Chrysolina americana. The sequence continues at coordinate 29,741,241 of OY293419.1, read as the reverse complement.
TAAAAACTGTTTTTGTTTATATCATGAAATATCGCAGGAGGCGTGTTTATTATGTCACCTACAACCCTCACAAGCTCTACAGCTCGACCAACCGCCAACACCAGCGGAGGCGGCTGTCAGCGCCCCTTGATCGGGGCCCTAGGCACCACTTGACACAAGCTCGCCCTCCTCCACTGCAATGGGGTGGAGGAAGAGGCGGCTCTCCGTGCGTCCAATTCCTCATTTCCGGACATTCAAGCCTACGTCAGGCGAAGAAAGAAGGAAACGAAAATTGTAATGACCTGTAGATATTGGTGGAATACTTGAAATTATTTATTATTTATTTATTCATTCATTCATTTATTTAATTTATTTATTTAATTTATTTATTCCTCGCCTTATAAGCCAGAGAGCGTGAGTTTGAACCCCAGCATTGCCACCGGTCTCGTGCATGGCATCACACGTATTAAAAGGTAATGGCTTCGTCTTCCCCTAGGTCGCACAAGTCTCTGACTTTTGAGGGTTGCATGTAGGGGTGCAACCGGTTGACAGATATAACAATTATAACAAAAAAAATATATCACAGTTCAACAAAACTTTATTTTATTTCACCACAGTAAAGTTGTTAAACTTAGAATTACTTGGAAAAAGTGTCACAGTAAGACAAAAAATGACAACTTATTTTATTCAACAATTGTTAGATTTAAGTAGTTGGATAATGTATTTATTTTATTTACCCCGAGGAAAAACAGTTGAAATTTTACTGTAACGCTATACTGTTTGCATTATTACATCCTTCCTAAATAATTATTCAGAAAAAATACCCTCCATAAAAATAAAAATCTCAAACATATTTAAAATAATGTGTGAACGTTCCACTAACTACCACAAGATGAAAGAGAGATATCCGTAACATATGCGGGTTGCCATGCAATCGTTTTGCCTCACTTGTCGTCCAAGGCGGGGCCATTCCAGATACGTATACACAGAATGATACTAAAGTTCTTTAGTATTAGTCTGTGGTCTATGAGTACACTGGTTTAACCACATAACATTAAACTAACATATCATTAGTTTCGAGGGAAGTAAGCGATTGCACATGTGCAAACGCTTCCTAACCTATTGTTTTTGAACAATTTAAGTTTTGTAAATCCTAGCGCGTACAGGGGAAATATATTTTGAATTGGGTTCATATTTGAACTTAGCTCACTAGAACCGTAACTGTACAACCCTAAATAGTGAATTCAGCCTTTTTTAATTTTTTTTACCTTTGCTATTTATGGGAAAATTGTTTTTGAAATTTCAAAATAAAATTAAGGCCGTGGTTAAGTTCCGCACCTACATATGGGAAACTTTATTAGTAGGTATTGAATTTAAATGAAAAAAAGTTATTTTCCATAAAAAGTTCTGCGTAGTTCATAACTACCGCCATAAGATATTGTTTTTTTAAGCCATATACGAAGGTCAAAATAAATGAACTACTTTTATTTTTGACAAAATCGAAAATTGTTATTGAGAAAAGTTGATTTCGTTTCATACGGCAAACTTTTTTATTATGGAATTGACCTAAGACGAAAGTACCTTTAAGTATAATGTTTGAATTGCATTTTTCTAAATTAAATATGTTATAGATATGTTATATTACAAAACACAATAGAACTTGACTTTTCATTGTAGATAGATCGAATAGGATATCTGAACAAAATTGAACAATGACAATTTCCAAGCAAATTATAATGCCTCAGATGGCAGAATTCATATGAACATAAGATAAAAGGCAGTAAACTTGAGTAAACCCACATCGCGTCATTGCATATCTTCAAGAAAATGCTATAATACCTATTTGCTATTTGTGAGAATAATTATCATTATTGACCTTGACACACAACACAAAACCCAACTTTGGTTTAATTCCACGGGCGCAGACTTTTAGGAAGAATTTATAAAGTTCCGCAGGTGCGGACCTTTAGCAAATTATAACCACGGCCTAAAATTAAATGTAAAAATGGGTGGTTAGAAACAACACAAATTATAAAATAACTTTATTACAAAAATTCAACACTACATGATAATCATTTAACCGGTACAAACTGGACCAGACGTTTGATCTTCCTCAGCAAAGCTTCAACAAAGTTTCTGTCCGATTCAGTGCGATCCTGAAAATAATAGTAGTAGTCAGTGTCTTAGCACATCACCAATTTTTTTTCCTGGTGAAGGAAGAACCCAAAAAATTGATTATGAACTTATATTTGAGAACCATGTTATATCACTAAAATAAAAGATTAGCATCAGGATGCTATGCGATTAAGATTTATGACAAACAAACTTGGTCCACTCATTGCTAGGAATACTCTTTTCTTTCTCGTGGAATCTCATATAAGATATCGCATTGATATCTGGGATTTCGTACATTCCATATTTGTCTAACAGAAAAAAACCATAAGGTTCTTATGATGGGGCTAAATCAAAAGACCGCTATTTGTCCCCCAAAAAATTCTTACTATAAAACCAGTATAGTCATCTTGGAAACTGTCTGATTGATGCATAGCAATCCCCCTGTCACATGCACGACCTACCCTTACGCAACCTAACAACCTCTGCATGTGAATTCCAAAAACATTACTTGCCAAAAATTCAGTAATTTACGAGAGCAAAAAAAATAAATAACCATAATATATAAGCAATAAAGACTTTCTTATGCCAGAAACATATTACGACCTGCGAGAATATCTTGTAGTCATCAATAATTAACCTAGTTCATCTGCGTTATTACTTTTCATGTCACATTGTCTAGTGATTCGTCTATTTAACTCCACTGTTCTGTAATGTACCACATTGACCCACTCGTATTAATTTACATATAATTTATATATCCGATTTTATTTTATACTATATATATACAGTGTGTCCCGCTTTTCATGAATACACCCTAATATCTCAGTTATTAATAATGCGATTTTCTTGAAATTTTGGTGGTGATTATATGTTAGGTAAATGAAGTATTTTGGCATAGTGAACATTTTCATCGACCATAGGCGTGCGGTGTGGGGGGGTAATAAAAAGCTGTTTTTTGGGAAAAGGATATTAGGGCTCATTTTAGATAACTTTTTTTATCAGAATTAGAATCAGCATCCTCAAAAACCCCCCAATCCATATTTTCGAAATCTCAAGAGCTGATTTGAGGAGAAAAAAAATAAATTCACTTTTTTCGTCTCGGAATTAGCATCCCCAAAAACCCTTTAATTCATATTTTCAACATCTCAAGAGCTGATTTGAATAAAAAATTATTCAACTCTTTTTTCAATAAGTCCTTGTAAGCAAAATTCAAACCGTCTTTCAAAATAACCATTTAACACGGTATGTGGAAATTTTGGTTTAAATGCCCTAATCCTGTTGCGTTTCAAACATCTCTATACTTTATTTTTCGTTGAATTCATTGTCCTCGCAACTGCCTTTACAGTACCAATTGGGTTGTTTCGAAATTCGAAATGTTCGTCGTCCGGATAGTGTCTTTGATTTGAATTGTACCTCCCTGGTCTTGTCTTGAAAACCGCTCTAGTCTTTGCGAACAATCTGTTGATTTTGGCGTGAGAAATTGGTTCTCGATCATGATGCCTTCCATTGAATATTCCAGCAACCTGACGCGTAGATAAAGTTATCTAAAATGAGCCCTAATATCCTTTTCCCAAAAATCAGCTTTTTTTTACCCCCCCACACCGCAAGCCTATGGTCGATGAAAATGTTCACTATGCCAAAATACTGAGATATTAGGGTGTATTCATGAAAAGCGGGAAACACTGTATATATATACTATTATTTTAATAGAATATATATATATATATATATATATATATATATATATATATATATATATATATATATATATATATATATATATATAAATAAACAGAGATGTGCTCTCGAGGGAAATTGTGAATAACAAGTAGGACATTTTATTGGACTAAGCCCAATAAAATGTCCTACTTGTTATTCACAATTTCCCTCGAGAGCACATCTCTGTTTACTTATATTCCTGGACTCGGATGTCACGCAGGTAGCTATAGCTGCCTCCGTGGCGACGTCGTTTCTTGCCTCGTAAACACGAGGTGTTTCGACTGAAGTCACAAATGTGCGGTTGGCTTCCTGTTTGTTGACTCCGTTCGTTTGTTGTTTCACCTGCAATCAAGTGTTGCACATCCTTACACTTGCTTTCACCGTACTGATGAGATCCCTAAGATCGAAACACGTGTCTACGGTTGCATTTTTACCAGAGGGCTTAGTCCAATAAAATGTCCTACTTGTTATATATATATATATATATATTTATATATTTATATATTTATATATTTATATATTTATATATATATATATTATATGTCCCAAACTGATTGGCAATGTCTTGAAACCCATGTCTATAAGTTTTGAAGGAGGTTAGCTCGACTGGCTAAGTTAAGGAACGACAAAGGGAGTTGTCAGGTATTGCAGTCGGAGACACTTTAATTGTGTGAACTCTTTATTTCAGTTCAAGCTTTCGAGAATTATTTTTCTCTTCATCAGGAACACTGGTGAACAAAAGAAGAATTGACTATTACAATCAGTGAAGGGAAAAAAAAAGGATTTCCAAGTACTTACGAAAAGTGAGGTTGTAACGAAGCCGGTTGCATTAAACATAAACACTTTTCCTTATGAGTTGTAACATATTAAAAATGTAAATAATAAAATTGTGTGAGTACAGGAACACATTATACTAAGTCATTATAAAAGTTGAAAAATTTTTGTGAAAATTTCCTACCACGAGGATTCAAGTTCACATGTCTTCATAAAAAGGCGGAAAACTGTAAAAAATAAATTTTTAAATGTGACATTTATAGGTATGACATTTGGCATTTACAATCAGTGCTACCAACTGCAATCGTGATACCAACTAAAATTTTTAAATGTAAAAGACAAAAGGGACTTTTTGGCATTGGGAATTTGTTTGTTAATATTCTTTATTTAGTTAATGAATTGATTATGTTTGTTGAGGTGAAGTAAGTATGTATATATAACATGAAGTCCTTCTATGTCCTTCCTGGTATTGAGGGAAGATGTATCTTTGAAAATGTGAGCCATTTCTAGGAACTGTCTTTTTTGGAGACTGTTCGAAGTATCTAATATTTTCACTTCATCATATAAGAAATTGTGGTCAGATTCTATGGTGTTTTGCTAGAGTGCAAACTTTTTATTAGTTCTGATATCACTTTTATGTGAGGTGATTCGGTCTTTAAGTAACCATTTTGTTTGACCAATGTACGTTTTACTACATTGACCACAGGGTATAGAATATACTACATTTGACATGTGTGTCACTTTGATTTTGTCTTTAAGTTTTGAGAAAAGATTTTTAATGATTAAAGTATTATTGAAAGCTAATTTAATATGTGTAAATTGGTTGAAAATATTCTTGAGTTGGATTGATAAATTGCCCAAGTGTGGCAGAGAAAAATAATGAGTAGGAATGCCAATTGCAGGCCTGTTTTCCACCTGAACTGAATTGGTGGATGATCTGCTGAGTATTAAGTTATGTATGAGTTTTTTTGGATAACCGTTTTTTTAAATTCTGTATTCGCACGGTGGAGTGAGAAGTTTTACACACCCTATCTTTCATTGCTAGAACCAAATTAATTTTTTGTTTCTTCTGATGGAAAGATTCGTAATGTAGGAATCTTCCTGATGAACCAGGTTTCGTGTACCATGATGTGATGATGGTATTATCATCCCTTCTGATCAGCTTTGTATCTAAGAAGGGTACACTGTGATTGATGTCCTCTTTTTCGATGGTGAATTGTAAAATTTCGTCATAGCCGTTGAAGACACGAAGTGTTTCTTCTACTCCATCATGCGGAATACTTAGAATAATGTCGTCAACATATTTTTTAAGAAAGGGAATTTGAAAAGACAATTTATTTAAACAAGAAACTACCAGATCGTCCATCACATACTGTGCAAGGATTGGAGAAACCGGGCTGCCCATTGGCATTCCTAGAGTTTGTTTATAACAGTTCTCTGAAAATGAGAAAACTGTGGTATCAAAGAGAAATTCCAAAAGTTTGAAAAAATTATTGAAGTTAATGTTGCACTTTGTGCCAATATTGTTCCAGTGATTTTGTATGCTGTTTTTTGCAAGATTAAGAGAAATGTTGTTAAATAATGCTTTGACGTCCAGACTGATTATGATATATCTTTCTGGTAATTGAAATTCATTGATAAATTCACAAAATTGAAAGGAGTCTTTAATGTAATATTCATTTTCTTTATTATATGATTTAGTAAGAATATCAGTTACTAATTGTGCTACTTCCCTGTTGGGGCTGTTAACACCTGAAATTATTGGGCGGAGTTGAAGAATTGGTTTATGAATCTTGGGAAGGCCATACAATTTGTTAATGACACCATCATACATCTTATATTGTTTGCTTTGTTCTTTGGAAAGCATGTTTGTTTTTTCTAATTTAGATATCAACATGTTTGCTTTTTGTTGTATTGTCGACGAAGGGTATCTTTGAAGAATTTTATAGTAATTATTGTCATTTAAAATATCAAGAGCAAGAAGATTATATTGTTGAGTGCTGATAATTGTTGTTATATTCATTTTGTCTGAAGGAATTACTTTCAAGTGAGGATTATTTTTGAGAAACATTTTAGTTTTGTTGAAAAGTGATCGTGTGTGGCTGATATTGTTGTTATCTCGATGAATGTGATTGGTTATCACATTTGTGGTTTGTGTGAGTATGAGGTTTCTTTTACATTCGTCTAGATAGCTCACAATATGATCCAAATCACCTAATAAATGAGGAATATTGATATCTGAATTAGAAGGTTCAATACTGAATTTTGGTCCCAAAGCGAGAAAGTTGCTAATGTCTTGTGGTATTTCTGTATCTGTCAAATTTTTGATCCAATTAGGTTGATAATATATATATATATATATATATATATATATATATATATATATATATATATATATATATATATATATATATACAGTGCGGTCCAAAGGTATGGAATAAATTCATTTTTAGCGTTATTATGTATTTTATGAAAAAATCCTGAAACAGGTCAATTTTTATTGGCAATTTGACAATTTACAGTATGAAAATATTACCCCCTTCTTGCACCCCCTCTGAATTATGAGCACCCCCTCAAAAATTTGATTGAGAGCTTTACATAAAGAAAAATACCATCCTTATAAAGTTTAGGTTGGTTCTGGAGTTAAATGAGGATGACCCTGATAGAAGGCAACAATTCTGTGAACTGATGATGGATAGAATCGAAGCAGATTTGCAGTTCATAAACAAAATTGTGTTTTCTGATGAAGCTACTTTTTATTTAAATGGAACGGATAATAGACAAAACTGTAGATATTGGAGCAGAGAAAATCCTCATTGGATGTGTGAGGCTCACACACAATATCCCAAAAAAGTGAACGTTTGGGCTGGTATCATTAAAAACAAAATTATTGGCCCCTATTTTTTTGAAGGCACAATTAATGGTGAGGTTTATCTAGGTTTTTTGATGAACTTTTTAGTGCCTACATTAAAACGACTTTTTCCCGATGTTAATGATCCAAATGGAATAGATAGATCAATTTGGTATCAACAAGACGGAGCTCCACCGCATTACACACGTATTGTTCGAGATTATTTGACAGAAGTTTTTCCCAATAGGTGGATTGGCAGACGTGGACCGATTGAATGGCCGCCTAGATCCCCCGATTTGACTCCTCTCGATTACTTTTTATGGGGTTATTTAAAATCAAAAGTATATTTCAATAGACCAGACAATATTGCAGATTTAAAAACTAGGATATCGGAAGAAATTAACAACATAACCCCTGAGGTCCTACAAAATGTTCTACGAGAATTCCAAGATCGCCTTGCTTATTGTCAAGAAGTGAATGGTGGTCATTTTGAACATTTAATTTAACTGTAAAACAAATTGAAATATACTTCCTAAACATTATGTTACATTATTTCCTTCAGTCTATCAACATTTGACATATTCAGAATAAATTTTCTCAGTATTGCTGAACAGAGAATGAAAATCCCTTTTGAAAAAGGTGCAACACAACCCCCTTTCTCATTCAAATTTTTTGAAGGGGTGCTCATAATTCAGAAGGGGTGCAAGAAGGGGGTAATATTTTCATACTGTAAATTGTCAAATTGCCAATAAAAATTTACCTGTTTCAGGATTTTTTCATAAAATACATAATAACGCTAAAAATGAAAATATATATATATATATATATATATATATATATATATATATATATATATATATATATATATATATATATATATATATATATATTGAAAACTAAAAGTTCGGGTTGAACCGCGAATTTGTTGAAATTCGACGTTTCGGCTCCGATTTTGGAGCCATTTTCAAGAACTGAAAAAGAAAGAAAATAAGAAAATTAATAAATGGTTGAAACGTAATTCTACGCTGAGGTCTCAATCTGCCTACTCCTCAGGTATAATTACGTTAGGTTTTTGTGACTTGACGTCGGGGTCTCAATCTGCCTACTCCCCATGTCTCGTCACTGGTTCTCTCTAAGGAATTGTGGGTTGAGGAACTGTATTTATAGTGAACGTGGCTGTAATGGCCGTGTGCAATGTATTGGCGCGAGGTGAACTATGGGCGGGAACTGAGTTGGCGCTAGATGAGCTGTGTGCGGGAACTTGGTTGGCGCTAAGTGAGCTGTGTGCGGGAACTGGGTTGGTGGGAAATGAGTTGATGCGTACAATGAGAGGCTTCCAGGTACTGGGAAGTCTACGTCCGTCGTCGCGAGTGTTGAGGCAATTGGGGCGCTTCTCTATCTCGAGGGCTTCTCGGATGATCCTGATTTGCAGAGTTTTCTCGGTGGAAATTGTTTTTGTGTTTTTGAAGTCTATTTTGTGACCTGTGTCTTCTCGATGTTTATAAAGTGCGGAAGTGGAAGATGCCTGACGCACAGCAAGTTCGTGGTCGTAGACTCTGGAAGTTACTCGTCTGTTAGTCTGGCCAATATAACTTCTCGGGCAGTCTGAACATGGTATTTCATATATACCTTGAGAATCGTTTGGTATTGTGTCCTTGGGAGATCTGAGGAATTTGAATATTTGGTTGTTGGCCGTGAATATTGTTTTTATCTCGTGTTTTCTCAAGATATTACTGATTTTGTCTGTCACACCTTTGATGTATGGTAGGAAAGCTTTGTGTGGCTGAATACTCTCTAGTGGATCATTTGATTTTGGAGGACGGGTCAGTTGATGGCGGATAGACTTGTCGATTAGCGAATTGTAACCATTTTGAAGTAAGGCTGATTTTAGTTTGTCCAGCTCTTGTGGTCTATTCTGGTTGTCGGTAAGCTGAATTGATCTGTATATCAGGGAGTTCACTACGGAGTTTGTTTGTGCTGGATGGTGATGAGAGTTTGCGTGTAGGTATCGGTTGGTGTGGGTCTGTTTCCTGTGTACTGTGTGGGTGAAAGAGTTATTGGATTTCGTGATGAGAACGTCCAGGAAAGCTAGGGAGTTGTTCATTTCGGTCTCCATTGTAAATTTCATGTTGGGATGGATATCGTTAAGGTGATCTAAGAACGTGTTTAAGATTTCGTAACCATGAGGCCATATGACGAAAATGTCGTCAACGTATCTGAACCAGCAAGTAGGCTTGTGGTCAAATGCTTCTACAGCCCTGGTTTCGAAGTCTTCCATGAAAAGGTTTGCAAGGACTGGAGAAAGGGGGGAACCCATGGGAGCACCTTTCACTTGTTTGTAGTAAGTTCCTTGGAAGAGGAAGTACGTGTTGTTCATACAGTGACTGATGAGGTCCAGGGTGTCTTTTGGAATTCTGTGTTTCGTTTTAAGGATTTCTAGCGTGTCCGTTAGGGGAATATTTGTGAAGAGGGAGACAACATCGAAGCTCACTAGGATATCTGTGTTCTGGATTCTATAGGATTTGAGAAGGTCTAAGAAGTGGAATGAATTTTTCACGTAGGATGAAGCTTCTTCTGCTCGTGGCTGAAGAGTACTCGCTAGATACTTGGCGAGGTTCTGGGTTGGTGATCCAAAGGCACTGACGATAGGTCGGAGTGGGATATCAGGCTTGTGTATTTTTGGTAGTCCGTAGATACGAGGGGTGCGTGATGACTTCTCTCTAGGGATAGTGGCTTTCTTGGTTTCGGCTGGTAGTTTAGAATTATTGATCAGATTTTTGGTCTTCTTTTCGAGGTAGGTTGTCGGGTCTCGTTGGGTGATCTGATACTCGGATGAGTTTAATAGTGTACTCATTTTGTCTACATAATCTGAGGTATTCAGAACTACTGTGGCGTTGCCTTTGTCTGCTGGGAGAATGATTATGTCTGGGTTGTTGTGGAGGTTTCTGAGGCAATGTTTTTCAGCAGGTGTTATATATATATATATATATATATATATATATATATATATATATATATATATATATATATATATATATATATATATATATATATATATATATATATATATAATTAAGTAGGAATTCTCGGGTAGCGGTCTGTTGAACAATGAAACTCATTCGATTTAAATCTTCAATATTTCGTCAACCTTTATTGACTTCTTCAGGAAGAGCTACAATTAAAAAGGAATATAAGTTGTTGAAGGACTACATAAAAATAACATGATAACTTACAAAATTCACAGAGTTAGTTCTAACCTATGGAACATTTGGGAGGACAATTGTTATTCTCCGCTGCAGACTAATCGCTTAATTAAGCTTAATTAAGCTTAATTAAGCGATTAGTCTGCAGCGGAGAATAACAATTGTCCTCCCAAATGTTCCATAGGTTAGAACTAACTCTGTGAATTTTGTAAGTTATCATGTTATTTTTATGTAGTCCTTCAACAACTTATATTCCTTTTTAATTGTAGCTCTTCCTGAAGAAGTCAATAAAGGTTGACGAAATATTGAAGATTTAAATCGAATGAGTTTCATTGTTCAACAGACCGCTACCCGAGAATTCCTACTTAATTAATAGAGTTCGGTCGAGAATACTTTGTTATTATATATATATATATATATATATATATATATATATATTAGTAGTTTGGAAGGATAATTTGTCAACAAAAGGAATTGATTTGTACTTAAACTGAATGTTGCATTCTTCAGTGGGACCGTCATAGAAATTAGAGTTGTATATTAGTTTTTTTAGGATGTGCCTGGGGTAACCGTTCATAGTGAAGATATCAAGGAGTTTGTTTAGATTCTGTTGTAAAAGAGTTTCATGGCAAATGTGAGTGATTCTGTTTTTCATGGCAATGACGGTATTATACTTTTGGTTTTTGGGGTGATTAGATGCGAAATTGATGAACCTACCGGATGCCGATTCTTTTTGGTACCAGTCCAAAATTATCTGATTGTCATCAGTTCTAATTAATCTGGTATCTAAGAAAGGGACGCTGTTTTCTTTTTCCTGTTCAACTGTGAATTGCAAGTGGCTGTTGAATGAATTGAACGTGTCTAATGTTATTCCTACACTGTCGGAGAATCATGTGCCCTGAGTAGGCGGAGTGAACCAAGAATTACGGCCTTCTGCATTCGCCCGGCTAGGATTTCTGCCATGTCACGGCAAGCCGGTATGATTTTTAAGTTTGAGAGCAGTGTGTCCATCATTCCACCAAGGACCCCTATTATCAGAACCACCATCTTGACAGAATGGTTTGGGTAAAGCCTGCAGAGTTCAAAGAGAAGATCTCGATATTTAGTCCGTTTTTCCTCCTCTTTTCGGACGATGTTCGTTTCGCCAGGAGCTGAAAACTGAATGACGAAAATCGTCCTACTTTGATGGTCGAGGAGTACTACATCAGGCTTATTGGCTTGTATTTGCCTGAGGGTGGGGAATGAATAGTTCCAATAGATTCGGCACTTCTCATTCTCCACCACGGACTCAATATCCCCCGGAGCATAAGGCAACACCGGTGTCTCGTCTACACCGTACGAGTGTCGTAGATGGTAGTACAACACTCGTAGGGCCGCGTTAGGACTGGTGAAGGTCCTTTTCTCCGGAGGCATAAAGTTTAAAGTCATCCATGTAAAACAGATGAGTGACCTTATGCCTCCGGTTGCTGGGGGTGCCGCAGTTGTTACCGCGGGTTTTCCGTAGTGCAACGGACAATGGCAGTAGTGAGATGCAGAAGAGAAGAGGGCTGAGGGAGTCTCCCTGAAACACCCTTCTAAAGATAACCTTCTCTGTTTGGACTCTGACTTGACCAGATGTAATGGTGAGTCCTCCAGAGTGGCATCAGCTGTTCAATGCATCTTACTATTTGATCGGGTACCGGAAGGCATCTGAGCAACTGCATGATGAGCTCATGCGATGTTGTATCAAATGCCTCGCGATAGTCGATCCAGGCCATTCAAAGGTTACGCTTATACTGCACGGAGTCCTGCGTGATGCATCTACCGATCAGCAGGTTGTTCTTGTAGCCAGCGACCTCCTTCTTTGACCCTCTTCGCTCATATATCCGTTCATACACCGGCTCAACTGCGGAGTATTCGCATGTATAAGATGCGAGAAAACATCTTATAACATGCGTTAAAACATGTTATCGGTCTGTAGTTCTTCGGATCAGACAAATCTCCGTTTTTGGGGATTAGCACGGTTTGCCCCTCGACAAACCAATCCAGAATTTGTTGCTCCCCATCTAGCCATGAGTTAATTGCTACATGGAGGTGGGTACATGGAATTTTTTTTCACCAATAGTTGTTATTCAGGCCATCAGGACCTGGAACATCAAAGTTTTTGGAGCCTTTGAGGGCCCGTCGAACTTCTTTCGGGGGTATCGGATTGCAAAGTTCATTGAGCTCAGGCTGACGAAGCCTCCTGCTGAAAGCTTCGAACTGCGCTACGGCTGGAGTATCTACGTTGAGAGGTTGCGGAAATACGTAAATGCCCTTCCAGAAGGTCTGTACTCGATCAGACGCCGGCGGGTTATCCACAACACATGGAATGGCAAAGCTGAACGCCTAATCCAAACCATAATGGAAAAAGCAAAGGCAATAATTTTTTATTCCTGTTTAGAAAAATATTCATGGGGAGGAGCCATTCGTGTTGCAGCATACTTGCTGAACAGAAGCCCATCTGATTCAAGTCTGAATGGCAAAACATCAATAAAAAACTGGACAAATCAAACAACAGGTTGATCAAAACTACAGTTGTTTGGTCATTTGAAAAAGCTAGATTCAAGAACAAAAAAGTGGGATATGCTCTCAATGGCCACAGATTATTTGAGGAAGAAAAGCAACAAATAATATTTATTATCTAGAGATGTGATATTTGAAGAGCCAGTAAATTATGGACAGAAGAAAGTACCGAAAGCACTAAAATGAAAATTGAAAACGAACATGATTCTAAGAATCAAGAATACGAAGAAGAAACGCGGAAGAATATTCAACAGGCGAATCGGAGGAAGAGGAAGACTTTGAAGAAATGAAGATAAGAAATTTAGATTTAGGAGAAGAATTTAAAAGAAGATGTAGTAGTGTGTGAAACCACCAGAGAAACTGAGAGATTATGTTAAGGAATATGATGACGAGACAATGTTAACATTCGAAGAAGCCGTGTCATGCAATAAAAAGGAAAATGGATGCATACAATCCAAGAAGAAAAAGAAACACTTGACAAGAATGACCTGGGCACGTGCCCAAAGAACCCAGTATGAAAGAGGAGCCTGTTTAACTACATTGTATTTATTTATCACTACAGAAAGGTTTCAATGCATTCCCACAGTTAGATTATTTTACTCACCTGCGCCGTCTCTAGAAGTTGTTTAGTGAAACTGTCATTGAAAAGTGAAATTAACCCTTGTTTCAAACTGCTGAGAACATCTGTAGACACTTTCCACGTCGCTTCAGTAGAGGACGCAAGAGTACCTGAAAATTAAAAATATATTACTCATGCTGAAGAATTTGAAAAAGAAACTCAAGTTCCCATTTCCTTTCCCTTGTTGGTTCTCTGAACATTGCAGGAATTCCCTTTTCGTGGGATCCATGAGATTAAAAAATGGTATGATAATGAACAGTTGATAAACAGTTTTTTTCTGTTTAAAAGTGCCCATATTTTTATTTCTTCAAAATATAAATGAATAAAATCGTTATTTTTTGATATCAAGCTTATGATAGTATAATGTGCCACGCCAATTAAATGATGACTAATAAGACATGTAGTAGTAGCGATAGCCGGCATGAGCGCATAGCGGTTACAAAGATATAATTTTACCAGAATAGGATTTTCAATTCTACTAACAAGAATTGAACTTGTTGGCAAGTAGTATCAGCTACTAATATCCAAAATGAAACAATTACTGATACTCTGAAAGTGGGAAATACATTTATTTTCAATTTTCAACAAATGCCTATTCGCATAGTGGAAAAATAGGTGGAAACGGAAACGACTTTGAAACTACTTCACAGTCCAGTAGTATAAGTTCATTATTTATTTATATACGGTAGAAGAACTATACCTCTGAAAGAAGAACTATACCTCTGAATGAAAAACAAAAGCTAAAAAAAGTAAATCATGTGGCTCAGATAAAATACCAAATTTCCTAGTGAGAAATATATTACAAGCCCTAATAAAACCTTTAACATTTTTAGTTATTCAATCTTTTTGTAATGGGATGTTTCTAGTTCGTATTTCTTCATTCCTTCAGAATCTGCTCGTAAGCCAAGATCTTTAGATGAACTGGAACGTTGCATGGCTACTGAATACAATCAGTTTTTACCATATAAGCACTAGTCCTATCATTTTGAGATATTCTTCTTAATGTTCATTACAAACATTTCATTACAAATTATTTTGTTTCAAAATGATAACTTAATAAAAAATTATTGAATATTTCTTAACTACGATTTAAGTAGGGAGATACACAATATTGTTTTCAGTTTATAAATTATTTCTAAATGTAGATTTTATTTGATTACAGATGCCATACAGCAGCTTTTTTCACTGAAGCTGAAGGAATTTTAAATTATGCCGCTTGACTGGCTCTGATTTGCCAAGCACAGGAAAACGGACCTGCAAATTCACCTGCTAATCAGTACAAAATAATCCAAGTATTTTTTTTTAAACATTTTATGTTGTTAAAAACTTTAATGAAATAAGTTATTTATTTTTCTATTGCAGACATTGTACTTGCTTTAAAACTTTCATGAAACTTTTATTGTAAAATATATTTTGTTACTAGTTGAAAACTTATTATTTACAGTCTTATTTACATTCAAATATATTCTTCTAACAATGTATTATGTTATTTTATAATATAGGTTTTGTTCGCAAACTTGTTTGGTAAATTTATTGTTCCACTTTATAATTAAATATGTGATATTAAAACTATATTAATGTGCATTCTAATTCGAAGATTGAATGTTATCTCTGTATACCATTGCGAACATTATTTGGCATCACAATGTGAAGTGTTTGTCGGTCAAGAGGGCCCCAAATATAAGTTAATGGGATTGTAATATGAGCAACAATTCCCTTCACTCATGTGATTTGAATCTTGAATGTGAGGCACTCTACTGTCTCCGAGACCATTTTGTGTTAACCGGAATATGTAGTTATATTTTCAATCAGATCAAAATTTTTCAATAAATGAAATCAAAATGATGTTCTACAATCCAAAAGTTTAGGAGGGAACTGAAATTGCTTCTTATTAATAAATGTCTTTACCCAGTCAATGACTTTTTTAATGTGTAATTAATGAAATATTTATCTGGCTGTGATTGTGACAGTTTCATAAATTCTATAAGTCTATGAGTATGTATATGTCCTCATAATTTTTACTGACTGATAAAAAAAAAATTCTAATATGTTGTGATTCCAAGTTTAGTGAAGAAGAATCAAGTGAGCAGTGCTTTTTTAAGGCAATAAGACATATTCAAAAGATAAGAAAGTGAATAAAAATAAGAATTAGCGAGTTACGTGAAACTTCTACTAGATCATATCGAACTACTGATTAAATTCCACATTGCTGAAACCAGCCTAAAGCAAATAGACTAAAACCAACAACACGATATGCTAAAATTGAAACAAAAAAGGCGAAAGAATCTCTCAACTGAGATAGTGTGCCCCGAGGTGTTGATTGTTTAATATAATTCTGGGATTTTACCTATTATGGAAGTACTAAACAAGTAGGTAAAGTATACACCAATTGTACCTGCACTGAAGAGGTCCTAGCAGATTTCAAGGTACAGCAGAGAAGTCTACCCCGATAAGGGATAGAACGCTACACGTTATGCATCCACAGGATAGGATCCACATTCTAGATGTCAATATAACTCTCTAGGCACTATATAGATTCGCTTTAGAGAACTAGAAGGAGAAGTTCATTACTTTGTAACTGGTGATACCATTTTTTACTATAAATATCAGACCGAAATTCAGGATAAGGCAGTTCGTCTGAGACCTTCAAGCAGACCACAACTAGGGTTGAACCAGGACCTAAATGGTATGAATAATTTTCATTTGGGAATTTGAAACTTTGTTCAATGAGCCTTATTACTACTCAACTGAAAATCTACCCACTACGTGACGCCACTATGCCATGTGGACATTGAAAGCCCGCGAAATGATTTTCCATAAGAAATGTACGTAGAACAGACTATAATAAATTTGAAAATATGCATTTATTAGGACATTTTCTGCTAACTTATTTATAACTTCAGTAAATGAAAATTGTAAAAGTCCAAAGATCTCACGCGTACAACTGTTACATGTTCTGAAATCCGAAGGTTTAATAATGAAAGTTGTACAACATTGACAGTTAATAGTATTACTAGTATTACTCATAATAACATTAATAACAATGACTAATCTAAAATAAATGATGGGAAGACTGAGAATATTGAATGAGACCATAGAAAAGAGTTTTATTGCTTTTATACATTATACGTTTTATGACGATTGTTTGGATGTTGAAATACAATGAATGTCTTTAACGAAATTGACGTAGTACCTGGTGTCAAGCTAAAACATTCGATAGGATAATAGCGTTGCAGATTTGAAAAGATGGTTATACTGTAGAAATTTGCCTAAAGAAAGACTTTGTGAATAGGTAAGTTTGTGACTTTCGAATACATTTTTAATACTTGTTATTGGAATCACTTACGATAGTGTTGAACTAATCAAGGACTTGAATAGTATTGAGGATGAACATATTGAAAACTCGAAAATCCAATCGTTCGATCGGGGTAGAACTGATAATTACTTTGGACATTTTTCTGTAACACATTATTCAAATATTGTTTTTGTTACAGAGAATACAATACTACATAGCCAGTGGAAATGAAAAATATATTTTTGTTGGAATTGATGGTGGTATGTGATACAAACGAAAAGGAGAGAAACTCCACTTCTACCCAATCCACTGAGTCTGTCAGCGTTTCCCTACCTTTGATCCACTCTTGTATGGTAGATCAACAATGTGATTCCTCGGCACAACATGATTCAATTATTCATTCATGATTCAGATTTTAAAGATCTCCTGGATCTTAATGTGCATACTGGATAAAATGTCATCATTCCAATCGGTTGAAAAATATGTTTCATAAGAGAGCTTCCGTTTCAAATCAGTCACACTATGTAAAACTTCATACAAAGTATTTAATGGAGGTTTAAAAAAATATAAATAGAAGAATGTGAATAAAAAAAATTTGCAGACAAAGAATACATGTTTATTTTCTTTATAAAACTATTCCTTTTTGAATACATATCCAAATTAATGTTTCACTTCTTGAAATCTTTAGGAAACCATGGGCTTCCGTAAATTCACTTACCAAGAAATGACAGAAATTACAAGACAGTTTGAGAAAATTTTTCGGAATAGTTTTCTGCATAATTTAAACTGTTTCATAGTACCAACACACCTCTCTAATGAATTCTAGCATATGCTTGTTAATTGAACTTCCTCTGCAGTCACCTGTGGTCTGTCTTTCAGAAAAAGGGGCATTTATGAACATCAATACACTTTTGATTACATATATCCTGTACATTGAATCCTTCATCAACCATAATGGCATCTGCATATTCAAGTTTATCAAACAATCCACTTTTAATAAATATCTCTCTATCACTGATGGATCCTTCAAAGGTTTCATACACAAAGCAGGTACCTCCTGTAGATTCAATTCCCAAGATAAACTTAAAAGTTGAATGTTCATTGTAACTGGAGTACGTATTTCCTTGCTCACGATAATCTTGAGTATTTTCGTATTTACTTTAAAACCATCCAATAAATATTATGCAATTTTTGAATATTTTACAAACTTAGGTTGTGGATTTTTTAAATTCTCCATTTGGAAGGAAAACTATTCAAATGTTTGAAGTAGTGAAACAAATTTGGGATCCAAGTTATTACAATTCTAGAGACCATACCTTTACTCACATTGAAGCGGTATGCTAAGTTTTGCTCTAGAAATCCACATCTCTGAGACTTATTATTAGGCGAATCATCAGTTGGTCTTTTGGTAATGACATTCCCCTTTTAATATATTTTCCACACCATACTTTCAAACATAAATCCAAAAATTTCCACAGAACTTCAATCTGCTGCAAAAATTCCAGTATTAAATTTGTTTTTTCTTATTTGTGGCAATACTTGAAAATCTGAACCTAGCAACTATTGAATTATCTTTAAGACTTGCTATTACCAGCTTGCATTTTTCAAATGAAAGGATTTTCCACTTCATCACCAGTATGTATACTCTTTTCTATATTATGAGAAATATTCCAATGCACTATACAGGTTCACATAGTTCATCTTGAATTTCAAAATTGGCAAATTCATTCATCTGCTACGACTTCCTTTGCCTCAACATTCTCTCTTAAAATATCTGTTGGCTCGACCTCATCTACCTGGATATTTTCACCAAATGACTTATATTCGCTCCTGATAACATTTTCACTTCTTAGGTATTTCGAACATGATGGTTCAGAAGTTTCATTGGTGTTGATGGCTGTCTTCTTCTCTTCAGAGATGATTTCTCAGAAGACTCTTCAGACTTCTGAAATTGAAAGGTAGATAAAAGAATGATGAATCAAAGTAAATCAGTGACTTACTTTTGAAACGGGATCCGGATTTTTTACAGTTGGCTTTCTCCTATAAAAAGAAGGGAACAAATATATGTACTAGGTGCTTAATATTTATATTCTTCATTCCGAAATTTTGACTCCTACAGAATGAAAGCCATCGCTTGCATTTTGTCAAATCAATCCACGGCTTTGGAAATCGAATAAAAAATATACAATCTTCGGGATATCTGTTGTCTGACGAACACAATCCATGTGAACGATGTTTCACCATTTTGACAAAAATAAAAATTATAACTGGACTTAACGATGCTCAAAACTGAATGAGATGAGATTGTCCACTCTCATTATAGTTGCTCATTAATCTCCTATCCCTCGTATCCAATAAAATCTATCAGAGTAACCATTATATCAAAAATACACAAACAAAGTGCAAAACAAACACTTCTGCTGTGATCAAATCTTGTGAAACTTTCAACTTTTGTCAGTGTTGTTGTTAAGTCAATAGACAATACTCCGTCCATCTATGTACGGATGTCATTCCAGATACCAGCAATAATTTTTGTTATTAAACATCTAAGTTAATAATTTTCACATGAACTGTTGATATTTCTAATGTTATTTGATGATTCCATCGATTTCATGGTTATCCAAAATAATAATACTCCCTCATAAACACTCGTTTAGTGTATCCAAAGGCATACCCTGTGCGGGTAGAGGACGGCTATTATTATTATTTGCCGTGGCGCTCCGGGGCGACTTACTGATTTTTGGTGGCGTATTCACTTTTCAGCTGTAGGAAAACCTACAGCGCCACCTCAGGTGGTCGGTGTGCTCTCCAAGCTAGCACCAGACGAGATTGGCATCTAGACAACTCACAATACACTTGCTTTTCAACAAGGCATGCTGGCGCCTATCGATCCGATATAAAGTAGTTGAGAAAAATTCTCTTGTACCTACATCGGGCTCGAACCGACTATCGCTATGCTGAAGTTTCGAACGGCCTGTGCATTAGATCGCTGATCCACCGACCACTCCAATCATGACTATTTATTCAGTGCTTGCATGTTTACATGTTGTGCTTATGGGAATTATATTCCCGCCATTTTAATGTCCTCACCATCTAGTGGCAATTTTTTGTACTTCCGAGTAGCATTAAACCCAATGAGGGAGTTCTCTCATGGTTGCCAACTCTTCATACCTTTATTAGTAAGCAATGGAATCGTGTAGGCCAGATATTCAATGAAAATTTCCCTGGAATAGAAATAAATGAGATATCCCAATATGAAAAATGTAAATTTTCAGTAGGTACTTTATTGTTGGTACTACCTTAAATTTGACATATTTGCAGCAAATTTGAACATTTTGGCACTAATGCCAACAATTACTTTATTTACCTTTAGTTATACTGTCTTTCTATAAATTAACATCCCGGTGGAGATTTTTTGATATCTGTTTTTGGATCAGCCGCGTAAATAACACTAATCAGACATTTCATATTGTCAAAGAGTGACAATGACGAGGAAATATTTTTACAGAGGCTGCAAATAATACTCAAAATATGGAAGGTACAAAGATCTAAAATTTCATCCATTCCCGAAACCTAGAAAAAATCTTAAGATATGTTTAAAGTGGTTCGCTATGTGGCAATGAAAAACTTTCTTTGGAAAATTTGACCAAAGAAGTATGCATATGTAGAAAGCATTACAAGGGAAAATTCACTGAAGATTCTGCACCAGTACCATATTCTCCTGTACCAGCGACTGCAGCACTAGAACCACATTATTCTGTACCAGCAAATGCAGCACTAGTAAATTCTCTATCAGCAACTCTAATAGACGTCGCTGCTAGGATCGAAGAGGAAAATGTCGAACAAGATGTTAACCCAGATAATCTTTCTGAACCGGCACCAAATGCAAATATTTCCGTGGATAAATCAATCCAGACCATACCAGTTGATGAAAACACTTTTTCATACAATAATATGAAAAAAAAATACAATCCGTTTCAAATATATCACTGGAATAACCATCCAGCGTTTTGAAATATTTTATTTTGCCTTAGAGGAGCCTGTTATGGACAGGTTGACATATCCTCGGTTGAATTATCAAAGGGGAGACACTCATCCAAGAAATAGGAGGAACTCTAGTTGGTCAAATATCAATAGGTTATGTCTAACTTTAGTAAGAGTTCGAAGAGGATTACGTTGAAAGAATAAGCAGCTCTTTCAAATTGTAGCAAAAGCAATGTCTCTATTATATATTGTACATGGATTCATTTTATCTATCACCAGATAATTGTAGTGAGAGGGGAAACGTTCAAAGGTAGTCGAAAAATGAAAAACGTACCCTTGTTTCAAAAATTTTGAAGAACAAACTATAACATTAGTCATTGACGCCACAGAAGTAGCCATTCAGATGCCATCCAATTTTTAACAAGGAAATAATTTTTCAATTATAAACATTCCAATACAGTGAAATTTTTGATTCGTATGTGTACATATTTTCACTATAGTTGGATTTTTGGTTGATTTTGAGGCGTGTTTAGTGAAATAAATATTTTGCTTTTAATTGTTTTTATATATCACAAAAATTCACCACCAGGATATCAATTTACAGAAAGACAGTATTAACTGAAGGTAAAAAAAGTATTTGGTGGCATTAGTGCCAAAATGTTTAAATTTGCCTCAAATATGTCAAATTTAAGGTAGTACCAACAATAAAGTAATGAAGTATCTACTGAAAATTTACATTTTGCATATTGGGATATCTCATTTATTTCTATTCCAGGGAAATTTTTATTGAATATCTGGCTTACACGATTCGATTGCTCACTAATGAAGGTATGAAGAGTCCAATCAGAGTTTCCTAGTTTATATAAAAAAAAACTAAGTTGGCAACCATGAGAGAAGTCCCTCATTGAATATGACGTTTTATTTACATTCAACATTTTCGAACTACTGATACGTAACGTAAACAGTAAAGGCTGAAACACAATGGAAGTTTTATGTTTTTAGTTTTAATTTCAGTATTGGTTATTTTCTAACGCGAAACCACCATTGCCATTATTAATCTGATCACGTCGCCTAAACAATCTTGTTGGTAAAATTCAAGCTCCATATTTCAATTGTATTTTGAACCTTGTTTTATTTATTGTATTGATATCCAAAATCCCAAAACTTAAAACTTATTACATAAAACTTCCATTGTGTCTACGGCTTAACAGAACGTAAACTGTCACAGAGCGTGACAGAACTGTAGGTTTCTCAATAGCGATGTTTTAGCGATAGGTTTATTATTCCGACGTCACCTTTGAACAAAGCGTTCTAAAGAAGAGAGATATTTACAGAATCGATGATGACTTTTAGAGTTTATTTGTGAATATAATATTGTTTTCTTTCAGGATAGTATTTTGTTTATTTCTATGAATGTTTCTAATATTTTTCTTCAAGGTTTATTTTATTATTATAGAAATTAACATTTACACATTCTAATAATATAATCTCCGGAATTACGCCGTTGAGACAGTATTAGGGGAATAAACATTCACACATTCTAATAATATGATCTCCGGAACTACGCCGTTGAGACAGTATTAGGGAAATCAACATTTACACATTCTAATAATATGATCTCCGGAACTATGATATTGAGACAGTATTATTATTGGGCTATTGTTTAGCAAATGATGGCAAACATTTTAAGCACTTGGTCAGATAGTTTTCAGTTTCTGTTATTTGATTCAATTATTAAAAAGTTGTTTTAACAAAAACCATTTTGCATGAAATTTCATGATATTTTCTTGAGCCCTTATGACAATATTGGACCGTTTGCAGGCATTTCAATGAACCATGTTCTCATATTTCAAAAACCACATTAATTCACAATCTGGTATTTGGAGACATAAGTAACGACGGGGCGCTGAATTGATTGCAATGAAAGTAAATAAGATTTTCCATTTGAAAAATATCGAAATTTTCGTAAATTTTCTCAGGGCCGTTTCTGAGATATGAGACCGTTCCGATACTTTAGAAAGGCACTGTATATGAACAGTATGTTTATAAAGTCAGATGTGGAATCATCATCTGCGACTGAAAGATAAACTTCATTCTTATCGTAGGTTGTTTTCACATGAAAAAAAAAAGACAATTTTCAATAATAATTCGAGACTATTCAGTTATTCATCACGACCGTGACCTTTTCTGTGAGAGGGGTATTTTGTAGTGGTGGAACAATGTAACTGGACTGGTAGACTAAAAAAAACAAGGAAAATACAGTTCCTTTCTTCATAGAAACAAGGGTATAATATAATAATAATAATATGTTCCACAAGCGATTATTTTCAGTACCCTTCAGTAGTGGAAAATATGAGAACAGAAGGAAAACGAAATATAAATATATGGGGAACCTTTTTGCGCCTACGTTTTCCGTTTTAAATGAAACAAGACTTTTCATAGCTTGTATTGAAAAATCACAATCACAAATATCAGAACAATCTGTATGGGGTTAGGAATCTGTATGGGGTTAGGAATATGTATGGGCTTATGAATCTACGAGACGCAGAAAAATTATCAAATTCTCTTCAATCCGTTTAAAAAACGTAATAAATTAAAATAATACTTTTTTTTATAAATTATGATTTTCTGCTGTTGCGGAATGGCATTAACTCATTTTTACACTAGACAGTTCGCTGGGAGCCCATCTCACGTGTCAAGTTACAGGCTTGTAGTGTCCATTATCGCTGTTTTTATATTAATTATTGCTATTGCTTCCGCTACTTATGTGTATATGCTTTGTTACTACTCCCGCTGTGCCGGCCTCAAAGTTGAAGATTACCCAATCAAGATTAGTCAGGGATCCCTGGACTCCAGCTAGGTACAATCATCAGCCACAAGGTTAGTCAGAATTTGAGGGTATTATTATAATAAAAGTTTTTTTGCGCTTCCACGTGGGTATACAGTCCCTACTAAACCTGCCATTACGTAACATGTGTGTTCAGTTAGTAACCTATGAAAAAGTTAGTTTGAAACTGATTGTACAGTTTGTGTATATTATGCTGTTTTGGATTTTATTTTATTATATTAACACATAATAAAATAATATTTAATTTCGTCTAGTTCCGACTTATATTTGAAGTTGGTTTGAAATCATTTGTAAAACTTGAACCAAACAAACAAAATGATACAAACAGACAAAATGATACAAACAAACGAACGAACAAACAAGATATTAAATTGTTTTATTAATGACACACATTTTCAATTCTCAGAACAGGTAGGTATATTGCTTCTTTCCAAAAAATATTTCAAATGGAGTTCTTTGGCCAGTACTTTTTGAAATACATCTATTTCGTACATGATTTGCAGTTGCTATCGCTTCAGCCCAGAACGATGGGGGTAAATTCGATTCTATCCTCATACATCGTGACATTTCAAGTAATGTTCTATTCTTTCTTTCTGCAACTCCATTTAGCTTTTTCATCTTCTTTTTATTCCATTTTCTCTCAGAAAATTGTTGAATTCATTGCTGCAATACTCGGAACCATTATCGCTTTGAAGATATTTAATTCGTTTATTGGTCTGATTTTCAATGGATATCTTGAAATCTTTGAATATCTTGAATAGGTCACTTCTTCTATTCAAGAATCTCAATTCACACCACCTCGATTTGTCATCTATGAAAGTAACGAAATATTTTGCTCCACCTCATGAATTTACTTTCATAGGTCCGCAGATATCACTATGAATAATATCAAAATGTCTTCACTAACAGAATTTCTGCTTTTGGGAAACGGCGTTCTTGTTAGTTTTCCTATAATACAAGTGATGCAATCGTCTAGTTTGTCGTTTACTTTCAAATTCATTCCGAGAACCATTCGATTTTTCATCATATCTTTCAAGCCTTCTTCATGAAGATGTCCAAATCTTTTATGCCACATTTTGATGTTAGGAATTGTTTGAACAACATTCACACTAGGATACTGTTCTTTGAGATATCATAATCCATCTATTTTATTTGCTCTCACCACTTCCTTCCCTGCTGTGTCCAATATAACTGCAAATTCTCTGTTGAATATGATTTCAAATCCTTTTTCGACTATTTTTCCAACAGATTTGTTCTGAGATCTGGTAAAAATAGAGTATTTTTCAAATTGAATATTTTTTCTTCAGATTCGCAAACAAACTTCAAAGAGACCGTTCCTTGTGCTTCTATTTTTGTTGAACTTTCGTTGGCCATATTAAGAGAACTGTGACTGCATTTCTCTAGAATTTCAAACTTCTCCACATTTCTACACATATGCGAAGTACACCCGCTGTCAAGGCACCATTTATCGTCATTTACTTCAACATTCAATGAGGTAGGTTCAGTAATTTCAGATTATGAAACTGACTTCCTCGACGTTTCTGGCTGTTTGATCTGAAATATTCTTGAAATTTAATTTACAATCTGCAGCTTTGTGGCCAATTTTTCTAAATTTGTTGCATTTGTATATAAAATTGGTTGTTTCTAGGAGTTTTTTATCAACATTTTCTTTCAAATTGTGTTTTCCCATTTATCTATTTTGGTAGAACTTCTTAACCAACATTGCATTTGGACACTCTCTTACTTTCGTTTTTCTTGCATCGAACTCTTCAATAATCTTGATTTTCAGGCACTCTGGCTTCGACAATTCATCTCTCGTCTCAATAGCACATCAAAAATTTTCATAACTTGGTGGTAAACTATACAACAACATGATGGTAAGTAGATCTTCGTTAACAATCACATCCATTTCTTGTAGTTTGTCTACAGCATCAAAGAATTTTGCGATATGAGTACGTACATCGTTGTCTTCTTCCATTTTCTGCATTGTTAATTGTTTCAATAAGGTAGCTTTTCGTGCAGGTCCTTTAGATTGATATATTGAATGCAATTTCAGCCAAATCTCCTGTGAAGTATGACAATTTTTTATCTGTTTTAGCTCCGATGGACTGATGGCTAAAATAAGATCTGATCTGGCTTTTCGATCTGCGAGTTCCCATTCTTTCTTCATTTCTTCCAGGCTACGATTTTCATTTGCTACATTAGGTTTCTCTGTATCACCATTTACATAGCCCCACGTATCATTCTTTGTCGATAATGCTTCAACTTGAAGCTTCCAAGTATCAAAATTATCTTTGGTAAGACAATCAATTCGCGTGAAGCTGATACCACTCAGTAAGATACTTGTGTGATTTCTATACGTTATATTTACTGAAAACCGGAAAACGTTTTATCTGGGCCCCTAACCTGTTGACTTTTAAGTTATTCTTTGGAATGAAATATTATTCTGACAGACTTTTTCTCTCTCTCTCTCTCTGTCTTTATTGGACCTTGCTTCCTATTGACGCACTTGTCCAGCACTCTCCCGTAGGGATCCGCCCTACCCCAGCCTGGTTACTGGCGGGAGTAGTGGGGACTTCGTCAGGGGGTGGAGGGGGAATCTTGCTCAAGGCAATACCTCCACCCAAAAAAAATTTTAAAAAATAATTTTTTATTGATTGCACGTTTAACCACGGTTAAAAAACTGTGGTGTACGGCAGACGTCACAAACACTTTAAAATCGGGTGATTGCAGGTACTAAAGACGGCAGACAACACAACACAAACTACACTACAACAATCACACACATGTACTTGACTTGAGACACGAGAACGCCGTCAGTCCTCCACCATTGCCGGAAGTCGAATGAGACAGACCTTTTGTAACTATTTATTCAATGTCAACTACAATTGTTTTTCAGAAAGATGCAGAAAGTATATATATAGAACAATGTGAAATATAAGGTAAACACAGATTGACCAATTTCCAACATGTTTTTTCAAAACTTTCATTTTCCGAATTTTGTAACTGAATGAAAGTTCCACTTGAAGGTACTACCACAGAATAATACTAAAGAAGTTCTAGTATTATTCTGTGGTATTAGTGTCACTTTTTGGTTTCAAATTATAATTGAAGCCTTTCTCGATCAACTTCTGGTATGAATTTAGATATGTACCAATTGATAAATCCGTTGTGAAATGCGTGCTTTGATATAATAGATAAAAGATAAGATAAGATCTTTATTCGCCTTTAGATACATAATCGATATATGAAAGCATGTAAAGAAATTATACAGTATCACAAGCGATTTGTTTAGGTACGTCAGCATTACATGTAAATAGTTTAAAAATACATCCTTAATATTAAAAGCATAAAAGCAGTCAAATGTAAAGTCCTCTTCTGCGAAGAATATACAAAATTGTTTGTTAAAAGAGAACGTTTTGAAAGACATTTGTTTTTCGTCCATTTATGAGTATATATCACTAATTTCGTACAGAGGATCACCAAGTAATGATTTTTTCAAAAGAAACTTTAGTTTTACTGTATTTGACTTGAGGTAGTCTGTATAAATCCTTATTTCTGGTATTATGGTCATGAGTTTGTGTTCCAGTAGTGCTTTTATTTTTGTTATTGTGTACCCACAGGATTGCCTCTATTATATAGATACAGGGCAGTGTCAGAATTTTCATATCTACAAATAGTGGTTTAGCATGTTCTCTTGGGCCTACATTCGCCATTGTTCTTAGATTTTTTTTTAATGACCAGTATGTCTGGGCCTGCCCACACTAGTTCCCCACAGTAGAGCCCCATAGGTTAGATGACAGAGCACCATGCCATAATATACTGTCTTAAGTACCTCAACAGATATTATTTCCCTGAGATTCCAGATAGACAATGATAGTGATATACGCTATAACTGTGATAATAATATACGCTATCACTGTTGTTAGATCACAGATTTATCCCAGCTTCTCAGTGCACAACTCAGTGAATTCAGGTAGAAAAAATGTATTAGTGACAGGTGTCTGAATAATTTCATCGTATACTGTTGATTTCATAAAATCAAACATTTGTTAAATTTTCTGCCGCCGCTACAATCATGTGGAATTTCGGAACTTTATTCATCTGTTGGATTTTTTTCTAAAATTTAAAAACATAATATAAAAATTCTAAATAATATCACAGAACGCATTTTACAACAGATTTATTAACTTGTCTGAAGCTAAATGTACACCAGAAAAAATATAACAGGGTTAGTTTTGAGATGTACATCTAACACTAATAGTAGCAGATATTATAAAATCATACCTAAAAAAAATAGATCATAATGAATAAATCTTGTTAGTTAAATCCTTCAAACAAAAATAATGAAAATTAATGTATTTACTACAGCCGATAAAGAAAAAACAGTCGATAGATAATTACGAATATTTACAAAAAACACTAACATTTTTCGATAAAGATACGTATGAAATACTTGAAAGAGACCTCATATGTTCTTTTATCAATAAGTCGAAGAGGCACTGAAGTCGATTCAATATATTCTTAATTTGATTTGAAATAATATATAGAAAATTATCCAATAAGACTGCACCATCAGTTGAAATTTTGGAAAAATTGATCTTTTTAATAATTTTAGGCCTACATTCAGTTTACTAAATTTCTATGGCCTGCTTAATGTCCCCAAACGGGATTCCACAGGCTGGTTCTGGGCCGATAAGAGTTGCTGCTGCCCCCGATCTGGTACCCAGAAAAAATTCACTTTATTCTGAGCTCCCAGATAGTTGAAGTTTTTGTGTGTCTCTCAAAATAATTAGAAAAATAACGTTCATGATCGCAGGCCCTTTATTGCCGTCTGACTGTCGGAAAGAATATATATAGATTGATTCTGATCTCGTACAAACGGAAATATCCATCACATCGACTTAGAACATAGACGCCGGAGTACCGAAGCTTAAACTAATGTCCTGCCTCGGTCTGTCCCTGCATACTCTAGCACCTAATCCATTGCATGTCTTAGAGCCATCCGTATATCAGGTTTGCCTTCCTGACAGCAATACAGCATTGGTATGGCCTTCGATGTGACTTCCCCATCTTGAATGATGTTAGTGTATATTTAATCAATAGAGGAAGTTTGAGTCATTTTGTCGGACGGCATCTCAATTGTATCGATACTTATAATATAATTTTCAAGAACAAACATGATTCTGTTGTTGAATTGGCCCATTCACACATTTCACCAGCAAACTGTGATCGAAATTAGTCCTTGAATGGTTGGAACGCAAAAGCATAGTTTTATTGTCATTCAATGCTAGACCATTATCTGAGAACTAGTTCAGTTATTAATAGTGGTGTGTCATCCGCATACATCACAAAGTAATCGCTATAGAAGTCATTGACATATATTATATACAAGAGTGAACCCAAAATAGAGTCTTTTGGTACCCCAATAAAATAAGGTCTAGATACTGACCTTTTACCATTTACCTCTACACATAGTGCTTTCTGTTCTTCAAATTACTGTCAAACCATTCATAGGCTACTCCCCTTATACCATACATTTGGAGTTTTGTGCGGAGAATTTCATGATCAGCCAGAACGAAAGCATTACTTAAGTATAAAAAAATTCCCAAAGCCTTTTTTATTCATCCAAATTTCTGACAGCTTGGCTTGTAGACTTTCCCTCACGAAAACAAAACTGGTTGGTATTAAATAAACTCCATTCAATAAAAAATTCAATACCTAATAACGAAACATATTTTTCGTAGACCTTTTCAAATGGACTGGAAAGTGAAATTGGTCTGAAACTCTTGAGGTCCGTTCTACTCTCAGTCGTATGAATTGGAACAATTTTACACACCTTTAGGCATTCTGGAAAAAATACTTGTTACGAATAATTAATCAGGTAGGTGAGTGGTTTAACTATGACACATATACATATTTTCAAAATGTTTGTGCTTATACATTTTGATTTACTCACATGGTTGACAATATCTATTATCGTACTCAATAGCAGGAATGAGATGAAAAGAATGGACCTTTCATTTACAAAAAATTAATTGTAAAACTCGTTCCAATCGATTGCTAATAGTCCAAAAAGTCTATTTATCAACGAGTGCCACTCTACTTTTTTTATTTATGAAAAATGTCACATTTCAAAGTGTGCTTCTGACGTCACGTTCATCGGAAACATTCCCCACCATAATACACGTTCCGAAATAGGGAATATCGTTTTCCCATAACATATAGCTACTGGCTGATTATAAGCCATCGAGAAATAATTGAAACTTTGACACTGGATCAACACATCCAAAAAAATTTACGTATAAGCAACTTTTTATATTATTTGTAACTTTCAAATTTTCTGAACGAACCTGCCTTTTGATGAAAAACAATTGTTGGCAACACCGCAAATTATAATAACAGATCTTATGGAACAAAATTTGAATTTTCACTGGTGTTCAGACAACTGGGTACAAAGCACTTTTAGACATTTACACGATTATAAGGAATACAGGAATTATTTAACACAAAACAACAAAATTTTGAATTTGAAAACCGCATTAAACTCAGAAAATGAAATATTCAAGAGTCTGTTAGATTCCAGCATACAGATTTGATCTACTAGCATCTATCTTGTATCAAATAAGGTAATCAAATGAGTTGAACAGAGAAAAAAAATTGTTATTGATCTTCTCCGTGAAATAGACGAACAAACCCATCTGGTATCAAATGGCAACTATCATAGAACACAATCCAGATGTAATGATAATTTGGAATTCCATGGTGTACAACTTATACGACGTTGCCAAGTTTAATTTTGATGAACGTGACGTCACAAAACCTTTTTTTTTTCAAATTATAGAAAAACTGGCGGCCAGAAATAATAAATAAAAAATCCCGAGTGATATTAGCGTATATACTTTCTAATTACAGTGTTTTCTCATAGTCCGTGGAAAGGTCCATTGGCATTATCATATTTAAGTGTAATATCATTTCTCAATTAGTGAACTAAGAAATATTACATCCTCTTTTGACATTCTTATATAACACAGGCAGAACACAGAGGATTCAGTAGATGAAATGGCCGAAAGAATACAGAAAATCTGAGAAGAGGCATGTGATAAAAGAAAAAACACAAAAGAAAGACGCAGATAGTGGGACGAGCAGTTGACAGCACAAAGAAGATTCACCAATAGAGAACGGAGAGAGTGACAAAAATAACGAGGACAAGAGGAAAACATACGTAACAGCTAGAAGGAACTACAAAGAAGTCATTGAACAGAAGTAAGTCTAATAAGGGATTTTCTCACACAGAAAGGACAAGGAAACTGTCGAGGTATCGCATACAAAATACTCCGCGGTAAAAACAAAACGCAAACACAATATTCAGAACACAAAGGGAAGATGGAACATGGACAAGCAACGAGGATGAATCCAACGAACAGCTTCTCAGCTAATTCTCTCCGAAGGACGACGAAAACCACAATCACATAAAGACATATTAGACAGAATACAAGACCATATACACGTCGACTCTTCACAGGGCAATTAAAATATATCGTCGAGCCCTTGGACCACAATTTTTAGAGGTATAGAACAGAGCATAACTTGGAATGTGCTCGGTTCACTTATTTGCAGATGACGCTCTGATTCACTTCTCAAATCCAGATTTCTTGACTGTGGTAGAGACAGTAAATGAAACTTTGGAAAATGTATATAAATGGTGTTGTGCAAACAAACTCAAGATAAATACAAGAAAAACTAAATTTATGATGATAGGTAGTAACAGGGAATATAATAAGTTTGAAGAAAATGATTGTGAAATTAAAGTAAACGGTAACTCAATTGAAGTGGTGGATACTTTCAAATATCTAGGAATCATAATCGATCGAGAATTAAAATTCAAAAATCATGCGAATTATATAATTAAAACAATTTCTTTCAAAATTAATTATTTATTCAGATGCTCTAGTTTCCTCTCGAAATGGTCAAAAACTATTATATACAATACACTGGTACTTCCTCACTTCAACTACTGCTCTACCATTCTATATTTGCTACAACAAAATGAAATGAGCCGTTTACAAAAACTTCAGAATCGGGCAATGAGAACAATACTATCCTGTTCTAAACGAACACCTATAAATGAAATGTTGAGTTTAAGTGGCTACCAGTTTATAGAATGTTCTTATATCGAACAATGATTTTTATTTTCAAAATAAAAACAGGTGATGCGCCAACTTATCTGAGGGAAAAAATATCTATTGTTTCTGAACACCATAACTATAACATCAGATCTAGGAATAATATATTCATTGAGCCTGTTAATGCAAAGAAATCGCAAAATTCGTTTTTTTTAAAGGGTTGAGTAATTTTAATGACCTCCCAGATGAATTGAAAAATGCAAATTCGCTATCTCTATTTAAGGTAAAACTAAAGAACATCATGCTGGATGAGTGCAGTCCTTGACTGCGAAATTTATTTATTGTTCAAATGTTTTTATTTGTTGACTGATATGTTTCTTGTTTCTTTTTTCTTGTTGTCTGCTTGTAATTAATATACTTTAAGCTATTTTATTTACCTGCTTTTCAGGTGCATGTTTTGAATGTTTTTATCTATATGTAACTTTTTTAATTTTATTTACACATGTACATTAGTCTTGGACTAAATAAAGGATTTATAAATAAATGGAAGGTATTTTCCCGAAAATCTGGAAAACAGCGAATTTAAATGGATACCAAAGAAGAACAACTCGCAACGAACTGGATTTCGCTGCTGCCCACGTTGGTTAAGCTGTTTAACAAACTTTCAACTCATAGACTCACATACCATCCATATGGAAACACCATACAAAATAGACAAAAGACAATACGGCTTTAGGAAATTATACTTCACTACTGATGCTATACAGAACACAATCAGGGCAATACAACAAAACAAAAACTACACACATGCACGATAACACTTGTCATCACGAACGCTTTCAACACCACATGGGCACCCAGCATTAAACATATCATGAACAAAAACACATACCGGACAATATCACACGATTCAGAACAGACTTCCTCGCAGACAGACTAACAACAAACGAATGCACGAAAAAGATCGTGGGAGGGGACTGCCCTCAGGGATCCAGCCTCGGACCCATGCTCTGGAACATAGTAATGGAAGATTGGTTCGAAACGCTAGACAGAGGCATCGGGAATGGCGAACAGGTCATAATACAAGCCTTTGCTGGTGACCAAGTGATACTTGTAGCAGGCAGATCCCAAATGCAAATCAGCAGAAGATGGAAGAACATTTGGAAAGCATGCAAAACAAGGGCAGATAAGAACAAGCTGAGATATAACCAAGACAAAACAGAAATGATGTTTATAACAGACACTTTGCGATACAACAGCACCAAGCATAGACATGGACGGGCATAGGCTTATCAACACGGACTGACAATTGATAGGAAGATGCTGTGGTGGATAGAGCACATCAAGAACACAAGGGCAAAAGCCCAATACATTGCACAAACTCTTCGTGGTGGTGGGCAGGAAATGAGGCACCAGCAAGGACAACATGAGAAACGCCATTAAACCAATAATTCTTTACGGGGCATGTGTATGGAGTCACAGGACGCACGACTCCAGAATACAGAAACACATAAGAGCCACGGAGAGACTTTTCTTTCTCACCATCATGAAAGTATACAAAACCACACCCATAGACACACACTAACAGGCATAAAACCTTCGCAAATAGACGCTTACACAGAATACATACACCACCAAGCAAACCAGCAGAATATAGAGTACATACAGTCCACACACACAGAACACCACAGGAACACATAACAATATACACATGCGACACTTGCTAAAAAAAACAAAAAAACCATAGAGCTTACGGGATAGCCAGCACGGAAGATCACGAAACTTGAAGGATTCTAGGAAATCGCATACACAATGGAAACAATCTACATGGCATCGAACTGCTGGATATACTGAAAGTTATTGAAATTATTGAAAACGAAGAGAAGGATGTTATCATACACACAGACTCTAAGAGAGCAATACAACATACACAGCACAACAAATATAACAAAAACACCACGATCACACGCAAACATATACAAACGAGGATAGACAGAGAACAAAACACATTTATCATGCATATTCCAAAAACCAACGAAGGAATCAAAAGGGCCGACAGAATCGCCAAGAGATACCTTAATGATATGATATACACATACAGAACACACACAAAACCGAACTTAAACACGAAAAACAAACAAACATTAAGACATAATGGCAGACACTATCGGACACATCTAACACAGGACGCCTAACCCACAGCATCTTTCCTACAGTACAGACTAAGCTCATAATGTCAACTGGAAAACGACACAGCTCGTCACTGGACATGGCCACTTTCAAGCTCATTACAAGCGCTTCAACCCAAGATCAGGGACAGAGCTATGTGAGTGTGAACAGGGGCAAGAAGATGCACAACATGTCATCAACGACTGCGCGATCCCAAACCGGACAAACGCACGGACACACCTAAGAAATTTCCTAGACGGAAAATCCCTGACTACCCTTCGGCAATAACCGACATATATGAACTGGACGGGACTATGCTGGAAAAACTCAACAAATGGGGAGAATCTATGGTGTCGGACGAACCTCAAGAATGACAAGGACATGTAAGTAACAACTATAATAATAATAATAATAATACTCCCTCATAAACACTCGTTGAGTGTACCCAAAGGCATAGCCTGTGCGGGTAGAGGACGGCTATTATTATTATTTGCCGTGGCGCTCCGGGGCGACTTAATAATGTTTTAGGTGATGTATTCACTTTTCAGCTGTAGGAAAACCCGGAAAACCTACAGCACCACCTCGGGTGGTCGGTGTGCACTCCAAGCTAGCACTAGACGAGATTGGCATCTAGACAACTCACAATACACTTGCTTTTCAACAAGGCACGCGGCCGCCTATCGAATCCGATATAAAGTAGTTGAGAAAAATTCTCGTACCTACATCGAATTCGAACCGACTATCGCTATGCTGGAGTTTCGAACGGCTATGATCATGTAAGATTTAAATTGAAGTTATGTTTTTATTATTATTATTATTATTTTACTGTTTCTTAAAACCATTACAGTTTTACAACAAGGAGTTCATGTTTTGTGTCGATAGGCTGTTTACACTAAGTAGTTATTCTTACAAAGAAATATTAGAGAGCTAGATATGAAAGACTAAACTAACAAAAATAAGAGAAAGAGAAAAAAACAAATTCATGATAAGCAAACAATTTTAGAATAATTAATATCCTGTTTTTTTTATATAACATAAATGAGCTTATTCATTGAGAATGAAAGCTCGCAGTTTCAGGATGTTCCATATATAACTTGCTATAGTTTTTGCAAGGGAAGGCGTAATATTCTCGAGGGCACATATCAAGGAAGTAAAATCTAGAAGATGATTAGAATTCGCAGGCTTCATCGTGGAATATATAGGGCATTCGAACAGGATGTGATGAATTGTTTCGAGCTTATTTTGGTTGCAAACAGTACAATCATCGTGTGGGTCGATCCAATAAGTGCAACCATTCGGCGTGAATTTGATTACGTAATTATTGCACATTCTCAGCTGGGCAATAGTTCTTGTTATTTGAATTGGCATTTTGATAAGAATATTTTTTTTTTTTTTTAATTTTCATCATGAAAAATATTTAAATATTTCTCATGTGGAAATAGAGTACTTGACGAAAGGCAATAAATTTCAAAACAAAATTTGATTATAAAAATAATCCAGCCTTTCGCATATTTTCCTATACAATAGGATTGTCGGGTATGGGGCTTTTGAATTATTTCTGTTCGACGTTTGCCGACAATCCTATTCTATAGGAAAATTTGCGAAAGGCTGGATTATTTTTATAATCAAATTTTGTTTTGAAATTTATTGCCTTTCGTCAAGTACTCTATTTCCACATGAGAAATATTTAAATATTTTTCATGATGAAAATTTAGATATTCGACTCAAACGTCGTGGTACTGGTCGGAATCTTTCTGTGGTTTCGACAGATGGCTCTGCTGCTCACTTTCTTAGTGGGTGCCGGAGATATCGTAGTGCCTGTTAACAAAACCGATTGGAAATCAATTACATATTGTGGCCGAGTCTGTACTGATGAGCGAGTTGAATCGCGAAATCGGTCTGCAGATGTTACATGTTTTCGATTGCCAGTTGGTGGTTGTTACAGGAAGATTGCAAAGTATATCCTTGTAGGAAAACTTTGCCAGGCGTTGAATAGACGTGATTCGGCGGTCGTATGGGGCTTTTGAATTATTTCTGTTCGACGTTTGCCGACAATCCTATTGTATAGGAAAATTTGCGAAAGACTGGATTATTTTTATAATCAAATTTTGTTTTGAAATTTATTGCATTTCGTCAAGTACTCTTTTTCCACATGAGAAATATTTAAATATTTTTCATGATGAAAATTTAGATATTCGACTCAAACAAAGTCATGGTACTGGTCGGAATCTTTCTGTGGATTCTACAGATGGCTCTGTTGCTCACTTTCTTAGTGGGTGCCGGAGATATCGTAGTGCCGGTTAACAAAACCGATTGGATGTCATGAAAACCCAATATATGATTGAAATTTTTAACGAAGAGATTCAGAATGAATCCAATTCAGCATTCGCCAAGAAATTTCCGTCGAGAAATGAGCATCACAATTTCTCGACCGAGTTTTGTTCGCCGTTCTCGAGCGCGATTGGCCAAAGCCAGGCCACGCCCTCCGAACCGTGAATATAAATATAGAGCGCTTTTCGCGTCTCGAGAGAGTGTTCCAGCACGCTACCTGCTAAAAGCGACGAACCTACGTATACTCAGCTGAGTGAAATTTTACAAAAGTATTGTGAAAAATCAGTATTTTCATAAGTTTCAAAGTATTGAAATCTTATTGAACGAGAGTTCCAGAAAGTTATCAGAGATAATTGGCGAAAGAGATTATTACGATTTTGGCGAAATTGTGTTCCAGAAAAGTCCTTCGACGAAGGTGAAATCGAAAGTTCGAGAAAGAGAATTTTACAAGTCCAAATATTGGGTTTTCAAAGAAGAGAGAAGATTCCAGAAGGTGTGCAGGCTCAAGAAAGAAGATCTTCAGCCAACATTTTTCTGCTAGGCCAACTTGTGTTTCTTGGAGGGATATCAAGAAAACCAAACATCCCTCCAAAAAGAATTCGTTTGATCGCATGATTGCTGGACACTTTAGTTCTTTTCAGAACTAAAAACAAAGTGTTGAATTTTGGGACTCAGTGCGAGCCCACCATAAAAGAATTCGTATTTTTGAATATTTTTTTTATATTTACTAATCCTACTTTCTCTTTCAGCCTAGCCTGGCCTCCACCGCCGGTGGAAGCAGCGGCTCCGTATTGCCTGGATTAGATTGCGTGGTCCCGGAATCTATGCCAGGTGATGCCTACCGGATCACTGGGGTGAGTCTTCCGTTATAAGACGAGCCATTGCACTAAGGTGAGACGGGGCGGTAAAGCGCAACTTCTCTCCCGGGAGAGACACGGGTAAACTCCCTGGATAGGCGCGTTAAAACACTTAGTTTTATTTTGTTAGATTTTGTTAGCTATCTACTAATAAAACTTTCTCTTTCAGCTACTCTGGTAAGTCAAATTAGGGACATTAGGGCTCTTGCTAGGAGTAGGCTAGTTTATAAAAATCATTGGTTGGTATTTTCCCTATCATTTGCAGAATTACTCTTTGTAAAAAAATGGAGAGATTCTGGGCGGCGAGAATGAGGTCGAACCCGGAGCTGGCCGAGGCACCTCAAAACAATAATTCTATTTTTTTTAATAATTCAACCAACTCCCATTCTCGACATGGAAATCAATTACATATTGTGGCCGAGTCTGTACTGATGAGCGAGTTGAATCGCGAAACCGCTCTGCAGATGTCACATGTTTTCGATTGCCAGTTGGTGGTTGTTACAGGAAGATTGCAAAGTATATCCTTGTAGGAAAACTTTGCCAGGCGTTGAATAGACGTGATTCGGCGGTCGTATGGGGCTTTTGAATTATTTCTGTTCGACGTTTGCCGACAATCCTATTGTATAGGAAAATTTGCGAAAGACTGGATTATTTTTATAATCAAATTTTGTTTTGAAATTTATTGCCTTTCGTCAAGTACTCTATTTCCACATGAGAAATATTTAAATATTTTTCATGATGAAAATTTAGATATTCGACTCAAACAAAGTCGTGGTACTGGTCGGAATCTTTCTGTGGTTTCTACAGATGACTCTGCTGCTCACTTTCTTAGTGGGTGCCGGAGATATCGTAGTGCCTGTTAACAAAACCGATTGGAAATCAATTACATATTGTGGCCGAGTCTGTACTGATGAGCGAGTTGAATCGCGAAATCGTTCTGCAGATGTTACATGTTTTCGATTGCCAGTTGGTGGTTGTTACAGGAAGATTGCAAAGTATATCCTTGTAGGAAAACTTTGCCAGGCGTTGAATAGACGTGATTCGGCGGTCGTATGGGGCTTTTGAATTATTTCTGTTCGACGTTTGCCGACAATCCTATTGTATAGGAAAATTTGCGAAAGACTGGATTATTTTTATAATCAAATTTTGTTTTGAAATTTATTGCCTTTCGTCAAGTACTCTATTTCTACATGAGAAATATTTAAATATTTTTCATGATGAAAATTTAGATATTCGACTCAAACAAAGTCGTGGTACTGGTCGGAATCTTTCTGTGGTTTCTACAGATGGCTCTGCTGCTCACTTTCTTAGTGGGTGCCGGAGATATCGTAGTGCCTGTTAACAAAACCGATTGGAAATCAATTACATATTGTGGCCGAGTCTGTACTGATGAGCGAGTTGAATCGCGAAACCGGTCTGAAGATGTCACATGTTTTCGATTGCCAGTTGGTGGTTGTTACAGGAAGATTGCAAAGTATATCCTTGTAGGAAAACTTTGCCAGGCGTTGAATAGACGTGATTCGGCGGTCGTATGGGGCTTTTGAATTATTTCTGTTCGACGTTTGCCGACAATCCTATTGTATAGGAAAATTTGCGAAAGGCTGGATTATTTTTATAATCAAATTTTGTTTTGAAATTTTGAGAAGATAACTCTTTGGATGTTTGTTAAAGGTAAAGTGAGTGTGGAAAGACATAAAGTGAGAGTTGGTGGATAAGGCAATATCCTCTTGATGAAGTTTATCAAGGAACTGTGCTAATATCTTGTGTTTATTGAGCTTAAGATAAGCCCTGGTGATGTTCGCCATGGGTTTGGCGAGACTGAACGACTCAAAAATTTGTGACACTTGTTTGGCCCAATTATATCTGACATCGCTACTAGATAATTCTAATTGTCGCAAAAACATATCTTTGGCAGTCTGGAATCATTCATACTGAATATTTTGATTAGCCAGTTCAATGTTGCTTTGAGAATATTAAAAGCTATTTTGACGCGCCCGGTTTCTAATCTAACTATATAGTCTGGGGTATTATTTGGGAGGGATAGGAGACGTTTAAAAAACATGAGCTGAACCCTCTCTAAGATATCAACATATCTGAGGCCCCAGACTGGTAGACAGTTAGACATGACACTAAGAACCATAGCTTCGAATAGTTTTATTCTGGGTCACCAGAGATCCATTTTTGTTTTAGAAAGTAATGGAAGTATAGCGCCGATGGCTTGTTTTGATTTGTCAGCAGTAACGAGTGCCATCTCTCTGAAAAGAGAGGATGCAACAAACTTTACTCCCAAGTAAACATAATTATTCACTATATCAAGAGTATTGCCATTCAGACGAAATTTATACTTTTGATGCTGAAAGCCGCCTCTCGAGAAACAGATAACTTTAGATTTATTGATATTAATTGTAAGTAGGTTAACAGATGTGTATTCCTCAAGGATCCTCAGTTTTTTGTAAATCTATTTCGGATTCAGCAAGAATGACCAAATCGTCAGCATATAGCAACAACAGTAGGTCCGTTGTGTTATCGATATTCAGGCCTATGGTATCTCTACTACGAAAAAACTCCTCGATGTCCGCGATGAAAATAGAAAAAAGCAAGGGACTGAGAGACTTCCCCTGAAGAACTCCAGAGGTAATGTCGAAAGGTTTTGTGTAACCTTCTCTCGCTTTTATTTTAATAGTCGATGTATCATACATATTTTTCAGAATGTTTAAAATATTGGAGCTGAAACCGGATGCAAACAATTTATGCTGAAAGTCAATGAAAGCAGCGAATACCTTACGTTTTTTTAGTCTCAGTTGGAGTTGAATGACGCTGCTCATCGTA
Source organism: Chrysolina americana (assembly GCA_958502065.1). Taxonomy (NCBI): domain Eukaryota; kingdom Metazoa; phylum Arthropoda; class Insecta; order Coleoptera; family Chrysomelidae; genus Chrysolina; species Chrysolina americana. The sequence goes on along the minus strand of OY293419.1, from coordinate 29,700,998 downwards.
AAGACGTTATCTATACAACCTCGTTTTTTTCGAAAACCTGACTGAGATTCAGGTAAAACACTACTATTTTCTGCCCAAAGTGTGAAACGATTAAGTAAAATTTGTATAAATAATTTCGCAGAACAATTTATGAGTTCAATTCCTCTGTAATTGAGGGGATTTTCCGTGGGCCCCTTTTTGTGAAGCATTGTTAGCGTCATTTCACTCCAGGTGGCAGGGATAATGTGAGTATCTATTATTCTGTTGAATAGACTTGTTAAAAATAGAACCCAGTTTTGAGGAAGATTTTTAAAAAATTCGTATGAAATTTGATCGGTGCCCGGCGACTTACCATTTTTGCACTTATTCAATACAATGTAGATTTCGTTTAATGTAATAGGGCAATCAAGAATTGGGTCACGCACACCAAAATATGAGATGTTGTCGATTACTCTCCGGGGGTAAATGCTGCAAAAAAAAATTCCACACATCTATAGGCAAGTTCGTATGCGGGGAAGAGTTACGGAATTGTTTAATGGTTTGCCAAAATGTTTTTGAGTCTCTTGTGTGTGACAAGGCTGTTAGAATTTCATTTTCATAGATATGTTTCTTGAGCTTGAGTAATTTTCGGTAAGATTATTTTGATTCCAGAAATTGATTTTTAAAATGATGTTGGAAGTTGTTCAGTTTGCATAATTTGAGATGTTTGTTTACTTGCTTTTTCAGATTGCTACAGTCAGTATCGAACCATGGCTTATTATTGTGCCGATTTTTTTTGAGGTAGTCACCTGTCGTGTGAGATTCAGTATATGAGCGGTTTCTGAGATTGCCAGACAAAAATTATCATAAGATACCCGGATATTCGGTTGAAACATAACTCTTCCTGACTGACGCATGCAATCTTTATACTCACTAAAGAGGTTATTGTTCCATGTCAATACTTTCATTGTATTTCTTGTCGCGCCTGAGGGGTTTTCGTAAGAATATTCTGACAAGTTTTCCGTATAAATGCAAATGGGGAAGTGGTCTGAAATACCGGTATCATTAAGAACTTCGAAATTGTGTACGTCAGGGAGGAACGAGTTGTGCATCCAAGCTAAATCGATGGTGCTATTTCCCTGAGTACTCACGTGGGTGAACTGTGCTGGTCTATCCAAAGAGCTCCTGCCGTTCAGTAAACTGAATGAATTAGAATACATGAAATCGAGAATATTACGCCCTCTCGCATTCAAGGTTTTATCATAGCTCTGCCTATGTTCATATAAATTGACATTTTCAAGTAGCTCAACTAGTGTTGTGCCCAATTCAGCTACACGACAGTTGAAGTCCCCCCCAATGATAATGGGGGCGTCAAAATGTTCTTCAATAATATTAGTTAATGATACTTGAAACATGTCTAACAGTGTAGATATATCGAGATTAGGTTTAAAATATACGCTACATATTATGTATTTGTGATCACAATGGGTGAGAAAAGCAAATATCCACCAGGGGGAGACATCTAACATGGTTGATGCAAGATAGTCTTTGAAAAAAATGCATAGCCCCCCACTAGGGCGACCGAATGATTTTTCTCTAATTGCTGGGGAGCTGATTACTGCGTAAGATGATAAAAAACCAGGAGAACGTACAAGTTTATGAGTCAACCATGTTTCACTCAGGCAAAGTACATCAAAGTCAGTCATTTGTTTCACAAACTCCTCTAAATTTGCATATCCCTGACAATTCCAAAACAGTATTTTAGTTCGTTGCTATTTTTTTTTTTCAGCTGGTTTCGGGATTTTAACACCTTGGTCTCGTTTTGGAGAATCTTCTTCACGTGTTCGCTTCGTTCTTTCATCTGACAAACATACTAATTTCGGGATTCCTCTGACGTATTTTATAGTGATGTTATTTTCCCCTTCTTGTCTTCTACGTTCCAGTTCTTTCCTTAGTTCAGACATATGCTTAGATTGGGACGGAGTAGAGTCAGATTTGATAGAAATATTTGAATTTGAAGTTTTGGGTTTGTTTTTTAATATTGTAAGTGCATCATCAGATGAATTAAGCACCAGTTTCAAAGGGCGTGGTTTCCCATCAGTGCGTTGTTTCCCAAGTCTCATTACAAATTTTATAGGAATATCCCTATCGACTGGGATGTCGTCGATAATACGTTTCGCGGAAGAAAAGTCGCTGGCACTTGAATCTTCCTGTAATCCCATTATCAGTATATTTTTCCCACGCTTGAGGCGCTCAAAAATTTTCGCATGTATTTCATCAGCGGGGTTACTGATTGTGAAGTTGTTTTCTAGATCGCTGACTTTTCTATGTGTACAAGTGAAGTCCTCACGAATACTTGCAATGTCAGCTACGCAAAAGTTTATTGTTTTTGACTGATCTGCAATCAACAACCTCAAATCTTTTATTTGATCGTTGCAGGAGGAGATAGAGTTATTGATAAATGCAAATTGAGCCATTATAGCATTAAATCGTTCGGTATTAATGTATGGGCTGTCGGATGGGGCGATCGGACAGCATTTTTCGCATATCCAAGTTTTCAGCGCGTAATTTCCTAGGTTGCTAGGCTGTGGGCGAGCACACACACCGTGCCATTGAGTGGAGCATACTAAACAAATCAGTTTACTAGTGTCCTCAGGTGAGACTGGTCTGTGGCACGCATGGCAGGGCGGGGACATCGTTATCAGTTCGGAACAGTTGGAATCACTTGATAAGGTAAGGTTTGAATGTTTATGAATAATCAAAAGTTATTGCGGATTATGAACAGTTTTCAAATTGATATGCACTTGAAAGTATGTAGTCACTTACTTACGAAGTATACAGTGGTTTACACACTTCACGTAAACGTTTATCACTTTAAAATGTGTTTTAAAGCGGGAATGAAATCAACACATGTGTCTAGTTCACGCGATAGATTCAAAATTGAAGTTAGGTTGTGGATGATAGAATGGGTTCCCCTGGCAGGGGACTCGATAGATGGATGGTAACTATTTGGCCTTACGCCTAACGGTAGTTGGACCATCAATTCAGGGCACCTCGGTACTTCTACCGGAAAATGCAAACTCATGTTGTTCCAGTACCGAAAATTAACTCAATTAAAGCTGAACATTTTTGGCCATCAAATATAGTACCTACACTTGAAAAAGTGTCAGAACTTTCTGTATATAACCAATTAGTTCAGTACTTTAATACCAATGAATTGTTTTTAAGAAACCAATCAGGTTTTAGAGCTAGACACTCATGTGAAACATCTCTATTATTTTTAATAACTGAATGGAATAATATAATTTATAGAAATCACTATATTATTGCGACATTCCTCGAACAAAAATATACATCCAAAACAAAATGGCGGTACATAATGTTATGTACCGCTATTTTGTTTTGGACAAATATTTTTGTTTAAAATTTTGTTGTTGTGTAGAGAATTGAAATGCAATTCAAACGATGTATTACTCGACCCCCATAGCCTTTTAAAAAAAATTAAACGGCCGACCGACGTCATTTAAAAAAAAATATTTTTTTTTGTTGTCAAAAAGAAGCTTATGAACTACCATTAAACCAAAAAAAATTCAAAACAGAATTCCAATCCGTTCAAAAGTTAACATGGGTGGGGTTACTCTAAGAGAGTTCTTACATTATGTACCGCCATTTTGTTTTGGAAGTATATTTTTGTTTGAAATTTTGGGGACGTATAGAGCATTGTAAGACATTTCGAATGAGGTATCACTCGACTCCCCATGCCATTTGAAAAATTCTTACAAAATGGCGTCGGGACACACTGTATGTTGATTATTGTTCCCAGGTACATTTGTTTTCGTTATTCAGTTTGAGTTTGAGGGGCCAGGTAAACATCTCGTTGTTTCTAAGGTTGGGATCCAGGTAGCGTTCAATTTTATGGAGTCTTCAATTTTGTTAAAGTTGTTTTTATGCTTTCTGATCTCGATTGCCTCCCTGACGAGTCGTGCATGAGGTGAGTTCGGTATTGAACATCGCAGATGAGAGCGAGCAGATGTCGATTTTGGTCACGTGGTCATCAAGAGTTAAGATTGAAAATTCTGTGTCCGAACGCTAAACGCTGATATAAAATAATCCAAATTGCATTTGTCGAAGAGCAAACTTGAAATCATTTTTGATCGTAATTCCATGGGAGACCCAGGCTTTATAATTCTTGGAATGGCAAGAAATATATTTTTTGCTGTGGATTCGGATGAAGAAGATGAGGAATCCAACATTGTGCCAAAAGGAGAAAACTATGCGGAGGAAGTTGTGCCGAGGTTTTCAGATAAGCAATTCCAAATGCATTTTCGTCTAATACCTGGTACTTTTGAGGATGTTTTGGAGAAATTACAAAGCGCAAGCAATGATGAAGTATTACTTGCCGAAATAGCCGGTCGTGTCCGTAGTAATAATATTCCAATGCCTCTAGACAAGCAGCTTATGATCACTATTTGGTGCTTGGCTAATTTAGAATCACTCCGGTAAGTGGTGAAAAAGGATTTATTTTAAATCTTTCAAAAAATAGTTCTGTTGCAGATAGATTTGGTATAAGTAAGAGTACATGTTGGGATGTACTTTATAGAACATGTAAAAATTTGTTAAAAGTGAATTCTAAATATAAAATGATATCCTGGCCAAGACGAGACAGGGCACGAACTATTATGAGACAGTTTCAACAAATTAATGGATTTTCAAGTATTCGGCCTATTTTGTCAGTTATCCTGGGTATGTAAGGCAAGAATACTTTACCTATGGGCTGGACGTCCTCTTTCCTATTGTGTGCTGTGGGTTGCATCCTTTGTCTGATTTCACGTTTTGTGTATCCGTTAGCCATAAGTGTTTTCCAGATGTTCTAGTTCGCGTATGAGTACTTCAGGTTCAAAAATTCATTCCGCTCTATTGGTTAACGTTCTAATAATTCCATATTTCTGACTCGGATGTTAGTTTGAATCCCTGTGCAGGTATCTGTTAGTATGTGTCGGTATCCTATAGACTGTGTGACCCAACCGTGTCCCTTTTCGCGTTAATAGAACATCGAGGAATGCTAATGAATTGTTTTCTTCAACTTCCATCGTGAATTTTATATTATTGTGTAGGCTATTTATATGCTCCAGGAAATCTTGAAGTTTCTCTCTACCGTGATTCCAGATGACAAACGTGTCATCAATATATCGAAACCAAACTTTTGGTTTGTAGACAACACTGTAGAGGGCTTGGTGTTCAAATTTCTCCATAAAAAAGTTTGCCACCACTGGGCTCAGCAGACTTCCCATGGCCACCCCTTCAATATGTTAATACATTTTGTTGTCCCAAGAAAAGTATGTTGTAGTCGGAAATGTCATCTGGGCAGTCATCCTGATGTACTTGTTTCTTCAAGTGGGACCTTTGTAAATAGAGACACCACGTCGAAGCTAACCAGTATATCATTTTCCTCCAGTGTCAGATCTTTGATTTTTCCAATGAAATCTACCGAATCTCTGACATATATGCCGGATTGTCCAATATGTGGTTGAAGCAGTGAAGAAGCTGCCACTCAATTATTCATCTGACTATTCTTTTCCAAATTTAGTTTTTCGTCTTCTGTTGAATAAGTAACATTGAATCCAATCAAAAACAACCCCTAATAGTTCTGTCAATTGTTTCAAAAGCTCTTTGGAGGTCGAGAAATGTTGCAACAATATACTGATTTCTATCAATTATATTTTTTCATTCAGTTATTAAAAATTATAGACACGTTTCCCATGAGTGTCTAGCTCTAAAACCTAATTGGTTTCCTAAAAACAATTTATTGAAATTAAAGTACTGAATTAATTGGTTATATACAGACAGTTCCAACACTTTTTAGTAGGTGGTATATTTAATGGCCCAAAATTTTCAACTTTCAGTTAAGGTTCATATAAAGTCAAATATTTCGCGTGTCTGAACTGTAAGATGGCACTAACAAGATATGTTTTTCATACCATAGTGACAGCGCTCTCTTATAATATTTCCAAATAAATTACAGTTTTCTGCTGGAATATCTACCGAATATCCTACGGTCAACCCTACTGCTACTGCATTGTTGCCAAATCTCAACATTATTCGAAATTGTGGTAATGTGTTTCAATGCATTACGTAGCTATATTACGAATAGCTGGATTACTAATAATAGTAATTATTATTACATTTCATGTTCGTTGTGGGGATGATTTTGGTGTTGCCCATTTTTTCCGGTTTACCAGTATATTATTTATTGTATTCTTTCCGTTTGTTTTTCTGATATTCGGGGTTGCAGTGCCCATGGGTTTTTTATAGATATAATTGTATTTGCTTTTAGTACAAACAACAAAATTGTTGGTAAAATTAAAAAATAACAGGTAACATGAACAACTCACTATAATTTATTTTTATCAATATTTTTCAACTTTGTAAGCTGAATTCCGCCTATTATACCGTTATTTTTTATGTATATAAATAAATGTTATTCAAAAACAACTGGAAAGACTCTATTATGATTATTATTATTATTTTTCAATTCTGTTTTGCAACCTGTTCCATTTTCTAAACTGATATTTTAAATCGCAAAACATAAAACTTCATACTTACATACTTCTTCAGTTGTGTCCAAGACTCTTAGGCTTTAGGTGGACCAGTCCAACATCCGACTGATGAACTGACAAACCCCTATCGACGTAACTTTTATTTTCGATAAATTAAACAAATTACATTGGTTACTGCTGTCTAGAACTATTGGCAACGCTGTACAGTAAATATGACAGTGAAAATAATTCTGTGCAATACCTTGTGGACAGTGACAGAACTATCATTTTCTTTTCGTTCATGTACTATAGAGGAATCACTTACTGGAGCGATTTACCGTTTTTTGTCTGAGGTTTTGAAAATCATTATTATAAATATAAATCGTTTGAATTTATGTCTGAAAAATAGTACGAATAGTTTCTCAATGTTCAGTCTTCCAAATTTCATGTAAATATCACTTGCAAAAGCGATTCTTCTCAACTGTCTTCGATTTTATAGCAAGATTTTCTGATTTTTTTTAAATTGTGAGGGAACCGTGAATTCAAAAATTCTGAAAAAAATCGTGATTAGCTTTTACTTTCACATTGATATGTCATGATATTTGAAATGGAATCTGATGAATGGTTTTTGGGAAAACTTAAAGTATCTCTAAAAATTAGGTTTTTACTTTTTTCTTCGAGAACAGTTCATCAGATTTTCTTCTACATCTCTCTAATTATTTAATTTGAATGCAAAAATAGCTCGAATATGTTTCAGAATTTTTTAATTTGGCGTTTATTTTTTCATGGGTTTACATGAACCTTAATTTTCGGTACAGGAACGAAAGTGGTAACATCAAATTGATCAGGAAAGCACCAGTTCTGAGTGATGTGTTAATTAAATTTAATATTGCGTAACCAGCTACAATAAATCTTTCTTCTAAGAAGTTACTATTTGAAATGTCCGCTTTGTTAGTTTAATCAAAACAGAATATAATATTTCTTAGTTCAGTCATTGTTAAATGATCTTAAATATAATAATGTTACGATTTGCTAAAATAGGCCGAGCACACAAATAAAACTGTTTATTTCTAACTTCACTAAAAAACATACAACTACTTCACTGACTAATAAAACACTTAGATCTATATATAAATAAATATTCCAAACACTTACATACTTCTTCAAAAACTGCTTATCACTTCTTCATAAACCTTTTCCATAAAATTCCTTCATAATCCCAGTGAAATGTTTCCCTTTATATACTCAAGCCGTGCAACCAGATCCTTCCGGATTCCGCTCTAGATTACTCACGACAGAATTTCAGCCAAATAATCTTTTCTTGGAAATATTTATCGACAAAGGTCCCGCGGAATCGACTCAGCGGCGCAGCCAGGGGGCTTTCATCAATCTCGTAACATTATCCTCCTATCAATTTTGATCGTGCCGATAAAATAATGTGTCGTCGCCATTATAACGATCGAGTCTCTCTAGGTGAACGACCTTCATTTTCGCTCTCGAGCTACGTTGAATCCTATAGACCACGTCGTTTATTCTATTCACTATCGTATAGATAGGTGGTCGGTGGATCAGCGGTCTAATGCACAGGCCGTTCGAAACTCCAGCATAGCGATAGTCGGTTCGAATCCGATGTAGGTACGAGAATTTTTCTCAACTACTTTATATCGGATTCGATAGGCGGCCGCATGCCTTGTTGAAAAGCAAGTGTATTGTGAGTTGTCTAGATGCCAATCTCGTCTAGTGCTAGCTTGGAGTGCACACCGACCACCCGAGGTGGTGCTGTAGGTTTTCCGGGATTTCCTGCAGCTGAAAAGTGAATACATCAACTAAAACATCAGTAAGTCGCCCCGGAGCGCCACGGCAAATAATAATAATAGCCGTCCTCTACCCGCACAGGCTATGCCTTTGGGTACACTCAACGAGTGTTTATGAGGGAGTATTATTATTATAGAGTCCTTCCCAAGATGGTGTTAATTTGGGAGACACTCCTTTCTTACGAAGAGGATTTTACAGCCATACTCGATCTCCTTCTTTAAATCCACCAGTATTGGACTTAAGATCGTATCGAGACTTCATTCTGTCACTGGTTATCTTAATCTTTTTCTTGCAAAATCGTGGATCCAATTAAAACTATCTCGCAGTTCGTCTGCATAATCCTGTATCTATTTTTCTTCAGCACTTGGTGATCCAAACACCAAGTCACAGGGCAACCGTAGTTCTCTCCCGAAGATAATGCTGGCTGGAGTGAGCTTTGTGGAATCATGCACAGAGGCCCTGTAAGCCATCAAGAGTAGTGGAAGATGTCGATCCCAGTTCTTTTGATGCTCCTCTACTACTTTGGAAAGATGTTCTTCCATAGTCCTGTTGAACCTTTCAACCATGCCATCAGACTGTGTGTGGAGTGCAGTTGTTCTGGTCTTGCTAATTCCCATCAATTCACAAACACCCTTGAATAAGATCGATTCAAAATTCCTTCCTTGATCGGAATGTAGCTCCAATGGCACTCTAAACCTTGAAAACATGTTATCCACCAGAGCTCTTGGAAATGCGGATGCTTCTTAATTAGACAAGGCACACGCTTCAACCCATTTGCTAAAGTAATCCATGGCAAAGATGATGTATTTGTTGCCATCATTCGTCATTGGAAACGGTCCGGCTACATCAATGGCAATTTGTTCGAAGGGAGCACCTACATTGTATTGTTTCATATCTCCTCTCGATCTTGTCTTGGGACCTTTGCTTGCTCCACACTTCGGACATCTTCGGCACCATCTCTCTACATCTTCACGACATTCTACCCAGTAAAATCTCTGCCGTATCACTTATTCTCGACCTAGGCACAACCAATTGAGAAATCACTTTTCTGCCGTAGGCCGATTCCCAAGCTCTCTTCAATAGACCATTCTCAACAATCAGGGAATCCCATTGTACCCACAATGCCTTGAAACCTGGTGACTGTAAGGAAATTTCCTTCCAGGTGAGTCTTTTCGCTCCGCTTTCCTTCCATCGTAGAAAATCTGCAACTTTTGGATCACTTTCTTGGCCCTGCCTCATTTTCGCTGTGGTCCAATTGTCGTCAACCATTAATCTCAATTGGTTGTTCCCTTTGCGAGTACAATTCGCTCACAAGTATCCGAACTAGGTTTTCTGGACAAAGCATCTGCGTTGTTGGGTAATTCAGTTGTTCTTAGTCTCTTAACTGGGATAGCCTCGGGGGCTTTATCATTGCTAGTCGGCATGCGCCCCGATATCAATTCGGTTGTTCTCATTCTCTTCACTGGTATGACCCTGGAGGCTATTGCTAGCCGGCATGCGCCCCGATATCGATTCGGTTGTTCGTAGCCTCTTAACAGGGTTGATCCTGTGGACTCCATATTTGCTAACCAGCATGCGCCCCGAAATGTTGTCTGATTCTAATTTTTCTTGCCGCCAATTTGCTGGAAGACCTTGTCCACACAGGTGATAGCGAACGTGGTGGCATTCTTACCCTGCAGTCTCTAATGAAATGTCCCAATTTTTCACATCTATAGAACGCCCTGTTTTTCTGACTGCTCATTCCGCTTTTCAAAGATTTGATCTCATCCAGATCCTTCTCGAATAAACTAGTAACTGCGCCTGATTGTTGTTCGGGTTCTTCTATTGCTACTGCTCGTACTTTCGGCCTCGAGATGTTGAAGGCTGCCTCCACTTCTAGAGAACGTAACAAATCATCGCTACTCCTCTTGAAGTGTGTTAGTCGCAGAGTCCTTTATGAATAACTGTTCCTTGAATTCTCCCGGTGCTTCTGGGTAAGCCAGCTGGATTAGGCGTCTCACATCCGATTCAAATTCCTGCAGACTCTCACCTGATTTCTGAGTACGCGTTTTTATTTGAGCCAGATACGTTCTCGATGTTGATCGCCATACCGCAACTCTAATGCAGTAATCAGGTCTTTATATTTATTTTGTTGTTCGATAGGTATCTTCTGCAACATACCCAAAGCTGGCCCTCTCAAAGCTACTATAAGTGTCGTAGCTTTTTCTTCTTCGCCCCATCCATTAGCCACTGCTGCAGCTTCAAACTGTCGGCGATACATGGACCAAGAGGACTGTCCATCAAAAGTCGGTGGTTTTACGGAAATTCCTGATATGGCAACCCTGTCTCGACGATCTTGGTTCTTGAGGAGAGCTATATGGTTTTCGATGAGTCCTTTCACCTCCTCTCGCACTGTATCCACTTTCTTATCAAGCTCATCGTCGACTTTTTTGACGTGTTCCTTTAGTTCTTCTTTCAGCTTTTCTTTCAGTTCCTCCATTTGTACTTCGGTTTTCTGTAATACATGTTGGAAGAACTTGTCTTGATATTCTAGAACCTTCAGAATTTTTTTTTCTTTTGTTTTTCTATTCGTTCCAAATCATTCTTTTGTTGTTTGAGAATTTTCTGGAGGGCCTCTTCTCGTTCTTTCTTCTCATTCAACCGTCGTACTTCCTCTTACTGTTTTTCCTTTTCTCGTTCTTGTTTTTCACATTCTCGTTCATTTCTCTGTTTGTCGAGAATTTTCTGGAGTGCCTCTTTTCGTTCTTTCTTTTCCTCCAACCGACGCGTTTCTTCTTGTTTTTCCTCCTGGCGCCGCTTTTCCTCTTCTTGTTTTTCTTCCTGGCGCCTTCTTTCCAAATCCGCAAATTGATTTTGGATAAAGGACTCCGCACATTTAGTACGTAAAATGGCTTTCGGCTAATTTTGCTCACATTGATATACTGTAGATCTTGGCATCCTCATTACGTAGTCCAATTTACAGATCGATCCTATGACCAGTTTTCGAGGTACAGGGTGTCAAAAATTCGATTTTCGCTATTTTGAGTATTATGCATCGATTTGATTTTTGTGCTCTAATTCGAAATTGAACTATCTTAGAAATGAACTTAATGTATCTAAGTTGTATGAGTCCCTCCATACGACTGAAATCTAATGTCAAATTCTAGCAGTTTGTTTTCTAATTTTAACGGATTGAGTGAAAATCAAAACGAGTATGGTATTTATTTGTATCTATTTCTATGAACATTGTCTTGTCATGCTGTAATGCAACACCCTTTGTTAGATATTATTTTTCATTCGTATGGAGTGACTCATGAGCTACAACTTAGATACATTAAGTTCATTTCTAAGATAGTTCAATTTCGAATTAGAGCACAAAAATCAAATCGATGCATAATACCCAAAATAGCGAAAATCAAATTTTTGACACCCTGTACCTCGAAAACTGGTCATAGGATCGATCTGTAAATTGGACTACGTAATGAGGATGCCAAGATCTACAATATATCAAAATTTGAGCAAAATTAGCCAAAAGCTATTTTACGTACTAAATGTGCGGGGTCCTTTCACAATGTCGTCCATCGTATCGTACGATGTACTCCTCGTATTCATCATAGTTTCTATTTTCCAATAATATCCCGCTTCGGACACCACTGTTACGATTTGCTAAATAATAGGTCAAGCACACAACTAGAACTGTTTATTTCTAACTTCACTAAAAAAACCTACAACTACTTCCCAGACTAATAAAACACTTAGATCTATACTAGATAAATATTCCAAATACTTATATACTTCTTCATAAACTTTTTCCATAAATCTTGAAATCGAACCTTTGTAGTTGTGTTTGATATGTAAATTGATTGAGCACTTGGATTATCAAGTAAGTAAATGAGGTTTGTCAAAAAAAAATTATTTATTGTCACTGATCTGAACTTTTCATCGATCATTCAATTTAATTTCATTTCGAAGCTACCATCCAACCACGGTAAGTAATACGTAATTTATAATATCAAAATGAAACGAAACCAATATATTTCAGTTGTCACGTGGTTGAGACTCAATGCTAAAAATATCACTGACTGGGGTCAAGGTTTGTGAGAGCAACCTGGAATTCGTGGGAGGAATTTAAGTCCTTACGTTCAAGTGATGTCAACTTGGAATTGCCCAAACAACGGCTGATTAGTGGTGAGACCGTTTCATTCTTCTACTACCTAATAGGGAAAGTTTACCGATACTCCTGACTATAGGAAGTGATTTGAATTGAAGATAATTTACTTATATATAGCTAATTGCACAAAAATAGAGACAATTCATACGTATTGCAGAGTGCTCGAAAACATTGATGTTCTCATTGAATTATTATCTGATAATTATAGAAATACTTTCATTCATTTTCATTTCACAGTTCATATCATTTAGTAATAGTCATTATTGTTAGGCCTGCAGTTTAGGCAATATTAATCGATTATAATTGATGATTCATTTCATAAATAATATTTAAAAAAACTATACACAGTAATTTATCTTGATCTCCGATAACCAGTCTATACAAAATATACATATATACATTGCTGGGGATATAACAAACTTCTTCATAATCCCAGTGAAATGTTTCCCTTTATATACTCAAGCCGTGCAACCAGAATTCCACCCAAATAATCTTTTCTTGTAAATAATTATTGACAAAGCGCCCGAGGAATCGATTCAGCGGCGCAGCTAGGGGGCTTTTATCGTAACAATAATGTCCATTCTTTTTATCTCATTCCTGCTACTGAGTACTATATAAAAGATATTGTCAACAATCTTGAGTAACTTAAAATGTGTAGATGATGGTATAAGCACAAACATTTTGAAAATATGTATACGTTTCATAGTTGAACCACTCACCTATCTGATTGATTATTTGTTACAAGAAGAAATTTTTCCAGAATGCCTAAAGGTTTGTAAAATGCTTCCAACTCATAAGACTGAGAATAAAGCGAACCTCGAAGAATTTCAAACCAATTTCACTTTCCAATCCATTTGGAAATCTCAACGCTCCCAAGTACATACATTTATGAGTTACTGCAATATGTTGAGTCAGATATAACAAGTTTTCAGAGTCTTGATAGGACCCAACACACAGATTGACAGTAACCGAAACATGCCCCCTCAACTCGTGGCCATAAAAGTTCACAACAATATACCAAATGGAATTCATTATTAGACTGGAAAACTCTATAAACGTAGAATCAAGAAGTTGCTCTTAGATAAATCATATGCTGACTGAATATCTCAATGATAATCTGTAATATTATACAATATGTATATGTATATGTATGTGTGTGGTGTTTGAGTGTGTTTGTGTATGTATTGATATGTTATTAGTATTGTAAAGAGAGCTATTTGTTATATTTATTTTTTTTATGGATGAAGTTTTAGGAATCGCCTTTATTAATTTTACATTTTTTTATTACTGTTATTATTATTTTCTTTTAATAGACTCATCTGCAAAGTTTATACTCTACCTGTTTACTTAGTGGAACAGTTCTTTGGAGGAATTCTTTGGGTAACAGATGGCTCTTGATGTCATGTGATATAGATATCAGCATTTCAAAGCAAATAAATAATCGAAATTTCAATATATAAAACACTTTAATACTTATAAATAAATAAATGAATGAGTTGCTGACTGTGGCCTTGCTCATATTATACGGGGTACTTAAAAAATTCCTCAATCTTTGACTTTCAGAATTTCCATCTGTTATACAAAACTTTCACCTAATTTTAGGAATGCTGTGATTTTAATTCGGTAGCTTTTAGAATCATGAGAGTATATATGCATATGCATGATATATACATCTGAAGTATAAATGTATGTGTTCAAAGACAATGCTCTTGTATATATTGCAATTTTTTTTGTATATTGCCTCATTCAATATCATCTGTGATGGTCTTACTGAATAAATTCATTTCTAATATTCTTTATTTTATTTAAAGCGAGAATTCAGTGAAATGAGTTGATTGCTGTTCATTTTGGCAAACAGATGGTATTTCATTTGCACTATATATAAAATATGAATAGAAATTATCAGCAATGTCTAGTTCCATATTTTTTTTTTTAATGGCTTTGACATTTCGTCTTTCAGCCAGCCACAAGTGGAGTACGAAGTAGTGTATTATTTCAAGTTAATACCTAAACGATTAAAAAAGAAATGGAAAATTGAAATAGAAGACCGTACAACAGGTACACACGCTTCACGTCCAGGGGTCCGTCGGGACTAGTTCCTTATTTAGAATTACATTTTGATGATTAATCTCAAACTGAATACGGCTAATGACATCTTGTTTTAGCCTAACAAGTTCTTTAGATACTTCCACATTTCCTTAATATAACTTTTATTGTTATCAATATAATCATAATATAATCTCTCTTTTTTCTTTAGTAAAACAACATATTGATTTCTGATGATCTTTCAGACATTCCAACGTTGTTCTCACGCTCACGTCTTATTTTTTAAATTGACCATCAAAGTAGGGTACATAATTACTTTTGATGTATTGTTTTTCCAGGGAAATTAAAGTTTTTAAATCACCACAACATCTAGTATAATCACGAACAACTTGATTCAATCCACACATAATGAATATTGTTTTTATTTTCTGCACCTAATATTCGTTATTGAAAATTCAAATCATCAATCAATACGCATTTAATCATCATCAAAAATGTTTTTTACCACATACTCCAGATCAAGAATAAAAAGAAGCTCACTGAAACTTGAAGACCTATAAAGACCCCCACCTATTACCTATTACCTATTTTGATTTTTATAAACACACCATGTCAATTATATGAGTTTTACTTGACTTGACTTCAATATCTTCCCTGGCGAAAATTGAAACCCCATATACAGGGTGTTTATTAAGAACTTGTAAAAACTTCAGAGGAAAAATCTTTGACTGATTCAAAGATAAAAAGTTCATATGAATATGTGTCCGCCAATGTTTCGTTTCGGAGATACAAGTGTCAAATTTGAAATTTTATTTTCAATTATTTTGAATATCTTTTACAAAAAATCATTATATCGCACCAAATGAGATGACGATTTTTTTTTTGAGAACTCAAAATTTGTTTTTTTTTTTATGTAAAACTTAGAGGGCGCTGCTTACGATATCATCATCCATTTTAATTCGCCATAACTTTTTTGACAGTAGACATTTACAATTTTTTTGTACTTAAATCTTATTCCTAGACTTTTTCTTAGCAAAAAAGGTAAAGGTATACCTGGTCATCAAGCTGCATTGAAAAATTATTTGTTTTCAAAATACACGGTTTGGAATTATTAAAAAATTTCGGTTTTTCAACATCTTGTATCTTATTGAATTATTTCTAGAAACATATCTGTTTAAAAAAAATGTTTATTTTAGCGAAATCCATCACATACTCAATTTTTGTAAAGTTCTGAGCAATTTTATCTAGCGCCCAAGTGATAACCTGCATCGATGCAAACATTTGCAAATTTCCCAAAAACATTTGCCCCTAGAGTTGTTAAACAGAGATACTTTTCCTGCTGAGAAAAGGTGTTGGAATAAGATTTATATATAAAAAATCTCAAAAGTTTACTGTGAAAAAAGCTAGGGCCCATTGAAATAAATAATGATAGCGCAGCGCCATCTAAGATTCATATAAAAATTTATACTAAATTTTGATTTTTCCTCTTAAAAAACCACCGTTCACCAAATTTTCTTGAAGAAATCATTTTTTGAAAAAGTTATCCAAAATCTATACATTTGCGGACATGTTCATATGAACTTTTTATCTTAAAATTAGCCAAGAGATTAACTCTTTACAGTTTTTACAAGTACACCCTGTATTATTATCTTCATTTGTGTTTATTTACGGTTCTTCGTCACATAGTACTTAGAATAAAACATTCTTGCTCTAGTTCAACCATTTGCTATACGATACTGTAATTAATTGTCCGCGGAAATAAATTATCCCATCTAACAAAAAAAAACAACAACGAAAATCTCGACAAAAAATATGTACTTATTATAAAAAAACTCAAAAAGTACAAAGCACACCCTATTTAGAAGATAAAGCGCCTAACCTCAAAATTTTCAAAAGGTTATTTTGTTCAGTTTCTAAACGTCAATAAACAGCAGATCAAGTCGAATTTCCTAACTAGCCGTATTTGTGAATGCGACGCTCATGCCTCCCAATCAGAGGGGTGGTATCCCTTCTCTCCACTTGGGAAAGGGCCTGAGCTGCGTCATACACGACAGAGTTGATCTGCCAGATGTCAGCCTCTTCTGAGAGTACATCGTGAATCTCCGCATCCACCCGTGCCAGTTGTTGTGGCTTCAGGGGGTTGGTGTTATGAAGCGCCTTGCGGGTTCTGATGCCTTCCGTTGGTGGTATGATGCGGGCCTCCTCTACAGCCAAGTCGACACGTGGCATATCTGCCACTTCTGCCACTGCGTTAACCGGCTGAGGAGGGACTCTAACAGCCTCGAACCCGAAGGTGGGATACATAATCCCTTAGATTTTGTGCGGAACAGGCAGCATGCTCTGGGTGTGTTTCACACCACAGAGCATGCATTCTCGCCATGTATCCTCTTCGGGCGGGCTCACTGCTCTCGTAGCAATGCAGAAGACTGTCCCTCAGTTCATCCGTCCACTCAAAGCGTCCGTTGTCATTGCGGTTGTCATCGTTTGGCAAATCATCGTTTTGGGCCCCACCACCTTGCCTATGACCCCTAATCCGGAGGGGTCGGTTGTGAGGGCCTCTTCCTCGTGCATCTAGAACCGAGTAGTAGGGTATACTGGGGGGGGTTAGCCTAGTATACCCACGGCAGACATCAGAAGGAATGAGCATTCGCTCCAGGGTGCGCCATGATTGCCGGCCCGGTTTTCACAGGTGATTATTATTATAAATATTATTATCACATCTCAACACCTATTCCCAACCTTTATCTATGCACTCATTCCATCGATTTCAAGCTAAAGTTTGATGCGAACCTGGCCAAATGCGAGCGGAAGTTTAGAAGGCCGGCATCTAACCGCGCCTCGCTATGAAGCACCCTGAATGTATTCTTAAATCACTGAAAGTGTCATTAGCTTGAATCTGTAATCTATCAATGCGGTGACTTATTTTAAAATTTGTATCTAGGAAATCAGAAATAATTTATTAATTCACCTTTACATAGACAGAGATTGTATTGAAAATTAGAATTGTACTCACCCTCAGAATGGAATGCTGTATTGCTGTTATAACCATAGCTCTTAGGTCTAGGAATGGCTTTCAACATATAGAAATCTAGATGCAACCATATCAGGTATAACGAATTCTCGATTATGAAAGCACAGTAGTTGATCTCTTTTTTCTTCTTTTCAAGTCTATCAGAGATAATTTCAAAGGCCTTTTCTCTTTTCACATATAACTCGTTCAATTCAAATGAAGAATCAATATATGGCCTCAAGTCTACAGAACTCATGTCAGGTATTTCCTCCAATTTTCTCATCAACAGTTCATGGGTTACCTTCTCTTGATGATGATAATTAACAGTACTAATGAGTTGTTGGACTATAACACCCAAACTAGTTTCCTGGTCGTTGGTGTTTGTGAAACTCTTAGTACCGAAGTTACTCAGGAGAGGATTGCTCAATGTTGGATAAAATATGACCCCGACTCCTGCATGTTCGATGCCGTGATTGGCAACAGTGTTTCTTGAATAAGACAGTAAGTTAGAAATGACTTGCATAGCGGAAAGCAGTCGTTCTGAAGTCTGAAAACTGCAAGACTCAAAAGAATTCTGGCTAATCAACCGTTTGACAGTCTCTTCTGAAAGTATAAATTTAGGAAGAAGTGATAACATCAGTTTTTGAATTCTGTGAAGCTGGGCCCTGTTATTCTGAACAATATTTGGATTCTCCAATATATTTACCAAATTGTTATTGGCCGTCCTTGATATAACTGAAGTTAAAAGAGCCAATTCTTTCAAAGACATTGGTGATAAATCTGGGCTCCCAGATCGAAGTATAAGCTCAACTACGTCTAAGTGACTTAACAAGAAGTACATGATTTGTGCTACAGCTGACTGGTTTTCTGTACCAAGGGTAGTAAGTACGGCATTACTAATATGTAAAGTTGGTAACCAGATTTGTAGGTACTGTTGTTCTGTAGGTGGGAGAAAATCTTCCAAAATGTTGTCTCTTTGCCAAGCCTTCGATATTTCAGGATGGTAGGAGAATACAGACATATTACTGAAAACATTGAATAGTTTTTGTTCCAACAATAATTCACTTCCCATTTTAGTAGCAGCCAGCCTAGCCAACAATAATATTTTTGCCATGTACAAATACAAAGGTTTTATCGATTCTGACTGAGGTTCTAACATATTTCTCAACTCCAAATCACTATCTGCTATACTCTGGATAACATGTTTCAGGTATCCTCGTCCAGAGAAATGCATAATCCAGTTTGTGTTACCAGACACAGCTATCAGGTGGCTAAAGCTTGACATTGCTAGAATTTTACATATTTCTTGTCCTCCAATACAGTCTTGGCAGAGTATCTCGATTAGTTTTTCACCAAAGTTCAATAGAAAATCTGAAGAAAACTCAAATTTTAAATCAGTTTCCGAAACGCTCAGTTTTGAGCTATCCAAGCGGCTAATGAAAAGGCTATTATTGAACATTATATCTTCATGTGGCATTTCTGTATTAGTCAATTGCAGAAAAGTAACTAAAGTAGCATACAAATTTATTCTCAATTCTCCATCAACGACATCAGACACCATTATCCACTGAACAAAGTTTTCCAAAATTTCTTTCAACGATGTATGATATAACTTTAGAACATTGAAAGTTCCATCCCTTTCGAATGCCGATATTTTTTCTAACCTTTTTTCCCGAAAATAACATTTCTTCAAATTATCCACCAAGAGCAATATAGCACCAGACAAAAGTCTAGAAACTTCTGGTAGTAATTGTACTTTAACAACTCTTTTTAATAGCAACTTCAGCAATGATATACTTATAATCTGCTGTTCTATTGTAGATAAAATTTCAGTGGGAGTAAATATAACCAAAACTTCAACTACCTGTCTCCACGCATCGGTGAACTGAATGAGTGCTGAGCAAGTTTCAGTTCTTCTGTTCATTTTGAGAGCATACTTCAAAACTTTCTGAATTTCTTTAGTTATGGATTGTATCTGACCCATGACAGCTGTTCCTTGAAGAGATTTTAGTTCGTCATACAGAATTTGATGTAGTTTTTTTAAATCAATCAATTTCGGAGATGTTCTCTTTTGACAACTTTGCAAAATTTTGTTCAATACCTCGGTATCGAAGAATTCCCATGTAGGGGTTTCAAGTTGAGGCTGAGTTAATTCAAAATGTGGAATTAACTTTGTCAAAAAACTTTCCATCTTTATATCTTCTGGAATCAGCAATTTTGTATCAAGTGCACTTTTCTGAATCAAAGAGAACATGTCCGGGTTTTTACTTTCTTCCACTGGCATATTCACCAAAAAGTTAGTTAGTTGTTTCATGTAAGAAACTTGCTTGATTTGACTTGACACTTTCAACTCTATTGCAAGAACTTTCAACAACCATTTGACTTGACCAAATTCTGATAAGCTGTTATTCATGTTTATAGAAGCTTCTTTTAAATGATCTCTATAAAATGTTTTGTTCATTCTTATGAATCTCAAAACGGGTTTTGATGTTTTGACATTGGACGCTAACAGATATAGCTGATGGTAAATTGATTCTAATAATGAAGAGGATGCTATTTCAGAGGAATGATTGATAACACAATCCATGATGGATATTAGAGAATGCAGACAGGAACGCGGAAATCCCATCACTCCAGGAAACTGGAATTCGGTTTGTGAAACATCTTTTTTGATATCAAAACCCATCAGTAGATGAGTCAGGTTAGGAGCATTGTAAGACAAGCATTGTTTTGTCAACTTCAGTATCTCTCTCTTAGTGTTTTCCGTAGTTTCTCCGTCTTCATCTGAAGATGAATCCAAACACTCCACAAAACCACTTCTGATCAGTTCCTTCGAATCCTCCATCGACAACAATATATTCATGAATTGGCTATGTGCAACAGACGAAGAGGTAATATGGGTTAGTATTCTAACAGCAACATAAGCATGCTTCGGTAAATATAGTTGATAAGTTACATATTTTGATATATTAATGCAATAATCTGGTTTTCCACTTCGTTGATTTATAGACATCAGCAACTTATTGATGCTTGTTAACATAATAGATGTGGATGACGAAGCTAGGAAGCTGAAAAACTTAGACTGCAAAATAAGTACCCTCTGGATAATATCTAAACAAGTCAGTACGCACTCTTTCAAATATGCCTGTCCTTGAAAAGATACAAAACAGTCAAAGAATCTGTTGCCATCATCAATTATGTTCATTATAATGTAGAACATCTCAGATTTACTGTTCAGCTGAAGCATCAAGTGATAGCCAGGTGGGGAACTAAATTCACTTTGAATGTTTACAGGAAAATCGGAAGGTCTTGGATCATATTGGTTCAAGAATTTGTTGAACAATTTCAAACACAAAAGAGCTACTTCCCATTTTTCATAAATATTACGGTATGACCTTGTTTGATGTTTCAAAAAGACTGAATGGATGATGAAGGATAAGTATGGGTCGAAACCTGGTTTCCTAGGCCCTGCTCCCAAAGTTCTAGGAATCCCAAAATTTGTCAGTTCATCGAAAAGTTTTAATACAGCTCTTGTAAGAGGAAATTCTTCCATCCTGGATTCTATTTCTTCTAATTCTGTTTGAATTCCTCTTGGTGCATAGCTTGAAGTCGTGGGAATTGTAACTAATATCTGCGACACTTCCAAATTTTCCCACATTTGGGCGGCGTTTTCAGATGATTTTGACAAAGCAGCGAGTGTTAGCAAAAGATCTGCTTTGAAAGGGATCGGAACCGAACAGCTAACTAATCCCAGCATGACTGTCAACGGAGACCATCCAGGATGTTCACAAAGAGCTAATCGAGAGAATTCATCATGTGTTGCAACAGTACGAATAAGCAACAAAACAGCATGCAATCCTTCCAGCTCTTGCGGTGAGACCCCTTTATGATAACCAACCCGGTTCCTATAAACTGTGTCAGCTTGTGGAGGGGCTTCTTGTTTCAGATTATTGTAGTACTGTGAGAACGACATGAAGAAATGATCCCATGATAAATTCGCAGAAATATGTGATCCAGCTTGTTTTAACATATTGAAGCAGTGCCTTGCCGTCTGTTGCGATGAAGACAAACCACTCAACATTGTGATGTATGGAACGAACAATGTTGTAGGAAGTACATCACCAGCTAGTCTGATGAATTTAAAAAGAGACACAGAACGAGGAGCTGCCCTATATGCTACGTTTTGGGTAGGAGTAATCTCAATTGGACTCCAATAGTTTGACACATAATCAGTCTTCAGAACATCGTTGGAATAGAACTTTCCAACGGTCAGTAACAGATACTCAAAATATCTTGGGAGGTTTGCTGGAGCTTCTAAGCCCTCACGAATGTATACTTGCATAGTCCTAGCAATTTCATCAGCTTTCATCCTGAGGTCCTTCACTTTGGGGTACATCGAAAATATGAAATCTGTGATCAAATTATGAAACCTCTTATATAAAAACTGTTCCTTGAACAAAGTCTTGTTTTCTAACACTACATTGTGCAGAAAGGTAAAGACGTTCATTTCAATAGCCGCATCTACAAAACCTTCCTCTTTATTTATGGCTTCTTGGAACTTAAAACTCTGCGGTACATCACGTAGAGAGCTTATGCAAACTGCCAGTCCAAAGGTAGATAAGGCTTGCAATCCCTCGCACACCCATTTTGGTTTGGAAATTGAGAATTCATTCATAATAGTTGGTATGTAAGTTGCATCAGAAAAAACTGGAAGCAATTGGATAGCTTCTTCTCCATCCTCTCTGGTATGTAAAATACTGATATCCAAGGCTGACAGCAGGGCAGATTCAAGATACAAGTTTACATCATCCATCTTTCCAGAGGCTTCTTCTTCTATTTTGGCTTCTCTTAAATAATTTATAAGAGCAAGAGTAGGTATTTTTGGTAGTCCTGTTTGTGAGGACCATGAAAAAACGATTTCCGCTAAAATATTTCTTATATCCTTGAATAAGTCTATGACTTGTCTTCTGTGCTTTGGTCCACCAAGAGCAAGGTTTTGTTGTAATTTATCAATTTCTTTACTAAGATCGAGTGACCGCAACAATTCAAAAATCCTATTGAAAAGCCCTCCTTCCATCAGCTGGTCTGTATAGTCCGAGATGAACTTTGCTACGTCTGGCTTTAGATTAACACTCCACTGTACACCATTTCTTGCTTGCACCAAATATAAAAGAGTCGTAACAAGAGCCTTTCGACCATCGTAGTACAACAGAACTGCTACTAAGCCCCTGGGCAAGGATGGGTAGTAGGGTATTTGCATTTGTGCAGTGCAAAGGAGATCTAATGCCACAAATTCATTGATTTCAAACATATCAGATAAAATAATGGTTTCCTGGTACAGTTCTTTGGAAAGTACTTGATGTCCAATACCCCTGACATTTATTCCATCCACCATTCCTTTTTTGAGTTCTTCTCTTGCAGATGTAATTTTTGGCTGTAATAAGATATAAATACATTATGGTCTATTTGAATTACTATCTACTAATAGAAACTTTTTTTGTAAAAAGATGCATCGAGAAATAATTCATTTTCAAGATTCAAGATGAAAGATGTTGAAAAACCGATATTTTTAATAATTCCACACCCTGTATTATGAGAACGAATAATTTTTCGATGCATCTTGATGAAAAAATATATATATACAGGGTGTTGAATAACTACGTTGACAAACTTCGATTGGTAATTCTTTGAAAGATTTCAAGACGAAAAGTTCATATAAATGTATGTCTTAAACGGCTTGGTTTTCGAAGTGCAGGGTGATGAAATAGATTGTTTCAAGATTTATTTTCATTTAACTTCGACATTTTCTTCAATAATAAGTTCAAATTAGGCAAGTTCAATCCATTCAATGGTACGCACGTTAGAAAATAATTCCTTTCACAAATAATTTACAGGGTCCTCCTTTATTCAGAGTCAATACTTGTTCAACCCTTCAGATTTTTTTCCTCCGCCACCACTGAGAGATTGTGAGAGAGGAATAATCAGTGCTGTTTTTCATTTAGCATCTTTTTGTTCTCTTGACGTTTTTCATTTACTTATACGGTTCAGGAGTTAAAATGAAAATATTAATCCAAACATTTCCCAGTATAGCGTAACAAAGAAATTTGACAAGCACATATTCTCACAAAATTCGAAGGGTGATTGTTTGAAAGATTTCAGACACAAATTTCATATAAAACAAAACAAAACAAAAAGATGCTAAATGAAACAGCACTGATTATTTATTCCTTTTTCACAATCTCTCAGAGGTGGCGGAAAAAAATTCTGAAGGGTTGAAGAAGACTTGATTCTGAAAAAAAGGAAGACCCTGTGAATTATTTGAGAAAGAAATTATTTTGTAACGTGCACATTATTGAATAGATTGAACTTGCTTAATTTAAACCTAATTTTGCCGAAAATGTCGAAGTTAACTTAAAAAAATCTTGATAAAAATGTATTTTCATCATCCTGTACCTCGAAAACCAAGACGTTTGGAACATATTTTTATATGAACTTTTCGTCATGAAATCTTTCAAAGAATCGCCTCTCGAACTTTGTCAACGTACTTAATTAACACCCTGTAAATTTTTGAGAGATCTATCACCTACTCAGTTTTTGTCAAGTTCTGAGCAACTTCTGTTGCATAAGTGACCCCATAACCTGCATCGATGCAGAAATTTGCTAATTTCTCAAAATCTGTTTTCTCTAGCGTTGTTGAGCAAGTATACCTTTTTTGCCATTGAGATTTTAATATAAACAATCCCAAAAGTTTACTTTTGAAAAATGTAAGAGCAACTTAAAATAAATAATGATAGCGTAAACAATTTTGTGACAGGTGGAAAATTAATATTTCAATTTTGGCACGAATATTTTTTAAAAAAGGAAAATAAAATAGCCTTTCTAGCGGATCTTTTATAGATAATCTCTTAGTAGAGTACAAACTGGCCATTCTCTTTCTATTAAGAATTTGCACTGTGTAATGATCTGTAGCAATGTCCAAGTCTGTTTCGAATGTGAGACGAAGTGAATGTCTCAAAAATCGAAAACTTGAGAAAGAAATTGAAATGACATCTATGGAGATTACTGCGAAAGAAACTACATGAACATTAAAATTGAGACCTATAAAAAGTAGCAAGAGTAATAAATGAAGACACGAGAAGAAGCCAGAATCGAGATTAAGATGAAGAAAAGGGAATCTAGAGTTAGAAATCAAATTGGTGAAGTTAGATGAAGAGGAAACAACTTCTAATGGGGATGGAGGAACGGCCTGATATTAATGAATGGGTAGAAGGTAAGTGTCCATGGGACAGACTTGTCCGTCAGTCGCTGTCATCAAGAAAAAAGCCTCAAAAGGTATTACCTAATTTTTATAATGAGCAAGTAGCTTCGTCACAACTTCTAACAAGACATTCCATGACAAAGGAGTTGCCTTCTTTCGGTGGCGATCCCATGGAATAGACAAATTTCATTTTTCAATATGCACAGCTATTTGTGGTTATTCTAAGGAAAATAATCAAATTAGACTGCAAATGTGTCTAAAAGGTCATGCTAGGAAAATTGTAGAAAGTTTACTCATTTTACCTCAACACGTTGATAACGTAATCCAAATTTTGGAAAACCGATTTGGACGTGCTGGGCTTATAGAATATTCGAATTAATTGAAAAATCTTGTTAGAACAATTGAAGCTTTAAAAGAAGATGGACACTTACGGAATTCTATTTTACTTCAAGAACTGTTGAGTAAACTCTCTCAATCTGAAAATGTATTGAATCGAATACATTTCTAGTACGACACTTCAAAATAACAAATTGGTAGAATTTGGTTTGTAAATAGATCAAGTTATGGTGCCAAAAGTGTTAATTTAACTCTGACAACCCTAAACTCAAACCAAGAACATTTATCAAAAAAGACGTTATGATGACAACGACCGATAGACCTGGAAATAAAAAGTGTACTTGTTTGATAGTGATCTACACCATCTCAGTAAATGTTCAAAATTCCTATATTGAACAGAGGATCAAAGATGTCTTATACCATTTCATAATTTGAAGAAATGTAAAAAAATCAAAATTTGCGGGATAAATTGATAATTGTACGAAACCTTACAATGCACTACTACATAAGAATGAAATCGATGAAAGTAATAAGCCGATTATCAAATGAAAGAACTGAAATTAAATGCCATATTTCAAGCAAATACAAATTTTTTGTTCATAATTTCACCTATTGTTATCAACAGCGGTGAAAAATCATTGAATACATATGAACTTGATGTACCTCAGCACGCTCTTTACATTCAGTGGACGAATAACTAAGTCAAACAACAAGAGGACTCAAGCAAGAATTGAAAATCACCGGAAAATGGTAATAATTTTCAACTTCGACACGTAAGAACAATGAAAGGAATGTATGTCACTGCCTACGCAGACTATCAACATGATGCAGATTCGAGTAAGTATCCATACATGGACAATAAAATAGCATCAATGGTTGCTAAAATTCTGATTGGTCAAGAAATCTGGCCTCTTTCAATCAATAGAAAGGTTATAACAGGACCATGGAATGGTCCGGTACTAAGTAAGACACTTAGCTTGGGTAATCCCTGGGAATGCAAATACAGGGTGTCATATCAATTCAAAAAGTTATCATGGGGAGAAGGATGATTTAGATATCCTTCATGCCATGGTAAAACTACAAGGGAGAATCGATAATTTTGGACTGGACAAAATCACTAAGCCCATGTCAAAAGAAGACATGAGAGCTCAGGATATTTTGGATAGAACGATGAAGAGTTTCGAAACAGGAGATATGAACGGAAAGAAAAATTGATAGAAATTCAGAATTTGGACGAGCCTACTATGAAAAAGGGTTGGACTTGGAAAATAAGGGTTATATCAGAAAACTTTCTGAAGAAGAAACAAAAACGGAAAATTCGAAACTTTGTATCTACCTCATATTGGTGTCTTGAATCCATATAAGCTCAGAATTGTCTTTGATGCTGCGTCTAAATCGAACGGAATGAGCCTCAATGATCACTGGTCCTGATCTATATAACTCTTTGAACAATATTTTGCTTATTTTCAGGATCAAGAGGTTTGCATTCCCAGCAGACATATAGGAAATGTTCCTCCAAATAAAGATAAGACCAGGAGATAGCTCTGCTCAACGATTCCCAAGGCGTGGACTGAATCGAAGTTCTGCTCCAAATACATATGAGATCAGAGTTGTTTTTGGTTCTACAAGTGGGCTTTGTTTGGCTCAAGAAGCTACAAATGTAATTCTAATGAATTTGCAAATAATATCCAGAAGCAATTATTGAAGACCACTACATGGATAACTATCTCGGAAATGCCGACATTGAAGCTGAAAGTTTGATCCATGATATAATTCACGTACACTGCAAGGAGGATTTACTATTTGTAATTGGATTTCATATTCAAAAAATATACTCGGTGGAATAGACCAAACACTGGTAAACACTGCTCCAGAAGACAATCAAGAGCCAAGTGTAGAAATAATTCTGGGTGGCTGGTGGAATCTTCAAGAAGATATTTTTGGTTTTCAAACAAAATTTCATAAGATAGACAAAGGACCCCGCACGGAATACATGGGATTTTGGTTGATTGCGGAATTCAGTGAAACTCGGGTATGTTGTAGATCACGATCTGTTAGTAAGACTTTAGGACCATAATCAAATCGTATGATTAGTCTCGGAGAAACAGGGTGATTTTGAAAGATGTTACGAAAACACAAAATGAAAGTAATTTACACAAATTGAGATTATTTCTGATTAATTCACGTGATTTGGCTAAAATATGTCATGCCTTTGAAAACGTCATACTATTATGATCCAAAACAGTATGTAGCTTACCGGGGAAACTCAAAACATCCAATTTCGACGTTGTTTACTCCACTTAGTATAATTTAGATATTTTTTAATTCAATTTAGAGATATGGTGTGTAATTTTTACTATTTGAAAAAGCAATACTATTATGATACAAACACAGTATTTTACTGTATCGAGGTAATCAGAAAAGTACTTGAAAATATTCTATTAGGAAGTTATATACGTCATTCATTCAATAGAATCCTTACAGAACCCTACGTTTTCGACTTCCCACCTTAATTAATATGTAAAAACCCTCAAACCATGATAATTGAAAAACTACAAGCCACATTTATATTCAAAAAATAAAAGGCTCTACAAATATGTTTGCCAGTGGCACTATGTCTTTGCATTTTCTCTAATAAAATAAGTAATAAAAATCCGTCAAGTTAAACAATTTTATTGCAAAGAAACATAATAATGATACAGATGATGTACTGATAGTTAAAAAAATAATTAGGTTGGTACCAGGTACCAGTTATCAAACCGCTTCACTCATCACCGAGCTCATCACTGATCAGACGAAAATAAAATCGTGGAGCAAGTCGAATTTATATAATCTACGTCAACCGATCATATTATTTCATATTTATTCAATCAATGCCCTAGATTGATGAGGAGAGTGGTGTGATGACTGGTACCTGGTACCTACCTAGGAACATTATTTTTCTACGACCGCATGAAGATTCAAAATATACATTGAAAATATATATTTTATTTCAACATACAAAACTTTCGGGGGTAATACCACGAGTGCTCGCAATACTATCGATAGTAATTCTGTCGAAAATCAACAAGATCAAATTGCAAAGCAATTTGATTGAGTTTAAGATTTCTGACAGAATTAACGATAGTATGGTGAGCACGAGTTGTATTTATTGAGATAATTTCAAGAGCCAACGAAGTTAGGAAATCATATATTCTTGTTCATTTCAGTTCAATGAATAAAAGCTGTCAGACTAACATTTATAATGTAATCCTTGCTAGCAAGATATATTGTCGCGACTAGCCCTATCGCTTGGAACGTAGTCAGGAAGAACAAACAAAGAAACTTGGTTTCTTCTTGGCTTCCCATTAATGAATGAAACAATTCGCAAATTCACTAGATACCAACAATGGACACAATAACCAGGACACAACAAAGCCCTATATTCATATATTTCCCAAACGGGACAAGTCAACACATAATCAATCAATGGTATATTATTTACAAAGTTTTCTTACCAAATGAACACCATTAATACTCGCTTAAGGACAGCTTGCTAAGAGGTTTGTCAAAAAGGCTTTATCGCCGTAAACCCGCGCTAGGTTCGACAGTGTCGCAAACCCACTCCGGGTTCGACAGTGCCACAGTCATCTTGTATTCATTCAAGTTTCGTGTTATTGCTTCGGACATTTTTATTCCAAGGCCAATAAGGCATGTTCTGTTTTGTTATGAATCGAACCAGGCCAAGCTCGACCATGATCGATGTTTGAACTTCAAGTAATTCAACAGTTCAACAAATTATGAATCATGACAGTGGATTTTGGTATCAAACAAAATAAACTAGGTTTTGGATTAGCGCCATTCTTGACAATATCCTTCATTGTTGTTTGCATTCGTGGTATTACCGGGTCAAAAGAATGGAACTGTGTACTATCAATGAAGCACCGTTTTTAATGGTTCTCATATCGCAGGAGATGCGAGTTTCATATAGCGAGTGAAATTATCAATGAAAATCCACTAATTATTATTAATATTAATGTTAAAAACACAATTTGTTGCATTCTGCAAATGAGTACAGGGTAGTTAGTAGGTGGTAACTGACTCTTACGAGTAACACTCATAGATTACAAAGTGCATGAAGATGACAGAGACGGCATCGGTTGCAAATTGTCAGTGCATGAAATAATTCTACGGAGTACTCCAAAGACGTTTTATGTTGGTTATCTCTTCGCCAGAATCTGCTAGAAACGTTGCCGTGGATCGTCTAAAACTGTGACCTGTATAACAACTGGGTTAGGTAGGCCTAAGTAGATAGCGATCTCTGCCGGCATTTTACCACATGTGTTCACGCCTACGCACTGAAAAATGAATTTGCCTTTTTTATAATTCATAAAAAACGACGGAGCGTGGTGGTAGGAGGTCGTAAAATTAAATAACTTCTATATAGAGCTTCAAAAAAGTTCCATTATTTATGACTTCCCTGACCTCGCTTGGATCGGTGTGACTCTGATAGACTTCGGGGATCTAATATATGTTTCTTCAAGTTATTGATATTTTCGATGCTAATTTAAGTTCAACTTTCGAAAAGTAATTATTGAATTCCACACATCTTTGGCGTTGGTAAGTTTCTCTCCACCAGATAGTTCGGCGATTTTCATGATTTTGTTGGCGTATTGTCACTGACCACTTTCCAGGGATTTTTTCGAGTTGTTTTTATCGATTTCATTTTTAAAGCAATTTGTTTCAACTTTTTTCGCATTGAGTTTAATTTATTTTTATATATTGTAACGATTTCGAGACCGGCCTCGAGAGCTCATTAAGCATGCACACCAAGTAAACATACCTCCGCCCACAAACACATGAATTAAGCCTAGAAGAAACGCGAACTTGCCAAGGAACAAAATGGAAGGCCTTCGACGCTTCGAGAGAGCCATCTGACTGGATCGACGTGCAGTCCCGATTGATCGAGAACTGTAAATGCGGGCATATAAGGCGCTGGACAGCAGAGGGCAGATATAGTCTCAGAGAGTTGCAGATATAGTTCCGAAGTCCGCAGATATAGAGCCACAGTAGAAATAAATTGAATTAGTGAAGTCTATGTTTTAGTTGAATAATATTCGAATAGTGTTTTAAATAAATTAGCAAAATTGGTTTAATGCATTTTTACTACAATAATTACATATTACTCTTTATATGCATCGTTCATAGGGTTACTGATATGCCTCAAAGAGAATTTATCCCTTTTTTTTATTGAAACAACTAGTCCATTCCTTATCCACGGTTTCTTTTTGTTAAAATTCCTTAGTTCGACGAGCTCACTAGAATGATCGATCGATTAATTCGTTGAATTCTGTGATAAAATCGTTGAGGCATGATTTTGGATTATTATTATCAAGTACCTCTCTCCATGACTTAAGTCGGACTAGTTTTTTCCTTCATTATAGCAATCGTGGGAGAGTGGTATGTGATGTTTGTTCTAATGATTGCTGGGGTAATATTTTCATTATCGAAATTTTTGCTTCTCAGAAAAAATATGGTCAAGGCATGTACGTGATGTTGCTGTTTTACGGGTGTGTTAATTAATTAATGATGTGAAACCGTGTTGGGACAGTATGTCTATGTAGTCGTTGATGAGGCTAGTTTGTTTATTTTCCTCTAGTATATTTATATTTATATCTCCTATGATAATATCGACCTTTGAAAGAAATTGCGTCAAGATATCATTGAATTCTTGTTTTGGTTGCAGGTGATCTATAAATGGCAATTACACAGATTTTATTTTCTTTTATAGTGAGTGTATATACTAATGTCATCGCTTTGATTCAGTTATTCAATGCTATGTATGGACTCTATTGTTCTTTCAACTTGAATTATTTGGAGGAATTGATAAAATACCGAACTTTTCATTTTATTTCATTTATTTTCAGTCACGAAAGAATAGAATACAGCAACAATACTATAAAATGGGGAGGTCCATTCCAAAACTCGCCTTATCCATGTTAGGTGATTTTGAGCAAAATGTAAAAAACTTTCACGTTAGTACTAACGCATATCAGGCTACCATAAATGCTTTAAAAGAAAGATATAGGCATACGTATAACGTTTATATACCTTGATTAAAAAGTGATCGAATTATGTAACGCTCATAGGCTAAATTGTATAAGATGAGTTCTGACATGATACATCCGATGAATAAGGCGATTTTTGGAACAATAGTCAATTTTTAAATGAATTTATAAATAGAATAAGGCAAGTTTCAGAACATCATGACCTGTTCAGGATACCTATAGACACCATTAACTTTTTTTTTATTCAAAAGTGGATAATGCGAGTTTTGGAATGAACCTCCTCAAATACACGTATGTGACAATGTAATCGAGTAAATAAATAAGACAAAGTACAGAGTTAGTGAAATATATGGACCCGCCCATTTTTCTCAGTTAATATGAGGTGTGAGGGGAATCGACAAAAAATCGGATGAAAGTTGAAGGGTATTTTGCTAAGCATCTTTCTAGGAATTCAAATATTTTTTAGATGTGCCATTGGTGGAGAAGTGGCGTCATCGGCTTCTTTTTTAATGGAACCTTATGTCATGTTCAGTATCGCCAGAAAGTTTATTTTTTTCTCTATTCAGTAGTAATTTTTTTTTTCAATTGTCGCGATATGTACAGGTATTTTTGTGTCCACCTCTGTAATTCACTCACCTATTGCTTAATTTGTTTAAAATATTTCTCATTGGGGAATGTAGCCAGTTGAACTTTTAAGCGATACTGCAATTTGATTCAGACAGTGGCATACGCAAGATTTTATAAAAAAAAATATTTTTTAGGTGAAACGAATTAAAATATATGACAAATATAATCAAACTGAAATCCATTCTGAAATCATTCCTATTCTAGACAACATACATTGCCTATCGACTCCTATGAAATTGAGAAAAAAATTCTCTTTTCCAGGATTCGAATCTGGCCAAATGCAAGCGGAAGTTTAGAAGGCCGGCATCTAACTGCCTCGCTTCCGAGCCCCCATGTCTGTATTTTTATTTATTTTTTTTTTTTCAACAAGTTTCTAACAATTGATACAGCTTTTTCGGCAAGTCCATTGAAGTTTGAATGATATGGACATTATGTAAAAACGTATAAAAACGTTCAAATTCTTGACTGCTATATAATATTATCATCACAGTATATTGAATCTGGTCCTCCGTTCCTTGCAAATCTTTCACTAATAGTATATCCAAGTATTTCGGAAATATTATTATTTCCAAAACGCACTAGCTCAATCCATTTATCATAGGATATCAAGGATATCACTTGATATGAATTACCACGGTCGTGATGGCACCGGATGAGACAAAAGAGTTTTTTTTTTCATTTCTGGGTAAATTGAGTTCACATGTTTTGCATCTTTTTACATATTCCTCTTAGATACTATTTTATTAGCCCAACAGGCAAAAACCCAATTACAGGACCTAATTACACAGTTGAAGTAAGGTTAAATGTACACCTACAAAATATCAAACAATACATACATTAATTTTGGATATGGTTATCTTGAATCTGTTATAAATAAACATTGAGAAAAAAAATGTATCAAGAAAAGTCAAACGGTAATACTTCATCTGACAAGGAGTAAAAAGTAACCAAATGTATACAATCCTCTACATTTGCATTGCATGAATCTGCCTAGGTTAGGTTGGGTTAGGTTTTAACGTGAGTGGGCCCATATCAGGCCCTCCACTGCGGCCAATGGCCTATTGTGGCTCACCCTCTGGTTATATTTCTACCGGTATATCCAATCTCTTAACGAAATTGAGGAATGTATTGGGAGAACAATTTACCAGGTTCTCTGGGGTTACTGTTGTATTGCCAAATGTTGAAAATCTGGTTCTGGCCGCTGCGGAGCATGTACATAAAATGTGTTTAGCCATTTCATCCTCCTCCATGCATAGACGGCACTCTGCATCTGGTGCATGTGGTGTTTGAGTTTGCAGTGGCCAGTGAGCAAACCTACTGTAACTCTGAGATGTGCTCTGCTGAGTTCTAGCAGTTTGTCGGAGTCCTGTTTTTTCCTTGTGCAAGCAATAAATGCTTTGAAATGGGCTAAGCCCGGTAGACTACGTCAATACTCGAGTATTTCATTGTCTGACCAGGAGGTTATAACATCCTTGGCATAGCTATGTGCTATACGGATTACCGGTTCTGCCCCAGTGAACGTTATTTCGGCCCCCCCCCCCTTTTGCTAGAGCGTCCGCTATTTCGTTCCCTTCTAGGCCCGTGTGACCTGGTATCCAGACTAGGTTAACATTGTTGCGTTGTGCCAGTCGGTTTTAGGTTTCTCTGCAGTTCCAGACTGCTCTGGATTTAAAGACGTTGGATTCAAGCGCTTTCAGTGCTGCTTGACTATCTGAAAATATTTTTATTGTTTTTCGTGTATGGTGTCGATTTTCCAGCTCCCTTGCACACATTTCAATGGCATATACCTCTGCCTGGAATACCGTAGATAATTTACCCATACTGAATGAGCGTTTCACTACTGGGTTCATTCCGTATATTCCGGCTCCGACGCCTTCCCTAGTTTTGGAACCATCGGTAAATCAACGTTCATTTGCCCTACATAGGTAAGTTTCATTCCGAACCCAGTCTTCTCTGCCACTGCCTGCGGTAGACTAATGACCGCTTGGTGGAGTATCTTGCCTCTCTCTCCAGAAATATGTGAAGAGGAAGTAATCCAAGAAGGGCTTACATAGCTGCCGTTGGCGTGGAGCGAATTGCCCCAGTAATCGCCAGACACTCTTGTCTCTGTAGTCCGTTCAGTTTAGCCTGGGCCATTTTTTGTTGGCTCTTGCTCCACCAGACTACACAATGATATTATGGAACTTGTCGAAATGTATATCAAATTCTGGAGAAATCATATTACAATTAGAGCATATACCGGGTGACCACGCGGTGAGGTACGCCCCCCAATGTTTCTATAGTTAAAAAAATACAGGTTTCAAATTTGGTACGTCAATATATTACTTAAATACGCATATTTTGACTCCATTACCGAAAATTCACCACTTCCGGTTTAACCGGAAGTGACCCCAAACTTTTTTTTTCAAATGACACCCTGCACATTTTTTTCCATTATCCGGAAGAACACGCAATTTGTGATAACACTGTTCTCCAAAATTGAAAATCGGTTGAAAAATGGCGGAGATACAGTTGATTGTTCAATCGAACAAAGTTGGCCATGAACATCAAACTCAGATCATCACAACTGACGAACGGCGTTAACATTTACGAGAGGAAGGTTCGAGTTAAGATACAGCTGGAAATTGAGCTTCTCATGTAATTGCAGCAACCATATTTTCCAACAATTATCAAAAATTTCCTCAAAATGGAGTAGTAGGTACCCATAAAGAAATGTTCACAACTGCCATTTCTTAAATGGCAATATACTCTTTTCACACTGTCGTATTGAAAAATGATGAATTATCAGATTACTCGAATGAAAAGATTTGATTTTTTGCTTAGCATTCGTAGGTTCAAGCCGCCTCTGTTTAAGAATAATCAATTTTTAAAACACTCATAATGAAACATCCGGTATCTTCGATTCCTTTCAGAATTCTCCGAAACTTTTAACTCGATTCTCAATGTGGATCCGACTATAGTAACCGTGGATCGTTTAGCTATAAAACCATGTTGATTATCAGATAAAGAGTGTTCAACTGGGTAGATACGTCCATACAAAACAATCTCGAAGACCTTGGCAAAGTTAGATATTATACTGATTGGACGGTCGTTATTGACTTGGTGTTTATCTCCTCCAGACTTAAATATGGGACAGACCTTTGCACGTTTCCACCTATTAGCCCAGTCGTCAGGTACTTTTTACCTAAAAATAATTCACGGAATTTTGATTTCTGGTGCATGGTGTAAGGTCAAGTGTCAAGAACAACCTATTCATTTTGCGACCTCGAAATCCCTGTGGAAATTTAAAAAATTGATTTTTGCCAAATATTTTTGTTTAGGTGCATTTTAGGAAAAAAAAATTTTCACCCATACAAAAATGAAGAGGACAAAATTCTCCATAATTTATGTTCCATTCATTTTTCCTGTAAAGTTGATTGTTTCGATGCGGCGGCTCTGTAAATGTACCTAAATACCTACTTTTCATCAGGCATGCGCAAGGGGACAAAATCGTCTCTTTATAAGCTATTTACACCATTGTCAGATGACTATCAACTTATTGGTGTAACAAAAGTTTACATCATCGACGGGGGCCACCTGCTACATAAAGTTGTTTGGCTCCGCGGAGAGACATTTGATTTAATTTGTGCTGGTTACATAAAGTTTATCGAAAGACACTACAAACCACATGCTATAGTTGTGTTTGACGGCTATCCAAAAGACTCAAGCACCACTACAAAAACTACCGAGAGACTTCGACGAACACGAAAGCATGCTGCACCTGATGTAATTTTTGACGGCCGCATGACACCCACTGTTACACAGGAGAAATTTTTGTCCAATGAAGCGAACAAAAGTCGTTTTATCTCGATGCTGAAAGAAAAACTAGCGAATAACAACATTGCTGTCCAGCAGGCCATTGCAGATGCGGACTCACTAATAGTGAACACAGCAATTAACCACTCATCAACATTTGATTCTGTAGTCATAGTTGGAGAAGACATAGATTTGCTGGTTATACTGACGACATTAGGGGCTGCTCATCCCAACATATATTTTCTCAAACCCGGAAAAGACAAAATTGTGCAGAAAATGTACTCTGTGCAAAGCCTACGACCACAAGACATAAAAGTGCGACAACATCTACTTGTTCTTCATGCGATCAGCGGCTGCGACACAACTTTCGCATTATTTAAACAAGCGAAGGCAAAATTCATCGCTGTCTTTCAGAAGAATAAGCACTTAGACCAGTACGTCCAAGTTTTCAATGACGAAAATGCTGAGCCTGAAGCTGTCGTTGAAGCAGGGCAGCGTTTCCTTTTATCATTGTACGGCGCTAAACCTTCAGACACATCCTTGAACTTTCACCATTACCGTTGCTTTTTGCAATCAATAACTAAAAGCAAAACCAATCTGGCCTAATTACCACCGACCGAAGCAGCAGCGCGTCAGCATTGTTTGAGAACTTACCATCAAGTGCAACTTTGGCGTGGTAATGAAAAACCACCTACAAGCTGGGGATGGAAATTAAATGACAGTGGACTACTTGTTCCAGTTACGACTTTGAAGGACCCCGCGCCAGGAAAATTGCTGAAATGCATTTCGTGTAAATGCAAAAAAGGCTGTGGACCGGCCTGCGGTTGCAGGAAAACTTGATTGAAATGCAGTAACATATGTGGATGCATCGACGGTGAGTCCTGCGATAATGCGCAAGACTTGGTTCCTGAAAATGATGATGAAGAAGATGCAGCTCCGATAACTTTTATGGGGCAAATAATAGAAGAATTGATTAACGACCAAGAATTTGAATGTAATGAGGAGAGAAGTGAAGAATCAGAACGTGAAGATTTTGAAAAACCAGGACCATCGAGAAAGACAAAACGAAGGAAACTCGATTAAATTCGATTCGTGGATTAGGCCTAATGGGGAAACCACAGAAAAAAAATCGCGCCGTTTACTTTACCGCAAGGTGGTGTGGAAATGAGTAAAATATCTGAAAATTGTCCTTATTCTCTAGGCCCTTCATTATTTAATAAATTACCACACCATGTATGAATTAGTCAACTCTAATAAGTTTTAAAAAGTGTCTTAAACAAATTTTGATTGAAAGATGTTATTATAGAGTTGGTCGGGCACTATATTAGTATTTGTAAATCTACTGTGTTTTGTTTGTTATATACATGTTACAATTAACTGAATGTATATATATATATATATATGAAAACTAAAAGTTCGGGTTGAACCGCGTCTAGAATTTGTTGAAATTCGACGTTTCGGCTCCGATTTTGGAGCCATTTTCAAGAACTGAAAAAGAAAGAAAATTAATGAAAGGTTAAAACGTAATTCTACGCTGAGGTCTCAATCTGCCTACTCCTCAGGTATAATTACGTTCGGTTTTTGTGACTTGACGTCGGGGTCTCAATCTGCCTACTCCCCATGTCTCGTCACTGGTTCTCTCTAAGGTCTCAATCTGCCTACTCCTTCGAGAGAACTGAGGAATTGTGGGTTGAGGAACTGTATTTATAGTGGACGTGGCTGCAATGGCCGTGTGTAATGTATTGGCGCGAGGTGAACTATGGGCGGGAACTGAGTTGGCGCTAGATGAGCTGTGTGCGGGAACTTGGTTGGCGCTAAGTGAGCTATGTGCGGGAACTGGGTTGGTGGGAAATGAGTTGATGCGTGCAATGAGAGGCTTCCAGGTATTGGGAAGTCTACGTCCGTCGTCGCGAGTGTTGAGGCAATTGGGGCGCTTCTCTATCTCGAGGGCTTCTCGGATGATCCTGGTTTGCAGAGTTTTCTCGGTGGAAATTGTTTTTGTGTTTTTGAAGTCTATTTTGTGACCTGTGTCTTCTCGATGTTTATAAAGTGCGGAAGTGGAAGATGCCTGACGCACAGCAAGTTCGTGTTCGTAGACTCTGGAAGTTACTCGTCTGTTAGTCTGGCCAATATAACTTCTCGGGCAGTCTGAACATGGTATTTCATATATACCTTGAGAACGATTGTCAAGGTATATATGAAATACCATGTTCAGACTGCCCGAGAAGTTATATTGGCCAGACTAACAGACGAGTAACTTCCAGAGTCTACGAACACGAACTTGCTGTGCGTCAGGCATCTTCCACTTCCGCACTTTATAAACATCGAGAAGACACAGGTCACAAAATAGACTTCAAAAACACAAAAACAATTTCCACCGAGAAAACTCTGCAAACCAGGATCATCCGAGAAGCCCTCGAGATAGAGAAGCGCCCCAATTGCCTCAACACTCGCGACGACGGACGTAGACTTCCCAATACCTGGAAGCCTCTCATTGCACGCATCAACTCATTTCCCACCAACCCAGTTCCCGCACATAGCTCACTTAGCGCCAACCAAGTTCCCGCACACAGCTCATCTAGCGCCAACTCAGTTCCCGCCCATAGTTCACCTCGCGCCAATACATTACACACGGCCATTGCAGCCACGTCCACTATAAATACAGTTCCTCAACCCACAATTCCTCAGTTCTCTCGAAGGAGTAGGCAGATTGAGACCTTAGAGAGAACCAGTGACGAGACATGGGGAGTAGGCAGATTGAGACCCCGACGTCAAGTCACAAAAACCGAACGTAATTATACCTGAGGAGTAGGCAGATTGAGACCTCAGCGTAGAATTACGTTTTAACCTTTCATTAATTTTCTTTCTTTTTCAGTTCTTGAAAATGGCTCCAAAATCGGAGCCGAAACGTCGAATTTCAACAAATTCTAGACGCGGTTCAACCCGAACTTTTAGTTTTCAAATATCTGACCGCGGAAACCTATCTGAACATATATATATATATATATATATATATATATATATATATATATATATATATATATATATATATATATATATATATATATATATATATATATATATATATATATACTTGTATTGTCCTTCCAGAGACAAAAATAATTATTATTAATATTATTATAAACAAAAAGCACAAATGCTTGTGGATAGGACTTGCATTCTTATTAATGATAAAAAGTCTCTAAATGTCCACAAAAAACCAACGAATTAGGAATTTGTGCAATTGCAATAAAAAGTAACTACATTTACAGAGCCGCCGCATCGAAACAATCAACTTTACAGGAAAAATGAATGGAACATAAATTATGGAGAATTTTGTCCTCTTAATTTTTGTATGCGTGAATATTTTTCTTAAAATGCACCTAAACAAAAATATTTGGCAAAAATCAATTTTTTTCAACAAAACACGATTTTTTTTTTAATTTCCACAGGGATTTCGAGGTCGCAAAATGAATATGTTGTTTTTGACACTTGACCCTACACCATACATAAGAAATCAAAACTCCGTGAATTATTTTTAGGTAGAGCCCCTTTTATTGCTCTGACGACTGGGCTATATCTGAAAATACCTTTACTTTGATAGCCAAATTGAAAATTTTACTTAGTGGTCCCGAAATAATGTATCTACAGTCTCTTGTAATATAGATGCGGCACTGTAGTTTTCTTGATTTTTAGTTTCCAGTCCAGCTTCTACCTCAGAGATTTGAATCTCATAAAGATGTTCCTCATGAATATTGTTCGAAGCTGAAAAAACTCTTTGGAAAAAGTTAGCAGAAATATTGACTATGTATTGAGGATTGTTTGAGTCATTCTTCCGGGAATTCTACTGGATTGATGTTTTTAGTGGAAATATGACCAAAAGTTGTTCGTATCGGATTCTATAGATTACTTGTTTGATTGATTTGTTACATAGGTTTTGTTCGCAATATCAATTTCAATTTCATTGCAGGCGTTTGAATTCTTGGAGAATGTGACTTTAGTTTAATTTTGTCAATGATTTCGCGTGAATACCATTTTGGATATTTATTTTGGATAGGTATGTGTAATGTCTCATCTAGATTGTTTTCTTGTCAAAAAATCATATTCTTCTCTTTGGACATAAAAAAACATGACATCAAAATATCTCAAATATGGGGCTTTTGTAATGATCTTTAATCCGTCAATACAGTTTTGATGCTGATGTAACCATTGACAGATTATACATTTTTTATTAAAAATCTCAATAGAGCGGTTATTTTCGAGCAGTTTGGAATGTATTTTTACAAATATTTGATCATGTCCAAAAATTTCAATAGGTCTTAGTTTCTATCATGTTCTTCTTCTATCTATGATTACTTATATCATCGTAATAAACCAGCTTTATTCAAGTACTCAGTATTTTTTTTTTTTTAATTTCTGGAGATGAACAGATCCCAGATCCCAAAAGGTAAACCATGGAATTTATAATGGATATATTTAAAATGTTCAACTATTATGTATGTTTAAATCGTTTTGGCTTATTCCACCAAAGTTGTTTAAGCAGAAATTAAAAAAATATCTCATTTTAACTTATAATAAATTGAAAATAAACAACACAAGAGACATGGACGATTAAATACAGAGTATTAAATAATAGTAATAACAGTATCATAATATGCTCTCAAAGTAGTCTTGTAAATTATAGTAGACCCTATCACTTAGAAGATCTTTTGTTTTTTCCTCTTTTTCCTAATAGTCATCACCTGTACCCGAAGTTATGCGATTTGCATTAGCTGCATATAATTTTTTCATCATTCATTAATCTTGAATTAGACTATCTCTCGTATATAAGGTTTATTATTGCTCGCGAGTGTTGAGTGAGGGCATAAACCTAAAGCACCAGTGGTACTGAGTACCCATCATTGCTCTATTATTATTGTGATAAAGTGCCTATGAAGTATGACAGGAAGATTTGATAACGAACTCTATGACTTCATAGTGAAACCAAACCAGGCTCAAACTGAGGATATTAAAAAAGAATTTCACACTAGTATTTTGAAAATCAGAAGCAATTTGAACGACTTGAAGCATCAAGTGACGGACTTGAAAAGTAGTAATCTGGTACTGGAAAGAAAGATCAGGAGAAACAACATTGTGATATTTGGACATAAAGTAAGCCAGGACGATATCCTCAACGATACACTTGTGGCGTTGAATAACCTGCTGAAAACTTATATTCTTGATAGTGATATAGGAAATATCTATACATTAGGCAAAGCGCAAAATTCTCCGATTTTAGTAGAATTCCTTTCTTATCTGAGAAAAGAGTCAATTCTGAAGCAAACTAAAAATCTCCAGGATAGTGGTGTTTCTATGGCCAGGTT
The DNA here is from genome assembly GCA_958502065.1 of Chrysolina americana. Classification (NCBI taxonomy): domain Eukaryota; kingdom Metazoa; phylum Arthropoda; class Insecta; order Coleoptera; family Chrysomelidae; genus Chrysolina; species Chrysolina americana. Next base: position 29,660,057 of record OY293419.1, on the reverse strand, counting down.
TAATGTCCAGTAGATAGGAATGATCAGAAAATCTGGAGAGCACATCTAAAGACCGCGAAAGAGCAAAATTTAGATGCAAGAATAAAGGGCCAAGATCTAATTATAAATGGCATTATCTATACAGTTGAAATCTATTAAAATTAGAAAATGAAGAATCAAATGTAAGCGAGGGGGAAACGGTCAATGAAGAAGAAGATACCTCACCTTTAACAGAAGGTAAATCTACTAACAAGAGAAAACGAATGAAAATCCGGTATACGCCGAAGAATCAGAAAACAACCAAGTAACTGATTATTGTAACAGAAAAACTCACCAAAATAATGATCAATCATCATTGTTGATACAAATAATTAATTAAAATTTACTTATAATAGATTCAATAAACTTGTTAAGGTTATTGTTATTATATATTGAAGAGTTGTGCAATGATAACGGGAAAGAATTTTATCATAGCTCATTTAAATGTTCGATCTCTGATGCCCAGTATAAATGATAGTAGACTGCAGTTTGATACGAATAAGTATGATGTACTTGCGTTAAGTGAAACATGGCTAACTGCGGATATTAGGGATACTATAGTTGCAATTCAGAATTATAGTATTTTAAGAGGAGAATCGAGGCCGAAAGGAGGTGGCGTAGCATTGTTGTTAGAAGTTCTCTCTCTTTTTCCGAGATATCGAGCTCTGATGCAATTGAACAGTTATAGGTGAAACTGTATCATAAGGAGCATACAACAGTTATTGTTGTTGTTTATAGACCTCCGAACAAGAATTCTTTTTTTAGATAACCTTGAAGAAGCTATATCTTGTTATAACTTGTGATAATATGGCAATGGTAATAGTCGGTGAATTATAATTGACGGGCTGAAAACCTCGTCCTCAAGTAAACTCATTCTAATTAATTTGCTCAACATGTATGACCTTAACCAAATAATTGACACACCCACGCGAACAACTCTACGCTCGTCTTCCCTTTTCGATTCCATAATACTATCAGATGAAGATATTATACTGAAAAATAATGTTGTATCCGTTGACCATATATCTGATCATGAGCTGGTGATGTGTGAATTGCAGTTGGAAATAGCTTAGCATATAAAGATATGAACATTTTAACCACGATCTCAACAATCTTTTATTTAGTGGAAAAAGTGAATTTCTTCAATAGAACTCTAATTCAACTCTTTGATTATCACGCACTCATAAAAAGAATAAAAATCACAAAGAAATACAATCCATGGGTAACTGATAATCTAATCTAATCTGTTGATGATGTCTATGAGAGATCAGGAATATAAATGTTGGAAGAAAACAAGATAATCTTCTTAACATGAGTACTACAAAATGCTCAGGAATTATACCACCCTGGCATGTAAAAATGAGAAGGCAGCATACTTTCGGGAGAAAATCAGGTTAGCTAATACTGCAGAAATATGGTCAGAGATGAAAAAAAGTTATATAATTAAAAATAAAAATAGGCATATTCCAGTTAATGTGCAGGATGTCAATAAATTGAATGTCCATTATAATAGTTCGTTGCTAAACATTCACCCGATTCAAACAAAATATATTATTACAAACAAAATACCAAAACTTATAATAGTTTCAGTTTGAAGAATATTGATGACACCAAGATATCTCGCATAATTAATAAAATTAAAACCAATGCAATAGGATGGGATGGACTGAACATGAATAACATTATGTTGGCCAAAAATTATTCCAGTCATTACTCATATTGTGAATACTTGCTTGGAAACAAATAGTTCCAAGCAAAATGGCACTCATCAACCAGTTCCAAAAAAAACAAATCCTTCGGAATTAAAGGATTTAATAGTTAGTATTTTCCCTCCTGGGGCTTGGGTGGCTACCAGAAGCGTCGGCAGGTGACGGAGAGCCGGACGACCTGCGGTGCAGACTGTGTATCCACAGGCTCACTGCAGGCCACCACCGAATAACCAATAAGGTGGCGCTGAGCAACCCTTCAGTCCAAGGTGTTACGCGACCCGTGCCAGTGGATGCATGGCGGTGGGAGAGCACCGTCTTGAACGGAGCCTCGAGGATACCGGGCGACCTCCTCGAGTACAAGCCTTGCCAGGCTGTGCGGGGCTCCGGCGTGGTCGACTCTTGGTTCCCTAGCTATTCGTGGGACCAACATAAATAAGACTGCTACCCCCATCAAAGTTGCCAGGTGAACATTCATCACGCTAAGGGGGCATCAGCCGCCTTATCGAGGGTGTTCACCGGGACAAACCTGGGAGTTGTGTTGATCCAAGAACCTTGAGGCAACGGGGCGCAGATCAGAGGACTGCCGAACAAAGAGGGTAAGGTAAGGTGATGTGGGATGTCAGGTGTGACAACCCCAGAGCTAGTACCGGTTCGGGCCAAGATCCGTACAGGGCACTCACTCCTCGACGTAGTAATAGCCCCAGAATACTTTACGGGAGATGGGCAAGCACCACCAGAAGTACAGAGGATATCCGACTACTGCAGCAGGAGCAATCTACCTCTTCTGCTGGGCTACGACGCCAACGCCCACAACACCATCTGGGGTATCACGGACATCAATTAAAGAGGTGAGCAATTACTAGAATTCATACTCGCGGCTAACCTAAATGTACTTAATGTGGGGTGTGTCCCCATGTTCGTAACTAGGGCTAGGCAAGAAGTATTAGATTTAACGCTCGGCAGCCCGAGCATTAGTAGAATGGTAAGGAACTGGAGGGTCTCAGACGAACCCTCTCTTTCCGATCATCGAATCATTATGTACAACGTGGAAGGGCTTGTGACACAAACAACCTTCACCAGAAATCCTAGGAACACAGATTGTGAAAAATACACCACCAATCTAAAATGCAACCTAGAACAGATCAAGTTCAACGGCAACAGTCACGTCGAATTTGAGCAGACCCTAGAGACGGTTAACGGGGAAATTATGGATGCATACGAATCCAGCTGCCCCAGAAAAGAAACGAAATCACACAGTGGTACCATTTGGTGGAACGTACACCTGTCAAATCTGAGATCCGAAGTCCGCAGGCTATTCAACAAAGCCAAGCGGGACGGAGATTGGCAGAGATAGACCGAAAGGCTGACAAAATACAATAAAGAAATAAGGAAAGCCAAGAGAAACAGCTTCAGGAGCTTTTTTGAGACGATCACATCAAGCCCCGCAGCAGCCAGTTTGTATAAAACTATGGCGAGAGGCAGAGAGCAAGGACCATTGAGCTCTCCTCCTACTGGAGACGCACTATCTAGGTAGCATACCATTGGAACCCGACAGATCACTGGAAGAACCAGGTAGAGCCAGACGAGAAAACTGGGAGGTAGCAAAAACCATATGCACTCCCCAAAGAATGAAATGGCAATTGACTCCTTCCAACCATTCAAGTCACGCGGAATTGACGATATATTTCCGGCCCTTTTACAAATAGGGCAAACGGAACTACTGCCATTTATTATTAAAGCAACCAGATTCAGTCTGGCGCTCGGGTACATACCAAGCAACTGGAGGAGAGCACGGGTAACCTTCATTCCGAAAGTAGGAAAGAAAGAATCCAGAGATCACTCGAGCTTAAAGAAATAGGCCCTGTGCGCCTTCTTAGACATATAAGGGGCATTCGACAACACCTCTCACGAAGCAATAAATAGGGCCCTAACGAACAAGGGAGTGGACAGAACCACATCCAGATGGATGTGCCAAATGCTGGCTACAAGAACTGCTGAAACGAAAGTGGGTGATATCTGCTTTCGAATCAGCACAAACAGGGGATGCCCACAAGGAGGGGTACTATCACCTCTGATGTGGAGTCTCGTAGTAGACGAACTACTCGGAACACTAACCAGGAACGGAGTCACTTGCCTCGGATATGCTGACGACATAGTCATTATGGACAAAGACAAATTCGAAGGAACCCTCTGCTATCTCATAGAAAGGGAGCTAGAGACTACCAGAAGATGGTGTCTTTCTGTGGGGTTGAGAATTAACTCATCAAAAACCACAGTGGTACCATTCACTAGAAGAAGAAAGTTTCAGCACCTGAGGGCTGTTCGCCTCGACGAAGCAGATTTAGAATGGAAACAAGAGGTGAAGTATCTAGGGCTTACCCTAGACTCAAAACTACTCTGGAACAGACACGTAGAAAAGATGGTTAACAAGGCAAAGTCATCACTGATGGTTTCCAGGAACATTGCAGGAAAAACGTGGGGCTGCAACCCAATAATACTGAGATGGATGTACACCATGACAGTGAGGCCTATGATCACCTACGGAGCAGTAGTGTGGCACGGCAGAACCGAACTCGCCATAACAAAGAAAACCCTGGAGAAAGTGCAAAGACTAGCATGTCTTTGTATAAGGAGCAATGAGGTCGACTCCAACAGCAGCAATAGAGGTAATTCTGGACCTCACTCCTCTACATATCATGGTGAGGAAAACTGCTTGGGGAGCAAACCTCAGGTTGGCTAAAGTCGGACTCGAAGGGACAGCACAAATCGTAAGGGGCTCAACCCCCACCGAAAGTGCACACCTTGCCGATATCCCAACTGACGAAATTACCAGGAAATTTAGTTTCGAGAGATTCTTTCGAACGGAATTAAATACCAAGAGCAAGAGTGGATGGACCATAGAATCCATTCGAGCGCTGGGAAAGAATACCATAACATATCACACGGACGGGTGCAAATCTCCGAACCCATGGGCCAGTTCCCCAGTATTTTTCAAGCAGAAATTTACGCCATAGAAAGGTGCATTCAATTCAACCTCGACAGGAAATACCGGAACAAGGAAATCTCAATCCTCTCCGATAGTCGAGCAGCCACCAAAGCGTTGAGCTCATATAACATCAACTCAAAGATGGTTTGGGAACGCCTAGACAAACTTAATGATTTAGGTAGGAACAACAAGGTGATCCTTCTCTGGGTGCCGGGGCACGTCGGAGTGGAGGGCACGAAAAGGAGCATCAACGCCACTGATCGGACGAGAACCATTTTGCGGACTTGGAAAATCTTACTTCCAAGACGAACTCAATAAAACTGAAGAAGCAATGAGAGCAACATACTGGCGAAGACTTCCAGGACTAAGGCAGGCCAAAGATATCCTCGGCAACTTCAACCGAGCAAGATCGAAGACACTGATCAACCTCAGCAAAACTAGTCTAAAGACAATCACGGGATTTCTTACGGGGCACTGCAGACTCAAAGAACACCTAAGGAAGCTAGGCTTAGAGGACAGCACCTGCAGATTCTGTGGGGAACATCCAGAAACGCCACACCTTATATTGATGGAGTGTTATGCTGTACATCACAAAAGATTGAATATACTGGGATCACACCAGCTGACTGTGGGAGAAATACCACGAATGGACCCCCTCAAAATCCTTAAATTCCTCAAGGAATTGGGGCTAGAGGGGCTGCTGTAAACACCTTGAAATAGCAGAAGATGGGGTACAATAGATCTAATTAGGTCGCTGCGCATCAGTCACCATCCATATTTACCATTACCATTACCATTAGTATTCTCCCAACCTTTTCAAAGGTACTTGAAAGAGTAGTAGAATAGCAACAACGAACATTTCTGTCGGACTATGCCATAATACCTGTAGAGCAATCTGGATTTAGGCCTAGACATAGTTGCGAGACAGCATTGCTTAGTATAACAGATGATATTTTGAGGGCCACTGACTCAGGTGAAATGACGGTATGCTCCTCAGTATCCTACATTATATTGGAATCGTTCGCAACGGGTGCATATTGCTGGAAATATATCAGAACCTATCAACTTGTCATCTGGGGTACCTCAAGGATTCATTTTAGGGCCATTATTATATACTTTATACACTTCAAATTTCGTGCAGAAGATCAAAGACATTTCAATACATTTCTTCGCGGACGATACGCAAATCTATCATTCTTTCAGTACTGCTAACATAAAAGACTCCATAGCCATTAACCAGAATGTCGCATCCATTGTTGAAGACTCTTATCAACATTCACTTCAATAAATGCAGATAAAACCAGTTTCAAGCCGGTATGATTTTTGTTTGAGAGCAGTGTGTCCATCATTCCACCAATGACCCCTATTATCAGATCCACTATCTCGACAGAATGGTTTGGGTAAAGCATGCGGAGTTCAACATTATTATTATTTTTTTTCCGTTGGGAATTTCCCAGACAGGCCCTATCTCCGGAGCCCCGTTACTTCCGGAGGGCGCGCTGAATCATTTATCACAATAACCACTCCCCCACGCCGTGGGGTAAGTGACTATTGGGTCCGAAAATCATGTGCCATGAGTAGGCGGAATGAACCAAGAATAACAGCCTTCTGCATTCGTCCGGCTAAGATTTCTGCCATATCACGGCAAGCCGGTATGATTTTTAAGTTTGAGAGCAGTGTGTCCATCTTTCCACCAAGGACCCCTATTATCAGAACCACCATTTTGACAGAACGGTTTGGATGAAGCCTGCGAAGTTCAAAGAGTAGATCTCGATATTTAGTCCGCTTTTTCCCCTCTTTTCGGACTCGACATTATTATTTTTTTTTGTTAGGAATTTTCCAGAGGCCCTGTCTCCGGAGCCCCGATACTTCCGGAGGGCGCGCTGGATCATTTATCCCAATAACCACTCCCCACGCCGTGGGGTAAGTGACTATTGGGTCCGAGAATCATGTGCCCTGAGCAGGCAGAGTGAACCAAGAATTACGGCCATCTGCATTCGTCCGGCTAAGATTTCTGCCATATCACGGCAAGCCGGTATGATTTTTAAGTTTGAGAGCAGTGTGTCCATCATTCCACCAAGGACCCCTATGGTTTGGATAAAGCCTGCGGAGTTCAAAGAGTAGATCTCGATATTTTGTCCGTTTTTCCTCCTCCTATCGTACGATGTTCGTATCGCCAGGAGCAGAAAACTCAATGACGAAAATCGTCCTACTTTGATGGTCGAGGAGGACTACATCAGGCTTATTGGCTTGTATTTGCCTGAGGGTGGGGAATGAGTAGTTCCAATAGATTCGGCACTTCTCATTCTCCACAACGGACTCAATATCCTCTAAAGCATGTCTCGTCTACACCGTATGAGTATCGTAGATGGTAGTACAACACTCGTAGGGCCGCGTTATGCCTGTGGATATAGGCTGAGATCGCATAAGCTGGACAAGCTGACAGCAAATGCATTATGGTCTCAGCTGCCCCACGATACGCTCTGCATCTAGTGTCAGGGACCTCTATACCCATCACGCGACTACGGTAGACGAGGGTGTTGAAGACACCATCCTGGCAGGCCATTATGAATCCCTCGGTTTCCGACTTCAGCCCACTCAACTTGAGAAAAGCGAAGGTCAGATTTCTGGATAAGCCAAGGTCTTCAATGTTCTTGAAGAAGATCCCATGCATTGGCTTATCCTTATGTAGCTGTAGGAGCCTGTCACACTCCGCAGCTTTTAAAAGAAATGCTCCAATCCCTGCTTTTTCGTGATCGCATACCAAGCGGCCTCCCCGCTGTCTGGGGAAGTATAACCGTGGAACAGACGATTTAGGATGCAAGCTTCTATGAAGATGCATCATTTTGCGAGTTTTTACGTCAAGTTGTCGCAGCTCTTCCTGAGTCCATTTCATTACTCCAAAGGAGTAAAGTAGAATCGGAACGGCAAGCATATTAGTTGCAGCAACTTTGTTCTTCCCCGACAGTTCTGAAGACCAGATCTGTCGGAGTTTGTGCTGATACTTGCCGCGGAGAGAGCTTTTGACAGTAGCTACCTCTTGGGTGTGGCGTTGTTCCACCCCTAGGTAGGTATACGTCTCTCCGGCATCCAGATGATGTAGGATGCTTCCGTCTACGAGCTGAACGTCCTCTCCGTATTCCTCGCATCGTCCTCTTTTGAGATGAACCGTGGCACATTTGTCTATCCCAAACTCCATTCCGACAGCATGCGTGTACTCTTGCACCACCCTTAAGGACTGGTGAAGGTCCTTTTCTCCGGAGGCATAAAGTTTAAGGTCATCCATGTAAAACAGATGGGTGACCTTATGCCTCCGGTTGCTGGGGGTGCCGCAGTTGTATCCGCGGGTTTTCCGTAGTGCAACGGACAATGGCAGTAGTGAGATGCAGAAGAGAAGAGGGCTGAGGGAGTCTCCCTGAAACACGCCCCTTCTAAAGATAACCTGCTCTGTTTGGACTCTGACTTGACCAGATGTTATGGTAAAGCAAGTCCTCCAGAGCGGCATCAGCTGTTCAATGCATCTCACTATTTAATCGGGTACAGCAAGGCATCATGCGATGTTGTATCAAATGCCTTGCGATAATCGATCCAGGCCATTGAAAGGTTACGCTTATACTGCACGGAGTCCTGCGTGATGCATCTGTCGATCAGCAGGTTCTCCTTGCAGCCAGCGACCCCCTTTTTTGATCCTCTTTGCTCATATATCCGTTCATACACCGGCTCAACTGCGGAGAGTATTCGCATGTACAAGATGCGTGTACACATCTTATAACATGCGTTCAAGCATGTTATCGGTCTGTAGTTCTTCGGATCAGACAAATCTCCGTTTTTGGGGATTAGCACGGTTCGCCCCTCGACAAACCAATCCGGAATCTGCTGCTCCCCATCTAGCCACGAGTTGAAAACTCTTGCCAGATGGTGGTGGGTACTTGGTAATTTTTTCCACCAATAGTTATTCAGGCCATCAGGACCTGGAGCAGCAAAATTCTTCGAGCCTTTGAGGGCCCGTCGAACTTCTTCCGGGGTTATCGGATTGCGCAGTTCATTGAGCTCAGGCTGACGAAGCCTCCTGCAGAAAGCTTCGAACTGCGCTAGGGCTGGAGTATCTACGTTGAGTGGTTGCGGAAATTCGTAAATACCCTTCCAGAAGGTTTCTACCCGATCAGCCGCCGGCGGGTTTTCCACAACACGTGGAGGCTCTTGGAATAGGCGAGAAGGTTTATCGCGGAACTTCATGTTTTCCGCGATGCTTCTCGCCCGCCTCACTAGTGACTTTTTTGCAGCCACCAGCATTCGTATCCTATCAAGACAGTGCTGTTTGATGGTTAACAGCACGCCTTGATTCAGTGTGTGGTGAGCTCGTCTCAAACTTGCGGCAATTCGCCGCACTATTGGCCGCCACGTAGTCCGCCACACACTGGATACGAGACGCGTGTTATTATTATTATTATTATTATTATTATTATTATTATTATAGTGGTGATATACCTTCGAGATAACTATAATTTTGAGGTTGTCAAAAAAATTATTATTGATACTGTTTGTTGGTGTTTGGTATTGTGAATTAAGTTTCAAAATGAAAATCTATCGATCACTTTTAAAACAGCTAAAAATATTTTTTCCCAACAGTAAAAATGCATATTGATAGGTAATTTCAATTTGATGTGAATGACAGTTTGGTCGAGTAACTGATTCAGGAACCAACAAAAGTTACTAATAATAGTAGTACATTAATTGATTATATCTTAGGTTCATAAACCTTAAGCCAATGTTTAGTTCAAGAAATTCCTAAGATTAGAGGTCATAATATAATACCTGTTTCAATTAAATCCTGTCAGCAACGGTATAGTAGCACTGCAAAATTGTTCAGTGATTTTAGTAAATCAAATCTGGACGTTTTAATTTAAAAATTAATTGCAACTGGAACATGAACATGAATGATGCTGATATGATGTACAATATATTAGAGAACAATTTGATATTATTAGTCCTTTGATATCATTAAAACAATATAAAATTCAAATGCCATGGTATCATAACGAAGTTTTTATTGCAGCAAGGAATAGGTATGTAGAATTGTGAATGATGAACAACTAACTCACTTGGGGTACTTATAAGAGTTATAGAAACGAAGTACATAGTTAACTTGTTGAAAATAAAAAAGGTGATTACTACAAACGGAAGATGGATGATTGTTCGAATGATTCAAAGAAAATGTGAAATCAGTGAATACCTATATTCACCTGGGGTGATATCCTCAACTCGCTACCCTACTAAGCGGGCGATCCCTCAATATAGCGATTTGATTGTCGGCGATATGAAAATTCATAATTTTCAACTAGCGCAACCCTCGCTTATTTTAAACGTGAGCTTGAATGTAAAGTTACAGCAACAGCACTAGTTGAGAATCGGGAATTTGCATCTCTACCTTGAGGGATCGCTCGCTTAGTAGGATAGCAGGTTGAGGATACCGCCCCTGAAGAAGTGAAAGAAGTCAAATATCTTTCAAACCCATCAAGACCTAAGTAATCAAGTAACTACATCGTTTACAACCTTCAAACAAAAAAAGGGACAACTGGTAATAATCAAGTCTGTAGACCATTTCCACAAATATCTGTATGGAAGAGAGTTCCTTATTAGAATAGATAATGCAGCTCTGAAGTGGCTACTCAATATGAAGACCCCGAAGGACAAGTAGCAAGGTGGATTGGGAAGTTGAACCAGTATCACATTAAGATTAAACATCGTCCAGGAAGATTGCACAACAATGCAGATGCCTTGTTCAGAAGACCTTGTTCGGATAATTAATAATAATAATAATAATCGCCTTTATTATTTTCAAATATACATAAATGGTAATCAAATACATAAATTTTATTGAAAATAAAGAACGAAGTTTATTTTTGATTGATTGCTATACGCAATCAAAAATATTCTTGAGAGCATTGTGATCGAATTGAACGTTGCGAAGGAATCAACCAAGTGAGATTAATTGTTGATGACAATTAGACCACAGCAAAAATGGGACAGGACCAAGAAAGTGATCCAAGCGTTGCAGATATACTAAGATGGAAGGAAATTTCCGTTCGATTACTAGCTTTCAAGGCGTTGTGGGCACAATGGGATTCCCAGATTGTTGAGAATGGTCCAGTGAAAAGAGCTTGGGAATCAGCCGACGACAGAAAAGTGATTTCTTAATTAGTTGTGCCAAGGTCGAGAATAGGCGATGTCTTGGAGGAGATTCATGGATAAGACCTTGGATAAAATACGGCAGACGATTTACTGGGTCCAATGTCGTGAAGATGTAGAAAGATGGTGTCTAAGATGTCCGAAGTGTAAACCAAGCAAAGGTCCTAGGACAAGATCGAGAGGAGAGATGAAACAATACAATGTAGGTGCTCCCTTCGAACCAATCGACGAATTATGGCAACAAATACATCCTTGTTGTCATGGATTACTTTAGCAAATGGATTGAAGCTTATGTCCTGCCTAATCAAGAAGCATCCACAGTTGCACGAGCTCTGTTGGATAACACGTTCTCAAGGTTTGGAGTGCCAACAGAGCTACATTCCGATCAAGGTAGGAATTTTGAATAAAATTTATTCAAGGAAGTTTGTGATTTGATGGAAATTACCAAGACCAGAACAACTGTCCTCCACCCACAGTCTGATGGCATGGTTGAAAGGTTCAACAGGACTATCGAAGAACATCTATCCAAAGTAGTAGAGGAGCACCAAAAGAACTGGGATCGACATTTTCCAGTGGTCTTGGTGGTCTACGGGGCATCTGTACACGATTACACAAAGCTCGACCCCAGCCAGCAATATCTCGGGAGAGAACTTCGTTTGCCCTGTGGCTTCGGGTCACCAAGTGCTGAAGAAAAAGAGGTGCAGCATTATGCAGACGAACTGCAAGATAGCTTCACTGGGATCCACGAATTTGCAAGAAAAAGATTGAAGATAATTAGTGATAGAATGAAGGCTCGAAACAATCTTGAGCGAGACTATCTGGGCAATTTTAATTGTGGGACGCAACTTGGTGTTGTAGTAGTGGTTGATGAAATAAAACTCCAACTATTTGTAGGACCACCAAAGCGAACAGTATTTTATTCCAAGGTGACTTCAAGGCCGAGCTAAAAGGACATCGTTTGTTTACAGATTGTTTAGAGAGGATTTAACATTCATTAGTTTCTCTTTAATCACGAATGAAATGTCTACACAGATACACAAACACTGCTTTCTCAAAGTTACAGAAAATGAAGAGTAAGGTCAAACGATTGCGTAACAATTATTAGTATATTTGGAATTGATACCAATGTGAATTAAAGAAAATACATACCTAAAAGGCAAGCGCATTCCAGAGGAGTTCTCTAAGAAATAGAAACCACGGCATTTTCAACTTGTGGGACGTCAGCCTTTTTAAACAGGAATCGTGTGTAAAATGGATGAAGTATCTACACTTGTTAAAATACAATCCAGAGATTTCGATCATTTTAAGTTGTACGTTAAGACGGGAGTGTAGACACTCCGTGTCTTGTCGCTATCTTTCATTTAAATACAGCTCAAAATAAAGTATTTCACGAACTAAAATGCCGTGTTTCACTGCATAACTCATCAGGTTATGGGCCCAGATTACCCAGAAGTGAATTAACGGTGGAACCTTAGTTTGGAAGACAGGGAGACGAAATCACGTATTTTGAGGTTAAGATAAGTACCCGCCAGGAAAACTTCACTGTGGAAAAGTATGGAACTGGTCAATTTGATGGCAAGGACTTTGACTATTGGAAATTTCGCATGGAAACAATTCTTGACCAAAACGAGACGAGACGGAAGTAGAGTCTCCGGATGAGCAACAGGTCAAACAAGACAAGAAGAGCAAGGCAATTATTGTGCAATGCATTGCTAACTCACATCTCGAGTATATTAAAGATAAAAAGACAGCATACCAAATGTGGAAGGCTCTTGAAAAGGTTTTTCAGAGAAAGGGCATAGCTAGCCAACTCTACTTAAGAAGAAAATTACTCACTATGAAGTTAGAAAGAGGTGAAAGACGGAGAAGAAGACAGTACGGGAACTAAAGTCTGTTGGAGCGAGTCTTGAAGAGATAGATATAGTGTGTCACTTGTTGTTGACACTACCTACTTCGTACGACACCATTGTTACAGCTCTGGAAACATTGGAGCAGGAAAAACTAACACTAGAGTTTGTGAAGGGCAAGTTGCTAGACCATGAAATGAAAAGGAAGGGTAGTGCACAAGCAGAGACAGGGTCACACACAAATACAGTGGCGTACAGCGGTTTTAACAAAAACTGAAAAAATAAAAGGGAATCTAGAAATGCTGGAAGTTCGGCTGGATCCTTCAAAGAAGTTAAGATGTTTCCTTGTTATCAGTGTGGTAAAGTCGGACATTTTAGAAAAGATTGTTGGCTAAATAAGAACGATAGAAGACAAGCAAACGAAGCTAGCACTGAAAAAGAAGAAAGTATTGCTTTTATCGCAACAGTTGGAAGTGCTATGAACTGCAATGTGTCAAACACCATGAACAGTAATGTTGTAAGATTTGTCGTGGATTCTGGGGCAACAGACCATATGGTAAACGATGATAGCTACTTTTCTGAGGTTAGGAATTTGGATGGTGAACTTCAAATCGCCGTAGCTAAAGAAAATGAGAGTCTACAAGCAAGTAAAGTAGGACTAATTAAGGTAAAACTACCGGGAATGAAGACAGGGGAGATTAAAAGTATCCTTTTTATTAAAAATTTGAGACAGAACCTGCTATCTGTGCAAAAGTTACAAAAAGCTAATTTAAGAGTTGTCTTTGAAAATCAGTGTGTATATATATTTTGTAAAGATAAGTTAATTGTTAAAGGTAAAAAGGAAAATAACTTGTACATTGTAGAATTTGAAGTTGTTTATGACAAGTCAGCTAATGTTTGTGAAGTAAATAAGAATTCTAAACTATGGCATGCTAGACTAGGGCACATAGGAAAACAAAATTTTGAAAAGCTTGTTAAAAGTAATATGGTTGATGGAATTAATGTAAATTTAAATGATAAAGAACTGGAAACTTGTTCTATCTGTAGTCAATCTAAAATTACTCGTAAACCGTTTCAAACTTCAGATAAGAAAGTAACAAGGCGTCCATTGGAAATTGTGCACAGCGACATCTGTGGTCCCGTGACACCAGTAACACATGACAATAAAAGGTATTTTGTTACTTTTTTAGATGATTTATAGAATGTTTTAAAGAGTATGAAGCTATGGTCACAAATATTACAGGGTATAAAATTGGGTCGATACAATGCGATAACGGCTCGGAATATTGCTCAAATCGGTTTGTTGTTTTTTGTAAAACCAGAGGCATTCGGATCAGATACTCTGTCCCCTATTCATTTCCGGGTTAATGAACGGAAGTGCTGAGCGTTTGAACAGGACACTCTTGGAAAAAGGTAGGTCGTTGTTGTTGCAATCAAAGTTGCCTAAGTTTATGTGGGGGGAATCAATACTTTGTTCAGTTTATTTACTTAATCGTACACCCACTGTTTCTTTCAAAGAAGTCACTCCTGCAGAAATGTTTTATAAGAAGAAACCCGATTTAAATCATTTGAAAGTTTTTGGTAGTTTAGCTTATTGTCACATTCCCAAAGAAAAACAAAAACTTAAATTTGACCCGAAAGGAGAAATAAAGATACTGATAGGTTATTCGAATAATGGCTATAGGGTTTGGGATCCAATAAAACAAAATATTTGTACCGTAAGAAACGTTTCATTTGATGAAACCAAAAATATAACTAATCTAAGTAATTCACTTGTAAGTATTGAAAATTCTGAGATTCTTGAAGTTCTTACAACAGATGATAAAAATACTACAGAGGAAAATCCAATAAATCAAGAGCTAGGAGAGGATTTAGTTACAGATAGGGGCATAGATCAGGATATTGAGGAAACAAAGGTTAGGACAAGTAGTAGGGTAAAAAGAGTTCCTACATACTATAATGATTATGTCTTAGATAATGAGATGGAGCATATGGCGTTAAATGTTTCAAGTTTTGTTGATAATGTACCCGAAAATTTAGAAAAAGCAAAAGAGTCATATGATTATAGGTTTTGGAAAAAGGCTGTGGATGAGGAAATTCATTCCCTGAACAAAAATAATACTTGGACTTTGGTAAATAAACCGGATAACGTAACCTTAATTGACTGTGAGTGGGTTTTTAAGATAAAAACTAATGATGTTGGTAACAAAGTTAAATATAAAGCGCGACTGGTTGCTAAAGGTTTTATGCAGAAAGCCGGATTTGATTTCCAAGAAACCTATGCACCTGTAGCAAGGTTAAGTACTGTAAGAACCTTGTTAGCTGTTGCTAATTTAAAAAATTTGGAAATTCAGCAAATGGATGTAAAATCCGCCTTTCTACATGGAAAAATTGAAGAGGACATCTATATGTCAATACCCGAGGGTTTTCCTATTAATGATGAAAATAAAGTGTGTAAGCTTAACAAAGCACTTTATGGGCTTAAACAAGCGCCATATTACTGGAACAAAAGGTTTAACGAATTTGCAAAAAATGATAATTTTGTAAGGTCACAAAATGATCCTTGTCTCTATGTTAAACGTTTTAATGGTAACATATCATATATTTTATTGTATGTAGACGACATTCTGTTGACAAGTAATGTGAGATCTGAAATTGATAGATTAAAAGTTAAATTAAAAGACGAATTTGAAATGCAAGATTTTGGAATCTTAAAAACTTTTTTGGGTATAAATGTAAGAAGAACTGAAGATTGCATTTATTTAAAGCAAAAGAATTACATTAATAATTTACTGAAGCGATTTAACATGTCAGATTGTAAGCCAGCTAATACACCTTTAGAAGTTGGAAATTTAAAATTTGGTGATGGTAGTAAAAAAAAATCAGATAAACCGGATCGAGAACTTGTAGGATGCTTGATGTATCTTATGTTGGCTACTAGGCCTGCTTTAAGTATTTCAGTCAATCTATGTAGTAGGTATCAAGGTAATCCAACCGAAAAGCTTTGGCAAAGTTTGAAGCGTATACTGAGATATCTTAAAGGTACTGTAGATCATGAACTTTGTTTTTCATTAAATAGTGTTTGTCTTGTTGGATACGCGGATGCAGATTGGGCTGGTGACGAGTGCGACAGGAAGTCAACCAGTGGATATTTATTTAAAGTGTTTGGTGGTACAGTCTGCTGGTCTACGAAAAAGTAATCTACTGTAGCCACTTCGTCGACTGAAGCGGAGTATGTAGCTCTGGCTGAAGCAGCTAAAGAGGGGATTTGGTTATCTGGTCTGTTAGTTGATCTTGGTTTTGCAAAAACTAACCTTACCATTTACGAGGATAATCAATACTGTATTAAATTAACAAAAAGGTTTGATCATAAAAGATTAAAACATGTAGATGTTAAGTTTAATTTTATTAAAGACTTGGTTAATGATGGAATTGTTACTGTAGAATACATTAGCACAAAGGAGCAAATCGCTGATATTTTAACTAAAAATTTGTCTGGTGATTTGTTTCATGCTCATTAACTAGGTTTAGGTTTGTTGTGTGGCTAATGTTTAATATTTGATAAATATTTCATGTATTTTGAGTTGATGCTTAAGTTTAGCTGTATGTGGAAATCTTTGGTTTGAGAGGGAGTGTTAAAATACAATCCAGAGATTTCGATCATCATTTTAAGTTGTACGTTAAGACGGGAGTGTAGACACTCCGAAAGTTGTTTCACTTGCAATTCTAGGCGGCGTGTCTTGTCGCTATCTTTCATTTAAATTCAGCTCAAAATAAAGTATTTCACGAACTAAAATGCCGTGTTTCACTGCATAACTCATCAACACTTCATAATCCAGAAAAGCAAGAACTCAATTGTTTTCCAACTTCACAAAAAACAGGTGAAATTCAAATTGAGAATAAATAACTAAATGGACCTATTAGCGCCATCTATGATTCAATAGTTCAATCTCCAAACGGTGAACTTACAGGTACCTAAATAGGTGAGCCCCCATAATATAATAACACTGAATAAAGTCAAAGTTTCTCTATAAACAATTACAAAAGAATAAAAGCACAGCTTAACAAACATCTGTTTTGCTACATCCTGGTGGATTTAAAGAAGGAGATCGAGTGTGGATGTACAATCCTCTTCGTAAGAAAGGGAGTTCCTCCCTAATTAACACCATCTTCGAAAGGACTCTATACGATAGTGAAGAGAATTGTTAAAAAAATTAAAAATTTTTAAAATTGTTATATCCGTCAACCAGTTGCACCCCTACGTGCAACCCTCAAAAGTCAGAGACTTGTGCGAGCTAGGGGAAGACGTAGCCCTTACCTTTTAATACGTGTGATGCCATGCACGAGACCGGTGGCAATGCTGAGATTCGAACTCACGCTCTCTGGCTTATGAGGCGAGGACTCAACCCGCACACCATCGCGGAATACACGAGGTCCCTAGGATTCAACGTAGCCCGAGAGCGAAAATGAAGATCGTTCAGCTAAAAAGACTTAAACGTTATAATGGAGACAACGGCATATTGGTTTGATCGGGACGATCAAAATGGAGAGGGGGATAATGATACGAGATTGAAAAAAATCCGCTAGCTACGCCGTTGTCGAGTACCGACCATAAAACGTAACTCATTTGCATAACAAATAAACCGGCACCAATCGCAGTAAACATTTCTTCATTCCTGGAATTGTTTAGATATTTTTCTGTACTGAGCATTCTGGAGAACGGAAGAATCACGAAAAATCTACTCTGCTCGAATTGAGTATATAAAGTGACATATTTCACTCGGAGGGGGAGTTTTGAAAAAGTTTTTAGAAAGTGTTTGGAATATTTAGCTATTTAAAGCAGTTTAAATAGATCTAAGTGTTTTAATAATCAGTGTAGTAGTTCTAAGTTAATAGCGAAGTTAATAAAAACAGTAGTATGCTCGGTATATTATTTAGTAATATCGTAATAATATGAAATGCTGTAAAAAAAAGAGTGTCTGCATTTTTTTCATGTCAAATGGACTTCAACAATTACTCGACAATTTTTGGTTACCAACCAACCAATTTTATTTACATACAGGCAAGAAAGATGAGATATTGATGACAGGCGCTCTACCACCAAGGCCTACAAATTGGACCATTAAATATTACCCAAGATAGGGATACTAGAAATTGTGGAACAATTATGAAAATGTCTAATCACTGTACCGACGTGTTAATCATAAAGGTCGTATCTGCAGTTTGTGTTTTCAAGATGTTTTTGAGAAAATCCTGTTTTCCTATTAGGTTAGTGGAAACTTACATATATGATATTTTTCATAAGTTTATTGCTAGTTGGACAGCTGTCAATGGGTGCAGATTTACTTAGATGCACAATGAAGGTTGTGTCGGGTGGTGAAAACCGAATGTTATCACAGTAATTGTCGAATTATTTAGTGAAAAGCTTCTAAATGTTGCCAAACGAAGCCAAATAAGATATTATTCTGTGCAGTATATGAAAACAGTTATCACATTCCTTGTGCTATCAAAAATAAGATAAAATGTGTTCAAATTTGCAATACCAGAATCAACTGTTGTTATCAAAGGCAAGATTTTAATGAAACTGAAAATGTCAGACTAGAAAACACCTTGCTGAAGAGACTCCTCGGCGAATAAGAAAATCAGGTGAATATGGAAATTGACTATTTGAAACAGTTCTTTCACGAAGTACAAGATAAAAATAGAATTGTAATAATAAACAATGGACTATTACTTGAAAAAACGCGCAGCCTCGAAGACAAAAACTACCATGACAAAAAATAACTTGAGGACAAAACAGTCAAAACTCCAACACGTTACAGTTGGGCAAAAAAAGTTAGCAAGAATGTAAATCATATTATTCCAAATGTTCAATGCAAAAATGATACTGATGGAATTAGTTCCAACATTCCAAATCAGATGGCTACAGCATCATTCAACCTGTCAGTGAGAAGTAAAAACCAGGGAGAGTTGGCAGATGTCTCTGCTGTTTCAACTCAGATTGTCAACAAAAATAAACATAACCACAAACCTGTTGAGGGAATTCCTCAGAATGGAATCGTTAACCACAACAATGATGATCACTTCAAAACTCAGGACTTTTCGGAGAAACTGAGGGACGGCTGAAAACACAGCAAAATATATTGTTTTCGGTGCTGATAAAAAGTATGGATATATCTCGACAGAGTGAAAAGATCAGAAATAAATAGTCAGGAGGGGTTCGAAAACGCTAAAGTGACAGTGAAAAAAATTACAACTGATCTTAACTTATGTTAATGTACCTAACATTTGTCAAAACTTTACTGAGCGACTATTTGGATGGTTCTAGGACCGTTCTAGATTAGAACCAAAACGGGCCTGATAATAATACAAAGTTTATTTCGATTGACATTCTGAATCTTTCATTCAATTGTTTTAAATCACAAGCAGCCTTAAAATTACACAATGATTCCTGATGTTATTGAAACTGTTGTTATCAAAACATTAATTTTGAGTTATATGGTGATTTAAATATTTTTGTGTGTATTTTTTAGTTTTAACATTTTTATGTTATTTATTGCCTGAAATTTACTTAGGTTGTTAGTATTGAGTGTCTGATCAAATGTTCTCGTGGGCCCAATCCTCTAAGACCAATAATTTAGTTCTCAGGGCCAGGGCCGTATTTAGTTATAGATGCCAAATAAACAAAATCTTAGCATTTATCTTTCAGCAGAACTCCTCTGTGAAACATGTTTTGTCCTACAGGGCCGTATTTAGTAGAACTGTATTTGCCAAGTGAACCACAAAAAACTGCAGTACTTAGTATCTTACTGATAGTACATACATCTTCTACATTATTCTCGTCAGGCTGATTTTCATGCATAGTGTATTGAATAAATATTTGAAACTGAGGTACATGCTCATTATTAAGTTGCTTCCATAATACAGTGCAGCTGTAAGTGTTCAAGTATTATTTTGATAATGAGTGCTAACCTTTTTTGTTCACTTCCACCACCCTGGAAATATCGGGTTCAACTTTGTTAGTTATGAATTAGATATAGTTTTGATAAGATAGTAAAGTTGTATTTATATTATAGTAAAAAGTAAACGACCGATTTCAACAATCAAAAGTAGTTCTTATTTTTCCTGTTACCATCTTTTTTAAAAAGCTACAAGATTAAATCCTACATAAAGTTTATAGGCTAGGCTGGCCATCTTGGATATTAAAAAGGCGACCACTTTTGTTATGTACACAAAGAAAGCTACATTCATCTATCAAACAAGCTAGCAACCACTGAAATAGGACAAGACATGAGAAAGTTATAACAAAATCAATTTATTCAGTTTTTTGTGGATCACTTGGCAAATACAGTTTCACTACGGTCCTGTAGGATAAACCACATTTCAGAGAGGATATGTGCTTAAAGACAAAAGCCAAGATTTTGCAATATATCTCATCTAACTTAATTCCAATGGGAATTTAAAAAACGTTTGCCTTGAGAAAAAAGTATCATTGTTTATTTGCACCTATATTAAATAAGGCCCTGAGAGCTAAATCAATGGTCTTAGAGGATTGGGCCCATGAAAACATTTGATCACGAACTCAATTCCAATAACATATGTGAATTTCATGCAGATCCCAGTGTGGGCCAATTTCCTATGCAATTGTGTGGGGAACTTTGTCAGATATGACCTTCTTGTTCAACATGGCAGTGTAGTTTTTAAAATGCATTTATTTGTAGTAATTTTATTTTCAGCTATTTGTATATTGTACTCATTCTCAACTTTTACTTCATTTTCTTTATTGCATAGATAACATTAACCGAGAGACTTGGAGAAACCATTTTTTGACACTGATTTGAATATTGTAAGAGCCCATGATTGGTTATTTGAAACCCTGCAAGTGAATTAATTGCATGAATTATAGAGAACTATCAAAACAACTTCAAATTCATTTGACGTGCGGTTTGCAAAGTTAGTAGCTGCAGGGGTAAATTTATGAAAAAAATTATCATTTGAGATGAGAAACAGTATTCCTTTGGTTTGAATTGTATTGTATTATTCAAAAAGGCCAATCAGCATACATAGACTAGTAAATCTCAAGTGATACATATTTTTATAAATTGATTCTGTATTTTAATCCCACAATCAGAAAATTGTTTGATATTTTCTCCCAAACTGTCAACGAAACTTACGGGACTTTGCAGCAAAGAGAAAAAACTCTGTTTATGTTTCCTCAACGTATTTTCCAACTCGGCAGTTGTTAATTGTTCAGCAGAGTGGTTCAAATGTTTCCAAACAATTCCTTTCAGATCCTTATAAGGATTCCATAGATCTTCAGTCTTATTGAAAGACATTGCTATAAAAGAGGATTTATAAGATATTATGAAATATTCAATTAAGATTGCCACTTTACTTTCATTCATTTTATCGGCTACACCGCTACAGTATTCAATCAAATATTATTATTTCAAATATTAGGTTAGAAAGCTTTTTTAAACGGGAAACACAAATACAAAACACAGACATCATAAAAATATAATTACAGAATACACAGTTACCGGTTGCCGTTACGGGTTGCTGGCACAGATCGCATAAACAAGGTTTAGGCCTTCCCGCAATTTTCATTTGAACTTCGGGTACACCCGCTTGTAGCGCTGGACTCGTATTCTTGACGGTGATTCTAGAACGATCGATTTTCTGTTTCACACCAATATACATAAAATATGTGTGTTGTCTCTTTTATTTGTTCCCAAATTTAAGGCGAACGATTCAAGAATCGAGGATCTCGGGAGCATGAATAGTTATCAAAGAGTAGAGGTTCTATACAGAACTATAGAACCTCTACTCTTTGTAGTTATGTAATCTTAAATGCTAGATGAAAGATGACACCATTATAGATTTTTGTCTGTTGGTGCGTACGGTTTTGTGAATTCAGAGTATACGAACAGATAGTATAAGGAAGACGCATGATTTTATTTTTTACCTTTTCTGCATCAATTTGTATCTCAATAATGACACTTAGTGAGAATAATTTGTTAAATTCTTTTTTCTTCCAAAATTTTTGGTTTTGAAATTGCTCTTCGATTTAAACACAATTTGACCATGATGTCCAATTACTTCCCTCAAACACTAGCGCTCCTTTTGGTTGTATCCGGAATATTGAGTAGATTTGACAGTTATATAAAAATTTTACCATATATCCATCCAACGATTATAGCTACAATCGTTGATATTTATCAACTACGAATATGGATGATAAATCAGCATATGGGCCGATTGCACCACTTCCGCTTAGTGCTTTGAGCGTAGCTTAAATTTGTGAATCACTTAGAATGTGAACGTATTGATGTATTTGACATACCATTCAACATATTCTATCGGATTCTTAACAGCAAGTTACACTTAAAGCGTTAAGTGTATCCTGTGCAACTGGCCCTATGTGATGCCGAAGCAAATGATCATCGACCTCGAATTGGACGCTGCTGAATTAGTGTGCTTGCGCCAATAGGCCACGGGAATGTGACGTCACATGACAACTGTCAATCAGCCTGCTGGTCAAACAAACCGTATTTCAATAAACAACATTGGTAATTTCATGGAACCTGAAACTTTCACAAATTAAATTCCCTTCTTTATTTACCTTATATTCCTGAAAGTTTCAGGTATACTAAGGGTGAATAAAGAGGGGATTGTAATTTGATATCGAAATCAATGAAATCATTATTCTTCCTGCTTACAACGAGATTGTTTGTGAAATGGCTGATAAAAGTGATTATTTCACCACCTTGTCTGTAGATATCCAGAAGAGATATTTAGAGAAGGTGAGAGAAAGTAATGGATGTGGTCCTTAATTATTGAAATTATAAACATTATAAACTATTTTGTATATAAGAAGAGTGCATACACGGGAGAAGACTTCAAAGCCTATAAAAGTAGTTGAATCTGCTCTTCTAGTTGCCTGAATCCACAATTCACGTCTCTTTTCAGCAAAGGGATTAATATTTTTTCTATTGTCGAAAATGGAAGTGAATCGAAGGAATGAAACCTTATCTCTGCCGCTTCTACTTCCACATTTCAATATCGCACAAAATTGAGACATTATCGAGAAAAAACAATTTAAAATATGACAAATGCACAATAAACATTTATAGATCCGTTTGTTTGTTTAGCAGGCTGGATTGGCGCAACTGTCAGATATTATGTTATATACCCACACAGCACATGTACGTACAATTGGTGAACAATGGACGTTCAATATGGAAGTTCAAGACATCCAGTGGATGTCCAGAATTAGTACAATGGACATCCAATGAACGTTCAATGGACGTCCAGGACACCACTATGGACGTACAATTAAAGTGCAGAAAACGTACAATGGATGTACATTGTACGTATTTTGGGCGTCCATTGTATGTCCATATTTGGTGAAATGGATGTACAGAATATATCAAAATAACAACCACTGTGGATATTTTTTGGACATCCAAGGTGTTCTGCAAATAATTAGCAGTACTTAGGTAGATATATTATAAAAGTAAAAATTATATAATTTCCCATATAAACATTATTTGTCATTGAATAAATAATTACAAAATCTTCTTACTGGAGTTATCACTAAAATACGGTGAAACAATAATTGAAAGGGAAGAAGCACTTGGTGTCAATTTTTTTACCCATACCATGCATTACCATTGTATATTAGCCTGAACTGAACTGAAACACAAAACACAACACTGCAGTCATATCTAACCTCACATATTCTTCTTCTGCTTCAGCTGAGCATTCTTTTATCGTCACCAATCGGTATTTTGGTTCTGTGTCATCGATCATTATTTTATTACACTAAAGAATCTAGAAATACCAATATTCAAAATCCATAGCTATTTAATGCATTTGCATGAATTGAACGTCCAATTGATGTTTACGATTGGACATCCAATGGATGTTTACGACTGGACTTTCAAGTAATGTCCACTTAATGTCCTCTCAATGTCCAGATATAGTCTGACAAAGTGCGTTTTATCTAAGTATTACATTGCCATTATGGATGAAGACAAAATAGCATAAACAGGATAATTAATCATATGTATCAAAAATTAAATTTTTTTTGTACATCGTATGTACGTACAATGGATGTACATTTTCAAATATCCACTGTACGTCCGTTTCCTGTACGTACAATGGATGTCCATTAAACATTTATGGACGTTTGGACTAGAGCTGGACGTAAAACGGACATCCATTGGATGTCGTGTGCTGTGTGGGTAGTTACAAATGAAACAGCGAATCGATTTTTTAATGACAAAGTTTAATTGCCGACTTTTATAATTCTCACTAAATTTTATCCACATTATAGAAAAATAATAGATCATTCATTGCAAATATGGTACGGTTGAAATTGTCAAAATGTCAAAATAAGCACAACCTTAAAAATTTATGACATTCGTCATGTTTCAGAATTCAGCATGCGCAGTAGTTTCTCAGCGCCCATGCGAGAAATGATTTTTTTGGCTTCTATTTGATTACATCGTCTTATGGCGTGTTACACATATTAGCAGTCAATAGATATATGAATTTTGCACATCCTAACCAGCCCTCAGACGGTGAAAGGTGGATGCACGTAGGGTATGGTCCGTATATCACCCAAATGGGGGACACCTAATGCATCATAATATACAGTACAGATATCGTATCACACAGAAATATACACCATCATACCGTCAAACGACAGAAATCGCACTGGTTCATATATTACAAGACAGAAATTTACAGCAGCATAATATAAAGTTTCATAACGTAATCCATCACAATATACACCATCATAACGTACTATTTCATAACGTACTCCGTCATAACAACAAAGCATCATATAATCAATGCATCATAAACTCAAAAAATCATAATAATATCATTCTATCACAATAGCAACGTATCATAACATCAAACGATCATAACCGTATTCGGTAGAATTCGTATCGCATCATAATGTACTTCTTCAGAACGTATTATATCACAACGTAATGTTTCATAGCGTACTTTTTCATAATCCTATAGTCCATGCGCTTGCTTACACTAGGTGGTAAGAATGACGGTAGTGGAAGTTTTATACTCATTGGAGACCTAGAAGAGATATATGATATTTGGGAAGCTTGAATTATCATTGAATAATTATAACGTATTCATTCATTGTTATTAATTTTTCATAATTCTTCATTATAATGTTAACTGAAATTTTAATACGGTTGGCTGCCTTGGAGTCCCGTTCACACCACAGAACTAATTAATTCAGAATAATTAATTTTTCACTATATTTTTGTTAAAGTTCCAAATCGTTTAACACGATACATTCTGATCATTGAGATCGAATAGTAATTGTGATAAAGAATTATTTTGTGTAACGAAAAGTGATAATATAGCAAATTACGGATCAATCAATATTATTTTGGAGATGGTAAATAAGATGTTTGGTTCCAAAATCAAGAATCACAATATGAGCAGAATGTAAGGAGTTTCATTACATTATTAAAATAATTCCCACTTATATTCAAATAATTATTCTATACCAAACTCTACATGAATAGTTTTAATTTTTTTTCGTTAACCAGCTGTTTCGAAACATTATTTATTCCGTATTATATATAAGTTCATAAGGCTCTTGTTTACCTTCCTAATGGACAAAACGTTTCTAAATAATTCATTGATTGAAGCAAAAGAGATAAAAGGTCAATAGCACAGGTAGTGAGTAGATGTCGTTTCGAAAGAAAATTTCAATTCCTAAATCGATGAGTTTTGATTAGTATCTGAACTAAACACAGTAAACAGTTCAGGGTGACTATTCAATTAGCTTTTTACATCATGACATGACTCGCACGAAAAACTGTCTTGAATTAAAAAAAAAATCATTTAAACAACCACCGAATTCAACTTTTTAATGCTCGCATTCACATACATAAAACTCCATCCAGCACATCTGCTAAATAATACTAAAATTATAGGTATAGGAATAACTTTCAACCTTCTTTGGACAATTTTAAAATCTTGGTTATACTTTTAGTTCTGCTCCTAGAACCTACCAAGGTAAAATGCAGTGTGAATTGTGTTCTGACGAAAGGTTGATTGAAGATGAAAAATTACACACAAAGCCTAATAGAATATAGAAATAATTTCAAAGAATGTGCCACAACAATCATATGTGAGTAAAATTTGATTGTTTCAATTTGAACAATCGAGCATATGTACCGGAGTGAATAACTAGCAAGGCGGCATTGCTAGCAAAACGGACAGGGCAAAACAATTTGATGAAGTTGTACTCGGCAGCGTGGGGGTATTCATGTGATCACGTTTATTTTCGACCGTATTGTTGAAATATTTTTTTATGATCTTGCTAGGGAGATGAGAACCCCTTCAAAGTACTATAATCAATAACTATAGAGAAGACTGTATCTTTTCGTCAAACTAATAAAAAACATGAATCATGGTTTTGGTATCGCTTATGAATATTTTGAGACTTTTAAAATTTTATCTGTAGCATTCAGTTGACCTTCCGCCCCTCTAGAAATTATGGAAAACATATTTCTGGCTTCTATTATCATCTAACTTAATTTTTTTCACAGAGAAATATTTTCTATATTCTTCGTCGAAACAATCCTGACAAGGGTATATCATTATTACCCGGAATCATTTTTTCAATTATTTCTTGATGAGTGGAAAGAGGTTTAAATAAATACTTTTAGGTTAACTTTTATATTCAACGAATTCAACACCTCATATTACAATATTATACTTGAAAAATATCCTAACAAAATGATAATCAAAACTGGAAATAATTTTTTTATTATTTCTAGAGGGGTAGATAAGGGGACTAAATAAATGTCAACTTTCACATCAAACGTGTTCAATGCTCAATTTTTCATTATTCGTTTTAGCAGAAACCCGACTAAACGGCTTTAGAAACATACTGAACAGATTTATTACATCCATAAGAACACCGCTATATCTATTTGAGTCGTGGTCTTGACGAATATTATTTGTATTTGGGATGTTTATATGAAATATTTGTTTAGTGTTGCAATGACCGTAGAGTGGGAAATATAGCGTTCTGAAGGTTACATAGGTTTTCATCTCTCCAGAAAGTTCACATAGAAATATTTCACCAACATTGATGGAGACAAACGTGATTAAATGAATTCCGTTTACGCTACCGCGATACCGAGCATGACTTTATCGAAGGGTAGCGCTATCAATCTGTTTGGCAATGCCGTCTTGCTACTTTCACTCTGGTAACAGGTAGCATAGGTATGTTAATTTAAAATAGAAAACATCTTGTTCTATGAAGTAGTTGTATAGCCAAAAGAAGATATAATAAACAACTAGATGTCATTATGGAATCACTTGTTTGAAACAACGCATATATCCAATCTACTTGAATTTGAATTGAACTGATATAGGTATTTTAGAGAAAAGTTACTGGTATCTATATACATGTTATACTATGGATGTTTCAAGAAATATATCACTCTAAGTCATAAATATCTAAAACAAAATGTGAATATATAATGAATATGGTTTTATTTTATTTCATTTCAAACAAGAACATTTGAATTATTTACCATTGACTTATATGGCGGAAGATATCCAACTAAAGTTGGTTACACTCCTTACGAATAACTTTCCAATATTCATTTTAGTAATATCAGTTTTTCAAATTCCTGTTGGAAAGAAATTAAAACATCATGGATTT
This sequence comes from Chrysolina americana, assembly GCA_958502065.1. Lineage (NCBI taxonomy): Eukaryota > Metazoa > Arthropoda > Insecta > Coleoptera > Chrysomelidae > Chrysolina > Chrysolina americana. Next base: position 29,632,586 of record OY293419.1, on the reverse strand, counting down.
GCTCAATAATAACTACTGAATTGTTTTCAACAAATATTTCAGTATAACTTTCATGTATCTAATACTTAATAATAAATACTGTAGAAATAAAAATAAGTTTTTGATCCTAATTCAAAAACACAATAAATAATACTCTGTTTTTCGTATCTAGATTCCACCTATTGCTAAAAATGGAACTGGGATAAAGAACGTGCCGCAGAAGAATGCATCAAACACTACAAAACTCCGAGTTGAATTGTCCAATGCAGCTTACCTACCTATCTAACACATAGGGAAGACGTAGCCCTCACCTTTTAACGTGTGATGCCATGCACGGATACTCAGACATACGTATTCCTCACATCAGGTCAACCAAAAAGAGACCCCTGAATACACTCTAACTTAGGCTCAGATCTCCTTGACTCTTGAGGTATCATAGAATTTTCTAGGGGGCTGTGTTACTACTTCCGCAGGTGGTTCAGGTGCCGCCTGTTCTTGAGATTTGCCTATTGCCGAATATTGTTGAACAATGATACTATTCGCTTCATTAGTTATTAGTTTACTAAAAGAATGTTTGTTAAAGATATAAAAAGTTTTAGTGCCTTGAAAAAGTTGTTGCTATTCATCCATGAAATATTCATTTGAAATGTAAACTTCCTAGAAATTGTTGAACTTTCAACTTCAAATGTGTGTCTAAGAAGAACAAAAAATACTGAACTCTTTAAGGTTCCTTACTAACTATGGCCAAAGTGAATCTGTTGGTAGAATACCCAACATCTATGTTACATACATATACATCAAAATAATGTAGTTATTTTCAGATATATCAGGATTAGTAAAACTAATATATATATATATATATATATATATATATATATATATATATATATATATATATATATATATATATATATATATATATATATATATATATATATATATAGGCAGATTGAGACCTTAGAGAGAACCAGTGACGAGACATGGGGAGTAGGCAGATTGAGACCCCGACGTCAAGTCACAAAAACCGAACGTAATTATACCTGAGGAGTAGGCAGATTGAGACCTCAGCGTAGAATTACGTTTCAACCATTTATTAATTTTCTTTCTTTTTCAGTTCTTGAAAATGGCTCCAAAATCGGAGCCGAAACGTCGAATTTCAACAAATTCTAGACGCGGTTCAACCCGAACTTTTAGTTTTCATATATATATAAATATATATATATTACAACAATTCGCTAATCGACAAGTCTATCCGCCATCAACTGACCCGTCCTCCAAAACCGAACGATCCACTAGAGAGTATTCAGCCACACAAAGCTTTCCTACCATACATCAAAGGTGTGACAGACAAAATCAGTAATATCTTGAGAAAACACGAGATAAAAACAATATTCACGGCCAACAACCAAATATCCAAATTCCTCAGATCTCCCAAGGACACAATACCAAACGATTCTCAAGGTATATATGAAATACCATGTTCAGACTGCCCGAGAACTTATATTGGCCAGACTAACAGACGAGTAACTTCCAGAGTCTACGAACACGAACTTGCTGTGCGTCAGGCATCTTCCACTTCCGCACTTTATAAACATCGAGAAGACACAGGTCACAAAATAGACTTCAAAAACACAAAAACAATTTCCACCGAGAAAACTCTGCAAACCAGGATCATCCGAGAAGCCCTTGAGATAGAGAAGCGCCCCAATTGCCTCAACACTCGCGACGACGGACGTAGACTTCCCAATACCTGGAAGCCTCTCATTGCACGCATAAACTCATTTCCCACCAACCCAGTTCCCGCACACAGCTCACTTAGCGCCAACCAAGTTCCCGCACACAGCTCATCTAGCGCCAATTCAGTTCCCGCCCATAGTTCACCTCGCGCCAATACATTGCACACGGCCATTACAGCCACGTCCACTATAAATACAGTTCCTCAACCCACAATTCCTCAGTTCTCTCGAAGGAGTAGGCAGATTGAGACCTTAGAGAGAACCAGTGACGAGACATGGGGAGTAGGCAGATTGAGACCCCGACGTCAAGTCACAAAAACCTAACGTAATTATACCTGAGGAGTAGGCAGATTGAGACCTCAGCGTAGAATTACGTATTATCCTTTCATTAATTTTCTTTCTATTTCAGTTCTTGAAAATGGCTCCAAAATCGGAGCCGAAACGTCGAATTTCAACAAATTCTAGACGCGGTTCAACCCGAACTTTTAGTTTTCATATATATATATATATATATATATATATATATATATATATATATATATATATATATATATATTTGAAAACTAGAAGTTCGGGTTGAACCGCGTCTAGAATTTGTTGAAATTCGACGTTTCGGCTCCGATTTTGGAGCCATTTTCAAGAACTGAAATAGAAAGAAAATTAATGAAAGGTTAAAACGTAATTCTACGCTGAGGTCTCAATCTGCCTACTCCTCAGGTATAATTACGTTAGGTTTTTGTGACTTGACGTCGGGGTCTCAATCTGCCTACTCCCCATGTCTCGTCACTGGTTCTCTCTAAGGTCTCAATCTGCCTACTCCTTCGAGAGAACTGAGGAATTGTGGGTTGAGGAACTGTATTTATAGTGGACGTGGCTGTAATGGCCGTGTGCAATGTATTGGCGCGAGGTGAACTATGGGCGGGAACTGAATTGGCGCTAGATGAGCTGTGTGCGGGAACTTGGTTGGCGCTAAGTGAGCTGTGTGCGGGAACTGGGTTGGTGGGAAATGAGTTTATGCGTGCAATGAGAGGCTTCCAGGTATTGGGAAGTCTACGTCCGTCGTCGCGAGTGTTGAGGCAATTGGGGCGCTTCTCTATCTCAAGGGCTTCTCGGATGATCCTGGTTTGCAGAGTTTTCTCGGTGGAAATTGTTTTTGTGTTTTGGAAGTCTATTTTGTGACCTGTGTCTTCTCGATGTTTATAAAGTGCGGAAGTGGAAGATGCCTGACGCACAGCAAGTTCGTGTTCGTAGACTCTGGAAGTTACTCGTCTATTAGTCTGGCCAATATAAGTTCTCGGGCAGTCTGAACATGGTATTTCATATATACCTTGAGAATCGTTTGGTATTGTGTCCTTGGGAGATCTGAGGAATTTGGATATTTGGTTGTTGGCCGTGAATATTGTTTTTATCTCGTGTTTTCTCAAGATATTACTGATTTTGTCTGTCACACCTTTGATGTATGGTAGGAAAGCTTTGTGTGGCTGAATACTATCTAGTGGATCGTTCGTTTTTGGAGGACGGGTCAGTTGATGGCGGATAGACTTGTCGATTAGCGAATTGTTGTAACCATTTTGGAGTAAGGCTGATTTCAGTTTGTCCAGCTCTTGTGGTCTATTCTGGTTGTCGGTAAGCTGAATTGATCTGTATATCAGGGAGTTCAATACGGAGTTTGTTTGTGCTGGATGGTGATGAGAGTTTGCGTGTAGGTATCACTTGGTGTGGGTCTGTTTCCTGTGTACTGTGTGGGTGAAAGAGTTGTTGGATTTCGTGATGAGAACGTCCAGGAAAGCTAGGGAGTTGTTCATTTCGGTCTCCATTGTGAATTTCATGTTGGGATGGATATCGTTTAGGTGATCTAAGAACGTGTTTAAGATTTCGTAACCATGAGGCCATATGACGAAAATGTCGTCAACGTATCTGAACCAGCAAGTAGGCTTGTGGTCAAATGCTTCTACAGCCCTAGTTTCGAAGTCTTCCATGAAAAGGTTTGCAAGGACTGGAGAAAGGGGGGAACCCATGGGAGCACCTTTCACTTGTTTGTAGTAAGTTCCTTGGAAGAGGAAGTACGTGTTGTTCATACAGTGACTGATGAGGTCCAGGGTGTCTTTTGGAATTCTGTGTTTAGTTTTAAGGATTTCTAGCGTGTCCGTTAGGGGAATGTTTGTGAAGAGGGAGACAACATCGAAGCCACTAGATCGCCACTAGATCAAACTAGCCTTGCACTACTATCAAGAGGATTCAATTATTCCATCACACCAAACAGAATCCCAACAGAAACCATCATTACACAAATAGAATGCGCTATAACCCATCTACCAGAAAACACAGCTGAAGAAACCAGACAAGATATTGCCACCACACTTAGGAGAGCAAAACTCCCTCCATCCAACATAACACCTGCCGAAAAACATTGCCTCAGAAACCTCCACAACAACCCTGACATAATCATTCTCCCAGCAGACAAAGGCAACGCCACGGTAGTTCTGAATACCTCAGATTATGTAGACAAAATGAGCACACTCTTAAACTCATCCGAGTATCAGATCACCCAACGAGACCCGACAACCTACCTCGAAAAGAAGACCAAAAATCTGATCAATAATTCTAAACTACCAGCCGAAACCAAGAAAGCCACTATCCCTAGAGAGAAGTCATCACGCACTCCTCGTATCTACGGACTTCCAAAAATACACAAGCCTGATATCCCACTCCGACCTATTGTCAGTGCCTTTGGATCACCAACCCAGAACCTGGCCAAGTATCTGGCGAGTACTCTTCAGCCACGAGCAGAAGAAGCTTCATCCTACGTGAAAAATTCATTCCACTTCTTAGACCTTCTCAAATCCTATAAAATCCAGAACACTGATATCCTAGTGAGCTTCGATGTTGTCTCCCTCTTCACAAACATTCCCCTAACGGACACGCTAGAAATCCTTAAAACGAAACACAGAATTCCAAAAGACACCCTGGACCTCATCAGTCACTGTATGAACAACACGTACTTCCTCTTCCAAGGAACTTACTACAAACAAGTGAAAGGTGCTCCCATGGGTTCCCCCCTTTCTCCAGTCCTTGCAAACCTTTTCATGGAAGACTTCGAAACTAGGGCTGTAGAAGCATTTGACCACAAGCCTACTTGCTGGTTCAGATACGTTGACGACATTTTCGTCATATGGCCTCATGGTTACGAAATCTTAAACACGTTCTTAGATCACCTAAACGATATCCATCCCAACATGAAATTCACAATGGAGACCGAAATGAACAACTCCCTAGCTTTCCTGGACGTTCTCATCACGAAATCCAACAACTCTTTCACCCACACAGTACACAGGAAACAGACCCACACCAAGTGATACCTACACGCAAACTCTCATCACCATCCAGCACAAACAAACTCCGTATTGAACTCCCTGATATACAGATCAATTCAGCTTACCGACAACCAGAATAGACCACAAGAGCTGGACAAACTGAAATCAGCCTTACTCCAAAATGGTTACAACAATTCGCTAATCGACAAGTCTATCCGCCATCAACTGACCCGTCCTCCAAAAACGAACGATCCACTAGATAGTATTCAGCCACACAAAGCTTTCCTACCATACATCAAAGGTGTGACAGACAAAATCAGTAATATCTTGAGAAAACACGAGATAAAAACAATATTCACGGCCAACAACCAAATATCCAAATTCCTCAGATCTCCCAAGGACACAATACCAAACGATTCTCAAGGTATATATGAAATACCATGTTCAGACTGCCCGAGAACTTATATTGGCCAGACTAATAGACGAGTAACTTCCAGAGTCTACGAACACGAACTTGCTGTGCGTCAGGCATCTTCCACTTCCGCACTTTATAAACATCGAGAAGACACAGGTCACAAAATAGACTTCCAAAACACAAAAACAATTTCCACCGAGAAAACTCTGCAAACCAGGATCATCCGAGAAGCCCTTGAGATAGAGAAGCGCCCCAATTGCCTCAACACTCGCGACGACGGACGTAGACTTCCCAATACCTGGAAGCCTCTCATTGCACGCATAAACTCATTTCCCACCAACCCAGTTCCCGCACACAGCTCACTTAGCGCCAACCAAGTTCCCGCACACAGCTCATCTAGCGCCAACTCAGTTCCCGCCCATAGTTCACCTCGCGCCAATACATTGCACACGGCCATTACAGCCACGTCCACTATAAATACAGTTCCTCAACCCACAATTCCTCAGTTCTCTCGAAGGAGTAGGCAGATTGAGACCTTAGAGAGAACCAGTGACGAGACATGGGGAGTAGGCAGATTGAGACCCCGACGTCAAGTCACAAAAACCTAACGTAATTATACCTGAGGAGTAGGCAGATTGAGACCCCAGCGTAGAATTACGTTTTAACCTTTCATTAATTTTCTTTCTATTTCAGTTCTTGAAAATGGCTCCAAAATCGGAGCCGAAACGTCGAATTTCAACAAATTCTAGACGCGGTTCAACCCGAACTTTTAGTTTGTATAATTGTTTTTGGTAAAAAGACAAATGTAAAATAGTTTTCAATCATAAAATGATATCAAATGGTATAATGGGTGTAAAATGTTTTGACATTTGTATGACAAATCATATATTGATCCTGTCCAATGATGATAGAATTGAAATAAAACACGTTTATTAAAGAAAAAACCTTTATTTTATTAAAATATGTGGAGGAGAAACTGTGGCCACTAACTCCATATTTCAATTAATAGTTATTTATGCAACAAGTGCAAAAAGTAAGTGTTTATTGAATTCTACGTGAAATTGTCCGACAAGGCCGTTAGGCCGAGTTGGACAACACGTCGAGTGCAATAAACATTTTTTGCACGAGTTGCATTCAAAATTTTTTCTACGTTCATGCAAAAGACAAAAAATTATTTATTTAAGCGCGGCACTAGGTGAAGGAAAATGAAATACGAAATTTAAATAAATAATCATTACTATCAATTTCATCGTCATCATCTAGTTTTCCATTAATATTTCTTATTTTAAAACTTTCAGTTCTGTAATTGCCAGAATTAAATTTTGACTGACGTTTATATAACCACAGATGCATTATAAAAATAAAAATCATAGTAGCCATGAGGTGCGGTCATAGTACAGACAGTAGATAGACGGTTTAGAACAGCGGATCGGTTTTGATTATGGAGTTCTCGGCAAGGCATTGTTTGTTCAACTCTGACTGCTAACATTAATACAAAATAATATAAAATATGTAGCTGTTTAAAACTTATGGCCAATCTCACAGAATATCTGCTAAATATGTAGTGGGTTTGAACGTTTATGTTCATCATGATGACAGCACGTTGAAGTAGAATGACAGATGAGTGCAATAAAAACTTTATTGCACTAGTGCAATAAAGAGCTTCTTTTTCCACTGAATATAGTTCAATAAAGTTTTGCTTTTTGCATGAATGTAGAAAAATACATTTTCAGCAAGTATGGCAGAGGTAATTGAAAATACAATTTCAAATGGATCTGGACACCCTAATAAAAAGAGACGAAAGTTCTTAATTTTTTCGTCCTTGTTGCCAGGGAATGTACTCTGTGATTGGTTACTATAAGGTCAGGGAGTATAAATGTCATTTTCAACTGTAGCTGTCATGTCATTCAAACTCCCCGCCATTATGGTAACCAATCACAGAGCGCGCCCCTGGCAACAAGGATGGAAAAATTAAGAACTTTCGTCTCTTTTTATTTGGATGTCCAAATCCATTAGAAATCTCTATTCAGTTATAGTTTAGATTCAGCTTGTATTTTAATACATTCATATAATTTGTTACTGTGTACATTGAATTAAAGATGGTTTTTGATCTTCCACAGCTCTATATGTAGTTTAAATATTATAATTTTGTATTAAATGTGTAAAATACAAATACATACTTAACAGTTAATGTTTTCAATTATATGCTAATAACATAATAGGCTGAATCATTAAGTAATGTAAACGATTTGAGTATGTACATATGAGGTACTTAAATTTCAACCTAGACTTGATCCAAATAGATCAATTTATTCCAGTAATATTAAAGAATAGGTTATACTGATGTTCTCAAATTGAACGAGATACTAAAATAAGACCAACTGATAATAATTTATGTCCAGTGATGAGCCCATGGCTGGTAACAGAAATTGTGACGTATTTTGAGCAGTGAAATGTAAATATTTCTGGACATTACACCAGGGGTTATTCATTAAGAGGGAGTTTGGCAATAGTAAATTGGCCTTATTTGGTATTGGTTTAACATATAATACAACAGAGTAAAATGTATGCTATCTTCTACGCCACTAAAATGATTTCTTCCATACAACTCAAATTAAAGGTATTCGTATTGACAGTGTATGTATGTGAGTTGTTATTCTGGTCTGAAAAGATGAAGTAAAGTACTTCATCTATTAGGAAAATCTGTAAACTGAAAACTTCAAAGAATGTTTACTAAGTACACAAAATTAGTTATTGAACAAAATATTAAGAGATTACTCATTCTGAGAAGCATGATATAAATTTTAAACCGAGGGAAAGCAAAACAACTGATGATAAACCAACTACTACTAATTTCTATGATCGACAATAACTGTATTCTGACAATTTTCATAGGCCAATTATGGTTCTCAAGCAAATTTCAGGTGTTTTTTCAGATATTCAGAATTTAATAAACAATATGTGTTTGCTTGTATCATCTTTCTTTAGTTGATAGTACTTGTTCTATTGATGGTCCAGTACTGCACATCATTATAATGTTGGAGTCTGCTACCTCTGGTGGATTGGATTCCTCGTTTGACTTTGGCTAGCTTGCTTACAGATATATCCAAAGTGTGTATTTAGACGTGCCCTTCAGAAATTTCATTTGAACGATATTTAGATCTCTCTATTTCTCCATGTCTACATTCTACATGTTCAGACCATTGGCCTTCAGACTCTCAACATATTTTCAGATCCAGATGCTTGAGTTTCCAATGTTTCTGAAAGAGAAATAGTGATCAAAGTAGTTGATATCAGTGAAATGATCCGCAACCACTATATAGTATTTATTGGGAATGTTGACATCACATGTCAAGTCCATGTATGATAGGTGTATTTTTAGATAATAAAGTTAATCCATTCATAGGACTATTGTCATTAAAAAATGCTCTGAAATAAGATGCATATTTTTGTAGAAACCATATATTTTGAGAAATTCTTGAAGGTATATCCTGTTGTAAACTTTTCATATTTTTTCTAGACAGAAACAAACTTTTAAAAATCATTGCTAAGGCTGAACATAACAGAATATGAGATATCTGCTAAGTACAGAGCATTCTTCAGACTCAATTATGAAATCTTGAAAAAAGTGAATTTATCCGAATATTTCAATTTTTATGGCCTTATTAAAAATTGGTTGGAAATTAAATTCCTTCCTTTTTGCAAAAACTAAGTGAGGTTGGTGAGTATTTTGATTAATTCACATAAGTAACAGGAATGTTTCCAAAAGTGAAAAGTCTTTGTGATTGAACCAATAGTATTACCTTATTATTGATTAATTTGTCACTGCTTGAGCGAGTTGCATTTTTCTATGCAAGCATGTCGATGTAGTTAGTATCAAATACCACTTTCTAATTCAAGAGTTGGCCCTGAATTAATCCTTGGTAAACATTATCAAATGGGCTGAGTAAGAGATTTGAGCCGGTTCTGGGCCTCCCCCCACTACTATGACGTCATCAGTGACCTTGGGGTGACCTTCAGGGACGACCTTGGTGCATAGGTGCCTGTGTGGGTCTATGACCTTGGGATGTCCTTGAAACGATTTTTAAATTTTGTAATTTTTGACCTTGATGTAGGTTTTGATGAGTTGTTCAAGGTTTTTGTTTGACCTTGAGATGACATTTGGGTGACAGAGATTTTTTTTCCTACACGGGCAAGTACTTTTTCCAAGTACTTATATATTTTTTTTACCTCCAAGACTAAAAACATTTATGTGAACACTTGCTACTATGTATGACTTTCATATTATGTACTAACACATGAAAATCTAGAGAAGGCACACGTCCACACACCACGGAGATCCAGTCAGATATGTGAACTCTGATTCCTCTTCGATACTTACCTTGTAGTGGTGGTGGTAGTAAGCGTGTGTGACGTCATCCGACTATGAGGAGTGCATCTGAAGTAGCCCACGCTTATAATATATACGGACAAGTACGTAATCATCAGGCTATATTTAACGAACGCCAGCAACATAAAAAAAGTGAATAATGGTAAAAGCAAGTAAGTAAATAATAAAATGAGATAACCGATTTATTTTAATGTCTCAGTTACCTCATTATTATGAAATAGCGTAAGTTTTTATGATGAATTGAATTATCTCTTAATTATAATGAATAACTTAACTCATTATGATGAGATAACTAAATTATAATTATGAGAGAAAAAAATCTACCATATCCCTTCAGAGTCATCGTGGGGGAGTGAAGGGATGCAACCAACTAGCGATAACTATCAACGTTGTTAATGATGAATTGGAAGAACTAGTGACTGGTCTCACAAACGTGCCGTTTTCACCTACTGTCCGCAAACATGATGAATAGTGAGAAAATCTCATAGTTTACATGACAGTAATTGAATAATAATTAACAATGACACAGAACATTTTGTTATAACTCAGCGAGCAAAATGTGCTCTGTTTGGGGACAATAAAATAATCATCAGTTGTAGAATAACAATTATGTAGAGTTAGGTATTTATTTTGACTTGCTTTATGTAAGGCGTCTTTGAGATGAAGTATACTGTATGGTTTGATCATTTAGATTCATTGTGGAATTCAGTTGATTGTCCAAAGGTAGAACTTCCATGTTTTAGTGTTTTCAGTATAACTTCAAGAAATAATGTCCCTTATAACTCTCTGACTTATTTATTTAGACTTCTACAATCACACTTTTCTGAAGTACCAAAATGAGTTTAAACCCTATTGAAAACTCGTAAAGCAAATTCAAAACTGTAATTGCTCGTGGAATGTATGTATACAGAATGTTTCAAATTCGATCCTCACCATTGGGATCTCGGAAACAATAAGAGATACGAAGATGGTTAAATTGGGACAGAATTGCATATTTACCTGACTGAAAATATGCCGTTGAGAAAGTTCTGAAATTTCGAGTATATCCGGAGATATCCGAAAAAAATAGAAATTTTGGAAAATTGTTATTATGTTAAATATTCCACAATTCGTAAAAGTACTTTCATCTGTACAAATTACATTATCCAGGAAAACAGTGATATCAGGTCTTCTTTTCGGAATCACCTGGAAGCAATTTTTGAGATATGTGTATTTTGTAACATTTGAAACAGCTTTTTTGAGTTGTTTCCAAGCAATTGTATGACAAGTATTCATATCGGAGGAAATTTGACGTGTAGATTTTCCTGGGTTCATATTTATCTGCAAATTATTAATTTTTATTACCTGCAAGGTCGTTTCTGTGTGACCCTTCATCTATTCAAGACCTGGGATTCTGATTCATAACTTGTTCTCCCATAACCATTCGATCCCAAACCATAATATCCACCGACAGCAATCGTAGAAGCTACAACTGGAACAGCTGCAACAACAGCAGAGGGCGCTCTGATGTCTACTCTCGATTGGGTGCTAACTGCAGAGCTCAATGGAGATGCTACTGATACAACCTGCAAGGTCGTTTCTGTGTGACCCTTCATCTATTCAAGACCTGGGATTCTGAGACTTCGTGCGAAGTTTATCAGTTACCTGGGAGCTAAATTCCTGATGTCGGAGGGTGTTGAGAATGTCCCTTCCAGGAATTTGAGCCTCTTGCAGAAGAGCACTGGGCATTCGCAATAGCGGTAACTATCACTCTCTGACTTGCCCATTTTCATGAGGTGATACCCCAGAAGGCAGTGCCCAGTAAGTAGTTCCGTTACCAATTTCAAGTATTTTTTGTCCAACTGTTTAGCTTTCCTTGTCGATAGGATCACTAGCCTTTTTGCTTGTCCTTGTCCTGGTACTTTATACCAGTGTAATTTTATTTTATCAAATTCCCAGTATCGAAACTCTCCTTTTAAGTGAGCCTTGGAGAGCATACAGGAGGGTTCTGGTGTTTGCCACTTCTTTGTCTAGGCAGTATACTTCCTCATTAGATACCTTTGATGCCCCTGTGACCTGGCACCCATATCAGGTTTACCTGATTGTTTGCTGCCAGTTGTCTCAGGGTTTGTTTACAGACCCAAATCAGCTCAGACTCACGAGTGTGTAACTTCAGAGCTTTTAGTGCTACTTATCTACCTGATAGTATATAGGTTTCTGCAAAAGCTGGACGTAAAACGAACATCTATTGTATGTCGTGTGCTCTGTAGGCGGTCATAGTTCACCCTGTATATAGAATCAGGGTATACATTGACTGATCTAGTGGGCATGTTGGGGTTGAGGGTTAAGAACTATGAAAGTGAAAATTCATGAATTCAGAAGAGTTACATTATTTCAAGGTCATAGCGGTTTTCGAAATTAGTTTAGAGACTTGAAGACACTTCTATGTTAGCGAAACATCGAGATAATATTGAAAAACCGTTTTCTAGAGCTCATACTATTCCTTTTATCATTTCAAACGAAGCACAAATGAATGGAGACAACATCCGCACAAGTATAATAAAGGAAGAGAGATGAATTCATATTGCTGATTTTTTATCTAACATAATATAATGTTCATGGTATCTGATATCAAAATGTCTGCCTATTTTACATGGATGTTGAATATCCTCCACATTCGAGTTCATGATAAATACCCGATTTTTCTTTCATTATTTCGTTTGGGTTTTGTGTTGAATAACATTTGTCCTAAATTACTCTTACCAGTGAATGTATTACTGCTGAAGTGTCACTCTGACAATTCGATGTTAAAACGAGAGTTAAATATTGGAGACTGGTTTTATTATGGCACATCCACCGAAAAGTCATCTTGACAGGTCAGAGTTTTGATAAAGCGCATAGTCCGTTCAGTTAATTTTGGATGAGCTACGCTATTTCAATATTCAATAGTTTGAAAAACAGTATTATGGATCCCCAGAAACCCTCATGCATCAAGTGTAAAGAATCAACACAGTTATTTCAACATCATGAATTTTGATTTATTCAAGAACGCCACCGAAACAAGTTATCATTTAATGACCTAATCCCACTCCAGATCCAAACCCATATGCGTGTCCTCCATATGATTCATAACTTGTTCTCCCATAACCATTCGATCCCAAACCATAATATCCACCGACAGCAATCGTAGAAGCTTCAACTGGAACAGCTGCAACAACAGCAGAGGGCGCTCTGATTGGGTGCTAACTGCAGAGCTCAATGGAGGTGCTACTGATACAACTGGAGATGATACTGCTACAGGAGCTGCGTGTTGCCCCAATCTATGACCGATTCCCAAATAGCCTGGTCTGGCAGCGGAAATCGCAAAAATTGCAGATAATAATACTAACAACTTGAACATTATGATTGTTATTAGACGTAGGTACACTTGAAACTAATGGTGATGTCTCTATTTCTATTCTATATATACCATAAGTCTTTCGAATGGAGAGTGTGAAAAGTGGCGGAAATTTGATATAAATATTACCATTCATTGCTTAAGTGATATTACGTATCAAAGTGTGAGTTTCACGATACGATACATGAATATTTGTTTGAATGTTGTAGACGTTAACATGCAGCAATATGATTAGGTACACTCGGACTTGCGTCGTCTCAACGGATTGTCAGAGTTCAACTTTATAGCAATAATGATGATGATAATATGCTCTTAGTTCATCAAGAGTTCAAATTCCCTTCTCTGTTCAGTCTGCGATCATGAAAACGTAGGGATCGGAGCATTTCTCTTCGAGGTGGCTGTCCGTGCATCCAATGAACGTGATCTCGTATGAGCGAGGTGTACAAAATTATGTCACCGAGGTGGAACCCGTTCAGCAAAATGCTCACGTCAAGGCTGCGACGACAGAAGTAGTCCAGCAACTCTATAAGGACATCGAAGACCTCTCCTTATCCAAAAATATTACCCTTGCTTTCCTCAAATCAAGTGGCCTATAGTCAGAGACCAAGAGATAAAGGTCCAAGACACAAGAATGTAGAACGTGTCTTAGGGCTCCTGAGATCATATTGCATTTGCTGTCAGTCTGTGAATCTTATGCGATGTCAATCTATATCCACAGGCATAACGCGGCACTACGAGTGATGTACTCTCACCTATGATACTCATACGGTATAGGCAGCAAATATCACGTCAGAACATGGACGAAGTCGTCAAAACCATTTGTGCATTCAAACCAGAAAATAAATAAAGTCAATCAACTAGTAAATGCCGAGCCCCCGCCTATTGAATAACAAGAGGCGAAATACAATAATATTCTGGCCTTGAAATGAATCATCGACGATTTTCGATAAAAAATGTTATGATATTGCCTCTAAACAAATAACTGAAGTCTGAAACAAATTTGGGGTTTGCAAAGATCATAGTTGCGCCACTGCTTTGCTACACATCGTGGATGACATTATCAGGGTTACAGATGAGGGTTTTTGTTGTGTGCTCGTGCTACTCACAGATGAGGGTTTTTGTTCTGAAATCATGCTTCTGGATTTTAGTCGGGCCTTCGACACTTTGAACTATGATGGTCTTCTTTAAGCAATGTTACATTATTTGGGATTATCAGAATGCTTTTAAATTACTTGAACATTATATAAAAAACGAAACTGTGTGCCAAAATAACATCAACTCCAATTATTCAAATCTCCATATTGGGTCCCTTGTTGTTCATAGTTTATCCATCGAACATTAAACGTTGTCTGAAATCTTGTAAAATTCACCTTTAATTAAGGCCATGACACTCAAATCTACTACAGCTTTTCACCTTTATCTGACTATCTGTAGAAAATGCATGCAATCTAATGAACAATGAGGTTTAATCGTTTGTTAATCGTTTGTTGAGTTAGCTAGTGATTATTGTCCACTGCTGAATCCCAATAAATTCTTATTATTCTCTTTAGATCGAAAGAAAAACGGCAGAAAGTTAGTGAATCTCTTATGATAGTCTAAGCAACAAGTGCTTTTTAGGTCAAAATTTTTTCGCCTTCTCCAAAAATTATGATTGGGGTGTCATTCGATTCGGAATGATATGTAGATAGTTTTTGAGAAAATGCTAAGGCCGCTCGCAAAAATTGCAATAGTTATAAACAATTAAGTGAAAAAAAGGGCTGTGATTTTTCGTCAATATCTCAAAAACTATTCAATATAATTCAAATTTGAAAAATTATTCAAAAAGAGGAGTTCATTTCCGAAAAACAAGTTTCTACTTGCGGAACTCTAAGACCAATTTTTATAATTTTCCCAGAGGGTTGAAATACGCCCGAAAACGGGTACTCCGGCTTGCGCAAGCCACCTCCTCTTCGGACCTTGGTCAAAAAAATTTTATCGCGATTTTTCAATAAATCATCCATTAATGAATTAACAAATTTTTGTTGCACGAACATTAACATTGCAAGTGCGATAATTGTTAAACCATTAATCTGAAAATGTTTTCCTTCTGTAGAGCAATTTTTCAAAGGTCTTAGAATAGTTAACTGTTGGAAAAATTAAAAAATTGTCAATTTTCGTTTTGTTATTAAAAATTTACTAAGGTGAAAAATTATAAAGCTTTATTAAACATTGAAAAAATTTTATTTGTTTCAATATTATTATTGATCCGTTTTAGTATGATCAGAAGCTACTTAAAAATGATTTTATAATTTTTATCTCCTATTGTTTAAAAAATTGTTATAAACAAATGCGTTAAATTTATTTTTTATAACAAAATCTTTGATGATAATAATGGTTTTTGAAAAAAAAAACGATTCTTAAAAAAAATTTATGGCTGAAAAAGATATTTGTTAAATAACAAATTTTTTTTCCACCCATTAGAAAAATTAAGGAACCATTTTTTTTTAAATCATCATTTATCCTGGTCTTTGATATTACAAAAAAATCGATTATTATTTAAATTGTCATTGTTTATTCAATAAACAATTTGTTATAATCAAATGAATTATATCTGCATTTTTTTTCTTTTTTTAATTAAAAAAACAAATCCAACCATGTATCATTTTACAACAAAAAATATGTATTTATAGTTGTTATTGAATTTTCAATTTTCTGTTATCTTTAATTACACCACTCTGAACTGGTTATTATGTAACTTTTTAACTAATGAAAAAATATAAGGCTTATTTATTCTTTATTAATTAAAAAACAAGTTAAGCCAAAATTTGAAGCACTGATTCAACTATTTATTTATTATAAAAATTTTTTTGAAAGGGTTTTTTTCGTCATTATCATCAAAGATTATGTTATAACACAAATAATTTGAATTATCTCATAAACAACGCATTTGTTTATAATTTTTTTTTTAAACAATTGAAGATAAAAATTATTAAAAATCATTTTTAAGTAGCTTCTGATCATACGAAAACGGATCAATAATGATAGATATTGAAACAAATAATTTTTTTCAATGTTTAATAAAGCTTTGTAATTTTTCACCTTAGTAAATTGTTAGTAACAAAACGAAAATTAACAAATTTTCTATTTTTCCAACAGTGAACTATTCTAAGACCTTTGAAAAATAGCTCCACGAAAGGAAAAAATTATCAGATTATTAGTTTAATAATTATCGCACTTGCAATGTTAATGTTCGTGCTACAAAAAATTGTTAATTGATAATTTATTGAAAAATCGCGATAAATATTTTTTTACCAACAAATTATAAATATTGGTCCTAGAGTTTCGCGAGTCCAAACTTTTTTTTCGGAAATGAACGCATCTTTTCGAATCTTTTTTCAAATTTGAATTATCTTGAATAGTTTTTGAGATATTGACGAAAAATCACACCCCCTTTTTTTCACTTAATTGATAACTATTGCAATTTTTGCGAGCGGCCTTAGCATTTTCTCAAAAATTTTCTGCATGCCATTCCGAATCGAAAAGGCGAAAAAATTTTGACCTGAAAAGCACTTGTTGCTTAGACTATGATAACAGATCACAAGCCACTAATGAATTCAAAAGACTTTGAGAAATACACGAAGAAGCAAATACATCTTGCGTATCCTTCCTTGATTTATGGAAATCAACAGGTACTCTCAACTCAGGCGAAAACAACTCTTTGTGATGCGCTTGTTTTGTCGAGATTTGATTATTTAGATAACTTATATGGCTCATGTCCAGCCAAATATCTTACTCAGAGAATGAAGAAGGTACAGAACTAATTTTTGAGGCTTATTCATCGAATAAGAAAATATCGAAGAATTTAAAACAATTGACGTGAAACGTGGAAAATAGACAAAAGGTTCCAAAACAGAATTTTTCAAGTGATCATTATTCTATTATAATAATATACTCTAAAAAGAATAAAGAATGGAAAAATGTCTGTTTTTCGAATAAATTCAAGTTTCTGTAAGAAAGTCATTACAGACATTTTCGTTCTTACTTTTAGGTGATACCAGTCAGGCCCTGTCTACGGAGCTCCGATACAACCGGAGGACACGCTGGTGTATCATAACCCCAGTAAACAATCCCCACGTCCGTGGGGTGAGTGATTACTGAGTCCGAGAATCATGTGCCCTGAGTAGGTGGAGTGAACCAAGAATTACGACCTTCTGCATTCGTACGGCTAAGATTTCCGCTATATTATGGCAAACCGGTAAGATTTTTTAACTTGATAGCAGTGTGTCCATCATTCCACCAAGGACCCCTGTTATCAGGACCACCATTTCAACAGAATGGTTTGGGTACAGCTTGCGGAGTTCAAACAGAAGATCTCGATATTTAGTCCATTTTTCCTTCTATTTTTGGACGATGTTTGTTTCGCCTGGAGCCAAAAATTCTACGACGAAAATCGTCCTACTTTGATGGTCGAGGAGGGCTACATCAGGCTTATTGGTAGTGAGGGTGGAGAATGAGTAGGTAGTTTCAATAGATTCGGCACTTCTCATTCTCCACAACGGACTCAATATTCCCCGGAGCATAAGGCAACACCGGAGTCTCGTCTATACCGTACAAGTGTCATGGATGGTAGTGAAACACTCTTAGGGCCGCGTTATGCCTGTGGACATAGGCTGAAACCGCATAAGCTGAACCAGCTAACAGCAAATGCATTATGGTCTCAGCTGCCCTACGACATGCCAGGGACCTCTATCAGCCCACTTGCCATGAGAAAAGCGAATGTAAGGTTTCTGGATAACCCAAGGCCTTCAATGTTCTTGAAGAAGACCCCATGCATTGGCTTATCCTTATGTAGCTGTAGGAGCCTGTTACACTCCGCAGCTTTCACGTGGGCTTTTTGCTAAACGGATTCCAACTCGGTTACAGAGTTTGGGTTCGTCCGTTCAGTGTCGAATACGAGACCGAGTTCATCGGCTGCACGAGTTGCTGCCTTGAAAAGAAATGCTCCAATCCCTGCTTTTTCATGATCGCATACCAAGCAGAGAAGGGGATCTGAACTCCTGATAACTTTACAGGCTCCATCCACTACCATTCTGTTGTGTTGACACTCCAAACTCAAAAGTCCACGGCCTTCCTGCTGTCTGGAGAAGTATAACCGTGGAACAGAAGATTTAGGATGCAAGCTCCTATGAAGATGCATCATTTTGCGAATCTTTACGTCAAGTTGTCGCAGCTCTTCCTGAGTCCATTTCATTACTCCAAAGGAGTAAAGTAGAATCGGAACGGCAAGCATATTAGTTGCAGCAACTTTGTTCTTTCCCGACAGTTCTGATGATCAGATCTGTCGGAGTTTGTGCTGATACTTGCCGCGGAGAGAGTTTTTGATAGTAGCTACCTCTTGAGTGTGGCGTTGTTCCACCATTACGTATGTATACGTCTCTCCGGCATCCAGATGATGTAGGATGCTTCCATCTACGATCTGAACGTACTCTCCGTATTCCTCGCATCGTCCTCTTTTGAGATGAACCGTGGCACATTTGTCGATCCCAAACTCCATTCCGATAGCATGCGTGTACTCTTGCACCACCCTTGAGGACTGATGAGGGTCCTTCTCTCCGGAGGCATTAAGTTTAGGATCATCTATGTAAAACAGATGGGTGACCTTATGCCGCCGGTTGCTGGGGCTGCCGCAGTTGTATCCGCGGGTTTTCCGTAGTGTAACGGACAATGGCAGTAGTGAGATGCAGAAGAGAAGATGACTGAGGAAGTCTCCCTGAAACACGTCCCTTCTAAAGATAAACTGCTCTGTTTGGACTCTGACTTGACCAGATGTTATGGTAAAGCGAGTCCTCCAGAGCGGCATCAGCTGTTCAATGCATCTCACTATTTGATCGGGTACCGCAAGGCATCTGAGCAAATGCATGATGAGCTCATGCGATGTTGTATCAAATGCCTTATGATAATCCAGGCCATTGAAAGGTTACGCTTATACTGCACGGAGTCCTGCGTGATGCATCTTTCGATCAGCAGGTTCTCCTTGCAGCCAGCGATCCCCTTCTTTGACCCTCTTTGCTCATATATCCGTTAATACACTGGCTCAACTTCGGAGAATATTCGCATGTATAAGATAATAATAATAATAATAATAATAATAATAATAATAATAATAATAATATTCATTGAGTTTTCAGCTCCTGGCGAAACGAACATCGTCCGAAAAGAGGAGGAAAAACGGACTAAATATCGAGATCTTCTCTTTGAACTCCGCAGGCTTTACCCAAACCATTCTGTCAAGATGGTGGTTCTGATAATAGGGGTCCTTGGTGGAATGATGGACACACTGCTCTCAAACTTAAAAATCATACCGGCTTGCCGTGACATGGCAGAAATCCTAGCCGGGCGAATGCAGAAGGCCGTAATTCTTGGTTCACTCCGCCTACTCAGGGCACATGATTCTCGGACCCAGTAATCACTTACCCCATGGACGTGGGGAGTGTTTACTGGGGTTAATGACACACCAGCGCGCCCTCCGGAAGTGTCGGGGCTCCGGAGACAGGGCCTGACTGGGTAATTCCTAACGGAAAAAAAAAAAAAAAAAAAAAAAAAAAAAAAAAAAAAAAATAATAATAATAATAATAATAATAATAATAAGATATGCCACGCGTCGATCTGGCTGTAGAGGAGGCCCGCATCATACCACCAACGGAAGGCATCAGAACCCGCAGGGCGCTGCATAACACCAAGCCCCTGAAGCCACAACAACTGGCCCGGGTGGATGCGGAGATTCACGATGTCCTTTCAGAAGAGGCTGACATCTGGCAGATCAACTCTGCCGTGTATGACGCCGCTCAGGCCCTGTCCCAAACGGAGAGAAGGGATACCAACCCTCTGATTGGGAGGCATGAGCGACGCATTCACAAGATGGAAGCTAAGATCAGGTCAGCGAGACAACACGCGTCTCGTATCCAGTGTGTGGCGGACTACGTGGCGGCCAATAGGCCCTTCACGCCCACAGTGCGGCGAATTGCCGCAAGTTTGAGACGAGCTCACCACACACTAAATCAGGGCGTGCTGTTAACCATCAAACAGCACTGTCTTGATAGGATACGAATGCTGGTGGCTGCAAAAAAGTCACTAGTGAGGCGGGCGAGAAGCATCGCGGAAAACATGAAGTTCCGCGATAAACCTTCTCGCCTATTCCAAGAGCCTCCACGTGTTGTGGAAAACCCGCCGGCGGCTGATCGGGTAGAAACCTTCTGGAAGGGTATTTACGAATTTCCGCAACCACTCAACGTAGATACTCCAGCCCTAGCGCAGTTCGAAGCTTTCTGCAGGAGGCTTCGTCAGCCTGAGCTCAATGAACTGCGCAATCCGATAACCCCGGAAGAAGTTCGACGGGCCCTCAAAGGCTCGAAGAATTTTGCTGCTCCAGGTCCTGATGGCCTGAATAACTATTGGTGGAAAAAATTACCAAGTACCCACCACCATCTAGCAAGAGTTTTCAACTCGTGGCTAGATGGGGAGCAGCAGATTCCGGATTGGTTTGTCGAGGGGCGAACCGTGCTAATCCCCAAAAACGGAGATTTGTCTGATCCGAAGAACTACAGACCGATAACATGCTTGAACGCATGTTATAAGATGTTTACACGCATCTTGTACATGCGAATACTCTCCGCAGTTGGGCCGGTGTATGAACGGATATATGAGCAAAGAGGGTCAAAAAAGGGGGTCGCTGGCTGCAAGGAGAACCTGCTGATCGACAGATGCATCACGCAGGACTCCGTGCAGTATAAGCGTAACCTTTCAATGGCCTGGATCGATTATCGCAAGGCATTTGATACAACATCGCATGAACTCATCATGCATTTGCTCAGATGCCTTGCGGTACCCGATCAAATAGTGAGATGCATTGAACAGCTGATGCTACTCAGGGCACATGATTCTCGGACCCAGTAATCACTTACCCCATGGACGTGGGGAGTGTTTACTGGGGTTAATGACACACCAGCGCGCCCTCCGGAAGTGTCGAGGCTCCGGAGACAGGGCCTGACTGGGTAATTCCTAACGGAAAAAAAAAATAATAATAATAATAATAATAATAATAATTATTATTATTAATTATTATTATGTATCCCACCTTCGGGTTCGAGGCTATGTTAGAGCCCCTCCTCAGCCGGTTAACGCAGTGGCAGAAGTGGCAGATATGCCACGCGTCGATCTGGCTGTAGAGGAGGCCCGCATCATATCACCAACGGAAGGCATCAGAACCCGCAGGGCGCTGCATAACACCAACCCCCTGAAGCCACAACAACTGGCTCGGGTGGATGCGTAGATTCACGATGTCCTTTCAGAAGAGGCTGACATCTGGCAGATCAACTCTGTCGTGTATGACGCCGCTCAGGCCCTGTCCCAAACGGAGAGAAGGGATACCAACCCTCTGATTGGGAGGCATGAGCGACGCATTCACAAGATGGAAGCTAAGATCAGGTCAGCGAGACAACACGCGTCTCGTATCCAGTGTGTGGCGGACTACGTGGCGGCCAATAGGCCCTTCACGCCCGCAGTGCGGCGAATTGCCGCAAGTCTAAGACGAGCTCACCACACACTAAATCAAGGCGTGCTGTTAACCATCAAGCAGCACTGTCTTGATAGGATACGAATGCTGGTGGCTGCAAAAAAGTCACTAGTGAGGCGGGCGAGAAGCATCGCGGAAAACATGAAGTTCCGCGATAAACCTTCTCGCCTATTCCAAGAGCCTCCACGTGTTGTGGAAAACCCGCCGGCGGCTGATCGGGTAGAAACCTTCTGGAAGGGTATTTACGAGTTTCCGCAACCACTCAACGTAGATACTCCAGCCCTAGCGCAGTTCGAAGCTTTCTGCAGGAGGCTTCGTCAGCCTGAGCCAAATGAACTGCGCAATCCGATAACCCCGGAAGAAGTTCGACGGGCCCTCAAAGGCTCGAAGAATTTTGCTGCTCCAGGTCCTGATGGCCTGAATAATTATTGGTGGAAAAAATTACCAAGTACCCACCACCATCTAGCAAGAGTTTTCAACTCGTGGCTAGATGGGAAGCAGCAGATTCCGGATTGGTTTGTCGAGGGGCGAACCGTGCTAATCCCCAAAAACGGAGATTTGTCTGATCCGAAGAACTACAGACCGATAACATGCTTGAACGCATGTTATAAGATGTTTACACGCATCTTGTACATGCGAATACTCTCCGCAGTTGAGCCGGTGTATGAACGGATATATGAGCAAAGAGGGTCAAAAAAGGGGGTCACTGGCTGCAAGGAGAACCTGCTGATCGACAGATGCATCACGCAGGACTCCGTGCAGTATAAGCGTAACCTTTCAATGGCCTGGATCGATTATCGCAAGGCATTTGATACAACATCGCATGAACTCATCATGCATTTGCTCAGATGCCTTGCGGTACCCGATCAAATAGTGAGATGCATTGAACAGCTGATGCCGCTCTGGAGGACTCGATTTACCATAACATCTGGTCAAGTCAGAGTCCAAACAGAGCAGGTTATCTTTAGAAGAGGCGTGTTTCAGGGAGACTCCCTCAGCCCTCTTCTCTTCTGCATCTCACTACTGCCATTGTCCGTTGCCCTACGGAAAACCCGCGGATACAACTGCGGCACCCCCAGCAACCGGGGGCATAAGGTCACCCATCTGTTTTACATGGATGACCTTAAACTTTATGCCTCCGGAAAAAAGGACCTTCACCAGTCCTTCAGGTTGGTGCAAGAGTACACGCATGCTGTCGGAATGGAGTTTGGGATAGACAAATGTGCCACGGTTCATCTCAAAAGAGGACGATGCGAGGAATACGGAGAGGACGTTCAGATCGTAGATGGAAGCATCCTACATCATCTGGATGCCGGAGAGACGTATACATACGTAAGGGTGGAACAACGCCACACTCAAGAGGTAGCTACTATCAAAAACTCTCTCCGCGGCAAGTATCAGCACAAACTCCGACAGATCTGATCATCAGAACTGTCGGGAAAGAACAAAGTTGCTGCAACTAATATGCTTGCCGTTCCGATTCTACTTTACTCCTTTGGAGTAATGAAATGGACTCAGGAAGAGCTGCGACAACTCGACGTAAAAACTCGCAAAATGATGCATCTTCATAGAAGCTTGCATCCTAAATCGTCTGTTCCACGGTTATACTTCCCCAGACAACGGGGAGGACGTGGACTTTTGAGTTTGGAGTGTCTACATAACAGAATGGTACTGGATGGAGCCTGTAAAGTCATCAGGAGTTCAGATCCCCTTCTCTGCTTGGTATGTGATCATGAAAAGGCAGGGATTGGAGCATTTCTTTTCAAGGCAGCAAACCCGTGCAGCCGATGAACTCGATCTCGTATTCGACACTGAACGGACAAACCCAAACTCTATTACCGAGTTGGAACCCGTTCAGCAAAAAGCCCACGTAAAAGCTGCGGAGTGTGAGAGGCTCCTGCAGCTACATAAGGATAAGCCGATGCATGGGGTCTTCTTCAAGAACATTGAAGACCTAGGCTTATCCAGAGACCTGAACTTCTCGTTTCTCAGGTCAAGTGGGCTGAAGTCGGAGACCGAGGGATTCATAATGGCCTGCCAGGATGGTGTCTTCAACACTCTCGTCTACCGCAGTCGCGTGATAGGTATAGAGGTCCCTGACACTAGATGCAGAGCGTGTCGTGGGGCAGCTGAGACCATAATGCATTTGCTGTCAGCTTGTCCAGCTTATGCGGTCTCAGCCTATATCCACAGACATAACGCGGCCCTACGAGTGTTGTACTACCATCTACGACACTCGTACGGTGTAGACGAGACACCAGTGTTGCCTTATGCTCCGGGGGATATTGAGTCCGTGGTGGTGAATGAGAAGTGCCGAATCTATTGGAACTATTCATTCCCCACCCTCAGGCAAATACAAGCCAATAAGCCTGATGTAGTACTCCTCGACCATCAAAGTAGGACGATTTTCGTCATTGAGTTTTCAGCTCCTGGCGAAACGAACATCGTCCGAAAAGAGGACGAAAAACGGACTAAATATCGAGATCTTCTCTTTGAACTCCGCAGGCTTTACCCAAACCATTCTGTCAAGATGGTGGTTCTGATAATAGGGGTCCTTGGTGGAGTGATGGACACACTGCTCTCAAACCTAAAAATCATACCGGCTTGCCGTGACATGGCAGAAATCCTAGCCGGGCGAATGCAGAAGGCCATAATTCTTGGTTCACTCCGCCTACTCAGGGCACATGATTCTCGGACCCAGTAATCACTTACCCCATGGACGTGGGGAGTGTTTACTGGGGTTAATGACACGCCAGCGCGCCCTCCGGAAGTGTCGGAGCTCCGGAGACAGGGCCTGACTGGGTAACTCCTAACGAAAAATAATAATAATAATAATAATAATAATAATAATAATACTCCGCAGTTGATCCGGTGTATGAACGGATATATGAGCAAAGAGGGTCAAAGAAGGGGGTCGCTGGCTGGAAGGAGAACCTGCTGATCGACAGATGCATCACGCAGGACTCCGTGCAGTATAAGCGCAACCTTTCAATGGCCTGGATCGACTATGGCATTGCATTTGATACAACATCGCATGAGCTCATCATGCATTTGCTCAGATGCCTTGCGGTACCCGATCAAATAGTGAGATGCATTGAACAGCTGATACCGCTCTGGAGGACTCGCTTTACCATAACATCTGGTCAAGTCAAGTCTAAGTCCAAACAGAGCAGGTTATCTTAAGAAGGGGCGTGTTTCAGGGAGACTCCCTCAGTCATCTTCTCTTCTGCATCTCACTACTGCCATTGTCCGTTGCACTACGGAAAACCCGCGGATACAACTGCGGCACCCACAGCAACCGGAGGCATAAGGTCACTCATCTATTTTACATGGATGACCTTAAACTTTATGCATCTGGAGAGAAGGAACTTCATCAGTTCTTTAGGGTGGTGAAAGAGTACACGCATGCTATCAGAATGGAGTTTGGGATTGACAAATATGCCACGGTTCATCTCAAAGGAGGACGATGCGAGGAATACGGAGAGGACGTTCAGCTCGTAGACGGAAGCATCCTACATCTTCTGGATGCCGGAGAGACGTATATCTACCTAGGGGTGGAACAACGCCACACCTGAGAGGTAGCTACTGTCAAAAGCTCTCTACGCGGCAAGTATCAGCACAAACTCCGACAGATCTGGTCTTCAGAACTGTCGGGGGAGAACAAAGTTGCTGCAACTAATATGCTTGCCGTTCCGATTCTACTTCACTCCTTTGGAGTAATGAAATGGACTCAGGAAGAGCTGCGACAACTCGACGCAAAAACTCGCAGAATGATGCATCTTCATAGAAGTTTGCATCCTAAATCGTCTGTTCCACGGTTATACTTCTCCAGACAGCAGGAAGGCCGTGGACTTTGAGTGTCTACATAACAGAATGGTACTGGATGGAGCCTGTGAAGTCATCAGGAGTTCAGATCCCTTTCTCTGCTTGGTATGTGAAAATGAAAAAGCAGGGATTGCAGCATTTATTTTCAAGTCAGCAACCCGTGCAGCCGATGAACTCGGTCTCATATTCGACACTGAACGGACGAACCCAAACTCTGTCACCGAGTTGGAACCCGTTTAGCAAAAAGCCCACGTGAAAGCTGCGGAGTGTGACAGGCTCTTACAGCTACATAGGGATAAGCCAATTCATGCGGTCTTCTTCAAGAACATTGAAGACCTTGGCTTATCCAGAAACCTAACCTTCGCTTTTCTCAGGTCAAGTGGGCTGAAATCGGAAACCGAGGGATTCATAATGGCCTGCCAGGATGGTGTCTTCAACACCCTTGTCTACCGTAGTCACGTGATGGGTATAGAGGTGCAGAGCGTGTCTTGAGGCAGCTGAGACCATAATGCATTTGCTGTCAGCTTGTCCAGCTTATGCGGTCTCAGTCTATATCCACAGGCATAACTACTATCTACGACACTCGTATGGTGTAGACGAAACACCGGTGTTGTCTTATGCTCCGGGGGATATTGAGTCCGTTGTGGAGAATGAGAAGTGCCGAATCTATTGGAACTACTCAATCCCCACCCTCAGGCAAATACAATCCAATAAGCCTGATGTAGTCCTCCTCGACCATCAAAGTAGGACGATTTTCGTCATTGAGTTTTCAGCTCCTGGCGAAACGAACATCGTCCGAAAAGAGGAGGAAAAACGGACTAAATATCGAGATCTACTCTTTGAACTCCGCAGGCTTTATCCAAACCATTCTGTCAAGATGGTGGTTCTGATAATAGGGGTCCTTGGTAGAATGATGGACACACTGCTCTCAAACTTAAAAATCATACCGGCTTGCCGTGACATGGCAGAAATCCTAGCCGGGCGAATGTAGAAGGCCGTAATCCTTGGTTCACTCCGCCTACTCAGGGCACATGATTCTCGGACCCAGTAATCACTCACCCCATGGACGTGGGGAGTGTTTACTGGGGTTAATGACACACCTGCGCGCCCTCCGGAAGTCTCGGGGCTCCGGAGACAGGGCCTGACTGGTTAATTCCTAACGGATAAAAAAAAATAAAAAAATAATACCTCCTCTATTCATAGTGTACACAAAGGCATAGCCTGTGCGGGTAGAGGACGGATATTATTATTATTGGCCGTGGCGCTCCGGGGTGACTTACTGATGTTTTCGTTGTTGTATTCACTTTCCAGCAGAAAGCCTACAGCACCACCCTGCCTCCTGCTGAAGGCTTCGAACTGCGCTAGGGCTGGAGTATCTACGTTGAGTGGTTGCGGAAACTCATAAATGTTCTTCCAGAAGATTTCTACCCGATCAGCCGCCGGCGGGTTTTCCACAACACGTGGAGGCTCTTGGAATAGGCGAGGTGTGTCGCGGAACTTCATGTTTTCCGCGATGCTCCTCGCCTGCCTCACCAGTGACTATTTTGGAGCCACCACCATTCTTATCCTATCAAGATAGTGCTGTTTGATGGTAAACAGCACGTCTTGATTTAGTGTGTGGTGAGCTCGTTTCAAATTTGCAGCAATTCGCCGCACTGCGGTCGTGAAGGGCCTATTGGCCGCCAGGTAGTCCGCCACACACTGGATACGAGACGCGTGTTGTCTCGCCGCCTTGATCTTAGCTTCCATCTTGTGGATGCGTCACTCATGTCTCCCAATCAGAGGGGTGATATTTCTCCTCTCCGCTTGGGACAGGGCCTGAGCGGCGTCATACACGGCAGAGTTGATCTGCCAGATGTCAGCCTCTGCTGAAAGGACATCCTGAATCTCCGCATCCACCTGTGCCAGTTGTTGTGGCTTCAGGGGCTTGGTGTTATGAAGCGCCCTGCGGGTTCTGATGCCTTCCATTGGTGGTATGATGCGGGCCTCCTCTACAGCCAGGTCAACACGTGGCATATCTGCCACTTCTGCCACTGCGTTAACAGGCTGAGGAGGGGCTCTTACGTAGCCTCGAACCCGAAGGTGGGATACATAATCCCTTAGATTTTGTGAGGAAAAGGCAGCATGCTCTGGGTGTGTTGCACACCATAGCCTAGTATATCCATGGCCGATATCAGAGGGAATGAGCATTCCTTCCAGGGTGCTCCATGGCTGCCGGTCCGGTTTTGTTTATTATTATTATTATTATTATTATGCGATGGGGAAAAACTCCGACAAGAGGAAGACTAAGAGAAGGAATTGTGGACATGTGAATATGTGGAAAACAGGGGATGGCAAAAAGGGTCCATGTGGGCCTACTTGCCTGGCTGCGGCAGCGGCCTCCCCAAATAACTACTACTACTACTAGTACTACTACATTTCATTATTAATTCAACGCTTCCCATAGTCCCAAATGAGTGTGAAAGTTACCTATATTTAACTTTGGTCAAGCTGCTTGATTCGAAACAAGTCCCATGGATATAGGTACTGCTTCCACTGAGTAATAACTTTAATGGATCTAGAAAAACTCCCACAGTGTTACTACGGTTGCAGACAATAATAATTCACTGGTCGACTCTGGAAAAATAAACAATGTAACAACAGAAAAACAAGTGTATTGATGGGCGTGAACATTGAATTATTCATTTATGTTAACTATCTGTTTAGGTGAAAACAAAATAAGAATAAAAATCTCATAAAATGTGAAAATATATTCCTGCTGTTTTTCAGGTTACAGACAAATTGTTAGTCGCTTCACAATGTGGGTTTTTAGATGTATTTGGAATTATACTGTATTCAGAGGTCTCGTCTTGAATATCTATGAGAATAAATCTTGTTTTGATATGGCCTCACTGAAATCTTTACTTCGCGTAGTCTTCATATAGCTTGTCCAAGAATGCCATCCTCTCACTTTCCCAGTTTTCAGTAATTGTGATAGCCTTGTTGATGTCGAATATATTATCCAACTTCTCATTTTCTATGGGTTTCCAAATATCATTATCGAAAACTGGGTCTTTATTAGGTGTTGGATTTCCATATTTGGCAAAATTCGTCCAGCATTTCACAAATCTCTGAATGTAACCATCTTCTTCACTACCAAGAGATACAGATGGAAAAAACGAAAGTTTCAAAAGGTAACACAAATCATCTCCGTGACATACACCTTCAATATCGTCGTAAGGAATTTTATTCGTTAAACCTCCAACTAATTTTCCCAAATAACAGAGTGATAACCTATTCAAAACTGTCATGAATATGAAGGTTTTGGGGTACTTCGTCACACACATGTTTTTGCAAAGATTCAGCGAACTTTCTAAACTCAACCTATACACATAAACTGGAGCAGTTCCATGAAGTTTCAGCAAACGAGCTGCCTTCTGGATACCATGCAGCATGACGATGTCACCAAATTGCTGAAACAAAAGAAAATTGTTGAGATGAATGTATTATTTTTTCAGGATCAGGATAGAAGGCTTCATCATATCCGTAGAGGAACGTTGTGAAAGAAATAGTGAAATAAATAATTAATTACCCCATCTAAACGAAACTTGCTGAGGGCCATACTCAGCAAGAGTCAGGATAAGATCAGTCCCATGGTAAATTCAGCGTAGGCGGCGATTAAAAGGATAATAATAGCAAAACCAAGAGAGACACCACTATGTTTCGACATCTCTCAAGTCCATCTACGAGTAGACGAATTAGGGAAAATGGCCTTTCAAGTTATATGACGATAGATACAGGGTGGCCCACTTATCCTCGCTCGGATCATTGCTGCTAGGCCAATTAAAATTGAGGAACCAATCTGATCGGAAGTTATTGGACACTTAAAGTGCTACTCTTTGAAATAATTTTCGAGTGTACAGGTTGCACCATAAATCCTTGGGACATCATATGGTATCTTTTTTAAATGTTTCACCCTGTATATAATTTAATTTTCAGAATCTGCTTCAGGATAGCTTCACAAATCATTTTATTTTTAGGAATCGGATGCGACGTTGCCAAGATATTCACTATAGAATTCAACGAAAAATCATGGACGAGAAAAAAAATTCAAATGAATCTTATTATAAGAGGTCAATGAGAGAATATGGGTATGTAAGTAACCGAGCTATGCACCAAAACATAAATAATATTGGAAGGCCGCTACAATATACAGGGTGTTCTGAAACAACAATCAAACTTGCTGAAACAATTTTTTTCAAATGGAACACCCTGTATATAGATTCGTATTCTAAGAGCTCATCCAATGAGCTATTCAATGTTACCATATGAACTATGGTCTGATAATACTTCTGATAGGTGAATAAGAACACAATTGAAAACATATATGGGGTGAGTCAAAATAAGACCGACAAAATCCGACTGCAGATTCCTCACCTCATTTCGAGGTGAAAAGTTCCTATCAAGGTATGTCCTAAAATGCATCCCCTCTGAGATACAGGGTGTCGAAAAAAAAATTAGAATTTTTTTTTCTCCAAAATTCCTGAAGTAAAATATAACAAACTCGGTACACTAATCAAGGTTTATCAACGTGATAACTGGAAGTTATAATTTTTTATTTTCGTAAACCAGTGGCGTAGTTACGTTGGTATGTAGAAATATTTTCCTTCATATTTTCTTTGGATAAGTGAATGGACAAGTGAGCGTTTGACATCAATTAGGCTCATCGATACTCAACTTAAAAATCATAACATTCCATGTACCTACAATTAAAAGTTTTTGGGAAAATTGAGAAAAACTGAAGATATGTCCTGGAGTAGCAAAATAATTTCCTCTATAAAATTATCTTATAACACTAATTTCTCAAAACATATTGGAATATTTGTCAACCTCCTCGACATTTTTTAATGTTGGGTGAATCGGAAATATAATACGGGTGATTCAGAATGATACCTAACTCAGTGATTACACAACATCAATTTTATCAAATAATATGATGAATGAATGACTCACCTGTACTTTGTTTCCAATTCTTTCAACATTGACAAATATTCCGATATGTTGTAAGAACTTAGCATTATGCGATTTTTGCACATGAAATTATTTTGCTACTCTGGAAATATCTTCAGTTTTTCTCAATTTTCTCAAAAACCTTTAATTTTAGGTGCATGGAATGTTATGACTTTTAAGTTGAGTATCGATGAGCCTAACTGATGTCAAATGCTCACTTGTCATACCAACGTATCTACGCCGTTTACGAAAATTAGGAGTTATAACTTCAAATTATCACGTTGATAAACCTTGATTAATGTACCAAGTTTGATTATTTTTTTCTTCGGGAATTTGGAGAAAAAGAATAAAATAATTTTTTTTTGTACTTTTGACACCCTGTATCTCAGAGGGAATGCGTTTCAGGACATACCTTGATGGGAACTTTTCAACTCGAAATGAGGAATCTGACTTAAAAACAACTTTAAACAATTTTTTTTAATAAGAAAGAATTAGACGAAATCAAATCTATTTAAATATATAAAATATAAATCAAATATATTCTGCAGCTTTCTCTCCTGATAAAGCTGATAAAGATTAGCGAAATATTGAGATCAAGAACAAATTAGTTTCATTGGACCACAAACCTGAGAATTCCCAAGTAGAGTTTATAAAGTTCGGTCGAGAATACACTCCTACTATATATATTTATATATTTTTATTTTGTGTATTACCTAGTTTTTATGTTTATGTCAATTTTTTATGTTATTTATTGTCTAAATATTTTTACCGTTTTACCTATGTACCATTTGGAATTTTATGTCATTCTGTAGTGTACTATATGAATAAATAAACAATTATCTACGACCTGACTGGTAGATTGAAATACCAACACCGTCTACATGTCTCCCATCGGATCCAACCGGTATTCCATATATACAGTGTCATCCCCAAAGTACGCATCATATGGGTAACTTTTTTTATTATAGGTTTTCTCAACAAAAAGTTATTCCAACAAAATGAAGCAAAACATGCGTAATGTACGAGGCGCATTGAAAAACTTGATTTTGAACCTTAAGTAAAGTACCTTAATTTTGGAAATGATCAAAAAATGGTATTTGAAAACGTTGTTCAGCATTGACGAATACATCTGGATTTGAAGTCATGGCCATCTAAGAGAGGTTCTATGTTTTCACCTATTTTTTAAAATGTGGCCTCCAAAAAATCAAATTACCTTAACTGTTTCAGTCATAAAGCCCCTCCTGCGGAACATAAACTTTAATTAAAAGAAATAAAGAGAACAGATTTATTTATTCCTTCCAGATATCACTCTGATAATTCTTGCAAAAATTGACAGCATGTATACAAAACAGGTATTTTTTCACCAGAGTGTAGGGGAAAGGCTTATTTTGAACAAAGCTGCAGCACGACTTGATGGACCCAGTGCAGATTTAGAAGATATTGGTTCAAAGAAAAACAATTCATGATTTAAAATTGTGAAATGGAGAATTGCAACCTCAAAACGCATATTTTTCGTACTAAATGTATTATATATTAGAGCATGCATAAACAAAGAATCGATTTTACAACTTTCTCATTATTTCAACATTCAATTGACGCGGGACATTTTCAAAGTCAAGATTGCTGAATCTTATTAATATTCCAGTCTTCAGCTGATCATTTCAATTTCGCGTTATTGTAACCTTCAGCTATATTGTTTGCAATTTGTAGCCTGTAGAAATTTTTTTTTTCGACCTTCAGCTTATTGTTTTAATTTCCAGAGTGAATGAAGTTGTTAATCGTTTTTACAGTTTGTTTTGCAACCTGACGCCCTTCTATCGTAACTAATCAAGTCAGCTCAAGTCATATATTGTTTAATAGTCACGTAATCCATATTAACTGTTGATCAATCATTAGTTAAACCTTACCCACACCCTGACTGAGCAAATCTGAGCAGCCTATCAGCAGAAAAGTAATAAATTCCAGTAATTTTGAACAATATCTTCAAATTTGCATTTTTAAAGTATGGAATGTTATAGAATACACCCGAATATGGAAGTCAGTAATCGAAATAAATTGTGGGGCAACTTTTTTTTTGTTGTACCACCTATAAGCCGTCTGATTGGCCGTGAGTGGCTGGCGGCCATCATTAGAATGGGTGGGGCAATCATTATCCCTTATGAAGTGACCCAGTACCCGCTACTACTATCTACTTTGCTCTTTGGTTTTTCATTTTTCACGGAAGACGAAAGAAACAAAGAACAAAACAAAGAGCTGAGAAATTTCTTGTCGAATAAGCTGCTGTATGCCAGCGGATTTTCATAATTCTGATACCAACCAAATATTTGATTCTTATATCCTCTTCGGAGATTTCGGCGCCTTTGTAGTAAAACTCCTTGATCTTCTTGGCCACTTCCTGCACTAGCGAATCATCATGTGAAATATTCAAGTCATGTGAAACATCGCGTTCAAGGCTTTTACGTATATCAGACTGTGCTGTTTTACGAATAAATTCATAAAACATGCCCTCCAGAGAGTTATATCCTGTAATTATTGGTATCTGGTGACTCCTACCGCTCTTCATTATTACGAGAGGGTCTTCCGTCAGAAATGCTCCCTCATGTGGATACTCGATAACTGGTCCAAAGGGTCGAACATTGCAAGGGTCAAAATCCTGAAAAAAATTTGATCAGTATGAGGTTTTAGAATCAATTTCTTTTCCAGATCTGAGATGGGACAATGAAAACAAACGACACAGACATTATCATTTTGAATAACAAAAAAGAAATTGTACGTATATCTTTTACCCCAACATCGTTTCAAAGAAATAAATTTATTACGAAATAACATAGTTTATTGAATTTCAGTTCCCCCGAAAAAAAAAACGTGTGAATTTATGCAGGCTGTATACCTCAGAAAACATGGTTCGAGGCAGGAAGTCCCATAACACAGTTCGTTAGTGAAACAAGTCAAGTGAAATCGATATTTGGCAGTAATAACATAGGAATATGAAGACTGATCTTGACGGATGGAACGATAGAAGACATTTAAGAAGAGCATCGCCTATGGACATATCTATAAAAAAGAGATAGATACTGTCTTCCGAAGAAGTAAGCAAGCTTGTAACCGAAGCATCGCCGACGAGGCTCTTTTTTGGACAGTAGTAGATGTTGTGGTACTTGAGCCACTCCCACCACTTTCTTTTCCAGTCCCGCTCGCACCCACCATCAACCAATCGATATTACGTGACACGGTCAGCTGTCACTTTTCACATGCATTACGTCACCTATCATACGTCACTTACAACCTATCAGCTGTCACTGATCCTGGAAACAACCTATATAGTATTAGGTAGCCAAGCAGCCCAATTCTGAAGTTATACACTTGGTAGTCTAAGCTGACTTAAAACTGCGAAGAATCCCTGAGACCACTGGCAGGTCACAGAGGTGTTAGAGGCAACGAGAAAACAAACTGACTTGCCAACGAATGAGAAAAACACACAATTTAATGGCCCAGAACTTGTGGATTCTTCAGAGCCCTCTTGACAGGAGAGTTTCAACGCTGAGTGATCGATAGAATCAAATATCACTAGAATGAAGGGCCAGCATGAACGAAAAAGCTAGTGAGCATATCGACAAGTAAAACTAAATAGCTTTTTGAGTTTCACTCCCCACTGAACACTTTTCTTTGAGGTATAGAAGACTGAGAGAGCGAGAGCTAGGAATCGCACGTTAAAAGGTAAGACCTCGTTAATCCTTAGCTCGCACAAGTTTCGACCTCTGAGGGCTGTCGTTCGTAGGGGGATGACAGCTGGTTAACGGAAAAAACAATTCTTAAACAATTTAAAACAATTAAACAATCCGAGAACTTCACTGAAGCTGCAGAACATTTGCTCCGAGCATGCCCAGAGCTTTTCTTCTAGGGGTACAATCAAGTTCATGGAAGAGGCCTTCTTAACACTTTGTGATATTTATCCTCAAGACAGTAAC
The DNA here is from genome assembly GCA_958502065.1 of Chrysolina americana. Taxonomy (NCBI): domain Eukaryota; kingdom Metazoa; phylum Arthropoda; class Insecta; order Coleoptera; family Chrysomelidae; genus Chrysolina; species Chrysolina americana. Next base: position 29,598,043 of record OY293419.1, on the reverse strand, counting down.
AAAATCCTTATTATAATTCTTATCATTATTATTATAGAAAGGAGAGATCGACTTTGAGGTTCAAAGAGGTGACATTAATTGAGTTCTTTGATGTGGAAGGCGCTTTTGACAAAGCGAAGACAGCGACCATACAGGCAGCACTAATTTCCAAACAAACGTCTTTCTCGCTGATGGTAAGCTGGATTGTATCGTTGCAAACGAGAAAGTTATTCAAATATCCCCAAAGGGGGCCTCAGACTGGAAGCCGATTAGGGGAGGGGCTGCCCTCGGGAAAGCTGCCTCTCCCCCATCTATGGTGCCTAGTTATGGATGAACTTCTAGATAAACTCGTGGATCAAAGAAAGGACCGAACAAAAAATGTATATCTGTTAAGATGGCCAGGCAGCGCTCAGAGCCATCTGCCATCCGAAACATCAAGATCAGCGAAGATGCTCTTCAGAAACTAGCTGAATCGGAGAAAGTAAAACCTCTTCTCTACCAAATAACTGGGCGAAAAAAAAAAAACTGAACTAACTTTGGAGGGATACTACCGGCTGCTGGCAGTCGAAAGAGTTTGTAACCGGCCCAACAAATAATCAAGGATGACATGACTCCTAGGGGAAGTCGCCAAGCACTGCGTCTCGTTATAGGAATACTGACAGGACATAACAAATTAGGCAGACAACCATCACTGATAGACATCCTTACTTGCCGCAAGTGGGAATGTGACGATGAAAATTCTTAAAAATTGAGATTTGAAATATTTGGAAATGAAAAACTCCTACCAGAGGAACTACTTTACCTGGAGTTTACGGACATACTGACTTTCATCCCAAAGTCACGAAGGATCGAAAAAGAAGACTAGGGGGGATATTGTAGATATGTGGAGAACAGTGGATGACAGAAAGGGTGAATGAGGGCCTATACGCCAGGCTGCTACTTTCTCGTTAGACAGTACTGTATGAGCAGTGAACGTGTTGACTTCTCTTCCACCAGCTCGTACAAGTTATGAATACTCATTGAGTCATTCAAAGGGGTAACTCTTCGAAAGAGTTGTTCAATAATTAGGATTTCTCATACCACATGCGATGTTTTTTGAAATACTCACTTGCACATTCTTGAATAAACCGTTCACTATGCTTTTTACACTGGCCTCACGAAGTTTTCCTAATATGGTTTTTTCGTCGGTGTCTGTATATCCCATCCCTTCGGCAATGTCGAGGGCATTCCTTCTGCCCAGAGCCCAGGGATTCAGAGCACTACCACTTTGCATTATCGCCCTGTGAAACAAACCTGAAAAAAGGAATCGATATAGTTATTATCCTAACAAGTACGGAAAGAGTACCATTCCCGCATGAGACTGCCGTTACCCGAACGACGCAAAGCGGAGTTCGGGTAAGCAGTCGAGTGCGGGAGAGTACCTTTCCGTATGAGTTAGGATCAATATTTTTTCTACAAGCGCAATGAATCATCTTATGTTGCTCTCTTGAACAAACTTTTGCGTGTGGGAAAAATTATTCCCGCACTAGTGCGGGAAAATCTCAATTAAAGTGACAGTAGCGTGCGGGAAAATTTTTCCCGCACTAGTGCGGGAAAATGACACCTCTCAAACTAAATTGCGTGCGGGAATAGGGCGGAACACGCACGCTTGTAGGAAATAGTTATTTTCCTAACAAGTGCGGAAAGTAATACTTTCCCGCACGCGACTGCCGTTGACCCAAACGACGCGAAGCGGAGTTCGGGCAAACAATCAAGGGTGGGGATGACGCTTTGCATGACTTGGGAACATTAATTATTTTTTCTACGACCGCATAAAGATTCGAAAAGCACATAGCTGGCTGTTACTGCATAGGCTGTTAAGAGTAACACTCGTGTATTGCAACGTGCATGAAGATGACGGATAAAAGAATTTTATTCCAGATGGTTTTCTTCTGTTCTATGGAGTTCTTAAAGTAACTTACAGCAACAGCAGTTAACTTCCAGCCTCCAAGACGTTTTATGTTGGTTATCCGTTCGTCTGAATCTGTTAGAAACATTGCCGAGGATTGTCTGAAACTGTGACCTGTGTAACGCTCTGGGTAAGGTAGGCCTAAGTAGTTATCGATCTCTGCCGGTTTTTACCAAGTGTGTTCACGCCTACGCACTGAACAGAGCATTTGCTTTTTTATAGTTATTTATGTCTTCAGATATAACAAAGAATCTTGAAGTACAGTTAATAGAATCGTCAAGCGTGATTTTTAAAAGCTCCGCTCTGCGAAGTTCACCGGCTTGAGTAAAAATGGGCTGAACTTTGGTTTACTGGAAATCTGATATGGGAAAATCAATTGAACATCGCGATTGTGGGACCTCAGCTGATTCTAATGGTACCATTTTTTATTTGCGGAAATGCACCGTTGCCAATTTGGTCACTTCGGATTACTGGAAATCTGATATTTGAAAAAAATGTATATGTCACGATTGTGGGCCCTGAGCCGATTTGAATGGTACCATTTTTATTTTTCGGAAATGCACTGTTGCCAAGTTATGCTCACTTCAGATTACTGGAAATCTAATATGAAAGAAACAGTTGAACGTCGGAATTTTGGGCTCTCAGCAAATTCCAATAGTACTAATTTTGTTTTGCGGAAATGCGCTGTTGCCAACTTATGGTCACTTTGGATTACTGGAAATTTGGCATGGAAAAAACAACTGAACGTCGCAATTGCGTGTCCTCAGGCAATTCTACCATTACCATTTTTGTTTCGCGGAAATACGCTGTTGCCAAGTTCTCGTCACTTTGCTTTACTGGAAATCTAATATGGGACATTTCTGAATATTATACTACCAGATAAATCTTGTTATTATATTTTAACTTTGCGGAAATTCACTGGAACACGTTAAAACAAGAATAAACTATTTCTGTTCCTTCAAACCAATCTCACTTTGAGTTCAAATTATGTGAAGTGGGTATTTCACACTTTCAGCTATGTTTGGCATGAATGCGCGTGCTCGCGATATGTTGTGTTATAGACACTTAGCGTTCCTAAATAAATTTAAGAGAAAAAAAAACAAAATCGCACGAGCGGATTTGCGAAATGTCGGACGAGCGCGCTCGCTTCACTCACGTTGTCTTGTGTTATAGAGACTCAGCGTTCCTATATAAATATAAGAGAAAAATACCATGAATGCGCGCGCTCGCGTTGTCTTGTGTTATAGAGAGTTAGCGTTCCTACATAAATATAAGAGAAAAAAATAATGGATTCACTTCGTTCTAGCGTTCCTACATAAATGTTAGAGAAAAAATTGAAGGTGCGCGCTCGCGTTATCTTCTGTTATAGAGACTTAGCATACCCCCCATGTAAAAAATTTGAGATTTAACAAGTTGGAACATTCGGAAATGGGGAGGAAATTTTTTGATATATGTTTTATATATAAATTATTTAATAACCTGATAGATTCTCAAATCGCCTACATAGAACTTTGCTGACGACCTCTGCATGTACTTAAGGAGAAGATAGAAAAAAAAAAGTTGAACCTTTCGAAGCGTTAATTTCCGCCTGTCATTCGTTTATTATATAGCGATTTCAGAAATTTATGAACTTATGTTTTTGAATTGATTTCATGTATAGAACCAATTTCTTGTTATGTAATATTGTGATGGATTAGCTTGAGTTTGGTTAGTTCAGACCAGCCAGGTTAGTTGAGGTTATGTTGGGCAAGATTAGTTTTAATTTAGGTTATGTTAAGTAGAACATGATTTGAAATCTATGCCACTGGCGATTTTTGTTTGTAATTTTTCCACATATAATATTATTTAATGGTGGTTCAAATTGAGTTTGATTCAGGTCAAGTTAGTTTGGGTTATGTTTGGTCGGGTTAGTTTAAGTTTAGGTTGATTGAAATAAATATTTATTCAATATTCTCCAACCGAAATGTCTATAAAATTTATCTGAACCATTTCCTGCATGCATAGCTTATAACGCATTTCGCTGCAGATTCACCGGATTGAATAAGATATTGTCCACTTCGATCCATCTCCATATCAGATCTATAGTAATACTAAGTAACCAACTTGACAACAGCGCATTTTCGGTAGATACCTACCATCAGAATCGGCTGAATATTGATATTCATATTCATATCAGAATTTCTGTAAAGCTTATCTGAATGATTCCCTTTGTTCATAACTTGGCAACAGCGCATTTCCAAAAAGTCAAAATATAGAACGAACAAGATGATTGAATAGTATAATGTCTATTTCAAACCATCTTCATATCAGATTTCCAGTAATCTGAAGTGACCAACTTAGGCACAGCACATTTCCGCAAAACAAAATTAATTTGTACTATTTGAATCGACTAAAGATTTATATTGATATTCTACAATAAAAATGTCTATGAAACGTCTCTGAATAATTTTCCGCGTCCACAACTTGGCGACAGCGCATTTCCGCAAAGTAAAAGTTTAATAGAAAAAACCACCTTATGAAATAGTATAATTTCAGATTCGATTCATCTCCATATCAGATTTCCAGTAATACGAAGTGACCAAAACTTGGCAACAATGCATTTCCGCAAAACAAAAATGGTACCATCAGAATCGCCTTATACTACAAAATCGCGATGTTAGTATTTTTTTCATAACCGATTTCCAGTAAACCAAAGTTTTACCCAAAAATGGTACAAACTTTAATCATAAGATTAGATATATCACCTCCATGGGCAAGCATAAACTTGGATATGTCTTCTTTGGTAAAAATTTGCGCTTTATGTGGTCGGAAACCTATATTTTGTTCATTTAGGAACTATGTCGACCTATGACACTTGCTTATGTCCAGGTTTTATTTTATTTTAACTAAACAAATCACCATCGACTAACGCAACCATAGGGTATTGGATTTCAGTACCTTACTCAGCCCCGAAAAATACGCCAAAAAACCTCTTCTCTGAAGCTATTCACTCCTTTTTTCCTAAACCATCAGTTCAAAAATTGATTGTATTGCTATTCGTACCTTGAGTGAGGTAACAGGTCTGAATCCACCTCGTCTGCGGCCTTTAAAGTTATTTTTGGGGGCTCTTCGCCCGCCGAATGCATCAAAATATTGCTTTTATTGAAACTAATTTGAAAAATGCAGATTCTGTCACTTCGACAACGCTTCGACTTGAAACTTTGACGTCTTGATGACCTTGGTTGTACGTGACCGTCATACGACCAATAATCACGTACGGCTCTGTAGTCTGGTGGAGCAAGGGCCAACAAAAAATGGCCCAGGCTAAACTTAACGGACTACAGAGACAAGCGTGTCTGGCGATTACTGGGGCCATTCGCTCCACGCCAACGGCAGCAATGGAAGCTCTTCTCGAATTACCTCCTCTTCACATAGGTTTGGAGAGAGAGGCAGGATGGGCAACATACAGACTCTACCAAGCGGCCATTAGTCTACCGCAGGCAGTAGTCATGAGAAGCAGCAGCATGCTGGAGGGCATAACAGCTCACAACATTCTGGGAATGCCCTCAGACATCATGCCTAAAACTATCAACCTTCATACGTCCTACACTGTGGTCTTCCCCGAAAGAGAAGACTGGGATCGGAATGAAACTGACCTATGTAGGGCAAATGAACGTAGGTTTACCGATGGTTCCAAAACTTTGGAAGGTGTCGGAGCCGGAATATACGGGATAAACCCAGTAGTGAAACGCTCATTCAGTATGGGTAAATTAGCTACGGTATTCCAGGCAGAGGTATAAGCCATTGAAATGTGTACAAGGGAGCTGGAAAATCGACGCCACATACGAAAAATAATAAAAATATTTTCAGACAGTCAAGCGGCACTGAAAGCGCTTGAATTCAGTTGCTTTAAATCCAGAGCAGTATGGAACTGCAGAAACCTTAAACCGACTGGCACAACGCAACAACGTTAACCAAGTCTGAATACCAGGTCACACGGGCCTAGAAGGAAACGAAATAGCAAAAGGGGGGGCCGATACAACGTTCACTGGGCCAGAACCGGTAATCGGTATAGCACATAGCACTGCCAAGAATGTCATAACATCCTGGGCTGACAACAAAAGACTCGAGTACTGGCGTAGTCTACGGGGCCTAGCCCATTCCAAAGCATTGCATTTATTGCTTGCACAAGGATAAAACAGGACTCTGACAAGCTACTAGAACTCAGTAGAGCACATCTCAGAGTTATAGTAGGTTTGCTCACTGGCCACTGCAAACTCAAACACCACATGCATAAAATCGGACTTACACAAGATGCAGAGTGCCGCCTATGCATGGAGGAGGATGAAACGGCTAAGCACATTTTATGTACATGCCCCGCAGCGGCCAGAACATTTGGCAATACAACAGTAAGGCCAGAGAACCTGGTAAATTGTTCTCCCAACGTACTCCTCAATTTCGTTAAGAGATTGGATATACTGGGAGAAATATAACCATAGGGTGAGCCACAATAGGCCATTGGCCGCAGTGGAGGACCTGATATGGGCCCACTCACGTTCAAATCTAACCTAACCTAACCTTGGTTGTCGTTTCCACACCAAACCACTTGACTCAGCGTAGTTTGATTGTTATGTGAATTGATTTCGAGAAATGTCTAGTGTCGATAAATAAAAGTATCACAATTTTAATTATATTCCAATCAATAAAAAACTGTGAGAACATATTTTTCCCGCACTAAAATGCGTGCGGGAAAGTAGGTAAAAATGCACGGTCGTAGAAAAGAAATTGGGAAAGGAAGCAAAGTAATACCTCATTATAAGAGGCTTATCATTCCCTATACAGTGCTGCATAGTTTTTGAAAATCAATTCACTCTTTTAGAAAATATGGAGCGTTGTAACTCCAACAAAAATGCAAAAATCGATTCAATTGTACTATTTATTAGTCAAGTAAATGCTCGAATTCCAACCGGGACGAGCTATTTTCATTTTGAGATGTGAAAATCTGATGAAAGATTAAATCTTGTTGCCGACTGGGAATAATCCTCCACGATTGCGTTAAAAATTAACAGTGCTGCTTTTGAGGTGGCGTAAGGAGTTAGTAAACCGTTGTCGTATACATTCTGGAGTATTTGGCGACATACGTTAATAATTCTTCTTCGAAACTCTTCTGTGTCTAATGCTGTTTTGTAAACAATGCTTTTCATGGGTCCCCACAAAAAATCCAAAGGACTTGAGTCGGGTGACCGAAGTGGCCATTCAATTGGGCCCCGTCGTCCTATATATCGTCCTGGAAACGTGTCATTTAAATAATGGCACATTTTGGGAGTGATGATGAGGAGCTCCGTCTTGTTGGAAAATCAGTTTCTGTTCATTGTATGCGGGATCGTTCTCAATGATATTTGTTAGAGCTGGGTCGATGGATGACATTTTGTAGTATATCGCTACATATCGCCTATAAAATTTCCAGGAAGGAAAAAAAGTCCTGCAATGAAGTCTCCAAAAATACCAGACTACACATTTAACTTCTAGTGCAATTGTGGCGATTCACAAGAACATTTAGGAAGAACGAACACTTGTCTGAAAAACACACATCAAATAGGAAATTACCATTCTTTAACGCTTGCTTACTCATAACTTCGCAAAATTGCAAGCGACGATCAAAGTCGTCTTCATTTAGTTCATGCACTAAGCGAATTTTATAATGATGGAATTTGTATTTTTTTACTACCCGTTGGACGCTAAGTACGAGACGCACCCGTCGCAATGGTCAATTGTTCATTTAGTACTCGATTTTCAGCTGCCCCTTTCTCGAGCCTGTTTTGCAAAATTTTGTCAATAATTTGGGAATAATTTTCCAGAGGTATGTTGGTCATAATGCCGTTGGTTAAACAACTCCGCGACCCGATTTCCACATTAATTGTTTTTTTTTTAAAGCTCAATAATTTCCACACTTTCTACAATTGACTACACCATAATGATGAATTTTTAAACATTTTAACCACGACAGGTATCTAGCAACTACTTGACCTAATTTTAACGTAAAGAAAGAAACCCCATAATTTTGTACTCACTAGGTTAGGTTAGGTTTGAACGTGAGTGGGCCCATATCAGGCCCTCCACTGCGGCCAATTGCCTTTTGTGGCTAACGCTAACATGACTAACATGAGCCTAAAAAATCTGCAAATCGGCAAGAAATAGCGAATTCATTTCAATAATACTTACGATAAATTTTAAAGTATAATTGAATCGATTTTTGCTTTTTTTGTCACACATCATTATTGGAGTTTCAACGATTCATATTTTCTGAAAGAGTGGATTGATTTCCACAAACTATTCAGCATTGTATAGGGGAAGACAATCCCCTTCTAATGCGATACCACTTGACCCTCTTTCCCATTTGAAATGACACTCAGGGTGTTGAAGGTTTGACTATGCTTTATACGTCAAAATATGTCCCCCAGACAAACAATCATGACGTGCGTTTTTGGATTTTGCCAAAAAATTCTTTCCCATCCTGTAATGCCTTACGGTACGTTCTCGATTGGCCACCCTGTAGACGAAGCTTAATTGGTTTTGGGATAACGTTAAAATTGAATAAAATTATATTTATAATAATCAAGTACAATGGTTTTACTCAATACTATCTGCATATCGTCCCAAATGAGGAAGAACACCACCACTATATGCGCTCCGAGGTGACTCAACAATATAGATTTGCTTATTTCAGCTGAAAAAAAAATGGAAAAATCTACCACCGATCTAGTCTTACTCAATATCAATACATCCTTTCCTCGTAATACAGAATTTTCTTCAGTCAAATCCACAAAGCAAAAAATAAAATGTCTTTTGTCCTTTTTTGTGAACTAGATGTACTTTTTTTTGCCAGTTTAACGGAAATACCCCCAGATTATGAGAGATGTTGAATAACTCGAAAAAAGTTATTTTAGTTCGGAATATTTCTATTAGAGACCGCATCCGAACCGTTTGGGTCATTTTGATTTATTTTGTAGTTGATTGCGAACTTTCCTGAACCTCCATCCTTAGGCCAAGGTATGAAGATGGTTGATAGACTCCGTGGCTTTTGGAGTCTAAGTGGTGCCTGAGAGTACTGAAAATCCTTTAGTGCTTCTTACCTTTGGCTAGAGGTGATAGGAGTAGATAATGTACGGCCGCACTTCCAGCACTTTCTCCAAAAACAGTGACATTTTCTGGATCTCCACCGAAGTTATGGATGTTTTTCTGTACCCATTTCAGGGCAAATACTTGGTCCTTCATTCCAGCATTGCCTGGTACCTCCAACAATGGATCTTCCAGACTCAAGAACCCTAAAAATAATAGATAAACATCAGAAACTAAACGCTATGAAAATACAGATCGCTGTATTGTATGAGTCACGACATATTCGAGAAGAAAGTATTTAGAACCGAAGTTCTACAAACCAGAACGTCAGAACTGTACAAGATAGATACAGGATAGGTATAACAAATCCTCTCAACGAACGCTAATGCCAATATGCGTATCAGCCAGGCAAGTCTACGGAATTGGTACTGGACGATCTTGACAGGTAACTCATAAAATTCTTGGGGGATAAAGAGATAGCCATTACGAATGTATCGACATTAAGGAGGCATTCAACAATGAATCTACAAAATCAATCAATGGATGAAATCGCTCTTTTTCATGATTTCATGCTCAAAGTATATTCATCCATTATTTCCGCAATCAATATTGACAATTCCAAAGTAATAGGATCTATCTCATATCTGCTTCACAGATTTTCGAAAAAGATCTTGAAGCTTGTGTATCTGTGGGTGCATTTTTGATATTCTAAGCGGGCATGGACAAGCAAACTTTGTTCGTATCTCTATGTCGAAAACAAGATCTTAGGGAAAAGTACCCTCTTTCACGATTTCAAGGTCTCTTTCTTGGTGTGGACGAGCTTCTAAAGTCTCCTCTGAAGAAACGACGATGTTGTTCTCTTCCTGAGCTCGGAGATATTCACTTAGCTTCGTAGCTTATGGACTAGTGGCGCACCCAAGAGGGGCGGGGCACGGGGCACAGCCCCCCCCTCGAACCCCTACAGACAATCCGCTATTTCTCTCACAGTTTGTAAGCTAATTGAAAATGAATAGCATTTTATCGCTATTCTGAAATACACATACCCTTGACCAGAAAAAAATTTTAGATCCGTGTGCCCCCCCCCAAAATATCATTCTGGTTGCGCCACTGTTGTGGACTATGACCTTTCTTCCATTGGACTCCTTGGACTTCTTTCACCTAGCAGCTCCGCTGAAGAAGTTCAGTTATTCCGCAATAAGATCAGTGATTCTTTCTGTTTTTTTCACGAGGAAGCTGTTTGATGAATGCTGATTCATGAGTACAATAGCTTATTCGTTAGCTCCTCGCTAGTAGAAGAATATTCGCTGAACTGAACTTACCCTAGTAGTAGTAGTAATTGGGGAAGGCCGCCATCGCAGCCAGGCGCCCTTTTCGCTATCCCAAGTCTTCCACAAATCTAAATTATTCCTCCTAGGCTTCCTTCTCAAAACTTCGTGACCTCCTGATGAAGCTCCCTTACGAATCTAAATGTCTTAGTATAATATACAGGTGGTCGGTGGTCCAGTGGCTTAAGGTAACTAGCAGTGGAACTTCTGGCTCGTATCAGACAGACGTTCGAGGCTCCGGTACGGAATCTTCTTTCTCAAGTACATGGGTCTCTTTAGGTGGCCACATGCCTTATTGTGAATCAAGTGTGATGTGAGTTGCCTAGATGCCAATCCCGACGTGGTGCTGTAGGCTTTCCGAGTTTTTCTACAGCTGAAAAGTGAATACACCACCGAAAGCATCAGTAAGTCGCCACGTCAAAATAATAATAGCCGTCCTCTACCCGCACAGGCTATGCCTTTGAGTACACTCTATGATTCTTTATGAGGGAGTATTATTGTTATCAATATCAAAATTGAGTTTCCACGTCTTCTGTGATGCGAATCAAATTTCTTATGCTGCATTTTTTTTTCTGAGGACCGAGTTTTACGAGAGTTTCAATACAGTTCGTTCAGGCCAAATCTAAAATTTCCCCCCTGAAAATTATTTCAATACTTCGTATCGATTTATTAAGCTGCGACAATTCTGCCGTGCTAATCAAAAAAGGCGTATCTGCAGTTTTCATGCTTTCGAAAAAATCATGATTTACCATAGGGTTGGGGATAATTTCTACAGATGATATTTTCCATAAACTTATAATATCGGCTGAATTAGACGTAAAACGATGTAGAAAACCACCGTCCATTCCAAGTTGATAAGTTCCTCTTGTTGGAGTTTTTCAGCTCTCAAGATGTCAAATCTCAGCCTCCCGTACGCCTCGTACTCGCCGACAGGTGAGCCAAAGATTCTTCGTCCTCTTCGAATTTGCGGCATGCGGGGTTGTATTTTGTACCAATTAGGAATATGTGTCGGCCTAACTTTTTATGCCCCGTTAGTATTCCTATAACGAGACGTAATGCTTGGCGGTTTCTGCCTAAGAGCCCTGTCAATGACTTGCTGGAGTCGGCCACAAAGTCTTTCGACTGCCTGCAGCCAGTATTATCCCTTCGCTCAGCTCTTTTTCTGCCCAGTCGGCAAGGGCTGAAGAGGTTTGGCCTCTTGCGATGCCTAGTACAGGCTCCGGCTCACAGAACGACGTTGCGGAACCGGTTCTAGCAAGTTTGTCTGCCACTTCGTTTCCGCGCACCCCTTTGTGAGCCGGAACCCATACCAGCTAAACTTCCTTCGTTTCAGCTAGTTTTACGAGAGCATCTCCGCATTCCTGTACAAGTGCTGAGCTTGGTTTAGGATGACAGATGGCTCTGAACGCTGCCTGACTATCCGAACACATATAAATCTCCTGTTCGGGCCTTTCTTCCACCTGTTGTCTCATAGCTACGGTTAGGATGGCGAATACTTCAGCTTGGAAAACTGTTGTGTGCCTACCCAAAGTGAAGCTTCCCCGTGTCTCTTCATTCGAGGAAGATGCCTGCATTCGTAGCCTGTTTGTCAGTCAGACGCGAACTGTCCGTATAACATATTAGACTTCCCATGCGAAACTCCACTGTTTTACCTTCCCATTGTTCTCTGCTCGGAATAGTGAGAGCAAGCTCTCTAATCCATTGCTGTATATCTTGTGCGCTTTTCGCATGACTTATTATCGCTCCTTTGTTTAACCAGGCTCCCGAGTTCCGCATCCTCAAATGAGCTGTCATTGCCTCCTTCTTGATCCAGACCAAAAGCGGCGGCAGTCTGAGCAGTACCTCCAACACTGCAGTCAACTTACCCTAACTGAAGTCTCGTACTTCTTGATGTTTTTTTTGCCGCCACGTAGTCCAGTGATGTCAGAATGGATAAATAGAATTAAGTTAAGTTGTCGGACAGGATCATAAGCATGTAGGTCTCTCTATCAGCCCGTTATGCAACTACGGCTCCTGGCAATTGGTTCAATTTTGTAGGAAGCCTTTTAATCGGTATCTTTCTCATCTCCGGGTTCAGGACGATACTCCTGAAGTGTGCTTCCCAGATTGCTGCCTCTGCTGGGAACTCTCGATCTGTGAGGATGTGGATGGCTGACTCATCATCCTTCGAGCACAATCTGCACTCAGTATATTCAGTATCATATGCCTTTTACATTGTTAAAATTTTTGTTAGCAGTGTTGGTCCTGGTAGAAAGTTCTTCGATGTGGAGTTTCGATTGTCTCATGCCAAGCATTTTGGAATTTTATTTCCAGGATTTCCTTCATCAGTGCATAAACGTCAGTTTGTAGGTTAACTTGTCTATATTTGATGAAATTTATTTACTGGCTATAAATCTTATTCTTTCAGATTACTCGATTATGATAGGAATAAACTTTTCATGTCCGTTATGCAATTATCAACTACTCCAATCTGACCTCCACTAACAATTGCGCCATCTACGTTAAGCTTGCCAGAATACATGCCATTGGCCTGTTCGTTTCCGGACACTTTAGTATAAACGAAGACACGAAGTAGCTCGAACTTATTTGCGGTAGATTGCCTTTGCAAATCGTCAATGCCTTCACATACCAGCAGCGAACTATATAATTGAGGGCCTTGATCCTCGCTTGTCTATCGATGTCATACCCTGATTTGCTGTCCTAGGTTGCCTCTGTCCATATTTGCTCTCAGACAGGCGAGTATGACAAAAACGTTTCCCTGGAATACAGTGGCGCTACACTTATGGTTTGAGAACGTCCTAGTCGAGGGGCTTGCTACATGTCAATATCTCGCAAGCAGTCAATAAAAGTCTGCACTCCAAATAATTCAATGAACCTATTCAGTGCTTGCGTAAATGCGAAATTAATGACATAGAATCCATACTCCTGCAGCATTTCAGTAGTTTATTGGAATCGACTCTTTAGTTGGCTCTGGTGCACTTGTTTGAGATATTACTGTCCATTATAATCTCCGAAGCGTCAACGATTCTGAAATATTCTACTGTCCATTCTAATCTCCGAAGCATCAACGATTCTGAAATATTCTTTCTGCTTATACTCCATTGTTTTACCATATATTGCATTGTTCATTCATTTATGAAATTGTTCTTCACATTAACTGTTATCTATTACACGTCTGAGTGTTGAGATGAAAGCATGCAACAGAATGAAACTATTGCTAGTGACTTGTTTCATACTTTTTCAAACTATGCAGCTCGTTTATCATTCAAATTTGGTTCTAATTCAGGGAATTTCCTTTTAGAATATGAAAGCATAATGCAAGGAGGTGTACTATCACCTCTGATGTGGAGTCTCGTAGTAGACGAACTACTCGGAACACTAACCGGTAACGGAGTCACTTGCCTTGGAAATGCATTATGTCATTATGGCCAAAGGCAAATTTGAAGGAAACCTCTGCGATCTCATATCTCATAGAAAGGGGGCTAGAGAATACCAGAAGATGATGCCTTTCTGTGGGGTTGAAAATTAACTCATCAAAAACCACAGTGTTACCATTCACTTGAAGAACAATGTTTCAGCACCTAAGGGCTGTTCGCCTCGATGGAGCAGACGTAGAATGGAAGCAAGAGGTGAAGTACCTACACTCAAAACTACTCTGGACCAGACACGTAGAAAATATCGTTAACAAGGCAAAATCATCACTGATAGTGTGCAGGAACATTGCAGGAAAAACGTGGGGCTGTACCCATCAATACTGCCGTGGATGGACACCATGATAGTGAGGCCTATGATCACATACGGAGCAGTAGTGTGGCACGGCAGAACCGAACTCGCCATAAAAAAGAAAATCCTAAAGAAAGTGCAAAGACTACCATGTCTTTGTATAACATGAGCAATGAGGTCGACTCCAACAGCAGCAATAGAGGTAATTTTGGACTTCACTTCTCTCCATATCATGGTGAGGAGAACTGCTTGGGGAGCAAACCACAGGTTGGCTAAAGTCGGACTAAAAGGGACCACACACATCGTAAGGGGCTCAACCCCCCCCCCCCCCCCCCCGGCACACCTTGCCGATCTCCCAAATGACGAAATTACCAGGAAATTTAGTTACGAGAAATTCTTTCGAACGGAATTAAATAGCAAGAGTGGATGGAGCATAGAATCCATTCGAGCACTGGGAAAGAATACCATAACATAGTACACGGACGGGCCCAAAACTCCCGACGGAACTGAAGCAGGAGTCTTTGGGCCTCGCACCAAATTCTCCGAATCCATGGGTCTGTTCCCGAGTATTTTTCAAGCAGCAATTCACGCCATAGAAAGGTGCATTCAATTCAACCTCGACAGGAAATACCGAAACAAGGAAATCGCAATCCTCTCCGATAGTCAAGCAGTCACCAAAGCGTTAAGCTCATATAACATCTACTCAAAGATAGTTTGGGAATGGCTAGACAAACTTAATGATCTAGGCAGGAACAACAAGGTGATCCTCCTCTCTCTGGGTGCCGGGGCACATCGGAGTGGAGGGTAATGAACAAGAAGATGCCCTGGCACGAAAATTTGCATCAACGCCACTGATCAACAATAATGAGAGCAACATACTGGCAAAGACTTCCAGGTCTAAGGCAGGCCAAAGATCTTCTCGGCAACTTCAACCGAGCAAGATCGAAGACACTGAGTAACCTCAGCAAAACTAGTCTAAAGACAATCACGGGATTTCTTACGGGGCACTGCAGACTCAAGAACACCTAAGGAAGTTAGGCTTGGAGGAGATTCTGTGGAGAACATCCAGAAACACCACACCATACATTGATGGAGTGTTATGCTGTCACAAAAGATTGAATATACTGGGATCACACCAGCTGACTGTGGGAGAAATACCACGAATAGACCCCCACAAAATTCTTAAATTCCTCAAGGAACTAGAGCTTGAGGGGCTGCTGTAAACGAGAACACCTTGAAATAGCAGAAGAAGATGGGGCATAATAGATCTAATTAGGTAGCAGCGCATCAGTCACCATCCATATTTACCATTACCATTACCATAATGCTTTCTTATGTTTGTTCATTCAGATTACTCTGTTGCTCTGGGATATCCGTGATGAACGGCGAAGTTGAAGATTGGTCGAAGGACTCTCATTGTTATCGTCAATTTTCGCGTTCAGTATCCCACCAACATGCATGGTCAATACCTTTTCCTGTCAGCAGGCAGTAGTTTAACAACACCTAAGGGAGGAGATGACGAGTGTTCGATTGAAAACGGCGGTTGAAGGTCTTGATTTTGATGTATTATACAAATTCGTTAAAAGTTCCCAGATACCAAAATATATTCATCCACTCAACATCTTCATTATTTCTGATTAACTCACTCTAACGGCAAAAATATTGAAGAAATATAATGTGCGGGTTGCTTACGGTTATTCTTAACGGGAAAACAGTAAAAGTACGGACGCGACTCGACAAAATATCAATCTCACATCGGCGTCGGCTGAATTAGAAAATCTCTCGAAGAACGAGGGTGCTTGTATTTATAGACCACCCGTGGCATTCATAGCAAGACGTAGCAACAAAATGCGAGCTAAGGATTAACGTGGTCTCCCCTTTCAACGTGCGATTCCTAGCCCTTATAAACAGGAACTCGAAAACTATACAAAATTAAATATATTTGGCATAAGAAACCGACTGGTCAAAAAAACAGGATTGATTTGAGTTGAAAATTACTGGTTATTGACATGAACTGGAATGTTCTATAAACAAGATGATGCATTTTTCAATTCTACGCTAGAGGTGATAGAATATAGTGTACCACAAGGCACTATTCTAGTTTCAAAAATTTTAAAATTATTCCTGAATGGTCTATTCTCTGTTCAGGGCTGTAGGAAAATTACAACGTATAATGATGATACAGCAGTTTTAAAAATCTGAATAAAATAAAAGGTTTTTTTTCTCTAATAATAAACATTTATTGAATTCTTTTTTAAATAATAGAAAATTGTTAGTGGAATATAGCATGCGAGCATTACCATAAACCACCTCGTCACTCTCGCACTAATTATTCTTCATGCCCTTCGAACTGACCGCGATAGTAAATATTTCATGAGCGACACAGACTTGGACTTCCTGGAGTGTAACTTGCGATGTGTCATCATGTGATCTCTCCTTATAAAACTTTTCCCACAGGTTGGACAAACGTGAGGTTTCTTAACCATGTGCGAGGATATATGTCGTTTCAAGTCGATATCGTAACCGAATTGTCTGGTACAAACACCGCACTTGAAAGGCTTGTCCCTCGCATGCTGTTCCAGATGTTTCTGGTAGGTATCATCAGTGCCAAATTTTTTTCCGCATTGTCTACATTTGAACGGCTTTTCCCCGCTATGGATTGCCTTAATGTGTTCCTTGAAGTAACATGCTTTTGTGAAAACCATTTGGCAGGGGTGGCATTTGAGCGATATGGCTTCATTCTTTCTTGAAGATCCAGGTGGAGCATTTAGCCATTCTTTAACGTCATCCCATCCTCGTTCCACGTCTTTGGAGGGCGCTGCGGTCTTCTCATCTACCGCCACAGCCGATTCATGAGTTGTATCAACCATAACTGGTGTCGAATTGGAAGAGAGCATTAGAACCGCTGATTTGGGGTTGATGGCATCCACCACATGACTGATAATGTTTTCTTCAACTAGGCCGTGTTGGTATTCATAATTACCAGTGTGAATAATGGGTATCCAAGAAGATAGAAACGACAACGTGCTCTCTGAAATTCTAACTGAGATCGATAAAGTAATGAAGGTCAAGTGTTTCCACTGGGAAATATAAAATTTATTCGAAATTGTCAAAATATTTCAAAACCTAGAACTATTATGGCAAAAGTACACTTCAAGAATTATGGTAGATATGTTAACGAGACGTCGACAAAAAATTCTTATCAAATTCGTCACATGGCAACAATGTTAGGTTGATAGAGGAAGCAACCGTTATCAATACTGTAACAATTTTAGATGTATTTTTTTCATTAGTAATGTTAAATTTATTCAACTTGTAACAGTAAGTTGATACTGTTCTCAATGTCTTAATTGATCATTATAATTGTTGTTTTATTTACTGTACCTAGTCCTTTTATGCAACAACAACAACTGGTCTTATATTACTTTTTTTATTATGAGTTTCTGGACAATAAGCAATTATTTAAAATGAAATTTTGCTAACGTATATTCAACGTTCGAATACAAAATATAATGCATTTTCAAATAAGCAACATTTATTGAGTTCATTTAAGAAAAAATTGTGTGATTTGGGTTGAGAGGATTTCCACCTCTCCAGTCTCTCGTTTCGTCTTCACATCCATCCGATGCGACAGTAAATTTCAGCAATAGGGATTTAACGCAGATCGTTCCTTACTAAGTTTTAGACCACGTTTCCTGCAATTCTTTCTGAAGTGGTTCAACATGTAATCTTTCCTCACAAAGCCTTTCCCACATGAAGCGCAAACGTGAGGTTTCTTACCCTCGTGTATAAATACATGCCATGTTAGGTCGATATTGTAGTTCGATTGCCTAGGACAGACATGGCACTTGAAGGGCTTGTCCACAGCATGCTTTTCCAGATGCTTCCGACAGGTATCTTCACTGGCAAATTTTTTTCCACATTTCTCACATATGAAGGGCTTCTCCCCACTATGGGCAGCTCTAATGTGTTGCTTGAAGTAACATACCTTTGTGAAAACTCTTTGACAGGGGTCGCATTTGAATGTCTTAGATTCACCGAGATCTACGGGCAATGTAACTGGCTCCTTGGTATTCTTTTTTTCATTTAATGCCGTTTCAGAATTTCTTCTCGGAGCATCTATCCATTCCTTCATGTCATCCCATACTAGTTCCATCTCTTCGGAGAAATTTACTGTCTTTTCGTCTCCCAATATACCTAATTCATGAGCTTTATTGACCACATCAACTGTCTCTTTGGTGGATTCTTTTTCACCTAATGTCGTATCATCTTTGGTATTTTCTTTTTCATCTGATGCCGTATCAGAATTTGTCTTCTGAGCATCTAGCCATTCCTCAATATCATCCCGTAGTAGTTCCATATCCTCGGAAAACTCTACTGTCTTTTCGTCTCCCAATATAGCCAATACATGAGTTTCATTGTCCTCATAAACTGAAGACGAATTGAGAGAAAGTAGACTCGCCGAATCCGAGATGATGACATTCACCATAGCCGATCCATAACTGTTGGGGTTGTCTTCAATGAGGCTATGTCGGTAATTCAAATTAGAAGTGGGGGCGTTGGTGGCCATTGCTTGCGTTACTTGGGGGAGCGATAATAGCGGGTTTTCCAGGTGATTGACACCCGACATCGAATCATTCCTGTCGGTCCCACTGGGAGCTGGCCGCACTGTCCCAGACGAGAGTTCCGGTCGCTCGTGCGTTGATGGCTCTTCTACAGAGCACTCCGACTTGAGATCATCTTCGTTCCAGCAGGAAAAATAACTTCGAATGTCAGGTTTGGCCCTGTTATCCTCTGGATTGTTCCTCTGAATACTCCCGTCCGACTCTCCGAACGACTTTTGCTGTTGTAGCGTTGTAGCAACGGCAAGAAAAATTTCCCGCGAATCGAGATCCATAATCTCTATTGGAGCAGCATCTGCTTGGTGCACAGGAATCAAATATGGCACTTGTTTCTGCGATTGCCTATCGTAAGGACCGCTCAGAGGAAGTGAAAGGAAATCGAAAACATGATCTTTTATGAGCTGAGGACTGTAGTAAGAATCCATTGAAAAATATCCGTTAGGGTAATTACTTGAAATTAGACTTCGTTGGAAATTGAATGCTTTCTATCGAGCACCTATCTTTGTGAAAACTCTTTTCGTCTCCCAATATAGCTAATTCAGGAGCTTTATTGACCACATCAACTGTCTCTTTGGTGGATTCTTTTTCACCTAATGTCGTATTATCTTTGGTATTTTCTTTTTCATATGATGCCATATCAGAATTTGTCTTTTGAGCATCTAGCCATTCCTCAATATCATCCCATAGTAGTTCCATATCCTCGGAAAACTCTACTGACACTATCCAATGACAATTTCAGCGTAAACTGACGATTAATGTAGGTGGTCAGCTTTTATACCATTCAATTATTAATGGTTTGTTATTGATTTGATACCGGATTGGTTATGTTGGGGTAATTGTAATTAGTACCCCATTTCATCAGTACAGTACCACCAAAAGTTTTTAACTGAAATATACCGAAAGGGTTACATTAGGATAATTTTGATTGAAAACTAATTTCTTCAATTATAACAGTCAAATTGCTGATGTTGAAATGTACAGTTCCACTAAAAGTTTCGAACCAAAAGGCAAATATTGATTGAGAGATTGAGTTTAAGTTTGTGGAGGAAATTCATTTCTTAATGTGTTTTTTAAGATTTCATGTGAATTCGTCAGAAACTGATCTTATCATAATTGAACAACTGATCTGGAAGGAATTTTAATCTAAATTATACGAAGAACCACGTAGGAATCACACTGACCGATCAGCATCGACCGTCCGCAACGACCAAAAATTGAAAGGGGTCATTAAAAACTTTCAAACTCACACTGATCGACCAAAATTTTCAGCAGATTGTGTAACTGTTGCCCTTCAGGGTAAGACTATTTCCTTTAATTTTAGCGTCTGGATATTGGATACGTGACATGTTCATAAAATCCAGCAATATTTTCTGAATGCATATCAGCATATCGATCATCTCGTATAATAAGATAGCTAGCAATGCATGTTGACATACAGAAGATTCAAGTTTATCACCCTTCGTCGCATGCGACAAAATATTTCCAACTTTTTTCTATGAACATTCGAGAAAGGCGATGGACATATTTTGTCGCATGACAAAGGATTGTAGACATTTGAGAATTGGATCCCAGTCAAAACGTAATGATCAAACAAAGTTGTCTTTTTCTCGAAATTCTAAATAAAATTGACATAGCACATCATGTTTTAAGTTTATCAGCTCTCAAATTATCGAATTTTGAAAATTATTTTCCCATAAATTATACCAAAATATTTCAGTCCATTAAGTTAATAGTCCAAGTTACGTTTGAAAGTTTCTAGCTCCATAACAACACCGCATAATTTATTTGTCTTACAGTGAATGATCTTGACAACATGACAAAAATTACAGTTGGTGTGAATCATATTTGTTCGAAAATGGCACGTTTGACTGAAACCGAAGGTATTGAAATTTTAATGACCAAGTAGTGGATATTTCCCGATTGGGAACCTCTTTCGAATCAACCGTTTCAAAAACATGAAATTGGAGGTGTCAAAGATACCCTAAAAATACAAATGAGAAAAAATCTTCGAGTGTCATAGTAAATGTGGTAGAAAATCCATCAGAGGGCTTTAAATAATAACTGTTAAAAAAATATGCAAACTGCAATAATTCTATCGATATAAAATTCATTTGTTACCAGAATTGAGTGAAGACGATGGGGGAATGAAAAAACAGGAGGTGAAAGAAATTAAACGAGAACAAAATAAAATATTTTTTGTGTTTTTATCGAGGTGCAATTTGAAATGTGCATATCATGCTTTCGCCGAGGCAAAGATATTGAGGCAAAGGTATTACTTATATCACTAATCTATTGCAAGAGCAATTTGCTACTCTGAAGTACGCTGAAATTACGTTTGCCGCTAGGTTGGGGCTGAAACATAATCAAATAGTTTCAATTCCGTAAAAACAAGATATTTTTTTTTCGAAAAAAATAATAACACACTCTTTATTATTAATATTAATAATATTATGGAATGTCATAGTTATCCAAGTTCACAATTTGGAAAGTAATTTATGTTTTGATATTACTGTAATTTGCAATAAGTTTCAACTATTACGGTCAGGTACACAAATAAAAAAATAATGAATGTTTTGATAATCCACTGTACCTGATATGAGAATTGAACAACAAAAATTTGGAATATTTAAAAATTCTGTGACTTCATAATAAGAAGATCGATCCCTGCCGGTCGATCATGCTATTGTGGCTCAAAAATGGTCTTGAAGTTAAGAAATATTGTTACAAGCGCAAAACGTGGTATATAGAGTGGTCGCCCAGGTAAAAACTCGCCTCACTCAACTACCATTGGATGGAATAAATGAATATTTGGAACCTTTAGTGAGAGTGAAATTCAAGAAATAGAAACTATCCAATACACCATAACCACTCTAAGCTTTTAGCTCCTAGGTTTGCTATTAACAGACCCATAACGCCCGAGGCCTTTTGGAAGGCATTATGAATCAGAACGCTCGCTAAATGTTTTTTTTCTGAAGTTCAATAAATCAATTACTCAGAAAAGATTTATTTATAACTGTACATAAAAAAGGGACTAGTTATTTTCTCTCAAATAGAAATTGAAATTTTCAAATGTTTCTGAAAAATTAGTACCAAGTTTGAAGTTCTGTGAGTTGACCGATGATTCGTCGTTCGGAACGTTAACATTTTTTCTTCGATGAGATACTTTCTTCAATATAGCTCTCCGCTACCGTACTTCTCTTCACATTCTGTGGGATCTCTATAATTATTATGAACAAAACCGTTTTTAGTTTCCTCCACTAACAAGCTTGTCAATTCTTACAAAAATGCAGCGTCATTTTATTAAATAAACAACCCTTAGCAATGCAATGTTTTTATGGCAATTGCATAGAAGCTCACTTGAGCTCAGTTGCCGACCGGAACGCAGTGAATACTATGAGAAGAAATTTATGAAGTAAACAACGTCGATTAAGATTTTTTTTTGTGAAAAATAAAAAATGACAACATGATCTACTGAACAGTTTTTAAAATGAATAATGTGTCGATTATTTTGTTACAGAAAATTAAGCATTGTGATAATAATCTTAATATGTACGACAGGATACTTTTGTCTAGAGAATTTTTCATTACTTTCAGGACATTTGGTGTAATCTGTATTCTCTGGATAGGCGAAGTTCAGGTTGCTCCCGAGGAAGCTCCTGATCTTTTTTATTTATTTATTTATTGAACAAGAAATACAAACAGGACCGGTGGGTCCTAATTACAAGATTTCCTTTACTTAAGCCTAATTAGAAACTAAACGAGTTACGAGCTATAAGTGCATGCAAACCCCTATACATACATTAAGCAATACATATATGTATATATAATTAAATGCAAACTTGTACGCACACATACATACCCCCATAAATGAAGAAAAGATAGTGGATACTGAAGTCTGGTGGAGCAAGAGATGTCTTTAAAAAAAAAGGTAACGAAAAATATCAAAATCCATAGATATACGAATATAAGAATAAAAAAACAAAATTGGCATGATTATTACATGAGGGAAAGTCGAGATTCTTTTGTTATTTTACATTTCGAGGTAACTTTTTTTGTTTATTTTTTGTTTGTTTTTTTTCCTTTCTCTTTTTTTTTCTTTTTTTTACAAATGGAATTTTATTACCCGATTTTTCAGATGACTCTTGGTGTAGGTGAAGACATCCAAGTCAAGTTCATCTATATATTTGTTCAAAAGGGAGCAACATTTGTCAATTGTGTTTGGCCTCCTAGGGACGAAGAATAAAACTTTTTTTGGTCGTAAAATTCGAGACGGAACTATGAATTTGATTTCGGAAAGAAGATATGGGCTGTTTATGGAATTGGAAAGCAATTTACAAATGAACATAATTTTGTGAATCTCTGCACGGTATTCTAATTTAATCAAATCAAACTCTTTTCTATGTGGTTGGTTCATAGGAGGAGTGTCCTGGATTCGTGTGATGTGTTTTATAGTATAGATAAGCTATGAATTTGTTTTGTATTGTTTCTACTGATTTTTTCATAGTAAGCTTTGATGGTGCCCATATTATGGATCCAAATTCCAAACGACTGCGAATCAAGGATGAGTAGAGAGATTTTAGCGTTACTGTCTTTCTAAAGTCTTTTGACATCCTTTTGAGAAAACCCAACAATCTCCTCGCTTTGCTTGTAATGTGCTCTATGTGCTTATCAAATCTCAGAGATATGTCAAACTTTATTCCAAGGTCGATGATCTGAGAGCATCTGTTTATATTTTCACTATCGATCATGTAGTCTGACAAAATGGCATTTCGTGAGCGACTGAAAGATAAAATTGAACACTTTTGTATATTTAACGGAAGTTTGTTTTCTACTGTCCAGTTGTATAAAGCTTTCAGATCATGTTGCAATATCATAGTGTCATTACGGGTTTTTATTTCACGGAATATTTTGCAGTCGTCCGCATACATGAGACAGTCAGATGAGACAGTTGCTGGCAAATCATCTATGAACAACATAAAGAGAAGTGGACCAAGGTTTGAGCCCTGGGGTACCCCTGATTTGGCAAGAAAGTATTCTGATTTCTTGCCCCTGAATTCAACGTATTGAAACCTTCTCTGTAAGTAGCTAGTCAATAACATTAATAGTTTGTCACTGAAACCGTATCCTATAAGTTTCTTTATAAGTATGTCATGATCTACTTAATCTGAAATTGGAGATAGAAGATGGGAAACTGAAATAGATATAATGGAAATTAGTGACAGAAGAGAATAAAGAGAAAAGAAGAGAGAGAAAGTATCGGTAGCAGATGAGCTGGCGTGAGATCAAGAAGGGTGTGCGTCGAGCAAATATCTACAGTGGTTGCTATTTCGATATACTGTGGAGGTCCATTTTACCAAATATAGGCATACTTGTAGCTACATGGATAATGAAGGTCAAGTGTTCACTTCATTGATTGAAAGACATGAAGTTATCTTAGCAAAAAGAGCCTTCAATAATGTTGGTAGATACATTAACGAGACCTTAACAACAAATTATTATCAACTGTTTAGATTTTCAGAACAAAACTATGGTAACAATGCTGAATGAACCAAGAACTGTAAAAAATCATCAGTAGTGGCAACAATGTTGATCGAGAAAGCAACCGTTATCAAGTAGGTAGCGTGGACTGACGACCAAAACTATACCAATTTTTTGCAATAGTTTCAGTTATACATTTTTTTGGCAATGGATAGCTGTAATAATATACATTTTTTTTAATAATAATCAAGATGCTATTGTTAAATCTAGACTGTAGACACTTCACTTTTTGGGACAATTCTTTAACAAAATCATTTAACCTAGAAATATTTTTTATAGCTTTTAAGTTGAATACTTGTAGCTACATGGATAATGAAGGTAAGTGTTCACTTCATTGATTGAAAGACACGAAGTTATCTTAGCAAAAAGAGCCTTCAATAATGTTGGTAGATACATTAACGAGACCTTAACAACAAATTATTATCAACTGTTTAGATCTTCAGAACAAAACTATGGTAACAATGCTGAATGAACCAAGAACTGTAAAAAATCATCAGTCGTGGCAACAATGTTGATCGAGAAAGCAACCGTTATCAAGTAGGTAGCGTGGACTGACGACCAAAACTATACCAATTTTTTGCAATAGTTTCAGTTATACATTTTTTTGTTGACAATGGATAGCTGTAATAATATACATGTTTTTCAATAATAATCAAGATGCTATTGTTAAATCTAGACTGTAGTAGACACTTCACTTTTTGGGACAATTCTTTAACAAAATCGTTTAACCTAGAAATATTTTTTATAGCTTTTAAGGTGAATACTTGTAGCTACATGGATTTTTGAGGTGTTAGAGAATTAGGTGACATTTTTACATTACATCAACAAACATATATAACAAAATTAAATTTAAAAAACGAGATTTCATTCGAAAACGTAAAATTTATTGAATTAACAAAGATAAAATAAAGAAATCGAGCAGTACGGCATCAGTAACCGGGATTTGACACAGATTGTTCATGTTTTAGACGGTGTTTTTTGCAGTGCTTCTTGATGTGAGTCATCATGTGATCCCTCCTCACAAAGCCTGTCCCACATGATTCGCAAACGTGAGGATTCTTACCCTCGTGTATGAACACATGCCGTGTCAGGTCGATATTATAATTGAACTGCCTAGGACAGACATGGCACTTGAAGGGCTTGTCACCCACATGCTTTTCCAGATGCTTCTGGCAGGCATCATCGCTGGCAATTTTTTTTCCGCATTTCCCACATCTAAGGCATTGGAAAAAACTCTTTGACAGGGTTCGCATTTGAATGTCTTAGGTTCGCCGAGAACTACAGGCAATGTAACAGGACCTTCGCTATTCTTTTTTTCATCTAATGCCGTATCAGAATTGCTTTTCGGAGCATCTAGCCATTCCTCAATATCATCCCATACTAGTTCCATCTCTTCGGAGAACTTTACTGTCTTTTCGTCTCCCAAAATAGCTTCATTGACCATAACAACTGTCTTTTTGGTGTTCTCTGTTCCATCTGATGTGTCAGAACTTCTCTTCTGGACATCTAGCCATTTTTTAACATCATCCCATGCTAGTTCCATCTCTTCGGAGAACGTTACTGTCTTGTCGTCTCCCAATAAAGCCAAATCATGAGCTTTATTGGCCATATCAACTGGAGTCGAAATACTCGTTGAATCGGGGACGGCACGACAGATAGGATTGTTTTCAATGAGATCGTGTTGCGAGGACCGCGTGTTTTCCAGGTGATTGACACCCGACGTCGGATCAGTTCTATCGGTTCCACCGGGTCGCTCGTGCATTGATGGCTCTTCTACAGAGCTCTCCGACTGGAGATCATCTTCGTTCCAGCAGGAAAAAAATTTTCGAATGTCCGCCCCTCCGAACGATTTTTGCTGTAACGTTGTAGCAACGGCAAGAATAATCACACGTAACTACTCAATTCAATGAAAGAGCTTTCCGGTTTCACCTCGTGGTTGTTACGTTGTTAGTACAACACGAGTAGGCTTCTGCATTGCCTGGAAAATGCAAACCGGAAACATTAAGTAAAAATCCCTTTAAGTACTTAATTTCAACATGTTGTATGTATGTCCGATCAAACCAAGGTTAACCATGGTTTGTTGACTTTTTATATTGCTCCTGTATAAATACTTGACGAGTATAGCACCGATGATGGCTTAACAGCCGAAAGCGCTTTGCGATTGTAATACATTTCACTTACACGAAATACAACTCTTTTATTGAAATATGTAAATAAAATACATACACTTGATATCTCCTCAGTATTCAATTTTGCAAACGTCAGAAAATGAAGGAGTCAACAATTTCCAATTCTATTGCTCTACACAGCACTGAGATGGTACGTGTTTTGATACTACAAAGCTAACAGATACATTTTATGAAATTGAGATGTTTTGTATAAAAATTAAATAAAACTCTTTCGATATAATCTACTATATAAAACTGAATATTTGTTGGTTTGTGTGGGTTTCATACGTCCCCTCAGTGTTCAATTTTGGAAAAGTTGGAAAATGAAGACGTTATAATTTCCTATTGAATTGCTCTCTCGACATTGAGATCGTACATGTTTTGATTCCACAAAGCTAACAGGTTTCATCTTCAGATGTAATTTGAAAGGGATTTTACTTTGGTTTCCATGATTTATTATCATTCACTTATGGTTGTACTTTCCGCAGAAGATTTTTTTACTAAAGGGTTTAAAAAGAGGTATGGTATAGATGAAATATTATTTTTCAATCCCTCAAAGTTTGACATTTTTCTTTTATTTAGTTTTTGAGACTTTTAATATTGAAGTCGATTACTTTTACAACCATGATACATGATATTATTAAAGAAATGTGCCTTAAATATATGGATATAATGAACCGCTGTTAAGACCGATTAGAAAAACGAAATACCTATTTTGTACTCAAAAACGAAACCATCATGAAAATTTTGATCAATTCCTGTTTTTAGTTCTAGAGTTATATAGTGCGAAATTAAAAAAACTTTTTGACGTCCGAGCCTTGCATTTGAAATGTTTGGGAACGCTGCGCCTCGAAGATAAGTGCAAGTACCATGCATGACAAAGAGGGAAAGAACTAGACCACAAGGTTTTCGACAAAATAGGCGGGGAGTTAGGGACAAAAAGTGCTGTACGGTATTGAATTTTCATATAAATGATATTGAAATGTCAAACGAACAAAATAAGCTAACTTTGAATGAGGTTATCTATGCCTACACTGAACAGTTTTCGAAATATGGGCGAATTAACATGTCTCAGTTCCAGAAAATCTCGTTTTCTTGAGCGTAAACTCTTACAATCTCAAATTTGCTGGCCTTCTCAAATATGAAACAATATAACAACATTTTAAACAACTATGATAAATTGCTAGATCTTGTAATGATTAGGTAATGTCAATTGTGCAGTAACCCGTGACTTTTCACCATTAGGTCAAAGTACTTATATTTTTTACCTCCATTACTACTATTACCTTCATCTGTATGTACACTTGTTACTGTGTATGACTTTCATGTGTACCAACACATGAAAATCTAGAGAAGGCACACGTCCGCACACCACGGAGATCCAGTCAGATATGTGAACTCTGATTTCTCTCCGCCAGTGTATACCTTACAGTGGTGGTGGGAGGAAGCGTGTGTGACGTCATCTTACTATGAGGAGCGAATCCAAACACGATTCAGTCAGAAGCAACCCAAGCTCGACGCTCTGGGATTGTTTGTGACATGATGTCTGCGATAGTATCTTATACAAGTCGGTGGTGGAGGAGTGGTTCACTATCCATTATAAAAGAAGTGGATATTGTGATACAAAATCAGAAGTTATATACCTAGCAGTCGAGTAGTCAGCAAGAGTAGTGAAGTTATTCAGTGCATTCAGAGATAGGGATATCAGTGAGTGTGTTTTTCTATCGAAAATTAATTATATTTTTCTTATATATTTTCATCATGTCAGTTCCAAAGGTGGATTTACAAAAAATCAATTCTGTAATTAAACAAGAGATGGAAGTATTAGAACAAAGAGTAATATCATCTTTGCCACTAAATGAAGCTTATCCAATAAAGAATATGTCAATTTGTTCAGCTCGTTTTGGTAAATCCATTTTGTTAACATTACTCGATGTGAGCAATAACACATTGTTCAAAACATGGCTACCAAAACGTGTTTCAGAGCAATTTAGTGACGACGATGTTACTTGCATCAATTCATCTGATGGTAAATATACCGTAGCATATTTGGGTCAGACTCAACAAAGCTTTGCTGGTATGAAAACACGATCGTTGGTTAAATTCGATCTCATTGAGTAATAGTTAATTTTCACATATCATAGGCTAAGTCGAATTATATTATAGGTGTTAATTGTAAGGAAAATATAAAAAGTTTTCATACATTGTTAAACACACTCTTTGGCGGTTGGCATCATCGAAAGTATATGTGAGTTTTATTGATGAATTCTATTATAGCATACTTGTTTCAATAATTTTTCTTTGATTTCAGTTTCATTTTCGAGAAAGATGTGGATGCTGTATGCTAGCCAAAACAGGACCGAAGCTGTAGACATCACTTCAGCTGTTGAACGATTGACTTCTGAATTGGATGCTTTGAGTGATGATGCTCACCATGCCACCAACTATGACCTGAGCGTGTGTTATGATGAAGAGCAGATCCAGTTATGTTTGCCTGACGCTGAGAACTATCAGAAAGGTGTGGATCTTTGTGAGAAATATACAGATGGTTCTTTGGATCTAGATCAACTCTGCGATGCAATGGTTGAATGTGAGCTGAGGAGATTTCTCTACCGTCTCTTGCCATACCTACCTAATGGAATCATCCAAAAGTACCAACTGGATAGCGATGGTAATGAAATCGAAAATGGTCAAGAAAATCATGACGATGAAGAAGAAGTTATATTAGATTGTTTGTATATACCTAAGACTAATTGAATTGTAAGCTAGTGATATCTGAATAAAAAACATAAAATAGTTCATACATGTTTTATTTACCTATTCCTCTTTTACAAGAATAAAGAAAGACAAAAATCAATACAAAATAATGAAAAATGTGTGTGTCTTCAATATCTACTGTGAACTGATCCGTCCAATGCATTGTATGTCAAAAATTTATCATGTAGAATGAGTGCATATACTTTGGTGTTGGCTGGGAAGTTGACTTTCCTAGTTTCAAACTCGAGCTTAATATCAATAGTTGATGATTTTGTGGCATTCGGCTGATGTGAACAATCGATGATGAATAGTGGATTTTGTCGAAATTCCCCAATGTCCATGAGAGGTTCACTCATATCTTTATCATAATAACTTCGTTAAAAGTTCTCATAGGCATAATATGCTAAAGTATCAAGTTTCTTATCAAAATCCAAATTCCAACGTTCCTAGCATAGAATGCCCTAGCCCGCTCCTTCGTGTCCGCCCACACGCGATTAAATTCTGTAGCATCTCCGATATAACTGTCATCATCGGACCCATGCTCTCCTGTTGAGTGCCGCGGAGGAGCTGTGGTATGTGGGATCTCCTGTGCTGTTGTTGAAGACATGTTGAGTTGCTGAATGATACTTTGAGTAGGTTGTCATCGTATTTATAAGGATCGGAGTGGGGATGTGTAACATAGCTTAGTGGTAGTGGTCATTAGGCGCTTGCGCAGGTTCTATTAGAATTTTGGAGGATTTTGTGTTGCCTTCTATCATCTGCACCCGGCCTCCGGAAAATTTAAAAGTAGAAAATTGTAAAGTTATAATTCTACAGCCTTCGGCCTCAAAATAGAATTTTTTTTTTCGACCCACGAATTAAATCGCGGCCACGAATCAAATCCGCGAACGCAACCGCGGTCCAATTCGCGGCCGCGGATTAATCCGCGGTTTAATTCGCGGGTCGAAACCCCAATGTTCTAGCACCCTATTATCATTTTTTTTTTTCTGCACTGATGAACATTTTTCTTTTTTTCCTACTCAATTAAATCTGACAACCTAACCTACATCCGAATATCTTCTTCCAGTTATGTGCGCATGCGCGTGTGTACTCTTTTTTTAGCCCTGAAAAGGGCTGTTTTGCTTCGAAGAGCCAGTGTATGTCGATCCACACATGTTTATGTGAGACGACGAAAGATCACTAAACATCTACAACTCTTCAAGTTATAGAAACTTTGTACATTTTCACCATTAAGTGGTGCAAATGCATATGTTTGTGTTTTTTGTGTGGCCCTGAAAAGGGCCGATGGGGTGCTCCGGAGAGCTGGGTGTCATCCCGCATAGTTATGCGGGACGACCACGGAAGGGAACTCAGATGACATAGATGACATCGTCATCATCCGATGACACCACGATGATGGTGTCATCGTCCTCCAGGTGATGCACCTCCGGGTGGTCATCCATGTCGACATCCTCGATGCCGATGAATTCGACATCCTCGACCACTGCGTCATCTTCTAGGTGGTCATCCTCGACCACATCATCCTCGGAGATGTCAGACTCATCTGACCATTCCTCCGGGTGCTCCTCTATTTCATCACCATATTCTGATGATGATGATGATGTTGACGGGGACGGGAAATTCCACGTATCCCAGAAGTCGCTGATCTCAGCCACCTGAATTGACCCTCTGGGAACTCGATCATTATTCCTGTCATGATAGAGAGCCCCTTGGAATATTTGGTGTACCTGGACCGGGTACGACGGTGGCATCTGTCGAATTATCTCGGCATCGTCTTCAAATCTTTCGCAACGTCTCGGAGCTGTGGTGGAGTCTGGGAGAGGCATCTTAGAAGACTGATACCATAATCTGAGTTTACATTGAATTTATACTAACTCATGAGATAGAAATGGTGGGAGAGAAGGGTAGGGGTTGTATGAGGTGGTGGGAGAGAAGGTGGAGGTTATAGATGGTGGTAGTGGTAGAAATACTCAACATACTTATTGAATAATACAATTGAGATGATTTCCTGAATTTCAGAGTTGGAATTATATAGGTACTTATTGAATAACACAAGTATCAGAAAATACAATTAAGATTAAGTGAAGAGCAATGCCCCAAACATCGCATTGCCCAGTGTGTACCAAACCAATAAATTTAATGTACACTCCTTTTTTTCACTTCATCTTTTTTTATTATTAATAACTACTTATATTTACAACTTACAATTAAATTAATTTTTAGAACACACAAATAACTAAACCTATATAAAATACCCAATTATCTACTTATTTTCTAGACGTCGGAGGGCTGCCAACATACTCTCCGTCGTAGCCGTCACACGCGTTCTGGCAGTTTCCAACCTGGTGACCCTTTCGGCCTCGAGGATGGCTTCCTGCCGATCTCGCACCATCAGGTCGGCCAGCTGGCGGGCAATTTCTGCCCACGCTAGTCGACTCCGCTGGCAGTCGCGCTCGGCCTCCTCTACCTCCCCCAGTAGCTGGTCCACGTACGTCTTCAGCGTGGGAGCGATAGACTCCAAGGCGACGACGTGTGTGATCGGCTCCCTTGCCCTTGAAGATCCAGCAACGGGATCAACGGTGGCAACTACCTCCACGATCGGGGCTGGTGGAGGGACAGCTGGCGGTGATGCCACTACATCCACGCTGACGACTTGCACTTTAGCAAGTGGTGGGACAGGAGTCACAACAGGGACCGCAGCTCTTGAGGATGATGGCCATCCTCCTTGGTAAGGGTTGGTTTCATCGCATTTCTTACGATATGCGGGAATAACACCAACCTTACGCCTACTGCTTTGCCCCAATTGCTTCTTCGATGACGATTTCAAGCCGCTACTACTTGCTCGTGGTGTAGGCTCGAACTCGTCCTCGCTATCCTAAACGATTTCCATCGATTTCACCTTTGACGATTTTCCTCGTTTGGGGGCACCATCGTCAATGGTATCACCATATCGCTTTCGTACCCCACCACCTTGCTCCTGTGAAGCCATCGGCGTCAGTGGCTCCGGGATATCCGCGTCCTGCCTAATCGTCTCCATGACATCTTTGAAGAAGGCATCACCATCAATGTCCTGGTGTCCTGGTGGAGGTGGCGGAGACGGTCCTCTACGTCTGACTTCTTCCTCGACCCTAACGTTAGTTAGGGCTGCTGCTACCATGAGGAAGTTGGCCGCTGGTGTTGATGGATCCATTGCCATTGAAAAAATAATTGAACAAATGCATGAATACAAGATTGTGTACTTACCGATGAAAATTGGATTCTCGAGACTGGAGACTGGAAACTGTTGCTGGTGCTGGAGATGTTGACTTTGAGAACTCGAAGTCAACTGAAGAATATTCAGAGGGAACTGTCGCAGGGCAAGCTCGCCGCGCTCCTACGATGATTTTTTTTGTGTATGGTCACCTTTAGTGAGCCATTTTTACACTTAATAACTCTCAATTTTCACCTAGAAGCCAGCCGAATAATATTAGATTTTTGCATTATATTCAGGTCACTAGTCTAGTCTCACCCTGTATGATGTAAAGTCCCAATCTCCACCCAGTGGAACTCCACTGTACGTAGTTTTACCGATTTACCGGAAATTCCTGACTAGTTTTCAATTTTATTAATTTGTGGCCCCAAACAGTCGAGCACCCGGTATACAGAACACTTAGAGCAAGGTTTCGACACGCTAGTCTCTTGTTGGGTGGAAAGATTCCGTGGCTCCATTTGTTTTCACAAATTATTTTATTTCAATTCGATTTCTCATCAGGTTGGCCAAATCGGAAAACGGGTATAGATTCCTCGGCGAAGGAATACGTGTATTTCTTCGGCGTTCAAGAATCACGTTGGTTTATGGTTTTTCTCGGGGCTCTCCGAATATCGGACCGCCCTAGGAATTGAGATATCTGAAATTCTGACTTTCAATATATCCCTAGATCTAGGGAGTATTTAGTGACTTTTGTCAAATACTCCCTAGAAAACGCAGATAACGGGACTTTAACGGTCATTTGCCCAAATCCCGCGCGTTTTCGCGAGCTAGGGTTTTGTTCAGCCAATGGAGACGCCTACTTTGGCCCTCTAGGCCAATGGGTGTCGCGGATTTAGCAGTCAGGATTGCATAAATATGCAAGCAGCGAAGCAGCAGACAGCCACTCTTTCTTGTCGAATTGCAGTGTAATAATCAATTTCGTGTTTCCGTTAAATAACTTACGTTTGTTTGGCTTTGCCTTTTGTCTCTGCAATTCATCGTTTTGGCTAGCAGTTAGAGTCAGGTTCTCGGTAATAATAATTCAGTTCACAGTAGATTCATAACGTTTTGTTTCTATCTTAAAAGGGGTTAGACTCACTTGTACGGTTTACAGGTGTTTTATTCGCGCTACGAAAGTACGTTGATAGGTAGTTTAACTCTCGAGCAATAATCAGTGTAAAGTGATCTTTTGCAACGGACACTTAGGGATTTAACTTCATCAAAGTTATTTCCCGACTTAATACCTGTACGCGACGTTGACGAAAAATCCCCATCGTATGAAAAGGGGTCAGGCACCAAAACGAGATCTCACCTGATACAATCGGCTCGATCGTAGAGTTCCACGAAGATTGTATCGTTCGAGCTTAAATTCCTCGGCCTGTCAAGACATCATTAGCTGCGACTTTGTCGTTGGCGAGCCACATTTCCTGTGGTACCTAGGGGTTTCGCGTCCTTCCCATACCTATTTCCTGCGGCTGTTCTCGGCTTTTCCACCTGAGACAGTCTGGTTAGGCTCCGTGATCCTTTTACCCAAAATCTCTGTCTTGGTATTTGTCACATCCAGTTGTAAATTTTCGAAGTAAAATTTTTCAAGTTTCATTTTTCCTTTTTGGTGCTTCACACAATTTTGAAGTTAGGAAATTTTATTTAGATAGTTTTTCTAAACCGTGAATCCTTCCTCCCTCGTCCATTTCCCGGCGAGGTCTTGTCAGGTGTTAGGTTAGTTAGCTATAGGGTGACCCTTCTCATCGTCACAATTGAGTTGGGTCGACGCGAGGTCGATTTTAGTGCACTTCTCCTTTGCCACACACTTGCACACGCAAGTAGCCCGACAATACATTACAGCCGTAATTGTTGTCCTTTAGAGCAATGACGAATATGAGATTGAGATCTCATATGCTCGCGGAGGAGAATACCCAAGCCGTGTTCGCCGGCGCTGGGCTTTCTCGGACACCTCCGCCGTCGGGTGACTTAGACGCCAGGCGTCTATTCCCCGAAGCGTCGCGATGCCTCGACGGAGACGTCCCCCAGGTACGTACTACCGGGTAATACCGTGAGTTGACGATGTCAACTACCTTGTCCCCGAGAAGTGTGCTGGACCAAGGTACTTTAGAGTCGAGCTTAGACGGAGGGAGGCAGCCTTCCCCGTCGGCTCAGGTAGGGTTAGTAATCGATTCCGCGGGAGTTGTCACAACTCCACCTTTGGAAGCCCGTTTTGAGCAATTTCGACTAACAAGAAATGTATCTGTTTGCAGGTCGGAGGGCTACGAAGGAGTCCGTGCTGGCGAAGCTCGAGAGGTACGCCCCCCCGGAATGCGCCGAAGCGCTCCGGGGTCATCGGGTGTGCCCCACGCACCACAGCGGAGGCCAGATGTCACAGATGTGCATACCCTAAGGGAACCGGGTGATGCTGAGGCCCTAGTGGAAGAACTAGGGGGTGGTGGAAGGCTCTCGGAGGAAGTTGGGAATGCTCGCATTCCCATATCTCTCCAGGGGCGGGTTCAGCGTACCTCCCAAGGGAATTCCTATGCACAGCCTGAACAAGCAGTAAGAGCTAGAAAGGCAGATCTTGAATCAGGTGTCGGCTGGGACACGGAAGTTGCCACCCGAAATCCCTGGGTGACGACGTCCTTGCCCTCCAGGTCATTTGGAGCAGAGCGGTGGGTGGCTGAGGATGGTTTCGGAGAAATCCGAAACTTTGCGGAAGCCGTCCATCCACACCGTGGTACGAGACAGAACTCTCCTTTTAAACAATTGCCCCACCTTCCACTCTACCTCTCATGCGCAATGGTTGAATTGCGCATGACACACCCCTCTCATGATCCCACCCAAATTAAATCCCGCCCTCCGTCATAACCCCGCCTCCGTCGAGATCCCGCCCTCCGTCATAACCCCGCCCCTATTCCAACTCCGCTAAATATTACAAAAGATACATGTCCTTAGTGGAGTCAGTTGAAACAAAGGAGTTTGGCATGCATAACAATGGTGGGTTGGAGTATCAGCATACTCGACATTTACATGTGAATGGTGATTATCATACAATCCACCATTGTCATTCATACCACCGTACCGTACATAACACATACGGCAGACGAAGAATTGGCCTTCATCACCAGCATCAATTGCAACGAAGGCCAATGTGCAACAATACAAATTGGTTGCAAAATTGTTCAACGTCTCCGACATGTTGATTGGTATGGTACGACTTATGATGGAGTCGAATTCGCTGACAGAATCCACCTCAACCCCTTCATCGACGTCATCTTCTGCATTGCCCTCGTCGACGGCCTCATCTTCAGCGGCATCCATCTCCACCGGGTCATCCGGCTCCACTAGCTCCACCTGGTCCTCGAACACCAGCTGATCCACCAATTCCTCCAGCTCATGGACCGCTGGTCCATCCACAACTTCCACCTCTAGGTCGTCGTCCCAGTACTCCTCGAAGTTGTTAATGTCCATGTGGAACAGGCTGGCTAGGACTTCCATATAACTATCCATCACAATACAATAGAATATTCGAACTATGAAATGCGAATGAAGTATTCAGTGACCAGTTCTTCTTTTATATGTTTCATTCAGAGTATGGGGGTTACCACCACCACAATTCTTCTGCATAAGAGTAGAGAGCGTTCGAGTCTCCCAAGCAGTATTACAGCTGGGTGTGGATCACTGCCTGGAGCCCAAAGTTTTGGTCTATGTGTGAGCCAAATATCAGGATGTTTCTTCTCCAATTCGAATAACCTCTCATGTTTCTTCTCCAATACAACTAACCTCTTCTCCATATCGTCATATTTTTGCATCATTGTAGATGTAATATCCAATGCATTATCCGAATCCTTTTTCAGAATATCGCATTTGTGATTGAGTTCACTTGTCAACTCTGTAATGTTTCCTGTCATTGTAGCTGTAGCATCCCATACTTTGATATCCACATCACTTTTTAGATTACTGTACTTGCGATCCAGTTCATCTGTCACCTCCTCTATTTTTTCGTTAAAAGCTTGACGGGCATCAGGTACAATTTGAGCCGTTGTGGCAAGTATGGCAGCCTGCAAGGCTTTGAGGACAAGTGCCTTCGACTCATTGATTTGTTCATTGAGATATAACTGAGTTACACAATCTCTCTCATCTATCGGTTCACCAGCATTTTTCAGTCTTTTACCTTGCATATCATATTGGTCATCAGGTGAAAGCTTGAATCCTATACCTTGAGGACCCTGAGAACCTTGAAGAACTCGAACTTTAACAGTACCCCATTTTCGTCTACGACCAAATTTATCAATAGCTTTGGACATCTTTCTCCCACCTCGATATCTTTCATACTGATGATTTCAAAACAACCATTTCTATATATCTCTGAGTAGGTATTTTATTCACTTAAATGAAACAATAGGAAATCAGAATAACGTGTTTATTTAAAAATATATATATATTTGGTAACAGGAAAACAAGACATTTACTAAAATTGACTAGTATAATTCGACTTTTATCCATTGAGCTTAATCACATCTAGAATACAAATAAATAATTATGGCGGTGGTGGTGAATTTTCCATTTAGAATGATATTTCATTTGTTCAATTCAGCTGTTAATAAATGAAGTAATTGATCTAACGGACTTTCTTGAGAAAAAGATTGAATAATATTGGAAACCCAACGAATATTCTCTTCTGGATCATTCTGGTAGAATTCTATATCGCTATGACCCCAAGGAAAAGTTTGTGTCGTATTGGGAATGATGAACCGTTTATCATCATGTTATGACAATGCAACTCTGTTCTTCAATTCAGTATACATGTCATGTAATATGCTTCTAAACGAGTTCATCTTCCTGAATATTAAACCAACCTGTTCGACAATTTTCTTATAATCTTCACATGTTAATTCATTCTTTATAACGGATCTTTTGACTCCTTTTGCTTTCTTAAATTCACTACCTACAGACTGAACATAATATGCTTTGGCACCGGTACCATAAAAGCTAATTATGGGATCATTCGGAAATTCATCTTTGAAATTACCCAGAACTGATTTTGTAATAGGAATATTGAATTGATTTCCTACTTTGTAATTGGAAGTATCAAATTCACCTATATTGTTGATAATGAAATCATAAAAATTATCGGTATTTACTTTCAAAATTAAAGAATCCGTGTCAGTGTAGAGTAAGGTGGCATTTTCTGCATAATGACGTTTAATACAACCATAGAAAAAGTTGTACATGACTGTTTTGGATAATTCTAGAATACAAAATCCCAAATATAGTGGTTTATCGTATAATAAATTAACTTTTCCCAATTGAATTGCAACAAAATTTTCGGAAAATATTGAACAGCTTTTGTAATTTGGACGTGAAATTAGGGCACTAGCACCCATTTTTCTCTTGATACTTTCCCAATGCGTAACCAGTCTAACATCAATTCTGTTATCAACGTTTTCCATTGTTTTCCCATAAACTGCATTGTTCATGAGTTTATAGAAATCTTTTTCAGCTTTGTTGTTAGATCGATTTCGCATTTCAGTATTCAAATCAATATAAGGTTTCATCCAACATGACTGCTTGAATCTCAACACTCTATGTGTGTTCATGACAATAAGACCATTGGCCACAGCCTGCTGTAAATTTTTATAATGTATAATATATTTTCTTTTGTCATTTAAATTTGGTATTAATTTAGGAATTTTTGATTTGGAATGTGGAGGTATTAAACTTTCAACGAGAAAAGGGAGATGCATGTTTGTCATGTAATTCTTGGGGATAATGAACATCTACTTCAAGAACATAACCACGGCAAATAATAATAATAATAATAGCCGTCCTCTACCCGCACAGGCTATGCCTTTGGGTACACTCAACGAGTGTTTATGAGGGAGTATTATTATTATTATTATTATATGGACTATCAGATGCTACACCCATTACGTCCAAATTGATAATTTCATTGGGAGTTAGCCATGCAAGCAAAATCGTTGATGGGTAATGGTTGTGACATACTGTGACCATATAGGTTAGTGGCATCTAAATATGATATGAACGATGAAGGTTCATCTGGGTTATAATCAGGTAAAAATTTATTATTAGCTATATGCTTCATTTCACTACAGTCACTTATTCCGCCACGTATTCCTTTCTTGAAAAAATGAATCATGTCAATGTCAGTCAATAATTCCAATTCAATATTTGTATACTTTAGCATTGCATCCCATGCTAATCCGGGATTTGTATAATACTGCGCCGGATCTAATTTATATTTATCTAAACATATCTTTCTAAAGTTTTCAAATATGTCACATAATAGAAGCACATCGGACTTCAAATATAAATCCGAGTATTCTCCTAAACTCTGACACTCGAATAAATGCCAAATAAGTTTTGCTCTCATATAATCCTTATCTGATATATGCTCTTCGTTAAGATTGTCATAAAATTGATTTTTAGTGGGAATAGTTGGATGATTCAACTTGTCAATATGGTCAACAAAGTTATATGGAAAAACACCTTTCTTTCTCATGAAATTGAATTTGTCAATTTGTGGAAAATGTTTATGCATCTCAATACACTGATCGGTTGTTAAGTTAGCACCTAAGTTCTGCAAAGAATCCGACATGAATTTGAAACTGTCTATAAATCTCATTTTCAAATAATTCTTTTTCTCTTTACCATCTTTGTCAGTGTATGTGTGAGTGAATAGATGCTTGGTGAACGATATATATTTTTCCTTAGTTTGTGGGATAACATCCACTTTGTCTTTGTTTCTATACAGTTCTTTTATGAACAAATGACAATCATACCCACTAAGACTATGGAAAATTATCAGAACAAAATTTGGAAATTTGAAATTTAAGTTACATACGGAATGAGCGGCAGGTGATCTTTTCTTTCCATTGAGGTGGCAATGGTCTCTCACTTTCACATCACCACCCGTGAATGGTTTATCACATATTCCACAAAATTGTGTTCTTCTTCCGCGGGGGTTTGTGCAACCATAGGAATTGGATATCTCAGATGATTGTGATAAATATTTTTTAAATCATTTTCAAGCTTTGTGACAAATTTCTCGGCTGCATCCTCACCCCTATATGTAACAAATTTTGATAATTTGTCATTATATGAACATTTTATCGAATAAGCAAATGAATAAGGTTCATGTTTGTATGTTTTATTCGAGTATGAGTGTTTAGGGTTGGGTTGACTAGTTTGAATGGGTTTGAGAACTGATTCAAAATCAGCATAAACTACAAATGGCACCTTCATTTGTCTCTCAAAATTTTCAAACATAAGTGAATTCCCCGGTATCATTTTACCATATTTATTAATTCTGAAATTGACTGATGGTGTTTTAGTACTCAAATGATTACAGTCATGCAACTGATGACGTAACAGTAATCGCTCGTGAGAGAAATACAATAAACATCCATCACAAAAATATTTTTTATGCTCATGCGCAGATAGTTGACTTGAAACTAATCTAGAAAGGTCTTTAATCCAACAATAATGACTATTGCCAGAATCATCAGTTATAAGTAGCAAATTAACATGTCTTCTTAGTCTTCTCTGTGAGTAACGCAACGGACCAACCACTTCATATTTCATGTTACCCTTATCAAGTTTCGACTCT
The DNA here is from genome assembly GCA_958502065.1 of Chrysolina americana. NCBI lineage: Eukaryota > Metazoa > Arthropoda > Insecta > Coleoptera > Chrysomelidae > Chrysolina > Chrysolina americana. The sequence continues at coordinate 29,558,038 of OY293419.1, read as the reverse complement.
AATCAATATACATTAATCGAAATATCATTCATGTCCTCAAACTTTTTTATAGCTTGAAGTTTAACTGGAACATCCATACCTGTTACATTCAAAATATTGAAATAGTGGGGGTATGAGGAAACTTCTGACACTCTACCATTCGCAGGAAACAAAGCAGATGTGATGGCCCATGCAAAACAGTGTTGATCCTCATTGCGAATATTCACAACGCATTTTCTTGTCTCAATGAACTCGGGCAGCTTCACATATGAACATCCGCTGAGTGGACTATACTTGTTGATGTTCACTTCGAGGAACATAACTTTTTCACAGCTCCATCCTGAAACATAAAAATAATTTAATATTCGTGTAAATAGAATTTAAACTTTAAACATACCTGAATCACGTTCTTCAAATTCTGTAGTCTGAGCAATGATGACATCACGGAATCCATCAAATAATGTATCCAAATCCGTAGACTGGTCCACAATTTTATTTTGTGAGTTGAATGACTTGGTATCAATCAAATCCCGTGTTTGGACAATGTAGCTGCCAAATACCTCCATATTCACTTTGAATATCTTGTGAACCTTTATTGCCTCTTCAAGTAATCCAATAACTTTCTCCCTGATCTCATTGAAGAATGACATATAGTCAGTGTACACATTCGGACTTTCCACTCGATGGCTTACAATTCTACACTTGAAAGCATTCCTTATAATTTGTATGCCATCACTAACTTGGACACATGCATTGTTCTTGTGCTGGAGAGTTCTTTTATGAGAACTAACTTGGGATGCAGGGATTGTCACATTACAACAATTGCATGTGTACATTGGTGTCGATGCAGCCGCATCTTACTTAATCCTTTTCACAAAAGGCCCACCTTGGCAACTCTGAAGTTGATCACGACGGAGATTATCACTACGAGTAAACGATTTACCACAGTCACAGGAATACATTTTCTCGATGTGTTCTCAGCACAAAACTCAATTAGATACTGATTTAACAATCATTCCCACCTCCTTTAAATATAATTCCAATGAGTGGGGAAGAGGATGAACAAATTCTATCCGCTTCGACTACTCATGCAACGTCACAGAGCTCCCACCATGCATACTTCTAATCCAACTCGCTATCGATACATACAAGATGAAGAGTGAACAGTAGTCGCTACATAACTGCATCGTGTGGATGTGTGACGTCAGCGGACCATTCCCACTATAGCGAGAGTCGAGCGAGGGTTGCTTCTGATACGTATGACTGGATCGTGTTCGGATGCGCTCCTCATAGTTGTATGACGTCACACACGCTTCCTCCCACCACCACTGTAAGGTATACACTGGCGGAGAGAAATCAGAGTTCATATATCTGACTGGATCTCCGTGGTGTGCGGACGTGTGCCTTCTCTAGATTTTCATGTGTTGGTACACATGAAAGTCATGCACAGTAACAAGTGTACATACAGATGAAGGTAATAGTAGTCATGGAGGTAAAAAATATAAGCACTTGGAAAAAGTACTTGTCCGTATATATTATAAGCGTCGAGCGTGGGCTACTTCAGATGCACTCCTCATAGTCGGATGACGTCACACACGCTTACTACCACCACCACTACAAGGTAAGTATCGGAGAGGAATCAGAGTTCACATATCTGACTTGATCTCCGTGGTGTGTGGACGTGTGCCTTCTCTAGATTTTCATGTATTAGTACATAATATGAAAATCATACATAGTAGCAAGTGTTCACATAAATGTTTTTAGTCTTGGAGGTAAAAAAAAAATATAAGTACTTGGAAAAAGTACTTGTCCGTGTATGAAAAAAAAATCTGTCACCCAAATGTCATCTCAAGGTCAAACAAAAACCTTGAACAACTCATCAAAACCTACATCAAGGTCAAAAATTACAAAATTAAAAAATCGTTTCAAGGACATCCCAAGGTCATAGACCCACACAGGCACCTATGCACCAAGGTCATTCCTGAAGGTCACCCCAAGGTCACTGATGACGTAATAGTAGTGGGGGGAGGCCCAGAACCGGCTTAAATCTCTTACTGGGCTGATATCGGATTTTTCGTACCTGCTCAAACCTGGCCACAACGTTTTGGTTTAACTGAATCAAAAAATACCTACATGCTTATTCAATAATTTTTGGGAAAATTGTAAACATATGAATATATACTTATGTTGAAAGAGTGTAGTCAGGGAACAAGCGAAAAATTGTGATCCTCATTTCATTGGAATTCATAATCACCTAAAAGACTCGGTACCTACTTTTGAAATAAAATAACCGGACTTTGGTGGTTGGCCGCATTGTTTCAACAGAGTGGCTCAATCTTACTTATTATAATTGAAAAATTAAACAAAGCAATATTTTTTATATTCGGCTTTCTATCTAACTAAACTAATTACAAATCAAATCTGATTTAAATGAAAATTGAAAATGTTCATGTTCTATGCTGTGATAATAGAGACCTCTGCGCGAAGGGTGCGACACCTATATTTATTTCGTTGAAATGATGTAATGTTGCAAGATCTTGTTTTGCCATAAGAGCTAGTGTATCTATTTTATCTATTTTCTCATAATTTATCGAGTTATGGACATTAAAATTGAGTTTGGTGATATTCTTTCATGTTCATAGTTTTAGAATATAATAACCGAAATAGCAGAATTAAGCAATCCAAACAATAGGCGTATTTGCTCAGTGCCCCAATGCTATGCATCATCATAATAGTACCAAACAAAAAGTTTCTTTACATAAGTTTTCCATTGAAAACATAGAATTAGGCAAAAAGTGGCAATAGCTACGTGCATGGAAATGTCTGATTAGCATATTTCAAATATCGACATGTTTAGAAATGTATTCAAATTTGAATGAGAATAAAATGAAACACTATGGCCTCTTACGGAATTTGCAGGCTCATCACCATTACACAGTTTCGCGGCTAAATTCTGAGCGCCATCTAGCGGGAACGCATTTCGCGAATAAACTCATAGAGCGTAGATGACATATTCTGGTTCATTAGTAAATAGGCTACAAGAGTTCTACATCAATTTGATCATTTTTACATGTTAATCTGCATAAGGATTCTTAAGATCCGTTTTGCAATTTTTGCTCTTTTTGGGGTGGGGGGAAATTAGAGCGTCGCTGGTCTGCGTTCATCGTGTGACGTAGTCGAGTAGATCCCTTAGATTGATAACATTTTGCCAATAGAGCGCGGCGCACACATATTTTGAATTAATTGAATTGGATTTTAAAGAAAAAAAAAATTCCGAGAACGAGGTTTGAACCAGCGGTTTATGCGTGGTAGCGAGTGACGCTAGTCTTGCCTCCACGGAGACTTCGTACAAGTTGATGTACAAATGTGGGATATATATTTCTCCAGCTACCAGAGCACGGTGCTTGAATATTAAAAAAAAAATAATGATTGTGAGTCTGATAATAATAATGATGTTTGGAATAAATGTGAAAAAATTGCGGTTCAACGGTGGTCTAGCGTTTCAATAAGCTATGTGTATAGGGTGTCTCAAAAAGTATCATTTAAGAGAAAAAAAACATGACGGCTGCTCGTTAGATTTAGTATACCAGGTGTCTCAAAACATACCATTTACGAGAAAAAAAACACGTGGTGGGTGCTCGTTAGATTCAGTAGACCAGGTGTACCACATATAATTTATGAGAGAAAAAACATGGCGGCTGCTCATTAGATTTAGTAAACCAGGTGTACCAACATATCATTTAAGAGAAAAAACATGGAGGTCAAAGAAAAAAACACATCATGGAGGGTATGGGGATTCAAGTTAAAAAAAACATGGCTGCTTCTGAGTGGTCAACGCTCATCATAGTTGTACAGGGACGTCTCACAAATTTTATTGGGAAAAATATATACAGGGGCGTTTTGATTTAAACATCATTGCTTTTGGAAAAAAGATAACAGCTTCTGTCATTTGTCATATGTCTCATCATAGATAGAAAATATCTACCGAGTGTTTTGAGAAAAAAAAACATGACAACCATTTGACATCATGAAGGAATACATCAAATCCATCAGTGTCCAAAAACGCATTAACGATATGTTGGATCTATACGAATCATCGAAAAATAAGCACTTCCGGTTTGAAAAAATTGAGGTAGAAGAGGAGTAATAGTGAATTCGGATTATCCACATCGAGGAGAGTTCAAATATGCAATAAAATGGTCACTACCGGTTTTCACTTCCGGTTGTCCGATTTCGATGATTTTGGCATCAATGGATTCGTTTCGATGTCAAGAAACATTTTTAAGCATTATCCAATGCCAAAAGAGCATAGGAGGCTATCTTCGATATTAATAAATATACAGAAACGTGCGGCTACTCTAATAAGACAACTTTTATGGGGGATCAAGAAAATAATAGAATTTCTTTCCGTCAACTACCATAAGTGCCATAAACCTCACATTTTAATGCGTTATGTACTCATCGCTCAAATGTTAGAAGTCGGTTCGTTAACGTTTGACATTTTTTTGTATAGAACGTCGCTCAATATATCGGCGGCGCATCACACTCGATATCTGTCAGTTGTCATTGGTAATATCGTTGAAGAAAATATGTGATAAATAAACATGGTTGTACAGGTCAGATGGAAAATGGGTCATTGGGAGTAACAAAGTATTCAGCAATAGTATATACAGGGCGTATCACACGTTATTTAAGAGAAAAAACATGGCTGATGCAAGTGTCAAATGTCATGTGGAAAATGGGACGCAGAAAATACGTATCATTGGGGATATGGGGACCCAATAGAAAAATATGGTGATATTTCATACTGTGTGTTCCAAAATTTTCTTAGACATACACAGAGTGTTCAAAAACTATTCAAGATAGGAAAAAAACGCTCATAGGACGTTTCAATCCTAAAAAAGAAGGTATACAGAGCATCTCATTGTTGAGAATGCTGGTCCAGCACTCGCAGCGTAATATTGTTTATTTCGTCTCTATGAGCAATGGGTAGATAAATGAGGTGGTTGGGTGTTTCGTCAATTGCGTAACCAGGATCAACACCAACAGCAAATTCGTATATCGTATGAGACGGTGCGTCGTTGTAGAATGCTCCGAACGTAATGTTGCTATCTATATGTATGGTACGTACTTTATTGATATTTACAGGTAGATCTGATGCGTAATGCAAGTTGGGTTTGAGAAGAATAGACGAAAACCCTAAAATGCGGGCCAAACTGTTTTCAGGTCGGAAATCAATTGAGTGTTTAAGGCAGAATATTTCGCTTTTCAGCGTGTTATTATTCGGTTTGAGGTAGAAAAATTCCTGGGGGTTTTCCTTGTACGTTTTGGGTGTGATGTGTTTGCTGATCAAAGCCTCAATATCACCAATTTCGTAAGAGCCAGTAGGGATATCGATACTCAGTTTAGTTTTGCCACCGTTTTCAAAGTAGTAAAATTTTGTACCTTCTTCAATGTTGGGTATACTGTTGTACGAATGGAAGCTGAGCAAAGCCAAACTGTATTCTGAATCAGAATCCAATTGAATGGGCGGATTGAAATCGATGGAAAGCGTTGAAGAACGACTCGTTAACGTCAATATCATAGACATGACTGATATAGTGTCGGAAGCGACCCGCCTTAAATAATGAACAACAACTTGGATGAAAAATCATTTATTATTACAATAATATCATTGAAATTGTACACTAACTGGTCCATGATACTCTGCTTCTTTTAGTGATGCCGTTGACAGTCCAAACTCATTTTGATAATGAATGAAACATGGTAGACGAATCTGCAAAGCGAATCGATTTTTGTAGTCCTTTGGTAACCTATGCCATACATCCAGCAACTCCCCAAGGTCCTGCGTTCCCAATCAAATATTCGATTGACAAAGCTCGCAGTTGAGTATCAGTGAAATCTCGCAATGATTTATATTTATGCATGTCAGCCAACGATTGATGCATCTCAGCGGTGGACATTATGAAGTAGAAACTTTAGGCAGAGATGTCCGCAATTACTCTGATTGTAATTTTGATATTGACTATTATTATATGTAATTCTTACGCCCCTCCCAAAATATCTTGCCAATTCCAATGGAGGTTTGAGATTGCCAAAACTATCGAAATATTGTGCGACATTGCCGTTTATATTGTAAGCTACCCAATGAGTGCCCGCATTCAAGTGGGAATCCAAGTTCAATATAGCGCATTCTCGCAGCCAAGGATCACAAGTTGGCAACGTATCACGCATAAAGACTCCACGAAAATGTGGTATTTTCATCTGACGAGCACACTTCTGAATTTCCGAATCGTATAATGCTGTATGGGGTAGCTTATCTAGCAGTTTTTTTCTTTTTCAGGTAAAGACCGCATCCTTTGCGTTGATGTTGTTTTTTCACGAACAGTCCAAATCCTCGAGGGGTTTTCCGCACCCAAATTCTCCATGGATTTATTGTGACGTTGATCTTCTTCAAGTTTCTTTTTAGCATTTTTTGCGTCTATTACGGTTTTTGCTATGGAGCTCGCTCCACCTGCCAACGCACCCAAAGCCGAAAGTGCAGCAAATATAGGTATAAGTGGTAAAATTCCTCCAGACTTTGCATCGAATAGAATTATTCTAGGCACTCGTATTTTCTTACGTCCTCCAGCTTGACTCAATGCCATTTTAGCAGCTCGCAAAGCCGAAGCACTAGATTTCTTAATATTAGTAGGATTGTGTTTCCAATTTTTAATAATTTTTTGAAGCAAGTTACGGCGAAAGGACACGCCCTCACATAGTTTACGTTTGGCTTTCATGGTGGAAGTAACAAGCCAAGCTGCAGCCCGTTCCCCAAATTTAGCGTCTTTAGATTTAACTCGTTCCCAAGCTCTATTTTCCAATACTTGATCTGCTTTATGATGGTCTTCTAGAGAGTCGGATTGAGAATATGCAATATCGTGCTCTCTGCAGCTTTCGTCCAAAGGATTCACGCCAGTTTCTCCGCGTTGTAATCTCTGCCTCAATTTGGTGCCAGGCCCGCAAAACGAATAACCTGGTAGATGCAATTCGAACGGGAGCTTATTGATGATTGAATTGACAACTCCTGCACCAGAGTAAGTCAACATTGATAATGATGAAAGATACCTTCAATGCGTTTATTTATAACCTTGGCGCACTCATGTTTTTTCATCACATCATGGAGGTCGTTCAACAAGACAAGACACTGCCTATTGAAAATTTAGATTTTTTGAATGGGGACCTCGATAGCAGTATGGTTGGGAAGCATGGTAAATTATTACCGAGTTCGTTTCGTGCAATTATTTGCGGGCCAAGTGGTTGTGGAAAGACAAATGCCATCTTAACACTGTTATTCCACCCGAATGAAGCAAGATTCGAAAACATCTACGTATATTCAAAATCTTTGTACCAACCCAAATATCCGGTGGTTCAAGAAATTTTGGGGAAAGTCAAGGGATTGGGATTTTATCCGTTCAGGGAAAATGAGGAAATCATAAGCCCTCACGAGGCCAAATCAAATTCCATATTCATTTTTGATGATGTTGCATGCGATGGTCAACAGAAAATTCGAGAATACTAATCCTTTTGCAGACACCGAAATATTGATGCTGCATATCTTTGTCAGACATATTCAAAAATTCCAAAACAATTGATACGAGACAATTGTAATATGATTGTGCTTTTCAAGCAGGATGAAATGAATTTGAAACATATATTCGATGAACACGTTTCCTCAGACATGACGTTCGAAGAATTCAAGGCAATGTGTGCAGAATGTTGGCGACAGCATCGATATGGAACCGTTGTGATTATGAAAGATTTTGATTTTGATTTTGAGCAAAGAAGTTGATGTTATTCGAAAGACTAAAATCAATGAAATTGCCAAAGCTATTTGAAAAAAATATTTGGCTTAGAAATTAGGTAGATCCGAAGAAGATGAGTCGTTGCAAAAATTCTTTAAACCTGTATCTGTCCCATTGAGGAAAATAGCAGCAATGCCGCTGCCAACGTCGCAATCTCCTACTACCCCAATGAAAAGTGAGGTAAAATCTGAACTCAAACAAGAGAAAGTGGAAGAGCGTAAAACGTCTCCATTCGAATCCATCGAAACGATGACTCCATTCCAATCCCTCGAACATGTTGCAAGTACAGATGATAATGATGGTGATGATGAGGATATCTTTAGCGTAGGCACACAAGAGGAACAAGATAAGAGCTTTGTGTCAGACATGAATGAACAAGTTTTACAGGAATATATCGATCAATATCCTATAATGGCTCAACCGTACATGATAAAACATTGGAGTAATGACAAAGAAATAGATAAAGTATACGGTCCTGTATATGATAGTGTATCTTCAAAATGGTTCCTAGGTAACGAAGAAATAGATTTTGACAAACGCAGCGGATAAATTAAAATGGGTGGATATCAGTGGAAAGCAACACCCGATATATATGAACTCATATTTTTGAACACACCTGAAAACTATAATAATGAAGATATGCATGCATACAAATCAATTGTAGATTTTTCGAACATTCACAAAAACTCCCTAGGCTATCCGAAAGGTAGTAAAAGATACAAATATACCGAAATAATTAAACCGATGTTTCCTATACGAAATCAACGTAAAATATCGACACGTACCGGTTTATCCAAAACATCCAACTCTGCAGCAAAAGGTAGCGGTTTACCTAAAAATATACCTATTGCAATGACATTCAATACCAAACCTATGGAGTTTGTTTATTGGGATGACCCAAACGAACTATGCGAACGCATCAATTTATTGATATCCTCTCGGGATGCCGGAAATACTTCGCATGACAATGAGATTATTGCCATTTTGAGTGAACTTGAAGAGGCAAATATAATTCTATAAGATGACATACATCCATGCATACATTCACATTTTCAAAATGGTTATCGATAAGTTCGGACGTAGCGACAGCAGCACCGCTGGTGGCAGTGGTGATAGAAAGCGAAAATTGCCTACGCCCTCTGGAGGCGGCGGCTTGCTGCACACTCCAGATGGTAACATCGATTTTGATCATTTGAAATTGAGTAATGTAAAGAGACCCACCAAAAATACTGATGCTGCTAATAAACAATATGTGGATGAAATCGATGAAAAAAATACTGCAACTATACAACACCAAGGTGAACAACACCATTCGGAAATAGTTCAACTGAGTGACAAAATGGCAAAGATGCAACATGAAATTGAAAATGAATTGATTGCAACAAAAAATTATCTGGAAAAGAAAACTCGAAAAATTCAACCTACAATACAAAACTGATATTGAAAATATTCGTGGAGATTTGTTGAAAAAAATTTCTGAAATAACCGATTCGATTCATGCACACAATTTAAAATGGGATATTAAGCACAAGGAAACGCTGCTAACCACAAATGAACTAAACCAGTTTCGGATTGATATTTCACAACATATCTCCAAAATAAATTCAGATATAGCGAGTGTAAAATCTGCTGTCGATGACATCATTAAAAGACAAAATGTAGTGTACATCACCATGATAAAATAGTAGGTTTCACAGTTTCGCCATCACATATGTGCGTGATGGCTTCCAAAGACAAGATTCAACTTGTCCGTGAACTGCACAAACCAATTAGAAAAAATTATCCTCGACGTCGCACCATTATTAAAGGCTTAGATGATTTATGGCAAATGGACTTGGCCGAAATGAGACCTTACGCCCATCAAAATCGTAATTTCAAACTCATTCTAGTCGTTATAGATTGTTTTTCGAAGTTCGTGTGGACTCGACCGTTGAAAACGAAAACGGGGGAGGAAATTACCAAAACGTTTGCAGATATTTTGGCACACACGAAACGATGTCCAAAAAATCTACAAACCGATCAGGGAACGGAATTTTACAACAGTAAATTCCAAAGTTTGATGAAAAAACATGAGATAAATCACTACAATACGTACAGCATCCTCAAAGCCTCTATGGCCGAACAGATTATAAGAACTTTGAAGTAAAGATTGTACAAGTATTTCAGTTTGAATGGCACCTACAAATGGCTGAATATATTACCTGAAATCACAAAATCTTACAATGATACGCGTCATTCAAAGACGGGTATGAAACCTTCGGAAATTGATAAAACCAACGAAAAAGAAATTCTCAAATCAACATAGAGCCACTTGAAAATAGCTGGTACCGAGAAAATTCAAAGTCGGCGATGTTGTGCGAATTAGTAAGGCAAAGCACGTTTTCGAAAAAGGTTACACCAATTGGACTACGGAATTATTCAAAATCATCAAAGTCAATATCACCTTGCCACCTTCCACCCTGCCACCTTCATGCTGGAAGATATGTAGGGTGCTCCTATCAAGGGTGCTTTTTATGCAGAGGAATTACAGAAAACTGCAAATCCAGATATATATCTCGTGGAAAAAGTTCTGATGAAGAAAGACAAAAATAATAATATAAATAATATATATATAATTATAATAATTCCGAGGGGTCTTTCAAATATTTTTTTTTCAGTCAACAAACATGCAAAAACATTTTTAAAATTGACCACGTGATCTGAAGCTATAAAAGCGTATGCAAGCACAGACGAATATTCAGTTTGAAAACGAAAATGTCTCAAGACAGTGGTTACATCAGTGAAGTTGAAGTAATGTGCGATAGTGGTGGAGAAGATTATAAAGAAACTCTAAATGCCATCGACAGAGCATTGGGGCAATACGAAATGGCAGCTCGGAACGAACATCAGTTGATGTTGATGGTCTTCCCTATGCCATCCTACGAAATTCGATGTGGCATAAGTCCCTCCAGGGATTTTAGCTCATGCATCGTTTTGAAGCAGCAGTTCTCCATTCGATCTATTAATTTTGCTTCTTTTGAATGGGCAACCCTCATTGACATCCTGCAAGAAATGAAGGAAAATTTCTTTGAATCACAAATCGATGAGTATGTAGATGAGTATGATCTAATCACAACACGATGCGGGGATTACATTTACATCACACAGTACATCGAAAGTAATACCAAACAAATTTCCATTTCCAAGGATATCACGAACATGGAGTTGTCCCAACAAGATGTAACCGACATTCTAAATACACACTTGGGGGTGCTGTCTGACCGTATCGCTATGCTGGATGCTATGAACTTTTGTGACTATTATCGAGGTGTTTTTGATATTATTCAATCATGGTTACGTGACAATAAAACTAATTTAAGTTTGGAAGAAATTATAGAAGGTTTTTGTCAAGCTTCATGTTTAGATAGTATGTTGGCTATGCTTTGCGTGAATATTTATATTATTATAAGCAAAAATTTGTGTATGATTTATGTAATAAATGAGAAAAAGAAATTATGTGTGTTTAATTTCATCAAGTTTAAATTTTTATTAATTTGCAGACACTCAAACATAAAAACATTTTTAACTTACCTTTTTTTGCTCAACACTATCCTCCATTGTAGGCTCAATCACATTTTCAAAAAATTTTATTTTGTAATTTTTGAAACCTTTTGATATTATTATAAAAAAACACGACTACTTGTCTCCCAGTATTACGATCCAACTTTTTTTTTTAATTAAATTCAGTTCACAAAATTTCGAAAATGAAATACATGATTATGCACTTTTTCAAATAAAAATATTTTACTTACATCTTGTTATTGATGATTGTGCACACACGCAAGTAAGTCTAACATCTAGTACTGCTTGGGTAATCGAAAACTGAAATTTATCGCTCATCCCCAACCACTTTTTTGACCCTAATGTGAGAACAAATTTCTTAAAAACATTCGAGAATACTTGATATAAAATTTCAGAACAAGCAAAGCAAATAACGCAATAATCGTTACTCTGTGATTTCGATAACTAAACTGCTGGCCTGGGTCTTTCGATAATCGTTAGTTTGATAAACACATTTCAAGGCCAACTGATTATTACTTCCAGCATAATATCCAAGTTTCCTGTTTGCGCGGTTTTTCCATAATTGATAACGCCGAATGGCACGTTTCAATGCCAACTGATATGAAACGAATAACAGAAATTGATAGCAGAATGTTTGTATGGTAATAATAAAAATAAAATTAAATTTTCGAATATTTTTATTTAAACCAAATTATGTGAAATTCCAAAATTATTTCTTGTATAGTTCTAATTAAAATACATAAAATACATGCTAATATTATAGATACTATGATTAGAATTCTATAAACGTTATATTCCATTTGCGACTTCTTTTTCCCCTGCCCTGCTGGAATAAATTCGGTGGTTTTTGTGTCTATTTCACGAAGATCTTCAAATATCAGCTTCAATTTATACTTGAATGCTGTATTCTTGGGAACATCGCTAACAAATACTGCTAACTGTCCCTGATTGACCCGAGTTAAACGCATTGTTTTCCATTGTGTCCTATTACAATTAGGATCGAAATCATCTGCCTTCACTCATATTGCCATGAATTTCACTCTTTTCGGCACATTGACGTATAAAACATTATTCAATATTGCAGTCAGAAGAATAAAATTTGTTTTCAGTTGAGGAGACATATTCTACGATGCCTTAGGCTGGATTCTTTTTAACGGATATCTCGTTTGCGGTAATTTTCGATTGAACACTTTGTCTTGAATACCCAAATCAGTCAACTGTTTCACCACATTCTCCTTTTCTTCATAAAATTGAATATCATCCTTTAACTCTTGGACACGTCTAGAAAAATCTTCAACCTTCTGTCTGTATTCTTCAGATGACATTTTAATACTGATTATTTCAACTGTTCAATGGCAATAACATACTTTCCAAAAATAAAGTTACCTAACCCTCTCCCCCACCTACCTGATGATGAATACCAAAAAAAAGAAGCAGAGTCAAACTGACACGAAACGAAACGTACTGCAGCGGCGATTCTCTTCAAAAATGTAATCAAAATAGACGTTTTTCGCGTTCCAAAAAAAACAACTGAAAATTGAAACGCTTAAACATGCAAAAATGCAACCACAATAAAAGTTTTTCGCGTCTGAAAAAACAGCCTTGAATTAAACCGAAAAACTCTATGTTTCTTATGGAGATTTGGCATTTCAAAATTGCTCAAAATACACGTTTTTGCTTTCGAAAAAACAACTGAAATTAGAAACGCTAAAATATACCAAAATGCGACTACAATAACCGTTTTTTGCGTTCGAAAAAACAGCTGAAATTTGAAACGGTAAAACATGCAAAAATGCGACTAAAATAGACGTTTTATAAGGTTAGTTCGTTCTGCTTTGATCAAACTTGATCTCCCAAAAAAGTTGTCTTATTACAGTAACCGCATGTTTCTATACCTTTACTGATAACGAAGTTAGCGTCCTATGCCCATTTGGCATTGGAAAATGCTTAACAATGTTTCTTGACATCGAAACAAACCCATTGGTGTCGAAATTATTGAAATCGTACGACCGATAGTAACTAAATTTAGACCCTTATCAATGCTCTATCTCAATTTTTAATGATTGGGCACCTTCCTGATGATAGAGAGCGCTGACGTATTCGGTCTCGATTGGGATCGAACGGTGAAACGCTAAACTCCTGTTAAAACATCATTTTTTTTTTTCTATAAATGAGATGCTCTGTATACCTTCTTGATTAGGATTGAAACGTCCTATGAGCGTTTTTTTCCTATCTTGAATAGTTTTTGAACACTCTGTGTATGTCTAAGAAAATTTTGGAACACTCAGTATGAAATATCACCATATTTTTCTATTGGGTCCCCATATCCCCAATGATACGTATTTTCTGCGTCCCATTTTCCACATGACACTTGCATCAGTCATGTTTTTTCTCTTAAATAACGTGTGATACGCCCTGTATATACTATTGCTGAATACTTTGTTACTCCCAATGACCCATTTTCCATCTGACCTGTACAACCATGTTTATTTGTCACATATTTTTTTTTTTCTTCAACGATATTACCAATGACAACTGACATATATCGAGTGTGAGGCGCCGCCGATATATTGAGCGACGTTCTATACAAAAAAATGTCAAACGTTAACGAACCGACTTCTAACATTTGAGCGATGAGTACATAACGCATTAAAATGTGAGGTTTATGGCACTTATGGTAGTTGACGGAAAGAAATTCTATTATTTTCTTGATCCCCCATAAAAGTTGTCTTATTAGAGTAGCCGCACGTTTCTGTATCTTTACTAATAACGAAGATAGCCTCCTATGCCCTTTTGGCATTGGATAATGCTTAAAAATGTTTCTTGACATCGAAACGAATCCATTGATGCCAAAATCATCGAAATCGGACAACCGGAAGTGAAAACCGGAAGTGACCATTTTATTGCATATTTGAACTCTCCTCGATGTGGATAATCCGAATTCACTATTACTCTTCTTCTACCTCAGTTTTTTCAAACCGGAAGTGCTTATTTTTCGATGAATCATATAGATCCGACATATCGTTAATGCGTTTTTGGACACTGATGGATTTGATGTATTCCTTCATGATGTCAAATGGTGGTCATGTTTTTTTTTTCTCAAAACACTCAGTAGATATTTTCTATCATCATCATCAGACATATGACAAATGACAGAAGCTGTTATCTTTTTTCCAAAAGCAATGATGTTTAAATCAAAACGCCCCTGTATATATTTTCCCCAATAAAATTTGTGAGACAACTATGATGAGCGTTGACCACTCAGAAGCAGCCATGTTTTTTTTTAACTTGAATCCCCATACCCTCCATGATGTGTTTTTTCTTTGACCTCCATGTTTTTTCTCTTAAATGATATGTTGGTACACCTGGTATACTGAATCTAACGAGCAGCCGCCATGGGTTTTTTTTTCTCTTAAATGGTATGTTTTGAGATACCTGGTATACTAAATCTAACGAGCAGCCGTCATGTTTTTTTCTCTTAAATGATACTTTTTGAGACACCCTATACACATAGCTTGTTGAAACGCTAGACCACCGTTGAACCGCAATTTTTTCACATTTATTCCAAACATCATTATTATTATCAGACTCACAATAATTTTTTTTAAATATTCAAATACCGTGCTCTGGTAGCTGGAGAAATATATATCCCACATTTGTACATCAACTTGTACGAAGTCTCCGTGGAGGCAAGGCTAGCGTCACTCGCTACCACGCATAAACCGCTGGTTCAAACCTCGTTCTCGGAAATCCTTTTTTCTTTAAAATCCAATTCAATTAATTCAAAATATGTGTGCGCCGCGCTCTATTGGCAAAATGTTATCAATCTAAGGGATCTACTCGACTACGTCACACGATGAACGCAGACCAGCGACGCTCTAATTTCCCCCTACCCCAAAAAAGAGCAAAAATTGCAAAACAGATCTTAAGAATCCTTATGCAGATTAACATGTAAAAATGATCAAATTGATTTGTAGCCTATTTACTTTCATTGGGTGGCCACGAGTGATGGGCCGTTCAGCCAGTACCGACTCATGCGAACAAAAAATGTTCTCGAGTATTTACTGAAAGTTACCTTTGGTAGACGAAATTTTTTGCTTGACTTGGTAGAAACTCTATTTGTATTCGAAGATGATATATCAATCTTTAACAATGTCAAATTTAATCTTGAAGGGGTTCAACAGTGGTGAGAAACCATAAAAGTTTATGCGTTCTGCTCTTGTAAGAATATCTTTGTATTTTGCTAGTTTTCGATACATCTTTATCTTTTTTCTACATTCATCCAAAAAGCAAAACTTTATTGAACTATATTCAGTGGAAAAAGAAGCTTTTTATTGCACTAGTGCAATGAAGTTTTTATTGCACTCATCTGTCATTCTACCCACTACATATTTAGCAGATATTCTGTGAGATTGACAATACGTTTTAAACAGTTACATATTTTATATTATTTTGTATTTTAATGTTAGCAGTCAGAGTTGAACAAACAATGCCTTCCCGAGAATAACTCCATAATCAAAACCGATCCGCTATGTTCTAAACCGTCAACCTACATAGAGCAAACTGTCTGTACTATGACCACACCTCGTGATAACATACGCGCTCATGGCTACTATGATTTTGATTTTTATAATGCAACTGTGGTTATATAAACGTCAGTCAAAATTTAATTCTGACAATTACAGAACTGAAAGAAGAAATATTAATGGAAAACTATATGATGGTGATGAAATTGATAGTAATAATTATTTATTTAAATTTCGTATTTCATTTTCCTTCACCTAGTGCCGCACTTAAATTAATAATTTTTTGCTTTTTGCATGAACGTAGAAAAAATATTGTATACAACCCGTGCAGAAAATGTTTATTGCACTCGACGTGTTGTCCAACAAGGCATGCCGAGTGCAAAAAACACATACTTTTTGCACTTGTTGCATAAATAACTATTGTATACTTTTTTTAAATGAAAAAGTAGTGTATCAAATTTTTGCACATGAGTATTGAACACGTGGCTCAAGTCAAATTGTTTGGTCAATCTGTCAAACTGTGTTGCAGAATTGTTGACTATAGAATTTTATATATATCCATAGTGAACGGAATCCACCACTGACATGACCATCCATCCAAAATTGGATAAATCTTCCAAGCTAGATAAACTTGATCTACAACTGCTCTGGATTGGAATTCTTGTCTTATGTCATACACGTCTCCGAAAGCGACTGTTTGGTAATCACGCGTTGTTAGGCAAATCCGTAAATTTCAAATTATTTGAGGTGTGTTGTCTGTACAGGGGCCCGATTCTCAAATGTCTATTACCCATTGTCGCATGCGACAAAATATTTCCATCTCTTTTCAATAAAAATTCGAGAAATGCGATGGATATATTTGTCGCATGCGGGCACAGAACTCATAATTATAATAATTATGTGTTCTGTGGTTGTCGGTTGTCGTTGTTTACCACTTTCGGTCCTTTTTTCCGAGGATTTGTAGCAGCTCTTCTAGCAAGTACAAGAAAAGGCTTCGTGACTTGGAAATGATCTGTCATATATAATTTTCGATCCTCTATGCAACCATCATAAAATTATTGGAATTGGAGAGGCAGACCTTTTTGACGAATTTTTTAAGTTGGCAGTAATACCAATTCTGTGATTTCAAGTAGAAATGTTATTTTAGATTTGATTTTGTCTAATTCTTTCTTTTATTGTGTAGCTCTCCTGATGAAGCTATAAGGATTAGCGAAATATTGAGATCAAGAATAAATGAGTTTCATTGGTAAACAGACCGCAAACCTGAGAATTCCCAAGTTGAGTTTGTTTATATACTTATAATATATGTTATATGAAAAAATACAATGGACCTTTATTCCAAATTGCGCAGTTATCTACGCAGTTAATCCCAATGTTGCCAGGATGTCGCCGACTATCAAGGTTATCCTGTAACGCAATTCCAGTTATTTATTGAAGACGTAGAAGCCAGAAGACACCCAGTCAGCATTTCCAAGCTTATAAATGAAACCTCCAAGATCGACGCATCACTATTACTGCTGCAAACTTTAGTCCGTGCAAGTTCACGTAAAATTATTGTATTTGAATATTTTATTGTTTGTAAAATAAAGTAAAGTTTTTAAAAACGTGTTTGAGTGATATCCAAACATATATATATATTATTAACTGGTTTTGTAATGGTTTATTTTGATTGATTTTTTGTATTGCCTGAGAATATTTATGTTTTTCAAAACCTAATTTTTCTTTTTTTTCATTGCAAATTGCAATGTAAATAAAATGTCGTTTCATCTCCTTTTTAATTACCTATCCCAAATTAGTTAGTACCTACCTAATGATAACTTTGAGAAACATCAATATGAATTCAAATTCAATGAAGAAGTTGAACTTGTTATTAGAGTGTTATAATTTGTGATTGTGTGAAATAACTAACTTGTGAAATTATGCAACATCTCAATCTAGATATTAATAATAAATTGAAGTATTCACTTCACCTCATATCAACACCTATATGCACATTTTGTTATCTAAGTGCGTAGGTATACCTATTTGTGTTAAAATGTTGTGAAAGGGTTACTTGTGAAATTTATTATTGTGACACCACAGTACATCCACTCATTTTCATTTATTTTTGAATAAAATGAACTATTTTTTGAAAATAATTTTTATATCATTTATTACCTATACAAAATAAATGTTACTAAACCCAATAAATGAAATAATTCGATTAACAGTCCAGGTTTTCATTATCATGTATCAAATAATAATAATAGCTTCATTGTCCAACACTAGAACCATTTAAAGGACAATTTATGCAGTTAGTTACAATAATGTGCAGACAGTTTTAAGTAGCAATATAAATCATTTTTATAGGCAAACCTTGGCTACCCTAAAAAGTTCATTAATTTTGTTGTACTCATAATACAGTTTACAAATCTTATTATAGTTGTTACACATTACATAGATTAGGGATTTATTTAAAATACCTATTGGTTCTAGCTCTCTGCTCAGTAAACACTTTCAAATAATGAAGCAAAACCATTAACAATATAACAAGGATCACTAAAAACTGTGTCAGCGAAAGGTATGGTTGCATTTCGATATTGTAACGAGCCATGGTGGCATGCAGGTTAAACATTCGCTTCTCAATCCAATCATCGATAGGTGTATGGGTTCGAACCTCAGCGGGGTCACTGGTTTCGTGCATGGCACCACATTCAAGAAGGTGAGGGATAGGTCTTCCCTAGGTCACACACATCTCTCAGAGTTCTGAGTGTTGCTTGGAGATTATCTGGAAAATCTGATTTAAGAATATTTTCAAATGTTTCTAGAGTTTTCACAATATTTCTCTCGATAACAGTAAAACACATCATATTAATGTCTGATTGAAGATTAGCACTGAGATTGTATAAACGAAATATGATGTTATAACTGATTTGTCTGTAAATTCATTTAATTTAATGGAAAGTGGTTCGATGTTACTGCCATACTGCTGTATCTGTTCCGAGACTAAAAGTGAACTGGCTACATCCAATGAAAGCACTGAACTGATAAAAGATTTCCAAATCCTGTAACTTCTGCACCATCGACAGCGTCTAACCTTGAAAAGTATTGAAATCTTTAAACAACTACTGTAACCATTTTCTTCCAGATCGGTTACATTTCGTTGCTGATGAACTAGTTTTTGAAAGTTTTTGAGATGGAATGACCCCTTTCATCAATCGTTTAAATGTTTTGCTTCTTGTGTCTAGAAAATAACTGGATAGATTCACGCCAATTATTATAAACAAAATATATCCACCAGTTATGAAATCTTCCAAAATAAAGTATTCGCTGCAAACACACATATTTCACTCGAATTCCTCATGCTTTAAGTAATTTCTGGCACTTTTGGTTTCTGGGAAAAGAGTGCACGGACACATTCGCAGATAAATAATTCTTGCACTGCGGCACTGAACAACACTTTTTTGACTTACTAGTCATACCAAAGCTATGCTTTCTGCATTGAATAAAAAAAATCGAACCAAATATAGAACGACAAAGAAATAATTACCAATTTCTTAACATGAGATCTTATGACACAATGCAGAATGTTTGTTTGACGTACACATTTCAAAATGTAGATGTAGATGTTGCCCACTTCGTAGCGACCCCGAAAAACGCGATCGCCATCTAGCGTTCTTAGTTGAAAATTAAGAGGAACTATTAAAAAACTGTAGAAGGTTCCTACTTTATACAAAATATTTCATGAAGTTTTCACTACCAAATATAATTTGTATTGTATTAACTACCCCGTTTTCTGCAACAGTCCAAAAAACAGATATTTTCTTTCCCTTTTCCAGTATTACCTATAGACGGTATCGAATCTAAAATTTAATCGCCAGTTATTAGTTAGTAGTTTCAACACATCAAGTTGCGACTAACGAATATTGTTACTCAAACAATGATCTACGACCTGACTGGGAGACCAAGTCGTCTTCCATCGGATACAATCGTTATTCCAAAAGATTGTCATAAGGCAAATTTAGCGGATGCACAAACATAATTTATTCACTAATGTACAATTCATTAATATTTGAACTTTATCAATGTATAAGAGATTAGAAAAATATGATTTACTACTTCTTCAATGCATAAGCATAAGTACTTGACAAGTGACAGTTTACAATTTCTCAACACAAGAATAACTCGAATTCTTTGATGAAAAAACCATTCTACATACTCATTCTCAAAATAAAACACCGACAAAACAACACTTTGGCTCTAGACCACGGGATTTTAAGTGAAATATGTTGCCATCTTCAAATTTTGAGGCTACACAGGAGCATAACTTATTTTTCCACTTCATTAGTGCATAAAGTTAAAAGTTGGAAACTTCATAGTTATGCATTATGGAATGTGAATATCAATTATAAATTGTGAAACGAATAAATCATTTAATTTGAGTCCGTGTATTGAAATTTCATGAAATGTGTAATAAAATTACGCATATGCAATAAATAATACATTATGAATCCGATAAATCCGCCTTTACTATCTTATAACTCTTTATACTATGGTTTGGTGATAATATTCATGTTCATAGTTTCAGTGTTTCAATAAAACAGCCGTATTTGGTGATCGAATAGTATCACAAACAGAGATTCTTTGTAAAAGGAATTGATTCAAATTTGAATTAGAATAAAAATTAACACTACAGTTTTTTATGGAATTTGAAAGATGATTACCACAATACTGTTTCACGCCTGCTTAGGTTTACTAACAAATTTAAAATCCAAAAAGGCTAGCGCCTGAATTATGAGCGTCATCTAGTGGGGGCGCATTTCGTGAAAACACACAAAAAAGTTATAATAAGCCCGTGGCTCACAATCAGATAGCTTTGATCATATTGCCTTAAAGTGACGGCATTTCTAGTAATTCGTTTCTCACAATTTTTAGTGAGAGAATGTCACTTCAAAGCAGTTTGATCAATCTATTTGACCGTGAGCCATAGACTTCAAAAAAATAATTAAAAGTAGTAACAGTTCTGGTCGATCCACTTCTAAATGAATTAACAACGCTTTCGAGCCTCTGAAACCCTATGATAAAAAACAGGTTACCATAGAATGTAAACCAAAGACATACAAGTTGTCAGTATAAGACCCTTACTCAAAATATAAGGCCGGTTATTGCAATCAATCGACATTCATTTATAATATATTACGTTACATTTCAGATGGCATCAGGAATCCATTTTTTTGAAATTATGTCAAATGCGTCGATGAAAGCTCCACAGACTTCAACTATCACTCGTTTATCCAAATGCAAGATTGAATAGCACCGAATAAGAGTGTGAAACATTAATTAAATACATATAACTTTGGTGTTCTTAGAAAAAGTCAAAGTAAAAGACTTCAACCAATTTCTACGATTTCCAAACATAGAAACGCTGGTGCTTCTTAATTGGAGAAATAATTAGGAATTATTATTATTATTATGATTATTGTATTTCTATACTAATGCTGTAATATTAAATATGATTAACAGTAATAGCATTAACTGATTTCAGCCGAATAGATAGAGCTTATGAAAGCTTGCAATTTTTATCGCGATTTCTGTTGAATCCGAGTCGTAACATCTTTCTCAATTTGATAGAGAAGTATGCTCAACTTCCGCCAAGTACATACTCTACTAGTAGTTATTCCGATTCGAAAATATTTATTCAGCGCATCGACTATAATACCGGTAAGCTATTGTGAGACAGCCTTGATGCGCGCGCATCCAAATTATGAAACTTTACGTCCTGAAATATTACGTATTCTACTCATTACGGATATGATCGAGTACGTATTCTGTTCAATACGATTTCTGTCCTGTAGCGTTATGATACGTTGACTTTGTGATACAATGCGATTGTGATGCTTTACGAATATGATCTGATATCGTTTCTATACAGTACGTTATGAACTTTTACGTTATGAAAAAGTAAGTTATGAACTTTTACGTTATCAAAAAGTACGTTAAGATGTTTTACGTTGTGAATTAATACGTATTCTGTATGTTACGATTATGATCCTGTAGCATTAAGATGCTTTGAAATTTCTCTCCATTGACGTTATGATGGGATACTTTATGATGAATTGAATGGACCTGCCGAAATGTTCAGTTCGGTAACTAGCGGTCAATGAGTTTTCAGGTGACCAACTCCACATATACGGGTCCCCTTGTCTTTGGTCAACATTTTAAGTATTTTGAAATAAATTAGTCAAACATATTTACCTTTCGTCAGAAAACAATTAATTCTAATGCACATACATAAACTTTTATTAAAAATATTTTCACTGTTTTTATTGAAAATTTCAACACTATCAATCAAATAAAATGAGTGAAAATGACAAGCGGCTATATTCCGAAATCAATCAGTAGTGTTACTGACACTGCTGAAAATTACTTGTTCTGAAATCTTTCATCAAAAATTATGTTTAATTATTGGATATAATTCGGAACATCTATTAGTGTCAAGTATCAGCACTTTCAGCCTTTCAGCAGTATCAGTATTTTTTGTTCACTTTTGAGTTTTCACGTTTCTATTGCAGATTTGTATTATTTCATATTCAAATCTTTCTGTTCTTTAGTTTAATTTCATAAATGGACGAAGACGAGCAGCCGATTATTCTATCCTCCATACTTTCTACTGTTGTAGACGATTCAAACTGCCCCACTGACGGAGATGGAGAAAACTGGGACATTTTGCCCCCCTTCATAATCCATAATAATAACTTCAATACTACAACAGATAATTATAAGAATGAAATTTCAAAATTTAAAATAAATAACGGGAAAAACATCCAATGATAAATGACAAGACAATATGACAGTTCACTGAAGCCACACTACCTTTTGTTGATCAGCAGTTTCAGCAGAATGGCAGTGGAAAATATTCAGAATGGATAGTATTTTCTGCTCACACAATCTGTCAATTTCAGTGGAATTTGTTGATTTCGAAACAGTTATTCAGTAGATTCAGCACTGACAGTTGATTTCGGAATACAGCCCGAATCTACTAAGGAAAAAGTATGGTTGCTCTGGTCACCGAAGTTTCAGGAAATAGTCACCATTTTTTCAGGAATTTTATGTATACGGACACTATTTGTACAGAATGGTTCCATCGCCCGATTTCATGATCCCGTAAAGTGACGTAGCGTGATGTCTCTACATGCATTAGTATATCTATATATAACTATGTACAGATATACGGAAGCATGCGGAAGGTATCACGGTGACGTCAAATGCGGTTTAACATTGCAACATAGGGATTGGACCATCCTTTACAAAAATAGTGTTTAATGTCCTTGACCAACCATTCCTTATCAACACTAATATAAAGGCCAGAACATACTCCGGCGAATTTCGTGTTTTTTTCTGCGAATAAAATGGCTGCCAGACTTGCCGCAAGAAAGTTTAAATATTTTAACTTTTTGCGAATTCGCAAATAGCACGGAACAACATAATTCATATGAAATTATTCCATGCCTTCGCCATATTGATTCAACTAACTTGAAAGATATCTTTGGTTGTTGAATCTTTTATTTTGATTGCTGCAAAAATATTTCATTTACATTTATAAGATTTCACAATCAATTATGAAAGATTTGTAGTGTTTGTCAAATAACTATTCCATGCTATAAAAGTTCAGCAAGATTATAAGAGGGAGATGGGGATTCCAATAAATATTTTATTTACTTTCGGGTGACGATGTGACGAACTGTTGTCCACAGAGGGGACAAACTGAAGAGGGTGTCTTCGGGTTTGAAACCATTGCATTCTGCAAGAAATGCTCTGGCTGTGACTGCGAGTTATGTATTATATAGAATAGACCAGTTCAGTGTGACGTCACGCCGTATGAGTGTCACGGACCATTATCCAAACAAACCGTATTTACCATTGAAAGAATGTGTGTGTGTGTGGTATAGTTTTTGTGTTTTTATCGAAATAAGTGCAGATAAATGAGTGAAATAA
Source organism: Chrysolina americana (assembly GCA_958502065.1). Lineage (NCBI taxonomy): Eukaryota > Metazoa > Arthropoda > Insecta > Coleoptera > Chrysomelidae > Chrysolina > Chrysolina americana. The sequence goes on along the minus strand of OY293419.1, from coordinate 29,534,154 downwards.
TCAAAAACATTGCATTCTCTACCATTTTCAACCTACAAATAAAAGTCATATATATTATTTTTGAATTTTACTATAGGTACTTTGTTACAGTATCATTTACACATAAGATACTTACTGTTATTCGCTTTGAAGCCCTTTAATAAATCAAATATCCACAAATATCCTACAGCTTATATAGGAATCAAACACAAGACAAGTTTGTTTGGTTAATGCATATGATATAACTAAACAAAAATGACAGCCCTGACGTCAGCAGTAAAATGGTGTATTTACATATATTATTCTACCATTCTAAATTAATGCCATATTTTGAAAAATCAAACACTAGAAGAGTATTATTTGACCTATGTTTTGTGGTGACTGAACAGTGAGCACAACATGTACATTTCAAAGTAGTTTTGAGTTGGGGAACACAATTATCCACGGAATTCTTAACACACAAAAGTATCTAGACCACGATTCTGTAGCATTTTCAAATATTTTTGTTGAAATCGAATCTCGCATGCAATGAAATCTAATGAAATATTTATGCAGACCACCTAGTATGTATCTTAAGAACTCCTGAGCATCTTGCTGGACGTTACTGTTGAAGCGGGGTGTAAACCTTATCGGATCTGACTTTTTAAGGACACTGTAAATTCTTTGATGAAAAAACCATTCTACATACTCATTCTCAAAATAAAACACCGACAAAACAACACTTTGCCTCTAGACCACGGGATTTTTAGTGAAATATGTTGTCCTTCAAATTTTGAGTCTACGCAGGCACAACTTATTTTTCTACTTCATTAGTGCATAAAGTTAAAAGTGGGAACTTCATAGTTATGCATTATGGAATGTGAATATCAATTATAGATTATGAAAGGGATAAATCATTTCATTTGAGTCCGTATGTTGAACTTTTATGAATTGTGAAATAACATTACGGATTTGCAATAAATTATGCATTATGAATCCGATAAATCCGCCTTTAAGGCGAATTCAGTAGATGCATGAACAATGTATTCACTAATGTATAATTCATAAATATTTGAACTTCATTAATGCATATAAGAGATTAGCAAAATGTGGTTTACTACTTCTTCAATGAATAAGCGTAAGTATTGACAAGTGACAGTTTACAATTTCTCAACACGAGAAAAATTTTCCAATTCTTTGATGAAAAATCCATTCTACATACTTATTCTCAAAATAAAACACCGAAAAAACAACACATTGCCTCTAGACCACGGGATTTTTAGTGAAATATGTTGTCATCTTCAAATTTTGAGTCTACGCAGGCGCATAACTTATTTTTCTACTTCATTATTAGTGCATAAAGTTAAAAGTTGGGAACTTCATAGTTATGCCCAGGGGTGCTCCTGGCTATACAATTTTGTACGAATTGCTATACAATCCAATAGTTTTTCCTACATGCATACCACATTGATGAAAAGCATACATTTTGACTTGACTTGATTTTTCATTACTTCATCAATTTTAACGACTCATTTTTACAAATTTCAGTCACTTCGATCGTCGAATCCCCTGTCTATCTCTCCTGTCTCATCATAAAAGGCGTGTTGGTTGTCATTTGTCATAGATAGATCACGACCACAGATCACGTAGTAGTTGATCAGCTGATCATAGTTGTGCTCCATTCCGACTTTATTTCAGGCGAAAAGCTGTCACTTGTCAGTTATTCGTTAGTGCTATACATTCCTAACTGAAAGCATACATTTTCATCTGTCATTTTCGTACAAATAAAAATTGCCTTGGAGCAGCACTGCTTATGCATTATGGAACAGTGATGCCAATTTGTGAGTAATTACTGTTTTTTCAAGTATTTTCAACGACTTGCAGTAAAAATGCAGTAATGGAAATTTGTGGGGATTTTGTGAGGATTCTGTAGTGTTGTAAGGATTTTGTATTTTCGATGATGGTATAGTGTGGTGGGCAGAGAGGAAAAACTTTGAAGAATTGATCCAAGTTCCGTGGTATATAAGTGTTCTGTGCTGGCGTTCAATTGGAAGTTTCATGTTTCATGATACTCAGTGACTCATATTATTATATACGACATCAAAATATTTTGAAATAAATTTAATAAAGTAATGCCAATTTGTTAATAATTACTGTTTTTTCAAGTATTTTCAACGACTTGCAGTAAACTGAGAGGTATCTTCAATAAAATAGATTTTTTCTTTTAAATTTATATTTTGTATAGGCGAAAAAAGGAAACCGCTAGATGTCGCTGAAAACACCAATATGTCTTCTGATGAGGGTGAACAACGAAATATTTAACGCATTGAAATTTAAATAAACGGTGTTTTTATAAGAAATTTTTGAATTTGGTGGATTTTGTAGCATTGAGATTATTGTTTATTGATATTATTAGTATTATTGAAATAATCCCTGGCTTGATTACTTTTATGAGGTATGGTATTATGAGACACTATTTGTGTTTATGAAAGGACTTTAATTTTGGGTGAAAATGTAAAGATGCCACTAGTACAAGTGGACCTAAGTGATATCCTTCTTTTTTGACCCTGAAATCTCAGATAAAACTACAATCACATTTTTATGAATATATAATATAAGGTCTTTTGATTAAGCAAAGTAATGTTTTCAAAGACAAAGGCAAACAAATAACATAATCTCAAAAATGTTTTGAACGTACAAGAAACTTGAACTTAATTTTCATGTTGCAAATAATTTATTGACATTAGAAATATCTTCAACCTATTTTACCACTTTCTTCAACTCCTATTAACATTCGATATGTCTTCGATATTTCGATAATAGAATGAATAAAACAATAGTCCTGCCCTGGGATTCCGAACTTTCGATTCGATCACGAACGAACGAACGATCAACGATTCGAACTTCAGACGACAAGAAGTAATTGTCGGAGATTCTCGGTACTTGATGAAAATGGAGGTAACATGATCGTAGATCGTAGAAAATAAGAATAAATGAAAAAATGAAGTAGCATTAACGTATGTAATTGAATTTAAAATCCAGAGTAAGTTTTTGGCATAGCAAACGGAAAGATGAAAATTAGAAGTGAATTAAAAAAATGTGGACAAACCGGGATTCGAACTCAGGACCTCTTGGTTTGATTGGAAATTTCCTGTAAATACCTACCTAAATGACATTCTTGGACGATTCGACTGTAATAATTGATTCCCAATAAAATCGTCGGGTGATTTCGGTACTCGATCAGTCAACATAATAAAATTAACATGGAACGGTAAGATGATGAATTAAACCGCATTAAACATAAAATTCTAAATTGATAATTAACATATTCTCGATATTCTCAATATATTTTATTCAATCTGCTAGTTTTTTGTGATTTTAAATTTACATTATTAGTTGAAGGAGTCCAGAGTATTTATTGATTGAACATTTTATTCTGTGAAGGAAATTCATTTCTTGAATGTTTGATTTTGCGCTTAATTCTACCTTGTATAGGTAGGTACCTAGCAAAGAATATTTACATATTGTAGTAAAACTGCACTAACTAATTTTCCTAATTTATTTAAAACACTATTCACAACAATTATTCACTAAAACATTTACTTCACTAGATTCAAATTTATTTCTACTGTGTCAGTCTCTATCTGCGAACTCTGGAACTGTAACTAACTCTCTATTCTGACTTCTGACTACCTGCTTATATAATCCCAAGCAGATTCCATCCACGATTCTCGATTATTCGGGAGTATAGAACATTTCATCTAGATGGCTCTTCGAACATATAACAACAATAACAACAACAGTATCGAAGCGATCGATTTATTCCAGCTTGTTCTCGGCTATCCGTAGGCCAGCAGTCATGCTGTTGTAGTTGAACGAGGGTGCATAATTAATTAGATCAGGGCCGGTCTCGAAATCGTTACAATGCCCCCTTCTTAAAGACGCTTCGCCCCGAACGTCATTCTTGGAGTGTGAAGATATCTGCACCTGGACGTTCGATGAAAGTAGCACTACACAGTCTTCAAGTTGGATCGAGAAAGATGGTTGCAGCATACCAGAATGTTGATGCCGCTGGATCTGAATATTGTCTCCAACATGCTTCTTATAACTCTCCATTCCAACCCATCAAGCCCACAGGCCAATTTTGGGATTGCCAGGTCTACAATATTCTGGTCCAGCATCGTGTCTCTCAATCTCGTAAGGCTCTTCCAAACATCTTCATAAGACAGCTTATCTCGAGAACGCTTCTTGGTAACCAGATAGTAGATATTTCTCTGGCCTTTCCTCAGCTGTAACACCCCTCCAACATCCGGGATCTGTTCCCGCAGTTCTTGGATTCGACCGAACTTCTTGGAGAAAACAACGGCAATGCCTCTGGACATTTGGAGATCTTCTGCCACACAGTGAGTTAACGCGTAATCGGCAGGCACCTTGAAAAGATCTCGTGACTCCTCTCGGGTTACCCCATATTGAACTTTCTGTCCGTTTGAGTACAAGGACATGAATTTCTGGAACGTCATCGCATCCTCCGGTGGTATGAGGGTGCGGACTTGGTCGTGGTTTCCAGCGTAAGGGGCCAACCTATTGAAATGGACGACTCTGGGTTTTCCTCTAGGTGGTTTTTTAATTCGGTAGACCACGTCATTTATCCTCTTCAAGATCTTATAAGGGCCTTCCCATGAGTTCCGCAACTTTGGTGATAGGCCACGACGACGTTTGGGGTTGTACAGCCAAACCAGGTCACCAATCTTAAATCCTCCGGCATCGGCCTTGATGTCATAGGTCTCCTTCATTCGGTCGCTGGCACTCTGGATGTTCAAACGGACTCTTTCGTGGATGTCTTCCATTCTCTGCCGAAGTTTGCTGACATAGTCCTCTCCCGCATTGTCTTGTTCTGGTGGCGTCCCAAACTTCAGGTCACATGGTAGTCGCAGCTCTCGGCCCATAATAATACTAGTAGGGGTTTGGCCTTTCGACTCGTGTACTACAGAACGATAGGCCATCAGGAACAAATGGAGATACTGGTCCCAGTCTCTTTGGTGGTCAGAGACTACCTTGGATAAGTGGCGGTTCATCGTCCTGTTCATCTGCTCCACCATTCCATCAGACTGCGGATGTAAAGACGTAGTTCGCGTCTTCCGGATGTTCAGCATTCGACACAATTCCTGGAACACTCCTTTAGCAGGACATCGGCGACGGTTATGGCTTCCTGGTTGGGCAGGGCATAGGCTTCAGCCCACTTGCTGAAGTAGTCCATTGCCACAAGGATGTATTTGTTCCCGTGGTCAGATTGTGGAAACGGTCCAGCAATATCGATGGCGATTCTTTCAAATGGGCTGCCAACGTTGTACTACACGTATTGGTGCCTTAGGTCGCGTTCGAGGTCCATTACTTGCGGCGCATACAGCGCACTTTCTGCACCAGTCTTGAACGTTTGCCTGACAATTGGCCCAGTAAAACCCCCAGTGCGAACAATCGTCTGGACATGGTCTTCGCGATAGGGCATCCGCATTCTTATGGCTGGTCCCCACCCGATGTTCGATCTCAAAGTCGAACTCCTGGAGCCTCTCAATCCAGCGTGCCACTTGACCCTCGGGATTCTTAAACTGTAGGAGCCATTTGAGGGCGGCGTGGTCAGTTCTCAGCAGGAATCTCCTGCCATACACATACTTGTGAAAGTGCTCTACTCCTTTGACCACATCAGCTAGCAGCTCCCGTCGGGTGACACAGTAATTTCGCTCCGGTTTTTATTATATAATTAATTAGATCAGGGCCGGTCTCGAAATCGTTACAATATATTCTTTGCCTAAGGTTTCCTTGAATCTAAACAAGAGTAACAAGAGGAGAGGTATTGTTCTGAAATTGCAAATGTATTAAATAAGTGCAAGTTTGTTACAACTTTCATACACCTACTCTGCAAGTTTGCTGTAAGAAATTTGTAATCACGGCGCAACCCTGTAGGATGCTATAAAGTAAATGTTCTATTCAGAAAACATAAGCAAGTTATATTAGGGGCAAGTTTTCATGATAGGTAGGTGTACCTCTACCAATTCCAATTAACGTTGAAAAGATAATCGTGACCGTTGTTTATTGTTTAAGAAGTCGAAATGCATTTACAGAAGGTTTGGAAATTTCCGATTGTCTACAATTTCACTGAATTTGTTAGACAAATTGCCTGACTATTTCTGTAATCATTCATCCGCTGTTTTTGGAGCATTTAAAAAATAAATAAATTTGTAATCGCAATAGGTATAGGTAACCTATACCATTGTTTGAATATTATTTAAACAATGCCTATACCTCTATATAATACTTTTGAAGTAGCTTCTTCTTTCATTGCAGTGTATAAATTATATTACTGGCATAAAATTTGATATTGCAGTAAACCGGGATAGGTATATACCTATACAACTGATAGGTATAATACTCTATAATAATATTAATTAAAAATAATTATTGTACTGAAGTTATGTACACACTACTCCTATTATTATCATTATAAGATGTATCTTTAATTGTTAATGTATATCTTTGTTAGGAATCCATTCTCGCATAGTGTATAGGTTCCAGTAATTCTGTTGCTTTTTCTGTTGAAATTTAATTCAAAGGAATACGTACATTTGGTGCATACTTATTTGTATATCATTATACCTAGGTACCTACATCCTATTTCTTGAACTCCTTAATATTAATATTCCCAAAAAATATTGCAACACTTGTAATGGTACCTTGAAATAATAATAAAAAAATTGTTAATGTTTCCGTCAACCGGCTGTACCTTTACGAGCACAACCGTCAGAAATCTTCGAAAGAATTCCCCATTTTTTTCAACAGGGTAATCTATTCGCCACTTAGCTATGCCCTTTTCCCCATGAAATTCATTATCAACTCCCAGTAAACTTTTGGGTTGCTCTGAAAGCCATTCTGACTAAAAAATCCCTACTGCAGAAGTATGGATCATAGGTCGGGGGGTCAAGTTTTGAATATCAGTGAAATTTAATTCATAAGTGAAATATTTCGATTTGTAGTTCACCATCGAAATGCTGTACCTAGATTTCAATTTAAGTGAAATGAAATGTTTATAAATTCACTCAAATGAATTCAAATCGATCGACACACTTTGGCAACAACGGACATTTGTCAAATTTGATGATTCATATGGAGAAAATTAAAATATTAATTGAGGTTGGTTTGTAAGTGCTAACAAATAGGAAAAATTCAGACTTTAGACATGCTTAGTAAATTATAAATATTTCAGAATTTCTGCATTTCGCTACAATAAAATTTTAAATTGTCAATAACCTAGCTAATATTGTGCACTGCGCAATATGATATCAGTATGGCTTTGTCCATAGCTGATATTCTCTCCGAGTAAGAAAAGATATAGGTTTTATATATTTTTATATTTTATTGCTCGGCGGATATTCTTGTACGAGCTGTCAACTGAGGTTCCATTATATGTATTAGGTAATCCTCCAGTTGCTGCTTTGGAGAATATACATTTAAGAATACTGGCGGTCACTCAGGTTGAAAGGATCTTGTCTACGTTCTCGTGCCTCACTTATACTTTGCTAATAATAAACAATATATGCTTCAACAAACTATGTCCAAAAACATTAACTTCAAGTATATGATACAAAACCAAAATAACAAATTTGATGGTTCTAACCACAAACATTTATATTTCGAAAGTGAAATCAACATTTCGACAGCTAAAGAGTATCCGAATTATAATTGTGAACTGTAATTCACAAGTAAAATTGATTCAAAACTCTTGAGTTTATCGAGATAAGAGCAATTTCACTAGTGAAATATTTCAAAACTTGCCCCCCCAATGGAAACAAATACACAAGCAATAATGACCACTAATAAAAAGAGCAACACGTATATCAGACCAAGATAGATATACTGACGACAAGAAAATAGTTATCGTCAACTAATTGTAAAATGTAGGCAATTTGCAACACATTTACGATCGTCATTAAGCCTCGGAATCATCAAAATCGTCTAGACGACACCATTGAGGCCTAATCGTCACTTTGGAATCCACTTTTCGTCAACTAATTGTCAATATGTAGGCTATTTGCAACCCATATACGATCGGCGTATAGGCTCGGAATCGCCAAATTCGTGAAAACGACACGATTCATGCTCGATCGTGACTTCGGAATCCCGGCCCTGTTCTTGGAAGTGGAGACTGCAAACATTCATATTTTTTGGGATAGATTTTCTAATCTTAAGGACTGTCTTCCATTTGAGACACAGCTTTTTATCACCAAGAGGAAATTATGCAATAAGAGGAACACTGGGGTACAGAACAAAATTTCCGCGATTTGGTAGGTACAGTTTTATGGATATTCTGCATGTTAATATTCACCAACACCAAACAGCCAAACACTGTAGTTCACAAATAGTCTATTTTAATCACTTTTACAAGCTTACTATGGTGTCATTGTTAAGTTAAACACATCGTTGATTGAATTAACAACATTGTTCTACTATGGTGTCATTTATGTGTTGTTAATTTGAAGATAATTGTTAGGACGATGTTGTTGATTTTCACTCGTTAAAAATTCGTGATATGTTAGGAATGACATCAGAAAAATGGTGGACCCTAACGTTATATTTATAATTCAGGCAATGGAAAACGATGAATAATAAAGGTGTGGAATTTGGAAATAGGTTTTGTGATTTGAAAATTTGTTTTCCTTTCAGAAATGAGCTGAAAATTAGTAGATTACTGAGAGATGTTGGTAATCCATTAAGTTTACCCGAAAAGAACTTCCAAGGGTTTTCTTAAAAATTCCAAATAAACTTCGAACTGTTTTTGAGTGGTTCTGGGGCCTCTTTTCGCCTTCCTCTTATTTTCATTAGCGTTCATGTTCAAACATCCAAATAGAAGAAATAATGAAATAAATATAAATCATAGATAGAATTCTGTGATTCAACAATGTTCGAACTTCGAGTTGCAAGTTAGGTTTCTATTTCATCATAGAACACAAAAATCAGATATGCAACACGACTATCGAATCAAAATTAGGTTCGATAGTTGTTGAGTTGAAAGTTTTAAATTGTTTGTAACAAGGTGATCATTATAGTGTAAAATATCGTTACTGGTTAACAATGTTGTTAGAACAGTTGCTAAAATAATTGTTAACTCAACAACCCGCTAAATTAAACATCGTCACCATAGTAAGCCTGTTAGTTGTTCATCTGCTCATAAATAGTAAAAAACTGAGAAATATAAACAAGTCGTTGCACAGCAAACAATGGTCAATTATTTGTTGTTCGCCCTCACAGTAGTTCCGGGAAAAATTATTAGATGGCGTACACTTCGCTATTTTCGCCTATAATAAATTCCCCATTTTCGCATCTCTGTTTACTACCACTAGGTGCCGTCAATAAAATATATCTCTAAACAACCGTAAACAAATTTATGGATAAGAGGATACCATAAATTTAGCACTTCACAAAAAAATATGAGGATTTTGTGAGGATTTTCAGTATTTTGTGAGTAAAATTACCGGATTTTGGCTTACGTTTTCAAGTATTATGTACAACTTCCATTGGCATCACTGTTATGGAATGTGAATATAAATTATAAATTATGAGAGCGGCTTTACATTATGCAATTTTTGTGCAATGCAAGACTAAATTTTACATTGGGCTTGCGCCCATGCAAAAGTTATATGCAAGCCCAAAAACTGGTTGAAATTTTCACGCAATTCGTGAGAAATTCTAGTGAATTTTCTGGTGAGAAATTCAATGCCAATAGCACACCAAAGTACCTGTAGATATTGTTTTTCGAATGTCTCCTAACCTTTAACTCCAACTCAAAAAAGAAATAGAAAATTTGTCAAAAGCGTTAGTGATAGGTGGAATGTAATTTTTCGAATTTCAGTTAAGTACAAACCAACAAAATATCAAAATATTTTAATGAGGTTAGATTTTCTCGAAATATATTATGTTGGTATAAACTGCTGGCAACACAACAATAATTTCTACATTGCCTTGCAATACCTGTCTTGCATTGCTAATGCATTGCATAATGTAAAGCCGCTCAAACGGATAAATCATTTCATTCGAGTCCGTGTGTTGAACTTTTATGAATTGTGTAATAAAATTACGCATATGCAATAAATTATGCATTATGAATCCGATAAATCCGCGTTTATCTCTTATGCATTAATGAAGTTCAAATATTTACGAATTGTACAATAGTGAATAAATTATGTTTATGCATCGGCTAAATCCGCCTTTCACATAATTATGAGAAAGAAAAAAAATCTACCATATGTTCCTTCAGAGCCACTGTAGAATAGGCCTTTACTTCCACACTTCACGCCTACTGCAGTTTATAACTTAGAATTGATCAAATGTGCATTTGAAAGTGTGGTGGAGTCACTTTTTTAACCCTGGAGTAGTAGCGCCGGGTCTATTTGACCCGGACCTTTTAGTTTGTACTATAGCTTGAATGTCGCAACGTCGTAGAGCGTGCCCCTCCCTCTACCTTCCTAACTTGAGGCGGACAGCCGATGTACGTAGCCAGTCTCTATTCAATCGCTAATGTGATAGTGTGACATGCGAATATTTGACGTCTGACCCAGCGCGACTAATTAATTTAATTTTTTTTTGTGTGCGACTAAATTTTTTTATTTGAAAAATAGTGCTGAAAACATTTTTTAATTGATAAGTATTTCTTTTTTATCACTTCCAGGATTATCTTGAAGTAAAACACTTCTTATTTTGATAAAAAAAATGTTTTTTTGTTATTACCAAAATTTCTTGTATTTTAGAAATGGCTAATTATTACGAAAAAGAGCAAGCACGTCTTCTGCGTCTTTGGGAAGACGTTCAACCAGTTGAGGAGCCAACCGATGATGAGGAGGATACAGATGAAGAAGATATGGTTGAGGACAGGGGGGATATTGTTGAGGAGGAAGCAGATACCAACAGTGAGCAGGAAGCTGAGTTGGGAGAGGAAGCTGAACTTGAGGGACATGTGGATCCTTATTTCAAAGGTAAAGATGATATCACAACGTGGAATAAGCATCCATTTTCGCAACGAGTGCGAACTGCTAGAACAAACATTGTAATTCACTTACCTGGAGTAAAAGGGGCGGCAAAAAATGCCAAAACAGCCATGGATTGCTGGATGTTATATTTCGATGAAATTATGCTCAACATCATTGTTGAAAACACGAACAAATATATTGTAAATCTATCGGATAAGTATAGTCGACCTAGAGATGCAAAGTTAACAAACCAATCAGAAATAAAAGCTCTATTTGGTTTACTATACCTGGCAGGTACTCACAAAGGTAGCCGTCTTAATACTGAAGACCTATGGAAACGAGACGGTACTGGAATTGATATGTTTTGGCTTACTATGTCATTGCAACGATTTCGTTTTCTAATGCGCGTAATCCGTACTGATGACAAAGAAACCAGGGAAGAACGCAAAAAATTTGACAAACTGGCACCGATTCGAGAGATATTTAATTCTTTTGTAACAAATTGCCAAAAACATTACACCGTCTCTGAATATGCTACGGTAGATGAAAAACTTGAGGCATTCAGAGGTCGGTGTAGTTTTAAACAATATATACCATCTAAACCGAACAAGTACGGCATCAAGATTTTTGCGCTTGTGGACGCCAGAATGTTTTATACCATGAATTTGGAAGTTTACGTTGGACAACAACCCGAGGGACCCTACCGGCTAAGTAATGACGCAAGGAGTATTGTCCTACGAATGATTCAACCTATTTCCGGAACGGTAAGAAATATTACGACTGATAACTGGTTTACCAGTTGCGAACTCGTGGATGTTTTGTTTCGAGATCATAGACTAACGCTTGTTGGCACTCTAAGAAAAAATAAGCGAGAATTACCTCCAGAGTTTATCAATACAAAATTATTACCCATAAATTCATCTATGTTTGGCTTTCAAAAACATAAGACTCTGGTGTCTTATGTGCCAAGAAAAAATAAAAATGTAATCCTTGTTTCTAGTATGCACCATGATGACGAAATAGATTCAGCCACAAAAGAGAAAGCCAAACCTTCTATCATAACTTTTTACAATTCAACCTAATCTGGAGTTGATGAAGTGGATAGGAAAGCAGCAATATACAATTGTGCCAGAAATACCAGACGCTGGCCCATGGTAATATTATATTCTTTGCTCAATATGGCAGCAATTAATGCGCATATTATTTTTTGTGCAAATAATCGAAACATAGATTTGGTGAGACGAAAATTTCAACAGCAGTTAGCATGTGAGCTCATTAGTGATTATAGGAATCACAGAGCAATATTAAAAAATTTGCCACGTGAAGTAAGAAAGCGTCGACAACAAGCTCTCAATATTCGTGAAGAACATAGACCCCCTGAACCTGGAAAACGGATGCGATGTCAAGAATGTATTGGCTCAGATAACAAAACTAAGCTATACTGTAAAAAATTTTATAAATATCTATGTTTGAATCACGCTTCTATATTATGTAAAAACTGTAGTGAAATGGCGAATGTAGATGAATCTGATTAAGAAAATGACGATTTTTTAGACTGTTTCATGATGTTCTTTGGTTTTTAATGTTTTTTTCTGTTTTCTGTGTTAAATGCGTTTTGTTTATTTTGTTTCTTTTGTATGTATTTTATATTATAGATATCTATCAACAATATGTGTTTTAATTTACCAATACACTTTGAAAGTGATTTTTGCTCAAAAGTACTCAAAAATACTATTGGGTCAATATGACCCAGCGCGACCATACTTGGCAAAAAACAGGGCGCGACTACTCCACGGTTAACGTTTGTTGTGACACCTCACCATTAGTCAACTCAAAAATAATTATTTTCACATTTATAACCATTCTTGATTGTTATGAATGTGTTTACAACTTATACATGCATTGATCAATTATTCTGGTAAATAACAAATTTTTTTTATATTATTTTCATATTAATTTTTTCTCAAGTAGGTATTGTTCAGGAACAAAACAAAAGAGAGGCTTCAAGCTATTGGACTTCGTTGGTGAATGTTTCTTGCTATAAGTTATATATAAGCTTATGAACATTTTTAACTCAATTGATGATTTACTTATTTTGAAGAAATTTATGTTTGTTGCGAGGGTGTTCTGCAACGGGTTCAGTTGGGAAGTTTTATAGGCCACTAAGATTAACAAGCTACCGGAAAGTAGACTACACTGCTGTGAATGTGAAGAAGAAGTGTAATGATTAAGAAAATATTAGAAAACACTTCAAAGGCACACGACAAGTAACAAGTATGAGTTCAACAAGTTAGGTATATGCGTTATGGCGCGCTGTTATAGATGCGCTTTGTCAGTCTGGAAGTTGCCAACTTTAGCTAAAGCCGGGGCTAACTAAATCCGGTGTTACACTTCTCCCCCTTTGCTTCACGAAATGTCTCGGGAGTAGAAGCAATGGATTTTGCCTATTCACAACATGAACAGGGTTTGGGTTTTATTATGGTCCTGTTCGGTAGCAGCTTCATCATTTACGGATTCGTCTTTGGAAGATCCGGATCCACTATTGAGACATCAGCAGTTGTCTGGTTACGGGGGCGACCTCTCTCACGCAGGGGGCGCACAGGCTCTGGGACATCAGCCTCTTCCTCGGTGCAGCACCGATAGGGAGTAATGGCGGACGCATGATATTTCCCAAGAACTTCCGGAGGATCTTGGAGGGTAGCCACATCATATGTGGTTGGAGTAACAATTCGCCATATTTGGTAGGGTCCATCACGGCGAGGTGCGAACTTCGCGGTATAAGACTTTTTAGCCTTACTCGAAGCATGCACTGCTACCAGTACTTTATCTCCCACACATTGAACTGATCACATTTTCGGCGGAATTTATCAGCGTTTGATTTAGCGCGGTCTTGTTGTCGTTCACTGGCATCGCGAGCTTGTCGTAACACCCCACTTAATGTTCGAAGGTATAAGGGGTGATAAGCGGAACAAAATGTCTCTTTGCACGTCGTCGGGTGTGCGTAACTCACGACCGAAAGTTAGGTAGGCGGCACTATAACCGGTTGCTTGAGATTTCACAGAGTTCATAGAAAACCGGATAGAGGGCAATTTATCCTTCCAGTCAGTATAGTCCGAGACTGTCAAGATTGACAAAATTGACACTTCAGATCGCGGTTCTTTCGCTCTACCGGATTGGCTGCAGGGTGATAGACGGGTGTTAGAGTTTGTTTAAATCCGAGTGTGTGCGCTACTTGCTGCATAACTGCACTCACGAATTGTGAGCCATTATCGCTAATGACCCTACGAGGAACACCGATTAGACACCTGGCACATTTTTCGGCAGTCGCCTCTTGCAGCGGGAACAGTTCTACCCATCTACTGGCGGTGTCTTCAATAATATAAATCCATCTATATCCATCAGATGTCTCCGGCAGTGGACCGAATAAGTCCATAGAAAGTGTTTCAAATCTCTGGGCTTGAACAGGAGTTTGTAGTTGACCAGCCGGTTTCAAGTTACTAGCTTTATATCGCTGGCAGTCGAGGCAATCAGAAACATATCCGGCAATGAATCTTTGCATACCTGGCCAGTAATAGCGACTCGTTATTCGTTGGTAGGTTCTGCTAACGCCGTAGTGGCCTGCTAGTTCTGAGTCATTGTACTCGGCAAGGATAAGATCTTTTCTGGATTTAGGTACTACAAGTCTTAGACATCTTCTTCGTCCATTTCGGGAACGAATCTATACAGGATTCCATTGTTCATCACATATCCTCGTTCTTACCACTTCTTGAGGTGCAAGTCGTTAGCATCTGGATTTTCAAATGCCTCGATGATTTTCCGTAGATCTTCGTCCGCTAACTGGTCATTTCTAAGGTCGTTGGAAGACTACTTGGGCAAGTCTACAGCATTTAGTTGAATTTCAGTTTCAGCAACTGGCGGGTGAGATAGCATATCGGCAACCACATTGAGTCGTCCTGGGGTATAGTCTATGCGTATGTCATAGGACTGCAATAGAAGGCACCACCGTGCTAGACGACCGGATGGTGATCACAGTGACAGGAGTCATTTAAGTGGTTGGTGATCACTCTGGACGTATGTAGTTGCGTCTTCAAGATATCCTCTGAATTTCGTGACAGACCAAACGACTGCGAGAGCTTCCCTTTCAGTAGTGCAGTAACTCCTTTCCGGCTGCGTCAGAAGTCTACTGGCATATTCGATAGGACGCTCTTCTGGCCCCTCCCCCTGGAGTAAGCATGCTTCAAGAGCATATTCACTTGCGTCAGTTCTAAGGATGTATGGTTGAGCAGGATCAGCTTGCCGAAGGCTCGGGCTAGTAGTCAATAGTGTCTTGAGCGAAGCGAAAGCTTTTACCTGATTTGGTCCCCAACTCCATTTAGGTGAGGACGGTCAATGGCTTAGCGATATCTGCAAAGTTATTTACGAATCTCCTATACCAGGAACAGGTCTGTAGGAAAGACATCAGTTGTTTGACATAACGAGTTTCTGGCATGCGGGTAATGGCAGACACCTTATCTGGATTGGGCATTATCCCTTCAGGACTAATAACATGCCCAAGATATAGGACACGGAGTTACAAGCGAAAGAACATTTGGATCGATTTAGATGAAGTTTGAATACACGCAGACATTCGAATACCATTTGTATTTCTCGGATATGTTCGGAAAACGTAGATGAAAAAATTATCAAATCATCGAGGTAAGCCAATAGGTTAATATCTTGCAATCCGGAATGGAACCTATCAATTAATCTTTGGAATGTTGAGGGTGCGTTACGAAACCCAAATGGCATACGAGTGTAGCGAAAGGTGCCTAGTGGACAGACGAAAGAAGTTTTATCTCGATCAGAGGGTCTGACGGAAACTTGGTGGTAACCAGATTTCAGGTCCAATACGAGGGAGGGGATACTTATCAGCATGAGTGATCGAGTTGAGTTTTCAATAGTCGACTGTTAAGCGAATGGTACCATCCTTTTTAGAAACAAGGACAACCGGAGCTGCGTAAGGAGATTCGCACTGCTATATTATACCCAGTGATAAGAGTTTATCAATTTCTTTTCGAAGAAGTAATTTTTTCGATTCTGATAGACGATAAGGTGGGAGATAGGGGTGTCATCCGTGAGACAAATAGTATGTTCAGCAAAAGGGGTAGGCTCAGTACTTGTTTTGAAAATATCTTGATTTTTCCTTAGAAGATCGTCGAGTACTTCTCTTTCTTCATCGCATAGGCTAGCGCCTTAATTTTCCCTAAGCTTGACTTCGATCACATCGACAGCATTCAATGTGCATGCTTGCATGTTTTCCGGTTGATCGACGAAAATATAAGGCATGTCGGGAGCATCTCCATAGAACCATGAATCACGTGGAACATCAAAAACAACGTTTGCTGTTTTCAAAAAGTCAGAACCCAAAAGTGTCCTGCTGCTGGTGTGGTTAGGAACAGATATAAGAGTTACGGAATGTTTCCTAATTTCAAGAATTAGGTTGACTTCAAATATTTCCACGGCGACAGTAGTCGTATTATCATCGGTGAGGGTCATTTCCATGACCTTCGAAGAGGAACTCCATCTTGTAATAAAATGTCTCGTAGTTTTGCTCCAGCGATACTAGATTGTGTACCGGAGTCAGATAGGTTAAACCTTGGTGACCTTCAATGTTGACCATAACTAAAGGTCGCCTTTTGTTGGAGGTCAAAGAGAGTGAGTTACACATAAATTCAACTGATGTTGAAACAGATGAACGTGTTGTTTCTGGGGGTTTAGAACACTTTGGACAGTTGCTTCTGACGTAGCCAGGTGTCCTACAGCCGTAGCATAACACAGTTTTGCCGTCATTAGATGTACTGGCATGAGATGAACTATTAGAAGGCAAATTCGTTTTATTTTTATTATCTGAGTTCATTCGCAAAGCTAACTTTCGGCATTCGTCGTCCTTTAGATGTCCGTAAGTAGTTTCTACAGAAAGAGTATTGAATTTTTGATTTGTGGAACCAGCCGAAACTTGAGAAGTTTGCGCGTTTGTTTTTTGCGAAAGATTGTTTTCAAACAACGACTGTTCAGCACTGCGAGCAGCTTCTATGAGTTCTTTGAACGTTTTAACTTTGTCACGCGATACTTTGTCTTTGATACGCGGATTTAGCAATCCATAAATCATATCTAACTGAGCATGTTCAGATATTGACGAGCTTCCGGATAAGCGAGACAACAGCGCACGTTTTTTGTTAATGAAAATGTCTGTTTTTTCATCACCTTGATCACTGGAGAAAAGTTCCCTGTATATCTGGTGTGCTGGCTTTGACAAACCATATGCGTGGCGTAAAGCATTCACGGCTTCGGCAAATGTACTTATTGACGATTTTATGCCCTGTCACCATGTGGCAGCATCGTTAAATAATAACATGCTCAACCCTTTGACTGCATGTGCATCCGATATACTGAGCAGTCTTTATATGTGGAGATTGAGTCAATGAAAGCTTCCACATCCACAAAATTGGCAATATTATTACTTACATTCTGCTCTCTATTAGGTTTACTCTGTATATTTTGCATACCCTGTATAAGACTTTGCAGCATCTCTGTTGTCATGAGGATTTGTTGAACAGGCACTTCGATGTTGTCAGGCGTCGTAGAGGTTTTTTTCACTAATTTACCCGATCTCAAGTTCATGCAGAATCTTCGAGCACAACACAGGTTATTTTGTCCACGAATGAAGTAATATTCGGAATATTACCTACGCGAGAAGGAATGGAACTGTGAAAACCAGTGTCCAAACAATGTGCATCAATACCCGGAGAGGCGGAGCAATAGGCACGACCAAAACTGCGTATTTTAAACGAAATAACTTGAATTAATCAAATGTTCACTATCACACGGTCACGAAAACGAACCAACAACAATCAGGGTCAATTTTCGCGGAAAGCAGTTCACAGTCATGATAGCTTGAAAGGAATCTTGATGCCCCACGTTGGGCGCCAAATTGTTGCGAGGATGTTCTGCAACGGGTTCAGTTGGGAAGTTTTATAGGCCACGAAAATTAACAAGCTACCCGAAAGTAAACTACACTGCTGTGAATGTGAAGAAGAAATGTAATGATTAAGAAAATATTAGAAAAAACTTCAAAGGCACACGACAAGTAACAAGTATGAGTTCAACAAGTTATATGCGTTATGGCTCGCTGTCATCGATGCGCTTTGTCAGTCTGGAAGTCCAGTGCTGCCAACTCTAGCCGGGGTTAACTAAAGCTGGTGTTATATATGTTAAATTAATAAATAAAGAAAACTACAACTTTTGCCTAATTTCTACTGAGTTTTGCTTCGTTTGTTAGTACGTACCGGTTTTGCCTTTCACACCATTATCAATAACCTATATAACCTGATGTATAAAAGCCAAAACCGGTCCTAACAAGTAAAGCATGCTCTGTGTGGTCGTGGTGTAGCAAATGGATTATATCCGATGCCAACCATCCATCCACAGACACATCAAATGTTTCTTATCATGTTTTTGGGAAAGGTCGACCTTCCATAATCTTAAAATTTGAATGGGGGCATGGGGCATGGTGTAAGGAAAAGTATCTAAAACTTAATACTGATAAAACTGGGGCCCGATTCTCAAATGTCTATTACCCTTTGTCGTATGCGACAAAATATTTCCATCTCTTTTCAATGCACATATCGAGAAAAGCGATGGACATATTTTGTCGCATGCGACAAAGGATGGTAGACATTTGAGAATTGGGCCCCAGGACTTAAACTTTTTAGTTAAACTAAGTCATATAAGAACCTCTATATGTACGGACCCATGGTAAGACTATCCCCACTTCTGATAATGTCAAGTTTCTATAGGTATTCTTCTTATCAAATAATAAATGGACCCAACACACAAAATCTGTTATAGACGCGGTCGATTAAATAGCAACTGTGCACTATTGATTAATAATACTCCCTCATTATAAACACTCATCATGGAGTGTACCCAAAAGGCATAGCCTGTGCGGGTAGAGGATGGCTCTGCTATTATTATTTGGCGCTCCGGGCGACTAACTGATGTTTTTGGTGGTGTATTTCACTTTTCAGCTGTAGTAAAACCCGGAAAACCTACAGCACCACCCCGGGTGGTCGGTGCGCACTTAAAGCTAGCAACAGACGTCCGGATTGGCATCTAGACCTACCTAAAGTAAAGAGACCCATGTACTTGAGAAAAAAGATTCCGTACCGGAGCCTCGAACGAGCCAGAAGTTTCACTGCTAGATACCCTAGCCACTACTGGTCCATACCGACCACCACAACTTGAAGAGGTTCTATCAATCGACACAATCAGAATATATCACTTGGTGGTGCAATAATTACGTATGGTATAATATTTTGGTGAGTCTTCAGTACCGCGACAGATGTGTACAAGGCCCATAAATGAATTATACAGTCCATTTTTACACTTCATCCAAGAACCAGCTGTAAGTCATAATTCTCAAAACTGAAAATCCTCACAGCTCCATCCCCATATATTTCCTTTGATATTTCTTTAATCTTCTAATATTCTTTCCCGTATTCTTTCACATAATCTTGTTATGTTTATCAATAAAAACTCTGAATACTTTCAAAGAAATATTGATTACTCACTTGAGATGAAAATTACTACCGTATTCCTCCACATAAATCCACTATCTTTGATAGTGGCCCCTTGCCCCCTTGTTTAAGCCAGTTTAAGGGCCGGTTTTTCAATGTACTTTAACTTTGAGCTAGATTTAACTCATGGTTAGAATGTGAGTCGATTCCTTCATTTAGAAATTGTCATATTCATTCTAACCACGAGTCAAATTGAACCGGGAGTCAAAGTACGCTAACACAGCATTGATAAACTGACCCTAAGGAAATAAAAGCCTGTCATTTACATTACACCGGTGAAGTTGGCAGCCAAATTTTCCTCACATTCCCGATTGATCAGTGGCGTGTTTCCCTCTTTTTTTCGGGTACCGAAATTGTAACTAATTATTCCAGGATTTCATAAAATAAAACAACTTGTGGAAAGCGACAGAAAATCATAAAACTAAACTGGTGGGTGTAATATAATAAAAATTGAAATGTATTTATGCCCTGATGGCCGAATGCACGGATAAAACATACTGACATCAAATTATATACAGGTATAGGCCATTACAATTTACAAGTAGAGTCTAGCAGTATTCTCTGCCAAAGTTGAATACAGGGTGGAAATTTGAACATTTTGAATAAAAATTATTTTATCTAAAACCACAAATACCGCTAAGTTCAAATTATGTAAAAGTATAGTCCATTACAAGTATAGATCCCAAAAGTATCAACGAAATTATCTGCCAAAGCTGAATACAGGATGAAACTTGGAAAATTTTAATAAAAATGATTTTCTCGAAAACCACATATACTGATAAGTTCAAATTATGTACAGGTGTAGTCCATTACAAATAGAGCCTGAAAGTATCAACAAAATTCTCTGCCAAAGCTGAATACTGGGTAGAAATTTTGAAAACATTATGACTTTCTCGAAAACTAAACATACTCTGACAAGTTCAAATTATGTGCAGGTATTATTACAAGAAAAGAGCCTAAAAGTATCATTTAAATTTTTTACAAAAGTTGAATACACGGTGGATCTTGGAAATTTTGAATAAAAATAGTTTTTTCGAAAACTAATCATACTTAATTTCAAATTATGTACAGGTGAAGTGCATTACAAGTAGAGCCTAAAAGTATCAACGACGAAATTATCTGCCAAAGCTTCCCAGTCAACACTGGGCAAACATCCACATCTCAGAGATGTCAATATCGTCAAAAATGGGATTTAAATGTCCTTGTGATATCATATCGTTGACATTCCTGCGATATTACACCGCGACACTCCTTAGATATCAAAATCAATAATAGCCGGATATAGATGTCTCTGTGATGTCATATTGTTGTCATTACTGCGATATCATACTGCGACATACCTTTGTATATGATATCAATATAGTGGCATGACCTAAAAAATACGAGGCTGGGATTCCGAAGTCACGATCGAGCATGAATCGTGTCGTTTTCACGAATTTGGCGATTCCGAGCCTATACGCCGATCTTATATGTGTTGCAAATAGCCTACATATTGACAATTAGATGACGAAAAGTGGATTCCAAAGTGACGATTAGGCCTCAATGGTGTAGTCTAGACGATTTTGATGATTCCGAGACTATATGACGATCGTAAATGTGTCGGCAATTGTCTACATTTTACGATTAGTTGACGATAACTATTTTCTTGTCGTCAGTATATCTATCTTGGTCTGATATATGTGTTGCTCTTTTTATTAGTGGTCTTTATTGCTTGTGTATTTGTTTCCATCCCGTATTTACCTATGATCCATACTTCTGCAGTAGGGATTTTTTATTCAGAATGGCTTTCAGAGCAACCCAAAAGTTTACTGGGAGTTGATAATGAATTTCATGGGGAAAAGGGCATAGCTAAGTGGTGAATAGATTACCCTGTTAAAAAAATGGGGAATTCTTTCGAAGATTTCTGAGGGTTGTGCTCATAAAGGTACAGCCAGTTGACGGAAACATTAACAATTTTTTTTATTATTATTTCAAGGTAGGTACCATTACAACTGTTGCAATATTTTTTGGGAATATTAATATTATTAACGAGTTCAAGGAATAGGATGTAGGTACCTATAATGATATACAAATAAGTATGCACCAAATGTACGTATTCCTTTGAATTAAATTTCAACAGAAAAAGCAACAGAATTACTGGAACCTACACTATGCGAGAATGGATTCCTGACAAAGATATATACATTAACAATTAAACATACATCTTATAATGATAATAATAGGAGTGGTGTGTATATAACTGCAGTACAATAATTATTTTTGTTTGTGTACTTCTTGTACACAGTCAGTATATAGCCTCATTACATGTAGACTCTGACCATATAGTTTTGTTATTCATACCTATTCCACAATGGTATCATCTCTTGTTCGTGAAAATACAAGCTCTGTAAATATCTTCCATACTGTGCGGCTTAATAGTCCCCCCCCTGTTAACTTTTGAAAGGTTTGACTTTAATATTGTGAAAAAACGTATTGACGAAAATCTAAAAAATTCAGATGGTTCAAAAGAGAATTGAATTATCTTTTCAACGATGTGACACTTGGACCTCCATGCCATTTAAATTTTTTTAGTTGATGTGCCCCCCCCCCGCGCTATCGATCGAGCAATCACGATGTGTTTTAGGTCAAAAAGTAGTATCGGTGAAACCCTCCAAACGTTTTTTTAAGTTTGTACGTCAAACCGTTCAAAAGTTAACAAGGGGGGACTATTAAAAACCGCACTGTATAATTCCAATCAAAATCAATCACAATAAAGAGGTCAACCGTCATGCCACCTAGGTATCCTCAACTTCAATAACAGAGTCAGTTCATTTTCTTTAATATTCTTGATTTCATGAACTTTATCAATAAAAATATGGTAAAAGGTTTTCATGGTCAATGTAATATCAAAAGTAAACAAAAATAACAATAACAATACTTCAAAAATTGAATTCCAAACTTATTAATTCTATAACATTATAGGTAATGAGTTCACTACTTCTAATATTACAAGTTCAAGTGATTAAATCCACAACCTCCTGTTTTCTAAAATATATTTATTACATAATTATACCACATATGTACAATGAGTAATTAACGAAAATTTATCAGTACAAATCTAGTCAAACAATAAGTTAGTCTTAAATTAGGTTCCTAACAAATATTTCAGAAATTTTATTTGAAGACATTTCAATGGATAGCCCTGCCTTTGCGTTCATCATTAAGTTTCCATTTGACAAGTTCCATACAAGTTATAGCATCTTCTGCACTGTCATGGCCGCTCACATCATTTTGAATAATTTTTCGCAAATACTCACTAGCTAAGACCTTCAAAGCTCGCTTATGTGGTAATCCCATTTTGTGTGGAAATAACACAGAAGTATCTATAACGGACTTATGTACAATTTTTAGAGCCTTCATATCTGATTCCAAACTATGGCCAACTAAAATGGTTTTAGAATTGCACAAGTGTAATATATTCGCTTGAATTTGTAAGATACTAGTACTAGTTTTGTCCATTTGTTCCTTAGTAATACCGGAAAATCTAGTATTATAGTCTATTATGGGGTTCAATGGTTTCACTAGTGATTCATAAACAGTTTTGCATTCAGTATCCACCACTGTAACACGTGTTAACTCCAGTCCTTTGGTAGTGTAACACATTTCACAATCCAAGGCATACACAGCATAACTCCGGGTGTCATTTACATATTCAGGTTCCAGTGTTGTTTGATAACCTTCAAGTTCTGCTAAACTCATAGATTCAGAAACGTGAGTGTCAGATGTTGCACAACCTGTACTATCATTGCTTCTACAACATAGATATGTTTGTTCCCCTCGAATGGTCCTTTTTCGTAGAGGATGATAGCAGCATTCTTCTTCATAAAGAGGCCAGCCATCGTCATCTACATGATAAAGTTTGTGACACCGTGCACAAATTCTTTGATTCTCATCCAGATTTTGTGGTAATGGATTCCTGATATTTTTAATTACAGCTCTGCCATGGTGTTCCTCACTGAGACGAGGATATCCATGAATATCTAGTTCCTCATCCGTTAAAAGCCATTTTTGTACTTTATTATAAAAAGTTTGAAGCCTGCTGCCTGAGGATGAATCTTTATCTGAAGTTTCACCTAAACTAATGAGACCAAGACCACTTTTATTCCGCTCTTGAATTTCTTTTCTCAGTCGATTCACAGCTAACATTGCAGAATTTCGATAGGTAGTCAATACTTTACATTTTTCATAACAGGAGTATTCTTCATTCAATGCTCTAGAATATGCTTCTTCTTTGGATATGTAGAGCTTCACACATTCATCAGCAATCATTGTCAAAAATCTGGTTCTAACATTGACTGGTAATTTTGATTTATCTGCTTGCAACACATCTGGAATATCTGATAAAGAAACATCAGGAACATGTGCTGTACGGTTACCTTTCTGAGTCTGTGCTACAGTTTTCACTGTGACGGTTTGTTTTATTTTGGAAATACGTTCTTTTGCTTTGGCCATCAGCAAAACATTTTGTGCAGGAGCAATTTTGGTAACAATTTTCAATTGCGAACAGGTATTCTTGGAGGTACCTTTCAGTATATCATCAACTAAGCAAGTTGATTCAGCTTTGGATTGCTGAACCATTTCTCTTCTTATTTTTCTTTCTCTTGCTGCTTCCAAAAGAGAAGGAGCGGGCCTCTTCAAAGGCTTGGACAGCTGCATTTCATTCATCAATAACTCTTGTTCCTTACTTGCCTGAGCAGCCTGGGCAAGCTTGTAACGGTTAGCTAATGTTTGTCCTGGTGTACTGATAACTTTTGGCTTGATAAGAGGAAACATTTTCTGGTAGGTATGAGTTTGTTCAATATTGGCATGGGCTATGCGTTTTTTAGTAGAATTTTCAATAGTATGTTCATTTGAAAATATGGGAATATCTTCTTGAACTTTTTCAGGTTTAGTAATTCTCGGTGGCTTATACTCATTAAATATTCTATAGCACTCCAACATTGTTTCATCATCATTTGAATCAAAGTCAGGTGAAATACTCCTACTATGATCAAGTGAGACAAATTCAGTTTCATCACCCTCATGCTCATTAGATGTTTCATCATGATGAGATACTTTTTGTTTCTTTAGGTGTTCATTTTTCGAGGATTTTTCAGAATTTTGTTTGCTTTTTAATTCACTGTTTGCATGTCTTTCAGAGGAGTGAAGTTTTGATGTGGATTTTTTCTTTTCATTTTCACTCCTTAACTGATTTTTGTTTGTATCATGAGAGTGTTTATTTTCATTATGCCCACCCTTTGATTTCTCAGTGCTCCGACTTGGGGTTCTTTTATCATGTTTCCGTTTTTCTTTACTTCTACT
This sequence comes from Chrysolina americana, assembly GCA_958502065.1. Lineage (NCBI taxonomy): Eukaryota > Metazoa > Arthropoda > Insecta > Coleoptera > Chrysomelidae > Chrysolina > Chrysolina americana. The sequence continues at coordinate 29,509,226 of OY293419.1, read as the reverse complement.
GCTAGTTCTGTCTTTATCATCTTTATTTTTTTTGGTATCTTTACTTTTGCAGTCATCCTTCATTTTATCTTCCTCCTTACTTTTCTGTCTTTCTTTACTTGAACTGTGATGTTCTTTTTTATCAGCTTTATTTTTATCCTTTTCTTTACTTTTATCAATTTTACTACTTTCTTTAGATTTATCTTCATGTTTACTACTTTTTTTATATTTGTCGTCCTTTTCCTTTTCTTTACTTTTATCTTGAGGATGATGACTAGAATCCTTTCTTTCATTTACTTTATCAGAGCGTTCACTACCATTTTTATCCAGTTTTTGTTTATTGTCTTTATCACTAGGTCTTCTAGAAGATTCTTTCTTTTCATGTTTTTCTTCCTTCCTAGATTTCCTCTCTTGGTTGACAAGTTTAATATTTTTATGTTTTGTATTGCTTGTGCTCCTTTCATCACTTTTTTCACACTTATCTTTGGACTTCTTCCTCCCATTTGAGGTATCTGTTTCACTAGATTTGTAGTCAGGGTCTGATGATTTTCCAGGTATAGACTTTTCCAGATTGTCTTTTGAATTCAAATGACATCTTTTGGTATCTTTTGAATGGTCCTTGGTGAGGTTTTCATCACTCAAACTTATTCCTTTCTTTTTGTGGTTGGTGTCACTTGATTCAACATTGTTTATATGCAATGAAATTTTAGGATCGTATTTATCAGTTTCATCAGTTTTTTTAGAAACTTTATCACTAGAATTTATTATTTCATCGATTAGGTCAAATTCCGTAGACAAATCTTCAAAATCAATATCTGCAGTTGTCTGTAAAGAGATTGTAGGGTCATATTCAACATTGGCAATGTTTTGTTTGATTTCCTTGATAGCTTCAATATGTTCACCATTTTCTTCAGATATCGATCTGCCTCGCTTGTTGGCAGATGATAAAATACTCAGTGGGGTAGGCTTGTAAGTTGGTTTCTCAAACTTGGGTATAGGTCTGGACTTCCTATCTGGCCTGAATGTGAGATCCGGCACGTAACTTATAGGTATGTGGCTTTTATTATTGTGAATGTTGGCTAGTTCACTTTTTGGGGTTGGCTTATAGGTAGGAACTACTGGGACTGGGGATTCTTTTTCGGGTTCGTTGACAACTTCTTCGATATACTCTGACTGCTTCTTCTTATGTCTGAAATGACAGTACGGCCTGCCACAAGAACTGTTGAAATAAGGGCATTCAATGTCTTGAAAATATCCTTTCGTAGGTAACATAGGTATGTAATAAATATACTTATTATCAAAGGCACATAACCTAGTTTCTTTATTTGTATTTTCTATTCAAATTGGAATTACTTCTCGCTGTTGCCAAATCTCTACTTCAAAAAATGTGGTCGGTGGAGGAAATTCAGGGATGCCAGTGAAATTCCCGAAAAAGTACTAAATCTTAACTGATCGTACTCATTGTTGTGCTGGGCTCCGTTGCCAGGTGTACTAAAAATGACTTCATTGTCTACTAAATTCGATTCTTCGATACTAAATTCCTTCTTAATCGACAAAACGCGGGAAATTCGAATATCTGTGATGAAACAAAATGCGGGAAATTCGAAAAGCTGATATAATAATTGAAAATGCGGAAAATTCAAAAAGCTGATATAATAATGTTTTCAATGAATATACAAACACAACATAAAAAAAAGAGATATTTAATGAGTAACGGCATTAACGGCAACCACAAATTTTTAAATAATCTCAACTCAACTCTATATCTGTCAGCCGTGTAACATGTCACTTGCCATCAATAAGACGTCAAAACGAAAGATAGGAAGATTAAGGATATCACAGAACACGGAACACAGAGTTGAGCGCAGCGCACAAAATAGGGTTGCGTTCGGTTGAGATACTGTAGTTGTACGTTTACGCTGTGAAATCCCATTACCTCAACCTCTCATTCTATGGAAAAGCACATATCTGACTGAATGAAAATAGCAGAATGACGTATATTGGCAAGTTGGGTGAAAATACTAAATTTCCATTGAGAATACTAGGCTACTAAATGAAGTCGAAAAGTACTAAATTCAGTAGGATTTAACCAAAAATCACAACCCTCAATTCGTACTAGAGATAGATGTCTTGTGTCTTCGAGATCTGGGGGTCTATTCTCGAAATTCAACGTATACGAATTTGATGTTGTATCTCTCTCTAACAAGCGGTGTCTGTATCGCTCCATGTTACTTCAAACGCTTGAAAATGTTTTCGCATAGACCCCTTGAGACTGAGGTGGGATTCCGAGTAACATAAAATTCTACTTTTCATCAAATAACCGGGATGACATAGCTGGATCCATGAGAGAGACAGAGACAAAACTGTCGACCTTAGACGCTTTCCAATTGCCTTAGGGAGTAGCCCTGAGTAACTCCGGGGAGCACCTGAAGTGATCTGACAGATCACCATAAATTATGTTCCAATGGCATGTAGTCTGGCAAGCTTAACGTAGATGGCGCAATTGTTAATGGAGGTCAGATTGGAGTAATTGATAAGTGCATAACGGACCTCCGAGCAATAAAAATATATTGCTCGGAGATAACGGACATGAAAAGTTTATTCCTATCATAATCGAGTAATCTGAAAGAATAAGATTTATAGCCAGTAAATAAATTTCACCTAATAAAGACAAGTTAACCTACAAACTGACCTTTATGCACCGATTCCATCCACTCATTTTCGTATCAACTGTTCTTTACGGCTGGAAGTTTTTGCTTTTCCTTTTTTCAATTCATAAATGAGGCTTTCTACACCTATAGTGCCGTATTTCTCCATAAAAGCAACTAATTAAAGTGTTATTGTATATTATTACTTGTTATTACTGTCACTCATGACCTCCACTCACACTAGCGCTCTCTGGCGGGAGCGATATCGTCCATGCCTGCCATTATACCCTACTATTGAGCCAAACAAAGCTTTCACGTATAGATCGGAATGTTTCAACTATAGTATATATGAAATCGTCGTGGTACACAAACACAGAATGATCCTACCCCAGACTCTTCGCAGTCACACAGAAGTGAACTGTTCCCATAATCCAAAAGTAATCCCATCTACACACGGAGCTAACGGGGTAGGATTCGGTGTACCATTTTAAAGCCGATTCAGATATATGCGTGCTCATGCAGGGTTTTTGGAAGCACGGGCTAAAAGCCTTTACTCACGTTTCTATCACAAGAACATTTTATTTGATTCTGTAATAATTACTGTCAATGCTGGAATAATGCCACTTGAGTTTTTCAAATAATCCCTATGTGTTAATTTTTTTCACTATATCCTTTATCTCACGCAGAATGGGCACACATGCAGTGGCGGCCTTATAGGAGGTGGCGAACAGAGGGCAATCGCCCGGGGCGTCGCTCTTGCAAGGGCCTCGCGCAACAATCCAAGCAAATTTAAAGAAAAATAGATTTTTTAAACTAATTTTTTTTTTTTTAAACTTTTGATTTTGATCCTTTATTATTTATTAAAAGTTATCACATAACGGAAAATTGAAATAAATAAGTTAGTAAATAATTCATTCATCCCCGTTTTTCATTTAACTTATAAGCGATATATGTGATGCTTTAAAGGATTTAGCAGAAAATACAACAGATTATTGTCAGTAAATGCCATTCTATAGAAAAGGAAATAACTACCTTTAGACGACATTTTTCTCAAAATGTTTAGTCCATCCGTGAATAAGACCGTCGGGGCATAAATACATATTAATTTGCACTCTTTTACAACCTATGATATTCTGTAGCGTTCATGATAATTTAATAACAGTCATAACATGTCAACTTGTCAACACTGCAGTAAAAGTGAAGTCACTGGTCAATGTCACTGCTCACTGCACTATCGCCACTTATCCACAACTCCACAACACTTCCCAATAGGCAATCCGCATGGACCAATCAAAACTCTAGTTTTGTTGCGCCTGCGTGGTGTGCAATGTAATTTTAGGTTTCGTTAAGGATCAACTTGGATTTTGGTTAGATTAGAGCTCATTTTTGGAGCACCACTTTTTTAAAATTATTTGGTCCGTTTTAAAAACTTTGCGTTTTAGCGTTGAAACATTTACGTCATAAACGGAATGTTTTTAAACCTAATGCAATATTCTGACACATAGTCAAATCTATGACGTAAATTGAATAAGTTTTTAAAACATTATTGAATGCGGTTCAACGCCAAAAAACAGCTTAGATCATGTTCCCTTCATTTATGGCTTAAAAATGAAAAAAGAAGAGAAAATGATTTAACTTAACCAAATTAATCTTGCTATCCAAGTTGAATAAATACTTGGGAGTCTTGGGACTACTATGACAAGGACCCGATTTCATGATCCCGTAAGTGACGTAGCTTGATGCCTGTACATAGTATATCTATATATAACTATGTATAGATATATACGGAAGCATGCAGAAGGTATCACGGAGACGTCAAATACAGGTTAATATTACATCATAGGGATTAGGCAATCCAACGACCTGTCAAATAAATTCAATATGGCGCCTGGTTGGCAGACAATTGAGTAATACGTTTATTTACTTGTTGAATTTTGTTGATTGTGGAAGTTTTTTTGAAGTATTTGGGTATAATTACCTTTAGTTTTTATCAAATTTCTAGAAAATAGTGAGACCTAAGTTCGGGATTGAAAGAAAAATGCCAGTAACGTGTATTGTGGTTGGTTGTGGAAGCCGTGCAGATCGGGACCATTTGCTTAGTTTTTTTCGCATTCCCACATTGAAAAACTCTGTGCATTACCCACATATAAACGATTTATCGAGGAAAAGGAGGAATATGTGGTTGGCAGCCATCAAGAGGAAAGATCTTACTGAATCAATTATAAGAAACCAAAGGATATGTAGCAAACATTTCATAACAGGTGAAGTTTATGTACAATTTCTAAGTATATAACTTTTACAGGGAAAAGTATATATACCTACTGTTGTATGAAGTAGCAATTGTAATAATGATTTTTTTTGGGAGTAGTGGTATACATTAGCTTTGAATCAAAGCCTTTGCTTCGCACTTATTCTAAATGAATAAGTTGTCCAAACATTTAAGTATCATTCACATAGGTGGTAATGCAGTGCTGTGCCTGTGCATTGCTATTGTATGAAAGTTTGTCTTATTAAATTGAAGCATTCGCAATGGAGTGCAAAGCTCAGACGTAGTGCAGTGCGGAGCCATGTTGTGCAAAAAGTTTACAAACTCCAAACTTTTGACACTACATTTGCACGCCACAACTAGCAAGCACCAATAGGAATTTGAGTAATTTTTGACAAATGATTTTGGATGATGTTCCTTTCACTTTTGAGTTTACTTTTTATTGAAATTTGGTGATTATGGAAAATTTCGATGATTTGTTGGCCAAATTGGTGGCAGTATCCTTCATTCGACGGTTGACTGTCATTGCACTGCATTGCAAACTGACACTTATGTGAATGCTAGTTCAGCACAAGTTTGCACCACAGTACACGGCAACGGCACCACAATACAACAGCACTATGTTACCTCCTATCTGAATGATGCTTTATTTGATTGACTACATAGTCCGCAAATCCCAAAAAAAAGAATATAAGAAATATATACATATGTAATATATATGTAGAACATTATTTTAGTTCAAGAGGAATCACTTGAGTTTAATAATCACTCCAGAAATTTTTTGAATTTGATGAAAAAACAAATTGAGACATTATATGAAAACATCCTATATTTGAAAAAAACCTAAACTTCTAAGTTGTAGGAAAACCTAGCGACTTGAGTGACGAAAATCATCCAGATTGGGTTCCATCCCAGCATATGGGTCATCAATCTCAAGCCCATTCAAAACGCAAGTCTGATGTAGATCGAAAATTGAGAGCAGATAAATGAGCTAAATTAAGTAATGAAGCATTGGTACTAAGAGAATTGGTAAGTTTATAAGAAATTTAAACTACTTTTATTTTATGTAGGTAGTCGGATAACTGCAAAAACAAGATAAATCCATCTTTTGGCATTTTTGAGTCAAGTGCACTTTTGGTTCCAACACCTGTTATATTTGTTGGTTTGTGAAGACTACTTTATGTTTTTAGTGCATTTTCCTGATGGGATAATTATGTAATAAATATTTGTGATAAGTTTTCGCATTTTCAATCCAATTTAAACTTTCAAACTGCTTCTTCTGAAAACTTGCAAAATGTGAGTTATCTTGTTATTGCAGTAACCTGACGGTATACTCATGGCATGTAATTTATAAGCCACTGTAACATTATTAAATGTAAAATTTCTCCTTTATTTTATAGAGAAATGAAGAAAATGTTTCAGGAGATGAAAATGTTACAGGAGATGAAAGACAAGCAGGCCAAGGTAGAGAAGAAGGCTGTGCTACACAAACAGAGCTTACAATGACCATGTTGACCACTCAAACTGAGCAGTTCAAGTTTGCTACTAGAAAATTAGCTGACTTGGAAAAAAAAGTTGAAACCACCCCACTGGGACTGATGGATAATATTAAGAATACCCATATGTGGAAATATACAGGGTTTGACTATGAATTCATCAAAATAGTTATATTTCCAGAGATAGAACGATTTGTGACTTAAACGTCCACAACAGTACTCAGTCCCTTCAACCAACTATTACTCACATTAGTAAAGTTGAGACTCAATTTACATTTCAAAGACCTGGCTTTTCGCTTCAAAGTGGCTGCTACTACAGCATCTTCTTATTTTCAAAACATAATTCACATTATGTACAAGCGCTTCAAAAGTTTAATAATTTGGCCAGATAGTCCAGAATCTCGATTAAACATTCCCTTATGTTTTAAGGAATCATTTCAAGACAAAACAACAGTTATTATCGACTGTTTTGAAGTTTTTATTGAAAAACCTGACAATAATTTGACACAGCAGCAATGTTGGTCAAATTATAAACATCATCATACCATAAAATTTTTAATTGGCATCACTCCCCAGGGATCGATTAGTTACATAAGTAAGGGTTGGGGTGGTCGTACTTCCGATAAACAAATGGTAGAATTGGGGGATTTTTGTAATCGAATTAAACCTGGTGATGTGGTTTTGGCTGACAGAGGATTTATAATAGAAGAAACATTAGGTATACTTGGGGCAAAATTAGTTATTCCTGCATTTACAAAGGGTAAAAGTCAATTACATCCTCTGGAAATCGAAGCAACACGCCACATTGCACATGTGAGAATTCATATTGAGAGAATTATTGGAGTAATCAAAAACAAGTTCAGAATTTTCAAAGGACCATTACCAATAAGCATGCTGAAAGTTCGGGATAATGAAGTATGTATTCTTGATAAAATAGTCACAGTTTGCAGTGCATTATTAAACATTCTTCCTACAATATTGCTTCCTTAATTTTCTCGAGAGTTCCTCATTCTGTAAGTATTTTTTTAAAGTTATTTAATATCAATATTTTATCATCCATTTGTCAGAAAATTTAATTTTTCATAAAACTTGGTGCATTGCAGAATACTTGTATTTGAGTTATCAAAATTCTAAACTCCCAAACAGTGTACTGGGGAGAGCAAAAATAGGAATTATCATCAAGAGTAAAGTACTCTTTTGACCTTCATGATAAAGTTCATTTAGAAAACTTGTTTACAATTGAAAACAGAAATCAGGTTTAGAATCACAACCACCTTCCAACAAAATATTTTTTCCATTTTTGTACGGTTCTAGCCTCATTGAAAAGAACTAGTACCTCATATACACCTTAAGCGACTCCCTCATATTCCTATGAGAATAAGTCAATACTAAATTTGGACCAATTTATTATTCTCACTAAAATATAGATGTTTGTTTTAAAATGGCTTCAATATTTACTAGTTTATTGGTGCAAATTTGATATTTCAGTCTCTATGTATAACTATCAGTATGATTTTAAAGCAGAAAATTATTCAATAAATCAATTTATTAATGCTAAATAATTAAATAATAAAAATCTGCTTATTTACGATCACATTAATTATACAACATTAGAAGAAATTATTTTGTTGCGTAGGTGGCCGAGTTTTCAAATTTGAATATTGTTTTAAATTCTTTACAACTTAGGGTAGTTTACTCTTGATTCAAAATTCCTATTATTCGTGCTCCCCTGTACACTGTTTGGAAATTTACAACTTTGATAAGTTAAATACAATTTTTTTTCAATGCACCAATTTTTATCAATACAATTTTCTGACAAATGGATAATAAAAAAGTTTCCCATAAGGTGCAAACTTTTTGAAACTCACTGTATATGAACTGGCATTTCTTGGTAATCATGTATTATATATAGGTGATCATATATTGTGTTAAAAATGTATGTGTATTGTGTATATATCTACTGACAATTCCTATACATTATGTAATGTCTTTGAGGAGAATAAAGTTATTATTATTAATAGTTAAATATAGTGTATACAAACATTGTGAAATTTTAATAAAAAATTTTTGAAAAGAAGTAGTGTATTATTCCACAGAAAAATTTTTTGATCAAAGAAATATCCTATCAAATTTATCTATTTCTAGTCATGTGTGTCAAAATAACCAATGAAACTATCATTACACTGATAATTGGATAGTTATCACTTTAGTAACAAAGTGTTTTCACATTTCATAAATTCAATTTATTTCGGAAGTGTCAAAACAATTTTCTCACCGAATATCCCTCGAACATTTATAAATAACTCATAATTTTATCATAACTTCCTCAAGCACGTTGTTGTAGGTAACAGCCCGACGCCGAAGTCGAAGGGCTGTTGAATAACATGTTTTCGAAAACTGTGATGAAATTATTTCAATTATCAATGTCTTTAGGATATTACAGATGAAAGTAATATACCTAAATTATGTAGCAAAAAACCTGCAAGGAAAGTTAGGATTTTCAGTGGTATGATTAAAAAACACATTGTTGTCATTTTTGTTTATAATGAAAATTGGAAATGTTTAACAGGAACTATGGTACAAATAAAAATAGAATCTATGATGAATTATATTGGATAAATTAAAAAATTATCAAGTATATATTACACATTTCTTACTGAAACTGAAATTATTTACATAATTCACAAAACCATTGTGACTTTGGGGTATCTGAAAGGCCTACACATTTAAAATGGAACCACTTAATTTGACACTCATCATTGTCGCAACAAATCATTGGGGTTCCATCAACACTATTACATTTGCACCAATATTTCAATTTTGCTGATCCTTCACATCGGGTGAAATATCTACCCAAGAGTTCAGGCATTATAACTTCAGTATGAAATTTCAAACCAATTTGACAATTTTGATACCAAAATTCAAAATCTGGATAAATATGCTCTTGAAAAAAAATTAATGGAGACCAAATAACAAAATCACAATATAGCAAATTACAAACAAATATTTGCATTTGCACTTGGTAATAATATGCATGATCACGTTTTAGTGTGACTTTACCATCTCTTAAAATAACACAAGAATTTTTGTAAGTAGAATACTCCTTAATTTCTTTAGTGCCCCTTGTATATAACAGGTAAGGGCACTTCACCTCCAACACTTCCCCTAAGCAACATTCACAAAATATTACTTTATCTGGAGATGTTCCTAATTGTGGCCACTTTGGACTTATGAGTAGACCCACATCATTAACAATGAAATTTTCATGATTTTCTTCCATGATTCTTTTGTACTCTTCAACAGCAACACATTCATTCATGATGTATTCCCCATTCTGTGGCTTTTGTACGGAAAGAAGTGTTTGCTGGATAGCATATGGTTTTAATAAGCGAGAGAGGTGATTCTCTATTTGTTCTGCAAACAGATTTCAGTTTTGAAGCTGTTATTCTTCCTGCTCTTTGTAAATACCAATTATTTGAAAGATGTTGTCCTCGGGTATTCTGCGCAATTAATGATACTTGCTCTGCAGTGAAGGAAATATTAATTGTTCTTGATATTTCCATCAGTTCTATGTAACTCTAAGAAATATATCTTTCTTCAAAAACATTGAATATCATTGGTAATGTGACAGCAGAGGCTGCCTCTAGTTTGCTTGCAAATGGTTTCACTATCCCCATAGTACTAGCAGTACGACCCAAACCTTCAATCCTTTCAAATAAACGTACAGCACCTTCTTTGGATATCGGGGGTATAGCATCATTGTGTTGTATTGTACCAGTCACTGTACCAAAGTCCATTGCTGCCATTGGAACAATAGGCACAATTGTGGAGAGTGATGGCATGGGCCACAAAGCAGCTACATCTGTACATGAAAATGTTCCTTTATTACTGTTTGCATATTCAGCTGCAAAAAGCAAAGCACCTATGTGGCTACAAACTTCACTACTACCAGCCATACATGTACAGTGACAGCCTGAAATTGAACCATCTTTAATGATTATACACCAAGCCTCGAGTGGTTTAGCATTGGCCCTCTGTGAATGTTTTACCTAAAACAAAAGACTGCATTAGACCAAAATTAATATGAGGTATACAATATATGAAAAACATGTGAATAACATCACTATAAATTTTATCTTATCATTGATAATTAAGCTTCCTTAGAGTTAAATCTTTATTACAAATTATTGTCATCAAAACATCACAACATGTAATACATTAGTTACAAAATATAATAAGCTAGTTATCAAAGAGTATAAAAACAAAAAATTACCTTTTCAACCAAGACATAAAAATCATTTACAATCTTCGTTCCTACTTTCAAGACAAAACCCGCTGAAAAATACTTGTGAGCATCAAGGGTTTTGTAGGCTTTCATCTGCTCATGACTGTAGAAACACAATGTAAGAAAATATATCGGGGTATGTGACTGGGGGAATGCCATTAACACTGTAGTCTAAATCAGCAGTTGCAAATGTAAAAGGATCCAAATTCTCAATCACTGTTAGCTTCATTAGGTACCTAGAATCAAATTATGATTTTATAATAGTTTAAAGCATAATAGTTCACTATCTAAAATAAATTTTATTACCTCTGACCAACGTCTGGGTTTTCCTGCAATAACTTCTTCAAATATGAACTTTGCATATTGAGCACCGTAACTAATTCAACTTCACACTCGAGACTCCTTGAAACAACTGACGATTACTTCGATAATAATCAAAAGGTAAAATAAACTCCGTTAAAACTACCTGTATATAAGCTACCTGGCTACGGCTTAAAAGCTTTGTTAGCCAACCAGGCGCCATCTTGACAGTTTAAAAGTCACGTGGTTTGGATTCCCTAATTGGACCATCCTTTACAAATAGTGTTTGATGTCTTTGCTACTATACCACCTTAGCATCGATTCAAATATACCGCCTTGGCCAGGATAGTTCTGATTGGTTCATGCGGATTGCCTATGCAAGAATTCCTTTCCACAACACTTCCCAATAGGTAATTTGCATGAACCAATCAGAACTATCCTGGCCAAGGCGGTATATTTGAATCGATGCTAAGGCAGTATTGAAGTATTCAATTTGGATAGCAAGGTTAGTTTGGTTTTCATTTTCAAGCCATAAAAGAACATGATCCAATCCAACCAAACTAGACCTTGATATCCAAGTTGATCCTCAACGTTACCTGAAATTACATTGCACACCACGCAGGCGCATCTAATAGAGTTTTGATTGGTCCATGCGGAGTACCTATTGGGAAGAGTTGTCATTCGACTTCCGGCAATGGTGGAGGACTGACGGCGTTCTCGTGTCTCAAGTCAGGTACATGTGTGTGATTGTTATAGTGTAGTTTGTGTTGTGTTGTCTGCCGTCTTTAGTACGTGCAATCACCCGATTTTTAATTGTTTGTGACGTCTGCCGTACACCACAGTTTTTTAACCGTGGTTAAACGTGCAATCAACAAAAAATGATTTTTTAAAATTTTTGTTTGGGTGGAGGTATTGCCTTGAGCAAGATTTCCCCTCCACCCTCTGACGAAGTCCCCACTACTCACGCCAGTAACCAGGCTGGGATAGGGCGGATCCCTACGTAGTGGGGAAAGTGCTGGACAAGTGCGCCAATAGGAAGCAAGGTCCAATAAACACAGAGAGAGAGAGAGGGAAGTGTTGTGGAAAGGAATTCTTGCTAACCAACCATATGTACCGTATATCACCCTGGTTAACCCGGTTACTGAAATTGCGTTCCGTAAATGACAACTTGTAGAAAATCGTAGGTATACGGGACATCTGTGCTGAAATTCGGTTGGCTGAATCTGTCACCAGAATAACCGAAGTTTTAATGCGGTTTTTCCTGGTTTGTTTTGACATTGACAGTTGGTGTGGTTTGGTTCAGTATTCGTTTATTTGTATTCGTCCAAACTACTCTAAACTGCTATTCAAACGTTTTCCTAAATAAAACAATTGCTTTGCAATAATGGAAAGTTTCGAAGAGGTATTGCTATTTATTAGTCCTGATATTGTTTGTGGATTCTAGACATTTTGATTTTCAGGATGGTACTGAGTTTTCCTGTGGGCATTGTGGCATCGATTTGGGCACAGTGAACAATATTGTAAATAATTCAGTAGCCGAAAATCATAATTGTTTTATAGGCGCTTCAAATGTTAATTTGGATTATGGTAATAAAAAAATGTTCAGAGAAGTTCTTCCCGTGCAACTACAATCAGCCCTACCATTGCAGTCCATCCAGCAAACACTGGGACATGAACATATGGAGGAAAATATTCAACCTCAATGCAAGGAATGGAAAGGAGACGAAGTTGCACTGTTAATTGCAACATATAAATCCCACAAGGAAAAATTCAATACTGGTATGTTCACTAAAAAGAAAGTGTGGCTAATTATTAGCAAAGACATGAAGCTCCACGGCGTAAATAAAGATAGCATTAAATGTGATGAGAAGTGGCGGAACTTAAAAAAAACCTATGATAAAGTTAAAATGGAGAGGGAGAAATCAGGAAACGGAAATGTTAACTGGAAATATTTTAAGGATTTCCAGGAAATTTATCATCAGGATCCACGTTTCAGTCCAATATGCACTGCTTCTAGTAGCGGGCTCATTAAAAGTTCCAGTGCAGAACAAGAAAATGTAATGGAAAAAAAAAACAAATTTTCACCGCATGAAAAAAAAAGAACAAAGTCATTGTCCCTCAAAGACTTGGACGACAGAATGCAGAAGAGACACGACGAAAAAATGGAGTTAAAAAAGAAAGTCTTTGAGTGGTTCAAACACAATTTGAACAAGAACGATTGAACTGAAAACTGGTATTAGTGAATTACTGTTCCTGTCAATCAGTTTAACTGGTTGAGTTATAGCGTGTCCACTTCACTAAAACATATTTTTCACATACTCAACAGACAATCTTCACTGCTAGCAAAATAAACATAAGTACCGACTTATGTGACAAAATTGGTTTGGTGGAAACGCTATCTTTAACTTAATGAAAAAACCAACCATTGCAAATTCTGGTACTTATGTATATGTTGTTTGTGTTCATATTACCTTATTATATAAGTTGTTGTGTTATTATGTCAGAGGTGTATCTTTTGTTTATGATATTATGGTGATATATTAGTTTGTTATACCAAGAATATATTTTTGTGTTTAATATTCAGAGGTCTATGTGAAATTCCGTTTTTTGTATCGAGAATATATTATTTGTTTAGGTGTAAGAGTTCTGTGATATCTAGAATATATTTTGTTTCAAAAGTGTATTATTATAATGGTTTATTTATACTAGATACTTTCTAGGCAAATAAACTTAGTTATTTTCATAAAAACTGTACGTTCAACATGTTTTTTTTTATATTTTGAAAATATAATGTTTTCTGCATCTATGTACTATAATCAATATTGATATATTTATCAACATCATGATATACTACATAATTCAGAAGAATAAAATACATTATTTTTCATCTCTTCATATTAGTCAAAACTGAGAATTGACCTACTTATATGTATAGAGAAAGTAATGAATTCATAGACCTTTTACTGTTGCCGATGAGTTGACTCACAGTCTATTCTTTTAATAGTTCCAGACTGCTTAAACCAAATATTCTCTTTAGCATACATTACTGTACATATTAATATTCAAATATGGTAGGGAGGTACTAATAGAACAGCAATTTAATTTTTAATGTGTTTATTCTAATTATCCAGTAGAACCACATTAGGCGTTATTAATTTCTTGGCACAATCGGTTTCTCTTGGCTCGTCCCAACAGCATCCTCTGCCTCTGCAGCTGGAGATTGCCTACTTCAACTTCCTCATGATCATCATCAGGCATTTCATTAATTGCGATGACCTCAACAACATCATTTTGCATAATACAAATATTATGCAAAACACATGTAGCTATAATATATTTTGGAATCCACGAGATTTTTCGAACGTCCAAGCAGTCCTTCAGGCACCTAAATCTTTTTTGCAGTAGCCCAAATGCCCTCTCAATTGTAATTCTTGTTCTGCATAACAAGAAATTGAAATTTTTCTGTTCATTACTCAAGTGACCATTATCTTTATAAGGAGTGATCAATTCAGGTAAGCAAGGATACGCCTTGTCTCCTAAAAGGTGGGTATCATCTGGAAATTTAATGGCATTATTGTCATTCATGAACGTCCACACTTCGCTTCGTCTCAATACAGTGCTATCATGATTACCCCCAACCTCACCTGCATAGCAGTGGGTAAATTTGAGGGTATGATCGCAAACGCCCTAAAAATAAAAATTATTTGTAATTGGTGCGAAAAAAAACTATGTCGTCTACCTGTAATATGACACTTGAAAACTTCTTCCTATTTATATATGAATTCCCATGGTCCTTTGGTTTGGGGATTGGGACATGCATTCCATCAATGCATCCTACGGTATTCATAAACCCCATTTGATGGAAACCATTTTTCACTCCTCTAAATATTCTGCTGTCGGCCACTGAATTATTTCTGGGCTGATTGCGATCAATGCATTTGTTACTCTTCGCACTGTTCGTAGGCCCGTAGCTTTTCCAATATTAAATCGACCACATATAGATCTTACAAAATATCATCAAACATTAATAATTAATTCATATTCATGTTCCCACACTTACCGATAAGAGTCTGGAGTTCCAAAATACCATAAAGCAATTAATAATTGAGCTTTGGGTGTGATGGTGTGTCTACCTCTATCTAATATATGAGTGCTAATTTCATTTGCAATACTTTGAAATATGTGGTTGAACGTTGTCCTGTTCATTCGAAAATTTTCCCGAAATTCAGCATCACTATATTGGTCAACAATATTCTCAATAAAATTTACCACTTTGGGCCGAGGATCTAAAACAATTTATGTATATATGACTGCCTAATGTAATACTTCTGCTTTATTTCACGGAACATAATTTTATCCATCGGATATTGTATCATATTTTGTCGTTTCAATAAATTCAATTATGTGCTGAAGGGACTATCCATCTTTCTTTCCATATTTATAGATATATGCATGAATGCATTGCTGTGTCTTACCCACTGAACGTCTTTCCCGAATAACAGCTAATTCATCTTCATCACTCGAATCCGACATCAAATTATTAAGGAAAATTAAAGCCGCCTCTTGGTCCATTTTTTCAAATTATCTCAAATGATTGATGAGTACAACGTTTGACTTTTTATCGTCCTGACAACACACCTTGCTTATTCATATTTCAACATTTCAAACACAATATAACCTCAGTGCTCCAGACTTCACAGTTCAAAGTTCATTACTTGACAAATGACAGATGACACAGGGGTTCCGTCCCGTAAATATTTCAAGTTATCAATAACCAGTAATCAACCACCCTGAAAAGACAGACAACCAGAGCGGTTACTATCGGATATATACGGTACATATTGCAAGTAGCAAGTACTAACCATTCAATTTTTCGATGGTAGATGAAACTGTTGTATTCTTATTTTATTTATTAATTTCTATTCAATCAGAATAATGAGCAATCAAATCAGTTAATAACATCGAATTTCCTCTCCAATGGTAATTTTTATCATATAAAATGTGTCGTAGGAAGAGAAAGAGGAAAACCTAAATATAAAATGATGTGCATTGCCTATATTTCCATCCTTATAACACTGTGTGGATCTATTACTTTTGCAGACTCACTGAAAGGCAATGAAAAAAATACAGAAGATATAATAGAATCACCCCTTTGTTGCAACCTCACAACAGAACAATTGGAATTGAATTATCATTCCAAAATTGTTGAAAACGAATATATTGTGATGTTCAATGGGTATTACAAAAACCAAGCTAGAGTGAATTACATAAATAGTGTATTGAATGCATCTGGGATACGCAAATGGGAAATAATTGACAGAAAAAATCCTGCCAGTGACTATCCTAGTGACTTTGATGTTGTATTGATAGAAGATACTGAGAAGTTGGAAGGATTGAAAGCACTCAACGACCACCCTGCTATTAAACGAGTTACCTCTCAACGTATGGTTTCCAGAACTCTAAAATTTATCAGTCCAGAACATATAAGATATGGTAGGAGTAGTTTGAACTCAAAGACTCAGTTTTGGCAAGCAACAGGTCGCCATACAAGCAGACGGCTGCTAAGGGCTATTCCCAGACAAATAACATCAGTATTACAAGCAGATTCTTTATGGAACATGGGAATAACTGGTAAAGGTGTAAAAGTAGCTATTTTTGACACAGGATTATCTAAATCTCATCCCCATTTTCGAAAAATCAAGGAACGTACAAACTGGACAAATGAGAAAACATTTGATGATGGTTTAGGACATGGTACTTTTGTTGCAGGGGTTATAGCTTCCAGTAAAGAATGCTTGGGTTTTGCACCAGATTCTGAGCTACATATTTTCAGAGTTTTTACAAATAACCAAGTATCATATACTTCTTGGTTTTTGGATGCATTCAATTATGCAATTCTGAAAAAAATTAATGTTTTGAATTTGAGTATTGGTGGACCTGATTTTAAGGATCATCCTTTTGTTGACAAAGTATGGGAATTATCTGCGAACCGCATTATCATGGTGTCTGCTATAGGCAATGATGGACCTTTGTATGGAACCTTGAATAACCCTGCTGATCAAATGGATGTTATTGGGGTGGGTGGAATCAATTTTGAAGATCAGATTGCGAAGTTTTCTTCAAGAGGGATGACAACTTGGGAGTTACCACAAGGTAAGTTTAATTCACACATTGATCTCGGGGTAAAGGTAAAGGACTATGCACACTACTCATGCAAAAAGTCTTTCGGTCAAATTGTACCAAATTTCTGAGATAGTGTTGAAGTTGTAAAATGTCACTTTTAACTGTACTTTATTGGTGGTGAGAACAAAAGAAGTTTTCTACTTCACCACACTAACCAAGTTAACTTCATCAGTAGGATTACTAAACTGAAAAATAAACTGAAAGAACAAACTTGGGATGAAGTGTATGTATAGCTTTGATAGGTCATTTGTGGGATAATCAGTGGAATACTTTTATGAATTACTTCATGTTAATATAATCAAAATTTCCCTTGTATATTAGTTAATAACAATATAAGTGAATCAAACTATCCTAAAAATATCGAAATAGCTGAATGTAAGAGTAGGTTGGATATCCAATTAGTATTAGCTGATAATAATGATATCAGTGGAGTAGAATACATTGAAGCAAAAAAAGAATATAATAAATCACTGAGAAAAACATAAGAAAGGGCTATTCTGAGAGAATTCGGAATTCTGATAATAAAAGTAAATGCTTGTGGACTAATTGCTCAGCTAATAATAATAATAATAATAATATATGCTCTTTATTTAATTATAAAGAGGAAATTGTAAAAAATAGTGAGTACCAAATTAAACAACTAAAAAAATGGCAAATGATTACAACAACTCATACTTGACCAGAATTGTTCCAGAATTGATATCAAATCTTCCTAATGCATCATTTCAATGTACAATGCTCCATACAATATTGAGGCAATGTTCGCAAAGTAAATATTACCAACAGAATTAATAGACTTATTGAATAAAATAAAAATGAATTCTTAAGCTATAAAACTATTCAAAGCTCTTCCCAGGAACTAAAAAGCATATCTTCATATGAAAAGTTCAAAAGACAATGCAGAGAGTTTTTAATATCTGAAACTTTACAGTGTGAATGACTTCTTGACCTGGTATAGCCCCTGATTTTCAAACTGAAATTTTATTCAACAATTAATGATCTTTTAACTTTACCTAACCTTATTGTATTTTATCTTTATTTTATACAGGATTGTAATGTTTATAATTTATATTTTATACAAACTTTATGTCTGACTTGTCCAACACCATGCAATTGTTGTATTTTATGGATCAATAAAGTTCTGTTCTATTCTATTCTAATGGAAATTCACCGGCCAATAAGTCCCCTACCTAGCTTCTCTAAACTATTCGAACTAGTTATGTGTCATAATAATCCTCATTCATGCAGAGATGCAACTGTTTCAGTAATAATCAACATCCACAAGGGAAATCAAATCAACTCAGAGTGCTATTTTTCAGTTAACTCAAAATATAAAAAAGGACTCTGCAAAATCCTTATGGAATTTGGGTCTCGATAGATTTTTATGAATTTTTGATATGATGTTGTCCATGTAATTTTCAACCAATGTTACCATTGCGCCAACCCCAAAAAATGAACATTTTTGCCGTTGAGGGGGTTGTTGAAATCACCCCTTTCTCAGAATAGACTATTTATTTTCGAAACCGGGAACGACATTTTCACCTGTATTATGAAACGCAAAAAAATTATATCTGAATTATTCTGAAAGGCATCGTCGGATGTTTGAATAAGCTTGAATTAGGGGAATAGCACTTTTTCATGATTATCGGTTTGGTTCAAGTACTTTGCTTTATGTTTGTGAAGCAAGCAGACAATCTTTGAAATGAAAATTTCAAATATTGTAAGTAATTTGTTATTGCAGAAAAGTGGCCTACACAAGTTGTTTCTCATCTTATATATAAGTAAATATTATTTTGTGTTTTATTTTGTGTATAGGTGTTTTCTGAATAACAAAAATAATCTGTAATTAAACCTGGCTGTCAGAGCCCTAGCTTAGAATATACCGAAGTTGACTCTTTATAGGAATTAGTATGTAGTATGTAAAATCCGAATTCACGAGATATGACACATATGAGCAGAAGACAATTTTTTTAAAGATTGACACGAGGTGCTGTAATATGAAAAAGAACTATTTCGTGTTTATAAATAAGAGCAAACTGTTTTGCTACAATAGTGGCCATTCATGAAGGAATTGAAAAATTGTTATTTCGAGATGTCATATTTTTCCAAGCTTTTTGAATCACCTTGTACGTTCTTTATTATAATATTTTTTAACAATACCTAGCTAATCTGTGGTAAAGAATTGAAAACATAACACTATTCAGAAAATAATCATATAATATCGTGGGGATTATCACTTTCAAATTTGTTTCTTTATATGTTATATTTATTTCTTAATATTTGATATTTTGAGAAAAATGGGTTTCAACAATTCAAGACGTTGCTAAGAATAAAGATATCATTTTGGATTACTGAACCACTATTGGAAGGTTTTCTGTTGTAAAACATCAAATAATGATATCTTTATTTTTAGCAACGTCTCGAATTTTTGAAACGCCTTTTTCTCAAAACATTAAATATGCACATTCGTGACTTTGACATTTGACCGACGATATCTGTTTGTTGTGCTACTAAGCTGGTGGTGGTTATCGTTTGGGAAGCATCCCTCGCTCACTGTTGACAGATTTTTTTTGTCTGTTAGTAGACTTTTCCCGATTTCTCCCCGATGTGAATACAATGGTGTGAATGATTTCATGTCAGGAGTACGTGGTAAACGAGATATTACGTCAAATGTTGAAGCTTGCTTGTTAGAGAACGTTTCAAATATTTTTTACAATTGCACGTTAAAAGACAATACCCCTCATCATTCCCAGCTCACACAAGTCTTTTGAAGACTTTGTCACCAAAAAGAAGGTAAGGACACTCTTGTTGTTGGCTTTGTTGAGCCGATTGAGCGCCACCTTATTTCAAACGTAAGAAAAAAGCAAAAGGGTATATCGGTAGATAATAATAATAATAATAATACTCCCTCATAACCACTCGTTGAGTGTACCCAAAGGCATAGCCTGTGCGGGTAGAGGATGGCTATGATTATTATTTGCCGTGGCGCTCCGGGGCGACTTACTGATGTTTTAGGTGATGTATTCACTTTTCAGCTGCAGGAAAACCTACAGCACCACCTTGGGTGGTCGGTGTGCACTCCAAGCTAGCATTAGACGAGATTGGCATCTAGACAACTCACAATACACTTGCTTTTCAACAAGGCATGCGCCCGCCTATCGATCCGATATAAAGTAGCTGAGATAAATAATAACACCCTTGACTAGGAAAATATTTTAATAAAATAGGGTGTTGTTCACCACTATCTTGTGAAACTAAGAATTGAAGTAATTTGATTACTTTTGAGGTTAAAGAATGTAAAAATAAATGAGAGCTTGAAGAGGCAAAAGGTATTGAATAAATTTGAATTGTAATCTAGCTGAACTTTACATAATATTATGTTACATCAACAACAATAATTGCAATCAGAAGTAGTAAGGGTTTACCCCAAGGGTAAAATTGCACAATATTGAAACCAAAGCGAAGCTGAAACTTTGACAGAGTGATTGAAATAAAAAAAATCACTGTATCAATCGAATTTTCAGCGCGGAAAAGTATGTGAAATACTTTTTTTTTGAAAAATGTGTCATAGTGGTCACTTCACAAAAACACGTATTTTACAATCCAAATGTCCATTTTTGGAAAGATTGACGGAAAATTATGTAATTAACAATTTAGATGAAATGCACCCTAGGTGCAAATAAAATAAACAGTAATAACCATCCTTCAGTCTAGCTTAAAAATACTTTAGGAACTATCAGTTTGCACTCAGTTGTTGACGTTGTCGAGATTACGTTACCAGGGCCATTAAAAAGATAATTTGAGTGTTACAACTTTTGAGGGTTGGTCGTAGTGGTGCAACCGGATGACGGTTAGAACAAATCTTGGAACAAATTTGGAACATATATTATGGACATGGTATTTCGATCCTTCGCCTCCTAGATATAACAACTGATTTGATATCAATAAAGAGTTGAAGATTTAATCCTGTTCTGGGTCTCCCCTCCACTTTCGACCTTCAGCTGACATCCAGAGATCTATTTGCTAGGAATCGCACGTTAAAAGGTAAGACCTCGTTAATCCTTAGCTCGCACAAGTTTCGACTTCTGAGGGCTGTCGTTCGTAGGGAGATGACAGCTGGTTAACGAAAAAATAAATTTTGAACAATTTTTAAAATTTGGTGCATAGGTGCCATAGTGTAGGTATAACCTTGGGACGACATTGGCTAACTTTTTTCATGTTATTTGACCTTTATGTAGACCTTATTTTCAGAGTTGGTGTATGACCTTTATATGTCTGGAGTATCCAGCAACAATAATTATTCTGAATACACTTCATTCTTCAGTGAGATTTAGCAAAAAGTAGCTGCAGTATTGGAAAAAACTATCGAGATAGACAACTGCATTAAGGTCAACATGGAAGTATTTGGCAATTATGTCACCCAAGAAGTGACAGACATCAAGTCATTTAACTCTCCAAGTAGAATTGCAGTTTTCTCATTTGCAAGACATGAGATGCAGTATCTATACTGTAACACTACTTAAAACAATTATTCAATTGAAATATAGACTTCACTAATTATTTCAATGTATTTCTACTGTGGCTATCTATCTGCGAACTCTCGAACTGAATGTATAACTCTCTGTGTCTATCTATGACTACTCTCTGCACTCTGCTATCCAAGCGCTTATATACTCGCATTTACAGTTCTCGATCAATCGAGTCTATCCGGCGACTTCTTAGATGTCACTAGAAACTTCGGTTAGAAAGTTCGAAAATCTTGACGACGCTGGATCTGAATATTGTCTCCAACATGCTTCTTATAACTCTCCAGTCCAACCCATCAATCCCACAGGCCAATTTTGGGATTGCCAGGTCCACAAAATTCTGGTCCAACATCATGTCTCTCAATCTGGTGAAACTTTTCCAGAGATCTTCATAAAATGGTTTATCTCGGGAATGCTTCTTGGTAACCAGATAGATGTTTCTCTGGTCCTTCCTCAGCTGTAGCACCCCTCCAACTTCCGGGTTCTGTTCCCGCAGTTCCTGGAGTCGACCGAACTTCTTGAAGAACACTACGGCTATGCCTCTGGACATTTGGAGATCTTCTGCCACACAGTGAGCTAACGCGTAGTCGACAGGCACCTTGAAAAGGTCTCGTGGCTCCTCTCGGATTACCCCATGTTGAACCTTCTGTCCGTTTGAGTACTGGGACATGAACCTCTGAAACGTCATTTCATCCTCCGGTGGTCTGACGTTGCGGACTTGGTCGTGGTTTCCAGTGTAAGGGGACAACCTATTGAAGTGGACTACCCTAGGTTTTCCTCGTGGTGGCTTATGTATTCGATAGACAAGGTCGTTTATCCTTTTCATGATCTTATATGGACCTTCCCACGAGTTCTGAAGTTTCGGTGATAGTCCACGGCGACGTTTAGGGTCACATATCTGATATCCGCCAGCATCGGCCTTGATGTCGAAGGTCTCCTTCATTCTATCGCTGGCACTCTGGATGTTCAAACGGACTCGTTCATGAATGTCGTCCATCCTCTGTCGTAGTTTGCTGGCGTAGTCATCTCCCGCAGTGTATTGTCCTGGTGGGGTCCCAAACTTCAGGTCACAAGGAAATCGCAGCTCTTGGCTCATAATAACACTAGCAGGGGTTTGGCCGGTTGACTCATGAACTGCGGAACAATTGGCCATCAGGAACCGATGAAGGTACTGGTCCCAATTTTTTGTACTGTGGATGTAGAGGCGTTGTTCTCGTTTTACGGATGTTCAGCATCTGACACATCTCCTAAAACAGGTTTGACTCGAAATTTCTCCCTTGATCCGATTGCAGCTCTAACGGAACGCCGAATCGAGAAATCCACTCCTTCACCAAGATGTCGGCAATGGTGATGGCTTCTTGGATGGGCAGGGCATAGGCATAGGCCTACTTGCTGAAGTAGTCCATCGCCACAAGGATGTACTTATTCCTGTGATCTGGGGAATCGGGCCAGCGATGTCAATGGCGATCCTTTCAAATGGGCTGCCCACATTGTACTGGCGCATCGGGGCCTTGGGTCTTGTTCGAGGCCCATGGCTGGCAGCGCATACAGCATATTTTCTGCACCAGTCTTTGACGTCATTTTGGCAGTTGGCCCAGTAAAACCGATGCCTCAGTTTCTGGGGAGTCTTTGTCACTCCCAGATGTCATCCGGTGACCCCATCACGGATTTCTCGGAACACTTCTTGTCTTCTGCTCCTGGGAACTACTACTTGACGTCTTTCTTCCCCGCCATCCTCCGACTCCATCGTCCACGGTGAGAGAGTTCCATTGGGCCCAGTAAGATTTAACGACTGGAGAACAACTGGCTATTTCCTGCCACGACGGTCTTCGATTACTCTTCATCCAGCCGATGACTAAACCAAGATCTGGATCTTTCTCTTGGTCTTTCTGGATCATGTTGTCATTCCAGTTATCATCGACCGCCGTGGTTCTGCAGAGTATCGACTCCTTCTCCTCTGCTCATCGGCAGTGCGAGCAGTCATCTGGGCATGGTCTCCGTGATAGGACATCTGCATTCTTATGGCTGGTCCCCGCCCGATGTTCGATCTCAGAGTCGAATTCTTAGAGCCTCTCGATCCAACGTCCCCTTGACCCTCGGGATTCTTGAACTGTAGTAGGAGCCATTTGAGAGCTGCATGGTCAGTTCTCAGTAAGAATCTTCTCCCATACATAGAACTTGTGTTCAACTCCCTTGACAACAGACAACAGCTCCCGCCTGGTGACACAGTAATTCCGCTCCGGTTTACTGAAGATACCGATGACCTTCTCCTGTCCTTCTTGGATCTGAGACAGGACAGCTTCAAGTCCCACGTTACTTGCGTTTGTGTCCAAAATGAAGTTCTCATCCGGAAGGGGGTAGCTCAGGATTGGTGTGTATGTCTTTTGGAATGGGCCATTCCTTAACAGCTTTGATTTTCTGCTCATCCACTACTACTACTTTTCCAGAGCAAACGAGGCCGAGGTATCGTACTTCCTTCTGGAACAAATGGCATTTCTTGGAGCTCAATTTCAATCCGGAAGTTCTTAGTCGCTGGAATACCTCCTCCAAGTTTTTCACGTGGTCGTTGAATGATTTGCCGACCACAATAATGTCGTCGAGGTACACAAGACAGATTTTCCATGATAATTCTTTCAAAACCGCCTCCATCAATCTTTCGAAAGTGGCTGAAGCATTGCATAGGCCGAATGGCACCAACACGACTGGAGAGGACCAGGGACTGTCGGATGGTTCGATGACTCCATCTTTCTCCATATCGCAGACTATTTTGTCAGCCTCTTCCTTCTTAGCAAGGGGAAGTCTTCTGGCTGATTGCCGGATTGATCGGGCATTTCTAGTGTCGATTTTATGCTGAACCACCTTTGTTCTACCAACTCTGCCTACTCCGGTATCGAAGATGTCCTGATACTGTCTGACTAATTCTCTCAGTTTGGGCTGCTGTGCGGGCCCCATGTCCTTGGACGAGATGGCAACCAACTTCTCCAATTCTGCTGGCAAGTTACTGGCTTGACTAACAGTGCCGCGTACACTCTTAATCACAGAGGAAATTGACGAGCAGTGCCCCAAAATTGTTCCTTTCTTCAAGGTCACCGGGTAATAATTGACATTCATACCCTTACTGGCACAAATTTATCAGCACGCAATAAGGTTTTTCCTAGTGCAATTCCTCGTCCAATTTTCTCATCATGGAACATCAACACGTTTCCATTGCTCGCATCCCCATCCAGGCGAGCCTCCAAAATAGTTTCAGCCCTCTCCGGTACGCTCACATCTTAAGCCAGCAGAACACGAATCATTTCTTCACTTCTCCCGTGAAGCACCAACTCTTCTCCATTCACTCGTAGAATGCCGTCTCTGAAATTCAACTCGAACCCTCTGGAGTTCATGATGTCCATCCCAATTATTGCCTCGTCCTCGATATCCGCTACTAGAGCCCGGTGTTTCACTTTAGTACTGCCCAAAGTCAATTCAATCGGAAGTTCACCATACACAGTTGCCGGCTCTCCTGTAGCTGTGCGTAGCTTCCAATTCGATGATTCAATTCTTGCCGGTGCTTTGGCAAATGTAGGCCCAATAATCGTACTAGTCGCACCCGTATCAAGGAGCAAAGTGTGAGGCTCGTTGATAATGAGACCGTCTACGAAGACCACTTTGTCTTGTCTTTGAAGGACAGCGACATGTGCGTTTTTAACTGGGGCTTGTTGGATACGGGCTGATGATTGCTCCTTCGTTGTCGATTTTTTTAATGTTTGACATTTGCAACGCACGTGCCCAAGTTTTCTACAATTTCGGCATCGTATCAGTCTTCTCTCAGGCATAACTTCCTTCATCACCTTTCGCATGACATCTTCCATGTAAGCAGGTCTCTGTGAATCTTCCTCGATCATCCTGACTCTACTCTGGCTTTTGCAGGATTGCTTTGCCGCTTCGAATTCCAGAGCGCGTGCCAAGGCATCTACAAGATGTGTAGGGCGAGCTAATGTCAATGCTTGCCTCGTTTCTTGGTCACGAAGCCCATCAAAAAATGCCTGAACTGCTAGTCGCTCCATAACAGTTTCCGGCGTGGCTGGATGTGCAAGGCGAGTTAAGCGTGCAATATCGGATTCAAATTCTTGCCAGGATTCGCTTGATTTTTGGCATCGTTTCTTCAGCTGTGAATGGTACACGTGTTGTAGGCGGGCCTGACCATACCGTAGTTCTAGATGTTTAGCTGTTCATAGTCCTCCTGTTGTTGGGCGGGGAGGGATAGGTATATTTCAACCAGTTGCCAACCATCCATTCTCCTATCCCTAAAGTAGCCTGTAACGTCTTCTCACACGCTCTAATCTTCGATTTATTCACAGTTAAATGCTACTTGTAGGTGAATTTAATGCGAGAAATGTTTTATATCACGAGATCTCTGGGTTAGCCTCACGTTCGTCAAACTTTTTAAGTATAGTTTTCTCTCCTTCCAACACAACTTCTTATAACAATTTTTGTCTTTCTGTTACTGTGAAAGATTTACGACGGAATGTTTTATCTTTTCACTTGCACTCTCATTGTTCTTTTAGGTCTATTGACAAAGCTTTACCATCCATGACTTTTCTTCCTTTCTATTCTTCACCTAGTTCAAGTAATATCTTTGCTTTTTTACACTGCCAATCATCTTCTTTAACTTGATGCCTTTTCCTTCTTTTACGTTTCACAATATTTTCACTTAATATCGTCTTCTTCATGTGTTACTGATTCTTCTATTTCCTCCACTGTTTGAGTATTTCGTTGATCATTCGTCCTGCGATTGAGTTATCATTACTGTAACGATTTCGAGACTGGCCTCGAGACCGGCCCTGATCATCCAATTAGTGGTGCACACTCGAAATGTAAACAAGTTCTCCGCTGACAAACACATGAATCACGTGGAAGAGACGCGAACTTTTTAACGAAGGTTCTGGGGACATCTAAGAAGTCGCCAGAAAGGCTCGAATGGTCGAGACCTGTAAATACGGATATATAAGTCGCCCGGCGGGAGATGGCGGATGTATAGTCAGAGACAGTCACAGAGAGTAACCAATATAGTTCCAGAGTTCGCGGATAGAGATAGCCTCAGTAGACATAAATGAAATAGTGAAATAGTGAAGTAAATGTTTTAGTGAATAATTGTTTTAAGTGGTGTTTTAAATAAATTTGAAAAATTAGTTAAGTGCAGTTTTACTACTCTGGGGTTCGCCAACATCGCCAAACCGCTGACCAGGCTTACAGAATGGCAAAAAAAGTTCCAGTGGTCTGAAGAATGCCAAGACTCGTTCAGGAAGCTTAAAGGAGCATTGATCAACGCACCAATTCTGAGGTATCCTCTTCCGGACGGAAAATTCATTTTGGACACGGACGCCAGTAACGTGGGACTTGGAGCTGTCCTGTCTCAGATCCAAGAAGGACAAGAAAAGGTCATCGGTTACTTCAGCAAGACCCTCAGTAAACCGAAGCAGAATTACTGTGTCACCAGGCGGGAGCTGTTGGCTGTTGTCAAAGGATTTGAACACTTCTACAAGTACGTGTATGCGAGAAGATTCCTACTGAGAACTGACCATGCAGCTCTCAAATGGCTCCTACTACAGTTCAAGAATCCCGAAGGTCAAGGGGACGTTGGATCGAGAGGCTCTAAGAATTCGACTCTGAGATCGAACATCGAGCGGGGACCAGCCATAAGAATGCAGATGCTCTGTCACGAAGACCATGCCCAGATGACTGTTCGCACTGCCGACGAGCAGAGAAGGAGTCGGCACTCTGTAGAACTACGGCAGTAGATGATTATTGGGATGACAACAAGATCCAGAAAGACCAAGTGAAAGGTTTAGTCTTCGGCTGGAAGAAGAGTGATCGAAGACCGTCGTGGCAGGAAATAGCCAGTTGTTCTCCAGTCGTCATGTCTTATTGGTCCCAATGGAACTCCCTTATCTTGGACAATGGAGTCCTGAAACGTGTGTTGGAGTCGGAGGATGGCGGGGAAGAAAGACGTCAGGTAGTAGTTCCCAGGAGCAGAAGACAAGAAGTTCTCCGAGAAATCCATGATGGGATCACCGGAGGACATCTGGGAGTGACGAAGACCCTCCAGAAAATTAAGCAATGGTTTTACTGGGCCAATTGTCAAGCTGACGTCAAGGACTGGTGCAGAAAATGTGCTGTATGCGCTGCGAGTAATGGGCCTCGAACAAGACCTAAGGCACAGTATAATGCTAAAAGAACCAGTAAATTCACTTGGCGTCGGCACCTTTGATGTCGGTGGTACGAGATTTCCATTGCGCCGCCTGATTCAGCCCACTACGCGCAACTATGTCAACGTTCGTTTAGGTTGTATACACTGCCCGCCGCATGAATTCGAGCATACGCTGCTCAACACAATATGTTGTACTAATATTCATGTGTACTTTAAATTCCGAAATTCCTATCCATCAAAAGTAAGAATTATTTATTAAAATCAGTTTAATTATATTTACAGTCGGTGTTTTGAACGTGTTAGTGTGAATATATTCTCTGATTATGAGGGAATATGATGAATGAATTAAACTTTTACATATCTCAGAAGTTCGGCTGTATTTTTTAAATATAATAATACAATGGAACATTTCATCTTATGGATAAATGACCATATAACCCTATGAAATTTTGAGGATACAAGAAGAATTATTGAATTATAATTTGTGAATTGTTATTGTATTGTTATTGTTATTGTAATTGTGGAACACTATATATTTAACCTGCGGTAGAAGTCCATGGTGTCTCGAAGTGGAGTGGTGTGGAATTTACGAAGAATAAAAAGTCAAAGTCATCTCCACAATTTAATATAAATGACTGGTTAAATGGTAATGGATAAGCAATTAACCATCGATCAGTTAGATATTGGAAAAGTACATGTTTCGGACCTATATAGATCCATCATCAGCTTAATAAATTCTACAATAAAAGAAAAGAAGGGGAATGTTTTATTGTAGAATTTATTAAGCTGTTGATGGATCTATATAGGTCCGAAACATGTACTTTTCCAACATCTAACTGATCGATGGTTAATTGCCTATCCATTACCATTTAACCAGTCATTTATATTAAATTGTGGAGATGACTTTGACTTTTTATTCTTCGTAAATTTATTTTATTTAAGTTGTTCTTGTTTATTATTTCATGAAGAAATATCATACATGGAAACGAGATTCTTTTTTATCCACTTCTTTATGAAGAGAATGTGATGTTAGTTCATGAATTCATATCGTAATTCTTCAATGAAGGCGAATATATTTCTCTATACTCGCTCAATGAAATTTTATAAGTTTTCATTCAAGGAATTTATATGTATGAAAGGTTGTTTTGCGTTTATTAGAAAAGTTACCCATATAGTTCAATTGGTTACATTACCTTTGTATTCTCAAATTCCACAACACTGGTTTGAAGTAAAAAAAGGCCTCGGTTTAAACTAACTAGCTTCTGTTGAAACATCCTCCACAGACCTCCAAGTGATCAAAGTTCTATTCACAATGCATTTTATGGAATGAATAATTATTCTCACCAATCTAAAAAACCTGAGAGAAAGAATGATTCTGAAAATTTACTGTTTTGTCCCTTTCAAGCATCATTACTTTTAAATAAAATGAACACCTTTCAAGGCCTCAGATATGAAATATTTCGGATAATTTATAAATGGTACATTGACTTAGAGATTTCCATCAGAAGCCATTAAGTATTTGCCAATGAATTAATAATTTAATATGGCAATAGTTGATCTGCCCCATCTTCATCTTGTAAAACTCCAGTTTAAAATAGCAGAAGTGCTGGTTCCTTTTGTTCTTCAGTTATAGAATCATCTAAAATGAAACATTACCCTTGATAACATGTAGAGCTTAGTCTAATGAAATATGAATATTTCGAACACTATAGGCCCATATTTTTCATTTAATATAAACTTACCCTCAACTGGAACTATATTCTCAAATGTCAAATTGAAAACTGTTGGAATGGCATCTTTCTTTAAACGGTTTTTTTACATGCTGGAAAACATTTCCTCTTCGAAATGCTCACTGCACAATCGAAACTTCTAACAATATTCTGAAAATACTGATTCTAACTTCTCCATATTGACATTAGCTTTCCATAATGAAAATCTGAAAATAAATAATAAGGTATGAAAATATATCTGAATTATAATACCTACTTCTTCCATAAAAGTATTTACAGAAATCTGTATGTCATATGATGATAACTAATAATGGACACACAAATCAAAAGATGAAGTAAATTGTAAGGATGCGGATGAATCAGTTGAAATGTGTTCATCCACTTTTTCTTTCACATTTTGTGTATGAACACCTCCAGCGATTCACATTGCAACAACTTTTTCAATGTAAAAGTTTGTTATGTGAACCAAGCAAATGTTAATCTGTACTTAGATCGTTCTTATAAATATTTTAAAAATCTACTCCAGTATAAATAAAATGGAATATTAATAATGTAACATAACCTTTCTTATTTTCTTGGGAATCTGAAGAAACTTACAAGAGTCGTCCTTAGAATTCTTTCCACAAAACAGGCATCATGTTTTGAATGATAACTGTCCACGCCACAAAGAACAAATTCAATCAATATACCAGACAACACAAAACAACATCAAAACAGCTTCAGCACAAACGATATCACTCAAATTATTTGAATTTAATCAATTGGTTACATTAACAATATAATATATCGTCAAACTCCAAGTAAATGTTATTTTTATTTATTATGATTCTTCATTCTTCCATGTTCGATTCTCAAATTATAATTTACAATGCACTGTTGCCAAATGTCAAACTGATTTGTCTTATGACGAAGTGCAAACGGGTGATTCGATCAATCACTGTCGTTCGTAGAGTTCTTATTTTTGGCGAGATTGCAGAATTCCGGCAACTCCGAACGGTTTACTGCGCATCTTGAGGAGCTGACTGCGCTCATGCCACGCCCCAAAATGCAAAAAATGAAACTTCGACCACGATTTGCGTAGGAGTGAAAATACTGGTTCTTTTAGCATTATACTGTGCCTAAGTGCCTAAGGCCCCGATGCGCCAGTACAATGTGGGCAGCCCATTCGAAAGGATCGCCATTGACATCGCTGGCCCGTCCCCACAATCTGATCACGGGAACAAGTACATCCTTGTGGCGATGGAGTACTTCAGCAAGTGGGCCAAAGCCTTTGCCCTGCCCAACCAAGAAGCCATCACCGTTGCCGACGTCTTGGTGAAGGAGTAGATTTGTCGATTCAGTGTTCCGTTAGAGCTGCATTCAGATCAAGGCAGGAATTTCGAGTCAAAACTGTTCCAGGAGATGTGTCATATGCTGAACATCCGGAAAGCGAGAACCACGGCTCTACATCCACAGTCCGATGGAATGGTGGAACGGATGAATAAGACGATAAACCGCTACCTGTCCAAGGTAGTCTCTGACCACAAAAGAGAATGGACGACATCCATGAACGGGTCCGTTTGAACATCCAGAGTGCCAGCGACAGAATGAAGGAGATCTACGACATCAAGGCCGATGCTGGTGGATATCAAATAGGTGACCTTGTCTGGCTATACATCCCTAAACGTCGCCGTGGACTATCACCGAAGCTTCGGAAGTATATGGGAAGGTCCATATAAGATCATGAAAAGGATAAACGACCTTGTCTACCGAATATATAAGCCACCACAAGGAAAACCTAGGGTAGTCCATTTCAATAGGTTGTCCCCTTACGCCGGAAATCATGACCAAGTCCGCACCGTCAGACCACCGCAAGACGAAATGACGTTCCAGAGGTTTATGTCCCTGTACTCAAACGGACAGAAGATTCAACATGGGGTAACCCGAGAGGAGCCACGAGACCTTTTCAAGGTGCCTGCCGACTACGCGTTAGCTCACTGTGTGGCAGAAGATCTCCAAATGTCCAGAGGCATAGCCGTAGTATTCTCCAAGAAGTTCGATCAAATCCAGGAACTGCGGGAAGTTGGAGGGGTGCTGCAGCTGAGGAAGGGTCAGAGAAACATCTACTATCTGATTACCAAGAAGCATTCTCGAGATAAGCCGTCTTATGAAGATGTCTGGAAGAGTCTCGCCAGATCTCACATGATGTTGGACCAGAATCTTGTGGACCTGGCAATCCCAAAATTGGCCTGTGGGATTGATGGGCTGGACTGGAGAGATATAAGGAGCATGATGGAGACAATATTCATATCCAGTGGCGTCAAGATTCTGGTGTGCTGCAACCATCTTCCTCGACCCATCTCGAAGACTGTGGAGTGTTACTTCCATCGAACGTCCAGGTGCAGATATAGAGAATCTTGCAGATATCTCCACACTCCAAAAATGACATTTCGGGACGAAACGTCTTTAAGAAGGGGGCAATGTTACGATTTCGAGATTGGCCTTGAGACCGGCCCTGATCATTCAATTAGTGGTGCACACTCGAAATGTAAACAAGTTCTCCGCTGATAAACACATGAATCACGTGGAAGAGACGCGAACTTTCTAACGAAGGTTCTGGGGACATCTAAGAAGTCGCCCGAAAGGCTCGAATGGTCGAGACCTGTAAATACGGATATATAAGTCGCCCGGCGGGAGATGGCGGATGTATAGTCAGAGACAGTCACAGAGAGTAACCAATATAGTTCCAGAGTTCGCGGATAGAGATAGCCACTGTAGACATAAATTTGAAATAGTGAAGTAAATGTTTTGGTGAATAATTGTTTTAAGTAATGTTTTAAATGAATTAGAAAAATTATTTAAGTGCAGATTACTACATTACATAAACTTCTGGGTAATTGAACTTTTTCATTGTGAACTTCGGCTACAACATTAAGTTGTCCAATATTTACGTCTTGGACTAAAGCAGGGCATTCATGTTCAGATTTGTAGTCCGACTTAGTAGGACTACTAGTTGGATAGTCGACTCCACTCACGCTCTGACTTGCTATTCAACTAGCGATCCAACTTTAGTCCTAGTCTGTTTTCACGACTGTGTTCATTGCGTCGCTCACGAGCCAAAAAATGTATCGAGGCAAGTCTTCGCAAAATATGATGAGAAAGGAAAATTGCAGCATTGTGCTTGTTGGCCTCATCATTTGAAAAGAAAAACAATAAGTATTGGGTGAAAAAATTATTTTCCAGAAAGAATACAACTTATTTGTTTAACAATGTGAATCACACTGAATTCAAGTGAATTCTAAAAGAGATTCGAAGTCCACGGATGCTCTCACGCTGACGTCGCTCCAGGTTTCGGGTGTCGCTTAGTTCGGCTGATTCTGCGAAGCTATGTGAGGTTATCCAATTATAACTTCTCCATACCCTGAAGAAGTTTTGTAAGGGACGAACAAAACTGGTGGCTCTGAAGATGATGATGGCGCCTGGGCATTTTCTTTTCGTCCTGGACGGTTGCGGCGGTATTTGTAGAGAAGGAAGGCTAAGCTCGCTGCGATGATGATGTATACCGGGGTTGTCCAAAAGCGAGTCGAATCGGTACTTTGGTCAAGAGATACAGGTACGATGTGGTCTTGTATCTGTTGGAGTCTGTGGAGTTGGTCGAGGGGTATCCTTCTCAAGACGAATGGGGTTCGTCTTCTCGCTCAGGTATACAGGGGCTGTTTTGACTTTCGGTAGGGTTAGTGACTGCTCACGAATGACTTCCTTGGAGTTCAAGAAGCTGTCGTGTGGTGTCCTGAATTCGCAACCTGTTGGTACATCAATCAGAAAGGTTCCCTACTACCGCCGATACGTACTGGGATTGCTAACATCGCTAAACCACTGACCAGGCTCACGGAAGGACAAAGTTCAAGTGGCCAGAGGAATGCCAAGATTCATTCAGGAAGCTGAAAGGAGCTTTGATCAACGCACCAATCCTGAGCTATCCCCTTCCGGACGGGAAATTCATTTTGGACACGGACGCAAGCAATGTGGGACTTGGAGCTGTCCTGTTACAGATACAAGAAGGACAGGAGAAGGTCATCGGTTACTTCAGCGGAATTACTGTGTCATCAGGCGGGAGCTGTTAGCTGTTGTCAAAGGTGTAGAGCACTTCTACAAGTACGTGTACGGGAGAAGATTCCTACTGGTACATCCTGTTGGTACATCAATCAGAAAGGTTCCTTTCAGATTGAATATTCCGGTGGTGGAACACTTGGTCGATATTTTCGTCGATTCCAGAAATATGCCAATGTAATGGGCTGGAGTCAGCTGCTCGACTAAGGTGGTCTGGATGGATACTGGAACGTGATGACAATTCGCTTCTTCTTCCGAGAGTTGGAGTATTTCGGTAATGCAGTCCTCTGATTTTTCGTCGTATCGGATGGAATTGTTGTGGCACAGGTAACCTGGATTGATTTTTTGGCAAGGCTCGTTCGTATACTGATGAAGTGCAGTATTCATTGTCAGATATGGTGCGGGTGGTACAATGGTAGTCAAATTGCTGGAAAACAATTACGGAGTTTGAATAATATGCATCGACTGATATGATGTCATAGTATTTCAATAAGTCGATATCATCCTTATATATCAACTGTTCCTCTTGATTATTTCAATTCGGTGGATCTAATTATACTATTTATGTAGTGCGTTCATCCTTGCAAAGGTGATTTTCCAAGTCTGTCAAAAGTTGTATTATCATTTGTAGTGATGGGCTTAATTGATCGAGAATATTTCTGGTTTGCATGTAGTCACTAAAGTTGAAAACGAGGGTATCGATTTTGGAGTTGATTCTCTCGATTTCTTGGGCAATAACTTCTAGTCAAGGAATATTAGACGATAAAACGTCTAAAGCTTGGACTCCGAGCTAGTTGCACCGATTCTTATGATTCTTTTTAATCGCTTCGAAATTGAATTTGAAACAAAGTTTACCATCTGAGAACACTTGCTTTTTTTAATTTCTGTAAAAAATGGATTAATCGTTTAATCGCATTAAAAGTGTACTTGAGGTACTAAAATAAGCGCATTGTAACGATTTCAAGACCAGTCTCGAGACCGGCCCTGATCATCTCATTACGCATTCACCTCATTAAGTATGCACCCCACGGAAACATTCCTAAGCTCACAAACAATCACGTGGAAGAAACGCGAACTTTCTAACGAAGGTTCTAGGGACATCTAAGAAGTCGCCGGATAGACTCGATTTATCGAGAACAGTAAATGCGGATATATAAGTCGCTCGGTGGGAGATGGCAGGATAGTCAGAGAGATAGCCACAGAGAGTTACAAATATAGTTCCAAAGTTCGCAGATAGAGACTGACAGTGAAGATAAATTTTTAAAATAGTGACTGTGATATAAATTATTGTTTGAGACGTATGTAAATAAATTAACAAAAATTAGCTAGGTGCAGTTTTACTGCATTTGATGTCTGAAGTAGGATGTTTAAAATAAATAAGTGTCAAAGTGTTCGCCGCGTTAAAAAACTGATAGATGTTTATCGCGCCTAATAGACTAGTGACCCGTTGAACAATTAAGTGTTTGCAGGACAGTTTTGCGCGTCGCGGGAATGAACTGAAAACTTATTGTGTGAAATAAATAATAGACTGATATCTCTGTTAAGGACAATAAAATACAAAATGTTTTCGAGGAGAGTTCACCTAGTTGACCTTAAAGTTAGTGAATTGAAGCAAGAGTTAAAGGAGCGTGAGTTAGAAACAACTGGAAAGAAGGCCGAAGACTTTCAGATGGACTCATTGAAGAAGGAGAAGACCCGGAAACGTTTTTATTCGAAGTTTCAGTAATCGACTTGATTTGATTTCGATTATGAATAAACTGGAGGAAACCACGAAATCCTTGGAAGATAAATTTCTCGAAAATTCGAATAGATTGGAGGATAAACTTCAACAAAATTCGATGAGTCTTGAAGATAAATTTCTACAAAACTCAAAGAGTCTGGAGGATAAACTTCTAGAAAATTCGGTTAGCTTGAAAAAAGAACTTCTCGAAAACTCGAAAAATCTAGAAGAAAAGCTTGAAGAAAAGTCTAGGAGTGAAACTTCAAGAAAAGCTTCGGGAGAATTCGAAGAATCTAGAAGAAACACTTCACGAAAATTCGAGAAACCTAGAAGAGAAGCTCCTAGAAAACTCAGAAGACTTGAAAAGAGAACTGTGTGGTGTGTCAAATCGATTAGAAGAATGAATGGGTACTGTTGAAACAGAGATGGAGAAAATCAAAGGCGGAATCGAGACAGAAATCGGCAGAATAAGTGAAAAATTCAGTGAATTAGAATAGCGAATGGATTCTGCACACACCAGAGAAACGGTCAATAAAAGTTCAATGCTGGACTCGAGTTCGGATTTAGATGAAGTCCAAAGAGAAATAAAAGATTTCGAGGTCAGTAAGGAATCAGGAAAGCTCTCATTGAAACCGCATCAGTTCAACGGAAATACTCCATGGGCAAACTACCGCCGACAATTTGAAGCTGCTGCCAAAGCGATTGGATGGAATGCTGGGGAAAAAGCTTTAGCATTGACCCTGGGATTGCGTGGCGATGGCACAAACATTTTACAGACCCTCACCGCCCCACAGCAGGAGGAAAATGAACAACTGATTAAACATCTAGAACTATGGTATGGTCAGGCCCACCTAGAACACCATTCATAGCTGAAGATCGATGCCAGAAATCAAGCGAATCCCTTCAAGAATTTGAAGCCGACATTGCACGCTTGGTTCGTCTTGCGTACCCAGCTACACCGGAAAATGTTAGGGAGCGACTGGCGGTTCAGGCATTTTTGGATGGACTTCGTGACCAGGAAACCCGGCAAGCCCTAACACTAGCTCGCCCCGCACATCTCGTGGATGCATTGGCACGCGCTCTGGAATTTGAAGCAGCAAAACAATCCTGCAAAAGCCAGAGTAGAGTCCGGATGATTGAGGAAGATACGCAGGAGCCCGCTTATATCGAGGCTGTCGTAAAAAAAGTAATAAAGGAAGTCCTGCCTAAGAGAAAACAAATAAGATGTTGGAATTGCGGAAAAGTTGGGCATGTGCGTAGCAAATGTCCAACATTCAAAGAAGCGACAATGGGACCAGCAGAGCAGCTCAAACTAAGGGAATTAGTCAGGCAGTGTCAGGACACTGGGAATGCTCAGCTTTCACCGTCGGTTCAGGTTTGTGGCAGTTCACAGTTGTGCCATTGGGGCTCTGCAACGCTCCAGCCACATTTGAAAGATTGATGGAGACGGTTTTGAAAGGATTATCATGGAAAACCTGTCTGGTGTATCTCGACGGCATTATTGTGGTCGGCAAATCATTCAACGATCACGTGAAAAACTTGGAAGAGGTATTCCAACGACTAAGAACTTTCGGATTGAAGCTGAGCCCCAAGAAATGCCATTTGTTTCAGAAGGAAGTACGTTACCTCGGCCACGTTGTCTCTGGGGAGGGAGTAGCGGTAGATGAACAGCTGTAAAAGAATGGCCAATTCCAGAAGACATACACCAGCTTCGGAGTTTTCTTGGTTTGTGCACCTACTACCGCCGATACGTACTGGGATTACTAACATCGCTAAACCACTGACCAGGCTCACGGAAGGACAAAGTTCAAGTGGCCAGAGGAATGCCAAGATTCATTCAGGAAGCTGAAAGGAGCTTTGATCAACGCACCAATCCTGAGCTATCCCCTTCCGGACGGGAAATTCATTTTGGACACGGACGCAAGCAATGTGGGATTTGGAGCTGTTACAGATACAAGAAGGACAGGAGAAGGTCATCGGTTACTTCAGCGGAATTACTGTGTCATCAGGCGGGAGCTGTTAGCTGTTGTCAAAGGTGTAGAGCACTTCTACAAGTACGTGTACGGGAGAAGATTCCTACTGAGAACTGATCATGCGGCTCTCAAATGGTTCCTACAGTTCAAGAATCCCGAGGGTCAAGTAGCACGTTGGATCGAGAGGCTCCAAGAATTCGACTTTGAGATCGAAGATCGAGCGGGGAACAGCCATAAGAATGCAGATGCCCTATCGCGAAGACCATGCCCAGACGATTGTTCGCACTGCCGACCAGCAGAGGCGAAGGAGTCGACACTCTGCAGAACCACGGCGGTCGATGATAACTGGAATGACCACAAGATCCAGAAAGACCAAGAGAAAGATCCAGATCTTGCTTTAGTCATCGGCTGGATGAAGAGTAATCGAAGACCGTCGTAGCAGGAAATAGCCAGTTGTTCTCCAGTTGTTAAAACTTACTGGGCCCAATGAAACTCTTTCACCCTAGACAATGGAGTCTTGAAGCGTGTTGGAGTCGGAGGATGGCGGGGAAGAAAGACGTCAAGTAGTAGTTCTCAGGAGCAGAAGACAAGAAGTGCTCCGAGAAATCCATGATGGGGTTACCGGAGGACATCTGGGAGTGACGAAGACCCTCCAGAAAGTGAGGCAACGGTTTTACTGGGCCAATTGCCAAGCTCACGTCAAGGACTGGTGCAGAAAATGTGCTGTATGCGCTGCCAGCAATGGGCCTCGAACAAGACCTAAGGCCCCGATGCGCCAGTACAATATGGGCAGCCCATTTGAAAGGATCGCCATTGACATCGCTGGAGAAGATAAATTTGTAAAATAGTGACAGTATTATGGTGAATTTTTTTATTTTTAAACAAGTTTAGGCCCTATACTATAGGTCAATACGTAGCGGCCATTACATTTCCATCCAGGTATACGACCTTAGGAGCGTAATGAGGGGGATCGGGTCGAGCGCCGCAGCTGCTCTCGGCTACCCGACGGAGCCAGTCGCATTCCGAGAGCCATCCGGCCTACTTGTATAAACGTACTACAGATAAGTAGAAATAATTTGTTGAGTAACACAAAATACTTTGTAGCGAGTGCAGTTTTCCTTGTAATTACATTTTGTATTGAATATCAACATTTAAAGATGGGTGAGCCCAATCAAGACTCTGTAAATTCCGACAATGACGAGAAATGTTTCATTTGCGAAAGTACGGGAGATTTTATTGAAGTGGAGAGAGGAATGCCTAATTTGCGGAATGCCGCAACCGAGAGATCCGATGGAAAATTACAGTTTTAAAATAGCGTTGAATCGATTTATGTTCACTTAGAATGTCGACAAAAATACGTCAATAAGAAATACATCAATGCTTTTCAAAATAAACAAAAATCCGAGGAGTCAACATCACGAAAGTATATCCCACCAAAGAAAAAACTAAGGAGAAATGTACCTGCTGGATTCGAGTGGAAGAGTAGGTGCTTTTTATGCAATGAAGAAGCAGATCTGGTAAAAAATATAAAGTTACCTTAAGCAGCCCGGAGTAAAATCAGTTTGGTAAGTGATTATCAGTTCAAAGAAACATTTCTTAACCTGGTAAAAGAACGAAGAGATGATCAGGCTCGAGCAATTCTTACGAGAATTTCACATGTAATCGACTTGACGGCCGTTGAAGCTCGATGTCATGCAAATTGTTTGGCTTTGTTGCATATAGAAACAAAAGATCTCACGAAAGATAAACAACCTGGACAGGCTATGGTCGTAGTAGCGATCAAATGTTAGATAACATCAACGAATCCATACCAAGCGCACTGCTGTATCTTCTTCGTGAATTTATTTTGAAGGATAAAAAAATAGATGCAAGCATCGCCTTCAACGAAAATAAGTGCATTTCTATCGCTCATGCCAATATGGCTGCAGTCAGGCCACGAACTTTTTTATCGCCTCTACAAATCGCGTTGTCTGTAACACTTCATCGCAAATTTGGTTCTAAAAAATTTATAGAAATATTTCATGCTCTCGGCTTTTGTAGTGCGTATAGCGAAGCAAGACTATAATGAAACTTCAGCTGTTTTCCAGACGCCTTCTCAGATAAACCCCGGGACTTTTGTTCAATTCGTGCACGACAATTCAGATTTTAATGTGGATACCATCGATGGAAAAGGTACCTTTCACAATTGGGGATCAATTTCCATTATTACTCCAGGAGGCGGGCTAAAGCCTAGAGAACCGCTCAAACGATTCGAACAGGTTCCAACCGAGTCCGAAATTATTCAGAAAGGTCACATCCCGATTGAAACTTATACAGCTTCGTCAGTTGAAGGATTGAAAAAAATTGTGTCACAATACTGCAAGAAGAGCTCAAATTACAACTAACATTGACTACAAAATTGAATATTCTTTGGATGGTCTTACAATACAAGAATTGCGACGGCTACGTTGGTTGGAATGGTTTTATGGAAGTGCTTACGCGGGATGAAAAATTTGATACTTCCAGGATAAATTTCTTACCGTTTGTCAATGGAACTTCTAGTGATTACAGTACGCTATACACTGCGATAAAGCATTCCATAAGCGAAGCAGAAGCTTTGGGACTCAAAACGTGTATTCTTACATTCGATCAACCCCTATATGCCAAGTCCCGTGACATAGTTGCGGCTTCGTCATTGACAGAACAATTGTTAATCGTCAATAGATTAGGGGGGGTTCCATACACTGATGTCATTCTTGGGATGTATCGGCTTCATCATGGGAGGTAGTGGCCTCGAAGAAGGTCTTGGAACCGTGTATGTGGAAAATACCTTGAAGCACATTTTATCAGGAAAAGCTTATGCTCGAGCAGTAAGAGCTCACACGTTGTGTCAACTGGCTCTCTCCCGACTGATATTCTCCAATTTAATGGAAAGCAATGACGAATTTTCCTCGCAATTTAAAGACGAAGAATCTGCAAATACATTTAACGTGTTCAACGTGAACGAAATACAAGACAACGAAGTTTTCCATAAAATCTCCCGTTTGTTTGAAGACAAATTATCAGAACTCGAAAAGAAGATCAAGAAGTTTAAGCTGTGGATTGCATATTTTCGAATGGTATCCATACTGAAGGATAATATTGCCGCTGAACGAATAGGAAAGTGAGACTTACATCTCAGTACCACTGAATTGATGAGTCCCTACTTTCACGCTGCAGGTCATTTTCCTTATGCCAAATCCACTCAATTATATATCCAAGACATGAAGGAGCTCAGTGAGAAAATGGATCCACAAGATTACGAAAAATTTACAGTTCACAGCTCGACGAAATATTTCGCGGGTATTGCGTCTGATCAAACCATTGAACAAACTTTGATGAGAGCTATGAATTTGGAGAGTGGTCCTTTTCGACGTGGTGCTACGGAAAGCGTCGTTCATCAGTGGGTTGAAGGCACCATCTACAGTAAGGATATACTCGAAGCTATTGAAAACTTCTGCAACGTATCTTTCGACAAAAGTCTTCAGCGTACTGACGCAACCGATGCTCGCATAACAAGAGACCGTTCGGATATCAAAAAATTGAGGAATTTCTGAGCCAACACAATCCTTTCTCGGGAACTGGTCCTATAATGTCCATCGCAACGGGAGTAGCAGGCGACGAGACGATAAATTGCTGTGACGCTTTTGAGGTGGGTGTCAAGACGATGAAAAAAAATTGTCAAAGCAAATTTCAAGGAAGTGAAATTATCTAGACAAGATAAAGTCGTTCCTCTCTTGGCCGTACACAGCAAAATGAAGATCCACGATTAGACCGTTCCAATTGATCCCTTACTGCTATTCCAACAGATCTGCGTCTCGAAAAAATCAGATGAAGAGTTAAAAAATTCTCTGCATTTTGAGCTGGCTCCTTATCCACTGTCTTTTTTTGATGAAGCAAGAATGCGGAAAACTAAAAAATCGACATTTTTTGATCTGTTCCCATCTTTACAAATAAATATCAAAAATATCGAACAACCCGTCTTTATCATTGATGTAGGGATGCTTCTGCACCGCGTTAAATGGCAACTGGAGGAAAAGTTTGGGAATATCTGTGGAGCTTACATAAGATACCTGAAACATAATTAAAGGAACAATATCGTCGTTGTTTTTGATGGCTATGATAAAGACGGAACGAAATCTGTAGAGAAGAATCGCCGTTTCCTGAAAATTGCTTTAGTGGATTGTATTTTTGACAAGGATATGGCATTAAAAATCGCACAGGACAAATTTTTGGCTAATAGTAATAATAAATCGCGGCTCATTTCAATGTTAAGGGAATTCCTGACGGCAGAGCA
This sequence comes from Chrysolina americana, assembly GCA_958502065.1. Lineage (NCBI taxonomy): Eukaryota > Metazoa > Arthropoda > Insecta > Coleoptera > Chrysomelidae > Chrysolina > Chrysolina americana. The sequence goes on along the minus strand of OY293419.1, from coordinate 29,467,523 downwards.
CATTCTGTCTCATAAAGCTAGAAGCGACACAGATACGTAGATCGTTACGACAGCGATTAACGTGGTTGGAGAAAATGAGGTTGTTGTAGCTGAGGACATAGATGTGTTAATTATTCTGACCGCTCTCACGCATGACAGTAAGGACATTTATTATTTAAAACCAGGGAAGGGAAAAATAGAGCAGAAAGTGTTCTCTTCGAAGGGCTTGAAAAACAAATTCCCCCGCTGCCAAGAACATCTACTTTTTATACACGCGCTGACAGGATGCGACACGACGTCAGCTTTTTATAATAAGGCAAAAATAATTTCGCAAAGGTTTTTGAAAAGAGAGCAGATCTTCATGCCCTAGCTGAGGTATTCAAGACAGAAAATCCGGACATCCAAAATCTCCTTCATGCGGGGATTACATGCATTTTTGCTATACCGGGTGGCTACGGAAGTATTGCCTACGGAATATCTCAGTTATTGTATGAAGTAGGTTTGTGAAATTTGGAGCGTCGATATAATGACATAAGAGCTAGAATTTGAGCATGACATGTCGAAGTTAACTTCCGGTCTGACCGGAAGTAACATCAACTTTCTTATTTTGAGTGGAAACCCTATTTTTTTTTCTTTTCGCTTTATTCAGCATTCAATTCCCTTTCTAATGACATATCACAAGTTCGTATCTATCCAGAAACTAGATCAGAAAATAATTATTATTGAAATTCACCGAGTAGGCCGTGGAAGCAAAATGAAAGCCAAAAATTGAAAAGTTGGCTATGGAAACCATACGTCACTTGATAACAGTTGCTACTACTGTGATATTTTATTTTCATTCGTCGGCGTTATAAAAAGCCGCCAAAAAAAATATTGGAAAAATTGGGAAAAAAACAATACTCTGTAGGTCCATAACTTAAATAGGAACATACAACTTTTTCTTGCCTGTACTATTCAGCATAACCATTCGTTTCTAATGATATAATAGAAAGTAATTTTTTGAAATGAAATACCAAAAAATCCAATTATTATTATTCAAATAACAAAAAAACAGATTTATTGAAAAAAAAAAATCAAATTGATAGGATTAAAGATAAAATAAATTCAAAACAAATGTTCGAAATGCATTCCCTCAGCGTCAATACATTTATTGACTCTGGTGATATTTTCATGTAAAACGTTTCTCAACATTTGGGGCGTGATATCTTGGAAAGCTCTACGAATTTTTACTTCTAGCTCATGTAGAGTTGTAGGCTGTGTGGAATACACCCTATTTTTAAGATGCCCCCATAGAAAAAAGTCGCACGGAGTAAGATCAGGTGACCTTGGTGGCCACCTGACTGGACCATGGGTTGTTATAAGTCTCTCTTGAAAGCGATTTTGAAGATAATTTCTCGCTATTCTTGAATTATGCGGAGGGGCGCCATCTTGCTGGAAGTACATTCTCTCAGTTATTTCCGCTGGTAGGTTGTTCCATGAATTCCGAAATTTCATTCGTTAAAAAATTAAAGTATCTCTCTCCGGTTAGTTGGCCTTGAAAAAGAATGGGGCGAACAATATGAGTTCCAACTATTCCTGCCCAAACATTCACACCAAATCTCTCCTGGAAGCCACCTTGTCGAAACCGGTGCTCGTTTTCTATCGCCCAGTACCTGAAACAAAAGACCGTTCACACTTTTAGCACTTTACACTTCGACTATCGACAATAATCCAAATATAGTACAGTACCTACCTTGTATTATTCCTGTTAAATAATCCATTGTTGGTAAATCTTGACTCGTCCGTAAACAAGATATAATAGTTAAATAGGTGATTCTCAGCATTTTGTCGAAGAAACCAATTACAATATTCCAGGCGCCTTTACCGTCATTTTCATACAAATGTTGATGCAACTGATACTTGAAGGATTTAAGTCGATGTTTTTTCAAAATTTTCCTAGCAGAGTCCTTACTTATAGCTAATTCGGCGCCAATCTGCCTTGAGGAAATTGTGCTATCATATTGTACTAAAGCTAATACATTAATTTCAGTTTCCTCATTAATAACAAATGCTTCTTGGTCTTCGTGAACATCAGGCTCAGTTCTTAATTTTTCTTCAAGCCACTGGAAATACCTTCTTGACGGTTGCTGCCTCCCTGGATATCGCTCTAAATACAATCGTTCAGCGGCATAAGAATTTTTTAAACATTCACCATAAATGAGAAGCATGTCAATTTGTTCGGTTCGTGAATAACGGGGCATTTTTTGAATATTCCACTAACTGATTTCGATTTCCAAACCCTTTTAAAATGGCAGAATCAAAATCACTACTTCGAACGTCAAATCCTATCAATTTGAATATTTTTTTTTCGATAAATCTGTTTTTTTGTTATTTGAATAATAATAATTGGATTTTTTGGTATTTCATTTCAAAAAATTACTTTCTATTATATCATTAGAAAGGAATGGTTATGCTGAATAGTACAGGCAAGAAAAAGTTGTATGTTCCTATTTAAGTTATGGACCTACAGAGTATTATTTTTTTCCCAATTTTTCCAATATTTTTTTTGGCGGCTTTTTATAACGCCGACGAATGAAAATAAAATATCACAGTAGTATCAACTGTTATCAAGTGACGTATGGTTTCCATAGCCAACTTTTCAATTTTTGGCTTTCATGTTGCTTCCACGGCCTACTCGGTGAATTTCAATAATAATTTTTTTCTGATCTAGTTTCTGGTTAGATACCAACTTGTGATATGTCATTAGAAAGGGAATTGAATGCTGAATAAAGCGAAAAGAAAAAAAAATTGGGTTTCCATTTAAAATAAGAAAGTTGATGTTACTTCCGGTCAGACCGGAAGTTAACTTCGACATGTCAATATGCTCAAATTCTAGCTCTTATGTCATTATATCGACGCTCCAAATTTCACAAACCTACTTCATACAATAACTGAGATATTCCGTAGGCAATACTTCCGTAGCCACCCGGTATATGGAACTCCAAAATCAAAAAAATCGCTGAACGAATTCAGGTGTGTATTTAAATATAATTTACTTTGAAAAGTGATGATATTGTGATCTAATCAACCTAGGTACGAGACTTTCATAAAGGCGACAGCGAAAAATACAAGAGCGACGCAGTTGCACGGTTTGCCCCCGACCGAAGACGCATCAGCCGAGCATATCAAGAGGGTATATCTCCAAGTACAACTTTGGATCGGAAATAAAATATGTCCAACGGAGTGGGGTTGGAGATATGATCGACAGTTTCTGAGGCCTGTCACTATGCGACAGCAACCGGCCCCAGAAAATATCCTAAAAACTATTTTCTGCAACTGTCAGAAGGGATGTGGGCCAACGTGTGGTTGCAGAAAAAATGGACTACACTGCACCGGAGTGTGTGGTGTATACAATGGGTCAAGCTGCATGAATGCAGCACCGGTCATTAGAACGGACTCAATTGACAACGATATTGACGATATCCAGTGAGAAGAGTATTTTTGAATAAACAGAATTTCGATATAACTGAAAATATAGTACGAGTCACTTCCTATTCTTTATTTTCCTGAACAATATCATCTCCAGTATCCTCAAAATACACAAACTACGTAAATTCTCCGTTAAAATAAAAAATAAATAAATAAAAAGAATTAAAAAAAGCAAGTGTTCTCAGATGGTAAACTTTGTTTCAAATTCGATTTCGAAACGATTAAAAAAAATCATGAAAATCGGTGCAACTAGCTCGGAGTCCGAGCTAAATGTCTAATATTCCTCGACTATTCCTGATTGTGCGTTATCAGGGTTATGGTTGTATTGAAGCTTTCAATCAGTTTTTTGGTGAGTGACATATGTTGCTTTAATCCCTTAATTACATTAATCTGGTTTTTCTGGAGGCTGGATATAACTTTGTCATATTTCTCTGCATCCTTGTCTAGGTTGCCAGATATGGTCTTCACGATGCTTCCAAGGGCATTTATTAGTCCTCTCTTGCTTCGATGTGATGCATAGATTGTATAGAATTTTTGGTGGACTGCTTCCAATTAGTATTGAAGTCCTTGATTGAAATTGGAAAGGCTGATACAATATGGGTGAGTCAATCCATTTTCTATTGCGTTGATTACTGCTTCATATTGGTTTTGAATTGCATCGATTTCTAGAGCTATTGGTACGAGATTGTAATAATGAATGGTGACGTGTGTGCTAATTTGAATCCTTGCTGGTCCCAGCTTGAGTGGTAGGATCACTGGATTCTCCTTCAGGTCTTGAATTTTGATCTCGAGACCCATGGCTAGAGTCCATCTGCAACTCTGCAACACAGTTTCAGTATCAGTTTTCTTCTTTTGATTGCACTTGATGTTTTTCTTATGGCAAGTGGCTATTACAGTTATTGGGTTATTTGATTTCACCAGTCTTGTGGTGAATCTAGGAAGTAGCTTATTTCTTTTTTCGGTAGTCCTCGTATAAATTTTTGTACTCGATTTATACGTTATTGGTGGTTCTCTTTTTTCGTTTTGTTGTCCTATTGTTTTCTCTTTGAGTTCGATTCTCTTTATAGATTTCTTTGGACTGTGGACTTTCTGGTGGTGATGAGAATTTTGTGGGTATCTACAAATTCTTGAATGAGTCCATTCTTGAATTCAGTTCCGCTGTTAGATACGATCATTTGTGGTAGTCCATTATGAGTTATAAATATCAAAAGAGAATTCAATGTATTGATTGAATTCGATCCGTCTATTGGGTAGGCTTGTCCATATTTTGAGTTATGACAGTTAAAAATTTTTGTCCGTTAGCCTGAAATGTGTCAATATGAATTATTTCGAGGGGTTTCCCTGGCGTTGGGGTGACCATAAACTTTGGTTTCGGTGGATTTCTGTCATACTTGTTTATCTGGCAAATTTCGCAGAGGTCGATGTATTCCTGAATGTCGTTTTTCATAGAGGGCCAATAGTAACAACGTCTTCTTATCCTGGTTTCTGTTTCGTTGACCCCGCGATGATTGGTTTTTCCCTCAAGGTAGTTTTTTATGACTTCCTTTTGATTATCGTGATTGCTGACATCTTCCAAAATGTGACTGCATTTAACTAGGTCATATGCGGATTTTTTGAAAGTTCTTCGTAATAAATCACATGTGGGTTCATAATTATCTTCGGGAAGAAATAGAAGAGCATGTTTTATTTTTGGAGTTATATAGTCCCTGAAGAAATTAAATAAATTACCTCTTACGTCGTCGAGTCCTATTTGAACATGAAGTCGCTTTTTCTTAGGAAAGGTCTGTTCAATTACAACTCTGGCTGGGTTGTAATTCACAAATTTGAGAATAACCTGATTATTGTAGTTATTTAGAGGATTTTCGGAAATTGAAACGTTCAGTGATATATTTTCATCATTAGAATGAACGGTTTGATTGGAGTTATTACCTTATGAATCTTCGTTATTCTCCCTTACTCGTTGAAATGGGACAGGTCGCTCATCAGCAGTATCAGTTTCTCGTGCGTTCTTATCTCGTTCTGGGAAGTTGTTTCGCTCATCTGATCTGTTTTCATTTCTACGTTCGGGTAGGTCAGGTTTTTTGGAGGTCGTTACTTCATCCGATGTTTCGCCATCTGATGTATTGTTGTACATTGATGCGTTGTCATCATTTTTGTTCGAAATTTCTGCTTTGAAGTTTTCTACGTAATATTTAAGGCCGAAAGTTTCCTTTGTGTTTATTTCTACTCTGGATAGGGCATCGGCGTTTGTATTCGCTTTGCCTTTTTTGTAGACTACTTCGTAGTCAAATTCTTCCAACTTGAGTCGCCATCTTACAAGTTTTGAGTTTAACGAAAATAACCATTGGAGAGGTAGATCACCGACCTCTCCAATGGCTATTTTCGTTCGACAGAATTTTAAAGGTTCTTCCGAACAGGTACGACCTGAAATATTTTGTAGCCTATGGCAAGCATTTCTTTTTAGATGGTCGAATAATTTTGTTCAGAGTCGTTGAGGGTGCGTGATGCATAGGCAATTGGTTTGTCATTTCCGATTGGCCCTTGGGACAGGATAGCCCCAATCGCGAAATGACTTGTATCCGTCGTCAAGTTGAATGGCCTGGTGAAATCCGGGTACTGGAGAAGTGGGTCATTGGTTAAAATATTTTTGCAAGTTTCGAAGCATTCTATAAATTTTGGTGTGTGTTCAATTATTGCATCTTTGTTAATTTGGCAAAATTTTTGATAAACTTTTGGTAATAGCCCAGAAGTCCGAGAAATCCTTTTATTTCTTTTGTCGTTCGTGGAATTGGAAATTTTGTAACTGCCTTGATTTTTTCGGGGTTTGGTTTTATTCCCTCCGGGGTGATGACGTGTCCAAGGAATGCCACTTCTTTTTTCAAAATTTCAGATTTGTCCAGTTGTACTTTTAGGTTTGTTTCACGAAGTCTTTGGAATACTTTGTCGAGACTGATCATGTGTTCTTGGAATGATGTCATCCATATATACAAGAAAGACAGATATGACCCTGTAGTCAAAACATTATCCATGATACGCTGAAATGTGGTAGGAACATTCTTAAGTCCAAACGGGGTCCTCAGGTACTCGTAGTGCCCATGTTCCACATTAAACGCCGTTTTGGGTTATCGGCCATTTATATTTGATGAAAGTCTCTGGCGAGTTCCAATGTTGTAAAGTATTGGCACCTACCCAATGTATCCGATACATCTGATATATTGGGAATGGGGTACTTATCATCTATGGTCTTCTCGTTTAGTTTCCTGTAGTCAACCACGATTCGCCATTTGATTTTTCCAGATGCATCTGGCTTTTTCGGATCTACCCAGATTGGTGAGGACCAAGGTGAATCGCTGGGCCTTATGATGTTTTGCTCAAGCATTGATGTTATCTGCTTCTGTACTTCGGCTTTATGCACATGTGGATACCTATATGATTTTGTGTAGACAGAAAGTCCATCTTTGGTTTTTATTCGATGTTTGACTTGATTGGTGAAGGTCAGGGGCGTATTAGGCTGGTGAAAGATGGCCGAACATTTTTTGCATAATTTTTCGATGCGTTGTTTCTCTTCTGTGTTCATATGACCAGTCCTGATGAAATTTTGGATATTGATGTCATCTGAAGCTATCGGTTGAATAACGGCTGAATATATATGGAATTTTTCTTCGATGAATTCCGATGTATCGATTGGTTCTGTCAAGGAAAGTTGAATTTCTTCGTCACTATTATTGATTAGTTGATTGCATGCTTAGGTCAGAGTATTCCTCAAAATGGCACTTTGGAGATTTTGGAAAGGTAGAAAAATTGTTCCTTCGTTTTCTTTGACTGGAAGCCTGACTCGAGTGATTGTGTGAGGGTCCAGTTGAATCGAATAGAATTGGGTTTTGTTGGTTGGTTTCGAATTTTGGGTGGTCAATTCGGAATTTGGAAAATTCAGATGGGCTTGTAGTAATTTCAGGTTATCTAGTCCGATCAATCCATCAAATGTCTTATGGAATTTGAAGAGGTAGAATTTCAGTTCGAAGTTGCAATTGAATTCCTTGAAACTTGGAATTTCTGCACAGTAGTCTTGTGAATAATTTTGAAAAATCGATGTCACTACAAATGGTTCATGTTTGATATATTTCTTGAAATATTTGAAGGCAATTTCGGGGTTGAGAAATGACTTCGTTGCACCGGTATCGATTAGCAATTTAAGTGGCGGTTCAGATATTTTTCTATAGGGTAACTCATTTTTGTCTGTTAAGGTGTGGAGTTCCAATATATTTCTTGCGGTGGGTCGCCGTCTTCGGAAAAAATTACATTTTGTTCTTCGGGGGCATATTCCACTTGTTCGTCGAATATGTATCCTTCAAAGGGCGTGTTTTCAGTATAATTAACAAAATCTTCATAGTCTTGGGACGAATCATCAAAATATTGACCATGTTCAATATTGAAGAGTTCTTCGGATATGAAGTTGGGTTTTTGCTGGGGTTGTCTCCTAAAATTTTGGAATGGTCTTCGATTTTGGGTTGATTGAACCGTGTTCCTTATTGATATACTCATGAGTGTTGGTTTTGGTTGCTGCGAGGATTCTGAGCTATTCTGGGCACTTCTACTTGTCCAAACATTTGGGGATTTGTGAAAAAACGCTGCGGTGTTGAATTCGGCCTGGGTGTGACGTTGATTGGTCCTTGTGAAAATGGACGAGGTCCCATTGAATCAAAATTTTGGGTGCGCCAGGGAGTTACTTGTTGCCTGGGGACTGCTGAGTTGGCATCGGTTTTCGGAGGTTTGCTTGTTGTGGAGGGGCATGGTTTCTCTGAAGATACCGAATATTGTTCTCCTCCTGAATTTACTGGATGGCTGTAGACAAATTTGCAGGTCTCATCGCCCTAATTGTTGCACCAAGTGGTTCCTTTAGTCCTGCTAAGAAGGTGGTCAGTGTCTGTTGCTGGAAAAATTCTTTCTTGCTTTCTTTCACAATTGGGTTGACGGTGTGAAGATCGATAAAGTTGGATATCGTGTTGAGGAGTCCCATACAATTTTCATAGAATTGGATGGATGATTCATTTGGTAGTTGTCTCATGTTGACTAAATCACGGGTAAGGGAGTTTTCGTTCCGTTGGTCTCCAAAATTTTGGATGAGGGTATTCTTGATACGATCCCATGTGTCACATCCAAATATTGAAATAACTTCTTTGGCTCGCCCGGTGAGTTTGCTGATGATTCCAAGTTCTGGTTGAGAAGAGTGGTTGCCACACTGATGAAATTATAGAGGTCGTTTGGGTTTACATAAAAATTTGGTAAAATGCATAAATTCTTGACATCAAAAGCTGCCATATCGATTTTATTGTTTATAGAAAGGTTATCGGTAATTGGTTCACTTTCAATACTTAAATTTTGAAGAAGGGACTTTGAATCTAACTCTGCACTAGGTTCACTGACAGGATTAGGAACAGAGGAATCTGACATGAAATACTCACAGATGACTAGCTGCATTCCCTTCACTGCTTTCTCTGGGGTGTCCGGTCGTGGTTGGCTGCGATGCTGCTCTCCCGGGGTGAGGTTCTTCTTTCTTGAGAATCGTGAACAAACTTTAAAAACGACGAGGATCTTTACAAATAGACTCTTTCGCGATCGTACCGTTGCGCCAGTTAAATTTAAATCCTTGAGAATTTACTTTTTAAAAAGATTCAATTTAATATCAAAATAACAATTTTACAGAAAGAATCCACTTTCAACTTTATTCAATTCAAACAAACAAATTAAAAAATTATGAGAAAATGCTTGTATTGTGCCTATTCTTTCAATTGAATGAATGCATACAACTGTAAAGACAAAAATATAGATGCGTGGTTGATGGAGTGAGCAAATATTAGTATTAGTAGTAAGTAATAAAGTAGAGGGAATAGGAGGAGCAAAAACAAAGCGGTAGGTTTATCAATTAAATTAAAAAGATACGACATATTGTAATTATTTACATTGGAGAGAATAGGTATAAGTGGTTCAATTAAAAAGAAAGAGAATCCCGAAGAAATGATCTTATCGGATTCTTGTGTAATACATTTTGGTGACAGGTTTGATATGGAAACTCAAAAGATTTTGTTATTTGTCGTTGCATTTTCAGTGAGGTATAATTTTAGATCTTTTTTAAATTTAGGTAGAGTATTTATATTTTTGAGATGTGATGGAAGCATGTTGTAGAGTTTTGGTCCATAAAAGAAAATGAATCTCTGTGTGTGAGTCTTGTGATTCAGAGGAAGTTGTATTTTTTCAGTGAATCTACTCAGTTTGGATTTGCGTTGTTCATATTTTTCCATGTTTGAGAAAATCCATGTTTAACTTTGGAATGCGAATAAAGATATGAAATTGAGTAATTTAGTATCTGTGTATAGAGATTCACTTGAATGTAATCTGTGTTTCTTGAATATTATTTTCAATAGAGTATTTTGCACTGTTTGCATGCAATTCATTATACTATAAAATGTTCCGCTTCATGCTATTATACAATACCGTATCACTGACTCTGCCAGAGATGTATAACACATTATCAAATTCTTTCTATCAAGAATATCTCGTAGACTATAAAAAGTGTCTATAAGCTTTCTCAATCTTTTAGTTTCATGACTAATGTGTTCATCCCATCTGAAATGCTGGTCTAGAATATCACCTAAATATTTGATGGTTGTGATCTTTTCTATTGTTTCACATACACATGATTGATGTGTAACACATTTCGAACTCTTTATCTTTAATGTAATTCCTTGGGGCTGATAGGTATTTTGCAGAGAGTATGTCATGAATTTTGTCTTACTCACATTTAAGGTCAATAAATTATAATCAAGCCATGTCTTTTGAGCCCGTCTTCTGCAAGATCATACATATTCTGCCATGAGTCTCCTGTGTAAACAATAGCTGTGTCATCAGCATAGCAGATGAGAAGACCATGAAAGTCAGTAATTTCCGAGATACTGTTTATATAAATGAGAAATAGAATAGGTTCAAGCACCGTTCCCTGAGGAACGCCAACAGCAACTTCTTGTGGATTACTTAATTGTTCGCCAATCTTAACTTTCTGGGACCTATTTGCTAGATAATTCTGCAAGACTTAAAGCATATTATCTCGCACACCATATTTGTTTGATTTTTCGAGAAGGAGACTATGGGATACAGTGTCAAATGATTTGGCTAAATCAAGGAATATGATTAGACACTTCCTAGATTTATCCAAAGCATCGACAGTTTTTTCAACCAAATTCATAATAGCATTTTCAGTGCTTAACCTGCTCAGAAAGCCGTACTGATGTTTTGTTATGACGGAATGTTTCTCAAAGAATGATAGTAGTCTCTTTTTTATGCTTTGTTAAAAAATCTTCGCGAAGTTGTCTATTACAGAAATAGGCCGATAATTGTTCAATTGATTTCTTCTATCTGTTTTATAAACTGGTGTTACAACTGACTCTTTCCACTGCCGAGGAACTCTGCCTGTACAAAACGATAAATTTATACTAAGTATGTACTGATGGTGCTATGATATGTGGGTGAATATTTTTAATCATTTTAGCTGTTATACCATCAGGACCTGGTGAACAGTTATTTTCAAGATTTGAAATCAAGATAATTATTTCATTCACATTAGTAGGTTCTAGAAACATACTTGACTCTACAGACGTGTTTTTCAGAAAAACTTTTGGTGAATGTCCTCTAGAAATTTTTTTCATCATATCCTGTCCATTATTTATAAAATAATCGTTGAATAAATTTGTTTTCTCATCATTTTTGTTTATGTTTTCACCATTTGACTTTATAGTTGATATGTTTTGAACATTATTTTTAGTTATGTTTGTATTCGAAATGTCTAATAATTTTCCAGGTTTTTTTACAGTCACCGTTAGCCTTATTCAGTTCGTTTCTGTAATATCGATTTTTTGTTTGCCTTATTAGCCCGGTTAATTTGTTCCTATAATTCTTATATTTATTTTCTGCCTCTATTGTTTTAGTATTGTTCCATGTTTTCTTGAGATAATCCCAAAATTGTATAGAATTAACAAGACCAGTGGTAATCCAAGGTTTGATATGTCTCTCCTGTTTTTATGTAATGTCCATACCTTAGTTGCCCTGACTGAATATTGCGTAAATTTATCGATGAAAAAATCATATGCATGTTCAGAATACTCGACCAATTTTTATTGTTGTAGAAGTGAATTCAGCTTCACATAATCAATTTTCTTCATGATGTCTCTTTTTTGGATCAAAGGTACACTAGTTTGTTTTTTTCTGTTTATCGATAACAGTATTGCGTAATGATCTGTTATATTGGTTTGAATTATAGTTGGTTTTATTAAAATTTCATTTCTAACACAATTTACTTTCCTAATGAATATATGATCTACAGTGTGGTCCACAACAAATGGGAAACTTGTTTATTATCGATTTCTCAGAAAATTTTATTCTTGACAAAAGTTGGTGCATGTTCCAAAACTATACCAAGTGTACCTGAAATGGCTTTATGACAAACATCATACAGGATAGGCCAAAAAATATAAAGTTCGTTCAAGAGTAAAGTACCCTTATTTCAAAAAATATAGAAATATGTTGAAGAGAAGAGATACGAAGTCATGGCCTGCTATTCGAATTTTTTTTTCGTTTGGAAAATATTGAATTTCCCCCGTATGATACATATTTTTACTATTTTGATTTAATATGTATGTGAAGTAGCCACAATCAAATCAGTTTGCAGTATTTTTTATCAAATTAAAGTGTATTTGTAAAATTTACTTGGATTTGTATTTTTTTAGGTGACCGTCAACTTCATGTTTGTTGCAACAATATTTAACAGAACTCTAGAATAAAACAAATACTCGTTTTAACGAGGAAAACACTTTACTAAGTAAATGTTCATATGAATAAACTGTCAAAATCTATCGCGGATAGCCATGAACAAAAAAGAACCAATAAGCGATAGTACAGAAACTTACAGTAGGCAACTGAACAGGTGCTAACAATAAAAATTATCAAAGCGTCTCTGTATGTCCACCTTCTCTTTCGATGCATCTAATTGTTCGCTCATAAAATTCGTTTACTGTAGATCGCAACACATTAGCGGGAATATTTCTGCAATGAACTCGTATTGAAGTTTCAAGCTCAGCAACATTATTAAAGGGGCGATCTCTGTAGACTTTTTGTTTTAAGTATCCTCATGAGAAATAATCCAGAGGTGTAAGGTCTGGAGAACGAGGAGGCCATCGAGGATCGGTATTTCGTCCATACCATTTATTACGAAATGTCCTATTCAGCCACTGAGAAACATTTCTAGTAGAATGGGCAGGACATCCGTCATGTTGGAACCATACTTTTTGCCGTTCTTCTAATACCTCCTCTTTCAGTTTCCTGTCACCATTCAAATTCTCTCGAAAAAAAAAAACGGACCTAGTAATGCATCATTTAATATACCACACCAATCGTTTGTTTTCTGATAGTATTGATTTTTGTTGTCAATAATAAAATTTGGGTTGACATCTGACCACCATCTGCAATTTTGTGATGATAGAACCCCATTTGTTGTAAAAGTCGATTCATCTCCAAACAATACATCGATGAAAATCTCTTTGTTTTTCTATTTCACCCTGAATCCACATGGAAAAATCATATCTCAAATCAGAGTCTCTTTCTTGCAATGTACAAATGAATGTAGGTTTGTAAGCATGGTACTTATGTTTCTTGAGAATACCGGCTGAATACGCTTCACAGAGGTTTTTTTATGGCGGTATAATCACTAATTTCTTGGGTGGACCTTCTAGGATTTTCTTCTACTGCTTGAAGTACGTCAAGCTGGTTTTCTTCTTTGCATACAGGTTTCGTACGCTCCGTATTATGTTTATATTCTAGTGAGCCGGTCTGTTTGAAATTATTTAAAATTCTACTTACACTTGAATAGCAAATTTGTTTGTCTGGATGCCGCTAGTTGAAAATATTTGCAGCTTCGCGCATTATTTTATAACCATCACCACAGATTAAAACTAATTCAAGACGCCACACTATCAAACTACAGTATTGTTTTCGGGCGTATGTGTTTTTTGTTCATGGCTATCTGAGATAGACTTTGGAATGTTTTTTAATATCTGTCCTAGTTGAGGCATTGTTGGCAGAAGAACAGAAATTTTATACTTTTATTGACAGTTTATTCATGTGAACATTTACTTAGTAAATTATTTGCCTCGTTAAAAAGAGTATTTGTTTTATTCTAGAGTTCTGTTAAATATCGTTGCAACAAACATGAAGTTGACGGTCACCTAAAAAAGTTAATTAACCAACTGTCATCCCCGTACGAACGACAGCCCTCAGAAGTCGAAACTTGTGCGAGCTAAGGATTTACGAGGTCTTACCTTTTAACGTTCGATTCCTAGCACGATATACGGGGGTAATTCAATATTTTACAAACGAAAATAAAAAAAAATTCGAATAGCAGGCCATGACTTCGTATCTGAACATAACTTTTAATTCTAAGCAACTTTGAAACTTTTCTCTTCAACATATTTCTATATTTTTTGAAATAAGGGTACTTTACTCTTGAACGAACTTTATATTTTCTGGCCTATCCTGTATAGTGTTTGTCATAAAGCCATTTCAGGTACACTTGGTATAGTTCTGGAACATGCACCAACTTTTGTCAGGAATTTTTTTTTCTGAGAAATCGATAATAAACAAATTTCCCATTTGTTGCACACTTAGTGGACCACACTGTATAATAGTACTTGATCCTTCCGTTATTCTAGTAGGCTCATTGATATATGATATGATGTTCTGTAAGAATATTCAAATATCTAATTGAGTTTTGACTAAACCTATTCTTCAGATTAATGTTGATATCGCCTATGAATATCTTTTGTTAGAATTCACAAAGAAATGTTCTAAATTGTCAGCATTTATACAAATTGAAACACCATTGGTTTCAAATGTTAAACACAATAGTTCAGTTTCAGATAGTGGGACGATCTCATCATTTGCATTGATATCATTTATTACATAAATAATGAGACCATCATTTTGATTGATTTTCGAGTCATTATAATACATAGTGTAATTTGGTATGTTGAAAATACTCATATCTTCAATATTTCAAGTTTCCGATAAGACCACCACATCAAGATTATTTTTCCCTGATTCTAGGTACACTAGCAGCTCATCAAAGTGTTTTTTTATACTCCTTATGTTAAAATGTATTATTCCATTAACTCCCACTCCCATTTCTTCAGTTTCAAAGCATTCCTGTAAACTCCCGGCAATTTTTGTTTTGATATCCCCCTCCTCATCCAATATCTCTAAAAAATCTAACATAAAATGAAGTTCGTATAAATCCATTGTGCGCCCACTTAGTAAATGAAGGTGTATTATATTTATTAGTAATTAGTGATTATATCGAATATCAATAAGTTTGTATGAAGAAAAAAAGAATAAATATTTATATAATTAATATCAATTAAACTGTGTATAATTCCGTATGATTGGAGAAGACAAAGAAAATTAGGAGATTTCAACGGAATTAGAAGCATAACAAAAAATTTTTTTAGGTATTTATCTAAGAATTCTTCAAGAAAAGTTTGTCAAAGTCATCCCTAGATCTTATTATGGTCACTTTGTTGAGAATATTAACAAAAATTTTGCCAGCGTTAGTCCATACATTTTGTAGAGATGTCTTTTCAACTGTACGAGCTAGTAAGTCGACTCTAAGGCTTGTTAAATCTTCACGGATTACCACACTAGTACCTTTCAGTCATTTCTTCTTCCTGTATATATCCTGCTTCATTTCAAAATCATTCAATTGCAAAAATATTCCTCTTGGTTTCCTTCCTTCTTCCTTTTTTCCTACTCTGTAGCATAACACTATATCTTTTGTGGTAATGTTAATTAAAAATTTGGTTTCCAATAGTTTAACGATTTCTTCTCTTGTATTTTCTCCATCTGTTTCTTGAAAATTGAAAATTCTCAAATTCTTCTTTTTTTATCTTGATCCATGTTGTCAATTTTTTTCTCCAGCAATTCATTTTGTTGACTGAGTTTAGTAATCTCATTCTCACTTTTGTTGGTTATATTCTCAATAGTTTTATTCGTATTGTTTATTTCATCTTGTAGATAGGCGACTTTTTGTTCAATTTTGCTGAATTTCTTTTCAGTACTTTTTATCACAGCATTTGATACATTTCCCACCATCATTTATATAAAATTCGGGTCTTTTAAACATCGGGTTAATGATAAATTCACTGCTGTTTCGATTTTATCACGAATTTCTCTCGTAATAACCATTATTGGAGTAATTACGTGTATTCTTTCAACAGGTAACACCACAAATTTTGCTGCCTCAGTAGGTTTTCGATAATTTCACACCGTTTTCACTGTATATTTCATATATTATCAGGAGCACACTTGCACACGTCTATATGGTACGAGCCATTCGAATTGAATACAACTTATTCGTTTAACAATGTGAATCAGACTGAATTCTGAAAGAGATTCGAAGTCCACGGATGCTCTCAAGCTGACGTCACTCCAGGTGTCGGATGTCGCTTAGTTCGGCTGATTCTGCGAAGCTATGTGAGGTTATCCAACTATAACTTGCGTGATAAATTCAGAAGTTCCTTCACTGTTCATTGTAATAATAGCGGAAGGCGAAAAACGTGAAGACGAGGGTCCTGGCTGAGGTAAGTTGGACGACTTTGATCCGACCCCCCCATTCACTCTCCAACTCCGTTGCCAGTCGGAAGTCGGACCTTCGTATCGTTCCTCTAGATGTACCGACTCATCCAACTAGACTTCCAACAATCCAACAAGCCCATTCACGTTACTATATCGGATACAACTTCGGAGGTTGGACCACAAGTCAGACTACAAATCGGAACGTGAATGCCCTGCTCAACTGCGGAGTATGCTTCATTATCTCACACGTTTTCGAAATCAGTTTTTCAGATTCTACTTGTCAGTGAATAGTTTCATTTGATCTGTAATTATGAAGTTTATCTGTAATTTTTTAAAAATCGGAAGTCGGATCTTCGTATCGTTCCACTAGATGTACCGATTCATCCAACTAGACTTCCAATAATCCAACAAGCCCATTCACGTTACGATATCGGATACAACTTCGGAGGTTGGACCGCAAGTCGGACTACAAAATTTAACGTGAATGCCTTGCTTAACTGCGGAGTATGCTTCATTATCTCACACGTTTTCGAAATCAGTTTTTCATATTCTACTTGTCAGTGAATAGTTTAATTTGATCTGTAATTATGTATTTTATCTGTAATTTTTTTTAAATCGGTTTCGACAAATTGCTCAACTGTACTGAATGTTTCAGTATCTAAAACATTTAAATTCTCAGGAAGACATCCAAAACTACTACAATCAATACTGGTTTCACCCAAGCTCATTTCACCAATATCAGACATAATCTGAATTAGAGCACCATTTTCAGCAACGATAAATGTCTCTGCTTTCAAAATATCAACATCACCATACTTGATAAGTGAAGGCAAATTTGTAGGTACTGTCTGTGTTGTTTATCGATGAAGGCAAACTTCTAGCATATTCGTTGTCGATTGTTGAAGGAATATTTTTACTATTCATGTTGTCGATCATTTGGGAAACAAATCTAACATCTCCATTGTCAAATAGTGGAAGTAATCTAGTATGTTCGTTGTCGATCGGTAAGGTAAAGTTTGTATCATCTCCATTGTCGATCTGTGAAGGCAAACTTCCACCATCTCCATTGTTTATCTGTGAAAGCAAACTTTCATCATCTCCGTCGTTGACTTGTGAAGTAGTAGTGAATTTAGTCTCAATCCCTCCCAGCTGCATTTGCATTTGACATTATTTTTGCTAACTAGTATTTTTCTAGTTCTTGACGACATCTTGGAACAGGAAATAAACAAGAAGATTAATTGGAACCAGTAAAGCAAAAAACAATACTAACCGCATAACACCAATAGTTTCATCGAAACAAACCACGTAAATCATTTTGAAAGTAAACCTCGTAACTCCATCGTGAATAAAGTAACTCCAATAGCGTAAATCAGAAGCACTCGACTAACGATTTTTTACTATTATTTCACCTTCACCATTCCTTTCCATTACCTGGTTATCGAATAAACTTGGTAAAAAATCATTATGAGGTGACAACTTGAAAACTAAACATTGGCAAAAACAAAACAGGCAACTCCTTATCAATTGAGACCTATTCTAAATGTTCGTTTTTCAACAAAACATCTAAATCTCATGATCATTTAAAAAACCATTCATGTTCTAAAACTTTACATTCATATTAGTTTCGACGCTAGAATAAGACTATACGTATTACTTACCTCTGATGAGGTTATTCATTAGGCATCCAAACGACGAACAAGAAGTTACAACACTACATAGACAGGATACACCAACAGGTTGCTTCTACTGTGAGTTACTTGGTATGCGAAAATAAAATTCTATACTTGAATTTAAGTGTATTTTTTTTTTCGCTTTCCTAACCATTTAAATATTTTTCCAGAGTTACAATATTTGACAAAGTTATAGAGGGACTATACAACACCAATAAAATACACTCATCGTATTTTGTGGAGTTACGTGGTTTGTTAATGAGGCCGACGATATACAGTGTTCAAAAATAGAAACGGGACACCTAGAAATTTCGTTCGAACTTGAGCATTTGGTACTTTTGATGGCCTGAACCGATTTGAATGTTCTTTACAGATAATGAGAGTGCGTTTCATTTGCTTTTGAATGTTTGGGCCGAATTTTGCCTATTGTCACCCTCGCAAAAATTACAGGGGATATATTGGTTTGTGCAAATTCGACTAAAAATCATTCAACCCCCGTTTACGCCAAATATAATTTTTTTCATAGCCATCAATTCGAACATGAAATCACATGCATTTTCATGATATTCTGAGAAAAAAAAATTAATAGGTGCACTGGAATTAGAAATATCGATGTTTTAAGAAAACAGCATTTTACACCTTATCAATTACAATTTCAGCTCTTTCATTTCTGAACCGATTTGAACATACTTCATATATCCTGGAGACTTTTCTGATTAGTGTTTATTTTATCGAAATTCTGAAAAAACCTACAGGGTGTTATAACAACCGTAAATTCCACAAAAAATCATCCAATCTCTTTGACTCTCAAGAAATACAAATATTCTCACTTATTTTGTGAATATTTTTTCGGTTGATTGATTGTCATTTGCAGATTATTATTATTATCATTCAATTAGTTTCCAAAGAGAAGGATTAGATGTCACCATTCATTGAAATTGTATCAAACTTTATTAGTGCAACATGAACACAAACATAAAAATAAAATATGCATCCAACATTAATCAATATTTTGTGGGTCCTCCACGAACCCGCATCACTTCTGCAAGTCTTCGGGGCATGCTCATTATCAGATCATAAATAAAATCCTGGGGAATAGCGTCTCATTCATTCATAACAGCATTCACCAATTCGTCAACATTCAAAAACTCACCTTCTCTTTCTTTCAGGCTGAGTTTCATTCGGCTCCAAACATGTTCGATGGGATTCATATCTGAAGACACCGCAGGTCAATGAATTCTATCAAAATTGTGCTCCCCCAAAGCGTAATTTACGATTTCGGCACGATGGGGTCGAGCGTTGTCATCAACTAATAGAAAATTGGAACCGACATTTTGAGCATGAGGAACCACAATATCTCTCACACACCTATCTCTGTACCATTCAGCATTCATACTTTCACCTTTCAATATGACTGAATCAGTTTTTTATTGAACGTGATCCCACCCCAGACTTCCACCCCCAAATGCTACCCTCGCTTCCATATTCTCTTCAATAAACCTTTCATTCCTACCTCTCCACACCAATATTCTTCCATCTGACCTGTACAAATTAAACTTACTTTCATCCGTGAACATACATCTACCCCACTCTGCTATTCCCCAGTTTGAATGAATTTCTGTCCATCATCGTCTTACTCTATTGATAGAATTTATTGGCCCGCGGTGTCTCCAGACATGAATCCCATCAAACATGTTTGGAGCAGAATGAAACTGAGGCTGAAAGAAAGCTGAGTTTTTGAATGTTGAGGAACTAATGAGGTTTGTTTCAATTTCAATGAATGGTGACATCTAATCCTTCTCTCTGGAAACCAATGAAATAATAATAATAATAATCTGCAAATGAGATTCAATCAACCGAAAATATATTCACAAAATAAGTGAGAATATGTGTATTTCTTGAGAGTCAAAGGGATTGGATGATTTTTTTGTGGAATTTACAGTTGTTATAACACCCTGTAGTTTTTTTCAGAATATCGATTAAATAAACACCAATCAGAAAAGTCTCCAGAATATATAAAGTATGTTCAAATCGGTTCAGAAATGAAAGGGCTGAAATTGTTTGTAATTGGTGAGGTGTAAAATGCTGGTTTCTTAAAACATCGATATTTCTAATTCCAGTGCACCTATTTTTTTTTTCTCAGAATATCCTAAAAATGCATAAGATTTCATGTTCGAATAGTTGGGAATGAAAAAAAAATGTTTGGCGTAAACGGGGGTTGAATGATTTTTAGTCGAATTTGCACAAACCAATATATCACCCTGTAACTTTTTCGAGGATGACAATAGGCAAGGTCTGACCCAAACAGTCAAAAGCCAATGAAACATACTCTCATTATCTACAAAAAACATTCAAATCGGTTTAGGCAATCAAAAGTAACAACTCCTCAAGTTCGAATAAAATTTCTAGGTGTCCCGCTTCAATTTTTGAGTATATCTAAAGCCAATTGGAACAGCAATAAAAATAAGACCAATACGAGAAGTGTTCATATGCACTGCCGAGCAAATAGGAAATTTTACATAGAACCAGTGTTTTTATAATAATCTTTATTTGAAATAGGTATTCCTAATATACATTTACAGAATAATAATGATAAGTATACATAAAAATTATATCACATATACTATATATAAAGAGAAATAGAGTGTTTTCGATTTCATTACGAGAGCTCCATCATCTGCCTACGATCGTTTCATGGTTTCCCAATCATCAGGACAGCTTTGTAGAACTCTCGAAATAAAAACGAATTCACTCTGGATTTGTACCGAAAAGCAAAGCAGTGTATAACAAGACGGAAACTATGACATCTACAGTCATTAGTTGAAACTTAATTTGACCCGAGCCATGGAATCCAAAAGTAGATGTTTATCTACTCATTGGTAGGAAGCCAACAAATTGTTGTTCTGTCCAACCCAAAGCTCAATCAAGTTTCTAGTGCGTTAACGCAAAAAGAATCTGAAGAGGAATAGAGTGTTTTCGATTTAATTCCGAGAGCTCCACCATCTGCCTACGTTCGTTTCATGGTTTCCCAATCATCAGGACAGCTTTGTAGAACTCTCGAAATAAAAACGAATTCACTCTGGATTTGTACCGAAAGGCAAAGCAGTATATAACAAGACGGAAACTATGACATCTACACTCTATTCCTCTTCAGATTCTTTTTGCGTTAACGCACTAGAAACTTGATTGAGCTTTGGGTTGGACAGAACAACAAATTGTTGGCTTCCTACCAATGAGTAGATACACATCTAACTTTGGATTCCATGGCTCGGGTCAAATTAAGTTTCAACTAATGACTGTAGATGTCATAGTTTCCGTACAAATCCAAAGTGAATTCGTTTTTATTTCCAGAGTTCTACAAAGCTGTCCTGATAATTGGGAAACCATGAAACGATCGTAGGCAGATTATTATAATTTTCAAAACAAAATTTGATTATAAAAATAATCCAGCCTTTCGCAAATTTTCCTATACAATAGGATTGTCGGCAAACGTCGAACAGAAATAATTCAAAAGCCCCATACGACCGCCGAATCACGTCTATTCAACGCCTGGCAAAGTTTTCCTACAAGGATATACTTTGCAATCTTCCTGTAACAACCACCAACTGGCAATCGAAAACATGTGACATCTGCAGATCGGTTTCGCGATTCAACTCGCTCATCAGTACAGACTCGGCCACAATATGTAATTGATTTCCAATCGGTTTTGTTAACAGGCACTACGATATCTCCGGCACCCACTAAGAAAGTGAGCAGCAGAGCCATCTGTAGAAACCACAGAAAGATTCCGACCAGTACCACGACTTTGTTTATCCTTGTAGGAAAACTTTGCCAGGCGTTGAATAGACGTGATTCGGCGGTCGTATGGGGCTTTTGAATTATTTCTGTTCGACGTTTGCCGACAATCCTATTGTATAGGAAAATTTGCGAAAGGCTGGATTATTTTTATAATCAAATTTTGTTTTGAAATTTATTGCCTTTCGTCAAGTACTCTATTTCCACATGAGAAATATTTAAATATTTTTCATGATGAAAATTTAGATATTCGACTCAAACAAAGTCGTGGTACTGGTCGGAATCTTTCTGTGGTTTCTACAGATGGCTCTGCTTCTCACTTTCTTAGTGGGTGTCGGAGATATCGTAGTGCTTTTAACAAAACCGATTGGAAATCAATTACATATTGTGGCCGAGTCTGTACTGATGAGCGAGTTGAATCGCGAAACCGGTCTGCAGATGTCACATGTTTTCGATTGCCAGTTGGTGGTTGTTACAGGAAGATTGCAAAGTATATCCTTGTAGGAAAACTTTGCCAGGCGTTGAATAGACTTGATTCGGCGGTCGTATGGGGCTTTTGAATTATTTCTGTTCGAAGTTTGCCGACAATACTATTGTATAGGAAAATTTGCGAAAGGCTGGATTATTTTTATAATCAAATTTTGTTTTGAAATTTATTGCCTTTCGTCAAGTACTCTTAGTTCCACATGAGAAATATTTAATTATTTTTCATGATGAAAATTTAGATTATTATAAGCAATGAATCCCTTTATATTTAAAGTTTTAGTATTATAAGCTTTGGTTTGATTGGTGACATGTAAGTTATATTTAATTCTGGTATCGTGCTGATGTATTTGATTATTAAAAATTATAAATATAACTCATAGTTAGGTAATGGAGTCTTTCTTCTATTGACAACCATTGTAATCCATCATTAGTGATATCGGTGTATGCCTGTTACATCTCAAGGTAATTCTCATTGCACCATTTTGGAGTTTTTGTAATGATCTCATGATATTTAGGTCAAAAACGTATGGTAAGGTAGGGCAATATTCAAAATGGGGTTTAATAATAGTGTTGTAAGTGGTAATTCTTGAATTCATACTTAAATGCTGGGATACTCTCGAAAAGAAGTAAGGATAGCTTTTTTATAATTTTTTTCGGTATATAATTGAAATGACTGTTTAGCGTTAAGTGATTGTCCAGCATAAACCCTAGATATTTAAACTCATGTACTAGTTCAATTTCATTATCTTGTATTTTTATGTGAATTTCACCGATATTGATTTGTCTATGTATACGGTGTAGCAATCATCATCTCTTTTGTTTTATCAACTTTTAATTTCAATTTGTTCATTTTAAGGTATCCTACTATTCTATTTAAAGAATTATTCATCTTTTGTACTGCATTGCTCAATTCTTTATCTGTAACTGATATCAAAGTGTCATCTGCAAACAGGTGTATGTAATCACATTCGTTATATTGATTTATATCATTTATGTATAGAAGGAACAATAATGGGCCCAGAATGCTTCCTTGTGGGACTCCATGTTGTACTTCTATTGGAACTGAGAATGAATTGTAAATTTTTGTCCGTTGTTTTCTATTTGTAACATAGTTGCTAATCCACTCGAGTACTTTTCCCCTTAGGCCATAAAGTTTTAGTTTTTTGAGTAGTATATCATGATTTATAGTTTCAAATGCTCGTCTTAAATCCAAAAATACAGCCACAGTATACATATTTTTATTCATATTATTCTTCCATTCGGTAACAATTAACTGAATGGCTGACTCGCATGAATGATCGGATCTAAAACCAGATTGATTCATAAAAAGTATGTTATTTTCATTAAAATATTGTGATAGCTGTTGATAGACTACTAGCTCTAGCAATTTTTCTGCACATGGTAAAGTATTGATGGGTCGGAATTCACTGCATTTATTTGAATTAGTTACGTTTACGAACCTTTATTTTCGTCTATTTCAGCTATGATTTTTTTCAACTCCTTTATGTCTATCAATTTAAAATCACTGAAACTGTTTTGACTTTCATCAATATGGCAGTCAAACTCACACTCTTCGATACTAAGGATAATATCATTAATACTACTTAGAAAGTATCTATTAAAACAAACTGCAATCATATTACTATCTTTAATCAACATTTTTTGTCCATTTTGTTCAAAGAATACACCATTAAAGAAATAATTATGTAATTTTTGTGGGGTTTATTAAATTTTTCAACGTTATCCACATTAAACGGGGATTATGAATATTTCTATCAATTTGATTAAAATTGAACTGATTCTTCTTTTTTTTAATGATATTGACAACAGCATTTCGTTTCTGCTTGTAATTTTTCCAGTTAACATCACTTGAATTCAGTTTGAAAGACTTATATGCCGAGTCTCTATCTCTACTTAGTTTCCTAACTTCATTGTCATACCAGGGTAATTCATTTTCATGATATGTAATTGTTTTTAACGGGGCTACTCCATTTACAACTTGTCCGAAGTGTTCTTTTATATTACTATAGATTTCGTTCACATTGGTACTGTGAAGCAAAAAATTACAGCTGATTAGTTTTAAATTAATATAATTCAGATTTTGTTCAGTTAATCTTCTCACAGTTTTTGTATATTTGTTGCTGAAATTAATATTTTCAGAATAGAAACATTTTATAGATATTACAGAGTGATCAGTTATTTTTGGATCATCCAGAACATTTACTTGACTGTTTTCAAAGTTTGTTAGTACATAATCAATCAGTGTTTTACTTGTATTTGTAATTCTCGTGTATGTTTTTACTTATTGAGTTATGCCGTATGTGTTAAATATATCCTTGATTTTGTTTTCATAGAATTCAGCGGACAAGAAATTTAAATTGAAGTCTAAAACTAATATTGTGCGTACGTTTCTGCTGAATATTTCTTCACATATATTATTTTCCAGATGATCCAAAAAAGTTGCATGACTTTCGCTTGGTGAGTGGTATAGACAACCAATTACCCATTTTGTACCCGAATATGTAGTGGTGATAAATTTACACCAGTAATTACGATTATAAACAAATGTTTTATGCACTGAATGTTGAATTTCCTTTCTTACATAGATAGTAACACCTCCTGTATATCTCGAATCTGAGTCGCATCTAACTAGGGAGTAATTTTTAATTTCAAGTTCATGATTATTTATTTCAGTTGTAGTTCTAGATTCACTGAGCAAAATGAATGCTGGATTGTGGTTGTATATGTCAGCTAAAAGTTGAGGTTTTTGAGCTAGTAAACTTTCAATATTTGAGTAAACTATATCTGTATTATATTCAAGTTTGTTATGATTATTGATATCAGAGTATCTGTTTAGTTTTTTGTGTAATTTTTGCCAATAGATTTATTTACAATTTTTGGTATCCCATTTATATATCTTATGCATTTTGAAGTATCACCTGCTTTTATAATAGATTCAAGTTTTGACTTTAATTCTTTATAGTAATTTCTTTGTCTAGGCGTTTGGTCACAATTTTTTTTTTATTAAAGGTACCTTTTCTGTTATTTTCTTACTATTTTTTAGTATGTTTATTACAGTTTCATTTGAATCCAATATTACTTTAGTGGGACGGATTTTTCTTCCATCATATTTTCCTCTCTCTCATAACTCTAAAATGCTCTATAGCAATAGTTGCTTTATAGTGTTTTTTTCATCCTCAAGTCTCTGATTTCTGTTTTCAGCAATAGATTCATTTACATTTATGATCATCACTTTCTTTGCTCTTTTTCTTCTCTCTTCCATCTCATTCATAAACTACTCCATTTCTATTTTTTCTTCTCTGTTCTTTAGTTTGAATACTTCCTCTTCCATTGACTCATTTCTGTTTTTTAATTCACTTATTTCCTGTTTTAAAGTGTTAACTTCATTTTTGAACTCTTCTATTTGTCTGAGAAATATTTTTCCAAATGTACTGCGACATTCACAACAAAAAAAATGTAAAGCCCTATTTTGCAGTATGACAGCTCGATATTCCGAGGGAGCTAGTTTTGTGCAGTTTTCATTTGAATGCATTGTTTCATGGCAGCTATCACAGGTTACAAGTTTATCTTTTTCATTTACTGGCTTTTCACAGGTTGCACAATTACTTAGCATTTTTCACCTTGGTAAACCAACTTTAATTTGTCACCGATCAGTAAACTTTTTATCGCTACTAGTTTTTTGGGGTTCTTTTTACCAGCAAAAACTGTTCATAAATAAGAGATTTTTATTGATGAAAAAATGTAGACTATCTGCAGAATTGCACTTTTCTCTTAATAATTTTGCACTTGTTTCAATATCAACCCTGCAACCTCTGTTGATTTGTTCTTCATGTCTTTGTCTACCCAGTGATATGACTCAACAATTTTTTCACTTTGGTTTTCACTTGATAACTGTGTTGTTTCTAAGGAGAACAGAACATCTGTATACTCAAACAAGCAGTAACTTCTGAAGCATTCCTGGTACAATCATAAAAAGTTCTTTCGTGTGACTCTAGTTCCCCAGATCATTAGTAAAGGTGCTATCAAATATATTTGAAAAATAAATGCTCGGATAGCTGAACTGGACACCTTTTATCTGAATCGAACGATTTTGCCAGTTCACAATGTTTCTTACTCAGTGCCGTGTGTGTTTCACATGGGGCGATCAATTGCTATGACTGTAAGAATAAGTAACTGAAACAATCTCACAGAAAAATAATACACCGACGCCTATGTTAAGCCAGCACCTGAAAAGATAATTCTTTATGTCCTACCCACGATTTTCATTATTTGAGTAATACAAACAATAGATGCTCGCATATCTTTTATTTGCTGTTGGAAAGTGAAAGATGTTAAAGTACAAAGCACACCTTTCTTCCACTACTTTTCATGAGTGGCAACCTTGTTGTTCTTAGTTTTAAGTTCTGTCATGAATGTCATTAGTCAAGTTCATCAGTTCATGTTCGTCCGGTTCATTGTAGCAGTTGAATTAAAATGGTTGAAGAATTAAAGCTGGATTAAGAAAGGAGTTTTATTATAAAAGCAATATCACATTATCAATTATAAAGGACAAAATTTCAACAAAAGATGACCATAGGTCTTTTTTCGAAGCGTACGAGCCTCACCTTACATTTTCACCGATACCGCAAGAAAAGCGCAGGCAATACTGGTATGTTACTATGTTGGTCTACGCTCCGCTGCGTGGTACGTGCTGTGAGGAAGGAAGTAAGTATTGCCGCGGATAGGCATTCCCTCCATATGTTCCTACCGCTGCGCGCTGTCTCGATACGTAAATCTGGTACTACTTGCTGGCTACACATGGAATGTGGACGTGTGCACTCTTCAAAAGTATTGAAGTAGACTTCGAGGACAAGTGAAGTTTGCTCATTGTTTAGTATTCTTCGGTAGAGTCCCCAATACTAGTCACAGTTAACGTAGAAGATTGAGAAACTTTTATTCTTCACTCCTGAGAGGATCTTCATGGTGTACTTACAGGCGTGTATGAGTTTAATTTACAGATATCATATCGAGATTGTAATGCGGATACATGAAGATCACACACTCATTATTCAATGCAATGTTTTTTTGTGTGTACTCTATAGACAAAATTGATAGTAATTTTGTCAAGAGTACAATGACGGTCACATACATAAATATGAATACAAAAAAATGATAATAATAAGTACCAATCATGAACTTCAATTACCGTTTCCCAACTATCACCAACGACATCTCAAGGTCATATACCAACCCTGAACACACATGCGACCTACATCAAGGTCAAACAACTTGATACTTTTCAAAGTCCGCCAAGGTCTTCCAAATTTCTTACCAACACTATGGCACCTTGCACCAAATAGATCTCTGGATGTCAGCTAAAGATCTTAAGTGGAGGGAGGATACCCAGACCGGCTTAAATCTCCTAGTATAAGGAGCGTTGAAAAATCATTTGAGGAACGCTTATAACATTAAAAAAACAACCCTAAGCAAAAACTTTATTACTTTTCTTTTGACTTTAAATGTACAAAAGATAATCTAATAACATAGTTGTTAAAATTGAAACTATAATAACTCGAAAACGGTTTGACCTATGGGCATAGGATAGTTAAAACATTTCCACATTATTTTTCAACGATGTTTTTGTTAAAAATTGTTAAAAAATGTCAACCAGCTGCACTCCCTCAAGAGTACAACCCTCAAAAGTCTTCGAAAGACTTGTCCGAGCTAGGGAAGACGCAGCCCTTACCTTCTAAGTGTGATGCCATGCACGAGACCGATGACCATGCTGGGAATCGAACCCATGACCCTTAGGTTAGGAGACACGCGCTCTACCAGCATGACCACGTCGGCCATCGACCGGGTCAAACGACTCGTGTACTTGGCAAATACACAATTATTTGCGTACTTGGCAAGTATACGAGCTTTGCCAATGGCGATGGCAAGCAGAGCGCTCACACAACGTGTACAATTTACAAGTACGCGAGCGCGAACATTTGGCTAAAACCTTGACAAATGAATCAGTGGTGTGGCAATCAATATGGATAACGGTCGTCTCGAAAATCTCGTTTTTGCTTCCGCGGCTTTTGTTGTGATGAGCTCTGCTTATTTAATTAAATTTAAAAAAAGAGAAGAAGAAGATGGTGGATGGTCTCATTAAATAAAAGTCGAGACAAGGAAGTACTTATATTTAACTTTAACTAAAACAGCATTCTAGATACTGAAAATGAAGAAAAATATATAAATCTTTTTTGTAGATACAGCGCCACCCATATGCTGCAGGATCTGAAACGAGAACCTTCAGGAAAATTCGAAAATTTTTGTAGAATGTCCGCAGTTGACTTTGAGTTCCTGCTCAATAAAATAGGCCCTCTGATAAAGAAATGTGATACCAGTATGAGAAAGGCGATTCCCGCGCAAGAAAGATTTTGCGTTGCTCTGAGATTTTTACACTCACACTCTTCACACTCACACACCTTTTCCATATGTATTCGTCGCAGACGATGCTTCTGCTTCAGGAACCCATTTATTAAAACCATACCACGTATTGTTGAAAATGTATTTGGGATACTGGCATCGGTTTTCAGAGTTTTTAGAGCACCTATGTTACTTGAACCAGAAAAAGTATCGAAGATAGTCATGACATGTGCCTTGCTACACAATTATGTAAGAAAAAGTAAAAATTCTGGACGGTCAAATTCAACCTGGCACGTGGCGTCACGATAACCAAAATATGTCATCTTTCCAGCCACTCAAAAAGTTACCAAGAAAATCTGAAGCTCAAGAAATACGACAAGACTTTTGCAACTATTTTAAAACAACAGGAAAGGTCCCATGGCAAAACAGTTATTGTTGAAATATCAAAATAATAATAATGTATGATTTTAATAAAAAGTTATATTTGTGCTTACCTCTGTGTTTTGGATATTTCTGGGTTCACATATGCGGTGTAAAAATCTGGCCATTTTTTCGAACGCAAACCATATAGGCTTACAAACTTCTACGGCGCCGGATCCAGTTCCAGATGTAGCCTTAACTTTTTTCATGAGAGGCCGAAATGTGGCCATCAGCGACTCTTTTTTCTTCTTCAGTTCATTTATAGTACGCTGAACAGTTATGTTATCTTGAATTCTTTTCCACGCATCATTAACTGCATTACGATTTTTAAGGTCTTTATGTTTAGCCATCCAAATGACCGGCTCATTTTCATAAAAATCAAGAAACTCCAACACAATGTCATTTTTCTGAAATCGTTCAAGAATGCCCACTTTCTCGGAGCAACTTCAGGCCTCAAAATACGCTAATCTAGTATTTTAGTCCGTTGCTAAGCAACGAACTTTCCCGGACCGTTTTCGGCACTAAACTGTACGGGAAAATACTTTTTCTGAAATCGTTCAAGAATGCCCACTTTCTCGGAGCAACTTCAGGCCTCACAATACGCTAATCTAGTATTTTAGTCCGTTGCTAAGCAACGAACTTTCCCGGACCGTTTTCGACACTAAACTGTACGGGAAAGTACTTTCCCGTATCGTAAACGATCCGGGAAAAATTTTGACGGCTTGTATACATTTTAGACAGTAAATGAATGCACGCAAACAATAAGTAAAATTCCTTAATTTATAATAATGCTGATTGCGATTTCAGAAAAAATAGTATGTGTACCTCGTAGTACAAATGGAAAACCAACTAGTGACAAATAATTGTACAAGTAACCCACTCACACGACATGGCAAGTATACGCAAGTAACGATTATTCGCCAAGTACACGAGTCGTTTGAGCCCGGCTTTTTATTTCAAACTTTCCAGAGTTGACAATCATCGACCAATGTATCATTTCCATATTTGCCTAAATAGTTGAAATAATTTCAAAGAATTGTCTACCGAAATATTTTGAAGATAACAATTTCTGTAAGTTACACAATATCGTTTTAAAACGGTGGTCGGTGGCTCAGTGGCTAAGGTAACTAGCAGTGGAACTTCTGGCTCGCATCAGACAGACGTTCGAGGCTCAGGTACGGAATCTTTTTTCTCAAGTACACGGGTCTTTTTAGGTGGCCACATGCATTGTTGTAAATCAAGTGTGATGTGCTAGATGCCAATCCCGACGTCTGGTGCTAGCTTGAAGTGCGCACCGACCAACCGGGGTGGTGCTGTAGGTTTCCCGGGTTTTCCTACAGCTGAAAAGTGAATACATCACCGAAAATATCAGTAAGTTACCCCGGAGCGCCACGGCAAATAATAATAATAGCCGTTCTCTACCCGCACAGGCTATGCCTTTGGGTACACTCTATGAGTGTTTATGAGGGAGTATTATTATTATTCAACTACTGCGATTTTGACCATAGTTGAAGACGTCCATGGAAAAAGGTTGATATTTACCCACTGTACCTAACTAAATTCAATTTTCTTCTTGTTGGGTATTAGCGTATCGTTTACGTTTATGTTATATGCAATTTCATTAATATATTTTCTACCTCAACCCATTCAGATTTTGAACTAATATAAGTAAACTATGGCTGAGACTTGAAAACACATTTAATAGTGAATTTGCTGATCTGTTTCAGGCTATGGAAGAGTTAAACCAGACATAGTTACTTATGGTTCTGCTGTGAAGGGTTCTCACATGAAAGGTGGATGTCGTTCTCTTTCTGGAACAAGTGTTGCATCACCGGTGGTAGCCGGAGCTGTCACACTTCTAGCTAGTGGGGTTTTACACCGTGGCGATGTTATAAATCCTGCTAGTATGAAACAAGCTCTAATAGCATCAGCAAGAAGATTACCTGGCGTGAATATGTTCGAACAAGGACACGGAAAATTGAATTTGATGAAGGCTTATCAAATACTTAATAGTTATAAACCACAAGTGAGTAATATTTATTATAACTATGTAATGTAGTGCATGCTATTCCACGATGAGCTGAGTCGATATGTATATGGAAAACTACTAGGAATATTTTTCTTAAAATTTGTATTCGAGAGTTTTCCGAGGAGCTCGTTTCAGTTGAAATATTTTCATTTGTCTACGACTTCCACTTATACCGGAAGTGTTCCCCAACTTTGTTTTTTGAATGGAATACCCTGTTTTTGTTGCATTTTTAGAATCTGCGATAAATCCCAGTTTTCACTAATTACAATTTATTTGAAAATTTTGACAAATGTGTCTTTGTATGACGCGTGTTTACACGATTGCGTCCAAAATGTTTGAAAAATGTTGTGTTTGGGTAATTTATATTTTTTGAATTGTATTCACACCAAAGGGTCCAAATACTCATTCGATTTCATGTATGTTTTAAAAAATATTACATTTCCCTTCGAATATGAGGTAAGATTGGTTCAATGGGTACAACATACTTAAGGTTTCTTGACTTGTTTTTTGGGGGTTTTAACCGTCCACATTGTAAAAATGTAAATTCTATAAAATCTACACAAGTGTAGAAGGCAAATGAATCAATTTACACCAATAAGGTACTGCGTGTTTTGAATGAAGCTACTCATTTGTTCAGTAACATATCGTTTTCTGAATCTGTCTCTCTGAAAAAAATTTATTTAAATTAACTGAAAAGTAGGTACTTTGTATTTTGGAGACTATAATCAAATAGCCACAGAACACTTACATAGAAAGGACTCTGTATAGGCTGACCGTGTAATAAGTTCTAGGCAACCAGCAATACACCAAGATGGTTGTTGAAAAAAAAATGTTATATCCGTCAACCGGCTGCACCCCTACGTGCAACCCTCAGAAGTCAGAGATTTGTGCGAGCTAGGGAAAACGTAGCCCTTACCTTTTAATACGTGTGATGCCATGCACGAGACCAGTGGCAGTGCTGAGAATCGAACTCATGTTCCTACCGATGTTTTGGATTATGGTGCGAGCACTTAATCTGCATGCCACTTCGGCCCAAGATGTTTTGATCAACCGCATGGTGGCGCCGATGTTCGTCATAATTTGGCTTCTAGTCAATAGATGTCTCTATAGCTGATTTTAGTGACATTTGGCGGTAACAATTCGAAATGAATATCACGAGATATTTGAATTGTACCACTAGCATAAGGCATGTTTTTTTATTCACCGGTGGCACCACCAATTCACCAACTGCGCTCCTATAAAAATGTAAGCGCGAAGTTTGTATATTGGTGGATACCGCGGTAAATAAAAAAAAACATGCCTCACACACATGGAATCCTCGGAACTAAATTATTTCATGTCTGTGCCGTCGGCTTGACCCTTAATGAGATCACACCCCCCTTCGCCCCAGTGCTACTACGTATTCCCCTTCCATTCCCACATCGTCTAGGATCCTCCGTCCGCTCCCCTCCGCGCGCCTGACACTCATCAGCCGGTTTACGTAAGGGCATTTCTTCAGTACGCCTTAACTTTGCATTGGTGCTACACGTAATATCGAGTAACGGAGTGTTCCGTTTGATATTGGGTTATATCTTGTGCGTGTCCTGTTAAAAAGTATCAGGTAAGTTATTCGCTTTCAGCTTTGAGCATGAGTATGTTTATAGAAATGGCGCCTCTCGGCATGCTTGATGTAATTTCTTATGGAATTCTGTTCTTATATTGATAGAACATTGAACAAACACCATATTCACGATCCTAGCATCTGTATGGGTTTCTCAGTAGTGCTATCCTCAGATGCTATCTTTGTACTACAGCAAGTCTCAATTCGAGCAGTTTTATAGCTCGATCCGAGCTGGCGTAAGGCTCGATCTGAGCAGCCGTACGGCTCGCTATAAGCAGCCGTACGGCTCTTTCTAGACAGCCTTACGGCTCGTTCTGGGTAGCCGTACGGCTCGTTCTAAGCAGACGTACGGCTCAATCGGCGGAGCCCTACTGCTCGTCACCCACAGCCGTACGGCTAGATTTGAGGAGCCAACGGCTTGATTCAATCAGCCGCGTGACTCGACCCGATCGGACACACGGCTCAACGGAGGAGCCGTTTTGTTCGATTCAGGCAGCCGTTCAGCGTGATCTTGAGAGCCCATTATGTCAATTCAGAAGAAAACGACATAATCCTGGAGAGGGTGAAGTCTTTGGCAGCTTCACATCTACCCATTGGATGGCGAGATTGGAAAACTGTGCAGTTTACCAGAGATGAACTTCTAGGTGAAGAAATGGATCCACAAATCCTCAATAAAATCAGATTCACTTTACTGACAGTGGAACTTGCCTTCAATCCTGGCGCAACAAGCTTACCGGATAGAGTCTACAGAGACATGAAAGTGAAGCTTCTGGGGTGGCCTTTCTGTGTGGGTTTGATTATTGGCCCTCCCAGCCTTGCTTTCTGCATCAGAGGCTCAGCAGTTCAAAACGAACTGATCATCGCTGCTCTAGGTGACTTGAAGCCTTTGCTGATTTCTCGTAGAGAAGCATCGCTACAGTTATCTGCTGATATCTCGGAATCTGAGAGCACGAATACTCTCAGCTCTCGTAGGTCTCAGAAA
The DNA here is from genome assembly GCA_958502065.1 of Chrysolina americana. Taxonomy (NCBI): domain Eukaryota; kingdom Metazoa; phylum Arthropoda; class Insecta; order Coleoptera; family Chrysomelidae; genus Chrysolina; species Chrysolina americana. Next base: position 29,434,008 of record OY293419.1, on the reverse strand, counting down.
GAGTCCCGTCTAGGTAAGCTAGAGGAAAGTAGTAAGGAAATGAGAGGCATGCTGGAGATTCTGATGAAACGGTTTGAGCATTCAAGAAATGTGCTTGAGGAGAAGTGGAATGGAGATGAATATGAGGACGACGAGGAAAATACTCCGCTAAATATGGAATGGGAAGAAGAGGAGCCCACAAGTGAATCAACTTGGAAGGCTCCTGATCTAGTTAATATGCCGGAATCAATGATGCATTTGGACTTTACCCCAGCCACTAAGGAGTTGGAACCTCTAGTGGCCGCTCTCAAGGAGCAAATAAAAGCCCAAGGTATTGAATGCCAGAGATTAGGAGAGGATTATTTCAATAAAATCTGAAATGGAGAGGTACAGAAGAAGCTACAAGCAACACCGGTATTCAGTGCCCTTCGGGTCACCTCTAACTCTTGCACATGGTTTCGACTATCCAACATCATGAATGTTTAACAAGAATGGATACCACTCTCGCTACGATCAGCCATGGTCTTCTTTTACAAAGAGAAGCTTTCGCAGAAGCTATCAATAATTTGATTATCAAGTATCCAGATATTAAACAAGGTATTCAGACAGAATTATTAGGATCAGATGCGAACTTCCGGAAATTGTCAGATGACATTCTACAATATACCTGCGGCTGTAGAGCTGGGTCTATCGAACAAAGAAGAAAAGGATTGAAACCCCACAATAAAATAGTATCGAGCCTCTTAGAAGCTATACCTTCCTCAGAATAGCATCTTTTTGACGAGCAACCATTAGCAGAGTTATTCAAACAATATGGAGGGTTTTTTCGAGGTGCCGCTCATCGCCGGGCAGACACTCTCAAACCAACAACATCAAGAGATAATACCTCTAGATTTTCGACAAAGCCAGACTATTCCCGAAATAGGCACACCTCCTTCAAAGCGAAGGCGCGATCAGGAGGGAACAGAAAGTATATTTCGAGAGTATCCCGTTTCAAGAAATCTACTTCCATGTCTACAGGGGACAAAGCTTCCAGGAAAAGCAATGAGATCAACCGAACAAGAAGAAAATTACTCCCAGTTACCATCATTCAAAGGGGGTCGTCTAACAAGTTTTGTCAGAGCCCCCGCCAGCGTTCTTTCAATTGTGGAGGGATATTCGATTCCGTTCATAAAGAAGCCGCCTCTAACACGTTTTTCGGAAGATATTCTAGATCGCTTTTCTATCATAGGAATGGATCAAGAGATAAAAAATATGCTCAAGCTCGAAATACTGGAAAGATCCAAGGGAACCACAGGGTACCTATCGAGAATGTTCTCTATCCCAAAACGCGATGGAGGCAGCAGACCGATATTCAATTTGCGAGGGCTGAAAGAGTTTTTGCGACCCAGAAATTTTCGTTTGATGAATCATTTCAAAGTTCCAAATTTTTTGCAGAAAGGAGATTTTACGACAAAGTTGGACATTACGAGTAGTATGTCAGACTCAGTGTTAGCAACACGTAGTTGGTGAGCTCCTCCTTCATAAATTTACGTTGAAATTTTTTCCGTATTTCTTGAGGCACTTTAGTGGAGATTACTCTGGAGAGTTCTGTGATGCAATGAACGAAAAAAAAAAGTGTTAGAATCCCAAAATAAGATCTTCATATCAATAATCGAATAAATTATAATTACCATTGTTGCCAAGTTATCCGTTATATACCTACTTGATCATTCTTTCAACTGAGCGATGGGAAAGTCAACTTACACCTCCAGTACTACAAGCCGTTTAGATGATAGTGATATGGAATTATTAGTCAACAAGATATGACCAAAAATACTGAGTAAGTTAGAAAATAAAGTAGATAAAATGGCAGAACAAATTCAAACCATGGAAAAATCACTTCAGAACGTTGTCTCAAAGTTGAGTCATTTAGAACAACTCCAGCAAAATAATTTGAGCGACATAATGTCAATTACGGAAAAATTGGATGTCCTGAATCAACAGTTTAGTATGAATAGTCTACAACTAGTAGGGGTACATGAAGACACCAATGAAAATGTAACGAGGCTTTGAAAACTAAATGCTCTGTATTTGAGCTCAACAGGGTATTTAGAATTGGAAAATTTGACTTACATTCGAATAAAACAAAACCTAGAGATATTCTTGTTGATTTTGTATCAAATATTAAACGTAATGAAATCTATAAGGCCAGAACTACTCTCAAAGGATCAGAAATATTCATAAATAAGATCTTACAGATAAATGTCACAAACTTCTACTAGCGGCAAGAAAGCGATATCAAAATTAGGACGCCTGGTCACACAATGGCAAAATTTATATTAGACATGACAACTATGTCAAAGCTATCCAGAGTGAAGAAGATCTACCTCCAATAGTTTGAAGAAAAAAGTTCAAATACAAATTTTTTTTCAGTATTTGTTTGTGTTCTTAATCTAAGGTACTATTCACACTAATTGTGTTTTATTTAACAATCAACCTATTCATAAAAATAACTCAAGACTTTTAGTTTTAGTTTCTTCTGCATCTGTTTAAAACTGGTTGTCTATAAGTTATTTGTTTTATTTTTTATTTTCTCTGAATTTTTTATAAGTTTTCAGCCAATCTATATATATATTTAATTGAAACTGATGCAATTACATTTCAGAAAAAAAATATTAATATTTATCACATTCATAGTGTAGTCAGTGTCTTAATTACTATAATTTGAGCTAACTAAAAACTATTTTGTATGACGAATAACATTAATGTCTATTATCAAAACTGTAGGGGTTTGAATAGTACAACACAAGCTTTTCACAGAGGTACATTAAACTACGACTTTGACATTATCATAGCAGTAGAAACATGGTTGCAAGATAATATTCTAAACGGTGAAATTATTGATACTAATATGTTTAATTTAATTAGGGCAAATAGAAATTTACAACTAACGAACAAATCAACTGGAGGTGGAGTCTTGCTTTAAAACATTAGTTTAAAATACTCAAAATTGTTAAAAAATGTACTATGTTTGAATTTCTCTCTATTTGGTTTAAGGCGAATAATCAAACATTTCATTTTATTGTAGTGTATGTGCCTCCAAATAGTCCAAATAAATGGTCCAGACTTCAATTTCAATATAACAAGTGAAAAACTAAGTATATTTCAAGAATTTATAGATCTCAATTCATTTAAACTCTCAAATTACATAACAAACTCCCATGGAAAGACTTTGGATCTGATAATCAGTTCCGAAAATAATCAATATGCCTTAAAATCACAATAAAGTGTCAAAATAATACCAAAGTTGATACAGGTACAATACATAAATATCAGTATAACTTCAAAAACGCCGATTTTCATGAATTAGCTGTAAGGGTGCGGGATGTAAGGTGGGATGCAGTGTTAACTGAAAATAATGTAGACGTAGCATTAACTAGGTTTTATGAAATATGGAATGAAATTATATCTGATACGGTTCCAAAGTTTAAAATAATACATACAAGTAAGAAATTTCCTTTCTGGTTTACAGATGAAATAAAGAATTTACTGAAAGATAAAAATACATTTTATGAATTACAATTCGTGTCAGAACATTACAAATTGAATTATAATCAGGCGAGTAGGGAATTGAAGTCACAGGATAATATGATCAGCGACGTTAAATTTTTTTGGAAGTATGTTAATACTAAAAAGAAAGAAAGTGTAGGTGCGGATAAATTTTTATATCAAGGTACTCACATTAGAGAAGACAAAACCGCTGAGGTTTTTGCAATTTTTTCTTCTGTCTATAATCAAAATCAGGCAACATATTCTTTGCAATTTATCGACATAGTTAGCAATTATAACCATGATACCTTTTCAATAAATTCAACAGACTTTGATCATGCTCTGAAAAAATTGAAGCAAAAAAAAGCTGCAGGCACTGATGGCATTCCTCCATACATTCTGAAAAGTTGTGGCGAATGGATCAAATTACCTCTTATGCATATTTTCAATACGATAATCAAGACACGGATATTTCCTGAACAGTGGAAAGCTGCTCTAACCACACCAATCTATAAAACGGGTGATAAAATGAACATTGAAAATTACAGACCCATATCGATGATGTGCTCACCAGCTAAATTATTCGAGCGGATAATTCAAGCAAAATTATATGCTCATATCAAAAACTACATAGTTACTCAACAACATGGTTTTATGGCCAATAAGTCTATCAACACGAATTTGTTTATTTTTGCAAATGAAACACATGAAACACTTGGGAGTAGGTTGCAACTTGATACGGTCTTCACGGATTTTCGCAAGGCTTTCGACAGAGTGGATCATGATATTTTGCTGCAAAAAATGGTAAAGCTAGGTCTGTCGATAAACTTTGTAGAAATGATAAAAAGTTACTTACAAAATAGAAGTTACATAGTTAAGCATAATGGAAACAGTTCGGGCAAATATCATGCAAATTCTGTTTGCAGATGATCTTAAAGTATACCAAACGGTGCGTGATTGTGTGCTGCTACAAAAAGACATACATGATATCTATGAATGGAGTCTCGTAAACCAATTGCATTTTAATCTTAGCAAATGTAAAGTTATGAGTATAGCACGTATGAGAGAACCTATAATGTTTAACTATGAAATGGGGGGATAAACACTGATTCGGTGCAGTGAAATCAAAGACCTTGGAGTTACCCACAATAATGTTTTTTCATTTGCAAAACATATTAAAATCACAATCTCGAAGGCTAACAGAGTACTCGGATATGTAATGAGACAAACTTAGGTTTTTACTAATATTAATACTGTAATAAAACTGCACTAAACAAATTTTTCTAATTTATTTAAAACACTACTTAAAACATTATTACACTAAAACATAGACTTCAATAACTATTTCAATATATTTTCTACTGTGGCTGTCTATGACTACCACTATCACGCCATCTAATACCCAGTGGCTTATATACTCGTATTTACAATTCTCGACCATTTGAAATTCTCTCTTCTAGTTGTATTCTGTTGTTGGGTAGGGTATTTTGGATAAGGAGAGAGAAGGATGAACGATGGGATTTCGAAGATCCGATTCACCAAAATGTTCAGCCGGGCTCAAACGTCTCGTGTACTTGGCGAATAATCGTTACTTGCGTATACTTGCCATGTTACGTGAGTGGGTTACTTGTACAATTATTTGTCACTCGTTGGTTTTCCATTTGTGGTCGGTAAAAATGGCCCGAGTCAAAGGGATCACGAGTAATCATACACTTGCCAAGTACTCATGCTTATCCAATTATAGTGTAATTGTTTAGTGGCTTTCAGGGTCCCTTCCATAAAGGGGCCTATACTTGTTATAAAGGGTAATAAAGGTTTCATCATCATTGCTACTTTTTCTAATCAGATGGTGGGATCGTTAATTTTTTTGCGAACATTCAGATATCTTTGTTAACCAATATTATTGATTCTATCAAGCGGAAATAAATAAATAAATTAGAAAGCACTGTATGAAGTTTGGTCAAGGATCATTGCATATCATAGCTTCATTGCAGTCGAGAGCATTACAATTATTCTTAATTTTTTTTTTTTAATGTTCATTTCAAATGTTTTTTTATTTCATTAGGTATTTCAAAAGTATCAATATATTACACAGGACTGCTGCCGCCTTTGATATTTTTCGTATTAGAACACATCCAGTCTATAATCAAACTGGAAAATATGTATTGGCTTGTTGGCAGTTCCACATGCATGTCTGAAGCTAATTTTGTGGACGTTGAAACTTTATCTTTATAGATTATATTCAAATCTCCAGTGACGCGTTGTAAGTCAAAGTTGAAATATACTCAATTGTCAGAAGTTATAAAAACTTATTGACAAAGCTTCATTAATAAAATTTATAATCTTTCTAAAAATATGGTTTCACTGGGTAATGGCGAACCGTAAGTAAGAATATTTATCTATGATTGGTTGGAATAAATGGTCTAACCCATCATAGACGAATATTCTTTGGTATGACTTGAACCTAATGATTCAAAACTGCTGCCTGATGAATAATAAGTTGAGATTTCAACAATATATAGACGAAAATTAGAATTCCTTTTCAACCAACTCTCAAGTTTTATGTTGGGTTAAATTAATAATTTTCATCAATATATCAAAGATTTCATGCAACAGAAGTGGTTGGGTTTATTGTTTTTGTGTTGCTGTTCTGATTAGTTAACGAGGTTGTGTCGTCTTTCTTGTTCTTTGAAATCCTTTCCAGTCTCCTTTTTGATAATTTTGAGTATTACTTTTTTCCATTCCCCATTACCATCAAGTCCATTCCATATTGGTCTTGATAATTATTATTACATTGACTTTTTTTTACATTTCAGGCAAGTCTCAGTCCCAGCTATGTAGATCTCAACGAATGCCCGTATATGTGGCCTTATTGCACGCAACCCCTCTATTATGGATCCATGCCTGTTATTGTCAATGTTACTATTTTGAATGGTTTGGGTGTATCAGGAAAAATAGTCAGTAAACCGCAATGGCATCCATATACTCCTCAACAAGGACACTTGTTAGAGATAGCAATATCTCATTCAGAACATTTGTGGCCTTGGTCAGGCTGGATGGCTGTTCATTTGTCAGTATCATCAGAAGGTACTACTTATGAGGGTCTGGCACATGGTCATATTTCCCTTACTGTTGAATCACCTCCTGGTAATGGGGAACAGGAATCTCGTCAAAGTACAGTCAATTTACCCATAAGGTAGGTGTCCTCTAAATTTCCGTCTTTTTTCTTTTGATGTGTTTTTATTATCAATTGTTTGAAACTTATCAAAATGAACACCAGCGTTGCCTACTTTCTTTCAGAGCTAAAATTATTCCAACACCGCCAAGACATAAACGAATTCTGTGGGATCAATATCATAACCTAAGATATCCTCCTGGATATTTTCCTAGAGATAATCTCAAAATAAAGAACGATCCACTCGATTGGAATGGAGATCACATACATACCAACTTCAAGGATATGTATCAAAATTTGAGGAATACTGGATATTACGTGGAAGTTTTGGGTGAGCTTATATATATTTTATCAAGTTGGTATGTGCAATTTAAATTATATGAATAGAATACTTCATCAACGCTTAAACTTAATGTACAATTTACCCTGCATACAGATGTTCTCAAATTGAAGGAAAGATAGAGAGAAAAGATTATTATTAATTATATATATTATATTACAATTATACCAACTGATAATTGACCATCAGCTAAGGTGGTATGGATAAAAGTTAGTAAATGCTCACAGTACAGGTTTGTCTCTCTCATAATTCAATAAAACGAATAGGTCTGTTTCTAAAAATCTGAATAAAACCATTTGCTCAATGTTCATTCATTCCACCCAATGTGTTAGAACGTCATCGTGATTTACTTCAACATTCAAATATAATTATTTAATACAAACACATCAAAATACATTAAAATGTACTGAAGTAACAATTTTATATTGTTTTCAACTTTAATTTTCTGATACACTGGTGAGATTTTTAGGGGAAGGGGCAGTAGTTGGAAATTAGGCCACTAAGAAATCCATTTTATTTAATTTTGTCGATGTTTCGACTGTATATTGGCACCTTTTCAATCGACGAACAGTGGGGCAAGAGTCCCTGAAACCTGGCATTAATTCAAAATTAAAGTGTATTGAATGCATTCGCTCTTATGACACTAGAGTGGGCCAGCCTACGTTGTCTGTGGTGTTCAGAGAGCCTGGTTTTTACGCTGCGGAGGGTGGTTCCGATGTGTACGGACTCATATGAGCACGGTATTCGATATACACCGGGAGTAGCGAGTTGGTCTCATGGGTCTAGCTGACTGGAACAAAGTACCGATCTGTCTAGTAGTAGCACATCGCTACTCCGGGTGTATACCGAATACCGTGCTTGTGTGGGGCAGTATACTTCGGCACCACCCTCCGTAGCGTAAAAACCGGGCTCTCTGAACACCACAGACAATGTAGGCTGGCTCAGACGGAAAGAAAATAAAACGTGTTATTTGTTTTATTTTTGTGTTTCATACAATCACTTCAACACACCATAATCGACCAGGTAGGCCGGGTAATCATGACACCGTAATCTTACAGGTAGACAATGACGACATAACATCCGGTCAGGTAACCTAATCACCCCAAGCAAAAGAAACGAAAATAATTCAAAACCAAGCAATTAGCAAGGCTATGACTATTAATTGTGAGGACCCTTCAACCGCTCTATCAGTATTACGTAGCTTTTCGAGAAGACTAATCCACGCTGAAGATGCTCACTGCAGTTGTGAGCGAACGTCGGTAGAAACCTTCATTCTTAGAGGGTTATTCTGTAAAGCATAACTACTGTCGTTAGTGAATGATAACCTGTAATTAATGATATTTGCGATTCTGTAGCAAAATATCGTTTTATCGCTATTCTACGGTGAAATTTATCGTTTGTATACGACGTTGATGGAGGTGTCTTTATATTGTCGTTCGTGGATATCAAACATGAAACATGATTTAATTCACAGAACATATTGGTATAGGTGATTATTTGAAATTTGAATTAGAATCTAAGTATTTGGAAAGAGGAAAGAAAGAGTGGTTAGCACAAATTTTGGGATATTTCAAAGTGGTGCGATTGTTCAATAAAAAATGAATAACCAGCGACAACTAGTACAGCTAGTTAGAGAAGATATATTGCGCAGGTGGAATACATGAATACTACGATTTTCTCAGAACTTATTATATGAACGTTCAAAAATAATCTATGAAACTATTTGAGTTACCAGATATTCTTTTTCGGCAAATGAACAATACTGCACAAGAATGCACAATAATTAATCGAAGAAGTTGTGATGTTCATTTTGCGAGCACAAAGAAACACAGGAACAGCTCCTGTTATCAGGGTGAGATGAAAATACCATATTTCGAGTGTGTCATTTGTATGTTCACAGTTTTTTTAGCACATTATTATTTCTGGCGCATGAAAGCAACCACAAGCCTGTCGGATCAGACAGACACAACAGTTCATCTCAACCGAATGTCAGCAGATCTGTTCACGAGGTTGTTGATATAGCTTTATAACAAGTAACACTTGCAATTATGTAGGGGGAAGTAGTTGTTTGCTGTCAGATATTTGCTTTAATTTCCACTCTGTGGAATTATAATAATAATAATACTCCCTCATAAACACTCGTTGAGTGTACCCAAAGACATAGCCTGTGCGGGTAGAGGACGGCTATTATTATTATTATTTGCCGTGGCGCTCCGGGGCGAATTACTGATGTTTTAGGTGATTTATTCACTTTTCACCTGTAGGAAAACCTATGTGGAGAGAGAGATGAAATATCTCACACAAAACATGAGTATGTAGCAGATCTTTAATAATGACAAATAATTGATGAATTTACAGATTCTTTATGAAACATGAGTTACCAGGAATCATAGGATGTATACATTGCACCCACCTAGTTTTCAGAATCATTAGTCTCATTTCGTTGAGAAATGCCTCAAATTGGCTCATATAGTCGTCTTTTATTCATACCCCGCTGCCTCTTTGTTATCGGTTTGGCTGTAGTCATAGTGAAGTCTGGATGAAAACAATCATAATTTATTACAGATTATATTAAATTGTTTATTATTATGTACGTATATTTTATTCAAACTGTAACTAAATTTCATTCTGACAGCAGTCAACTTTGTTCAAACGCGCGCACAAGTATCGACAAACGTTTTTGGTCACAAAACATTAAACTTCAAGTACCAACATTTACCAAATCCATTTAATACTATGTTACCAGATTTTGTTCTAACTAAATCGATACTGAATGTATTTTAAGAATTTATCGTTAGGAATGTCGTCGGCGAAAATGTCGTCAGCGCAACGATATCGTATTCTAACGACAATTTACTGAATAAGCCTCTTAACATTGTTAGATAAAAACATTTTCATAACATAACATAAGTAGATGATGATAATGATATTGATATGGAATCATATTCTGATAGCTAGATTTGTTAACACCCCCCACCTGTCTCTGAACGTGAAGACAAAGTAGAAGATGATGATATAGAATCATATTCTGATAGCTATTAGCCATAGGAAAGAGTTCTCAAATAAAATTTCGCGGAACAAATATATTATAAAGGAACAATCTGAATTTTCTTTTTTTTTTTTTCGCGAGGAACATTTTGCATTCTCTGAAGCTTTCTGTCCAAAAAATCGTAAACTACAGTTTATATTGTCCCCGAGTGTTTATAGTGTTAATGAATTCCACACCACAAAACTGCCTTATCCCCTTGAAGAGATTGTCAAAACTATATTTCCCTGAATTTGAAATCAATTTACTACACGAACCATGAATTTTACAATTTCGTTCCAGTTTTTAGTTTTTTTTTGCAAGGGATTTTTTACTATTTTTCTATTAATTTGGAGGTGAAATTATTAACAAATCCAAATTTTCATAATTTTTCGTGATTCGTTTCGATTTCCATCTCTTGGAAAACTACCCCAATTCATCAGTGGTATTTTTTAAATTATTTCTGCTGTAGTTAAGGATCAGAATTTTGGTCAGAAATTGTTGATATTGGCCCCACTGGGCGAAATTGTTTTGTCCTTTGTTGTTTTTTGTGATATTTTTGACATGTTATTTGTTTTATTTGCTCTTATGCCAATTTGAAAGTTTTATGGAGCATCGTTTTACGTGTTAAACCAACCATTTTTCAGTGTGTTATATACAGCCAAAACGTCGACGAATTAAAATGAGTGGTTTTCTTAGATTTACCTAATTCCCAACAAACTGTACAGATATATAAGTCCATATAATTCATTTTTATACCCTGATTACATTCATTATACTAGTGACATCCTAAAATAATATGCCATCGGTAATTATCACCTGATTCGATGCCACGTATTATATTCTAATTATTTATATAGATGAGAACTCTCTAAGCCTACGCATACGTATCAGTGCCCAATTGCTATTTTGAAATAAAGATACTGTTGGAAATTATTAGTCACTTGGTTTCATGAATAGCGTCAGATTGTTGGAAAATTCACCATTGAGGCGTCCCAATTGAAATTTGTTCAATAACTTGTTTATACTGTTGCGTTTTTCAGGTTCAATAAGTGGTACAATTACTTATAAACTCGCCTTTATTGTCACAGAACAAATAATACAACTGACAACACTGTTTGACACTTTGCAGTTAAAATAAATACTTCAAACTTCACTTGGTAACGTTACAACAGTCAAATGTTAAAAAGTAAACAAAACTTAAAAACTTCCCAAACTTGACAAATCTGATCGTATTTATAGGATAACATTATTCTAGAAGCTATAGAACTTTATACTAAGTTCTCGAATAAACTTTAATGATTCTAGTACATTGTAATGGGTTTCTAAAAGGCAAACAGAAGGATTCATGATTTTTCTATCTACTACCAGGTTCGTAACACTGCCTCCTCTTCTAGGTTATTCCGTCCCAGATAACATCATCTCCATCTTGATTGTTTGTCTCGCTGGAACCAATTTGGAGGGTCGTGGCCTCGGTATTCTGCTAACCTCTCCACGTGAACAACTTTTGGTTTGCTCCTTGGGGTAAGCTGGATGCGGTACACCAAATCGTTGATTTTCTTTACGACGACATAAGGGCCTGTCCAGTTCCTCTGTAGCTTGAGACATAGTCCTTTCTTTCTTTGAGGTTGGTACAGCCAAACAATCACCTGGCTCAAACATAGTCCCTGGAGTATTCCTGTCAAATCTCTTCTTCATCTTGTCACTGGTGATTTGAAGACGATGTCTGCAGAATTCATGCACTTGATCCAGTCTTTCTCGCAATGCTTTGACAATTCTGGAAGAACTTTGTCCTCATCTACATTCCTGCCGGGTGGCATTCCAAATAGCAGATCGATTGGCAGTTTCATTTCTCTCCCAGTGATTAACATTGAAGGGGTATATCCGGTGGACTCACGCTGGGCAATCCTTTTGATTCTTGGAGATGAACATCGACAGATACTGGCTGATGGTTTTATTGTGTTGTTCAACCATTCCATCTGATTGTGGATGTAAGGCTGTTGTGCGAGTTTTCTTTACGCCTAAAATGTTCATCATTTCCTGCCATAACTCGGATTCGAAGTTTCTTCCTTGATCTGAATGTAATTGTGAAATGTAAATGTGATAGCCATGTCTGGCTATCACATTTTCTAGGAAGGCCTTTGCAACTGTCTTTGCCTCCTGGTTTGGAATGGGCACAACTTCGGGCCATTTGGAGAAATAGTCCATGGCTACCATCAAGTATTTATTTCCATGCTCAGTAACAGGAAACGGCCCCAGAATGTCAACTGCTACTCTTTCGAATGGTTCACCAGAAAGATACTGGGCCATTTTTCCTCGACTTCTGGCTTACGGTCCCTTCTTTGAAGAACATAGATCACATCTCTTACACCATTCTTCAACATCTCGACGGCAATTCACCCAATAGAATCGATCTCGAACTCTAGCTAGGGTCCTCTTGATTCCGAAGTGTCCACCTGCATGACTACTATGAAGTTGTTCAAGAACATCTTTGACATGAACCTTTGGCAGCACCAGTTGGTACACCACGGTTGCTCCATCTGGGCTCTCCCATCTGCGATGCAATAGGCCATCACGAAGACATAGGGAATCCCACTGAGCCCAGTATCCTTTGGCAACTACACCAAACTTAGATACTTCCTGCCACTCGGGTCTTACTCCATTTTTCAGCCAGCTTAGGACTAATTTCAGATTGTTATCATTCTTCTGACTGTTCCTCATTTCTTCTGTTGTCCATAAATCAGATTCTTCGGACTCAACTCTCACGGTAGTGGCTTGCAAAATTTCCTTGCACTGCTCTTCATTGTAGAAGTTGGCCTCTTTGTTTTCAAGTTTCTGACAATACCAAGCATGGACGTCTTGATAAGGTGTCTGCATTGCTGTGTTTCCTGCCCCTACGATGAATTATTTTGAAGTCATATTGTTGGAGTCTTTCTATCCATCTGGCAACCTGACCCTCAGGCTTCTTGAAGTTCATTATCCACTGCAGAGCGCTGTGATCAGTCCTCACGAGAAAACGTCTGCCATAGAGGTAGGTGTGGAAATGTTCAATGGCTTTGACTATCGATAAAAGTTCCTTTCTCGTAACACAGTAGTTCTTTTCGGCTTTGCCCAGAGTTTTACTGTAGTAGGCTATAACTTTCTTCGCCATCCTGTTCCTGAGATAAAACAGATCCAATACCATGCTGAGACGCATCACAGTCCAAAATGAAATTGCCTTTCTCTTGTGGATAAGCTAAAATATGTGCAGTTGTTAATTTCTTCTTCAGTTCAGTGAATGACTGCTGACAATCAGAACTCCAATCAAACTGAACGTTGTTCTCAGTCAAGCGATGGAGTGGCTTGGCGATTTTTACAAAATCCTGTACGAATTTTCGATAGTAAGTGCATAGTCCCAAGAAACTTCTTACTTCGTGTTTGTCTCTGGGACGTGGCCAACTCCTAACAGCCTCGATTTTCGCAGGATCGGTCTTGATTCCTTCGGCCGAGATGACATGGCCTAAGATATTAACTTCTTTTTTAAATAAACAGCATTTTTTTGGATTGAGCTGTAGGTTGGCGTTTTCTAACCTCAAAAATACTTCTTCCAAATTTTTCAAATGTTCGTCAAACGTCTTTCCCATTACCATTACGTCATCCAAGTAGACAAGGTAGGTTTTCCATGTCAAACCCCTTAGTACTAGTTCCATAAGTCGTTCAAAGGTGGCAGGAGCGTGACATAATCCAAACGGAAGAACTTTGAATTGGTACAGCCCGTGTCCGGCAGAGAATGCTGTCTTGTCTCTGTCATCGGGATGGACTTCCACTTGCCAGTAACCGCTTTTCAAATCCAACGTTCAAAACCATTTTGAACCAGATAGTGTGTTAAGCGTGTCATCGATTCTTGGCAATGGATAGCTGTCCTTCATGGTGACGTCATTCAATCGTCGATAGTCCACGCAAAATCGGGTTGATCCATCCTTTTTAGTTACTAAGACTACCGGTGAGGACCACGGGCTTGTGGATTCTTCAATTACGTCATCCTTCAGCATGTCGTTGATCATGTTGACTACCTCTCTGTTTGGCAAATGATAGTCTCCTTGGAGCTTGTCGAATTGGTTGGGCGTCGCAGGTGTTGATTCGGTGTTGGACTAGATTGGTACGTCCCGTTGAAGTTTCTGTCGAGAAGATGTCTCCATGACTGTCGAGAAACTCTTTGGCCTTCTGTTTTTCTTCCAGAGATAGGTGTTCCGTGGATTCCATTATTTTATCGATTGTTCTCTGATCGATGTTGGTAGTTTTTCTTCGAAGTGTTCGAGTTTGGTTTTCACAATTGATGACTCGAGTGACGGGTTTGCAGATGCCCAATTGGTCGGTTTTCCTCAGGAAAACTTTGATATCTGTAGTATTGGCAACCCTGACTGGAATTTGTTGTTCCGTGTTCACAAGACATCGGGCAGTTAGAAGTCCATCTTTACGGTATTCATCGATTTCAATTATTCCAGTTCTCAAATCCCCAGGTTCACCTTCCAGTCTGGCCATAACAATGGTTTCGGAGTTTTTCGGAATATGGATGTCTTCCTCAACATAAATCTTCATTGGTTGGAGTTTTTCTTCGTATCTGCTCAGGAAGATTTTTTCATTGCCGATCCGCAATATTTTATTTCTGACATTAAGGATGAAGTCGTTATTCTCCATGATATCTAGACCCAAAACACATTCATCCTTTATGTCTGCAACCAACATAAAATGTTCCATGGTAATGGGGCCTATCTGGATGCGTACAAGCGTCTCTCCAATGATTGGTGAGGTTTGTCCCGTAGCTGTTTCCAAAACCATATTCCTCTTTATCGGCTTTACAGATTTTTGTATGAGGTCTGGACGAACAACTGTTCTGGAAGCTCCTGTATCTATAGTGAAGGTGCATCTTCGATCTTCTAATTGGCCTTGGACTAGTAGACTTTGTCCATTTCTCTTCAAGATAGGAATCTTGGGGCTTTGAACACTGAAAGTCGACACACGCCCCCTAGTGCCGACTAATTCTCGTTTTCCTGGTTGGAAGAGAGTCTTCTTTCAGGCTTTCGAGGTCTCCCTTCTGGCGTGGGTGACCTCCTGTAGCCTCCTCTGATAAAACGACCACGTTGTTCCTTTCTTGGGCTTGGGGATCTCGATCTCGCTTCATTGCTTGTAGATGTCGTCCTTACCCTCATTGGACTTCTGGACCTTGATCTTCTTTGTAGATGACCAGTTTTTCCGCAGCTATAGCAGCGCCTCCTTTTATTTTCTTCAGAAGTCATTTGTTTACCCAATGCCGTTATGGAGTCCAATAACTTATTCAACAGCACCTCGCTCGTAGAAGAATCTTCGATGAATTTGACTTCTTGTAACTGGATCTAGTATTTCTTGATGCATTTTTAGCCGCTTCGAACTCCAATGATGCTATTAGTACCCCGCTTATGGTCTGAAGACGTCCTAGTCGAAGGGCTTGCTGCATGTCAGGATCTCTTAGGCCGTCGATGAAGGTTTGCACTCCAATTTGTTCTATGAACTCTTTCGGTGCTTGTGGATAGGCCAAATTAATGAGTCGCTCCACATCTGCTCCATATTCCTGCAGTGATTCGTTTGGTTTTTGGGATCGACTCTTTAGCTGACTCTGGAACACTTGTTTAAGATACTGCTGCCCATATCTTATCTCTAAAGCTTCCACGATTCTAGAATACTCCTTCTGCTTATTCTCGGGGATATTCTGCAATATCTCTAACGCTTGGCCTCGCAGACACAGGACTAGTGAAGTGGCCTTTTCTTCCTCGGACCATCCATTTGCGTTTGCTGCCGCCTCAAATTGACGTCGATACATAGACCACGAAGATTGCCCATCAAATGTTGGAGGCTTCAAAATTTTTGCTTGAGCAGGCCTTGGATATGTCAGTGAAAATTGCCTTTCACTGGTGGGAGAAATTTCCTCAGAGCTTGTGTGGAAGGTGTATTGTTTCTATCCTCTCCTTGATCCTATCCACTTCTTCGTTGAATTTCTTGTTTACTTCTTGTGCCACCAGTTCATTCATTTTGAACAGTTCAATTTCGACCTCCTGGACTTCCTCTGACTTCCTGGACTTCATCTCTGACCTCCCGGACCTCCCCTTTAACTTCCTGGACTATTTCGGTGATTTCATTCTGGAAGCACTGTTGGCTGTGACTAAACTGTTGCAGGAGATCGACATGCTGCTGTTGTAACCGTTGGACTAACCGCGCCTCTTGCTCCTCTTGTTCTTGTCTTCTTCTAGCTTCTTGGTCCTTTTGTTCTTGTCTTCTTCTAGCTTCTTGTTCATTTGGTCTTGTTTTCTGCGCATTTCAAATTGTTGGAAAAACTCTTCTTGTTCCTGTTTCCTTTTGAGTTCTTATCCCTCTTGCTCATGTTTTCTTTTAGCTTCTTGTTCCTCTTGCTCATGTTTTCTTTTAGCTTCTTGTTCCTCTTGCTCTTGTTTTCTTTTAGCTTCTTGAACCTCTTGCTCTTGTTTTCTGCGCAGTTCAAATTGTTGAAAAAGCCCTTCTTGTTTGTTTTGATCTTCTTTTCTGTGTATTTCAAATTGTTTGAGAAGCTCTTCTTGTTCCAGTTTTCTTTTCGCTTCTTGTTCCTTCAAAAACTGGATTATATCTAACGTCGCCATCTCGTCGTAATTCTGTGCTCGAGTATTCACCATCAAATACTGTAAATCTGCTCCACTCTTCTTTCTTCAGTACCACATATCCCACCGCTGTCACCAAATGTTGCGTTTTTCAGGTTCAATAAGTAGTACACTTACTTATAAACTCGCCTTTATTGTCACAGAACAAATAATACAACTGACAACACTGTTTGACACTTTGCAGTTCAAATAAATACTTCAAACTTCACTTGGCAACGTGACAACAGTCAAATGTTAAAAAGTAAACAAAACTCAAAAACTTCCCAAACTTGGCAAATCTGATCGTATTTATAGAATAACATTATTCTAGAAGCTAAAGAACTTTCAACAGAACATTCCATACTAAGTTCTCGAATAAACTTTAATGATTTTAGTACATTCTAATGGGTTTCTAGAAAGCAAACAGAAGGATTCATGCTTTTTCTATCTACTACCAGGTTCGTAACAATACACTGTGTCCGTAAAGTATGGAACAAACTCATTTTTAGCTAAACATATTTTAAGAAATAATCCTGAAACACGTTGATTTTTTATTTTAATTTACCGTATATGGGGTGAATTACGTTCGAGTAATGACGTCACCGTCATTTTTTTTAAATGGAACACCCCCATTTTGTCTCAATTTTCGGATTACTCTAGCCGAGCTGATTCCAAAAATGTATCACATGTTGATTCCAATTGGTACAGGGTAAATTAACAATATTATCAAAAATACTTATTGTCTAGCGGCAATTGGTTTAAATGTAACACCCCGTAGTTTGCTACATGTTTAGAATAATAAAAATGAGCTGTTTCCAAACATGTTTGGTACTTGTGGTCTAGCAGACAGAATATGAAAGAAATTATTTCTTATCTATTTATAAAAAACATAGTCGTCTAGTTTTTTGTGAAATGTCATTATTTGTTTAGTAATTAATAGTTTTGGTATTCGTGAATATTCGAATGATTGCTTAGATTTAATTGGAAGTAGAAATGGAGTTAAGTGTAAAACAAAGAATTGAAATACTTATGATGATTGGGTATGGAGACAGATCGCGAACTCAGATGGAAGTGTGCAATTTGTTTAATGATAAATATCCAGAAAGACCTATAACGCGTTCAACAGTCAGTAAGACTGAAACGAAATTTTGAGAAACTGGTACGGTTGAAAATGTACGCAAATCAGGTCGTCCCCCTGCAAATGCTGATACAGCATCAGATGTTTTCCTGAGTTTTGATGAAGATGCGCACACTTCTGTTCGTAAAGTTAGTCGCGATATCGGTGTTAGCAAAACAACGGTACACAAACTATTCAAGCTTGAAAAATGGCATCCTTATAAAATCAAATTTGTGCAAGAATTAAACGAAGATGATCCCGATAGAAGACTCCAATTTTGCGAAGAAATGATGGATAAATGTCACCAAGACCCTCTCTTGATACAAAACATTATTTTTTCTGATGAGGCCACTTTCACGTTAAATGGTGAGGTTAACCGTCAGAATTGTAGATACTGGGCAAAAGAAAACCTCCACTGGATGCGTGAGCATCACACACAATACCTTCAAAAGGTAAATGCATGGGCTGGAATTGTATGAAATCGAATCATCGGACCCTACTTTATCGAAGGTAATTTAAACGGGGCAACGTACCTTGAGTTTTTAAGGGGGTATCTCGTACCTACTTTACGTAATTTGTTTCCCAGCAGACGTAATCTTGGAGGCTTGATGAAAGTTTATGGTTTCAACAGGATGGTGCACCTCCACATTATGCTGTAGATGTTAGAAGGTACCTAGATGTAATTTTTCCGAACAGGTGGATTAGTAGACGTGGACCCACTGAATGGCCAGCGAGGTCACCAGATTTAAATCCTTTGGATTATTTTCTGTGGGGCCATCTGAAGAATGTTATTTATAAAACGAAACCAGCAAATATTGAAGATGTACAAGGGAAAATTCGAACAGAAATAAACAATTTTATGCAAGAAACCATCCACAAGGTTCAACAAGAATTTGTACACCGTTTGGGTTACTGTCAAATACAGCAAGGGCTGCAGTTCGAACATTTATAAAGTCATGTATTCCAGCATATTCTGCCCGCTAGACAATCAGTATTTTTGATAATATTGTTAATATACCTAATAAAGAATGTTACGTGTTACTTTATGAGCACACACAAAACTATTGTATTTTTGTCCACCCTGTACCAATTGGAATCAACATGTGATACATTTTTGGAATCAGCTCAGCTCGACTAATCCGAAAATTGAGACAAAATGGGGGTGTTCCATTTAATAAAAATGACGGTGACGTCATTACTCGAACGTAATTCACCCTGTATATTAGATTATTATTTTAAAATACGGTAAATTAACATCACAAATCGACGTGTTTCAGGATTATTTCTTAAAATGACCTGTTTATCTAAAAATGAATTTGTTCCATACTTTACGGACACAGTGTATAAAGAGCCACTGACGAAAAACGTCTACGGGTAAGTTCCCAATGCATCATTTTTGCTTTTCGCGTGCGCGTCACGGATTCTGATTGGAAAATTTGACGATGCTCGACGCTATTCGTCAATCAGAATGCGTGAAGAAGGCGTGACGCGCATGCAAAAAGTAAAAACAGTGCATTGGGAGTTCACCCTAATTTGTTGTCATATTTTGAAAAATTGAAAAGTTAATAAAATGACTCCTCAAATGCTATGAGAAGTTAGTCAGCGACTGTGATTTTTTTTATTTCATGCTGTATCGTAAATCATACTTTTACAAACTTGATTTCATTCCTTTGGGAATGGGTACGGTAGTGAAAAATTTCACCGTAGTAGTCCTGTAAAATTTCAGATATAATTCTGATATTCTTTAACTGTCGAAATGTTTATTTCACTTGCGAAGTATAATTTTATGTGGTTAGAATCATCAAATTTGGTTCTGTGGTTTTGTAGCATATACTTGAGATTTACCACGGAGGCAGATTTAGCTATAGGTAACCGTAAGATTGACACAGTAGGTAACATTAGCAAGTCGCGCAACTGAGGAGTCAATAAATAGATATTGAGAAATACCAAGAATTTTGTTCAGTTATATATAAATTAAGTATTAAATTTAACGAGGGGCTATATCTTGTAGTGAAAATGTACTCAACTAATTTTGCTTATTTATTAAACTCGTCTTAATCAATAATTGATATCACTATCGCTCTCTGTCTGCGGACTCTCGAACTGTATCTGCCACTCTCTGCGACTATATGCCCGCCCCCTTATGTCGAGCGTCTTATATACTATAAGATTCTTTTCACAGTTCTCGATTTATCGGGACTATAGAGCGACTCATACAGATGGCTCTAGAAGCGGATTGAACCGACCGATTTTATTCGAGCTACTTCTCGGCAATGAGTCATAGTTATTGATCCATCAGCCAGCACACGTTGATTACATTGAGGGTGCATAATTAATTAGGTGATCAGGGTTTGCCTCGAAATCGTTACATTGCACCCTTTTTGAAGAAGTTTCGTCCCGAAATGAAATTCTTGGACATATCTGCACCTGGACGTTCGATGGAAGTAGCACTCCACAGTCTTCAACTTGGGTCGAGGAAGATGGCCGCAGCACACCAAAATCTTGACGCCGCTGAATCTGAATATTGTCTTCAACATGCTCCTTATAACTCTCCAGTCCAGCCCATCAATCCCAAAGGCCAATTTTGGGATTGCCAGGTCCACAAGATTCTGGTCCAGCATCGTGTCTCTTAATCTGGTAAGGCTCTTCCAGACATCTTCATAAGACGGCTTATCTCGATAATGCTTCTTGGTAACCAGATAGTAGATGATTCTCTGGCCCTTCCTCAGCTGTAGCAACCCTCCAACTTCCGGGTTCTGTTCCCGCAGTTTCTGGAGTCGACCGAACTTCTTGAAGGATACTACGGCAATGCCTCTGGACATTTGTAGATCTTCTGCCACACAGTGAGCTAACGCGTAATCGGCAGGCACCTTGAAAAGGTCTCGTGGCTCCTCTCGGGTTACCCCATGTTGAACTTTCTGTCCGTTTGAGTACAGGGACATTAACCTCTGAGTACAGGGACATGAACCTCTAGAACGTCATTTCATCCTCCGGTGGTCTGATGGTGCGACTTGGTCGTAGTTTCCGGCATAAGGGGTCAATCTATTAAAATGAACGACCTTAGGTGTCCCTCGGGGTGGTTTGTAGACTGCAGACAAGGTAATTTATTCTTTTCACTATCTTGTATAGAACTTCCCAAGAGTTCCGAAACTTCGGTGATAGTCCATGGCGACGTTTAGGGTTGTACAGCAAGACAAGGTCTCCTATCTGCTATCCACCAGCATCGGCCTTGATGTCGTAGGTCTCCTTCATTCTGTCGCTGGCACTCTGGATGTTCAAACGGATTTGTTCATGAATGTCGTCCATTCTCAATCGTAGTGTCTTGTCCTGGCGGCGTCCCAAACTTCAGGTCACATGGAAGTCGCAGCTCTTGGCCCATGAAACACTAGCAGGGGTTTGGCCGGTTGACTCATGTACTGCGCAACGATACGCCATCAGGAGCAGATGAAGGTGATGGTCCCAATCTTTCTGGTGGTCAGAGACTACCTTGAACAGGTGGTGGTTTATCGTCTTGGCATTCTTCAGACCACTGGTACATTGTTTGTTCTTCTGTAAGCCTGGTCAGCGGTTTGGCGATGTTGGCGAAATCCAGCACATATCGGCGATGGTAAGTGCACAAGCCAAGAAACCTTCGAATCTGGTGTATGTCTTTTGCAATGGGCCAGCTTTGATCTTCTGCTCATCTACTGCTACTCCTTTCCCAGAGACAACGTAGCCGAGGTATCGTACTTCTTTCTGGAACAAAGGATATTTCTTGGGGCTCAGTTTCAATCCGGAGGTTCTTAGTCGCTGGAATACCTCCGTTTTTCACGTGGTCGTTGAACAATTTGCCGACCACAATAATGTCGTCGAGATACACCAGACACGTCTTCCATGAGAGTCCCTTCAGAACCGTTAGCATCAATCTTTCACATGTGGCTGGAGCGTTGCAGAGCTCGAGTGGCATAATTTTGGACTGCCACAAACCTGAACCGACGGTGAAAGCTGTCTTTTCTCGATCTTCCTGAGCTAGTTCTATCTGCCAGTATCCACTATTCAGATCTAGGGTCGAGAAAATCGTGGAACCCGCTAGCGTGTCGTCTATTCTAGGAAGAGGGTAACTGTCCTTTTTCGTCACGTTTTTCTGTTGACGATAGTCTACGCAAAAGTGTGTTGATCAATCTTTCTTCTTCACCAACACGATTGGAGAGGACCAAGGACTGTCGGATGGCTCGATGACTTTTTCTTTTCCCATATCACTGACTATTTTGTCAGCCTCATGCTTTTAAGCGAGAGGAAGTCTTCTGGCTGATTGCTGGATTGGTCGGGCATTTCCAGTGTCAATTTTGTGCTGCACCACCTTTGTTCTACCGCCTCTGCGTACTCCGATATATCGAAGATGTTCTGATACTGTCTGACTAATTCTCTTAGTTTGGGCTGCTGTGCTTGTCCCATGTTCTTGGACGAGACGAGATGTCAATCAATTCCTCTTATTCTGCTGGCAAGCTTTTGCCTTGGCTAACGGTTTGGCGTACACTCCTAATTACAGAAGAAATTGACGAATATTGCCCCAAAATTGTTCCTTTCTTCAAGGTCACCGGGTAATAATTGACATTCATTGCCCTTACTGGGACAAATTTTTAGCACGCAACAAGGTTTTTCCTAGTGCGATTCCTCATCCAATTTTCTCATCATGGAGCTTGGGCTCGAACATCACTACGTTTCCGCTGCTCGCACTCCCATCCAGGCGAGCATCCAAAATGGTTTCAGCCCTCTCCGGTACGCTCACATCTTCCGCCAGCAGGGCACGAATAATTTCTTCACTCTTCCCGTGAAGCACCAACTCTTTTCCATTCACGCGTAGGACGCCGTCTTTGAAATTCAACTCGAACCTGTCCATCCCTATGATTGCATCATCCTCGATGTCTGCTACTAGGACCCGGTGTTTCATTTTAGTGCTGCCTAAAGTCAGTTCAATTGGGAGTTCACCATAAACAGTTGCTGGCTCTCCTGTTGCTGTGTGTAGCTTTCAATTCGATGATTCAATTCTGGCCGGTGTTTTGGCAAATGTAGGCCCGAAAATCGCCCTAGTCGTACCTGTATCTAGAAGCATGGTGCGAGGCTAGTTGTTAATGAGACCGTCTACGAAGACCCCTTTGAAGGACAGCGGCATATGCGTTGTTAACTGGGGCTTGTTGGATACGGGCTGACGATTGCTCCTTCTCGACCTTCGTTGTCGTAGATTTTTTTAATATTGGATATTTGCTATACAATTCCGGCATCTTATCAATCTCTTCTCAGGCAACACTTCCTTTATCACCTTTTTTATAGTATCCTCAATAGTAGCAGGCCTCTATGAATCTTCCTCAGCCATTCGGAAGTTGCTCTGGCTATTGCAATATTGTTTCGCATACTCGAATTCCAAAGCGCGTGTCAGTGCGTCTACGAGAGATCAACTGGACGTGCTAATATCAATGCTTGCCTGATTTCTTGGTCGCGAAGTCCATCCTAGAATGTATAAACCGCTAATCGCTCCATTACGTTATTCGGTGTGGCTGGGTATGCAAGGCGAACTAAGCGTGCAATATCAGCTTCCAATGACTGTAAGGATTCACTCTCTTTCTGGCTTCGGTTTGTCAATTCTAAATGGTATACGTATTACAGGCGAATCTGACCATCCCGTAATTCCAAATGTTTCACCAGCTTATCAACTCCAAATACAGGCAAATTTAAAAGAGACTCATATAGATTCATCAGAAAGGGAAGCAACGAGTAAATCAAGCCCAAGCAAAAACTAAACTCGATCTCGATAAATATATCCACCTTGAAAATGGTGGAATGGAATCTCACTCTAAAAATGAATGGACTGAAGTAGTGAAAAGGAAAACCAAAAGAAATTGTATTATTGAAAACATTCCTTTTTTTTTCCCCTAGCCGAAAGTACGCACTTTCTGGCCGCATTTCAGGCCAGAAAGATCAATTTCCGTGGCCGGCTGACGACAGAATTTTTGCGGCCGATGATATGAACATGAATTATTTATTTATATAAGTTCAACTCTCAAGACAGACCGTCTGAAATTTTTCAACTGCACTTTTGATAATTGTGTGTTCAACGTAGTTTCATGTGAATTTAATAAAGAAAGCAAGCCCTAAAATCAACAAAAAAAAATCATAAAATCAGTTGTGAAATCGTCTTGTCATTTTTGCCGTAGGTTTGTTTCCATTTCCACGGGAATCATGAATTTTCAATTTCTAATTGAGAATGTTTCTCTTTCAAATTGATTTGATGCTTATGTTATAATGTTGGTTTTATTTCATCTTGATGTTTTCAATGCCCGCTCCGACCAGCAAAACCTCGGCTTCGCCTCGGTCTTGCAAAAGTCGGGAGGGCATTCCCCCCTTGTGCTCGCCTCCCTGCGAGAACGACAGCTTCATTGGATTTCACAAGATGGCCGGCTGAGAGCCGACAGCTGGCAGCATTAATTGCACGGAATCACAAACATTGATTATGCCCGTACTTTCGGCTACGGAATCAAGAAAAATAGAGTACAACCCACGGCCCGAAAGTTGGATGCCCTGGCATGTGCGATAAGAAGGCCTCGGCTTCGCCTCGGCCTTCATATCGCATATGCCAGGAAATCCAACTTTCGGGCCTAGGTATGTAATATTCTATACACGTCTGTCGATTGGATCCCCAAACAACTAGTGATGACCTATCAAAATTGTTGATGAATCATTTTCCGGAAGTTAAATGTGAACCACTCAATTCCAGATTTCCGTCATTGTATGCATCTTATAAAGTGACGATATTCGAAAATAACTTCAAGAAAGCCATGAATCCAGAAGTATGGCCTTTTAGTGCATGTATCAGCCGTTTTTTTGTGAAGTGCAAGATGAATACCCCAACAGAGAAACATTTCAACCAAATTTGTTGTTACTCAATGTGAATACATTGAATATTGATAAAATTAATATGTTGTATAGCGATTCAATTTGTAATTTCAGTAACTTGCAATTTTTATGTTTGGTGGAAATAGGAGTCAAATCTAATCAATTAGAATATCTGCATTTTGAAGGCTACGAAATTATTAGTTTTTACTGTAGACCAACAATGCAATGTGGAGGGGTTAGTATATGGGCCCATTGCAATTTTCAAATGAAATCGATTGATTTATCAAAATATTGCATTCAGCAACACTTTGAAATTTATGCAGCATCTTTCAAAATAAAGCAAGGTATTAATATTGTTTTAAACTGTTACAGATCCCCATGTGGTGATAGTGATTTGTTTTCAAATCAGATTTCAGAGGTCCTTGATTTTTTATATAGGCCCCATATAAATTTTATTCTCTGTGGAGATTTTGATTTGGATAGGTACAAAAATAATAATTTTAATTCGTTGTGTACTATTCTATCTTCTTTTGATTTGAATCCAGTAGTAGGTTGGCCTACCCGAGTGACAGATACTTCAAGTACAATAATCGATAAATTTTTTATAAATTTCTCCAATGATGGTACATGCTGTGTTCTAGATAACAACATTTCAGATCACAGAACAGCACTTTTAGAGTTAGATATTTATATTCGTGACACAGTCTCTCATAATAAAACAGAAATGAAAAGGAACTTCAACGAATATAATATTATCAACTTCGAAAGCTCTCTAAAAACAGAGAATTGGGAAAATCTCTATAATATCTATGATTTCAATGAAGCTTTTAACTACTTTTATGAAATTTTGCTATACCACTTCAACATAAACTTTCCCCAGAAAAGATTTTACCATAAAAATAATAACAAAAGGTGGGTAGATGAATCGGTAAAAAATTCTAGTATGTACTTGAAAAATTTGTTTGTGCTGAAAAGTTCACATCCCAATTATGTCCCAATCTATAAAGAGGCTAAAAGAAATCATCATATATTAGTAGGTGAAAAAAAGAAAAAGTATTATCAGAATAGGATATTTAACTCTCCTAATAGGAATCGTTCCTCGTGGAATGTTGTATCTGAATTAACAAATAAAAATAAAATAAAAAATTATATAAATATTAAAATTGATAACCAGTTGATCAAAGATTCGAAAACTATAGTTTCTGAGTTTAATGACTTCTTCATTCAAGCTCCCATTGATCTAGTGGAAAAAATAACTGCTAAAGAGGATATCCCTATTAATACAAATAATTTCAATTCCCATACAATATACTGAAATCCTTTCACAGAAAATGAATTACTCTTATTGTTAAACAACAAATTGAAGGGTGAAAAATCGCCTGGCCCAGATGAAATACCAAATTTCATATTGAAGAGAGTTATCTACTTGATAATGGTTTCATTGACGCACTTGATCAATATGTCATTCTTGTCAGGTATTTTCTCACAACTGAAAACTGGTAAATTCACTCCCATTTTCAAGAAAGGGAAAGCAACCTCAATGCAAAATTATCGCCCTGTTACAGTTCCATTATATTTGAATATGCGTTTTTAGATCGCCTCCAATCGTTTTTAAATAAACACTCTGTTTTGAGTCATATGCAACATGGATTTCGCTCTAAAAAATCTACAAATACAGCTATGTTTTCATTACTAAATGAAACTATTAAATTTGTTGAAGCAGGTGAGTGCCCGGCGGTCATTCTTTGTGATTTAAGCAGAGCGTTTGATTGTGTCAACCATCAAACACTTATATCAAAATTAGAAGAATATGGCATTAGAGGTGCTGCCTTAAGTTGGTTAGCGACATTTCTGGATAATCGAAAACAATTTGTATTTCTACAAGTGATCTGGAATAATGAAATTTTCAATATCAAATCAGATACCTCACTCGTAAATATGGGTGTCCCACAAGGCTCAATATTGGGCCCAATTCTGTTCATCCTCTAGGTGAATAATAATAATAATAATAATAATACTCCCTCATAAACACTCGTAGAGTGTACCCAAAGGTATAGCCTGTGTGGGTAGAGGACGGCTATTATTATTATTTGCCGTGGCGAATACTATAGATTCTGTAATTACAGGAGGTTATTATACTGCATATGCAGATGATTTTTCATTATTTCATCTCCAGATACAAAAACCTTAGGAAATAAATGTGCTATGACAATAAATCAGTTATCAAATTTTTTTAACACCCATGACCTATTCTTCAATACTGACAAAACGAAGGTTATTCGTATCCACAACGTTCAAAATAAAATAGAAAACATTTGATTCACGGTCAACAACATGACTTTAACAAATACTTGTCAGATTTCTAGGTATTTTTATTGATGAGTTTCTGAACTGGAAGGCTCACTGTCACCAATTAACATCGAAACTCAACTCTCTGAAGTTTCTTTTCATTTATCTAAGATCAGTTTTAACTAAAGGTCAGTTGATCCAAATCTATTTTGCTCAAGTGGAATCCAGATTAAGATATGGTGTCTGTTTTTGGGGTGGTTCAACCTCTACTCAAAATGTATTTGTTGCACAAAAGCGAATTCTGCGATGCATAGCAAACATTTCATCTAGAGAAACTTGTAGAAAACTATTCAAAGAATATAAAATTTTAACATTAACATCAGTTTATATATTTGAACTATGCGTGTATATATTCAAAAACAAATCATCCTTTTCAATGAATGAGAATTTTCATCACTATCGTACAAGAATAAAACGTCATTTTCATTTGCCATTAGCCAAAATGAGAGTAAGTTCGTGTGCACCTGATTACATTGGTCCAAGAATATTCAATAAACTTCCGGAATATCTAAAGGATATAGAACAGCTGTCCATGTTCAAAGAAGTGCTGAAAAAAAATTTATTAAAAAAATCTTATGATATGATACCAGAATACTTCAACTGATTTTGAAATGTCTTGATATTATTTTACCATATTTTATGTTTTCTTGATCTCTGATCTCTACTTTTCCTCCCCTCTAGTTCTATTCTCCTTATTTTAATGTATTGACAATTCCCATACAATGTAAATTTGTCTAAGTGGAAATAAAGTATTATTATTATTATTATTATTATTATTATTATTATTATTATTATAGTCCTCTAGTTTTTGCGCGGTGAGGGTTTGTAGAATATTCACTGCTTCACCGCGTAATGCTAGTATTAGTGCAATTGCTTTTTCCCCTGCATTCCTTCCATTTGCTTTGGCCGCAGTTTCAAACTGTCGGTGGTTATTTTCCCACGGAATTTCTCCGTCGAATTGGGGCGGTTTCACGTAAAACTTCCGTATTTCAGAACTCGGCACCCTCGTTTCTTCCATTTTGTCCTTCAGTGTCTTTTTGACCAAGATATGTTTTTATTTCACACAAAAAGTTTTCAGTTTATTGTCCTGCGACGCCCAAAACTGTCCACTTTACATTAAATGTTCAACGGATCACTAGTCTACTAGGCGCGATGAACGTCTATCAATTTTTCAACGCGGCGAACACTGATTTATTTTAAACATCCCACTTATGACACCAAATATAGTAAAAATGCACTCTTCTAGTTTTGCTTATTTATTAAACTCGTCTTAAACAATAATTTATACCACAGTCACTATCAAATTTGTCTTCACTATCGCTCTCTGTCTGCGGACTCTCGAACTGTATCTGGCACTCTCTGCGACTATATGCCCGCTCCCTTATGTCGAGCGTCTTATATACTGGCAAGCAGATTCTTTTCGCAGTTCTCGATTTATCGGGACTATAGAGCGACGCATACAGATGGCTCTAGAAGCGAATAGAAGCAACCGATTTTATGCGAGCTAGTTTTTGGCGATGAGGCAAAGTTGTTGATCAATTAGCCAGCACACGTTGTTCAATTTGAGGGTGCATAATTAATTAGGCGATCATGGCCGTCCTCGAAATCGTTACAATATAAACATTTAATGTGAAACATTTATTAGGTATAGTGTAGAGCAACTGTTTCAGTCATTGTCAGCACGGTGAAACTAAGTGCGAAGATGTGCTAAGTCACAAACGAAAAGAGTCAAAAACGGGTCGTAACGTGTTGTTTAAACTTAAATTCGAGTCAATGATCAGACCCAAATTTTCGACTTCTGACTTACATGGAATTTTTTCGCCAGTAATTTTCCAAATTGTATCGTAAGAAAAGTATGTGCTTTCGAGGGGAACTGTGGATAACAGGAAACGAAGATTTATTCTGGGGAAAATGCAACCGTAGACACGTGTTTCAGACTGGTGTTAATAATCATTTCGGTGTAGCTAATTGCAAGGATGTGCAACACTTGGTCGCAGGTGAAACAACATTGGTGAGGTCATTGTATTTCATCTCTTCTTTGTCGTTCATCTTCTAAAGTCTACAACAATGACAACGATGACTAGTGCTAAAGTGCTATGATTCTAGAAATTTCACTTCTGATCTTCCTTTTCAACACTTCTCTTGATTGTTTCCACAAACAATCGAATCCCACCACTGACTCCGGATTTTTTGATTAAGTACTCCACAAGTTTCAAGATTTTGACTAGAATCCGACTATTCTAATGTTTTCTTGTATTTCTTCAGTTGGTGGAATTAAACATTTTCCCTTTTAGGTTCACCATTCACTTGTTTTGACGCTTCTCAGTATGGCACATTGTTAATAGTAGACCCTGAAGAGGAATATTTCCCTGAAGAAATAATGAAACTGAAAAGGGATGTAGATGCTGGACTCTCTGTTATAATGTTTGCTGATTGGTATAATGTGACTGTCATGAAGAAAGTAAAATTTTATGATGAAAATACACGACAGTGGTGGATGCCTGATACAGGAGGTTCCAATGTTCCAGCCATTAACGACTTATTGGGGTCGTGGAACATCCAGCTGGGAGACAGAGTGTTTGAGGGTCACTTCAAATTGAATGACCACGAAGTTTACTATGCATCAGGAACAAGTATTAGGAAATTTCCTAAAGAAGGCATCATTGTTTCACGGTTACTGAACGATCAAGGAGCACAAGTAAGTATATCCAGTGACTTTTGGTTTTTTTGCGCTTTGAACTTTACAATATAAGTGATCAAGTCATGGGGGAAATACGTGTATAGGATCCCGCACTTTTTTATGTGAAGTGGCGACCAGTAAAATTTTCTGAAACTTAGGTATATTATTGTACTCGATCTAGTAACCAGAAGTTTCAGTGGGCTCAATAAAAACATGACCAGTTATCTAAAGTGTTAAAATTGAAAATTGACCAGTTTTTCGGATTTATTTTTTCAAAAACTTACAAGCTAGATTGAATTCCTATTGCATGTACACATTTACTAACTGTTTCAATAAATCTGAATTTTTGGAAACCTTGATTATTTCAAATGGTAAAATATCTAATGATCGATCCTTTGGATTTTTGTTACATTTGCTCATACAGTGCGGTTTTTGAAAGCCCTCACTTTCCGTTAACTTTTAAACGATTTGACGTAGAAACATTAAAAAAAAATATTTGGAGGGTATCACCGATACTATTTTTTGAAATAAAACACATTGTGATTGCTCGATGAACGGCGCGGGGTAGAACTTCAACAAAAAAAATTTAAATGGCATGGGGAGTCATAGTTGAAAAGATAATTCATTCCTATTTTCAACCATCTACATTGTGCATTTGAAATATCAGAAATAAGTGCGGATTTAGCGGATCTGAATCCCTTACCTGACCACGATAACTTTTGAATGGTTTGATGTAAAATAACGGGACTGAATTTTTATTTGAATAAAACAAAATTCGAAAACATGTAGATGGTTGAAAAGAAAATTGAATTATCTTTTCAACGATGTGACACATGAGCTCCCATGCCATTTAATTTTTTTTAGTTGGTGGGCCCCCCCGCTTTCTATCAAACAATCACAAAGTGTTTCATTTCAAAAAGTAGTATCGGTGATACCCACCAAATTTTTTTTTTTTTAATTTTTGTACCTCAAACCGTTCAAAAGGTAATAGGGGGGGGGTATTAAAAGCCGCATTGTGTAATTTCCACAAGTGTTGCATGGTAGCGTTCAATACTTCCATTACTTTAGGGATGATCTAAACTTTAAAAACTTAATTTGACGTAAACATTCGAACTAGTTCGAATATATTGTGCCAGAGAGGTATCAACAATGTTGAAAGAATACAGGGGTACCATTCTCTCTAAGCGTTTCCACAAAGTGGAAAAATAAAGGCAAACATCTGTCAGAAAATAACTACTTTCCGGGCTAATACCACGACGGACATCGAACTACAGTCAGTTCCTATGAACATATGTCCGGAGTTGTTTCGTTTTTGAGATACAGGGCGTTGAAATTAAAAAAAAGCTGATTTTAAAATATCTTGAATATTCTAGAACCGATTTGGTTGAAATTTGGTACATTTATTTGAACTAATAAGTAATGAATAATGAAATATGTGTGGGATACGTAATAGAGAGTGGCTTTATTTTTTTTCTCTCGAAAACGATGCTAGATATGAAGAAAATTGATATGGAGAAAATAAAAGAGACCAGAAAGTTGTATTTTCGGTTCTAGAAAATTCATAATATTTTATAATTATCGTTTTTTTATTTTAACGCTCTGTACCTCAGAAACGAACCAACTCCGGATATATGTTCATAGGAACTTTTCTTCTTGAAATGATGTAACGAATCACTCCTTGCAGTTAGGAACCGTAGTTAGGAAACACCCTGTAGAAATGAGCTTTTGAGTTCCACTACTAGATGGCGCTTTTTTGGGGGGGTTGGAGGTGAAGGAAATCTTTTATAGAGAAATATTGAGTCTCTCCAATCTCAATAAATACTGTGAGACTCTCCTTATTAGGCATACTCACTAAAACCTCCACCTCTGTGTAGGTCCGGTCAGGCTATTGCCTCCGGTCACACTTAGGCCTATTGGACCACTGTATGTTACCCATGTTGTAATGTCACAGTACCCAATCCAATACTTTTGTGCCTTGTACGAGTTTGTACAAGTTCTGTATTGGGTGGGAACTGTATAGTTCTGGGTCGCCAGATGGCTGCCCAAAAATTACCTGTCTTTTGCAGTCTAGAGCTTCGCAATAGCACAGTATGTGTTTCACGGTTTCTGGATCCTTACCGCATAATCTGCAGGTCAGGTCTCCATCGTATTGCCTAATTTTTTTGAGGTGCTCCTACACTGGTGCATGTCCCGTAACGGTTCTCAACTGGCTCCTGTTCATTGTTAACAGGTCTGTCGTTCTTTTGTTCCACTGTCCTTTGATATATATTTTTTTAAATTGTTTAAAATATTCTTTTCCGTATTTGTTTCCTGAGACACTGTCCCAGTAGTTTTTGTGCTTGTCCCTAATCCAGTGTTCTACAGACCCTCTTATTGTACATTTCGGTGCCCCTAACATCTGCTCTTGGTTTGGGAGCATTTCCGATCCTCTTCGTGCGAGTTCGTCTGCTTTCTCATTGCCTGCGATTCCTTGATGACCTGGGACCAGTGATGTTTGAGTTTTTATTGATCACAAAATAATATGCGTAATTCAGTTAACACTTAGGTATGTAGTTAATATAATTAAGATGCAAGTAACAATAGTATGATATATTAGATATGGAACAAAATGCGGTATTTTCGAGATGTGTTTAGTGACTGACTTCTGCAGCGTTGCCAGGTGTGACTTAATAATATCCATACAGTTCATACAAATACATATATGACAGGACCCATATCAGTTTGACTTGATTCCGGTCTGACAGAGTTTTCAGTTCTTCTTTGCAGTCCCATACCGGTTTGGACGTTACTTCCTTACTAGACCTTCAGTGCCGCTTGACTGTCTGATAGGATGTTGATATGCGCGTTTTCCACGTTTCTCCAATTATTTTCCTTCGCGCATTGAAGGATGGCGTACACTTCTGCTTAAAAGACAGAGGCATGGGTGCCCAGTGAGTAGCTGATCCCAAAGCTCGGATTCCTGGAGAACACTCCTGAGCCCGCTCCATTATCAGTCTTGGATCCATCTGTGTACCAGATTTTCCCCTGTAGAATATCCTTGAGCTGTGAGCCGTTCCATTCAGTTCTGTTTGGCACCAGAAATCTTAATTGGTTGTTGAAGGAGTACCGTTTCCGAATGTGGTCCGTTCTCGTTCCTAGCGCGTCCCCCATCACAATTCTAACGATTCTCATGTGTCCCGTTTCAACGATCAGGTTGGGTGCGATCTGCAGTCTGGAGGCACTAATCCTTGCCTCGCCCTGAAACACAAAGTGGAGAGGTGGCAGTCCCAGGAGTGTCTCCATCGCTGCAGTTGGTGTTGATTTGATGGCCCCTGCGATTCCAAGACGAGCAAGTCTTTGCACCTTGCTTAGTCTCGTTGCGGCTCCTTTTTAATGTGACTGGGCCACCACACCAAAGAATGCGTTTGCAATGGAGGGCATGACCACCGTGCTATACAACCAGTGAAGTATATGTGGTTTAAGTCCCCATTTTTTTCCAAAAGTTCACTGGCTATCACTATTGAAGTCACCGCTTTTTTGGTTATTTTTTCCAGGTCAGCTTGGAGTCTAGTATTACTCAAAGATACTTGACTTCCCCGTTTATCTGTATGTCCTCCCCTCGAAGTCGTATGGGTCCTAGGCCATATGTTTTTCGTTTTTGGGTGAATGCTACTGTGGTTGCCTTGTTAGGATTGACGTTGAGCCCCTCCAAGTCCGTCCATCTCGTGACAAGGTTAAGAACCTCCAGCATACGATCTCTAACCGTTGTGTTAAATTTTCCCTGTGCTGAGACCACGATATCGTCAGCATAGCCAAGGGCTCGGTGTCCTGCTTCGTTCAGTGTTACCAGCAGTGAGTCCGCGATCCGATTCCACAGAAGCGGGGATAGAACTCCACCTTGTGGGCATCCTGTGGTCGCCCTGGCTACTACGGTCTCCTCTAATAAAGTGATGTGTATCAGTCTATTTCTCAGCGTTGAGTCTATCCAGGCCACACATGGTTCCTCGATTTCTCTGTGTCTGAGAGCTCTAGTGATTTAGTTTATAGAGGTATTGTCGAAAGCTCCTTTTATGTCTAGAAAGGCTGCTAACAGTGCCTCTATATTTTCCAGCGTGTTTTTCACCCTCGTTACCAGTTGGTGGAGTCTCCGTTGAACAGCCAGTCCTGTAGGCATATTGTTCGCGGTTCAGTGGTCTTTCCACCAGCACACCGTCCCCAATATGCCTATCCACTAGCTTCAACAAAATCTTGAGTACAAATGACATAAGACTTATTGCTTTGCCGAATCCTGTCCAGCCTTTCCAGGTTTCGGTATAAAGGTAACCCTAACTTGTCTCCATGGTTTTGGTATACCCGGGAGCCAGACTGCCTCTTAGTACATTACAGAGTCTGATTTGCAGTTCTTCGGGACCTTTCTGCAGCATTGCAGGGTAGATCTAGTCTGGTCCCGGTGATTTGATGGGTTCAAATGTGCCTATTGCCCATTGAACTTTGTCATAGGTCACGACCTTCTTTGCTATGTCCCAGCCCAGCCTGGAGTCTCTTTTCTAAAAACAGTTTTTTTCAAAGCTGAACGTCTCTTGGAATCATAACTTTCAAAGTAAGTACAATACAATGTGTTTTATTCACAAATAATATTCGAAATTTTTAACCTCGCAATTGATATTTGTGACTATAATTCTGTACTAGCGGGATATTAACAGAACAATTGTTCATAGTGTGGAAACCCTATTGAGAAAAAAAACATTATCTGAATCTATAAATACAGGTCAAAAACATTCATAATATATTTTAATTCTTTTTAGGATTATGCCTGGACCTTTTCTATATTCACAAGCACAACAATATGCGTTGAACTTGTGCGAGTATGTTGAAAGGGAAAGAGCGAATGGTGGACCTTTTAACCACTTTCATCTGTTCAAGAGGTAACAATTAAAACCACTAAAGAAATGTCATAACTTTTCTTTACTGTATTTTAGAGAGTTGCAGATGCACTTAAAATATCTCGAAAAACGGTGTACAACATCAAAATAAGAAACGAAAATAAACCCATTCCATCAACTCCAGGAAAATGTAGATGTCGTCTTAAAAAGAAAACAGCTGATTTACCTGAAGGACAGAAAATTGCAGTGTGAAATACTTTGTACGATATGTATGAAAAAAGTGAGTATACCTCCTTATTACTTGGTGAGGGAAATGAAGATAATATTGATTGTTCATTCGATGGACGTGACACTGACTGACCAAATGTAACCGCCCCATTTTCATCAATCACAACTTCATCAGGAAAGTCATTGCATTTATGTATATTAGTTGATAAGTCAAACTTTATTGTCACATCTAGTTTTCTTTTTAATTTGAAACTTCACTTGTATCTCGTTTTTGAAATGCAGTTATAATATCAGTCGTATCGTATGAATTTTGACATGTACCTATAGTTATTTGAATTTTTTTCTTCCAGAAAAACATGTTACCCTTCAATCCTTGAACGATGAACTGAAAAATAAGGAGATTATTTCGATGTGCAAATCATCTTTGAATGTTTTATTGAAAGAGCTGGGATTTAAATTTAAAAAAGATGATAAATGAAGAGCTTGATTGCTCATATTGTTTCACAAATCGCATATTTTTTACGTAAATACCAAGAAAACCGAAAAAGTTTATATCCACGAGAAATGTTTTTTTTTTGATGAAGCATGGATTTATTCTAGAGGAAATTAAACCAAGTCTTGGCAGGATGATAATGTCAAAAGTGTACGCAAACCCGAAGGATATGATGGTATACTTTTTATTGTTGTGCATGCTGGTTCTGCGAAAGGGTTTGTTCCAGAAGCCAGTTTATTGTTCTGTTCAAAATCTTTGACTCTAGATTATCATGGAGAAATGAATAGTACAATGTTCACCAAGTGGATCACTTCACAGTTAATTCCCAGTTTGTAAGAGCTCTCTTTGATAATAATGGACAATGCACCATACAGTGAAATTTTGAGTAAATAGCCTACCACTTCTTCAAGAAAATCGGAAATTGTTTGTTGGCTACAGGAAAATAATATTGATTTTGATGAGAAATTAACAAAACCAGAGTTATTGCAATTGGCTAAGATGAACCGAAAGGAAAACATATATATTATAGATGAACTGGTACGAGAACATGGGCATGAAGTATTAAGATTACCACCTTATCCACCAGACTTTAATGCTATTGAATTAATTTGGGCTAATTGTAAGACATACTACAACAATCATATTGGCAGAGATGGATACAGTGATGAAAAAGTGTAGGGTATGTGGAAGGAAGCATTAGAGAAGTGCAACACTGAATCCTGGGCAAAATGTGTAAAACACAACGAATCGCTCATTGAAAAATGGTATGAACGAGAAAAGCTCCTTTGTGATATGGTTATTGAACCCATTATTATAAACATTGATGACAGTTCTGAATCAGAAAGTGATTAAATATATTAATTTTGTTTTTACTTTCATAAATGGTACATAGTTCTATATGCTCGCATTTCATAAATAAATATATGAATACATTTTTTGTTAATAATGTGTTATTTCAGTACCAAATATAATATTTTAACTGGTGTTTTTATTTCTTAGATATTCATTTATTTATCATTAAACAGTGGGTCCTTGCATCCATGTACGAATAGGTAATTGAAAAAGTTTGAATACCCAAGTCTAGAAGATTCCTTTTCTGAGTTTTAGTCATGTAAGTATATGTTTATTGTACATAAGAACAATTTCTTGTTGACAAACACAGTTGAATTATGAAATATAATAATAAATTAATAACATGTAATATCACAGCTACAAAATATTTAAAATTGTAAAGGACTAAAATACGAAAATATAGCAGACTAAAAGCAGTGCAGGCGTGTAGGTGTATACATAAAGAATAATCATGGCTAAAAAAGACATGTTATCAAATATTTAGTGAAACATTAGAATGTGTCGTCATAAAACTCTGCCATGTTTGAATGGAAACTCATTTTTTGATATCCCCGTATGCAAAGGTTTTGAAAATATTGCACTCCAGTGTTTTCAACAAATTTTTTCGTTAACTATTACCTATAGAGAACTTGCATTAATGTGGATAAAATTAGGATGTGATGGATTTGTGTCAAACGGCTGCGGAGGTATGGATAAAACAACTTCCTTATATGAGTGTGACTGAAATTAGATTACAGTAGGGAGGTCAAAAGTTTCTAGTAAACTCACTGCCTCCATGTTTTATTATCCTATCAAACCTGGTGTCACTAGATTCGTAATAATTGGAAAACACCGTGTGCTAGGAATCGCACGTTGAAAGGTAAGACCTCGTTAATCCCTGGCTCGCACAAGTTTCGACTACTGAGGGTTGCCGTTCGTAAGGGGACGACAGTTGGTTAACGGAAAAAACATTTTTAAAGATTCATTCCTGCAGCGATACTCTTTAATCTTAGGAGTTTTGCTTTGGGTGTGCACTTAGAGGATTTCTATACAAAGAAAAGTCGTGATCGAGTATGAATTTATTCACTCCCAATTCGCCGGAATATCTACAAACTGACAAAAAGTAATATCAGTGGTTGTCTGTTCAAGGTCCATAAAAAACATCAAGGATAACAGCAAACAAAAATTAGTCGAGACCAGTAAACAGATTACTCAACAACATAACTCACCTGACAGATCAGGCCCGCTGATACTTAAACAAGTGTATTTAATAACAGCTCCAAACCCCAGATTCTGTGCAATCCGTACAATATTTCCGTAGGAATTTCAAGTAGATTTCGCTAAATCGAACGAATAATTCGAAGTAATCTTGGTTCAGCCACGACCGATATTCTGAGGCGCGTACAAAAACAATAACTCACTTTTTGGATAAATTTATAAAAGACTAGAACAGGCTAGAGCAGTGTCGTCTCCACGACAGGAAATTATGGGATTTGGGAGCGAATTATTCCGTGATGAACGAGGGCACATGGTTTTGATACATCTCGCCCCCCCCTAAACTTGGTCAAGCCTCTGGCTAGCAACTAAGTTGGAGAAAAAAATAATTTCAAGTGGGAAGCGTGGAATGTTCCCCGTTCCTTATCATCATGTTCGTTAACCAGAACATATGTGGCATCACTAACCTTTTTCTTTATCCGGAAAGGCCCCATGAAAAGTAAAACCATTTTTTTAGTCTCGGATTTTATCGCCGAAGATACATTATTAGCCCTAAGTAACACCCTATCACCCGGCTGAAAATCATAGCATTATTTCCCGGGATTGGCAACGGCACGGCGTGCGGCTTTTCCTCTTAAACTGGCTTCTGCAAGAACCAGTTTTTCCGCGAGCGATGTTTCACAATCCCGATAGCCCTCAGGTAGAACAAATTTGCCTCCTAACAATCTAGGACTAGGCTTGCCTAGTTGTAACTCGCAAGGGACAAATCCAGTGCTCTCATGGGTCACTGAATTCAACAGTTCGACAAAACGCGGTACTTCCCAAGCCCATTTGGAATGTTGCTCGTGACAATAGGTGCGCAGTAAGCGACTTAGCTCGCGCATCACCCTTTCTGCGGGGTTCGCACAAGGATGACGTACCGAACTATAAGTAATTTTGATACCAAGAGATTGCAAGGTTGTTTTCCAGACCCGTGACGTAAATTGAGTGCCATTGTCATGTAGAATCCGTTGCGGTGTGCCAAAGGAAGGAAAGTATTCCTTTACTAAACGGTTCAACATAGCCCTGGTATTAGCCTTTTTAAGAGGATATAACGCCACGTGTTTAGTGAATAAATTGAGTATTACGAAGATATAGGCAACGCCTCCGCGACTACGAATCAACGGACCAAAAATATCCATTGTAATAATATCATTAACCCCACTCGGTACTATTTGCATTTGCGCCGGTTTTGGTAAACTACAAATTTTCGTTTTTTGACACGTTTCACAAGTTTTTAGCCTTTTTTTAGCAAATGACCACACCTTATATATGCCGAAATGGCCTAAAATTTCATGATAAGTATCAATAAAATTGAATATCAGATGGCGCGGGACGCACAACAGGTATTCTCCATCGTCCGTTCCGTTTTTAATCTTCGTTTAATGTCCCGTAGCTTATCATCCTGACTATTCTCAAAATTATTTATTAAAATATTAAACTCTTTAGGCAGTTTCAATAATGAAAAAAGCTGAAAACATTTATCATTAGACACCGGAAACCTAGAACAAACAGAACTTCAAAACGATATTCCTGTAATATCAACGTCCACCTAGAAATTCGATCGGACAATAGTCTGCATCGGTTTATGAAAGTTATTGCCTTGTTATCGACATAAAGAAAAAATAAACGACCAAGTAAGTACACCCGCCATTTCTGAAAAGCGAACAACACTGCCAATACTTCCTTTTCGGTAGACCCATATCTCGTCTCGCGGTCCAAAAGCATACGTGATGCCTAAGCTATTATTTTTCGTTTTCCCTCAACGATCTGGAAAAGTATTGCTCCCACTCCTACGTCGCTGGCATCGGTTTGAACACAAAAAGACTGAAAAATGTGGATGGAACAAAAGAGCATCATCCTGTAACAAAGCTTTGAGTTTCTGAAAAGCCTGCTCATGTTCGGCAGTCCAG
Organism: Chrysolina americana; assembly: GCA_958502065.1. Taxonomy (NCBI): domain Eukaryota; kingdom Metazoa; phylum Arthropoda; class Insecta; order Coleoptera; family Chrysomelidae; genus Chrysolina; species Chrysolina americana. The sequence goes on along the minus strand of OY293419.1, from coordinate 29,394,717 downwards.
TTCCACATGACCCTTTTTCGGAGCAAATTCGTCAAAGGTGCTGACGGTTCAGCAAAATCTTTGGAGAACATCCTGTCATATTGACACAAACTTAAGAACCCTTGCAGCTGCCTCACGTTCTTTGGTTTTACGTAATCCCGAAGGGCTTGGATGCGCTCTGGATTGGGGCGGACTCCGTCGCCATTGACAATGTATCCCAAATAAGGCATATCCTGCTGAAAAAAACGACATTTTCCGAGTTTGACTGTGAACCCTGCCTCTCGCAACCTGCTGAAAACTTTGGCCAGATGTGCCAGGTGATCTTTAAAGCTGGAACTCATTACCAAAAGATCATCTAAGTAGGCCACCAAAAAATCCTGAAAAGCCGGCCCGAAGATCGTATCGATAGCCCGACTGAACGCACTGACAGCTGTCTGGATACCAAATGGTAATACGCAAAAACGATAAGTTTTGTTATCCACCATAGAACCCGTATACTGCTTGTCCTCCTCCCGTAAACCAATCTGCCAATAACCATGGGTTAGGTCAATATAAGACAAGAAAAATTTTCCTGCTATCAGCCTAACGATTTCCGCGATAGGCCTCGGCAACTCAAAATCAGGTTTCATTACTGCGTTTAGCCTACGGGCATCCAAACAAACTCTTACATTCCCGTCTTTTTTAGGGGTAACCATCAATGGAGATTTATATTTTGAGGGAGCACGCTCTATTATGCCCCATTCTTCCATTTGCATTAACGTTTTTTGTACCGCATCCCGATGGGCAACAGGTATAGGATACGGCTTTACAAAAAATCAATCAATCAGTTTAATGGCGTGAGTGTACATCAAAGTTCTCCCTGGCTTTTCCGAAAAAAATGGATGAATAATCTAATAATAGACTCTCGAACATAAATTTCTGACAAAATCGTTTGAAATAACTCATTTTGAATATGTGGACACTCTGTATCAAAAGCATCTGACCTACGTTCAAATTTCACATCTATCTCACAAACATGAAAAAACTTGATATTTTTGACTGGACTAACATCAACATTTAAAATGGGCAAAAAATTATGGTTTTTATTCATTAACGCAGATATATTTAATGAGTTTGTGCTTTCGTGAACATCTAAAATTTCTGGGACAACAAAAAACTCTTCATCAATTTTTAAAACTAAATGTTGCTCGGACAAATTTATATTTACGTGAAACAATCGTAAAAAGTCGCAACCTAAAATGATGGGCTATGTTAAACCTGCTATTATCAGGAATTCGTGACTGAGTTTTTTGTTGTTTATTAAAAAAGTAACTTCTGCTTGTAAGCTTACTTTTTTATACTTAGTTTTGAATGCGCCCACAACACGTGTACCTGTACATTTAAAATGTGGAATATCACCATGAAAATTATAAAATTGATTAGAGCCAAAAACAAAAAATCAAAAACTTTCATCGATGTCCTTGGCGAACGATTATCAAGCATTTCGTGTTCAAAACTACAACCTTCAATCAATTCATCAGTGGGATTATTTTTTATTATTACTCGTGCTTCTTTATGCAATACCTCCAAATCGAAGCTCCATCTTGAAGGTTGGGTTCGTTTTCCCAGAGATATTAACATCTATATCTAGGCTAGATATATTCTGAGCATGTCTAGTGAAATTTTTATTAAAATGCAGAGATCTATTCGCATGATTGTGTGTTTCTCTCGGAAAATGAACTTTATTATTCTTATTTGCAGAGGAGTTTTTGCAAAAATTATCGGCCTGTCGAAGTCGGTTTAGTGCTTGTGATAGATCATTGACTCCCACAAGTAACATTGCAACATTGGGTGTAAAATGGCGTGCAATAATACTAATTAATTGAGATTCTGTAAAGGGGGGTTGGAGATGCTTAGCAAGTACCACATAACGATTGAAATGATCTGTTAAAAGACCCTCCCAGTATTTTCCAGACTCTAATTTGAGTTTTACCGTTAATTGCTAAAAATGTTCGGAAAAAGCCTGTTTGAATTCAATATAAGTTTGAAAGCGGTTAGAAAATGCGTCCCACCAAGTTTTTGCTGACTTATGCAAGCGATTATTTATTACGAATGCAATTCTCTGAAATGGTAAATTCTGAACATCTAAAATATTTTCCAAAGATTGCAAAAAATCTATCGGGTGAACTGAGGCATATTCGTTATCAAAATTTGGAAGAAACTTACTGGCCTGAACTATTGACATATTTGGCAATAAACCGTTATTCACGTTATTATTTTGACTTGTGCTGTTGTTATTTTGAGTCATCATTGTAGAAACTACAGTAGTAACTAGTCTAACTAAATCTTCTTGACTTGGTGTTGGATAAAACATCTGCTGGGTTTGACTGTACGGAGGTGGGGCTGAATAAATCGGAGCCGATAATGCCGGAGCCGAAAATGTCTGAGCCGAAATTGACGGAGCCGAAAATGGCACAAAATTGGATTGTACAATACCGGCAGCTTCATCTTGAAGCTGCTGTGTCGCCCCGCTCACATTCGCATTTCCAGATGACCCATTTGATAAAAAATTAGGAAAGGTCCTACCTTGTGATGATGGAAAACCTCTAAAAGGTGATGTTGAACTACGCCTTGAAGTATTCATGTTTTCATTTCTTGATACTGCCCCCGTATATCCCGTCTTAGGTGTATGATCAATACCCATTTTCTTATAGAAATCCTGTGTGGCCCCACGTTGGGCGCCAAGTTGCAGCGATACTCTTCAATCTCAGGGGTTTTGCTTTGGGTGTGCACTTAGAGGATTTCTATACAAAGAAAAGTCGTGATCGAGGATGAATTTATTCACTCCCAATTCGCCGGAATATCTACAAACTGACAAAAAATCCTATCAGTGGTTGTCTGTTCAAGGTCCATAAAAAACATCAAGGATAACAGCAAACTAAAATTAGTCGAGACCAGTAAACAGATTACTCAACAACATAACTCACCTGACAGATCACGCCCGCTGATACTTAAACAAGTGTATTTAATAACAGCTCCAAACCCCAGATTCTGTGCAATCCGTACAATATTTCCGTAGGAATTTAAAGTAGATTTCGCTAAATCGAACGAATAATTCGAAGTAATCTTGGTTCAGCCACGACCGGTATTCTGAGGCGCGTACAAAAACAATAACTCACTTTTGGGATAAATTTATAAAAATCTAGAACAGGCTAGAGCAGTGTCGTCTCCACGACAGGAAATTATGGGATTTGGGAGCAAATTATTCCATGATGAACGAGGGCACATGGTTTTGCTACATTCTTTTTCGCCTTTGTATCTCCAGCAATAATTTTAAAATTTGGAACATTGAATATGCTCACTGGACGGCACTTTTTGACATATTTGGAAAATAAAGGAAATGAGAAAAGGGGGGTGTACCCATGAGTGTGTCACACGGTATTCTGTTGGAACTAAAAAAAACAGTCTCATTGTCGGTTGTTCGCCATTTCCATGAATTTGAAAATGTTAATTCAGTAATTCATTATCCTATCTTATTACCTACACGTTGTAATTTTATCGGGATATTAGCCACGGCATTACACATTTAGACGTCATTTGGCTCAAACGTCTCGACTTATTTCATATGCATAACATTGATGACGCACGGGTAAAGATAAAATAATCGAACTGTAATGTTGTTTGTTGTATTCATATTTTGTGAAAATACGCAATGAAGGAAACTCAAACATTTTTCCAATTATTTTAAACATAGCTGCCGCGTTGCAAAGAAATGGGTTATATGGCACCATCTAGAGGTGGAACCCAAAAGCTCGTTTCTATATATGCTGGTAATAATAATAATTTATTTAGTTCTTTTTGATCATATACATGATATAGGATATGTCGTAGATCAGTACATCAGTATTTGAAGATAAAAATGTAAAATATAAAACATAAACGAAGTATTCAAATTACAAATTGAAAACAGCCATTCAGGCTGATAAGTCTCTAGGAAATTATAAAACTATTAAAATATTTAGTGGAATTATATTACTATTACTAACTCAGGTTAACGAATTAGGTTACTCTATATATATATATATATATATGTTCAGATAGGTTTCCGCGGTCAGATATTTGAAAACTAAAAGTTCGGGTTGAACCGCGTCTAGAATTTGTTGAAATTCGACGTTTCGGCTCCGATTTTGGAGCCATTTTCAAGAACTGAAAAGGAATGAAAATTAATAAATGGTTGAAACGTAATTCTACGCTGAGGTCTCAATCTGCCTACTCCTCAGGTATAATTACGTTAGGTTTGTGTGTGTGTGTTTTGGATCAGTTTCAGTATGTATCGGTGTCAACCAGTGATGTACCATTTTTATTTAATTCTGTTATTTACCGCTGTAAAAAAAACGATTTTATGGAACTTTTTGAAATACCAGGAAATTTATTACCTTGGTATATTACCATATTGACAAAATACCAATTGCATGGTTGAAAAAATACATTACCTAGTAGTACATATAACCTATAAATTATGGAGACAAAAAAACTCTGCATAAAATAAATATAACTTGCAGCCTAACTGCATAATAATAGAAAACAATAGTTATGTATGCAACAAGTGCAAAAAGAAAGTGTTTATTGCACTCGATGTGAAATTGTCCGACGAAGCCGTTAGGCCGAGTTGGACAACACGTCAAGTGCAATAAACATTTTTTGCAAGAGTTGAATGCAACATTTTTTCTACGTTCATGCAAAAAGCTAAGAATTATTTATTTAGGTGCGGCACTAGGTGAAGGAAAATGAAATACGCAATTTAAATAAATAATTATTACTATCGATTTCATCACCATCATTTAGTTTTCCATTAAGATTACTCATTATAAAACTTTCAGTTTTGTAATTGTCAGAATTGAATTTTGATTGACGTTTATATAACCACATTTGCATTATAAAAATCAAAATCATAGTAGCCATGAGGGCGTATGTTATCACGAGGTGTGGTCATAGTACAGACAGTTTGCTCTATGCAGGTAGACGGTTCAGAACATAGCGGATCGGTTTTGATTATGGAGTATTCTCGGAAAGGCATTGTTTGTTCAACTCTGACTGCTGACATTAATAAAAAATAATATAAAATATGTAGCTGTTTAAAACGTATGGCTAATCTCACAGAATATCTGCTAAATACGTTGTGGGTTTGGACGTTTATGTTTATCATGATGACAGCACGTTGAAGTAGAATGACAGATGAGTGCAATAAAAAAACTTTATTGCACTAGTGCAATAAAGAGCGTCTTTTTCCACTGAATATAGTTCAATAAAGTTTTGCTTTTTGCATAAATGTAGAAAAAGTATATTTTTTGATCTAAAACAACAAATCAAACATTCTTGAATACAGAACTAGGTGAAAAATTACAAGTGAGGGGTAAGATTAGGCTACTAATTCAAAAACCTTAACCTTCTAAAACATCCTGACTGATTCCTTATCCCTCTTCCTCTTCGATATCAGCTTCATAATCTGATTTCAAAATATCATAATCATTGTTACCGTTTATATCATTATCAAAACTGTAATTGCACATTGATATCCACCACACCAAAACGCCTTATTTTCCGTCCTTCAAACTATTCCACACGAATTGGTTATTTAATAAATCTTCTTTTCCTTTATAATTGCCCATTTCCCTCGTAAAAGTGGAAACACATTTCTCCTCAAGTAAATATGAATACAGTGCGACTTTTAATAGTCCCTCCCCTGTTTACTTTTAAACGGTTTTACGTAGAAAAAAAAACCGTTTGGAGGATTTTACCGATACTACTTTTTGAAATAAAACACATTGTGATTGCTAGATACATGGCGCGGGGGGGCACATCAAAACATAAAATGTTTAAATGGCATGGGGAGTCATGTGTCATTTTTCTTTTCAACCATACAGTGCGGCTGCTACATGTATAAGTTGCAGAGCCATTTGTTTTCTTCTCTCCAAAAGTCTGATGATGGAAGTTTGCTGATTGTCTGAACAACTTTCAGAAAATTTTAGGTTCAAGCTATGGAAAATTTCAGCGACATGAGTAATAAACGGCTTTGATGTTTGAATTTGTTTGATATTCTCAAAAAGTGGTAGAAATACATTATAAAATAATTCAACATTTTGCCAAAATGAATCCGATGATATCGTTGATTTGAAATTGGGATGTTTGCAAGAATATCAACTACACTTACCAAAAAGCCACTTCCTGTAAACTCTCGGGTTTCTGCTGGCAATTTTAACGTTTTTATACAAGGGCTGTTACCTTATTGAACCTATTATTCCATTAGAAATGTATATAACTCTCATAACTCCTTAATAGTTTTGTTAATTTTTTATTGCAACATGCGACATGAAAAAAACAACCTAAAATCAGTTCATCAACAACATATCCATAAAACAACCACTAAATTTGTTTTTGTTTAAGGTGGGTGTCTGATGTCGTGTATTGCGACATTTAATTGTATTGAGAAACGGTAACACATAGAGAGTTGAAATTTGGAAGGTGAACTCAAAAAAGATTGGAGTACAGAGTGATAATATTGAGATTTTTTTCATTTTGAATTTTAAGATTATTTTGGTCAGCATTTGAGGAAAATAAGCCAATACTGGCTTCTGTTTTATGTCAATGTAAATATTGATAAAAATAGTGCTATTTTCGATTGAAAACGAATCTCCAGACAATATCGTTTGGGAGATTAATTCAAAGTTAGAAATGGGCTAGGAATAGCCAAATTCGAACATATGGCGCGAAACAGTTCCTACTTTACCAACATTCTTACTCATTTCCTAGTTCGGCAGTTTTCGGATAGAAAGCGCCATTGTATATTTCATTCATTCAGTTTCCTCAATGAGACGGAATGTGATTTTGATATCATTGGTAGGAGGAGCCAGGTCAAGTAAATGAAATAAAGAAAGACGTTGTGTTGTTTGGGATCCCCAAATCAATCATAAGCGTATCATGGAGTGCAATTTGAGGATGCATAAATAAAAATCAACAATCAATGACGGGGTTTAGAGTTTCAATAAATAATACAACGAAACTTCTCCTGGCACATGCGAAGTAATTTTTCTGAACTTTTTGCTCAGGATGCTGTAAGTATATTTCGCAGTTAATTTATTCAATATTTCTGAAAACGCTCACATTTTTTCAAGATTTTATGGAACTTGTCTTGTTTGTTTTTCTGTTCACTTATTTATTGTAAGTTCAGGTGAAATCTTTCAAGTGAGTTTTAACCCACCTATAGTTGCCCGATCATCATGAAATTGGGTAGGTGTTTATGATTCCGATGACAATGTATTTTGAAGGGTAATGCCACCAGAAACATATATTCCTGGAGCACATCAGATTTTTTGAGTTATGGATTTATTATTCTAGAGGTGGAAAGAAATATCTTTCTTCATTAAAATTGTTCCTGGCTCTACAGGGTGAGCTACAGAAATGTTTGAATGTCTAACGCCAAATATGGAAAATAGTATTTGCTAATGGATTTTTCTTCATTTATAATGCTTTGAAAATTATTGATTGGCTTCGAATATATCAGTTATGGTGTACCTACTTACAGAGTGAGGCAGAAAACTCCTTTTTTTTAACTCGTTTATTGACTTCTTGCCAAAATGTGGTATTTCCGTTGACCTTCTCGAAGCATATTCTATAGTTGAAGCTAACAAACTGTTCTGAATACATTTCACACAGTGAGCAAAAAAAATTTGTTACTTATGGGACATAATATGAGTGGATTGTGTGATAATTCACAGGGAATAAAGGTAAACTTTTGTCTACTCTTACGTGTCACGATACAGAGTGAGCCCAAGAAGACAGATTTTCGAAAATCTATATTTGAACGGAATCATGGGAGAATATTCATTTAATTTCTGTTGAAACGAAAGCAATTTCCCAAAGTGTCTACATATGGTTGGACAAAATAACACTGACTCATTGGAGACTATTATTGGTGGATTTTGTGCTGATTTTTGGATATGACATTCTATAGATGATGATGATCAATTTTTGTGTAACTGTAGAGAAACTGGGTGATTCTAAAAAGAGTTATTTTCAAAACCTTCTAGAGTGAATCCAATCGTACAATGAATACATTCTTGACACTTTATCTAAAACGCTTAGTTTTTCATTTAACCTTCAAAGAGTGAAAGCAGCTGCAAGCGCATGCGTCAGTACAGCAGAGCCAAATAACAAAATTGTCGGAATTCGAGCAAACTCCGAACAACTACAGGCACCAATTCCGAATCTAAGGATTCGTCCTTTTGGGCTCACCCGTCACCCAGACCCCTTACCAATGATTTCACAAATTAATTTTACTGAGTTTAAAAAGGAAAATTCTGTCAATAACGAAACAAAGAAAAAATACTACATTTAATTATATGAATTTGACAAAAAGTACTAAAAAAGTCGAAACAAAAAAATGTGAAAATATTTTTATAATGAAACCGATGTCTACAAACCTATAAAGCAGCTGATAAAATGCAAATCACTAATTACCGACCAATATCGCTGGTGAATCATTTGGCAAAAGTTCCGGAGGATATACTCAAAAAATCAGAATGGGAAAGTATCTAGAAAAATATGTAGTACTTTCTGAAAAATAGTTCGGTTTCTGCGATGGTAAATCTACACAGAACGCACTATTATTCCAATAATAAACAGAGGAAAATACAATTTTTTTGAGTTTTTCGACAAAACGCAATTTTTAAAAATATTGAATTTACTGCCAGATGTGCACTATCCTCAGGAAGAAATTTGGAGAATTTCCTGCATGTCATATAGATTGAAACTCCGGACCAGTGTCATATCCTTTTTGTTCGGAACTATGACATTAGCCTTCGAAAATTATTTAAAAAAAAAACTTTGTGACGTATGTTATTGTAGTATATTGACGAATATTCCACTCATGCTGAGATATGATAATAGTTACAGGTCACGAGATGTACTCCTCAAAACACCTCTAGAGCGTTAGATTGAGTGGTGTTTTACGGATATATATCGAATAAGGATGTAAGTAGGTATTAGATTATTTTCATTTGGTCGAGTGGTATTCGGCTAGACTACATCACGGATCCAGATATTATTATAACCTTTAACAATTCAAAGGTATTAGAAAAAAGACAAAAGTCGATAATTTTATGAGGAATAAAGTAGTACCTATATTGTGCAATTAGTGCAGAAAATATCCACTTTCGTACGTGTTGCACCATTATACTTTTCCGACGACCTACTTGAAAAACAAAATATGATGGATTTAAAAAAAATTGAAAAAGAACGTTCATCTACCTACAAATCATTTCACAAAAAAACCTAGTTCTATAATTTGAATTTTGTAAAAAAAAAATCAAAATCTGCATTTTTTGTAAAGAGGGCAGTATCAAAATTGAGCTGGTGATGGTTGTTAGATAACGAAACGTCGGACAGTAAAACTGACATCATCACATCAGCTTGACGATAACACCAGAAAAAAATAAAATAAATGAGCAAAAAATTTAGTGTGTCCAGAAAATTGTGTGATTTTTTTTTAAATTTTACTTCTTTTATGCAGTTTTCTCTCATTGAATTGAAACTGTATAACCGTTTCCGATATCCCAGTGATGGTCAACCTCTTAGATTATATAAGTAGGTATAAAGGGGTAATGCAAAATTAAATTTACTTGTTACCGTTCAAAAGTATTCTTTATATTTGACATATCTTGTTTTTCAGGTTGGTTGTAGGATAGGTATAGGCTAGAAATCGCACGTTAAAAGGTAAGACCTCGTTATTCCTTAGCTCGCACAAGTTTTGACTTCGGAGGGCTGTCGTTCGTAGGGAGATGACAGCTGGTTAACGAAAAAAACAACAACAACAACAATTTACAATTTGTCGGAAACTGGATATTCCATACTAGTGTTACGAGCCGTAGGCGAGTGGTTAGTGTAAAATATCTTATTTTCCGCACTAGTTGCAGAATATTATTCTATTTTCATAAAAATTGAATTGAGCACCTCATTATTGAATATTTCACTTACCTGACTTCAACATGTTTTTTCCAAAACACTACGCACCTTTGAAATGTCCGATATAAAAATGTCCTTTCATAAAAATGTCCAAAAATTAATAAAACACTTAATCACTTTTATCCAGGGTAGGAAGATAAAAAATATTCAAGTCGTTGAAGTTCAATTAATTTCACAAAAATCGGTTCATTTCCAACAAATTATTCAAACAAACTTACACAAAAGTCGCAATCAAAATACCTATATATGAACCAATCTACCTACCAGGGATTTAAAACTAATAAAAACTTGGTTGACAATGGGAGATTTTCAAAACATTCACTATGAAACAAATATCAAAAACAAAATCCAATAACGTGCCGCTGCCACTGGCGCTCAAGGAATTTATTCCATGATAAAGTATGTTTTCCTTATACTTCTCATGACAACGCAATAAATAGGTGGGCTATTCTCGAATAGTTCGATTTTAATTATCTGCTTAAAAATAGGAGAGAGAAATATATTTCATATGTATTGATGTGAAACAGAAAATCGAAATCGCATACGTACGAACTCGAGAATAGGACACCTGCTGGCATGTTGCCAAGTGCCCCAATACACTAATCTCTAGGCTCATTTTAATTTTTTGCCGCTATTTGACCTGATAGTAATGAATATAACAACGTCGATTTCTATTTTCAAAAAAAGTTGATGTGGAATAAGTATATAACTAATCATTTCTTCTTGAATAATCTCCAAACCAAACGGTAATTATTAGTCCAAGAGATGTATTAGGTATACGGAATATGTGATATTATTGGCAACAAGGCTCATCGGCTTCTTACTAGCGTTTGTAAAGAGTAGTACCACTCTAGATAATTATCTATGGTGGTAGGAACAGACATTAGTTTTGACTATCATTTCTCATTTACGCGGAGGGAGACTTGGATAAATATTTAACAGAAGGCATGGTGGCTCCTCTGACGGATTAGTTTGTCAAGCCGTATCAAACGGCGACCTTAACGTTTTTCAAGATTGCTCGGACGGTAAAATACTGATCGTAAAATACGGACCAGTGGTAAATTACACCACGGTCGAAAAACGGTAAATAAAATTTGGTAAATGACCGTAATTAATTTGGTAAATTACCGTAATTAATTTGGTATATTACCCCTTAATTTACCGACTAATATCACTGGAGTCAACTAATGAATATATGGTCAACAAATATATTTGACTAAAAATAAAAACTATTTTTCTACAACTGTCATAATAAGTGTAATTTTTTTACACTTTTCCGTAAAATGATGAAATAGTATTTTGATATTGAAAAATTACATACTTTCGGCACACAAAAGACACAAAAAAAGTAAACTTTTTTTGACAGTTGTGTTATTAATTTGTTGATCGTTCAGACCATAGATTAGATGAGGTTGATGAGTAGCTGATACAAATAAAAAAATTGGTTGTCCTATTTTTTAATAGTTGTAGAAAAAATATTGTATGCAACACTCGTAGGAATTGCCGCGGAGTGCGGCGTTATTTCCTACTGTCAAAAAACTACCACTTTACTCACTTGTGAAATAAATAACTATTTAAGCCTTAAGCTTACTGTTCACAGTCACTATATCTGCCGACAATATTACCCCCGGGCTCCTATTGGTTAATTTTAAATAATCAACCAATAATGACTCGGATCATCGTATTGTTGGATATCGTGACTCAACAGTCCGCTTAAGGGGGTGCGAGCGCTCTATGTTTAAAGGTGTTTGATTTTTTTATGCGAGGATTGATCAAATACTATTCATAGATGGAACGAATAATTTGAAAGATGCTTTGGGCGAAAAGTCTTAATTTAAATGAAACGACGTGTACTCTAGAGTAATCAGCATACAACTAACTTTATTCATCACAAAATATATATTAGTCACAGAACAGAGCTAAACAGTAATACACTATTACATAGAAATATTAGATGGCGCTATTACACTATTGAAAGACTGTTGAATTTTACCAACACCCCCCCTTAACAATTTTTAACAATACCCAAAGCCTTCCTAAAATAATTATGTTTCTCAAAACCTAAAATTTTTGTAAAGATATCGGCTTACATCTGATCTGTAGGCCTAACCGTAACCAAATTATTGGCAATAACTTCCCTGATATAATGGTGTCTGATGTGCTTCCTTTTATGGTACATTGGATTAACTTTCAAATTCAAAGTACTTTGATTATCGTTATGTAGAAAAATACTGCATGTATTGCACCTGTCAGCCCATTCAATAGATTACGTAAATACACAGCCGCTTTCGCACCTTCTGTTGAAGCTATATATTATTCTGCCTCGGTGCTTGAAAGCGCTACTGTTTTTTGCTTGATGCTACTATATGAAATAACTGAGCCGCAAAGAACAAAAACATAGCCAGTATAAGATTTCCTATCTACGAAACTATTTGTCCACTCGGCATCAATGTAACCCAGAAGTTCATTATCGTCATTCGAAAAACAATTGCAAACATTTTTTGTACCGTTGAGGTATCTCAAGTCTCTTTTAGCCCCTTTTTAAAAATAAAAAAAAAGTTTTCTACAGGAGTCTTGACAGGATTACAATTAGTCATATTGAAATGATTCAACAATTTGTCAACATATTTTTCTTGGCTCAAACTTATACTTCGTTTTTCTCTATCATAAAAATGTGCATACCCAAACATTCATTAGCATCACCTGAATTTTTGACTTTGAAAATAGAGCTTAGCTGTTTTTTCACAAATTCAGTTTCAACTGGGTAATTCGAAAAACTAAAGAAATCATCCACGTATAGTGCAATAACTGTGATAGAGTTATCACTATGATTTTTTTATAAACAAACATGGCTCTAAATTAGACTTGGAATAACCTAAATTTAACAAAATATCATTTACACTTTTATTCCAGGTTCTTGAAGCCTATTTGAGACCATAAATAGCTCGTTTCAGTTTAAGAACTTTACATTCTTCATATTTTGGATAAACAAAACCTTCTGAGATTTTCATATAAATTTGTTCTTTAAGAAAACCATTTAGAAAAGCTGTTTTTACATCAAGATGGTTTATTTTCAAACCTAATTTAACAGACAATGCCATACGCATTCTAAGTAGTATAGAGTGTCTAATTAGAAGAAAAAGTTTCATCATAATGTACACCTGTTCTTTGAGTAAAACCTTTTGCCACTAACCGAGCCCTATATTTCACTTCATCTTCACTATTTTGCTTCCTTTTGAACACCCATGTACAGTCTACTAGTGTTGCTCCTTGTGGTAAATCCTGTAGCTCCCAGGCGTCAATTCTCCTCGAAAGATTCTAGTTCTTCTGCAATAGCACGCCACCACTGTTCTGCATCGGTGCTAGACAAAGCTTGTTTTACTGTTGTTGGTTCATCACTGAAGCCTGCCTGACATGTACGTTACATAATCATCAAACTTTTTAGGTTTTAGCTTCCTACATTCTTACAGTACCATGGTCCAAAATCTGATTAGAGATAAAATATTTTTCATCGCTAGTATCAAAATTCTCAGATAACTAATATTTGTTTTTTTTTTACCAGACAAGAAGTGGTAGAGGTAGTGGATTTTCTTTAGAGCTATGACTCATTCCGTCGTAGAGAACAGATTTACGTTTCGGCAGTCGTCTACTGAACGTAGGCTGTTATAGGCTAGGCTAGGCTATTATAGTGAAGTAGTTGAGTGAATGTTTTCGGTTTCCATTTCATTAATTTTGTGAGTTGTTGCCTGTAAGCGACGCGCAGATATATTCAAGGTCAAGGAGAAAATCCACTACCTCTACTTCGGTTTCTCAGTTGCACCACTGTGTTGACGGCTTCCGCCCAGAATGGTTCGTCCAAGTTGGCATCATAAAATAAACACTTTGCTCGTTCAACTAGAGTACGCTTCAGCAGAACCGTTCTGCTGAGGAGTGTAGGGAGTAGTGGTTTGATGTAAAATTCCATGTTTCTCCAGAAAACATTCAAAGTTTCCACTACAAAATTACCCTCCGTTATCTGATCTAAGTGTTTTAATTTTCCTTTCTATTTGATTCTCCGCCATACTTTTAAATTCTATAAAGCGGTAAACACCCCGTCCTTTGATCTCAAGAAGTAATCAAATGTTATTCTCCTGAAGTCATTTTCTATGACTAAGAAGTACTTTGCTCTCCCAATGGATTTAACCTCTATTGGCCTACATAGATCAGCATGAACTATTTCTAAAACTTGCTTGCCCTTGAGCCCCTTTTCGGAAATGGCAGTCGTGTCTGCTTTCCTTTGTTGCATGTATCACAGTTATACCTGTCAATTTTGATGTCCCAAGAACATGACAATCCATCAACATCACCATTCTTCATTTTTAGGAGGTCAGTGCTATTCATGTGACCCAACCTACGATGCCACACAACTCCAGAAGCCAAATCAGCACCTGCAAGCATACACTGCAGTGGAGTCCTGGTTTTCAGTTTGTAAACATTGTTTACAAGTTCTGCCACACAAATCAGTTGATTTTCTTTGTTGTAAGTTGTACAACCTGACGTACCAAAAACAACTTGATTCATTTTCGATTAGTTGACTAACTGACACTTAAGTTAGTGTTTAACTGGGGAACACATAAAATATCTTTTAGTTTGATGTCATAAGTAACTTATTTCACCATTGTTACAATGTCTACATAAAGTTTCAAATTGTTCGTAGATATCCATAGTTTCTTGAATATCTGCTAACATCACACAGTCATTGTCTGTTAGGAGTCAAATGTGCACTCGCGCCTGAATCAACATACCAGTCTTGGTTATTGAACTGGGAACTTAAAAATACAGCACTAAAATCATTAGTGCCCTGGCTAACTTTTGACGATTTCTGCGGCAATTCATCTTGTAATGTCCTTTTTGTTCACACTTATAACATGTAATACAATCGCTTTCGACAGTTTGATTGTGACATTTGCTGACAGATTTTCTCATTTCTCCAGTATTACCAACCCATTTTCTTATTTAAAAAAAATTGGCGATAAATGCGTTACCTGCATTATCGGCATCAACTTCCTTATCTTACAATTTTGTTTTAATGGAGTCCGTCGTAATTTGAATACCTGAGTATTCGATTACCATTATCATTGGGTTGTATTTATCCGGTAATCTAATCCTGATTCACATACGACGCCATTGAGTCGCAGTTTTCCTGCCTCAGAGAAATTAGTGATCTTAGTAATCCTATGTTTCTTGTGAAACCTGCATCATCAAACATCTTTTTGAGATTTTTCCACAGCTCTTGCGCTGTTTTCATCTCTTTAATGTGATGTAAAGGGAAGGATCAATAGTTAGTATTAGTTTTGCCTTCGCCTGGCTGACTTTCTCGGTGTCGGCTTCCTTACCATCGATGCCCTTTTGTAGACCATTGGTGTTAAATAATTTTCAGTGGCGAAAGCCCAATCGTCGTAATTCTCACGACCTTTCAATTTGAGAACACTCAGTAATATGCACACTGAAATACAACACCGGCCACGTCCCTGGGCCAATAACCTCTTAGTTTAAATGATACGATGTGTACTCTTAGAGTAATCAGCGTACAACCAACTTTATTCATCACAAAACATATATTAGTAATAGAACAGAGCGAAACAGTAATACACTATTACATAGAAATATTATGACGCTATTACACTATTGAAAGATTGTTGAACTTTATGAGATATAAGCCCATATGTACCTTTGAACACTGCGAATTTTCATTGTAAATGAATACAGAGCTTTTATTCAATCCCGTATACCTCTTGATTATAAAAGTAAGGCAATGAAACTATCACGTATAGGAAACTTAAGGTTAAATATATCATAACCATGGATATCTTCAAATGATTCCAGAGTTCTGAACAGAAGTGTTCTGATTACTTGCGATGGTGATGAATTCAAAGGATTTATTGATATATTCCGGACGCCAATAAATTGATGTCAGCTGTTTAGTAATCAGTGACGATAATACATTTCAGCTGCAAATTTTAAATATGCTTATGTGGGATACTTGATTAAATGTAAGCTCTGCACATTGGTTAGAATTTAAATCACTCTTAGTTAGGTGGCCGATAGCGAGGCAGTTAGATACAGGCCTTTGAAACTTCCGCTCGCATTTGGCCAGCTTCTACTCCTGAGAATGATATTTTTTCTCAATATCATAGATGTCGATAGGCAATGTAATTTGTCTAGATGCCAATCCCGACGTATGGTGCTTGCTTGGAGTGCGCACCGACTACCCGGGGTGGTGATATAGATTTTTTCGGGTTTTTGTACTGCCGAGAAGTGAATACGCCACCAAAAATCAATAAGTCGCCATGGCAAATAATAATAATAATCGCCGTCCTCTATCGGCACAGGCTATGCCTTTGGGTACACTCTATGGGTGTTTATGAAGGGGCTCTATTATTATATTATTATTATATTCAAATGAATAGCAAATCATTTTTTATTTCAGATACTGGAATATCCTGACAATAACAAATACAAAACACCAATATTGGGCTTGGTTGAGCCTAAGTCTTCTGATAAAAAAAGTGGCAGAATAATAGTTTATGGGGACTCAAATTGCCTTGATGCCAGTCATTTAGAGTCTGCTTGTTATTGGATGTTGGACGCCATGTTAGAATACACTTCTACATCACATCTGCCCTCAATATTCAAAGATAACCAAATGATCAATTGGGAAGACGTAGTAGAAACTGACACTCCATCTAGAATGGAGGGTAATCGTCTGTACAGATACTCTCAAGTATTGGAAGGAAACCTGGGAGATTCTCAGGCGAGGCCGATTCCTCAGTGTAAACATCTAGTTTGGACTCAACCTGTACCTTTGAATGTGTCTGCTCCTAGTAACCTTTATCAATCTCAAAAATTGTTGTCACTAATTGAAGATGTCAATTTACCATTGCCCATCGATAATGACATAAAAGGTATATTTTAACATCTAATTGTTGATATTTTCAAAAAATTATTTAATGTAGAATAACAATTGACATTTAATGTTAGATTAATTTTTGCAGATGCCTCTGGCCGCGAGACTAGCGGTGAGTTGATTCAGTGGAGTTGGCGCAACAAACCGTCTGATATGCCGAATCAAACTGAAAGCTTCGATTTGACAGTGGCTTTTTTAATATTCCTTTCGATAATTGTGATATATTATAGCTTAAAATGGTATCGACCAAAGCCAAAGAAACGAAAACTCTGCAGAAAACTTCTTGCTATAGTTCATTGTAAAAGAATGTCAACCGTTTGAAAATTGTAGGTTGGTATTCAATTTTTAAGCAATTTTCGATAGTCAGAAATTTTATTTACTTCAATATGACCTCTGTGAGAGCGTTTTCAATTTGTGTATACTGAAAAAGATTAATTGAGTTCATTTATATATGAATCAAGGAAATATTCTTGATATATGTGTTTCATTGTGTCCTCCTTGTCATGTTTATTTCATAATTCACAATAATACCTCGCCTAAAAAAGATTTTAACATCGTTACCTTACAGTAATAATAATAGTCTCTATTTTTTTAATTATTTGGTTGAATGCTGATAGTATATACATACTGTGAACTATAATATAAATATACAGTCTTAACCCCTCTCCTGTTATCTTTGGAACGGATTGAAAATTTTCTTTGGATAATTTTTTTCAACCGCGCGCCTTTTCTGAAGATATTTTCGAATGGCATTGAGGGTCGAGTAATACCTTTTAAGAAACGTGTTTCAATTCTTTATACGACAGTAAAATATTTATCGAAAACGAAATATATATAAATATATATATCAAGCTAGGGAACTTGTTGGGTAAGCAGCATGCAGGAAAGTATACTCTTATAACACTTTATTCCAATATTTCGACAAGTTTTATTGTCATCATCAGGGAAAGCTACAAATCATGATCAAAATATAGTGAAAACAATTGACAACATGGATTCTAAACCACTTACGTGTTGTTGAGATTGATTGCAATGGATGAAGTAAAAAGACGTGTACAGTAATTGAATTTGAATTTATGTAAAATGGATACCATACCGGTGTCTGTAACGGCCGGCGTGGAGAAGAGAAACAATTATATTATTTTAAAATTAAGTTGACAGGTGAAGTTAGTTCGGGTACGTTCCTGCATGGAACTGTACTAGAATGTAAATTTAGACAGATTGAACCTACTCAGAACTGGAAAAGTGTAACACAAGCTTGAAACAATAGATTAGACATTGTTTCATGATCTATACATGTGTTCAGATAGGTTTCCGCGGTCAGATATTTGAAAACTAAAAAAAGTTCGGGTTGAATTGCGTCTAGAATTTGTTGAAATTCGACGTTTCGGCTCCGATTTCGGAGCCATTTTCAAGAACTAAAAAGGAAAAATTAATAAATGGTTGAAACGTAATTCTACGCTGAGGTCTCAATCTGCCTACTCCTCAGTAAATAGGCTAGGGGGCTTCGACAATCAATTTGATCATTTTTACATGTTAATTGCCATAAGGATTTTTAAGATCCATTCTGGCAATTTTGGTTCCTTTCAAGGTCACGCGTCACTGCTTCGCGTTCATCGTGTGACGTAGTCGAGACAGATCCAGTTGATTGATAACATTTTGCCAATAGAGCGCGGCGCACACATATTTTGAATTGAATTTAAAAAGAAAAAAGATTTCAGCAGTAGAGGTTTGAACCAGCGGTTTAAGTTTGGTAGCGAGTGACGCTAGCCTTGCCTCCACGGAGACTTCGTACAAGTTGATGTACAAATGTGGGATATATATTTCTGCAGACGCTGTTAAATAATATACGAAAAATAATGATTGTGAGTCTGATAATAATAATGATGTTTGGAATAAATATGAAAAAATGGCGGTTCAACGGTGGTCTAGCGTTTCAACAAGCAATGTGTATAGGGTGTCTCAAAACATATCATTTATGAGAGAAAAAACCATGACGGGTGCTTGTCTTATTTAGTATACAGGGTGTATCAAAACATACCATTCAAGAGAAAAAAATATGGCGGCTGATCGTTTGATTTAGTATACAGGGTGTCTCAAAACTTATCATTTAAGAGAAAAAAACATGGCTGCTCGTTAGATTTAGTATACCTGGTGTACCAACATATTATTTAAGAGAAAATAACATGGTGGGTGCTTGTCTTATTTAGTATACAGGGTGTCTCAAAACGTATAATTTAAGAGAAAAAAATGGCGGCTGCTCGTTAGATTTAGTACACAGGGTGTCTCAAAACGCAAAGTTTATGAAAAATCATATAATTTGAGAGAAAAAAAACATGGCTGCTTAGGGCAGAGAAAAAGGTATCATTGGGGACATGGGGATTTAAAATACGAATCATCAAAAAATAAGCACTTCCGATTTGAAAATATTGAGGTAGAAGAAAAGTAATAGTGAATTCGGATTATCCACATCGAGGAGAGTTCAAATATGCAATAAAATGGTCACTTCCGGTTTTCACTTCCGGTTGTCCGATTTCGATGATTTTGGCCTCAATGGATTCGTTTCGATGTCAAGAAACATTTTTAAGCATTATCCAATGCCAAAAGGGCATAGGAGGCTATCTTCGTTATTAGTAAAGATACAGAAGCGTGCGGGTACTCTAATAAGACAACTTTTATGGGGGATCAAGAAAATGACAGAATTTTCTTCCGTCAACTGCCATAATTGCCATAAACCTCACATTTTAAATGCGTTATGTACTCATCGCTCAAATGTTAGGAGTCGGTTCGTTAACGTTTGACATTTTTTGTATAGAACGTTGCTCAATATATCGGCGGCGCCTCACACTTGATATCTGTCAGTTGTCATTGGTAATATCGTTGAAGAAAAAAAAAATATGTGACAAATAAACATGGTTGTACAGGTACATAAAAACATGGTGTTCAAAAACTATTCAAGATAGGAAAAAAACGCTCATAAGACGTTTCAATCCTAATCAAGAAGGTATACAGAGCATCTCATTTATAGAAAAAAAAATGATGTTTTAACAGGAGTTTAGCGTTTCACCGTGCGATCCCAATCGGAAATGTATTACATGTCATTGAGACCGAATACGTCAGCGCTATCTATCATCAGGAAGGTGCCCAATATGTGAATTACCAACCTTTTTGGATCTTTACGAATCATCTGAAAATAAACACTTCCTATGATTAAAAATAGAGCATTGAGAAGGGTCCAAATTTAGTTACTATCGGTCGTGCGATTTCAATAATTTCGACACCAATGGGTTTGTTTCGATGTCAAGAAACATTGTTAAGCATTTTCCAATGCCAAATGGGCATAGGACCCTAACTTCGTTATCAGTAAAGGTAGAAACATGCGGGTACTCTAATAAGACAACTTTTATGGGAGATCAAGTTTGATCAAAGCAGAACGAACTAACCTTATAAAACGTCTATTTTAGTCGCATTTTTGCATCTTTTACCGTTTCAAATTTTAGCTGTTTTTTTCGAACGCAAAAAACGGTTATTGTGGTCGCATTTTGGCATGTTTTAGCGTTTCTAATTTCAGTTGTTTTTTCGGACGCAAAAACGTATATTTTGAGCAATTTTGAAATGCCAAGTCTTCATAAGAAACATAGAGTTTTTCGGTTTAATTTAAGGCTGTTTTTTTAGAACGCGAAAAACGTTTATTGTGGTTGCATTTTTGCATGCTGAAGCGTTTCAATTTTCAGTTGTGTTTTTGGAACGCGAAAAACGTATATTTTGATCACATTTTTGCAGTTTGACTCTGTTTCTTTATTTGTATCCATTATTAGGTGGGTGGGGAGAGGGTTAAGCAACTTTAATTTCTTCTCGACATAAGACTTGTTTAATTGAAACCAATCTGATTAATTCCCGCCCATTGCAAGTATGCGGTCAGTTATTTCTCCAAGACTGTCCGAATCCATATACTCCAGACAAAAGCATTATAGTTTGACACCTCAATCATTGTTCTTAGTCTTTCCGATAAAAAGTTATAGTCTAAATACTGTAGGTCATTTATTGGCCAAGTAGTCGAGATAATTTTAGATGCAAAGTATTATATGAGACCTAGAGGCACAACTGGTGTAGTTGAATCTCTTATAGCATTTTAATCTCGAGGAGTTTCAGATCCGAGTGCGATAAGTAAAATTTAGATATTTTTGTAAACTATTTTCTTTAGGAATTTTCAAATTGATGTTTTTTTATTCAACCAAATGCTTCTTCACTACCAGTAAAGCTGTAGCTCAGCTATTACCTACGTGGTCAGTTTGATTTTATTGGCAGAGCATCATAGGAGACCTAAGAACCCTATGGGTATAGTTTAATCTCTTATCGCATTATAATCTTGTGAGTTTCAGATCTGAGTCTAGTAAGGAAAATTTTGATATTTTTGTAAACTATTTTCTTTAGGAATTTTCAAACAGATGTTTTTTATTCAACCAAATGCTTCTTCACTACCAGTAAAGCTGTAGCTCAGCTATTACCTACGTGGTCAGTTTGATTTTAGTTGCAGAGCATCATAGGAGACCTAAGAACCCTATGGGTATAGCATTTCATCCAAGAATTCGAAATATGTAAAAATGATTATTCAATAGATGGCTGACAACAGTAAGGAAAACATTGTTATTACTAAACTTACTAAAGTATGTCAGGAACGATATATCCAGTATTAAGAATCCAACCTCATATGTCTCCATTATCGGAAACAAATTTCATAGCTTTGATTGCAAGCAGCAATTATGTTTTGTAAGTAAACGTACCGAATTAAGCGACGATATGTGTGAAGTATCCAGTCATGTAATAGGAATGGAAAACAATATGTAAATTGAATTTTGTTTACTTTTCCAAACAGTTCGCGAAAAATTATTCCGAAATGTACTGGACTATTATTATCCTTTACAAGCGGTATTCGAGCTCTTGTTATCAGTTATGGAAAAGTTTCCGATAATGGAGACATATGAGGTTGGATTCTTAATACTGGATATATCGTTCCTGACATACTTTAGTAAGTTTAGTAATAACAATGTTTTCCTTACTGTTGTCAGCCATCTATTGAATAATCATTTTTACATATTTCGAATTCTTGGATGAAATGCTATACCCATAGGGTTCTTAGGTCTCCTATGATGCTCTGCAACTAAAATCAAACTGACCACGTAGGTAATAGCTGAGCTACAGCTTTACTGGTAGTGAAGAAGCATTTGGTTGAATAAAAAACATCAGTTTGAAAATTCCTAAAGAAAATAGTTTACAAAAATATCAAAAATTTCCTTACTAGACTCAGATCTGAAACTCCTCAAGATTATAAAGCGATAAGAGATTAAACTATACCCATAGGGTTCTTAGGTCTCCTATGATGCTCTGCCAATAAAATCAAACTGACCACGTAGGTAATAGCTGAGCTACAGCTTTACTGGAAGTGAAGAAGCATTTGGTTGAATAAAAAAACATCAATTTGAAAATTCCTAAAGAAAATAGTTTACAAAAATATCTAAATTTTACTTATCGCACTCGGATCTGAAACTCCTCGAGATTAAAATGCTATAAGAGATTCAACTACACCAGTTGTGCCTCTAGGTCTCATATAATACTTTGCATCTAAAATTATCTCGACTACTTGGCCAATAAATGACCTACAGTATTTAGACTATAACTTTTTAACGGAAAGACTAAGAACAATGATTGAGGTGTCAAACTATAATGCTTTTGTCTGGAGTATATGGATTCGGACAGTCTTGGAGAAATAACTGACCGCATACTTGCAATGGGCGGGAATTAATCAGATTGGTTTCAATTAAACAAGTCTTATGTCGAGAAGAAATTAAAGTTGCTTAACCCTCTCCCCACCCACCTGATAATGGATACAAATAAAGAAACAGAGTCAAACTGCAAAAATGTGATCAAAATATACGTTTTTCGCGTTCCAAAAACACAACTGAAAATTGAAACGCTTCAGCATGCAAAAATGCAACCACAATAAACGTTTTTCGCGTTCTAAAAAAACAGCCTTAAATTAAACCGAAAAACTCTATGTTTCTTATGAAGACTTGGCATTTCAAAATTGCTCAAAATATACGTTTTTGCGTTCGAAAAAACAACTGAAATTAGAAACGCTAAAACATGCCAAAATGCGACCGCAATAACCGTTTTTTGCGTTCGAAAAAAACAGCTAAAATTTGAAACGGTAAAAGATGCAAAAATGCGACTAAAATAGACGTTTTATAAGGTTAGTTCGTTCTGCTTTGATCAAACTTGATCTCCCATAAAAGTTGTCTTATTAGAGTACCCGCATGTTTCTACCTTTACTGATAACGAAGTTAGGGTCCTATGCCCATTTGGCATTGGAAAATGCTTAACAATGTTTCTTGACATCGAAACAAACCCATTGGTGTCGAAATTATTGAAATCGCACGACCGATAGTAACTAAATTTGGACCCTTCTCAATGCTCTATTTTTAATCGTAGGAAGTGTTTATTTTCAGATGATTCGTAAAGATCCAAAAAGGTTGGTAATTCACATATTGGGCACCTTCCTGATGATAGATAGCGCTGACGTATTCGGTCTCAATGACATGTAATACATTTCCGATTGGGATCGCACGGTGAAACGCTAAACTCCTGTTAAAACATCATTTTTTTTTTCTATAAATGAAATGCTCTGTATACCTTCTTGATTAGGATTGAAACGTCTTATGAGCGTTTTTTTCCTATCTTGAATAGTTTTTGAACACCATGTTTTTATGTACCTGTACAACCATGTTTATTTGTCACATATTTTTTTTTTCTTCAACGATATTACCAATGACAACTGACAGATATCAAGTGTGAGGCGCCGCCGATATATTGAGCAACGTTCTATACAAAAAATGTCAAACGTTAACGAACCGACTTCTAACATTTGAGCGATGAGTACATAACGCATTTAAAATGTGAGGTTTATGGCAATTATGGCAGTTGACGGAAAAAAATTCTGTCATTTTCTTGATCCCCCATAAAAGTTGTCTTATTAGAGTACCCGCACGTTTCTGTATCTTTACTAATAACGAAGATAGCCTCCTATGCCCTTTTGGCATTGGATAATGCTTAAAAATGTTTCTTGACATCGAAACGAATCCATTGAGGCCAAAATCATCGAAATCGGACAACCGGAAGTGAAAACCGGAAGTGACCATTTTATTGCATATTTGAACTCTCCTCGATGTGGATAATCCGAATTCACTATTACTTTTCTTCTACCTCAATATTTTCAAATCGGAAGTGCTTATTTTTTGATGATTCGTATTTTAAATCCCCATGTCCCCAATGATACCTTTTTCTCTGCCCTAAGCAGCCATGTCTTTTTTCTCTCAAATTATATGATTTTTCATAAACTTTGCGTTTTGAGACACCCTGTATACTAAATCTAACGAGCATCCGCCATTTTTTTCTCTTAAATTATACGTTTTGAGACACCCTGTATACTAAATAAGACAAGCACCCACCATGTTATTTTCTCTTAAATAATATGTTGGTACACCAGGTATACTAAATCTAACGAGCAGCCATGTTTTTTTCTCTTAAATGATAAGTTTTGAGACACCCTGTATACTAAATCAAACGATCAGCCGCCATATTTTTTTCTCTTGAATGGTATGTTTTGATACACCCTGTATACTAAATAAGACAAGCACCCGTCATGGTTTTTTCTCTCATAAATGATATGTTTTGAGACACCCTATACACATTGCTTGTTGAAACGCTAGACCACCGTTGAACCGCCATTTTTTCATATTTATTCCAAACATCATTATTATTATCAGACTCACAATCATTATTTTTCGTATATTATTTAACAGCGTCTGCAGAAATATATATCCCACATTTGTACATCAACTTGTACGAAGTCTCCGTGGAGGCAAGGCTAGCGTCACTCGCTACCAAACTTAAACCGCTGGTTCATACCTCTACTGCTGAAATCTTTTTTCTTTTTAAATTCAATTCAAAATATGTGTGCGCCGCGCTCTATTGGCAAAATGTTATCAATCAACTGGATCTGTCTCGACTACGTCACACGATGAACGCGAAGCAGTGACGCGTGACCTTGAAAGGAACCAAAATTGCCAGAATGGATCTTAAAAATCCTTATGGCAAGTAACATGTAAAAATGATCAAATTGATTGTCGAAGCCCCCTAGCCTATTTACTGTCCTCAGGTATAATTACGTTAGGTTTTTGTGACTTGACGTCGGGGTCTCAATTTGCCTACTCCCCATGTCTCGTCAATAGTTCTATCTAGGTCTCAATCTGCCTACTCCTTCGAGAGAACAGTTCTCTCGAAGGAGTAGGCTATCATATTGATTCATCAGAAAGGGAAGCAACGAGCTCAAAGGTCCAGCAACATATTATGAAAAATCAGGTGCATTCTGCAATAAATCAAGCCCAAGCAAAAACTAAACTCGACCTCGATAAATATATCCACTTTGAAAATACTGGAATGGAATCTCACTCTAAAAATGAATGGACTGAAGTAGTGAAAAGGAAAACCAAAAGAAATTGTATTATTGAAAAAAATTAAGAATCAATTAGAGGGGTACCTGAAAACATTCCTTTTTTTCCCCTAGCCGAAAGTACGCACTTTCTGGCCGCATTTCAGGCCGGAAAGATCAATTTCCGTTGCCGGCTGACGACAGAATTTTTGCGGCCGGTGATATGAACATGAATTATTTATTAATATAAGTTCAACACTCAAGACAGACCGTCTGAAATTTTTCAACTGCACTTTTAATAATTGTGTGTTCAACGTAGTTTCATGTGAATGTAATAAAGAAAACAAGCCCTAAAAGCAACAAAAAAAAAATCATAAAATCAGTTGTGAAATCGTCTTGTCATTTTTACCGTAGGTAGAGAATGCCGTTAATATAATATTTATCAAACATATTTTGATGAGAGGCCGGATGGCTTAGATGGTATAGCATTGGCATAATAGACGAGACCTGGTTTTTTGCATCAGCCTTTTCCGGGATTAGCTCGAAACATCCTTCCTCTGACCAAACTTAGACAAAGCAGTATCTACATTGAATGCTAACGAACGACATGCATAAGCTTTGCAGGAGGCATGGATTCTACGAATTGACCTCCCGCTAACACCAGCGGAGGTGGATACTAGCGCTCCCCCCCCTAGGGCCAGAAATGGTCAGAGGGAGGGGGAGGCGGCTTTCAGTGCGTCCTCCCGATCCTCTTCCTCTCCTAGACTCTTTTGGGCGACGGCAAGATTGGGTGACGGAGTTTGGAATATATCAAATGATGTGTAGACCAAATCAAAACTTTGTATCAATAAACCTAATTTATTTTATTTATTTTACAATAGACGAGAGGTTGTGGGTTCAAGCCACCGACAAGGCAATTTTTTTTAATTCAATATTTTATTCTTAATGAATCTTTGCGATAAAAAAAATAGTTCTGGTTAGTCCAGGATTAATCCTTTCTGATAAACAGTGTTTTTAAATAATAGTTATTATTTCGTGTGGAAATTATCTTTTGTTCGTTTACATTTGAAAATATTTTTAAATTTTTGATCGTGGAGAAAGTATAGTCTGCTACTCGGTTAGAATGAAAATTCGTGATGCTCTTGGTTCCTTCCGCTCGCCTTTGCCTCGCGCTCGGAACTTTCCACTCGCATCGTATAGAATATACTATTATGTATTACTGGGGACTTGGCAGTTTCCATGATTCTAAACGACGGTTGGAAATGAAAGCTGAACTCAAACTCGTGTTTTTAAACTGTTATTCATTTTCCATTATATTTATTCTTATTAGATAATATTCAAATATTATTCAAAGTCAATAAAAATGAATTTGGTACAAGAACTTTTATTTGTGACAAAAGTCGAAAAAAGTTATTCTGCTGAACAGTCTTAGCTGGTTTCTAACATAGATTTCAGTTGAATTGGCTAATAGTGTTACTGTATAGAAAATTTTTGATAAAATATTATTTTGTTGAATGATTTGATTGCGTACCTATTGGAACACATGTTAAGTTAATATGCTCACAATTGGTTGGCTCTGATAGGGAAGTGCTGTATAGTTGTTGGTTGTTGGCCTCTTCAGTACTTACAAGTGACAATTAGATGAGCAAATGGTATGGTCGTTTTTGTCATAGGCCAGCAATTTTACAGTGTTTTAAATAACTTTGATCCAAAATATTCTGATTTTTCTGTATTTGCGAAACGATTTGAACAGTTCTTTATTGAATAATGTTTGAAATATAAAAAATTAAAATTTATCTGATTTGATTTTGAGGGAAAATGAGGGAAATGACCATCGATCAGGACTGCCCGATGTGGGATTATCGGTCAAATATCTCAAATAAATTCCTTAAATCCATTATAGAAAAAGTACACACATATTAGGGTGCTCGGTAGCGAGACGGTTAGATGCCGGCCTTCTAAACTTCCGCTTGCAATATTTGGCCAGGTTCGAATCCTGGAAAACGAAAAAATTTATCTCAATTTCATAGAAGTCAGGCAATGTAAGTTGTCTAGATGCTAATCCCGACGTCTGGTGCTTGCGTGGAGTTCGCGCCGATCACCCGGGGTGTTGCCGTAGGTTTTCCGGGTTTTCCTACAGCTGAAAAGTGAAAACGCCACCAAAAATCGGTAATTCGCCACGAAGCGCCACGGTAAATAATAATTGTCGTCCTCTACCCGCACAGGCTATGCCTTTGGGTACACTCTAAGGGTATTATTTTTTATTTATTTTTCAATCTGTTAGGAATTACCCAGACAGGCCCTGTCTCCGGATCCCCGACACTTCCAGAGGGCGCGCTGGTGTTTCATTAACCCAGTAAACACCTCCCACGTCCGTGGGGTGAGTGATTACTGGGTCCGAGAGTCATATGCCCTGAGACGGCGGAGAGAACCAAGAATTACGGCCTTCTACATTCTTGCCGCATCATGGCAAGCTTTTATGATTTTCAAGTTTGAGAGCAGTGTGTGAATATCTCAAATTGATTCCGTAAATCCATAATAGAAAAAGTACACATATATTATGGGTTTAGTAAAAATTAATTCATTAGCTTGTTTATATGTGTGGTAGCCACGAATCGATAATGAGACAGAAATGAACAAGACATGTTGAACTCATTATTCAGTTTATTACAATTCGCCTGTTAGGAGAAATCTTACATGAGTTGAACTCCATCTATGATAGACAGGAAAGGTTAATAGAAAAAATAGAGATTTTGAAATGGAGATGAAAACATCTTAGAGAAATAATGATCACTGGAAAAGTAATTTGTTTATTCAAATTGAACATAGATCAACAAGGTTCCAAGTGGAAGTGGATCCAAGCCTGAAAATTTCGGGCGGAAAATAATGTCTGATTTTTATACTAAAACTTTAATGAGCAGATTTGATCAAATTCATGCTATAAACAAAAAATATCATAAAATATAAATATACGAATTCATGTTCAGGGCGCCAAACTCAGTAAGTGAACCTAGACTTTTTCACAAAACTAGGTGAAGTCTGTAAATAGCAAAGGACCCCGCACGAAATCACTATAAAATTGGCTGAAATTTCATAATATTTTAGTGGGATGGGTAATTAGGAAAATGTGCGAGTTTAAATGATTTCGTATGTTTGGTTCTGAGATATAAGCAGCCAAAGTTCGGAAAAACGTCGGAGATGGGTAGGGTTGAAAAACTGTTTTGTTAGTCGAAATAAGACAAATTCAGGATGAAAGTGTATTTATCGGAAATCGTTAACATGTCCAATTATAACGTTATTAATGAAAGTACATTAGGGTGTATACAGGGCACAGTAAAAAAATCTTTTTTCAGAATTTTTTTCTAACATTAGTCCCGAACCAACAATTTATATTCTAGGCGATTTGTTTCTTCATGAGTCTCTCTGTTTGAAATATGAATTTTTAATATTTTGGATTATACCCTTATACTGAAAACAATTGACAGATCGTTTTTGAATCCAAAAAAATTATCTATTGCCACTGTTAAATGAACAAAAGGTGAGGGAATTCTCTTATGAAATAAGTTGTTCAATATTGCCTTTCATTTAGATACAGGGAGCGTTTATGTTTTTTTAGATCACTTATAATGTTTTTATTCAATATCTCAAATGTTCCCTCAATTTGGACCTAATTTTACTCTCACTATTATGAAAGTGTTGACTATTGAATATGAAAGTTTGGTCAACTTTGTATGTTGCGTTTTTAAGATTTGCATTTTTAAAGTTTTGTTTAATCGATAGTGGCCGATGGTGGCTGGTGGTCTGATGCACAGGCCGTTCGAAACTCCAGCATAGCAATAATAGTCGGTTCGAGCCCGATGTAGGTACAAGAGAATTTTTCTCATCTACTTTATATCAGATCGATAGGCGACCGCATTCCTTGTTGAAAAGAAGGTGTATTGTGATTTGTCTAGATGCCAATCTCGGCTGGTGCTAGCTTGGAGTGCACACCGACCACCCGAGGTGGTGCTGTAGGTTTTCTGGGTTTTCCTACAGCTGAAAAGTGAATACAACACCAAAAATCAGTAAGTCGCCCTGAAGCGCCACGGCAAATAATAATAATAGCCGTTCTCTACCCGCACAGGCTATGCCTTTGGGTACACTCAACAAGTCTTTATGTTATTATTATTATTATTATTATTATTATCATCGATAGTAGCAACAATATCGTAATACCGTAAACTTCAAAAATGCATATCTTTGAAACGCAACATACAAATTTGACCAAACCTTCATATTTAATAGTCAACGTTTTCATAGTAAGAGTAAAATTAGGTCCAAATTGACGGATTAGTTTTTGAGATATTGAATAAAAACATTATGACCTTAAAAAAAATTAAACGCTCCCTGTAGCTAAATGAAAGGTAATAAATATTGAACAATTTAATTTACCAGAGAATTTCCTTACCTTTTGTTCAATCAACAGTGGCAATAGATAATTTTTTTGTATTCAAAAACGATCTGGCAATTGTTTTCAGTATAAGGGTATAATCCAAAATATTAAAAATTAATATTTCAAACAGAGAGAGTCATCAAGACACACAAAATGTTTTTATTGCCTAGAATAGACTGAAACTATGATCTTTTACCAAAATATACATTTTTGATTCAGGAATAGTGTTAGAAAAAAAAACTGATAAACAATTTATTTGACTATGCCCCGTATACACCATAATATACTTTCATCAATTACGTTATAATTGGACATGTAAACAAGTTCTGAAAATTTTTTCGAACTTTGGCTGCTTATATCTCAGAAACGGCACATACAAAATAATTTAAACTCGCACATTTTTCTGATTACCCAACCCACTATAACATAATAATTTTAGCCAATTTGACCGAGAGCCAATTTTACATGTGTTTTCGTGCGGGGTCCTTTACCCTTTGTAGGACCAAAATAGAAGTGAAAAATTTCATGATTTACTTATGAATAGTAATAACCCTTATCTACATTAATATACCTCACTTTTTGTTCGGATAAACAAAAATTATATTATATAATTTCTGGAGTTACATTTATCAATGTAAAAACGGCTTTATTTATCTCCCCACCCGGACGACTTTGCTGTCATATGTTCACTTTGTGTTTGCAATGTTAACCGTCGGCTTCGGCTGATTTCTTTGAAGATTTGTTTGTAGGATATATTTCAGTATATGAGTTTCACACGTTTGCAATAGCGTACAGGAGGGGCATGACGGGCATGACGGATAGGAATAAAACATTGACTTCATATATGATGTTCTATCCCAGGTGCTTGTTAAGACTATGTGTGTTCTCATGAAACGGACCCTAAATATTCTTGGAATATTTGGATTATTTTGTACAACTGAACAGATTATTAAGCTCTCCGCCAAAAGCACATTTATCAGAGTGGGACTGGGCTACAGACGAATTTTTGGACCACTTTACGGACACCGTATCATCCTACAACAAATAATGGTTTACTCGAGGTGATGTACAAATTATGAAATGAATCATTACGTAAAGTAGGTATCAAAATAAAAATTTTAATATACTTTTCTTATTCAACCGCTTTTTATTTGAATGCCGTAATACCTCATAAACAACGACAGCGGAAAAACAATTTGTACATGGAAAAAAGGTTACGTGCAAAATTTCATCTATTATTTTCTTTGTTAGGTCAGTTGTGAGAAATAAACAACAATAATCAAGACTTGATTTAATGCGTTACGGGACAGAGATGTTCGGGAAAGCGCTATTGTGTTCCCTCAAATTAATACGTTACACCATTCTTTTAGGTATCTCATTTTCTATAGTCGAATCCACAGTCCAATAAAACAATTTTCTACGTATCTGAATATTTATGATCATTATCCGGATACTTTGGGGCGGTCGGTAGCTCAGAGGCTCGTATCGGACAGAGGTTTGAGGACTCAGTACGCGAGAATAATTTTTCTCAAGTGCATACATCGGTTTCTTTAGTCGGTCACATGACTTGTAACGCAAGTATGATGTGAGCTGCTTAGATGTCTGGTGCTAGCTTGGAGTGCGCATCGACCATCCAAAGTGATGCTGTAGGCTTTCCAGGTTTTCCTACAGCTGAAAAGTGAATACACCACTAAACATGAGTAAGTCGCCCCGGAGCTCCACGGAAAATGATAATAGCCGTCTTCTTCACGCACATGCTATTCCTTTGGGAACACTCTATGAGGGTTTATGAGGGAGTAGGTATTATCAAATTACCATTATTTTATTATATCTTTCAATAATCTCTAAATGTTGACACCAATCTCATCATAAAATACATAGATAACCTTCAGTCATAATCATGCTTCTTGAGTTTTCGTGCAACGCTTTTTTGTTTAACTCTCAAGCACACGTGCTGGGGTGGATTCCACCCAGGCACTATGTTTTCAGTTGATAAAAAGGAAAATAAAATTACGCCAAATTACAAACTCCGTATACCTTTCAGTCAGCACTCCTCCCTCCGATTGGCCCCGATCACAAATTTTTTACGCTCTTGTATCGCCGTGTGGACGCATTAGATTTTTGTCTGGGGTGCAATAGACCCCATGCATGTGACTACGTTCAAAAACTTTTTGGGCGAGTATTTTCCAAATTCATTATTATTTATTTCATGTATTTCTGCTTAGTTGTTATTTAAACCTCTTATTAAATGTTTTGAAGTACTTTCGAACTGGTTTTGCTGCAAATTGAATGATTTCACGTAAAAGCGGGATTGGTATCTAGACAAATTAATTGCCTATCAACTCCTATGAAATTGAGAAAAAATTTCCCATTCCCATGATTCGAACCTGGCCAAATGCAAGCGAAACTTCCAAAGACCGGCATTACCCGCTTCGCTACCAAGTATCCTTAGACATCAACTTCTCAGCCAAATACAATTATATATGAAGATTATTATTTTTTTGTTATTTCATATTTGAAATCATGTTTTCTTTCAAAATTGTCCATTCTACTATCAAACAGTAAGTGTTTTTTCAAAATGTTTGTCACGAAATTCAGGATCTTTTGTAACTCTTGATGATAAATTACATCGGCAATATTGTAATAGAAGTTGATTTTCATTATTATTTCATATTTCCCTATATGTTAACAATTAGGGAGACTGTGAAGTGAATTATTCAGGATAGCTAGTTGGGAAAACGTCTATAATCAGATATATGTGAATATAGGTTTAGTACTTTATTATGTTATCGTCATGAAGAATATAAAGATTATTCAACTTGGTTCACAAAACGAATAAAATAATTGTCGGAAGAAAAAAATCGCTATAGAAAATTGAGAAATGTGTCCAACTATTACAATAATAATTTTCTGAAATCTTTGATACAAATAGAACACAAAAAATATACTGTAAAAATAGAGGATAACTCTATTTGTGATAAAAATTGTTTTTGTAGTTATGTTAAATTGAATAGAAAGGATAATACCGTGAAGGAAACTTTTGATTTCAGAGGAAATGACGTATCGACTGGGAATACTGCTAACAGATTTGCAGTTTTTAAAATAAAGTGAACACCTTGAAGATGGCTCGGGCTGCCTGAATGATAAATTCAATATTGATGTCATAAAAGAAGCCATTGAAAAATTCAAACCAAAAAAAGCCAATAAAGGGTTGTCAGGAGTTCTGGTTAGTTTCTGCAACTTCTGAAGGGCCACAGAGATCTAACCTAGGGCCATTATACTCTTTCTCTTATTCATAAACGATGTTCCTACAAATATCAAATACTCCGACTATCTAATATTGGGTGATGATTTGAATAAATTGAATGAACCAGAACAGTTAGAAACTGTGTGGCACTTTAAAAAGAAATCGATTGTATAATTGAGCAGAAAATCGAATTCAAATTGAACTTTGATATTTGGTAATGATTTGAAAAAAAATTGTGAAATCAGAACTGTTAGAGAATGTATGGTATTTCAAAAAGATATTTTTTTCTGTATCGAATCTCCCAATTTTCCAAAGATAACCCCTCGGAAGCTCCTCAGAGCTTGTGCGAGCAAGGACAGGATCCGGGACCGGTGGCCGTGCTGGGCTTTGAACCCACGACCTTATGATTGAAAGGCGAGCGCTCTACCATCACGATCACCACGGCCCATGCCATGTCATATCAATAGTATAATCGAATGGAATATCAAATCCAAATCAAACTTTAATATAGGTGAATGCTCTGTCATCACTATAACACGTCAAAATGATTTTGTCAACTTCGATTATAGAATGCACGATGGTTCAATAAAGAAATCTACTGAAGTGATCTTTGAGTGAAGTATACCAATATATTATAATTTTTTCCTCATATTTCATGGTATGGTGAAATCTGCAAACAAAATGCTTGGATTCATAAATAAGCCAATCATACATATTTTACCAACATGCGAACCATCAAAATTATATTATTCCATACCATATCAAACATTGCATTGACAGAGAAAGACGAATTAATTGTTGTCTGATCTATCCTTGCACTAATTGGAGGAAAAAACCTCGAAACATGCATGTAGATTCAACAGAATGGAGGATAATATTCAATTGCTTCACAACAATTAGGACTTGCCATTATGTGTCCATGAGGAACGTTGCACAAATGGACGACCGAGTGGACGACATAAACAGTGTGACCCATTTTTAATGGAAACACCCCCCTAAAATTTGAAGTTGTTAACCGATTTTAATAATTTAACTAGAATATAAGTTAGAATTAATTGTTGCACTGAATCGAAACATCTCAATAATTAGTTATCATAGGTACGTTTATTAAAATTTTTTGCTTCATTATTAGTTGAATTGTGTGAATATAATTCCGTTATTTTCATTAAAAAAAATTACGCTATTTGATTTTTTTTTCATCTGGTGGCACTATTGTTGAAATCATAAAAAAAATATTCTCATGGCTATATCTGTTGATATAGGGTGTTTTTTGTGACTGTTAGCTGTGTGAATTTTCGAAGTTTTGAGTTGTCATAACTTTGTTATTAATGAATATTTTTTCATTAAATTTTGGTCACACCTGTTTAGAGGCACTCTGAATCCAGTAGAGTAGTGATTTTTTCTATAAAAAAATCGCTAATAAAAAATCCCGATTTTTGACTAAGAAAAAATATCGTATTATGACCTGAAAATTAGAATAAACATTTCAAATTTTGTCCCAAGGTAGACCTTTTAGTACTTGACATTAAAAAAAAATATTAAAATCGGTTTACAACTTCATATTTTAGGGGGGTGTTTCCATTAAAAATGGGTCACACTGTATATTTAACATATCCGCCAGACTATCTTCATCTGAATTAGCTCGTTTCATTGTGAAGTTTATCGGTGGAAAAAATATTCTAATATTTCAAAATTCTTTATATAAGTAAAGTCTGAGTAACGAAACATCAGTTACACTTGCAGTACAGTTTTCAAGAAGTTATTTTGAAGACATTCAAGAGTTTACAGCTGATTCGACATTCTGGAAGAAACTTTCAAAAGTGACAGTTAATGAAATTTGGATTTTGTCATGAGAAATCATAAGAAGAAACCACTGGAAAATACAGTAGAAGAATCAACTGATGATAAGAATGGTTATCTTCCACGGAAAAGTTAACAATGAAAATGAAAACGATTGTAGTTCCTCAAAAACGTCATTTTATTGCGGGAATTGTGACACTTTGATCAAAACCAATCAGGCCTCTAAAGAATGTAAAGCATAATGTTGAAAGCCAAAGATTTTGAATATTTCTCTAAGGAACTCAAAAAATCAAAAGGAAACAGATGGAAATGTCCAAAGTGTAACAAGAAAACCTATTGCCAGGAAATCAATAAAGGTATACAATTTCCAGAAATTATAGAAGAACTAACAAAAAGTGTCAGAGAGCTACAATATTCAATAGAATTCATGTCAAGAAAATATGAGGAAGTTAAGGCAGAAAATCAAGAAGTACTGAAAATTTTAAAAGAATTGAAAAAAGAAAGAAAATAGATAACTTTAGAGAATATAACACTGAAAAAAGAAATTACAAATTAATATAAAAACAGAACTCAATTCCTTGAAACAAACAATCAACTCTAATGAACAAATGAAACTTAAAAATAATATTGAAATCAAAGGTGTTAGTAAGCAAGAACATATCGTCTGTGAAGTACTAATATGCCTCGTATGCCACAAAATATCAAAAATTCGCTTATTATACTCACGAATACTGTATGCCAATACCTAATGATGTTCTGACAACTTGTAAGCTAAAAAAATTTATTTCAGTAGAAATTGAGAATTTCTAATAACTCGTATAATAATATCAATATTTTGTGCAAACAATAGCTCCTAACCCGATAGCCCTCCTGTAAAAAAACGTATTTGGGCATACGAGGTATTAGTACTTCACAGACGATATATTGAATGAAGAAATTATTGGAGGCATATTTGAAAAAATTGGCGTTAAGTCTCAAATAAATGAAATCAAACAAATTGTTCGACTGACAGAAAACAAAGAAAAACCAGTGAATACTATAAAAATCGTACTTAAAAATGAAGAAACAAAGGAAACAAGCAGCCAAACATTATTATAAAACTAAGGGAGTTTTATCTTCTTCTGAGGTAGGATTGGGAGGAAAATTAGTGATATATCTTAATGAAGAATTGACTCCAAGAAACAAATATTTATTAGGCAAATCAAGAGAATTGAAAAGATTCGGATATAAATTCATTTGATTCAAGAATGGGAAGATTTTTGTTCGTAAAAATGAAACTGAAAAAATCCGAATCATCAACTATGAAGCGGAAATCGAAAATTTGTAAATCATACATTGATTATATGCGTATGTGTATATATGTGTGTATATGAATAAAGGCAGTAATAGATAACAAAATTGTTGTAATAAACACACTATACAGATCATCGTCAACAAAAAACATAGACAAATTCCTAGAAGATTTAGAAAATATATTAAGAAATACCAAAGAAAAATTTAACTACAGTCTGTTAATAGGAGACATGAATATTGATCTTTTACAATCTGACATTTCCCACAGCTACTTAACTATCCTGAATGAACTTGGCTACTTATCGGCAATTAACACTGTCACACGACCCTCGTCTGGAACGTGCATAGATGATATCTTCGTAAATTCAAAAAATAATGAATACGACACAATACTTTCTGCAACCATAGAAAGTAATATAACTGATCACTCAGCTATAGTATTGCAAATCGTTTTTCCTAATAATAATGTAAAAATCAAAAAATATTCTAAAATAATAAAACAAATCAATGAAGAAATATTAAAAAAAAATCAATGAAGCAAACTGGTCTGACGTACTTTCCAACGAAGATCTAGACATAGCAGTATCCAAATTCATTGACATTATACAACATGCCCTCAAATCATCTGAAAAGACTAGAAGAATAAACAGCAAAAAATTAGAAAAAAGGAATGGATAACAAATTCGTTAGTTAAATCTATCAATAAGAAAATTAAAATGTACAAAAACCTAAAACAACAGCTTAACAATGAAATATTAAAGAATGAATACAACAATTATAAAAATGAACTTAAAACACAAATAGAAAATGCAAAAATTAATTATTATAAAACCAGATTGACAAAATGTGGAAACTCAAATGACATATGGAAAACTATCAATGAAATCCTCAAACCTACAAGAAGTAATGGCTCCATATCCCAAATAAATGTGGAAGGCAACTTAATTGAAAATCCTGACAATATTGCAGAACATTTTAATGATTTTTTCGTAAATATAGGTAAAACACTGTCGAAAGATATAATTCTAGATAAAAACTATAAAGAAAAGAAAATCATAAATCCAAATACAATTTTTTTGTTTCCAGCTAAAGAAACAGAAATTATAAACACCATTCTGAGCCTTAAAAACAACAAATTTCCAGGCCCTGGTGGAATAAAGTCAGAATTGATAAAATCTATTACACCACAAATCATAAGACCACTATCATACATTATAAATAAATAACTGAAAACAGGACAATTCCCCACACTGTTCAAAAATTCAACGGTTATACCAATATTTAAGAGTAAAGAAAATATGGAAAGAACAAATTACCGACCTATTGCATTGATCTCTAGCTTCAGCAAAATTTTAGAAAAAATTATCAAAAATAGGTTAACTAACTTTCTAAAGAGGTATGAAATCATTTCAAACTCAGTTTGGATTCCAAGAAGGAAAATCGACACAAGATGCTATTCTACACCTTTCCAAAAATATATATAAGGCAGTCGATAATAAAAAACCATGTATTGGAGTATTCCTGGACTTGACAAAGGCTTCTGATACAGTCAACCACCAGATACTACTAGAAACTCTTGAAACCATAGGTGTAAGAAGTACAGCACAATCACTCTTCAAATCGTACCTAACGAACAGAACTCAACAAGTCAAAATACAAGACTCGCAGAGCAGCAAAAAAATAGTAGAATGTG
The DNA here is from genome assembly GCA_958502065.1 of Chrysolina americana. Taxonomy (NCBI): domain Eukaryota; kingdom Metazoa; phylum Arthropoda; class Insecta; order Coleoptera; family Chrysomelidae; genus Chrysolina; species Chrysolina americana. The sequence goes on along the minus strand of OY293419.1, from coordinate 29,356,840 downwards.
GGGTACCACAGGAAATGGTGTTGGGGCCAGTATTGTTCACGATATACATAAATATCTTATTATTCTTGGTGGAGTCTGAAGGGAATATTATAAGTTTTGCTGATGACTCGGTCATCTTATACGAAGAAGAAACAGGGTCTAAATTAAAAAAGAAAGTAGATTCTGATCTCCCTCTCATCAAAAGTTGGTTTGACCATAAATTATTATCAATTAATTTGCAGAAAACATTCTACGTGCCTTTCTGTAGCTATAGTTCGCAACTTCCAAATTACAATGAAATTATCTTCCAAGATAATTTACAAATAAATTGTACTCTATGAAATATTTAGGAATAAAAATAGACAGTCACCTGAAATGGGACCAGCAAATTAACTTTCTCCCCAATAAACTAAGATGCGTGGTGTATAAGATAAAGCAAGTATCAAGAATACTCGAAGAACATCAATTGAAAACGTTATACTATACACTTTTCGAACCCCATTTGAAATATGGAATCATCGGATGGGGAGCTGGAATGAATGTACACCTCAAAAAAATAGAAATCATACAGAAACGAACAATAAAAATAATATATAACAAACCTCCACGTTATTCTACAGAACTTCTATATCAAGAAACAAAATTGATGGACATAAAACAACTATACTTTTTGAGCCTGGCAACACATCAGTTCGTGAATAAACAAGAATTAATTACAAAAAATCATTAACAAAATACCAGAGCAGGTCACAACCTTTATCAAATTCCGTTTGTACACAAATCAATAAGCCAGAGGACTTACAGTTATCTAGGACCAAAGGTTTTTAATGCGTTACCAGAAAATCTGAGAGACGAGAAGCAACTGAAAAAATTCAAAACTCAAATAAAAAAATACATTCTCGAAAACCCTAGACAAAAAATTCATGAAATAATAGAAACATGAAATAACAGAAATATATATCCAAACTCATATACTTTTCAAATCTTTCAACTTAATATGTCTATATTTTACGTATACTCATATTTTTTTCATATTTTATCAGTATTGTGTATATTTAAAATTATAACTCTTATTTTATGAATCATATCTACATCTACATGTTTAAATATAAACACTTCAACAAACATCAAAAATTTTTAATATTTTAACATTTAAACATTTTTAAAATCTTTACATAGGTATATTTTATTTTATGTTGAATATCAGTAGACTGTAAATGTGTACATAAGTAGGTATAGTATAGTATAGTATAAAGATTTTTTATTTTTTTTTAATTTGTTTTACTTGATTGTGATATTATCACACCCTGTATTTATTATATATTTATATCCATATATTGGTTCATCACATATCAATCACATATTTTACACATAGTCTACATATGAACCTCTGTTGAATACGTCCACAAACAAGCAGTATTGACTGCTTCGTGGTATATTCCTTATTCATAACCATAATGTATACGTTGATGTCAACTCTGTATCTTTGCTTGTGAATAAAATTATTATTACTATTATTATATGTATATAATATCTATAAAAAAAGTTTTATGGATCCATACCTAGTTAATTTGGATCATAATGCAGTTATTGAAACTGAGGTTGTTGAGGAGTTCAAGTTATACAAGGTTGTAAGTTTTGAAAAAAATGAATATTCAATTTTTCATAATAATATTCGTAGTATTCCTAAAAACTTTGATGAAGAAAGAATATTCATTGATCAATTTGAAAAATAATTTGGTTTATTAATTTTCAAAGAAACTTTCAGATTATATAATACAGATTTATTCAATATAGAGGGATATGATTTAATATACAATGAGGGACATTTGAATCAAAACGATGGGACAGTAGTATACATTAAAAGTAATTATGCCTATGAATATAGAATAGAAAATCTGGATAGAATTCAAATTATTATAATGAAAATGTATATCAATCAAAATGAATGTATTCATGTAATTGCATTATATAGATCACCATCAACATATCCGTACGAATTTAATTCAACATTAAATGATTTCCTACATGTTAATAATAAGAAATTTCAAAACAGTACGACCATTTTTATCGGTGATATAAATGTTGACATTCTTTCTGATAGACTATATTCTCATGATTACTGTAATATTCTCAGTATGCATGGATTTTTATCGTATATAAATGAATATACATGAGAAGTGGCAGATCAGAAATTTTGTTTGGACCATATATTCATCAAAAGTAAAAAAAACTGGTACTCACTTTAAACCTATAATATTCAGATATAATATAACAGATCATTACCCTATTATACTACAAATTGATTGTGAGAAATATCGCGAAATTTCCCGTCAAAAATACAAATACTATATTGATTACAAGAAATTACGAGAGCAATTCTCATTCATTGATTGAAGCGCATGTTTTCAACTAGAAACCTCAGATAAATTGGCAAATTATCTCATAAATGAAATCAAAACATCTATAGATGTTTAAAGATGAAAAATAAATCTAAAACACGAAAAAATGTATAACCGAAGGAATAATAAATTCTGTGAATAAAAAAAGATTTATATGAAAAATTTCAAAAGAATTATGGAAATTTGAAATTGGATCTCGAATATAAAAATTATAAAAATAAATTGACTCAAATAATAAATGAAGCTAAAATAAAATATTGTAAACAAAAAAATAGAAAAAAACTGTAATTCTTCTAAAAAATTATGGGACAATATTAACAAATTATGCAATGAAAAACAAAAACCTGTCTCATATGATATAAAGTTAATTGAGTTGGGAAATCAAACAATAACTGATGAAAAAGATATATCTAACGAATTTATAAACTATTATAGTGGGGTTGGTAAAAATTTGGCAGAACAAATAATAAACAATAATAATGAATTGAAGGCATCGACAAGTTACCTAAAAACCATTTATATTGAGGAAACAGGCCGAACTGAAGTTGAAAATACAATAAAAACTTTGAAACAAAGGAAATCACCAGGTGCAGACGGAATTACGACTGAAGTCTTACAAACATTAATTGATTTAATTTCTGAACCCTTAGTACATCTCATAAATGTTACTTTAAAATCTGGAAAATGATATGTCCCAGTTCTTTCAAGATTGGTATTATAAAACCAATACATAAAAGTGGTAATAATAATAAAATGGAGAATTATAGGCCTATCACTTTGATATCAAGCATAGCAAAAAATTTTGTAAAAAAAATTATTTGAAGTGGGAATCGAAAAATATCTGAATCACATAACTTTTTTGTCTCCAGAACAGTTTGGATTTCGGCAAAATATTCCCACCGAACAAGCAATTTGTCACCTTACTTCTCATATATATAACTCATTGGATACTAACACACCAAATCTCAGTATATTTCTTGACTTAAAGAAAGCATTCGACTCTGTAAGTCATGAATTACTGCTTAAAAAACTGGGCCTTATTGGTTTCCGTGGAATAGCTTATAAATTAATGAAGAGTTATATTTGTAATAGAACACAATATGTAAAAATTCACAAAACTGTTAGTGATCCCATGGTTTTTTGTTATGGAGTACCTCAAGGCAGTGTTTTAGGTCCACTACTATTCAATATCTTTCTCAAAAACCTTTTCAAATTGAAGTGTAATGGAAAAATTCATGCATTTGCAGATGATAACAGTTATTTTTTATAATGCTTCAACATGGACTGCATTGAAACAATCTGCCCAATAAGATTTAAGGAAAATAAAAAGCTGGTTTAATAACTATAAATTTTGATAAAACGTTTTATCTTCCATTCACTTGCTTTGAGAATTCTTTAACAAATTTTGGCCCACTTGAAATTGACAGTTACTTCAAAACTCATGAAACTGAATCTATAAAATATCTAGGAGTCAAATTTGACAGACATTTGAGATGGGATCATCAAATTTTCTTCGTTGTTAAAAAATTGAGATGTATTCTACCCAAATTCAAGTTTTTGATACAATTTCTTACGCTGAAACATCTTGAGATGAAATATTTTTCATTAATACAGTCTCAGTTGACTTATGGTATTCTTGGATGGGGTTGGAGTAAAACAAAATTTAGTGTATTGTAACGATTTCGAGACCGGCCCTGATCTTATTAATTATGCACCCTCGTTCAACTACAGCTGCATATCTGCTGGCGTACGCATCGCCGAGAACAAGCTGGAATAATCGATTGTTCGATACTATTCGAAGAGCCATCTAGACGAAATGTTCTATACTCCTGAATATTCGAGAGCCGTCAATGGAAACTGCTTGGGAGTATATAAGCGGGACAGGCAGAATGGAGAGGTTAGTTACAGTTCCAGAGTTCGCTGATAGATAGCCACAGTAGAAATAAATTAGTGAAGTAAATGTTTTAGTGAATAATCGTTGTAAATAGTGTTTCAAATAAATTAGGAAAATTAGTTAGTGCAGTTTTACTACATTTTTTGTCAGAAGTCGGATGTTTAAAATAAACAAGTGTTAAAAAGTGTTCGTCGCGTTGAAAAACTGATAGACATTTATCGCGGCTAATAGACAGTTAGTGAGTGACCCGTTGAACATTTGAGTGCAAAGTGGACAGTTTTGCGCGTCGCGGGACAATAAACTGAAAACTTTTTGTGTGAAATAAATAATAGACTGATATTTCGGCAAAGACAATAAGAGACAAAATGTTTCCGAGAAGAGTTCACCTAGTTGACCTTAAAGTTAGTGAATTAAAGCAAGAGTTAGAGGAGCGAGAGTTAGAAACAACTGGAAAGAAGGCCGAACTCCAGAAAAGACTTGCAGATGGACTGATTGAAGAAGGAGAAGACCCCGAAACGTTCTTATTCGAAGTTTCTGGAGTTGATTTGAGTTCCATAATGAATAAACTCGACGAGACCACGAAATCCTTGGAAGATAAATTTCTGGAAAATTCGAACAGTTTGAAGGAGGAACTTCAACAACATTCTGTGAGTTTGAAGGAGGAACTTCAACAAAATTCTGTGAGTTTGAAGGAGGAACTTCAACAAAATTCTGTGAGTTTGAAGGAGGAACTTCAACAAAATTCGGTGAGTCTGGAAGATAAATTTCTTCAAAACTCGAAATATCTAGAAGAAAAGCTTCACGAAAATTCGAAAAATCTAGAAGAAAAGCTTGAAGAAAATTCGAAAAATTTAGAAGTGAAGCTTCTAGAAAACTCGGAGAATTTGAGAGAAGAGCTTCTAGAAAATTCGAGAAGCTTGAAAGAAGAAGTTTGCAGTGTGGCGAATCGGTTGGAAGAAAGAATGGGAACTGTCGAGACAGAAATGGAAAAATTGAAAGAAACAATAAGTGACCAAGTCAAAGACGACATGGTGGAAGAAATCAAAAAAATCAAGGAAACGCTCCACGATGAAATAAAAGACGGAATCGAGACAGAAATCGGCAGAATAAAAGAAAAATTCAGTGAATTGGAAAAGCGAATGGATTCTGCGCACACCCCAGAAATTTTCAACAGAAATTCAATGCCGGATCTGAGTACTAAATTGGAGGAAGTTCAAAAAGACATCAAAGATTTCAAGGTCAGTTCGGAACCAGGAAAGCTCTCATTGAAACCGCCTCAGTTCGACGGAAATACTCCATGGTCAAACTACCACCGACAATTCGAAGCTGCTGCCAAAGCAAATGGATGGAATGCTGGGGAAAAAGCTTTAGCATTGACACTGGCATTGCGTGGCGAAGCAAGAAATATTTTACAAACGCTCACCGCCCAACAACAGGAAGACTATGAACAGCTGGTAAAACACTTGGAACTTCGCTATGGCCAAGCCCACCTTGAACACGTATATCACTCACAGCTGAAAAACCGATGCCAGAAATCAAGCGAATCGTTGCAAGAATTTGAAGCAGATATTGCACGCTTGGTTCGTCTTGCGTACCCAGCTACACCGGAAAATGTAATGGAGCGACTAGCGGTCCAAGCATTTTTGGATGGACTTCGTGACCAGGAAACCCGGCAAGCCCTAACACTAGCTCGCCCCGCACATCTCATGGATGCATTGGCACGCGCTCTGGAATTCGAAGCAGCAAAGCAATCCTGCAAAAGCCAGAGTAGAGTCCGGATGATCGAGGAAGATCCACAGCCACAGGAGCCCGCTAATATCGAAGCTGTGATGCGAAAATTGCTGAAGGAAGTTGTGCCCGAGAGAAGACTGATACGATGCCGAAATTGTAGAGAACTTGGGCACGTGCGTAGCAAATGTCCAACATTGAAAAAATCGACATCAACGATGAAGATCAAGAAGGAGCAATCGTCAGCCCGTATCCAACAAGCCCCAGTTAACAATGCATATGTCGCTGTACTTCAAAGACAAGACAAAGGTGTCTTTGTAGATGGTCTCATTAACAACGAGCCTCGCACCATGCTCCTTGATACGGGTGCGACTAGGACAATCCTTGGACCTACTTTTGCCAAAACACCGGCAAGAATTGAATCGTCGAATTGGAAGCTACGCACAGCAACAGGAGAGCCGGCAACTGTGTATGGTGAACTTCCAATTGAACTGACTTTGGGCAGCACTACAGTGAAACACCGGGCTCTAGTAGCGGATATCGAGGACGAGGTAATAATTGGAATGGATATCATGAATTCTAGAGGATTCGAGCTGAATTTTAAAGACGGCGTCCTTCGTGTGAACGGAGAAGAGCTGGTACTTCATGGGAGAAATGAAGAAATGGTTCGAGTTCTGCTGGCTGAAGACGTAAGCGTACCGGAGAGGGCTGAAACCATTTTGGAGGCTCGCCTGGATGGAGGTGCGAGCAGTGGAAACGTGGTGATGTTCGAGCCCAAGCTACATGATGAGAAAATTGGACGAGGAATTGCATTAGGAAAAACCTTGTTGCGTGCTGATAAATTTGTGCCTGTAAGGGTAATGAATGTCAATCATTACCCGGTGACCTTGAAGAAGGGAACGATTTTGGGGCACTGCTCGTCAATTTCCTCTGTAATCAGGAGTGTACGTGGCACTGTTAGCCAAGCCAGTAACATGCCAGCAGAATTGGAGAAGTTGGTTGCTATTTCGTCCAAGGACATGGGGCCAGCACAAAAGACCAAACTGAGGGAACTAGTCAGGGAGTATCAGGAAATCTTCGATACCGGAGTTGGCAAAGGAGGCAGAACAAAGGTGGTTCAGCACAAGATAGATACTGGAAATGCCCGACCAATCAGGCAATCAGCCAGAAGACTTCCTCTAGCCAAAAAGGAGGAGGCTGACAAAATAGTCCGCGACATGGAGAAAGACGGAGTCATCGAGCCATCCGACAGTCCCTGGTCCTCTCCAGTCGTGTTGGTGAAGAAGAAAGATGGATCAACACGGTTTTGCGTAGACTACCGTCAACTAAACAACGTGACGAAAAAGGACAGCTACCCTCTCCCAAGGATAGACGACACGCTAGACACGCTGGCTGGATCTACGATTTTCTCGACCTTAGATTTGAAGAGCGGATACTGGCAGGTAGAACTGGCCCAGGAAGATCGAGAAAAGACAGCTTTTACCATCGGCTCCGGATTATGGCAGTTTACAGTTATGCCATTCGGCCTCTGCAATGCTCCAGCCACATTCGAAAGATTGATGGAGACGGTTTTGAAAGGACTATCATGGAAGACGTGTCTGGTGTATCTCGACGACATTATTGTGGTTGGCAGGTCATTCGAGGACCATGTAAAAAACTTGGAAGAGGTATTTCAGCGACTGAGAAGCTCCGGACTGAAACTGAGCCCCAAGAAATGTCATCTGTTTCAAAAAGAAGTACGTTATCTCGGCCACGTTGTCTCTGGGAAAGGAGTGGCAGTAGATGAGCAGAAGATCAAAGCTGTTAAGGAATGGCCCGTTCCGAAAGACATTCACCAGCTTCGAAGTTAGGGGAAGCACGAAACCAGCAGATACCTGCTGGACAAGTACTTCCCGAACGATGACAGGGGAAAAGACACCATGGGTAGACGCCGCATTAGGGAGGACGGAGATGAAGGATGGGGACCGGAGCAGCCCAACTTCACGGTGAGGGAGGTACAAGAGGTAATGGAAGGATTAAAAGACAACAAAGCGACGGGAACAGACGGCATACCTAATGAGGTGATGAAACACGTGGCGAACCTAATAAGCGAAGATCTTACGGATGTACTCAACGCATGCCTTAGGCTGAGGTATTTCCCTGCAGTATGGAAGGTGATGAAGGTTGTGTGGATTCCTAAGAAGGATAGTAGCCTAAGGCCGATCAGCTTGCTGACCGCGTTAGGGCGAACTTTCGACCGGCTTCTCAGCGGAAGAGTACAGGTGTGGTGTGAAAGAGGACAGAAGTTCTCGCCCTGCCAATTTGGCTTCAGGGCGGGATTGGACACATCGACTGCTGTTGAGAATATGGTGGAGAGAATAAAGAGAAGTAAGAACGAGGGTATGCATAGCATGGTGATGGCGCTGGATTTGTCGAACGCTTTCAACACGGCATGGGGACCTGCGATAGGATGGAATATGAGAAAGATGGGGCTCCCGGAGAACATTGGCAAGGTGTGCATGGAATTTGTAGGCGAAAGAAGAGTCAAGAGTGGAGGCGTGGAAGCGATCGTGAACAGGGGGTGCCCGCAGGGATCCAGCCTGGGACCCACGCTATGGCCTATTGTCATGGAAGCGTGGTTCGAGAGGATGAGGGCAGTAAACGAAAAGGAATATGACAGGATAAATGAAGGGGTGCCAGCAGCGCACAGAGTAAGTGGTGGGACGAAGGTGTGGGCCCAGGCCTACGCCGACGACCAACTGATAGTGGTGGTTGGCCCGTCGGTAAAGAAAATAGAAAGGCTGTGGAAGGAGGTGTGGAAAGAATGTCAGGAATGGGAGGATGAAATGTGGCTGAGGTATAACGAAAACAAGACCGAATGCATGTTTGTCCCGGCCAGGAAACTGGACAAGGAACCGGTGGTTAGGGTGAGAGAGCAACGGATTGAGTGCGGCGGTAACATCACATACTTGGGCATGACAAGGGCCTACTGTACATTGATCATCTTAAGGAGGTAAGAAGGAGAACGGCTATAGTTGCAGGAAAACTAAGAAGATGGACGGGCCGTGACGTAAGGCTAAGGAGAGGATGTGTCAGACTGATTTTCGAAAGAGTGGTTAAGCCGGCGGTGATGTATGGCGTCCAAGTGTGGGGAGCAAGAGCGAAGGACTCTAGGGTGATCAGACAATTGGGGGCGATACAGAGACCGTTTACGCTATCGGCCAGTGGGGCATATAGAACGACGCCGTCAGCCGCGTTATGCGTGCTGACTGGGATGGCGCCTCTATACATAGAGGCAGCAACGAGGTATGAAGAATGGAAGGCGCACGGAAAAGAAAAAGTAAGAGGACGGATAAACGGGTGCGACAGAATATACCCATGGATGATCGGAACAATTCTGGAGAACCGAGAAGGGCTAAAAGAGGTATTTGTGGACGCGGTTAAGAGAGAGGATGGACGAGTGGGTATAGGATGGGCGCATAAGGAGGGGAGCGAGTGGAGAATGGGTCGGGAAAGAATCAGTGAGCTGGGAAGCGTACAGGAAGCCGAAATGGTGGCTATAGGTAAAGGGGTACTGATGGGTGGAGAGATGGACATAAGAATAATAAGTGACTCGCCTGGAGCAGTGGAGACCATTAGGAATGCGAGGACGAAGAGCAAAAGGGCAGCTCGTATTAGGAGAATGCTTGAAAACAGAAGGGTAGCGGGATTGGTGACGGAAATTGAGTGGAGGAAAGGGCATGTTAGGGAGAATGAGGGTAACAGAAGAGCAGATGAAGAGAGTAGAAGAGGTGCGGAACTGCAAGAGATCACATGGCAAATAGACTTGGGACATAGCAGAATGGAGGAGAGGGAAAGGATTAGGAGAATGGTGATGGAAAAATGGCAGGGTGAATGGGACAGCGGCATGACCGGCAGAAGCGTACATGGTATGTGCAACAGGGTAGGGATGGTGTGTATACCATTAGCAAGGAAGGCAGTGCAACTGGTCACAGGGCATGGGAACTTTCGGGGTTACCTGGCAAGGTTCGGAATTGCACAAGAGACCCCATGCCAGTGTGGAACTGGCGGGACTGACGCGGCGGAGCACATCAGGAACGATTGCATGCGGAGAGAAAGGGTAGAATGGAGAAGGAGGATCGAGGAAGAGGAGGATAGACTTGGAGCGTTACAGCTAAGGGATACGAATGGTGTGAAGGATGAATGGGTAAGGATATTGAATGAATGGGCGGGGGCTGTGGTCGAGGATGAAGAAGTATGAGAACCAACATAGTGTCAATGCGACGGTAATAGTGGACTGGCTTCGGGAGAAACGAGCGACGAAAGTAAATCGGGAGAGCAGGCGCTCGGATAGAATAAGACTGCCGACCAGGGAGGGCGCTGTTTGAATGTGGAGGATGAGCGGAATAAAGAAGGAAGGATCTTCCCCGCTGATTGCCCGCCCGGTATTCGGTGGGTCACGACCCAACGGTGGTGGGGGGGTGTGGCGGGGCGGAGGAGCGAGGGATATCGTGACGTGGACGTTGGAATGGGATGTAGGTGCAGCTTTATGGCCTAACGGCTTGGCAAGTGCAGCACACCTGGGGTGGTTTTAGTCAGTAAGAGTCTGACACTACTGATACGCGATGGACACCGAGCGATCAGAGTCCATGAGGATTTCCACCCCACTGAAAAAAAAAAAAAAAAAAAGCTTCGAAGTTTTCTTGGCTTGTGCACTTACTATCGCCGATACGTGCTGGGATTTGCTAATATCGCAAAACCACTGACCAGGCTCACGGCAGGACAAACAAAGTTCCAGTGGTCAGATGATTGCCAAGATTCATTCAGGAAGTTGAAAGGAGCTTTGATCAACGCACCAATCCTGAGCTACCCCCTTCCAGACGGGAAATTCATCCTGGACACGGACGCCAGTAACGTGGGACTTGGAGCTGTCCTGTCTCAGATCCAAGAAGGACAAGAGAAGGTCATCGGTTACTTCAGCAAGACCCTCAGTAAACCGGAGCGGAATTACTGTGTCACCAGGCGGGAACTGTTGGCTGTTGTCAAGGGAGTTGAGCACTTCTACAAGTACGTGTATGGACGAAGATTCCTACTGAGAACTGACCATGCAGCTCTCAAATGGCTCCTACAGTTTAAGAATCCCGAGGGTCAAGTGGCACGCTGGATTGAGAGGCTCCAGGAATTCGACTTTGAGATCGAACATCGGGCGGGGACCAGCCATAAGAATGCGGATGCCCTATCGCGAAGACCATGTCCAGACGACTGTTCGCACTGCCGACGAACAGAGGAAAAGGAGTCGACACTCTGCAGAACCACGGCGGTCGATGATAACTGGAATGACCACAAGATCCAGAAAGACCAAGAGAAAGATCCAGATCTTGGTTTAGTCATCGGCTGGAAGAAGAGTGATCGAAAACCGTCGTGGCAGGAAATAGCCAGTTGTTCTCCAGTCGTTAAAACTTACTGGGCCCAATGGAACTCTTTCACCTTAGACAATGGAGTCTTGAAGCGTGTGTTGGAGTCGGAGGATGGCGGGGAAGAAAGACGTCAGGTAGTAGTTCCCAGGAGCAGAAGACAGGAAGTGCTCCGAGAAATCCATGATGGGGTCACCGGAGGACATCTGGGAGTGACGAAGACCCTCCAGAAAGTTAGGCAACGGTTCTACTGGGCCAATTGTCAAGCTGACGTCAAGGACTGGTGCAGAAAATGTGCTGTATGCGCTGCCAGTAATGGGCCTCGAACAAGACCTAAGGCCCCGATGCGCCAGTACAATGTGGGTAGCCCATTCGAAAGGATCGCCATTGACATCGCTGGCCCGTTCCCACAATCTGAACACGGGAACAAGTACATCCTTGTGGCGATGGATTACTTCAGCAAGTGGGCCGAAGCCTATGCCCAACCAAGAAGCCATCACCGTTGCCGACGTCTTGGTGAAGGAGTGGATTTGTCGATTCGGTGTCCCGTTAGAACTGCATTCGGATCAAGGCAGGAATTTCGAGTCAAACCTGTTCCAGGAGATGTGTCAGATGCTGAACATCCGGAAAACGAGGACCACAGCTCTACATCCGCAGTCCGATGGAATGGTGGAGCGGATGAATAAGACGATAAACCGCCACCTGTCCAAGGTAGTCTCTGACCACCAGAAGGATTGGGACCAGTACCTCCATCTGTTCCTGATGGCGTATCGTTCCGCAGTTCATGAGTCAACCGGCCAAACCCCCCTGCAAGTGTTATTATGGGCCGAGAGCTGCGACTTCCATGTGACCTGAAGTTTGGGACGCCACCAGGACAAGACACTGCGGGAGATGACTACGTCAGCAAACTGCGACAGAGAATGGACGACATCCATGAACGGGTCCGTTTGAACATCCAGAGTGCCAGCGACAGAATGAAGGAGACCTACGACATCAAGGCGGATGCTGGTGGATATCAAACAGGTGACCTTGTCTGGCTATACAACCCTAAACGTCGCCGTGGACTATCACCGAAACTTCGGAACTCGTGGGAAGGTCCATATAAGATCATGAAAAGGATAAACGACCTCGTCTACCGCATATATAAGCCACCACGAGGAAAACCTAGGGTAGTCCACTTCAATAGGTTGTCCCCTTACGCCGGAAACCACGATCAAGTCCGCACCGTCAGATCACCGGAGGACGAAATGACGTTTCAGAGGTTCATGTCCCTGTACTCGAACGGACAGAAAGTTCAATATGGGGTAACCCGAGAGGAGTCACGAGATCTTTTCAAGGTGCCTGCCAATTACGCTTTAGCTCACTGTGTGGCAGAAGATCTCCAAATGTCCAGAGGCATTGCAGTAGTTTTCTCCAAGAAGTTCGGTCGAATCCAGGAACTGAGAGAACAGAACCCGGAAGTTGGAGGGGTGTTAGAGCTGAGGAAAGGCCAGAGAAACATCTACTATCTGGTTACCAAGAAGCGTTCTCGTGATAAGCCGTCTTATGAAGATGTTTGGAAGAGCCTTACGAGATTGAGAGACACGATGCTGGACCAGAATATTGTAGACCTGTCAATCCCAAAATTGTCCTGTGGGCTTGATCGGCTGGACTGGAGAGTTATAAGAAGTATGTTGGAGACAATATTCAGATCCAGCGGCATCAACATTCTGGTGTGCTCCAACCATCTTCCTCGACCCAAAATGAAGACTGTGGAGTGCTACTTCCATCGAACGTCCAGGTGCAGATATGGAGAATCTTGCAGATATTTTCACACTCCAAGAATGACGTCTCGGGGCGAAACGTCTTTAAGAAGGGGGCAATGTAACGATTTCGAGACCGGCCCTGATCTTATCAATTATGCACCCTCGTTCAACTACAGCTGCATATCTGCTGGCGTACGCATCGCCGAGAACAAGCTGGAATAATCGATTGTTCGATACTATTCGAAGAGCCATCTAGACGAAATGTTCTATACTCCTGAATATTCGAGAGTCGTCAATGGAAACTGCTTGGGAGTATATAAGCGGGACAGGCAGAATGGAGAGGTTAGTTACAGTTCCAGAGTTCGCTGATAGATAGCCACAGTAGAAATAAATTAGTGAAGTAAATGTTTTAGTGAATAATCGTTGTAAATAGTGTTTCAAATAAATTAGGAAAATTAGTTAGTGCAGTTTTACTACAGTATCATTTGGAAGTGATACAAAGGCAAATTTTAAAAATAATATATAATCGAAATTTTATGTTTCCTTCTGACATTCTGTATAAAAAAAGTAGAAAATTAGATATTGTTCAATTGTTTATATATAGAATGTTGATTTGTATTTTCAAAAACAAAAATTGTATCAGGTTCAGTAATCATTCTTATGAGACAAGACATAAAAATAATATAACTTTCAAAAATAAATCTAGAAATGATACAAATATTATTGGAAAAGTTTTTGATATAGTTCCAGAAGAAATAAAAAAATCAAAATCTTTTACTCGTATAAAATCAAAGTGAAAGATTGGATATTTAAAAAAGATCGTAATTTTTTTCAAGACAATTAATGTATGAATTTCCTCAATAATTCCATTAATTTTATTTTAAAAAATTGTCCATTTTAATATTTTTATAATCATGTACTTGTAAATATATTTATGTATTCATTTGAATTTTTCACCTCACTACAAGCTATACTTTGACGGAATGTGTTTATTCATACCACCATATATTTTACTAAAAAAATAATTGTAATTTATTATGACTGAACTCTATTATTATTATCATTTTACTAGAGTTTGTTAATAGCCATCTATTCCAAATAATCATCGCATGAGAGTTCTAAAATTATGTACCGCTATTTTCTTTTCGATAAATATTTTTGTCTGAAATTTCACTGTCGCACAAATAAGTGAAAGACGTCTCAAAGGAGGTATTACTCGACCCCCAATGTCATTTAAAAAAATGTTGTAAAAAAATGAGTATTTAGAATTTTTGTTAAGTAGCAGTTTATAAACTATCATTTGCAAAAATCAGCGTACCACATAGTTTGCGAATGTCAGGGAAGACACAACCAAATGTAAATTCATATAAACCAAACCATCTATTGAATCGATCCGATGGGTAAGAGCTTTAGGTAAAGGTTGTATAATATCGAAATCAGGTACAACACAATGAACTATTCACAATTATGTGAATTAATAAAATTATTATTATTATAATACTCCCTCAAAAACAATCATGGAGTGTACCCAAAAGTATAGCATGTGTGGGCAGCGGACAGCTATTATTATTCACAATTTTTTATCACTCTACCCCAATTAGATTCTATTGAAACTCGTTTTTTTCAATAAACTGTAAACCTTTAGAACTCATTTCCAATTTCTTCCTTCTTTCTATTGGTTCTCGCTATATCTCTTGTTCAAACTGTGAAATAGTCGTAGGTAATATCCCAAGACCATGACAAATAGCCGACTTGTATTTTGATAATTTGATAAGACCATAATAATCTTTGATTATTAATGGGTGTATGGTCGAATTGAATTGTCTCAAAATACAAGTTACTTGAGATGAATTAAAGAAAATATATAGTAATGGTGGTATAGGTGCAAGACAACAATAAAAGGCGCGCTATAAACGCTCTGTGATTGGTCACTGTAAGGGCGGGAAGATTGAATGAAAGACAAAAAAAAGCAAGCTAAGTTGAAAATGCGTGAATTGGTACTAGCAAACCTAACCTGACCTCACTCTAGCGCGAACAGAATAACCATGCAGAATGATAACGATATAACGACTATTCACCCAAAATTGTTGATAGCATCATAATGGTGGGGGTGCTTATGCCGTGCATTTTATCGTATAGTGTAGGTGTATATCTGTCCCTAACCAATCGCAGAGCGCGTCCAGAGTGCATTTCATGCTGGTGCTCTGCGAACAGTGCGAACGGTTGACAAATGACAGTTGACATAATGCAAGTGAGTTGTGTTTTGTATTATCAACCTGCCCGCCATGTCATATTTTATTTCATTTCGCTCTAAAAATCTCGTGTCGTGTCTTGTTCGTTTTTGAAATTTTTAGTGTTTATTGTTTTCTGGCTTGCAGAAACGTGAAACAATGGATGCCCACGATAATATTAATAAGGTAAGTGATTGATGATTATTCAACTAAAACAAATTGATAATACCTATCCCTACGAATGTAAGAACATTTTCATGGTTGATTGTTGGTGGATATTAGGATAAAAATACTTGTCTTATAATATATTTCAAAGTCTCGATATATTCAGATATGTTTATGATTTGTGAAAGAACTTACAATCGTTTCCTCCAATAATCACAAATTGAAAAGTCTCTTTGATGCACACACATGATATCGATATTATATTTTATGACTTTATATAATGAAGTGTGGAACGCAAATTGGAACAAAACCTTTCAATACCAGGAGACATATTCGTAGATTAATTCAAAATAAAATCAGGAAAGAAAGAGTTGCAGTTACTGATATATGTGAAGATCCATTCATTCCAAGAAATCAGAAAAATTATCAAGATTTAGGAGATGGACTTCAAAACATTGATTTTCCTGACTTGCCTGCAGAAAATGAGTCTTTGCCAGATACTTCAGCCGATGGGGATTCCTGCCTAAATATTAGTTATCATTATAAGTATAAAATACCCTTTCGTTTTTTCTGAAGCAAGAATTGTATTTTTTTTGTTTGAAACCGAATATACAGTTATTATAGGTATATGAGTGTGAAATAAAATTTATGATATTAGGTACGATTAAATGTTTTTGTAATTAAAATATATCCTATCAACAGTTTAAATGACTTATTATTTCTGAAAACGTCTTTCTTAAACAATTCCAGAATGTTTCTATATTTGCATCTGAAACATTCATATCATCTCATCGCAGATATTTATGAAATATCTATGAATGACCATAGAGAAACATTGGAATATATATCTTCCAAACATATCCGAAATATTTCCTGGATGTTTCTATATATATATATATATAACAGATACCATAGATGACACCTTGTTCATTTTCAACAGCTACGATCCCCACATACAGTTCACCATTGAGAGAGAAAACGAACATAACAGCGTTCCGTTCCTTGATACCATGTTTATCAGAACACCAGAGAACACCGTACTTATAGATTGGTACAGGAAACCAATGAGCTCTGGAAGATATATGAGCTACTGGTCTTATCATAAACAGAGCATGAAGGTCAATCTGATTAAACAAATGAAATCAAGGGTCATCAAAATATCTGACACTTCCTTTCTCAAAAAAAATTTAGACATAATTTACAATCTTTTTCTCCAAAATTCATATCCTGCTTCCTTTGTAAAAAAGATCTTGTATAATACCTCATCCATGGATGACATAAACTTACATAGTAATAATATTAATAATACACTTTCTCCATCTCCAGTCAATACGCAAGTTGCTGAAGTCACTGGGACTCTTTCCTTTTATGCTTCTTTACCGTTCATTAAAGACATCACCCCTGGACTATCCAGAATTTTCAAATCTTTTTCAGAAAATATAAAAATATCCAATAAAAATGTTTTGCCTATCAAGAGAATTTTTTCCAAATTAAAAGACAAGACTCCGTGCATAAACTGTTCGGATGTAGTTTATTGTATACAGTGTCAAAATTGTGAAAAACAATACATTGGACAAACGTCCAGACCACTTAAGGACCGCATTGTGTCACACAAGAGCGACAGTAGACTACACCCGGAGAGATGTGCACTGAGTGAACATGTTGCTAAGGAAGGACATTGTATGGATTATAATTCAGTAAAAATTTTATCTACAGAAAAAAACACAGCCAAAAGGCTTTTTTTAGAAATGGTTCACATTGCACAAGCGGATAATGCGCTGAATAAAAAAACAGACGTAAATCACTTGAGTGAAATTTACTCTTATTTAATTTTTGCAGACAATACAAGGTTTGGAGACAATCAACGGATTACTTCAATGAATATTGACTTCACAAATTAATTCAATATAATTCAATTCCTCCATCAAAATACTGTTCATACAATCTTTGTTCCATATTTTTCAGTAATGTATTATTGTTAGCATTAGGTCGAGTGTTCATGTTTTCAGGATATGTTTCCTTTGTTGGTTCAGCTCATTTGGCACCTACACCATTAATATAAAATATATTGTTCTCATATTCCAAATTTCACAATTCATAATTATTGTTCCATGTAGCTCAATCACAGATCTGTATCATTAGGTTGTAGTGTCATCTGTCACTCCCCATGATTAAGATTCCGTGTGGCTCATGTCACTTGTCATATATCATGTATCAATTGTCTCATGTCATTTGTCAGTAGTCTTGGCTAGTCAGTCGAATAAAATTACTCGCCGCGGTTGTTTGCCTCTTCAAGGACAACACGTGCTTTTATAGAATTTAAACAATTTTAAAATCCATTTCATAATGTACCATCAGTAATGAGAGTGCATCCACGTTACTCTTGGTTGTTATCAATGATGTTTTACTCCCAGTGCTGTCCATATTTCATGATTATTTTTAACATATACGCCATGTAACCTCGAAACAGTGTAAGTTATTCCACGTATATATATATATATATATATATATATATATATATATATATATATATATATATATATATATATATATATATATATATATATATATATATATATATATATATATATATATATATATATATATATGTGAGTGAAACATTTCTGAAACACTTGACATTCCTTCTGAAATATTCCCAAGATGTTTCTATTTATATGTTTGAAACATTTCTGAAACTCTTCACCGAAATACATTAGTACTTTTCTTCTCAAATACATCTGAAACGTTCGAATGAATATTTCTGAAATGTAACACAAAAATTTGTTTCGCAAACAAATCAGAAATGTATCAAGAATGGTTCCATAATTATCAACTCATAAAAAGTTTTTTCAAAACCTCTCTGAGGTAAGACATATTCATTTTCAGAAATGTCGAAACACGCTATATTCAGTAGGTTTCAAATATTAGAGAATTAGGAACCTGAAACATTTCAGAAACAATAAAATGTCTAAAATATTAATTGTTGCGTCATTTAGTAACTTGAATGTTCCTGAAATAATGAAGAAACATCAGTAATGAAACGTTTCCTTGAAACGTCTCTGAGGGCGGACATCTTCATTTTTCATAATTATCCTGAAACAAAAAACAATAAAATATCTGAAATGTTTATTGTTGCGTCATTAAGTAACTTGAGATGTCTCTTGAATGTTCCTGAAATAATTACGAAATATTAGTAATGAAATGTTTCCTTGAAACGTTTCTGAGAGCGGACATCTTCATTTTTCAAAATATTCCTGAAACGATATGGCAACATAAGTTGGAATGTTTCAAGCTTACAGATTATGTTCCAGAAATATTTCTGAAATAGAAAAATGTTTACTGGGTAAGAGTCTTTATTTGTCATGGTCGAATGATATTCAAGATTATTTCATGAACAGCATAAAATCATTCATATACGTTTCGTTGCAACATTTAACTCAATTAACTACCATGAATGCACCAAGGACCCCGCACATTTAGTACGTAAAATGGCTTCCGGCTAATTTTGCTCAAATTTTGATATATTGTAGCTCTTGTTATCCTCATTACGTAGTCCAATTTATAGATCGATCCAATGACCAGCTTTCGAGGTACAGGGTGTCTAAAATTCGATTTTCACTATTTTGGGTATTATGCATCGATTTGATTTTTGTGCTCTAATTCGAAATGGAACTGTCTTAGAAATGAACTTAATGTATCTAAGTTGTAGCTGTAAACTGAAGTAGATTCACTCCCAGTCGGCGCCTTTGATGTATCGGGTTCAGATTTTATTTTTTTCTGGTATGCGGTGGGGTAAGAGGGGTCAGTTGAGAGTTGTCCTGTCTCACTTGGTCTCACGTACGGCATTCTATCTCGGATTCATTTTGCTTGCGCGATAGCACAGAGTTTACTTATCTACGGTGGTATAAGCATCAAAGTTTGGCATAACTATCTCGTTTTGGGCTATTCTCTACTACAGAAAAGACCCCGCACATTTAGTACGTAAAATGGCTTTCGGCTAATTTTGCTCAAATTTTGATAAATTGTAGATCTTGGTATCCCAATTTACAGATCGATCCTATGACTAGTTTTCGAGGTACAGGGTATCAAAAATTCGATTTTTGTTATTTTGGGTATTATGCATCGATTTGATTTTTGTGCTCTAATTCGAAATTGAACTGTCTTAGAAATGAACTTAATAAATCTAAGTTGTAGCTCATGAGTCCCTCCATACGAATGAAAAATAATATCTAACAAAGGGTGTTGCATTACAGCATGACAAGACAATGTTCATAGAAATAGATAAAAATCAATACCATAATTGTTTTGATTTTCACTCAATCCGTTAAAATTAGAAAACAAACAGCTAGAATTTATGTAAAGTATGAGGATTCATATGATTGCTTGTCCAACAGTTTATAGTTTTCCAGGTACAGGGTGGCGATTTGAATGCTTTCAAATGCTACAGCTCATGAATAAAATTATATCATTACGAATTGTCCTTAACTGTCACTAGAATATGAAAGTTAAGTTAAACTGATTCATGAAATAATCCTTCCTATCACCCCCCCCCCTATTATAGCCAACTCCCATCACCCCCTTTGATTTACAGCCACCTGCATTCCAATACTTTCAATAGAAATCTCTACTTGTAATACCTCATTGAATAACTGGTAAAAATTGATCTATTCTCCCTCCCCATCAAACAATTAATTAAATATTAATTTTGTGACCATTCTGACCATGAAATGAAAAAACGCATCATCAATATTTTATATAAGTGAATAAGTATTTTCATACTCTAAGTAGTTAGTTATAAAAAATATATTAGATAAATGAACTCACAAAACCTGCAAAACAGTGGTTTTTATATTCTATATACAAATTAGTATCTTTAGTTTAAAAAATTATTACAATTCTGCAGGACCGCTTCCTAGAAAGTGATTTCACCACACTTCCCATTATTTGTGGAGCTTGAAGGGAGAATTGTGTGGGGGGTCGTCTCGTGTATTCCTAATGTTCCCGTGTTAGTTTTGGTGGCTTGCTCACCTGATTGATTCGATAATCAGGGCTCTTCACTGGAGTCCATTTTTATTTCCTTCTCAGCGGGTGGCCTA
Source organism: Chrysolina americana (assembly GCA_958502065.1). NCBI lineage: Eukaryota > Metazoa > Arthropoda > Insecta > Coleoptera > Chrysomelidae > Chrysolina > Chrysolina americana. The sequence goes on along the minus strand of OY293419.1, from coordinate 29,336,207 downwards.
CCTCCGAAGAGGAAGTAGATATCGTAAGGTAAGATCACTTTTTGTTATATTTACACACGGAGGTTTCCTATCACTAACACTGTCTATTTCAGGCAAGGGGTTAATATGTGTCCTATCACTGGGGGAGGGATTATAGTGTCCATTTCACTTAGGGGGGTTTCGCCGGCCTTGTCCTCAAGGATGACATTTTGTTGGACCTGAATATGTTTCTTCGACTGTTTCATTGTTGATTGTTTGGGAGATTTCGGTTTCCTTTTCATCCTTCTTCTGCCATTCGTGTCGCTATCAGACGTGGCGCCTTCATTGTCGGTACTTCCAACGGTGGGATAACAAGAGGGTGCTCTCGCCGTTCCTGCAAATGGTGGAGGAGACTTTGACCGTGTGTTGGTGGTCGCTCTTGGAGATTTGACTCATGAGGGAGCTGTGAGAGGTTCCCTCAATTAAGTGGTCCTCTGTTGGTATGCTGGATGAACACTGCACTGAGGTTCAGAATCGCAGTAAACGCAGTACTTGTCACCTGCGCTAAGTACACGAATAGAAAGTACGTCCTCACCTCATGGTGGTTCGTACGATACTAATTTCAAGTTAATCGGACAACTAGAAGTAGGTCAAAATTCTGTTTCAAAATTTGACCCACACACGGAGATTTCTTATCACTAACTCTGTCTATTTCAGGTAAGCGTATCCTAACACTGGGGAAGGGATTAGTGTCCATTTCAGGGTAAGTTGAATAAAAGCTTATACAAAGAGGGCAAATATCGCTCTTCATTGTTTTCGGGGATATTAGCATCTGCCTTATTCCTATTCCCAGCATCTTCAATTACATTTAATAGGGTGGATGAGGGATATCGTATTTTCAGATACCTCGAGTATCCCATATACCAAATAAAACTAGCCACGTGTGCACAACAACCTAATGTCCGGGCTCCAGATTTACAAGTACAGAAGTAACCTGTGATAGGATTTTCAAATTTTTGTGCGTTGAATGAGACCCATATTTGATACCGAGTCCCATTTCTGTGTCTCGAATAAATCCTAAGGCGTACTATATGTGGGTCTTCCAATAATGTGTCTATTTGGAATTCGTTCTGGTCATGTCGCCCTTGCATTGTATTTTGTACATACGCTGGATCAAGATTTATTTGATACGTCCCAACAGTCAGGTCTTTCAAATACTCTAACCCGAGTCTAGGAAAATGCTCAACATCATTTGCGTTGATGGGTGCCCAAATAGCATTGCTCCTTCTCCAGTTTCCTGCTTCAACTCTCATTTGCAGGTCGTTGTGTCTTCGTGCCCTAAGTAAGATTTCATTGGCAAGTTCAATATTAGCGTCAGGCATAACGATACTCTGGTGATATCGGTTGATTATTGCTCCTGCTATTCTATAATAATCTCCCAAAGGAGCTGCATGAATGACAGAAATGCTTTCAGAAAAAAGTTTGAACAAGGATTTAATATACCCATTTCGTGCTTCTACAATCCATCTTGTTTTGGTTATCATACTGTAACGATTTCGAGACCGGCCCTGATCTTATTAATTATGCACCCTCGTTCAACTACAACTGCATATCTGCTGGCGTACGGATCGCCGAGAACAAGCTGGAATAAATCGATTGTTCGAGACTATTCGAAGAGCCATCTAGATGAAATGTTCTATACTCCTGAATAATCTAGAGTTGTGAATGGAAAATGCTTGGGAGTATATAAGCGGGACAGTCAGAATGCAGAGTTAGTTACAGTTCCAGAGTTCGCTGATAGATAGCCACAGTAGAAATAAATTGAAATAGTAAATGTTTTAGTGAATAATCATTGTAAATAGTGTTTCAAATAAATTAGGAAAATTAGTTAGTACAGTTTTACTACAATACGCTTTTCATTCGCCTCTTCTGTAGTGAATTGTTGTTGCCCTCGAGGCAATAGACTAGGCATTTTATGTTGAATGCCCAATTCTTGAAGAAGAGAAATGACATCCCTGTATCCCCGGTCCACAATGAAAATATCTCCCTCTTCAAACCACCCTCTGATGCCGTTGATATTCATTTCTAATTCTCTATTCAAAATAGCAGTCATTGTTGCTGCTATCAGAAAAATAAGGCCCTTGAATATCTAATATGTATCCATCAGGAGCGACAATTAATGTAAGTTTAATTAGATGTCTTCCTTTATGGATACAGTAAGACTGTCGTAACACTCTGAAGTTACTACTTTTCTCGATAGGACTTTTGGTTGAATAGTTGTGATGCAAATTCTGTTGAATGTCTTCTTGCCTTCCAATAGCACCAAAATCAATATTTTGGGGAATGAAGTTATTTTTGAGTGACTGTCTCATGGTAGATATAGCTAGACTGCTGTCGGCTTTTGTAATCAAATATATCACGTAAAAAGTCATCTGATACACCGTTAGGGTGGAGGGATAAGAAGGATTATTTCATGGGTCAGTTTAACTTAACTTTCATATCCTAGTAACAGTTATGGACAATTTGTTATGATATAATTTTATTCATGAGCTGTAGCATTTGAAAGCATTCAAATGGTCATCCTGCACCTGGAAAACTATATACTGTTGGACAAGCAATCATATGAATCCTCATACTTTATACAAATTCTAGCCGATTGTTTTCTAATTTTAACGGATTGAGTGAAAATCAAAACAATTATGGTATTGATTTTTATCTATTTCTATGAACATTGTCTTTGTTAGATATTATTTTTCATTCGTATGGAGGGACTCATGAGCTACAACTTAGATATATTAAGTTCATTTCTAAGACAGTTCAATCTCGAATTAGAGCACAAAAATCAAATCGATGCATAATACCCAAAATAGCGAAAATCGAATTTTTGACACCCTGTACCTCGAAAACTGGTCATAGGATCGATCTGTAAATTGGACTACGTAATGAGGATACCAAGATCTACAATTTATCAAAATTTGAGCAAAATTAGCCGGAAGCCATTTTACGTACTAAATGTGCGGGGTCCTTTCTGTAGAAGAGAATAATGCAAAACGAGAGACGGCATGTTTTTATATTCACCAAATTGGTGTGGTGGATTCCATTCGACCAATAGTAACACTGTAAATTTCAAATGGACAAATCAAAGGGCGAGTTTGCAATCCACCACACCAATTTGGTGAATATAAAAACATGCCCATAGTTATGCCAAACTTTGATGCTTATACCACCGTAGATAAGTAAACTGAAGTAGGGTCACTCGCCGACATATTTGTATTTACATCCCCACCCCGAATTTTGCGTTTAGCCGATGTACTCTGTGCTATCGCGCAAGCAAAATGAATCCGAGATAGAATGCCGTACGTGAGACCAAGTGAGACAGGACAACTCTCAGCTGACCCCTCTTACCCCACCGAAAACCAGAAAAAAATAAAATCTGAACCCGATACATCAAAGGCGCCGACTGGGAGTGAATCTACTTCAGTTTACTTATCTACGGTGCCTATACCAACTACAAAAATATTCGCTCATATTTCTTTGTTTACTTAAATAGCCGACCTCATGTGACTTCAATCATGAAATTCTATAGGTGCAGCCATGGGTAAATGAAATAATCTAGATATACTCCACGTATATTTATAAGAAGTTGTTTTAAGCGTTCAGGGCCGGAATTCCGAAGTCACGATCGAGCATGAGTCGTGTCGTTTTCACGAATTTGACGATTCCGAGCCTATACGCCGATCGTATATGTGTTGCAAATAGCCTACATTTTGACGATTAGTTGACAAAAGTGGATTCCGAAGTGACGATTAGGCCTCAATGGTGTCGTCTAGACGATTTTGATGATTCCGAGGCTATGTGACTATCGTAAATGTTTTGCAAATTGCCTACATTTTACGATTAGTTGACAACTATTTTCTTGTCAGTATATCTATCTTGGTCTGATATATGTGTTGCTCTTTTTATTAGTAGTCATTATTGCTTGTGTATTTGTTTTCATCCCGTTATTTACCTATGATCTATGATCCATACTGCTGCAGTAGGGATTTTTTATTCAGAATGGCTTTCAGAGCAACCTAAAAGTTTACTGGGAGTTAATGAATTTCATGGGGAAAAGGGCATAGCCAAGTGGCAAATAGATTACACTGTTGAAAAAAATGGGGAATTCTTTCGAAGATTTCTGAGGTTTGTGATCGTAAAGGTACAGCCGGTTGACGGAAACATTAACAATTTTTTTTATTATTATTACAAGGTACCATTACAACTGTTGCAATATTTTTTGGAAATATTAATATTATTATCGAGTTCAAGGAATAAGATGTAGGTACCTATAATGATATACAAATATATAAGTAGGTATGCACCAGATGTACGTATTCCATTGAATTAAATTTAAACAGAAAAGCAACACAGAATTACTGGAACCAACACTATGTGAGAATGGATTTCTAACAAAGATATACATTAACAAGAGAGATATACATTAACAATTAAATATACTTCTTATAATGATGATAATAGGAGTAGTGTACATAACTGCAGTACAATAATTATTAATATTATTATAGAGTATTATACCTAGCTAGGTAGGTACAGGTACCTATCCCGGTTTACTGCAATATCAAATTTTATGCCAGTAATATAATTTATACACTGCAAAGAAAGAACGAGGCTACTTCAAAAGTATATTATATAGAGGTATAATTACCTATTGCGATTATAAATTTCTTTATTTTTTAAATGCTCCAAAAACAGCGGATGAATGATTACAGAAATAGTTAGGCAATTTGTTTAACAAATTCAGTGAAATTGTAGACAACGGGAAATTTCCAAACTTTCTATAAATGCATTTCGACTTCTTAAATAACAATTTATAAACAACGGTCACGATTATCTTTTCAAAGTTAATTGGAATTGGTAGAGGTACACCTACCTATCATGTAAACTTGCCCCTAACATAACTTGCTTATGTTTTCTGAATAAAAATAGCTATAGAACATTTACTTCATAGCATCCTACAGGTATGCGCAGTGATTACAAATTTCTTACAGCAAACTTGCAGAGTAGAGGTACCTATATGAAAGTTGTAACAAACATTGCACTTACATTCGCAATTTCAGTACAATACCTCTCCTTTTGTTACTCATGTTTAGATTCAAGGAAACCTTATATAGGTACCTACCTATACAAGGTAGAATTAAGCGCAAAAACAAACATTCACGAAATTAATTTCCTTCACAGAATAAAATGTTCAATCAATACTATGGACTTCTTCAACTATTAATGTAAATTTAAAATCACAAAAAACTAGCAGATTGAATAAAAAATATTGAGAATATCGAGATTATGTCAATTATCAATTCAGAATTTTATGTTTAATGCGGTTTAATTCACCATCTTACCGTTTCATGTTGATTTTATTGTGTTTAGTGATCGAGTACGGAAATCTCGACGATTTTATCGGGAATCAATTATTATAGTCGAATCGTCCAAGTGTGTCATTTAGGTAGGTATTTACAGGAAATTTCTAATCAAACCAAGAGGTCCCGAGTTCGAATCCCAGATGGTCCACATTTTTTTTAATTCACTTCTAATTTTCAAGTACGCTTCGAACCGCCGTTTGGAACGGACGTAATTTACAAAGCGTTCTCGAATCAGGTGACAAGTACTGATAGTGCGGAAATTTGCGAATTTCAACCTTGTGAACATAGCCATCCGGGTAGTGCAAGGTTCTTAGGAACGTCTCGCTACCCCCCCCCCTCATGAGCAACAGCTCAGGGGGAGGACTCCATCCAAAGCAGACGTCGGCTCCCTCATGCGTGGGCAGAGCCAGGTCAAGTAGAAGGTTCCCTGGCATCGGCTCCGGCACCGACGCAACCTCTGGAAGTGACAACGAGCGCCGAGCAATGAAGAGGAAAACTAACCCCATAACCCCGAAGACCACCAAAGTCATCGCCAAGGCGAGCCAGCCCGAAAGTGATAGAGACACTAGTGCCCCACCAAGTGAGAATGACGCTATAAATCCTCCCCGTGACAGTGACACTCTGAACCCACCCAGTGAAATTGACACTCTGAACCCCAAGTGAGATAACTCCTCCGTCGCGAGTGAAAACCCCACCTGTCAAGTGGCCGCGAACAGTTCCTCTTCGTCAGGAAACTCTCCACCGGACAAGACAATAAAAGTCACGAAAGATCTCCCGCATACCCTTGGCGATGACGAAAAAGATGTCGAGCCCATACCAGTGATAACAGTCACGGATATGGACCGAGAAGACATCTCCGAGCAGCCGAAAGAACAGGCCACCAATACCGAAGGCACAACCCCTAACTCCTCGGCAGTGCCGATGCAAGAAATGCTGGGAACAAGGAGGACAGCAAGAATGGTAGCCGCACCCGCCACCAAGCAGCCAGCTGAAGAGGAACCCCCTTTTCAGATCTGGGACGCCACCCCAGAAGAAGGCATCCGGTACCCAAGCGTCGGAGACGGAGCAACCACCAACACCCCACACCAAGTGAGAGCGAGTACGCCCCACGGATCGTCTCAAGAATTTGAGAACAATAGCACGTCCCCGATTCTTCAGGACGAAGCAGCGGCGCCACCCTCAGAAGATGATGCACTAGGTGAGCATAAAATCGCCTCAGTCTCTCCACCCTCCCCCCACCCAGCATCACCCAAGAAGGCCGGGCAGGAACGTCAACCCTCCCCCCACCAACCAGAGTTGGAGAAAGGCCATCAACCCTACCCCCACCTCACCACCCTTAGCGACTTGCAACCGTTAGGAGGACTCTCTGAAACTCCAAGTCCAAGTGTTCACGACACTTTCCGAAATACTTTGGGCTTAGAGTCGGAACAACCGGAGAGTGGCATTCGCCACAGTTTCGATAATACTTCGAAAAATTCAGAGAATGCAGCCGGATTGGGAAGTAACATTCACGACACTCCCCAATCGACTTCAAGTATTGGGGGATTCGCAGCCTTTATGGCTAAGCAGATTCCCCACACTTTCCAAAACACTTGGACAAATTCCAACAACCAACTTCAGGGCACGGTTCACTACACTTCCGAATACACTTCGAAGTCTACTGAACCCGGAAAGGCAGTAGAAAGGCCAGTGTTCAACTTTCGCCACACTTCCCAATCGTCTTGGGATAAGTGGATGGGCGACCCGCTTACTAATAATAGGCTATTCGAAAATTTGATCGACGCACCGGAGGCGGAATGTGGAAGCAGGCTCGGATCCAGTAGGGTCTGTGACACTTTCCGCCCCTCCAAAGCGGGTCAAACTTTGTCCAGGGGCCCATCCACTGACACAACGGAGTCCTCGCAGTCACAATATGTCGAGGCACCCATCACAGTGCAAGCGCTAACACATGAGAGCGACTTGGAAAATTTTAGGATTCTGGCCCAACAAACATCACCCCTATATATAAGCGGAAGTGATTCGGACCCGTTTCCGAAAAAATCCTGGGTCGATCTCATGGTGGAGGAAACCACAGGAAACATCCCCAGCCAGAGCCAGGGCGCGGTGCCTCGAAGGCGTCAAGCGGCAGCGCCTCGGGGAAATATGGAAAGTGTGGTGAACGGGCAGGAAAAACTTCTATCATTTTCGGAAAGTGTAGTGAAAGCTACAGAAAGTGTCGAGAACGCCGATCCAAGGAAAACAACAACTACTTTGGAAAGTGTGGGAAATCAGGAAAAATTGGAAACTGTCGAGAACGTCCGAAATCGACCAAGTGAATTGGAAACTGTGGCGAACAAAAATTGTCCAAGTCCATCGGAAAGGGTGGTGAACGACAAAAACCAACATATGACAAGTCGAATGGAAACTGTCGGGAATGAGGAAATGGAAAGGGTGGTGAACGCCGAATCCAGAAATATCGCAAGGACAACGGAAAGAGTGGCGAACATGTCGCAGGGCAGGCTCGCCGCGCTCCTACGATGATTTATTTTGTGTATGGTCACCTTTAGTGAGCCATTTTTACACTTAATAACTCTCAATTTTCACCTAGAAGCCAGTCGAATAATATTAGATTTTTGCATTATATTCAGGTCACTAGTCTAGTCTCACCCTGTATGATGTAAAGTCCCAATCTCCACCCAGTGGAACTCCACTGTACGTAGTTTTACCGATTTACCGGAAATTCCTGACTAGTTTTCAATTTTATTAATTTGTGGCCCCAAATAGTCGAGCACCCGGTATACAGAACACTTAGAGCAAGGTTTCGACACGCTAGTCTCTTGTTGGGTGGAAAGATTCCGTGGCTCCATTTGTTTTCACAAATTATTTTATTTCAATTCGATTTCTCATCAGGTTGGCCAAATCGGAAAACGGGTATAGATTCCTCGGCGAAGGAATACGTGTATTTCTTCGGCGTTCAAGAATCACGTTGGTTTATGGTTTTTCTCGGGGCTCTCCGAATATCGGACCGCCCTAGGAATCGAGATATCTGAAATTCTGACTTTCAATATCTCCCTAGATCTGGGGAGTATTTAGTGACTTTTGTCAAATACTCCCTAGAAAACGCAGGTAACGGGACTTTAACGGTCATTTGCCCAAATCCCGCGCGTTTTCGCGAGCTAGGGTTTTGTTCAGCCAAGGGCGACGCCCACTTTGGCCCTCTAGGCCAATGGGTGCCGCGGATTTAGCAGTCAGGATTGCATAAATATGCAAGCAGCGAAGCAGCAGACAGCCACTCTTTCTTGTCGAATTGCAGTGTAATAATCAATTTCGTGTTTCCGTTAAATAACTTACGTTTGTTTGGCTTTGCCTTTTGTCTCTGCAATTCATCGTTTTGGCTAGCAGTTAGAGTCAGGTTCTCGGTAATAATAATTCAGTTCACAGTAGATTCATAACGTTTTGTTTCTATCTTAAAAGGGGTTAGACTCACTTGTACGGTTTACAGGTGTTTTATTCGCGCTACGAAAGTACGTTGATAGGTAGTTTAACTCTCGAGCAATAATCAGTGTAAAGTGATCTTTTGCAACGGACACTTAGGGATTTAACTTCATCAAAGTTATTTCCCGACTTAATACCTGTACGCGACGTTGACGAAAAATCCCCATCGTATGAAAAGGGGTCAGGCACCAAAACGAGATCTCACCTGATACAATCGGCTCGATCGTAGAGTTCCACGAAGATTGTATCGTTCGAGCTTAAATTCCTCGGCCTGTCAAGACATCATTAGCTGCGACTTTGTCGTTGGCGAGCCACATTTCCTGTGGTACCTAGGGGTTTCGCGTCCTTCCCATACCTATTTCCTGCGGCTGTTCTCGGCTTTTCCACCTGAGACAGTCTGGTTAGGCTCCGTGATCCTTTTACCCAAATCTCTGTCTTGGTTTTTGTCACATCCAGTTGTAAATTTTTGAAGTAAAATTTTTCAAGTTTGCTTCACACAATTTTGAAGTTAGGAAATTTTATTTAGATAGTTTTTCTAAACCGTGAATCCTTCCTCCCTCGTCCATTTCCCGGCGAGGTCTTGTTAGGTGTTAGGTTAGTTAGCTATAGGGTGACCCTTCTCATCGTCACACTTGAGTTGGGTCGACGCGAGGTCGATTTTAGTGCACTTCTCCTTTGCCACACACTTGCACACGCAAGTAGCCCGACAATACATTACAGCCGTAATTGTTTGTCCTTTAGAGCAATGACGAATATGAGATTGAGATCTCATATGCTCGCGGAGGAGAATACCCAAGCCGTGTTCGCCGGCGTTGGGCTTTCTCGTACACCTCCGCCGTCGGGTGACTTAGACGCCAGGCGTCTATTCCCCGAAGCGTCGCGACGCCTCGACGGAGACGTCCCCCAGGTACGTACTACCGGGGAAAATCGTGAGTTGACGATGTCAACTACCTTGTCCCCGAGAAGTGTGCTGGACCAAGGTACTTTAGAGTCGAGCTTAGACGGAGGGAGGCAGCCTTCCCCGTCGGCTCAGGTAGGGTTAGTAATCGATTCCGCGGGAGTTGTCACAACTCCACCTTTGGAAGCCCGTTTGGAGCAATTTAGAATAACGAGAAATGTTTCTGTTTGTAGGTCGGAGGGCTACTCAGGAGTCCATGCTGGCGAAGCTCGTGAGGTACGCCCCTTTGGAATGCGCCGAAGCGCTCCGAGGTCATTGGGTGTGCCTCACGCACCACAGCGGAGGCCACAGGATACAGATGTGCATACCCTAAGGGAACCGGGTGATGCTGAGGCCCTAGTGGAGGAACTAGGGGGTGGTGGAAGGCTCTCGGAGGGAGTTGGGAATGCTCGCATTCCCATATCTCTCCAGGGGCGGGTTCAGCGTACCTCCCACGGGAACATCTATGCACAGCCTGAATATGCAACAAGAGCTACGAAGGCAGATTTCGTGACGGGTGTCGGCAGGGACACGGAAGTTGCCACCCGAAATCCCTGGGTGACGACGTCCTTGCCCTCCAGGCAACTAGGAGCAGAGCGGTGGGTGGCTGAAGATGGTTTCGGAGGAATCCGAAACTTTGCGGAAGCCGTCCATCCACACCTTTTTACGAGACATGGCGCCCAACGTGGGGCTGCTGAAGACAGACCGTCTTCAGGGATCTGCGGGTGTAGCCTTCCTCCTGCAAACAGAATTAGAGTTCGGGATCTCTCTCCTGAGAGACTCCCAGTCAGTGAAATGGTTATGGGTGAACCGGAAACCCTTTGGCGCCCATATGGCACGCTTACCCGGTTGCCAACCGGGAATCGGCATTATAGGGAATCTGAGGATGTCCCTCGAGTTGCTCGAAACGTCGCTTCCAACCCCGGTGATGTCCACAGGAGTGGATATTACCCATCGAGGAGGCCAGTGCCCACAGTCCGGATTCAGGAGAATTCCAGGAGACCAGTGACGGGGGTCGACGACGTGCTCGTGCGACTCGCGGATTTGCTGGAGGATAGACGTCGGGGAACCCTAAACGGTGTTGATGGGGGTTTAATTAACAATAAACCACATCCCAGTTTCAGTGGGCTTCCTCACGAAGATCCAATCCAATTTATCCAATCCTCTGAGGATTATCTAGGGGGCTTTGATCCAACCGTCTGGGTGAGCGTTGCAGCTCAGTGGCTCAAGGGAGCAGCCCAGCAGTGGTATGCTCCATATCGCAACTCACGCCTAAACTGGCAGTTTTTCACAAACCGGCTCCAGGAACGGTTCGATAACGATCTGTTGGTCTCGAGCTTAGAAGCGGAGTTCTTTGGCACTGACCAGCCGAAGGGAGAGTCAATAACTTCCTTCATCCTGAACAAGTGGAGTCTTTCACAGAGGCTCTACCCAGAGATGGACGAAGGAAGGGTTGTGCGATTAATATTGAACCGGATCAGACCGGATATCAAAGTCCATTTGCAATTGCATAGATTTGCAACTATTGAAGAGCTGACACAAAAAGCTGTTGCTGTCGAGACGCTACTTCGTAGCACCAGCCAAAGTGTACAGTCGGGGCCGAAACTTGTTTCGAACACCAACCGTCCTCATCAGGCCGACGATGTGCCACCTAAACGTCCTCAGGGACAGCTACAGGACAACAGGGGTTCGAACCATGTTAGGTCCAATAACTTTAACAACAATGGCACTAAATTCCAGAATTATGATCAATCGAGGCGTTCTGGAGGAAACAACGCTCCTTCGAGCGGATGTTTCACTTGCGGGGGAGCTCACTGGAACAAAGATTGCCCTCAGCAAAATGACAACAAGAACGGTCCCAAACGTCAGAGTGCGGGAACAAAACCGTTAGATCAGGCCAATAAGGCACATACGGTTAATACCGTGCAGGCGAGTAAAACCTCGCGTCGTAAGACGTCACTTAAGGACGCAGACAAAATTGCAGTTTGCAAAGAAGAATCAAAAAACTCCAATAGGAGCCATCAGGGGGCTCCATCGGAGTAGGTACTCCTTCAACACCGTTTTGCGGTTCTGTGACAGTGTTGGACTGTCATAGAAATTATGCGGCATGTATTCCCAACAAGGAGGAGGAGAAGGAGTTCCAGGATGTTGAAGCTGGAGTCGTTTCAGCCGAAACGCCACCGTCATCAGGCAAACTACATTGGGCAGACCGGTCAGATTGTGAATCCGTTTGTTTCAGTGTGGTAGATGAGCGTGTGGATCGCGCCACTGGTGGTAGGCGGAAAAAAGTTCACTCGTCGGCAGACGTTAAACGTAGAGGGTTGAAAGTCATTTCAAACATGTCAAGTTCTGGTTTTGGAACGAATGGAAGGGGTTATGAATCATCTTCAGGTTCATGGAGTTGTGAGATCATCGAGGTACCCCAGGTCGTTGTTGGTGGGTCGTTCCATCCGCCACAACACAAGGTTTCGGAGTTAGTGATCGGTATACAGAAGGACCAGGAGGGGCCTGTTGTCAAAGAGAGTGCTAGGGCACTGCAAACTGGGCACAGGTCCGGTATAGGCACAAGTCGAGATGAAAAGGTGTATCCAAGGGAAGATTGCGAATCAAGGTTTCGGAACGAAAAAGTCGTCGAGAGTGACGTACTCTTTTCGGTTCCACTTCGGGGTAGTGAAGACACCGAGGGTGGTGGTCTGTCACTCACTCCCACACAGGACGCAGGTTTCGAGGTCGATGCATGCCAAGTCTCAAGGACGGTATCGAGGGGCAGAGCAGATGGGATCGCAGGTGCGAATCGCCATTCCCCGTTGGTAGATACCAGAGGCGTGGTAGGCATGTCATCTGAGAGAGTTACACGTCTTAGTCGGGGCGGAGGCGAGGTTCCTGAGGGATGCAATCGCCAAGTCCCATCGTTGGCTGCAGTTGGTGCTGCAGTACTTGATGTCAATCGCAAGTCGGAACTTCTGAGTTTCATTGAGACCGACCCGCTTAGGAAGAAGTCGGAGGTGGATCTGCTGGATCCATTGTGTCTATATCGTCGCTGTGATACTAGCTTAGCGAACAACAAGGTTGAGGGACGATTGCACCAGTTGCCGCGAATCGAGGCTGAACTGATGGGTCGTCGAGTTAGGGTTTTGGTGGACAGCGGAAGTTCGCTAAATCTCCTGAAACGTAGTTTGTTGCCTGTCACCTGGAGGGTGGATAGGAAGCAAGTGACACCGTTGCAGCTTGCATGCGCCGGTCGTGGCATCACCAGTCTAGGGGAGACAATAGTCGAACTGTTAATAGATGGTGTTGTTCACGAAGTTGTCGTGCAAGTGGTGGATGATCTTGTCGAGGATCTTCTGCTCGGGTGTCCCTGGCTGGCATCAAACGAGGCTATGGTCGACTTTGCACGTCGCACCATGTACGTTGGAAAGGGGCCTAGGCAAACGATTTTCTGGGCGGAGGAGGTCTATCTTCCACCAGAAAAGTTCCCTGAACCACAGGTAGCGGACGTACAGCTACCGGCGTTCTCGAGAAAGGAATTTCGGAGTCTTATCCGAGAGTTTGGAGACGTCTTTTACGAATCTCCAAGGCAACCAGTGACGAGGGCTGCTTGCCACAAAATCCGATTGAAGGAGGAGCTACCCTTCAAGCTCCGTCCGTACAAAGTTTCCGATCAGAAGAGGGCTCTTATCCAAGAGGAGGTGGATAAGATGCTCGCTGCAGGTGTCATAAGTAGGTCCCATTCTGCCTTTATTAGTCCGGTCGTTATCGTCACGAAGAAGGACGGTACGGCTCGGTTTTGTGTCGACTACAGGAAGTTGAATAGTCTGACAATACCCGAGTCGTCGGTATTGCCAGGTATTCACGAGACTATCAAAGAGCTCGGAACAGCGAGAGTGTTCACTTCTTTGGATCTGAAGTCTGGGTTTTGGCAGATACCCATGGATGAGGCTAGTAAAAGGTATACAGCTTTTGCTACGCCAGATGGAGCTTGTTATGAGTTTAACTCAATGCCGTTTGGTCTAACGAATGCACCTGGAAGTTTCCAAATCCTTATGACGGAAGTGTTGGTTGGTTATGTCGATAAATTCGTCAAAGTATATCTAGACGACATAATCGTTTACAGCGAAGATGAAAAGGAGAACCTCTACCATCTCCGCCTTGTGCTGGAGAGGTTCAGAGCACATGGCCTGTGGTGCAGTTTAAAGAAGTGCAACTTCGCTCAGCGTAGGCTGGAGTACTTGGGGCATGTGGTGACGGAAACGTCAAACGAACCAATGCCAGGTCATGTGTTAGCGGTTCAACAATTCCCGCTACCCAAGAATGTCTCTCAGGTCCGAGGATTCTTGGGCACCGTTGGTTGGCTACGGGAGTTCATCCCGAACTTAGCGGAGTTGGAGGCTCCGATAAGTGACATGCTCAAGTCGAAGAAAGGTCGAGACCTTAAGTGGAACTCTCAAGCATTGGAGGCGTTTGAGAGGATCAAGGAAGTCGTGGGCCGTCCTATGGTCTTGGCCAGGCCGGACATGACTCTCCCGTTTTTCCTGCAGACCGATGCATCTGGGGTAGGCATCGCTGCAGTCCTTTATCAAGTTGATTGTCACGGCGACAGAAGGATCGTTTCACATGCTAGTGCCAAGCTCAAGGGCGCGGAACTAAACTATCATGTGAACGAGACTGAATGTTTAGCCATTGTTTGGGGTATCAAGCGATACCGTCATTATCTCGAAGACCGTCCATTCACTCTTCGAACGGACAGCAAAGCGTTAACTTGGTTATCCAAGTTCAAGGACGCAAAAGCGAAGTTAACTCGTTGGGCCTTACTTCTACAGGAGTATTCCTTCACTGTGGAGCACGTCGCAGGTCGAGACAATCAGCTAGCTGATTTCTTGTCCCGTAATCCCTCGGGGTCTCACAGTGAAGACTTGGATGCTGATGTAGAGCGTATGGGGTTGCCACCTATGAAGGTGCAACTGTCTGAACACCAAGGTGTGGTGAGCGTCGTAGAGACGCCGGCTGAAGTGGTCGTGCGGCGGCAGGCCATAGATAGGGAGACGCAAAGGTTGAGGGCGCGTATCAGAACGATACAGGAGTTAGGTCCTATGTCCAGGGACGATCTTCGTTTTATCAACAAGTTTTCAGATGTCCAAGGGGTTGTATATGTTTCTTCTGCTGGTAAACGGCTATTGTATGTGCCCGAGGCGCTCCGTGAGGACGTGTCGGCTTATTACCATGAACACCCGACCGCTGGTCATCCTGGTCAAGAGGAAACCTTACGTGCCTTGAAACGGCACTATTGGTGGCCGGCCATGGAGGACTACGTCCGGGCCTACGTGAGAGGTTGCCTAGTCTGCCAGTGCGTTAAAGCCGTACGGCATCAGGAAGCGGCACCGCAACGGCCTAGTGTGCCGAAGCGACCGTGGCAGATGCTGGCTGTTGACGTCCTGGGGCCCTATGCAGCCTCAAGGAGGGGAAACAGGTTCGTGGTAATTGCCGTCGATATGTTTTCAAAGTGGGTTGAAGCCAAGGCCACTAAGACATGCACGTCGAAAGTAATTTCTCGTTTTCTAGACGAAGAAATTTTATCTCGTTGGGGTTGTCCAGAAGTCGTCATTTCTGACAACGGCCCGCAGTTTCAGAGCAATCATCTGCTAAAATACTACGATTTGAAGAACATCGAGGTCAAATTTTCACCTGTTTTTCATCAACAGGCGAACCCTGTCGAGCGAAGGGTCCAGGAACTGAAGAAGTGCCTAAGAGCAAGGATGCTGGAAACCACTTCGGAAGGGCTTTGGGAAGAAGGTCTGGCTGCAAGTCTCTATTGCTTACGGAACCGTAAGAATAGAGCAACAGGGGAGACTCCAGCGGAGTTATTGTTAGGATATACACCTGGTCGTCCAGGAGATTGGAGGCTACCTATGTACCGAGATCCGGTACATAATAGCCCCGAAGATCGGCAAGAACGTCTTGCAAAAGCAGCCAGACGTCAGGCAGTTTATCAGAGGAATTTATTCCTTGATAAAGATCTACCGTCGCCACGGACCTACGGGGTCGGCGACCGCGTTTTAGTTAGGAATTTCGTCAAAGGAAACTTCGGAGGTACACTGTCAGGACCGCATCCGATCACGAGGGTGATGGGGCGAGACAGTTACCTCGTAGATAGGAACGGCACCGAGAGGCTGGTGCACGTAGACGATATCCGTTCTTGGGTAAGCAGGACTTTGCCGGCTGGCGTCCGCCACGACGATGGTGGCCCAGGTCCGGATCAGCCAGAGTCCAACGACGCTGACCAAGAAGTGACAGGGGAAGTCACACCTAGGCCGACGACTGGGGGCGGTCCGAAGCCACCTTCGTTAATCCGGGTACGAGCTGACGCACCCAACTCAACGAATCCACGGGAAGTAACGGTCAGTTTCGATCCAAAGGACAAAGCGGTCCGGCGGACAGTGAAAAGGTTGAGGAAGAATCCACAAGGACGGAAACGCGACTCAGACTGCGCGGGGAAGAGAGGAGTATCCCGTAGGAGTCCGTTGCCGGTGGTGAACTCTGGCCTTTTGGAGATCAGAGATTCTGAACTCCCCGTCGCAAACTCACCAGTAGGGGGGCGTGCTACTACTGAAGTAGACGCTCTTACCCGTCAAGCGGTCGTTTCAGACCAAGGTCCAGCGTACGATTCAGATTCGGAAGTGGAAGCTGCTATCCGAGAGTTAGCACTTCCAGTAGGGGGGTCTCCATTATCATTGATGGTCGACCCGGGAGAGAATGTGAGACAGGAAGGCTCAGTAAGGACTGAGATTCCTAGTAAGAGTACAGGACGGCGAAGGAGATGCCGAGCTGTGGCGCTGGACTCCGACAGAGCTCCGATCCAGCGGCCACCGACAGACTCCGCCCGTCAGTATGTTTCGGTGACCGGGTCTGACGAAGATCCCGTACCAGCCCAGAGCTACAGCGAAGCTCCTAGAGTTAGTAAAGACTGTACTGAGAACGATTCCGACATGGAGGATGACGCTCCAGTAACTTTGGTGGTTCCAGCCTTGGTTCATCAGAGTGCGGAAGGTGACTATTAGGGAGTTAACGTAAATTTAGCTTTTGTCGGTTGTTTCCTTTGGAAATAACTTCGACCAAGTTAAACTCTTTAGTAGGGGGGTGTCGCAGGGCAGGCTCGCCGCGCTCCTACGATGATTTATTTTGTGTATGGTCACCTTTAGTGAGCCATTTTTACACTTAATAACTCTCAATTTTCACCTAGAAGCCAGTCGAATAATATTAGATTTTTGCATTATATTCAGGTCACTAGTCTAGTCTCACCCTGTATGATGTAAAGTCCCAATCTCCACCCAGTGGAACTCCACTGTACGTAGTTTTACCGATTTACCGGAAATTCCTGACTAGTTTTCAATTTTATTAATTTGTGGCCCCAAACAGTCGAGCACCCGGTATACAGAACACTTAGAGCAAGGTTTCGACACGCTAGTCTCTTGTTGGGTGGAAAGATTCCGTGGCTCCATTTGTTTTCACAAATTATTTTATTTCAATTCGATTTCTCATCAGGTTGGCCAAATCGGAAAACGGGTATAGATTCCTCGGCGAAGGAATACGTGTATTTTTTCGGCGTTCAAGAATCACGTTGGTTTATGGTTTTTCTCGGGGCTCTCCGAATATCGGACCGCCCTAGGAATCGAGATATCTGAAATTCTGACTTTCAATATCTCCCTAGATCTGGGGAGTATTTAGTGACTTTTGTCAAATACTCCCTAGAAAACGCAGGTAACGGGACTTTAACGGTCATTTGCCCAAATCCCGCGCGTTTTCGCGAGCTAGTGTTTTGTTCAGCCAAGGGCGACGCCCACTTTGGCCCTCTAGGCCAATGGGTGCCGCGGATTTAGCAGTCAGGATTGCATAAATATGCAAGCAGCGAAGCAGCAGACAGCCACTCTTTCTTGTCGAATTGCAGTGTAATAATCAATTTCGTGTTTCCGTTAAATAACTTACGTTTGTTTGGCTTTGCCTTTTGTCTCTGCAATTCATCGTTTTGGCTAGCAGTTAGAGTCAGGTTCTCGGTAATAATAATTCAGTTCACAGTAGATTCATAACGTTTTGTTTCTATCTTAAAAGGGGTTAGACTCACTTGTACGGTTTACAGGTGTTTTATTCGCGCTACGAAAGTACGTTGATAGGTAGTTTAACTCTCGAGCAATAATCAGTGTAAAGTGATCTTTTGCAACGGACACTTAGGGATTTAACTTCATCAAAGTTATTTCCCGACTTAATACCTGTACGCGACGTTGACGAAAAATCCCCATCGTATGAAAAGGGGTCAGGCACCAAAACGAGATCTCACCTGATACAATCGGCTCGATCGTAGAGTTCCACGAAGATTGTATCGTTCGAGCTTAAATTCCTCGGCCTGTCAAGACATCATTAGCTGCGACTTTGTCGTTGGCGAGCCACATTTCCTGTGGTACCTAGGGGTTTCGCGTCCTTCCCATACCTATTTCCTGCGGCTGTTCTCGGCTTTTCCACCTGAGACAGTCTGGTTAGGCTCCGTGATCCTTTTACCCAAATCTCTGTCTTGGTTTTTGTCACATCCAGTTGTAAATTTTTGAAGTAAAATTTTTCAAGTTTGCTTCACACAATTTTGAAGTTAGGAAATTTTATTTAGATAGTTTTTCTAAACCGTGAATCCTTCCTCCCTCGTCCATTTCCCGGCGAGGTCTTGTTAGGTGTTAGGTTAGTTAGCTATAGGGTGACCCTTCTCATCGTCACACTTGAGTTGGGTCGACGCGAGGTCGATTTTAGTGCACTTCTCCTTTGCCACACACTTGCACACGCAAGTAGCCCGACAATACATTACAGCCGTAATTGTTTGTCCTTTAGAGCAATGACGAATATGAGATTGAGATCTCATATGCTCGCGGAGGAGAATACCCAAGCCGTGTTCGCCGGCGTTGGGCTTTCTCGTACACCTCCGCCGTCGGGTGACTTAGACGCCAGGCGTCTATTCCCCGAAGCGTCGCGACGCCTCGACGGAGACGTCCCCCAGGTACGTACTACCGGGGAAAATCGTGAGTTGACGATGTCAACTACCTTGTCCCCGAGAAGTGTGCTGGACCAAGGTACTTTAGAGTCGAGCTTAGACGGAGGGAGGCAGCCTTCCCAGTCGGCTCAGGTAGGGTTAGTAATCGATTCCGCGGGAGTTGTCACAACTCCACCTTTGGAAGCCCGTTTGGAGCAATTTAGAATAACGAGAAATGTTTCTGTTTGTAGGTCGGAGGGCTACTCAGGAGTCCATGCTGGCGAAGCTCGTGAGGTACGCCCCTTTGGAATGCGCCGAAGCGCTCCGAGGTCATTGGGTGTGCCTCACGCACCACAGCGGAGGCCACAGGATACAGATGTGCATACCCTAAGGGAACCGGGTGATGCTGAGGCCCTAGTGGAGGAACTAGGGGGTGGTGGAAGGCTCTCGGAGGGAGTTGGGAATGCTCGCATTCCCATATCTCTCCAGGGGCGGGTTCAGCGTACCTCCCACGGGAACATCTATGCACAGCCTGAATATGCAACAAGAGCTACGAAGGCAGATTTCGTGACGGGTGTCGGCAGGGACACGGAAGTTGCCACCCGAAATCCCTGGGTGACGACGTCCTTGCCCTCCAGGCAACTAGGAGCAGAGCGGTGGGTGGCTGAAGATGGTTTCGGAGGAATCCGAAACTTTGCGGAAGCCGTCCATCCACACCTTTTTACGAGACAAACAAGAAATCCGAAAGTGTGGTGAACGACGGAGGACTGAACGCCATAAGTATTATGGAAACTGTGGAGAACGGCCGTCGCCTCACAAGTCTTATGGAAAGTGAGGTGAACGGATCGGAAAGTGTCGGGAAAGGCCCTCCACAGACCACAGTGGAAAGTGTGGTGAATGAGAAGGATACTTCCAAACCGAGGCCACCTCAACTCGTAGGGTTTCAGCGAGCCATCCAGAGGATGAACCTCAAGAAAGAAGAGGAGAAAAAGAGAGAAGCGGAACGGGCTCTCCAAGAGGAACAGAAGAGAGAAAAAGAAAAACAGAAAACTTTACAACGCGAAAAGCAGAGGGAAGAAGAACAATTAGCCGAGGCTAAAAAACTGTTGGAAGCGAGGGCGAGGGAATCTCCGAAGAAGGTCCAGTTCAGCTCCTCGGACTCCGAATCAGAACAGGAAGGTAGAAGAAGGCTCCTCAGGAGGCGCAAGTCGAAAGAAGAGGTCCCACTAAATACCATCGATAGCATTGAACAACGCATAGAGGACCTCAAGAAACTTATTGCGAGGAAAGTGCAGGACAAAGTCCAGGCATATAATTCCCTCGCAATAAACAAACCGACCGACTGCACAGACATGCCAGAAAACCTCCTGAGGGAAGCCATGACTAAGCAAATACGCGACTTCTACACAAAGAAGTACGAGGAGCTGCATCATCAGGAAATTCAAAAACTTCTTCACACAAGGAGATTAATAAGGTCACCAAACAGGATCAGGGTTCGGGATGAATTCCCTCCCCTCCCACAGGAACAATCACCCCCAGGAACTGCCGGAACCGACTCGGAAGGTTTCAAAATACCAAAAACCACGGGAAGGCCACGAAAGCCCTCGGACAAGGAACCCGTCCCAGTAAATAACAAGTACGATTCGCTCAATGAGGACGAGACGTTATCGGAGGATAGCGCGGCGCCGAAATCTTCTGGAAGGCCCAGGAAAATCGCCAAGAAGCCGAAGGCCGCCCCCAAACCGGCCAAGCCGAAAATGCTCCCTCCGATCGTCATCCAGGGGAGGCTCAATCTGGACCGATCCCTCACAGCTCAGCTGAAGACCGAGCTCAAGGGTGATTTTAACCTTAAGCACACGGGCCGCGAGACCCAAGTCTTCACTGAGCACGAGGGGGATAGGCAGACCATGATCGACCTCCTCAAGAGTACTGGGACGGAGTTCCACACGTACACACTTCCACAGAACCGCACGCACGCATTCGTACTGAGGGGTCTCGACTCGGATGTCTGCCAGGACGACCTGATCGAGGAGATGGCAGAAAAATACGGAATCCCTGTCGAGAAGATGATGAGGATGACAACGAAACACCGACCGTTGTTCCTCATCACCACCCCTCGGAATGTGACACTGGGCCAACTACAAAAGACCGTTCGAGTACTCCAACACATCAGAGTATCCTGGGAGCTCAGGAGGAATGAGAGGGCCATAGTCCAGTGTCACCGCTGCCAAAGGTGAGGCCATGCCACGTCAAACTGCCAGAGAGAGGCCAGGTGTCTGAAGTGCGGCAAAACGCACCACACAAACACCTGTCAAAAACCCAGAGACATCCCAGCCACCTGTGCCAACTGCGGTGGGCCAGCGAATAGCGTGGAGTGTTCTGTTTACCAGTCCAGGGTGCAGTTCCTCGAGGAGAACCTCGACCGGCAGAGGAAGCCCGTTCCGCCAAAGTACGTTCCAGCCCCGTTACCAAAGACGAACGCATGGACAGCAAGAGCCCAGGAGCAAAGCGCTCCCCCCGCACCTTCCCAAGAAGCGGGGAGAAGAAACAGAATACAGGAAGCTCCCCAGGCGCCGGAAATTCCGTACACCCCACCACCCCAGTCGCCGGTGCATAGGAACCCCCGATCGGGGGCCTCTGACTTGCAGCAGATGATGGGTCTTGGAGACAAAATAAAACAGGTTAGTGCGATGCTCAATATCTCGGAGCTGTGCAGAGCCATGGACGATCTGATCGCCCGGCTCGCACAGGCCAAGACTCCCTTGGAAAAGGCTATGGCTGCCCTCGAAGTCCTCGGAGATAGCCAGCGCTACAACTTTTAAAGGTCGTATAAAGGCATGCATGTTTAACGCCGGTTCAGTCAATAATAAGCTCCCGCTTATTATTGACTTCATCGGCAGGCATCAGATAGACCTAATGTTCATATCGGAGACCTGGCTCAGGCCGGACCATAGATTCCGATTGAAGGGCTTCTCCACTGTCAGGGCAGACCGCCCTCAGGCAGTGAGGGGGGGGTGGCCATCCTTGTCAAGGATGGCATCGCATATACGCAGCTCCCAGCCCAACAAAGCTCGATAGAGCATGTTGGCATCAAGCTAGCGGGTGGGACCTGCGTGTTCGCGGTCTATAACACAGTCCGACTTGGACAATCTGTGTAACACGGGCCATAAGGTGCTATTGGTAGGGGACTTCAACGCCAGGCGACCTGAGTGGAGTGGGGCTTCACAGTCAAACGCCAACGGGAAGACATTGTGGGAGTACTCGCTGTGTAGTGACGTGGTAATCGTCCACTCTGACGAGCCGACGCATTACCCCTGGAATGGGTCTACTCCAACCATTATCGACTTGGTAGTGAACAAGAATGTAACGAATATGAGTGAACTCAAGGCCATCCATGAGATGACCTCGGATCACGACCCGGTCCTGTTTAGTCTTCAATACAATGGGGAGGATATACCTCCCAGAACATTGTATGACTACCGAAACGGTGACTGGGCCGAGTTCCGAAGAGTCATCAATGCCAGGACGACCATCACGCCTGGCATTGCTCGAGATGGCATTGAGGAGGCAACTCGCACTCTTATCCGTGACATTCAGGTCGCACGCGACCGCGCTATCAAGAAGATAGTGGTCAAGAGGAACCAGAATGTTCTTCCGCCGGAAGTTAGGCAGTTGATCACTCTGAAAAACTCCCTCCGGAAGCGGTGGCAAGCCACCCGCAATCCGGAGCATAGAGCCGACATGTTTCGGCTTGGTAGAGAGATTTCGGAGCTGATCAACGACCATAACGACACCCGGTGGAAGAATAAACTGGAGAAGCTGGACGTTCGAGACAACTCGCTGTGGCGGATGACAAAGCGCATATCTAGGCGCTTTGAACCCGTCCCAGCCATAGTGGGCGGTAACGAACGTGCAGTGACAGACCCTCAGAAGGCGGAGCTATTCGGCGAGCATTTCGCCAATGTCCACAAGAGGGCGCCGGACGTTAGTGACGGCCATAGAGTAAAGTCTAAGATAACCGAGGACTTTAGACAAACTATGGCCGCCCCTATCGGTCCTAATAGGTTCGCCAAATTAATGGCAACCTATGAGGAACTGACGGAAGTCATCAAACGGCTTCCGACGAACAAGGCGCCTGGGCCGGATGGCTTGGACGCCATTCTACTCAAAAACCTGCCGAGGAAGTCCCTCGTGCAATTTTTGCACATCGTGAACGCCATCATCAAGTGGCAGTGGTACCCGGATTGCCTCAGGAAGGCGCTGGTGATACCTATCCTGAAGCCGGGCAAGGATGGCCATCAACTCGATAGTTACCGCCCGATTTCGCTCCTGAGTGTCGTTGCCAAGGCAGTGGAGAAGATACTTCTCAAGCGGTTATTATCCCTCGAGGAGAAACTCAAAATGATCCCCGCTGAACAATTCGGATTTCGTGCAGGCCATAGCACGACCTCATAGATCGTCCGGGTTGTTCACGAGGTGAAAGAGGCAGCTCACCGAGGGATGAATACAGTCATGGTCCTGCTTGACATGCAAAAAGCCTTCGACTCGGTATGGGTTGAGGGTCTTATCTGCAAAATGCTCCAGGCACGCATGCCTTTATACATGGTGAGGCTTATGAACTCATTCCTGGTCAACAGAACTTTTGCGGTGAGGGTGAATAACACAAGGTCCGCGGAATATTCGATCGAAGCAGGTGCCTATCCCCACACTTGTATTCTCTACATACATATGATTTTCCTATGTGCGAGAGAACGAAGACGGCGATATATGCGGATGACACCGCAATATACGCCCAATCGTTCTCCAGCGTTGCAGCTGCTATGCAGGTCCAGACCCGTCTGGACAGGAAAATCATACCGTATTTGGAGGATAACAAGATCGTGGTGAACCCGGCTAAGTCTGAGGCCATCAACTTCTCGAAGAAATTCAGATTCACGAAAATCCCACAGAAGTTGAAGGTCAAAGGCAAAGCTGTGGAGGTGAAAACCAATGTGAGGTACCTGGGAGTACAGTTGGACAAGCGCACAACATGGCACAAGCACCTGAACCTGGCTATCCAGAGGGCTGCAGCCGCGGTAAAACGCGTGTACCCTCTGATAGCCAGAGGCTCAAGGATGAAGCTAGACGCAAAGATGGCAATTTATAAACAAATGATTCGGCCAGCGATGTTGTACGCTTGCCCAGCGTTCTGCAGCTTGCCCAAAACTCCCTTTATGAGGCTGGATAGGATGCAGAACAAAGTGCTCCGTATCATCACAAACAGTGATCGATACATTCGCTTGGATGCTCTGCGTGCCCTTGCGGGCGTCGACTCGATCCCGACATATGTAAAGAACTTGTCATACAAGTTCCAAATCCCCAAAAGTTCTCTAACTAGAGACCTCACCAGACTTAGAGTTTTCGATAATGAGCCCCGCAAACACGGTGGGCTCATATATCAAGCGCTGGATATCTTCCAGGAAAGATGGGAAGAACCGGTTCTGTAAAGAACCAGCACACGTAATTTGAACGTCCATTTCTTCAACCCGGTTTTTTGCTATAGCCTTTTCCGGGGTAAGCTCGCAATAATCAGCCTCACGTGAACTTAGACAATAGCAGTATCCAATGGAATGCAATGAACGACACGCATAAGCGTTGCAGGAGGCGTGTTATTATGTCACTACGACCCACATAGGCCCTACAGTCCGACCAACCGCCAACACCAGCGGAGGCGGCAGTCAGCGTCCCTTGATCGGGGCCCTAGGCACCACTTGGCACAAGCGCTCGCCCTCCTCCCCAGCAATGGGGTGGAGGGGGAGGCGGCTTTCCGTGCGTCCGGAACAACATTCCCCGGCATCCGAGCCCGAAAGGGTGAAGAAAGAAGGCTATGTATTCTGTTTTGAGCTGTAGAGAATATTGGAATGTAACTTTATAATTTCTTCAATATATTTTTATTTATTTATTTATTTATTTCTAATTTTCATCTTCCCGTTTGCTATGCCAAACACTTATTCTGGATTTTAAATTCAATTACAGACGTGAATGCTACTTCATTTTTTCATTTCTTCTTATTTTCTATGATCTACGATCATGTTACCTCCATTTTCATCAAGTACCGAGAACACCCGACGATTACTTCTTGTCGTCTGAAGTTCGAATCGTTGATCGTTCGTTCGTGATCGAATCGAAAGTTCGGAATCCCAGGGCAGATAACATAATCCAACACAAGTTCGTGAAGTGACACATCTGGACAGCATAAAGTATTTTGTGACTGGATAAAAAAATCGAAATCAATTAAACATTGATGTATTATGGTTAGCCTTAGCAAATAAATATAGTTTTTCTGCAATGAGAGAAGTGGTTTGTCATCTCGTCATATATAAAAACCGTATATACAGAGTGGGCCAAACTGAACACTGTTAAAGGGAAACTCCTGTTTTCAAACTAGATAGATGAAAACTGATTGCTGTGTCTGAAGTTCAAATTTTATGACAATCTTAATGGTGAAAACCGCAAGTCGATATCTATCATCGTTTCTGAGTTACAGCATGTTTTTCGAAAATGTGCATTTTCGAAAAGTTGCTGTAACTTTTTTCCTATCAAAAATTTCTTATTTCTATGAATCTCGGTTTCCCGAGCAATTTTTTACGTAGAATTCAAAGGTATATGTAACTTATTTTTTAAAATAAGATATCCATAGTTATTGATGGAAAAATATTTTTTTAAACGAGACACCCTGTATATTCCTGCATATTTCAAAATAGCCTAAAATTACCTTTCCAAAAATGTAGCAAACTTGATGTTTTGCCAGAGTCATCTTTGAAATACAGAGCTTTTAGGTTTTTTCATGTAGACTTTAAAACGCACACTTTGAACAAGTATTCTTTGGACTATAAAACAGAAATTGTTCAGTAGTAGCTATCAAATGTCGAGAAAGCTTTTCACAGCAGTAATTAAAACTCATAGTTTCAATAAAACTGATAACAATTTATACTAGATTGACTACTAATAAATGAAACTCCAACAATAATAATAACAGAAGGTGTTGAAAATGTCTACCAGCTTCTCCTACACACACTCTGATATCAATAACAATTTTCTTTTCGAACCCAACGAAAAATAGTTTGAAACAGTTATTAGAGAAGCAGTAAAATATACACCAAATCATAATTTATACAATAAACTCACAGTTAAAACAATAAGAATAAGTATAGAATCATCAAGCCTGAAATCAATTGAAACCAAGAGATTTTTTTAAAGTGACATTTTTGACAAGACATTTCTCAATTTGGAACAGTTTATAGACCAGTTAATATGAATACAAGTGAAAAAACTTAAGAAAAATTTAAGCAGAACTACCCAGTGTACTGAGTTGGAAGAATTCTTTATTGAAGATAGCACCATGAAATTGACTCAAATTGATTATAAAAAACAAACTAGGGAAAGTGATCCTCTGGAAACCATAATACACTTGAAAGAAGAAAATTTATTACTGAAGAAAATGATTTCGGACAAATAATCAATTATTTTAGAAATGGCAAGAAATATAAAATTATCAACCAAAGAAAATTGTTTCTTGCATGAGAATTATGACCCGATCATTTCTAGTATTGTAGAAAAGGATACGATTATGGAGAGTTTAAATAAAATAAATGGAAGAATGGATATTTTGGAAAACAATGCCAGTATAACAAAACAATCATATTCTGAAATCTTTCAATCAAAAAAATATACCAACAACATAAGTAAAACTGAAACATTAATAGTTAAACCAAATTTTACCCAAGAAGCTAAACAACACAAAATGATTTGGAAAAAATGTTCATGTGGGTCGGTTGAACATTGGTATTAAATCTTTGAGAAAAACCAGAGATGGAGGTGAAGAAATTCAATGTTGTACTAAACAAGATTGTCAGAAAAACATAGAAGTACTTAAGGACAAACTACCTCAGCAATATACGTCAGAAATTAAACAACTTTTCAAACCAAAGATCAAAATTCCAAATATGAAGATGGATTGTTCCAAAACAAAGGAAGAATAAGATGATTATTTCCATATTGAGTTTATAATAAATTTCAGTGATAGAAAGTGTTCTACAGTATTTGCGGAAGTTGGCGGAAAATTATTGAACAAAAATATACAAAACAATCATAAATTATATATAATAATAATAATAATAATAAATCGTTTATTATTTACCAGTACAAGTAAATAAATGGCTACATGTTCAGTATCCGAGGGTGTCTTCTACTGATCTTCCACCTGAGCTCACAATTGAATATAAAAGAAAATTAACATGAAAATGAATAATTTACATACTTATTACTAGTGACATAAAAGAAAGTGAACGGAATGAAAGACTGAAACGGGAAGAAAAGTAGGAAAAGAAAGTGAGGTAGATGAAAGATACCAAAGCTTATGATTCGGTAATTACGATAATTGGCTATCAAGGAGGTATAACTTATATTTTACCTTGAAAGATGGTGGCGATATTTCAAGTAGATTGGGTATTATGATAACGAGGTCGTTGACAAGGGACGCAATGCAGTAACTGAAAGAGCGCTTGAAGATGTGCTTATAATGTTGTGGTACAGTAAGGAGTGATTTACGACGATTGTTCAGATTATGTACGTCAGTTCTGAAGCACAGTTTACTAAATAAATAAGGGGGAGTTTTAAAAAGTAGAATTCTATGAAACATACAAGCCATGTGACGAAACCATTGTCCCTGTTTTGTATCGTTAGTTATTTACAGATATTGTTTATTGGTATACTGCCTTTTTTTATCGGTTGTTTTTGATTTGGTTGCCATCCGCATTATTATTTTTTTTTTTTTAAATGGTACATATACATTTTAATGGTGAACATTCAATAAACCGAGATTCTCACTAAGGCATTTAGCCTGTGCGTGAGATTTATGATTTATTCAGTTACATTTTTTTTGTGTATTTTTATTTAGAGTATCTAATATATAAAATTTGTGTAATGAAGATGAGAATTTAATATTTAAAATATAGAGTTAATTAGAGAAGAACCAAAATTAAATAATATAAATAAATGTAGAATAAGTATTTGTTAATATTTTAGATAGAATCAAAGTATAAATTATATAGAGGATTATGTCAAAATCAAAAGAATAGATAAACTTATAGTTACAATTGTAGGTAAAATGTAACAATTGTAGGTATCCTATCGATAGTTGTCTACCTTTACGCCGCACGCGTAGGCGGCGTAGTTTGGCGTAGTCGATGGTCGAGATCAGATGGCTTTATATCGTTAATTCAAATTCACATCTTGTTTTTTTATCTTGTACTCAGACTCAAGTTATTATTAATACAGTACGGTGGGTTTATACAGTAGATAAGATAACATATGAAATAAGATAAGAATGTTCAACATACATAAATCAATGGGAACGTTTATACACCAAATAGGATAAGATAAGAAATAAGAGATAACATAAGAGATGACCAACTTTTAACTTCTTATCTTATTCTTATCTGAAAATACAAATGCGCATGTGCTGCTGAGATTTTTGACAGAATTGACAGCAAATATGAATTCTATGTCAAGAAAGCTGTGATTTTATTGGTTGATTCTTATTTCTTATTTAATCTGTATAAACGGATCTATTTGTGGCTTGTTTCTTATCCTATTCCTTATCTTGTCTTATTTGCTGTATAAACCCACAGTAAATCAAATAGAGATGGGACATCCATACATATCATCGATGTCGAACATCGACGATATTATCGAAACTCACCATCGATATTTTGTAAACATCGGTCTTGCAACATCGATGGTTTTTCGACATCGATGTATTTTGACATATGACAGATGGTGATGAAATTATTGGATTGTTGAAGGAATATTTCATGAAAATGCGCTCATAGTTTTAGTAAATAACAATATATTATTGACTGAACTCAAAAAACAACAATAAAATAAACATTACTCTTCCTTAAACAAAAACATAATAAACTCAAGGTAGGTAATCAGTCTAGCAAACAGAAAATAAACTAAATGTGGATTCATGCAGCACGAATTAACAATTACCAAGTACAAGTTGAACTCCTTGTATTACAATAAATGCATTCATGCAGACAATTAACAATTATCAATTATCAAGTAACAAGTAGATGTTGGCCAACTTTTATCTTTCTACTCTAATTGAACGAAATTTTCTTCTAGTGCGCAACTAGTACGCAGATGATCGTGGATTGGTCAGTATAATGACGGAAAGCATCGAAAATCAACAAAAAAAATGTTTGAGTAGCTTCCATTTCAATGATAATCGTGAATGCACAAAATTGATTATAAACATTTGGAAAACGAATAGAATCTGAATGTTTAAACAGTTTCTACGACAAAGTGAGGTTAACTCAAATGGCACGGATCTGCTTTGTGCGCATGCTCACTTGTTCCTTGGTAATTATTAATTTGGGTGCATGAATGCAGCATTTTCAATACTTGCTAATTGATACTTGATAATTGTTAATTAACCAATTAACTATTATCAATTAACAATTAGCAAGTATAAGTTGAACCTCTTGTTTCACAATGAATGCGTTCATGCAGACAATTAATAATTATCAATTAACAAGTAGAAGTTGGCCAACTTTTATCTTTTTACTCTAATTGAACGCGATTTTCTTCTAGTGCGCAACTAGTACGCAGATGATCGCGGATTGGTCAGTATGATACGAAAACTAACCTATCTCTTTCAAATATTTTTGATGGCATTTGGCATTTGTATTTTTGTGTAGTGTTGTGTTTACGTTTCATATCAAAATTCAAAATGGAAATAGATGATGCAATTTTGGCTGATATGGTACGGCAATTTCCCCAATTGTATGACAAAGGGCACAAAAACTTTAAAGACAAGAATATCCGTGAAAATGCTTGGCAAACAATTGCAGATACCCTCAGTGTTGATAGTTCGTATTTATATTGCAATTCTTGTCTCGCAGAGCTTTGTGTTTTTATAATTTTCAGTTAAAAGTGTAGTCGGCAGGTGGAATGTGTTGCGAACTCGTTATGGGGTAGAAAGGAGGAGAGAAAAAACAACACCTTCAGGATCAGGAGCAAAAAAAACGTGGTAATTGTATTCAGATCTGTCCTTTTTAGAACAACACAACAATGAGAAAGTGAGTTTTTTATCGATACATTGAAATGGACATGCTACTAGTAAAGTTCTAAGGTGACAGTTGTGAAATTACGCTATAGGTCAAGATAATGGACTTCTGGGTGTTTTCACAAATAGTTTCTCATACACAGTAGACGTTCCTTAAGAAATTTTTTATAGTGAATCCAACCTCTTTTTATTTCTGTTCTTATGTTTATTTCATTTTTGCAGAACGATAGGAAATATAACGGCCCCTACAGAAAAACCCCAGCCATCAACCAGCTCTTCGCCATGGAATACTTTGAATATTATCATAGAAGATGATTCCATGTGTGAAAGTGAGGAACCATTCGATGAATCACTTGAAATAGCAGGTGAATCCAGCGGAATGCTTGAAGAGACTGGTAAATATTGAATCAGTTTGCCACCTATGTTTTTTTTTGTACATCTGGTTTGGGACTAAAGTATGTCCTTTGGTCCCTCCAAACAGGGATGAATGCCTTTCATTCGATCCCTATGAACTTAAGTGTATGTACCACCATTTAATAACTGACCACTTTTGTTCTTCATATATTTTTCTTGATTCCGTTTGAGTGGTTGTTGCTCATCAAGCAACAATCTCCCACGGGATGAAATTGGCCACTCAAGTCCCTTGATATATGATCAACTATTTGGTCTACTCTTCATCTAGTTCTAGTTCATGGATATAACTTTTTTGCAGATACAACGAACAAGGAAAATATTCCAAGTAACCCTCTACCAAAGAAAACTCTTGCCAAAAATACAACTCCGCCCCTAACAAAGAAGAGGAAAAGGGCTGAGGAAACGAATGTAATGTTGAAATTGTCATTGGCTTTTGACAATTTTAACCATTATCTCAAAAACAAAGACAATAAAAATGAAACAGATCCTAATTTTGAGCATGAATCTATCATAAATTTTACGAAGTCCATAGCAAATGACCTCATGCAGATAAAAAATAAAAAAATAAGATATTCTGCAGAAATCGACATGATACACATTACCAAAAAGGCGCTGAGCGATGATATGTCAGACGAAGACTGAAGCATCATTAAATTGAAAATGATCTCATTTATTTACTTTATTTTCATTTTATTTATTTTTATTAACGTTTGTTCATTTTATGAGTGTTATATATTTTTATTTTTCAATGTTGCTCAGTTTTTTTTAATTTATTGAAATATTTTATTTTTTGTGAAGTTTGTTTTGAATAAAAAAATATTTTAAAACTTTGCTTTAATATCGAAATAAATGGCATTCAGCTACAAAAATAAAACTTATTGAAAAAAATATCACTAGAAATTTTACTAGAAAATACATTAAAGTAAATCAAATTAATATATATATATATATATATACAGGGTGTTATGTAAGTACGTAGCCAAACTCAAAGGAGTGATTTTTTGAGCAATTCTAAGATGAAAAGTTTATATATACATAGGTCCGGTGATGCTTCAGTTTAAAGATACAGGGTGTCAAAATTTTGAATGGAAATCTGCTTTCTCGTATTATTATTATTATCGCATTAATTTTGATAAAAATTCCAAGACTGGAATAGACTATTGATATGAAAAAAAAATAACAGTAACACCCCAGTTTTTGATGGTTCAGTAGTTGAAATGTTTTATTGTGTTGTTCCAGCGACTTAAAATAAAGTGATTTTTATGTTATTTCTAAAAAACAAAGCAAGATATGAAAAAAATTCTAGAAGTGAAAAAGTTGTGGTTTCAGTTGCTAAATGTGAAACAATTACAAAAATTGCAAAAAAAAACAGTGGCGCACATTTTTTCTGTAAAAAATATTGGTTACGGTGCCTTCCGGGACGCCATTGGACATGATACTTTTGATATAATTGCGGCGAAATCATCCCTTGACAACCCTAAATAACACTGTCAAATTTTAATAAAATCTGTTAAGGATTATTAAGATATTCACGAAAAAAATATTTCTTTTAAAAATTTTGACACCCTGTATCTTGAAAATGAAGCATTACCGGATCTATGTTTACAAGAACTTTTAGTCTTAGAATCATTCAAAGAATCACTCCTTCAAGTTTGGCCACGTATTTACATAACACCCTGTATATATAACATATTATAGATCGTTAACAATATCCATAAATCCGTCTGGAAGACAACCTCTCTGTATTTTGTCGACTTGCCATGGTACACTACCCTGTGGGGAATTGACATACTCGCAAAGAGCATTTCTCAATTCAATATATCCCTTTTTGGCATTATTTGACCCAACCCTACCAACACTCCTTAAATTATTTTTCCTCAAACCGTATCGAGATGTTTGTTTGGAACTAGTTGGGCAGTAGTGCCTTTCGTTTTCAGGAATTTCTGATTCCGTTCTCTGGACAAAGTTGTGAAGGACCACGCAGGCCTGCACAATATTTTCACAAGTTTCTACATCACATACTAGAGGTCTTCTCAGAGAATCCTCCATCGGTTTGCCAGTATTCCAAAACTGTGTTCTATAGTACGCCTTGCCCTAGAAATGCGGTAATTGCAAATTCTTTTCTCCATTGTTAGATTTTGTCCTGGGTATGGACGCATTATATTTTTATGCAGCGGAAATGCAGCATCTGCAGCGAAAAAATGGGGAAATTCAACATTTGAATTTGGCAATGTTTTCGGGCCTGGAATATTTAGTTTATTTCGAAGAATTGCATCCCCAAACCCTGATAAGCTGAATACGACAGCATCATGGTTGCCCCCAGCTGCACCAATATCTACAAGAGTGAACCTGTAGAAGGCATTAAGACAATGCTAAAATTTTTTTTGTAATTGAAAAATGTTGACCCTGAATGCTTTGGTGCCTGGATGTTGATATGTTTCCCATCAACTGCACCAACACAATTTGGAAGGTTCCATCTGTTATAATATCCTTTGGCAATTGCCTCCCACTCGTTTCGTGAGGGAACTTTCAACTCAGTGGGAGCCAATACTTCCCACAGTGCTTTGGTCGTTTCTCTGATCACATATGAAACTGTGGAATGCCCCAAATAGTGCCCGCAAGCAATTTCCTTCATCGAACATCCCTCAGCAAGATAGCTATAAAAAATTATTAAAACCATTGTGAAAACAAAAGAAGGGTATCTAGTTACTGTAATGTTATCATCAATCTGTGAACAGGTGGCAAGGGATTTTTTGAAAGAATCTTTTGTAGTTTTGGACCCACTTTTGATAACAAAATCTCAAAAAGAGTTGGAGACATCCTTGTATAAGAAAAAAACGCCCCATGGTCTTGCAATACCATTGCTTTTATTAGATTGTTGAACAATCCTTTTTCTTTTCTCCGCCTATTTATTGGTTTCACGGCCCATCTCCTTCTACGTCTATTTTTCAAAGTAAAAAAGCTTGCCGTTAATAGCATAAGTAACAAAAAAAATGCTTCTGTCTCTTCCATTTCACTGACCATCGTGAGTGCACAAAATCGGATATTATTTTCAAAAAAATTGAGTCTGAATTTAACAGTATCAATAAAAAAAGTCAGGTTAACTTAAATGCCACGGATCTGATTTGTTTTGTGCGCATGCTCACTTGTTCCTTGGTAATTCTTAATACGGGTGCATGAATGCTGCATTTTCAATAATTGTTAATTGATAATTGCTAATTGATAATTGTTAATTGGTGCTGCATGAATCCACACTAATACTTATTCATATATACCTAACAGAAATCAGTTTTGAGATCAACAGTTACCTATCACTCAATCAGTCATTACTGCCAAAAACCATCAACTGATTGTAAAAATAACAGTTTTGCTAATTTTTCTCCTCCTAGTCTATTTCTTCGATCTGTCATGGTTTGCCCAGCTTTAGAAAATAAACGTTCTGTTGGCACAGAAGTTGCAACCACTGACAAATACTTTTGGGCAATAGACACTAAATTTGGGTAAAGGTCTTTATGAGTTTCCCACCATTCGAGGGGACTGCTTTTGAGGTCTGTTGTTAAAGGACTCCTGATATATGCAGATACTTCGGATATATTGGTTATGTCAGACCCTTTCAATTTTTCTTTGACAAAATGTTCATGATTGGTCCACAGACTAAAAGCTGCAAAAATATATGTATATAAATGGAAACTTGGCAAACAATAAAATTAATATTTACCTGAATTTTCTTCCCCAGTTTGTGATTTCTGTGAAGGAGTTTCGAGAGAATTGTTTTTATTTTGTGTAAAATTATCTTTTATCATAAGATTCACTGTTTCAACTGCTTTGGCACAGTTAAGTGGGTTTTTGAAATATATTTTTTTGAATCTAGGATCCAGTAACGTAGCCACTGCCAGGAAATGTATTTGTTCTACTCCTGACATTTAGCTCCTTCAACAAACTGTATTTCAAATCCATTGAAATCGATGGGCCTTTTGTAACAACTTCAGTAATTTTGAACTCTAAATTGAACACCAAAGGAATTACTATACTAGAAGTTGCATAATATTCTCCCGATATTTCTCTTGTTGCTGATTCCAAAGGTTCCAATAACTTCATGACAATCCCCAACTCGTTTATTTCCTTGACATTTAATATAATAGGAGCTGTCTCGTGATTATTTATAATCATATTTATGTAGTCCCTCAGCTCTAAAAATCTCTTTATCATATAAAATAACGAATTCCAACATGTGGAAACTTCCTGTTTCAACTTTTTTGGGAATATTTCATCTTTCTGTGCTTTTCTAAGTTGGTCGCTGGCAATTACACTCTGTTTGAACCAACGCACTATCTGTTTGACTTTGTTAATGATTGCAACAAGATCTGCAACTCTACTGATTGATTTTTCAGCAACCAAGTTCAACTGTGCAAAACAGTGCATGTGTCTTTTTTTTGAAAAGCCAATGTCTATTGTTGAAACCATATTGGCAGCTCCATCTGTGATAACTGCAGTAATTTTTTCATTAGGCAGATTCCACTCTTGACAAATTGATGCCATATTTTGAGCTATATACTCGGCTGTATGTCTTTCATCCAGCTCATAAACACCTAAAAGTCCAGAAGACATTTCAGTCCCCTTCCTGTTACTCCAAGGAAACTTTTCATTTGAACATCAGTCCATATGTCTATGGTAAGCGTACACGAAATTGCATTTTGTAATTTTTTTCTATATATCTTTGTCGCTGCATCATACCTTTTGTTTAATAATTTGCTAACAGTTTTTCTTGAAGGAATCTTGTAGTGAGGTGCAGTCACATGAAGTAATTTTCAGAAACCTTCATTTTCCACAATGCTGAGAGGCGGGTAGTCTTGCATATCATGAATAAAATGCTGGTAGTTATCATTCTATGTTTTCTACCAGCCTCTCCATATGAGGTGAGATTTGAAAATGTTTCTCCTATAGTTTGCTGGTGCTTGAATGTTCCTGTTCCTACACCCCCAGCCTCATCCCCACTACCTCCAGAATTTGTTGTAGTTGTAGTATCAATATCAATATTAAGTCTAGTTGTACTTGTACAGCTTTTAGTAGCTATTTTTTAGCACTATTTGAAGGTAATGCTGGAGATTCACGATTCTCCTTGTGTTCCTGTCCATTGTCTTCACTACCAAGTGTCTTTGGATGTACAGCTTTCAGGTGACATTTGAGATTGGTGGTGTTCCCACTGGTTTTTATTTCCTTGCCACATAATAAACATTTGGGCCGTATCTCCAAAACTACTTGAGACCGCCGAGAATTTCATTTGGATTTTTTGTTCAGGACACCAAGCTGGGTAAGTCTCAAAAAATTTTTTTTTTGAAAATCGGTTGCCTGGCTTTAACGGAATTTTACCAATGTAGGTACCTATTGATAACCTATCCAACGTCAACTTTTTGGTATCTGTAAATCAATATTCGTCAGTGATTTCAAAATAAAAATTAAACTCAAATTTATCGTTTGAGGTTATATGACTGTCATTTCGGTTGACTCTTGACTCGATTGTTCTTTCTCTCTCTTTCGACTCTCTCTTGGTCACCTCCGAACAAGAAAAACAAGCGTCAATACTGTCATTTGTCATTCAGTGATCATGATGATGCCTCGTTCCGATTTTCTTGAGTAATACTGCCCAGTAAATGTGTCTCTCTCTCTTCCTACAAAAAGTGCTGAAAGGGAGAGAGACACATTCACTGGGCAGTACTATTCAGGAAAATCGGAGTAGCTACTTTGATTCGAAAGTGCCTAACTATCGATGTTTCATTTTGCGACATCGATACCAAAATATCGAAATATCGAATGATCACCATCGATGTATATCGCCCATCACTACAATCAAAGTTTTCGGAGTTATGTATTGCCCACATTTTATAAGGAGATGAACATTTTAGAGTGGGATCGGGTATATATGATAAATAAAATCGGAAGTGAAATCTGTGAACGCATTATTTCGGACATTTCGGCGAGTCCAAAAAAAGTTGAGAAACAGTTTGAAAACCAGGTGCTGAAAGGCAGGCTTTATCGGAGCAGCCTTTTTTTTTCGATAGTTCTAGAAAAATTTAATGTAGCGGAAAATTCGAAGGCTGGAAGTGCAAAAACAAGTACGAACGACTGGGAATGCAAAGAAAAAGGACAGACACCACCAGGAGTGCGTTCAGATGCTTTGTCCGGTAGAGAAAAATTGCACGGCAAGATTTTTCTTGGTTGAAGTCGTTGACACAACATTCATCTGAACGATATTGGGAGATGTCAAATTTCATAGTCCTAACTTGAAAACTCATCAACCACCAGATTGTGAGAAGTCACATGCAAGTTGCAAATGTTGCAAGAGAAAATGCCATTATTTGCTAATATGATGAAACTAATGGAAAATGATGATGATTATCCAGTGAAAAGTTGATATTAGAAGTACCAATGTGAAGTTGGCTGCCAGAGCTGGCAGCCAAAATTTCCGAACATTCACGAATGACCAGTGGCGCGCGCGTTTCCCCCCTTTTAGGTTAATAATTAGAATAAGCAGCTGCCTCGGCGACGGCTACAATTTCTAAAGACGAATAAACTAGAACGGTGAAACTTGAATATGTATTTACTCCTAAATGCCATGAACTATTTCTGGGACTCATGTATGTATATTTATTTTTCATTGTGTCACGTTACATCAAAATAATCCGTTATGTCCGGGAGAAGTACACAGAAAAATAAAGCAATTTTATAGGAAGAGAGTGGAAAAAAATTCGAAACGAATTTTTATCTACCCTTGGAACAACTGCTTCTTAGCTGCGTTCGAGTCGAATATTTAGATTTCGTAGCTTCCCAGCAAACATGAATACGCGGCTGAAAGGCGGGCCAAAGACGTGAATGACGGCTTGGTGACGGCGTCGGTATTCTAGCAACGGCCCAACATCAAAACACAATCTGACAATGGTTAATGGCTTAATGGGCTTACGGATTTGAAGGCCCTATAGTTCTACAACTATGAATGAGCCACTGTTTCATACGAAAATGTAGGACTTGCAACAAACCACCAACATTTCAAACACAAGTGTAAATAATGGTTAGTGCATTTAGTTTGCGAACGGGTTGGTACTCCTGGAAATTTCTGTTGCATTGGCAACATAAGCAACAACAGCGTTTTCACAATGTCAATTATGTCATTTCTCATTTCTAAATTTGTCTGAAGCAGAGTTTAGCAAGATTCCAACATTCAAGTTGTGTTTGTTCATGTTTTATGGTTGGGGAGTGGTGATATTGTACTTATCTTTTATTGAGGAAGTTTCCATTGTTTCCAAGTTCAGCTGTATTAATTTTCGCAATATGGAGGAAAAGTAAGTACCTACATAAACTATAAACATAATCTTTCTTCAGACTGTAAAATCATGCTCGCCTAAAATACACTCTCTTTGGGAAGTGTTGATTCATTAATGATTTTTAGAAATCGTGTTCCGGTAAAAACAAAGAGTAGGCGTCAAATCAACCGTTTGTCCAAGAAAACTACCATCAATATCGTGTCGACAGTAGAAAGGGAACAGATGGTTTATGCTAGGGCTACTGATGTGGATGAATCTGGCGCTGGTCCCAGTTCAAACACATTTCAATCAAACATTGGCTTAGAAAATGAAATTGTAACTTTATCAACTAGTTCTATTGCTAGTCCAAGTAAATATGAAAAACTTGATGAAAGTCGTTCTATTCCATCAACATCATCATTTAGTAATGAAGATGATGGTCAACTATTGAGTTCAAATTCAGAAGATGGTCATGATAGTGATGATGAAATATTATTCAATATTCACAGACCAAGGAATGTTATGAGTTCAGCGATATACTTAAAGACAAAGCAATTCGGAATCATCTTCCTGTCATTGAAGAAAAATGTACTGATTATCCAATTAAGGTGAAATATTCCACAGGTTCGTATTCAAGGGTTTTAGTTTTTTCTTTGGAAGTAAAGATCCAAATGAAGATAATATCTAGTTGTATTTTGCATTGCTGATCAAATATTTATGTATTTTATCTTTTCAGATGAATTTTCTATAGCACGTATAAAACTTCAACACTTAGAAACTGCATCAGAAAGCGAAACTAAAAGGGTCCCAAAAAAGAATATTGCTTATAGAGATTATGATCAGTTCAGTGAAGACAGCAGTGACAACATTCCAACGGTCCCTCTTGCAACAGTTGTCAAGAAAACAAAGGTGCCACTCTTATATTATTTGTATTTTGAACTGTGTGATAAATAATAGTTTTTATTTTTAGCATTGATCACCGAAACACTTAGACAATTGCAAATCGTTAAAGAAGATATAAATTACCTTATAAGACTGACAAAAGGCAATGAGATTAGAGTGCCAATTCCCAAGGAGTTTATCCAAATCAAAGATTTCAACGAGTTGACACAATTCAATGATAGTTTGAATGAGGACACATCATTTACTGAATCGGCAAACCATATTTTATTTTAAAGGAAGAATAGTTGATTTTTATATTTTTTATAGTGTAACAAATTTCAATTTGTTGGAGGCAAAGATACCCCAGACACAACAAGAGGAATTTTGAACAGACTCATGACTAATGAGTTAGCAGTTATCACTAATTGGACTGGGAGAAATAACAAAAATGGATTCAAGGATATGAAGAACATCATCAAATTAATCCATGGTATGTTCTATTTTATTACTCATTTGTATAATTTATTGCAGGATCCATGTTCTTTAATTAATCTCATTAACAACGTTTTTGTGTGTAGGTTTCCTTAAAATAGATTACATACTTTTATGTATTCCATATAGACTTATTTTCATTATAAACTAATTAGATTCAGCAATACATACACATATGAAAATAGTGTTGATTCCATATTATTTATTTGTAGTGTCTGTAAGAAATAATTCACTGATTCAATCAGCAACCTTGGATGAAGTTGAAAATCTAATAAAAGGCTGGCTCCGTTCAGCTAGTGATAGAGAAGGAGGACGTGCGAGAAGATTTTCAAAAAAATTGTGAATATTTATGTTAATTAACAAAGAATGATCTCTTTATTTTAGTTGTGTTTTATGACTGATCTCTTTATTTTAGTTGTGTTTTATGAATGATCTCTTTATTTTTGTTGTTTTATATTTTTATTAATATTTTATTAAAATTCTTATAATATATTGGAAATTTTACTTACTTATTTCATTCTTTATTTCATATTAGTTGTCATCAAATACCTAATGTATTCTACTTTTCTGAAATAATAATGCCATTTATATTTTAGAAAAAAAATTTCATGACATACAATATTGATTATTTTAGTTACATATATTGGGCTTTTTGGGGTGACAGCTAAAGGCTTTTTCGTTATTATCAAAAGTTATTTACTGATTATTTTGATGGTAAATTTGAATTCAATTACATCCTTCAAGTATTCCTAGCCCCTAATAGAATTCGAGCCTCACAGAATATTTATCCAGTAATTTTCTATATGAAAAATATCCTGGGATTTCAAAACCGAACCAATTCAATTCACTGACGACAGCCCATGAAAATATATTTGTAAAATCAATATAAATAATGAAGCGGGCAATTGAGTGTAACCTTAATAAACCCATAGTTGCGCCACGAATACAGTGAGTATAAGTATATGCCTTTGCCCTCCAAAAGACCTGCAGCTTTATGATCGGCACTCAGATGGCATAAGACAGTCGGTCGGCTGTCGGCCGCCGGGACACGGGCTAGCCAGCCCAATGTAGTTGTACATTTGAGGACCGTTGATGTCACTCTCCAGCAAGATTTATTTCGCCTTTGAAGGGCCGCAAGAATCATGTTTGCTGGGTTAGAATGATAAACACATTCCTTGCAATATGTGCCCCGATGGTCTACACGGAGAAAAAGAAAAATTCCAAAATTATTATTATTAGCATTTTCGCAACTTACTGTTGGGTTATCATAGGGTGGAATGTATTCCAAATGAGGTCTAGAATCCCGCTATATAGAAATAATTCCTGCCTAAATGTGCCCCGATAGGTCTACACCGAGAAAAAGATTTTCTTTTTAAATAATTATTATCATCATTTTCCCAAATTACTGTTGGGTCGTCATAGGGTGGAATGTATTTCAAATGAGGTCTAGAATCCCGCTATATAAAAATAATTCCTGCCTAAATGTGCCCCGATAGGTCTACACCGAGAAAAAGATTTTTTTTAAATAATTATTATCATCATTTTCGCAACTTACTGTTGGGTTGTCATAGGGTGGAATGTATTGCAAATGAGATCTAGAATCCCGCTATATAGAAATAATTCCTGCCTAAATGTGCCCCGATAGGTCTACACCGAGAAAAAGATTTTCTTTTTAAATAATTATTATCATCATTTTCGCAAATTACTGTTGGGTCGTCATAGGGTGGAATGTATTTCAAATGAGGTCTAGAATCCCGCTATATACAAATAATTCCTGCCTAAATGTGCCCCGATAGGTCTACACCGAGAAAAAGATTTTTTTTAAATAATTATTATCATCATTTTCGCAACTTACTGTTGGGTTGTCATAGGGTGGAATGTATTGCAAATGAGGTCTAGAATCCCGCTATATAGAAATAATTCCTGCCTAAATGTGCCCCGATAGGTCTACACCGAGAAAAAGATTTATTTTTAAATATTTATTATATTCATTTTCGCAACTTACTGTTGGGTCGTCATAGGGTGGAATGTATTCCAAATGAGTTCTAGAATCCCGCTATATAGAAATAATTCCTGCCTAAATGTGCCCCGATAGGTCTACACCGAGAAATAGATTTTTTTTAAAATAATTATTATCTTCATTTTCGCAACTTACTGTTGGGTTGTCATATGGTGAAATGTATTCCAAATGATGTCTAGAATCCCGGTATATAGAAATAATTCCTGCCTAAATGTGCCCCGATAAGTCTACACCGAGAAAAAGATTTTTTTAAATTAATTATTATCATCATTTTCGCAACTTACTGTTGGGTTGTCATAGGGTGGAATGTATTCCAAATGAGGTCTAGAATCCCGCTATATAGAAATAATTCCTGCCTAAATGTGCCCCGATAGGTCTACACCGAGAATAGTTTTTTTTTAATAAATATTATCATCAATTTCGCAACTTACTGTTGGGTTGTCATAAGGTGGAATGTAATCCAAATGAGGTCTAGAATCCCGCTATATAGAAATAATTCCTGCCTAAATGTGCCCCGATAGGTCTACACCGAGAAAAAGATTTTTTTTTTAAATAATTATTTCTATATAGCGGGATTCTAGACCTCATTTGGAATATATTCCACCCTATGACGACCCAACAGTAAGTTGCGAAAATGATGATAATAATTATTTAAAAAAAAATCTTTTTATCGGTGTAGACCTATCGGGGCACATTTAGGCAGGAATTATTTTTAAATAGCGGGATTCTAGACCTCATTTAGAATATATTCCACCCTATGACAACCCAACAGTAAGTTGCAAAAATGATGATAATAATTATTTAAAAAAAAAACTTTTTCTTGGTGTTGGGGCACATTTAGGCAGGAATTATTTTTAAATAGCGGGATTCTAGACCTCTTTTAGAATATATTCCACCCTATGACAACCCAACAGTAAGTTGCGAAAATGATGATAATAATTATTTGAAAAAAAACAATTTTCTCGGTGTAGACCTATTGGGGCACATTTAGGCAAGAATTATTTCTATATAGCGGGATTCTAGACCTCATTTGGAATACATTCCACCCTATGACAACCCAACAGTAAGTTGCGAAAATGAAGATAATAATTATTTAAAAAAAAATCTATTTCTCGGTGTAGACCTATCGGGGCACATTTAGGCAGGAATTATTTCTATATAGCGGGATTCTAGAACTCATTTGGAATACATTCCACCCTATAACGACCCAACAGTAAGTTGCGAAAATGAAGATAATAATTATTTAAAAAAAAATCTATTTCTTGGTGTAGACCTATCGGGGCACATTTAGGCGGGAATTATTTCTATATACCGGGATTCTAGACCTCATTTGGAATACATTCCACCCTATGACAACCCAACAGTAAGTTGCGAAAATGAAAATAATAATTATTTAAAAAAAAAAAATTCTCGGTGTAGACCTGTTGGGGCACATTTAGGCAGGAATTATTTCTATATAGCGGGATTCTAGACCTCATTTGGAATACATTCCACCCTATGACAACCCAACAGTAAATTGCGAAAATGAAGATAATAATTAAAAAAAAAAATCTATTTCTCGGTGTAGACCTATCGGGGCACATTTAGGCAAGAATTATTTCTATATAGCGGGATTCTAGACCTCATTTGGAATACATTCCACCCTATGACAACCCAACAGTAAGTTGCGAAAATGAAGATAATAATTATTAAAAAAAAAAAAATTCTCGGTGTAGACCTGTTGGGGCACATTTAGGCAGGAATTATTTCTATATAGCGGGCGGGATTCTAGAACTCATTTGGATTATATTCCACCCTATGACAACCCAACAGTAAGTTGCGAAAATGAAGATAATAATTATTTAAAAAAAAATCTATTTCTTGGTGTAGACCTATCGGGGCACATTTAGGCAGGAATTATTTCTATATACCGGGATTCTAGACCTCATTTGGAATACATTCCACCCTATGACAACCCAACAGTAAGATGCGAAAATGAAAATAATAAATATTTAAAAAAAAAAATTTCTCGGTGTAGACCTGTTGGGGCACATTTAGGCAGGAATTATTTCTATATAGCGGGATTCTAGACCTCATTTGGAATACATTCCACCCTATGACAACCCAACAGTAAGTTGCGAAAATGAAGATAATAATTATTTAAAAAAAAATCTATTTCTCGGTGTAGAC
This sequence comes from Chrysolina americana, assembly GCA_958502065.1. NCBI lineage: Eukaryota > Metazoa > Arthropoda > Insecta > Coleoptera > Chrysomelidae > Chrysolina > Chrysolina americana. The sequence goes on along the minus strand of OY293419.1, from coordinate 29,293,026 downwards.
CTATCGGGGCACATTTAGGCAGGAATTATTTCTATATAGCGGGATTCTAGAACTCATTTGGAATACATTCCACCCTATAACGACCCAACAGTAAGTTGCGAAAATGAAGATAATAATTATTTAAAAAAAAATCTATTTCTTGGTGTAGACCTATCGGGGCACATTTAGGCAGGAATTATTTCTATATACCGGGATTCTAGACCTCATTTGGAATACATTCCACCCTATGACAACCTAACAGTAAGTTGCGAAAATGAAGATAATAATTATTTAAAAAAAAATCTATTTCTCGGTGTAGACCTATCGGGGCACATTTAGGCAGGAATTATTTCTATATAGCGGGATTCTAGAACTCATTTGGAATACATTCCACCCTATAACGACCCAACAGTAAGTTGCGAAAATGAAGATAATAATTATTTAAAAAAAAATCTATTTCTTGGTGTAGACCTATCGGGGCACATTTAGGCAGGAATTATTTCTATATACCGGGATTCTAGACCTCATTTGGAATACATTCCACCCTATGACAACCCAACAGTAAGTTGCGAAAATGAAGATAATAATTATTTAAAAAAAAATCTATTTCTCGGTGTAGACCTATCGGGGCACATTTAGGCAGGAATTATTTCTATATAGCGGGATTCTAGACCTCATTTGGAATACATTCCACCCTATGACAACCCAACAGTAAGTTGCGAAAATGAAGATAATAATTATTTAAAAAAAAATCTATTTCTCGGTGTAGACCTATCGGGGCACATTTAGGCAGGAATTATTTCTATATAGCGGGATTCTAGAACTCATTTGGAATACATTCCACCCTATGACAACCCAACAGTAAGTTGCGAAAATGAAGATAATAATTATTTAAAAAAAATCTATTTCTCGGTGTAGACCTATCGGGGCACATTTAGGCAGGAATTATTTCTATATAGCGGGATTCTAGACCTCATTTGGAATACATTCCACCCTATGACAACCCAACAGTAAGTTGCGAAAATGAAGATAATAATTATTTAAAAAAAAATCTATTTCTCGGTGTAGACCTATCGGGGCACATTTAGGCAGGAATTATTTCTATATAGCGGGATTCTAGAACTCATTTGGAATACATTCCACCCTATAACGACCCAACAATAAGTTGCGAAAATGAAGATAATAATTATTTAAAAAAAAATCTATTTCTTGGTGTAGACCTATCGGGGCACATTTAGGCAGGAATTATTTCTATATACCGGGATTCTAGACCTCATTTGGAATACATTCCACCCTATGACAACCCAACAGTAAGTTGCGAAAATGAAAATAATAATTATTTAAAAAAAAAAATTTCTCGGTGTAGACCTGTTGGGGCACATTTAGGCAGGAATTATTTCTATATAGCGGGCGGGATTCTAGAACTCATTTGGATTATATTCCACCCTATGACGACCCAACAGTAAGTTGCGGAAATGATGATAATAATTATTTTAAAAAAAATATTTTTCTCGGTGTAGACCTATCGGGGCACATTTAGGCAGGAATTATTTCTATTTAGCGGGATTCTAGACCTCATTTGGAATACATTCCACCCTATGACAACCCAACAGTAAATTGCGAAAATGAAGATAATAATTAAAAAAAAAAAATCTATTTCTCGGTGTAGACCTATCAGGGCACATTTAGGCAGGAAATATTTCTATATAGCGGGATTCTAGAACTCATTCGGAATACATTCCACCCTATAACGACTCAACAGTAAGTTGCGAAAATGAAGATAATAATTATTTAAAAAAAATCCTTTTCTCGGTGTAGACCTATCGGGGCACATTTTGGCAGGAATTATTTCTATATAGCGGGATTCTAGACCTCATTTGGAATACATTCCACCATATGACAACCCAACAGTAAGTTACGAAAATGAAGATAATAATTATTTAAAAAAAAATCTATTTCTCGGTGTAGACCTATCGGGGCACATTTAGACAGGAATTATTTCTATATAGCGGGCTTCTAGACCTCATTTGGAATACATTCCACCATATGACAACCCAACAGTAAGTTGCGAAAATGAATATAATAATTATTTAAAAAAAAATCTTTTTCTCGGTGTAGACCTATCGGGGCACATTTAGGCTGGAATTATTTCTATATAGCGGGATTTTAGAACTCATTTGGAATATATTCCACCCTATGTCAACCCAACAGTAAGTTGCGAAAATGATGATAATAATTAATTTAAAAAAAATCTTTTTCTCGGTGTAGACCTATTGGGGCACATTTAGGCAGTAATTATTTCTATATAGCGGGATTCTGGACCTCATTCGGAATACATTCCACCCTATGACAACCAAACAGTAGTTGTGATAATGATGATAATAATTATTTAAAAAAAAATCTTTTTCTCGGTGTCGACCTATCGGGGCACATTTAGGCAGGAATTATTTCTATATAGCGAGATTCTAGACCTCATTTGGAATACATTCCACCCTAACATAACCCAACAGTAAGTTGCGAAAATGATGATAATAGTTATTTAAAAAATAATCGTGCAGACCTGTTGGGGCACATTTAGGCAGGAATTATTTCTATATAGCGGGATTCTAGAACTCATTTGGAATATATTCCACCCTATTACAACCCAACAGTAATTTGCAAAAATGATGATAATAATTATATTAAAAAAAATCTTTTTCTCGGTGTTGACCTATCGGGGCACATTTAGGCAGGAATTATTTCTATATAGCGAGATTCTAGACCTCAGTTGGAATACATTCCTCCCTATGATAACCCAACAGTAAGTTGCGAAAATGATGATAATAATTATTTAAAAATTAATCGTGTAGACCTGTTGGGGCACATTTAGGCAGGAATTATTTCTATATAGCGGGATTCTAGAACTCATTTGGAATATATTCCACCCTATGACGACCCAACAGTAAGTTGCGAAAATGATAATAATTATTTTAAAAAAAATCTTTTTCTCGGTGTAGACCTATCGGGGCACATTTAGGCAGGAATTATTTCTATATAGCGGGATTCTAGACCTCATTTGGATTACATTCCACCCTATGACAACCCAACAGTAAGTTGCGAAATTGATAATAATAATTATTTAAAAAAAATCTATTCTCGGTGTAGACCTATCGGGGCACATTTAGGCAGGAATTATTTCTATATAGCGGGATTCTAGACCTCATTTGGAATACATTCCACCCTATGACAACCCAACAGTTAGTTGCGAAAATGATGATAATAATGAATTTAAAAAAAATCTTTTTCTCGGTGTAGACTTATCGAGGCACATTTAGGCAGGAATTATTTCTATATAGCGGGATTCTAGAACTCATTCGGAATACTTTCCACCCTATAACGACCCAACAGTAAGTTGCGAAAATGAAGATAATAATTATTTAAAATAAAAATCTTTTTCTCGGTGTAGACCTATCGGGGCACATTTAGGCAGGAATTATTTCTATATAGCGGGATTCTAGAACTCATTTGGAATACATTCCACCCTATGACGACCCAACAGCAAGTTGCGAAAATAAAGATAATAATTATTTAAAAAAAATCTTTTTTTCGGTGTAAACCTGTTGGGGCACATTTAGGCAGGAATTATTTCTATATAGCGGGATTCTAGAACTCATTTGGAATATATTCCACCCTATGACGTCCCAACAGTAAGTAGCGAAAATGATGATAATAATTATTTAAAAAAAAATCTTTTTCTCGGTGTAGACCTATCGGGGCACATTTAGGCAGGAATTATTTCTATATAGCGAGATTCTAGACCTCATTTGGAATACATTCCACCCTAACATAACCCAACAGTAAGTTGCGAAAATGATGATAATAATTATTTAAAAAATAATCGTGTAGACCTGTTGGGGCACATTTAGGCAGGAATTATTTCTATATAGTGGGATTCTAGAACTCATTTGGAATATATTCCACCCTATGACAACCCAACAGTAAGTTGCGAAAATGATGATAATAATTATTTGAAAAAAAATTTTTTCTCGGTGTAGACCTATTGGGGCACATTTAGGCAAGAATTATATCTATATAGCGGGATTCTAGACCTCATTTGGAATACATTCCACCCTATGACAACCCAACAGTAAGTTGCGAAAATGAAGATAATAATTATTTAAAAAAAAAATCTATTTCTCGGTGTAGACCTATCGGGGCACATTTAGGCAGGAATTATTTCTATATAGCGGGATTCTAGAACTCATTTGGAATACATTCTACCCTATAACGACCCAACAGTAAGTTGCGAAAATGAAGATAATAATTATTTAAAAAAAAATCTATTTCTTGGTGTAGACCTATCGGGGCACATTTAGGCAGGAATTATTTCTATATACCGGGATTCTAGACCTCATTTGGAATACATTCCACCCTATGACAACCCAACAGTAAGTTGCGAAAATGAAAATAATAATTATTTAAAAAAAAAATTTCTCGGTGTAGACCTGTTGGGGCACATTTAGGCAGGAATTATTTCTATATAGCGGGCGGGATTCTAGAACTCATTTGGATTATATTCCACCCTATGACGACCCAACAGTAAGTTGCGGAAATGATGATAATAATTATTTTAAAAAAAATATTTTTCTCGGTGTAGACCCATCGGGGCACATTTAGGCAGGAATTATTTCTATATAGCGGGATTCTAGACCTCATTTGGAATACATTCCACCCTATGACAACCCAACAGTAAATTGCGAAAATGAAGATAATAATTTAAAAAAAAAATCTATTTCTCGGTGTAGACCTATCAGGGCACATTTAGGCAGTAAATATTTCTATATAGCGGGATTCTAGAACTCATTCGGAATACATTCCACCCTATAACGACTCAACAGTAAGTTGCGAAAATGAAGATAATAATTATTTAAAAAAAAATCTTTTTCTCGGTGTAGACCTATCGGGGCACATTTAGGCAGGAATTATTTCTATATAGCGGGATTTTAGACCTCATTTGGAATACATTCCACCATATGACAACCCAACAGTAAGTTGCGAAAATGAAGATAATAATAATTTAAAAAAAAATCTATTTCTCGGTGTAGACCTATCGGGGCACATTTAGGCAGGAATTATTTCTATATAGCGGGATTCTAGACCTCATTTGGAATACATTCCACCATATGACAACCCAACAGTAAGTTGCGAAAATGAATATAATAATTATTTAAAAAAAATCTTTTTCTCAGTGTAGACCTATCGGGGCACATTTAGGCTGGAATTATTTCTATATAGCAGGATTCTAGAACTCATTTGGAATATATTCCACCCTATGTCAACCCAACAGTAAGTTGCGAAAGTGATGATAATAATTAATTTAAAAAAAATCTGTTTCTCGGTGTAGACCTATCGGGGCACATTTAGGCAGTAATTATTTCTATATAGCGGGATTCTGGAACTCATTCGGAATACATTCCACCCTATGACAACCAAACAGTAGTTGTGATAATGATGATAATAATTATTTAAAAAAAAATCTTTTTCTCGGTGTAGACCTATCGGGGCACATTTAGGCAGGAATTATTTCTATATAGCGAGATTCTAGACCTCATTTGGAATATATTCCACCCTATTACAACCCAACAGTAATTTGCAAAAATGATGATAATAATTATATTAAAAAAAATATTTTTCTCGGTGTTGACCTATCGGGGCACATTTAGGCAGGAATTATTTCTATATAGCGAGATTCTAGACCTCAGTTGGAATACATTCCACCCTATGATAACCCAACAGTAAGTTGCGAAAATGATGATAATAATTATTTAAAAATTAATCGTGTAGACCTGTTGGGGCACATTTAGGCAGGAGTTATTTCTATATAGCGGGATTCTAGAACTCATTTGGAGTATATTCCACCCTATGACGACCCAACAGTAAGTTGCGAAAATGATAATAATTATTTAAAAATAAATCTTTTTCTCGGTGTAGACCTATCGGGGCACATTTAGGCAGGAATTATTTCTATATAGCGGGATTCTAGAACTCATTCGGAATACATTCCACACTATAACGACCCAACAGTAAGTTGCGAAAATGAATAATTATTTAAAAAAAATTTTTTTCTCGGTGTAGACCTATCGGGGCACATTTAGGAAGGAATTATTTCTATATAGCGGGATTCTAGAACTCATTCGGAATACATTCCACCCTATGACAACCAAACAGTAGTTGTGATAATGATGATAATAATTATTTAAAAAAAAATCTTTTTCTCGGTGTAGACCTATCGGGGCACATTTAGGCAGGAATTATTTCTATATAGCGAGATTCTAGACCTCATTTGGAATATATTCCACCCTATTACAACCCAACAGTAATTTGCAAAAATGATGATAATAATTATATTAAAAAAAATATTTTTCTCGGTGTTGACCTATCGGGGCACATTTAGGCAGGAATTATTTCTATATAGCGAGATTCTAGACCTCAGTTGGAATACATTCCACCCTATGATAACCCAACAGTAAGTTGCGAAAATGATGATAATAATTATTTAAAAATTAATCGTGTAGACCTGTTGGGGCACATTTAGGCAGGAGTTATTTCTATATAGCGGGATTCTAGAACTCATTTGGAGTATATTCCACCCTATGACGACCCAACAGTAAGTTGCGAAAATGATAATAATTATTTAAAAATAAATCTTTTTCTCGGTGTAGACCTATCGGGGCACATTTAGGCAGGAATTATTTCTATATAGCGGGATTCTAGACCTCATTTGGATTACATTCCACCCTATGACAACCCAACAGTAAGTTGCGAAATTGATAATAATAATTATTTAAAAAAAATCTATTCTCGGTGTAGACCTATCGGGGCACATTTAGGCAGGAATAATTTCTATAAAGCGGGATTCTAGACCTCATTCGGAATACATTCCACCCTATGACAACCCAACAGTTAGTTGCGAAAATGATGATAATAATGAATTTAAAAAAAATCTTTTTCTCGGTGTAGACTTATCGGGGCACATTTAGGCAGGAATTATTTCTATATAGCGGGATTCTAGAACTCATTCGGAATACATTCCACCCTATAACGACCCAACAGTAAGTTGCGAAAATGAATAATTATTTAAAAAAAAATCTTTTTCTCGGTGTAGACCTATCGGGGCACATTTAGGAAGGAATTATTTCTATATAGCGGGATTCTAGAACTCATTTGGAATACATTCCACCCTATGACGACCCAACAGCAAGTTGCGAAAATAAAGATAATAATTATTTAAAAAAAATCTTTTTTTCGGTGTAAACCTGTTGGGGCACATTTAGGCAGGAATTATTTCTATATAGCGGGATTCTAGAACTCATTTGGAATATATTCCACCCTATGACGACCCAACAGTAAGTTGCGAAAATGATGATAATAATTATTTAAAACAAAATCTTTTTCTCGGTGTAGACCTATCGGGGCACATTTAGGCAGGAATTATTTCTATATAGCGGGATTCTAGACCTCATTTGGAATACATTCCACCCTATGACAACCCAACAGTAAATTGCGAAAATGAAGATAATAATTATTTAAAAAAAAATCTATTTCTTGGTGAAGACCTATCAGGGCACATTTAGGCAGGAATTATTTCTATATAGCGGGATTCTAGAACTCATTCGGAATACATTCCACCCTATAACGACCCAACAGTAAGTTGCGAAAATGAAGATAATAATTATTTAAAAAAAAATCTTTTTCTCGGTGTAGACCTATCGGAGCACATTTAGGCAGGAATTATTTCTATATAGCGGGATTCTAGAACTCATTTGGAATACATTCCAATCTATGACGACCCAACAGCAAGTTGCGAAAATAAAGATAATAATTATGTAAAAAAATCTTTTTCTCGGTGTAAACCTGTTGGGGCACATTTAGGCAGGAATTATTTCTATATAGCGGGATTCTAGAACTCATTTGGAATATATTCCACCCTATGACGACCCAACAGTAAGTTGCGAAAATGATGAAAATAATTATTTAAAAAAAAATCTTTTTCTCGGTGTAGACCTATCGGGGCACATTTAGGCAGGAATTATTTCTATATAGCGGGATTCTATACCTCATTTGGAATACATTCCACCATATGACAACCCAACAGTAAGTTGAGAAAATGAATATAATAATTATTTTAAAAAAAATCTTTTTCTCGGTGTAGACCTATCGGGGCACATTTAGACAGGAATTATTTCTATATAGTGGGATTCTAGAACTCATTTGGAATACATTCCACCCTATGACGACCCAACAGTAAGTTGCTATAATAAAGATAATAATTATTTAAAAAAAAATCTTTCTAGGTGTAGACCTGTTGGGGCACATTTGGGCAGGAATTATTTCTATATAGCGGGATTCTAGAACTCATTTGGAATATATTCCACCCTATGACAACCCAACAGTAAGTTGCGAAAATGATGATAATATTTAATTTAAAAAAAATCTTTTTCTCGGTGTTGACCTATCGGGGCACATTTAGGCAGGAATTATTTCTATATAGTGAGATTCTAGACCTCATTTGGAATACAATCCACCCTATGACAACCCAACAGTTAGTTGCGAAAATGATGATAATAATGAATTTAAAAAAAATCTTTTTCTCGGTGTAGACTTATCGGGGCACATTTAGGCAGGGATTATTTCTATATAGCGGGATTCTAGAACTCATTCGGAATACATTCCACCCTATAACGACCCAACAGTAAGTTGCGAAAATAAAGATAATAATTATTTAAAAAAAAATCTTTTTCTCGGTGTAGACCTATCGGGGCACATTTAGGCAGGAATTATTTCTATATAGCGGGATTCTAGAACTCATTTGGAATACATTCCACCCTATGACGACCCAACAGCAAGTTGCGAAAATAAAGATAATAATTATTAAAAAAAAATCTTTTTCTCGGTGTAAACCTGTTGGGGCACATTTAGGCAGGAATTATTTCTATATAGCGGGATTCTAGAACTCATTTGGAATATATTGCACCCTATGACGACCCAACAGTAAGTTGCGAAGATGATGATAATAATTATTTAAAAAAAAATCTTTTTCTCGGTGTAGACTTATCGGGGCACATTTAGGCAGGAATTATTTCTATATAGCGGGATTCTAGACCTCATTTGGAATACATTCCACCCTATGACAACCCAACAGTAAATTGCGAAAATGAAGATAATAATTATTTAAAAAAAAATCTATTTCTTGGTGAAGACCTATCAGGGCACATTTAGGCAGGAATTATTTCTATATAGCGGGATTTTAGAACTCATTCGGAATACATTCCACCCTATAACGACCCAACAGTAAGTTGCGAAAATGAAGATAATAATTATTTAAAAAAAAATCTTTTTCTCGGTGTAGACCTATCGGGGCACATTTAGGCAGGAATTATTTCTATATAGCGGGATTCTAGAACTCATTTGGAATACATTCCACCCTATGACAACCCAACAGTAAGTTGCGAAAATGATGATAATAATTATGTAAAAAAAATCTTTGTCTCGGTGTAGACCTATCGAGGCATATTTAGGCAGGAATTATTTTTATATAGCGGGATTCTAGAACTCATTTGGAATATATTCCACCCTATGACGACCCAACAGTAAGTTGCGAAAATGATGAAAATAATTATTTAAAAAAAAATTTTTTCTCGGTGTAGACCTATCGGGGCACATTTAGGCAGGAATTATTTCTATATAGCGGGATTCTATACCTCATTTGGAATACATTCCACCATATGACAACCCAACAGTAAGTTGAGAAAATGAATATAATAATTATTTAAAAAAAAATCTTTTTCTCGGTGTAGACTTATCGGGGCACATTTAGGCAGGAATTATTTCTATATAGCGGGATTCTAGACCTCATTTGGAATACATTCCACCCTATGACAACCCAACAGTAAATTGCGAAAATGAAGATAATAATTATTTAAAAAAAAATCTATTTCTTGGTGAAGACCTATCAGGGCACATTTAGGCAGGAATTATTTCTATATAGCGGGATTTTAGAACTCATTCGGAATACATTCCACCCTATAACGACCCAACAGTAAGTTGCGAAAATGAAGATAATAATTATTTTAAAAAAAATCTTTTTCTCGGTGTAGACCTATCGGGGCACATTTAGGCAGGAATTATTTCTATATAGCGGGATTCTAGAACTCATTTGGAATACATTCCACCCTATGACAACCCAACAGTAAGTTGCGAAAATGATGATAATAATTATGTAAAAAAAATCTTTGTCTCGGTGTAGACCTATCGAGGCATATTTAGGCAGGAATTATTTTTATATAGCGGGATTCTAGAACTCATTTGGAATATATTCCACCCTATGACGACCCAACAGTAAGTTGCGAAAATGATGAAAATAATTATTTAAAAAAAAAATTTTTCTCGGTGTAGACCTATCGGGGCACATTTAGGCAGGAATTATTTCTATATAGCGGGATTCTATACCTCATTTGGAATACATTCCACCATATGACAACCCAACAGTAAGTTGAGAAAATGAATATAATAATTATTTAAAAAAAAATCTTTTTCTCGGTGTAGACCTATCGGGGCACATTTAGACAGGAATTATTTCTATATAGCGGGATTCTAGAACTCATTTGGAATACATTCCATCCTATGACGACCCAACAGTAAGTTGCTATAATAAAGATAATAATTATTTAAAAAAAAAATCTTTTTCTCGGTGTAGACCTGTTGGGGCACATTTGGGCAGGAATTATTTCTATATAGCGGGATTCTAGAACTCATTTGGAATATATTCCACCCTATGACAACCCAACAGTAAGTTGCGAAAATGATGATAATAATTAATTTAAAAAAAATCTTTTTCTCGGTGTAGACCTATCGGGGCACATTTAGGCAGTAATTATTTCTATATAGCGGGATTCTAGAACTCATTTGGAATACATTCCACCCTATGACGACCCAACAGTAAGTTGCTAAAATAAAGATAATAATTATTTAAAAAAAACCTTTTTCTCGGTGTAGACCTGTTGGGGCACATTTGGGCAGGAATTATTTCTATATAGCGGGATTCTAGAACTCATTTGGAATATATTCCACCCTATGACAACCCAACAGTAAGTTGCGAAAATTATGATAATAATTATTTAAAAAAAAATCTTTTTTTCTCGGTGTAGACCTATCGGGGCACATTTAGGCAGGAATTATTTCTATATAGCGAGATTCTAGACCTCATTCGGAATATATTCCACCCTATGACAACCCAACAGTAATTTGCAAAAATGATGATAATAATTATTTAAAAAAAAATCTTTTTCTCGGTGTTGACCTATCGGGGCACATATAGGCAGGAATTATTTCTATATAGCGAGATTCTAGACCTCATTTGGAATACATTCCACCCTATGATAACCCAACAGTAAGTTGCGAAAATGATGATAATAATTATTTAAAAAATAATCGTTTTCTCGGTGTAAACCAGTTGGGCTCATTTAGGCAGGAATTATTTCCATATAGCGGGATTCTAAACCTCATTTGGAATACATTCCACCCTATGACAACCCAACAGTAAGTTGCGAAAATGTTGATAATAATTATTTAAAAAAAAATATTTTTCTCGGTGTAGACCTATCGGGGCATATTTAGGCAGGAATTATTTTTATATAGCGAGATTCTAGACCTCATTTGGAATATATTCCACCCTATGACAACCCAACAGTAAGTTGCGAAAATGATGATAATAATTATTTAAAAAAAAATCTATTTCTCGGTGTAGACCTATCGGGGCACATTTAGGCAGGAATTATTTTTATATAGCGGGATTCTAGACCTCATTTGAAATACATTCCACCCTATGACGACCCAACAGTAAGTTGCGAAAAATGATGATAATAATTATTTAAAAAGAAAATCTTTTTCTCGGTGTAGACCTATCGGGGCACATTTAGGCAGGAATTATTTCTATATAGCGGGATTCTAGACCTCATTTGGAATACATTCCACCCTATGATAACCCGACAGTAAGTTGCGAAAATGCTAATAATAATCATTTTGGAATTTTTCTATTTCTCCGTGTAGACCATCGGGGCACATATTGCAAGGAATGTGTTTATCATTCTAAGCTACGAAATCTAAATATTCGACTCAAACGCAGCTAAGAAGCAGTTGTTCCAAGGGTAGATAAAAATTCGTTTCGAATTTTTTTCCACCACCCGTATGACTCTCTTCCTATGAAAATGCTTTATTTTTCAGTGTACTTTTCCCGGACATAACGGATTATTTTGATGTAACGTGACACAATGAAAAATAAATATACATATGTGAGTCCCAGAAATAGTTCATGGCAATTAGGAGAAATTACATATTGAAGTTTCACCGTTCTAGTTTATTCGTCTTTAGAAATTGTAGCCGTCGCCGAGGCTGCTGCTTATTCCAATTATTAACCTAAAAGGGGGGAAACGCGCGCGCCACTGGTCATTCGGGAATGTTCGGAAATTTTGGCTGCCAGCTCTGGCAGCCAACTTCACATTGGTATTAGAAGTTTTCATAAAGCAGAATAAACAAGAAAAATTCCATATCATGCCGTACTTTAGCAGAAGCATAGATAATTTTGATTGGGAAATAGAGAAAGGAATGATTGAAGCAAATACATGCCTTCAAAAGTTGAATAGCACTGCTACATTGCACAGTTGAGACCTAAAGAATTTATGATAGATAGCACATTCGACTGAAATGCTCGCATTCGGCGTTTGAGCGTATTTAGTGCTGCTCGAATTTGGTGCAGAATTCTTGATTATATACATGCTAAAAATACGAATTTATTTAGCACAACTATCACCGACACGAGGCACATATAAAGTGACAAGCATATTCGACTGGACCAATCAAATTATCAAAAAGCAGAACTCGTGTTTGCACCGTTCACAAAGTACAGTGCAGAAATATTCGAATTCGTAGCGAGCGCTATTGCCAGTCGAACATAGATTTTGCTCTAACCTCGAGTAATACATGCCAAGTCTAATAAGAATATTACTGGTACCGTGGCAGTGTATATCCAGCCGAACACACAAGCTCTGTAAAGGTTGGAATAAATGCACATTAGTGCAGCCAGTCCAATACACTAATAGATTGCAAAATCTCATAAATCTCATTTGATAGTAGCAGCTGAGAGTTGGTTTGAGGGAAATGCAACCAAAATGACAAATTGGGACATTTTCAAGAAAATATTTTTTATGGAGGCAAGTCTAGTAGAAAAGTGGAATCGAAAGACAAAGCGGACACAGAAGACAGGTGAATTGCTGTCAGCATACTTCCATGAAAAGTATTCACCATGTAAAGCCTTGAATCTAGATTTCTCAGAAGCCATATCATATAGTGCAAGGTTTTTTGGAAAAAACTCATAAAGATTCGGATGAGCTATTGCAGGATACCATAGAATTCAATCGAGTTAATGAAAATGTCATGAGAAGTCATGGGCTGATGAAAAACAATAACGTTTTAAAGAAAAGCGATATGAAGAGTGAAGGAGCTATGCGAAAGGAAACAGTTTGCTACAAGTGTGGGGACAAGGGGCATTACAAAACAGACTCTAAGAATACAGATACCAAGATGTGTTGAATATGTCAGGACAAAACACATATTGCAAAAAGTTGTCTAAGTAAACAAGTTCAGACACCCACTCCAATCAGTTGGGTCAAGAACAATAATTATGACAGTTGTGGATCCAGAATCAAGAGAGAAGGAAGAAGAATTAAGGTATATGGATATGGATGTGATGAGGAACCAGTAAGGTGTGTCGGAGTCTTCAATGCTAAGGTAGGAGTAGATTTAATATATACAGGCCGTTTCTTTTATTATGTGGTAACATTGCTATATTCTAAACCGTAATAGATACAAAGACGATTAAATGGGAAAAAAGGTAACTATTGTGGTGAGCAGTAAATTGGTCATAGAAAATTTACGGGGATTCTCGCCCTTCCCAACTTATACAGGGAAAATTGAAAATGCTGTTTTCGGTTTTTTACGAATAGAATTGTTATTTCAGAAAATATAAAAATGGAAAACGAAAGTTTTATTGTATTCAAAATGTACTAGAACTACGTAACCATAAATTTTTAATCAAACGTTTCGTGTCAACACCACCATCAACAATTTTTTTCAAAACGGACCTGTCTATTTCATCACAAATATTGATAGAGCGATAAAATCACAATAAAACTTTCATCTTTCATTTTTTTATATTTCCTGAAATAACCATTCTATTCGTAAAAAACCGAAAACAGCATTTTTAGTTTTTCCTGTATGTCGGGAAGGGCGAGAGTCCCCGTAGATTTTCTCTGACCAATGTACTGCTCACCACAATAGTTACATTTTTTCCCATTTAATCGTCTTTATATCTATTATGGTTTAGAATATAGTAATGTTACCACATGATAAAAGAAACAGCCTGTATTGATAATGTTCCAATTAGGCATTCCAAATCACGTGATCCAATATGGCGTCTGAGTGCAAACAGTGTTTTGAAGTGTCATATGACCTACTGTCATTCTACTGCAACATACCTGACATACCCTTAGGGAATAACATAATATCATCATCCCACACAAATAAATTCTTAGGTATCCATATAGACAGTAACCTCAACTTTCAGGCACATGTTATCATGCTCAGTAAAAAACTGTCCTCAAGCTGCTATGCTATTCGAGGGGTATCAAATGAATTAGGTGTGGCGACTGGGAAAATGGCATATCATGCCCTATTTGAGTCACATGCTAGGTATGGAGTAGCATTTTGGGGAACATGTAATAAACAACATTTCAACATGATCTTTACTCTACAAAAACGTGCGGTTCGATATCTCTGTAAAGTTGGGCCTAGGGTTTCATGCAGAGAACTCTTCAAAGAACAGAAAATACTAACACTTCCTTCAATTTACATCCTCGAAACAGCAAGCTTGGTGCATAATAACAAATCAATGTATGACATTATTCTTGGGTCCACCCATCAAAGTAATAACTTGCGACTTCCTATTCCCTCTACAAATCTTATAAAAGAATCGCTAGTGTATAATGCTGCGCTGCTATATAACCATCTCCCGACATCTATCAAAACCATTAAATCAGGTCACTTATTCAGAAAATCCTCAAAAATCAATTCCTTACAGAGAAGGCCTTTTATGATGTCAATGACTTTCTCAATAACAATTGGAACACTCTCGACAATTGATTTACATATAAATGTATGGGTTTCTATTATTTTATTCATGTTTTCCTCACCTCCCCCTGATTATATATGCGTATTATGTGACTGTATATTTTATATATTTTATCAACTTCAGATTGTATACTATCTATTTATTTATTAGGATGACAAATATTTCTATCTACCTAAATCTACATTAAATTTTATTTATATATGTATATTGTACAAGACTTTGTCTATGAGATCTAAAATTTTCTGACAATAAAGCATATTTTGATTGATTGAAACCTGGTGATTTAAATCCTTTAAAACGGCATTATCTCCAAAGTTGTGTGGTTTTATGGTTGTTTATTGACTTTTCAACTTGCAGATTTTTGTTCAGAGACATTATTGTTTCAAAATCCATATATTGGTAAAAGGTAAGCAGAAAAATCCAATTTGTCTTTCGTTTACAAAGAGCTCTGTTTCCTAGTTGTGAAGTAAAATATTCATTTACAGATATCAGATGAAGCTGAAACCAATAAATGATGTGGATTTACACTGAACATTCAGGAACTAGATAATTCATTCCATAGACTTCCACCTATTACAAGTATGGATATTGTTTCATATTTACTGCGAACCCATAGCTATTATACCAGAGAGCAGATGAAGGCCTACAAAAGCTTGCGATCATTCAATTATTTTGAATCAAGTTTCGTTATTTATGGGGACAAAGGTGATGAAAGGTCTCTACATTTTAGAGGGAAAGGTAATTTTTTTTAGAACTGTATAAGCAGATAGAAGAGCATAGTTAAGTGTTGTTTACTCTTCAATAATGTTTGAGGGTTTATATTAGCTTTCATATATATTGAGTATATCAATACCTTTCACATCTGTCTGTATATTGAAATATCTTGTCAATCTGTTTGTAAATTAACGTTTATAATACCACGTTTTTTTTCTTCGGTGGCCAAAAAGGTTTGAACTTAGGAAAGGCTCTTATACAAAGAATTATACAAATTTAAATGCTAAATACAAAAAAAATCATCTAACATTGTCGCATACATTGAGAACATTGTATTCATTTGTATCGACTTCTTTTTATTCAGCAATTATTTTAGATTAAACATTCTCAGTAAGGAAATGAAAAACCAATGGATGTTTGGTGAATTGTGGCAAAAAATGGAAGTATAGCAAGGAAGTTTGCAGCCATTAGGTGCAATTCTATTTGCAGCTTAATTAGCTAATAAAAGGAAGCCTGGAGTATCTTGCACAGACGTACTGAGTAAAGTTAGACAAACCCGTCTTCCTCTTCACAAGTGCCCCTAGTACCAATTGATGGATTGGTTAGGGAAAACCTTTAGCTGGTCAACATTAAAGTAGGGATGTTATACCAAAACCAGCCAAAATGTATGATTTCTGCTCCGATATTATGACTTGTACACTTTCAGTTTTATGTTGATATTCATTGTATCACTGGTTTTCATTATATTTTGAAAATCCCCATCAGTCTTCTCATTATCCCTTACCCTTTATTCATGCAAATACTGAAATATTCAAATATCCACAACTTACGTAATATATTTCACATTTTTATCTTTAGCTGCAAAGCTTTGTCACTAGGTTGAAAAACTTTTGACAATAAATTATATTTTGACCTAATATAACATAATAATATAAATAAAAGTTTCTCGTCGATTTCAAACCGTCTTGTATTTATCATGGAAACTTGAATCATAGTAGACTATATACCTAAACATTTTTTCTTGTATTTGACTTTTAGTTGGATTGTTGGATACCTAAATACCTAAGTGTCAAGTTAATAACATTTTGAATAACAATTGCTGTAATTTTCTATTACAAATTTATGTAAATATTTTTTGCTTTGTCTCATTTATATTGGTAAAAGGTGAACTGAGGTAAATTACTTTCAATTCTTTTTATATATTTTATATTACCAACAACCTTAAATACACAATACATGGTGTAGGGTATTATCACACTCTCAATCGAATATAAATTACATTGTTATATTAGAAAAATGCAATAACAATTTCATATAAAATAAATTATAGATCAACTAACTTGACAGATCAATATAACATTAGGGCATTGTATGCCCTCAGCCGCCATATTGAATTGGTTTTGACAGGTCATTGGAATTCCTAATAGCTTCACTTCCGGATACTGTACAAAAAATAGACATTATTTTTGCACGATCATTTACTGAACGCTCAACTATTGCTCACTATCGAGTAGACAGTGAGTTAACATTTGTTTGGCGCGATGAATCACATTTTGTTGATATGAAAATTGATGTGACAATATCAAGAAATTTTGTGAAAGCAAACAGGGACAGTTTAGTCCGAACTCAGTTATGTTGATAGTAACTATCATGTGTAGACAATGTCGAAGTTATGGTGTTGTATATTAAAACAACATTTCGTTAACTCAACTTTGATTTTTATTAACATGTGAAAACTAGAACATGTGGCTTCAGTAACATAACCTATCTCCTTTTCTCAAGTTAGACATATGACATACAACCACTTAATTAATAATCAGAAAACACACAGAATGTCAGTAACCATAGAAACATATCTCACATTTCCCTCCCTTCTTAAATAATAATAATAATAATAATAATAATACTTCCTCATAAACACTCGTTGAGTGCACCCAAAGGCATAGCCTGTGCGAGTAGAGGACGGCTATTATTATTATTTGCCGTGGCGCTCCGGACGACTTATTGATGTTTTAGGTGATGTATTCACTTTTCAGCTGTAGGAAAACCCGGAAAACCTACAGCTCCACCTCGGGTGGTCGGTGTGCACTCCAAGCTAGCACTAGACGAGATTGGCATCTAGACAACTCACAATACACTTGCTTTTCAACAAGGCATGCGGCCGCCTATCGATCCGATATAAAGCAGTTGAGAAAAATTCTCGTACCTACATCGGATTCGAACCGACTATCGCTATGCTGGAGTTTCGAACGGCCTGTGCATTAGACCGCTGATCCACCGACCACCTCGTCATTAATGGTCATTAATATTCATAAATTCAATCTTACAACTGGTTTACTAATTCTACCAGAGCGTATAACCTTAGAAAAGGCTGTGGGAGTATCATGTTTCAGGGTAGTCTTAGCTTTAGGAGACGGATATTCATATTGTGATTCTTTAGATTGATCCTTTGATACATAGTTTTTTCTGAACTTTCAGTTTCTATATCATTAGGAATATTACAATCACTTGACATAGATGAATCATAAGAACTATAAACAATTGGTGTACATACGGTTGTAATATGGGGATTAGCATTTTCTCCCAAATTTTCATTTTCAATTGTTTTATCAGAAGTATTGGGGATAATATTTTCATTTTCAATAGTTTTATCATAAGTATTAGGGATAATATCATTATACTGTTTGGGTCGTATATCGTTACCATGAAAATGCTTAACAAGATTTCCAACTGGAACTAAATACGTTGTAGGGCTCATAACTTTTACAATTTTA
The DNA here is from genome assembly GCA_958502065.1 of Chrysolina americana. Lineage (NCBI taxonomy): Eukaryota > Metazoa > Arthropoda > Insecta > Coleoptera > Chrysomelidae > Chrysolina > Chrysolina americana. The sequence goes on along the minus strand of OY293419.1, from coordinate 29,274,336 downwards.
CCCTTTTCCCATAATTTCATTTCCACATTTTTTACATAGACATTTTGATTAACAGAATAGAGTTTAGTTTGTCTCCCACTAGAAATACTATCATCCTTTCAAAATTGTCAATTACCAAATGATGGTTTTAGTAAGTCAAAGCGTGTTCTGAGTCTGAATTTAAATATAGATCGTCCAGGAGACATCGAGATATGCCAGTTATACGTGAAGGAGCATTTCTATAAGTGAATAGAAAATTGTTAAGGTGACTCGATATTGTATTTTTACTTATCTGTCTTCCTCTTTCATGAAAAAGTTATCTTTCTAACCCTTTCTTCACCTTTTAACACCTCTCTCTGCCAATCCGTTACTTTGAGGATGGTACGGTGGGCTTTTTACCATTTTTATTCCATTAGCTTGGCAAAATTGACTAAATTCTCTAGAAGAAAATGGTGGACCATTGTCTGACACCAATTCTACTAGTAAACCAAATGTAGCAAATATGTATTTGAGTTTTGAAATAGTTTCAATAGCATTAGTACCATTATCCAACAATTTAACTTCCATCCACTTAGATTTCTGGTCCATAAGTATTAGAAAAGTATATTCATATTTATGGAAAAAATCTATATGAACTCTAAAAAAAGTATTAGGGGCACTCGGCCAAGGTAGAAGAGTACTAGTATTGAAAACATTTTGTGTTTGTTGGCAAATATCACAAGAACCAATAAACTTCTCAATACTTTCATTAACTCCCGGCCACCAGCAATATGACGTCATCAACATTTTGGTCCTCACTATCCCCAAATGTTGCTCATGAAAAAGCGTCAAAATATTTTCTCGTAGTAATTGAGGTATAATATCTTTATTTCCAGCTAAAACACAACCATGTTCTAGTGATAATTAATTTTTTTTGTTAGTACACTTTCAAACTATCATCTGCCACATAATTTGGCCATCCAGAAAGTGTTAAATCAAGTACCTTAGAAAGTATTAAATCCTTTTTTGTCGCTGCAGATATATCATCATAGCTCAATGGCACATTTTCCTGTAGGTTGAAAGAATATAAGCAGGTGGGAATATCAGTTTTGTTATTCATTGGTAAACGTGATAACCCATCGGCGTTTGCTATGAGTTTTCCTTTTTTGTATTCCATGTCATAATCATATGCTGACAATGTTATTGCCCAACGAGTTATACGTGTAGCTGCAGTAACAGGGCTACCTTTATTTCTGCCAAAAAATATACTGCAGTGGTTGATGGTCTGTCAGTAGAATAAATTTTCTGCCAAATATATACTTATGGAATTTTTTCAACGCAAATATTAAAGCTTCTTGCTCCAAATTAGAGTATTTTTTTCTGCATCGGTTAATGTGGAAGACGCAAAAAATACAGGTTTTTCCTCTCCATTTATTCTACGGCTCAAAACAGCGCCAACACCATATCCACTAGAATCACACGTGATTACTATAGGATATTTGGGATCAAAATATGTAAGGACATTTTTAGATGTTAAAAGTTTTTTACTCAGCTGAAAAGTTTTTTCACACTCCTCAGACCATGTAAAGTGTTGGTTAGATTTACACATATCATACAAAGGTTTCAGCTTTGCAGATAACATAGGAATGAATTTCCCATAATAATTCAGTAATCCTAGATAAGATTTGAGTTGAGTCAAATCTTTTGGTGAGGGTGCTTGTTCAGTGCACTCTATTTTTTCATCGGTGGGGTGAATACCTTCTGAATCTATTATGTGACCCAAAAATAGCAGGCTATTTCTAAAAAACAAACATTTTTTTTCATTAACTTTGACGTTGTATTTATTCAGACCTTAAATACTTCTACAACGTATGTTTAACACTCTTCTAGTGAATTTCCATGAACTAAAGTATCGTCAAGATAACATTTAGTGTTGGGTAAACCAGCTAAAATTGTTTCCATCACCGATTTGAAAATACCTGGTGCTGAGCTGATACCATATGTTAAGCAGTTATACTGAAACAACCCTAAGTGGGTGTTAATAGTAAAATAATCTTTAGATTTGTCACCAATTTTCAACTGTTGGTAGGCTCCTTTTAAATCAATTAATGTAAAGTACTTACTACCACCTAAACTTGCAAAAATATCCTCATGTAGGGGCAGTACGCAATGATCACAGTCAATTACTTTATTCAACGTTTTTTTAAAATCAACACAAACCCTAATATCTGAACAATTTCTCTTAGGTACAGCTACAATGGGACTAGCCCACTGACTATGCGAAATTTTAGACAAGACACCTGATTCAACCATTTTTACTAACAACTCTCGTTTGACTTTTGGTTTGAGGGCATATGCCATTTCATAGGCTCTATGAAAAATCGGGGTAACTCCTTCTTTCAATGTTATTTCGGCTTTGAAATCTCTAATAAAAGAATTAGGACTTTCCTGGAACACACTGGTAAAATTCTCTTTTAGTACTCTGGTAAATTGTTTGACTTGACTGTGGACTTGCTTATTTTCTGGTTGACTTTGACAATTTTGACAATATGATATGTTTGACTCTGGACAACTGACCTCCGAACTCGTTTGACTCAACTGTTTGACAATTGATTCATCTGACTCTATGACGTTATTACTTAATACATTTTTCCAGTGAGGATTTAAAACTGATAACTAATTTCGACCCAATAATGGAATAAATTTATTTCCACTATCTAAAACAACCAATGGTAACTCATACGATTTACCATCATACATGAGATGTATTCTTATTTGTCCTAAAATGGAAACATTCTGGCCAGTAACAACTTTCAATTTGAAATTTACAGGTTTTAAAACCAAGATATGAAAGTTTGTTTTGTAATCATCGACGTGTATGACGGATTTACATGCTCCCGAATCCACTTCCATTAAAATGTTTCTATTATCAATACACAAATTCAGCCTTAAACTTTAATTTTTGGCAACTTTATAATTCACGTGATACAGCTCACCCTCTTGAAGAAAACCCAACTCTAAAGAATCCTCCATATCTTCCTCTTGACAGTCTTCATTCTGTTCATCAGCTAGACCATGAACTCGGTTGCGACATAGGATTGACTTCGCTGTGTGTCCTGTTTGATGACAAGGAAAACATTTCCAATTAATGGCAGGACATTTATTGTCATCAACGTGTAATCTCAAGCAGCGTTACAACGTTTCTTGTTTGTTAATAGAATATTTTTTTTTGGACCTAGACTTTGTTTAAGAATGCTATAATTTTGACTTTCGTTATTGCTTCTCTGTGTAAACCTTTTGACACCAATCTTGTGGACTCCGACACTTGATTCTTGACCCATAACCTTAATTTGACCCTCTGCAAGTTCTATACTAGCGGCTATTTGGAACGCTTTAGAATACGACAAACCATCTTCGGTAAGAAGTTTCCGTTTGATATTTTCAGATCGTATACCACAAACAAATCTATCACGGAGTGCATCCTCTAAGAAACTTCCAAACCCACAATGTTTGGTTAAATTTTTCAGTCGTGCTGCATAGGTTCTTACATCGTCGTTGCCTTGTAGAGCGGAGTAGAATTTGTAGCGTTCTGCAATGACTAGCCTTTTCGGACTATAATGATTGGTAAGTTCCACTTTTAGTTCATTGAAAGTCTTCGTACTTGGGAGACTAGGCATTACCAAATCCTTCAACACACCATACGCTTCGCTTCCGATGAAAGTGAGGAGATATGCCACTTTCTTACCATCAACAACTCCATTTACACTGAACAATTGTTCCAACCATTCTAGGTATGCCACTATATCGTGCTCCTTACTGTAAGGTTCTATAGTACCAATAAATGACATATGTGGTATGAGACTTCTTGACACCCACCAGGACTCTTATATTATTATACTAATAACAGACTTGACTTGACACGCAGACTCGACCCTACTCGTTGCCAATTTAATGTTGTATATTAAAACCTGTGATGAGTAAGCAAAGAAAAAGACATTTTGGTAGAGAATGGTGAAATCATTGCCGGTTTAAAGGCCCATTCAGATATATGCGTGCCCATGCAGGGTTTTTGAAGCACGGACGGTTTAAATGCCTCTTACTCAAGTTTCTATCTCTAGAACATATTTTATTTGGTTCCATGATAATTTTGTCAATGCTGAGGAAAGATCTGTTTGAGTTTTTCAAATAATCCTGATGTATTTTTCACTGTATCTTTTATCTTATGCAGAATGGCACACATTTATCTATAGTCCAAGAAATAGGGAAAGGTGCGTGCAGAAATTAATATCCAAAAAAAAAAAATAGCGTATAGGAAATTAAAATTCAAGACGAGTTTCTATTTCATGCGACTCGATCCGGATTACCGAACATAAAAAAGCGGTTTTTTGTTGATAACTAAAAAACTAAAGCTGGGATCGGAAAAATTTAAATCAGGAGATTGTAGGTATTGAAAAGATCTATCAATTCAGTAACCTACACTTTTTTGGTATCATTGATAATTTTCGAGTTATATCGGAAAAACCGGGAAAAATCGGGTTTTCTATAATTCGTTAACAATCGTTAACTGTGAGGTATTCAAAATTGATACTTACTGTTATGTGTAGCCTATAGCAACTCAAAGAAGCCGTTTTTTGAAAAATTGATAAATATTGATTAATTTTCAAAATATGTGAAGTTTTCTCAAAAAAGATGCTCTCCCAATAAGGCTACTCTTGCTCGGGGAATGATGCTACAGTAATGATTCAGGGGTTATTTTAATCTGTAAGAGTTGTAATCTCCTATTATTGAATAAGTATATCGATTTTTTTAATTATATGGGTCAAAAAATTACTTTAAAAAAATTGCGGCGAACAAAGAAAACTCAGGAGATCAAATTTGCTCAAAAATGAATGAGGATATCAAAAGTATTTTTTTTTTCAGGAGAAAGCAGTGGCGTAGTATTTTTTTTCCAAAAATATTCAATGCAAAACCCGTACGGACGCCACTGGTTGAGAAAATGAAAATGTTTGTGCATTAAAAAATGCACCTTGATGCATAGAAGACATGTACCAAATTTTATAAAAGCGTCTACAATATTATCTCAGTTATTATTAAAAAACTGATTTATTTTCAAAACTTTATCACCCTGTATCTCAAAAGTTAGGACTTTTAGGACATACGTTTATAGAAAGTTTTTTCCTTAAAATAAGTCAAAGAATCACCCCCTCAAATATTAGCATGTCTTTAAGGAACACCCTGTATATTAAGTTGATACAGATTCACGAAATTTCCTTTTTTTTATTGGAGGATAGTCCGCTGAATCATTTGACTTTTCTTCTTTTTCTTCACCTCCATCTTCCATATTGTGTGGGAGCAGACTATCCATGAATTCTTCTTCTATTTCGATTATAGGCGTCTCAAAATTCTTAAATGTTGAAAGTTGCTTAAATGTCAACAGAATGTCAACAGAATTTCCACTGCGCCACCCGCTAGAATTGCATCGCTCGGCGCCGGCTCGCCTCAATTTGTTTATCAATTTATGATACTGCAAATGAAATAGACATCCTAGTATTTTTTTATTGAAAATATAGATATTCAACCACAATATCCGTGAAGGTGACTGCTGTACGATGATTGCGCCTTCCAGATTTTTTTTAAATAAAAAAAATAATCTCGGCTCCTAGTGATCATAGGAATTAATTTTTTTTAATGCGTGAAATCATGCTAGAAACATATTTACATGAAAGTCATTCAATTGTGCAATTTTTTTAAAGTCACTTTTTGACCCTTATAATTAAAAAAATCGATATACTTATTCGATAATAGGAAAGTACAACTCTTACAGAAAAAAATAAGTTCTGAATCGATACTGTAGCATCATTCCTCGAGCAAGAGTAGCCATATTAAGAAAGCATTTTTTTGAGAAAACTTTATATATTTTGAAAATTAATCAATAGTTATCAATTTTTGACAAAACGGCTTCTTTGACTTGCTGTAGGCAACACATAACAGTAAGTAACAAGTTTGATTATCTTACAGATAACGAGTGTTAACGAATTATAGAAAACCCGATTTTTTACGGTTTTTCCCATACAACTCGAAAAGTATCAATAATATCAAAAAATTATGTTAATTAATTGATAGATCTTTTGGATACCTACAGATTCCTAATTTGAATTTTTCCGATCAGAACTGTAGTTTTTAGTTGAAATTTCCGGAAGCAGAAAAACTACCTGTATCTGCTAAAATTCTATTACTTATTATTAAATGTATGTAAGAATTGTCGAATGCCAAAAACATATTTGTTGTGAAAATTCCCATTCTTGAATAGCCAGAAAATTACTTTTAAAAGATGAATAGAGAGATATTGCAGTTCATAATAACGTCAGTCAGTAATAAAGTTGTCCTTATTTTGACATATACGCACGCGCAATGTGAATTTGGAATAAGGACAACTTTGTTGAAATTGTTGGGGTTGCTACCCTTATTTGTTGGTTGGTCGATAGTTGTAAAATAGAAAGCCAAGATGCTGACAATTCAATTGTAATAAAAATCATCAGTTACAGTGTTGGACAAGAGTTCATTCGTAATTGCTCAATCCTTACATTCAGTGTTTATGCATGAAACTATGATGCTGGTTTTGAAAGAGCTAGCCTTAATAAAAAAGGATTAAATTTGCACCAAGAACAAAGAGAAGTTACATGTGAAAAGTCAGCGTTTTTGTGTTCTAGTTTCACTGAAATAAAATATCATATCAAGCATTTCGAAGAATGTTAGTTATCATTATGAAACAATAACAGAGATAATAATTAAATGAATTAAATGCACTTTACAACATCCGTCCCCCTTAAGGATGAAATTTGTAACTAGGGTTGTTGCAAATTTCGAACTTTTATCAGATTGCATAGAACTTTGTGAAGGGAATGCTGACTCAATTGTTTGTTCTTCAACATTCTGATTTTTCGTTTCAATTTATATTTGAACTGAATAAACACTTGATATTTTTTTTTTTATTTCTTATGAGTAAATATATAACTATTATACTAGGAAAAATGTAATTAAATATGTAATGGTGAATATAATTAAAATTCAACTGGTTGTGTTTAAATAACTCTTGTTCCTTTTCTCTTACTAATGACAAGGAGTAGCTCAATTTATTGAGTTTATTAGACTGCTGCGCTGAAATTAATGTTGTCGTATTCAGTGATGGAATGTCATTTAATACTAATGTATGATCAATCAACTTAAAATTTATATCAATTTTTGGATAGTATGAGATACATATCGAATCATTGAAGTTCTTCGCGTCTAACGCGTTTAAAATAATTGCATCTGTAAATGCTGGACAATGAGAACTAAGTTTCAGGACTCCAGTTTTATATATCGTGATTTGTTTCTTGAAATTGTTGCAATTAATTGTTAGAAATTCATTCTTAGGGCTGTTGAAGATCCAAGAATTTGGTTCATGTAGTTGAATAAAAAAAGTTGTTTTTATGATAACGACTCTTTTTTCACATGTTTCAGGAATTTCATGTGCAGGTAAGAATAGTAATGCTTCGCAAACCTTGTGCAATTGTAAAAGGAACAAGGGATATTTTTGTTTACAGACATATTTTCTATTTATAATAAAACATTCTTGAAGGTCCAAATAATCTAGAGAAAAATAATGTTGTTTAATCATCTGATACTGAGAATGGTTTTTCTGGAATATTAAACGTATACATATCATTGTGAGAATGCATCGGTAAACTTGTCAACTTTATTATCTCATAACTTACAGTACTAACAAGAGGTATATATAGAATGAACATCAATATTTTATCTACTAAAAATACATGTGGTGACATAGATTTATACAATTCTAAAGAATTATAATTTGTCAATGTGACGGGGAAAGTCAAGCCTGATGGCATATGCATATTGAATTTCGCCAAATGTTCCACTAATGTCAATATTAAAGGATGAACGTTACCAGCGTGAGCAGCAAAAACAATATTTGGTAGGTTGTTCTGATAGAGTTCGAAATGGTTTGCTAACTTATATAAAATTAAACATTGATCAAATTCTTCATCGAAAGCAAGATGTAAGGAAGTATTACTGGCTATATTTCTTAAGTTCTCAATATATTCTTGTAGCCTGGAAAATCTTCAATCAATAAGTTGTAGATTTTCAATTGAAGAAGAATTCATGAATTCAAGGGTTGTTTGAAAAATACTAGTTTGATCAGATAATAGCTTTTGAACATTGGATTGATCATTTTGAAGAGTTTTTATGGCTTCATTATATTGAATAGCATCATTTTCATCTAGGGTACCGAAGAGAATTTTCGCTGTACTGCCTATTAAATTTATCAATCCACGTTTCCTACGGTCGTGAGTATTCGGAACCTCCGAATGCAACACTTGTTGTATAAGATAATCATTTTCTTGTATTTTGAGTGTTGTAAGATCCATGACACTCATGAAAGTTCGGCATTGCTTGAAATGCGCTTTTATAGCAAGAACTGAGTTGCACATTTTCACCGCTGTTCTGAAATGGTGAAGTAGTAGTTTATGCATGTTGAAATAAGAATTTAAATCTAGTGATGTTATCATTTTCCAGTAACTGTTATACAATACGACACTATTGAATTGCTCGTAGTAAATACCTGAACTCTCGTTAATCGGCGATATTTTGTAATATGAATACGAGTCACCACATTGTGTGTGTATAATATAAACAAAGAGTAAAATAAATTTATATAAATTCTGCGCGGTCTGCATATCCTTGGATTCGCTGAAACAAAGATAGACGTTACTTGGTATGATATAACTATAATCTATTGTTATGAACTGGCGAGAATTTATTCTTTATCACGATGGTCGTATTGACATCAGAATTGATGTCCTGGACTTTATAGGGACCGCTCCATACAGGTTGCAGTTTTTTGCTTTTTCCTTTCGTTGTTGATTCGTTTTTGAGTAGTACTAAATCTCCAACTTTGAAATGAACTTCATTAGAGTTTTTGTTAGAATATTCTTCAGATTTTTCTTTACTTCTGATGAGATTTTCTCTAGCAATTTCATGAGCATGTTGTAATCGAGATTTCAATTCATAGTCGTAATCATTGTAGTTGTATGTTAATTCTGGAGGCTGTTTTAAAGCAGAGGGAATCTCTACAGGATGTCCGTAGAGTAGCTTAAATGGAGTGTATTTTGTAGCTGAATGTACTGATGAATTGTAAACAAACTGGGCATAGGGTAACCAAAGATCCCAAGTTGTTTGGTCTTTATCAGTGTAATTTCTAAGATATTCTGAAAGTGTTTTATGAGATCTCTCTAAGCTTCCATTAGTTTTTGGCCTAAAGGCACATGTTTGTATTTTATGAATTTTTAGTAGTTTACAAACATTGGCGAACACCTCGCTGAGGAAGTTTTGACCTTTATCAGTTAATAAGGAGGTTGGAATACCATGTTGGCAAATTATATTGGTTACAAAACTTTCAGCAATAGTTGGGGCTTCTTGATTTTCTAGGAAAATTAATTCACAGAATTTAGTAAGTTCATCTTGAAAAGTGAGAATATATTTATTATGATTATTTGAGACTGGTAATGGGCCTACAATGTCAAGACTAACCTCAAAAGGTTTTCTTGCAGTTGTCGTTATAGTCATAGGCATTTTAGTGTACTTGGACGATTTATTTTTTTGGTACGATTCACACTTCCTGATAAAATCATGTACGTCTTTGAACATACCTTTCCATTTGTACTTGGTACGGATTTTTTTGAACGTCTTATTTACTCCTAAATGACCACCTGAAGGTGTATTATGAAACTCTTTTAGAATTTTCTGAATATCTTTTTCTTCTTGTATTTCGGTAACATTGTTGTGATAAATAGTTATTTTTACATATGTTCCTTTAAAAATAAAACGTAGCATAGTACGAATATTTTCAAATTTCAAGCTTTTGTAAGGAGCAATTCTTGTGAAGTTCATCATGGCAATTTCGGAGATATTATTTTCTAGGAGGAATGCTTGTAATTTTCATAAGATACCACCTGACTATGCGAATGGGTTGGAATGAAAACAATACTATCGCTAGCGTAATGAATAGGTTGAAGGACGTTTAATGGTTCAGTTTTCAGCTTATTGATGACTTCATCTGTTAGGATGGTTGGAAGGAATGCTAAGTTTGTACTAGTGAAATGAACTTTCGTGACAGCAGGACCGAACTCAGTTATATTTTGATGAATGTCTGTTACGTTTGAATTCACTATTATTCGATTTTCTTTTTCAGTAAGGAATTTTTGGTAATCAGTTATAGGTATGGATTCATTTGAATCAAGAATGGGAAACACAGGATTTATTCTACTGAGAGCATCAGCGTTGGAATTCAGTTTTCCTGGCTTGTGTATGATTTCGAATTGAAATTCCTCGAGTTTCAAACGAAATTTCATTAAACGACTCCCAACGTCCTTGATTGAGAACAAATAAATCAACGGTTTATGATCTGTGACTAACAGGAATGGTCGGCCATATAGATAGGGTCGGAAATATTTGCAGCTCCACACAATCGACAACAATTCCTTCTCGATTGTGCTATAATTCTTTTCTGCCTTATTCAGAGTGCGGGAGGCATAGGCAATAGGTAGATCCTTGCCAATCTGACACTGAGATAATACTGAGCCTAACGAAATATTGCTCGCATCACAAGTCAAGACGAATTGTTTCGTAAAATCAGGAAATTGAAGTATTGGTGGATGGCATAATTTTTGTTTTAAGAATTCGAAAGATTCTATGCAAGACGGCGAAAAAATGAATGGAATATCTTTCTTCAGTAGATTTGTAAAAGGTTGAGTGATCTTTGCAAAGTTTTTAATATGATGCCTATAGTAACCGGCTAATCCCAAAAATGACTTAATGTCTGTGACTGATTTGGGAATAGGAACATTTTTCACTGCAATTATTTTATTTGGATCTGGACTGATTCCTTCTTCGGTTATAATATGACCCAAATAGCTCAATTCGGGTCTTAGGAATTCGCATTTTTCTGGTTGCAACTTCAAATTATGTTTTCTGAATCTACTAAGTATTTCGACCAATTTAGAATTATGTTCTTCAAGTGTTTTAGCGAATATGACAACGTCATCAAGATATACGAAACACTTGATACCTTGGAGGCCTGAGATAACACTATTCATCATCTTCATAAATAGGGAAGGAGCCCTCTTTAACTCGACGGGCATTCGATTGTATTCGAAATGTCCATAAGGTACACTGAAGGCGGTTTTGTGTTTATCTTTGGGGTCCATCAAAACTTGGTAATACCCCGAGGCCAAATCCAAAGAACTGAAAAATTTTGAGTTTCCTAACTGGTCTAAAATCTCCGTGATGTTAGGTAAGTAATAAACTTCATCAACAGTTTTCACATCGAGCTTCCGAAAATCAATGACTATTCGCCATTTTTTATTTCCATTAATATCAGCTTTTTTTGGAACGACAAGAAGTGGAGAATTATAAGATGATTTGGATTCGGATATTATACCATCTTCAAGCATTTTATTCACTTGGCTGCATATCTCTTCCTGTTGCTGGAAGCGTAACCTATAAGGTTAGTTTTCGTCGTGGCTTCCCGAAAACAATTTTTAAAAAATGCAAAAAACTTTGAAAATGACAAATTACTTTATTCGGTATAACACAAAGAACAAGTAAAGAGTGACGAGAGGCGTCATACAAACACTTTTATATAAACGCTTATCAAATTTGGGCTGATACAGCATCCGATCCTGGGAGGCGTATAGTGGGCGTATTTAGAGGGCGTCTAGGTCATTGATGTCCCATAACTCCTCCATCCTTAGAGTGAAATTCGGGGGTTGATATCGGAATATCGGAAGGCTACCTTAGGTTCTTCCTCAGAAAGGGCATCCGGTATGGCTCGACGACATCTAACGACATAGAGACGATAGGCTACATACAGGATAGCTATAAAAAATATGACATATAAAATTATTGTCCAAATATCAATGGATTTTGAATAAATTGGTACATCTAGGATCCTCTTGGTTTCTTCTTTCTTGATTTCCAATGTTTCTTGAATGTGCTTCATTTCATCCAAGTTGATGGCTTCAAGTTTGATTGGCTTAATATTTTGAAATTGTAAATTTAATTGTGAATAGTTACTTTCAAATTTTAATTTTGGAAATCTGAATGGCTCAAATTCAATTGTCGGATTTTGAAAACTTCTCATGACTGTATTATCTATTTTGACTTGGCATTGCGAGGCAATTTCTAAAATATAAGTTTCTTGGAGAGGAATTGATTCTTTACTATTTTTGCAAATCTGTTTAGCGACTTTTTGACTTGGTGTAATTATTATCCATTTGTTTTCTTCAATTTTCTGGATTTTTGTTCTTCTGATTGTGACAGGTACTTGATTACAATTTGTCAGCTTTTTGGAGTATCTAAGCATTTGAATTTCACATGGGGCATCTTCTGTTATTACATCCGGGTTGTTCAGTTGGCAAAGAAATTCTTCGTTTATAATCTCATGGCATTTTACATCGAAAAGTACATAGTTTTGTTCATTTAGGATAAGATACTTGGATTTTGGAATAATAGTTTTGAAAGAATTATTTTTAGGAGTTGGTAGGGAATATAAATGATAGTAATTATAATTCTCAATTTCAACTATCGGTATGTTAATAATAAAGATAATTTTGTTTTGTTTTGAATAGGCTTTGATTTCAATAATTTTTTCAAATAATAGAATATTTTCTAACTTAGGTTCAAAAGGTAATTTACTTTTAGTTGAATATTTATTTATTTGTTCGACTTCGCTTAATATGTCATTTGGTTCAGCCATGGAATTATGGAAAATATTTAATTTCGAAAAGGTTATAGCAATTTCAATTTTTTCTAAAATATCATAGATTGCTTGAAATGCCGTTGTGATTTGTGAAATAGTTAATTGTATTATCAAAAATTGGTTAGTTTCGAGTTTGTCTACTTCTTGCATTTGTATGTATTTTTCAATAGCTTCTAGACGAAATTTCAAGAGTTCTTGATTGTGTATGAGAGTTTCAGTATTATTTTTGAAATTATTAATAGATTTTTGTAAAAGTGTGATTTGGTCTAGAACAAGAGTTTTCATTTTATTTTGATTTGAAGAAAGTATTTCAATTGCTTTATCATATTTTTCTGCATCATTTTGATCTAAGTTGCCAGTTATTGATCTAATGATTGATCCTAATCCATCGATAAGTCCTCGTTTTTGTTTTCTCTTCATTGAAGGGTTAATTTGATTTATTTGCGTTATTATTTTTCTTTCTAACAGTTCAGTTAAATAATAAGAATTATAAAATTCTGTTTTATAGTTAGTGCTGTATGTTCCATTGTCCATTGCAAATTTTAATTGATCAAGTCGTTCCTTTAAAATGGTAAATTCTTCTATTACCGTTGTAATATCAAAGACTTGAATAAATGACCGTTGATCTATTTTATTCTGAGCGTTTCCTAGTTTTAAGGGTAATAATCCGGGATTGTCATTCAGTTCGTGAAATGTTGGTGACGTCATTTCCGTGTTGGTTTGGGTGATGAGTCTGAAATAAGAAGTTTCTTCCTAAGTTCTTTAATATGAACAATTTCTTTTTTATCAGGGTTACTTTTATTTGTTATTTCTACTCTATTTCTTTCTAATATTTTTGATATAGTATAAGGTCCTACGAATTTGTTCAATTTTTTATTTCTCTCCTGCGGGCTTTGTTTAAATACGGTTTGTCCTACTTTATAATCATCATTTGTGTCTCCTTGTGTGTTAGTTTTTTCTATTACTTTTTCTTTCTTCGATTCAATTAATTTCTTTGTTTTTCCATAAACATGTTCTAATTTATTTTTGTGATTTTCGGCATAATCTGTGAAAAAGGAAGTCGGTGTGTAATTCATAAGGGTCACGAGAGTTTGTGTGTCCAAAAACTAATTCAAAGGGTTTAAAATTCGTTGAACTATGTATAGACTCATTATATCCTATAATTGCATAGTCCATAAGATCTTTTTCTTCAGGGTATATTTCTTGAAGAATTCTTAAAAGTTCTATTATGGTAGAATGGAATCTTTCAACTACTCCATTTGATTCATGGTGTTTAGGGGTGGTGAAGTGAATTTTTATTTTATGTAGATTTAAAATTTCTTTTACAGTTTCGTTGTTGAATTCTGTTCCATTATCTATAATCAGGGTTTCTGGTATTCCGAAAGATGAAAAATATTTAATTAAAGCATTACTAATATGTATAGCAGTTTTTCCTAATATAGGTATTGCTTGGGCAAATTTTGAAAATGCATCTACTAATGTTGAGAACATTTGTTGGTCATATTGGAATATATCTATATGAACGATTTGAAAAGGTTTTGATGGTGTTTCAGTTAACATAAGGGGTACATAAGGGTTTTTCCTGGCATATTTTGCTCTTTGACAAATGTCTCATGAATTTATATAGTCTGTCACGGTTGTTTTCATATTTATCCAGTAATAATTTTTTTTGAGTTTTTCTAAAGTTTCATTTATTCCGCGATGATTGGATTTACTTTCATGGTGGTGTTTAGTTAGTAGAATTTGTTCTTCTTTATCTGTTACAGAGTTCACAATTTTTGTGCATCTTATAACTTTTGGTCCGTTTTCGGAAAAGTGATCTAAGTATATACGATTGAAATTTCTATAAAGGTTTTCTGAATGGAAATATATACAATATGTTCTATTTTGAATAGTATAGTCTCTGAAAAATTCAAGTATTAAATCTTCGTTATTCTTTTCTGGAATTTTAACTGTATATATTCTGTGATTTTCATTATTTTCATGTTTTACTTTCAAGATAGGATATGGATGTGGATTTACTAAAATTTGGTGAATTTTATTATTTATTATTTCATCATAGATTTTGATTCCTTCGTTTGTTGTCTCATTCGCATTGCTATGTTGAGTATTATCTGAATCTTCTTCAATTGAGGGTGTTGGAGTTTTAATTTGTTTCGATGGTTTGATTCGAACGTCTGATAAAACTTTTATAGTTTTTTGAGTCTGAGGTTTGCTCGTACTTTGTATAGAGTGTTCTGATAAATTTTTAAGTAATTCGATTGTTTCTTCGACTATGTCGCCTGGATTATTGTCTGTGGATTCGTTTTCTATGGCATTTATTTTGATTCGCGATAGTGCGTCTGCGTTTGTATTTAATTTGCCTTTTTTATATATTACTTCATAGTCAAAATTCTTCTAGCTTTAATCTCCATCGTACTAATTTTGAATTGGGTTCTTTGAGTTTGAAGAGCCAAACAAGTGGACGGTGGTCGGTGTATATAGTAAATTTTCTACCAAAAAGATAAGGTCTAAAATATTTACATGCCCATACAATGGCTAGTAATTCTTTTTCAATGGTACTGTATTTTTGTTCTGATTCATTTAATGTTCTTGAGGCAAAAGCTATTGGTTTGTCTGAACCAATTGTTCCTTGAGATAAAATAGCTCCTAATGCTATATTTGAGGCATCGGTTGTAAGAATAAATTTATTGTGGAAGTGTGGATATTGTAAAATGGGTGCATTAATCAAAAGGTTTTTACATGTATTAAATGCAGTTATAAATTTTGTATCATGTACAACTTTTGATTCGTTTTTCAAACATAGTGTAAGAGGTTTAGATATTTTTGCGAAATCTTTAATAAATTTCCTATAGTATCCTACAAGTCCTAAGAAACTTTTGATTTCTTTGGGTGTTTTTGGTATCGGGAATTGTTTTATTGCTTCAATTTTATCGGGGTTTGATTTTACTCCTTCGGGTGTTATAACATATCCTAAATAGTTTGTTTCTTTTCTTAAAAATTCTTACTTGTCCAGTTGAACTTTGAAATTAGATTGTTTTAATCTTTCAAAAACATTCTGTAATCGTTCTATATGTTCTTGCAAAGACGTGCTGAAAATTACTATATCATCTAAGTATACTAAACATGTTTCATTTTGTAATCCTCTTAATATATTATCCATAACTCTCTGAAATGTGCTTGGTGCGTTTTTAAACCAAAGGGCATTCGTTTGTATTCGTAGTGTCCATTCTCAGTTGAAAAGGCTGTCTTTTGAATATCGTCAGGATGCATTTCGATCTGATGAAAACCGTTTGCTAAGTCCAATGTTGTGAAGTATTGACTTTTTCCTAACTTATCTAGAATGTCGTTTATGTTGGGTAAAGGGTATTTATCGTCTATTGTGCGTTCGTTAAGTTTTGGATAATCAATTACTAATCTCCATTTTTTCTTCCCTGAGGCATCTAGTTTTTTTGGAACTATCCAAATGGGGCTTGAGAAAGGGGATGTTGATGGTTGAATAATACATTGTTGTAGCATTTTGTGAATTTGATATTTTACTTCTTGTTTATGAATTTCCGGGTATCGATAAGTTTTTGTAAAAATAGGGCTTTCGTCTGTTAATTGTATTTTATGTTGAATTTCATTCGTGAATGTTGAAGGGATTTTATCGTTATAAAAAATATCTCTATATTTAAAACAAAGGTTTCTGATTGCGTGTTTTTCTTCTAAATTACAATGTTCAAGTCGTAAGTTTTTTAAATTTGCTTTTTGAATATCATCTTTAAAATTATCTAATTCTTCATTAGTTTCCATTTTTTCAATAAAATTTGTTTCTATCATGTTTAATAATTCGATTTCCAAGGGTTTACTGATAGATATTTTAATTGGAATGGTGTGTGCGTTTGTAATGGTAGTGTATGCAAAATGATTTTCAATATTGACAAGTGCTTGTGGTGATTCTACTAGATTTTCGAATTATCGATATTTTAAAAATCCTATACCTTTTTCTTTATTGACGGGTAGTTTAACTATCATGGTGGTTCTAGGGGAAACTAGAATTTCATGACTTTTTATTTCGAGTTTTTTCTTTAGATCAGAGTATTTTTCGGATTCATAAATTATGGGTATTTTGGCAAGGGGTGTAACAATTTGTTTTGTGTTAAGATCTACTGCTGCTTTTATTCGTTCTAGGAGGTTTATGCCAATAAGTCCATCATATTTATTACTAAAATCAAATAAGTAAAATTTATGTTTTTTATTTACTTTGAATTGTTTGAAAATTGGTATGTTTACTACTTCATCATGATAACTTATGTTGTGTGCTGTTTGGATGTTAAAGTCCTCTTTGAAAATATAATTTTTGTAAAATTTATAAGCTAATTGAGGTTTGATTAGGCTTCTAGTGCTTCCAGTGTCTATTAGAAAATTAGCGTTCAATTCAGGTATAAAAATGTAAGGTAAGTTTGCTTTGACTAAATAGTTTATTATGTTTGGTCCTGTAAAATATCGTCTGTTTGAAAATTTGAATTTATATTTTCTGTTTCCTGATGTTCGATTTGATTTATGATTTCTGTTGTTTCTAAATTCTCAACGGTATGAGAATATAAGTCATTAGGATTCTCATTATTGAAGTATTGATAACTATCGGTATTATCAATGTGATGGTTTTCTTGTTGGTAACAAAAATTTTCATACTCTTGTGGATTTTCAAAATAATAGTTTTGTGGATCGTAGTCATATGGATTATTAAATTCTTGATTAAATAGTTCGGTTACATGATATTTATTTTGTGGTTTAATTCTGGTATTATTTGATGATGTATCCATAGGTTCTGGTTAATGATCGTTTTTAAATTGACTAGATTGTTGTGGGTATCTCATTCTTTGATTTTTTTGGTTTACGAAAAATTTATGTTTTTGCGTTGGAAAATTATTATTCGGTTTCCAAGTTAGAGGTGTGAATTGAGGGGGAAATGATCTTTGAAAAGGAAATCTCTGACTATTCGACTGGTGTTGGAAAGGTTTATATTTACTGTAAATAAAGAGTAAAAGAGTAAATAAAAAAAAAAAAAAAAAAAAAAAGGTTGGAAATTAGGTCTTACAAAATTATTAAATGGGGGTCTATAATTATTTTGATAATTTGTGGGATATTGAATTCTTTGAGTAGGCTGGTTAGAGGTATTAGTTTTTTGTAAATTTGGTTTTTGATTTATTGGGGTAATTCGTTGAAATGGTTTATAATGTTGGGTATTTACATTATTAGTTTTATTTTGTGAATATAAAAAGTTTTCTTCTTCTATGACTAATGACATAGCTCTTTCTAATGAATCGGGGTTCCTAAATCTAATTGTGGCTTGTAAGTTTCCTGAGAGACTTCTAATAAATGTTTTTAATGCTAAATTATCATAGTTAGTAGTTTGTAAAATTTTTTCTGAGCAGAAATTTGAGAACTATTTACTTTTGAAACAATGAGGCTTCTCGAATCCTGGCATCTCATTCCAAAATTATACAGTGATTCATTCTTGTACGGGGTTAAAGAAATTAAATCTTGAACAAGACAATCAAGGTTTCTTTGATCTCCGAAGCTTATTTGTAATGCGGCTTTAATATCGTTCCAAGTTTTTAATTCTATGCGAGAACCAATGAGTTTTAGTGCTATGTCTGTTAGTTTTCCAATTATTGCTCTGAGTAAAAATTTATTTAGTGTTTGGTCTGTTTGATGTTGAAAATTTGTAATTAGATTTTCACAGTTATCTAAAAATATTCCTAAAGTATGCGGGTTACCTTCGTATGGCGGTATTGTATCAATATATAGTCTTAAAAGTTGGTAATTTGTTTCAGGCATTATTATATTTAAAGAATTTGAATTTTCTCTAAATGAAGTTTCTAAAAGCGTTGCTAAATTATCTAAATCGGTATCTATATTCATAAAATTTGTTCGCGCAAATAGAATGAAAATAGAAAAATATACAGAATATAATACTATCACTTATGGGTGAGTGGTAAATTCGGGAATTGGATAGTTTGGGATGTACTTAAATTCGACTTACAGTAAAATGTAGATTGCTATCATTTCTTCTTGATTTGTTTCTAATTTCTTTCTTCGAAAGTTTCTTTGTTCTTTCTTCTTTTGTCTTCTTGTTGCTTTCTTACTTCTAAGTTTTTGCCAATAGGATTCCAGCGATGCTTGTCTGTTGTCCCTGGTCTTCGTTTAGTCAGAATTGGCGATGCTTGTCCTCCTCCGGCAGGTTTTCCAAAGTTTTCCGTTTTCTTGGGGTCCTTGTTGATGAATCGTTGATACGAAACGAAATTTTGATGTTCGAAAACGACTGCGCCAGTTTTCGTCGTGGCTTCACGAAAACAATTTTTACAAAATGCAAAAAACTTTGAAAAAGACAAATTACTTTATTCGGTATAACACAAAGAACAAGTAAAGAGTGACGAGAGGCGTCATACAAACACTTTTATATAAAAGCTTATCAAATTTGGGCTGATACAGCATCCGATCCTGGGAGGCGTATAGTGGGCGTATTTAGAGGGCGTCTAGGTCATTGATGTCCCATAACTTGCATTCATTAACTGTTTTTATTGTGATCTTGTGTTTGGTTGACCATGGAACCCGGATTTCAAAAGGCCGACAGTGATAATTTACCAAAAATTTACTCCATTATTATGGCCCTGTTTTTTGGACGTAATCCGGACTTCATAAGTGCCAAAATGAGAGGAATAAAAGTTTTAAGGTAAGTGTTTTCATTCCTAACAGAATCAAAGAATTACCTCTCGATGTTCTCAAGAAAACTTGAAATGCAAGGTTAGATATTTCAGAATGGAGAAGAGATTTGTGCATGAAATATCCATTAATATTATAAACATCTAGAATAATAAGATGTACCTTTTTCAGATCTACTAGAGAGAGCTATGGGGACAAAGCTGTTGGATATGTGCAGGTGAAGAGAGGAGATGTTTGTTTGGTCAAGGGGAGGATAACTCCAGAATATAAAGTCACTGTGAAACCCTACCGTGTTGTGCTGAAACGTAATGAGGTAGAAGGAATAGTCGAGTCTGTTACATGTGAAGATTGTCCTGTATCTCAAGGTAAAGTATTCAAATAGTATTTGAATGAAATATTTGATTTAGTTGATGTAGAAAACAAAATCTCTAGTGTTTTTTTGATATGTGTCGCTTCACTTGATAGTTTTATGGCATACGCTTGTTCGAATGCTAGGAGTAGTTTGGAGTCCAATCTCACAAAACTGCTGTGTGTGTCCTAACCTGAAAGACCTTAGTCGATGGCCGTTCGACATAGTAAATAAAATAGTACTTTTTCTAATATAAACACATGGGAAAAAATTAGACATATTTTTATGTTTATTTGGTACCTACTCTTTGTTTAAAAAACGTACTCATATTGCACATTTAACATTTCTTCAATATCCCCAACTTTTATCCAAGTGATCATATTAGTGGAATGATAAAGATCAAAGAGAGATATTGAAGTGTAATTTTTTAGAACATTATTAACTGTGTTTCTTATTCACAGGGGGGTGCAAACATGCTGTGGCTTTCTTGACATGGATTCATCGTAGAAGCGAAGAACCGTCTACAACAGATGTCAAGTGCTACAGGAAGAAATCTATTCTTTCTTCTGTAGGAACATCACTAAAATTTATTAAGGCCACAGAAATTGGGAAAATCAACATTACCTACACATCATCCCATCAACAACAGTGTTTTTGAGAAAATCAAGGACTATAGTGTTAAAACTAGAAAAACTGATACAGTGTTGACGAAATATTTCAAAATATTCTCTCAGAAAAATTATCAATCCACTATCTTCTAGAACATTTCAAATCAGATAATAAGTTGGGAACTGCAACAGAATTGTTCTATTCTGATAACTGCTGAGCAATGTTGGAATGCTTTCATAGGTCAATCTGAAAATCCACTATGGCATGAGTTGAGATATTCCAGAATAACAGTTTCAAAAGCATATAGTGTTCTTCATTGTAAGAAAGTTGATGGCATAGTTGTAGAAAGTATTTTAGGAGCATGTAAAATAAAAGACACAGAAGCAATGAAATGAGGTCGGGAATTAGAAAATAAGGTCATATCACATATGTCGAAAATATTAAAAAAAAAAACTAAAGCCATGTGGGCTGATGCTCAACAATAACCATCCTTTTGTTGGTGCCTCGGCAGATGCTATATGTGAAGATTTTACTGTCGAAATAAAATGTCATGTGAATGAAAACAATTTTAGAAAATACATAACTCAGAGTAATGAGCCAGCAGCTCGATATATACCTCAATTATAGCTCCAGATGCATTTTTTAAATAAAAATACAGCAAAATTTTATGTAGCTCACCCAGATTTTGAAACCTCACAGGAAGTTAGTATTGTCAATGTGAATTATAGTAAGGAGTATTGTGATGATATTTTGTTAAAATTGGAAGATTTCTGGAAACACTTAATTTTTGAAATTTTGATGAAATGATGTATGCTGGGGGTTCTACAATGTTTTCACTTCGGTTGGAGACATAAGGAAAAATTTTCTAATTTTCATTTTAATCGTTCCTACTGAAAAATTCTGCACGTTCTTGAGCCTCATTTTGAATAATTACATATTGAAATTTGTCAGTTGTATGTGAGTAGTGTAAAAAAATATGAATTTGGTACAAGAGTAAAGTATTTTTATTTGTGCAAGTATATCAATATGTCGATATGTAAAACACATTAGTAGGTACAATGTAGACATGTATAAAAACTGATTTTGAGTTGATATGAGTTAATGCTCATCATAGGATAGTTGTAACTCCGATTTATCATATACATTTCTCTAGTTTTTTTTGGTTCGTAATAATTTATGGTATATTTATAAATAAACACGCACATATAATAATATATCCTTCTGCTAGCATTGTTTATTTATTTAGTTGTGAATCATGTACATTTATGACCAAAATGTTATTATTATTAAACTGATCTGTTGAATAAAGTGTACTTATACAATAGATTTTTTTTACGTTCTGACTGAACTAAGAAAATTTATTTACATACCTTTCAATTATACCTAGGTTCTGTTCAGAAAAAACCTGTATTATTATTTGAAGAATGAAGATATTATTTTTGAAGAAAACTGATATATTCAAAAGTAATGGAATGGTGGCGTGTGCTCAATAGTCATGGTCTCTTAAAATGTATTAAAGTTTTTTTTTGGGTAAATTAAAACACAATACAGTTACCGAGTCACAGTTGAATATTTATTAAATGTCTTTGTAAATTTATGACACCACAAGCAATTTTAATCACATAATCCATATACTGGATCATATGGTTATCTATGCATGCATGAGGTAATAACATTTTAAATTCCCTGAGTCTCCCGATTACTCTTTCTACATGAATGCGTAATGCAGCAATTCTCTTCGCAGACTTCACTTCTTCTTTTGTGCTAGCAAAATCGTTTAAAACCGAAGGTGGTCGTATCAGCTCACATCTTTTTTGTTTCAGAAGATGAGCAATATTTTTGAAACCCCTATCTGCCATAACAGACAGCCCAGGGTCTAAATTGTCCAAATAGTTGCAGTCTTCCACAATCAAAGCATCTGTTGCACGTCCACCATATTCACATGATATGAAATTTACAAGCCCATCAGGTGTACAAGAAATCAAATACTTTATGGTATTGCAGGATTTATATTGGGACCAACTCAAAGCTTGACGTACGGGATCACTGGGCTTCTCAATTTGTAGTTCCAAACAGTCTATTATTGATACTACCTTGTTATAACGAGCTCGGAATGGTATAGGTAGATGTAACCTAATATGTTCAGGTTTGGGCCAATACAAAAGCTTCTCCAATTGTAGTGCCATTACAGGCATAGTATTCTTGAATATTCTACTGATGTTACTGAGTGACATCCCAAAATGTACAGCTAAAACAGCAAACAAATCATCTAACCTTATTTTTTTAAGTGTTATCAGCACATTCAAAAGACGGCAAGGAATATTTTGAGACAGTAATTTAATCAAATAGTAGGAGATTTCTGAAAGTCCAAGGAATAATCGAGAATTTTTTTCAATTGCTATTAATGTGCACTCACGAATTTTTCCATCAAAACTTTCTTTGGATATTTTTTCATCAAAGCTGCAATTTGAGCTTTCATCTCCACTGTCAGCTATGAATCAGTTGACATGGAAATGGAGGTACTATCACTTGAAGAAAATGTGTAAATTGATGATTTGATTTTTATTTGAGATGTAGATTCATCAATAATTTTTACTTTGATAGGGGACAGTGCAACATTTTTGCTGGTGCAGTGACGACTTGTCATTGTACTCTTACTCCTATAATGTGAATGAATATTTACTTGAATAGCCTTGCTAGCTGTTTCGCTTTGTTCATCAAACTCGTGAAGCTCCACAATTTCTTTAGCTTCCGGAAATGATGTACTTGGTATACATTCATCACTTAAATGTTGTGCCTCATGCCGTTTAAAAGCTTCAAACTCGCGAATCTCCATATTCTCTTCTGGTTGCTGAAATGATGTACTTGCTCTGCATTCATCACTTTGCTGTTGTGCCTCACGCCCTTCAAAAGCTTCCTGTATGACTTCCAACCTCCTTCTTTTTGCTGCATATAGTCTCTCAGCTTCCAGGGAACGTTCAGACTTCTGACAAGCAAATTTATGTGGCACAACATCTAGTTTGAGCCTAGGATTGGCACCAACTAACTTACATTCCCAGTAATTGAGCATATATTTTTCAATCTGAAACAGTTGATACGTTAGGTAAATATGAATATGGAAATTCTAACTTAAATACGACTATAAACTCACGTCAAAATGATCCTCACAACAGTAACGATTGGTTACACTGGAAAGAGGTTCCCTTTTCATCATTTGGCACCATTTCCTGCGTTTTTTGTCGTGGCTAGGCACAGAAAAAAACAATTTACTGGGAATATTGACGGACGTACCAGTACACTTGTTGCCTTGTTGAAAAGCAAGTGTATTGTGAGTTGTCTAGATGCCAATCTCGTCTAGTACTAGCTTGGAGTGCACACCGACCACCCGAGGTGGTCCGGGGTTTCCTACAGCTGAAAAGTGAATACATCACCTAAAACATCAGTAAGTCGCCCCGGAGCGCCACGGCAAATAATAATAATAGCCGTCCTCTACCCGCACAGGCTATGCCTTTGGGCAAGTTGCTCATTACTGGAATTGGTTTCATCGATTTTCTGGCAAGTGGCCTTGTTGACTTTATACAGTGTCCGCCAAAAACTTGGAACCATATGGGAAACTTTTCAACTGATGGTTTCTTAAAAAATTGCATTCTACATAAGAGTTGGTGCATTCAATTAGACTTGATAGGCGCATGGCCGTTTTTATCAGTGGCGTGCGGTTAAGCGGGAATCGGCCGATATTCTAATTTCACTATGGAGTAAAGTGGCATTACTATACAAAATACCAAAAAATGTTCAATAACGTCTCGATGAGTTGGCCTCTATTTTTAATGGGAAATATATCGACAATAATTTTTACGTAGTAGGTTTTTCATCTATGAACTATCTTTTAAAAGACAATACAGTTTATTTGCGTCTTTATTTAAGTGTGAAAAAGACTCCATTTTTATCTATTGCTCATTCAGTAATTATTGAAATCATTAATTGGCAGGCTAAACTGAATAACTGAAAATATCTTTTAAATGCAAACAACTTTTTTCAATCACATTTTTCGATATTTTGTATAGTAATGCCACTTTACTCCATAGTGAAATTAGAATATCGGCCGATTCCCGCTTAACCGCACGCCACTGATAAAAACGGTTATGCGCATATTTAATCAAATTGAATGCACCAACTTTTATATAGATTGATATGTTTTGAGAAACCATTAGTTAAAAAGTTTCCCATATGGTTCCAAGTTTTTGGCGGACACTGTATACATCAGGATTTCCGCCTTATAAAACTCCTCCCCGACAAATTATTTTGACAAATAAGTGGTCTAGTCTAGAGCATCTTTGGTAGTATACATTTATGCAAACAAATCCCCATTCACGAAAACTGATGGACTTATGAATTAATTTTGAAAATTATTATGATCGTTAGTGGGGGTAAAAGTCCTGCCCGACAAAATATTCTGACAAATTGGTCTTCGAGAGCATCTTCGGTAGTATACATTTATGCAAAAAATCCCCATTCACGAAAACTTTGATAGACTTATTAATAAATTTTTAAAATTATTATTATTATTCGTGGTGGGGGTCAACATTCTGCCCGACAAAATATTTTTGCAAATAGATTTTGTGGAGAACCTTCGGAAGCATAAAGATATATGAAAATAGTTATCAATTTTTTCAATTTTATTTCAGCATGTTTGTGAGTGTAGTTAATTTCGTGTATAATGAAAGCAAAACACATAGTTTTCATTTATAACTTTCATTAACACATCTTAAAAAATACCTTCTCATATAAGTACCATTCGACGAATTTCAAAATGAGTAGTTTCTACACTATCCTACATAACTACATGTTCAGGTCTTATGCCAATGTCAAAACACCCTCATTTGTGCGAATCTTTCGATCGTGTAGTATAGCTGGCCATGAAATTATATCGTATTTTCGGTACTACGGGCGGTCGAGTAGTACGCACTGTACCACCGCGAGAAATTCGTAGCTGGAACTCGTGGCTGCTTTCACACTAATTGAATTTTGTAGGCTCATGTACAAAGTACTTGGACCACTATGTAATAAAGTATGGATGGGCTACATTGATTATAGATGCAAAAGACTGGCCAGAAATGCTGGGAAAGTTATAGTTTGTTTTAGATGCATTCAGAACGGCTAAATTAATTTAAAACTGAGAAAGTGTGTATTTGGACTGAAAAAAGTACGAAATATCAGAATCAGAATTCCTCCAGGATCAGCAAAATTTGATGCGATTAAGAACATTCATGTGCCTAAGAATGTGCCTGAAATTCGAAGATTTTTGGGAATGACATAACCAGAAAAGCCAACAAATTTGTATGGGAAGAAAAACAAGAAAAATAAAAAAACTTGCCCAGACAGTGAACCAAGTAGCAGTCAAACTAACACCGACATGAAAAAAGCATTCCTACCGTCCCAGGTAACAAGTTGACGTCACCTGTACGTCATTATTTGGTCATGTCTGACGTCAGAGTGAAAATGACGTCATAATGACGTTGATATGACTTCAAAAATACGACCTTAGAGGAAGCAGTCTGACGTTTAAGTGACGTCAGTATGCATCTTTCTAAATGATAAATTCTATAGTATGGTCAAAATCAAACACACACATGAAAGAACACATTTTTTATTCATTAATAATGTAAATACCAAATTTGTATACAAGCAATAAAATCTATATAAAAAAAACATATTTCTGAAAACTGAAATCATTTTAAAACAGTTGATGGACTTGAAGGCGCAGCTTCACATTGGATGTGAACTAGAAAATAAAAAAACTTGAGAAAGTTTGAAACCAGAAATAAACCTATGCAAAGTTTTACTTCTTCATATATTGGAATACTTTTTGTCAATGGCTAGTTTCATTTGTATTATCCTGGAATTTTAATTTGTGGCCACATTTATTTTGTTAGTAGTTTTGTAGTAGCAGTCATTGGATTATCAATTAATTTTAGCAATAAAAAGTATGGACAAGGGGAAAGCTGACTAAATCCTTTTTTGACCTGTATGAAGGGAAAACGAAACATTTTGCCAAAATGTTATCAATGGACCAAATATTATACGCACAAGCTAAATTTTTTATGACATAAATATCTAGACAACTCGATTCGAATGGATAATTATAATAACTTGTATAATCCATAAATTCTTTACCTATCACTAACGTACAATTTTCAGAATTTGTGATTATGTTTTCAATTTGAACAACTTTGTGATCTGTTGAAATGAAGTAAGAGTCAGAGATAGAGTAACTTCTGGTACAAAACGTGAAAGTTTGAAAAACCACTTTTTTGAATTGTTTACAAAGATTGAGTCCATTCATAATGGGACCACTTGTGTATTGCAAGGAATGCTTGGGAACGTTTTGTTGAAATGAAATACTGGGTTCGGAAACATTGTATTTTTCTTTTATCCTTCTGTAAATTTGTGCTGCAGGATTTATTGGAGACCGCACTAATTGTTTTAATTGTCCAAGATAATTCTCAAAAGGAAAAGCTGAAATATTATCAAGAGGGCCAAAAGCTCTAACTTCTGCTTCTAGGTAGCATAAAGCGTGCACATTATGTACTAAGAACTCAGCTCCGTAAATCTTATTGGAATGTGATATGAATACGTCTAGAAAATTTGAAGGTGTATCTGTTCTGATTATTGAAATATGTCTCCTACATAAGAAAATTGTTACAGCACAATGTAATAAGAGAAAGTGTTCTTATACTGCCAAATTCACAATGCTCTCTAATACAACAGGACCTACATAAATTAGGAATGTGCGAAACTCAGTGGCTTTCCAGCGTGCTAACTCTGTTAAGGTTCTTGGCTTTCTATTAAATTCCACAGGTACAAAGTTCCTTAAGAGCTCTAGTCTTTCTGACATTTGAGATGTATATTTATGACGTAAACGCACAGACAAATTACCAGATACCCACATATTCAACAATTTCTTAGTAACTCCTAAGCAAACAGCATGCATATAGTCTACTAGAAATTTAGTAACCATACCTACGCCCAAATCTATAAGCTGGGATACACCCGTATGGTGATTCTCATCTTCTTGAAGTAGAAAAGAATTGTCTGTTCTTCTAGCTGCAGTAGTTCCTACAAAAATCATTCTTCCCTGGTATTCACCTTCTTCTGTACACTTATCACATGATGAATATCCAGTGTGTGATTTAGTACACTTAATATAAGCCCGAGCAGGTGTATCACATACAAAGCTATGAATTTCAAAATTATACAGTATTATTGAATAAATATCCATTTGTCAGCAAATCAGTCATTTCATTTATGAAATCATCAAGATAAGCACGAAGTGGTTTGGGTTTACATGTCCCGCAGTAAGGGAGATTTGGTATTTATAATAAGACATAGAATTGGCCATAGTTGTATGCTATTACTGTGAAATAATGGTAAACCGTCTATATTGAAACTGAGTTTGATATTTTTGTCAAAAGAACTATATTTAGTAAGGTCAGTGAGCAACTTCTGCAACCCAAATTTCAAACCAATATGGATATATACACCATTGTTGTTTTTCAAGTGCACTCCTTGATGGTGTGTGAAGTAGAGTTCGACAATCTAAAGGCAGTTCTGGGTGATATGGATGAAGAATATGTAATAAATCAGTTACATCAGAATGAGATATTGTACGTTTTGCACTCGCCCAACGGGCTAATGATGACCGTAAATCAGAATCAATAGCGGTAGGATAATTTCTGGTTTCATTTAAAAATAATGCACTATTTGAGAATGGAGAGGGATCAATTTCAATATTGGAAGAATCTTCAGATTCTTCAGGTAGTTCTTGTACAAACTCATCTACCATTGTACTATTTAAATTTTGAGGAAAAGCCTGAACATTATCATCAACAATATGAGTTGAATTGGAAATATGTACAGTATGAGAAGTATCACTTTTTATCTCATTTAAAATTGTCTGAACACCTGCTGTTACCCTACGATAAAATTGTCTTTTACCTACAATACTTGAAAAACACAAAATTTCACCGTCTATTCTGGTCTCCTTCTCTTGTTCAGCCGCTCTGGTGCATGCTTCAGCCATACCTTTATTGCATCTTCAATTTCTTTTTCGGTTGCATTGGAGATACTGAGTTTTACAGAATCTGCAATCAATTTTTCAATATTAATAAACTGCTATAACAACATTCATGCTAAATGTCAATATCTAAAAGAGTTTCATTTTTAGAAACCAAAGTAATATGACTTGAAGACAAATGTTAATTGAATGTGATAAGAGAATAAGATTCACCAGTAATGCAGAAAAAATATAAAACCTATAATCAGTTTATTCAGAGTTAAATTTGAGAAGAAATGCTTATTTCTGGTGCCACAAAAGTTGAATTCACATGATGCTGAATTTGTTAACATTTGCATTAAAATACGGTTAGTTCTTGATGAAATATTGTTTCCTCCTAATGATATTAGGTATGAGCTCTAAAAATTTAGAAATAATTCAATAAGGTTTTCAACTAGACATGTCATTTTTCTTACCAAAGCACTGAAGTTCTCCTTGTGGGATAAATAATCTTCAAGTTTCTTAACCTCAATCAAACCTGTGCAGGGTAATTCTACAGGCAATTTGGGTATGCCAGTTGAGGTAATTTTCTGATTACCTGACCCAATCACACTAGATTTCAATAAATTTAATATTTCTTTATTTTGCTCTCTAATGAATACCAGATTTTCCAAAAGTTTTCTTTGCACTGAAAAAATATTTAAATTTATAGAACACATTCAAGTTTCAATTTAAATGTATATACAGGGTGACCCAGGGTTAAACCGCCAAACGTTTGGGATCAGTTTTTTAGGTGAAAATAAGATTTTTCTTCTCATAAGCTTATGTCCTAACTTGTCTAGTTTTCCAATTACAGGGTGTTAAAGTTTTTAGAAAGAATCAGTTTTTCATTAATAAAAATCGAATTAATCAATTAACATGTCACAGGATGTCAAACTGTGATACAAACTGTCATTTGTTATCAAGATTGTGCTCGACTACCTTCGATCTGATTTTTGGGTTTTCCTGTTGCAGGAAAATGGTTTTTAAATTATTTCTCGAAAATGAATCAAGATATGAAAAATATTTAGGAGACAAAAAAAAATTGTATTTTTGATTCTTCAATCTAAAAAAATAACTTGCAGTAGAAAACAGTGGCGCACAATGATTTGTCCTAGTATTAATTAGTAAGATTATCCTCTAGGACGCCAATGGACATAATAATTTTATTTCAAGTACACCAAAAGGAGCCATTGATTTTCTCAAATAAACATGCTAAGTTTTTTCAAAATTAGCAAAAAGTTTTTGAGTAATTAATGAAAAATTGATTTTTCTTTTAAAATTTGACATCTTGTATCTCGAAAACAAAGCAAGTTAAGAGACTGCCTTATGGGAAGAAAAAATCTTGTTTTTACCCAAGGAACCAATCCCAAGCACTTGGCGGTTTAACCCTGGGTCACCCTGTATATAAAGAAATACTGTACCAAACATCAGGATCATTTGTATTAGTAAAAACAATATTAGAAGCGTTTTCATCCCTTCGATTTCATCGATACTAAAAAGGTATATGAATAAATCCAGTACTTTCATAAGAAATATATTACAACTTTTCTATCCCACCTGATCCATGGGTAGACTAACTATGTGGTACATAATCTCGAAGTATGTCCCAGTATTTGTAGGTCTTTCATAATATACCTGACTGGTCTGTATTGATCACAGATAGTTCATCCACTGTAGCTCCCGACTGAGTGATACACCTCTGTGTTTCTTTATTGGAAGTAGAACATGTGTTGCCAGAGCTGATTGCCCTACTTACTGGGGAATGGCTCCTTTGTGTCAACCCAAGTAACCTTCTTTCCTCAATTGATGATGCATATGATTGGGAGCAGCTTGATTTCCGACTGTTTATTAGAACGGAAGAACTCAAGTCAATGGGTCTTTTCACATCAGTCTTCCCTACAACAGAATATTAAGTATTGAGTCGAAATTGAACTTCAACTATTGATTGTTATCTAAAACGACTGCGAGACTGCCATCCTCAAACTCGACAACGTGATACATATTGAATTACAATAATAGTATCAGCAATCAACACAAAAGTTTTATCAAAGAGCCAAACTTCACTTGAAGTATATTATATTAAAAATTAAAACAATATTTACAAGACGGCGGACGGAGCATACGGACTACGGTCACTATGGAGTATGGAACATGTTCAATTTCAGCAGATGACAGCACAGAAAAGACAGCTACAGCACGAAATAAACGGTCTGTGATTGGTCACTGTAATAGCGGGAAGTTTGAATGACAAGACAGCTGTCCGCAAACTGAATTGAAAATGCGTTAATTACTAGCTAATAATATAAACCTGACCTGATTAACCTTATGTCAACAGAATAACCATGTAAAGTTATTAACTATTCATCCAAAATTGTTAATAACATCAGTAGTAGTCGGAGCGCTTATTTCGTGCATTTTACTGTTTAAAGGAGAATATGAATGAGACGAGATATCATTGGTCAGAGCTTGGTTCGCACTGGCCAATGATACTACAGCAGTTCTTGACGTACGCCTTTTTGAATTCGTATCGCGGAATAGAGGAATTTTAAAGTAAATGCAAGAAAAAATATATCAGTGAAGTTCATATCGGTCATGGAAAACTCAGATTATTACCTGATCTAATAACGAGCAGGCGCTGCTAGATTAATGAACGAACAAAGCTTGATGATGAATAGGATACGGCTAAAGACATCAATTTATTTTAGTAGAGTTATAATATTATGACAAGACATTCTCATGCAATAATATAATCAATCACAATAAATAATAATGACCTGTGAGTAACGTCAAAATGACGACATATTTGTGACGTCCGATTGATGTCTTATTTAGTACGTCAAAATCACGACATTTTCGAGTCATGTGACGTCAGTGACTATAAAAGACCATATATTGACGTATAAATCGTCAGCTTGTTACCTGGGGTATGTGGCTGCTATTCACTAATTTTATGGCCAAACAGTGTAGTAAACAAACACTTCTTACTATTTATTATGCCAGTTTTCATTATCACCTACGCTACAGTATACTCAACTGGCGATGTTCAACCAACATAGAAAGAGTATTTATACTACAATAATAATAATAATAATATTTATGCTTAATATTAGTAGCTATTTCTAAATATTTTAAATAAAGTAAAGTGTGATAAAAAAAATATTTTAATGACAACAGACATGATTTTAATTCAAACAAGAAGATAACAATGAAAAAATAATAACAATGAAAAACCTATATTGGGCCATAGTGAGTGTTCAAGTGACAAACTAATGCTTTTTTTAAATTCTGTAGATTATAGCATTGTTTTACTTCATGGGGTGATTTATTATACTCCAAGAGTCCCTTATGGAATGAGGAGTTCATAATACTTGAATACTTTGTTCTGGAAACGCAAAGATTGTTAGAGCCTCTTGTGCAATAATTATGTATTTCACGTTGGTACTTAAGTAATAAAATTATCAAAATAAGACGGGGCATGACCTACTAGAATTTTGTGTATGAAAATCATGAAAAAATAAAAGAGTCTATCCTTTACAGTCAACCAGTTCAGTAGTTGGATCATGAATGTAATAGGTGTGAGTTTATTGCATTTAAGAAGTACTCTCATTCCTCTATTTTGCAACTTTTGTAAAGCAGAGATATTATTGACCTCCATTAACGATATTAAATTAGCACAGTAGTCGAAATGTGGTTGTATTATTGAATTATATACAGTCAACATAGATTGAAATGTTAGATGTCTACTAATTCTAGTGAAGAAAAACATCTTTTTTGATATCTTATTCTGAACATTATGGAAATGTTTCTTCACAGATCTAGTGTATTATCTAGAATGAAGCCAAGGTACTTGTATTCCTCAACTATATCAATTTTCTCACCATATATACTGATGTTAATCATATTCTTATCATTCTGGTTTTACTTATATTGAGTCGTAAGAATCATTGATTTAGTCTTGGTAGCGTTCAGCTTGAGCTTATTTATATTTAAGAACTCCGACATATTTAATAATGTTCGATTTATCTTGGAAATAGCATTTTGGAGGTTGATATCACTTGCTGCGAGCAGCGTATCATCAGCAAAGAGATTGATGAATTCACAGTCTTTGATATAGTTGATATCGTTTAGATATAATATGAACAAAAGAGGACCCAGGACACCCCTGTGTTAATAGCTCTTTCACTGCAGTTTCACAGGAATGTATTGCTCTAAAACTTGATTGATAATCCATTAGTAAGCTATTTTCTTCAATATAAGCACAGAGTTGTTTATAGGCTGCAAGTTCCAATACTTTTTCGAATAATAGAGTTTTAATTTGCCGAAAGTTAACAGGGTTCATTGGCATTATTAATTGAAGGTACAGGGAAGAAATTGCCCAGTTCTTAGAGATGTATTGATAAAATCCAAAACAACATGACCAGTTACTGAAAATATACTTTTCAAGACTTTGTTGTTAATAAAGTTCGAGTTACATTTATTGTCCAAACTGTTATCAATTGAGCTTAGATCTTTCAAAGTCAGAGGTAAAAACTAAGATAATTTATATTGAATAACTGGTAGATCAACACAAGTCCAAGGCCTAGCTGGCTGAATTGTAGCTTTGATATTTGTTATGCTTTTAATGAAAAAATTGTTGAAAATTTCAGCTTTATCGTAGTTTGAAGCGATCACCTGTCCATCGAATATGATTTATTTAGGTATAGTACTGTTTTCAGGTGTGACTAAACTTTTCAATGTTTTCCACATTTCGAATCGTGCGAATAATTGTAAATATTTTGTTCATAATAGGTAATTTGATTTTTTTATTTTAAGCATATTTACCACTTCATTTCGATAACTCTTGTAGATAGCCCAATTGAGTTGTTCATAATTTACATTTAAACTATTTTTAAAAAGTTTGTATGCTTTATCTCGCTTCATTGTAAGAGCAAAAACTTCATGGTCGAACCAAGGGAGATGATTTCTTCTTATTTGGAATGACTTTAAAGGAGATACATTCTCAAAATTAACCTTGATATTATCAACTGGGTTGCAAAAATATGCCCTTAGAGTTATAGCCAAACTTGCACGACGAGATTCATGTAGATTAGTATTCAAGTCTGAAAATACTTACCTTAAATATATATCTATGAAATATGTCAATGTAGGTATTGTACTTGTTAATGCTTCCTGTAACACAAAAAATACGCAATTAATAGTGAAAGTACGTTTATGAAATGAGTATAAAACAATAAAATGAATTCATGCTATTCGCAATTATTGATGTCTCTCGCTTGGTGTCTAGAGACGAACTGGTCATCGCAGCGTCCCCACTCTTGCCACAACAGCTTTCGGCGAACGGTCGCTCCACTTTTTAAGAATCCCGGTTCGAGGCTAAAAATTCACTGGATTTACTTTGAATTATGTTATGTTGAGAGTGTCGATTTGAAATTGAAATTACCGAAACAAAATTTATTATATGATTAGATTGAAATACATAACTAATTTCTCACCTGCAAAAATTTTTCAAGTTAAGTTGTACTTACTCGAAGATTTGAGGTTATAAGTGATGGCACCGCTGCTAATTAGTTCACTTCTGTTCATATAGGAAGTTTAATGATAAACGTTTTAGATCCAGATTATGCTAGGAGATATTTGCAAGATGTCAGGAGAAAGCTAAATTATCATGAAAAGTCCGACTCCACATCAGATCATGAAAATTGGTATAGGTGAGTTTATCGGGCTTTGCCTTAAAATTGAAAATGGCACATTTGCAAACACAAATTTTTCGATATAAAATCACGCGAACAAAATGCATTCTTTTTGAAGACACTCTATTCAGCTAATCTACCTATATTCACAATTACAAGCACCAAAAACTACCGATTTACACAAAAATCATAATCACAAACGTAATTTCCTTTTTCTTAGTTATTTTCATTGTTACGGTAGGTTGGTCACTTGGAATATGCGCAATTTAAATTTAAATATGAGCAAATATTTACTCTCCTTAATCAATATGTTCAATTGTGCCGAAAACGTGTGTTATTTTTTTCTGGTAATTATTCATAGAATGCGAGCGCAGCGAGCATCAGCTTTGATTTCTCTTTTTTATACTAGTTAGTGATCGGATTACTAGCAACTTGGAAGGTTATTTGTGTTAGGTTAGCTTTTGTCCCTTTCTCTTACGTTAGGTCCATTGCCGAAAACGTAGGTAGTTAGAAGAAAGAGACACTTTGAAGTGACCAACTTACCGTGACAACGAAAATAACTGAGAAAAAAATGTCTGTGATTATAAAAGTTCGAATTTGTGCGTAAAACGTGTTTTTGTGAAATTAGGTAGATTAGCTTCTAAAAAAAGTATTATAAAAAAATGCATTTTGATTGATTTTTTATACAAAAATTAGTGATTGGAAATGGGCCATTTTCAAAATTCAGAAGGGCATAACTCGAAAAGTAGTTGAGACCCCTCGATTTTCTTTCGAGTTCATGTCCAGGAGACAATACTTACTACATGAGTTAAATCACTTCTTTTTCAAAGTTTGAGGCAGAGCCCGATAAACTTACCTTTACCGAATCTTTCATAGATCCACTAGAGCTAGAGGTAACTTGAGCTACTCGATGAATCAGAATCGAGGTCAATTAACAGTTCTCCTATAAAATTTGATCAATTTTGTCTTTAAACTCTTGACGATTATACGTCAAATATCGCCATAAAAATAAGGTTCTTTTCTGTACTATAATACTATGTTGTTTTTTGCTACCTTGCACTGATACTGACGGTAGTATCTGATTGAATCGTTTCGAAAACAAGCCCAACAACTTCAACAAGCCGTTTAAAAATTACTGTTACTGTGATGCGTTCCTAAATTAGTTACTGTTGCCAGTAACACCAGTAATATCGGAACATGACCGTTACCTAACGCTATGAACCAATCAAAGGTAAGAATGTCAACTCACAGATACCAATTGCGACAATGAATGTCAAATGTCAATCTATCGACAGTGAATTGTGTAGCTGTCATATACAAAAAATCTCTCTTGAGAATGCTAACCACTCGTGTTGGCGAAACGTGGAGTCAAACTCACAAACGTCGGCCTTACACCCCGAAACATCTTCATGTAAGTAACGATGGCCGCGAAAGCCTTTCAAAATTTATTGAGAATATTGAATTTCAAAATCCGATCTTATTTGATACAGACCATTACGAAATTAGAGAAACCAAACGTGAATTGACAAACAATAAATCACCTGATCATGATGGGCTGAAGTCAGAAACTATCAAGTCTATTTCAGAATGTCTTGTTAAACCACTGACATACATTATAAATAAATGTATGGCCTTAGGATACTGGCCTTCAATTTTCGAGGATACAATTGTCATCCCAATTTACCTACAAGAAAGGTGAAAATGTCTTGGCCAGTGTCATATCTCAATGAATACAAAATATCTGATGAGCACGCAATTCGGGTTCAAGGAAAATTTATCCACACAAGATGCCATAGCTTCCCTGACAAACACCATATTTTCTGCACTATATAAGTGTATGCCTTGTCTATGAATGTTTATAGATCTGGCCAAGGCATTATTGACACTGCCAGTTATCCACTACCTATGGAAGCTCTAGAAGATATTGGAATAAGAGGAAAAGCCCTTAAGATTTTTGGAAGCTACATTTCAAACAGAACCCAATGTGTAAGAGTCCGAAATGAGTATAGCTACAAGCATCCGTTGTGTTTGGGGTACAACAAGGGACTTTTCTGGGAAAAATCTGCAGGCGAAGTCCTGCTGTTTGTTTCAGAGAGCTCTTGCAAATTTGTTCCTTCAAAGTAAGGATCTCTGCACATATGTCTGACAGATATAATTCAATATCTGTCGAGGTATCAGCCAGAGAAGTAGTCGTTTTCTGTTGGACATATGCCATACATACTATACAAAGTTATAGTCACTTCTTGAAGGATTGTTATCGACTGTTTTACAGTCACTGGAATATATTTTTACAGACTACACGGAAATATAAAGTAATAGGGTGTTTTCTTTGATGACCGTTTGAGGTGGGATGTAAAATGAAAAATTACAATTAATTTTTTACTAATTCAGTCATCTAAGTATATAAAATTTCACCCTCGAGAGATCTAAAAATGTGTATTTTGCACTTGTAGATAGCCATCTAAGTAAGAGATTTGAGCCGGTTCTGGGCCTCCCCCCACTACTATGACCTTGGCGTGACCTTCAGGGATGACCTTGGTGCATAGGTGCCTGTGTGGGTCTATGACCTTGGGATGTCCTTGAAACGATTTTTAAATTTTGTAATTTTTGACCTTGATGTAGGTTTTGATGAGGTGTTCAAGGTTTTTGTTTGACCTTGAGATGACATTTGGGTGACAGAGATTTTTTTTCATACACGGACAAGTACTTTTTCCAAGTACTTATATATTTTTTTTTTACCTCCAAGACTAAAAACATTTAGGTGAACACTTGCTACTATGTATGACTTTCATATTATGTACTAACACATGAAAATCTAGAGAAGGCACACGTCCACACACCACGGAGATCCAGTCAGATATGTGAACTCTGATTCCTCTCCGATACTTGGAGTGGTGGTGGTAGTAAGCGTGTGTGACGTCATCCGACTATGAGGAGTGCATCTGAAGTAGCCCACGCTCGACGCTTATAATATATACGGACAAGTACTTTTTCCAAGTACTTATATTTTTTTTTACCTCCATGACTACTATTACCTTCATGTGTATGAACACTTGTTACTGTGCATGACTTTCATGTGTACCAACACATGAAAATCTAGAGAAGGCACACGTCCGCACACCACGGAGATCCAGTCAGATATGTGAACTCTGATTTCTCTCCGCCAGTGTATACCTTACAGTGGTGGTGGGAGGAAGCGTGTGAGACGTCATCCAACTATGAGGAGCGCATCCGAACACGATCCAGTCAGAAGCAACCCAAGCTCGACGCTCTGGGATTGTTTGTGACATGATTTCTGCGATAGTATATTATACAAGTCGGTGGTGGGGGAGTGGTTCACTATCCGTTATAAAAGAAGTGGATATTGTGATACAAAATCAGAAGTTATATACCTAGCAGTCGAGTAGTCAGCAAGAGTAGTGAAGTTATTCAGTGCATTCAGAGACAGGAATATCAGTGAGTGTGTTTTTCTATCGAAAATTATTTATATTTTCCTTATATATTTTCATCATGTCAGTTCCAAAGGTGGATTTACAAAAAATCAATTCTGTAATTAAACAAGAGATGGAAGTATTAGAACAAAGAGTAATATCATCTTTGCCACTAAATGAAGCTTATCCAATAAAGAATATGTCAATTTGTTCAACTCGTTTTGGTAAATCCATTTTGTTAACTTTACTCGATGTGAGCAATAACACATTGTTCAAAACATGGCTACCAAAACGTGTTTCAGAGCAATTTAGTGACGACGATGTTACTTGCATCAATTCATCTGATGGTAAATATACCGTAGCATATTTGGGTCAGACTCAACAAAGCTTTGCTGGTATGAAAACACGATCGTTGGTTAAATTCGATCTCATTGAGTAATAGTTAATTTTCACATATCATAGGCTAAGTCGAATTATATTAGTGTTAATTGTAAGGAAAATATAAAAAGTTTTCATACATTGTTAAACACACTCTTTGGCGGTTGGCATCATCGAAAGTATATGTGAGTTTTATTTATGAATTCTATTATAGCATACTTATTTCAATAATTTTTCTTTGATTTCAGTTTCATTTTCGAGAAAAATGTAGATGCTGTATGCTAGCCAAAACTGGACCGAAGCTGTAGACATCACTTCAGCTGTTGAACGATTGACTTCTGAATTGGATGGTTTGAGTGATGATGCTCACCATGCCACCAACTATGACCTGAGCGTGTGTTATGATGAAGAGCAGATCCAGTTATGTTTGCGTGACGCTGAGAACTATCAGAAAGGTGTGGATCTTTGTGAGAAATATACAGATGGTTCTTTGGATCTAGATCAACTCTGCGATGCAATGGTTGAATGTGAGCTGAGGAGATTTTTCTACCGTCTCTTGCCATACCTACCTAATGGAATCATCCAAAAGTACCAACTGGATAACGATGGTAATGAAATCGAAAATGGTCAAGAAAATCATGACGATGAAGAAGAAGTTATATTAGATTGTTTGTATATACCTAAGACTAATTGAATTGTAAGCTAGTGATAACTGAATAAAAAACATAAAATAGTTCATACATATTTTATTTACCTATTCCTCTTTTACAAGAATAAAGAAAGAAAAAAATCAATACAAAATAATGAAAAATGTGTGTGTCTTCAATATCTGCTGTGAACTGATCCGTCCAATGCATTGTATGTCAAAAATGTATCATGTAGAATGAGTGCATATACTTTCGTGTTGGCTGGGAAGTTGACTTTCCTAGTTTCAAATTCGAGCTTAATATCAATATTTGATGATTTTGTGGCATTCGGCTGATGTGAACAATGTGATGATGAATAGTGGATTTTGTCGAAATTCCCCAATGTCCATGAGAGGTTCACTCATATCTTTATCATAATAACTTCGTTGAAAGTTCTCATAGGCATAATATGCTGAAGTATCAAGTTTCTTATCGAAATCCAAATTCCAACGTTCATATGGGTATACTTCAGAGTTCAAGTACACACGAATGTTATTGATATCAGCAGTTGTGAATTTAGTGATGTCCTTTGCCCTGTCTTCAGACGTGGTAGTGCTTTGGAATCCAATGATGATATAACGAGGTGTTTCGAGGGCATTGGTTGTCTTGATAGCCCATAAGTCTGAAGATAAGCCAACTTGATTTTAGCATTCAGACCACTTTTGTTGATTCTATTCAAAAGTTTTAGCTTGTGCTTATCTTCTGGCACTATGTGTCTTATTTTCCACTCAATTTTATTAATTTCCAAATCAGCATCAACCTCACCAATATATGAGTTCTTGAAAGATCGAGCGATTATTAAGATCATTTCTTGTTTGGCATTCAAGATACTTTTGTTGTAATCTTCAGCGAAACCCATCAAATACTTTAGTGGTAATTTGCCACTGAATACATGACTGGTTGTATCCAAGATATCCTGTTTAGTTTCCGAAAGTCCCCATCCAGTGGTTAATAATGTATTAGCATGTGTTTTTCCAAATGAAATCATAGTCTTCATTGTAGATGTTATCCCCGGCTTCCTGACGACAGCAACTTGTTCACCACCCATTTCGTAGCGAATTTCATCAAAAAGGAAAGCGATAGCATTGTTCGAGAGATAACATGATTTCGTTTAATCTTTAGGTGTGAATTTACCCTCTATATAAATGAAACTCTCAGCAATATCGAGTATAACATCTTGATTATTGATTGCAATTCGAATT
Organism: Chrysolina americana; assembly: GCA_958502065.1. Lineage (NCBI taxonomy): Eukaryota > Metazoa > Arthropoda > Insecta > Coleoptera > Chrysomelidae > Chrysolina > Chrysolina americana. The sequence goes on along the minus strand of OY293419.1, from coordinate 29,234,404 downwards.
TCATCTGAATTTCTGAATAATGGTGATCCATATGGTTTGTATGTGTGCTCATGTAAACTTGTGAGGGAATGATCCAGCATCGGCTCATCGAATATATTCAATTTTTCACTATTTGTTTCGAGCACCAATGTTCCTTATTTTCAGTCCGATTGATTTAAAAAATTTGAGATCTCTCACTGACAGAGCGTGGTGTGCTAACTGTTTATCGTACACTTTTGGAATGAGCCTTTTTCTAGCCGAGCCTTCCTTTTTAGCTGTTTGTGGAAAGTTTTCAAATCCTCGTCGATTCTGTCTATTATAACAAATACCCATGATAGTTATGAGATTTTTTTCAATTCCAAAATTATGACAATCTCTTCTGCACTTCCAAAATCAATGAGATTATTTTTGTGATCCAAAATACGCACTGTGATGTTGTGAATCAACTGACGACCTTCTGGACTTATGGGCATATATATAATCTTGTGTGGTTCTTTTGTGAGATTGAATCCAGGCTCCACATCGATATCGAATGAAAAAATAATGTCATTATTTATGTATGAACCAGATATAATGTTGCAATCTAAGCGGATGAGTCTTACAGTTTTTTATCGGTTGTGAGGATTCATGTATCTGATTCGGTTGGAATTTATCAAAATTGAAACCCATCATCTTTGCTATGGAATTCGGATGAGTTAGATCAATTTCATATTTTGATCGCATCTCACATTTGAAAGTATTATTATTGGCATGTAGGTAGAATATATCATCTGCATCGGTATCGTTTTGTTTTCTACCAAGAAACAATCTGAACATGATATGTTTCTGAATAACTGCATTGATTTCTTCTATTTCATAGGCACCACATGGTATTTCAATTGTGTATTTCTGAAATATTGGTGAATTACCATCACTGATTCTGAAACTGATCACATTGTTTTTTTCAGTTATATTATTGACTGTGTTGCATCCATAGAATCCTAAAAGTCCCAATCCATAACGACTGTTTCTGTCCAATTCAATGGGTGGGAAAAAGTCTGCACTCAAGACACTCGTCCAGACAGCTTGTAGTTCGAACTTCCGTGACATGACTGATAAATTTTATGAATAACACTTCAATTTATTGTTGTCTACAACACACTCGAGACAACCTACGCCTTTTCGGAGATGGTTCATCAATATCCATTTCATTTTTATTAGCACCAATATTCATATCATTTATATTGCAGTAACAACAGAATATTTTCCGTGGTGGAGGACCATCATTCACATCAGAATCTGGAATGCTATTGCCGTCAAGATTGTGGTGGTCAGTACAATATCTATATTTCATTATGTCGACATCATCTTGTAGACTTTTAGGTAACTTTTCCCAAACATAAGCAATCTCATGTGCAGCACATGCGAGTATTACTTCCTTCGGCATATTTGCAAGCATCACTCGATCCATTCTTGTCAGGGTGCGATATTTTGAATACATCTTAAGTGAAAATCCCATCCCCTTAATAGCCTCTCGAGTCATTGCTGGAGTTGTATCCATTTTGTAATAATTCAGAGAGAAACTTCAAGCACAAGTGACCGCAGAAAACTGTGTTGAACTTCTGCTGGCGATCATAGTTATATAGAATTTTCACTTTCGAACATTTCTGAAAGTATTGAATCAACTCTTTTGGTGGGGGTAGATCTTCAAAACTATCAAAGTATGCAATGTCTTTCCCACATTTGCTGTATGCCACCCAATGTGTTCCCGATCCTCTTATTCCATCTAAATTGACAATGGCGGTCTCGTGGTGTCGTGGACCTCTAGTGGGTAATGTATCACGCATGAAAATACCACGAAAGTATGGAATTTTCATTTTCTTGGCATAATAATTGAGATCGATATCGGTGAGAGGTCGTCGAGGTAGGGAATCAACTAGTTTTTTGGATTGTATGGTTTCAAGTAGAGTCCGAGTCCTTTACGGTACGGTTTAAGTTATACACCACTACCACTTTTACCCAATGCCACACTTTCCATTTTCTTATTATGGCGATTCGCTTCGATTAGGGCGGTTCTGCTTCCTTTTGCTGAATTCACAGCTCTGGTGATGCCTGCAACAGCACCCGCTAAACTTCCGAGCGCGGATAATCCAGCAAAAATCGGTATCAGTGGTAGAATCCCTCCGACCTTAGGAATTGGAATTATGCGGGGTGTGCGGATTGTTTTCTTTCCACCAGCAGCTTTGAGGTATTTACGTGCCGCATGTAATGCCACTACGGTAGCTTTCTTCAAATTATTCGTTACAAATTGCTCACCCCCAGCTTTTTTCAGTACATTCCGCACTTTATGAACCACCCCAGAACCAAAGGCGATTTTTCTGAGATTATTTTTCTTTTTCTTCGGTTGATTTTTCTTCTTTTTCTTTATAGTAGTACTACAACCCATACCGAAACGTCTCTTTGATTTCATAATATTGGTAACGAGTAGGGCAGCTGCTCTTTCCTTAATACCAGCGTCCTTCGATTTAACCCTATTCCAAGCTGCGTATTCGAGTTCTTTGTCTGCTCTATGTCTCGCTGTGAGATCAGTTAGATGATTCAAATATTGAATATCGTGTTGTTTGCATACAATATCCAATTTATTGATTCCGGGATCTTTGCGGGCTAAACGTTTTTCCAATTTTGTACCGGGTCCACAGTACTGATATCCTCCGGGTAAATGTAATTCGAACGGAAGTTTGTTTATCAAATTATTAACAAATCCACGTCCGCTCTTTCTGGATACACCACGAACACATCCGTATCGTTTGATGGTACTCATTTAAATGAAACGTTCACGACATATCATCGCTTACATAGTCTCCAACCACGGTACGATACGCATTGTAAAGCAGAAAGAAAAGTTTGCTGTAGATAATCTAGATGAAAAATTCGGTTGTGGATTGAATGGACAGAATGTGTTGCGGCATGGTCCGCTACTTCCACCATCTGTTCGAGGACTCATTATTGGACCGTCGAATTGTGGAAAGACGAATGCCATGATCTCTCTTCTGACACATCCACAAGGACTACGATTCACAAACGTTTATCTCTATTCGAAATCACTCAATCAGCCCAAATATCAATTCCTACGAAATGTATTGGAACCCATAAAGGGTTTGGGATTTTATACGTTTAGTAATAATGCACAAATAGTGGAACCGTCCGATGCCAAACCAAATTCTGTTTTCATTATCGATGATGTAATATGTGAAAAACAGGACATTATAAGATCATACTTCTGTATGGGACGTCATAAAGATGTTGACTGTTTTTATCTTGCTCAAACATATTCACGAGTGCCCAAACAGTTAGTGCGAGACAATACAAACTTTATTGTAATGTTCAAGCAAGATGAAACGAATCTACATCATATTTATTCTGATCACGTGTCACCCGATTTAACATTCAAACAATTCCAATTGATGTGTGTTAAATGTTGGGAGGATCAATATGGATTTCTGGTCATTGATAAGGAAAGAAAAATGCATGAAGGTAGATATCGCATGGGGTTCGATAGTTTTATATATCCATGACACTGTAATCCACATTCAATCGATCGTTGAATTGCATAGAGGTTACTTCAGTGTATTCTCTTGACAAAAACAAAATGAAGACAAAAAATTATTCAGTAGCTGAAAATAAAAACAATAAATTGAATTTGAAACGTCAACTGGTTGAGACAACAGAAGCTGTACGGCAGAAATTCAATTCTATCAAGAGTGGACTTATTGAAAATCGAATGGCGCTTGAAAAACTCTATGATCCCATAATGAAGCCATTAAAGGTTCTATCTTCAGCTGCTACCATCAAATCACCAAAGTCAACGTTTCCAATGAAGCAAGGTAATATTCAGTCTACTCCAAAAAAAGTTACGAGTACCCCAATAGGGAAGGATCCATCCTCATATAATAGTGAAATATCATCTGCTGACAGTGAGACAGGTACTATCAAAGAATTCGGAGAAAATGAAATGTCCATATTCGAAACACCGTCATCATCTCGAATAGGTGATTCTGATTTCTCTGATTTTGAAGATAAAACAAAGAATGTTGCATATGAACAATATATGGTATACGTTTAGATCCTACTACACAAAAACTGAAAATGGGTAGTCTCAATGTACGTTTCAGTGATGGGAATATTATATTTTGGAATGACAATAAAACAAAAAATCACGAATTCCCAGGTAGTCCGGAGTTATACGACATGATTTTTTTGAAAAATCCACCTGAAGTCAATTTCAATGATGAAATTTGTCATACATATGCTAAAATATTGAGACTAACGAATGCACCATACAAACAACATCAACTAAGAAATGGTTTCAAACATACGAATTCTAAAAAATTTCGTGAAGTTATCAAACCAGTACTGAACTTATCACATCATCTGTCGACGAGGAGTAGAACACAAAAAGGTAAAGGGTTCAATCGGATGCAAAAAAAGTATTATACCAAACCTGCGAATTATGTGTACTGGAATTCACCTGACGAGTTAGTCGATCGTTTACGACTGTTCATATCCTCGAAATCGGCTGGACATACTGGACACGACAATGAAATAATTTCAATAATTGAAGAATTACGTGAGGAAGGATATATTGAAACGTTTAAGAAAATGGTCACTTTGTCCTCATTATATGATGCAGTAACATTGTTGAATTATATGTACGGAGACGAAGTAGAACAGTTATAGTGAGAGGATGGATAATGAAATAAGTGATCTTAAACGACAAGTTGTCAATGAATTACATACACCGGCGAGACGTAATTTCGTCAGAAGAACCACCACCCTCAAAGGTTTTGCAGATCTATGGCAGATTGATCTTGCCGAATTACAACCCTATGCTAAACATAATAAAGTATATTGATATGTTCTTGTAGTAATTGATTGTTACTCAAAATATCTATGGACAAAACCGATTAAAAATAAAACGGTGCTGTAACGGATGCAATGGAAGATGTGCTGAAAGAAGCCGACTATTCTCCGAAACATCTACAAAGCGATCAAGGAAAAGAATTTTTCAACAAAACTTTCTCATCTCTAATAGGCAAATATAATATCAATCATTATTCAACATTCAGCACTATAAAGCAGAAAGAGTAATTCGAACAATAAAGACGTGGCTATATAGAGAATTTTCAGCGATGGGACACAACAAGTGGTTAGATGTTCTTCCTATGAACACAAGAAAATATAACCATAAAGTGCATCGTACAACTGGTATTGAACCAATTAATGTTACGCCAACAACAAAACTAAAATTTAAAGGTGCCAAAGTCATCCGTGGAAAACAAAGTCTTTCCAAATTCCGAATGAATGACATTGTACGTATAAGCAAGTACAAAAATATCTTTGAAAAGGGGTACACTGCCAATTTTACAACTGAACTATTCAAAATCATTAAAATTAATAGGACATATCCCACAACGTATATTCTTGAAGATATGAATGGTCAACCGATTAAAGGTGGTTTCTATGAAGAAGAGTTCCGTACACCCTTCGTTGTTTTCTTAGGGTTAGAAGCAGTAGATGTACCTTTCCTCTTAGATGGTTTTGGTTTCGTATCCACACTAAGAGGAGAGAGAAGTGGAGGGCATATGGGTAGTGACAGTTGTGAAAGGGTTGGATCAATACTTTCTGAAGGTTCCGGTATATCTACCGTCTTCAGATAATCAAGAATGTTATAGTCATCGGTGAAACCTTCTTGGGATGACAAGTGATATACCGGAATATTTTCAAAACCAAACTCATCATTTGTTGTTGGAATACGTGACATTGCACCTTCTTCAACAGAAACATTTGGTAGGGAAGTCATGATTATTTAGCTCGGAGGGAATGTGTGATACCAATGGGATGTGGATAGAAATGGTGCTGATGTTGATGCGACTTCACGTTTTATACGAACAAGCCGACTGGTACATGCGCACATGAATATGACAACAATCTGCCGTAAGAGGAGAAGGGGTAGATATCCCTTCCAGGAGTTGACTCCACAAATTTCATAGTAATAAGAAGTGTTGAGAAGAGACAGTGTTCTTCCAACCGATGTCTTCTCCAGATGTGTATGTAGTTCCATGTCACCGACATAAACTTTGCCCAATTGACAATAAATATTGAAATCATTTTGTAATATAATGCGAAGGTGTGATTTAGAACAAAATGATCCGAGTGAGTCATAGTTCTAATTCACACCTTCGTATTGCATATATTCATATTGAAAATTATCCACTGTAGATATGAATCCCAATGGAAGTGTGTATTTTTTTTGTAGCCCTGAAAAGGGCTGTTTTGCTCCAAAGAGCCAAGGGGGTTTGGGTGAAGACTGATTAGCTTGAGTCTTCACCGACATTACCAACATTCCTAGCATAGAATGCCCTAGCCCGCTCCTTCGTGTCCGCCCACACGCGATTAAATTCTGTAGCATCTCCGATATAACTGTCATCATCGGACCCATGCTCTCCTGTTGAGTGCCGCGGAGGCGCTGTGGTATGTGGGATCTCCTGTGCTGAGTAGGTTGTCATCGTATTTATAAGGATCGGAGTGGGGATGTGTAACATAGCTTAGTGGTAGTGGTCATTAGGCGCTTGCGCAGGTTCTATTAGAATTTTGGAGGATTTTGTGTTGCCTTCTATCATCTGCACCCGGCCTCCGGCTTCCGGAAAATTTAAAAGTAGAAAATTGTAAAGTTATAATTCTACAGCCTTCGGCCTCAAAATAGAATTTTTTTTTCGACCCGCGAATTAAACCGCAGATTAATCCGCGGCCGCGAATCAACATCGCGGCCGTGGAAAATTTAAAAGTAGAAAATTGTAAAGTTATAATTCTACAGCCTTCGGCCTCAAAATAGAAATTTTTTTCTCGACCCGCGAATTATATCGCGGCCACGAATCAAACCCGCGAACGCAACCGCGGTCCAATTCGCGGCCGCGAATTGGGTCGCCGCCGCGATGTTGATTCGCGGCCGTGGATTAATTTTAAATTTTCCGGAAGCCGGAGGCCGGGTGCAGATGATAGAAGGCAACACAAAATCCTCCAAAATTCTAATAGAACCTGCGCAAGCGCCTAATGACCACTACATCCCACTCATCCCCACTCCGATCCTTAACAATACGATGACAACCTACTCAAAGTATCATTCAGCAACTCAACATGTCTTCAACAACAGCACAGGAGATCCCACATACCACAGCCACTCCGCGGCACTCAACAGAAGAGCAAATCTTTCGCAACGTCTCGGAGCTGTGGTGGAGTCTGGGAGAGGCATCTTAGAAGAATGATACTATAATCAGAGTTTACATTGAATTTATACTAACTCATGAGATAGAAATGGTGGGAGAGAAGGGTAGGGGTTGTATGAGGTGGTGGAAGAGAAGGTGGAGGTTATAGATGGTGGTAGTGGTAGAAATACTCAACATACTTATTGAATAATACAATTGAGATGATTTCCTGAATAATGTTTCAGAGTTGGAATTATATAGGTACTTATTGAATAACACAAGTATCAGAAAATACCATTAAGATTAAGTGAAGAGCAATGCCCCAAACATCGCATTGCCCAGTGTGTACCAAACCAATAAATTTAATGTACACTCCTTTTTTTTCACTTCATCTTTTTTTTTATTATGAATAACTACTTATATTTACAACTTACAATTAAATTAATGTTTAAAACACACTTACAAATAACTAAACCTATATAAAATACCTAATTATCTACTTATTTTCTAAACGTCGGAGGGCTGCCAACATCCTCTCCGTCGTAGCCGTCACACGCGCTCTGGCGGTTTCCAACCTGGTGACCCTTTCGGCCTCCAGGATGGCTTCCTGCCGATCTCGCACCATCAGGTCGGCCAGCTGGCGGGCAAATTCTGCCCGCGCTAGTCGACTCCGCTGGCAGTCGCGCTCGGCCTCCTCTACCTCCCCCAGTAGCTGGTCCACGTCCGTCTCCAACGTGGGAGCGATAGACTCCAAGGCGACGTGTGTGATCGGCTCCCTTGCCCTTGAAGGTCCAGCGACGGGATCCACGGTGGCAACTACCTCCACGATTGGGGCTGGTGGAGGGACAGCTGGCGGTGGTGCCACCACATCCACGCTGACGACTTGCACTTTAGCAGGTGGTGGGACAGGGCAGCTCTTGAGGATGATGGCCATCCTCCTTGGTAAGGGTTGGTTTTATCGCATTTCTTACGATATGCGGGAATAACACCAACCTTACGCCTACTGCTTTGCCCCAATTGCTTCTTCGATGACGATTTCAAGCCGCTACTACTTGCTCGTGGTGTAAGCTCGAACTCGTCCTCGCTATCCTCAATGATTTCCATCGATTTCACCTTTGACGATTTTCCTCGTTTGGGGGCACCATCGTCAATGGTATCGCCATATCGCTTTCGTACACCACCACCTTGCTCCTGTGAAGCCATCGGCGTCAGTGGCTCCGGGATATCCGCGTCCTGCCTGATCGTCTCCATGACATCTTTGAAGAAGGCGTCATCATCGATGTCCTGGTGTCCTGGTGGAGGTGGCGGAGACGGTCCTCTAGGTCTGACTTCTTTCTCGACCCTAACGTTAGTTAGGGCTGCTGCTACCATGAGGAAGTTGGCCGCTAGTGTTGATGGATCCATTGCTATACATTGAAAAAATAATTAAACAAATGCATGAATATAAGATTGTGTACTTACCGATGAAAATTGGATTCTGGAGACTGGAGACTGGAGACTTGAAACTGCTGCTGGTTCTGGAGATGTTGATTTTGAGGACTCGAAGTCAACTGAAGAATAATCAGAGGGAACTCTCCTTTTAATCAATTGCCCCACCTTCCACTCTACCTCTCATGCGCAATGGTTGAATTGCGCATGACACACCCCTCTCATGATCCCACCCAAATTAAATCCCGCCCTCCGTCATAACCCCGCCCTCCGTCGAAACCCCGCCCTCCGTCATAACCCCGCCCCTATTCCAACTCCGCTAAGTATTACAAAAGATACATGTCCTTAGTGGAGTCAGTTGAAACAAAGGAGTTTGGCATGCATAACAATGGTGGGTTGGCATACTCGACAGTTACATGTGAATGGTGATTATCATACAATCCACCATTGTCATTCATACCACAGTACCGTACATAACACATACGGCAGACGAAGAATTGACCTTCATCACCAGCATCAATTGCAACGAAGGCCAATGTGCAACAATACAAATTGGTTGCAAAATTGTTCAACGTCTCCGACATGTTGATTGGTATGGTACGACTTATGATGGAGTCGAATTCGCTGACAGAATCCGCCTCAACCCCTGCATCGACGTCATCTTCTGCATTGCCCTCGTCGACGGCCTCATCTTCGGCGGCATCCATCTCCACCGGGTCCTCCGGCTCCACTAGCTCCACATGGTCCTCGAACACCAGCTGATCCACCATTTCCTCCAGCTCATGGACCGCTGGTCCATCCACAACTTCCACCTCTAGGTCGTCGTCCCAGTACTCCTCGAAGTTGTTAATGTCCATGTGGGACAGGCTGGCTAGGACTTCCATATAACTATCCATCACAATACAATAGAATATTCGAACTATGAAATTCGAATGAAGTATTCAGTGACCAGTTCTTCTTTTATATGTTTCATTCAGAGTATGGGGGTTACCACCACCACAATTCTTCTGCATAAGAGTAGAGAGCGTTCGAGTCTCCTAAGCAGTATTAGCGAGAACATCATTGTACGTGAATGTGTAAATAGCATGATAGTATTGAAATAAAAATAACTTTAGTTTGACTAAATTTATTCTATATATTTTTATGATAATACAAATTCATTTTTCAAACAGCTGGGTGTGGATCACTGCCTGGAGCCCAAAGTTTTGGTCTATATGTGAGCCAAATATCAGGATGTTTCTTCTCCAATTCGAATAACCTCTCATGTTTCTTCTCCAATACAACTAACCTCTTTTCCATATCGTCATATTTTTGCATCATTGTAGATGTAATATCCAATGCATTATCCGAATCCTTTTTCAGAATATCGCATTTGTGATTGAGTTCACTTGTCAACTCTGTAATGTTTCGTGTCATTGTAGCTGTAGCATCCCATACTTTGATATACACATCACTTTTTAGATTACTGTACTTGCGATCCAGTTCATCTGTCACCTCCTCTATTTTTTCGTTAAAAGCTTGACGGGCATCAGGTACAATTTGAGCCGTTGTGGCAAGTATGGCAGCCTGCAAGGCTTTGAGGACAAGTGCCTTCGACTCATTGATTTGTTCATTGAGATATAACTGAGTTACACAATCTCTCTCATCTATCGGTTCACCAGCATTTTTCAGTCTTTTACCTTGCATATCATATTGGTTATCAGGTGAAAGCTTGAATCCTATACCTTGAGGACCCTGAGAACCTTGAAGAACTCGAACTTTAACAGTACCCCATTTTCGTCTACGACCAAATTTATCAATAGCTTTGGACATCTTTCTCCCACCTCGATATCTTTCATACTGATGATTTCAAAACAACCATTTCTATATATCTCTGAGTAGGTATTTTATTCACTTAAATGAAACAATGGGAAATCAGAATAACGTGTTTATTTAAAAATATATATATTTGATAACAGGAAAACAAGACATTTACTAAAATTGACTAGTATAATTCGACTTTTATCCATTGAGCTTAATCACATCTAGAATACAAATAAATAATTATGGCGGTGGTGGTGAATTTTCCATTTAGAATGATATTTCATTTGTTCAATTCAGCTGTTAATAAATGAAGTAATTGATCTAACGGACTTTCTTGAGAAAAAGATTGAATAATATTGGAAACCCAACGAATATTCTCTTCTGGATCATTCTGGTAGAATTCTATATCGCTATGACCCCAAGGAAGAGTTTGTGTCGTATTGGGAATGATGAACCGTTTATCATCATGGTATGACAATGCAACTTTGTTTTTCAATTCAGTATACATGTCATGTAATATGCTTCTAAACGAGTTCATCTTCCTGAATATTAAACCACCCTGTTCTACAATTTTCTTATAATCTTCACATGTTAATTCATTCTTTATAACGGATCTTTTGACTCCTTTTGCTTTCATAAATTCACTACCCACAGACTGAACATAATATGCTTTGGCACCGGTACCATAAAAGCTAATTATGGGATCATTCGGAAATTCGTCTTTGAAATTACCCAGAATTGATTTTGTAATAGGAATATTGAATTGATTTCCTACTTTGTAATTGGAAGTATCAAATTCACCTATATTGTTGATAATGAAATCATAAAAATTATCGGTATTTACTTTCAAAATTAAAGAATCCGTGTCAGTGTAGGGTAAGGTGGCATTTTCTGCATAATGACGTTTAATACAACCATAGAAAAAGTTGTACATGACTGTTTTGGATAATTCTAGAATACAAAATCCCAAATATAGTGGTTTATCGTATAATACATTAACTTTTCCCAATTGAATTGCAACAAAATTTTCGGAAAATATTGAACAGCTTTTGTAATTTGGACGTGAAATTAGGGCACTAGCACCCATTTTCCTCTTGATGCTTTCCCAATGCGTAACCAGTCTAACATCAATTCTGTTATCGAAAACGTTGATTGTTTTCCCATAAACTGCATTGTTCATGAGTTTATAGAAATCTTTTCCAGCTTTGTTGTTAGATCGATTCCGCATTTCAGTATTCAAATCAATATAAGGTTTCATCCAACATGACTGCTTGAATCTCAACACTCTATGTGTGTTCATGACAATAAGACCATTGGCCACAGCCTGTTGTAAATTTTTATAATGTATACTATATTTTCTTTTGTCATTTAAATTTGGAATTAATTTAGGAATTTTTGAATTGGAATGTGGAGGTATTAAACTTTCAACGAGAAAAGGGAGATCAGCATGTTTGTCATGTAATTCTTGGGGATAATGAACATCTACTTCAAGAACATAACCATATGGACTATCAGATGCTACACCCATTACGTCCAAATTGATAATTTCATTGGGAGTTAGCCAAGCAAAATCGTTGGTGGGTAATGGTTGTGACATACTGTGACCATATAGGTTAGTGGCATCTAAATATGATATGAACGATGAAGGTTCATCGGGGTTATAATCGGGTAAAAATTTATTATTAGCAATATGCTTCCTTTCACTACACTGACTTATTCCGCCACGTATTCTTTTCTTGAAAAAATGAATCATGTCAATGTCAGTCAATAATTCCAATTCTATATTTGTATACTTTAGCATTGCATCCCATGATAATCCGGGTGCTGTATAATACTGCGCCGGATCTAATTTATATTTATCTAAACATATCTTTCTAAAGTTTTCAAATATGTCACATAATAGAAGCACATCGGACTTCAAATATAAATCCGAGTATTCTCCTAAACTCTAACACTCGAATAAATACCAAACAAGTTTTGCTCTCATATAATCCTTATCTGATATCTGCTCTTCGTTAAGATTGTCATAAAATTGATTTTTAGTGGGAATAGTTGGATAATTCAATATGGTCAACAAAGTTATATGGAAAAACACCTTTCTTTCTCATCAAATTGAATTTGTCAATTTGTGGAAAATGTTCATGCATCTCAATACACTGATCGGATGTTAAGTTAGCACCTAAGTTCTGCAAAGAATCCGACATGAATTTGAAACTGTCTATAAATCTCATTTTCAAATTATTCTTTTTCTCTTTTCCATCTTTGTCAGTGTATGTGTGAGTGAATAGATGCTTGGTGAACGATATATATTTTTCCTTAGTTTGTGGGATAACATCCACTTTGTCTTTGTTTCTATACAGTTCTTTTATGAACAAATGACAATCATACCCACTAAGATTATGGAAAATTATCGGAACAAAATTTGGTAATTTGAAATTTAAGTTACATACAGAATGAGCGGCGGGTGATCTTTTCTTTCCATTGAGGTGGCAATGGTCTCTCACTTTCACATCACCACCCGTGAATGGTTTATCACATATTCCACAAAATTGTGCAGAAGAAAACTCTTCTTCTTCCGCGGGGGTTTGTGCAACCATAGGAATTGGATATCTCAGATGATTGTGATAAATATTTCTCAAATCATTTTCAAGCTTTGTGACAAATTTCTCGGCTGCATCCTCACCCCTATATGTAAAAAATTTTGATAATTTGTCATTATATGAACATTTTATCGAATAAGCAAATGAATAAGGTTCATGTTTGTATGTTTTATTCGAGTATGAGTGTTTAGGGTTGGGTTGACTAGTTTGAATGGGTTTGAGAACTGATTCAAAATCAGCATAAACTACAAATGGCACCTTCATTTGTCTCTCAAAATTTTCAAACATAAGTGAATTCCGCGGTATCGTTTTACCATATTTATTAATTCTGAAATTGACTGATGGTGTTGTATTACTCAAATGATTACAGTCATGCAACTGATGACTTAATAGTAATCGCTCGTGAGAGAAATACAATAAACATCAATCACAAAAATATTTTTTATGCTCATGCGCAGATAGTTGACTTGAAACTAATCTAGAAAGGTCTTTAATCCAACAATAATGACTATTGCCAGAATCATCAGTTATAAGTAGCAAATTAACATTTCTTCTTAGTCTTCTCTGTGAGTAACGCAACGGACCAACCACTTCATATTTCATTTTACCCTTATCAAGTTTCGACTCTAATCCATATACATTAATCGAAATATCATTCATGTCCTCAAACTTTTTTATAGCTTGAAGTTTAACTGGAAAATCCATACCTGTTACATTCAAAATATTGGAATAGTGGGGGTATGAGGAAACTTCTGACACTCTACCATTCGCAGGAAACAAAGCAGATGTGATGGCCCATGCAAAACAGTGTTGATCCTCATTGCGAATATTCACAACGCCTTTTCTTGTCTCAATGAACTCGGGCAGCTTCACATATGAACATCCGCTGAGTGGACTATACTTGTTGATGTTCACTTCGAGGAACATAACTTTTTCACAGCTCCATCCTGAAACATAAAAATAATTTAATATTCGTGTAAATAGAATTTAAACTTTAAACATACCTGACTACTCATGCAACGTCACAGAGCACCCACCATGCACACTTCTAATCCAACTCGCTATCGATACATACAAGATGAAGAGTGAACAGTAGTCGCTACATAACTGCATCGTGTGGATGTGTGACGTCAGCGGACCATTCCCACTATAGCGAGAGTCGAGCGAGGGTTGCTTCTGATACGTATGACTGGATCGTGTTCGGATGCGCTCCTCATAGTTGGATGACGTCACACACGCTTCCTCCCACCACCACTGTAAGGTACACACTGGCGGAGAGAAATCAGAGTTCACATATCTGACTGGATCTCCGTGGTGTGCGGACGTGTGCCTTCTCTAGATTTTCATGTGTTGGTACACATGAAAGTCATGCACAGTAACAAGTGTACATACAGATGAAGGTAATAGTAGTCATGGAGGTAAAAAATATAAGTACTTGGAAAAAGTACTTGTCCGTATATATTATAAGCGTCGAGCGTAGGCTACTTCAGATGCACTCCTCATAGTCGGATGACGTCACACACGCTTCCTCCCACCACCACTGTAAGGTATACACTGGCGGAGAGGAATCAGAGTTCACATATCTGACTGGATCTCCGTGGTGTGTGGACGTGTGCCTTCTCTAGATTTTCATGTGTTAGTACATAATATGAAAGTCATACATAGTAGCAAGTGTTCACATAAATGTTTTTAGTCTTGGAGGTAAAAAAAAATATATAAGTACTTGGAAAAAGTACTTGTCCGTGTATGAAAAAAAATCTCTGTCACCCAAATGTCATCTCAAGGTCAAACAAAAACCTTGAACACCTCATCAAAACCTACATCAAGGTCAAAAATTACAAAATTTAAAAATCGTTTCAAGGACATCCCAATGTCATAGACCCACACAGGCACCTATGCACCAAGGTCATCCCTGAAGGTCACCCCAAGGTCACTGATGACGTCATAGTAGTGGGGGGAGGACCAGAACCGGCTCAAATCTCTTACTCATCTAAAATACGGCATCTTCGTATAGAAACCCGAAGATTTTTAAAACCGATGTTTCATAAAAAATGGGATTAGGTACTCAACAGAGCTGACTTATATAGGGTCAGGAGTGTTCGACTTCATACAGGAATTTGCTTATGATTGTATGATCAACTACCACCCAAGTAATAAATTTAAAAAAGCAATCATGAATATAATACACGTCAAAAAATAGCACTCAATTCTATTCATGATAAAAATTTATACGTCAAATATCAAATATCATCCAAACTCTATAATAGTGTCCATGGCGAAAAAACAATTAAAAAAGTTTGTTAATATTTATCCTGACCTGCTCTAGGGTACACATACAAGGTTTAATAAAAATTAAAACATGAATCAAGAGTTAGCCAAACACGCAATTTAATTGATTGAAACTTGACAACCTACTGTAGAATAAATCCACTGTTTTATGATTTTATTTGTATCATACTTATGTTGAATATTGTTCAATTGTTATGTCTATTATTGTATGTGCGAGGGTTGTGTGTATGTGCGTATATCTTATATTTCAATTAACCTAACTACACCTTCTCGGAAGAAGTATTTCACTTACCGAGTATATTTACTCATTTATATTTTTTATATTGATAATTTTTTCATACTACTTGTATTAAAATATATTGTTATTATGATTACTTTCACTGCGGACTTCCATTGTCTGAAGTTTTTCTATGAGCACGACGTTTCAATCGGTTTAGTACCTCCGATCGTTATCAAGTGTCAAACTGATAGTATAGCTGGAAGAGAAAGAAGGCAGAAGACCGCAATTCTTGATTCAATCACATGACTCAGTGCACATGATTTTCGAACCCTGTAATCATGTTAAATGATCAGCGTGGCCTCCGGATGAATCGGGGAACCGGAGACAGGTCCCAATTGCGAAATTCCCAAGAGAAAAATAAATGTAATAATAGCGTTCATTGCCCAACGCTGTTCCACTAACAGAGCAATCATGAAAATTACAAAAAAAATTCACTCGACGCACGTTTTGCACGTCGATGAGTAGGTTCTCCTTGCAGCTAGCGACCCCCTTCTTTGATTCTCTTTGCCCATTCATGCGTTCATATACCGGGTCAACTGTGGAGATTATTCGCATGTATAAGATGCAGATAAGCTACTTATAACATGCATTCAAGCATGTTATCGGTCTGTAGTTTTTTGAACCAGACAAATCTTCGTTTTTGGGGATTAGCACGGTTCGCCCCTCGACAAACCAATCAGTAATCTGTTGCTCCCCTTCTAGCCATGAGTTGTAAACTATTGCCAGATGTTGGTGGGTGCTTGGAAATTTCTTCCACCAATAATTATTTACCAATGTGGGCCATTGGATGTCCTGTGTGAATAACACCTGCTCGTCGTGTTCCTTTAGTTACTAAAGAGGCAATGGCATTAGGGAGATGCAGGAGAGAAGAGGGCCGAGGGAATCGCCCTGAAACACACCCTTTCTGAAGATAACCTTCTCTGTTTGGACTCTGACGCGGCCAGATATTATGGTGAAGCGAGTCTTCCATTAGCAAATTGCATTATGTACTTAGTAATCTGTTCGTAAACAACCAATTCCAATATTTTTCTCATGTGTGGCAAGGTATTGAAGTGACAATAGTTACTAGAATCATGATTAACACTGTTTTTTTGGTACTGAGATAATAGTACTCTTTTTGAATGAAGTGTGGCATGGCTCATTACTTTGTTTGGATTTGGTGATTTACTGGATGGGATTTTGATACCAGGTTTTGTTGAGTTTCAAGGTCTCCCCTATTCTATTGAATTATTTCTATAGCATCTCTAATAAGACGGGCAAAAAATCTTGCTCAACATTTGTATATAAGATAAAAGTAATAAAGAAAGAGCTTAGGTCAGTATTACAGAGGTTCGTGCCTCAGTTGGATAGCTAGCCGGACTTGCCACAATCTATTAACAAAGTGGTTTGGGTTGGAACCTCAAATGTATTTTTTCGAAAAGAGTATTTTTATTTATATCAACTATAGATAGTACGAATTATTTCTTCATTTACTAGGTAAAAAATATGAATTTATTTAATTTTTAATTTTCTTCCACTAAAAGAAACACATTGTCTATTTGATTGAATACTAAAAAATTATGTAATCCTAGAGAAAGTGCAGCGTTCTTCTTGCGTGTACTGGCTATTACTCACTCGAATGATTTTTCTACTTCATCCTTATGAGTAACGGCTCGTTGAAAAATTTTCCCACTTCCTGCATTTTAACTAAATTAACCTTTTTTTGTTTCAGAAATCCGCAGTGATGAAAGATCGAACTTTTGGGGAAATGAAATAGAAAGAACCTGGAAAAGATGGTATAAAACCAGACCGGAATTTACCAAATACATCAAGACATACACATCAGTGTTTTTACTACATGTCCCCTCAAGTATTCTTGTATATGTTTTGAGGATTTTTCATTTGTGATGACGTTTTTGAACGAACTTGTTCTTAGTCCATGTATTCTATATGTTGAAACTTGTCATAATTATAAATTATCAATTTCTAGTCTTTTCTATGGGTTGGTTTGCTGGGAAATCGATGAGGAAACGTGTGATCCCAGCACCTAACTCATCAGAATTGCGAACTGTTTTATGTGCCTTCAACTTCCTGCCTCCTAAAAATTTGAACGAACGGGGCGACACGTTCGTTTCTATACTGTGTAATAACCGAAGTCTGCCATGTTGATAAGTTCGAGACTCTTTGTGTGGGTAGTATGGCCGTCCAAAATCAGGAGGATATAGGAATAGATTTGTATACCTGCCGTATAAGGATAGGTTGAGACCAAACGTAATCCTGTCTTATCTAATCATCTAAAATACTGTCGTGTTGATCGTCAAGACTCTTCTGGTGCTCTGGTGAGAAATGTGCTCTCTTTATGAAGTAAGCACGTAGCCTAATTTCACAAAGAAGCCTACTCTTTTGTTTTCTAGGGCTTATGAAGGACAGCCCCTTTTCGATTCAACACCCTTTTTCCCACATTGTGTTTTTTTCTGGTTCTTTTAGGATACAAAGTTCTGCACAACTGAAGAGAAATGAAATGCGAATAAAGTATACAGTGAGGGGCAATATTATGGAATAAATTCATTTTTACGAGAATAGGCAACTTTTGAGACAAATCCCGAAACACGTCGATTTTTATTTCCAAATTATGATTTTGTGGCAGATATGTCATACTAGTGACGTCATCCATCTTTGCGTGATGACGTAATCGATGATTTTTTTAAATGAGAATAGGGGTCGTGTGATAGCTCATTTGAAAGGTTATTCAATTCTCTATGCAGTGATATGAACATTAACATAATTATTTATACAGGGTGGCCAAAAAAATATTTAATTTGTAAATGAAATTAATTGTCACAAAAAGAAGTATTATCATTTATTTAATACAAAATTACATTGTACTACTGTCGGAAAACAGAAAAACAAATTAGTTGACAAATAAAAATTGCTTTTCGCTTAAATTAAATGTTCAAATTGCCACCCACCTGCCTCTTGGCAGTAATTGAACGGACGAATACATTCTTCTTGAACATTGTGGATCATTTCTGGAGTTGAATTACGAATTTCCAATGTAATGCTATTTGTCATATCTTGGAAATGTGTGGTCTATCGGCGATCTGGATCATCCTCATTGATTTTGTCTACTATTGAAACACTTGAAACAGTTTATAAATAAATGTTTAGAACTGCTGTGCTTTCTACTACTATGAAGAAACAAAAATAAATTCCGATATTAGGCAAATAAATAATGAGAACTAAAAAGATAGCAAAAAGTATAGTTTTTACAAATCGAGTTGGCTTGGGTCAAATGTAAGTCAGTTCTTGACATTTTCTCATAAGGACTAGTTTATTTCATGAAATAAATAAATAATGGCCCCATTAACTGAAACACAAAGAATCGAAGTATTAATTATGGTTGGATATGGAGATAGAACCAGAACACAACAAGAAGTATGTAATTTATTTACCATAAAATATCCTAATACGCCTATCACACAATCCACTGTTAGTAAAATTGAGAAGAAATTTAGAGAAACTGGACACGTGAAACATGTTGCAAATGCTGGTCGTCCACCAATGAATGAGGATGTGAAACTGTCTGTATTATTAAGTGTGGCAGAGAATCCTCAAATTAATTCTAGGCAAATTGCAGCTGATACAAACATTTCTAAAAGGTCTGTTTTACGTGTGCTGAAAAAAGAGAAATATCATCCGTATAAAATTCATAATGTCCACGAAATCAATGAGGATGATCCAGATCGCCGAATGCAGTTTTGTGAAGTAATGCAAGATTTATGTAATCAAAATCCACGCTTCATTCGTGAAATCCTTTTTTCTGATGAAGCAACCTTCTGTTTAAATGGAACAGTGAATCGGCAAAACTGCAGATATTGGAGTCAAGATAATCCCCATTGGATGACTGCGGTACACACTCAGCACCCTCAAAAACTAAACGTGTGGGCAGGGATAGTCGAGGATAGAATTATAGGTCCTTTTTTCTTCGATGGGTCTCTTACGGGGCAAATATATCTTGATTTTTTACAAAATGAACTTATACCCGCCCTTACAGACATGTTTCCAAATGAAAATGATCGTAATTCGCCAAATGAAAACATATGGTTTCAGCAAGACGGTGCACCTCCGCACTTTGCACGTCCTGTTCGTGATTTTTTAAACAGATGTTTCCCTAGGAGATGGATTGGTCGACGAGGAACAATAGAGTGGCCCGCAAGATCTCCAGATCTTACACCACTTGATTTTTTCCTATGGGGTTACTTAAAATCAAAAGTTTACATCGATAGACCACAGAATTTACAAGATTTAAGAAATAGAATTAGATTGGAAATTCGTAATATACCTCCAGAAATGATCCACAATGTTCAAGAAGAATGTATTCGTCGGTTCCATTACTGCCAAGAGGCCGGTGGGTGGCAATTTGAACATTTAATTTAAGCGAAAAGCAATTTTTATTTGTCAAATAATTTTTTTTTCTGTTTTCCGACAGTAGTACAATGTAATTTTGTATTTAATAAATGATAATACTTCTTTTTGTGACAATTAATTTCATTTACAAATTAAATATTTTTTTGGCCACCCTGTATAAATAATTATGTTGATGTTCATATCACTGAATAGAGAATTGAATAACCTTTTAAATGAGCTATCACACGACCCCTATTCTCATTTAAAAAAATCATCGATTACGTCATCACGCAAAGATGGATGACGTCACTAGTATGACATATCTGCCACAAAATCATAATTTGGAAATAAAAATCGACGTGTTTCGGGATTTGTCTCAAAAGTTGCCTATTCTCGTAAAACTGAATTTATTCCATAATATTGCCCCTCACTGTATACATTTTATATTACAACTTCTTAATTGAATATCAATTTGGATCATCATTCTTCAAGTATTATATTTCCAATAATTTCATCTAAGAATAATAGAATTTTTAAACTATGGGAATTTGAAAAACAAACTCTAACTTGAGCAAATATCTGGGAGTTCTAACTGAATAAGCACATCTACAATGTGTAAATGTCTAAATAGTTATGAAGGTTCGATGAAATAGGATTGTCGCCAATTGTGCCAATGGGCATCAAGTACATCCAAATTCCCACTACCATGGAGTTTGGCCAGGTTTAAAAATCTTTTTGGGTACACGCCATCTGTAACCAACCCGCCATTACTCCTTTTGACTTATTAGTGCACAGCAAAATAGTAGTGAATACTTCTTTTTGATATCCAACTTGTGAGGGAGGATCCATATCTATGTATGAGAGTAACATTGCAGTAAATGTAAACATACTTAGTTCAACCATTTGACTTAGCGGCAGATAGGGATAATAAACCGGATAATATTTCATTGCAATGAGGGTTTTCAAGACCTTACACCCTGGAGACGTGAACATCGAATAGTTCTTTATGAATTTGTGATTAGATATTTTCCCATTTATAAACTCTGAATTTAATTTAATGGGTTTAAAAATCTGAGAGAAACTAATGAGGAATAGTGACTGTCTTTCGGATTTCTGGTTACAAATTCTTACGGACCTATGCTTCCTTGCTCTTGAGGTGATCCTTTCGATCGTGTTGGTGACTCCATCTTTCTGGTAATCCGGGTACCGCGGAGGAATTCGGGTCCAACCCTAATTGTTGTCTGGTTGAAGGTCCCAGATGAACTGAACTCTCCTGGATTTTGGCTTGGCATTTATAGTAAAATACAGTTTCCATAACTACCGCCTCGATGTGTGGAATTCGATGTCTTTTGCCGAAAAATCCAACCCTGCTTTGAATCTACATGAACTCGGAATCTGGAACTCATAGAAAAGGTTGATAAGATAACTAATCTTCCCCTTCTTTTGGAAAAAACTCTTATAGTGTCAGTTTATTGAGAAAAGTATCTACTCCCGCTATAGAGGTGAAATCTGTAAACTGGGTTCATCACTGATGTCCTAGATGTCTGTAAAGTCAAACTGTCTGATCACCAGTTACCAAGTAATAAACTTTTCCTCCTAGTTATCTAAATCGAACATATCGTCTGCTGAGAATCATAGTGGCGTAAGTTCAATATTGATAGTATGGAGAAAATAGCGTTTGAAAGTTGTACAAAATCACCGAATCAAACTGTCATCAAACAACAGTAAAACAATTGGACTTAATATTTTCATTATGAGGTTTTTTGGCTCTATAGTAGTGTCTTTATGAGATGCAACAAGAAAAATGGCCAGAAATCCAAAAATTTTGTTTTTTGTTTGTAATTTCGCCATCATTGACGTATAAATAAATAAAAAACAATGAATGAAATGAAATGAAATTATTCTTTTCGAAACATTCTACAAAATCATTTTAAAAACGTGTTTTGTAAGAATACTTGATAAAAAAAATTAAACCTGTTCTTCGTGATAACACAAGCGACAATACCGCACAACTCTTAAACGTTTTCTTATTGAACTGCAATAAGTAGTGGTAAAAACATAAGTGAGCATTGACATAAGAAAGCAGAAGAAATTAGTAATATACCAAACTATTGATTAAGATCAAAAAGGACTTAGTAGAAGAACAAAAACAAATATTAGGACTAAACTACTTCTGATAATAAAAAAGTATACTTTAGAACAACAACTTATTGTAAAGTAAAATAATACTTAGCGAACGTGAAATAATTATAATTCTTAGTTATTATTATT
This sequence comes from Chrysolina americana, assembly GCA_958502065.1. Lineage (NCBI taxonomy): Eukaryota > Metazoa > Arthropoda > Insecta > Coleoptera > Chrysomelidae > Chrysolina > Chrysolina americana. The sequence continues at coordinate 29,212,127 of OY293419.1, read as the reverse complement.
TAGTCTCCAGTATTTTCAAACTTTAAGTTCTGGTAATAATCTTGTTGCACCATTGGTATCGATTTGTTTTTCAGTAGACTTTGTAAATCATCGTATTTTTTCGTCGAAATGGATATGGCTGTGGGTAAGCGAACTCGAGAGTAACTTCTATAAGACTGCTGAATCGTTTTCTTGTCTTTGTAGTTCGGATTTCGACAGGACTGTATTCTTTATCTTTGTAGGAGAATTTGACAAAAAAGTGATCGAGGTCATTACTTTCTACTTTTATAACATATATATCATTAAAATTGAATCTAGTGCCATTCTCTGACATGGTATTTATTGAAGGCGGAATTGGCTACTGACTTATTGAGAACTTTCAGATCTTTGAAATCTTTATGGCACAGTTCATGGGCCTGAAATCTAAATCCTTTTTTTTTCTCGCATTACCTGTAATTGCTGAGTAATGGGCGGGTACTCGAATCCCCTTCATTTTGTCCATGGCCTACAACCAGAAACTTATGCGTGATTCTCTTGATTTTGTAGTTTGCTACTGCATACAGAAAAGTCGTAATTATGAATCTATTTTTACCTTGTTCCCCACAATTATCGAAGCTGGCATAGGGGAGACTAGGGAGGATTGATACACTCAACACAACATCCAAAATAACTAAAAAACTATTCATCGTGCAAATTCTCTAAATGGGTACCCTCACAACTGAATAACTCGCAGTCAATTTCGGATACTTTACAGATGTCAGTTTAGAATGTGCATTGAGTTATTAACTGTTTTACTAAAATATGCAAAGTGTATCAGTCCTCCCATGGTGAGGGAGTTTTGATACAATAAATGGGAGCTTTGATACATGACTAGGTTTTTACAATTATTATAGACATAACTTTATTTAGAGCGGCTTTTACCTTTAAAAGTTTTGAATTTTGAATAATCTAAATCATCTAGCACTTCAAATTTTTGTGGGCAAGGGTAACTCTAAGTAAACCCGACAAATTATTTACAAAACATTTTTTATTCTTGAAAACATTATTCTATTTTGAAAAATTAATGGGAAATCTGAACTTTTTGAAGATCTGGCAGTTCCGCCCACAAAACTCGGTGGTAGTAATTTAATGACATCTTCCTCGGGCACAAAAAATTCATCTTTTACATCAAGATATACAGGATTTTTGCGACGAATAAAATTTATAAAATATTCATCCTCGACTTTTTGGAAGACTTGGCCAATGTAGTATGCTACTGTCTTTTTGTTGCAAATCATACTAGCACGTAATTATTTTCCTACTCCTGCAACAAAACCTTCTTCTATTTCTTTCTCAATTTGTTTATCTCTATCAGTGAGCTCATCAGATGATCCGTCGAATTTTGGCTCCTCTGATGTGTCAGAATCTTCGTCAACAATATTCTTTTGTTTCTTGTACATTTTACCTTTGTTTTGTGTCTTATTTACTGTATCGTCCACAATTTTTCTTTCAAAGTTATTTTTATATTGCGCTCCTTGTTTCTTTCATTCCGACCTCTTTTCATTCTTTAATTTCCTCCATGTTAGGTGTCAGTTAGAATTTTAGTTATTGTGGGTTTCCTGCTTGAGCTGTACTGTTTCCTTGGCGGGGCCTGAGGAAGTGGTCGTATGCCCTCAAGCGTCTTATGTGTAATCTGTCCAAAATCAGATTACGGTGTATGTTTTGTATGATCTGAAGTTCATGGTGTGTGTGATGTTCAACAAGTATGCTGCTTCTACTTCTGGTGTACGTTCCCTCTGGGTATGCTCTTCAGTGAGTGAAAGTGCTATTTCAGGCGATGTAACTGTTCTGTTTTCTTTTTCCATTTGAATGGCATCTGAAGTGATAAGGAATATTATTGTTTAAATGCCATTACGGGAGTCATGATACATGTATCAAGCCCCCTAATTATATTGCGAATCTAAATCATATGATAAATTAAAGCTAAATCTAAATATTATCACATATATATATATATATATATATATATATATATATATATATATATATATATATATATATATATATATATATATATATAAAGAAGGAACATTTTATTGGACTAAGCCCTCTAGTAAAAATGCAACCGTAGACACGTGTTTCGATCTTAGGGATCTCATCAGTACGGTGAAAGCAAGTGTAAGGATGTGCAACACTTGATTGCAGGTGAAACAACAAACGAACGGAGTCAACAGAATATTGAATAAACAGGATATTCTGAAACAGTTGTCTGCAAAAGATTTACACTTACCTTTACAAAATGTACAAAATATGTAACCAATAACGAATTTTTGTCACCAACAAGTTATCTTTGCGCCTAATGAAAACAAACTGATATTAAGTGTAACGGCCACGTGGAAGGATTCAGCTGTTGTCAAATCTAGTAATGGCAACATATTTTAGGCGGTTAATTTAAACGTGTATCATACCTCCCAGTAGTATGGCAACCCAAAATACTGGTACCGGAGAGTGTCCCAGTATTGGTATTGCTCCACACGGTGAATCTCTCGATGGCCGCGTCCATCGAGTTCTTGCCGTTGGTGAAGGGTTGGGGCTGAAGAAGATGACGTGTTAAGAGTTTCGGGGGTGGGGGTTTAAAACGTTTCACCCTAAGTGGCGCGCGTCTATTCTGCAAAAAACATGGCGGCGATGGAGCGGAAGGCAAAAAAAAACATGGCGGCGATGACGGAAGTTATGAAAAAACGTCCCCTCACGTGATTCGCTGAGAGCAATGGGCTGGAAGAGAAAAAACGTCACGTGATTCGTTGAGAGCAATTGACTGGAAGAGAAAAAAAAATGTCCGCCTCCTTAATTGACAAAACGAAAAAATTAAATATAAAAAATGTCTAACTGTCTTAGAACACACAACAGAAAATTATGATGGACTTATTATTAATTCACTAGCTCTCGAATTAAATCCCAAAAGAAAAAAAAATACGTCTCCGCCGCCGTGAAATAGCGATATGGCACGTTCCGCACTTGCATGTTTACCGTCTGCTCCAGTTGAATGAAATTCTCAGAAAACACGATGATCTATTTTTGACCTTGAATTTGTTTTTCATAGTAAATCGCAGAGTTTTATCTCACACACACATATGGTATTTTGTTTACGCTGCTCGAGCTAAATTGACCTTGGAGTTGTTTACTGTCTCAGATGATTGTTTTCCAGGAAAATGATAAGTCAGCAGAGATAAGAGAGTTTAGTTTGAAGTCTAATTGATCGATTCAAGGCATTTTGAGTGTCTCACTCTAACCCATGGCATTGTATGTCTGTCTTTGTTTGAATTTATTGAAATGAATTAACATCAGTTCGAGAAAAATACATTTATTTTTCACATAAAAAAATACACTTCAGTGCCAGTGGCGTAGTATGAAGATGCATTACCATTATGCATGGATTTAATAAACCTATAAGGTAACTGTCCCAAATTCGGACAGGTCAAGGGGCATTTTGATTTGTAAATTGAGCAGAAATTCCGTATACATCATTTCAGCAAGCAGATACTTACATACACATAGGAGTACATTTTTTATATATTTTCCTCAACAAAAAAAAACAATAAAGACATACATTTACTTAGATATTTTTTAATATTCTTGATTGCATGTGAACCTAATTCTGACAGAGTCAACCTGGTTCAGTAGGTAATTCGGACACACATGTGACCATTATTTGGACATTGTCCATAATGCTGAAATGCACCCCATTATTCTGACATTCAACATAAATTTGAGAGAAATACATTTCAATAAATGGAAAATGAGAAAATCGAAAAGAATTCGTTGGAATTGGACATTTTGAAATTTTGTCATTTCATTCACAGTGAAAATACCCCGTTTATTACATAAAACAGGTTCCCCAATTTTCTCCTTAATTTCATTAAAATTGTACCACAAAATATCTTATTTTATTGGCCACTTCCAATTATTTCCACTCTGTGTCATCATGCTTACGAATGCTTGGCCTTTTTGAAGATCCTGAACACTCCAGGGAATTTTATATCCAGATAATCCACAATCACGTAATCTCCCAATTGAAAATTTCTATCTTTATTTAATTCATCATTTGAAGTATCTGAAGAACTGTTCGCATTTTCTTCGGTGTCACTATCATCACATATTTTGCGTTTAACATTTCTCAAACTGGGATTCTTACAATTAATATTTCTTTTACTTGTCGCTGATGTCGATGTGATCGAAATAGGACGCATCTCGAGCCGCATTGCCAATCCGATTTGTTTGGAAGGCCACAATGACGAATCGGGGACTCTCCATGGCCGTGCAAGTTTTCACAGCCCAAACTTCCTTGGTGGAACCCTGAGTGAGTGCAGGCAACTCGTGTATGTCCCACTTGCGATACGAAATCACTACAGGAGCGTCTGTTTTGATGGACTGCAGCAATTTCAGACGAATGTCGTCATTGGGCACCACATGTTTGACTCTGAGTACAACGCTCGTGATAGTCAGTGTGGCTGTGGTGGATTCGACTACTGGATTCGCCACCTCCTCTATAAGCATGCAATTGTTACCATTTCTACTTCTGACCAAGCGAATGCACTGTCGTTCAATGGTGGCATATCTATAGTCATGGAATATGCCCAACAAATGCTTAAGCGGGATCCACATGGCGAACGAACCGTCGGGGGCGTTGTGAACCTTTCAACCTCTCAAGTGTCGCACATCATTTTCCTCGTAACAAGTATAGCCGCGAAGGGTGCTCACTATACCCGGCGATCGAACAGAGTCCACCTCTTTGCCATTGATTTCATAGTAGATGGCCTCGAAAAGGTATGCGCCGGCATTATTGATAAATCTAACATTGCCCGTTCCTTTGTCGAGTCAGAGAGCCCTCTATGCACACAAGGGCATCGTTCATCAGTATCCACACATCGCTCTGCTGAATGATTGTACACGTCGAACACTTGTCTTAATAACATGATGTCCTTGCGATTTGAGAAAGTGTATGCTGGAGTGAGACAGAGTGTGTGCGTCTGCTCTCTTCGACTGCGTCTGCGCGACTGAATTGATGCCAGCACCCTCTGCACTTTTATGCCCAAAGGCATGATCATCATCATTGTGATCAAATACCAACCCAATTTTTATGACAGCTTGCGCAGCACAAGTCGTATAATGATGGTCTCTCCACGGAAATTCACACTGCAACAGTCCTGATCGAGAATATTCAAGGTTATGTTGTGTATTTCCGTCTTGTTCATAGGCAGGTAAATCAAATTCGAGGGCGTTTCGTCGCTGGCAAAGCCGGGGTCTTCTCGAACGGCAAACTCGTATATGGTGTGAGCAGGACGATTGTTGAAGAAGGCACCCGATGTGAAGTTACTATCGATGTGAACAGTTCGAACTTTGATAATGTTCACAGGTAGGTCGGGTGAGTGAAAGCTTCCAGCCTCCAATAGTCTCGGGGAAAAACCCAGTAATCGTCCTATGGAATCCTTGGGACGAAAATCGATGTTATAGAGCTTTCTGTATATCTCACACTGCAGCGTATTGGTCTTGAGAGAGAACAAAGCCTTGCTTTTGTTGATACCGTCGTCATCGTCTACGTCGCCAATGTCACTATACTCTACGGCTCTCTTCTTCTTTGCTTCTTTCGGTCTCTCGATGTGTTTGTGTATAAACTTGGTAATGTCGCTTATTTCGTAGCACCCAGTCGATATTTGGATGATGCTAACAGATGTCACTGTCAACAGCAAAGACTGACACTGGATGGGGTTATGTACTTCTATTTAAACCATTCCATATGCGCGCTCTGTGCTCAGAGTCTAGTATGGGATTCAAGACGCGTGAGGCTCGCGCTATTCGTCTAGCGAAACGTATCCTGTCCATGGCCACTTGCATCCAATACGATTTGCGCGAAGTTTTGTATGCAAAACGCTACGTCACCATATAATGAACCTCATTGCGCTCGTCATTAAAGGTCACCACTTTTCTATTCATTTTCGCGCGCGCAGACACACTCAGAGTGTGTTCTCGTACAGAAAATTCAAACACAAATGACCGCAATTATCTTGGTTGAATGTCTGATAGCGATCGTTGTTGTAGAAGATTTTCACTTTATTACCCAGATATCGCACCAATTCCACCGGCGGCTTCAAATTGCCGAAACTGTCAAAGTATTTCACCACATGTCCGCGTTTCACGTAAGCTACCCAATGCGTTCCGCGATTCCTGCTCGAGTCCAGATTGATGATTGCGCATTCTCTGTACTTGGGAAGTTTCGATGAGGATCGAGGTAAGTTGTCTCGCATGAAAACACCAGTGAAATGAGGTATTTTCAGACGTTTCACATCGTACAACGCTCTATTGGGCAGCTTCAGCGGGAGTTTTTTGAAAATTTCTTCTTGAGAAACAAACCGTAGCCGCGGAACCTCCTACATGTTTGTTGTCACCGCCTCCAATGCTCTCCATTGCGGTATTATGACGCTTGTCTTCCTTCAATTTCTTTTTGGCATTGGCCGAGGAGATGATGGTCCTGGCTATGGTGCTGGCACAGCCTGCCAACGAGTCCAGCGCCCCCAGAGCGGCGAATATCGGAAGCAGAGGCAGCACACCACCGCTCTTCGCTTCGAACGGTATTATTCGGGGTTCTCTGATTTTTTTGCGACCACCCAATTTTTTCACTTGAGCACGGGCAGCACGCAGTGCCACCAAGGAGGATTTTCGCATAGCCTTCGCACTCAAATCTTTTAGCTGATCAGGTTTCAGAGTTTTTCGCAGAGTCTTGGAGATTTTCTTAACCACATCTCGACGGAAAGACTTTGGCTTTGCAGCAGCAGCAGCAGTCTTCTTCTTCTGACCCATTCCCAAATTACGTTTTGCCTTCATGGTTGTGGTGACCAGCCAAGCAGCAGCTTTCTCACCAAATTTGGCGTCTTTTGATTCGACACGTTCTCAAGCTCGATTTTCCAGCGCCCAGTCAGCCTTGTGTCTCTCCTTCAAAGACTTGTTTTGCGAGTGTGCAATATCATGAGTCTTACAAGCCGAATCCAAAGGGTCTCCACGTGCCAATCTTTTCTGTAGTTTGGTACCCGGTCCACAGTACTGGTATCCAGGCAAATGAAGCTCGAATGGCAAATGATTAATCAGAGAGTTCACCACTCCACGACCTTCGTGCTCGACAGTCAGCATGACACTGATGCGAATGATGTTGCGCACCTACTTATATAGCTGTACTCCACTCAAAATGTCATTCGAATGTCAGATGTGGGCGTGGTCACACACACTTCAGCAAAAAATCAATCAACTCAAGCATAAAAGTGGTGCAACAAGAGCCGGCTCTGGAAATAGTCAATTTGGATACCATAGGTGGAGGAGGTATTGGCGGTGACGATAACGGTATACGTAAACACGATCCCCTGCTACCGAATTCATTCCGAGCGATATTTTGTGGCCCCAACGGATGTGACAAGACCAACGCTGTACTCAGTCTGCTGTTCAGCCCGAACGGAGCACGCTTCGAGAATGTTTACGTTTATTCAAAGTCGATGTACCAACCTAAATATCAGCTACTGCACGATGTACTCAAACAAGTCAAGGGCGTAGGTTATTTTCCATACAGGGACAACGACGAGGTAATCGATCTGTCAAAGGCGAAAGAAAACTCAATTTTCATATTTGACGATGTGGCGTGTGACAAACAGAATAAAATCAGAGAGTTCTATGCCATGGCACGCCACAAGGGTATTGACCCGACCTACTTGTGTCAAACCTACTCGAAAATACCCAAACAGCTGATCAGGGACAATTGCAACATTATAGTGCTTTTTCGGCAAGACGATAGGAATTTGAAGCACGCCTTCGACGAGCACGTCTCTCTGGTTTACACCTTTGAGGAATTTCGCCGCATGTGCGCCACCTGTTGGAAGGAAAAATTCTGATCTTTGGTCATTGTCAAAGACTTTGATGTGAACAAAGGGCGCTTCCGCCGGGGCTTTGACAAATATATACAAATGTGATGCGAGGTGGCACGGCATTCGTACTGAAGTCATGGCGCCGACCACATCACCCCGCATCGAGACTGAGATTGCTAAAGCTGAACGCAAACGTCAAGTCAATCAGTTATCGAAAATTGTGCGAAAAAAGTATCTGAGTCTGAAACTCGGAAAATCCGAGCATGATGAAGCACTGAGTAAATTATTCAAACCCATTACGGTACCGCTGAAAAGATTGAGTGCGGCAGTGCCGCCACACACCAAGTGATCACGACTGACAGTGAAAAAAGAAGAGAAACAGGAACCGCCATCGACTCCAGACATTATGAAAAAGGAAGAAGACGAAGAAAGCTACCACACAGATGATGGTGATTATGATGATGATGAGGATGACTACTTGGAAGTTTTTCCCGAAGTAGCAACTGAATTCGTGAATGAACATCGCGCCAAATCCGGCAAAATAGATGTGAATTACGGTCCCATTTACGACAAACCAAGAGCGCAATGATTGCTCGGTAGAAAGCTGATGGACTTCGACAAAGATACGGGGGACATTCTCATTGATGGTGTAATACGCTAAAGTCGATTTGATGGCATACAAGCAAATTTTGACAGCTACAGGTGCGCATGTAGATGCGTGAAGTAGGTTGAATCCATCTCAGACTGCCAAATACGAACAGTTGATTCGACCAATGTTCAAAGATCCTCAATCAAAAATAGGTGGTGGAGGTCGTTTCACCGACGGCAGTGGTATCCCAGATCAGTTGACATACAACACGAAACCCATAGAATACGTATACTGGGACGATGTTAACGAGCTCATTGCTTCTGATAGCCGCCAAAAACGCCGGCAGCACCTCTACCGACAACGAGATCGTGGCCATCATCAATGAGCTGAGAGAAGCAGGCTATATTCGATAAATAAAAGCGTAGACGTTTTTTTGCATGCCACAGTCGCATCATGAGCATCAACAAGTTCGGTCAAACTTCGTCAGCTCGCCGTGCACGGCAGCAGCAGCAGCAGCCCTACCATTTTCCTGGCGTTATACTCAACAAAATATGTTATGTGGAAATGCCAAGTGCACTGAATGATGTTGCCAACAAAAAATACGTTGATGATGTCATACAGAAGCTCAAAGATGACGTAATACACAAACTCAAAGACGAGCTGGACACCACCAAAAACAAATTAACAGCCTTGGATATTCGAGTGATGAAATTCATGTCACTTTCCATGAAAAAGCACGAAAATGCCAAGAAACGCTTGCATAAATTGGCACTGGATATTGTTGATATTCCATCCTCTTGAGTAGAAGGTGTAACGCCCAGTGTAGTTAGTGTATTGGCTCCGCTATTAGCGAAATGACGTCATCATCATCTGAGAAAAAACAATTGGTTAATGAGCTCCATGCTCCAGCCAGAAGGAATTTTCCTCGCAGTCGTACGATCATCAAAGGACTCGACGATCTGTGACAGATGGACTTGGCTGATCTTCAAAAATACTCCAAAGCCAATAAAAACTTCAATTATATTCTCGTGGTGATTGACACCTTTTCCAAGTACCTATGGGTGCACCCCTTGAAGACCAAAACTGGTCGAGACGTCACCGAAGCGATGAGTGACATATTGTCGAAAGCGAAAAGATGTCCCAAGCTCCTCCAATCAGATCTCGGAACTGAATTTCACAATTCCAGCTTTCAGACTCTCCTGAAAAAGTACATCAAACACTACAGCACGTATACCGTGAAGAAAGCCGCGATCGCGGAGAGGGTTATACGTACTCTCAATGAGAATCTCTTCAAGTATTTCAGTTTGAACGGTACCTACAAATGGCTGGACATTTTTCCGGACAATGCCAAAAACTACAACCAGCGCAAACATCGAACGATCGGCATGAAACCGTGTGACGTCACCAAAGACAATGAAAAACAGGTGTATAAGTCAACGTATGATTATGCCTAACGTGCTGGTCGAAAAAAATTCAAAATTGGCGATTTCGTGAGAATTAGCAAGTCCAAGCATGTTTTCGAAAAAGGGTATACGCCTAATTGGACTACGGAACTATTCAAAGTTGTCAAAGTGAAAATCACCCAACCAATCACGTATTTGCTGAAGGACTTGGAAGGGCGACCAATCAACGGCGCTTTCTACGAACAAGAACTACAAAAAACAAAAAATCCCGAAGTCTGTCTAGTGCAAAAAATCATAAGGCGTAAGGGTCGTAAAGTACTTGTTAAATTTGCAGCAAGAGCTGGGTGAGAGACTGGGAGGTAAGCGAGGATGAGTCACTGAGCGATCATCGAGTGATACGTTTCCTAATAGCCGGAGAGCCGACAACGCGAAAAAGGACCTTTTTGAATGTGGGAAGGACAAATTGGGCCGTGGTGGAGGAGATAGTCTCGACATATGATATGGGGAAAATAGATAGCAGTGAGGAGGTAGAAGCAGAAGCGGGGAAACTCCAGTCCTTGATTGTTCGGGCGTGTCGCAAGGCAATACCCAGGAGTACAAAAGAGGAGCAAGAGGAGAGATAATGGTGGAATGATGAGTTGGGTAGGATGAGAAGAAGAGTGAGGAAACTCAGGAGGGAGTACCAGGAAGAAAGAATAGAGGATGAAAGAATCAGAAAACAGGAGATATTTAGGAGAGAGAGGAATGAGTACAAGAGGGGGATTGCAAGGGCAAGAATCGAGTGGCTGAAAGAAAGGGTCGAGAGGTTGCAATCGGAGAAACCGTGGAACAGAGTGTTTGGGCTCCTGAGGAAAGAAAGGGCAGAGGAAATACCGGGCACGGCTAAGAGGGAGGATGGCACATACACCGAGGGAAAGCACGAAACCAGCAGATACCTGCTGGACAAGTACTTCCCGAACGATGACAGGGGAAAAGACACCATGGGTAGACGCTGCATTAGGGAGGACGGAGATGAAGGATGGGGACCGGAGCAGCCCAACTTCACGGTGAGGGAGGTACAAGAGGTAATGGAAGGATTAAAAGACAACAAAGCGACGGGAACAGACGGCATACCTAATGAGGTGATGAAACACGTGGCGAACCTAATAAGCGAAGATCTTACGGATATACTCAACGCATGCCTTAGGCTGAGGTATTTCCCTGCAGTATGGAAGGTGATGAAGGTTGTGTGGATTCCTAAGAAGGATAGTAGCCTAAGGCCGATCAGCTTGCTGACCGCGTTAGGGCGAACTTTCGACCGGCTTCTCAGCGGAAGAGTACAGGTGTGGTGTGAAAGAGGACAGAAGTTCTCGCCCTGCCAATTTGGCTTCAGGGCGGGATTGGACACATCGACTGCTGTTGAGAATATGGTGGAGAGAATAAAGAGAAGTAAGAACGAGGGTATGCATAGCATGGTGATGGCGCTGGATTTGTCGAACGCTTTCAACACGGCATGGGGACCTGCGATAGGATGGAATATGAGGAAGATGGGGCTACCGGAGAACATTGGCAAGGTGTGCATGGAATTTGTAGGCGAAAGAAGAGTCAAGAGTGGAGGCGTGGAAGCGATCGTGGACAGGGGGTGCCCGCAGGGATCCAGCCTGGGACCCACGCTATGGCTTATTGTCATGGAAGCGTGGTTCGAGAGGATGAGGGCAGTAAACGAAAAGGAATATGACAGGATAAATGAAGGGGTGCCAGCAGCGCACAGAGTAAGTGGTGGGACGAAGGTGTGGGCCCAGGCCTACGCCGACGACCAACTGATAGTGGTGGTTGGCCCGTCGGTAAAGAAAATAGAAAGGATGTGGAAGGAGGTGTGGAAAGAATGTCAAGAATGGGAGGATGAAATGTGGCTGAGGTATAACGAAAACAAGACCGAATGCATGTTTGTCCCGGCCAGGAAACTGGACAAGGAACCGGTGGTTAGGGTGAGAGAGCAACGGATTGAGTGCGGCGGTAACATCACATACTTGGGCATGATAGACAAGGGCCTACTGTACATTGATCATCTTAAGGAGGTAAGAAGGAGAACGGCTATAGTTGCAGGAAAACTAAGAAGATGGACGGGCCGTGACGTAAGGCTAAGGAGAGGATGTGTCAGACTGATTTTCGAAAGAGTGGTTAAGCCGGTGGTGATGTATGGCGTCCAAGTGTGGGGAGCAAGAGCGAAGGACTCTAGGGTGATCAGACAATTGGGGGCGATACAGAGACCGTTTACGCTATCGGCCAGCGGGGCATATAGAACGGCGCCGTCAGCCGCGTTATGCGTGCTGACTGGGATAGCGCCTCTATACATAGAGGCAGCAACGAGGTATGAAGAATGGAAGGCGCACGGAAAAGAAAAAGTAAGAGGACGGATAAACGGGTGCGACAGAATATACCCATGGATGATCGGAACAATTCTGGAGAACCGAGAAGGGCTAAAAGAGGTATTTGTGGACGCGGTTAAGAGAGAGGATGGACGAGTGGGTATAGGATGGGCGCATAAGGAGGGGAGCGAGTGGAGAATGGGTCGGGAAAGAATCAGTGAGCTGGGAAGCGTACAGGAAGCCGAAATGGTGGCTATAGGTAAAGGGGTACTGATGGGTGGAGAGATGGACATAAGAATAATAAGTGACTCGCCTGGAGCAGTGGAGATCATTAGGAATGCGAGGACGAAGAGCAAAAGGGCAGCTCGTATTAGGAGAATGCTTGAAAACAGAAGGGTAGCGGGATTGGTGACGGAAATTGAGTGGAGGAAAGGGCATGTTAGGGAGAATGAGGGTAACAGAAGAGCAGATGAAGAGAGTAGAAGAGGTGCGGAACTGCAAGAGATCACATGGCAAATAGACTTGGGACATAGCAGAATGGAGGAGAGGGAAAGGATTAGGAGAATGGTGATGGAAAAATGGCAGGGTGAATGGGACAGCGGCAGGACCGGCAGAAGCGTACATGGTATGTGCAACAGGGTAGGGATGGGGTGTATACCATTAGCAAGGAAGGCAGTGCAACTGGTCACAGGGCATGGGAACTTTCGGGGTTACCTGGCAAGGTTCGGAATTGCACAAGAGACCCCATGCCAGTGTGGAACTGGCGGGACTGACACGGCGGAGCACATCAGGAACGATTGCATGCGGAGAGAAAGGGTAGAATGGAGAAGGAGGATCGAGGAAGAGGAGGATAGACTTGGAGCGTTACAGCTAAGGGATACGAATGGTGTGAAGGATGAATGGGTAAGGATATTGAATGAATGGGCGGGGGCTGTGGTCGAGGATGAAGAAGTATGAGAACCAACATAGTGTCAATGCGACGGTAATAGTGGCCTGGCTTCGGGATAAACGAGCGACGAAAGTAAATCGGGAGAACAGGCGCTCGGATAGAATAAGACTGCCGACCAGGGAGGGCGCTGTTTGAATGTGGAGGATGAGCGGAATAAAGAAGGAAGGATCTTCCCCGCTGATTGCCCGCCCGGTATTCGGTGGGTCACGACCCAACGGTGGTGGGGGGGTGTGGCGGGGCGGAGGAGCGAGGGATATCGTGACGTGGACGTTGGAATGGGATGTAGGTGCAGCTTTATGGCCTAACGGCTTGGCAAGTGCAGCACACCTGGGGTGGTTTTAGTCAGTAAGAGTCTGACACTACTGATACGCGATGGACACCGAGCGATCAGAGTCCATGAGGATTTCCACCCCACTGAAAAAAAAAAAAAAAAAAAAAAAAGTACTTGTTAAATGGCTGGGGTTCGATAGTACGCACAATAGTAGGATTGATGCGACAAATCGCATGTAATTCAATGGAAAATTGACACAATCTCAACAGGAAGAGGGGGCCTTTCATCATCGTCGTCGAGTTACGTTAGGCCCCAAGCAGTTGTTGGTCCGTTGAAGCCTCTCCGATTTTGTGTGAGAACAGTTGTGTTGATTTACTCATGAATACCCATAACACCCACAAATAAAGATAATCGATCTTACTATGTGTTGTTTTATTGAATAAACAGCAGGTAACAACTTTGTGACTGAACTGAGCTTCTCTCCACAAGTCAGAGAATTTATAATAAAATAATATGTGACATTCAGATAAGCTACGAAATAAAATATATGTCAGCTAATATAAAGTTTGGAATAAAACATGAATAAGCACTGATATTCTACGAGTTAAAATATATGTAATCAAATTATAAGACATAACTCTTGGAACAAAATAAGACTCATCAATATTAAGATAAGGTTTGGAAATAAAAAGGAATCAGCATTTTTATAAATAATACACTGATAGTCCAGGGCAAGTTTCACTATAGTCCAGGGCACGTTTCCAGAGGAATAAAAAATGTAATTCCTCCCCTCTTAAATGAAAGCCTAGGGTTGGTCTGGTTGGCTGGGCTGACCATCCATCATGACCATGTCTTCTGTATTCTCCCTGTTGCGTCTTCTTTGTTGAAGGTACTGGATCATATTGTAGGGATAGCATGTTTTGTAATAACATGTTACCAAAATGTAGATAGCAAGGCAAGCTATCAGACATATGATGACAATCATCCACACAGGTAATGACTGTTCTGATGTCGAATCCATGGGTAAGGCGACTTCATGGTGGTTATTCATCTTTGAAGTTAAATGCTGAATTTCTTCTAAATCCATTTTGTTGAGTTTCATCTTGACATTCTTCGTGTAGAGAGTGGAGATGTTCAGTGATGGTAGTTTATTCACTGTCATCGGGGATAACTCATCAATTCCATATATAAACTTTTTTTCATCAATGCCGAAGGAGCATCCTTTGGGAATGGTAATCAGGTAGCTTCCAGGTTCTATCTCGTGGTGTGTTTCGATGGAACAACTCTCAGTTACAACCATATTTGCAGGTGCTGTGAATATAATGCTCTCTGGTGTTACTTGGTTTGCTATAGTGCTATCCAAGTGAACAATTATGGTTGAACAATTGTCAGCTTGGTTTTTCAGGATTATTTTGACTACACAGTCTTCTTCTGTTTGCAACTTGTTCTTGCAATAATAAACGTCTTTGATTTCAGCACATGGTTCGTCTTGGTACTGGTATATCTCATTCTTCTCATTTAGGACAAGGTAGGACTTTTGAGGTGAAATGAGTCTATTTTGGAGTGGGATTGGATAAATGAAATACGTTCTGAATAATATAGGACTCAAAATTGGAAAATGAATCAGAAACACTATTCTTCCGTTTGAAAATAGCAACTGAACTCCCAAAAAGTTATAATAACTAAATTGATTTTTTAAAACTACCATTTGATTTGGAGTATATTGAGTTTTCATTTTGTCAATAAGTATATTCAAATTATTCAATGAAAGGAAAGTTGGATGAATTCTATTAAGATTAGCAAAGGTAAATGCATTAATAATTTGATTTAATTGAAATTGAAGATTTATCAAAGAGTTAATTATCAAATGTAAAACATTTATTTCATTGATTTCTTTCTGAAATGTATTGATCAAATTCATTGTTGTAAGTATGTTTGCTTTAATTTGAGACAATGTTCGATTCATTTGCCATATGTATTTGATTATTTATTGCGTCCTGTAATAAATGATCATTCTTATCTAAATGATTCAGAATTGTGTTAATTCTTTCTCCATCATCATTATCTAGGGTACCAAACAACCATTTTGATACTTCTCCACCAAGATTTATCAACCCGCGCTTGAAAATTACATGTGGATTGATAGTTTGTAATTGGTGATCGATTTGAGTAGATATTGTATCTGCTTGTTGAATTAGTAAGACTGATTGATAACTTACATTCTGATTTTCATTAATGAAACGTAGTTGAATATCCAAATTTTGTTTCATATTCAAAAGTTCTGTAACATTTATGTAGCTAACAAAAGTATGTTTACTGACTATAATTCTTGTTGCATCTTAATTAATAGGCAAAATGGGATTATGTAGTTTTTGAATAGCTTCTTCACTACGGAAGGGAAATAGGATGAGTGAGAGTACAGCCAATCCAATCATCTCTGTAATAATTAAATGATGATTAATACTGTTTGCGTTTTTTCAGATTATGTTTAGAATATTTTGAAGTTTCAGTTCTGACTTTATTTGTTGTTTGAGCAACAGGATTGATTTTAATGAATCTTGAAGCTAACTTATCTCTTGTTTGATCTTTGTGATATATTTGATCATTTTTCGAAATGATGATGATTATTCAATGATTCTGCTGGATTCTGTCTGGTTTGAGTTCTCACGTGTTCTAGAAGTGTTGAATGAAATCTTTCAATGTAACTGTTAGAATTTGGATTTTTGGTGTTGTAAAATGTACATTTATTTTATGTATTTTGCAAAAATCAGAAAAATTGTTATTATTAAATTCTGATCCATCATCACAAACGATGGTGTGTGGTACACCATAGTGTGACATAAAAGTCAAAAGTGCATCTAATATATTTATTCCATTCGCTCCCATTATTGGATAGGCTTGGGCAAATTTAGAGAATGTGTCAATCAGGGTAAGAAATTTTTCTTTTGATATTGACAATACGTCAATATGAATTCTTTCAAATGGCCTAGTGCCTGTCAGAACAGGTTGGAATTCAAAATTATTTGGTTGTCTTTCGTATTTTGATTTTTGGCAAATATTACAATTATTTATATAATTTGAAATATCCTTGTCCATATTATGCCAATAATAATTTCTCTTTATTGAATTTATCGTTGTCTCTATTCCTCTATGCCCAGTTTTATACACGTGATGATAATTCATTTTTTCTAATTTTTCATTTTCTAATATTACATCAGTAACTTTATTAGAACAAATTATTAATTTTGAATTTATTCTTATCAGCTTTTCTTGAATTAATTTTAGAAAATATTGTTCATCGTCTTTATTTGGGAAGTATAAATGGTAAGTGGTATTGTTCTCCAAATTGTTAATGAAAGTTTCTAAATCTTCTATATATCGTTTTCTAAGATTGGTAAAGTATCTTTGATTTTCTAAAACCTTTTCTCGAATACATAATGGTACAGGTGAGGATTCTGAGAGTTTAATAATCATTTGATGTTTGTAATAGTTTAGGGGTTTGTTTGCATATGGAAAAGTAAGCATGGGTATTTCTTCAGCAGAATGTATCGTAGAAGTATAGTTTTCTACTTCATCTATATAGTTTTGAATGGTTTCATTTATATCTCCTGGCTCATTTATTATTGATTCGTTTTCTAATGGGTTTCTTGATAATGCATCCGCAACTATATTTTCCTTACCTTTAATATAATCAATTTCGTAATCATATTCTGATAATTGTAATTTCCAACGAACAAGTTTAGAATTGGGTTCTTTCAGACTATCTAACCATTTGAGAGGTTTTTGATCTGTTTTAATTTTGAAATGTCGACCAAAAATATATGGACGAAAATATTTCACTGCATACATTTCCTTTTCAATTACAGAATAATTCATTTCATTTGGGTTTAGAGTACGGCTAGCATAACAAACTGGTTTTCCATCTTGGCTTAGAATTGCTCCAATCGCATATTTGCTAGCGTCTGTGGTTAATGTGAATATTTTAGTAAAATCGGGATGAACTAGTATTGGATCATTGCAAAGTAATTTTTTACAAGTTTCAAAAGCATTAATGAATTCAGGAGTATGTTCCACTCTTTTACCTTTTTTCAAGCAAGTTGTTAGGGGTTTCGTAATTTCCGCTAGATTATTTATAAATTTTCTGTAGAAACCAATCATTTCTAAAAAACTCTTAATTTCCTTATGAGTTTTGGGAACAGGAAATTTTGTAATGGCTTTAATTTTTCTTGGGTTAGGTTTAATTCCATCAGTTGTTATGATGTGTTCTAAGAATTCTGCTTCTTTTTTCAAAAACTCACTTTTGTCTAGCTGGACCTTTAAATTATGTTCTTTAAATTGTTTGAAAACTCCTTTAAGGTTTTTTAAATGTTCTAGGCTTGAGGAAAAAATAATCACATCGTCCATATAGACCAAACAAATTCTATTCATTTGATTTTTCAAAATTTCGTTTATCATTCTTTGGAAGGTCGAAGGAGCATTTTTTTAAACCAAAAGGCATCCTCAAGAATTCAAAATGACCTTCTTCTGTTGAAAATGCAGTTTTTGAAATACTGTCTGGGTTCATTCTGATCTGATGAAATCCACTAGCTAGATCTAGGGTTGTGAAATATTGGTCTCTTCCCAATTTTTCCAAAAGATCATCTATATTTGGGATAGGAAATTTATCCTGAATTGTTTTTGAATTAAGTTTCCTATAGTCAACTACTAAACGCTACTTGAGTTTCCCTAGAGCATCTGGCTTCTTCGAAACAATCCATATAGGACTGGACCAATGACTAGAACTATTTTGAATTATTCCATCTTCTAACATTTTTTGTATCTGAATCTGTACTTCTTTTTTATGAATTTGGGGAAATGTATAGGATTTCGTATAAACTGGTTCTTCATCTGTGGTTTTAATCGAATGAGTTGTTTGCGTTGTTGCTGAAAGTGGTTGATCTGGATATTGAAAAATAGTGTGAAATTGTTTACATAATTTAAGTAACTTATACTTTTCTTCATCATTCAGATGACTTAATCTCAATAAGCTTTCTATTTCTTCCAAATCAGGATAAGGATATAAATTTGATATTTCACTTTAAAAGAGTTCACAATCATCTAACGGATATATGTGTAAGGGTGCTGTCATTTTGACATAAGTATCTTCAAGGCTTACGTTATGAATTTCAACAATTGCATAACCATTTTCAACTGAAGTTATACTTTCCGGTATGATGCAGTGTTCATTTATTTTTTTAAATGGAATATAATACGTTCCATCAATAGTTGCATCAGTTGGCAATCTAGTTTTCAATATCTCGTTTTCATTTAGACTAATATTATATGTACTATATTCTGAAGGAGAACATTGTTTAACAGCAATATGAACATTATCTCTAATTAGATAACCGTCCTGTAAATTCAAGTTAAAACCCATATTTTTTATATCTCTAAAGCTTATTAACCCGTCAAAGAAAGGATGAAAATCAAATAATGTGAAAATAATTTTTTCATTTATTTGGAATTCTGAAAAAGCTGGAATATGAGCTTCATATTTTGCTAACTGTTGACCACACGAGGTTACAATGATATTGGGTCTTACAAAAATATTTTCTGGGTAATATTCTTTGGCTATGATTGGATTTATTAGAGAGATATGACTACCTGAGTCAATTAAGAAATTCAATGGTTTTTCATGCCCGTAAATTTTTATGAAAGGCAACTTTCTTTCATCAGTACAATTAAGTTCTAAGTAATTTTCTTTCCAGAGGCTGTTTTGAAAAAATTTTCATTTGATATTTCCATAACTGGTTCAAAAGTATCTCCGGTTTCTTCATTTTCGGGTTTAAAAAATAATTGTTGATCATTATGAGTAAATTCATAATTATCGTATTCATTTTCTTCATCGTCAAATGAATCTGGTTCAATTAAATGAAGTTCTTCTGACCTAAACGTTGGTCTTGATTGAGATTGAAAAGTATTCCTTTGGGGAATATTCCTAGTCATTGTTGACATTGGTGTTGGTTTGTACGATGGTAATTGATCTTTTGGTTTCCATACATTGGTACTGCCAGGTTTTGAAGTACTAAACACTTGTTTATTCGTGAAGAATTTTTGTGGGACTTGTCTTTGGTTTAATTGAATTGGTTGACTTGGAAAATTTTTGGATGGGGGGTGAAAAATATTGTGTATTGCTAGTTTGAAAATGCTGTGGGTTTTGTGGTTGAAAATATTGTTGATTTGAATGTTGAAAATATTGTTGATTTTGATAAGCATTATTTGGTACATAGGAATGATTATAATTTGATTTTTGTACCATTGGTGATTTGAAATTTGGAGAAGGTAGCTGTTGTGGGTTATTCCTCTTTCCGTCATTGACTAATGATAAGAAATTTTCTTCTTCAATAACATTTTGTGGCAAATGTTTTAGGTATGAGACCAAAATCAATTTTTCAATATTGGTAATTTGGGCAATTTTTGCTTGCTGATTCAACAATGGATCATTGTTAATTGATGGAAAAATTAAACTTCTAGTGTACTGACATCTAACACCGAAATTGTAAGAATTTTCTTTTGCTAAAGGTTTCAAATTATGCACTTCTTGTAGTAAACAAGTAAAAGATCTTTGATCGGCAAAAGATAGTTTCAATAAGTCTTTGATATCATTCCATGTGTTCAATTCTGTTTTACTAGAAACCAATGAGAGTGCTTTTCCGCTTAGTTTTCCAATCACTGCTCTCAAAATTAATTTTTAATAGCTTGTCGTTTATTAGTATAATGCTGAAATGTTTCATCACAAACTGCAATGAAATTATTTAATTCACATGGATTTCCCTCGAAAATAGGTATAATATCCAAGAATAATCTAAGCTGTTGGTAATTGGTGTCGACCATTGTGTCGTTCTGTTGATTTGTATCAGATATATTCAAAGTTGATAAATCTTGAGTTAAAGTATCTACTTCTGAATCAATATTTTCAGAATTTTCTCCAGAAAGGAAAGGTAATTCAAAAAATGATTGTCTAATTTGTTGTCTTAATTCACTATTTGTTTGTGCTAAATTTCGCAAATCACGTAACATAGAATTTCAGTTACCACTTCACTAAAGAATACCGTCTGAAACTTTACCAATACATAAAAAATAGGATGAACGATTAGGATTGAAATGAAGGATAAGAATAAGTGACTCACTCTGTATGTATACCAGTATGATTGTACTGTCTTCTTTTCCTCTGTTGGTTTCCTTCTTTCTTCCGCTCTTTGTTTGTCTGTTTCTTTCTTTCTTCTGTTTTCTGCCACTTGAATCGAAATGTGAAAAGTCGATGTTCACCTAGGATTCCTTTGGTAGCAGAACTCCGCTGTTCCCAACGTTTGTGTTGAGAATCCTACCGACTGCGCCAGTTACGTTAGGCCCCAAGCAGTTGTTGGTCCGTTGAAGCCTCTCCGATTTTGTGTGAGAACAGTTGTGTTGATTTACTCATGAATACCCATAACACCCACAAATAAAGATAATCGATCTTCCTATGTGTTGTTTTATTGAATAAACAGCAGGTAATAACTTTGTGACTGAACTGAGCTTCTCTCCACAAGTCAGAGAATTTATAATAAAATAATATGTGACATTGAGATAAGCTACGAAATAAAATATATGTCAGCTAATATAAAGTTTGGAATAAAACATGAATAAGCACTGATATTCTACGAGTTAAAATATATGTAATCAAATTATAAGAGATAACTCTTGGAACAAAATAAGACTCATCAATATTAAGATAAGGTTTGGAAATAAAAAGGAATCAGCATTTTTATAAATAATACACTGATAGTCCAGGGCAAGTTTCACTATAGTCCAGGGCACGTTTCCAGAGGAATAAAAAATGTAATTGTCGTCTCTCAGCTCTCGACGACGTAGAAACTCGAGCCGGTGTATGGGGTGAGGGTGGGGGGTGATGGCGGCGGCAGCGGAGAAATAAACCGATGCCAAACGGTGCAGAGATTACTCAGACAACATGTTTGGTGCAGTGAACAACGTCGTTGTCGAGTCTTCTGAAAAGTCCTCTGGTTACGAGTCGGCGTCGGCGGCGTCAGCTTCATCATCATCATCATTATCATCATCATCATCATCGGACCGAGAGTGGGCAGATCGAATGGCAGATTCAGATCGAATATGTGACAAGCGGAACGTTTCTTCGCGTGCAACGCCACCTACGAGTTTCGCAACACCGACGTTTTGAGCTTGCAATGCGGCATAAGTTTTGCTCGAAGTTTCGTGCCTGCAGTGAAACTCGTGTGCAAGGTCCAACACACCATATGCTCCAGCCTGTCCTTCAGCATGTTTGAATGGGGCCAATTCATGGAGGCCAGCTGCTTTACACTAGCCGAGATGACCCGAATGCAGCAGCCAAGACCAGCCGAATCAAACTCGACTGGGACGATGTTATGGATTTGGAATTACACACTTATGCAGAGAGTCAACAAGTGCGAGTTTCCAAGAATGACACCTACTTCTACCTGACAGAAGCGGATGTTCAAGAAATCCTACATCTAGATGCTACTGTGGTGGCGACAAGATTTGAATATCTATTGAATATGAACTTTAGTCAATATTATCACGATTTATTAAGTAGTGCAAAAACTCTAGCTAAAAACAATGGTTTGTCATTTGATGAGGCTATAAACTTGTGTACTATATCATCAAAAGATGATAAACATCTATGTTTTCGTGAATACCTATGCTATTTGCCGGACAAAATAATGTTTGATTACGAAACGAAATAAATGTATATATTGAGAGCAGTTTATGCTGCTGAAAGAGCAGTAGACTACTAACATTTCGAAGCGAAACATCTAAGTACATAAATTCAAATTCAATGAAGAAGTTGAAAGAGAGAATTTGTTATTGGAGTGTAATATTTGTGATTATATGAAATTCCTCAACATCTCCTAATCCACTTGTGTTGAGAATTGAATAATTTTATAATTTTTCCTTGAATGTTTTATAGTTTTTGTTTTCTAACTTTTGTTGCTATTGAAAATATACGTCGTTGTGAAACTTTCTGGGATTTCATAAAGATTTTATCAAGTTGGTAATAGTAAATTGAAGAATTCGCTTCACACATCAACACCTATATGCACATTTTGTTACCTAAGTGCACATACCTATTATTGGTGATCAAGTGTTGTGAAAGGGTTACTTGTGAAATTTATTATTGTGGCACCACATTACCTACATCCATTCATTTTGATATATTTTTAAATAAAATGAACAATTTTTGAGGATATCATTTTTATTTCATCTATTACCTATACAAAATAAATGTTACTGTACCCAATATATGAAATAATTCGATTAACAGTCCAGGTTTTCATTATAAAGTATCTAATAATAATAGCTTTATTGTCAACAGTAGAACCGTTCAAAGAACAATTTATGCAGAAAGTTTTACATAACAATATAATTGAATATGTAATTTATAATTGTTGATAGTTCTACATTTTGGTATGGGCACTACTCTTAAACACAGGACAGACTCTCCCAACCTCCCATAAATTTGGAAACTCTTTGAAACACAAACTGAAAATTATAGAGGCTTTTTTAAAAACCTTGCACATTCTTCTTCAAGGAAAAAAGGTACATTATCTTTTCTTGCTGTCATCCTTCAACTTTTTACTTTCAGACAAAATCTCTTATTCGTTAGCTGGATAAAGGCTAATTCCTTTGTTCTTATAAGATCCCGAACAGTCACCAACAAGCAATGCTGAGTAAACACTTTCGAAAAATGAAGCAAAACCATCAATAATATTACTAGAATCACTTAAGACTATGTCAGTGAAAACTATGATTGCATATCAGTTTTGTCATGAAGCAATTGCTTCTTAATCCAATCATCCATAGATGTATGGATTACACGTTTACTGAGGTAAGGTCTATGTCTTCCCTAGGTTTCACAAGTCTCTTGAAGACTTCTGCAGGTTGCTTGTAAGAAATAATTTAAAAAAAACTATTTTCATTTGGAGATTTTCTGGAATTTCTTCTGAATTAACAATATTTGTCTATTAGCTCATCTAATTTATTGGGAAGTGGTTCCGTGTTACTGCTGTATCTGTTTCGGGACTGAAAGTGAACCAGTTACATCCAAAGAAAAGCAATCTGTAACTGATAAAACACCTTCAGATCCTGTAACTTCTGCACTACCGACACCGTCTAACCTTGAAAAGTATTGAAATCATTAAACAATTACAATTAGAAAATCCTGTGTTACTATTTACTCCTAGATCAGTTAACATTTCATTGCCTTGAACTAGTGTCTGCAAGTTTTTGAAATGTAATGATTCCTTTAATCAATTGTTTCAATGTATTGCTTCTTGTGTCTAAAAGATAATTGGATAGATTTACGACACTGCTTAAAAAAAATATACATCAACTAGGTGTGAAATCTTCCAAAATATATTCTTTTAGTCTGAAATTTCCCCTGTCAACTCCTGGCACTTTTGTTTTCTGGGAAAAGAATGCATGGCATGGAAACATTTGCAGATGAAAAATTGCTGTACTTTCTGCATTAGAGCATAAAATAAAAAAAACGAACCAAATATAGAAGGACGAATAAATAAACAACACTTTATTAACAATAATAACAATTAGAAGATTTTATATCTAGCAGAACGTTTGTTTTACTGAACACATTTCAAAATGTAGATGTCGCCAGTGACGCAGTGACCCTGGGCAGTGTTGAGATTTTAACATTGACAAATTGTACTAGAAGCCAAGTGAAAAATGTAATAGAAAGTAATAGATTTTAAAAAGTATGGTAAGAGATTGATTTGACAGATGTCAGCAAATAAACCGAACTCAAGGGCGGTAAATCAAAATCTTTCATGTTTGGTTAAGCCACAGATTATGTAGTTCAACTTAAACTTGGTAGTTTTTAATTGATAATTGTTCCTTGATAATTGTTAATTGGCGCTGCATGAATCCACACTTATTTACATAATTTTTCAACTTTTACTATCACAGATCACAGAACACATGCCTTTGAAGAGCTATTCTGTGACCTTCAATACGTCAGCTGTCACCTGATCACATTACATGAGTGTCAAAAAAGGACAAATGACATTATAGGGTAAGAAAAGGACGGATGACTGGAAATTTCAACTCCAAATAGATTAAGGCTGTTTTTGGCATTGTAGTAATAGCGTAAAAAGTCACATGTGAATGTAATAGAAATATTACGATTGTAATAGGAATCCCAACACTGCCCTAGGGTCACTAAATCAAGCGCAAGAATTCCTATCCACAACACTTGCCAATAGACAATCTGCATGGACCAATCGAAACTCTATTTTAGTTGCGCCTGCGTAGTGTGCAATGTAATTTTAGGTTACGTGACGATCAACTTGGATATCAAGGTCCAGTTTGGTTAGATTAGATCATGTTCCTTTCTTTTACGGCTTAAAAATGAAAAAGCATCGATTCAAATATACCGCCTTGGCCAGGATAGTTCTGATTGGTTCATGCGGATAGCCTATTGGGAAGTGTTGTGGATAGGAATTCTTGCACAAAACGTAGGGGATGGTACTATGCTAGAAGAAGTACCATAGTCAATATATCTGTCTTTGTTAGGGGTTAGGCACACAGTACACAAAATGTCACAGAATGACTCGGAATCACAGACCTATATTTTGTTATAGACCGGTGCTCGGAACATTGTCATCTCTGTTTAACTCATTAACGTAACAGATTTGTTGTCCTTTCTTACCTGTGAAATTTGTAGCCGATGTTGCCAGATGGTGAAATTGAAACAAATCCCTTTAAATTTCAAATGCGCAGTTTTATTTTTCATTTTTAAGTACTTGAATCATTTTTTTTAAGAAAAACGTTGAAACGATGTGTTTTAAATGAACTGTTTTATAGATCTTTGATAGAAAATACTTGATTGTCGTCAATTGGAGAATAGACCTTTACAGAATACGTAAAATAGAGATGAAAGATATGAACCGAGCCAGTATGAGAGAGAAACGGGTATATTTCATGCGCAGTATGTGGGCAGATTTAAAAGATGCGCAAACGTTAGTGCGACAGAGAAAGGGAAAGAGAGAGAGAGCACACCAGGAGTATTTTATGTTGGCCATTCTGGGCCGGGATTCCGAAGTCACGATCGAGCATGAATCGTGTCGTTTTCACAAATTTGACGATTCCGAGCCTATACGCCGATCGTATATGTGTTGCAAATAGCCTACATTTTGACGATTAGTTGACGAAAAGTGATGAAAAGTGATTCCGAAGTTACGATTAGGCCTCAACGGTGTCGTTTAGACGATTTTGATGATTCCGAGGCAATATGACGATCGTAAAGGTGTTGCAAATTGCCTACATTTTACGATTAGTTGACGATAACTATTTTCTTGTCGTCAGTATATCTATCTTGGTCTGATATATGTGTTGCTCTTTTTATTAGTGGTCATTATTGCTTGTGTATTTTGTATTTGTTTCCATCCCGTTATTTACCTATGATCCGTAATTCTGCAGTAGGGATTTTTTATTCAGAATGGCTTTCAGAGCAACCCAAAAGTTTACTGGGAGTTGATAATGAATTTCATGGGGAAAAAGGCCTAGCTAAGTGGCGAATAGATTACCCTGTTGAAAAAAATGGGGAATTCTTTAGAAGATTTCTGAGGGTTGTGCTCGTAAAGGTACAGCCGGTTGACGGAAACATTAACAATTTTTTTATTATTATTTCAAGGTACCATTACAACTGTTGCAATATTTTTTGGGAATATTAATATTATTAACGAGTTCAAGGAATAGGATGTAGGTATTTATAATGATATACAAATAAGTATGCACCAAATGTACGTATTCCTATGAATTAAATTTCAACAGAAGAAGCAACAGAATTACTCCTACACTATGCGAGAATGGATTCCTAACAAAGATATACATTGACAATTAAAGATACATCTTATAATGATAATAATAGGAGTAGTGTGTACATAACTGAAGTACAATAATTATTACTATTATTAGTATTATACCTATCTAGTTAGGTATAGGTACCTATCCCGGTTCACTGCAATATCAAATTTGATGCCAGTAATATAATTTATACACTGTAATGAAAGAATAGGCTACTTCATAAGTATTATATAGAGGTATAGTGGCATTGTTTAAATAATATTTAAACAATGGTATAGGTTACCTATTGCGATTACAAATTTCTTTATTTTTTAAAAGATCCAAAGACAGCGGATGAATGATTACAGAAATACCTAGTCAGGCAATTTGTCTAACAAATTCAGTGAAATTTTGTAGACAATTGGATATTTCCAAACCTTCTATAAATGTAGGAATGTATGTATTCTATAAATGCATTCGACTTCTTAAACAATAAACAACGGTCACGATTATCTTTTCAACGTTAATTGGAATTTGTAGAGGTACACCTACCTATCACGAAAAATTGCCCCTAATATAACTTGCTTATCTTTTCTGAATAGAACATTTACTTTATAGCATCCTACAGGTATGCGCAGTGATTACAAATTTCTTTGCCTTAGGTACCTACCTATACAAGGTAGAATAAGCGCAAAAACAAACATTCAAGAAATGAATTTCCTTCACAGAATAAAATGTTCAATCAATAATCTGGACTCCTTCAACTAATAATGTAAATTTAAAATCACAAAAAACTAGCAGATTGAATAAAAAATATTGAGAATATCGAGATTATGTCAATTATCAATACAGAATTTTATGTTTAATGCGGTTTAATTCATCATCTTACCGTTCCATGTTGATTTTATTGTGTTAAGTGATCGAGTACCGAAAAATCACCCGACGATTTTATTGGGAATCAATTATTACAGTCGAATCGTCAAAGAATGTTATTTAGGTAGGTATTTACAGTAAATTTCCAATCAAACCAAGAGGTCCTGAGTTCAAATCCCGGTTTGTCCACATTTTTTTAATTCACTTCTAATTTTCATCTTTCCGTTTGCTAAGCCAAAAACTTATTCGGGTATTTAAATTCATTCAGTGCTGATATGTCGTAAATCAGCCCTGGGATTCCGAACTTTCGATTCGATCACGAACGAACGATCAACGATTCAAACTTCAGACGACAAAAGAAGTAATCGTCGGGTGTTCTCGGTACTTGATGAAAATGGAGGTAACATGATCGAAGAAAGTAGAAAATAAGAAGAAATGAAAAAATGAAAAAGCATTAACGTCTGTATTTGAATTAAAAATCTAGAATATAAGTTTCTGGCATAGCAAACGGGAAGATGAAAATTCGAAGTAAATTAAAAAAATGTGGACTAACCGGGATTCGAACTCGGGACAA
Source organism: Chrysolina americana (assembly GCA_958502065.1). Lineage (NCBI taxonomy): Eukaryota > Metazoa > Arthropoda > Insecta > Coleoptera > Chrysomelidae > Chrysolina > Chrysolina americana. The sequence goes on along the minus strand of OY293419.1, from coordinate 29,184,385 downwards.
ATATCTACCTAGATGACATTCTTGGACGAATCGACTATAATAATTGATTTTCAATTAAATCGTCGGGTGATTTCGGTACTCGATCACTCAACACAATTAAATCATCATGGAATGGAGAGATGATGAATTTAACCGCATTAAACATAAAATTCTGAATTGATTTTTGACATAATCTCGATATTCTCAATATTTTTATTCAATCTGCTAGTTTTTTGTGATTGAACATTATTAGTTGAAAGAGTCCAGAGTATTGATTGAACATTTTAGTTTGTGAAGGAAATTTAATTCTTGAATGTTTGTTTTTGTGCTTCTACCTTGTATAGGTAGGTACCTAAGGTTTCCTTGAATCTAAACAAGAGTAACAAGAGGAGAGGCATTGTACTGAAATTGCAATTCTATTAAATAAGTGTAAGTTTGTTACAACTTTCATATACCTACTCTGCAAGTTTGCTGCGTAATCACTGCGCATACCTGTAGGATGCTATAAAGTAAAAGTTCTATAGCTATTTTTATTCAGAAAATATAAGCAAGTTATATTAGGGGAAAAGTTTCATGATAGGTAGGTGTACCTCTACCAATTCCAATTAATGTTGAGAAGATATTCGTGAACATTGTTTATGGTTTAAGAAGTCGAAATGCATTTATAGACAGTTTCCTGACTATTTCTGTAACTATTCATCCGCTATTTTTTTCTACATATATTCTTTGACAATTCTTTTGAAGTAGCCTCTTCTTTCATGGCAGTGTACCTATAATTATATTACTGGCATAAAATTTGATATTGCAGTAAAGCGGGATGGCTAACTATACCTACCTAGATAGTTATAATACTCTATAATAATATTGATAATTATTGTACTGCAGATTTGAACACTACTCCTATTATTATCATTATACGAAGTATCTTTAATTGTTAATTTATATCTTTGTTAAGAATCAATTCTCGCATAGTGTTTGTGCGATTAATTCTGTGTTGCATTTTCTGTTGAAATTTAATTCAAAGGAATGCGTACATTTGCTGCATACTTATTTATATATCCTTACAGGTACCTATATACCTACATCCTATTCCTTGAACTCGTTAATAATATTAATATTTCCAAAAATTATTGGCACCTTGTAATATTAATAAAGAAATTGTTTCCGTCAACCGGCTGTACCTTTACGAGCACAACCCTCAGAAACCTTCGAAAGAATTCCCCATTTTTTTCAACAGGGTAATCTATTCGCCACTTAGCTATGCCCTTTTCCCCATGAAATTCATTATCAACTCCCAATAAACTTTTGGGTTGCTCTGAAAGCTATTCTGAATAAAAAATCCCTACTGCAGAAGTATGGATCATAGGTAAATAACGGGATGTAAACAAATATACAAGCAATATATTGAATTGATGACCACTAAAAGAAAGAGCAACACATATATCAGACCAAGATAGATATACTGACGACAGGAAAACAGTTGTCGTCTACTATTCGTAAAATGTAGGCAATTTGCAACACATTTACGATCGTCATATAGCTTCAGAATCATCAAAATCGTCTAGACGACACCATTGAGGCCTAATCGTCACTTCGGAATCCACTTTTCGTCATCTGATCGTCAAAATGTAGGCTATTTGCAACACAAACGATCGGCGTATAGGCATCTGAAAATAAGAATGCAGCGCCAATGTGGGCAGTCGTAGAACTATAAATATTGACATTGGAGTTTTGTGTTGTATGAGTTGTGTGTGTATTTGTGTAATTAAAATTTGATTATGCAATAGATATAAAGACTTCTCGGGAAATTTCAGGCTTTCATATTTCATTGTAAACGAGTGTGTTACGTTGTATATATTTTCCTTTTTATAAAGGCGGTATTATCATTTATTTCAATTCAGTGTAGCAATATTGAGAGTAATCAGAAGTAAATGAAGTTTCCAAATGTGATGTGAGTCTGAATTGAGTGCGCTACTTTGAATGCACAAAGCACAAGTCATGATTTTGTCAGGAGTGGAAGTATTCAACTTTCCACGTAATATTTTATGTTCAGCATTTAAAATGTCTTCACCTAAACACTTCTAGAAATGTTTGTGCCTATCAGTCTTGCCATTTGGATCTGAAAAATGGTACTATTAGAATCCTGAAGTGTAATAATGTTGATTAAACCGTTCACGTGTAATACTTTCGTAAAGTCTTCTAACCTTTGATTACTTTCAGTATGGCTACACTGAATTGAAACAAATGATATAAAATCGAAAATATACCGTAATACTATGGAAGCCTGAAATTTCCTGAAAAGCATTAATATTCGTTACAAAATCAAATATTAATAACACAAATACACACACAATCCATACAACCCCAACATCCAATGTCAATATTTATAGTTCTACGACTGCCCACCTTGGCGCTGCATTCTTATTTTCAGATGCCTATAGGCTCGGAGTCGTCAAATTCGTGAAAACGACACGATTCATGCTCGATCGTGACTTCGGAATCCCGGCCCTGGTGACAACTGATTCTGTCATTACAATGTCAGTATTGTCAATTGTCAGTTTCCAGATGACGTTTGACCTTTGTTATGAATATGATTTTACATTTTGCATATAAAAAATTAAATGTTATCATTATTATTGTACAACACGCATTATCAAGCAACATGTGTACTATGAATTATGAGGATTGGAGTAGACATTTCACGTTTCCAAGCATGCAGTTTTGGCAGTGCGGAAAAGTTTTATATTTCAAAATCATGGACTTGTAGAGTTATGCTCGTCAAGTGTTATTGTAGTCATCATGATTTCTTATATTTGTATTTTACTAGGGCTGCCCGTTTAACAATAAATTAATATACAGAATGACACAGGAGTATCTTTCTCTAAGTTATTAGTTTATTTATACATATCACAACAATTTCAGTGATTTATCAACAACTGGGTTGATTCGAGTAGAAAAAGTTAATTTAGTGTCTAAATTAATCCCTAGATCTTCCATTTGTTATATTGATTATAAATTTTGGTTTTTAAGGTTTTACTGATAGTCAACTGAATCAGATTTTCCGTAAGCACAGCCAAAAGTTCAGAATATTTGTTGAAAAGTATTTTATATAATTACTATATTTTACATCTTGATATCAGTCAGTCAAAGGCCTTTGAAAAATCTTCATAAATAACCGACCTAGTATTCTACGGCATTTATGATCAAGTTAGTGTGAATAATCAATAAATAAATAATACAATCTTTATTTGTTTCAAGAAAATAAGCATTTTACAAACACGTTAGTTTCCTAAACCTACCAACAATTGTTGAAAATTCAAAAATAAAATATTTGATGCATAATGATCATGACAATTGAAATTACACTAAGAATTACGATAGTTACAAGAGTTTTTCTTAGGTACAATAAACTGAATAAACATATACAACAGCATTCAGTTTACAAGTAAAACACAACCGAAATATCCCATCTGAAATTTCAAAGGAATCAAACAACTCTCAACATAACTTCCTTGTTTCAAGGATGAAAAAGTACAACCTAACAAGTATTTGATCACTGTTCTTGTTCCCATACGTGACCATTCTCTTGAAACGTGTAATTTTCTTGTCATTGCTTGAAAATTTCTCCAAATTGAACAAAGCCATGGCTGTACTAATTCTTGTAAGTTTTTGATTTCTTGTTTCAGATATGTAATTTCGTTTCCTACTATATCAATGATTTTTGAACAGGAGCTTTTGCAGGAATCTGATTCCATGTTGTCACTACTCGTTTAATTTCTGAGAAAATTTTCATGTCACTACGACTTTTGTAAGAGTGGGCTGCATCTTGATGATGATATTGTCAATTCCTCCTTAGCTTTCGTATTTTCTTTCGATATCCAATTCATGTTCATTGGTAAATGGTTGGCTGCTTACCAGCTCAGTGTTAGTATAGTATTTACACTCGTAACTTCTGCAGAAGCCAACTGCTCTTGTTGGGAAAACGTCAAATGCCAAGAAAAATATACACAACCGAATAGTCCAATGCCATATGGAACATTCCAGATCATTTCAAATAAATACCGTGAATCTTGAAAGTTTGGTGCTTCTAGAGTTTCAACTGCTTGTTGATATGGAACATGTTCCATCTGCTCGTATGTGTTTATGGCAGTCTAAAACAAAATTATGTTATTGCAATCATTTTAACCAGAGCAAAGATCTAATGTTACTGTAGATGATGCAGTTGGCAAATCTTGCGTGTCGATGCAAAAAGGCTCTAATCTTGAAATATTTTGGATAGCACATTTCTTCAATTTTCTAATATTGCCCCCTTTAATAAACTCGTCATTTGTGAAGTGGTGCGAACAAACCTATGACAAAAGTGGTTTCATTGATTAATTATGGATGGATAGATGAATGTACTCTTTTATTTACCCATGGTTTTGCGTCCCAGTTCCTTTTGTTTCAAGCCCAATCGCCATCAACCATTATGGTTCCTTGTATAGGGAAGTAATGAAATGAGATCCCACTGGTTTTATCATACCGTGACCAGCAATTATAAACACAACATTATTGAGGCATATTAATAAATTTTATTCTCAATAAACAAATGGATATAGCATCTGTTAATTATCACATTGTCAAGGCGAGGAATTTTGTCGACCAATGCACCAATACCAATAAAATTCATTCTTAGCCCACAAGTGACGCGCGCAACTTTCACCTGCACGGGTAATTCTGGAAAGGTCTATTATGTGCTATATATGCTGCTAGAGCCTATGGCGCAACCAACATTGTGCGACGCACAATATGTGGATTGTTTCTTTTGTTTCAAGAAAAAAATCAAATGAAGAAATGTTCTCTGCGTGTTGTTCATGAATATTTTGTTGTTTGAATGCCCATAAAATACTAGAATATTTGCACAATAGTTTCAAAAAGAAATATAAAGCATTAACAAAAGTTTACTATCTAACACGAAGAAGCAAAAGGAAAGCTCTTTTGAAATACTGATACTATTTCGTGAATGGGTTAAGAACAGAAGCAAGTTTTATAGATTTACTTTCGACAATACAAAGATTTTCTAATGATAACAATTTTTTAAATACATAACAACCACGTTCAATTATTCATATCAATACCCCCTTTAAATGAATATCTGTTTCTTGAAGTATTCGAATATCAATTTTGCTAGGGTCTTGGTCATAATGTTAATGTCAGCTTGCTGCTTTTCCGAAGAAATATACTGAATTCCATCCTCAGTTTTATCTTGAGGGAATTTTAAGATCACTGTACATCCTTGATTGTCTTCAAATAAAGTGATTGGTTTCGGAAAAAATCACAACTATATGAGTAGTAGATATAGGTACTTGTAACTATTAGCTGCTTTCCGATTGTCAGGGGTAGAAGCACCCAGTGGAGCTTGTTCTTGTTACCCCTGAACTGAACCTGAAGTGAATCGCACCTGACTTTATAAATGGGGTTTAATTGGAACATGATTTATCCTGATCTGTCAGATCACTTCAGAAGCTATCCGGAGATACTCGGAGCTACTCCCTGTTGCAATTGGAAAGCAGCAATTACCAAACACAAATAAAAATTCTTGTATGACTATAGGCGGCCATTTTCAAAGAGCCGTGGTCACTTGTTCTATTTTTCATTTGTTTTCCTTGTTATTGAAACCAACAATGCCTTTCAAAAAATTCAAGAATATTTTTATATGTACTTGAAATTAAAATGATTCTGTAAACGATTTTAAATACACACACAAAGAGAAAAAACTAATTATTCTGCAATATATTTGCGATCACCCTTTTAAAATTATGTCGAATACTTAAATAATTATTTATGAAAGTTTGATAACAATGAATGGGTAAATCTAATTGTTTAATTATTATTTAAGCTTTTCCAACACTTTATGCATCTCTTATTAGTTCAATACAGTCATTCTTAACCCCAAGTGAGTGCAAGCTCATAGACTATAGGATTATGCTGGAGTACGATTATGATTCTGTACGTTATGATGCGTTACGATTTCTACCTGTTACGGTTATGATCAATTGACGTTATGATGCATTGCTATTATGATGGAATGACGTTATGATACGTTGATGTTATGCTACAATGATATTATGATGTAGCATTATGATGGAATACGTTATGATGAAGTACGTTATGCTGGTGTACATTATGATGGTTTACGTTATGATCCTTTACTTTATGCCACTGTACATTTCTATCTTGTACTTTATGATCAAGTGCGATTTCTACAGTTTGACGATATGATGGTGTACATTTCTATGAAATACGATTTCTATTTTGTACATTATGATGCTTTAGGTGTTCCCGATTTGTACCCATTTTTCATCGGCAAACATTTTCAAAATTCGATCAGTGAGCGTCCATGGTAGAGGTGAGGCCTCGATTAATTCAACTATTGATGATGTACATCTGACTACCATGGTCTACCATGGTGGTGGTGTTTGTGTGTGTGTGTGTGTGTGTGTGTGTGTGTGTGTGTGTGTGTGTGTGTGTGTGTGTGTGTGTGTGTGTGTGTGTGTGTGTGTGTGTGTGTGTGTGTGTGTGTGTGTGTGTGTGTGTGTGTGGGGGGGGGTATGTGCTCTCTGAAAAAAACATTTAAATTCTATTAGATATCTGACTGTAATGGCCCCACGGCAGTGTGTCATGAGAGCCGACAATCAAACAGCGCTTGTCGTCGTGGGGTTTGAGAGCGATTTTTGTTTGCTCTACACTAAAAACGTTGTGAGAAAAGGATCGAATACAGCGTTGCAAAGTTATTTTTTCCACATTGTTTTTCAGACATTCCACATAATCTTCAAAAGTGATGTGATTCTCGACAACGCTGTGTTTGAACCTTTAGGATTTTTTTACGGTTTTTCCACCTTGTATCTTATAGGTGTACAACTTTGATCGAAGCTCCACGAAATCTGTCATGATACGACCAATGGCTTCGTCCTTCATCAAGCCGGGTACATTTTTATTTTCGAGGGGAATGTCAAATGGGTTGTCGCTTTGGTAGTCGCTCGTATCGAATTTTTCAATGTGACTGCTAAACAAATCCCGATAAATATCATCGCACTTAATTTCATAAATGAGCGAATCAGTATCCGTATACATCAATTTGCACTGATCGTGCGTATACTTTTTTCCATCATGAAGCCGTAATGGAAATCGTACACGCACACCTTGGAAATATCGAGAATCGACATTCCTATGTACAAGGACATATTGAATTACAAATACGTCTTTGCCATCTCGATAGCGACGAGGCTCTCGTTGAAAATTGTGCGACTCCTGAAATTTGGACTGGCAATCAGATTTTTTGCGCCACCTCCCACTTGGAGACCATTTTCACCACACGGTGCTTCCGTATGTTTTCCATGGTTTTCCCGAACACTGCGTTATTGGCTAGTTTGTAGTTATTTTTGCCAAAAGTAGTTTTTGCTTGAGAGCGTAATTTCGTATTTAATCCAATGTAGGGACGCAGACACGCCGACTGATTGAATTGCAACACGTTGTGGATTTTCCTGAGTACAAGGCCGTGTTTGAATGCTTGTTTCAACACCCTGTAGTGCACAACATATTTTTCCTTGTTGTACAGCGTGGTCATCAATTTTGGTAATTTCGAGCCTGGCGGTGTACGGTGCTCGGCACACAAGGGCAAATCTTTGTGTTTGTCATGCAGATGTTCGGGGTACTCCAAATCGACTTCGAGAATGTAACGGATGGGCGAGGTGTCCGACACTTCCGACACATCGAAATCGGCTGCATTTTCGAGCCATTTGAAGCCATCGTACGGAAGATATTCCATCATGGCCCAACCGTACAGATTATTCACGTCGAGATATAGCAAATAGGTCGACGGTTTGGAGGCATCATACCTTTCGCCCATGTACCGGTCGGCATCGAAATGGGCAAATTCGCGCCTTGAAATCTTCAAGTTATGGATGGTCAGTGTTTACACCAAATGCTCCTAGTTCATGCCCATGAAGCGAAAAGAGCCAATAAATCGAAATTTAATGTCAGTGTTGCCGTCGTATTGGGTGAAAGATATGTATTTTTCTTTGTTGACAGGCATCAGGCTGACTCGACCCCTTTTTGCCATATCTCGTATAATAAAACGGCTGTCGTATCCGGATGAATTGTGGAAAATGATTGGCACAACGAACGACTTTTTGTAGTTTAAGTTGCAATGCGCATGCGCATATCCACGGAACGCTCCCGTGTAGTGATTATGATCTATTACAATTTTGTCGTCAGTTTTCCAAGGTTTTTCGCAGATGTGGCAATATGGCGCTGTCGCTCTATCTGGAAGAGAGACGATCATGGGGACTATATCCAAAGTTTTGGCTTCCACAAATTTGGCTATGGCCCCCATTCTCTCCGCAAACCAATCCATCGAGTCGAGGCCCCGATGACTACCATAAAATGACAAAGTATCGTCATATGCACAAATAAAATCCAGCGCTGAAAGGAATGTGTTTTTGGTACTTTGCCGTATGTGAGGTGCATTCTTCGTCATTAAACTGTTCCAAAATCGACTCAAAATACGCGTAAATTACAAAGGGCACTATTTCTTTATGTATAAAATCCCGAAATTCTACATGATCATACGAAGGAAATGAAATTTTGATCTCGTTTAATTTTTGACAATCAACAGTATGACTGTCGAGTTTCTCCTCACTCATGAAATAATTTAAACACCTGTCGCAAATGAATGTTTTATGTCCGTCTTTACTGAGTTGGCGATTGAGTAGGCGAGGTAAATTCTTTATCCAAACGTAATGGAATTTTATGTCATCGCCGATGGCATTGTCGTCATCGGCGATTTCCAGTGGTGGTGCCTCGAGATCATTTAATTTCGGGTGATATTCATTTTGAATGAGGAGAAGATTGACTTGTTGGCCTAATTTTTGTTTCGTGAGTCGGCTCGGAACAGTAACGAAAAATGCCTCCTTGTTCGCTTGCGGCTGAATGAATTCCAAGTTGTACTCATTGATCGATATTGCACAGATATACTTTCTCAGGGCTTGGTTATGGGGGTTCTGGCCAATTTGGTAGGTAACCAGTAGGACAAAATAAAGCTCGGTAATTCAGTGAATATGCAGAGTTTAATGTGACGGCAGGAGCTAGATAGGAAATTATCACTTTTCTGAAAAATTACCAGAATAAGAAATGGTACAAAAGGCGCATAAACTAAATAGCCCTACCTGAAAAATGACCAGGCGACAATCCAGAGGCTTTCTCGAATTGTAATAACCCAATGGTTCAAAATTAGCAAGAGAATATTTTCTAACGTTGTTCTAGGCTCAAAGTTTTCTCGCTAAATATATTATTTTCAGTAACTCGAGACATTCTTTCATTTCTTGCAAAAGCAAAAACCAGTAGTGGAATGCCGCAAAAAGTTTAAATAGAGATACCGTAGAAACCGACGGTCCGGCAGCCTGAGGGGTATGCAACCCAACAATGACACGATGGAAAGGCGGGTTGCCAAACCTTGGATCTGGGCTCCTCGGATGAGATTTAAATATATAGGTATAGGATATGATAATACCTGGCGAAACAGTTCAAAGGCTAACGAACGACACCGAGCCTTTGTCGCGCTACAACGTGCCCCCAAAGCTTCGGTGAAAATGGGCTCATTGAACTGAAGCTGGTAAGTGATATAATTTCAGATGACTGGCATGAAACATGCCTCTTTCCTTAGTTTTATCGTGAGGATCCACCAGGAGGTAGGTAGCCTCACTAATCTGCTTTTTTATTTTGTAGAGCCCTTCGAAAAATAGCAAAAATGTTTTCGTTTCAGTCTTCAGGGAAGAGGACATATTGTTGGCCTTTAACAAGACCAGTTCCTCCGGTAAAAATTTGTGATAAGGCTTTCCTGGATTCCTCACCCCGCGACGGGCAGCTTTTCCTTGAAGAGTTGCTTCGGCTAAAATTAGATTTTGTTTCAGTGGTAGGACTGGGGCGCTTGTGTCGAGCGGATTCCCTATAGCCGGTGGGAGGAGTCGCAAAGGCCCAACCCCTAACTGAAGCTCTCGGGGTGAAAAATTCGTAGACTCGTGCACCACGTTGTTCAAAAATTCCTGGAAACACGGGACTTCATATGCCCACCGTGAATGTTGTTCGCTACAATACGTACGGAACAGTCGACCAAGTTCACGCATAATACGCTCAGCGGGATTAGCGCTGGGGTGCCTAACTGAAGTATACACCAGCTTGATGCCGGCCTCACTCAATCTATTCTGCCACAAATTGGAAGTAAACTGGGTTCCCTGATCCTGTAATACCCGCTATACTAGTCCATAAGTCGGGAAGTAATCCTTGAACAGGCGGTTAAGCATTGCTCTGGAAGTAGCTCTCTTCAGAAGGTATAAAACTACGAATTTTGTGAACAAATTATAAACAACAAACAGATAACTAACTCCCCCGCGGCTTCGAATCAGTGGTCCATAAATGTCCATGGCAACCATGTCTGTTTTATCGGTTGGTACGATGGCGTGGCTTTGGCAACGCTGTAACTTTAGTCTTTTGACAGATAACGCAGGTACGTATAAACTTTTTGATTTCACGGTACATGTTTGTCCACCACAACTCACGTCTCATCGCTACCCAGGTTTTCCAGCAATCGTAATGGCCTAATAGTTGATGATAAACCCTAATAGCCTCCGACACCAAAGATCGTGGAACACATAAGAGAAAAGTACTTTCATCTGAACCCCGTTTATACAAAACGTCTTGGTATACTGCAAACCGCATCTGCAACTTTTCATCAATTTCCAGATGGCTTTTGATGTTCCACAGCTTCTCATCCAGGTCTTGATAGTGAGCTATATTTTTCAATAACTTTTCAAATGAGTCTGGCAAGCTGAACATGGAAAATATTTGAAAACACTTATCTTCTGGAGTGGGAAACCGGACACAAGCGTGTCTTGAAAGGGCATCAGCTGCTATATTTTCCGGACCTGGAACGTGGGTAACCGCAAAAGAGAACTCTTGGAGCGCCAAGGCCCACCTAGTCACCCTGGGAGAAAGCAAACGACAGGAATTGATGCAAGTTATAGCTTTGCAGTCAGTATGCAAAGTGATTGTATTTCCAAGTAGGTACACTCTCCAGCGCTGAAACGACCATAGTACGACCAGGACTTCTTTTTCAAAAGCGGTGTATCTTCTTTCCCTCTCCAGTAAGAGACGTGAGGAATAAGAAATAACTTGCCGCTTGTCACCGACTACCTGAAAAAGTATGGCAGCAATGCCAATGTCACTCGCATCTGATTGCACATGCCAAGGTAATTTGGGATCCGAGTGGAAAAGTAGAACTGCTTCCTGCATTGATTCCTTGATAGCTTGGAAAGCTGCAGATTCTGATTGCCCCCATCTCCATGGCACTTAATTTTTCAATAAGTGTGTTAGAGGTGCTGACAGCTCAGCAAACTTATGTGAGAAGATTCTGTCATATTGACAAAACCCTATGAACTTCTGGAGTTCCTTAACATTACGGGGCGCTGAGTAATCTCTGATTGCCTGAATCCTGGAGGGATCGTGACGCACGCCACCGGTACTTATGATGTATCCCAAGTAAGACATTTTAGTTCTGAAAAACCTACACTTTGAGAGTTTCAGAGTGAAACCCGCCTTTTGCAATCGGGCCAATACTTTTTTCAGATGAACCAAGTGTTCTCCTATAGAGGAGCTAAGTACTAAGATGTCATTAATATAAGTTATCGTAAAACTTTCAAAATCTCTTCCAAAAACCAAGCTAAGACAACGTGAAAAAGAAGAAACAGCCGTTGCCAAGCCAAAAGGCAAGACACAAAACTTATAAGTTTTGGTGCCCACCATAAACCCTGTATACTGTTGGTCTTTCTCCCGCAGTGGTATCTGCCAGTACCCGTAAGTAAGATCAAGTGAACTCATCACTGTTTTTCCTACTAACATTTTAATGTTCTCTTCAATAGGGCGGGGATGCTCAAAATCTGACTCCATAATGAAATTCAATTTACGAGCATCTAGGCAAACCCGTACTGTTCCATCTTTCTTCAATGTAGTCGTTAGGGGTGAAATGTAGGGTGACGAGCAACGTTTGATCACTCCCCAATTTTCCATCGCTGAAATAGCCTTATCCACAGCAGCTCGGTGAGCTATAGGAATAGGGTGGGGTTTGACAAAAAAACCTGAATATTCTCGTAATTTGATAGATTGAACATATTCTTTAGTTAACCCTGGTTTATCACTGAAAATATTTGAATAATATTCTAACACTCTTACCAAGTTGGTCTTTTCTATTTCAGGCAGCTGAGACCCTCCCAGCAACCCTGAGAAATATCCTTATTTTGTAAGAAGGAATTTGTTTTATTTTGATTTGAAGCAAGATTAGGGTTTGCTGAACCTAGGCCACCCTGTATTTCCGGAATAATATTTCCTTGTAAATTTTGGAAATGTCGACTAGAAACTGCCCTAATATTTAAAGGTTCTAATGATTCCTCCTCATGAAACATATCCAGCTCTGGTATAATTATATTTTCCGAATTAAACTGAAAACTGAGATTCCTATCACCTAAATTTATTATGACCTGAAAAGTTCTCATAAAATCACATCCTAGAATAACAGGATAGGAAAGTCCTGCAATGACTATAAATTCCTGCACAAATTCCAAATTTTGTAATTTGAATCGGAGTTGGGCTTGCCAAGACACTTTTTTGAATTTTGATTTAAATGCCCCGACCACACGCACACCCGGTGCATTGAAATGGGCTATTTCGCTATGGAGATCCTGTAATTGTGACCAAACCTCCTGTGAAATAACAGATATGGGTACTCCCACTATCAACCAGGGCGGGATAACCATATCCATAAAAATTTATCATTACGATAGGTGATCTATTGTCTGAGAGAGTGTGGTCAAAATCACACTCCTCTAACAATTCCTCCAATGGATTATTGGCTATATTCAGTGGAGCCTTTTTAAAATTTGTCCCCACATTCGAACTCAATGGGGGGACTCGAACTCGTTTCCCGGTAACGAAATGTCCTCAACTTCCAAAACAGAAATATTTGGACTCTTTTTATTTTCATAATTTCTTGGATTGAAAAATTGTTTATTTTCTCTGACCTGTCTACTTGGATTTATATCCCTATATTGAGAAATATTTTCTTTTCTCAAAGTATTTTTGTAGTAGGGGAACAGGGGGCACAGTGTTACACAAAAATATTTTTTTCTTGTTACTCTGGCGCTATTTTATTCACAGTGAATTTTCCGATACCAAATGATTTGTTCCTGATAGGACCATGTCTCAGGATAATCAAGTGAAAGAAAAACTTTTATTTCTAGACTGGGACAATGATTATGTATAACAACTACAATTGTAACAGTGTGCCCCGTTAGTGGGGAACAGTGTTGCATGCTATGGGGCACACTGTTACTTGAGGGATAAATAGGAGATAAGTGAGAAGCTGTAATCGGAAAATTTATTTTTCAACACTTTACATAGCACCCAAATAAGACTTATTTTAATACATTATAGTATGCCTGAAAATCTACCGGAAAAACTAACATTTCACTTCTTCTTGCTGTCTGGCCTGAAGGTTTGGGGGCTGGTAATTTCATAAAAACTTGGGAAATATCAAAAACATAGTCTAAATCAGCAGGAACAAATATAAACTTAGGAAACAAACGGCGGATGTACGTTACGTTCACCGTAGTTTCGGTTTTGTTATTAACATATCCAATGGACATTACTTCAAGGCCTTTAGAACCACCCTCTTTAATGAGAACATAATCTCCAATGTTAATTTCCTTGTTATCATCGTCATTTGCTTCTGATGGATCTCCATCTGCACTTATAAAAGATCCCATACTGGACTCAGTATCTGCGCATGAGTAAGATCCTTCAGATTCTTCTGATTGGGATATTTCTTTAATATTTGGTTTCTTTGATTGAAAAACATTTCTTTTCACTGATTTTTGTCGTTTTGCGACGATTTCATTTTCAATATTCGAGACTTCATCTTCTGAAGCTGATGTTGGCCTCTGCATCCGTTTATGTAAAGTAGACATTTTTGTTCGACCACTTTTTTTAGACATCTTTTTTCCGTTTTTTTCTTGTTTAATTTTTAAATCAGCTATTATTCCGTCTTTAATAGGTGTGTCTGTTGAGATTGCACTTTTACGCTTTCTACTCTTTCCTTTGTTTTCCTTTCTAGTTTCTGCTCTGGGATAAGGACGAACTTGTTGTGGCAAAACTAATGAGGACTCTTTCACCGAAGTAGAAGGCATTTCTGATGATGTTGAACATGACGGAAGCTGAAATGAGGCCACTGAGGGTGTCTTCTCAGTTTGTTTATCCTGGACTTGCTGTGGTGTCTCGGGAGTTTCGTTCAGGTTCAGCTGTTCCAATAGTAACTTGTACTGGTATCTCATCTGCTTCGTTCGTGATCTGCTGTACAGGAGGCGGTCTATCTGTTACTGCAGATGCTAGAAAATCGTCATCTGAAAATATCTGCCTGTTCAATGGCCAAATGCCAGTCGACCTAAAACCACTGGTAATGTTATTTGGAATGAATGCGAGAGGATATGCTTTTCCCAAGAGCTCAGCTATTTGGTATATGGTGATCGTTTTTCCATGATTCATTATCATCCAATCATTACAAGCTTTTTCAAAATGTGTTTTTAACGGCTTATACATCGATTTATCTAATGGTTGATGTTTACCACTTGTGTGTGGCGGTAAATTCAGTAGTATAATTCCGTTAGACTTGCAGAATTCCAATTGTAATATGCGACTCATGATTATCCATAATTAGCAGTATGGGAGATTCTGATGAGGATTTTGTGAAACGTTGTAGATGTTTTAATATATCAATAAAAACTTCACCGTTAACCCAACCTGTTTTGGCAGCTGCCCCTGCAGATCCAGGAGGTGCACCATTCAACATTCTGTCCTGAAAATTGACTCTGGGAAATACAAGAAAAGGTGGTACAGAATTCCCTATTGCGTTTATAAAACAGCATGCCGTCACCAACACACCTCTTTCGCCAGAAGTTACCTGCCCAACTTGTTTTAATCCCTTTGGTCCTACGACGTTGGGAGGGTTATGTACAGTAGTAAGTGCTGTTTCATCTAAATTATAAATATTTTCTGGAGCTGGACCATTAGGAAATTTCTTAAAAGCTTTGACTAGGTTATCAAAAAATTCGTTAACATTAGTTTTGTTGAAACTGGTTGCACGACTCAGACTGGTGGCCTCAGGTTTTCGTATAGATAATTCAGGATATCGTTTCATATAACCATATAACCAGTCCACCCCTGCCTGTTTATGAGTATTCCAACATGTTGGATATTTCAGATAATTTTCCACCGCAAGTTCATACGTAAATTGCATTACATTCTTCCTAGTTAAGCCGTGGTGCATTTTACAAGCTGTAATCAAATAATCTCTTAATAAGTCTTCTAGCTGTTTAGAGAAAACTTGATTGACTCCATAGTTGGGCGTAAATCGAAAATATGTACGTTCCTCTTCAGACAAAGCTTTATATTTGTCAACATACCTTTTTAAAGTCATATGAACTACATTGGCTTGGATTGCTGCTGCCCTTACTGACCACCCATTATCCACAACATTTAGAACTGCAGTTTTCATCATATCCTCAGTAAAAACGGCTATTTTTCGAGTCTGATTTCTATTACGTACCATTTTAGTTCTGAAAAGAATATAAAAATATACCTTCAATTGATTGTAATATAGGTAGGTGCCGACTTAACGAGTTTCAATGTTTTCTAATTAAAAAAGTAAGTGTCACAGTGTGCCCCACATAAAAAACAGTATAACACTGTACCCCTCTATCAGTTGTAACACTGTGCCCCAAACGCCGTTTTCTTATTCAAATATCAATTCTGACATTGAACAATTTTTTAAGGTTATGTTTATATTGTGAGCTTGTAGCTAACTAATGTGTTTATGGTTCCAAATATCAAAACAACTTGTTATATTTATCTACAGACCAACAAAACATATTTTTAAACATATGATATACTTACTTTGCTGTTAAAAAAACTTGAAAATGGTTATATTTCTGCTTCAATGCACTTTAGCGCTCTACAAACAGGCACGGTATCAATGATGGGAAGTGTCGACAGTGACGGCGGTACGGTTTTCAGTTCAAATTTAAAAAGTTGGCGCTTAGTTTAACACTGTACCCCCTGTTCCCCTACTCGTCAGCCTGACGTAACCTGGAAACCGCTTGGGATAGGGTAGTAGTTCTCAAAAGGGAACCTGCTACATTTGGAGGGAAGTGTGGAGCTATCAGTTCAATGAGATCACCCTGACTGTAAGGGGGTTGAAGATTTTTTGATGTTGCCACCCACTGATTAAAATGATCAACAAATAACCCCTCCTTGTATTGGGCACTCTCCAGTTGTAACCTGAGTTTATTTTGGATTCTAGAGTGCCAAAAATTATCCAAGAATGCTACTTTAAACTGCATATAAGTATTACATTGATCAGAAAAGACATTCCACCACAGTTTTGCAGAACTTTTGAAACAGCCATTCAAGATAATTTTAATTTTATTAAATGCTGTCCTATCTAAGTCGATACCTCTAACTAAAGGAAAACTGGTGGCTGAACGTTATCAGTTTCAGATCCAAAAGAGGGCATTAATTTACTAAATTCTATGAGAGAAAAACTGTCATTGACAGGCTCTCCACCTATATATCTACCAAAGTTTGGATTGCCACCTGGTCTTACACAATCTTTTTCTGAACTAGGTAAATATTTATGAGTTTGAAAATTTTGCTTGAAATACGACTGGTTAAGTATTTGATTCTGACTATGAAAATTTTGCTTCAAATACGACTGGTTAGGTATTTGATTCTGACTATGAAAATTTTGCTTCAAATACGACTGGTTAGGTATTTGATTCTGATTATTTTGCAGCACTCTCGAAACAACCTTGCTAACCATTTCAGTAAGATCTTCATGTTGAGGCGGCAAACATGTGGGAGTTGGTTCCTCAAAATCTACCCTTTGCAACTCTGGAATGTTGGCAGTTGCTCCCCATTAGAGGTTGAGGATTCCGAAAAACATTTTGGTGATATTGTTTCTTTCCTTTTTCAGGAGTTTTTCGTATGGTGGAAAGATTTTGCAGGGCTTGTGTTATCGGCGTACGATTCCGAAGTTGATTACTTTTTGGTACGGCACCCAAAGATGATATATTTGCCACGGGGTTCTGAGCATTTGAAAAACCAACGACCGGTGGTGAATTACATGAAAAGATCCTACCTTCGCTTTCATCGTGGTTAGTGGTAGAGGACTCACTTCCATCCGGCTGCTGCGGCAGTCCCTCGTTCAATCTGTCATAGGTTAGCGATTTTTTAGGCTTGAGATCGTAATTGCCTGGGGTTCTCTGCATCTTGAGATTCAACTATCCACGCCTACTGGACTACTGGAAAAAAGGCCTCACGTGCTGGGCGACACGTTGCACAGATACACTTTCTCAGGGCTTGGTTATGGGGGTCTGGCCAATTCGGTAGGTAACCAGTGGGACAAAATAAAGCTCGGTAATTCAGTTTAATGTGACGGCAGGAGCTTGATAGGAAATTATCACACAAGTGTCCGCATAAAGTTTGTAATTTTCTCAGAGAGCCTATGCAATCCACTGCCGCGATCGCACTATTGATCAGGCGGGCGGTGTACTTGCAATGGGCCAGCCAATGTTTGCGTTCTTCATCAGTACAACCGCTTTTGAGGATTTTTTTGACCTTACGCAACTTGGCTACCATCTCCATACTGTGTGCCACAATAGCGTCAGATGACATGATGATGATGATGATTATTCAACAGACTCACAAAATTTCAAGAAAATGTCGAATGAAAATACAAGAAACTCACTCTTTGTTTCCAACGGCGGCGGCGTCTTCAAGCCTTAGCTATCTCAAACAGCTGCTGCGGATGATTTTGATTGGCAATTTTCTGCTCGCCCCTGTAGATGAGCATATGCTGGAACTCGGTTAATTTGTCGAGGATGGGTTTGAATGCACCAGTCACTTGATTTGGCAGGAATACTTTACACTCCTCCAACTCCACTAGGATGGACTCTCCAAATTTGGTTGTTTTCGCTTGAGCGCCGAGGATCAGATGGGGTTCGTCCTTCGGTAGCTCAGACATCTTCCGCAGGTTCTTCCTGCAAGCCAACGAAATCTTGTTAATTTCGTCGAGAAGATGAGACATCTACGAAAAATGAAAAAAATTCATACATGCTGTATTATAGCTCTCACTCACTCACTCAAAATGAAAAAAAAAATGATGTTTATGATTCACCCCGTGTATGAGAAATAAATATGATGAAAATAAAATATTCGAATCACACTGTATATAGCAAATGGAACTTTGTGATAGACACCCTGTATGAGAAGGAATTATGATAAAAAATTCAATCCACACACACACACACACATACACACTGTATGAAAAACAAAAAAAAATATGACGTTTTGTGAGAGAGACACTCTGTATGAGACAAAAAACAAATATGACAAATGAACTTTTCTGAATTTTTTTGAAATAACAACAAGTGAATCGAAAGAAATAGGCACACTTGAAACACTCGCGAAAAATAAAAAAATTAATAACTACTACTACTATCCTTTGCAAATCACGAATTAAATGGCACTCACAATAAAAAACAATGCACTTGTATAGAAAAAAAGCGAGAGACAGATGAGCGGCAGAGAGACACTTGTTGTTGCTTCGAACGCAGACAATGAAATGACGCAGGCTCGCTGTGAACGTACGTATTAACTCTCTATGTCACGTGACCCACGCCATCCACCTCCACGCCGAGTTCGCGTAACCCACGCTGCAAATGTATGCAACGGTCGAACTGGGGAAAACCCAAATTGCGCAATAACAAAAAACAACTCCAAGGTCAATTTAGCTCGAGCAGTGCAAACAAAACACCGGATGTGTTTGTGAGATAAAACTCTGTGATCAACTCTGTGATTAACTCTGTATCAAGCCTCCCTAGTCTCCGCTACAGTGAAATTATAGCAATTTAATCTCGATTTATAAAACGACGATACATCGCCTTTAGGAACTGGCAGTGCTGCTGGTAGGTCAAAGTAAGCAACTTGATACAGATCAGTAATTTCTTCTTTCTTTCTTCTTCTCAGCATGTGATAACTCCTCAATGTGATTCCTATAGCTTTGTTCCAAGTGGCTTTGCTCTTCAGCATTTGAATTTTTGAAGGTTGTGCAATGTTGACACTGATCTTTCTTGGGCGTGTGAAAAGACATATTGAATTGGTAGTTGAAAAGATGGCGGTGCAAATGAATTTTGCCATATGGTGTCCCATTTTCCCTGCAAACCCCTACGTATAGTAGGTATGCTACATTTCTTTTGCCTTTCTTAGCAGGACGATACTCCTTGCCACTATTCCTTAATTTTTCAGCAATGGTTCGTGCCCAGACTTCCTGATTTCGCTTTCTTTTTCTTGACTTATTCTCTTTTTTTTCCAGGGGCGGATACATAATTTTTTTTTGGGGGGGATGAACGGAAATATTTACTGACGAAGTAGGTAATATAAAACATAATTGTTATTAGATTTAGAACGATATATTTACGACAGTATACAATATGTTCACTACAGTATATGCCCACACTACTTCTAAAGACTAAAATTAATAGATTCTAGACACATTATTAGAGAACTTGTATAAATTCATTTGATTCGGATTCACATTACGAATTCAAGTTTGCGATTTTTTTTTTTGCGAATTTTTCTATAATTTTTTCGATATCGATTTTAATTTCGGAATGCATATAGTAGAGCGAGACCAGTCAACCTTTCTTCGCCTATGGTAGTACGTAACCATGTTTTCAACCGGCGAAGAGTTGAAAAACTTCTTTCGGCAGTAGCGTTACTCACAAGAAGTGTGGCCAAAATTCTGATGAGCATTCTGATGTTTGGAAAAGTATATTCATCGCAATCATTGAGAACTTCTACATGCGGATTGTGGGATCAATTTATTGCTTTCAGACTTAGTCCAACGTTCTGTTCACACTTCAAACTCTCCTTTTAAATTCACAACATTTCCATCTAAAAATAATTTGTATCGTTCTCCGAGCAATTTTACTAGCTTCAGAGCGTTATGTTTTTTTTCACAAGTGTAATTTTTTATAATTTTAGACGGGAGTAACAAATTCAAATTAAATACTTCTAATGTTTCTTTCGGCAATCTTTCTTGCAGATCTAGTAGAATGTGATCTAGTAATGGAACGAAAATTGCTCTACGATAGTATTCTTCAGCATGAAATGCAGCATAATTCGCTAGGTGGATTTGTTTTTTCGCAAGTCGAGGGATATTAACCCTACAAAGCCTGAATTAATTATTTTAGGATATAGTTATTTTTTTCGCTATAGTCAGTACACCGGGACCTCACATATTCAGAAAAATACAATATTGAAGGAATTCTGCTCGTGGGAAAGAAGTTTAGAAACGTTGCCATAAGGCAACGCTAGGCTTTGAGGGTACACGTAATATCAATATGGAATTAAAATTAATTATATACTTCTAAAAAGTAAGTAACTGAATGAAAAATTTAGAAACATGGTATGTAAAGGCCCACTTTACATTTTTTACAGCATATTCTGACAATCGAACTGCAACCTTCACCTGCACATTTCCAGAGTTTATTATTAGGTACAGCTATCACTAAGTGATCCATACGATCATATCGCACATCGTCCGAAACCCTGTTGTCAGAAGTGCTGTTCTTGGATAACGATGTTCGTCCAGGTCTTTTGGGTGGATTCTTGTATCGAGTAAGATAGGACCAATTCACGACGAAACTTACGCTTAGTGAGTTTACTTCCTGATGCTTGTTTATAGATGATCCACGAATTATGTAACGCAGCATCTAAGAACCAGGTAAAAATAGACCAGTACCATTTCTTTCCCCTAATGGAAATTCGGTACTGCGCTCCATCCTATCTGTTCCTCCCATATGTTTATTGTATTCAGAAACTAAATGTGGTCTAGGGATTTGAACAATTTTTTTTTCTGATTGTGAGTATCTTCTTACTTGACTGAGGGGATGGATGCCATGGACGGTAGAAGCCACAGCCACCATAGCATTGTTATTCCAGCGTACAACCAACACCCTATTTTCAGCACAAATCTTGGATTCGTGTGATCCCCTTATCTTCTTCTTAGTTATTTTTTTATCAGCAAGAGTGCAAGATTTGAGCAACCGATTTTCTCTCATCGTTCCTGTTGCTCCATAACCTCTTTCCCTTAGATGGGTGAGTAATGGAAATCCAGTGAAAAGGTTATCGAAATAGATATCGTGACGATACGTCTGATTCGGTAATTCGTCCAGCATTTTCACTAATGGAGCTGCACATGCTCCGTATTGAGAGCTATCCCAGTAAACACACATCGTCGGGTAAATGTCGGGATTATATCGGCATCATCGGTTCTATGTCGGCATCGGTCACACACAAGCTTGCCAGAGTCGTTTCGTCTTCTTCGTTTATGCATTAAAAATTGATGAATTTCATATGTAGATTCGACGCTGGGCCGACGCATGTATCCATACAATCACTGACGCTCGGCGACCGTGCTACGATAATGAAACTTTCCGGATTTTAGTTAACGACGACCCTAATACAACATGAACTTTCAAATTTCCCGGGCTGTCCTTCGTCGTAGAGATGGTAAGACTGGTAAGTGTCATGTGTTATGTCGGGTGTCGGGTTGTTGTTCATTGTTCAATGTTGAATTGAAGTCGGAGTCGCAGTGTCGTAGTATTTTGTTTAGATTTTGTGTTACAAAAATAATTCAATCGAATACAACTTGATTTCTTTCATTTCAAGAGTGTGTCAACATAATACTGAATTTTTTGCTCATCATAATCGTCTAGTCGAAATCAGAAGTGTCTGTCCTGGGCCCGATTCTTTTCCTTATATATTTAAATGACCTGGCCCTTATTTCAATTCAAGGACAATTCACAATATTCGCTGATGATACCACCCTCCTTTGGCATGGAAAGGATCAAAAAATTATTAAAGATACTATCATTAAAGATCTGGAAATAGTAAAGAAATGGTGCGATTCTAATTATTTGTGCTTCAATACAAATAAATCTAACTTACTTCCATTTAGCTCTGATGATGATAATCTAAACCTTAACGGACACATATTGGAAAATAAAAAATATTCCAAATTTCTAGGAATATTCGTAGATAGCAAACTGAAATTTGATCATCATGTCATGTCAGTAACAAAAAAATTGGCATCAGAATGTTACGCGCTTAGAGTTGTAACAAATAAACTGAGTTCTTCTGTGGCAAAGATGGTTTATCACTCTCTAATTGAGTCTCACTTGAGGTATGGTATATCCTTTTGGGGATTCTGTCATCAATATCTGTTTCAGTCAGTATTTATTTTACAGAAGCGAGCAATTAGATATTTATGCAAAGTTGGTACGCAAACGTCAGATAGACCCCTATTCATAAGTGAAGGAGTTTTAAGCCTTACCTGTATTTTTATTTTAGAATCTGTTTGCCTAACTTACAAAAAATACCACACACCAGAATCTCTAAAACAAGGTAAGACATAATACCCGACAAATTACAGATGGAAAACTATGTCTTCCCATCCCAAAGTCGGCCTTGACAAAAGATTCCTCAATCTATGAAAGTAAAAAAATATATAATCACATACCCGCAACTTTTAGAAATGAGGTTACGTACAGTAAATTTAGAAATGCAGTTAAACAAGCACTATTAAAGAAAGCCTATTACACTCGAGATGAGTTTTACAATGATACTTTGGTATAATCTTGATTTTATTTATTTTAATTTGTATGAATCGTATTGTATATATCTGTTGTTTTGTATAATTGTTAAAAGTTTATTTTTAACTTACATATTTTACATTTTAGGCACAAATGCAATTTTTTAAAATTTAATTGTTTGACGTATGATGAGTTTGTGAACTGAATCATTAATTATAAATTTTTTTACCTTATAGATTGTCTTGCATATATATGTGTTTACTAATATTTTTTAACTTTATGACATATTCGTGAAACTGCGTCAAAATGGCTGTTTATTTTTATGTTTAATTTTAATATTCTTTACAATCTTTTTCAATAAGAATTTGTTTCTTCGACAATAAAGTATATTTCTCTCTCTCTCTCTCTGCTCATACCGAAACACTTCCATTCTCTAATGAAATTGATATCTTGATGATTGAGTACCTATTCAACTTTCATTTCGATATTCTTTATCATACCTTAATACTTCTTTTCATAATTCTTATGAAGGCCACAGTTAATTTTTTTCAATCATTTTGTTTTTCAGCTTGTACAATCATATACTCATGAATTGAGTATAGGAGATCCATGTGATGAGAACTAGGAAGATGTTGAATTCTTAAAAAAGGGCGAGTAAATAATTTTTTATTTAACACAAACACAGTGCAAACATATCAGCTGAATTAATTCGTGAATGTTTTAGTGATATATACCTGTGCTCATTGGAATAAATTGTTCAAAAATAAGACCAAATTGAGTTATTTTATGTTTTTCAGTTATTGAAGTATATGGCCTTGTTGGGGGCAGAAAAGAATACTATAATAGGGCACGATTTGTCTCTAAATATGAAATAGTCTGGACGAAATAATGAAAGTGGGTTTGACTCGCTCTACAAGATTTTTCATCTCAAATATGGTAGTATTCTTTAAAATTCTAAAATTATTCATGTATTACATAAGTACTATAAATATTTTCAGAGTCAGCAAGAAGAAATGCTTTGGCAAAAAATGTAACAAATGCAGAAATCATAATAGCAATAAAAAACTGGTTTAGAAATCTCTCAGACAGAAAAAGAAGCGGATTGAAAAGGAAAGAATAACTGTAAATAACAATTACTCAGAAGAAAGTTGGTGGAAATGAAATCAATTTTATGTTTTATCCATATATTATTTCATTTTATGTTATACAGAAATTATTATATTTTGTTTATTTCGATCATGACTTTTTATTTCTCATTAGAAATAGGTACTAATAGGTTTCTATGGTTTCATAGAATGATTGAGTGATATAATATATAGGAGTGAAATTTGGTTTGATTTTCAGATTGAAAGTAGTTGTTTTCTGGCAGATATTTGCCTCAAATTTTCCATTTTGTAAGATGGTGTGGAGAGAAGAGGATTTTGATTTGGACGAAGATATTCGATTCATTTGTAGAAACGCTGTTCATAAAATAATATACTTTTCGTTATAAAAATAGTAGGACAGGTATAATCTTTCATTCTGAACAAACTGAGTGTTGTAGTGATCCGACTATTTCATTTCGAGCTCGTAATTCAACAGTTGGATCACTTCTCTTCAGTTCATTTAGTTTGATCAATTTCATAGATTCCAACCATCGGACTGGTTTCTAAAAGAACGGCGAATAAGTGCCTTGTTGATGTCGGTAGGTACTGAATATGGTCCGTTATAAACTTCGGCAAATAGTCGAAAAAGCATTGGTCTATCAGCGGAAAACAGTACCGCGGCAAACTGTAGGCCGGGCGGTCATGGCGAACATTTCACCGATACGGTAAACTGTCGGGGTAGCTACAGTTTGCCAACTTTATGTAACGGCATGCAGCAATGTTTCGGCATCGGCCCGATCATTTGTGTTTACTGGGATAGAGCTCATTTTTATCTAGGCTACTTCCCTGATAGACTTCACAATTTACCAAGTAGCCAAAATCAGTATTGAGGCACCACACCTTATACCGAAAACGAATGGGTTTACCCTTTATATACTGTTTGCAAGAATGGCGTCCATAATATTTTACCATTGCTTCATCATAATTCAAATGTTCGACGGGTGCAAAATACTTCAGAACCATCACTGCTCTTTAAGGAATAAACTAGCGGAGATAGAACTTTATCTACAATGCACGGAATATATTTGGGATGAAGTTTTGCAGCAAAGGCATTTTCTGCTTTAGATAAAACGTAATTTCTCTTTAGAACTCCATCAGCAACTTTATATTTAGTATCACGTCTCCTGAGATTATATGTTTTAGTATTACTGACAAATTTGTTCCTAAAAGGGAGATTATTTGATTCATGTTGAGTAGGACAACTCAAGTCAGGTTCTAATAAACTGAATTTAGATATTGGAGGAGGCTTATATCTGTCAGACCATTCACAAGCTTCTTCCAATTTTTTGCACAAACCATTCAACTCAGAAATAGTATTAACTTCCTTCAAAACTAAATGTGGCATATAATGAGGTAATAAATTCCTTTGAATAGTATTTACCATTTCTTTATCTGATGGTTTTGTTTTCAGTCTATTAAAAAGTCCCTCCTTTGAGGTAATGTACATCGTAACTCTTTCGAAAGAACCTTGTGTTCGATTACTAATCTCTCGTTTCAGATCTTCATCGTAATGGTATGGCAGAAAATCATCCTTAAGTTTTTGAACAAGTTCATCCCAGTTTCCTAGCCTTTTCCTGTTATTGTTATACCAGGTCCAAGCCTGATCTTTAAATAAATCTCCAGCAGATAAAAACAGATCATCTTTAGAGACATTACGAGCAAAGCTGAAAGCATCAACTTTCTCCAAGAAAGCAACTAGAGATTCTTTACGATCCCCACTAAACTGAATGTTCCATTTATAAGGCAATACAGGCTTTGGAAAATTAAATTGGGGAGGCTGATGACTAGGGCCTGTTGGAGTCGATGTCTAAACAGATGTACCACTAGAAACTTTAGAAGTCTCCTTTGAGCTCTATAAGCTCTAAGTGAAGTGCTTTTTTAATTGCCTCCTCATCTTCATCTACAAATTCAAGTCTATGAATTCTTCCAGATAAATGTAATAGTCTAGTAGATAATCTCTTGTATTCAACAAGATTATAGGAATCAATTTTTGCTTTTAGATCAGCCAATGTTTCTTTAACTAGAAATACATCTTCAGCAAAAGTATAACAAACAGTGAAAGCGATAGAAAAGCTACGGTTGGAACTCTCCTGACTCAAAAGTCCTCTCAGAATTTTTCTACGTTTATCCAAGTTCCCTTTTGGTTCTATACTATCTAACCTAACCTTACCTAACCAGTTAGGTAATTTAAACCCAACCCTGCTTTAATTACTTTCTTATGTATAAATATTCACGAACTTGATGAAATCTGTAGTTACTTGAAAATGGTGTGAGAGCCGAAACCGGTCGTAATAAAGTAGTAAAGTGTTAGTGGAAACTGGAAAAAAGTTATATTTTTTCTTCCTTTCTTATTTCATCATGAATTTCCACAAAATAAATAGATCATCAATCAAACAAGCAAGAACATTATCTGAATTTTTTTAACAATAGTGAAAAAAATTACAACTTTTTTGGTTTCCTTCGAATATATCAAAAAGTATAGAAGGAATCGTTTCACAATCATTAGAACTTTTGTAGAGATTTATTAAACCTACAAAACTTTTAACTGTCTACAAAGGTTCTATTAACTGTAAAACGATTCCTTCAATACGTTTTGATACATTTGAACAGGATGAAAATCGTTCAATTTTAAACAAATTTTAATATGTAATATTTTTTTTTTTATTCAATTTGGTCCAGGAACATGATGCTTTTATACGGCTTCTTGTACACCTGACGAGTAAGTAACCTAACTTTTTATTAAATTTTCAGAACTTCAAATTTCAGATTATCAAATTCAATTATTACTTACTTACGGGTATGCACTGATGATGACTCAACAGTCGAAAGTGCTTTGCTACGAATTTTAAAAATTAAAATATTTTGCACGAAATACAAATTTTATTCCTCCAAGAATATTATACTAGGCACCATGCAGGCAAGCCTAGTTACTTTATCGATAAAGTTTAGCAATATAACTTTTTCCGGAAAGAGTGGTAAATAGAACACGAAATAGTCTATTTCTTGGATTCTAGCGGTGATAATAATTTTTCGTTTTCAGGACCGGTATAGCGCTCAAGCAATATTCTACAATTTCCTTATTATGAACTCTGTCACATTCATATTTCAGTGTTACAATCAAAATGTACTGAGAAAAAAGACCACATGGTCAAAATTATTTTTCCGGATGTCCGGGGCCGGTTTCACTCCCGCAATAATCCCAAACTTCGTCAAAGACCCATAACATTGCGTTGAGAGAAAATATGACATGGTCAAAATAATTTTTCCGGGCGTCCAGGACCGGTTTCATTCCGGATATATTTCCCAACTTTCCTATTATGGAATATGAAAATGGCAGAGTCCATAATAAGAAAGTTGGGATATATTGCCGAAGTGAAACCTGCCCGCCTGGACGCCCGGATGAATTATTTTGGCCAATTAGTTTTTTCCTCAAACCAATCTTCTTGTCTAACCAAAACATCAAAATGGTACGATCCATATATGTAACAAGGAAGTTGAGAAATATTGCCGGAATGAAACCAGCCCTGGACGCCCGGAAAAAATGACCGTGTGATTCTCAACCCATTCTTATTATCTTACTGAAATATGAAAATGGCACGGTCCATAATAAGGAAGTTTGGGATATTATTGAGGGAGTGAAAGGGAGTGTTACCGGCCCTGGACATCCAAAAACATTATTGTGATCATGTGGTTTTTTCCTCGGTTCATTTTGATTGTCATACTAAAATATTATAGTGACAGAGTTCATAATAAGGAAGTTGTAAAATATTTTAAGCGCTAGAATTCCATAAAAAAACTATATCTTGTTATCTTTACCTACCACTCTTTGTCAGAAAAAAATATTAAAAAATATTGCTGAACGTTATTGCTAAAGTAACTAGGCTCACCAATCAAAGAAAAAAAATGGAGAAATCACAGCTCTCTGAAGGCTCTGAATATAGAAAACGATTGAACGTCGCGTTGACAGTCGACCACAGGAAACGGGTAATTACTGGAATTCCAAAGGGACAGAATTTATTATGAACTGGGGTTTGTTGCTTACCATTTTATTTTTATCCTACACTGTGAGAAAGTTGAATTCTATCGGCTTCATGGAGCGGAGAAAGTTAGCTTTTCTACGGGTAGCTGAGATAATAAATTTTACATTATCACGCTAGGTGGCTACGCCATTAACCGTCAAGGGTAATGTTGCATCTAAATTTCGACTTTATTTTATAATAATTCAACGAGATATTATTTTGGCATCTGGCCTGAGAGCGAAGCTTGAGGGCTTTCATCTCTGATTACTTATCCCAAATAATTAATTAATAAATACAAGAGAAATTTAACAGCAACCAAAATCATCAAGGTCGTGTTATATTTACGAAGATTATTTCTTGAATCCAATTCTTTATTATAGTCATATTCACAAAATGTAACAATTTAGCATAATTCATTCAAAATTTAAAGCAACAATAAAAAAAATCCAAACAGAAACAGCACCAGCTTCATAATGTATCAACTGATATTTTTACTCTTCACTGTATTATCAGGGATTGTAGCCTCGATTACCCTATCTATTTCTTTGTTTTTGGTTTCTCCAAACCGATTCATTTTCAAACACTTCAACAGCTTCAACACGATTGATTAAGGTTCACGTAAACCAACGAAAAAATAAACGGCAAATTCAAAAATTCTGAAAAAAATTCGAGTTATTTTGGCATTCACATTGAATAATTAGAGGTTATTTCAGGTTTTCCCAAAAACCATTCATCAGATTCCATTTCATATATCATGACATGTCAATGTGAAAGTAAAAGATAATCACGATTTATTTCAGAATTTTTGAATTCAACGTCCCTCAAAATAAAAAATAAAAAATCAGAAATTCTTGTTATAAAATCAAAAGCAGTTGAGAAGAATCGCTTTTGCAAGTGATATTAATATGAAATTTAGAAGACTGAACATTGAGGAACAATTCGTACTATTTTTCAGACATAAAATCAAACGATTTATATTTCTAATAATGATTTTCAAAACCTCGGACAAAAAACGGTAAATCGCTCCAATAAGTGTTTCCTCTGTAGTACATGAACAAACAGACAAAAATTGTTCTGCCACCGTCCACAAGGTATTCCACAGAAATATTGTCACTGTCATATTTACTGTACAGCGTTGCCAATAGTTCTAGGCAGCTATAACCGATGTAATTTGTTTACTTTATCGAAAATGAAAGTTACTTCGATAGGGGTTCGTCAGTTCATCAGTCGGATGTTGGATTGGTCCGCCTAAAGCCTTGGGCACAACTGAAGAAGTATGTATGAAGAAGTAATAAGTTTTATGTTTTGCGATTCAAAATATCAGTTTTGGAAATAAAACAGGATGCAAAACAGAATTGAAAAATAATGATAATAGAGTCTTTATTGTCAATTCCAGTTGTTTTTAAATAACATTAACTCATTTACATAAAAAATATCGGCATAAGGCGGAGTTCAGCTTACAAAGTTGAAAAATATTGATAAAAATAAATTAAAGTGAGTTGTTCATATTACCTGCTCTTTTTGAATTTTACCAACAATTTTGTTGATTGTGCTAAAAGCAAATCTGATCTAGGAAGCAAGATCAAGCACGGACTGATTATATCTATAACAAACCCATGGGCACTGCAACCCCGAATATCAGAAAAACAAAAAAAAGATTATAATAAATTATATAATAGTGAATTGGAAAAAACGGTAATACCAAAGATTCCCAAGATTTCCTTCCACAGGAAAATCGACGGCACAGACATCATCAATAAACCAAAATCTAAGAAAGAGAATGAACCACTTTGGAAACACTAAAAACGATTGAAAAGATAACCCCTTTTAGAACAAAAGGAGGTTTCCATGGTAAGCCTGGATGTTCTGCAAATCAACCAAAATTTGCAGACAAGGAGAATACATCACTGTTTCTGAAAAATGTGGTGTACACCCATTACAAAACTGAAGACTCCGCAAATTTTCCGAAACTTGCAGACATGATTCGGCACTGGGGTTGAGTTCGAAAAACGAGGTCTCCACCCAATACAAATCTGAGGGCGCTGCAAATTTCCTGAAATTTTCAGACAGGACACAACAAGGACAAGACACAACAAGGAACACTTTTCACAATTCGAATAAAAAAGTCTCCGAGGTCTCCACCCAACAAAAACCAGAGGCACTGCAACTTTCACCAAATTCACGGAATCCGCAGAGGCCACTGAATTCGATTAACAAGGTCACCGAGGTCTCCACCCAACAAAAGAGTGAATATACTACAAATTCAACCAAATTCGTGGACAGGACTCAGCAGAGGCCCACAGTATTCGAAAAACGCGGTCTCCGAGGTCTCCACCCAACAAAATTATGGAAGCCCTGTGAATTCTGTCTATGAATTTGGTTGAATTGGTAGTGTCTAGTTTTTCATTGGATGTAGCCATCGGGGATCTCGTTATTCCAATTCAGTGTCCTCTGCTGAGTCCTGTCTATGATTTTGGTTAAATTTGTGGTGTCTCTGGTTTTTTGTTGGGTGGAAACATCGTTATTCAAATTCAATGGCCTGTGAATTTGATGGAAGGTGCAGTGCAGTGATGGTAGGGTAGAGACCTCGGGCGCCTCATTATTCAGTTTCAATGTCCCTTGCTGTGTTCTGTCAACAAATTTCAGGAAATTTGTTGCACGCGCCCTCAGATTTGTCTTGGATGGACACCTCATTGTTCAAACTCAACATGTGTGCAAGTTTCAAAAAATGTAATAGGAGAGTTTGAACCAAAATTATTATAATAATTATTAAAAACGGAATTTGATGTTTTCCACCTCCATGAATCATAACTGTATGCGTCTCATCAATGTTGACTTTTTACTATAAAACTCACGTTTAATGTCTTGATGAAGAAAATATACATTTCCGAAAGATCGACCAATTAACAGAGAGTATTCCTTTAAACAGCCCAGTATTTTGACTGCATCCTCAAGATCCATCCGCATTTTTCCTTAACTAGTCAGTCAAGACTACCCTTCGCCTTATACATATTATATAAATTTAAATATTCTATATCTCTAATGTAGATAATACAGTAGATAAATAACAACATTGTAAGGGACTTCTCAGAAGGAAGAGATGTTTCTGCAAGCAGTAGCAGCAGACATCGAGACAGTGTAGTGATAGTTTAGTGATCATGATGATAGAAGGATTTGTTCGTTGATTTTTGAACTTTGTTTTCTTTTCCTGAGTTGCAAGAATCAGTGATGTTTTTTCTTTTAATTGTATCCTAGCAATTGTGTTTCTACTTACAGAATGTATCTTCAATAACGATAAAATATTTCAGGGAGATAACCTCAGTCGATTTCAAGAAGAATAGTGAATTACATTTTACCCGGAAACCCTTAATTTTCGAGATACAGGGTATTGAAGTTCCATGAAACTTCAACACTCCGTATCTCGCGGGAGGAAGCGTTTCCGGACAGTATATACATTAACAGGAAGTTTTTCCTTGAAATCAACGAGGATTTTCCCCCTGGAGATTATTTTATTTTAATATTCATTAATAAATGTTGAAAATTGAACAAACTATTATTTATTCATACCATGAAATACAAATTAAACTAATTGAATGTTCAATATGGATATACATTGGATTTCCATGTGACTCCAATGGATATCCATTGAACAGGCATTTTAGAATGATGTATATCCAATGGATGACCATTGTACATACATTTCAGAATGATGTACATCCAACGAATGTCCATTGGACATACATTTCAGAATGATGTACATCCGATGGATGTCCATTGTATCCAGATCCGGATGTCCATTTCATCCATTGGATATCCAGTGGACATGAAATGAACATCCATTGGATCACTGAAGGACATCCTATGGACATCCAATGGATGTCCATAAATCCAGACCTGGAAGTCCATCGTATATCCAATGGATATCATTGTGTTATCTGGGTTTATATGAACCAGGGTTAATCTATATATTTATACAGGGTGTTTCAAATTAAGTCGGCATCATTGCCAACTCCGTTATTATTGATGCTACGAATTCGGTTAGATAAGCATACTAGTAGCATTTTAACGGCCTTTTCGATGCCGAAAACAAAAAAAAATTGACAGTCCCGTTTTCAAAATATTTTATAAAGTAATATTTTTTTAAATGGAACACCCTATATTTTATTGCATGTTAAAATTCTCCCTGATGAGCTGATTTCATCGATCTATCACAGTTGGGGTCTAGCTGAAATGATTACAGAGATACAGGGTGTGAAAACTTGTGATTATTTCAATTTTAGGAATTTTTTGTGTGGAAACTATTCATTATTGGTCAAAACGGCTTGCATGTCCCTATCTTAACTTTTGATTTACCATCTACTGACATTTTCATATTTATATCATTTTAATATTCATCAAGATCGTGTTATATTTTTGGAGATTATTTCTTGATTCCAATTCTTTATATATCACATTCACGAAATGAAACAATTTGGAATAATTTATTCAAAATATCAACAACAATTAACAAAATCCAAACTAAAATAGCACTAGGTTTATAATTTATCAATTACTTCTTTACAGCTCACTGTATTATCAAGTATTGTAGCCTCGATTGCTCTAAGTGGATTTTTTAAAAGAGAAAGACACATGAAGTACAAATGTTAGAGAGAGATGAACAGATGTGAAAGTGATCTCGATCAACTAGAGCAGTCTTCAACGAACACCCCTAAATCACAGTATAATGCTTTTACAAAGAATTCTTTGTAAAAGCATTATACTGTGCCTAAATAGTCGCTAACAGAGCGTGTTGATTGGTCTTGTCAAACAGGCATAAAAAATATGATAGTTTGATGACTGATATATGATAGACGAAAGAAATAATCAAAATAAATATTAAATAGTATATTAAAGTATAAGTGGATAAAGAAGTCTTTCCGGAGTGTGCGAAATAGAGCAAGTGTTTGAAAAGACCAGTTATCCACGCATACTTTACGCATTTTTATTATTGGTGCACTTCGGAAAAATGGAAATATAGCTAATAATGTAAAATGGTTGAATTCGTGATTTGGCATCAGTATACCATTATGCTGTCACCGCAGTGCTCAAAAATAAATCCTTATATCGATTTTTCAAATAGTAAAGAACATTCGTGTTAAATACCGCTAAAATCTAATGCTGCGTTTAAAAAAGAATATGACAAGTTCATCAAATGGAAGGAAGAGCAAATGGCAACAGATATAAAAGAACGGGTTGTGCTTGATTACAAGTTACAAGTCACTTCTGTCAGACCATTGATCAAGACATTGTCATTCATACTTCACTTTCTCGAGTTGATGACGTGGACATGGTAATTTTAAAAGACGCGCTTTTGTGAAAGTTCGAATTAAACACGCTTAGGCGTGCTAAGAATTGGCAAAACGAGGTACCAATAAAAAAAAATGTTAGCTGCAGTTTTCAATGTCTGCAAAATCATAAAATCGTAAGTTGTCATATTTGATATTTGTTTTCCAATAAATAAAATTTTTGTAGAAAAAATATTGAGTACCAAAAATTATTGTGAAATATAAAAAATTATGTGTAAACCACGATAGTAAAGTGCTTTTCTCAGGCCTCAAGAAATGGCCAGGCTCGGCTGCGCCTGTACATATCTTCTTTTGCAATGCCACTTCACCGCCTAGGCACAGTTTATAGCTAGCTATAAACTGTGGCCCAGGTACACAAAATATTATACATATTTCGTGGCGCGGTGGATCTGTGCTATCACTGCCATTTAAGGTACCTATTCATGGGTGTTGGAACTTGGAACTCTGATCTTAAGGTCTATGGCTTTTGAACTTTTGAACGGTTCGACGTACAAACATGGGACAAAAACCATTTTGAATAGTATCACCGATTATACTTTTTGAACTCAAAGACATTATGATTGCTCGACAGATGGCGCATATCAACTTAATTTTTAAATCGCATGGGGGGTCAAGTGATACTGTCGAGAATGTGGGTTGGTGATATTGTCAAAAAAATATAAAGAATGATTTTCAGGTGCCTCGGCCAGCTCCGGGTTCGACCGCATTCTCGCCGCCCAGAGTCTCTCCATTTTTACAAAGAGTAATCTGCTTTGATAGGGAAAATACCAACAAATTTTTGTCTATAGAATAGCCTATTCCTAGCAAGCCCTAAAGTCCCTAACCGAACTTACCAAGTAGCTGAAAAGGAATCAGATTAGTAAATAGCTAAATCTGGTACAACAAATAAACAATATATTTTAACGCGCCTATCCAGGGAGTTTACCCGTGTCTCTCCCGGGAGAGAAGTTGCGCTTTACCGCCCCGTCTCACCTTAGTGCAATGGCTTGTCTTATAACGGAAGACTCACCCCAGTGATCCGGTAGGCATCACTTGGCATAGATTCCGGGACCACGCAATCTAATTCAGGCAATACGGAGCCGCTGCTTCCACCGGCGGTGGAGGCCAGGCTAAGCTGAAAGAGAAAGTTTAAAATTAGTAAATTCAAATAACGAATTCTTTTGTTGTGGGCTCGCACTGAGTCCCAAATGTTTCACACTTTATGTTTGTTCCGAAAAGAACAGAAGTGTGTTTGCAGACATGCAGTCAAAACGAATTCTTTTTGGAGGGATGTTTGGTTTTCTTGATATCCCTCCAAGAAACACAGGTTACACTAACAGAAAAATGTTGGCCGAAGATCTTCTTTCTTGAGCCTTGACACCTTCTGGAATCTTCCTTCTTCTCGAATACCCAATATTCGGACTTCTTGAATTTTCTCTCTCAGACTTCCAATCTTCACCTTCCCAGGTTGAAGGACTTTTCTAGAATTCCAATTCTCCAATATTTCAACAAACTTTAGCAGGAAAATCTTCTATGACTTTTCTGGAACTTTGGTATTGTAATACTTTTCAATACTTTGAAAACTTTTCAGAAATATTAATATTTAACTAATATTTCACTCAGCTGAGTATACGGTGCTTCTGCTTCGCTTAAACGTAGTACTCTGGAGCACTCTCTCGAGACGCGAAAAGCGCTCTATATTTATAATCGCGGGCCGGAGGGCGTGGCCTGGCTTTGACCAATCGCGCTCTCGGACGCCGAACAAAATTCGGACGAGAAATTTTCTGGCTTCTTTCTCGTCGAGAATTTCTCTGTGAATACTAAATCTGATTCTATCTGAATCTCATCATTATGGATTTATAGTCCGATATTGGGTTTTCATGACAATACATCGATGAAAAGGTTCGTTGACAGGACTTTTCACAATTTCGAATTCTATATCTCTCGAATTATTCGAGCCATTCAAAGTTAACAGGGGGGGGACAATAAAAAGATGCGATGTATGATCGTGTCATAAACAAGAGTTTTTATCAAAATGTACGAATTTTGCGCTGTAGCGATAGATATGACAAGTATTATCCGAGTACAGAGAGCGCTCGAAACTATGCTGTTAAATTGAAACTGGATATTTCCTGGAAAATAATTCCCCAATTGACTCGGCCGTTCCTTGATGAAGATCCATAGTAATGGTATAAATTACACGGGAGACGATTTGATCTCCACAAACTTTATTTAACACCACATTTTGCGCTTACGCAGTAGCTTTCTCAAGTGACTATACAGTAAGCTAAGTTTGTTGTTTTTTTTTCAATCAGCTGTCGTCTACCTACGAACCGCAGCCATCAGAGGTGGAAACTTTGCCGAGTCTAATATGGTTACGTGCGATTGCTAGCACGCACATTCTTTTATGTACCATTTCATATTAATTAATAATAAGAAACCACCATTTCCAAACAGTTATTAAAAATATAGTTTGGAAGGGTTTACCTCCCCCAAAATATTACATTGAAGCTTATTGTATAGTCACTTGAGAAAGCTAATGTGTTTGTGAAGATGGAATCGTATCCCCTGTAGTTTTTATATTTTCCTGTTATTTTCCTCAAAAATCATTTGTTGCTGAGATACAGGGTGTTGAAATTTGAAAATTTAAACTATTTGTTCTCCTAACTTCCACTTATGTTGAAATAGAAAGTAGTTTTTCCAGTAATATATTCCAAAAAAATATTTTCAATTTATCGTATTTTTTTCAATTGAAAACGTTTCCTTTTTCGATATGAATACCTTCCAAGAGTTTATCTTATACATTGAATAATGTAATAAAGAGGAAATATGGGTATCAATTCCCGTTTTCCCCCCCATATCAACGCCAGGTAAACAATTATACATTTATAATCGCGCACTCAAATTTTGCTTTGAACTTTTTGACACAATACATTTTTCAATCGTGATTTTGGGTTCAAACTAAAACTAGAGAATGAGACTTCCTCCACGAAAAATATAAAATTTATTTCTATTACAAATGCCATACCAAGTTTTCTTTTTTTGTACGGAAATTGCAATGTTTTTAATTAACTTCAGTGCTGTATTGAAAAAAATATATTTCCCACAGAGGCATTTAAGAGAGATCCTTTTTTATTTACGTTTTGACAAACGACAGTGAATTTCGAGTAAAAAGTCTATTAGTTTATATCTGAAAAAATCAACCGTTTCAAGATAACATGACTTCGTTTATTTCCATATTTACTGTTGTTATTGAACAAGATTTTGCATACAAATTTTTCAAATGTGAAATTTGAGGTAATTGTTTTCCAATAAAAATATTTTATTTGAATGACAGGAAGTGTGTGACGAGGAGTTTCTGCCATATCAATTCTTCAAATGCAATTTTTGAAATCCAATAAGAAAGCAATAATTAATTATAGGTATCACAAATAGAAAAAAACTCTGTATCATCTTATATCATTTCATTTCGAATTCAATATAACATCTAAAGACCACTAGATATCAATAGTGATTATTCAGCGTCTGGTTCCTTTTCTTATAGTGTTATTAACCCATGCCTTAATCATAACTGGGGTTCTATTCCTCAATTCAGGAAATTGTTTCTGTGTTTCACTACACAACTCCAAACCTGGTAAAACGCCATCTCTTAAATTCTTATGGAATATCTTCTCCATTATTTTTTTTTTCTTCGGTAGTCCAGTACACTGAAACAATAGTACATGATAAAACAAAGAAAGAAATAGTTTCAACACAATGGAAAAAATTTATATCTAAAAAGCAGCATGATTTTTTTATTTAATGAGGATGAAAGGGAAACAAAACAATCTCTTAGGATGCTTATAAGAGTACCCTTTTTCATAAATTGGGTTTGTCCTTAGCTCAATCTCAATACAAGAATTTGGTATAATTATTCACGGATTCAAAAGGGTATTCCACCTGTACTTTTTCGACTGTGTGTAAAAATCGACCCCGTCATGAACAAATGTATTTTTTTTGGCGATGACCTACACCCATGACTTGTTCAAAGTGCATTTCATCAGCGTAGTATAGACAATATCAGCAGTTAGATGTTTTATGTGAAAAAACATCTTTCAATTCAAATGGGTAACCTATATTGAAAATTAGGAGAGGTCTTCGAATTGTAAAGGGAAATTGGGTCAGAACTATGTGTGACCCGTTAGTCATAAACATATCATTTTGGAACTCTGACATTATGAACCTTAGCTCAGAAAAAATAATTTAACATACTTCTGCCTTGGATTATTTTGGTTGTGCTCGAATTCTTCTTTTTTTTTATTTGATTAGCCACCCAAGCTCTCAACTGAGTTGGAGTTCTACGTTCTAAAGTAGAACTCGATTCAATGGCCATTGTACATTCCACCATGGTCGGTATTTCTTAGTAGTTTATATGTTCTTTGAAAACATCATTCACCAATTTCCTTTCAGGTGTATTCCATGATCTTCTGGAATTGTTACCTTTCGGGGATGCTGAAATGATACGACGATAATTATGTTAATATAGTCTAATCACAACCTGTGTACCATAGAGAAATCTACCAAAAGTTACATTACTTATTGTTTGATACATATGTCAATCATGCTTTGAGGCAAAAATCATATCAAGAAAGCTGGTCTTTTGGAAAAATAATTCTTTACTTTTATAAAAATTCCAACAATATCTGATCAGCAGTTCCTTCCTAGATGATCAACTCGATCTTCCATTACTTATTGTTTGATACATGTCAATCATGCTTTGCGGCAAAAATCATATTGTTTAAGGCAAAAATCATATCAAGAAAGCTGGTCTTTTGGAAAAATAACTCTTTACTTTTATAAAAATTCACCAATGGTGAATTGTAATGAAAAAGGGTTTACTATTTCAACATGATCAGTGTCATGTTTTTCTTAAAATCATTTTTTAACATTAAATAAAATATATTAAAAAAATATTTTGAAGTTTTTTTATCAGAAGATTTAATTATAAATTTTTTCAATTGAAGAATGCAAATTAGAAAGGGCAAAACTGCCAAAAACAAGTATTGAAATTATTGAGAAAAACTAAATAAATAGTAAAATTTGTGCAAAAGTTCTATTCAATGCAAAACAAAAGCCATACTTTTTGCCAAAAATCATCAACAAAATAATTTTGCAGAACAAAAATTGGTTTCAAAGGAACTTTCCATGGGACATTTGATGAATTTTTTTCATTAAGACTTTTTTTATTTAACGAAAAACTTCATAGAAACATTGGTTTGCCATAGACTAAAATTAAGACTTTGAAAATACATGACTAAACTTTTTTTTCATTTCAATATATAGAAATCAACAAATGATGAAACAAATAAAACAGGTACAGAAAGCACTATAGAGATTTTTATGTTGAATATTATATCTAATGAAAACGCTTGGACATAGCATGCAAAAACTAACATAAACAAGTAGTAATTTTATCTTTGGCATTTGGAACCTTTTATAGGACATGAAGCATGGCAATCATTAGAAGTCATATGTGGAACATCAAATTTGGGAAGAGTTAGCAGCTAATTTCCACTCTTCATTTAATCTAAGATTTCGTGAGAAAATACAATGAATTAAGCCATTTCATAAAGCCAAAAATTACTTACCACATCTCTGTTTTCCATAAGTGGTATACTTAATATTAGCTTCAGTCCATGAATCTTTTGGAGGTGAATTCCATTCATGGTCGTTCTCAAGCTCATCTCTGCAAACATTAATTTAATATGTAATGAAACAAAATGTCCTGGACGGCCAGGACGCTCATTGCAATAAACTAGATTATTGTGAGTGAAAATTTCATCAGAAAACAACTACTTTCCTGGCTAATGAACGTTGAATTACATTTGATAAATACCATGCAAAGATCCTACAAG
This sequence comes from Chrysolina americana, assembly GCA_958502065.1. Lineage (NCBI taxonomy): Eukaryota > Metazoa > Arthropoda > Insecta > Coleoptera > Chrysomelidae > Chrysolina > Chrysolina americana. The sequence continues at coordinate 29,145,228 of OY293419.1, read as the reverse complement.
GTTTTCCTCTAATATTATTAGCTACACTTATGAAACTTTTCATCGAATTATTTTGTTTTCTGGTGGATTTTTTAACAATATGCCTATTATAGGTTTATTGCAATGAACAGTCCTGGTCGTACCAGGACATTTTGTGTCATTACATGTACGGCTATAGTGAACTATTTCAGATTCCTCATATCTTTATTCAATATGTTTCTCTATTCTATAAATGAAATCTACTAACCAGTCCTTTCATCATGACTGGAACTTGTATGTTCATCATTATTTTTTTCTCTCATTAGAGGAGTATCGATTCCATTTTTCAAATAAAATTTATCATTGTTGATAGATGTCGAGGAACATCCTGGAACAATGAAAAATTCAGTACACAAATTTTTCTGGCTTATTTATCATTTCAGTTGGGAATGTGTTCCAATGGAATAGTATATTTCATTACGAGTTCAGAAAATAGGCTTTTTCCGTGCGTGCGCGACATGTTCCCGTGGGAGGCGAAGCCGAACACGAGAAGTCGTGCAAGCACGGAAAAAGCATTTATGGACGAGTAATGAACGATATTTTTCATTATATCTACCTGAACACAACAGAATGTTAAGAAACATTCATTTTTAATGATGAAGGAACAAAAACATATATTAGTAATTGAAATATTTATGGTTTAAAAATATCCAGGAATTGACATAAAACAAGGGTTATAAACCCTGTTGGTAAGGAAATATTCAAACAATTTAGAGAACTGTCAACAACATATTATTTAATTTTGACATGTAATTAGGCAGCTATAATGACACCAGCACACGGAAATTTTTTCCGTGCGTGCGCACGGAAAAACCCCTTTTTCAGTATGCTAAATAAGCAGGTAAATATAGTGTTTTCAGATAGGTATAATGAAAAAACTTTCGAAGATGACAAAAAAGGTAATGTGAAGTTTGAAGGATAGGTGTAGGTATGAATTATTGATGATGAATTAAATTTGGAATGTTCAATGCAGACGAATAATATCAATTATGATTACCGGCTACTGCTCCTTACTTTCCAGAGATAACTGGATGCTGATCACCTACACCAAGCTCCAGTAATTGAGAAATTCTTACAATTTCCCTTGTTACAACTGGAATGCGATAATGTTCCCGATGAATTTTTTCCGCGTGTCCCATGAAGTTTGCTAAATCACTAACATCGTTTTCTTCCAAATTCATAATGGCACTTTGAGTGGCAATGTGTTTTCGGAGGTTAGTTCCTCGAAGATTTTCTGGATGTATTATCCCAGATTCTTTAGAGTACTTTCTCATCAGTACACATGCACTTAGATGGGAATTTGAAAGAGTTTTTCCTGGTATACCAAACAGGTAGGGATTACTTTTTGGTACCCCAGCTGCTTCCCGATGTTCCAAAATCAATTTACAACTCTTATAAACTTCTCTAGAGAGTAACACTGGAACTCCTCTGGAATTTTTCCCACGAATTTCTAAGCGTACATATTCCCTTCCTTTCAATTTGTATTCTTCTGAAAGACTATTGAAAATGTCCGGGTCGTTGTTTGCACTTATAGACTGATAGCTTTTAAACTCGGCTATACTCATCCTCTCAACCTCTCCGGCTCTACGTCTATTGAAAGTTTGGATACAGATCAACGTAAGAGAGGCTAATTCTTTTCAATCATTGAAATCAAAGGCATCTTCAAGTTTTCTGTGGAATATTAGTCTTTGGTTGTTCAGATAGGTATAGAATTCATTTATATTCTGGCTGCTTGGTAGGGTGATTTTTTTCAGTCGTTTATTTCCTAGCTGATTTTCCATTACAGTTTTATTGATGCATACTGAGAGTTCTTCTTTCAATATTTTTAGGAAATCTTCCACATATCTTTTTTTATTGTCATCTCGTTTTTTAATGCACATGGTAACAAGATGTTTCCCACATTTCTTGAGCTGTGAGCCCATTTCAAAAGCAGTAGATGGGGAAGCATACTCTTGCTTGATTTAATTCAAACCAGCAAGATCGTTGATTGCTTCGATGGCACTGTCAAAGCAATCTGGTGTGAACACAGAAGCAAAGTCAGTAACATCATCATTGATTTTCCTAACTTCATTCAGGAATCTACCAATGAGCCGAAGCCTAGTACGAATCATAGGACGCAAATATTCCAGTCGATATTTCATGCATAGGGAATTTCCATATGATATGATTAATTCATCATATCTTAACAGTGACAAAATATTATCTTATCGCATTACTGGAAAAATAGCATTCCTCAATAATGGGCATGCCTTTTCATGCACTTGACCATTAACCCATCTACCCAATATCAGGGTCGATCGATCTCCCTTTTTTCTATTAGGGATGCATTTACTATAATGTTCCCTGATGGTTTTCTTGGAGTACCAACCATTACATGAAGGACACACTCTGTAGTCTTTTTCACTTTTATTGGAACCATCTGTTGGTCTCCTACTCACAATCAAAAATCCCTTATTGTAGTCTTTATTTGTGTTGAATTCAAAACACCCTTTTTTTCGTATCACCTCAATAATATTTTTACGTTCCTTGCAACCTGAAACACATATAAATGAAGTGGTTCATATAAAGTTATTTGTAAATATACACTGTATGAAACAAATGGACCCTAACGATAATGTATACAAGAATATGTACGGGTCAAATAACTGAATATTTGGAACTTTTGGTGTGAATATACTTCAAGAACCAGAAACTACCCAAAACACCAAAACTACGTCAATTTAGGTCGATGCGCGTTTCGCCAACAAAGTTTGCAATCTCAGGAGCTAAAAGCTTATTGATAATAGTAAAATAATAGTAGTAGTGGTAATAGTAATTAGCTTTCAGCTCTTGAGATTGCTAACTTTGATAGCGAAACGCACATCGACTGAAATTGAAGTAGTTTGGGTAGTTTCTATTTCTTGAATTATATAATAATAATAATAATAATAATAATATCGTCTTTATTATTTCATAAAGTGAAAACTTAACAAAATTAATATATTTAAGCTATAAAGCGAAATAAAGGGCGAAGTTCATCGTCTGTAATGCTATGCATCACAGAAAATATTCTTCCACCTAACCCTAAGAAAAAAAAACCTGTTATTGTTATACATAATACTATTTATAATTTGAATACGAACAAACACCTTACCAAACGAATGTAGTTCACCTCATCTGAACAATATATCAAACATTTCCTCTCATTTCAGTCGAACAAATAGTTTTTATATTTAGTTTTGAATTTGATGAAATTTAACTGTTTGAGAAAAGTGGGGACAGAATTGTAACTTTGACAAATTTTGTACCTAAAAGACCGCCTGAAATTTTCTGTTTTGAATTTTGGCACTGCCAGCATATTTTTATGTCGAATATTCAAATTGTGAATGTCTGTACGATATGTAATTTTTCTATGCAGATATGAGGGCTTTTTTGTCAAAATTATTTTATGGAAGAGACAGACAGCGTGAAATAACCTTCTTTTCTTCATGTTCAAACACCCAATTTCTTGAATTTTATATGTGATTCTTTGCCGCCGACGAATACCAAAAATTAATCTGAGGCACGAGTTTTGAACTTTTTGAATTTTCTTTTCATACAGAGTGGTTAGACACGGGCCATAAAGAACATCCGCGTAGTTGAAAACTGAAAGCACCAAAGATTCACATAGGGACTTTTTACATGATAAGGCAGAAGATGTCGGTTACCATAAATGATTTTCAATGCAGAGTAGGCCCATTGTAAATGTTTATTTATGAATTTTTCAAATCTCAGCTCTACATCCATCAAAACACCAAGATTTTTTGATTCACTAACAGTAGCTAGTGGTTCATTTTGAATGTAGATATTCGCAGATTTAGTCACTATGGACCGATGATATTTTGGACCAAAGATCATTACATTTCATTTACTGGAGTTAATGAATAAACAATGGTCCGTTGCCAGTTCAACAAATCTACTTAGATCTGCATTGATAAGGTCACAAGCATTGTCTACCATTTCAGCCGGAAAACTATAGTATATCTGAGTATCATCAGCGTATAAATGCACTTGACAAGTGTGAAGAGCCTGCTGCAGATAGGAAGTGTATATAGAGAACAATAACGGGCCGAGTATGGAACCTTGAGGTACTCCTGATTTGAGATATAAAAGATCTGAGCTGTATTCCTCTATACTAACCATCTGTTGTCTATCTTTTAAATAGTTTGTCAATAATGCGAGAGCATCGGCAGAGAAACCGATATAATCCAAAATACTCAACAAAAGATTATGACTAATGGTATCAAACGCCCGGCTGACATCTAGTAGGACCAATACCGTACATTTGTTTTCATCTACTGCTTTCATTACGTCATCCGCAATATGTAGAAGAGCGGTTGTGTAGCTATGCCCTTTCCGAAATCCTGATTGAATAGAAGGCAGCATGGAAAATTTTAAAAAATGGTTTTTAATTTGAAGCTCCATGGCTCTCTCAATGATTTTTGACAATACTGGCAAAATACTTATTCCCCTCAAATCTTTAAATTCCATTTGATTCTGTTTTTAGGCAGAACCTTCACAATGGCTCTCGTCCAAACGAGTAACTATTCAATTCCTGTTTTTTTTTTAAGTTTTCCGATATATCATTTCTCTTTTCAGGTATAAACTTGTTAGCCTTGAGAGTTTTCCACATGTCCTTCGGTGAAGCCTTCTTAAATTCATGGGCGAAAAAAGCTCTTTTTTCCCTTTTAATAGCTTGGTTAATTAAATTACGCATGTGCCTATAGAAATCCAAATGCCGTTGTAATTTCGTTCTCTTAAATTTCCCCAGAGCCTTTTCTCTTTCAGTAATCATTATTTTTATCACATCCGTCAGCCGTGGAGCTTTCGGTTTTGTCACTCTCGAAGTATTTATTGACATATGTTTATCAAATATATTATTCAAAGAATTTACCAAGTATGTAACTTTCTCTTCAACCCCTTCTTGATCGTATATTTTAAAAAAGGAACTATTGAACAGATCTATCCGAAAAAGGTCTTCGTTGAAGTTTTTGAAGCTCCTGTATGTACAGAGTTTGGGTTCCCGCTGCTCTTCACTTACTCTCAACTTACAATAAACTATTGCGTGATCAGAAATGTTGTGTGGTATAATACCTTTCTCCACCTCAGTTCCCTCTTGGACTATAATATAGTCCAAAAGAGTTGCCGACGTGGCTGTAATTCTAATAGGAACATCTATCAACTGGCAAACTTTATTACGCAGTTATTCTCATTTTCAAATAAATTTGAATTAAAATCACCCATACATACAATTTCATCTACTGTTGGTCCTATTGCAGCCAAGCTATCTTCAAATTCATCCAAATATGCATTTGTGTTCTGTTCATGAGGTTTTTAAATTACACCAATAGTAATAGTCTTTTTTCAACAGTAGTTTTTATCCAACACTGTTCCCATATGATCCCGCCCACAGTCAATTACCTCAAAATGCAATTTGTTACTAACATATATACATAAACCCCTTCCCTTACAATTTCTGTCCACCCTGTGTAAATTAAAGCCATCAAAGTTCAACTGATTATTATCAGTGGAATATTTCAACCATGTTTCACATATCAGTAAAATATCTAGAGATTTATCCAGAACTATTTGCTTGACATAGTGTAAAGACGGTAATAGTGATCTTGCATTACAAAAACCTATATTCATAAAATGCATTAACGATACAATTTGTTCGTATTCAATTACAAAGAAAACAAGAGAAAACTAAACAAGAAACAAATAACGAGTAGTTGGTTTTTTTGTGTTCCAAATAAAACCGAGATTATATCAAAGGGAGCATCCCAACTGCTCGCAATGCTGCATCTTAATCCCATAAAATCTTAAAGTACATCATATTTATTAGACGATACATATAAAAGAAAACAAACGAAAGTATGAATATATTTGGCGACTGTGTTCACCGAAAGAATCTGTTTGATTACTCACTAACTAATGCTTACATTAAACAGCTATTTTGGTGATATCTTCCTTATTGGCAATTTTTAAAACACTTTGCTGGTTATTTAGCTTAGCAAAAATTTTTCCATTAATTGTCCATACTTTTCCAGCCGATCCCACTCGTTTGGAAGCCTCCCCAACAATTTCCAGCTGCTCCTTAGTAAGATCCTCCCTGATCACCACCTTGCTGGCTTTTAGGAGTTTCTTATTATTATAAACGAGATTTTTGAAGTAATTTGTGGAAAATCTCACCATAATTGCCCTACTTTCAGTCCTTTCCTTCCCTCCCAAACGGTAGCAAAATTCCATACTGGAATCATCTATTTTTAGTTTTAATTTATTATTGAAGATATCCAGGACAGTTTCAGTAACGTTTCCATTGGCTGTTGTTTCGGTAACACCATACAACCTCAAATTTTTACTTCTCTCTTTCTGTTCCTGCTTCATTTGCTGATTAACCAGAACATTGATAGTCTCTTCCTGCTGCTGCAGTTTTTCGACCATCTTTTCATTTTCATGCTTCAATTCGTTGAATCTTTCACGGTTCTCACGAATCTTGAACGGTTCAATGGGTATCGCACATTGAACGTCACGACCTCCGTTAAGCTAACATGTTTTTTCTCTTAAATATTGTTATTTGAGACACCCGGTATATCATTTGGCAGCCGCCATTTTTTTTTCTATTAAATACTGTATTTTGAGCTACCTGGTATAACATTTGATAGCCGCCATGTTTTTTTTTCTCTTAAATACTGTATTTTGAGTCTAAATATGTCATCCACAATTATTATTCTTATTAAATATATTATAAGCGCGCGGTAGTGGAGAATTGTTATCAATCTAAGGGATCTATCGCGGCTCGATGAACGACGCCAAACACAGTGACGCACCGAAATTTAGCAGCGCGCGCTGTACTGGACAATTGTTATCAATCTAAGGGATCTCTCTCGACTACGTCACACGATGAACGCAGACCAGCGACGAACCGAGAGTCCAAAGTTCAAGGTGGATTCAAACGCCTATAGTTAACCTACTAACCCTCTATCTCTTACCGTTATCGAAATCTCCATGCATAGACTCGAATTTGAATAGCCCTGTATATACCGGGTGGCTACGGAAGTATTGCCTACGGAATATCTCAGTTATTGTATGAAGTAGGTTTGTGAAATTTGGAGCGTCGATATAATGACATAAGAGCTAGAATTTGAGCATATTGACATTTCGAAGTTAACTTCCGGTCTGACCGGAAGTAACATCAACTTTCTTATTTTAAATGGAAACCCAATTTTTTTTTCTTTTCGCTTTATTCAGCATTCAATTCCCTTTCTAATGACATATCACAAGTTGGTATCTAACCAGAAACTAGATCAGAAAAAAATTATTATTGAAATTCACCGAGTAGGTCGTGGAAGCAAAATGAAAGCCAAAAATTGAAAAGTTGGCTATGGAAACCATACGTCACTTGATAACAGTTGCTACTACTGTGATATTTTATTTTCATTCGTCGGCGTTATAAAAAGCCGCCAAAAAAAATATTGGAAAAATTGGGAAAAAAACAATACTCTGTAGGTCCATAACTTAAATAGGAACATACAACTTTTTCTTGCCTGTACTATTCAGCATAACCATTCCTTTCTGATGATATAATAGAAAGTAATTTTTTGAAATGAAATATCAAAAAATCCAATTATTATTATTCAAATAACAAAAAAACAGATTTATCGAAAAAAAAACAAAATCAAATTGATAGGATTAAAGATAAAATAAATTCAAAACAAATGTTCGAAATGCATTCCCTCAGCGTCAATACATTTATTGACTCTGGTGATATTTTCATGTAAAACGTTTCTCAACATTTGGGGCGTGATATCTTGGAAAGCTCTACGAATATTTACTTCCAGCTCATGTAGAGTTGTAGGCTGTGTGGAATACACCCTATTTTTAAGATGCCCCCATAGAAAAAAGTCGCACGGAGTAAGATCAGGTGACCTTGGTGGCCACCTGACTGGACCATGGGTTGTTATAAGTCTCTCTTGAAAGCGATTTTGAAGATAATTTCTCGCTATTCTTGAATTATGCGGAGGGGCGCCATCTTGCTGGAAGTACATTCTCTCAGTTATTTCCGCTGGTAGGTTGTTAATGAATTAAAGTATCTCTCTCCGGTTAGTTGGTCTTGAAAAAGAATGGGGCCAACAATATGAGTTCCAACTATTCCTGGCCAAACATTCACACCAAATCTCTCCTGGAAGCCACCTTGTCGAAACCGGTGCTCGTTTTCTATCGCCCAGTACCTGAAACAAAAGACCGTTCACACTTTTAGCACTTTACACTTCGACTATCGACAATAATCCAAATAAAGTACAGTACCTACTTAGTATTATTCCTGTTAAATAATCCATTGTTGGTAAATCTTGACTCGTCCGTAAACAAGATATAATAGTTAAATAGGTGATTCTCAGCATTTTGTCGAAGAAACCAATTACAATATTCTAGGCGCCTTTCACCGTCATTTTCATACAAATGTTGATGCAACTTATACTTGAAGGATTTAAATCGATGTTTTTTCAAAAATTTCCTAGCAGAGTCCTTACTTATAGCTAATTCGGCGCCAATCTGCCTTGAGGAAATTGTGCTATCATATTGTACTAAAGCTAATACATTAATTTCAGTTTCCTCAGTAATAACAAATGCTTCTTGGTCTTCGTGAACATCAGGCTCAGTTCTTAATTTTTCTTCAAGCCACTGGAAATAACCTTCTTGGCGGTTGCTGCCTCCCTGGATATCGCTCTAAATACAATCGTTCATCGGCATAAGAATTTTTTAAACATTCACCATAAATGAGAAGCATGTCAATTTGTTCGGTTCGTGAATAACGGGACATTTTTTGAATATTCCACTAACTGATTTCGATTTCCAAACCCTTTTAAAATGGCAGAATCAAAAACACTACTTCGAACGTCAAAATAATATGGATAGCAGCGTTCGTGAGAGCTCTCTTTTCTTTTTTGTTTCATTCCAAAATACATCTTAATCAGCCTACTTGTTATATTTTAGTTCGAATGATTATTGCAATGGAATGATTATTCTGAATAGCACAAATATCGTCCATAGGTAGATATTAGAATATCTATGGACGATGCCACAGACCAAGTACGTTTATGTTCCTATTTAACCTAGAACCTACAGGATATAATTTATCATTCCACATTATTTTTAATGATATTTTTGCGTATGGCGATAATCTGTTTTGTTATTTGAATAATAATAATTGGATTTTTTGGTATTTCATTTCAAAAAATTACTTTCTATTATATCATCAGAAAGGAATGTTTATGCTGAATAGTACAGGCAAGAAAAAGTTGTATGTTCCTATTTAAGTTATGGACCTACAGAGTATTGTTTTTTTCCCAATTTTTCCAATATTTTTTTTGGCGGCTTTTTATAACGCCGACGAATGAAAATAAAATATCACAGTAGTAGCAACTGTTATCAAGTGACGTATGGTTTCCATAGCCAACTTTTCAATTTTTGGCTTTCATTTTGCTTCCACGGCCTACTCGGTGAATTTCAATAATAATTTTTTTCTGATCTAGTTTCTGGTTAGATACCAACTTGTGATATGTCATTAGAAAGGGAATTGAATGCTGAATAAAGCGAAAAGAAAAAAAAATTGGGTTTCCATTTAAAATAAGAAAGTTGATGTTACTTCCGGTCAGACCGGAAGTTAACTTCGAAATGTCAATATGCTCAAATTCTAGCTCTTATGTCATTATATCGACGCTCCAAATTTCACAAACCTACTTCATACAATAACTGAGATATTCCGTAGGCAATACTTCCGTAGCCACCCGGTATATACAGGACTATTCAAATTCGAGTCTATGCATGGGGATTTCGATAACGGTAAGAGATAGAGGGTTAGTAGGGTAACTATAGGCGTTTGAATCCACCTTGAACTTTGGACTCTCGGTTCGTCGCTGGTCTGCGTTCATCGTGTGACGTAGTCGAGAGAGATCCCTTAGATTGATAACAATTGTCCAGTACAGCGCGCGCTGCTAAATTTCGGTGCGTCGCTGTGTTTGGCGTCGTTCATCGAGCCGCGATAGATCCCTTAGATTGATAACAATTCTCCACTACCGCGCGCTTATAATATATTTAATAAAAATAATAATTGTGGATGACATATTTAGACTCAAAATACAGTATTTAAGAGAAAAAAAAAAACATGGCGGCTGTCAAATGTTATACCAGGTGGCTCAAAATACAGTATTTAATAGAAAAAAAAATGGCGGCTGCCAAATGATATACCGGGTGTCTCAAATAACAATATTTACGAGAAAAAACATGTTAGCTTAACGGAGGTCGTGACGTTCAATGTGCGATACCCATTGATCCGTTCAGTCTTCCGTCCGACTGTATTCGTTGACACGTGTCGATTGTCGCAGGGCAGGCTCGCCGCGCTCCTACGATGATTTTTTTTGTGTATGGTCACCTTTAGTGAGCCATTTTTGCACTTAATAACTCTCAATTTTCACCTAGAAGCCAGTCGAATAATATTAGATTTTTGCATTATATTCAGGTCACTAGTCTAGTCTCACCCTGTATGATGTAAAGTCCCAATCTCCACCCAGTGGAACTCCACTGTACGTAGTTTTACCGATTTACCGGAAATTCCTGACTAGTTTTCAATTTTATTAATTTGTGGCCCCAAACAGTCGAGCACCCGGTATACAGAACACTTAGAGCAAGGTTTCGACACGCTAGTCTCTTGTTGGGTGGAAAGATTCCGTGGCTCCATTTGTTTTCACAAATTATTTTATTTCAATTCGATTTCTCATCAGGTTGGCCAAATCGGAAAACGGGTATAGATTCCTCGGCGAAGGAATACGTGTATTTCTTCGGCGTTCAAGAATCACGTTGGTTTATGGTTTTTCTCGGGGCTCTCCGAATATCGGACCGCCCTAGGAATCGAGATATCTGAAATTCTGACTTTCAATATCTCCCTAGATCTGGGGAGTATTTAGTGACTTTTGTCAAATACTCCCTAGAAAACGCAGGTAACGGGACTTTAACGGTCATTTGCCCAAATCCCGCGCGTTTTCGCGAGCTAGGGTTTTGTTCAGCCAAGGGCGACGCCCACTTTGGCCCTCTAGGCCAATGGGTGTCGCGGATTCAGCAGTCAGGATTGCATAAATATGCAAGCAGCGAAGCAGCAGACAGCCACTCTTTCTTGTCGAATTGCAGTGTAATAATCAATTTAGTGTTTCCGTTAAATAACTTACGTTTGTTTGGCTTTGCCTTTTGTCTCTGCAATTCATCGTTTTGGCTAGCAGTTAGAGTCAGGTTCTCGGTAATAATAATTCAGTTCACAGTAGATTCATAACGTTTTGTTTCTATCTTAAAAGGGGTTAGACTCACTTGCACGGTTTACAGGTGTTTTATTCGCGCTACGAAAGTACGTTGATAGGTAGTTTAACTCTCGAGCAATAATCAGTGTAAAGTGATCTTTTGCAACGGACACTTAGGGATTTAACTTCATCTAAGTTATTTCCCGACTTGATACCTGTACGCGACGTTGACGAAAAATCCCCATCGTATGAAAAGGGGTCAGGCACCAAAACGAGATCTCACCTGATACAATCGGCTCGATCGTAGAGTTCCACGAAGATTGTATCGTTCGAGCTTAAATTCCTCGGCCTGTCAAGACATCATTAGCTGCGACTTTGTCGTTGGCGAGCCACATTTCCTGTGGTACCTAGGGGTTTCGCGTCCTTCCCATACCTATTTCCTGCGGCTGTTCTCGGCTTTTCCACCTGAGACAGTCTGGTTAGGCTCCGTGATCCTTTTACCCAAATCTCTGTCTTGGTTTTTGTCACATCCAGTTGTAAATTTTTGAAGTAAAAATTTTTCAAGTTTAATTTTTCCTTTTTGGTGCTTCACACAATTTTGAAGTTAGGAAATTTTATTTAGATAGTTTTTCTAAACCGTGAATCCTTCCTCCCTCGTCCATTTCCCGGCGAGGTCTTGTTAGGTGTTAGGTTAGTTAGCTATAGGGTGACCCTTCTCATCGTCACACTTGAGTTGGGTCGACGCGAGGTCGATTTTAGTGCACTTCTCCTTTGCCACACACTTGCACACGCAAGTAGCCCGACAATACATTACAGCCGTAATTGTTGTCCTTTAGAGCAATGACGAATATGAGATTGAGATCTCATATGCTCGCGGAGGAGAATACCCAAGCCGTGTTCGCCGGCGTTGGGCTTTCTCGGACACCTCCGCCGTCGGGTGACTTAGACGCCAGGCGTCTATTCCCCGAAGCGTCGCGACGCCTCGACGGAGACGTCCCCCAGGTACGTACTACCGGGGAAAACCGTGAGTTGACGATGTCAACTACCTTGTCTCCGAGAAGTGTGCTGGACCAAGGTACTTTAGAGTCGAGCTTAGACGGAGGGAGGCAGCCTTCCCCGTCGGCTCAGTTAGAATTAGAAGTTGATACCGCGGGAGTTGTCACAACTCCACCTCTGGAAGCTCGTTTTGAACGTTTTCATTTAATCAGAAATGTATCTGTTCGCAGGTCGGAGGGTTACAGAGGAGTCCATGCTGGCGAAGCTCGCGAGGTACGCCCCCTCGGAATGCACCGAAGCGCTCCGAGGTCATTGGGTGTGCCCCACGCACAACAGCTGAGGCCACAAGACATAGATGTGCATACCCTAAGGGAACCGGGTGATGCTGAGGCCCTAGTGGATGAACTAGGGGGTGGTGGAAGGCTCTCGGAGGGAGTTGGGGATGCTAGCATTCCCATATCTCTCCAGGGGCGGGTTCAGCGTACCTCCCAAGGGAACACACGTGCACAGCCAGTATATGCAAATAGAGCTACGAAGGCAGATTTCGTAACGGGTGTCGGCAGGGACACGGAAGTTGCCACCCGAAATCCCTGGCTGACGACGTCCTTGCCCTCCAGGCGACATGGAGCAGAGCGGTGGGTGGCTGAGGATGATTTCGGAGAAATCCGAAACTTTGCTGAGGCCGTCCACCCACACCGTGGAACGAGACATGGCGCCCAACGTGGGGCCGCTGAAGATAGACCATCTTCAGGAATCTGCGAATGTAACCTTCCTCCGACGAACAGATTTAGAGTTCGGGATCTCTCTCCTGAGAGACTCCCAATAAATGATATGGTTATGGGTGAACCGGAAACCCTTTGGCGCCCATATGGCACGTTTACCCGGTTGCCAACCGGGAATCGTCACTATAGGGAATCTGAGGATGTCCCTCGGTACGTTCAAAACGGCGCTTCCAACCCCGGTGATGTCCACAGGAGTGGATATTACCCATCGAGGAGGCCAGTGCCCACAGTCCGGATTCAGGAGAATCCCAGAAGACCAGTGACGGGGGTCGACGACGTGCTCGTGCGACTCGCAGACTTGCTGGAGGATAGACGTCGGGGAACCCTAAACGGTGTTGATGGGGGTTTAATTAACAATAAACCACATCCCAGTTTCAGTGGGCTTCCTCACGAAGATCCAATACAATTTATTCAATCCTCTGAGGATTATTTAGGGGGCTTTGATCCAACCGTCTGGGTGAGCGTTGCAGCTCAGTGGCCCAAGGGAGCAGCCCAGCAGTGGTATGCTCCATATCGAAACTCACGCCTAAACTGGCAGTTTTTCACAAACCGGCTCCAGGAACGGTTCGATAACGATCTGTTGGTCTCGAGCTTAGAAGCGGAGTTCTTTGGCACTGACCAGCCGAAGGGAGAGTCAATAACTTCCTTCATCCTGAGCAAGTGGAGTCTTTCACAAAGGCTCTACCCAGAGATGGACGAAGGAAGGGTTGTGCGATTAATATTGAACCGGATCAGACCGGACATTAAAGTCCATTTGCAACTGCATAGATTTGCAACTATTGAAGAGCTGACACAAAAAGCTGTTGCTGTCGAGACGCTACTTCGTAGCACCAGCCAAAGTGTACAGTCAGGGCCGAAACTTGTTTCGAACACCAACCGTCCTCATCAGGCCGAAGATGTGCCACCCAAACGTCCTCAGGGACAGCTACAGGACAACAGGGGTTCGAACCATGTTAGGTCCAGTAACTTTAATAACAATGGCACTAAATTCCAGAATTATGATCGATCGAGGCGTTCTGGAGGAAACGACGCTCCTTCGAGCGGATGTTTCACTCGCGGGGGAGCTCACTGGAACAAAGATTGCCCTCAGCAAAATGATAGCAAGAACGGTCCCAAACGTCAGAGTGCGGGAACAAAACCGTCAGATCAGGCCAGTAAGGCACATACGGTCAATACCGTGCAGGCGAGTAAAATCTCGCGTCGTAAGACGTCAGCTAAGGACGCAGACAAAATCACAGTTTGCGAAGAATCAAAAAACTCCAACAGGAGCCATCAGGGGGCTCCATCGGAGTAGGTACTCCTTCAACACCGTTTTGCGGTTCTGTGACAGTGTTGGACTGTCATAGAAATTATGTGGCATGTATTCCCAACAAGGAGGAGGAGAAGGAGTTCCAGGATGTTGAAGCTGGAGTCGTTTCAACCGAAACGCCACCGTCATCAGGCAAATTACATTGGGCAGACCGGTCAGATTGTGAATCCGTTTGTTTCAGTGTGGTAGATGAGCATGTGGATCGCGCCACTGGTGGTAGGCGGAAAAAAGTTCACTCGTCGGCAGACGTTAAACGTAGAGGGTTGAAAGTCATTTCAAAAAAATCAGGTTCTAGTTTTGGAACGAATGAAAGGGGTTATGAATCATCTTCAGGTTCATGGAGTTGTGAAATCATCGAGGTACCCCAGGTCGTTGTTGGTGGGTCGTTTTTTCCGCCACAACACAAGGTTTCGGAGTTAGTGATCGGTATACAGAAGAACCAGGAGGGGCCTGTTGTCAAAGAGAGTGCTAGGGCACTGCAAACTGGGCACAGGTCCGGTATAGGCACAAGTCGAGATGAAAAGGCGTATCCAAGGGAAGATTGCGAATCAAGGTTTCGGAACGAAAAAGTCGTCGAGAGTGACGTACTCTTTTCGGTTCCACTTCGGGGTAGTGAAGACACCGAGGGTGGTGGTCTGTCACTCACTCCCACACAGGACGCAGGTTTCGAGGTCGATGCATGCCAAGTCTCAAGGACGGTATCGAGGGGCAGAGCAAATGGGATCGCAGGTGCGAATCGCCATTCCCCGTTGGTAGATACCAGAGGCGTGGTAGGCATGTCATCTGAGAGAGTTACACGTCTTAGTCGGGGCGGAGGCGAGGTTCCTGAGGGATGCAATCGCCAAGTCCCATCGTTGGCTGCAGTTGGTGCTGCAGTACTTGATGTCAATCGCAAGTCGGAACTTCTGAGTTTCATTGAGACCGACCCGCTTAGGAAGAAGTCGGAGGTGGATCTGCTGGATCCATTGTGTCTATACCGTCGCTGTGATACTAGCTTAGCGAACAACAATGTTGAGGGACGATTGCATCAGTTGCCGCGAATCGAGGCTGAACTGATGGGTCGTCGAGTTAGGGTTTTGGTGGACAGCGGAAGTTCGCTAAATCTCCTGAAACGTAGTTTGTTGCCTGTCACCTGGAGGGTGGATAGGAAGCAAGTGACACCGTTGCAGCTTGCATGCGCCGGTCGTGGCATCACCAGTCTAGGGGAGACAATAGTCGAACTGTTAATAGATGGTGTTGTTCACGAAGTTGTCGTGCAAGTGGTGGATGATCTTGTCGAGGATCTTCTGCTCGGGTGTCCCTGGCTGGCATCAAACGAGGCTATGGTCGACTTTGCACGTCGCACCATGTACGTTGGAAAGGGGCCTAGGCAAACTATTTTCTGGGCGGAGGAGGTCTATCTTCCACCAGAAAAGTTCCCTGAACCACAGGTAGCGGACGAACAGCTACCGGCGTTCTCGAGAAAGGAATTTCGGAGTCTTATCCGAGAGTTTGGAGACGTCTTTTACGAATCTCCAAGGCAACCAGTGACGAGGGCTGCTTGCCACAAAATCCGATTGAAGGAGGAGCTACCCTTCAAGCTCCGTCCGTACAAAGTTTCCGATCAGAAGAGGGCTCTTATCCAAGAGGAGGTGGATAAGATGCTCGCTGCAGGTGTCATAAGTAGGTCCCATTCTGCCTTTATTAGTCCGGTCGTTATCGTCACGAAGAAGGACGGTACGGCTCGGTTTTGTGTCGACTACAGGAAGTTGAATAGTCTGACAATACCCGAGTCGTCGGTATTGCCAGGTATTCACGAGACTATCAAAGAGCTCGGAACAGCGAGAGTGTTCACTTCTTTGGATCTGAAGTCTGGGTTTTGGCAGATACCCATGGATGAGGCTAGTAAAAAGTATACAGCTTTTGCTACGCCTGATGGAGCTTGTTACGAGTTTAACTCAATGCCGTTTGGTCTAACGAATGCACCTGGAAGTTTCCAAATCCTTATGACGGAAGTGTTGGTTGGTTATGTCGATAAATTCGTCAAAGTATATCTAGACGACATAATCGTTTACAGCGAAGATGAAAAGGAGAACCTCTACCATCTCCGCCTTGTGCTGGAGAGGTTCAGAGCACATGGCCTGTGGTGCAGTTTAAAGAAGTGCAACTTCGCTCAGCGTAGGCTGGAGTACTTGGGGCATGTGGTGACGGAAACGTCAAACGAACCAATGCCAGGTCATGTGTTAGCGGTTCAACGATTCCCGCTACCCAAGAATGTCTCTCAGCTCCGAGGATTCTTGGGCACCGTTGGTTGGCTACGGGAGTTCATCCCGAACTTAGCGGAGTTGGAGGCTCCGATAAGTGATATGCTCAAATCGAAGAAAGGTCGAGACCTTAAGTGGAACTCTCAAGCATTGGAGGCGTTTGAGAGGATCAAGGAAGTCGTGGGCCGTCCTATGGTCTTGGCCAGGCCGGACATGACTCTCCCGTTTTTCCTGCAGACCGATGCATCCGGGGTAGGCATCGCTGCAGTCCTTTATCAAGTTGATTGTCACGGCGACAGAAGGATCGTTTCACATGCTAGTGCCAAGCTCAAGGGCGCGGAACTAAACTATCATGTGAACGAGACTGAATGTTTAGCCATCGTTTGGGGTATCAAGCGGTACCTTCATTATCTCGAAGACCGTCCATTCATTCTTCGAACGGACAGCAAAGCGTTGACTTGGTTATCCAAGTTCAAGGACGCAAAAGCGAAGTTAACTCGTTGGGCCTTACTTCTACAGGAGTATTCCTTCACTGTGGAGCACGTCGCAGGTCGAGACAATCAGCTAGCTGATTTCTTGTCCCGTAATCCCTCGGGGTCTCACAGTGAAGACTTGGATGCTGATGTAGAGCGTATGGGGTTGCCACCTATGAAGGTGCAATTGTCTGAACACCAAGGTGTGGTGAGCGTCGTAGAGACGCCGGCTGAAGTGGTCGTGCGGCGGCAGGCCATAGATAGGGAGACGCAAAGGTTGAGGGTGCGTATCAGAACGATACAGGAGTTAGGTCCTAGGTCCAGGGACGATCTTCGTTTTATAAACAAGTTTTCAGATGTCCAAGGGGTTGTATATGTTTCTTCTGCTGGTAAACGGCTATTGTATGTGCCCGAGGCGCTCCGTGAGGACGTGTCGGCTTATTACCATGAACACCCGACCGCTGGTCATCCTGGTCAAGAGGAAACCTTACGTGCCTTGAAACGGCACTATTGGTGGCCGACCATGGAGGACTACGTCCGGGCCTACGTGAGAGGTTGCCTAGTCTGCCAGTGCGTTAAAGCCGTACGGCATCAGGAAGCGGCACCGCAACGGCCTAGTGTGCCGAAGCGACCGTGGCAGATGCTGGCTGTCGACGTCCTGGGGCCCTATGCAGCCTCAAGGAGGGGAAACAGGTTCGTGGTAATTGCCGTCGATATGTTTTCAAAGTGGGTTGAAGCCAAGGCCACTAAGACATGCACGTCGGATGTAATTTCTCGTTTTCTAGACGAAGAAATTTTATCTCGTTGGGGTTGTCCAGAAGTCGTCATTTCTGACAACGGCCCGCAGTTTCAGAGCAATCATCTGCTAAAATACTACGATGCGAAGAACATCGAGGTCAAATTTTCACCTGTTTTTCATCAACAGGCGAACCCTGTCGAGCGAAGGGTCCAGGAACTGAAGAAGTGCCTAAGAGCAAGGATGCTGGAAACCACTTCGGAAAGGTTTTGGGAAGAAGGTCTGGCTGCAAGTCTCTATTGCTTACGGAACCGTAAGAATAGAGCAACAGGGGAGACTCCAGCGGAGTTATTGTTAGGATATACACCTGGTCGTCCAGGAGATTGGAGGCAACCTATGTACCTAGATCCGGTACATAATAGCCCCGAAGATCGGCAAGAACGTCTTGCAAAAGCAGCCAGACGTCAGGCAGTTTATCAGAGGAATTTATTCCCTGATAAAGATCTACCGTCGCCACGGACCTACGGGGTCGGCGACCGCGTTTTAGTTGGGAATTTCGTCAAAGGAAATTTCGGAGGTACACTGTCAGGACCGCATCCGATCACGAGGGTGATGGGGCGAGACAGTTACCTCGTAGATAGGAACGGCACCGAGAGGCTGGTGCACGTAGACGATATCCGTTCTTGGGTAAGCAGGACTTTGCCGGCTGGCGTCCGCCACGACGATGGTGGCCCAGGTCCGGATCAGCCAGAGTCCGACGACGCTGACCAAGAAGTGACAGGGGAAGTCACACCTAGGCCGACGACTGGGGGTGGTCCGAAGCCACCTTCGTTAATCAGGGTACGAGCTGACGCACCCAACTCAACGAATCCACGGGAAGTAACGGTCAGTTTCGATCCAAAGGACAAAGCGGTCCGGCGGACAGTGAAAAGGTTGAGGAGGAATCCACAAGGACGGAAACGCGACTCAGACTGCGCGGAGAAGAGAGGAGTATCCCGTAGGAGTCCGTTGCCGGTGGTGAACTCTGGCCTTTTGGAGATCAGAGATTCTGAACTCCCCGTCGCAAACTCATCAGTAGGGGGGCGTGCTACTACTGAAGTAGACGCTCTTACCCGTCAAGCGGTCGTTCCCGACCAAGGTCCAGCGTACGATTCAGATTCGGAAGTGGAAGCTGCTATCCGAGCGTTAGCACTTCCAGTAGGGGGGTCTCCGTTACTATTGGCGGTCGACCCGGGAGAGAATGTGAGACAGGAAGGCTCAGTAAGGACTGAGATTCCTAGTAAGAGTACAGGACGGCAAAGGAGATGCCGAGCTGTGGCGCTGGACTCCGACAGAGCTCCGATCCAGCGGCCACCGACAGACTCCGCCCGTCAGTATGTTTCGGTGACCGGGTCTGACGAAGATCCCGTACCAGCCCAGAGCTACAGCGAAGCTCCTAGAGTTAGTAAAGACTGTACTGAGAACGATTCCGAAATGGAGGATGACGCTCCAGTAACTTTGGTGGTTCCAGCCTTGGTTCATCAGAGTGCGGAAGGTGATTATTAGGGAGTTAACGTTAATTTAGCTTTTGTCGGTTGTTTCGTTTGGAAATAACTTCGACCAAGTTAAACTCTTTAGTAGGGGGGTGTCGCAGGGCAGGCTCGCCGCGCTCCTACGATGATTTTTTTTGTGTATGGTCACCTTTAGTGAGCCATTTTTGCACTTAATAACTCTCAATTTTCACCTAGAAGCCAGTCGAATAATATTAGATTTTTGCATTATATTCAGGTCACTAGTCTAGTCTCACCCTGTATGATGTAAAGTCCCAATCTCCACCCAGTGGAACTCCACTGTACGTAGTTTTACCGATTTACCGGAAATTCCTGACTAGTTGCCGAGAAAATTGACTATGGTGTGCCACAAGGAACAGTCCTAGGACCCATTTTATTTAACATTTACATAAATGGACTGTTCTCACTCGATAGTAGTGGGGAAATTTTCGGATTTGCCGATGACACGGCAATCTTTTATAGGTCTGATAACTGGGAAAACCTGAAACAAAAAGCCGAATCAGACTTTCATTATATAAAAAAATGGTTCGAATATAAATTACTCACGATCAACATGGAAAAAACAAATTATTTGCCATTCAGTTGTAACTCTCGTGGCCTGCCTAGTCTCAGCAAACTTGATATAAACATGGACAATGCACATTTTTATATAGAACCTGTGAAAGAAATCAAATACTTGGGCGTGATCATTGATTGTCACATGAAATGGGACTCACACATAATGTATGTAGTGAAAAAGTTGAGATGTATATTATATAAATTCAAAAAGCTCAAAGACAACATACCTTTCAATCAAATGAAAACGTTGTATCACTCTTTAGTAGAGAGCCATATCCGCTATGGAATTCTGGCATGGGGTGGAGCATTAAAAACTCATTTGAATCCGTTAGAAGTACTTCAGAGAAGATTTATAAAATTGATATTTTCCAAAAATTCCAGATACTCATCTGACTTACTTTATTATGAATCAAAAATCTTGGACGTGGGACAATTACACTTTTTCATCACCTGCCTAAAATATCACGATACAAAGCATCTCAACCAACTACCTACCCACAATTACAATACACGAAAAAAAAATCATTATATACCACCGTTAATGGTTAAAGCTACAACACAGAGAATGTTCCTCTATTTAGCACCCAAGTTATACAATAGCATTCCTGATGAATTAAAATGTATAAATATCAAAAAAAAATTTAAGCAACGATTGAGAGAGTTCATAAACAAAAATCCAAGAAATATGATTCGTTCTTTCTTTGATGACTGAAAAATTTTGAAAAGATAATTCAATAAATGAAAAAAAAAATGCTTGTTTATAAATTTATGTTGATTCACAATGATCTTTTTATAATTATTATATGTATATGTGTGTATTGGTTTGTGACTGATTATTTGCTTTCTTATCACCATTTTGCATAAACTTTTTTTAAATAATTTCACTTATACCATTCTATTGTGTTGTTAAGTATCTATTATTTACTTTTATATATGACTTTCACCCATTTTAATCTATGTACTGTACCTAGCTCTCATATATCTACTTTTTTTATAATTTTATAATTTTATATTGAATCACAATGAACATTTTAACTTTATTATATGTATATGCGTGTATAGGTGTGTGACTGATTGTTGTATTTTATTTATCTATTACTATTATTCACTATATTAAATTTTCATAGTTTTACTTACATACTATTTTTATACAGGTTATATTGTTTGTATAATTGTGAAACAAGTGCTTTAGCACTTATCACTCTTCTCTCTTTACTCACGATATTTTTGAGCACATTTTTTTATATATTTAATGTAATTAACGTGAATAAAGTTTTCAATTTTATTAATTTGTGGCCCCAAACAGTCGAGCACCCGGTATACAGAACACTTAGAGCAAGGTTTCGACACGCTAGTCTCTTGTTGGGTGGAAAGATTCCGTGGCTCCATTTGTTTTCACAAATTATTTTATTTCAATTCGATTTCTCATCAGGTTGGCCAAATCGGAAAACGGGTATAGATTCCTCGGCGAAGGAATACGTGTATTTCTTCGGCGTTCAAGAATCACGTTGGTTTATGGTTTTTCTCGGGGCTCTCCGAATATCGGACCGCCCTAGGAATCGAGATATCTGAAATTCTGACTTTCAATATCTCCCTAGATCTGGGGAGTATTTAGTGACTTTTGTCAAATACTCCCTAGAAAACGCAGGTAACGGGACTTTAACGGTCATTTGCCCAAATCCCGCGCGTTTTCGCGAGCTAGGGTTTTGTTCAGCCAAGGGCGACGCCCACTTTGGCCTCTAGGCCAATGGGTGTCGCGGATTCAGCAGTCAGGATTGCATAAATATGCAAGCAGCGAAGCAGCAGACAGCCACTCTTTCTTGTCGAATTGCAGTGTAATAATCAATTTAGTGTTTCCGTTAAATAACTTACGTTTGTTTGGCTTTGCCTTTTGTCTCTGCAATTCATCGTTTTGGCTAGCAGTTAGAGTCAGGTTCTCGGTAATAATAATTCAGTTCACAGTAGATTCATAACGTTTTGTTTCTATCTTAAAAGGGGTTAGACTCACTTGCACGGTTTACAGGTGTTTTATTCGCGCTACGAAAGTACGTTGATAGGTAGTTTAACTCTCGAGCAATAATCAGTGTAAAGTGATCTTTTGCAACGGACACTTAGGGATTTAACTTCATCTAAGTTATTTCCCGACTTAATACCTGTACGCGACGTTGACGAAAAATCCCCATCGTATGAAAAGGGGTCAGGCACCAAAACGAGATCTCACCTGATACAATCGGCTCGATCGTAGAGTTCCACGAAGATTGTATCGTTCGAGCTTAAATTCCTCGGCCTGTCAAGACATCATTAGCTGCGACTTTGTCGTTGGCGAGCCACATTTCCTGTGGTACCTAGGGGTTTCGCGTCCTTCCCATACCTATTTCCTGCGGCTGTACTCGGCTTTTCCACCAGAGACAGTCTGGTTAGGCCAAATCTCTGTCTTGGTTTTTGTCACATCCAGTTGTAAATTTTTGAAGTAAAAATTTTTCAAGTTTAATTTTTCCTTTTTGGTGCTTCACACAGTTTTGAAGTTAGGAAATTTTATTTAGATAGTTTTTCTAAACCGTGAATCCTTCCTCCCTCGTCCATTTCCCGGCGAGGTCTTGTTAGGTGTTAGGTTAGTTAGCTATAGGGTGACCCTTCTCATCGTCACACTTGAGTTGGGTCGACGCGAGGTCGATTTTAGTGCACTTCTCCTTTGCCACACACTTGCACACGCAAGTAGCCCGACAATACATTACAGCCGTAATTGTTGTCCTTTAGAGCAATGACGAATATGAGATTGAGATCTCATATGCTCGCGGAGGAGAATACCCAAGCCGTGTTCGCCGGCGTTGGGCTTTCTCGGACACCTCCGCCGTCGGGTGACTTAGACGCCAGGCGTCTATTCCCCGAAGCGTCGCGACGCCTCGACGGAGACGTCCCCCAGGTACGTACTACCGGGGAAAACCGTGAGTTGACGATGTCAACTACCTTGTCTCCGAGAAGTGTGCTGGACCAAGGTACTTTAGAGTCGAGCTTAGACGGAGGGAGGCAGCCTTCCCCGTCGGCTCAGTTAGAATTAGAAGTTGATACCGCGGGAGTTGTCACAACTCCACCTCTGGAAGCTCGTTTTGAACGTTTTCATTTAATCAGAAATGTATCTGTTCGCAGGTCGGAGGGTTACAGAGGAGTCCATGCTGGCGAAGCTCGCGAGGTACGCCCCCTCGGAATGCGCCGAAGCGCTCCGAGGTCATTGGGTGTGCCCCACGCACAACAGCTGAGGCCACAAGACATAGATGTGCATACCCTAAGGGAACCGGGTGATGCTGAGGCCCTAGTGGATGAACTAGGGGGTGGTGGAAGGCTCTCGGAGGGAGTTGGGGATGCTAGCATTCCCATATCTCTCCAGGGGCGGGTTCAGCGTACCTCCCAAGGGAACACACGTGCACAGCCAGTATATGCAAATAGAGCTACGAAGGCAGATTTCGTAACGGGTGTCGGCAGGGACACGGAAGTTGCCACCCGAAATCCCTGGCTGACGACGTCCTTGCCCTCCAGGCGACATGGAGCAGAGCGGTGGGTGGCTGAGGATGGTTTCGGAGAAATCCGAAACTTTGCTGAGGCCGTCCACCCACACCGTGGAACGAGACGTCGTCACCCAGGGATTTCGGGTGGCAACTATCGTGTCCCTGCCGACACCCGTTACGAAATCTGCCTTACTAGCTCTTATTGCTTGTTCTGGCCGTGCATATGGTATCCCTTGGGAGGTACGCTGAACCCGCCCCTGGAGAGATATGGGGATGCTAGCATCTCCAACTCCCTCCGAGAGCCTTCCACCACCCCCTAGTTCATCCACTAGGGCCTCAGCATCACCTGATCGGGTAGGGGAATGCACGTCTGCTTCTCGTGGCCTCAGCTGTTGTGCGTGGGGCACACCCAATGACCTCGGAGCGCTTCGGCGCATTCCGAGGGGGCGTACCTCGCGAGCTTCGCCAGCATGGACTCCTCTGTAACCCTCCGACCTGCGAACAGATACATTTCTGGTTAATTGAAAACGTTCAAAACGAGCTTCCAGAGGTGGAGTTGTGACAACTCCCACGGTATCAATTACTAAATCTACCTGAGCCGACGGGGAAGGCTGCCTCCCTCCGTCTAAGCTCGACTCTAAAGTACCTTGGTCTAGCACACTTCTCGGGGACAAGGTAGTTGACATCGTCAACTCACGGTTTTCCCCGGTAGTACGTACCTGGGGGACGTCTCCGTCGAGGCGTCGCGACGCTTCGGGGAATAGACGCCTGGCGTCTAAGTCACCCGACGGCGGAGGTGTCCGAGAAAGCCCAGCGCCGGCGAACACGGCTTGGGTATTCTCCTCCGCGAGCATATGAGATCTCAATCTCATATTCGTCATTGCTCTAAAGGACAACAATTACGGCTGTAATGTATTGTCGGGCTACTTGCGTGTGCAAGTGTGTGGCAAAGGAGAAGTGCACTAAAATCGACCTCGCGTCGACCCAACTCAAGTGTGACGATGAGAAGGGTCACCCTATAGCTAACTAACCTAACACCTAACAAGACCTCGCAGGGAAATGGACGAGGGAGGAAGGATTCACGGTTTAGAAAAACTATCTAAATAAAATTTCCTAACTTCAAAATTTGTGTGAAGCACCAAAAAGGAAAATTAAACTTGAAAAATTTTTACTTCAAAAATTACAACTGGATGTGACAAAAACCAAGACAGAGATTTGGGCAAAAGGATCACGGAGCCTAACCAGACTGTCTCAGGTGGAAAAGCCGAGAACAGCCGCAGGAAATAGGTATGGGAAGGACGCGAAAACCCCTAGGTACCACAGGAAATGTGGCTCGCCAACGACAAAGTCGCAGCTAATGATGTCTTGACAGGCCGAGGAATTTAAGCTCGAACGATACAATCTTCGTGGAACTCTACGATCGAGCCGATTGTATCAGGTGAGATCTCGTTTTGGTGCCTGACCCCTTTTCATAGGATGGGGATTTTTCGTCAACGTCGCGTACAGGTATTAAGTCGGGAAATAATTCAGATGAAGTTAAATTCCTAAGTGTCCGTTGCAAAAGATCACTTTACACTGATTATTGCTCGAGAGTTAAACTGCCTATCAACGTACTTTCGTAGCGCGAATAAAACACCTGTAATCCGTACAAGTGAGTCTAACCCCTTTTAAGATAGAAACAAAACGTTATGAATCTACTGTGAACTGAATTATTATTACCGAGAACCTGACTCTAACTGCTAGCCAAAACGATGAATTGCAGAGACAAAAGGCAAAGCCAAACAAACGTAAGTTATTTAACGGAAACACGAAATTGATTATTACACTGCAATTCGACAAGAAAGAGTGGCTGTCTGCTGCTTCACTGCTTGCATATTTATGCAATCCTGACTGCTGAATCCGCGACACCCATTGGCCTAGAGGGCCAAAGTGGGCGTCGCCCTTGGCTGAACAAAACCCTAGCTCGCGAAAACGCGCGGGATTTGGGCAAATGACCGTTAAAGTCCCGTTACCTGCGTTTTCTAGGGAGTATTTGACAAAAGTCACTAAATACTCCCCAGATCTAGGGAGATATTGAAAGTCAGAATTTCAGATATCTCGATTCCTAGGGCGGTCCGATATTCGGAGAGCCCCGAGAAAAACCATAAACCAACGTGATTCTTGAACGCCGAAGAAATACACGTATTCCTTCGCCGAGGAATCTATACCCGTTTTCCGATTTGGCCAACCTGATGAGAAATCGAATTGAAATAAAATAATTTGTGAAAACAAATGGAGCCACGGAATCTTTCCACCCAACAAGAGACTAGCGTGTCGAAACCTTGCTCTAAGTGTTCTGTATACCGGGTGCTCGACTGTTTGGGGCCACAAATTAATAAAATTGAAAACTAGTCAGGAATTTCCGGTAAATCGGTAAAACTACGTACAGTGGAGTTCCACTGGGTGGAGATTGGGACTTTACATCATACAGGGTGAGACTAGACTAGTGACCTGAATATAATGCAAAAATCTAATATTATTCGACTGGCTTCTAGGTGAAAATTGAGAGTTATTAAGTGTAAAAATGGCTCACTAAAGGTGACCATACACAAAAAAAATCATCGTAGGAGCGCGGCGAGCCTGCCCTGCGACACAATTGTCTCGTTAACCGGTGTGGATGGACGGTTTCCGCAAAGTTTCGGATTCCTCCGAAATCATCTTCAGCCAACCACCGCTCTGCTCCTAGTTGCCTGGAGGGCAAGGACGTCGTCACCCAGGGATTTCGGGTGGCAACTTCCGTGTCCCTGCCGACACCCGTTACGAAATCTGCCTTCGTAGCTCTATTTGTTTGTACTGGCTGTGCATGTGTGTTCCCTTGGGAGGTACGCTGAACCCGCCCCTGGAGAGATATGGGAATGCTAGCATCCCCAACTCCCTCCGAGAGCCTTCTACCACCCCCTAGTTCATCCACTAGGGCCTCAGCATCACCCGGTTCCCTTAGGGTATGCACATCTACTTCTTGTGGCCTCAGCTGTTGTGCGTGGGGCACACCCAATGACCTCGGAGCGCTTCGGCGCATTCCGAGGGGGCGTACCTCGCGAGCTTCGCCAGCATGGACTCCTCTGTAACCCTCCGACCTGCGAACAGATACATTTCTGGTTAATTCAAAACGTTCAAAACGAGCTTCCAGAGGTGGAGTTGTGACAACTCCCGCGGTATCAATTACTAAATCTAACTGAGCCGACGGGGAAGGCTGCCTCCCTCCGTCTAAGCTCGACTCTAAAGTACCTTGGTCTAGCACACTTCTCGGGGACAAGGTAGTTGACATCGTCAACTCACGGTTTTCCCCGGTAGTACGTACCTGGGGGACGTCTCCGTCGAGGCGTCGCGACGCTTCGGGGAATAGACGCCTGGCGTCTAAGTCACCTGACGGCGGAGGTGTCCGAGAAAGCCCAGCGCCGGCGAACACGGCTTGGGTATTCTCCTCCGCGAGCATATGAGATCTCAATCTCATATTCGTCATTGCTCTAAAGGACAACAATTACGGCTGTAATGTATTGTCGGGCTACTTGCGTGTGCAAGTGTGTGGCAAAGGAGAAGTGCACTAAAATCGACCTCGCGTCGACCCAACTCAAGTGTGACGATGAGAAGGGTCACCCTATAGCTAACTAACCTAACACCTAACAAGACCTCGCCGGGAAATGGACGAGGGAGGAAGGATTCACGGTTTAGAAAAGCTATCTAAATAAAATTTCCTAACTTCAAAATTTGTGTGAAGCACCAAAAAGGAAAATTAAACTTGAAAAATATTTACTTCAAAAATTACAACTGAATGTGACAAAAACCAAGACAGAGATTTGGGCAAAAGGATCACGGAGCCTAACCAGACTGTCTCAGGTAGAAAAGCCGAGAACAGCCGCAGGAAATAGGTATGGGAAGGACGCGAAAACCCCTAGGTACCACAGGAAATGTGGCTCGCCAACGACAAAGTCGCAGCTAATGATGTCTTGACAGGCCGAGGAATTTAAGCTCGAACGATACAATCTTCGTGGAACTCTACGATCGAGCCGATTGTATCAGGTGAGATTTCGTTTTGGTGCCTGACCCCTTTTCATACTATGGGGATTTTTCGTCAACGTCGCGTACAGGTATTAAGTCGGGAAATAACTTAGATGAAGTTAAATCCCTAAGTGTCCGTTGCAAAAGATCACTTTACACTGATTATTGCTCGAGAGTTAAACTGCCTATCAACGTACTTTCGTAGCGCGAATAAAACACCTGTAATCCGTACAAGTGAGTCTAACCCCTTTTAAGATAGAAACAAAACGTTATGAATCTACTGTGAACTGAATTATTATTACCGAGAACCTGACTCTAACTGCTAGCCAAAACGATGAATTGCAGAGACAAAAGGCAAAGCCAAACAAACGTAAGTTATTTAACGGAAACACGAAATTGATTATTACACTGCAATTCGACAAGAAAGAGTGGCTGTCTGCTGCTTCACTGCTTGCATATTTATGCAATCCTGACTGCTGAATCCGCGACACCCATTGGCCTAGAGGGCCAAAGTGGGCGTCGCCCTTGGCTGAACAAAACCCTAGCTCGCGAAAACGCGCGGGATTTGGGCAAATGACCGTTAAAGTCCCGTTACCTGCGTTTTCTAGGGAGTATTTGACAAAAGTCACTAAATACTCCCCAGATCTAGGGAGATATTGAAAGTCAGAATTTCAGATATCTCGATTCCTAGGGCGGTCCGATATTCGGAGAGCCCCGAGAAAAACCATAAACCAACGTGATTCTTGAACGCCGAAGAAATACACGTATTCCTTCGCCGAGGAATCTATACCCGTTTTCCGATTTGGCCAACCTGATGAGAAATCGAATTGAAATAAAATAATTTGTGAAAACAAATGGAGCCACGGAATCTTTCCACCCAACAAGAGACTAGCGTGTCGAAACCTTGCTCTAAGTGTTCTGTATACCGGGTGCTCGACTGTTTGGGGCCACAAATTAATAAAATTGAAAACTAGTCAGGAATTTCCGGTAAATCGGTAAAACTACGTACAGTGGAGTTCCACTGGGTGGAGATTGGGACTTTACATCATACAGGGTGAGACTAGACTAGTGACCTGAATATAATGCAAAAATCTAATATTATTCGACTGGCTTCTAGGTGAAAATTGAGAGTCATCAAGTGTAAAAATGGCTCACTAAAGGTGACCATACACAAAAAAAATCATCGTAGGAGCGCGGCGAGCCTGCCCTGCGACACAATTGTCTCGTTAACCGGTGTGGATGGACGGTTTCCGCAAAGTTTCGGATTCCTCCGAAATCATCTTCAGCCAACCACCGCTCTGCTCCTAGTTGCCTGGAGGGCAAGGACGTCGTCACCCAGGGATTTCGGGTGGCAACTTCCGTGTCCCTGCCGACACCCGTTACGAAATCTGCCTTCGTAGCTCTATTTGTTTGTACTGGCTGTGCATGTGTGTTCCCTTGGGAGGTACGCTGAACCCGCCCCTGGAGAGATATGGGAATGCTAGCATCCCCAACTCCCTCCGAGAGCCTTCTACCACCCCCTAGTTCATCCACTAGGGCCTCAGCATCACCCGGTTCCCTTAGGGTATGCACATCTACTTCTTGTGGCCTCAGCTGTTGTGCGTGGGGCACACCCAATGACCTCGGAGCGCTTCGGCGCATTCCGAGGGGGCGTACCTCGCGAGCTTCGCCAGCATGGACTCCTCTGTAACCCTCCGACCTGCGAACAGATACATTTCTGGTTAATTCAAAACGTTCAAAACGAGCTTCCAGAGGTGGAGTTGTGACAACTCCCGCGGTATCAATTACTAAATCTAACTGAGCCGACGGGGAAGGCTGCCTTCCTCCGTCTAAGCTCGACTCTAAAGTACCTTGGTCCAGCACACTTCTCGGGGACAAGGTAGTTGACATCGTCAACTCACGGTATTCCCCGGTAGTACGTACCTGGGGGACGTCTCCGTAGAGGCGTCGCGACGCTTCGGGGAATAGACGCCTGGCGTCTAAGTCACCCGACGGCGGAGGTGTCCGAGAAAGCCCAGCGCCGGCGAACACGGCTTGGGTATTCTCCTCCGCGAGCATATGAGATCTCAATCTCATATTCGTCATTGCTCTAAAGGACAAACAATTACGGCTGTAATGTATTGTCGGGCTACTTGCGTGTGCAAGTGTGTGGCAAAGGAGAAGTGCACTAAAATCGACCTCGCGTCGACCCAACTCAAGTGTGACGATGAGAAGGGTCACCCTATAGCTAACTAACCTAACACCTAACAAGACCTCGCCGGGAAATGGACGAGGGAGGAAGGATTCACGGTTTGGAAAAACTATCTAAATAAAATTTCCTAACTTCAAAATTGTGTGAAGCACCAAAAAGGAAAAATTAAACTTGAAAAATTTTACTTCAAAAATTTACAACTGGATGTGACAAAAACCAAGACAGAGATTTTGGGTAAAAGGATCACGGAGCCTAACCAGACTGTCTCAGGTGAAAAAGCTGAGAACAGCCGCAGGAAATAGGTATGGGAAGGACGCGAAACCCCTAGGTACCACAGGAAATGTGGCTCGCCAACGACAAAGTCGCAGCTAATGATGTCTTGACAGGCCGAGGAATTTAAGCTCGAACGATACAATCTTCGTGGAACTCTACGATCGAGCCGATTGTATCAGGTGAGATCTCGTTTTGGTGCCTGACCCCTTTTCATACGATGGGGATTTTTCGTCAACGTCGCGTACAGGTATTAAGTCGGGAAATAACTTTGATGAAGTTAAATCCCTAAGTGTCCGTTGCAAAAGATCACTTTACACTGATTATTGCTCGAAAGTTAAACTACCTATCAACGTACTTTCGTAGCGCGAATAAAACACCTGTAAACCGTACAAGTGAGTCTAACCCCTTTTAAGATAGAAACAAAACGTTATGAATCTACTGTGAACTGAATTATTATTACCGAGAACCTGACTCTAACTGCTAGCCAAAACGATGAATTGCAGAGACAAAAGGCAAAGCCAAACAAACGTAAGTTATTTAACGGAAACACGAAATTGATTATTACACTGCAATTCGACAAGAAAGAGTGGCTATCTGCTGCTTCGCTGCTTGCATATTTATGCAATCCTGACTGCTGAATCCGCGACACCCATTGGCCTAGAGGGCCAAAGTGGGCGTCGCCCTTGGCTGAACAAAACCCTAGCTCGCGAAAACGCGCGGGATTTGGGCAAATGACCGTTAAAGTCCCGTTATCTGCGTTTTCTAGGGAGTATTTGACAAAAGTCACTAAATACTCCCTAGATCTAGGGAGATATTGAAAGTCAGAATTTCAGATATCTCGATTCCTAGGGCGGTCCGATATTCGGAGAGCCCCGAGAAAAACCATAAACCAACGTGATTCTTGAACGCCGAAGAAATACACGTATTCCTTCGCCGAGGAATCTAAACCCGTTTTCCGATTTGGCCAACCTGATGAGAAATCGAATTGAAATAAAATAATTTGTGAAAACAAATGGAGCCACGGAATCTTTCCACCCAACAAGAGACTAGCGTGTCGAAACCTTGCTCTAAGTGTTCTGTATACCGGGTGCTCGACTGTTTGGGGCCACAAATTAATAAAATTGAAAACTAGTCAGGAATTTCCGGTAAATCGGTAAAACTACGTACAGTGGAGTTCCACTGGGTGGAGATTGGGACTTTACATCGTACAGGGTGAGACTAGACTAGTGACCTGAATATAATGCAAAAATCTAATATTATTCGACTGGCTTCTAGGTGAAAATTGAGAGTTATTAAGTGTAAAAATGGCTCACTAAAGGTGACCATACACAAAAAAAATCATCGTAGGAGCGCGGCGAGCTTGCCCTGCGACACGATCAACGTTTGATTTTTTCGATTCTTGACAGACAGACAGGCAGGCAGAGAGTGACAGATATTCAGTTTGATTGAACCAGAACGAACTAATGAACTGACCTTATAAAAAACGTTTTTTTGCGCTCGCATTTTTACGTGTTTTAGCGTTTAAAATGTTAGTTGTTTTTTAGAACGCGAAAAACGCTTATTGTAGTCACATTTTTGCGTGTTTTAGCGTTATGAATTTTAGCTGTTTTTTCGAACGCGAAAAACGTCTATTTTGATTGGATTTTTGAGGGGAGGCAGACCAACTTAGGTTATAAAGTAAAAATAAAAGAAAACAGTTTGAATACAAATTTATTGAGCATTTTTATTTTGGTAACATATCACATAACCATTTGTATAGAATATCTAGGTTTCGGAGACTGCAATTATAGTGGGGTTGCTTATCAATGTGATGCATACAGGGTGATATACCATCATTGTCGCTGAATGTGGGAACTATCCATGACGTATTATCATAGTCCTCCAAATTCACAACACGTGTAGGTAGGTTCAATTGATGAAATTTCTCTGTAAGATAGTCACGTTTTTGGAGTCCTCGTACATAAATGATATCAACATTCTGTAAATTTTTCTTGAGGATGGAATCTAATTGATGATATTCTACAAAGCCAGAGGAATACCTCAATCTATGAACGTTTCGCTCCAAGAAACAGGCAGTACGTTTATCTGCTCTACTCAAAGAGGAAAATGGTAAAGTTGGCAGCAGAAGAAAATTACTACATTGAATTCCAATCCTAATGGCAATCTCCTTAGGATGGAATTGTTGCTCGATGGTAAAGTCTTGAATATCTACAACAGCTATTTTCATGTTGACTCTGTGATTGATACTGAAGTGACAAGCATATGTTCAGTTTAATTTGTTAATGATTTCGCTGAGTGGGAGGTGCTCAATAACAGTGTCGTGCACAATGATGCAATAGGCTCTAGTATTTTGGGGAAATCCTTCAGATGCCTCGATTTCGAGTTTCACATCAACAGTGGAACTTTTTATGCTCTCATCCCTTCTGGAACAATCGATGACAAAGAGAGCCTTGCCAACAAATTCGGTGGAGCTCAGCAGAGGATTATGTTGATTAGTAATTTTGTAGCTGAGACCGAATTGTGCATAGTTGAAATAGGCTTGCGAAAAATTACCCTTTGCAAAATTCAGATGCATATTTTCTTTCGGGTAATTTTCACCGTTCAGAGTGAGCGTTATATTGGTGATATTCGAATGAGCGAATATTGTTGGATCATTGTTGAATTTGGTGTAATCACGGTCTTTTTGGAAACATACAATCACATAGCGAGGACTTTCGAGAAACGAGGAAGTCTTGACGGCCCATATTTCACTTTTTGCACCTTGTGTGAGAGCAGGCAACATATGAAGTTCCCATTTTCTGAACGGCATGAGAATAGGAGTATCAGCTTGGATGGCCTTCAAGAGTTGCAATTTAATTTGATCATGTGGAAAGATTCTCTTAACTCTGAGTTCAATATTTTCAATTTCCAACTTGACTGCTGTCGTACCAGTCGGCGATCCAGCGGTCTCCTCTATTTTGAAGCAGTTGCTATCATCTGCAGCTCGTACTAATCGGATGGTATGTTTGCCATAGGAAACACATTGATAATCGTTGAAAATATTCAAAAAATGCTTGATGGGTATGAGCATGTTGAATGTTAGATCAGTGGTGCTGATAACCCCAGCGTTGCTGGGAAAAGTCCAACTTGAATTGGCCAAGTGCTTGATATCTTCGTTAGTGTAGGTGAGAAAGCCTCTGACAGTACTAACAATTCCAACTTCACGGACCGTCTCCAACTCCTTACCGCTTTGTTCATAACTAACAGATTGAAATATGAAAGCACCAGCATTGTTTACGAATGTTACACGACCATCTCCTTTGGTTTTCACAACTTTTCCACTGATGAATAACAGGCTATCATACAAAGCATCGTAAGCGTCAGATTGATTGATGTTGATTTCAATGACATCATTGTTGCGAAAGGACTTGACATATGGGTAGTAAGTCCACCATTCCACCTTTTGTATGGATTCATCGTTTTGTGGCTTTCGGAAAATGTTGAACACTTGATTGGACAACATGATAACCAAGAGATTCCAAAAACAGTTTATTCTCCGGTGATAGTAGTTGACGCACGTTGAAGGTCTTGGTGAAGACAGAAGGGGGGTATGGTGGTGAGTTATTCTTATGAATAGTTAGCACCATACTTTCGCCTCAATTCCAAACGAACGATTATTTCTTCGTTTCGAAAATCAACGAGTTGAGAATGCTGGTTCAGCACTCGCAGCGTAATATTGTTTATTTCGTCTCTATGAGCAATGGGTAGATGAATAAGGTGGTTGGGTGTTTCGTCGATTGCGTAACCAGGATCAACGCCAACAGCAAATTCGTATATCGTATGAGACGGTGCGTCGTTGTAGAATGCTCCGAACGTAATGTTGCTATCTATGTGTATGGTACGTACTTTAATGATATCTACAGGTAGATCTGATGCGTAATGCAAGTTGGGTTTGAGAAGAATAGACGAAACCCCTAAAATGCGGGCCAAACTGTTTTCAGGTCGGAAATCAATTGAGTGTTTAAGGCAGAATATTTCGCTTTTCAGCGTGTTATTATTCGGTTTGAGGTAGAAAAATTCCTGGGGGTTTTCCTTGTACGTTTTGGGTGTGATGTGTTTGCTGATCAAAGCCTCAATATCACCAATTTCGTAAGAGCCAGTAGGGATATCGATACTCAGTTTAGTTTTGCCACCGTTTTCAAAGTAGTAAAATTTTGAACCTTCTTCTGTTGTACGAATGGAAGCTGAGCAAAGCCAAACTGTATTCTGAATCAGAATCCAATTGAATGGGCGGATTGAAATCGATGGAAAGCGTTGAAGAACGACTCGTTAACGTCAATATCATAGACATGACTGATATAGTGTCGGAAGCGACCCGCCTTAAATAATGAACAACAACTTGGATGAAAAATCATTTATTATTACAATAATAACATTGAAATTGTGCACTAACTGGTCCATGATACTCTGCTTCGTTTAGTGATGCCGTTGACAGTCCAAACTCATTTTGATAATGAATGAAACATGGTAGACGAATCTGCAAAGCGAATCGATTTTTGTAGTCCTTTGGTAACCTATGCCATACATCCAACTCCCAAGGTCCTGCGTTCCCAATCAAATATTCGATTGACAAAGCTCGCAGTTGAGTATCTGTGAAATCTCGCAATGATTTATATTTATGCATTCCAGCCAACGATTGATACATCTCAGCGGTGGACATTATGAAGTAGAAACTTTAGGCAGAGATGTCCGCAATTACTCTGATTGTAATTTTGATATTGACTATTATTATATGTAATTCTTACGCCCCTCCCAAAATATCTTGCCAATTCCAATGGAGGTTTGAGATTGCCAAAACTATCGAAATATTGTGCGACATTGCCGTTTTTATTGTAAGCTACCCAATGAGTGCCCGCATTCAAGTGGGAATCCAAGTTCAATATAGCGCATTCTTTCAGCCAAGGACCACAAGTTGGCAACGTATCACGCATAAAGACTCCACGAAAATGTGGTATTTTCATCTGACGAGCACACTTCTGAATTTCCGAATCGTATAATGCTCTATGGGGTAGCTTATCTAGCAGTTTTTTTTTCTTTTTCAGGTAAAGACCGAGTCCTTTGCGTTGATGTTGTTTTTTCAGGAACAGCCCAAATCCTCGAAGGGGTTTTCCGCAGGTACAAACCCGAACCCAAATGCTCCATGGATTTATTGTGACGTTGATCTTCTTCAAGTTTCTTTTTAGCATTTTTTGCATCTATTACGGTTTTTGCTATGGAGCTCGCTCCACCTGCCAACGCACCCAAAGCCGAAAGTGCAGCAAATATAGGTATAAGTGGTAAAATTCCTCCAGACTTTGCATCGAATGGAATTATTCTAGGCACTCGTATTTTCTTACGTCCTCCAGCTTGACTCAATGCCATTTTAGCAGCTCGCAAAGCCGAAGCACTAGATTTCTTAATATTAGCAGGATTGTGTTTCCAATTTTTAATAATTTTTTGAAGCAAGTTACGGCGAAAGGACACGCCCATACCTAGCTTACGTTTGGCTTTCATGGTGGAAGAAACAAGCCAAGCTGCAGCCCGTTCCCCAAATTTAGCGTCTTTAGATTTAACTCGTTCCCACGCTCTATTTTCCAATACTTGATCTGCTTTATGACGGTCTTCTAGAGAGTCGGATTGAGAGTATGCAATATCGTGCTCTCTGCAGCTTTCGTCCAAAGGATTCACGCCAGTTTCTCCGCGTTGTAATCTCTGCCTCAATTTGGTGCCAGGCCCGCAAAACGAATAACCTGGTAGATGCAATTCGAACGGGAGCTTATTGATGATTGAATTGACAACACCTGCACCAGAGCAAGTCAACATTGATAATGATGAAAAACACCTTCAATGCGTATATTTATAACCGTGGCGCACTCATGTTTTTTCATCACATCATGGAGGTCGTTCAACAAGACAAGACACTGCCTATTGAAAATTTTGATTTTTTGAATGGAGACCTCGATAGCAGTATGGTTGGGAAGCATGGTAAATTATTACCGAATTCGTTTCGTGCAATTATTTGCGGGCCAAGTGGTTGTGGAAAGACAAATGCCATCTTAACACTGTTATTCCACCCGAATGGAGCAAGATTCGAAAACATCTACGTATATTCAAAATCTTTGTACCAACCCAAATATCAGGTGGTTCAAGAAATTTTGGGGAAAGTCAAGGGATTGGGATTATCCGTTCAGGGAAAATGAGGAAATCATAAGCCCTCACGAGGCCAAATCAAATTCCATATTCATTTTCGATGATGTTGCATGCGATGGTCAACAGAAAATTCGAGAATACTACTCCTTTCGTAGACACCGAAATATTGACGCTGCATATCTTTGTCAGACATATTCAAAAATTCCAAAACAATTGATACGAGACAATTGTAATATGATTGTGCTTTTCAAGCAGGATGAAATGAATTTGAAACATGTATCCGATGAACACGTTTTCCCAGACATGACGTTCGAAGAATTCAAGGCAATGTGTGCAGAATGTTGGCGACAGCATCGATATGGAACCGTTGTGATTATGAAAGATTTTGATATAAATGCTGGACGTTATCGTCAAGGATTCGATAAATATATAAGTATACAGAGAGATTGATGTATCCCACAGTTATCATCATGAAACCGTTGAGCAAAGAAGTTGATGTTATTCGAAAGACTAAAATCAATGAAATTGCAAAAGCTATTCGAAAAAAATATTTGGCTTTGAAATTGGGTAGATCCGAAGAAGATGAGTCATTGCAAAAATTCTTTAAACCTGTATCTGTCCCATTGAGGAAAATAGCAGCAATGCCGCCGCCGACGTCGCAATCTCCTACTACCCCAATGAAAAGTGAGGTAAAATCTGAACTCAAACAAGAGAAAGTGGAAGAGCGTAAAACGTCTCCATTCGAATCCATCGAAACGATGACTCCATTCCAATCCCTCGAACATGTTGCAAGTACAGATGATAATGATGGTGATGATGAGGATATCTTTAGCGTAGGCACACAAGAGGAACAAGATAAGAGCTTTGTGACAGACGTGAATGAACAAGTTTTACAGGAATATATCGATCAATATCCTATAATGGCTCAACCGTACATTATAAAACATTGGAGTAATGACAAAGAAATAGATAAAGTATACGGTCCTGTATATGATGGTGTATCTTCAAAATGGTTCCTAGGTAACAAAGAAATAGATTTCGACAAACGCAGCGGATACATTAAAATGGGTGGATATCAGTGGAGAGCAACTCCCGGTATATATGAACTCATATTTTTAAACACACCTGAAAACTATAATAATGAAGATATGCAGCCATACAAATCAATTGTAGATTTGTCGAACATTCACAAAAACTCCCTAGGCTATCCGAAAGGTAGTAAAAGATACAAATATACCGAAATAATTAAACCGATGGTTCCTATACGAAATCAACGTAAAATATCGACACGTACCGGTTTACCTAAAACATCCAACCCTGCAGCAAAAGGTAGCGGTTTACCTAAAAATATACCTATTGCAATGACATTCAATACCAAACCTATGGAGTTTGTTTATTGGGATGACCCAAACGAACTATGCGAACGCCTCAAATTATTGATAGCCTCTCGGGATGCCGGAAATACTTCGCATGACAATGAGATTATTGCCATTTTGAGTGAACTCAAAGAGGCAAATATAATACTATAAGATGACATACATCTATGCATACATTCACATTTTCAAAATGGTTATCGATAAGTTCGGACGTAGCGACAGTAACACCAGTGATAGAAAGCGAAAATTACCTACGCCCTCTGGAGGCGGCGGCTTGCTGCACACTCCAGATGGTAACATCGATTTTGATAATTTGAAATTGAGTAATGTAAAGAGGCCCACCAAAAATACTGATGCTGCCAATAAACAATATGTGGATGAAATCGATAGAAGAATTGCTGCAACTATACAACATCAAGGTGAACAACACCATTCGGAAATAGTTCAACTGAGTGACAAAATGGCAAAGATGCAACATGAAATTGAAAATGATTTGATTGCAACAAAAAATTATCTGGAAATGAAAATACGAACACTTGCAAATAATTTTATTGAAATAACGCAACTAAGTGAGGTACGCTATAATGAAACAAGGTCATTTTTCGAAAACTTCAACCTACAATACAAAACTGATATTGAAAATATTCGTGGAGATTTGTTGAAAAAAAAATCTGAAGTAACCGAGACGATTCATGCACACAATTTAAAATGGAGTATTAAGCACAAGGAAATGCTGCTAACCAAGAATGAGTTAACCCAGTTTTGAATTGATATTTTACAGCAAATCACCAAAATAAATTCAGATATAGCGAGTGTAAAATCTGCTGTCGAGGAAATTACTAAAAGACAAAATGTAGTGTATACATCACCATGATAAAATAGTAGGTTTCACAGTTTCGCCATCACATATGTGCGTGATGGCTTCCAGAGACAAGATTCAACTTGTCCGTGAACTGCACAAACCAATTAGAAAAAATTATCCTCGACGTCGCACCATTATTAAAGGCTTAGATGATTTATGGCAAATAGACTTGGCCGAAATGAGACCTTACGCCCATCAAAATCGTAATTTCAAACTTATTCTAGTCGTTATAGATTGTTTCTCGAAATTCGTGTGGACTCGTCCGCTGAAAACGAAAACGGGGGAGGAAATTACCAAAACGTTTGCAGATATTTTAACACACACGAAACGATGCCCAAAAAATCTACAAACCGATCAGGGAACGGAATTTTACAACAGTAAATTCCAGAGTTTGATAAAAAAAACATGAGATAAATCACTACAATACGTACAGCATCCTCAAAGCCTCTATGGCCGAACGGATTATAAGAACTTTGACGGAAAGATTGTACAAGTATTTCAGTTTGAATGGCACCTACAAATGGCTGAATATATTACCTGGAATCACAAAATCTTACAATGATACGCGCCATTCAAAGACGGGTATGAAACCTTCGGAAATTGATAAAACCAACGAAAAATAAATTCTCAAATCAACATACAGCCACTTGAAAATAGCTGGACCGAGAAAATCCAAAGTCGGCGATGTTGTGCGAATTAGTAAGGCAAAGCACGTTTTCGAAAAAGGTTACACACTCAATTGGACTACGGAATTATTCAAAATCATCAAAGTCAATATCACCAACCCTGCCACCTTCATGCTGGAAGATATGCAGGTTGCTCCTATCAAGGGTGCTTTTTATGCAGAGGAATTACAGAAAACTGCAAATCCAGATATATATCTCGTGGAAAAAGTTCTGAGGAAGAAAGACAAAAAAATGTACGTGAAATGGCTCGGTTTGGAAATTAAACATAACAGTTGGATCGAAAACGTTGATTTTGTATAGAATAGTATGGGAAACAAACACAAATCATATAATTCCGAGGGGTCTTTCAAATATTTTTTTCACATTCAACAAACATGCAACAACATTTTTAAAATTGACCACGTGATCTGAAGCTATAAAAGCGTATGCAAGCACAGACGAATATTCAGTTTGAAAACGAAAATATCTCAAGACAGTGGTTACATCAGTGAAGTTGAAGTAATGTGCGATAGTGATGGAGAAGATTATAAAGAAACTATAAATGCCATCGACAGAGCATTGGGGCAATACGAAATGGCAGCTCGGAACGAACATCAGTTGATGTTGATGGTCTTCCCTATGCCATCCTACGAAATTCGATGTGGCATAAGTCCCTCCAGGGATTTTAGCTCATGCATCATTTTGAAGCAGCAGTTCTCCATTCGATCCATCAATTTTGCTTCTTTTGAATGGGCAACCCTCATTGACATCCTGCAAGAAATAAAGGAAAATTTCTTTGAATCACAAATCGATGAGTATGTAGATGAGTATGATCCAATCACAACACGTTGCGGGGATTACATTTACATCACACAGTACATCGAAAGTAATACCAAACAAATTTCCATTTCCAAGGATATCACGAACATGGAGTTGTCCCAACAAGATGTGAACGATATTCTCAATACACACTTGGGGGTGCTGTCTGACCGTATCGCTATGCTGGATGCTATGAACTTTTGTGACTATTTTCGACGTGTTTTTGATATTATTCAATCATGGTTACGTGACAATAAAACTAATTTAAGTTTGGAATAAATTATAGAAGGTTTTTGTCAAGCTTTATGTTTAGATAGTATGTTGGCTAATGCTTTGCGTGAATATTTATTCTATTATAAGCAAATATTTTTGTATGATTTATGTAATAAATGAGAAAAAAAATGATGTGTGTTTAATTTCTTCAAGTTTAAATTTTTATTAATTTGCAGACACTCAAACATAAAAACATTTTTAACTTACCTTTTTTTTTGCTCAACACTATCCTCCATTGTAAGCTCTATCACATTTTCAAAAAAATATTTTATTTTGTAATTTTTGAAACCTTTTGATATTATTATAAAAAAACACGACTACTTGTCTCCCAGTATTACAATCCAACTTTTTTTTTTTTTATTAAATTCAGTTCACAAAATTTCGAAAATAAAATACATGATTATGCACTTTTTCAAAGAAAAATATTTTACTTACATCTTATTATTGATGATTGTGCACACACGCAAGTAAGTCTAACATCTAGTACTGCTTGGGTAATCGAAAACTGAAATTTATCGCTCATCCCCAACCACTTTTTTGACCCTAATGTGAGAACAAATTTCTTAAAATCATTCGAGAATACTTGATATAAATTTCCAGAACAAGCAAAGCAAATAACGCAATAATCGTTACTCTGTGGTTTCGATAACTAAACTGCTGGCCTGGGTCTTTCGATAATCGTTAGTTCGATAAACACATTTCAAGGCCAACTGATTATTACTTCCAGCATAATAACCAAGTTTCCTGTTTGCGCGGTTTTTCCATAATTGATAACGCCGAATGGCACGTTTCAATGCCAACTGATATGAAACGAATAACAGAAATTGATAGCAGAATGTTTGTATGGTAATAATAAAAATAAAATTCAATTTTCGAATATTTTTATTTAAACCAAATTATGTGAAATTCCAAAATTATATCTTGTATAGTTCTAATTAAAATACATAAAATACATGCTAATATTATAGATACTATGATTAGAATTCTATAAAAGTTATATTCCATTTGCGACTTCTTTTTCCCCTGTCCTGCTGGAATAAATTCGGTGGTTTTTGTGTCTATTTCACGAAGATCTTCAAATATCAGCTTCAATTTATACTTGGATGCTGTATTCTTGGGAACATCGCCAACAAATACTGCTAACTGCCTCTGATTGACCCGAGTTAAACGCATTGTTTTCCATTGTATCCTATTACAATGAGGATCGAAATCATCTGCCTTCACGCATATTGCCATGAATTTCACTCTTTTCGGCACATTGTCGTATAAAACATTATTCAATATTGCAGTCAGAAGAATAAAATTTGTTTTCAGTTGAGGAGACATATTCTACGATGCTTTAGGCTGGATTTTTTCTTAACGGATATCTCGTTTGCGTTAATTTTCGATTGAACACTTTGTCTTGAATACCCAAATCAGTCAACTGTTTCACCACATTATCCTTTTCTTCATAAAATTGAATATCTTCCTTTAACTCTTGGACACGTCTAGAAAAATCTTCAACCTTCTGTCTGTATTCTTCAGATGACATTTTAATACTGATTATTTCAACTGTTCAATGGCAATAACATACTTTCCAAAAAATAAAGTTTCCTAACCATCTCCCCACCCACCTGATAATGAATACTAAAAAAAAAGAAACAGAGTCAAACTGCAAAAATGAGATTAAAATATACGTTTTTCACGTTCCAAAAAACAACTGAAAATTGAAACGCTTCAACATGCAAAAATGCAGCCACAATAAATGTTTTTCGCGTTCTAGAAAAACAGCCTTAAATTAAACCGAAAAACTGTTTCTTATGGAGATTTGGCATATCAAAATTTGCTCAAAATACACGTATTTGCGTTCTAAAAAACAACTGAAATTAGAAACGCTAAAACATGCCAAAATGCGACCACAATAACCGTTTTTTGCGTTCGAAAAAACAGCTAAAATTTGAAACGGTAAAACATGCAAAAATGCAATCACAATAAACGTTTTTCGCGTTCTAGTAAAACAGCCTTAAATCAAACCGAAAAACTCTGTTTCTCATGGAGATTTGGCATTTCAAAATTGCTCA
Organism: Chrysolina americana; assembly: GCA_958502065.1. Taxonomy (NCBI): domain Eukaryota; kingdom Metazoa; phylum Arthropoda; class Insecta; order Coleoptera; family Chrysomelidae; genus Chrysolina; species Chrysolina americana. Next base: position 29,103,029 of record OY293419.1, on the reverse strand, counting down.
AAATACACGTATTTGCGTTCTAAAATACAACTGAAATTAGAAACGCTAAAACATGCCAAAATGCGACTACAATAACCGTTTTTTACGTTCGAAAAAACAGCTAAAATTTGAAACGGTAAAACATGCAAAAATGCAACCACAATAAACGTTTTTCGCGTTCTAGAAAAACAGCCTTAAATCAAACCGAAAAACTCTGTTTCTTATGGAGATTTGGCATTTCAAAATTGCTCAAAATACACGTTTTTGCGTTCTAAAAAACAACTGAAATTAGAAACGCTAAAACATGCCAAAATGCGACCACAATAACCGTTTTTTGCGTTCGAAAAAACAGCTAAAATTTGAAACGGTAAAACATGCAAAAATGCGACTAAAATAGACGTTTTATAAGGTTAGTTCGTTCTGCTTTGATCAAACTTGATCTCCCATAAAAGTTGTCTTATTAGAGTACCCGCATGTTTCTATACCTTTACTAATAACGAAGATAGCCTCCTAGCCTATTTGGCATTGGAAAATGCTTAACAATGTTTCTTGACATCGAAACAAACCCATTGGTGTCGAAATTATTGAAATCGTACGACCGATAGTAACTAAATTTGGACCCTTATCAATGCTCTATCTCAATTTTTAATGATTGGGCACCTTCCTGATGATAGAGAGCGCTGACGTATTCGGTCTCGATGACATGTAATACATTTCCGATTGGGATCGCACGTTGAAACGCTAAACTCCTGTTAAAACATCATATTTATTTTTTTTCTATAAATGAGATGCTCTGTATACCTTCTTGATTAGGATTGAAACGTCCTATGAGCGGTATTTTTCATATCTTGAATAGTTTTTGAACACTCTGTGTATGTCTAACAAATTTTTGGAACACTCAGTATGAAATATCACCATATTTTTCTATTGGGTCCCCATATCCCCAATGATACGTATTTTCTGCGTCCCATTTTCCACATGACATTTGACACTTGCATCAGCCATGTTTTTTTCTCTTAAATAACGTGTGATACGCCCTGTATATACTATTGCTGAATACTTTGCTACTCCCAATGACCCATTTTTCATCCGACACATACATGTAGCAGCCATGTTTTTATGTACCTGTACAACCATGTTTATTTGTCACATATTTTTTTTTTCTTCAACGATATTACCAATGACAACTGACAGATATCGAGTTTGAGGCGCCGCCGATATATTGAGCTACGTTCTAACGAACCGACTTCTAAAATTTGAGCGATGAGTACATAACGCATTAAAATGTGAGGTTTATGGCACTTATGGTAGTTGACGGAAAGAAATTCTATTATTTTCTTGATCCCCCATAAAAGTTGTCTTGTTAGAGTACCCGCACGTTTCTGTATCTTTACTGGATAATGCTTAAAAATGTTTCTTGACATCGAAACGAATCCATTGAGGCCAAAATCATCGAAATCGGACAACCGGAAGTGACCATTTTATTGCATATTTGAACTCTCCTCGATGTGGACAATCCGAATTCACTATTACTTTTTTACTACCTCAATTTTTTCAAACCGAAAGAGCTTATTTTTCGATGATTCGTATAGATCCGACATATCGTTAATGCGTTTTTGGACACTGATGGATTTGATGTATTCCTTCATGATGTCAAATGGTGGTCATGTTTTTTTTTTTTCTCAAAACACTCGGTAGATATTTTCTATCTATGATGAGACATATGACAAATGACAGAAGCTGTTATCTTTTTCCAAAAGCAATGATGTTTAAATCAAAACGCCCCTGTATATATTTTCCCCAATAAAATTTGTGAGACGTCCCTGTACAACTATGATGAGCGTTGACCACTCAGAAGCAGCTATGTTTTTTTTTTTTAAACTTGAATCCCCATACCCTCCATGATGTGTTTTTTCTTTGACCTCCATGTTTTTTCTCTTAAATGATATGTTGGTACACCTGGTATACTAAATCTAATGAGCAGCCGCCATGTTTTTTCTCTCATAAATTATATGTGGTACACCTGGTCTACTGAATCTAACGAGCACCCACCATGTTTTTTTTCTCTTAAATGGTATGTTTTGAGACACCTGGTATACTGAATCTAACGAGCAGCCGTCATGTTTTTTTTCTCTTAACTGATACGTTTTGAGACACCTGGTATACTAAATCTAAAGAGCAGCCGCCATGGTTTTTTTCTCTTAAATGATACGTTTCGAGACACCCTGTATACTAAATAAGACAAGCACCTACCATGTTTTTTCTCTTAAATGGTATGTTTTGATACACCTGGTATACTAAATCTAACGAGCAGCCGCCATGTTTTTTTCTCTTAAATGATACTTTTTGAGACACCCTATACACATAGCTTGTTGAAACGCTAGACCACCGTTGAACCGCAATTTTTGGAAAATTGTTATCAATCTAAGGGATCTATCGCCGCGACTCAATGAACGCCAAACACAGCGACGCATCGAAATTTAGCAGCGCGCGCTTTACTGGACAATTGTTATCAATCTAAGGGATCTCTCTCGACTACGTCACACGATGAACGCAGACCAGCGACGAACCGAGAGTCCAAAGTTCAAGGTGGATTCAAACGCCCATAGTTACCCTACTAGGGTTGGTTAAATGGGGGCAAAGTAGCATATTTCAGAGGTCAATTATAGGGTTAAAAAAAATCTGACCTAGCTTCTTTAGTTCTGGAGTTATACAGGAAAAATCGAAAAATTTCGAAATTCTTCTTTTGCCTATATCTTTTTATTTTACGAAGATTTTTTTAGATGTTGCCACTTTGCCATAGCAACTTTCTGTAGGCTATCCAAATATCTGAATAAAAATTATATACAGGGTATCGTATAAATTGGGCCACTCTCAACTTTTAATTTTCAAATACGGACCTGTATTTTTTATTGCATTTTTTTGAATGCCAAGAGTCATGTTTCATATTGACGCAGAATTTTCATCTGAATTACAGAGTGTTTTGGAAATATTGAACTAATATCAGTGATATTGCATAATTTTTTTATTCCATAACTGTAATTGAATCATATCAGAGAATGAGAGGTGAATCAGACAAATTGATTCTTTAAGAATAATCAATTTCAGAATTTCCAGATTATCTAGTCTCACTACTTGTTCGGAATAACAATAAAATGAAATCAACAATTCCAAGAGACATTTTTCTTTACCATAATGTAGCACTAGTAGAATAATTATTCATCCCCATGTCGATTGACCTCAGTAGGTATGAAGATCTGTTGTATGTATTCTGCTGAGAACTCACAAACATAATCTGTCATAAACATAACATTGTATTTGATCATATAGCTTTTCATATTTTATACCTAATCACACAAGAACTTGTTTAATTATTATCAAGAATTGGAATAACAACCATTATAAGTATTCATAATCGAATTAAATGTTCAAATTGACGACCTTCTCGTTCCAGACATTTACGGAGTCGTTTTTTTATGTAATTATTTGCTCTGAAAATATCTATTCGCCGTAGTGATGCGAAAGCGTTCATGATTTTAATTCTTAAATCTTCTATATTTTCAATTTGTTTTTGATATATTCTATTTTTTAGTGTACCCCATAAAAAAAAGTCAAGTACACTGAGATCAGGGGATCTTGCAGGCCATCTTATAGGCCCATTATTTGCTATCCATCTGTCTTGAAATGTTTCTTGTAAAAATTGATTAACGTCTCTTATGCAATGAGGGCGAGCTCCATCGTGTTGAAACCACAACCGATTTAAATTAGCAATGGGAATATCATCGAGATATTCACTGAAAGTTTGCCTGAGGAAGTCTAGATAACGTTCGCCATTGAGCATCCCGGCAAAGATGTAGGGACCTAGAACTCGATCCTTCAAAATTCCAGCCCATACATTTAAACCAAACCGCACTTGTAACCACTTCAGCGACAGTTTAAATATATTGTAGGCATATTTGACTCTGCCTGTTGCCACTCGCATAACGTAATCAGGAGAGTTATTATGAACAAGGAGTATTCATTTGAGAAATTATATTTGAACCCTCTCTAACATGTCAACATATCTTAGACCCCAAAGCGGTAAGCAGTTCGACATAGTACTTAATGCAAGCGATTCAAATATTTTCATCCGAGGAAACCAGGTGTCAATCTTGGCTTTACACATTATTGGCAAAGTTGCACCTACAGCTTGCTTGGCCTTATTAACGGTGTCTGTGGCCATTTCCCTAAATAGATCAGAAGAAGTAAATGTCACACCCAGATATACATATTTATTAGTTACCTGGAGTGGTTCATTGTTGATGTGAAATTTCTGGTTGATTTGGTGGAATCCACCTCTTGAGAAAGACATGATTTTAGTTTTCACGGAATTTATGGTGAGGTCGAGTAGAGCAGTATACATTTCCAGAATTTTCAGTTTTCTTGCTACATCAACCTCGGAGTGAGCAAGAATAACAAGGTCATCAGCATAAAGTAAGGTTATAACATCGTTTCTGTCGTCTACATTGACCCCTTGAGCTCAGTTTGCAAAAAAAAAATTATTAATATCAGCTAAAAATAACGAAAATAGAGAGGGCTCAGAGATTCACCTTGTAGAACACCACATGTCACTTCAAAGGCTCTTGTAGTTCCATCATCACCTTTTATTCTGACAGTTGCATCAGAGTACGAATTCTTTATTATGCGGATAATACCCGACGAAACTCCTAGATCAAACAATTTTCTCCACAGCAACATATGGTTGACTGAGTCGAAGGCTCGTTTGAAGTCTACAAATATAGCAAATAACTTGCGCTTTCTGTGTCTTATATGAGTAGGTATAACAGAGCTCAGAGAATAAACATTGTCAATACATCCACGGTTCATGCGGAATGCAGCTTGACATTCAGGCAGAATATTATATTCCTCGACCCAACTGAAGAGACGGTTCAGAATTAAATGTGTAAAAATTTTCACTGAGCAATTCACCGGAGCTATACCACGATAATTGGAAGGATCATCTGCCGGTCCCCGCTTATATAACATGGATAATAAAATGTTGGGCCACTCAGAGGGTAGGAGAGCGGATTCAATAATTTTATTGTGTAATGATGTAAAGTATATGATCCAATTGTTGGGTAGATTGTTAATGAACTCATAAGATATGTTGTCGCTCCCAGGAGATTTATTATTTTTACATCTACTGAGTACAGAATAAATTTCGTCAGTGGTGATTGGTGCATCAAGAAACGGACATCAATAAAATCGACAAGAAGGTTTTGTCTAGCAGGAAATATATTCTTGTAAAACTCTTCCCAAACCTTAGTCGGCAAGTTTTTACGTACTATTCTCCCTCGAAATTGGTTAACAGTAGACCAGAATTCTTTTGGATTACGCATGAAAGAAAGTTTGGAGATAATACCAGCTTCATAAATACGTTTTTTAGCTTTCAACAAGTTTTTGTACACCTTTTTTGTTTCAAAATAATTTTTTTTTTCTCAACACTAAAATTATATTTTTTACAATCAATCAACGCAAAGTTACGGTTTTTTTTTCGCAGTTGTACATTCTGAATCGAACCAAGGTTTGCTGTTCTTAAAAGATTTCAATCCGTTATGATTGACTTTAACAAGTCCAAGCTCATCAAAGGTTTCGTAGATTGCCTTACAAAAGTTATCAAAAAAAGACTCTACATTTGAGATGAAAAATACCCGGTTGGAACTGCGCATCTTCAGCTTGTATTTCAGAGAAAATTTTTCATCCCAAATAAGGATGTTAGAAATAGTGGAGACAAGTCTCGGTTTGATAGGAGTTGAGCAATCAGATCGTGCTAATATTAGAGTAACAGGGAAATGGTCAGACAGATAATCATCATCGGAAACATAAAAGTTAACAACCTCATTCAAATGTGTATTACTCACCCACACTAGGTTCACCGTACTACTACCCAACTTACTAGCATATGTATAATAATAATAATAATAATAATAATAACCATCAAAGTAGGACGATTTTCGTCATTGAGTTTTCAGCTCCTGGCGAAACGAACATCGTCCGAAAAGAGGAGGAAAAACGGACTAAATATCGAGATCTTCTCTTTGAACTCCGCAGGCTTTACCCAAACCATTCTGTCAAGATGGTGGTTCTGATAATAGGGGTCCTTGGTGGAATGATGGACACACTGCTCTCAAACCTAAAAATCATACCGGCTTGCCGTGACATGGCAGAAATCCTAGCCGGGCGAATGCAGAAGGCCGTAATTCTTGGTTCACTCCGCCTACTCAGGGCACATGATTCTCGGACCCAGTAATCACTTACCCCATGGACGTGGGGAGTGTTTACTGGGGTTAATGACACGCCAGCGCGCCCTTCGGGAGTGTCGGAGCTCCGGAGAGAGAGCCTGACTGGGTAATTCCTGACGGAAAAAAAAAAAAAAAAAAAAAAAAAAATAATAATAATAATACTCCCTCATAAACACTCGTTGAGTGTACCCAAAGGCATGGCCTGTGCGGGTAGAGGACGGCTATTATTATTATTTGCCGTGGCGCTCCGGGGCGACTTACTGATGTTTTAGGTGATGTATTCACTTTTCAGCTGTAGGAAAACCCGGAAAACCTACAGCACCACCTCGGGTGGTCGGTGTGCACTCCAAGCTAGCACTAAACGAGATTGGCATCTAGAACAACTCACAATACACTTGCTTTTCAACAAGGCATGCGGCCGCCTATCGAATCCGATATAAAGTAGTTGAGAAAAATTCTCGCACCTACATCGGATTCGAACCGACTATCGCTATGCTGGAGTTTCGAACGGCCTGTGCATTAGACCGCTGATCCACCGACCACCACCAATATACTTGGCCGGTCGATCCAGTGAAGTTCTACCGTTGAGGAGAAGAAAAGAGATATTGTACATAAATTCAAGTAAAGAACGACCTCTTGGGACAAAATCTAATCGTTGGATAACCTATCTTCGAACAGATTAGAATTTTCCAGAACCTCACTGGGTACCGTACCTACATCAGATACCCTACAGTTGAAATCGCCACCAATTACAATAGGCAATTCAAAATAATTCTAGTGATAAGTTTGGAAACAACGTTTTTTCCTTTCCTAAACAAAGAGGAACTCCGCATGTGGAGCACATCCAATCGGTACGCACTGAGTGTGCCTTTGTGCTACATAGAGCACACCTCCTTCTTGAAGTACGTTTGGGCTGATGCATCGATGAGGTCAAGCGAATCTCTTTTGGAACATAAGGTTTCGATTTTTTTATCTCCAATAGAGGTACATTTGAGCTTGCCCTTCTAGAAGAAGACTTAACCCTGTTTGAGGATGCTAACGTTAAAGCCGTTAGCCCAGCCACAATTGCTCTTCTAAATGCTTTTGAAGTCATTTTGGGTAAGTTCATTAACTTGTAGAGACAATAAAAATTCACAACATAAGCATCGAGGAAATAAAAAAATATGCGATGCCACCATTTTTTGCTTTGTCGATTGATTTTGTAACTGCTGAGCAACTGATCGAACTTATCAACCCCATTCATATTTGAGTTGTAGTCAACCAGAGCTTGTGGACATGGCACATTTACTACATTTCCACTTCTCTCCCTACGATCTACTTCAGTAAGGTTTTCTGGTTTGTGGTAGTTAGAAAGAAGATGAACAGATCTCTTATCATTCTATTTCATGGCAAGAAGTCCACTATCGCTAGTGTACCAGTCAAATTCACCTCGGTTCAATTGCTTATCTGGTTTGAAGACAAGCATGTATCGACGTAAGATGTTCACAGTTCCAACAGCATATATCCCTTTATCTTTCAAATGTTACATGAGTTCAACACTATTGAAAAAGTTGTCGAAGAACAATAAGTGATTCTTTCCCGAGAAGCCCTCTGACAATTTCTTGACCACTCTGGATCCCAAACTTTTTTCTACATCTCCTGTGGAGGATTTTCCTGTATAGATATCAAATTTTAAGCAATATCCTGATTTATCACAGAGCATCCATACTTTGTACCCTCTCTTGATGGGTTCTTTGGGCATGTACTGCTTCATCGTACTTCTGCCCTTGAATTTAATCATAGATTCATCTAGGGCTAATGTTTTACTAGGCAGCAGACATTCTTCTAATTTTTGTGTGAGGTGATCCAACATTGGGCGTAATTTATAAAGTTTATCATACAATGGTAAATCACGTGGGGGAATCATAGAATTATCATTTATATGTAGATGTGACAGGAGCCAACTGAATTTTTTCATGTAGTTCCGGAGCACTTGCCCAGTAGTCCTTATAGCTTGGCAGCCGTTTTATTCTCATCAACAAGTTCAAACCCTCGAAGTCCTTCATTTCGTCAATATTTGTACAGCTCTTTCCAGTTGCCAAATGTTCTTGTTCTGCATACAGATTATTGTGGAATACTAAATGATCGATGAAGTTATCTGTGAAAAATAACTGAAATAGTTCATATGGTGTCATGTCAGTGGAATTCTTCAAAAAACCTGGAACGCCATATTCAGCTACGAATAACGGTGGCGATGTTGGCGTATTCAATTTACCCCACACACATGGCATATTTTTTTCTTTCATTTGTTTTTTCAGAGTGGTTCGCAGCATGGATAAGGGCACATCATCTTCAGAGTCCTCCTGTTGAAATTCATCTTCACTGTTCAGCGGCAATTTTGTCATCATCATTTTTTTCGTCTGAATCTATCGCATCAGATATGACTGACTTATCAGATGGTAAATAGTCGACGTAAGCATCGTCCAGCATTTCATCGAATTCATTAGAGGTCATACCAACTAATGTGAATGATCTTTCCTCTTTGTTATTTGTCATCATCCTGAAAACCATGAAATAACTCGATTACTATCGTCATGTCCCAGAACACAGGTTGCTCCACACGGTGTATCTCTCGATGGCCGCGTCCATCGAGTTCTTGCCCTAAGTGGCGCGCGTCTTTTCTGCAAAAAAACATGGCGGCGATGGAGCGGAAGGCAAAAAAACATGGCGGCGATGGAGCGGAAGGCAAAAAAACATGGCGGCGATGGAGCGGAAGGCAAAAAAATATGGCGGCGAAGGAGCGGAAGGCAAAAAAACATGGCGGCGATGGCGGAAGTTATGAAAAAAAACGTCCCTGCAAAAAACATGGCGGCGATGGAGCGGAAGGCAAATAAACATGGCGGCGATGGAGCGGAAGGCAAAAAAACATGGCGGCGATGGAGCGGAAGGCAAAAAATCATAGCGGCGATGGTGGAAGTTATGAAAAACCTTCCCTCACGTGATTCGCTGAGATCAATTGGCTGGAAGAGAAAAAAACATGGCCGCCGCCACCTTAATTGACAAAACGAAAAAATTAAATATGAAAAAATGTCTACTGTCTTGGAACACACACAACAGAAAATTATGATGGACTTATTATTAATTCACTCGCTCTTGAATGAAATTCCAAAAGAAAAAAAATACGTCTCCGCCGCCATGAAATAGCGATAAGGCACGTATCTTGAATGTTTACTGTCTGCTCTCTCAAGTTGAACGAAATTCTCAGTAAACACGATGATCCATTTTTGACCTTGAATTTGTATTTTAGATTTAATCGCATCCGGTGTTTGTTTACGTTGCTCGAGCTAAATTGACCTTGGAGTTGTTTACCGTCTCAGATGTTTGTTTTCCAGGAAGAGATAAGAGAGTCGAGTTTGAAGCCAAATTGATCTATTCAAGGCATTTTAAGTGTCTCAATCTAACCCATGGCATTGTATGTCTGTCTTTGTCTGTTTGCATTTATTGAAATGAATAACGTCAGTTCGAGAAAAATACATTTATTTTTCACATAAAAAAATTACACTTCAGTGCCAGTGGCGTAGTATGAAGATACATTATCATTATCGATTAAAAAATATTTTTGATGCATGGATTTAATAAACCTATATATGGATTCGGATATTTGAACACTCAGAACCATTAACACGAAAAACATAAACCAATCGTGCAGTGTCGGCGGCAGCTCGCATTTGGAATCCTTACTTTCTCGATCAGCAGCAGCAGCAGGGGCTTGCATCTTGACGTCCACGGGTTGGGTAGTTGGGTGGGACGTCGACGACGACGACCACGATGGTCTCGAAGTGTTGCTGCTAGAGTGGCAAGACATCTTCAGCGGAAACCACTGTGTATCGCTATAGGTGTGATTTGTATAAATCTTCCGCAGTCTGTACGATGAGGTGTTCATCGGGATTTCGGCTCTCAACACAGGCAAATATCCATAATTGGCTAGCGCCTGAGTCATTTCCGTCCAGTCCGAAGTACTCGAATCATCGTCGTGCAAATACGATACCAATACCTCGCCGTACTCATATGGCGGGCTAATATATAGTACGTTCAACAGAACGGCTGCTAGAATTATATAATTTGTTGTCATCGTGACGACAGCTCAATGTACACTGAGAAACAGCGTATATGTCACTCAAATATATAAACTGAGAGGAACACACACACACATACACCATTGCTCAATGTACATGACTCGTATTTCTTTCAGTCTCTCTCTCTCTCTCTCATTCATTCGATCCGCAAAATAAATCGAGAAAAATTGGTTTTATACATCTATTAATACATAATAATAATAATAATACAATATGAATAATAATACAATATGAATAATAATACAATACGAATAATAATATTTCGTGTGTTTTCGGCTAGTCTTGGTGTGGCTGACGTCATAGACTTGGTACTGGCGGCGACGGCGGCGGAACGTGGTGGATCGGTGAATGCTGCTACCATCGTTAATTTGCATATTTTGGAAGCGTTTGAAAATACACAGCTTGTGCTCGTACTCTGCTATGTGCGCCTTGAGCTCGCGCAAATTTTGCAAGTGCCGATTGATAGGGGTGTCATCGTCGTCGTGATCGCCGTGGGGCCTCACCATATCAGGTGTGACGATATCCATTGCCAGATATCGAAACAGTGTCTCACGGCACAAAGCACTTCTATTTCTCCGGATGCTATATATTCAAACAGAGCGGGCTTTGCTTCTCGAGTGTCGGTGGAGGCGTTGTGACGACTGTACTTGTAGTAGCCGCAATATCGACGATGTGTGGTCTCTTAGGCAGATCGAGCACACACAAAATCGAATTTTTGAATACCCTTCACGTATACCACATCAGCCACGATGATGGGGCGCAGCACTTCCTGGATCTCGTTGAATTCGACATAGCCATCAGAGTATGGAATGCCGTGAATATTTCTCTCCAAATATCGTACTTGCCGTTTATCTGCTTCGCTCAGGTCATGGAATGGCACTACGGCTTTGAATAAAAAGTGGTTTGTGCGATGCCCGTCGGTGATGGCAAGCTCTTTGGGTTGGAATTCACCGCCCACATTGAAACCCTGAATGTCACAGGCTACGAGCTTCATCTTGTTCTTTTTGTTTGTTTGATGATTGTTGAACTGATTCACTGCTTTCATTAACTGAGAGACACACACTCAGAGAGAGATCGAGATTAAACACCTACTGAACAACTGAACGTTTGGCTCACAACTGACGCTCTCGACCTGTCGATGCCTGCATTACATACATACACACAAACAAAGAGTAGATTTCCCCACTACTTACTGCTACTACTGTGTCACTATTTTTTTATGACAGACGGCGTACAATCTCGCTCAAGGGCAAGTGTTCCATCATACAGTCGTGAATGATGATGCAATAGGCTCGAGTATTGGCGGTTAATCCGACTCTGGCCTCGATGTCAAGTTTGACATCGACAGTGGAGGATTTCATGAATTCCGCTCTGCGGGAACAGTCTATTACGAACACGGTCGCTCTGCTTTTGAATGCTCCGTAATCGAGTAGAGGGCGCTTCTTCGGACAATTGGCATAGCTCGGATAGAATTCCGTGCAGGCTCGATGGGCTTCGACAAAGTTGTTTCTGTTGAATTCCAAGTGCATACGTTCATGCGGGTAAGTATCGCTGTTCATGGTTAGGCGTATGTCGCTGATGTCGATGTGATCGAAATAGGACGCATCTCGAGCCGCATTGCCCATCCGATTTGTTTAGAAGGCCACAATGACGAATCGGGGACTCTCCATGGCCGTGCAAGTTTTCACAGCCCAAACTTCCTTGGTGGAACCCTGAGTAAGTGCAGGCAACTCGTGTATGTCCCACTTGCGATACGAAATCACTACAGGAGCGTCTGTTTTGATGGACTGCAGCAATTTCAGACGAATGTCGTCATTGGGCACCACATGTTTGACTCTGAGTACAACGCTCGTGATAGTCAGTGTGGCTGTGGTGGATTCGACTACTGGATTCGCCACCTCCTCTATAAGCATGCAATTGTTACCATTTCTACTTCTGACCAAGCGAATGCACTGTCGTTCAATGGTGGCATATCTATAGTCATGGAATATGCCCAACAAATGCTTAAGCGGGATCCACATGGCGAACGAACCGTCGGGGGCGTTGTGAACCTTTCCGCCAGGATAGGTCCAGCCGGCTGTGCTCAAGTGTCGCACATCATTTTCCTCGTAACAAGTATAGCCGCGAAGGGTGCTCACTATACCCGGCGATCGAACAGAGTCCACCTCTTTGCCATTAATTTCATAGTAGATGGCCTCGAAAAGGTTATGCGCCGGCATTATTGATAGATCTAACATTGCCCGTTCCTGCGGTACGAGTCGGAGAGCCCTCTATGCACACAAGGGCATCGTTCATCAGTATCCACACATCGCTCTGCTGAATGACAATTTCGATAATGACATTATTTTGAAAGGACTTGACGTACGGGTGGTACGTTCGAGTCTCAACTCTGTTGATGGATTCGTCGAACTTTGGATGATTGTACACGTCGAACACTTGTCTTGATAACATGATGTCCTCGCGATTGGAGAAAGTGTATGCTGGAGTGAGACAGAGTGTGTGCGTCTGCTCTCTTCGACTGCGTCTGCGCGACTGAATTGATGCCAGCACCCTCTGCACTTTTAGGCCCAAAGGCATCATGATCATCATTCTGATCAAATACCAACCCCATTTTTATAACAGCTTGCGCAGCACAAGTCGTATAATGATGGTCTCTCCACGGAAATTCACACTGCAACAGTCCTGGTCGAGAATATTCAAGGTTATGTTGTGTATTTCCGTCTTGTTCACAGGCAGGTAAATCAAATTCGAGGGCGTTTCGTCGATGGCAAAGCCGGGGTCTTCTCGAACGGCAAACTCGTATATGGTGTGAGCCGGACGATTGTTGAAGAAGGCACCCGATGTGATGTTACTATCGATGTGAACAGTTCGAACTTTGATAATGTTCACAGGTAGGTCGGATGAGTGAACGCTTCCAGCCTCCAATAGTCTCGGGGAAAAACCCAGTAATCGTCCTATGGAATCCTTGGGACGAAAATCGATGTTATAGAGCTTGCTGTATATCTCACACTGCAGCGTATTGGTGTTGGGTTTGAGAGAGAACAAAGCCTTGCTTTTGTTGGTACCGTCGTCGTCGACGTCGCCAACGTCACTAGGCACTACGGCTCTCTTCTTCTTCTTCTTTGCTTCTTTCGGCGTCTCGATGTGTTTATGTATAAACTTGGCAATGTCGCTTATTTCGTAACACCCAGTCGGTATTTGGATGAGGCTAACAGATGACGCTCCTTTGACAGAATAATAGAATCGACCACTCGATATGTTCGGTATGCTGTTATATGAATGGAAACCAATCAAATCCAAGCCGTAAGTGCTATCTTCGACCAATTGGAGCGGCGGAGAAAAGTCTGCGGTTAGCGTCGACGTTTGACCTGTCACTGTCAACAGCAAAGACATGACATGATTAAACCATTCCATTTCCGCGCTCTGTGCTCAGAGTCTAGTATGGGATTCAAGACGCGTGAGGCTGGCGCTATTCGTCTAGCGAAACGTATCCTGTCCATGGCCACTTGCATCCAATACGATTTGCGCGAAGTTTTGTATGCAAAACGCCACGTCACCATATAATGAACCTCATTGCGCTCGTCATTAACGGTCACCACTTTTCTATTCATTTTCTCGCGCGCACACACACTCAGAGTGTGTTCTCGTATAGAAAATTCAAACACATATGACCGTAATTAACTTGGTTGAATGTCTGATAGCGATCGTTGTTGTAGAAGATTTTCACTTTTTTACCCAGATATCGCACCAATTCCACCGGCGGCTTCAAATTGCCGAAACTGTCAAAGTATTTCACCACATGTCCGCGTTTCACGAAAGCTACCCAATGCGTTCCTCGATTCCTGCTCGAGTCCACATTGATGATTGCGCATTCTCTGTACTTGGGAAATTTCGATGATGATGAGGATCGAGGTAAGTTGTCTCGCATGAAAACACCAATGAAATGAAGTATTTTCAGACGTTTCACATATTTAAGTAATCGTACAACGCTCTATTGGGCAGCTTCAGCGAGAGTTTTTTGAAAATTTCTTCTTGAGAAACAAACCGTAGCCGCCTTTAGCGGTCTTGCGCAGAAACAAACCGGAACCTCCTACATTTTTGTTGTCACCACCAATGCTCTCCATTGCGGTATTATGACGCTTGTCTTCCTCCAATTTCTTTTTGGCATTGGCCGAGGAGATGATGGTCCTGGCTATGGTGCTGGCACCGCCTGTCAACGAGCCCAGCGCTACCAGAGCGGCGAATATCGGAAGCAGAGGCAGCACACCACCGCTCTTCGCTTTGAACGGTATTATTCGGTGTACTTTGATTTTTTTGCGGCCACCCAATTTTTTCACTTGAGCACGGGCAGCACGCAGTGCCACCAAGGAGGATTTTCGCAGAGCCTTCACACTCAAATCTTTCAGCTGATCAGGTTCCAGTGTTTTTCGCAGAGTCTTAGTAATTTTCTTAACCACATCTCGACGGAAAGACTTTGGCTTTGCAGCAGCAGCAACAGTCTTCTTCTTCTTCTTCAGACCCATTCACAAATTACGTTTTGCCTTCATGGTTGTGGTGACCAGCCAAGCAGCAGCTTTCTCACCAAATTTGGCGTCTTTTGATTTGACACGTTCCCAAGCTCGATTTTCCAGCGTCCAGTCGGCCTTCAAAGACTTGTTTTGCGAGTATGCAATATCGTCTTACAAGCCGAATCCAAAGGGTTCACACCAGGGTCTCCACGTGCCAATCTCTTCTGTAGTTTGGTACCCGGTCCACAGTACTGGTGTCCAGGCAAATGAAGCTCGAATGGTAGATGATTAATCAGAAAGTTCACCACACCACGACCTTCGTGCTCGACAGTCAGCATGACACTGACGCGAATGATGTTGCGCACCTACTTACATAACTGTACTCCACTCAAAATGTCATTCAAATGTCAGATGTGGGCGTGGTCACACACACACACTTTAGCAAAAAAATCAATCAACTCAAACATGAAAGTGGTGCAACAAGAGCCGGCTCTGGAAATAGTCAATTTGGATACCATAGGTGGAGGAGGTATTGGCGGTGACGACGACGGTATACGTAAACACGGCTCCCTGCTACCGAATTCATTCCTAGCGATATTTTGTGGCCCCAGCGGATGTGGCAAGACCAACGCTGTACTCATTCTGCTGTTCAGCCCGAACGGAGCACGCTTCGAGAATGTTTACGTTTATTCAAAGTCGCTGTACCAACCTAAATATCAGCTACTGCACGATGTACTCAAACAAGTCAAGGGCGTAGGATATTTTCCATACAGGGACAACGACGAGGTAATCGATCTGTCAAAGGCGAAAAAAAACTCAATTTTCATATTTGACGATGTGGCGTGTGACAAACAGAATAAAATCAGAGAGTTCTATGCCATGGCACGCCACAAGGGTATTGACCCAACCTACTTGTGTCAAACCTACTCGAAAATACCCAAACAGCTGATCAGGGACAATTGCAACATTATAGTGCTTTTTCGGCAAGACGATATGAATTTGAAGCACGCCTTCGACGAGCACGTTTCTCCGGATTACACCTTTGAGGAATTTCGCCGCATGTGCGCCACCTGTTGGAAGGAAAAATTCGGATCTTTGGTCATTGTCAAAGACTTTGATGTGAACATAGGGCGCTACCGCCTGGGCTTTGACAAATATATACAAATGTGATGCGAGGTGGCACGGCATTCGTACTGAAGCCATGGCGCCGACCACATCACCCCGCATCGAGACGGAGATTGCTAAAGCTGAACGCAAACGTCAAGTCAATCACTTGTCGAAAATTGTGCGAAAAAAGTATCAGAGTCTGAAACTCGGAAAATCCGAGCATGATGAAGCACTGAGTAAATTATTCAAACCCATTACGGTACCGCTGAAAAGATTGAGTGCGGCAGTGCCGCCACTCACGAAGCGATCACGACTGACAGTGAAAAAAGAAGAGAAACAGGAATCGGCGACACCATCGACTCCAGACTTTATGAAAAAGGAAGAAGATGAAGAAAGCTACCACACAGATGATGGTGATTATGATGATGATGATGAGGATGACTACTTGGAAGTTTATCCCGAAGTAGCAACTAAATTCGTGAATGAACATCGCGCCAAATCCGGCAAAATAGATGTGAATTACGGCCCCATTTACGACAAACTAAGAGCGCAATGATTGCTCGGTAGAAAGCTGATGGACTTCGACAAAGATACGGGGGACATTCGCATTGATGGTGTAACATACGAGGGCACTCCGGGACTATATAGTTTGATTTTCTACAAAAATCCCAAATACGCTAAAGCCGATTTGGTGGCATATAAGCAAATTTTGACAGCTACAGGTGCGCATGTAGATGCGCGAGGTAGGTTGAATCCATCTCAGACTGCCAAATACGAACAGTTGATTCGACCAATGTTCAAAGATCCTCAATCAAAAATAGGTGGTGGTGGAGGTGGTGGAGGTCGAGGTCGTGTCACCGACGGCAGTGGTATCCCAGATCAGTTGACATACAACACGAAACCCATAGAATACGTGTACTGGGACGATGTGAACGAGCTCGTTGACAGGTATAGGCTTCTGGTAGCCGCCAAAAATGCCGGCAGCACCTCTACCGACAACGAGATTGTGGCCATCATCAATGAATTGAGAGAAGCAGGCTATATTCGATAAATAAAAGCGTAGACGTTTTTTTGCATGCCACAGTCGCATCATGAGCATCAACAAGTTCGGTCAAACTTCGTCAGCTCGCCGTGCACGGCAGCAGCGGCCCTACCACTTTCCTGGTGTTATTCTCAACTATACGACAAATGGGGACATTGATGCTGAACATGTGAAAATATGTAATGTGGAAACGCCAAGTGCACTCAATGAAGTTGCCATTAAAAAATACGTTGATGACGTCATACAGAAGCTCAAAGATGACGTCATACACAAACTCAAAGACGAGCTGGACACCACCAAAAACAATCTAACAGCCTTGGATATTCGAGTGATGAAATTCATGTCACTTTCCATGAAAAAACACGAAAATGCCAAGAAACGCTTGGATAAATTGGCACTGGATATTGTTGATATTCCAGCCTCTTAAGTAGAAGGTGTAACGCCCAGTGCAGTTAGTGTATTGACTCCGCCATTAGCGAAATGACGTCATTATCGTCATCTGAGAAAAAACAATTGGTTGATGAGCTCCATGCTCCAGCCAGAAGGAATTTTCCTCGCAGGCGTACCATCATCAAAGGACTCGACGATCTGTGGCATATGGACTTGACTGATCTTCAAAAATACTCCAAAGCCAATAAAAACTTCAATTATATTCTCGTGGTGATTGACACCTTTTCCAAGTACCTATGGGTGCACCCCTTGAAGACCAAACCTGGTCGAGACGTCACCGAAGCGATGAGTGACATATTGTCGAAAGCGAAAAGATGTCCCTAGCTCCTCCAATCAGATCTCGGAACTGAATTTTACAATTCCAGCTTTCAGACTCTCCTGAAAAAGTACAACATCAAACACTACAGCACGTATACCGTGAAGAAAGCCGCGATCGCAGAGAGGGTTATACGTACTCTCAAGGAGAATATCTTCAAGTATTTCAGTTTGAACGGTACCTACAAATGGCTGGATATTTTGCCGGACATTGCCAAAAACTACAACCAGCGCAAACATCGAACGATCGGCATGAGACCGTGTGACGTCACCAAAGACAATGAAAAACAGGTGTATAGTCAACGTATGATTATGCCGAACGTGCTGGTCGAAAAAAATTCAAAATTGGCTATTTCGTGAGAATTAGCAAGGCCAAGCATGTTTTCGAAAAAGGGTATACGCCTAATTGGACTACGGAACTATTCAAAGTTGTCAAAGTGAAAATCACCCAACCAATCACGTATTTGCTGGAGGACTTGGAAGGGCGACCAATCAGCGGCGCTTTCTACGAACAAGAACTACAAAAAACAAAAATCCCGAAGTCTATCTAGTGGAAAAAATCATCAGGCGTATGGGTCGTAAAGTACTTGTGAAATGGCTGGAGTTCGATAGTACGCACAATAGTTGGATTGATGCGACAAATCGCATGTAATTCAATGGAAAATTGGCACAATCTCAACTGGAAGAGGGGGGCCTTTCATCATCATCGTCGTCTCTCAGCTCTCGACGACGTAGAAACTCGAGCCGGTGTATGGGGAGAGGGTGGGGGGTGATGGCGGCGGCAGCATCGGAGAAATAAACCGATGCCAAACGGTGCAGAGAGATTAGTCAGTCAACATGTTTCGTACAGTGAACAACGTCGTTGTCGAGTCTTCTGAAGAGTCCTCTGGTTACGAGTCGGCGGCGTCAGCTTCATCATCATTATTATCATTATCATCATCATCGGACCGAGAGTGGGCAGATCGAATGACAGATTTAGATCGAATATGTGACATGTACAGGGAGGCCATCAAAGCGGAACGTTTCTTCGCGTGCAACGCTACCTACGAGTTTCGCAACACCGACGTTTTGAGCTTGCAATGCGGCATAAGTTTTGCTCGGAGTTTCGTGCCTGCAGTGAAACTCGTGTGCAAGGTCCAATACACCATATGCTCCAGCCTGTCCTTCAGGATGTTTGAATGGGGCCAATTCGTGGGGGCCATTAATCAGCTGCTTTACACTAGCCGAAATGGCCCGAATGCAGCAGCAGCAGCCAAGACTAGCCGAATCAAACTCGACTGGGACGATGTTATGGATTTGGAATTACACACGTATGCAGATAGTCAACATGCCACCGTCATACAATCAAAGTAATCTAGTAGGCAAGATTACCACTTACGCTTTTGACAAGTGTCCAAAAGCTGTTAGAGTGACAGGGTAGGCTCGCGGCTAAGCTCCAGTGAAGAGGGGAGTGGGTTGAACAAAACAAAATGTCATGTGATATTAAAATAGAATGCGGGCGCCAGTCATATGAATGCTGAGCCCCCTGTATAGATAATTTTACCAATTCCCATATAACACGAATAGTAATAATTTAGGCAAATGCCACACACTCAAATGATAATTAGCTTATGATTGGAGTCATATATTATATAAGGTGACAAGGTTTTTACAATCACATCAAAGTCAAAGTAGCGGAAGGCTTATTAGGAAGTATCAGAGACACCATTAAGGTGAATTATAACAAACAAAGTATATATAACATGAACTGTAGAATAGCCCAAGGCTCAAAATATCTAAGTGTAGTTACCCACAGTTATCTTACTCAACACAATATACCCCTTTAGGGTAGGATTTGAAATAAAGCTGCTTGAGATAGGTGCACCTTACCTGTAGCGTTTACATAAATTCAGAGTTATAATTAAATAGGTATATATATATATATATATATATATATATATATATATATATATATATATATATATATATATATATATATATGCCTACTTACAATCTGCCTACTCCTTCGAGAGAACAGTTCTCTCGAAGGAGTAGGCAGATTGAGACCTTAGAGAGAACCAGTGACGAGACATGGGGAGTAGGCAGATTGAGACCCCGACGTCAAGTCACAAAAACCTAACGTAATTATACCTGAGGAGTAGGCAGATTGAGACCTCAGCGTAGAATTACGTTTCAACCATTTATTAATTATCTAATTATCTTTCTTTTTCAGTTCTTGAAAATGGCTCCAAAATCGGAGCCGAAACGTCGAATTTCAACAAATTCTAGACGCGGTTCAACCCGAATTTTTAGTTTTCATATATATATATATATAACTGTCTGATACCAACTTGACTAGACCTCATACCTTTGCCTAGGAAGGCCTGGTGCTAACTGCGAGAAAGATCCTGTTCGAAGGCTCCTCTACAGATGTTATCTCATATCATAGTCCTAGTCAAAGGGTCAACGACGTCAGGCTTGATTTACACGCTTTTCCAAAATTCATGCCTACAAAATAAACCGAATTGCCAAAGGCTCAAAGGATAAAGTTAGAGGGTTCTGCTTACCCGAAGAATATGTGGTTAGAAAGTGAGGTTATAATCCCCTATTGGGTATGTTGTCCAAAATTTAATCAACTTCCCTTCAAATCACCAACGTGAATAATCAAGGAAAACATTAATTCAGTTGAAAGAATAATCCCATTAACTGGATGATTGCAGAAATCAATTCTCCATATTCAACTGAAACTTTCCATCACTCCCACATATGGCACAGAACGAAAAGACTTTCTCTTCTTCTCTATTAAGACCGAAATCAAGAACATTAGCGGAGTTACCAAGTAACGTCATTAACGTGTTTAAAATAATCAATTACAAAATTAATTCACCTGAGATTTTATCCCATATACGATTTAATGTACCACCAAGGAGAACACGCACTTTTGTTATGTTCAACATCCCGTCAATACACACGAAAGCTCCTCTTGTATCCATGCGTAGATTAGCAAACCACTTTAATTCACTCATTGATTTGGATTGGTCAGGCTCACAAAGTACATTTCGTAGGATAGTGTTGAGACAAATCATTGGATTATCATTTTAGTAATTATTGTTAGGTAAGTAATAAGTAAATCAGTCCTCACAAATAACCCAATATTATCAACTTATTTTAGAATTAGATAACCTTGTAAGTGTATGGAAAAATTGTATTATCCATGTAATTAAACCTTATAGGTTTGTTTGGGTATAAATAAATAAATAAATAAATAAATAAATAAATAAATAAATAAATAAATAAATAAATAAATAAATAAATAAATAAATAAATAAATAAATAAATAAATAAATAAATAAATAAATAAATAAATAAATAAATAAATAAATAAATAAATAAATAAATAAATAAATAAATAAATAAATAAATAAATAAATAAATAAATAAATAAATAAATAAATAAATAAATAAATAAATAAATAAATAAATAAATAAATAAATAAATAAATAAATAAATAAATAAATAAATAAATAAATAAATAAATCAATCAATGAATGAATGAATGAATGAATGAATGAATGAATGAATGAATGAATGAATGAATGAATGAATGAATGAATGAATGAATGAATGAATGAATGAATGAATGAATGAATGAATGAATGAATGAATGAATGAATGAATGAATGAATGAATGAATGAATGAATGAATGAATGAATGAATGAATGAATGAATGAATGAATGAATGAATGAATGAATGAATGAATGAATGAATGAATGAATGAATGAATGAATGAATGAATGAATGAATGAATGAATGAATGAATGAATGAATGAATGAATGAATGAATGAATGAATGAATAAATAAATAAATAAATAAATAAATAAATAAATAAATAAATAAATAAATTCCTCGAAGTGTCCAAATGTCAACAAAGGATTCTAAAATGTTCCGTGCAAAATTTCATTACCTAACATTATCTAATACTCAAACATACGGGAATTCGTCGAGACAGATAACTATTATCACGATATGGAGTCTTTCTAAATGCATGTCACTGACGGCCTTTGAAGGTCATTTCCACCGATACATCACAGAGAAGTCGTATCTACCTGGAAAAGTGATCTATGCCCCAGCGACAGTCACTGAACTGAACAGCTGTTCTCTGACAACAGACAGCGCTAAAGATACAAAATGACTGTAATATATCCAAAGAAAACAAATTACGGAAGAAATAATGTTTCAATGACAATAAGATTTTATTAAGGTTGGCAAATTCAAGCATCAGTCTAATGAATATAAATCGAATTCAATTTTATAACTAAAACTCTGAGTAGCTGATAGTGAAAAAATAATAATGTTACAATTCCCCCCTTACTTTAAAAGAAATTTACCGAAGTCGGGAAATTTATGCGCACTCTGAAAAAAAAAACAGACCTAATATTTCTATCAACAAATCGCCTCGAATTTGTTGTTTTAGCAAAAAAAAAAATTCACAAGGCTTGACGCATGACAACAAATCGCCTCAAGTTTATTGTACTCTCAAAAAAAATTCACAAGGCTGAAACGCATGACAACAAATCGCCTCAAGTTTGTTATACTCGCAAAAAAAAATTCACAAGGCTTGAAACGCATGACAACAAATCGCCTCAAGTTTGTGTACTCGCAAAAAAAATTCACAAGGCTTGAAACGCATGACAAAAAATCGCCTCAAGTTTGTTGTACTCGCAAAAAAAAATTCACAAGGCTTGAAACGCATGACAACAAATCGCCTCAAGTTTGTTGTACTCGCAAAAAAAAAAAATCCCCAGTACCATACGATAAGTTCAACCTAGAGATAAAACAGTCAACAACACGTTGTTAAACTGGTGTTCATGAGTCGTTGCTGGAATTCTCCACCTGAAGCAAAGAGAAGGATGGCCGTTCAGCACCGAACTCAGATCAGGCAATCTTTTCGCTGCTGGATAGAATTGCTGCGCCGGCGATATACCTGATACCACTCGTCCCCCAGTTCAGGGATGGACTAACCATCAGTACCCCTCAGTACAGCAGGAATAGAGAAACCCCACAAGAACCCACGTATGGAAACAAAAATAAATTCATAGGAAATTGAAAAATATCCAATTGTCCACTTCAATTGGGGTGACATATAGCTCCACCAAGCTGAAAATGGCTAGGCCATAAAGTCCCAACAATTCGGAGATGTTCCTAATTGTGGCACTGCGAGCAAATTCCTCAATCGCGACGAATCCATGGAGCTCAGGATTCCCCAGTAGCATCGCCCGACCGCCCTTAGGCGAGCTTTACACGATGACCGGCCTTGACCTCCACGATAGCCGAACGACACCCCCCAAAGTTCACCCTTCCGTGGACCCTGCTCAACAGTCTCGATCTCGGAGGAATCTCCGCTGGATCCTCTAAGACATGTCAGGCTGCCGGACTGAGCCATGCTCGCACCCAACACAACCAAGTCTCCTACAATACAAAAAAAGGGAAAGGCATTTAAAACGCATAACCAAACCGACTAAGTTTGGTATCTAAGCACACTAGCGACATTCTATAAAGAATGGAAGGATTAAAACCCCGATTGAAAACCTCCTCCAAATTTCCTATCCCCCAAAAATCAATGTGGAGTGGATTCAACCCGTTGAACCGATTCCACCGAAGAAACTCCAGCCAAAACCCCAAGGACATCAGACATGGCGAACTCGTCTGCAAAATACCCTTCCAAAACAATATAATGTCCAGAGGAAATGATATTGGAACTCCAACAGCCAAACCGACCCTCCAAGCCAAATCCACCACAAGGATCGTCCAGCATTACCGGAGCTGCCATCCCAACAAAAATAGAAGAGAAAAATTTACCATAAGAAAACAGCCAAATTATGACAGACCAACCTTAGATAGATAGATAACCAAAAAAAAACGTACCGATAAACACAACAAGCACGAATTCAACAAAAATATCCGGAGTTCAAGCTCATAACCAAATACTCAAGGAATGTACTTACACCAAGGATACTCACCAAAGAAGACATGAAAGATAATAAAAACTACATGCTCTTCCTGTAACTTAAACCTTGAACCCCTCAGATGTGTTATTGCCATGAGCCCGAAAATACTTTCATAAATAATAACAACAAATGTATTCTCAGACACTCACAACAAAACACTTAAGGGTGGTACTGATACATAAGATACTTGATAGAAGACATCAAATAAAACAAACTAATGTCCTTCCAGTAGTATCAACTATAATGTTACTGCCATGGACCTGAAAATACCTTACAAAATAATAACAACGAAGGTACTCTCAGCCACTAGATGGGGACTGTACCAAGTCCAAGTATCTTTAGGCATACACCAGGGATGACCATCCTTCACCCCAAATGATTAAACGACAATCCTTAAAGTTATGATTCATCATCAGGTGGATGAGCTTTAAGATCCTTCACATGCCAAACTCCGCAATATTTACCAGAATCATCTAAGTTCATAAGTCCACGAAGATACCCGTTTCGAAACAATGAAGGGACCGACGAATTTAGGTGCCAGCTTAGCACTGAAATATTTTGCAGCGTCAGATAAAACATGAGTCCGTCTCCAAACTAGCTGATTAACATGATATTGAACATCACGACGTCTGAGATTATAGGTCTTGCTATTCTGTTCATAGGCTTTAGCTAACTTGACCTTCATATCAGCATATAATTTGGCAAAGACATTCTCACGTTCCTGAGTAAGCGCAGATCGATCAAAAGTTGGAGGTGCGTTATCTCCTTTGAACGGCAATTCTCGTCCAAACACAATAAAATTAGGAGAAAATCCCGTTACTTCGTGTTTGGATGAACGAATCGCCAAACCAACTTGACTCAAACGTTGATCCCATCCTCTTTGATCTTCTGATAGGTACGATCTCAACATAGTTTTGATAACTCGATTAATCCTCTCAACTGGATTTGCTTGAGGATGATATAAGGCTACACACTGAATTCTTATATTATAACTGGCTATAAACTTAACGAATTCTTTAGAACGAAACTGACAACCATTATCTACAATGATTGAATTTGGAGTTCCAAAGATTGGAAAAACATGACAGTCCAATATTTTAAGAATAGCGGCCGTTGTGGCTTTGCGAAGAGGAAACAAGAGTGGAAATTTACTAAAACAATCAGACACGACAAAGATATACTGATTACCAGAACGAGATCTGGGTAAGGGACCAATTAAATCAGCAGAAAGTAATTCAAAAGGGCGAGATATTGCTACTTGTTTGGATATCATTAATCCTGGAGGGCGTTTCTGCTCTGGCTTGATGGAATGACAAGTTTTACACTGACGAATAAAAGAAGCTACATCAGAATGCATCTTTGGCCAATAATATTGTTCAGCAAGTTTATTAAAAGTTTTAAAAACGCCAACATGAAGCAATACAGAATGGATTTGCTCAATCAATGATTTTCTCTGAGGACGAGGTACCACTTCTTTCCAATTATCAGAAACGGTAGCAAGTTCTGGGATACGAGGTGTTATATTTTTAAAAAGTTTCCCCTGGAAAAATTGCCAAGAAGGAAATTTTTGTGGTGACTTAGATATTCTCTCGCACACTCTTTGATACCATTTATCGCCTTCACCAACAGAAGATGAGGTGTTTTCATCTGGACAAGAAGAATTGAGAGCATCAACAATAGGAACAGCACGAGATAACATGTCTGGTACGACGTGTTCTTTCCCCTTTCGATGAATAATGGTACAGTCAAACTGCTGAAGACGTACAGCCCAACGAGCCAGTCGACCAGTAGGAGATTTTAACCTGTCAAGCCACAATAAACTCGCATGGTCACTGATGACAGTAAAATGAGATCCTTCAAGGTAAGGTCTTAGTTTTTCAATTCCCCACAGAACTCCCAAACATTCACGTTCGGTGGTAGAGTAATTACGTTCTTGTCGAGTAAGAGACCTAGATAGATAGCATATCACCTTCTCACCATCAGGATGCGATTGCGTTAAAACCACGCCAAGGGCATATCCCGAACTGTCTGCGTGAACTACAAAAGGCAGTGAAAAGTCAGGGCACGATAACACCGGTGCACTTATAAGACATTCTTTCAATTTATTCAAGGCTTCATTGCATTCTGAACTCCAACTGAACGTTTTATTCTTGTGCAACAAATCGCAAAGAGGCACTGTTAAGATTGAAAAGTTTGGTACAAATCGCCTATACTATGAAGCCAAACCAAGTATGTGTCGAACTTCCGAAACGCATTTGGGAATAGGGATATCTATAATGGCTTGAACTTTTTCAGGATCTACTCTCAAACCAGTAGCATCTACAATGTAACCCAAATATAATAGTTCTGGTCGGCAAAAGTTACATTTTTCCTTTGAAACTGTAAGATTGGCCTTTTTCAAACGAGAAAACACTTCAGTCAATATTTCCATATGTTTCTCGAACGTCTGAGTGACAATGATAATGTCATCCAAGTACACAAAAACATGTGGCTCAAGCTCTGGACCTAATATCTGGTCAACAAGACGTTGAAAAGTAGCTGGACTATTGGATAAACCCATCGGTAAGCGACGAAATTGAAATAAACCTCGATTAGGAACAGTAAAAGCTGTCAAAGGCCGAGACGATTCAGCCAAAGGGACCTGAAAATATGCTGATTTGATGTCCATTGACGAAAGAAATTTTGCATCCCGAAGCTTGTCTAAGGTTGCCGTAATATATGGTAATGGGTAGGCATCTCGTTCTGACACTTGGTTTAATTTTCGATAGTCAACACAAAATCTGTAAGAGTTGTCCTTCTTTTTAACTAATAAAATGGGAGAAGACCAAGGACTGGTTGATCGTTCAACAATTCCTTCTGAAAGTAGCTTGTTCAATTCTGCATCAATGTGTGTTTGCATTACCGGACTGACCGGATAATATCTTTGCTTGATAGGTGGAGCAGAAGTTTTGATGACATGATGGACTAGATCTGTACATCCAAGATTGTCGCCCATTTCCAGAAAAGCTTTTTGCACAACTTCATGTAAAATTTGTGACTGCTCAGGTGTTAATTGTTCCTCGGACTGTTACGCTATTGAATCAATAGAAACTTGAGGATTACTTGCAAAGACCCATTCTCCCCTTCGAAGATCAGGAATGATTTCTAATTTTTTCCAAAAATCTATACCCAAAATCAAAACATGAGGTAAAGCTGGGATGATCAATGCTGAAATAATTTTCAAACGATTTCCCAATTTCATGGGAAGATCTACAGTGCCAATGCTCGAACATGTTTGCCCATTGGCCACCCAACAATTGACTATATTATCCGAATTTATTTTAAGGTTAAGTCTTTTCAACATTTCCCAGCCAGGACCCCCGACTATTGTATTTGAAGCTCCTGAATCTAGAAGGCCAAGCAGATTGATATCAAAGATCGAAACTGACAGATAGGGTCGTTCATCATCTTGCGCATGCGCCAGAATATAATCAAGAATAAATTTCTGTTTATTGGACAGACAAAGATCAGCCGAGTAGGGTACGGAGGCACATTTGCGGCTATTTATGGACTCCTCAATTAGTTTCCCGACCGGGCATTACATTTAGGACAAGTCCTTACAGTAACATTTGGAAGACTACATTTGAAACAATATTTCGTTTTACCAGCAGATGCGGGACATTGCCTTGAAATATGCCCTTGACCTTTACAGTTCCAACAAGTGATTATGGTGTCCACTTGACTAGATGAAGTAGATGACACTTCTGAATAAATGTATGCCAAGTCTGGTTCCATAAGATAATTTTTATTTCTTAGAGGTGGGACAAAAGACTCAATAGCTTCCTTGCGCGCTTCTAGTTGACGACCTAATTCTAAAAGATGATTTATTGAATCAATTTTAGTTAGTCCCAAGACTTTGATAAAAAGGTGATATATTTCTGAGCAAAATTTTTAAACGGGCTTCTTCATGCACTGGTACTTCATTACCGCAATATGCATTCCTATTGTCTCACCAGGACCTTGAGTTCTTTGCTTCACCTCTTGGAATAATTTTTCATTATAATTGGGAGGTAAAAATTGAATGCGCAACTCCTTCACAAGGTTGGACCAAGAATTAATAGTTGGTCGAACAGACCTATACCAAATAGTAAAAAGGTCACTAGCTGAAGTGAACAATTGAGCTTCCGTAACATTTCGAGAAATACAAAGCTCCTCAACATTTTCTAAAAAGTCACTAAGTGAACCACGAGAAATATCACCATCAAATTTATTAATATTCCATTTGGAAACAGGCACACCCTTACAATGATTGGAAGAAGTAGAAGGAGTTGGTTGGCTAACTACCTGAACAGCTATGTCATCATCAGACTCTTCTGACTCTGAAGCACTCGACATAACAGTTGATGACAAAAGTACACTCAGTTCCAAAGGTGTAGAATGTTGTGACAACCTTTTATATTTCCTAACCCGTGATTTGAGTTCGGATTGACAATTTAGAAGGTCCACTAAAAGTTTTGACTTGGTTGAATGCTCATCATCCAAAGTTGCAACAGCTCGTTCAGCTCGTTTGAACAAATGAATAAGTTTTGTACTGATTTTTAAAAAGTCTGTATCTGACTCATCACCTGTAAAACTTGAGATCAGAGTTTGTATTTCTGTAATTTTTAAAGAAATATAGGTTGAATCATCTTTAAATGAAAATGGATGCTGAGGATATTTGATATTTGTTGAACTCTTTTCTAATTTTAAATAACCCCTTAAACATTTCCTCATATCAGCCACAAGAGTTTGATCAGTGACTCCCCGAATAGCCAATTCATAAGCTAATTCTTCCTTATCAAGACGCTCTATTTGAAGTTTGCCTTCCATAATGAACAAAATTTCCCCAAAAAGTTAAAAAAAGGAAAAATATCCCAAACAGTATTACCCTCCAAGAGAAAAAATTTTAAAACCACAATCCCCTTTATCAGAGAAGAAAAAAAATATGAATGGGCACTGAAAATGTGTCACTCTGTATATCAATACCACAACAATGATTCTCAAAAAAAATACCAAAAATTATACACAGACTATTAGAGTCATCCTGTATAAATATAGCACTTTAAGCCTGTCAAATAGAGGGAAAAAAATATAGATAAAATTGATTGTTTATATCACCCTGTATAGTTATAACACATTAATATAAAAAACTAATGATAGAATATCATCGAATTAGAAAGAAATATACCGTGCAATTGAATCACCCTATATTTTAGAGAAAAAACAAAAAATATTCAATGACTTATGTACTCTTAAACGTTTGGGCGCCAGTTTGCCACCGTCATACAATTAAAGTAATCTAGTAGGCAAGATCACCACTTACGCTTTTGACAAGTGTCCAAAAGCTGTTAGAGTGACAGGGTAGGCTCGCGGCTAAGCTCCAGTGAAGAGGGGAGTGGGTTGAACAAAACAAAATGTCATGTGATATTAAAATAGAATGCGGGCGCCAGTCATATGAATGCTGAGCCCCCTGTATAGATAATTTTACCAATTCCCATATAACACGAATAGTAATAATTTAGGCAAATGCCACACACTCAAATGATAATCAGCTTATGATTGGAGTGATATATAAGGTGACAAGGTTTTTACAATCACATCAAAGTCAAAGTAGCGGAAGGCTTATTAGGTAGTATCAGAGAAACTATCAAGGTGAATTATAACAAACAAAATATATATAACATGAACTGTAGAATAGCCCAAGGCTCAAAATATCTAAATGTAGTTACCCACAGTTATCTTACAATATACCCCTTTACGGTAGGATTTGAAATAAAGCCGCTTGAGTTAGGTGCACCTTACCTGTAGCGTTTACATAAATTCAGAGTTATAATTAAATAGGTATATATATATATATATATATATATATATATATATATATATATATATATATATATAGTGAAGTGAATAGAGTCTGCCTGTCAATGTTGTAGGTAAACATCTACCTTTGGATTCCATGGCTCGTGTCGAATTAAGTTTCAAACTAGTGACTGTAGATGTCACAAGTTACTATTCATATATATATATATATATATATATATATATATATATATATGAAAACTAAAAGTTCGGGTTGAACCGCGTCTAGAATTTGTTGAAATTCGACGTTTCGGCTCCGATTTTGGAGCCATTTTCAAGAACTGAAAAAGAAAGAAATTTAATAAATGGTTGAAACGTAATTCTACGCTGAGGTCTCAATCTGCCTACTCCTCAGGTATAATTACGTTAGGTTTTTGTGACTTGACGTCGGGGTCTCAATCTGCCTACTCCCCATGTCTCGTCACTCAATTTCAACAAATTCTAGACGCGGTTCAACCCGAACTTTTAGTTTTCAAATATCTGACCGCGGACCTTTAGGATGTGACTATAACTTTGTATAGTATGTATGGCATGTGTCCGACAGAAAACAACTACTTCTCTGGCTAATACCGCGACAGATATTGAATTATATCTGTCAGACACATGTGCAAAGATCCTTACTTTGAAGGAACAACTTTGCAAGAGCTCTCTGAACAAACAGCAGGACTTCACCCGATTCAAACGGAGAACCAACTACAGACCGGTTTCGGAATGTTGTACCTCATCAGTGCAGTCCAGGTTATCACAAATTGTATACACGCGAGGTCTCGCTGCCCGTCACCGTCCGCCGAGATGAATACTGCAATTGCTTACAGGATCCACCTTGACGACAGATTAGAGAGCACTCCAGAAGGACATTTCGGATACGAAATGGTATATGTAAAATACTTGTTTCAAGGAGCAATTAATGTCCAAGTGACTGTAAAACAGTCGATAACAATCCTTTAGGAAGTGACTATAACTTTGTATAGTATGTATGGCATGTGTCCGACAGAAAACAACTACTTCTCTGGCTAATACCGCGACAGATATTGAATTATATCTGTCAGACACATGTGCAAAGATCCTTACTTTGAAGGAACAACTTTGCAAGAGCTCTCTGAACAAACAGCAGGACTTCACCCGATTCAAACGGAGAACCAACTACAGACCGGTTTCGGAATGTTGTACCTCATCAGTGCAGTCCAGGTTATCACAAATTGTATACACGCGAGGTCTCGCTGCCCGTCACCGTCCGCCGAGATGAATACTGCAATTGCTTACAGGATCCACCTTGACGACAGATTAGAGAGCACTCCAGAAGGACATTTCGGATACGAAATGGTATATGTAAAATACTTGTTTCAAGGAGCAAATAATGTCCAAGTGACTGTAACACAGTCGATAACAATCCTTTAGGAAGTGACTATAACTTTGTATAGTATGTATGGCATGTGTCCGACAGAAAACAACTACTTCTCTGGCTAATACCGCGACAGATATTGAATTATATCTGTCAGACACATGTGCAAAGATCCTTACTTTGAAGGAACAACTTTGCAAGAGCTCTCTGAACAAACAGCAGGACTTCACCCGATTCAAACGGAGAACCAACTACAGACCGGTTTCGGAATGTTGTACCTCATCAGTGCAGTCCAGGTTATCACAAATCGTATACACGCGAGGTCTCGCTGCCCGTCACCGTCCGCCGAGATGAATACTGCAATTGCTTACAGGATCCACCTTGACGACAGATTAGAGAGCACTCCAGAAGGACATTTCGGATACGAAATGGTATATGTAAAATACTTGTTTCAAGGAGCAAATAATGTCCAAGTGAATGTAAAACAGTCGATAAGAATCCTTTAGGAAGTGACTATAACTTTGTATAGTATATATGGCATGTGTCCGACAGAAAACAACTACTTCTCTGGCTAATACCGCGACAGATATTGAATTATATCTGTCAGACACATGTGCAAAGATCCTTACTTTGAAGGAACAACTTTGCAAGAGCTCTCTGAACAAACAGCAGGACTTCACCCGATTCAAACGGAGAACCAACTACAGACCGGTTTCGGAATGTTGTACCTCATCAGTGCAGTCCAGGTTATCACAAATTGTATACACGCGAGGTCTCGCTGCCCGTCACCGTCCGCCGAGATGAATACTGCAATTGCTTACAGGATCCACCTTGACGACAGATTAGAGAGCACTCCAGAAGGACATTTCGGATACGAAATGGTATAAGTAAAATACTTGTTTCAAGGAGCAAATAATGTCCAAGTGACTGTAAAACAGTCGATAACAATCCTTTAGGAAGTGACTATAAATTTGTATAGTATGTATGGCATGTGTCCGACAGAAAACAACTACTTCTCTGGCTAAAACCGCGACAGATATTGAATTATATCTGTCAGACACATGTGCAAAGATCCTTACTTTGAAGGAACAACTTTGCAAGAGCTCTCTGAACAAACAGCAGGACTTCACCCGATTCAAACGGAGAACCAACTACAGACCGGTTTCGGAATGTTGTACCTCATCAGTGCAGTCCAGGTTATCACAAATTGTATACACGCGAGGTCTCGCTGCCCGTCACCGTCCGCCGAGATGAATACTGCAATTGCTTACAGGATCCACCTTGACGACAGATTAGAGAGCACTCCAGAAGGACATTTCGGATACGAAATGGTATATGTAAAATACTTGTTTCAAGGAGCAATTAATGTCCAAGTGACTGTAAAACAGTCGATAACAATCCTTTAGGAAGTGACTATAACTTTGTATAGTATGTATGGCATGTGTCCGACAGAAAACAACTACTTCTCTGGCTAATACCGCGACAGATATTGAATTATATCTGTCAGACACATGTGCAAAGATTCTTACTTTGAAGGAACAACTTTGCAAGAGCTCTCTGAACAAACAGCAGGACTTCACCCGATTCAAACGGAGAACCAACTACAGACCGGTTTCGGAATGTTGTACCTCATCAGTGCAGTCCAGGTTATCACAAATCGTATACACGCGAGGTCTCGCTGCCCGTCACCGTCCGCCGAGATGAATACTGCAATTGCTTACAGGATCCACCTTGACGACAGATTAGAGAGCACTCCAGAAGGACATTTCGGATACGAAATGGTATATGTAAAATACTTGTTTCAAGGAGCAAATAATGTCCAAGTGAATGTAAAACAGTCGACAACAATCCTTTAGGAAGTGACTATAACTTTGTATAGTATATATGGCATGTGTCCGACAGAAAACAACTACTTCTCTGGCTAATACCGCGACAGATATTGAATTATATCTGTCAGACACATGTGCAAAGATCCTTACTTTGAAGGAACAACTTTGCAAGAGCTCTCTGAACAAACAGCAGGACTTCACCCGATTCAAACGGAGAACCAACTACAGACCGGTTTCGGAATGTTGTACCTCATCAGTGCAGTCCAGGTTATCACAAATTGTATACACGCGAGGTCTCGCTGCCCGTCACCGTCCGCCGAGATGAATACTGCAATTGCTTACAGGATCCACCTTGACGACAGATTAGAGAGCACTCCAGAAGGACATTTCGGATACGAAATGGTATAAGTAAAATACTTGTTTCAAGGAGCAAATAATGTCCAAGTGACTGTAAAACAGTCGATAACAATCCTTTAGGAAGTGACTATAAATTTGTATAGTATGTATGGCATGTGTCCGACAGAAAACAACTACTTCTCTGGCTAAAACCGCGACAGATATTGAATTATATCTGTCAGACACATGTGCAAAGATCCTTACTTTGAAGGAACAACTTTGCAAGAGCTCTCTGAACAAACAGCAGGACTTCACCCGATTCAAACGGAGAACCAACTACAGACCGGTTTCGGAATGTTGTACCTCATCAGTGCAGTCCAGGTTATCACAAATTGTATACACGCGAGGTCTCGCTGCCCGTCACCGTCCGCCGAGATGAATACTGCAATTGCTTACAGGATCCACCTTGACGACAGATTAGAGAGCACTCCAGAAGGACATTTCGGATACGAAATGGTATAAGTAAAATACTTGTTTCAAGGAGCAAATAATGTCCAAGTGACTGTAAAACAGTCGATAACAATCCTTTAGGAAGTGACTATAAATTTGTATAGTATGTATGGCATGTGTCCGACAGAAAACAACTACTTCTCTGGCTAAAACCGCGACAGATATTGAATTATATCTGTCAGACACATGTGCAAAGATCCTTACTTTGAAGGAACAACTTTGCAAGAGCTCTCTGAACAAACAGCAGGACTTCACCCGATTCAAACGGAGAACCAACTACAGACCGGTTTCGGAATGTTGTACCTCATCTAGAGATGGTTTACGTTAGTAAAGAACCTAATAGTATGAATAAGCGGTCTGATATAGCCAATCTTAGTATAATTTATAATTATATTCTTTCTCTCCACAAAAATAATTTTGCAAATTCAAATAACTTTAATAATAGTTCTCACAATCCCCCATAGAGGGCATAACTCAGCACTGAGCTGAAGCGTGTTTCATGGAACATACAAGGTTGACTGTTGACATTTGACGTGTTTGACGTTGAAATTTGTCAGTACTCTCTTCTTCTTTTTCTCGAGATATTTTTACCGCCCTTGTGCGTCCCTTGAACCACGTGCGGTCTCAAAGGCGAGTTTTAAAATGATTAACATTTTTCCAAATTTTAATTAAAAGTTTTCCTTCATAACTCATAAAATCATAATGTTTTTTAATCGTGTTCATGTACATGACATAGTTTTATTATTGTTGTTTCATCTCGTTTTGTGTTGTGACATAACCTTACATACATAAGGAATGACCAAGAAGTTTTTCTGCTGTTTTCACAAAATTAATCTCACGTTAGTAAGTTGTTTTACATCATATTAAGAGTGTTCTGTTTGTTCACACGATTAATATTTTCAGATGTCTTGAAAATGAAAATAAATATTTTCGAAAGCTCGACAATTTAACAAAGAGTTGTTCTTTACCAGGCCACTTTTTCTGACTGCAACCCCAAGGGATATGTTCACTGAGAATATTCTTAGGATAAATTGTTTTTTTTTTTCAACTAGTCCAGTCAAGAGACTATATATATATATAATAATATATATATATATATATATATATATATATATATATATATATATATATATATATATATATTATATATATATATATATATATTGAGTGAATTGGTTTCACGTGGTCGCTCGTATCGAATTTCTCAATGTGACTGCTAATAAAATCCCGATAAATATACTCGCACTTAATTTCATAAATGAGCGAATCATTATACGTATACTGATTTGCACTGATCGTGCGTGTACTTTTCCATCATGAAGCCGTAATGGAAATCGTACACGCATACCTTGGAAATATCGAGAATCGACATTCCTATGTACAAGGGCTTATTGAATAACAAATCCGTCTTTGCCATCTCGATAGCGAAGAGGCTCTCGTCGAAAATGGTGGCAATCAGATTTTTTGCGCCATATCGTCCCTCCCACTTGGAGACCATTTTCACCACACGGTGCTTCCGTATGTTTTCCATGGTTTTCCCGAAGCGTTATTGGCTAGTTTGTAGTTATTTTTGCCAAAAGTAGTTTTTGCTTGAGAGCGTAATTTCGTATTCAATTCAATGTAGGGACGCAGCCACGCCGACTGATTGAATTGCAACACCTTGTGGATTTTCCTGAGTTCAAGGCCGTGTTTGAGTGCTTGTTTCAACACCCTGTAGTGCACAACATATTTTTCCTTGTTGTACAGCGTGGTCATCAATTTTGGTAATTTCGAGCCTGGCGGTGTACGGTGCTCGGCACCCAAGGGTAAATCTTTGTGTTTGTCATGCAGATGTTCGGGGTACTCCAAATCGACTTCGAGAATGTAGCCGATGGGCGAGGTGTCCGACACTTCCGACACATCGAAATCGGCTGCATTTTCGAGCCATTTAAAGCCATCGTACGGAAGATATTCCATCATGGCCCAACCGTACAGATTATTCACGTCGAGATATAGCAAATAGGTCGACGGTTTGGAGGCGTCATACCTTTCACTTATGTGCTTGTTATTTGCCGAGGAGAATCTGTTGCAGCACTGACTGATGCCGCCACGAATTCCTCGCTCGACAAAGAGAAGCATGTCGACGTCTTTCAGTATCTGCAATTTGCACTGGGTGTACTTCAACATACAGGACCACGTATATCCCGGGAGGGTGTAATACCTCGCGGGATCCAACCCATACGTCTCGTGGCCGATATTTCGAAAATTTTCGAAAATATCCGCCAAGAGCAATATGTCGGTTTTCATGTATAGGTCAGAGTACTTGCCCAGTGTTGTCAAGTTGAACGACCGCCACACGTTCTGCGCATGCTCGTATTCGGCATCGGTGATGCCACAATCGTTCAACTTGTTGTAGAACTGATCGCGCGCCGGCAAACTTGGGCATTCCAATTTCTCCATCGAATCGATGAAATCGTATGGGAATACCCCTTTTCGAGTGAGTAACTCGTACCGGTCGTCATCGAAATCGGCAAATTCGCGCCTTGAAATCTTCAAGTCATGGATGGTCAGTGTTTGCACCAAATGCTCCAAGCTCATGCCCATGAAGCGAAAAGAGTCAATGAATCGAAATTCAATTTCAGTGTTGCCGTCGTACTGGGTGAAAGAAATGTATTTTTCTTTGTTGACAGGCAACAGGCTGACTCGACTCCTTTTTGCTATATCTCGAATAATAAAATGACTGTCGTATCCGGATAAATTGTGGAAAATGATTGGCACAACGAACGACATTTTGTAGCTCAAATTGCAATGCGCATACGCATATCGACGGAACGCTCCCGTGTAGTGATTATGATCTATTACAATTTTGTCGTCAGTTTTCCAAGGTTTTTCGCAGATGTGGCAACATGGCGCTGTCGCTCTATCTGGAAGTGAGACGATCATGGGGAAAATATCCAAAGTTTTATCTTCCACATATTTGGCTATGGTCCCCATTCTCTCCGCAAACCAATCCATCGAGTCGAGGCCCCGATGACTATCATAAAATGACAAAGTATCGTCATATGCACACTTGAAATAAAATCCAGCGCTGAAAAGAATGTGTTTTTGGTACTTTGCCGTAAATTACAAAGGACACTATTTCTTTATGTACAAAATCCCGAAATTCTACGTGATCATACGAAGGAAATGAAATTTTGCTCTCGTTTAATTTTTGACAATCAACAGTATGACTGTCGAGTTTCTCATCACTCGCAAAATAATTTAAACAGCGATCGCAAATGAATTTTTTAAATGTGTCTTTACTGAGTTGGCGATTGAGTAGACGAGATAAATCCTTTATCCAAACATAATTGAATTTTATGTCATCGCCGGCGGCGTCGGCGATTTCCAGTGGTGGTGCCTCGTAATCATTTAATTTCGGGTGATATTCATTTTGAATGAGGAGAAGATTGACATGTTGGCCTAATTTTTGTTTCGCGAGTCGGCTCGGAACAGTAACGAAAAATGCCTCCTTATTCGTCTGCGACTGAATCAATTCCAAGATATGTTGCTCAATCGCTCAAATTTGGTAATTTGTTTTAATTTCATAGGAAAGTCGATTCCATCCAAGTTCAGTACATTTGAATAGTGAGGGTATGATGATGTTCTAGCACAATTTTTACCCGATTCAACAGGGTACAAGGCCGAAACGACGGCCCAAGCGAAACACGTATCATCTTCATTTTCCAAATTAATGCAAGCTTTTTTATTCGCAATAGATTTTGGCAGCTCGATGAAAGACGAACCGTTTCCCACGTCCGATTTATTCGTATTGATTTCCAAACTAACAATATTCTGAAGATTCCAGCCACTTTCTTTGTCTGCGAATTCCGACAGTTTGTTTTGAATTTGATCGATAACATTTTCTAGGAACCACTTTTTCAAAGTTGTACCCCTATCGATAACAACGTTTTTAGTGCTGAAATATTTATAGTCGATTTTTTGTTCTTGATTCAAGGAATTTTTCACGAATTTACCACAAAATGTCGCATTGACTTTGATGATTGGATGTTTTTTCAATAAATTTTGAATTCTGCTTTTGAATAGAATGAATGCATCACTAAAAAATTGCCCAATATCTTTATGTTTCAAATTTATAATTATACCGGTGCGAAAATGCGAAGAAAATGCCGATTTCAAGTCCTCCCACTTTACTCGAGATGTTAATTTTGATTTGACTCCCTCTCCCACCACCACTTCGACGCCTGGCTGTTGACCTGACTTTTTGATTGAATTTCGGATAATTTTCAAGTGTCCGCATAA
The DNA here is from genome assembly GCA_958502065.1 of Chrysolina americana. Lineage (NCBI taxonomy): Eukaryota > Metazoa > Arthropoda > Insecta > Coleoptera > Chrysomelidae > Chrysolina > Chrysolina americana. The sequence continues at coordinate 29,065,066 of OY293419.1, read as the reverse complement.
AGTTTGTAATTTTCTCAGAGAGCCTATGCAATCCATTGCCGCGATCGCACTATTGATCAGGCGGGCGGTGTACTTGCAATGGGCCAGCCAATGTTTGCGTTCTTCATCAGTACAACCCTTTTTGAGAATTTTTTTGGCCTTACGCAACTTGGCTACCATCTCCATACTGTGTGCAACAATAGCGTCAGATGACATGATGATGATTATTCAACAGACACACAAAATTTCAAGAAAATGTCAAATGAAAATACAAGAAACTCACTCTTTGTTTCCAACGGCGGCGGCGTCGGCGTCTTCAGGCGTTAGCGATCTCAAACAGCTGCTGCGGATGATTTTGATTGGCAATTTTCTGCTCGCCCCTGTAAATGAGCATATGCTGGGACTCGGTTAATTTGTCGAGGATGGGTTTGAATGCACCAGTCACTCGATTTGGCAGGAATACTTTACACTCCTCCAACTCCACTAGGATGGACTCTCCAAATTTGGTTGTTTTCGCTTCAGCGCCGAGGATCAGATGGGGTTCGTCGTCCTTCGGTAGCTCAGACAACTTCCGCAGGTTCTTCCTGCAAGTCAACGAAATCTTGTTAATTTCGTCGAGAAGATGAGACATCTGCGAAATCATTTGAAAAATGAAAAAAAATTCATACACGCTGTATTATAACTCTCACTCACTCACTCAAAATGAAAAATGATGTTTAGGATTCACCCCGTGTATGAAAAGGAATTATGATAAAAAATGCAATCCACACACACTGTATGAAAAACAAAAAAATATGACGTTTTGTGAGAGAGACACTCTGTATGAGACGAAAAACAAATATGACAAATGAACTTTTCTGAATTTTTTTGAAAAAGAAACACAACAAAAAGTGAATCGAAAGAAATAGGCACACTTGAAACAATCGCGAAAAATAAAAAAAGAATAACTACTACTACTGACCTTTGCAAATTACGAATTAAATGGCACTCACAAAAAAAACAATGCACTTGTATATAGAAAAAGCGAGAGACAGATGAGCGGCAGAGAGGCACTTGTTGTTGCTTCGAACGCAGATAATGAAATGACGCAGGCTCGCTCTGAACGTACGTATTAACTCTCTGTGTCACGTGACCCACGCCGTCCACCTCGACGCCGAGTTCGCGTAACCCACGCTGCACGCTGCAAATGTATGCAACTGTCGATCTGCGGAAAACCCAAATTGCGCAATCACAAAAAACAACTCCAAGGTCAATTTAGCTCGAGCAGCGTAAACAAACACCGGATGTGTGAGATAAAAAACTCTGCGATTAAATCTGGAAAACAAATTCAAAGTCAAAAATGGATCATCGTGTTTACTGAGAATTTCGTTCAACTTGAGAGAGCAGACAGTAAACATTCAAGATAGTGCCTTATCGCTATTTCACGGCGGCGGAGACGTATTTTTATTCTTTTGGAATTTCATTCGAGAACGAGTGAATTAATAATAAGTCCATCATAATTTTCAGTTGTGTGTGTGTTATAAGACAGTAGACATTTTTTCATATTTAATTTTTTCGTTTTGTCAATTAAGGTGGCGGCGGCCATGTATTTTTCTCTTCCAGCCAATTGCTCTCAACGAATCACGCGACGTTTTTTTCTCTTCCAGCCATTGCTCTCAGCGAATCACGTGAGAGAAGGTTTTTCATAACTTCCATCATTGCCGCCATGTTTTTTTTGCCTTCCGCTCCATCGCCGCCATGTTTTTTTGCCTTCCGCTCCATCGCCGCCATATTTTTTTGACTTCTGCTCCATCGCCGCTATTTTATTTTTGCCTTCCGCTCCATCGCCACCATGTTTTTTTGCCTTCTGCTCCATCGCCGCCATGTTTTTTGCCTTCCGCTCCATCGCCGCCATGTTTTTTTGCCTTCCGCTCCATCGCCGCCATGTTTTTTGCAGGGACGTTTTTTTTCATAACTTCCGCCATCGCCGCCATGTTTTTTTGCCTTCCGCTCCTTCGCCGCCATGATTTTTTGCCTTCCGCTCCATCGCCGCCATGTTTTTTGCAGGGCCTTTTTTTTTCATAACTTCCGCCATCGCCGCCATGTTTTTATGCCTTCCGCTCCATCGCCGCCATGTTTTCTTGCAGAAAAGACGCGCGCCACTTAGGGTGAAACGTTTTGAACCCCCCCACCCCCCGAAACTCTTCGGCGAACACATCATCTTTTTCAGCACCAACCCTCCACCAACGGCAAGAACTCGATGGACGCGGCCATCGAGAGATACACCGTGTGGAGCAACCTGTGTTCTGGGACATGAAAGTGTCCCAGAAAACAGGTTGTCATACTACTGTTCTGCTGTATCTGCAATCGTGTAGTCTAAATGGCACTTAGCTCCGTCAAATATTAGAAGACATTCACCAGGTACTTTGAACCTTGAGAAATGCTCGAACCACAATACAAATGTTTCTCGGGTCATAGGGGAGAGTGGGGTAATGGCGCCACCTTAAGAGAAAGTGAATTTTTCTGGCTACAAATTGACCTGAATCTGTAGTACTTGAATGTACCAATAATTTGTTTTCCAACATATAAAAGCAGGATAATGTACTTTTAAATATATTTATAACATCAGAAAAAATCAATAACTTTTTTATGCAAAGTGGCGAAATTGACCCAACTAGTCGGGTAATTCCGTTACCGCCTCAGGGTAATACCGCCATAGGATATTATTGAAAGAGTGTGGGTGTTTATGAGACATGGACAACAAATTAATATACCTACACTGTAAAAAAACTATTAATTGTTTGTAACAGTTAATTTGATGAATGTTCACCAAACATACTTCAAAATAATACATAATTCACCAAAGATTCATTGAAAAACTTTACTAGCAGAAGTCACAAATATAATTATTTTCCACTGCATTCAGAATGCGCCCACTTTGAGCACATAACACAGCGGTACCAAAGTTTATTGCTACCAAACTCTCCGCAAACCAAACACATCCCTGTATCATCAGCTGACCAATTGAAGGCGTCATCATCTTCATTGTCATCACAAAAGGTTTTTTCGTCCAAGCTATCTGAAGATGTGTCACCAAATTTCAGTTTTCTTTTGTGAGTTTTCTTAACTAGTCTTCTCTTTTTTTTGCAACAATGACTTATTAACTTTTTCCATACCTCTTTTTTCATTTTGTTCATACATTTTTGAATTCTTCGCTTTGTTTTCGTTATTTTTAGTATCAGTTACTTTTCGTTTGAAAGTAAAATTTTTTTCTTTCAATTCTTTTTTTCTTTGGCATCTCCAAGGACGCTCTTCATTGGCGTGGCTGTCAAAATAATGGAATGTTGTTTTTTATCTTTTTGAGTTTTACCGTCAGGACCTGTTTCTTTTGCTGGCAGTGGTAAAATCTCTTGAATGCATCTTTAAAAATCTGATGATCCTTTGGATGTGCTTGATTGAGGGTTACCATACAATTCATATAACCGAGAAGTCTCATTGCTAGCATTGAAAACCTCAGCAGCAGTTTTATTACGTGTCTCTGCACCAGAGGTAGGTGTCTCATCACCAGCAGGATTAAGTGTCTCAGCAGCAGTTTTATTACGTGTCTCTGCACCAGAGGTAGGTGTCTCATCACCAGCAGAATTAAGTGTCTCGTCAGCAGTGGTATTAGCCTTCTCGGTAGCAGCGTCATTCGAAGTCTCAGCAGCAGTAGCATTTTCTTCATTGTCCACAATAACTACTTGCTGAACAAGAGAATGAGCGGGAGCAAAGTCGTCTTCAGTAAACTTGTTAGGCTGGAAAGGGAAAATCCCACAAGTTCTGAATCCTGAAACAGCCTTTTCTAGAGTGGCAACTTTCAAGTAGCCTTTGCTGAAGATCGAAGCGATATCGTAAGGTGTTATTTTCTGATGAAAATTTGTTTTAAAAAAGTAATCACACTCTCTATTGAAAGCACTCTTCAGAGGTGTGTAGAACGCTACATCTAGGGGTTGAAGTTTGTGAGAAGAATGGGGAGGGATTGACACTATATGAATATGGTGTTCTCTGCAAAAATCATAGCACTGCAACGATATGTGACTGCCATGGTTATCCATCAGAAGCAGGACAGGGTCGTCTTCACTTGATTTGACATCTTTTTGAAAATGCTCAAGCCATTCCAAGAATAATTCCTCGTTTGACCATCCATTATGTGAACATTCATAAATAGCTCCTGGTGGTCCTCCTCGCTGTAACAGAGGTGACATACGTTTCCTTGGAAATATGAACATGGGCGGTACATATCCTCCTGATGCACCCATTTATATTTTTCCCCCTTTCCCAACTAGTTATTCCCCCTACTTGTTTCTGCCCTTGGGATACAAGGATTTTCTGGGTCTTTTGAACGGTGGAAATTCCTGTTTCGTCCATATTATAAATACGATTGGGGGAAAACTGAAACTTGGTCATAACAGTTTCTAAATTGTTGAAACACAGATCAACCTCTCCTTTATTGAATGCTGTCGCCCTACTCAAGCTAGTAGCTTCAGGTTTCCTCAAACTGATTCCATGTCTGCTGGCAAACCCTCTCAACCAATCTAGCCCGGCCATTTTTATCTCTTTGTTGAAGTTGTTTTATTCCCTTTTTATCAGCTAAATCGAAAACCAAGCGCTTCAGTTCGGTCGTAATGACTCCGTAAACTATCTTTGCCATGAGGACCACGTGATTAGCTATGTGTTGTTCTTGGTCTGTCGAAAAAAACAGGTTTTCGGCCTAATGAAGGCTCAGTATTATTTTTTGAGTTCAATCTATCACGTAGGGTAGATCTGGGTATTCCGAAATCCACGGCTGCCTTTTTCTTCGAGGCTCCATTTCGAACGGCTTCTAAAGCTTTTTTGAGTTCTTCTTCAGTCCACTTCGCCGTTTGAGTAGTTCTTTTTCGTGAACGAACCATCCGAAAATCACAAAATGGTCTAGTTTGGTATTCTCTGTAATACAATACTATGCGGGGCAATACCGCCACATGGCGATATTGCCCCACGTGGAAGTGGCGGAATAACCCCAATGTGAAAACATGGTGCTTAGTAGCTACAACTGACAAACGAACGGACAAAATTTCAAGTAATTCAACAGATACCTACCTCATTACATACTCTATCAAAGCTTATATCAACCAAACTAATAACTATAATAAACAGGTTTGTTCCCAACTTACCACGAGTTAAAGAAGTGGTAAAAATAACAACAACACTGGGAAAATCTACTATAAACAAGTTACACACTAACTGAACGCAACAGATGAAATGGCGGTATTGCTTGAAGCTTCCCAAGTCGGCCGCTACGGCACAGCGCCATAGACTTCCCTTTAACACGTAATTTGGAACTGAAAGCAGCGGGTGGCGGAATTGCCCACAGTGGCAGATTTGTACCACCCTCCCGGTACTTCCTGGAGGCAGAAAATCACCCCATTCAGATTTCAGTTGTTTAAAAAATTTAAATACAGAGTTTATGCTTGCTATTGTTCACATATTATCTCGACTACCATATATAATCCAGTTTGTGATGGACGAAGGATCTGGTGGGGTTGAGTGTCAGCAAATACTTGAAAGTCATACAGACTTTTTTTGTCGCTTAGCGCTATGAGCAAAATAATTATAAATTTCGTGACAAAGTTATTAGGAAGCACTGTACATGCTTTTGAGGCACATAAGCGCAATGAATGTGAATTACAGGGCATAACAAATAAATGAGGTATGATTTTCGAAAATCTAGTTTTTACACCCTTTATATCTCCCATCATTACAGATGCGTTGCCACTGACAAATCCCATTAGATTATTAATATGAACTCTATTCTCTTTAAATAAATCGCAAATAACACAAAATATTTTTTCTGATGTAGCTGAATCCAATTCTACAAGAGCAAAATGGTAATCTTTAACTCGCCCTACTTCATTATCGAAAAAACGCACTGCTATTGCCAAAGATTTTTTAGGAGAAACATCAGTAGTCTCATCGATTATGATGGAAAATTTACTGTTGTTCAATTTTTTTTTCCAAATTACCTCGGACATATGGTGCTACTATAGTTTTTATTATTTCGGTCATTTTAGTTCTGGAACAGTTAAAATTTGCCACTACTTGTGAATCCGGAAAATAATGGCTATAAAATTTATTTGCATGTTCCATGTATGCAAATGATAAATTGTGTTCCGCTAAGTGAACGGCCATCTTCAACTGAGCTTCTTTCTTGAGCAACATTTCTCTCCTTTTTCTTTTGTAAGTAGACATTTTTTAATGGACTCAGTTCCTTTCAACTTCCTCACATTCTTGTTGTGCACACTGGACGATTCGTGACGTTTCATGTGCTTACGACCTCCTTCCAAATATTTTTCACAAAACTTTCAATATGCCTTGTCATTTTTGTTAACGAGCCAAGTAAATTCTCTTTACCATTCATTTCGACACTTTCTTATATTTGAATATTTTCTTTTCTTGCTTGTTTTGGCAGGATCTTGAACGGCCTCCTCGGTTTCAGAATTCGAATCCCAACAAAATTCTTCTTCGCTCTCCGATCCCAAAATTGTTTCTTGGGAAGTCGATGGCTCGTTTTCATGAGATTTAGGTGTGAGTTTAATAAGAAACCTAACGTAACACATATATTTCAGTAATAAAAATAGAGTTATAGAAATAAATTTTACTCACTTATCCATCCTTATAGATGTGAATCACAGGTTGGGTATGAATTTGAGTTCAACTTTAGATACCAGCGTACAATCTACAATGGCGATTGGCGAATCACTTTAAAGTACAATGCACTAACCTAAGAACAGAATATTCACCAGATGTATGTACGATACATATGGTGAATATCCTGTTCTTAGGTTGGTACAAAGTGGTTCGACTTGTCGCCTCCAGAGAAAGTATACCCGCTAGATGATGCACAAAATTTAGGCGCGAACCAGTATAGGTAGTAGTACCTAGTCCAAATTCCATAAGAGACCATGGTGACCATAGTGTATAATTTTATTCTTATTCAATTTTAAATAATTTTCTGAAGATGTCAAAAGTTGAAATAAGTTTATCTGACATTTTCATCTACGTAGGCATCGCCAACTTTTGCCAAACTATTTGATTTCAATTGGAAAATAACGTAAATAAACTTTGTGTTTGGTACTATACACATTGCCTAAATAATTCTTCTATGAAACTATGAACACTTAAAGAATATCACTAAACTCAATTTGTTGTCCAAAAATCGATTACTGATGCGAAAACAGTTGAAATTTACTTTTATTTACTTTGTATTAGTTCAACCAAATGATTATAGATGGCGTACTCTTTGCGCAGAATGCGAATTACAAAACACAGAAATCTATTTCAGTTGAAGAAAAGTAGCACATCACGTGCCTAGTTCTTCAGTACACAATAGGTGGTTCTGCTGACAAAATATCCAGACGGAATGCCAACAATGATTAAATGAACATAATATAATCTTGTGATATTTTACTCATAGGTGCCGACAAAATGTACCAAAAATGCCTTAAATTAAAAATGTAGTACCACCGTACCAAACAGAATTAAAAGTACCACATTTGGTACAATTGTACCACCGCGACAACACTGATACTAGGTGCGCATTCGGGACTCTTTTGCTGTATCCCCACTCTCTACTGCGGCCATATTATGATCCGTGAGCTAAATACAAGGTTCTGGCCATATTGCCGACTTGGCCATATTACCTTCAGTTACCTCACATGTTTCATATTTACAGCAACTTTAATGAAGAAACATTGAAAATTTTAATTAACATAAAATTAAATTTTCCATATCTAATACTCATTCATTGAATTAACGTAACAGTGGATAAGAAACAAAATTCGCCCCTTCAGGCAGAACCCAGACGACACAAAAATATTCCATGCCTATTCGTTGAATATTCCGCTGGCATATTGAAATATTCCATGATTATTCCATATCTCCCAAGCATATTTGAGGTCACCATGAAAGATATGCCAGCAATATCTTTTTATCTCCCGAAATTTATCCATGACATATGCTATACATATTCATTTAATCCATGAATATTCCATATCTCCCCAGGCATATAATTGTCATATTTGAGGTTACCATGAAAGATATGCCTGCAATATCTTTTTATCTTCTGAAATATATCCATGGCATTTGCTATACACAACTATTTTTCTGATTTTAACATACAGTGTGACCCATTTTTAATGGAAACACCCCCCTAAAATTTGAAGTTGTAAACCGATTGCACTGAATCGAAACATTTCAATAATTAGTTTCGTTTATTAAAATTTTTTGCTTCATTATTAGTTGAATTGTGTGAAGGTAATTCCGTTATTTTCATTAAAAATATTTACGCTATTCGTTTTTTTTTCATCTGGCGGCACTTTATTGAAGAAATAAAAAAAAAATATTCCCATATCTGTTGATATAGGGTGTTTTTTGTGACTTTTAGCTGTGTGAGTTTTCGAATGTTTGAGTTGTCATAACTTTGTTATTAATGAATATTTTTTCGTGAAATTTTGGTCACACCTGTTTATAGGCACTCTAAATCCAGTGGTTTTCAATAAAAAAATCGCTGATAAAAATCCCGATTTTCGACACTAAGATAAAATATCGTAGTATGCCCTGAATATTGGAATAAACATTTCAAATTTTGTTCCAAGGTAGACCTTTTAGTACGACATTTCAAAAAAAATATTAACATCGGTTTACAACTTCAAATTTTAAGGGGTGATTCCATTAAAAAGGGTCACACTGTATACAGTGACACTCTTTTCGTAACTCCTAGGCGATACGAAAGATGTTCCATTCCGCAAGTAGTTGGAAATGTTGAACTTTTTCGTAACCAGTGATGAAATAAATATCACTGATTACGAAAAGTGCATAATTTTTGTAATTAGTTGCGGAATGGAACTTCTTTCATATAACGTCTAAGTTTTATGGACAGATTCTATGGAAATTTAATCATGTTTTACCTCAGTCTAGATTACATAAATAGCTAATTCCATACATTTCTTCCAAAATTTGTTTACAGGGTTGCTAGTAAGTCTGGAAACGGTCGATTATTGTGTAAAATATAAAAAATACAAAAAACAGCTAAGGTAAGCTCGGGTAAGTGTGAATTTGGGGCAAGTGTGAGTTTGCTCGCTATCTTCGCTAAACCGGGCGACAGCCCAATGCCATCTATTGACGAAAAGCCTACACTCATAATGAATCCATAACCATCATATAAAATACCAAAGAGATCTTGTGAAATCCAAATATTTTCCCCAATTTTCTAACCTACAATTCATCAACCCGAACGAGTATAACGAGTTTATTTCAAGCTTTGAGTGTATTGTTAAAATCTAAGGTAAGAATCCATTTTATACACTTTTCTTCTACCTAAACAATGAATATGACTAGATTGTCGTTTTCTCATGAAGTTGTTTTTTTAAATTTTTCCATTGCATGTCACACTTACCCCGATATTAAATTTTATTGGGGATAGTGTGACCTATTTGTCGGGGTAATTGGTAACCTGGTTCATTTGGCCAATCTAAACAGTAATATTTTTTCAGCTATAGTACGAAATTATATACGGAAATCTCAGAGAGCCAAACAATATACCTGGCCAGATGTGAAAGACATTGATACACTTTCTGAGGATGAAATAACAACTGTGCTTCCATCACCACTCGTCAGAAGATGGGGATCAATGAAATTCTCATTCGATTTCTACCTGTAAATTTTTCTTTTCAACAAATGTTCACTTTCACGATTTTTTTATGTTTTTTTCCAATGGGGCATTTCAAATTCAATATTAAAAAGTTCCTAACTATGTTTTGAATAAAGATATCTCCTTTACTGTTTACTCACACCTGCCCCAAAGAGAGATTTACGTGCATTAATATCTTTAAATTTGGCCAGAATCACACTTGCCCCAAATTTCCGGGGAAGTGTGACCTTTGGAGATGTTTATATGAATATATAAATAGAACACGTTTTTCAACAGTTTTCTGTGGCGTATTGCAAAGACTGACCTTCAAAGTAAATACCTGCAAAATTTCATTGTTATATTAGTTCAGGTTCATCAGAAGGACTAAATTCAATGCGAACTAATGAAAATCACGGTCACACTTACCCGAGCCTACCTTATTTAAAAAGTTTTAGGCTATTCCACAGTAATAGTTTTATTTATACAGCAATGGCCATAAAGTCGTGGCACAGCAAAGTTGTACTTTTTAAATAGAACACCCTGTATATTATTGCAGTTTTGTATCAATAGGTATACAATCACTTCGTTTTAAAAGGATTTTTTACAAAAACATGTAATTTTTGTAGTAGAAATTAACATTTGAACACGTAAACCTGCATATCATATTAATAGCTACTTAAAATTAGTAGGAACAATGTTGAAACACTTTTATCTAACACTTTAAAACATTACTTGAAGACATTCTGAGAAAACATAAATGAGTTTAGTAAATTATACAAAAATAAGTGAAAATAAAATATAAAACAACTAGGTACTTTTTAAAATGAGAAAAGACCCTCTAAACTCTGAATAAGTTAACATGAACAATTTTAGTAAAATAAGGGCCGGTACTTTACGGCATCATCAAATTCATGATTAGCTAATCATAATTTTGAATTGATGGCCATCAAATTAACAGTGATTAATTTGTTCCGGTACTTTATAGTCAGTTTTGGCAGGTAATTTAATAATCGTAGTTTGTTTATCTTTAATAAAAGTTGGTATTACTCTTCTTCTTTTATCATGAATGATTGTATTTGACAGAAATAAGAATCAACCTACGGTGCTCGATACTGTCATATCATATCCTATACCTATTATAGGATATGATATGATAATAATACCTGGCGAAACAGAGTACAGTCCCAATAAAATTAACTGAATATCTCAGTTCAAAGGCTAACAAACGACACAGAGCCTTTGTCGCGCTATACTTCATGAGTTCCAATTTTAATTTAATCTCTTTCTCTGTCAACTCGTGAAGTTTCCTTTTTCTTTTCCGTTCCTCTAAAACCTCCAACTTTTCTTCTATCTTTTTGTCTAGCTCATTTTGCTGAATTTGTTTTCTCAACTCCCATTCCTCATTTTTCCGTTGAGCTTCTAAGGTTTTTTCTTTCAACTCCAGCTCATAGCATTCTTTTTGTACAATACACATTTCTCTTTTTGATTCAGCTAGTTTCTGAAATCCTTCCTGAGAAGCTAATTTCTGCTGACGAGTGACAACAGTCCTTATTCTTTTTTTCAAATTTCAATTCTGAAAATTGATGACATGACAACTATTGTATTTTATTTATATTTGAGTAAAAATATGCATTACCTTTGAGATTCTGTTTGTATCAGAATTACTGCCAACAGTTGGTTCTGGGCAAGTGTTGGAACTTGTTAATGGAGTTTGTCTATTTTGTAGTATTTTGTCCACTAATTCAATTCTACTAGGTGGTCCAATAAAATTCGTATCATCTGTTTGAATCAGTTCTTGTTCTTCAGAGTCCAAAACGTTTTCTGTTTCCTGATCCTGATAAATTCATACAAATTGAAGTTACCTATGTAATGAATATAAATAATTCGTTTATTACATAATATATGTTTTCTCCCTCGATTGACAGGTTAGGATCATTGTCTTTTATGATTTCAGTAGGCACTAACTCTGAATCCCCACGTGAAGGAAGTTCGATTATTCCTAATATCAGATTGGCATAAAGCTGATCTTGGTACCACAGCAGGTTTGATATAATAGCAGGTCCACCACCAGTACCTATGTAATTTTGTTTGGAAACAGAAATTTTCTTTTCGAGAGTTCTCTTGATATTATCGTATTTTATTTTAAGAGAGCTTGTATCACTATAAGCTCCACTCATTGAGTTGAAATTTTGAGTTATTCTCTTCCAGGACAACTGTTTTTCTTTTTGGCTAGAACCATCAGTTACTTTATTTTCAATAATTTTGATTTCTGATAAAATTATCTTCCTGAGGGTATCAACATCTGTGAGGGAGAAATTGCATCCTCTTTTCTTTTTGTCGTCCATAACCAGTTCAACTTCAACTAATAACTAGAATAATGTTTATGAAACGGCAAAAACTTCCGTATAATACAAAACATAAACACGAATCAGAACTGATGGAACATGGAACTGCCAAGAATCGGAAGAAATCTGTTTAATTATATTAAATCGGTGCTGAAACCGGCTGTTAGAATTAACATTGACATGCCCACATTTAACCAAGATTAGTTTTTGATCATACATTAAAGTAACCACATTGTCTGTTAAAAAATAATCTTCTGTTGAACTGATTTAATCAGGGCGTAAAGTACCGGCCCTTAAACAATAAACAAGTAGGTACTTTTTAAAATAAGACAAACATATGTAGGTAACGGAATAACTAATAAGGCATCTTCCAACTTCAATTATCCGTGAAAGCCTACATTCCTATAATATTTCAATTATTCAGTTCGGGAATTAACAGCTTTAGCCCTGAAAATAAAATTTTGTGTTAAAAATAGTTATTTACCCAAAAAGTGGGGAGAGTGATGTAAGTATTGAAGCAAAGTGGAATTTTGTCACTTTACGCAGGAGGTAGATACATATTTTTCTATAACAGATTTAACCATTTTATTAAAAAAATATTATTTTCCTACGACCACATGGGAAAGTAACGTATATCGAACTGTATAGTTACACGGAAAGAGGCTTATATCACAAGCGTGCGAAATATTTTCCACACAGGCGCGGAAAGTTACTTTCCGCACGTTCCGTTAGCTCAGTTCGTAAAGCAGCGGAACATATTGACTTCTGACGAAGAGTATGCGGGTTCGATCGTCGCCCGCGGATACTTTTTTTTTTCAGAATGAAGAAAAACTCAAAATCATCACCACAAATTTAATATAACCACCAAATGTTAGTGATGTTAGAACGATAAAAGACTATCGATCAGTTCAATGGTTTCATAACAGTACATGTTTCGAACCTATATAGGTTCATAACCAGCTAAGTTTAAAATTATGGAGAGAAAATTATGTAGAAAAATTTTTATGAAATAAAATGAGTGTCACCACATGTTCCCACAAGAGGTTATGTGCCAGTAAAATGTGAATGATTATAAATACTTTAATACTATTCACATCACATGGAAATGTTTCTGAAATCAGAATTTTTGAATCTCATTCTGAAGAACAAAAACATGGTACCTCCACTTCGAGGGAACCCAAATTTGAGTGATTCTCTATATTGATTTTCTGAGAATTATTTAAACATTTTAAAAACATGTTTTCTGGGGTATGAGTGATAATAAATTTTTCCGGTTCGACCTGATTTATCACGGTATTATTATTCGAATAACAAAACGGTTGACAAACCTCTACTAATTCTGAAATTTGAGCGCCTTTAACAAGCATAGAAAAACACGTTTTATCTTTCACCGAAGTTGAACTTGATCTTGGCAACAGACATAAATTTTGGCTGGGATCGCACGACTTCGAGGCATTTCCCGTAATTATTCTTATCTCATTTTCGTGCTTAGCGACAAGTACTTCGTCTTCAGTAAAAACGCATGTCTCACTTTTTCATGCAAATGGTACAGTTAGCAGACGATATAATTTCCACTTGTAATTTGATTTCCTAAGCGGAATTATGATAGTGACAACAATGGAATTTTCTGTCGCGATACATGAAGCGATGTTAAGTCGTAGATACTTTGTTAATGTCATTAGATTTTATTACAAGTTCATGGCCATTCGGAAGGAGGCTGTTTTTTAACTTTTCTAGATCTCGTTTCAACTAAGCAAGATTAACTATTTCTGTAAGAATTTTGTTATCTCTGCAACGATTAATGATTTTGAACTTGTTGAAAACTTGAAGAATATTCAAATTTTGTAAAGAGTGTTCGGTCAAAAATGCCCAAATCTTATTAAATTCACTTTTTTCTTGGTCAAGTCGTTTGTTAGCAAATTCACGTAAAACTTCAAGGTTCTTTGAAAATTCTTTCATACTTTTTTGACCATGTGCCAAAACGGAACTTAATTGAGAGCTGTAATTTTTTATTGATGAAATTAAATCATTTAATTCGGCATGATTTTCGTTTACGGCTATCCCGAGTTTATCTACGGTTTTCTTGATTTTTTCTTCATTTGAAAATAAAGGATCAACTGAATGTTTTGTCAAAACTCCACAACACCAATTTAAAGCTTCTCCTAAAAATTCTATTGATCTTGACTTACGAGAATTGAGTGTCGGTTTCGACGCGCTACTCTGTCCTATACCCTCATGCATAACCCCCAGATGTTTGGAAAAAATGAAATTCAGATGCTCCAGATATCTCGCAAACTGGCACACGTCATCGGTTGAATTTTCACATTCCTTGGAAATTACTTTATCGGCGGATCTCATATCCAATGGCAGCTCGGATACGTAGACTAATGGTATCGATGATTGATAGATCAAAGTTTGAGGTAATCCAGACCAATAGGCACCTGAAACTATACTTATTTCGGCAGAAACAATTTCTGACATTTTTGTTGTAAATATAATTGAAAGAATTATTATTAACTTCATCATTCTTTATGAATGTTATTTTGTACTCTGGATTTCAGTTATAATCACTTACAAATTGTGAACAAAGTGTTGCTTGGTAAGCTCGAAACAAAATATACATAAGGCAAATCAGCAACATTCGCAAAACTACGCAATGACCTACAAAATGAAATTGATTTCTTTACCATGGTTGTTTCGTTAATTGCAACTATGTTTATTTGACGACGTCGTACTTTTTCATAGAAAACAATTGTTTTATTTTATTTGCAAGATGTCACAGCAATAAATTTTAAAATGCATTTTTTTAATTTTCGGCGGTAAAACTTTTTCATTCGCTCAACATGAATCGTATCAATCACGAACTTTTTACCCTTTTTGACCTTAATTTTGTAATTTAGGTCGCTTAATTTTTCTGTTACTTCGTAAGGACCAAACCATCGATGTAACAATTTTTCGGACCTGCCAATCTTTTGGAATGGCGTATATACCATAACTTTTTCTCCGACTTCATACTCTACAGGGCGATGACTAGCATCGTACCTCTTTTTCTGTAGTACCTGTTTTTTTTCAATCTGTTTCAAAACCTGTTTCCTAGTACTTTTCATTCTATCTAAAAATTGTTGTAGGGTTTCCTCATAATAATTTTTTACACCTAATTCGACGTCAATCGGTAAACGAGCTTCTCTGCCGTAAACCAATAAAAATGTTGTAATTTTTGTCGTTTCTTGCGGGCGGTATTATAAGCAAATGTGACTAATGGCACGAAAGTGTCCCAATCACGTTGTTTTGTGCTAACTTACATAGATAACATCGTAGCTAAAGTCCCGTTATAATGTTCCACTAAACCGTTCGATTTTGGATGATAAGCGGTTGTTGTTGTTGGGTGACATCCTAAACCTCTCAAAATTTCCGTTACTAATTCAGAAGTGAAACATTTTCCTCTATCTGTTATAATTTTTTCTGGACACCCGTGTTTACAAATCAGTTCCTCAATTAAAAAATCAGCTACGCATTTAGCAGTACCGGCTGGAAGTGCTTTTGCGATGGCCCATTTGGTAGAATATCACATTGCGGTTACAATGACTGTATTCCCCAAGGTAGTTTTTGGAAAACTTCCCAGAATATCGATTCCGATTTGATCAAATGCTTTGCCCACTTTTATCGGCTGCAAAAGACCTGGGTCCTGTAACACAAGTCGTACAAGTCCTACAATTGTTAGAATATATTTTACGCTTATAGCTTTTGCATAACACAACCCATCTTGTAATTACCCGTACGGCACCAATAATTACGGAAGAATCTCGACATTTGTAAGCGTTTTCTGTGACACAAAGTTAACACTTGTATTATTGTGTTACAGAATTTTCAACAAGTGTAGATAATGTTTTACCTATCTTCAACCCTGGGTAAATGCACACGGTACAGTACTATTATGACAATTCTCGTACTGTCAACACGTACGTATCTGTCCTCGCAATATGTGGTCGAGCGATTCCGAAAGTGTCTATAAAGACGTGCCTAAAGAATATCGTTTTAATATTAGGAAAGACTTTGCTGTTCTCACTGATAACGAATTCAACGAAAGGTTTCGTTTGAGCCGAGACCGTTTTGAAAATCTTCTTCGGGATATTGGACCAAGGCTTGCAAATACATCAGTTCGATGGTATGGATTGACACCACCGCAGAAGACATTAATTGCCTTGCACTGGTTAGGAAATGGAGGTCAGTATCATGGTGTTTGCGATATGCATGGGGTATCAAAAATGACTGTGTGTAGAAGCGTACATGACACTGTTCGTATTGTTAATAAGATACAATTCGACGAAATAGTGTCATGGCCCCATAATATGTTGGACGTTGTACAAAGATTTCATGCAATAGCCGGTTTTCCTGAAGTATGTGGTGCATTGGACGGAACACTTATTAATATAGACGCTCCCGTTATTAACGAACCAGCCTATGTGGATCGCCATGGTAAACACTCAATCAACTGTATGGCTGTTTGTGGTCCAGACCTAACATTCTACTATGTTAGTGCCAACTAGCCTGGTAGTGTTCACGACGCACGGGTACTTCGAAATAGTTCTTTATGTCGCAGAATGGAAAATGGTTGGAGACCTCATCCCAATACTGTAATTCTCGGAGACTCTGCTTATCCACTGAAGTAATGGTTGATTCCACCGACAAATGAAGACCCATTAAATCCAGCCCAAAATAATTTCAATAGAGCACATAAACGAACAAGAAGATTAATTGAAAATGCATTCGGCAGTTTAAAAGAAAAATTTCCTTGTTTGAATCATCTACGTGTCGATCCTGTTTTTGCCGCAAATATTTTTAAATGTTGTGCGGCTCTATGTAATATCTCAAAAAATAATCACGAAGTTGAAGATTTTGTAATAGGAGATGATGAAAACGTCCAAGATGCAGAAAATTATGAAAATCCTGAAGATGATGCACCTGCTGCTGTCGGGGCCCAAGCTAGATTGCAAGATCTCATCAATCATTTTGTGAGAAATTAACTTTATTGTAGTTAGAAGATGAACGAACAAAACATACACATGTAAGCTTCAGTAAAAGTAGTTTATCAAATAATTTTTTTTTAAAATGAACATGTTGTTTATGTATTTTCAAAAATTTACCCGAAAATGTCAACGAAATGATTATAAGGTGCGTACTGTATGAGGTTGTCCTACTACAACTTGTAAAAGCACCTGTCATTTTCAGTTTCGTAGTTATATTGTTGTAAGGTTGCCGTAAATTCTGACATGGGCACTTTAAGCTCTCGTTCTAATTTTACAATTTCCAGTTTAGTTCTATAATTCTTCAATTTCAGATATTCGACTTGCAATGTTAGCTTTTCATGTTTTATAGCAGCAACTTTTTCTGAGGTGGAATTGTTTGCAGTAACTCGTTTTCTTTTTCCTGCAAAAAACACGCATTATTCCATTATTATTCCTATTATTTTGATTTGAAGTGACTTGATTGTTTTGAAGTAGATGGGGTCATGTGATCACTGATTGGACGATTTTTGTTGAGAATATCTTCAGAATTATCCTCTGGGACGGTTTCACGTGCCTGCTGCGGAGGTGTTTCGAACGACTCAGCTTCTCCAAGACCGCAAATTACAGGAGACTCTTTCCCAATTATTTCTAGTACGATATTATCACCTTCGGTTAAAGTTCCCATTCCACCAGTACCAGTTTTTTTTGCATTATCAATTTTTACCTACACATATGTACCATAAGTCATACTGATTGCAAGTTACAGTTGTACTCACCATTGCAGTTTTCTTCAAATTCTGCCAAACTGTACCCCTTACATACGTCCAATCCTTATCCGCAGGAACTAAATAAATACTTTGAGCCACCATTGCCATTTCTTTCCACTTTTCTACTTTATCTTGCTTTCTTAGTTTATCTGAGAAAGCACCGAAAAGAATATGCTTATTTTCTCTAATCTTTTTTAAAAATTGCATTTTACGTTCAAAATCAATTTGTTTTGAAGACATTTTACTCAAAATACAGTAACGCCGCAACACACCTTCTTAGACGTCTACTTGACTAACCTAACCTAACCACTATCCCACGCGTGTCATGACAAGTCTGCATCGAGTAGGCATAACGTTTTCATGAAATATGTAGCTACATATGTACAAAATTATTTTCTTTCTACAATTGTAGCCATTCGCATTGTGATACGGAATTATGTAGGACTTGTAGTTACAGGCAGATCACTTGTAACTTGTAGACTTGTTACAATTGTACGACTTGTGTTACAAGGCCCTGATGGTGCCTTTGGAACATTTTTTCGATGTGGCAATCCCTACAAGACTTAACGTACTCTTCAATTTCTGAATACATATCTGGCCATAAATACCGCGTTTTTATTTTTCCAAAAGTTTTTGCGAAGCCTAAATGTGCTCCTGAAAGTGGGTCGTCATGAAAACATAACAAAATTTCCTTTTTGAGCCTATCCGGTATCACTAACAATTTCTTCGAACCGGACGGGTCAAAATGCTTCTTATATAAAATTCCGTCTTGTAACAAATAACTTCGAGTTCGTTTCAATAATTTTGTGTCAGCATTAGTAGGGTATTCTAACGCAGAAATAATGTCTTTCAACTTTGTGTAATTTCTTTGGAGTTTTGCTATGTCGTAAATGTTTATGATTAACATGGGAATGTCAGTGCTGTCCTCGTCGCTTTTATTAGGGTTTCATACGGGGTTTCGAGATAAACTGTCGGCATCGAGATGTTTTTTGCCGCTTTTACGAACAATTTCATACTCAAAGTCTTGCAACCAGATGGCCCACCTCGCCAACCGACCGGAAGCATCCTGATTTTTATGCAGCCAACAAAGGGCAAGATGGTCAACTACTATACGGATTTTTTTTCTTAAAATATAGTGCCTAAAAGTCGTTACTCCGTAAACGACCGCCAAACACTCTTTTTCAGTGGTATTTCACTTTATTTCACCTTCTGATAAGCGTCGCGTTGCGTAGGCTACGGGATGCGTACCTGTGGCATCACTTTGCAACATAATGGCAGCTATACCGAAACCAGAAGCGTCCGTGTGCAACTCTATGGGTAAACTGGGATTAAAATGAGCTAATACAGGAGCATCAACCAAACAATTTTTTAACGAGTCGAAAGAATTTTGATGCTCTTCTTTCCACTTGAATTGTGTATTTTTACTTGTGAGTAATGTCAAAGGTCGAGCTATGTCTGCGAAGGATTTAACAAATTTTCTGTAATAATTGGCAATTCCAAGAAAAGATTGAACGTCTTTGACACATTTTGATACTGAAAAATTTGAAACAACTGAGACTTTCTCCGGGTCGGGATATAAGCCTTCAGTGCTCACAACATGGCCTAAAATTTTTATTTTTTGACAGGCAAAATTACATTTACTTGGCTTTATTTTCATGTTAGCTGATCCAAACCTTTTCTCAGTTTGTACAGGTGATCCTCAAAATTATCTCCTTTGATGATTACGTCGTCTAAATGAACCAAACAAGTATTCCACTTTAAACCTGCCAAAACTTGGTTCATACACCTAGAGAAATAGGCTGGACTGCAAGCAAGACCGAATGGTAAAAAATTTAATTCAAATAACCCCTTTATTTGCCAAAATCCCGAAAAACAATCTAAAGTAGAGAAAAATTTTGAACCTTCCAAGGCTGTCAATAAATCTTCAATGATAGGTAATGGATAACGATTTATTTTGATTAATTGATTTACTTTTCGGTAATCAACTCAAAATCTCCAATCACCTGATTTCTTTTTAACAAGTACCACCGGCGACGCCCATGGGCTACTCGATTCCCTGATAATCTTAGCATTTAATATTTCTTTGACCTGTTTGTTTATTATTTCGCGCTCTTTAAATGAAACTCGATAGGGGACTTGATGAACAGGCTGGTTATTTCCCGTATCTATTTTTTGTTCGGCAACATTAGTGTCGCCCAATTCTAGGTTGCTTGTAGCAAAAATATCGAAAAATTCGCTCAACAAATTTATCAATTTTTTGCGCTCGTTTCCGCTGAGGTTTTCGTTTAACTTCAGACCCAAACTTGACATGTCTAGAGTGTGTTTTGAAACTTCATGAAATAAAACAGTACTATTCGAAAATCTATCGAAATCATCTGAAATAAATCCAGGGAACTCCTCAAAATGAGTGCGATGTTTGAGTTGCACTAAAGCATTCGTCTCAAATGACGAGTATTCCTTAATCTTACCCAGATATGTCCCTTTATAAATATATACATCTATAGCTGTAAAATTCGTGACATAAATCATGCAATGTTCTGAAATAACTTTTACTATACGGCATCCTCAATTACTGAAAAATTTTTCAGATTGTTCGAAGTAAGCATTTTTTAGGTTTGATTCAGAATTAACAAAAATTCTTGCAGCGGCTTGTGCAGGTAATAAGGTCTCACTTGAAGAACGGACATAATTTTTTATTACCAGAAATTCAGTGAAGTCTATTTTCCCAAATTTCACATAACGGTGATTTTCGTTAATTGTGAGCCGTATCGTTTTAGCCAAAAAATTTATCTGAGAGTAATTATTTTGTC